>CAOKZL010000066.1:0-2567383 GCA_948472985.1 Iguana delicatissima
TTGAAGCACACCATTTCATATTTCTCTCCAGTTTTTCCCCTAAATTTTCAGAGGAAAAGACCCAAGTCACTCTCTATTCTAGTGTAGTCTGTTCTAGGCCATTTCCACCTTGACTGTTATACTGCTATATTCTACTTACAGTACTATAACAGTCTAGTTATAGTGCTATAGTGTCTGAGGCCCCTCTCTAAACTGCAAACCCCAGGATTCCAGAGGATGTTGAAAGTGGAATAACAGCACTGTAACACACTTATTTTGGAAATGGCCTTAGTCTATGGTAAACATGTGCAATTTTCCTACAAGATAATAGAGTTAAAAGTCCAGTGCAAGAGACATTCACAAGACTATTTTGTTTGTAAAAATTGAAAGTGAAAACTAGGAACCAGTGACTTTTCCACAGTTACTATGAACTATTTCTGATTATATTTTGGGCATGTTGAGAAGTGGTGTTGAATTATTGGAAAATAAAATTGTAATTAATTAATTATTGAGATGTAAAAGGATTGTTGTAATTTTCCTGTTACGGGTTTGTCCTTTCCTAGAGACAATTTCTTAATTTTGCTTCCAGATGAATTTCTGCTTTCAGGGGTTTCTTCTAAAAGACTCCCAAGATGGCCCTACACTACGGCCATGGCTAATTTAGAAGCCAACACCATGTACGCATAAGTTTCTCTTATATTTCCCAGTATGCATCAATTTATACATTGAATTACTGCCATTAAATTTAATCTTTTCCTATGTTGTTCATGCCTTCAGTGCACTGGGAATCTGGATAACTCTTCATGGTCTGTTCTGTACTAATTATCCAACCATAGCAAAATCATTTGTGAGACATTACATTTCAAGTAATTTTATTTAAAGTTAGACTATAAGTTTACTTGCTATAGAGCAGTTTTTCTTTTACAACTGTTTATATAATCAAAGTGGGAGCAGCAGTTTTCATAAACTGCTAAATGAGCCAGTTTGGAAGTAACTAGTTACAAATAACTAATTACTTACCATGGATTCCTTTATCTAATAGCAAAGATATAGAAATATCATTTCAAGTTTATAAGCAACGTACATAATAAAGAGTTCACCAAAAATGAATAATTTCAGTCCTTTTTTGTTGTTGTTGTAAATGTGCCTTTTAGTTTCTTTTATAGTTAAAGGGATAAGACCTTGCATTTTAGACCCGCCCCAAGGTACAAGTCTTGTAGTTGTCATGGTACAGACCTGTGAGTCCAGTGTTTCCTTGGCTATCCTGCACTACAACCCAAATTCTCCCTGTATCCTTCATTGCGGCCCAATGTAGAGGAGCACAGATATCTCTAGGGAATTGGCCATTATTAGTATGTGGCAAGTAGCTGCAATTCTTAGACACTATTTACTAGTGTCCACGCATGCCCTGACTGCCATGGTCCAGTCTATATAATCCTGGGATTTATATTTCTGCAAGGTACTTAGTCTTTATAAGTGAGCCTCCCTGTCAGGCTACAGCATTACTGGACTCTTGCATGGAATTCTGTGCTGTGGGAAGAATTGCAGCCTAAGCAAGGAACTTCTCCAAATTCTGTTCTTCTGGGACAGGGCAGGCTGGATATATTGCTTAGTCACTTTCACCCACATAAGAATGTTAGTCTTCATATATTTCATTGTCATACACAGGAACAAATACTTTAAAAAAATCTTTCTGTTGGATGAGATAACGGGAGATTTTCAGCATTTTAAGTTTTTTTTAATTTTTTTTAATTTTTTTATTTTTTTTTGGTGGGAGGGGAATGGACGAAACAGAATGTTTTCTGCAGAAAACAATGGCTAGCATCCTGTTAGATAATTACAATGTCATAAGACTTAGGACTTCGTAAATATTTCACATTCACATTTACACTTGTGATCTCATTGTCACAAGAAAAAGTATCCCTAAAATCCATCTTAAAAACCAGGCAGCCCTGTTGTGTGAGGGAGTTCTGTGCCGTTGGTGAGTGGGGCACTACCCAACCCCCTCCTTCTACTGAACCACAGTGTAATGAGGAATTGCAACAGGTCCTCAAGGGAGATCCTTTCTTCTGCTTGTCACATTGTGGCTCACTGGCAGGAAATGACTGGATGTGTCATCTTTTAACAGCTGGCTCATCAGTGCCATGGAATTCCTTCACTCACTATCAATGCTTGGCTTTTCAGAGCGGTTTTAGTGGGTTGGATTGTAGGGCAAAGTATAGCTAGGAGATGCCCATTTGTGTAGCCCATTAGAGCAGGATGAAGAAGTCACAAAACGGTAAGACATGGTAAAGACCAGTATTGTTTTGTAGCTTTATCACAAATAGTTGCATGCTTTCACTTTGTGTAAGGGAGAAGACATGGGAGGTAATGCTAGTGATTGTGGGGACTCCTGTTTTCTAGGAATATTTTTTTTTCTGCCCTACCAACCTTCCTAAAGCTTTGTTAAGTTCCTCACTCAAAAATTTAAAGATCACTCTTTTATTTGAGTGAATGCTTCTGAAGGATCTGTCAAGACTTCACAGTAGTTGTCCTGCAAAAGGTTGCATTCAAAAGCACAACAACAGCAACAAAACTTCTTTACCAGTAATCTTTCCATTTCAAAAAAGAACTTAAAATCCCTTTAGGGATTTCAGTTTTCAAAACAAAACCCAGTGTCTTTCATGTATGTTTCTTTTCCATGAACAATAGCATCTTCATTTTCTTTTGGAACAACCAAACTCACCATAGACACTTTTCATGGGGTATCAAATGTATGCTAGGTTGCATATTATTTTTTCTATCAGTATTTCTTTCTCTAAAACAGCACATCAGTATTTTTATTCAAAATTGTATTTTGAGGGACATGGCTGTATGTGTGTGTGTGTGTGTGTGTGTATAAATTATATTTACATAAGCATAGGCTGAAAAAATGTGTGTGTTACCATTATTATTTTTATAGTCAAGGATATTTATCTGATGCACTGTACAAGACATCAGTTTCCTAGAAACATATTGTTGCAGAATGTATGCAGAACTAGGCATTCTATGACAGTGGCCATTTCCACATGGGGGTAAAACCCCACGGTGCGACGATCAGACATGGAGGTTGTCCTCACCGCGGGGTGTGTTAGCGCAGTTGGAAAAGGTGAGGCTCTACACCTCAAACCGCTGTAGCGCAGCCGCAGTTGTGGCGCTGCAAGTTTTATAAAAAACACCTTCCCAAGTGGTTTTTATGAAACTCGCCCCCGCTGCTCTGTGGCAGCTCCCGGTGAAGAACTGCAGAGACGCAGTAGTGCATCTCTGCAGATCTGTCCGGGGGCGGGCTTCCAGCTGGTGTGCTGCCCTGATTGGCGGAGCACCGATGGAAGCCGCTGGCCGCCATTTTGGGTGCTGCCCAATGTCGCGCAACACTGCCAAAATTCAGCAGTGTGTAGAGCGGCGAAACCGCACTCCCCGCAGGGATGGAGCAGGGACAGAGCAACAAGCTACAAGGTAATCTCCACCCCTGTGTGCACCGCCCTGTTTGCCCCCCCCCCGTGAGGAAAGGGCCAGTGTCATTTTGGATCATTAGTAACAATTACCCTAGATTTCAGCCACTTGGATTGTACTCTCCCCCCCACACACAATAAAATGTAACCCAGACCCTCTCCCCCAAAAAATGCCTCAAAAAATGTTTTGCTTTTTGCTATAGACATACTTTTTTGGTCCCAGACAATGCAATGCATTGGGACCAAAAATGCCTCATTCTGTCTTTCATTGAGTCACCATACAACAAAGAAGACACATGTTCTGCTTGTCAATAGTTTGGATTCATGAAATTTTTCCATGCAGGAGACATTGAAATTCTTAATGAAAATGTCAAATCCTGATCCTAACCATGAAGCTAATGCTGTCCAACCCTTCAATACCCTGGAATTCTTATTCCAGTCAAGAAATTCTTCCACAACAAAGACAAGACAAACTTGTTTTTCTTTTTTGATATCTGGTTGCATAAAAGTGAAAATCCCCTACAGATGTTTTCATATAAACTTAGCTCTATGCCAGGCCTTCAGTTTTCTGTTCATCTTCTGTCCAGAAGACATCCATTTCTGAGTAGGAATTAATATTTCTGCATAAAAAAATAAAATCCATACCTAAAATGCTTTTATATGCACAAAAGGACCACATGTGAATTTTGTGTAGAATAAACCCTAAACTACAAAGATTTGTATCAGTCCAGGATTCTTTTCATCAGGGTTTCTTAACAACAGTAATAACAAAAAAAAAGATGCTTTTGACCATTTTTCCAAATATTTTCAAGTAGTCTTTCCACCCCTACATCTAGCAAGGAGACCAAAGTCCCTCGCATAACCAGATTATGAAACAATATTGAATTGGTTGTTGTGGGTTTTCAGGCTTTGAGGCTGTGTTCTATTAGTATTTTCTTCTGACGTTTCGCTTGCATCTGTGGCGGGCATCTTCAGAGGATCTGGTGGCATGGTAGTCAGAGTATATATACTTGTGTAGTCCCTGGGTGGGAGGAAGCAATTTGCATATGTTACAGCTGGCCTGTGTGATGGCCTATTGTTAAATGGGATATCCCTCAGGGTGTATTGTTAGTCAGGGGATATGCATAACAGTGCGTTAAGTACATTAGCAACCCATTGTATTGTTCCCTGTAGAGGGACCTCCAGAGTCTGGGTGGTGTTCATTGGCGTATTTTGAGTCTTGATTTTAGTGTTCTTCAGTACTGATAGCCAAATCTTGTTTACTTTCTGAGTTTCTTCTTTTGAAGAAATTTGAAGAAATCCATGTGTTTATTTATTTCAATGGCGTCCCTGTATAGTCTAACATAGTAGTTGACAGAATGGTCCAGAATTTCTGTGCTTTCAAAAACCATTCTGTGTCCAGGTTGGTTTATAACATGTTCTGCTGCTGCTGATTTTTCTGTCTGGATCAGTCTGCAGTGTCCTTCATGTTCTTTAATTAGGGTTTGGATGTTGTCTTTTGTAGTCCCCATGTAGACCTGCCCACAACTGCAAGGTATGAGATAAACTCCAGCAGAAGTTAGAGGATTCCTCTTGTCCTTTGCTGAACATAGCATTTGTCGAATTTTCTTGGTCGGTTTGTAGCTTGTTTGGAGGTTATATTTCTTAATCAATTTCCCTATACGGTCAGTGACCCCTTTGATGTATGGTAAAAACACATTCCCTTTGGTTGGCTTCTTATCTTCACTTCTGTGTTTTTTTCCAGGTCTTGAGGCTCTTCTGATGTCTGAACTGGAGTAACCATTGGCCTATAGAGCCCAGTTTAGACGATTCAGTTCATCTTTCAGGAGGTCGGGTTCAAAGATTCTTTTTACACAGTCTACCAGAGTTTTTATTGTACTCCTTTTTTGTCCTTTTTTTGTCTTTTTTTGAAGCAATGCAAATTGCTTCCTCCCACCCAGGGACTACACAAGTATATATTCTCTGTCTTGCCACCAGATCCTCTGAAGATGCCAGCCACAGATGCAGTCAAAATGTCAGGAGAAAATACCAATAGAGCATGGCCTCAAAGCCAGGAAAACCCACAACAACATATGGATTCTGGCAGTGAAAACCTTCGACTTTATATTGAATATTGAAATAGATCTAGATAATCTATTTCTCTCATAAATTTCTAGATATGGATGGCTTGCTCAAGAATGGAATATTGGACACTGGACAATAGTTATCCATTACTGAGGAATCCAAGAGAGCTTTTTCAACAAAGGCCTCACAACTGTCTCCTTTAGGCATGTTGGAATCCTGCTTTGTTTTAAAGAGGCATTGATTACCCCCTCCAACCTCTTGGCCAATCCCCCTCTGGCCTTTTTAATTAACTAAGAAGAGCAAGAATCTAATGGATATGTTATGGCTCTCAGCTGTCCAAAGATCCTGTCCGTATCCTCAGGCTGTATGAATTTAAAAAAACCCTCATTATTAGTGGACAAGCAGGGGAACTCCGGAACTGTATCTGCTATTGCATCCAAGCTGAAACAGATCTGAGTGATTTTATCTGTATTACACATTACAGCTGAATATTAGCAGCAGTGACTCCATACTGCAGGACTTTCCAAACAGTGTGCTGCAACATGTTAGTGTGTTGCCTGAAGTGTGTAGGTGTGTCACCTACAATCTTGGAAGGTATGTTATTATTTATAAATCGTGTATTTTTAAAAATATATTCATGAGATATGTTTTGTTGCCGTACATTTTTGTTATTACGACCTATGTACGTGCCCTTATCTCTTACAAGGGGTTAACTTAACCTTCAGTTTGCTAGTAAAACTGAATTACTGTGTTGAGAAATGCCACATTTCTAAAAAGCGTGTCACTAACATAAAATGTTTGGAAAGCTCTGCCATACTGAGATTGGCCACATTCAATGTGATCAATATTTTTCAGTACCTTTCTCTTGCAACCCAGTACCAGGATGGATAATGCAAAATCTCCAGGCTCTCAGTGCTTCGGCATCCAGTCTTTGACCATTTCCTCCCTACACTGTTATTCTGCTATTCCACTTTCAACATCCTGTGGAATCTTGTGATTTTAGTTTACTGAGGCCAAAGAGGACTTTGGCTGAGAATTCTAAATGCCCCTTCCTAAACTGCAAACCCCAGGATTCCATAGGATGTTGAAAGTGGAATACTAGCACTATAACAGTGTAGTGTGAAAACGGCCTATATCTCATGACTGTCTGGTCCTGTTTGTATTAGCTGTAGTGATCTATTAAACAATTGTTTGACAAAGGCTGACCACGGAATCCCAGTCTTACTACTCACTTGTCATTTGCTGATTCCATGCACCTTACACTAGTTCTTTGTTCCCCTGTGCTCTTGAATTACATCCTCTTTTCTGTACCTCTTCTGTGCTTCTGAATCAACACTTCTTGTTTTTATATCTCTGCTCTTATTCTTTAGTTGTTCAAAGATTCTTTCACTAAAGACATAAACTTTTGGTTAACCTCAGCTAACATTTATATTTGTGTTCTTGGTTGTGCCATACACCAATTTTCCTTTAATGTGTGTGTGTGTGTGTGCAGGTTTTTTTAAAAAAAATACTTCTGTTCTATCTGTCTGTCTGTCTATCTATCTATCTATCTATCTATCTATCTACATAAAATATAGATAGGAAATACTTCCAAATTTACTTTATATATAGGGAAATACTTTATATATATAGAAAATATTTTCAAAGATCCAAGAGTCAAGACTCCAGAAGGCAGCTCACAAGCACACACAAACTAGAAAGAGCAGTAGCTCATTTGAAACCATGGGGAGCTACTGCCAATATGTGCAGACAATGCTGTACTAGACAGGCCAATTTCCTGACTTAGTATAACTGAAATATACTAGATTATATTGAAGCTAAGTGTGGTTAGATCTTAAATGAGGAAGTCTGGAATGTGAGATTCTTAATGGAGATCCATTTCCATGTTTCAGCCTCCCAAATGATTTGGCAGGTAAGAACACAAGAGAGGATTTCTTTGTAGCAGCACTATAGTTATGGAATCTTCATGAAGAAAGTTAGGTTGGTTCTGTCCACAGGTGGCCAAGACTGCATTGTTCCATGTGGGCTTTTGTGCATGTATTTTTGTGCACCTCTATTTCCAAGAAGTCCTGAAATGTGAAGAATCATCATGAATACAACTCTTACAAAACATGTGGGAATGTGTCAAAACCCTTTCTTTCCAAATATTATTCACATCCTCAGTGCTTTTTAAAACTGTTTTTAATCACTTTTTAAAAATAAATTCATCAAATAATGTTTCTAATCTGTTGTCCATCACATTATCTGATGGGCTAATAAAAATAAAGTAGAATAAAACAATAAAATTGGATGTGTTGTTAGAATGGATCCTGTAGCCACAGAATTTTCAAAGAAGAGAGGTCTATACTCAAGATATACATGTTTCCAGAAGCCTCATTCATGTGTTGAAAGCTTTGCTCAAATTGGGAGAGCTCTGTCAAGGTTTTTGATCATGTATAGACATCTCGAGATCTTCACATTACATACATAGAGAATGACGACAGAGAGGAAGAGGCTGGTGTGCTTTCTGGGAGTGGAGGGAGAAGGGAGGGAAAGGGAGGAGGAAGAGAGGCAAAAAAAAAAAAGAGAGAGAGAGAACTGTGTTATATTCCTGCTAAACAGAACTATAGTGTATGTCAAGAAAAGGTGCATAGTTGTACTCCAGGACCCTACATATTATGTTTTCCTGGAGACTTGCTTATTAACCCAAAGTCATGTCATGGCCCTAAATTTCTGTCTGAATATCTGCCAGTATTCATGGGTTCCAGCAGCAGTCACAGCATGCAGACCTGAAAAGACATCTCATAACTGCAAGCAGCTGCTGAGAATGCATCTGTGCAGATTCTCAAGTACAGTGATGAATGTGTGTGTGTGTGTGTGTGTGTGTGTATATATAGCCATAAAATTGCTATAAATGTGGCATATAGATTGTAAAACATTGTAAACACTTGAACTTTGAATAAAGGAATTTCACTTTCCATGGTCTTATTATTACATTTTTGAAATGATCTAGAGTGTGTGCATGTGCACGTATGTGTGTGTGTGCATGACTCCTAGGGAGACATCTTTGTATCAAAGAGGTATAGACTAATTGGATAAAATTAAAAACCTTTACATGTTTTGTGTCTCCATGTTCATTGGAGTGGAGAGGGAACTCCACTCATGTTCTACACTCATAATTTCCATTTTAATTTAAATGCTGGTCATATTGATCAAATAGGAGAAATAACATTTCCTCTTATGGGTTCCTCACTTTAAAAGGAACAAATGTTGAAGAAAATACTATGTGCCTCTCTGTGTGTGTGTGTGTGTGTCACAGACAGTTATAAAAGATGTTTACCGGACTTTCATATTTCCAGACTGGATTTGCAAGTGAACAGTGAGGTCAAAATGAAATCCATGGTCCCTTCTAAAGTAAATTCTTTGATTTGTTGAGTCTGCTCTAGCTGGGAGTAACAATACACTTTAGTCCTAAATCAACCCTTCTTACCAAATGACAACAGATGTTGCAACCCATGTATGCCTTGACTAGAATATATTCAGGAGTTCAGCCAAGTGGGGCAAGCAGGCATCAAACTGTTCCAAACTCTCTACACCATCTTCTGGTTCTGATCTCAGGTTTGAACCAAAGTTTACCTTTCCTGGATCAATAGTTCATCTCTTTGGTGATTCAGGAAAGATTATAGATAGGCTTAAATTAAGATTTAAAGATTAATCAAAAATAATTGTAAAACAGAAACAAATAAAAAATGTTATCTAATGTTAGGTGACACCAAGAAAGAGAATCTTGGATTGAAAAGAATCTTCACATTTCAAGACTTATTTCATGCAAAATGTGCACATTTGTGTGTGAGCCTAGGGAGGTTGTATGTGCAGAAAATAACATCCTCCAAATTGAAAAAAAAAACCAGTTTCCTGCACATGAAATCACATTGTCATGAAGAAATCTTATTTGGGAGTCAGAAAATGCTGTTTTCTTTGGGAAAAAATGCAAATTTTGCACAAAGTAAGTCCATAACTACAATGTCCTGGGAGAAAGGCAGGATTAAAATTAAATTAAATTAAATTAAAAGACAGCATTTTATGAATGCTGATGGCTGAATAATGAATAATGATTCTGGGCAGACATAATTTTCTTCACAGAAAAGGCTGTTGGCTGTGCAAAAGAAAAAAAATGTACACATTTTGTGCAGAAAAAGTCCCAAATTGTGAACTATGTATTAAGCTGAGTATTTTTAAATAAGTTCTCACATCCAGAAGAAAAAAATTGCTAAAATTAATCATTACTTCCTTTGAGAATGAATTTAGCAAAGAATTACATTCTAAACCTAAATCCAGTATTCTGCTGAAAACCAGGCATATTGTGAAATGGAACTTTCTTCCCATACAACTCCCATGCCATCTGAAACGAAGTTCTGAGCATTGCTAGAGCATATTTTGGGAATATTTCTGTGATAAATATAGCGTGGACAGGGGATCTCCCCCTACCCCATTCAGTTGGAAGCCTCACGCCTTCTGTTTTACTGGTAGAAATTTTATTTTATAACTTACACTAAACCTTTGACTACAATATATGCTGTGCTAACAAGTGTCAAGTAAAAGATTAAAACTTTAAATTTGCAATAAAAAAACACTTAACACTAAGGAAGTTCTCATTTCTGTGTTCAGAATAGAGTCTAGCTCTTACACACTCTTGCTTCCTTTCTCTCAAGATATGAAGATACTAAAGCACATGGAAAAACAAAGAATTCACACCAGACCCATGTAACATCTGAATAAGACAATAGTAACCTAACTTAGACAAAAAGTTCCAAAATCATGCACTGACTTGGAGATTTGTAGCCATGTAGTTGCATGCATGTAGGCCCTTCCTTACACATATTCATGCCCTCCTTGGGAGAAGTATTCTGTGTTCAATGTTGTTTCTGGGGCTATATGATGTGGTGGTGATGTCATGGACTTTAGTTCTAAAATATTGTTTAATGTACTATATATTAAGGACATTTTCTTAGGTATGCTCTGTCTATAAGGTAAGGAACTGCTAGGAGGGGGTGGAGTAGGTAGTGAATTGAGGTTTAATGTTAAAAGAGTGAGTTTAGGAATTAATGTGTGGTGTTTAAGGGTCTGAGTTAGATAAGAGTGAAGTGTGTGAGAGAGTGTGAGCTGTGTTCTAAATGTTGCATTCATCTTCTGTTAATAAAGTATTGCCTTTGTATTTGTACACTTTTGGCCTCCTGGAAGTCTATACAGTCTAGTCTTCACATCTGTGAGTTAAATTTCATGGATTTGATTATTTGCAAGTTTCTTGAACCCCTGCCTTCTGACATCAAACACTTATTTTCTGGGATAACTTCCCTCTTAGCAGCTCTGATCAGACCACTGAGCCATTTAAAAACGCATCTCTGGTCCTCCTCTTTTTCTACCAGCCATTGCCTGTCCAGCTAAGGACAGATTGCAGCCCAATTTCTCAGCATCACAAACCATCTCTCAATGTCCCCACACACGTATGGAAGAAGACGGGTGAGAGAGGAAGTATAGGGCCACTATGTTGACCCATTCCATTTCTCTCTTCTTTCCCTGCCGTGGTTTGGACTCGGGATGCCCACAGTTCCCACCATTCCTCAGCCCCCTTTCCACAGACACACATACATTTTGAAATTTGCTGTTTTTTTTCTATTTTTGCCCCTCTAACTCCAGTGAATGTGGAGGGTTGACTGTACATTCGAAAATCTGGATTCAGCCAAGATGTCTGGGGTGGATCCAATAAATAAAGATGATGTGGAGTGGGATGGATATATAAGCTGCATTATATCTCACACAGATAACTTGAAGGCATCCGGGATATCTAGGGCATCTAGGAGGTCCCCAGAGTCAATGACCAACGCAGTAGGACAGGAGAAGGTTCTTACATTGGTAGCACAGATGGGGACAAGGAAATATCCTCACTCTTAGTGGTAACAGTGAGATGTATGGAAGCCATCAGATTGTTGGCAGCAGAGGTTTATGCGCAGCCTCACAACAAGTCGAAAAGCTATAGGTGGCCACTTTCTACATCTCAACCCACAATTTCCATGCCTGAATAGGACTATTCTTTTTATTTATTTATTTTATTTTTTGAGGTTATGGCTATGTGAGAATGTTAGTCATCACCATATATGCAATATTCTCCTCCTCCACTGACTACATCAGCCTGATACTTTATGCCTTGATGGTAAATAATTATGGCTGACTTAGCACTGCAATATAAATACGCTAATGATATGGCTGTCCTAGATACGTTGTTGTACATTTATTCTAATGTAAATTTAAATCAGTATTGTGCACTTATAAAAACAGAATATGCAGCAATAAACAGCTAGGAGTAAACACATCTAGGAATTTGTAATCATATTTTCTAATACAGTGATGGTTATATAAAGCACTCTGTGATGTATATCTAATTTTATACCTCATTTTAAATGTAATATATGAGCTTTAATTTCAGCATCTTTGCTATTAAAAGTGTACCCAGAAACATATTGCAAATTAACATAATTATATCAAGAATTCCCTCTTGCCCAAAGCATTACTTCTCAGATTACATTATGCATATGCAAATCAAACACTTCTGGCTGAGGTCATTTGTCACTGATACCAGGAATTCTGAGGTTCTGCTGTATGAACCAGTGATGGATGAAGCAGAAAGTTTGGGAGCTCACCTTGGCTTAGAGGAATCAAGTACTGAAAATTAAAAATACCTACATGAGGCTAAGCAATCATGCAAATATTTTTGCCCTTTCCCCCTTTGTTCCACCTGATTGAAAACTAGCTATGATCATTCTTCTGTTCCTTTAGCTCTCATATTATAATTCTTTTATCATAATTCCTAGACCCAGACTTTCCCTTCTATTCCACATTTTTTTCTGCCATGCACCAGAAAAGTAGGAATTCTGTTATTTTTCTCCCTCAAACTTTTTGCTTCCCACAATATTTCCCATAGGTTATTCTTTAGTTGCAAGTCTAAATTCACCACAGCTTGTTGCTGTAAGAAAAAAATGAGTAGCAATGTTAGCCCCTGAACTGAGAAGCTGTAGCCTGTCCTTAACGACTTGCCAGTTCATGTTCACAGAACAAACTGCCAAATAACCAATATTAATGTTTATTTTGGGTCTGAGACAGAGAGATGCAGAACCTCACTGGGAAACTCCACTAGGCTTATAAAAACTCCTCCTTGCTTCCAGATTTCCTTTAAGGTTTTTTTTTTTTTTATGGAAAATTCAGTTGATGACTCCAGTTTATAAGGACACTAAATGAATGAATTAATGAATAAATAAATGAACAAATAAATAAATATCACAAATACAAATGCAAAGGACATCTGTAGACTGGCAGATGGGGCACATAAACAAAGGATGCTGACTGATGGAGATCAATTACTTCTCAGCAAACTGTATGGTATCTCATTAAAACAGAACTCTATAAGAAAATGCATGTAGAAATCATGTAGTCTGTTTTGAACAGTCATTAAGTGTTAATGGACAGAGCACCCAACTTGTTAGAGTCACAGTTTGGAGCCCAAGGGTTAGTAAATTATTTGTGTTGGGGGAAACAGAACTCTTCATGCTCTTCACTATTCCAAGTAGCTGCTACTTCAACTATTGCCACTGCAATTAGAATTGAAATTTTCTGAGAACTGAGACAAGTTAATGGTACAGGAGTCTGACAAAGAGGAAAAAGAGAAGTTGAACTTTTGGGACCAACATTGATTGTTTAGCTTCTCTGTTAGTATGCTTGTGTGTTTTTGTTTTGTCAGTTTGATTTTTTTGGGCCATGTGCTCTACTTTTATTATAAATGGTGGAGTTTATATTGAGTCATTTACTTGGATGGGAGGGGAGCTAGCAGACTCTAACTCTATATAACTGTTGTCTCAGTCTATGGAGTTCAGTCTTTCAGAAAACAGGAGAAGATGAGTTTGTGGTTGGAATCAACGTTTACTGTTCAGTTGTGCTTTTTGGAGGCTAGTGTGTTTGTTTGTTTGTTGTTGTTGTTGTTTTTAGTTTGTTTCTTCCCTTGTCTTGGTGAGTGAGTCACCACTGGCTTATAAAGAGTGGAATTAGCTGCCTCAGTCTCTGGAGTTCAGAAAACATGATAAAACAAAACAATATTTTTTTCTTCTAGACATTTGTGGAGGACTTTAAGGAGGAGATCTGGAAATAGGGATGGAAATAATGTTCCAAAATATTTTTTTAAAAATCCAAAAATGGCTGAAAAACATTTTTTTCACACTGAGAAACCCTGCTGAGAAGAATCCTCTACTGATGAGAATCTTCACAGTTTAGAACCTGTTCTGCACAATATTTGCATATTATTTTTGCATTCAAAACATAATATTGGTGCAGGAAACAGCATTTTCTGCTTGGGAAATAATGTTTCAATACATAAACATTAATTCCTGCATAGAAAATGCAGTTTTATGTGTGAAAAATGCTAATTGATTATATATTCTGTGTAAAATTTGTTCTTGGTTGATTTGCATAAAAAACAACATTTTCTGTTTAGAAAACTACATTTTCTGTACAAGAATTAAGATTTCTGCATCGAAATATTATTTTCCATGCAGAGAATGATGTCTTATCTATAGAAAATGCCGTTTTCTGTGCACAGCCACCTGTGATTTTTGTTCAGCCATGTGTGAATTTCACGCAAAATAAGTCCCAAATTTTGAACAGCTTTCAAAAACTGCGTGATTTTCAAGGACTTTCTTGCAATGGGAAGAGAATTGCTGAAACTACTCATGGCTGCTTTCAAGAAGAAGCTAGGTGAAGAATTACACTTCTACTGGAAAGCTCTGCTGCTGTCTGCATGGAGGATGAAGATGGATAGTGATGGAATTGTTACAGTGATTTGACACATCTGTGCCGTGTTCATTTTCTTGATGGAAAATCTACAGCAAACTGGCTACCCTGCTGAAAAAGAAGATCCAGGAGCATGAGTTCTGCCTATCTCCATTTTGACTTATTAGGAAGAATGAAACTTTTTTGGAAATTGTGGAACAGACTCTCCTAGACGTGTAAGACATGCAAGATACCTCTAGTAAGGGAGACAATTCCCAAACACAGAAGGCTGGTATTTGGAAAAATATAGCACAGGGAAGCAGAACTACCAAGAACCATGGTGCAAGTTTGTACTTACAAAATTGATTCCAAGCTTTCCTCTTAATCTCTGATTATGAGAAACAGATTCAATGATCTACCTTCTCAGAGATCATGGAGCTGCCCTTACAGAGTTGTATGCATGGAAGAACTCAGGCCAGTTCCTTGAACAAGAAGAGATATGTGGTCTTTGTAGATATAGTTGAAGGGAACAGAAGGAGCGGTATGAGGACCTGAGAAAATGTCATGGAAGATATCCTGTCACCTAGGGGTGAAGATCCATGATGTAACAGAGAGATTGTCAAGATTTGTCAAGCCCAATAAAAGCTATCCCTTCCTTCTAATCCGTGTTGGAACAAATGATACTGCAAAATATAGCCTTCAACATGCTGCAAGGAGTATCTGGGGAGAAGGTAAAGAACTTTGGCATAAAGTTTGTTATATTTTGCTCCTTCCTATAGAAGTATGTGACCCAGGAAGAGAAGAAGAAGAATAGAAATCAACAATTGGTTGTGTAGGTGGTTCCATAAGAGAAAAAATGGCTGCACTTTCCTGAGGAATTTTCATGTCAAGGGATGAGCTGTACTTCATAGCAATAGGAAAGAATGGATATACTAGGAGTCTTTCAAATCTGATCAGGAGAAATTTAATTTGATTTGTAGGAAGGGAGATGATATTCCAAAAAACAAGGAGTAAAGAAGAACTGGAGATAATAACCTAAATCAGTGGTTCTCAACCTGTGGGTCCCCAGATGTTTTTGGACTTCAGCTCCCAGAAGCCCCAACCACTATGATCAATACTCAGGGCTTCTGGGAGCTGAAGTCCAAAAACATCTGGGACCCCAGGTTGAGACCACTGACTTAAATGATACAGGGGGAATTGGGCCAATAGTACAAGAGTCAAACTTGGGCAGAAAAACAACAAAGCATTAGCTAAGAAAACAACACATGGTCTTAGATGTCACTACAATAATGCACACAACATGGAGAATAACCAAGATGACCCTGATGTCTTAATGCAGAAAGGCAAACACAATTTAATGGGAATCACTGAGACCTGGTAAGATGTGGTACATGATTTGAACACAGCAGTGGAAAGGTATAACCTATTCCAAAGAAATAGACTAGAGTGGACAAAAGGAAGAATTGCATTTATATGTTAAGGATGTGCTCACCTGTGAGTAGATCTGTGACTTAGAACATGATAATCATGTTGAGAAAATTTGGGTAAAAGTTAAGAGGGAGAGAAACAACAGTGGGGGCCTACTATAGGCTTCCAAGCCAGACTGTAGATTTAGATGGTGCTTTCTTAAAACAAATTACAAATATTCAAAAAGGGGAGGTACAGTGGTAATGGGAGACTTCAACCATGCTGATATTTGTGGGAAGTCTAATTGGCCAGGAATGCAAGATCCAACAAAGTCCTCAATAGCCCTGAAAACAGTTTCATTGTATAGAAGATGGAGAAAGCAACAAGGGATGAGATATTTTGGTTTTGATACTAACCAAAAGATATTAAATGCTCAATAGGATAGAAGTAGTGGGATCCTTGAGTGGAAGTGACCACATCCTCTGGTGATTTGCTATATCAAGAAAAGGGAACTCAAAGATAGCCAAAAATATACTCTTCATTTCAAGAAAGCTGAAATTTTATGGAATACTGAATGAGTTCAGAAATGCTTTAGTGGAAGGGAGTTCATGAAGCAAGATTGTTTCTTAAAGGTGAGATATTGAATTTACAGTTGCGAACACTTTCAGTGAGGAATTAAAATGGAAGGTATCCAACCAGGGTGATGTAGTTTCAGGGTGGATGCAGTTTCAGATGAACTGAACTTTGAAAGAGAATTGTAAACAAAACAGAAGAATGAGGAAATCATGAATTAGGAATACAAATGAATAGGCAGCAATTGTAGGGGGAAAGTCAGAAAAACTGAAGCTCGGGACAAGGTCAGGATTGTCAGAGATTTATAATCAAAAGGACTTTGTTTGTTTGTTTTTTTAAAAAAATACTGTGTTTATAGTAAAAGGAAGAACAAGGAAATAGTATGAACACTCTGTAGAGAAGATGGGGACAAGGAGAATTCCAAACTATTCAATTCCTCCTTTGTTTTAGCCTTCTCCCAAAAGGAAAAAAAGTGTTCTAACTCATGAAAATAGACTAAATCATGCAGTAAGCAGACTACTGTACTAAACAGGTAAAGAGATAGTAAAGGAATACCTAGCTACTTTAAATGATTGCAGGTCTCCAGGGCCAGATTGGCCTGTATTCAAGTGTACCAAAGGAACTTGCAGTAACCTCAGATCCACTGTCAGTAATTTTTGAGAATTCTTGGAAGACAGGAAAAGTTCCAGAAGTAGGAAAAGAGCAGATGTCCACATCTTCAAAGGGATCAGAAGAGTATCAATTACTGATTTCTTTGCTGACATCAATACCAGGAAAAATTCTAGAACAATTCAATAATACTTGGTCCATACACAAGAGAAAGAAATTATATGATTACTAGGAGTCAGTGTGGGTTTCTCAAAAACAAGTCCCTTTTTCGGATGGAATAACCAGTTGATAGGTCAATTCAAATTGTCATTGACAGATCGGAGAGCTAGGCCAAAATTAATGACAACATTATGATCATGATTACTATGTATTTCTGTATTGCCTCTCAGACTGTAAGAGCAATGAACAACAACAAAAAAATTAAACAACATAAAGATAAAACATTTTCAAGACACATTAAAATGTTCATTAAAAACTTCTAAAGGGATTCTAAAAGCAATCCTAGAATTCAGTCTTAAAACAGCTAAAACATGAATTTCAACAGGGGTAAATGTAATGTACTACATCTAGGGAGGAAACACAAAATGCACAAATATAGGAAAGGTGACACCTGTCTTGAAAGCAGTACATGTGAAAAAGATATAAGGTATTTAGTAAATCATCAATTACAGTCAGCACTGTGGCATGGCAGCCAAAAAGGCCAATACAATTTTGGGCTGCATCTATTGGAGCACAGTGGACAGATCTAGAAAATTAGTAGTGCTATTCTGTTCTGGTTTGATCAGAACTCAGCTGGAAAATTGTGTCTAGGTCTGAGCATCACATTTCAAGAAGGATATTAACAAGCTAGAATGTGTCCAGAAAGGGGCAATCAAGATGATCAAAGGTCTGGAAACCAAGCATTATAAAGAATTATTTAGCAATTTGGCTATGTTTAATTCAGAGACGGGAATCAACTTTAGATACCAGAAGGGATGCCATGTAGAAGTTGGAGCAAATTTGTTTTCTGTTGCACTAGAGACTAGAATAAGAGTCAATGGATTCAAAGAAAAGAGATTCCATCTAAATATTATGAAGAATGCTTTTTTTAATCATAAAAGACATTTCATAGTGGAATAAACTGCCTTTGGAGGTATAAGTGGGTGGACTTTCCTGTTTTGGAAGCCTTTAAACAGATATTCAGGACGTTTTAGTTGTGCTTTTCTGCAGGGCAGGGGAATGGACTAGAAACTTCTTGCAACTCCTTCTATTTCCCTATAGTATGATTCTCCTTCAAAGTCAATGTCCAGTTTTATATTTAGTGGCAGAGTTCTTGGGAACAAGAATATAGTCTTGTTAGAATATAGACTTGTTAGATACCTAAAGGAGTCAGTGTGGTGTAGTGGTTTGAATATTGGATGACAATTGTGCAGACTAGGGTCTGAATCCCTGCTCAATCAGGAAAATCTACTGGGTGGACAATTCACATTCCCATTTTCTCAGCCTCAAAGAAGGATAAAGACATGGCTCCCTTGAAGAAACCTTGCCAAGAAACCCCCATAATAACTTTACTTTAGGGTCACCATAAGTCAGAAATGACTTGAAAGAACGAAACAACAACAGTACAGCTCCTTCTGTATACAAGACCACAGGCAAACTCTTTTAGATTTTCCAATGGAAAACTTAGGGTGGACTATCTACCTGTAGTCAAGGCCAGTCTATCAAATGTAGCCTGGAACAATTAATAGATCAGCCACAAGCATTACAGTCAGAGATGGTAATGAAGTTGTAACTCCATAGTCAGAAAAGTGAATGTAGAAGAGAAGGGGGAGGAGGGACACACCAATTCAGCTGCACAGTTTTGATGTCATTGACAGAGCAACAAAGTGGTACCCATAAAAATGGCCTTCACAAACTGTACATGATCGATATATTGCACTTCTTTATTATGATGTGCCCCTGAGGATTAATTAATTGATTAATTAATTAATTATATTAGTATGCTGCCTCTCTCCCTGCATTCGAAAAAGACTTTTATAATTTAGTGAGCTATATATTTGTGCTGCTTGCTATCTGAAAATCAGATGAAAATAGTCTAGATTATTAACTGTAGACAAATTTCACCAGAATTTTAGAAAGCAAGTTTCTGGTAAGCAACATCATAACAAACATGTGTACAAGAATCTGTTCTGAACCAAATAACCTACTTTTTTTTTCCCCATAATGAATTTAAGCATTCTTCAAAACAGTCACACATGGGACAGACACTTATTATGTCCCATCTGAAGTTGGTCACAGTACAATTTCAGTCTTCTTGATATTTTTGGAAACTTCTTTACAAAGCAGAGACTTTCAATGATGGACTAAGAACTAGGCTGTAGTTTCCTGTAGGTTATTGTTAATATATGCACTTTATGAGTACGGCTAGCCTACACATGTAAAAGTAGACTAATGCACTCTTAGCTCTAAACTTAAAATGAAGATAGCACTTATAAATGCTTTTAGCATATTGATGAAACGATAGGGGAGTGTATCTCTGTTCTTTAATAATTTCTTGTAAAGATGCATTATTAATGAATGCTTATCATGTGATGCTTTCAAGAGCTGTTAGCTAACATTCTGTCACCTAGAGCTTCCACACATAGAATAAGATCAGAAATAGGAGGAAAATTGTATTAAAGTTCATCTAGTGTGAAAAGTTAAAGTTGATTTTTGCCCATATATGTTGCCTGGTAAATATTTTCTTAGTAGTGACTCATCATCATTGGATAATACCATATTTTTCAAAGAACATACTGATGTTTTCATGCCATTTGACTTCCTAATCTTCCATATAGTAAGCTGCATAGCAGTTTTTGCGTTCCTAAGCACATTGTACCTCGTTAAGCATCCATGTGCATATGGCATATAAAGTGTAATGTTCTATTAGTTCATCATTGTGCTTATACTGTATAAAATGGCCCAACATATATCTAATCACATATTTTTTGATGTTAAACCACTGAAGGAAAAAAAGACTTTACTATCTATATCAGATACAGTGATAACTGGTGGGTTTCCATGTCAGCAGATGCACCCTTGGTTTTAGAGTGATTAATGTTTTAAGGGATAGAGTTCCTTCAGTTCCTTGGATAGCTCCTTTATGTTTTTGACTAAAGCCTAAAGTAGGTTCTGATCTCATTGGTTTGCACACCACCAGCTGGTTCTGATTTGTTCAGTGGTGACAGGATGACCACCACAAACTACATCCTGTACAGTTCCCCCTTTTGGATTAACATAGTTAGAAAAAGACCCTAGTATGCTTTGGCTTATAATCGCTCCCACCCAAATACTATTACAGTCGTTATACTAAAGCTGCAGTCTTAAATCAACTTACCTAGGAGTAATCTCCACTAAATTCAGCAAGAGTTACTTCTGAGTTTCCTTGTGTCCTTGTTACATTTTGGAAACAATCCTTAACTTGAATAGGTTTTCAGATATTCAGAAAATATTCAACAAATTAATTCAACTAGTCCAAGTTATTTCAGGACCAGAGCTGGACCCAACTCTTTGTTCTTAAATTGGAATGTTTAAATAATAGAAAAAGAACAGCTTTGCAACCAGCTGTTCTATTACTTTTGTAATGCTGCTCAGTGCTTTTTCTCTTTCCTTTCCTTTTTTTTTTTTTAATGTAGGAATCATAGACTTCAACTAAGTGTCTATCTTTGTATAGCATTGATACATATCCCTTAAGTCAAGCAGGGAACACATTGTTAAGACTTACACAGACTTCCAGAATCCTAAGTCTTTTCTCACAAAGCAATGAGATATTAACTGCCAGGACATGCTCACATTTGTTTAGTATGGGCTTCCACATTAATGGAACATTCAGCCAAAGAAACATTCTTAGTTGCAAAACATTCTTATTGATGATTTGCTTATATTTTCTAATCTCCAGCATGCACATGAAAAATGTAGGTGGCTTAATAATATAACACCGTTATTCATTTTGTATGAGACAGCACAGCAGGATTCTTAGTCCTGTGTAGGCTGCTTCTTTGTCTTCTAATCCATCACTCTATGTGAATTCACCTTAATTCTTGATCACAATGAGGGATGACCTGCCTCATGCAATCCAAATTAGTACATCTGTCTAATGACTTGCATTATTTATTTGCTTTATTGTCTCATTGCCCTCCCCATTTGCATTCCCTTTTATTTTGATCTCTTACTTTCTAATAGGTTGCCACCTTCTGTTATTTTAAGGCTCCATAATAATCTTTATTTTATCAATATTTTTTTTTTAAATCACAGCAAGGTTGTTTTATCAGTAGTATTGAGGAAGAAACTTATGGGGTTTTCTTCCACTCTTCTGAAATATTTTCATTCCTTTTGTTTATCATAAGTACTATAGCCCACTTCTTATGTTATATAGGTACAATAATCCTACATGGGCTAAAAGAGAAATTATGCTGGGAGAGAGAGATTGAGAGAGAGAGAGAGAGAAACTCAGTTGAATGAATCAATATTGAGTGCTGTGAACACAAGTCAGATGAAACTGGTAGGGAAGAAGTAAGGTGAAGTGCAAGAAAGAGTGGATTCTGAATGCAGGGAGGACAGAGAGAAGTTTGTGATTAAGACACTGGATTATATTTTGTGTCTCAGGTGCCACCTACACTATGTATCCAGATCCTTGCAGACATTACTTAGCTTTTAGGTATATCAGTTTTTTCTTCTGCTAAAGTAAAAATGGTGGTCTCAAAGGAAAAGGTTTAATTTGGGCTCTTTGACCATATCTTTTTCTTACCGACAGGTTATTTGTTAGTTAGCTTCCGAAGCTTTCCTTTATGTAAAATGTGCTCCACCCCAAGCTCCCCAACCCCCCATAGCAGCAAACTTCAAAACGAGACCCTCTCTGGAAACTATTGACTATTTCTTGACATTCCAAATTTGCCTGCTTGTCCACAGAAAAGACTGGACCCCGTGGTGTATATGAACAATAATTCGATATGTGGATACTTTTGTCAAATAACATATTAGATATTCATAGTCAAGCACCCATTTTACTTGACAAATTTAAGAGCTAAAAGTTACCCAGAAAGTACTATGTTTGAAAAAAAAAATCTGACCACAGAGCAAAAAGCATCTAGTTAAAATTATAGCAAATGTTATGACTAGAAGTTTCTGACATTATCAGCATACTGAAGAAACACATTGGCAACTGGTTCGTACATATAAAATTACTCAGTTGAAAATTTATCATGGTCTCCTTGTTGGGCTCCCATCCTTGTACCACTGCCATATGTCATTCCACACAATGGATGCCCAGCCATACCCTGAGAATGGCTGACCTTTCTCCTATTTCACTTATTAAGTATCAAGTATTCCACCTTCTCTGTTTGGCTCAGCAGATTACTCACAGAGTGTTTATATGTGGCTATATGTTTTTGTGGACAGTTGTTATAAAATGTAATATAACAGATTCCTGTTTCAACAACTTGAAGCATTCCTCCTTAAAATATTTCTGTCTCCATTTGAATAACTCTCTCTTCCTTTTTCATACTTAGATGACTCCATTTATTTTAGCAATGTTAAGCATGGAACTAGATCTCATTAACTATATGTCTCTGTGACATGTCACCTGATCCTTTTTTTCTTATAGAGAGGGGATCATCCATTTAGTAAATGTGATAAATATATAAATCTTTTTTTTTTTTTACATTGCAATTTAAATCTGTCCTCAGGTTTTAATTATATTTTACTTTATTCTGATTTTTACCATTGGCCAGTTTAAGGGGGGGGGAAAGGATAAGAAAGTTGAATAGAAAATACATTGCTAATCTAGTAAGACAAAAACCAAAGAGAAAAAGACATGACAAGAAATAATATCATATAACTTTTAAAAATAGTGATTTCACACAGTGTTCCTTCGTCACACCACTGAAAGTCCACATTTATAGCCCACTGAAATGATGATTTTTCAACTTGAAATCAAGAATAAAATAATGTGAAATAGATATCCGTAGTTTGATGGCCATTTTATGGCTATGGTCTACCAAGGCTAAGGACAAATTGCTTGACTAAGATTGATTCAATAATCAGATGAAGATTTGGCACTATCCTCTCCTAATCCAAAATGTCCTAAGCCAAAAGATTTTATTCAGTGAATTGTAGTAGCAGTGATCTTTTTTGTGGTGTCAGTGACTCACACAAATGGGGTTTACTGTTCCTGTGCAGTGCATTGTTTGAAACCTTCTACAGCAGTTATCCAAACATTTTGGTGGTGGTCCCTCTTCCACTGGTCCCTCTTCCACTGGTGCCATGTGACCAGCCTTGATTCCTGCTCAAACACTCAGTTCCATTTTGTCTGCCATTGCAGCAGCGTCATTCTTTTGGCTTTCACCTGGACTGTTTTCTGCTTTCCTTGAGCTTTCCTTTTTAGGGCTACTCAGCATGCTTGGTAAGGTGTCTATTTCAACATGCTTGATAAGTGCACAATCCAGATTGTTTAAAAAGTGATCCAAGTGTAGATCAAAATTTCCAAGCATGAATGGGCACTCCTGTTGTCCGTTGTGCCTGGGAGAGAGTCACAGTATTGGGTCCTGTTTGTACTGTAAAGCAATGACCCCACAGATCTGCAAAAATCACTATTCACACCTAAAGGCACTGTTATATGAGTGGGCTTTAATTTGTCCCAATGTTCCTTTGACATCTAGTCAGTCTTTGGTACCATGCACCTCCTGGTGACCACATCTGCTTCCTCCACACAGACAAAGAACATAACAAAGAAAGATCATATATTGTCTCATTAGTAGCCCTTTGACTCCTTGTTTAAGTCTTCAGGTATTTATAGTATATCAATAAACACAAGCATTCTTGTGTTTTCCTCACATAATAAGAATATAAACATAAGGCTAAATCAACTTATCCATAGTAATTGTAACCATCATTAGATCAGTCTTTAGGCCTGCCATTATGGGTACCAGTTTTAAGTCTGAAATTAAAAATAAAGTTTGAAATCCTGACCTGAGGTAATTGTGGGCTTTACTAAAGAATTAGAAAGATGTTGTAAGTATATGGTTATTGTTGCTAACTGTAACAGAGCCTGGGCGTGTGGCTAGCCTGAGTGGCAGGGCAGCCCTAGCAACAGGTTGCCAAGTAGCCAAAGTGGCTTAGCATGAGAGAAGCTCCACCCAATGGTGAGAGGGAGAGGCTGAGGTTTGTGAGTAGAAGGTCTGTGTATAAAGCACAGTGATTTGAATTTTTGAGATTCCTTTATTGAGATTTCTAGAGAGGGAGAGCTTTAAGATATAGCTCTATAGTCAGCCAGGGGAGTTGTCTGAAGAAGTGTGGTTGTCTTCTCAAAGGTCAAGGGAGAAAGAGAGAAAGAGAGAGAGAGAGAGGAAAAACCAAACCATTTTTGCATTGGGTAAGAAGGTGTGATCTAGATTTGGGAATTAAGCCTTTGAGCAAAAGGGACATCAAAGACCTGCGGGTATATGAAAGTTTTGTTCCTGTAGATTGAGTAAAGCTATAAGAAACTGGTTAAATACCTTTTGAAGTTGTGTATTGCTTGGAATTACTTATGATGTCCAATACTTTCCCCCTGTTTGTTATTTTAATAAAAATCACATTATATTTTTATGAATTCTGACTCAGTAGAGTACTTTTCATTAGTTCTAATCAATTAAGTAACACGCTATCACAGATCAGTAAATCATTCTAAATAACAACTGAGAAGCTTTACTGAGTAGTTTCAATGGGAAAAACAGGTTTGTATAAGGGGGTGCAGAGTGCTATAGTAGGCAGGGAATGCAGCTATCACTCCACTCTGTGGCCCTTTTTGCACGGCGTTTCTTAAACGAAAGGGCCCCTTGAGCATAGTGTAAATGTGAGGAGCAGTCTACATGATGCACTCACATTTACGCGACGCTCAAGAGCGTGACACGAACCGCTAGCAGATTTTCTTATTTTTGGCTTCACGCCGAAAATACCGCACAGTAGTGCAACGCTCAGGGGCGTGGAGCACACTTACCTGCCATGCGCAGCCTCTTGAGCCGGGCCAGTCGCGCTTCCTGTCTCAGCGCTAGCCTTCAACTCCCAGGCTGCACTGTAGTAGGAAGGGGTGGGGTGCGTGCAGGGCACTCACGCGACCAGCCAGCAGCTGCAGCCCTGAAGCAGCAGGGACATGACAGCCTCTTGCAAGTGGCTGCTCACGTGATCCCTGTGCTCCAGCATCGAGAACAGGTAAGTTGCGGAAAGGGCCTGTGAGAAGAAAAAGCAGGACAGGCCCCCTCCACACTTACCTATAGCCTTTTCTCTTTCTCTTTTCTCTACTCATACTAGTGTTACCCTTATATGGGGAGTTTGGGAGTGAAATCTATCAGTCTGGGAACAAATGTACAGATTTCTGGATGCCAGAGTTCCTTTAAGTCTAAATTGCTAAGAGGGCTACACAAGTGTTCAAATTCAGATATGAAAGAGGTTAGCTTTTCCTGAATCTGTATGAAACAATATAATTATTGTAGGAGTTAGGATATGTCCGCATTCACACCTCAACAAAAAGTTGGCTCAGCTGCTCCATAAATACAGAGGGGACATTATGGGTTGGGGGTCCCTCCCACTCTTACATTGCTTACTTAAAATGATCTAATCTATCAGAAGTGCTACTTCAATTTACATATTACCTGGTTCCCATGCATGAGGGTTGGATCATACACATGGTAAATTTTGATTATCAGAATAGAAATGGATAAGCTAGTATAGGTGGTAAAAAGCACTTGATGCTTATGGTACCCAAGCTGTAACTACCTAAAGTAATGCTTTCTTCTAAAAGAAAAGGAATTAATTTTCATGAAGACATAGGTTGGTTTTCAGCAAAATATGAAATACATTAAAGAAGTGCAAAAGTAAGCTGTTAGTTAATCACAATATTTTCCTATAATAGTTTCTGTTATGCTTTTCCTTTCCTTATGGAACAGTAAAAACACATATATATTAGTATTCTGTACCATTTTTCTATTGTAATCCCATACCCCAGACTGCTATTCCGTACCATTACTATAGCTTTGGAGTAAGTCCATCAACACAATTCATCCAAATTCTCTTCTTTATCCTCCTCTGTGATGCTGCTACAAGCTATCCTGTCTGGAAGAGAGCTACCAGGATGTTAAAATGTCTGGGAAACAAGCTCTGTGAGGAACAGTTGCTGGATCTGGGTATGTTTAGCATGGAAAAGAGAAGACTGCATGACAATATGGTCATTTCTGCACTATACTGGTATAGTGCTATTATTCCACTTTTGACATCTTGTGGAATCCTGTGGTTTGCACTAGAGACTTTTAGAATTCTCAGCCAGAGAGCTCTTTGGCCTCAGTCAACTACAAACCCCAGAATGCCACAGGATGTTGGAAGTGGGATAATAGCACTGTAATGGTGTAGTGTGGAAATGTCCAATACAACATAGATTATCCTCATCCCACCAAAGTTGGCAAAGCAAAATGCTAGAACATATCAAGGTTACATCTGACTTTTTGAATGCTCTTAAGAGCATACAGGGTCTGTACAATTAGGGCTTTGGCCTTCAACAAACCAAGATCATTGACATCCAGGTGAATGACCATATCATGGGGGCAGAACACTACACTATGGCTTGATCACTCAACACCAGTTGAGCTTCAAAATGTCAGTCCTAGTCTTGGTGCACTACCTGGGGTTATAACAATAGAAGACGGCAAATCAGGACACACAACCTCTTCATACAAAACCTAACATCTTGAAAAAATAACATCAGTAAAGAGCAGTGTAGTGCAGAAATGACCTATGATAGCCATCTTCAAAGACCTGAAGGCATGTCTTGTAGAAATGGAGTTTGCTTCTTTTCTGCTGCTTCTGAGGATAAGACACAGGCCAATGGGTTTGAATTATATGTAATTATATGAGATCCTGGCTGAATATTAGGAAGAACTTTCTGGTGGCAAGAGATGTTGGCTAGCAGAATATACTGTCTCAAAAGAAGGCAGATTCTCCTTCACTGGAGGTTTTGAAACACAAGCAAGATGCTCAAGGATTCTTTAGCTGTAGATTTCTGACATGTCAGGAGACTGGACTACATGAATCTTGTTTCCCTTTCAATCCTATGTTCTATGACTCTACACAACAATAATATGGAAATGTGGTCAAAACGAAACGTGGTAGCTGGATGGATAAGTAAAGCCATGAAGTTTCTTCTCCCAGCTGGCCTTGATTCAACCTTTCTGCTATTCATCCTTTCCTTTCTGTCCCTTCATGACTCAACACACTGGTCTCTATCTCTGTTTTCCATGTAAGGTGCTATAATTAAGAGTTGCCTTCTTTTAAAAGGGATAGACAGAAAAGTGGGGAGGAGAAACTTGTCTTCTTTAAGATGTTTCTCCTGATTTAGAAAACACAAAGCCCCTCATTGGGTTTTGGAAGTAGAACTATTTCTCTCTTTCTCTTAAGACATGGTAGAGAAGCTACTGATGTTGCCCTTGTCCATTATCATGAATTTCTTAAAAATTATTTCAAAAAAGTGTGAATATAGAGAAATTTCAACAACAACAAAAATGATTATTTGTTATATTTATGAGCTTTATAATGACAGGAATTACTCGGAGAAATCTGCTTCAATTTAAAACAGAACAATATTAAAACTTCAACATTTAAAATCCTAAAAAAAATATATATGCAATAATCACAATAAAATGAGAGAGAAAAGATAAACAAAGCTGTGATATGAAACCAGAATAGCATAATAGGTAAACAGCTGTACCTCTTCCTTCCTGGAGTCATGTCTGATCTGTGCATGGTTACTTCATTTATTTTCTTTAAAAAAGGGATACTCTTTTTCTCACATGTGTGCATGCTTACATTTAAATTCTAAAGTGAACACATTGTTCTAGTATATTCTCATTGACTAAAGTATTTTCAAACCATATTTTGTGCACATTGTATAGTTTTCAAATGTGTGCAGTAAACCATAGCTGTTCTTTCACAAGTGGAATTTTTGTACATTTTTATGTAGTGATTTTGCATCGCCCCCTCCATGCTGGTGTGTGATATGTCACCAACTTGGCAATGAACATTATCTTGAAGTGTTTTAATAATTGGATGTGAACTTTACAATAAGAATTCCCCCCACCATTTCCCTCTCATGGGAGGAAAATCATTTTTAAAAATGGGAAGGAAAAGTGAGAATACTACTTCTTTCTTTCTGCCCTTTCTAGCAGGATCCTGGTAGGGCACTGTCAATGGGCCGTCAATGTCACCATGTTTTGACTCCAAAGGTAGGATTGTCATGTAAGACAGGCTGTTACTGATCCAAAAGAGTGTCATCTGTGCCCTTCTATCAAGTATCAAAATACCTGTGAGCCTTTCTGCACTACACTGTTATAGTGCTATTATTCCCCTGTCACCATCCTGTGGAATTCTGGGGTTTGGTGTTTACTGAGGCCAAAGAGCTCTCTGGCTGAGAATTCTAAAGGCCCCTCCCTGAAGTGCAAACCCCAGGATTCCAAATGATGTTGAAAATGGAATAATAGTGCTATAATAGTAGTGTGGAAAGGTTCTTTGTTGTAAATTTACTATAAAAATCTGAGTGATCTACAAAGTGTTACTATCTACCTAACTATCTACCTAACTGTTGGGCATATATACAACTTTTTTACTCCAGGGTTCCTGCCCTGTATCTAAAACATTAGTTTCTATATAGACACATGTGTTTGCACAAAATTGTAAAGTTTACCTACCACACTGTGTTGAAGCAAGCACCTGTATATGTTTTTTATGTACACTAAATGCTGACTGGCATTACCATAGTGACATGGTGGAATCCATATTGAAATTAATAGTTGCTGGGTATTGCCCAAGAAACTATGGTTAGGGAGGTGATTGATTTTTGTCTGTTTAATGTAGAGTGTTATGCCCTTCAGCAGCCCTTAATGAGTTTCCAAGGAAGAGGGAGGAAAAACATTAGGCTTGATAGCATATGAACATCTGCCGAACAGCTCATTCCCCTTACTTCACAAAATAAGCCTAACAAGTTAAAATGTTCTTAGAACTGGGTAGGGGAGTAAGATCAGCATCTACTAGTAGAACTCTAGGTCATTTGCAGCATGCTTGGAAAATTATTTTGTCTCCTGTACAAGGAGAAACATAACCAACAACAAAAAACGATAGCCATCTCACCCTAGATTGTGCCATACTGCACACATGAAGACAAATTTAGATAATGGTTAGGAGTGAATTTCTGAGGGGCTATAAATTATCTTCTGCCCTGCTTGTTAAAGCAAATTCCTGGCATCAGAATTCTTTCATTTTCAATGCATGTGTTTGGCACCTTGAGATTCCAATTAGATCTTAGAATTCTACTATAAAAAAAGTGAGCCACAAGCCTGAACTCCTTTGTCAAAGAGTGCATTTTGATTTCACTCAATACATGAAACAATTACATATTGATATTTTTATTGGTTTTCTTTTTCAATTTTTCACTGTTGAATCTACTGATCAGTGTGATGTATTAGATCAAAGAAATTCCTTAGAATACAGCCAGCATTGCATGAAGAGAGCACATTAGCCCTGTAGCATTTGTGCTATTTATTGTAAAACAGCACAGCAATCTGCTCATGCTACCATAAACATCTGGTATTTTTGTATGTACAGTGCAAACCACAATTGAAAACCAATTCTTGACACACCCATAGTTCAACCCAGAGCCCTAGCAAAATAGAAAATTAATGTTCCAGGCCATGTCATCGTCTTTGTTCATTAGTTAGAGAAGTCCAAATAATTCTGAATTTCAGTTGCTTTCCTGGTCTATCATAAGATGTTAGTAAGGCAAGGTTTGTCAGGCTACGATTTTATGGACACTTACTGTGAATACAAAGGACCACTTGTTATCTCACTGGTAAACCCTATCCTGGGGTCTACAATTTTGATATTAAATATGATTCAGTGTGCCTGAGAGGTCACCCTGGTGGACACGTAGGCAGCAATGGTCAAAGATTGAAAACCAGGTCAGGCCAGTAAAATCCCCAGTCACGTGGCCCCAGGAGACCTCAAGATGTGTAAACTCACAATAAACAAAAAGTCCTGAGATGCTGAATTGAGGGGATTAACGTGTTTGCCCCAAGTTGAGCAAATATTCCATCAGGCGAGGACCATTTACATGAAGTCACACCAACATAGCCGAAGATCCTGAGACTTTGGCAACACCTTGCTATCCCATCATACAAAGGAAATTACCATGGTGGAGCTTCATTATCGCACCAACACCCATTGTTCTTCCTGGGAAAGGATTAGTCCTCCAGGTACTTTTTCCCCTACAAATAGTCCCAGTTTTTGAGTGATTCTTTGGGTCACTCCTGGTCATCCCAACAGACTGTTGTTCCATCCATTGAGTGGTCCCCTCAGCCCTCTCCATGCTGAGCCCCACTTCTCCATTGCCTTGCCAGACCCAGGACTTCAGGGAAAGGTGCAGCATTACCCCAACTGTACCATTCCAATACTCCCCTGTCCAATTTCCTCTCTTTTGTTTCTTGATAGCTCTTGGGTGTGATTATGCATGATTGTGTTGGTGCATGAGACTTGCATTCAATAAAATCATTTATTGGACATTATTGTTTGGTTTTTGGCTTGGCCTGAGCCTGTAAAAACTGGGTAAAAAGACCCCGCTATGTTACCCTGCCTCTCACATTGCTATTGCTCGTGCTCTGGCTAGTTTTCATTCCCCATCACGTGGAGCACATTGAGGTGTCCCCCAAGGGACCCCAGAAATCAAGGTAACACTGTTATTTGCATAAACATGAATATGACTGTATTTTAATGTACTTTTCATAAGTGTGTGTGTGTGTGCATGCATGCACGTGTCTGTGTTTGTGTATGTGTGTGAGTGGATGTGTGTGTGTGTGTATGCCTATATCTATATTTATCTCATATATGCATATATATATACGTGTGTGTGTGTGTGTAGAAAGAAAGAGAACTGGAGTGGTGTAGTGGTTTGAGTGTTGGACTATGACCCTGGAGATTGGGGTTTGATTCCCTGGCATGGAAACCCATTGGGTGACCTTGGGCATGTCAACACTCCCAGCCCCAGAAAACCCTTAGGGTTAACATTAGGCTTGCCTTAAGGTCTCCATTAGTCAGAAGTGACTTGAAGGCATATAGCAAAAACGTTACATCACCCCCCCCCCCCACACACACACACACAGAGTGGAGCTTCTGTAACTGAAGGGTCACTGTTCCAGGAACCTCCATTAATTAGGAAAAAAATCCTCATGTCCCATAATATTAAAGGGCAGTAATGTGCACACAGACCTTTCAGTATGTCCACATTCATATCACCACCGTTCTAGGTATAGGATGTGATACTTCATGTGAAATAGAAGTCACAGATGTGGAGGCTGTGGTTAAGGAGGACCCACGGTATATATGTGAGATATATCATACATATACATGAGAACTACTGTGGTGGCATGGTTTGAGTATTGGACTATGGCTCTGGAAACCATAGAAATGCAAAAGTCTCAGATATGGCAGAGGAGGAGGATCTGTCTTTGCTGACCACCAATGGTGGAGAGGGATGCAATGACTATATCAGGCACAGAGTGCTGTGATGCCAAGCACAGGGGTGGAACTAGAGAATTCATAAGCTCTGTGCAGATGGTACAGCCCCCGTTTCCTCTCTCTGTAGATGACACTTCAACCCATTGTCCAGTACAGTGTGAGCATTCCTGGTTGCTTCAGAGCCGGGTAGGTCATTCTTCCCGATTGATTGATTGATTGATCGATAGATTTTGCCTATCACATACTGTATCTGTGAGATTTTGACAGCTGATTTAAACTGTCTTTAAACAGCTGGTTTAAAGATGTCTTTAAACAGGTAATAATTTAGCAGGTAATAGAGAGGAGGAAAAAAGAATTATGATGAAGATCTCAGCATTCTAAGCTCTAGAACTGCCTCTTTAAGTCCTAAACCCAGGGTTGGGGGAAGGAGACTACCTTTAGGACTGGACTGCCTGGGGGCTTTGCCCTCACTTAAGTCCTGTGACTTAAAGGAATGGGCTTCCATAGGTCTACTTTACACCAGATGGCAATACAGGGAGCAACTCAGTTATTGGGTGGCCCTCAATGCTCAGGTGTTTCACCCAGGGGAATTAGAGGAAGAAGTCAAGGATTGATGTCTGCCTCAGGTGATCTTGCCTCTTCCTTCTTTCCTGGTTCAACACAGTTTAAATAGGTTCTATGTTAAATAAAGTGGTCCTTAGTCAACCTGGTTCTCTGTGTGTGGTCTCATTATTCTATGGCTAGTGAGCAAAGTCTATTAAAGACTCATCCAATCTACTAAGCACAGTCCTTTCTTTCTGAGTCAGGTGACAACAAATGATAGCCCAGACCAAATCTTTAACATACTTGGCCTTGAGAAGGAAGCTAGAGGACCTTGAGGCACAACTCCCCCCCCATAAATCCAGCCCAGAAAGATTGAGGAGAGTATTGCAAGTGAACACATGGCTGTGCAGATGGTACAACTGAAAAAGATTTGGCTTCATGGGCCATGGGTAGCACTTCAATGAAGGACTTCTGGCAAAAAATGGATTATTGGTATTCAAAAGAGACAGAGTCTCAGTATACAGAAAAGAAAGTTTATCTATTTCCCAATTTAAAGCCATCTACACTGGTGGCCATCACATTTTTTTGTTTGCTTTAGGAGATAACAAACTTTAACTTGGGTTGTTTGAAGATGTGTTTCCTTATGTCTGCCTTGATATAAGCTTCAGTGAATTATCTTGGATTCCAAAATGATGAGAAAAGGAAAGAGAAATTTTCAGAACCTTTGTCTATTTTTTTTTAAATAAAAGAAAGAAACTATATACTGATATAGCCAAAGTCGGCAATTTTATTCAGCTCTAAACCAAATGTGTGTGGCTTTGGTAAATATCTGATCATAACACTCACATAATCTAACAAGGTCCCTTTTATATTATAGTTCAGTACAGAGTCAAATGCATATCAGTATTTTTGTGTTTATTTGTGCACACATGTGTGTAGGTCTTTCCATGCATATCAATAACCTCAACTGTGGATATTTTTCAAATGATATGACACACAATGGATTTTGTAGAACACATGTCAGAGTATTCTTTCTCTAGGAGCATGAAAAAGAAAAGATAATCTCTCCAAGTGACAGACTTGCCAGAGGTGATTATTTCTGTTTCATCAGATACATTTAAACAACCATGTTTTACGTCCCTCTAAAGCATTTTCTCCCATGTCACAGAAGAAATTAGTGAAGTCTAAATTTCAGCTTAAGGCTCTGTGTATCATTTCATAGCTGCAGCAAGGAGGAAAAAAAAAACACCCAATAGCTTCCATTAGGGACCCTGAATCTTCTCATTTACATGAGAATGGAAAGTTAATTGTGTTACAGATTTCCAATTTTCCCCTAGGAGTTCAATAAGCATGCTAAAACATGCTGTGAATATAACTTAACTGTCAACTTGGATGATCATGAAAAAAATCAGCTTGAGATAACCAAAAGCATGACATACCTTAATATGTGTAAAATACAGCAGTAAGCAAGTAAAGGACGAAACTACTTCTGAAATCACTGTCAAAAATCTATGTAGGACTCAGCCAGTTAAAAGATCTTGACACAAAGAACAAACCAGATTTTTAGAGTTTGAGCTCACTCACTGGCTAGAGAATGAAAAGTAAACTGGACCCATTACAAAGTTGTTTTGTTTTGTCCTGTTTATTTTCTACATAAATTTGTTTACATTTAAAGTAGATCTCAGTTGAATATAATAATGTTCCAGTATAACAAAAGCAGGAAAAATAAAAATACAATAAGAGGAAAAAAATAACCACATTAGTTGTAAAAGCTGCAGAAATGTGAATAGAAGTCCATTTGTAAATTGTATCTAGACATCATTTTTTCAAATGTTGCAATTATTGTTAGATTTTCTCTCCACTGGATCACAGGTAGGAAAAAAAAATATTTCTAGTAATGAAGTATCAATCTTTAAGCAGTCAAAGGGGCATGAAAAATCCACTTTCACTGGCCATTTGCTAATTTTGATGAAATAAGTAAATAATTCAAAAGAACATGCATGTCCTGAATACCAAGGAACTTTCCAAAATCAAAATTACTTGTGTGATTACTTCCTCCAAAAATATAGCTACTATGGGACAACTCCAAAACCTATGCATTAAGGAAGCATTAGCAGTATTACATCTCCAAAAATTTGCTGATTTAGAAAGTCCTTTCTTAAATAGATGTTCTGCTGAGCAATATGCTGGAAATATGCTATTTCTGCTGCATAAAATGTACTCATATATCTATAGCTGTACTAGTTATAGGTGTTAAAACAAATGTCCATTAATTAGTCAGAACTGGGTATTCTAATTTTCTATTCCGTTCTTCCTGTAAACTTCACGTGTCATATTTATCTCAAGGTAACAGACATTTATGTATGTGTATATGTATATATATATATGACCTATGAATTGTTGGTTTCGATACTTAGTTGGTCTTAATTAATATCTTTAATATTATGAGAACCCAAGATGCACTTAAAGCTGCAGGGCCAATTCTGGATTGTAACATATGTTTCAGTTGTAGATATTGCCATTTAGCTGATAGATGAAATTGAAATTATTCTTGCAAAACTGAAAAAGGCAAAAATTCATTGTAAACACCAAATATCTGATATACGATAAACCTTATTATTGACCCACATGTTCCATAAAAATGCTTCCTTACCCCATTTTCAAATCTGTATTTCCCCACAAAGCCAATTTGGCATGATTGTATGAGTCAAATTGCAATTGATGAGACACAGTTCTAACTGCTGAAATTGTTGGCAAAAACACTGTTTTTAAAAAAAAAAAAAAAAAAAAATGAGAACTATGTGCTGTCCATTTCAATAGAGATGCCAGAAATGAAGACTCTAAGGCAGATCCAAAGTGGATTACTTAGTTTTAATGAATATACCCAAAAATTAATACAAGAGAACAGATATGCCTGATGATATGCAACTTCCAGCTCTTCCAGCTCTATGATTCTCCGATTCTATGTTTGGTTATTCACAACTAAATGTGAATTCCCAGTTACAGGATCATAAGTCCAACTTACAATTTCTTAACTACTGAAGAAGTGCTAGTCAATGTTTTCTACTAAAGCCACTGGGGCCTAACTGGTTTTATACAAATCTGCACATATGCATTATTTAAAAACTTTAAGAACTCAGCTTTTTAAATTGTTTGATTTTTGTAACATTTTAAAATCAGGCTATTGTTTACATTGGTTTGAGTCGATTAAGTTAATTTTATTGTGTACAGACCTAGTATCTTTAGTTAGAAAGAGGGAAATAGACATGTTCGCATCAAAAATAAACAAATAAATAATCAACCAACAAACAAACAAACAACCAGCCTCAGGAAGAACAGTTAGGGGATTGCCACTACTGTGCCCGCAATTGCCACAGTCGGAGGCTGAACATGTTACAGGTATTGATACTACTTGTAACACAACACTTTTCATGTAATGAACACATAACAACGTTCTTTGTCAAACAATATGATTAAAAGTAATGCTCTTGCTGCCCCCCCCCTCAACAAGTAGCACTTACTTCCTGCATTTTCTCATTAGTGCTTTGCAGGTTAGAAAACCTTTTGGGGACCATTTTTTTTTTCATTTTAAGCAGTTTTTTTTTTCCTTTTCAATATTATTCTCCTCTTCCACATAGGAACTAAAAATATAAGGAAGCAATAGTAAAGGAATGAGTTGCAAAATCATTTCTGTACCCAGTAATTTTATTCTGGTTACTATGTTCTATAATGAATTTTTACTTAAATAAATAACTTTCCAAGAGGTGCCTTGCCTCACTTGCTTAATGGTAGAGATGTTTCTGGAGCTCTAGATTAATGAAAAACTTGACGGCAAATATGTTATATCTGATGATGATGCATTCTGTCCAACCCACTTTCTTTCTGGCCTGGCAGCACATCAACTAAAGGGTTTCCAAGACACTGGAGATTGTGGCATTGGGAATAATGTTTTCCAATGATGTCTGCCAGTTATGATGTCTTCCAATTATGTGATATGTCAAGATCCAGCAACTGTAAAAAGTCTTCAGGATTCTGCTGCAACAGCTTATCTCAATGTTCCCCATGACTGGGACAGCACTTTAGACATCATTTCGCAGTGCCACCACCTTCAATGACTTGGAAACCCATTAGCTGATGTGCTGCCAGGCTGAAATGATAGAATTTTCAGTTCATATTAGGTTGTTTGTGAATGTAAATGTGAACCCCAGCAATTACATGAACGTTAATCCAGTTTATGATTTCATAATTACTGAACGAATGACAGCCATTTCCCCCCCACAGAATTTCTTTCCCGTAGTCTTTTCCCACAGAAAGCATGTCCCCTGCACATAAAACATGATTTTCTTTGCAGAAAATAATATTTTTGCACAAAAATTGATACCTGGTAGTTTTGTTTTGGTTTTGTTTGATAAAGAGTCCTTGAAAACCACACAATTTTTGAGAACCTTTTCTCCATAGGGAAAGAAAAGGTATAATTATTTCACTTTGCCTATGAGAAGGAAACTTATTAACATTTATAACCATACAACTATAGGACTAAGGAAAACTACTCCATGTTAGATAATTTATTTATTGTGTCATTCTAAAGCAAGCAGTGTGCCTCCTATTGTTGTTTTATGCCAGCCATTTACACTAAAGAAGCTGCTGCTGAGGGCTGAAATCAGTGTACCAAGTGAAAATTGTGATTACATCCCTGTGCATCCAAGCATTTCATCACTTACGAATATCTGGCTGAGACTTCAACATTCAAAAGAAGAAGCACTGATCAGATCTATCACATCAATTGAAATATGTCGTGTAATTCCACAAATGTTATATGTACGATTGGTTAGCAGCACCTTGGACCACCATGAGATATGTTAGGATGAGAAAAAAAACAGTTTTCACATAAGATTTAAGAACAATACATCAGAACTCATTACAAAAAGGATGGAAAAATCTCTTGAAAGATATCTTAATTCTGGAAAGATGGATTCTGGCAGGACTGTGGGTAGACACTGCTTGCTGCAGCTCTGTAGTGAGGAGAGCTTTCATGGTGAAAGTGTCATCCTGAGGGATTTCTGGCTGGAGAAAAACTTGCCCTGAATAAGATGGTGAACTGGGGATCACCCACAAGGGCCTTGAATTCTGATTAGTTGTGTTTAGTCATGAGTAAATACATAATGAATGAGGAGGATCAAGGGAGTTACATCCTTTACCCTAGGAGTGAAGTGCAACTGTTTTGATCTGAGGCTCTGACAGCCCATGCTGGCAACCTCTTTTTTAAAAGAAAGAACTCAGACAAAGTTTTGCAGTTACTAAAGGAAATAATTCTTCTGATTAAAACAAAACAACAACAGAAGCCTCCTCAGTCACCTTCATTCTGCAACCAAGAGTCAAATAAGTGTACTTATCCCATAACAGCTGGTCAAATAAGAAGACTGGGGGTTGGCACATTTGAATTAGAATAATATATTTTCATGGACAGACAATTTCATCTCATTTGTATGACTGAATTGGACTTTAATAAGGAGAAACTACAGCATGAGAAAGTCCAAGCACAATCTCTTTGATGCTGATAAGACTGACTCCTGGATGTATTTGGCTAGGTGAGAGAAGAATTGAACTGCTAATTCAATAACTGCTAGACTGAATGAAAGATAGAGGTTTCCCAGGAATTTCCAGGAATTTTTTTTTTTTTTTTTTACAAGGGATGCTGGGGGAACTATATTTCTTGAGAGAAGAGGGACTTCCAAAGTTGAAGATGAGTTTGAAGGAGAACCTGAGAAATGACATCAAAGAGATCAAGGCAGAACTGTGCAAGGAATGTAATGCCAGAGGGATATTGTGAGACTAAATGGAAGGGAAGGAGGCTGAAAATCTTATTGCATGGTAGGAGATGAAAAATAAAGAAGTTCTGCTGTATGAAATGAGGAATGCAGTGGTGGTGGAGGAGGGGAAAACTAATCTGAAATTGAGCTGTAAGGAATCTACATTGATGGTAGAATGGAACCTAATTGATTTATTGAAAGGATTAGCTGTTTTGAGTGATGGGGTGAGAGAAAGACCAAAAGGAAAAGTGGTCTATTTCAAGACACTTTGAAACATCAAGTGGCAAGAACTTGGAAATATTAATAAAGTGTAAGGAAAGGAATTTGAGTGTTTGACTATGATGCAGGAGACCAGGGTTCAATTCTGCACTCAGCCATGGAAATGAACTGGGTGACCCTGAGGCACCACAAACTCTCAGCCCCAGAAAACCCCATGATAGGTTGTATGGTGACCTTAGAGTCACCATAACTCAAAACTACTTGAGGGCACACAACAACACAATAAAAGAACTAGAAAAAGTTCTTTTTTGGAGATGAATTCAGGGATCATCATGGCTGCAAATGAAGAGAAGAGTCAAATTTAAAATGAAATGGAGGGGGGAATAGATGGTTGAAACGAGAGCCCTTTCCTAGTTATAGTGCCATTATTCTACTTTCAGCATCCTGTGGGTTGTAGTTTACTAAGGCAAAGAGCTCTCTGGCTAGGAATTCTAAATGCCCCTCCCTAAACTGCAAACCTCAAGATTCCATAGGACATTGAAAATGGAATAATACCATATCACAGTAGTGTGAAAAGGGCCAGGATTATGAAATGGTTGAAGTTATAAGACAATGATAACTGGATTTGATAATAAATTGTGAAAAAGGATATGAAGTAGTATAGAAATATTTGGATTTGGTGATGGTATATAACATGAGAAAGACTTACAATTTTAAATATCAAAGACTAATACCATCTAATTAAGCAGCAAGTAGCATCTATTATTAAGATTAGAAAACACAGTGCCAATTAGCATGCAAATTCAACATGTAATAGGATGAAATCTTTATGTATCATGGTAGACATGTTAGATAGAATAATGCTCATTTTTCTTTTTCTTTTTTTAAGATGGGGAATGGAAAGAAGTGAATCACTGGATATTATGTTTGAGAGGCTTGGAACAATTTGAATGTTATACGTTTAAAGGAAGAATGGAAGTAATCTCTTCTTTTCTCTTTTTCTTTTCTTTTTTATTTTGTTTTTAAATTTCTAATTCTGATACTTTATGCTTTCTTTATGCTTTTTATTTTTTCCATATATTTGTAGAACGTTAGTGTTTTAAAAATTATCAATAAAGATATTATTTTTTAAAAAGGAAATGCATTTTAATTGTAAGAGACGCAGCCTTTCCATCATAATGACATTTCCCATAGAGAAAACATGGTATCCATTCATGTTATAGGCAACATGGATACCATGCTTACATCCTGGGAATTCTGTAACTGCTCCTTGACATCACTGATGAAGGTGGAACCCAAAAGTATTTGATTCATACAAATATTTGATTCAAGTATTTCATTCATACAAATACCTTTTTCAATGATTTTATTAAATCTGCTTTTATTTATTTTACAATTTTATTTAATTTTATAGTCCTATTTAACTTGTTTTATTTTAATTAAATCTATTATAAATTCTGGAATCTAGTTTCTACTTGTAAACAGATCTTTGCAGTTGCTTTATTCAATTATTTCTGACTGTACTCCAAATCTGAAAGGAAAAAGCTAATTCAGACTGTTATCTGTCTTAGTACCTGACACCCTCAAAAACCATTTGATCCCTTTAAAGCTGATTTGGACTGAACTCAATACTACCTATGCAAGTGAGCATCTGTAGCAGCTTACCTTTGCCTGAAAACTTGATCTCTTTGCAGCAGCAATTATTTTGTTTGCTCTCCTGGAAAGCATTCAATATCTCATTAACATTCTTAGAAAAGCAATAGCACACATTAATAAGGGGCAACAAAAGTCAAAATCATTCATTTCTTCTAAAGATAGGACAAAATTTGTCAAGTCTTCAAATAATTTACTTTATATTAGAGTTGTTCCATCCTGCAAGAAAATTAAGCACAATACCGACTTTGAATCACATGGCAAAAGACACCGCTTCAGAGGGTAGGACTTTGATACCCTCTATGGTAGAGACCAGGCACTTTGTATTATGCATGTGATGGGGGTGGAGTTGTAGGCTATTTAAAGTTCTGATCACCCCCTCACATGCCTCTCTGTTCTTCATAGCATTGAAGTGGAGGATGTTCCTAGCATTAGGATCAGTCAGGCTTTGTATAGGGGTTGATTTCCAGAAGCTGCTTCAGTGTTCGGAAATCCATGCCGTCCCTATTAAACAGCTGTGGGGCATTGGTTATTATTTATTGCTTTGTCTGGGCTTCTAAGTTTTTAATTGTTAGATTTTGAGACTATCATAAGAGAGCTATCAACCACTTAGCCATGTGCTCAATTTGAGCCTTACCTTGTCTTTTATTGGTGCAGGGCCTGCATGGTCTACTTGCCATGTGGCCTGTTAGCGGCCTCTTGGGCTTAGTGTTGTTTTTTAGGCCTGCTTGATTTGTGTGGATGGCTGGCTGCTTAAGGGCCTACAGGTCCTGGTTGTAACTGGGGCCTGCTTGGCGTGCCTTGGCCACATTGGGATTAGAAGTCTAGCAACATATAGGGAATCGTAGTTGGAGAGAAGCCTGCTAGGCTTTGCCATTGTTTTATACAGGCCTTTCAATCTGGACCTTATCCTGAAGGTCTACTAGGCTGTAGTCTGTGGCTTCCTGCTAGTGATGTGGGATTTTTTGCCTGCCTTATTTGCTTTTCCTCTCTCCCCCAGCTAGGTTTCTATTTAGCTGAGTTGATTAGAAGGCCCAGAGTTTAAGTCTAAGCTTTGCTTGTCTCATTCAGGCCCTGTCTAACCCACATGTTACTACCTTGTTTGCAAGAATGGTATGGGAGATGTTGTCAAAAGCCTTACTGAAATCAAGTTGCACTACACATAGCATTCCCTTCATCCACCAAGCTTGTAACTCTTTCCAAAAAAGAGAGCAGATCAATCTGGCATGACTTGTTTTTGAGAAATCCACATTGATTTTTAGTGATTACGATATTCCATTCTAAGTGCTTACAGCTCTGTTTAAGTGCTTACAGGTCTGTTTAGTGACGTGTTCTGAGACCTTTCCTGGTACTGATGTCAAGCTGACTTGGTGGTAATTGGGTCCTCCCCCCCCCTTTGGAAGATGGAGACATTTGCCCTTCTTCGGTCTTCTGGGACTTCTCCTGTTCTTCAAGAATTCTCAACGAATGTTGCCAGTGGTTCTGAAATTACTTTTACCAGTTCCTTTAATATCCTTGGATGTAGTTCATCTGACCCTGGAAACATGAATTTATTCAGAATAATCTATTCTGTGCTTCATTTTCTGTACCACATTATATCTTCCATTTTCTCCTGGTTGAGCATTATTTTCCTTTTGGGAGAAGAGCACAGCAAAGAAAGTGTTGAGTAGTTCTGCCTTTTTTTCCATTGCCTGTTACCACTTCTTCATCTTCTCTTCACCGTGATCCTACCATCTCCTTGTTTTTTCTTTTGTTACAGACATAACCAAAAAAGCCCTTTTTTATTGTTTTTAACCTCTCTAGCAAGTACGAGCTTCTTCTGCGCTTTAGTTTTTTCTACTTTTCCCCCGCATGTGCTGGCTATTTGTTTGAATTCTTCCATGGTGATTTCCTCTTTTTCCATTTCTTGTACATGGCCCTTTTAAATCTTAATTCAATTGAAAGTTTTTTAGACATCCATCTTGGTTTCTTTATATACTTCCCATTTTTCCTCTTCAATGGAATTGTTGGAAACTGTGCCTTCTATATCTCACTTTTAAGAAACTCCAATCTGTCATAAACTCCTTTCCCTTTTATATGCCTGACCACAAGATGGTATCCAATATTTCCCTAAGTTTACTGGAGTCAGCTTTCTTAAAGTCTAGAATGAGAGTCTGACTACACTTGGCTTCCCCTTTCCATTGTATAACAAATTCCAGGAGAACATGGTCACTTCCACCTAAGGTTTGTTCCACTTCCACCCCATTATCCAGGTTATCACTGTTGGTTAGGATCAGGTCAAAAATAGCTTGTCCCTTTGTTGCCTCTTTCACCTTCTTGACAATGAAATTATCTGCAAGGCAATTGAGAAATTGGTTGGTCCTGATATATTTGGTAGAATTTGAATTCCAGTAAATATCAGGATAATTAAATTCTCCCATTACTACTATCTTTCTTGTTTCTGAATGTGTGGTCATGTTTCAGGAAGGCCTCATCTAAGTCCTCAGTCTGGTTCGGGGGTCTATAGTAGACCCTTTCAATGACATCCCTGTTTTTTTCCTCTCCCCCTTAATTCTTACCCAGATGCTCTCAACCTGATTTAAATCATGGATCTCCTCACAGGTGTAAACATAACTGATATATAATGCTGCTACTCCTCCCATCCTGTTTGGTCTATTTCTCTGAAATAGATTGTAGCCTCTATTACTACATTCCAATCATTAGTTCCATCCCACCATGTTTCAGTAATGTCTATTATATCATATGTATATCAATGTCCTATTATATCCAAGACAGCCACAAGTGTTGAAGGAATTTCAGCTTACAGAAAGTTTTTGGCCTGGAGTTTCCCCTCTGTGTTTCCCCCCTGACTACCATTGTGGCCCACCAAATTAAACAAAACAGTAGAAAAAGAAAACATAGTAAAAAAAATTTTTTTTAAAAAAAAAAGGAGGGAGAGAGAAGGAAGGAAGAAAGGAAGGAAATAGAAATACAGAAAACTGACTTCTGACCTTGCTGTCAACAGCTATATTTCTAGATCTATAGTACTCCAAGCAATCTTGGAGTGCAGGCAGATCAAAAAGCTTGGTACATACTATGTTAAAATTAAACTCCATACTTAAAAATTTATGAGAGTTTTGTTGTCAACTTCAGTAAGATGTGGGCTTTACTCAAAGTATCTTTAGATGCTTTCAGTACCTGTAATATACTCTGTGATATAATGGATTTTTTTTTGCTTCTTCCAGGAATCATGTGACTGTCATTATAAGATGACTGCTGTTACAATCATTTCATGAAGAAGAGTACCCAGCATTGATACACAATCAGTTTCAGCCAATTTACTGTTATTAAGTTTAGAAAATTTCTATAAACAAACTCTTGTACTAAAGCCACAAATTTGATCTGAAGTATGAAAACCGGGTTTTTTGGGGGGGTTTTGGAAGATCAATTTATCTGCATAACTCATAGCCTAAGGAGCTGTACCATTGTCTCAAGTAAAATTTTTGGATGTACTGTGTACATATTCTCTGTGGCAGAAAAATGGTTTCTAGGAATACTAGCTTCTTGAGTTTTCTCAGTGGATTTATGACTTGTTTCCTGAGGCCCATATAAAGGCACCCAGAATTCTTAATAGTCAGAGGTGAAGTAGTGAATTCCTATTGGAACTTAAAGGCAAAGACATTGATCAAATACTTTCCTTTCATCATCCTTTCCTTCCTTCCAAGAGTTTTTCTATTATCATCTGAAGAGAGCTAAAGGAAATGCATACCTTAATAATGAATGATCCAAGAATATTTTCTAACGTCAATTCACATCATCTGATCAGACACCTCAATGCAAGAAAGGAAGGTCAGTAGGGAAGAAACATATTCAAACAAATCCCCCCTCCCTTCCACCCCCAAAGGCTGGAATTCTATTGGGAACGTACCATGAACTTGATTGAGTACATCCTGTCTTGCAACAAGATTTTTAAGAGCTTAATTAGAAATAGGCATGTTTCCCAACACCTATTTCTTTAGACTGAGGGACTGATGGTTCTTTGCTGGCAACCAGCTAATCTTTATCTGTTTGAGGTCCCTCTGGTCGCCTGGGTTCCCAGCTCATGATTGATAGTGTGAGTAAAGAAAAGACAACCTCCATTACAAGGTAGGAGGTAGTCACATACACATGAGTTCTACCCCTCCCGTCTGCTGATTCATGACTTCTACCTCACCTGTAGCCCCTCTCTTGACATTGTCTTATATGGAAGGCAGCTTGTGATTGGAAGAAACCTCATATTACCTGCCCCTCTGGACATTTCCTTATATGGATGGAAGTTTCTGGAGATTACCTAATATGGGGTGGGTGGTCTGTGATTGGTGGAAAAATGCTGCAGTGGGTGTGTATGCTGTTTATCTGGATAAAAAGGCTTTGCCAAGTCTCTGCCCTTTGTCCTGAACCTCCAGTACCCAGCTGCAGCTGTTTTGTATACTTTTATATTTTTGTACTCAATAAATCTGGCCTCTAGCCTCTGAACCAAGAAACGTCTGGTTATTTGCCTGTTTCTCAAAAAAGCTATCCTTCTTAAGGGCGTAGAAGGTGACAACAGAACAGGCCAAAAAAGCAGAGTCAGCAACAACAATCCACTTAAGTATTCTTAGATATTTAGAATCTCAGGATATTCATATGGGATAATGATCAGGCTCTCTGTTATTTTATGCTATTTTTTAAACAAGTCTTCAATACAGATTTAGTGCAAAAGGGATACTCCATGTTTTGTTTTGTTTAAATTTTGTATACTTTGTAACATTTTTTATAACTTCCACCTTTTTTCCCCCCGATACGTGGGTTTTGCTTCCTTCAGTTCATATATGTCTCCATCTACTTTACTGTTGTACATATACAAATCAATAACAAGATTAATGTGATCTTCTGTATTTATACATTTATTTAGGATTGTATTCTACCTTTCCTCCAAAGTGCTCCTACAAGCGTGTGTGGTCTCCTTTGCTCCAAATTTTATCCTTCAACAACATTTAGGTAAGTTAGGATGGAGAGATGGACTTTAAAATAATTATTTTTAAAATGATGTGAGTTGGTATTCAATGTCTCTGTGTTTGATTTTACAAGCCTGCAGAACTGGTGTCAGGAACTGAATTCACATACACAAATATAACAGTGCATATACACTATTTATTAGGAGCGTAATACATAGTACAGGACTTCAGTGAGTGAACTGGAAGCAATTAGCAAAATTCAAAACATTAAAGGCAAAGAGTTTCTCATCCTGCCTGCAAGAGACCTTGCAGTTCTGGTTTAGCCTGGCAGCACTTAACTTTAACATTCCTAACTTTGTTTATCTAAGGGTCTCTGGTTCTCATACCTTGTTACAAGCAAGCGGCTACTTAGCTCCTACTACATGTCTCATAACTAAAATATGGAGGGCTACCCAACAACTGGAGTCTAGTTTTTTTTTTTTTTTTAAAAAAGTAAACAAGTCAAATATGACATAAGAAATCACACATCAATATTTTTCTCTTCAAAGTACACTTAAGTATAATGTAGCATGTATGACTGTACAGTATTTCTAAATTTTATTCTTTTTGTGGAGGTTTTCACACACACACATACACACACACACATATATGCATAGGTTTTTTTCCTCATCTTTATCAGCCTTAAGTTATAACTACCTACCAGATAATGATATAGTTCAAATAACATGCATTCTTTTCTTTTGGTATTTCACTTGCAAATTTCCATAATTCTATGATATGTATGATTACCTTCTCTGATCCAATTTTTTCTAACATTGCTAATTAGAAATTATTAAAATTAAGCTTTTGTTCATCTTCCTTTGTGTAGGGCACAGTCACCTCTCAGAACAATGGAACCATTGCTTTACTCAAGAAGAAATATTTATTGCATATAGTAATGGGGAAAAATGCTGTCCTTACACCTAGGTGCTTCCGCGCAAAGACATTAACCTACAATTAATGTTGATGGGCAACCGTTCCAGCTAGGATCTTTGTTGGTTTCCCTCTTGCAGACAAGAATGAATGGATGAATGAATGAATGAGGTTTTCTCCCCAACAGATGGAACTATGAGAGCTTTTCAATGATTTTTCACATCAGGACTATTTTTGGGAGGGAGCAGGGACAGTTCATTCTATATTTCATATGTCTATCCCTATTTCAATTCTAGCCTCCCTACTCTAAGAACAATTCCCCAAAGGCTTCTTTCTTAACTGTTACCTCTGGCAGCCATTCTACCAGGTTGCAGCAGGGGAATCTGAGATGAGAAGCCAGGCCATTACACCACATATTATTTGTTTCTTCCCTCATTTTCTACTCAAACATTTTGTTTCCCCTTTTGTATAATGCTTCTTAGATTTTAAGCCTACAGGCAGACTATGTCTTTTATTAATTGTACGTTTCTTAGCTGAGAAGTGGGATAGAAATACTAAATAAAGGAATAAAATAATTTTCCTGTAATGTAATGGAGTGAAGGAAGATGGTGGCACATAGCAAGTATATTCAATTCACTCAGATACATACATACATACATACATACATTTATTTGAGTGAATTGAATATACTTTCTTGTTCCATGGATTCTGAAATACTGGGTGCTTCAGCATCATTCAAGTGATTCTGAAAATTATCCTAAAAGACTGACTGTCTTTAGGCTTTTCTTCTTCAGGAATCTTGTAACAGAAGCCAGCACACCTGCTGAGCCATCACTTCAAAGGCTGCCAAAATTTCACATTGTCCTCCAGGCCAGGAGCTTGATACTTCTTTATGATTTTTCTGCCTGCCCACATGTCACAAATGGTGTTCTGAAATACCTGGCAGGTTGCAGTACCCAGTGGTGGATTGCATTTGACCTGTCAGTCAGATGTTTTGGCAGCCAGTTTTAGCACATGGGTGTCCAAAATGTATTATCTGTGTCCTAAGAAGCACAGGGAAATGGGAACTTGAAGCCTGCCTGACAAAATTGTTATAATCTACTGGCATTATCATGTGTTCTCCTCCCAGTCTCTAGAAAGTATGATTCATAGGGAGAATGTGCATAGAGTTATTTCCTCCCCCACCCCCTGATAAGCCTAGAAGCCAGGAGCCACCCTCTAAGCTAAATGGTGTGAGATTTGAGACACTCATGAGAAGAGACTAGTGAATCTATTGAATTCTCTAAGATGTAGTGATTCAAAATGCATACTTTGAGAAGTAATTGCTTTTACTCATGGATTTGTAGAGTAAATGGATTGATTGATTGAGTTGATTTGAATCTTACATTTGTCATGCTATGAGACTCCTATTTTAAAAATAAAACATTCAAAATTTCTAAAATAATATGTAACATAACATCAATATTTTAAATATTCATTTTGAGAGTTCTTTTTTTATTAATACAACTTAAACAGAATGGAATGATATCAGAAACAAAAGAGCAAGCAAGAATATGGTACCTGGAGATATGCAGGTTCACCCATCCCTACACAGGCAAGTCTTGCAGAGCTTAATGGAGTTCCCTAGCTATAGAGTTCTTGGGATTGCATTTACAGTACTATCCCATACCAATGTGTGGAATCAAGCTTCCTTCTGTGTAAATATAAATAGTCTCTTACAGTTAATATGTCAATATTTCAGAGCAGAGATGTGCAAAATACAGCTTACAGAATTCACGCAACTCTCAGAAGCCTATTCTGCAGACTCTCATCCCCCAAAACTCACATTTTTTAAAAATTGCATTGTTGACCCTAAAGTGGCAAAAACAACTTTTGTGTCAACCTCTGATTCTCCCCCAATGCTCAATTTCCCCAAACTTCTAGAAAGGCCATAAATTGGCCAAAAGAAAACGGGAAGTAGTGTGACACCACTTATGATCATGTCCAGGGAGCCAGTATGGCCCATTTGTGGGATTCAGGTCTCACAATTGCTCATCTCTGTTTTTGAGCCTCTATTCTCTATAAATCTGTTGTCTGTCCTTTCCAATTTATTCCTACACACTTTCCTTAAGTAAAGGCAGGAATAAACAGAAATGTCCATTTTAAGTAAATGAAATTCTGCAGTAGGTGCCATTGCCATAAACTTTATGAATATCTGCCCATTTTTGGACATATACTTTTGTGCTTGTTGTTCAAACTAAGAACATTAATAGATGGCTACATTTCTTTCTACAAAGCCAATTTCATTATCACAAGCAGTGAGTGAATGGATGAGGTGAGACTTTCCTTGTACTGCTAATAAGCAATTCTAGTACCTAGCGGCCACCTCTCCAAAATCAGCAGCAATAATGATATAATGAAATGCTTAATCATATAACTATAGGTTATGTGCTGTTTAGCTAGGTAAGAAAGTAATTCTTTATATAATTTGCCTTTATATGTAATCAGCAAATGCAAATTGTTCCCATTTGCTTTCATAAGTCTCTTTGCAAGAAAGAAAAAAAAGAAAAGAACAGAGAGAAAATTCTGTTCTCCATGTGGTAACTAAGTTGTACTATTATGCCTTGTTATGTGCAACTTATTCACATATTCATAATCAGAAATTTGTACCTTGAGACTTTTTATGGTCTGTTTCCACCAGTAGTGACTGGTGGCTCCCATGTGGAAAGACAGCTTTTAGTCTAAGCAAAATAGGTCCAACAGCTTGGTTTACTTCTTTACAGTTCACACTAAAATCAGGGTTGATTTTCCATTACACTGACATGGGAGCCACCAGCTGCTACTGGCTTCAGTTTCAGTGCTTAGGGAAAGGAAGTGTATGAAAGGAGATGAACAGCAAAATAAGAGAATGGAACGGTTTGCTTGTTTATATTTCAATTCTAGATGGTTACAGTAGAAACAAGGAATCTTGTTCTTTAACTGTAATTATCTGTAATCACCTTCTAAATGTTAATAATTGTTAACTGCTGGAGTAGCTTTCCTATATCTTTGTGGATATGATTATTCTCTCAAGATGATGATGTTGGCAATTATCACTTATTTATATAGCACCATCTATGAACATGTAAAGCAGCCAGAAACAGTGGGTCCTGCCAAAAGTGTACAATATAAAATATGTACATACACACATAAACACAAGGGGAGGGAAAGAATAATAAAACTATACAATTCAATTGTAGAACAAATTATCCAGGTAAAATACTCAAAATCCAATATAGTAGAAAAAGAAAACCCAGATAAGTACATGTAATCAAACAGTACAAAATTATAAAACAATGTTAAACTAAAACTCCAAAAGTTTTTTTTAAAAAACAAGGTTTTTAACTGAGATTTAAAAATAAGATGGGAAGGATCAGTCCACAAATGTTCAGGGAGACAATCCCAAGAGCAAGGAACAGTGAATTAAAAAGGTTTAAACCAAGCCAAGGAAGAAGAAAACTTTGGTTGGCTGAGGAGCTTAGAGTTCCTGGACATAGATCTTGAGCAGGCTGTGTGAGGGGAGGAAACAAGAGCTGAAAGAAAAGAAGGAGCTAGATTGTGTAGGGCCTTGAATGTTAAAACAAGAAGCTTATACTGAATCCTAGAAGGGATAGGTAACCAATGAAGAGGTATCAAAAGTAGGATAACATGATCAAAACATCAGGCCAAAAAGATAGTCTTAGCAACAGAATGTTGACCAGAGGATTAAGGTAAGATAATGAAAGACCAGTCAAAAGAAGATTGTAATAATCAAGATGGGAAATGACCAAGGTATGAAATAAGGTCTTAGTAGATGAAGCGGAAACCAAAGGTATGATTTTGATAATGTTATAAACAAAAAATCAACACAACTTTGCTACAGCATCAATGTGAGAAACAAAAGACAAAGAAGAGTAAAAAAATAACACCAAGACTACATATTTCTTCCACAGGATAAATGGGAACATTACTAGCCGTAATAGAGAATGTATGTTGTAAAGAAGGTTTAGAGGAAAAACAAGTAGTTTTGCCTTTGCCATGTTGAGTTTTGAGCAATGATGCAACATCCATGCTGAGATGGCTGAAAGACAAGCTGTAATATGACATTCGATGCCAGAAGAGAATTCTGGAGTGCAGAAATACAGCTATCATCAGCATGACTTTGAAACCCATAGGAACTGATAAGTTACCTAAACATGGTATAGAGAGAGAGTCCTGTGGAACCCCAATGAAAAGGGAGGAAAAGAAGATACGCAACCTCCAGTTAGTACATTAAATGATCAACCTGAGAGATAAGAGGAGAACAGCTGAGGAAGGAGAGAAAGCTATTAATACTGGGCAACAGTCCTCTTCTGAGGTAAGGATTTTGTGTGTGGAAGGGAAGGTTGTCCATTAATCACTGGATAATTTTCTCACTGAACTACAGATTCTTATAGGATTCCAGATTGATAGATCATATCTCTATACATGAATTGCTTCAACTTCTGAATGGAATGACATTCTCCTCCCTCACCAACAAGATACAAAGTAGATGTATTTTCAAGGTCTTTCAATAGTGCTCAGGCTGCTAACACACAGGAATCTTCCTGGCGTCTTGTTATTGTGTGCCTTCAGATAGTGACCCTAAAGCAAAGTGACCCTAAAGTGACCCTAAAGCAAACCTATCACAGAGTATTCTGGGGCTTATAGTGTGTGATATACCATTCACCTGCTGCAATTTACCATCTCTACTTCAATTGATTCACAATAGCCACAGAGATGGCTTCCTATCAAGGAAGAAAAATGGTGTGACAGTAGTTCAGCGGAATAACAAGAACAATTACTTCTGACTCACATGGCTGGAGTGAAGAATTCAAACCTTCTTCCACCCCAGTGTTGGAACCAGGTAGCCATATTACCTCATTGGCCCGATTTCACCCAGATTCAAGATATGCCGGTATCTTCAGATCGATATAAATGAAGTCAAGGACAAAACGTGGGGTAGAAAAACAACTAAACAGTTGGATGTAATTTGCATATTATAAAAACCACATAAAGTGCAAATTAGACCACAAGATTTTGGGGAACTGGAACATGGTACTCCTAACTTAAGGTAGTATATCTTCCCATACCTACTTTTCCAAACCATAGGCATAACAAGAGACTATCCCTGTCATATGAAGTACATGGTAGCTTCTAGAGTAAGGTTGGAAAGAATGTTCAAAAATACTCAAATTATGGTCTAAAACCAATTTCTTGACTGTTGATATACCCTGATGTGAAGAATCCTGGACTGATGAGAATCTTCTCAGGACTTACTGTATACAAAAATTGCATTTGGTTGTTTTGTCTAGAAAACTGCTTTACTGTGTTTAATATTTACAAAGGAAACAACACAAATAAATCCTTTTTCCTGTGAAGAAAATACTGTAGTCATTGATTTATTTTGCACATCATTTGCAAATGGTTGATTTCTGCATAAATACATGTTTTCTGTCCCAAACAATCCTGTGTAACTATTACATAGAAAGGTTGTGCACTGTGTATAGTCTTCAAAATCTACAGTTTCCAAGAATAGTCTTCATGAACTGCATGGTTTTTGAAGACCTAGCAGTGGGAAGAATAATGCTAAAATTACTAGTTGTTTCCTTTATGAAGAATGTAATTGAAATTCAAGAGAAAAAGGGTTTTGCACTTATGACAAACTCTCAGTGTGGAATCTTTCATAGAGATTAGTTGGTGTACATCATGTACAAACTTTTTGGTGATAAGGTTAAAAAAAATAAAAATCACCAGACACTGATGTTTTTAGAGTTTAGATGTTTTGCTGCTTGATTTATCTTGGTTTTATGTATTGTGTTTGGCTGTGGTTTTAATCTTGGTTTTGCTGTGAATTGTCACTATTCATTGTTCATGTTTTATATCTTAAATGGACTGTGCAACTCTCAGAGAACTGGATAGCTAAAGGTCCACTCAGTTAATCATTATTTTTTGCCCCTATATTGTCTTTTTGTAGACCACAGTGCCTATTTCTGGTGCTTCAGTAGTTTATCTCAGTGGGAGGGCTTGCGTTCAGGCTGCATTTTTTTCTTCAAGTACCTGACCTGAATTTGTTAAATATATTTACTAATATCACACAATTTGAAAAACAAATAAAAAACCTCTTAATTTGACATAATTTGCAGCAATCCATCTTTATGCAATATAGGACTTCAGGTATATGATTTTGCCTCCTTATTATAATTCCACACAGTACAATATTTAATTAGTATCCCATTTGCCAAGAAGATTCAAAAATTTATTTTCTCTTAAACTGATAATATTCATGAGAAAGAATTTAGTGTAGATAGTTATTTTTAATTTCACTAAGTTTGTGGATTGTCATTGCAAAATGTTCGTTTTTTTTTTTTCTTTTCTCAAAAGGTATTTTTTTAGGCTTTATTTCAGGAAGACCCTGTGGTTTTGTAACAGCTGTTTTAAATGTGAACACCAGCTCTATCCTTTGAAGTGAAGAAATGAATTTACAGCAGGTTTTAATATGTCAATTTTTGTGTTGTAAGGAAGCCAATGATTATGAGGGATTACTATGCTGCTGTTTATTTCTGGATGGTCATGAATAAAGATATGTGCAAAGTAGCAGAAGATCAGCATTATGTAGAAATGTTTGAAACTGTCTAAGGATCTCTGCTGGACCTTATAATACATGGATGCCACATTGCATGCATGCCTGCTTATTAATGCTGGAACTTGAATCCATTGATTGGTTAGATTAATAAATCTTTTGGGTCAAAGAGAAAAAGAAACTGGGGAAAAGGAATTGCCAAATACTAAGCAGAATTCATCTTGTGCCAATATACTGACAAGAGGAGAGATGCAACATTTACTGGATTTTTTCCTTCTTATTTTCAGCCCAATAGATTTCCCCTCTATTAATCCCAATGGGCAAGGGACTTGCATCCATTTCAGGGGCAATAGGAGATTTTAAGTGTGGTAGATCCCATACATCTGAACAAAGCCTTTTAACAGTAATACCATCAAATATGCATTATGGGAATAGAGAGGTTTCTGTCCATACATAATTTTGTCTGCCTATCTGGTTATTCAGATCACCATTCTCTGGGGGAAAAAACTGATTGTGAGTGATATGGAAAAAGCTGGTTTGGTTGTTGCTGAGCTTTTCTGGTTGGGTTGGGAGGTCTAAAAATCAAGGGACACCTTTCTGGTAGTTAAGAGGCAATAGGGGGGCAGGACTTCACACTTACCAGGAGAAAGACTTAAATGACAAGGACTCAGTTTGTTACTCCACTGAAAAAACCCTATCCCAGAGTCTACAATTTTGATATTAAAATGTGATTCAATATGCCTGAGAGGTCACCTGGATGGGCATGAAGGCAGCAATGGTCAAACAATTGAAAACCAGGTCAGGCCAGTAAAATCCCCAGTCACGTAGTCCCAGAAGACCTCAAATTGTGCAAACCCACAATAAACAAAGGGTCTTCAGCCCCTGAGAAGCTGACTTGAGGGGATTAGCATGTTTGCCCCAAGTTGAGCAAATATCCTATCAGGTGAGGACCATTTACATGAAGTCACACCACAGCCAAATGCAGCTGAAGATCCTGAGACTTTGGCAACACCTGGTAATCTCATCAAGCAAAAGAAGTTACCATTGTGGAGCTTCTTTCTCATTGCTACACCCATTGTTCTCCCTGGGAAAGGATTAGTCCACCAGGTACTTTTTCCCCTACAAATAGTCCCGGTTTTTGAGTGTTTCTTTGGATCACTCTCAATCATCCCAGCTGACTGTTTCTCTGTCTGTTGAGTAATTCCCTCAGCCCTCTCTGTGCTGAGCCCCACTTCTCTGCTGTTTTTTCTGGACCAAGGACTTCAGGAAAAGGTGCAGTATTACCCGAGCTACAACCTCTTCAATATTCCCCTATCCAGTTTCCTCTCTTTCACTTCTCAATAGGTCTTGAGTGAGTGTGTGAGTGATTGTGTTGCTGTGTGAGACTTTCATTCAATAAAATAATTTATTGGACATTCTTGTTTGGTTTTTGGCTGGCCTGACCTGTAAAAACTGTGTGAAAATACCCCACTAGGCTACCCTGCCTCTCGCATTGCTATTGCTTGTGCTCTGACTAGTTTCCATTCCCCATCACTTGGAGCACATTGAGGTGTCCCCCAAGGGACCCCAGAAATCAGAGTAACAAGTTAAAATATTTGGACATAGGCAGATGCTGAAAATTTGTTACCCTGTAAACTGGGGGTCCCAAGAGGGGCACCCAAATAACCAAACCAAACAAGCAAAAATGGGGAAAATTAGCTGGAGCACTCTCTTGGCTCCTACATATCCTATGTATACTGGTTCAGGTCAGTGAGGAGTCAAGCAGTTTAAAATACCAACAGTTTTATTAAGCAAGAAAAATAATAAAACTCAAGCACACCTAACTAGAGAGGAAAGAAAGAGAGGTTTTGGAGAAATAAGCAATACTCCACCTGTCCGAAGTCCTGGAGATACCAATTGAAGAGAAGGAAGGAAACCCAGCGTGGAGACTGAGGGGAATCTGTAGAACCAAGCAGCAGCAAGGTGAGGAAGAAGATCCAAAAGGAGCTTCAAGTGATTTCAGTTTAGTGATTTCAGCTAGTGATTTCAGGTAGGTCTGATGAGAGTTCCAGTGATTTCATCAAGAGTTTCAATGATTTCACCTTGGTCCAGTGAGAGTTCCAGTGATTTCAGCAAGAGTTTCAATGATTTCAGCTTGGTCCAGTGAGAGTTACGAAGAGCTCTCAAAGTGGGGCATCTTTTATAGAGAAAGAACGACCGCAGGCTAGAGTGGTCTTTACAGGAGAACAATGAGTTTTGGTCTGAGGACAAAGGCTCCGAAAGGTCAGAATTTGCATGATTGAGTTATGAACCGAATTGACAATGGTATAGCTGGTAAGCAGATGTAGCTAGCTCGTCCGTTAAGTGCCTGGCTTGCCAAGGTGTTTTCACATGCAAAGAGTCCTCCTACCATCAAGTTGTTTGTTTCGGGTGGCTACCCCCTGAAGCGGAACTGGCTATCTGGTACTTTACAACTATCGCCCATGCCTAGCTTCGCGCTTGTCTGACGGCGCCTTACAAACACACAGCTGAAGGTGGGAAGAGGGCCGAATTGTGATAAGAAAAATGATATCTTAGTTCACCAAAGACAGGCCAGAATGCCATGATAACAAATTTGCTGCATGAGACTTTCTAAAGGATCCCATTCAAGATGTCCTCAAAAGCTCCATGCAGGAGTGTACGTCTTTTTGAACACATAGATAGGCTTCCTTTGAGTTACATTAAACCAGAAGAGGGGTCCCCCCCTTTTTTGGGGGGGTGAGGTAAGGATTTTGGTTGCAGTCTTTCTCGTCCTGCCTACAGGCAGGCTCTGTGAACAGACAGACTAGTGGAAACTTTGATCTCTGTGAAGTTTCAGTTGCTTACCGGTGAATTCTATGTTCTGTGTTCAGGCGATGTCTGGAAAGTTGGTTTACCCTTCTTGTCCTGTGACAACAGCAGGCTTTTTGAGGCAGGGAGAGGGGAAAAAATCAACTGATTAAACTGATGTGCTTTTCCTGTCCTGTAATTTTGGCAGGCTTCTTGAAGCAGGAAAGGTAGAGAAAATACTGGGAGTTTGTGATTGTTTGTTTCTATCTGTTCATTCTGTTATGAAATTGGTGATAAACTGGCATGACTTTTTTCTGGATTATTATACCAGGGTATGAATTTGGCTGTCTGACTTTTCTCTATAACAGCAGCCAAAATCTGTTTGAGTTGGCAAATATTAAAAAAAGAGGATTGTATCCAAAATAACATAACAAATGGGATCCTAAAAATGGGAAAAGGAGGTTGTTTTGCTCTGAGTTGCCTGGCTTGGTTCTTGTCTTTTCTGATTTTTTTTAAAAATTAAAAATGGTTTTAGAGAAAGAGGTGTGTCTAGCAGATTAATAATAAGAGACAAGCTGAGCTCTATGATGAAAAATGTGTTTACTTTATAAGAAATGTGGTTAAAAAAAGACTGTGATAGAATTACATATGGATTATTTTTTAAAAGAAGAAGAAAAAGATTCTGATTAAAGGGGAACATTTCCCCAATAAACATTTTTTTTTAATTTCTATTTTAAGTGCTATACAGAAAAAGGAGGCTTTGAAAAAAAATGAGTAGATTCAAAGATGTCACGTGCCCAAATTAAAAAAAGGGGGGAAAGAAAAAAATGGTGTTTTTCTTGTTTTTATTTCAAGTTCTTAAAAAAAATCCTCTTTTTTTTTTTTAAAAAAAAACTATATCTATAGAACAGAGTGAAAATATGTGTGTGATCCAAACAGGTTAAAAAAGACTTTTAAGAAGTGAATGAGAAGTGTGAGAAAGCCTCTCCTGACTTCCATACAGAACAGAGATTTTAAAATGTGATATATTTGGAAGAAAATGTTTTAATAAAAGTGAAAGTGTTACTTTTTATGTGTCTCTCTGTATTTGTGTTAGATAAAACCCCTATAAGGTGAATACTAGAGATATTTAAATAAGCTAGTGGGGGCCACTCACTTGTTATAAAACAGATACAATGTGCATACAGGGACAGGGTTAAGAGAGAAAGAGTATAAGTGCATGTGTGTGTGTGCACACCTATATATGTTTGTGGTGTGTCAGATTACATAAGCATAAAATGATATGTCTCCTCTCCTTTCTTTCTAATTTTATAAGAGGTGTTTTGTTTTGTTTTCATTAGATGTCAGGTTGTGTCAATAGATTAAAAAAAAACTGATGTTGCAAACATAAACCAAGAGAACAAAAGTCTAGTGGTGATTTTTCTTTGCGGTAAACAATTTGCCTAATGAATAAAGGTTTGTTCTCTCTAGACATTGCTGGATAACCCTGTTAGATTCATATAAGTCTCTTAAAGGTCTAAATAATAATATTTTAAATAATATTTTAACAAATGTTTCATCCTTCATAAGTTTAATTACAACATCTTCTAAGCATTTATAAACTGTTAAAAACAATTATAAGCATTCTTATCTTAAAGTTTCTATAGCTGATGTGATAGGTTAATATGTTCCAGCTCACTCAAGACAATTTGCATATGTCTACATCTCACTTCCAAAGAGTTGTTGGTTAAATATTTCTGCCAGTTTCGGTTAAAAACCCCATTAAAGTACTTATTCTATATCATGTTAAATCCTATAGCCATTCTTGATGTCATTTACTAAGTTTTGTTTTGTTTAATATTGAACTTAGCGGAGTAGAAAGATGTTTCATTTGGGCCATCACAGTGGCGGAACTTGGGGGGCAGGAGGGAGGTGTGAGGGGTGTGGCCACTGTGCATGGGACCCTGGCTGCAGTATGTGGAGGCATGTCCAGGGTATATGGGGTCATGTCCAGGGAGTGTGGGAGCATGGCTATGGGCAAGGACACCCCCGAAACATTGACACCTGGGCCAAACTGACCCCCAACCCCCCTGTTCCTATGTAACTGGGACATCATATAGAGACCTTCTAGTCAGGGATTCCAGGCAGGGAACCCTGGGAAAATGATTAGCCCACTGCAAAGATGTTGCATCATGCCCCAGCTATGGGTAATTGCAAGGTTGCATAAGAAATTGGAGTCGTGTGCAGAAAGTAGAGGGTGGTGTGCAAACCCTCACCTGGTTGGTTGTAAATATGTATTTAAGAAAGCAATCCCCTGTCTGTATTGTCTGTTGACCAAACCTGGTGCCTGGTGCAAGCTCTTGTCTGTCTGTCCCATGTTTTGTACACAACAGAACTTTAATGCAAGATAAAGTGCCTCCTGTTTTGGAAGAAAACTCCTCTGTGTGTGAGTATCCTTATTGGGGAACAAGGTTGCTGCTGTTGTCTAGCTGTGCTCTGGTTTTTCGCTGCGTTTCTGTGGGGCTGAAACTCCTATCATCCCCCAACAGTGGTTATGGGCCCAGGTCCAGAAGTCACAGCGTCCACAGTGCACCTGTAGTTGTTTTCCCCCCTGGATACTGGACTGTGTTTTTTGACTGTCTACCTGGTTCCGTTCCTTGAGGAATCTGTTTTTGGCAGTGAGACAGTTAATCTTCAGTCCGGAGCTCATCAAGGTCACTGCAGCAGGATGGCTGAAGGAGGTTATCTGTGGTTTGATAAGCTTACTGACGCTAATTATCAAAGCTGGCAAATTTATGTTAGAGCCGCTTTGATGAAAGAAAACTTGTGGCATGTTTTGGATAATGAGGGTCAGCCCCCAGAAGGAGTGACTGCTGCTCAAATAGCAGTGTTCAGGGTTGTTGACGAAAAAGCCAAAGCAGTTATTTTGCTTGCTTTAAGTCCTTCTCAGTTGATTCATGCTGCTGCTGCTGACAGAGTATATCAGCTCTGGGAGGCTCTGAAGTGTGTGCATCAATCCTCCTCCTGTTTGTCCAAGATGATATGGACGAAAAGACTGTACAACACAAAAGTGAAGTCCCTGAAGTTGTGTGAAGGAACACCTCATGCAGATGAAACAGTTGTTCCAGGAGACAGCCAACAGAGGGGTAAATATTTCAGAAATGCAGAAAAGCTTTATTCTGCTGGGAAGCCTCACTAAGGACTGGGGCTATTTGATGTACAGCCTGCAGGGTGTGCGTGAGGAAGAGCTGACTGTAGACTTGGTAGCTGGGAGGATTTTGGAGGAGGTCCAAAGGAAGGAGTTCAACTCCAGATTGCAGATGGAGAGGAAGATAGGCAGCCAAGAGGGAGAGGCAACTCGAGACGAAGCATCTGACCTGGAGGAAGGAGTGTGCAGCTTTGCCAGATGCTGCTACAGATGCAAGAGAGTGGGCCAGCTCCAGAGAGACTGCAGAATGCCAGCACCTAACAGAGGGAGGCCAGCCCAGAAGCGGAGGGGCATGTCGTCACAGGCTGAAGGCCATGCGTTTGTGGCTAAAGAACAGTCTGAAAATTGGTGTGTAGTTGCTAGACAGTGGTGCAACTCACCACATGGTGAACGATATAAAGCTGTTAAATGATGGTACAAGTGCAAACATAACAGCAATTTCCCTTACAGATGGGGCACCAAGCAAGGTGCAGAAGATGGGTACTGCGTATGTGCCATGTCTTGGGAAATTGTTCAATAATGTGTTGTGCGTGACAAATTTGCAGAACTGTATTTTGAGTGTCTCCCAACTGACCAGTGATGGTTACAAAGTTGTGTTTGAGGAGAGAAATGTATTGTAACTGCAAATGGTGTTTTTTTTGTGCAAAAGGGATGAAAAAGCAGGGACTGTACCACATGTTGCCCAAGGGAAAGGTCACCAAAGTTAACCCTTTGTGTAGCAAACCCCTACATGAAAAATTCATTCATTGTCTCCACAGAATAATGGGACATGTCAACTACAAAGATCTGCAAGAATTGGCAAAGGTATGCCCTGGGTTAGAGGTCAGAATTGCCCTAAGTTTCTTGAGTGCTCTGTGTGTAAAAAGGTAAAGGTGAAGGTGTTCCCCATTGCCAAAAAGAGCAAGTGTGTCACCCAAAGGCCATTTGAAGTTGTTCACACAGATTTGGAAGGGCCATTTACACCAACAGCTGGGCAAAATAGGTTTGTCCTGGTGATTGTAGACAGGCACACCAGGTTTTCCTACGTCTATCTGTTAAAAGAGAAGAGCCAAGCAGCAGATAAGTTCCTAGAGTGGGTGAATGCTGTTGAGAGGGAATTTCCTTACAAGGTGGCTAGTCTGGTGTCAGAGGGGGAGGATTCCTGTCTAACAACCTGCAAACCTGGTTGCGTAAGAAGGGCATAAGGCATAAAACTACCAACCCCGCATCTCCCAGGGAGGATGGTTTGGCAGAAAGAAGAATTGGGCTGTTAAAACAAATGAAGGACTGTATGATGGAGGATGCCCAAGCCCCAGCAGGACTTTGGGGAGAAGCAATTGTATCAGCAAACTACCACTTAAATAGGATGTGGAGTTCAAGTGTGAAGTAGACTCCATATTACCTATTGTACAGAAGAGCACCAAACTTGAGGCATCTATGTGTTTGGGGTCAGTTTGCAAGTGTGTATGTTCCCCCAAGCTTCAGAAAGGCTGGAGAGGAGAAGTCTAGACGGTTACGCTTTGTGAGATATGAGGGTAACAAATATAGATTTCTACACCATGCTAACAGAATTGTGTATTCTAGGAATGCAAAGTTTGAAATCTATTCAGGATGGGATAGGCTGCACTGTAATCAAGAGGTGTTGAGTCCCCTGGGTAAAAGTGTGCAAAGTCTGCACTGTAACCAAGAGGTTTTGGTTCCCCTGGGTAAAAGTGACAAAGGTGTTCCTGAGAATGGAGGGACAGTGATGTCTGATGAGGAAAAGGACAGTGTCCCGGACACACAAGAAAGCTCTGAAGATGGAGGGGCGTTGATGTCTGATGATGAAGAGGAAAATACTGAGGAAAGTACTGAGGAGGAGAAGCCAAAAGGCTCACATGACATCACACCAAGAAGCTCAACACCACCACCGAGTGTCACACCTGCATTTACAGTCAAGAGAGAGCCTCACCCTGAGATCAGCAGTAGTTCCAGCAGTGGTTCCAGTGAAAGTGGGTCAGGAAGTATTGGAAGTACTCAACTTGCTGAGTCAAGAAGTAAAGTTATGCTTATCCCTAAAAGGTCAGGAGGAGGGTACTTTGTTGTTCTGTGTGACTGAGGCAGAAAATTAAGTGTAGGACTAGATACATTGGGGTACAGTACCAAAATGTGAGGCAAATAATCCAGGATGGGATTTAGTATTTGCGGATTTGCTTACAAAGGCCCGTCCAGTAGCAAACCATGAGAGGTTGGCAGGTAAACTGGGCCTTGCCACCAGAGTGTAAGGTGGAAGATGAATTTTACCCTTGAATGCATGTACTGTATGTATTATGTAACATGTTTTGTATAACATGTGTGTATTGAGAAATGTCCTGCACAGTGGCCTGACCATTTTGGAGGGGATTGTCAGGGATTCCAGGCAGGGAACCCGGGAAAATGATCAGCCCACTGCAAAGATGTTGCATCATGCCCCAGCTGTGGGTAATTGCAAGGTTGCATAAGAAACTGGGGTTGTGTGCAGAAGGTAGAGAGTGGTGTGCAAACCCTCACCTGGTTGGTTGTAAATATATATTTAAGAAAGCAATCTTCTGTCTGTATTGCCTGTTGACCAAACCCGGTGCCTGGCGCAAGCCCTTGTCCATTCGTCCAGTGTTTTGTACACAACAGAACTTTGCTGCAAGATAAAGTGCCTCCTGTTTTGGAAGAAAACTCCTCCATGTGTGAGTATCCTTACTGGGGAACAAGGTTACTGCTGTTGTCTAGCTGTGCTCTGGTTTTTCGCTGCGTTTCTGTGGGGCTGAAACTCCTATCATCCCCCAACACTTCTTAGGATTCAGGGAAGCCATGAAAACCATGGTTATTTCTCAGTGTTCAGGAGATGCTGGGCAGATCTAGCTAAGGGTAGCTAGTCACAGCTCAGCGAGTGCTGTGAAGGGTGACTGTGGGTGAAAAGAATGTAGCAGAAACACAGAGGCTGTCTCTTTGAGAGCAGATAAGATTTTCTGAGCTGAAGCAGACAGGTTTTGCTATTGACAGAAATAGCATGGGAATCTCAGAGAAACAGGACAGTTAGCTAGGAAGGAGAACTGACTCTGCTATTGAGGGAGCCATGTAAGAATGGAATATTCAAGGGTCAATGTATTGAATTACTGAGTTTAAATAAACCTGTATTTGTTATTTTTTAGGGGAAAAAACTGTCTCTGGCTATCTCTTTCCATTTTGATAAGAAGTCAGGCCATGCCTACATAATAACACCAGCCACAAGTCCATGTATAAGGGGTCACCTTAAGGCCCAGGAGCCCACTCCAGAAAGAGATGATGTGGTAGAACAAGGGCAGGCTGAGTGGCAGGATTCCAAGGGTTGGAGCTATGGAGCCAACTATGGGAAAAGGCATCTGTCCCACTCAGTATGCCATCATCCTGACTCATCTTTGAGAACATGCTCTTGGATTCATACGTTGACAGAATAAGAGACTGGGGTTCTAAAATATGGGTATATATGTGCACATGTGTGGTGTGCTTTCTGTTACATTATAGTCATAATCAGACCATTTGCCTTTGAATTTTATCTTGACAACATCTTTCCCCTTCTGTTTGAGTGGGGAACCCATTTATCTGTAAATGTGTGAAATTCATGGATTCTTGTCTCTGGAGGACTTTTGTGTTGACATGACTAGTGTTGAAATCTTGATGTCACTATGGAACAGTGAGGTAGAAAAACTTTTTTAACATGATTATTTGCAGGTTTCCTATTCTATATCATAGAATGCAGCTGCCTCATTGATTTACCAGAAAGGTGGGAACAATGCACAAAGCCGAATAATGGAAATAACATAGAAGAAACAAATGTCACAGCTGTCACAGCCTGATCATTCTTTGTGAAGATGGTCAGCTGTATTCCTTGCCAAATATTGTGTAGAAATTTATCAACCTAATTCTTTGTTTTCTAGTAAGATGTAGGATAATGCCGATCACCAGTTTAGCAGGCAGTTGAATGCACTGTGTAGTTAAGTTGCTATTTGACAAATGGTTATTAGCAATTATTTGTGGATTTGCTATTTAATGTATCCATGAAGCCATGTTTTTGCAAACTAGTAACATCTGAAAATGCTGTTTAGGAAAAGCTACCTACAAATAAAGATAATTTCTTATTGGTGTAATTTTAATTACACGCTTGAATTTCATTATACCTAACTGATGGTAGTAATCTGCTTCACTTTTATTTCTTTCTGTTTTTAACTTTCTGTTTTTCTAGAGGTGATGGTGAAGTCTTGTTTTTCTGATATCTGGCATTCTATGATTTGTGGCATCAGTAAAAGGCATAAGTGTACTAACAAAATATACTAAAATAATTAATATTATGAGTAGTAGTATAAAAATAGAAAATGCAGCCAAAGTAAATCCTAGTAACTTGAATTACAAGACATTTAAAATAAAAGGTTTCTGAGAAGGCATCAGATGACACTCCAAAACCATGACACAGAAGGCTATATTTCCAGAAGGCACACCGTACATCAGAGGATAAAATAATCATTGGTGAAATAATTAATTTCCAACTATTGACCAATGTCATATATTGCCAAAAAGTATTGTACAATGGTTTCTGAGATCCATGGGTTCTTAATTAGTGAATAAGGTAATTCAGATACGTTTCTGATTCTGTTTCAGGCCTGAATATGGGAAGGGATGTAGTTTTGACCATGTTAATTGAGTATCTACATTGGGAAATGGTTCTTCAGGACCGTGTTGGTTCTTCAGGACTTTTCAATATCATTTACCATGGTATTCTTCTGGGCTGGCTTGCTACTATGAGTCTTAGGCCCTTTTCACACCTTACCTCATCACAGCAGTGGGGAGCACCGCTCGCACTCGCCGCTCACGACAGCCCTTCTGCCTCCTGCATCGGCTTCCTCATAGCACGACCATCGCGCTAGCGTCTTGCCCCTTCCTTCCGCAGCGCAGTCTGGGAGCTGTAGGCTGTGCTGGGGGAAGGAAGCGTGACCAGCCCGGCTCGCCGAAGCATCGCACGCAGGTAAATGTGCGAGGGCGCTGCGAACATTGTGCAAGCATGCAGTATTTTCGTTTTACAGACGAAAGTAAAAAATGTGCTCGCACTTCGCTTTAGCCGCATGAGCGTTGTGCGAATGGGAGTGTGTCGTACGGAGCGACGCTCCCATTCACACGATGCTCAAGGGGCGCTAGCCCAAGAAAAAGGCATGCAAAAAGGGCTTTAGTTTAAGGTGGCCTTGGTCCTTCCTGGATGGGTGAGTTCAGAAGATGATGCTGTGGAAATCTTTCTTGATGCTGCCTCCACAAGTCCCTTAGGCTCTACCTGGTCCCACTTGCTGCTCAAGATATTGAAATCATTGGGAGAGTTTTCTGGACTTTGGGAGTTTTGTGGCATCAGAATGCTGATGAAACCCAACTATCTGATTTTCATCTGGTCATACTTCCCACAAAAACTCAGACTTACCCCTGAGGACATGAATGCTTAGGTTCCGGTAGTCAACAAATGAATTTGCAAAGCTGAGGCTAGAATGCTAACTGCATCTGATATGGCCATTGTGATACATGCCTTTTTCGTACTTTGTCTATTGTGACTAGTTGTCTGTGAGATTGTCTCTGGAAGTGTTTGGAAATATCCACCTTTGCAAAATGATGTTGACAGAAGGTTGATCAAGGCTGCACAATTAAAACAGATTCTCCAGTTACTGATCTGTTTCAAAGGCCATTTCCACATTACACTCTTATAGTGCTATTATTCCACATTCCACATTCTATGCCATCCTGGGGTTTGCAGTTTAGGGAGGGGCATTTAGAACTCTCAGCCAGAGAGCTCTTTGGCCTTAGTAAACTACAAACCCCAGAAAGTGGAATAATAGCATGTAACAGTGTAGTGCAGAAATGGCCTAAGGGTAATTCAGACTTAAATAATTCATACTGTCTATAAAGCTTTGGTCTTTGACAGTTAAGCTAGATTGTTGTAAAAGAGGCTTTAAAATATGCTGGTACTATTTTCTTTTGTTTGCTTGTTATTTGATATATTAATTCCCTATTATATTTTACCTATAGATAGTACAGTGTTCATATTCACTCATAGTCATATGGAATCTCAATTTTTAGGAGAAAGGTGTGGCAAAAACCAAATTAAATCAATCAAACAAACAAAATAAATAGTAGAAGATTTTCCATTGAGGACATGAGGGAATAGACAAACACTTGTGAAAAGGAAGATCTATCCAGGGAACACAATTATAGGTAATAATTCCAGAAAAGTGGGTAGAATATGGGCCTTCACATGGTGGGAATGTACTGTTTGAATGAGGTTTTCTTACATATGAGAAAAAGGAAAGTAGTCCTGTTGTCTCCCACTGTTTATTTTTGTCATATTAAGCTAGTTTATTACACTGTTACTTATCCTTATTTTGCTAGTTATTTCAATTTCTTTTGGTGTCATGGTTACTAATCCATAGATCATTATGAAAAGAATGGAAAGGTGAGTTAAGGAGGGAATGAGAATCTTCATCATACTGTGTGACATTTAAAAATGCACATTTTTACATTAAACAGGAATTGGGGACAGCAAGAGGGATCAGATATTTAAGACTGTAGCAAACTGTTTTAATTGAAAAAAAAAACCCAACAATTTATCTCTTGATTGCCAAAAATTATTAATAGTCAATTCTTGCAACTAAATGGCAAATTAATGTCGTCATAAATCAATATAGAATCAGTCATAACACCAATCTTTTTATGATCTCTGTCTCTCTGTCTCTGTTTCTATCTCTCTAACTCAGTGACAGACAGTGCATTTTTAAAATATGAAGCTATAAATGCTTAGCCCAGCCACATATTATACAGTAATTCCCATGTGGCTCTTCTCTAGTACTAACAGCACTATATAATGGTCACACTTGAGTTTGGATAGAGAGGTGGATGGCCCTATGACTTTCACTTTCATTTCATATACACAGTGTCTGTAGAAGTATCAGATTTCCACCCTGCTTTCAAAATATTCTCTCATACTGTTGTATAGCCAAGAAACCCCACAGATGAGTCTGTGTAAGGCTGAATCAGGAGAATCATTTCCCATTGCAATGGTGTCGTACTTTCTTTTGCTCTCTGCTATATACAGTGCTAGACTGAGCCTTTCAGAGTCCCTTTATGCACAGCATTTGCCATGTGAAAGGGCGCCTGGAGCATTGCGCAATTGTGAGGAGCAATCTGCATGACGCACTCACAATTGTGTGATGCTCCAGGGTCCGGCAGGGGCCGATCTTTTCATTTTTGGCTGGAAGCTGAAAATGGTGTGCGGTTGCGCATTGCTCCTGGGCCCCATGCACACTTACCTGTGGAGCCTCTGGAGCCATGCTGGTAATGCTTCCCGCCCCAGCGCAGCCTGGGAAAGTCTGCACTGCGGAAGGAAGAGGCGGAGCTCTAACTCGAGCAGGCAGCTCATGCAGAGCTGAAGCAGCAGGGATGTGAGAACCTCTTGCTGGAGGCTGCTCGTGCGATCCCCACACCCCAGCACCGGAAAAAGGTGGGGTGCAGAAAGGGCCTTAGTATTTTGTAGTGGTGACTGGGGCAAAAACACTCGCAAAGATAAATTCACTCTCCAGGTGGGTGAACAATTTTCACTGGATGAAAAAACACTTCCTCTTTTTCCTCTTCCTACTCCCATTTCTTTTTCTCCTTGAAAGAAACAGATAAAAAGAGAAGAGAAGAGAAGAGAAGAGAAGAGAAGAGAAGAGAAGAGAAGAGAAAAGAAAAGAAAAGAAAAGAAAAGAAAAGAAAAGAAAAGAAAAGAAAAGAAAAGAAAAGAGAGCCTACAATGCTCACACATACCAGTAGCTTTCTTGGAACCTAATACTCCATACAAGTGGCACTTTGCCATTATGTTTCACTGTATATGGGACATTCTTGACTGGGGTGGGTGAGGGTTACCCCATGGGCAGTGGCAGAATTTGGCGTCCATGGAGTGGGGTGGGAGGGGCATGGCTATGGTGCATGGAGCATTGCTATAGCACGGGGTGGGTCTACAGTGTATTGGGTGGGGCTACAATGCATGGGGGCAGAGCTAGGATGGCTGGAGCAGGGCTAGGATGGCTAGGGCAGGGCTACAGCATGTGGGGAAGGGCAAGCAAGGAGCCAGGATACCCCCCAAAAATTGCCGCTGGGAGTGAACCAACCTCATCACCCCCTGCATCCCTACATGACTGCCTGTGATAGAAGATGCTGTAATGGAGGAGCAACTGATTGTGCAGGAGGCCGAGCCAGTGAGTAAGCAAGTCAACCTGCAAACAGGTTCTGCACTGGAAGGTCAAACAGAGACTGAGTTGTCCCAGCCAGCTCATGATGGAGAGGGAGCCAGCACTGATGTAGAGGAGTTGCAGCCAGCTGTGCCCATCAGCCCTCAATCATGCAGAAGGCTGAAATGGGTTGCTCAGAAGGAGGCTGCATGGACTAGGCTGAGGAAACAATAACAAGCAGCACCTGCTCACAGAGGCTATTTAAGTCTGCCAGCGTGGCTGCTCCTTGCTTGCAGAAAATTATTAGCAAGCCCTCACAACCTCTGTGTGTACTGCTCCCTAAAACCCTCCGGATGGATTTCTGTCTCCTGAACCTTTGGACTGGACCTTGACCTGGCTCAGCTTGTGTTTTCCTACTGTTTGGTATATTCGGACTCCCCAAGTGTTCCTGACTTCTCTCCTCCCCTGCTGGCTGCGGCCCAGCAGGGAGAGATTCCTGACACTGCCCATGGGTCAGGATTTGAAATGAAAGTACTACTTCAGGAATGAAGTGCTATTTTTTGAAACTGAGCTTTTACTCATCATATGTTAATTCACAAAAAGTAAAGTGACAATCATTCTGCTCTGGTTAGACCTCATCTGGAATACTGTGTCCAGTCCTGGGCATATCATTTCAAGAAGAATATTGACAAGCTGCAGCATGTCCAGAGGAGAACGATGAAAATGGTGAAAGGACTGGAAACCATGCTCTATAGAGCTGGGTATGTTTAGTCCGCAGAAGAGAAGGTTAAGAAGGAACATGATAGCCATGTTTAAATATTTGAAGGGATGTCATGTCGAGGAGGGAGCATGCTTGTTTTACACTGCTGCAGAGACTAGGACAAGGAGCAATGGATTCAAACTGCAGGAAAAGAGATTTCATTAAACCTCAGGAAGAACTTTTTGATGGTCAGAGCTGTTTGGCAGTGATATATGCTGCCTTAGAGTGTGGAGGTTTTTAGACAGAGGTTGGATGGCTATCTATTGGGAGTGCTTTGATGTGGGTTCCTGCATGGCTGGGTGTTGGACTCCATGGCCCCTGGGGTCTCTTCCAACTCTATGATTCTATGATTATCCATTATTGAAAGAGTGATACTTTACTCAAGGAGTTAATAATGCTTTATTTATGTGTTACTTTTTAATAATCATTTTTTTCTTTTTAGAAAATACACAAAACGCAAAAAGAAAAATGAACAAAAATCACCAAAATAGTCCTTCAAAAGCAGCTCTTTAGGAATAACAAACATTACCTACAATACACAAACAAAACAAAGAACCTTGACATTTACAGTCATCAATTAGGACAGAGGTGTTTTTGTTTTGTTTTGTTTTGTTGTTTTTTTTGGAGGGGCAGAGCTGGAAAGGAATTTTTGTTACCTCCCAAAGTAACATGCTACAGGTTGCAATACTGTATTTTATGTGCAGCTTCCAGGTTACAGTCTTACTAACTCTTGCCAGACTTACCAAGTTGACTCTAAGGCCCTTTCTGCATGATATCATCAACCCGCCTCAGCCATGTCTTGCTCCCAGTCTAGGAGCTGTCTTACCACATGACTTCATCACTAGCCAGCTGCTATCCCATCCCCAAGTGTGGCTAATCAGCTCTTTTTCATTGATGGGGAGAAACCATCAATGACCTCCCTTTTGTACAACAATTGCATCAGCTGGTTGACTGTGGTTACTCCATGGTAGCTTCCTCTCATCACCAATCCAGCAGTGGGCGGGCTGTGGACATTCATAGTCTGCCTCTCCCTCTGAGTATCTCAGGGCAATCTCTGCCCAGCAGCTGGCAGATGAGGACAAAGGAGTGCACGGTGTACTAATTTCAATACCTACCATCACCGCATGATCATTTTGCACATCCCCTATGATTTTTAATCTCTTAAAAGAAATCTCGTTATTACTGTTAGCATGGTTGCACAGTACAGCTGGCTGACATGATCCAGTTAGCACAGTCTACCATGCTAACGTTAGCAAGGGTTCTGAGATGAAAGAAAGAAAGAAAGAAAAAGAAAGAAAGAAAGAAAGAAAGAAAGAAAGAAAGAAAGAAAGAAAGAACAATCCAGAAGCATGGGATGGTGACAGGGTAAGGATTCTGTGCTGCAGAAGACACACCTATTTCAATGATAGTACTCATCTGCTGACTCCAGAGGCCTGCAGAAAGCAAGGCTAATACTGATTCAAACCCAGAAATGGCAGTGCTGCAATGAACATGGAACTATCTGATATTGAAGTATGCTGTGGAAAGGGCCTAAGTTATCCTTTTCAAATTAAACTGAAGAGATCTTTTGCTAGTTGTAGCTAGCAGGAATAACTAGAAATACACAACTATCAGTTTTAGCTTTCTTTTCTCCACAAATATTTATGTGTGCTGTCCAATTTCAATATGCATTCTGGGGGGAAGTGTGCACAAATATTCATATACATTTCCATGTGCATTTTTCTTAACTATATCTCTTATTTCCTTTTTGTCTGATATGAATATTGCATGCAAGCTGTTTTCCCTTATATAATTGACCTGTTCCCATTTTTGTCACTATCATATGAATTTTGGTACAAAGCATTTTGTAATATGTATATTTCAGGTGCAATTTTTTTGTCCTAAGAACTGTGTCATAACACTATGAATGTCTGACTATTCAACCATATCTGTGTTCCAGTTGATATATTGTTTCAGGAAGTACAGATCTGGAAAGCTCATGTTAATATTCAGATGTTAGAAAATTGATCTCAATCCATGCTCTCAAACCTGCAATATTTTATTTTTATTTTTTTGTGGGAGGATACTTCAATACTTTCTCTTCATTTGCATAGATGACTAAAAGGAAAAAGCTGAGAAAATATTTACAGTTCAGTCTTTTCCAGATTGTGCAAAAGCAATTATTGAATGCAAATATTTGTAAATAGTGTATTTATGATCTTCAATATTATTTTCTAAACAAATGTTATATGTTTTGGATTTTTTCTTAAGAAAGAAAATCAATATACAGTTCTTATTTGCAAGGTTCAGCTGCTCAAACAAAATGAACAAGTAGCCAGCATTTCTGCCAAATGCACAAATTAAAGGACTATTTTCGATTAATTCTTTGCATTTCACAAGCATGCCTATTGAGAGGATTTAATTAAAAGTATTTTCTCCTTTGGGAGGTTTTGTGCATTTTATTTAAAACATGTTTACATCAGGTTTTAGGGCAACTAACAGGCGATTAAAATGTATATATCCTAAAATTAAGGTACTCCCTAGCCTACTATTTGTGGGCTGTCTAAAGGACAGGTAGGGGATGGAATTCAATCTACTTTTTGTTGGTGAAGCCTGGGCCTTTCCATACTAAACTGTTATAGTGCTATTATTCCACTTTCAACATCCTGTGGAATTCTGGGGCTTGTAGTTTACGGAGGCCAAAGAGCAGCATAGTGCAGAAAGGCCCATAATCACTATCAGACCTATCATAAGGTACAGGAAGCATTAGTTTAAAAGTTCAACTTTGTTATTGTTGTCTGTTTTTCTCTATGCTTCCAGTTTCAGAGGAGAGATCCCATGACAATATACTATACGAATCATGAAAGTACTTAAAAACAATGACCTCTGTCCTAAACATGATTTTTCCCCTTCTCTTCTCTTTTTGGAATGATAAGAATGCTTTGTAATTCAGATAACCTTCTTTCACAGCTAGTTAACTAAGTACTGGATTTTATAAAGAAATTAAGACACCAGGAGTTTGGATTAGCAGTGTTTGCTATCACTCATACTCAATAATTGAGGTCACTGGGATTATAAACTATAATGTGTCAAATTGAATTCACTAGCAAGGCATCTAAAATCCTTTAATTATCAGCTTTGGGGCCTATGGATTAGCGGGGTTTGCCAGTAGCAAATAGATGTCCTGTCTACTTTTTCGTTCTAAAGCTGTAGATATTTTCTTAGACTCATTAATGCAAGAACACAGCTTAAATCCAGGCTCTTTCATTATATTTGCACTAAAAAAAAATTTTATGTGATAAGAAAAATGTTATACCCCTCCAGAACACCAGGAGCAAAAGAGACAGAAAGGCCATTCCTTTTTTAGTACCATAGGGTGTTTGTAATCATGCAAACTCTATGCATAGAGAATTTTTTTCCCCAGAATTATTAATGTGTTTTGTTTCTCTCAGATTTTTCTCTGGGATTACTCCTGTAGAAGCCTGCCTTACCATTTGGCAAAATGGCAAAACAGGAGTATGAGACTGTCTTTGAGAAATGCTATACCTATCAAGATTTGTTTACATTTCTTGAAATGTTTTATCTGTGAGAGAACCTTCAACGTCCTGTATTGAGTATGTACCATAGTGTGTAAGGACTAGACTGGGGGGCGGGCAACAAAACTCTCTGGGTAATCTTGAACCCATCATGGTATCACAGCTTCTAAGTGTCCTGGGCCCTCTCCATACCTTACCTTCTTCCGGCACTGGGGTGTGGGGATCACATGAGCAGCCTGTGGCGAGAGGCTCTCATGTCCGGGGTTCTTCAGCTCCACACAAGCTGCCTGCTTGCATGAGAGCCCCTCCTCTTCCTTCCGCAGTGCAGCCAGGGGCAGGAAGCACAACTGGCACAGCTCCGGAGGCTCTGTACACCAGGTAAGTGCGTGCAGGACCCGGAAGCAATGCACAATCGCTCAACATTTTTGGCTTCTAGCCTAAAATGAAAAGGTGTGCAATCAGCGCCTGCCAGCCCCTGGGCATCACACAATTGTGAGCGTGTCGTGCAGATTGCTCCTCACAATCATGTGACACTCTAGGCACCCTTTCATATGGAAAATGCCATGAAGAAGGGCCTAAGTATACCTCTTTTAACTCCTGTAGCAAATGGTGTTGGGTTATGCTGAGATATGAGCTCTACAGTACCTTCCCAGGTATGGCCTGGAGCTGAACCTGGACAAGAAAGAGAGACACATGCACTTTTGGCCAATAAGGAACAACTTTCAAGACTCTTGATTTCAGCCTGCCTGAATAGCAGGAGTCTGGCCAGATGGACAAGCTTCATTTGGCAGCATCAGCAGATTTGTAGAACTTTCAGTGTTATATGAACAGAGAGAAAGTGTGCATGAATTAAAGTTGTTTAATCTGACTTTCAAGGTCTGGAGAACAAGATCTTCATGACCATTCCAGAATAATCATCATCTCTGTAAACAAATGGTTGTTCTCAGGATAGGATAGCCAGTTTCAAAACTGACCTTGTTACTTTATCTGTGGCATTAATTATAGATACAATTCTTGTAGGTGGCAGTTTTCAAGATGTTGGTAAGACAGCTATATACAACTACAGAAGGAGCTCTGTTTGGCTTAGTTTGGCTTCTACTCATTGCTCAATTGAACAGAGGGGACAAACTAGAAGCAGCAATATCATGCATTTGAGATAAAGCTGCTTAAGAACTTGCAAGGTTTTTCCTCCCCACTAATACATTAGCTGAGAACTGACTTCAAGGGAGTGAATTAATACAGCTGTTTATCAATACATTCAGACTCAGGCCCTTTCCGCATTTTACCTTTTTGCAGAGGTGGGGGGTGGCGTTTGCACAAGCAGCCTCTTGCGTGAGGCACTCACTTCTTTTCTCCTTCCTTACCGCAGCTGGCTTGCCGATCGCGCGAGCGCCGCATGAATGCCCTGCCCCTTCCTACCACAGTGCAACCTGGGAATTGCAGACTAGCGCTGAGGAAGGAAACACAACCGCGGCTCCCCTGGATGTCTACAACCAAGCATCTCCTTTCCTATTGGGTTGCCCTCTAATACATCGCGGATGAGAAGCTCTAAAGAAAATCATCCATCTGAAAATACCTCCATTAGTATAATTTCTTATAACGTAAAAGGGCTGGGTCTTCATCTTAAAAGAGCTAAAATTTGGAAACAGTTGAAACCTTTATGTCCAGATGTCCTTTTCCTTCAGGAAACCCACAATAGAGGATCTCAACCTGCTCTCCCAGTTGCTGAACTAAGAGACCAATATGTAGCAGGAGGTACAGGTAGGAGCAAAGGAGTGGCCATGATATTCAGAAAGGATTTAGACTTCTGTCTTAATACTATAAAAAAAAAGACTTAAAAGGATGATACATAATATTACAAGGCTCTCTTCTTGGCTGCCCAGTCACCCTGGCCATGTTCTATGCTCCTAACCTTGACCCCGATACTTTCATGTCTTCGTTTCTTCAAATATTAATTGATATGCAAGTGGATGACGTCATTCTGGGGGGCGATTCAAATTCAGTTCTCAATCCATCTTTAGATAGGTCAGCTCCCTCTGAGAAGGATAAATTATCCCACTCTACCAGGTTAACCAAGATAGTAGCAGATAAGGGTTTATTGGATCCATGGAGAACTATCCACCTGACAAAGATTACACATTTTATTCCTCAGTTCATAACTCTTATTCACGGATTGATCACTTCTTCATCTATAAATCATTTCTTCCCTTCATACAAAATGTTTCCATTGAACCAATGCTATACTCTGATCATTCTCTCCTAATTCTAGATTGGATTAGTAATACTGAATTTCCACTCTCCAAAATCTGGAGATTTAACTCAGCACTTCTTTTAAATGACCAGTTTAAATCTCAACTTCATAGTGCAATTAAATCTTTTTATCAAGAGAATAGGGCCAAAAATATGTCTGAAGCCCTTCTGTGGGATACGTTGAAAGCAGTCCTTAGAGGACATATCATGCAAGAAGGAGCAGAACAGAAAAAAAATTAGAGAACATAAAAGAATGTTAGAGATAGCTCAGTTAAACCATGCTCACAAATCCACATCCACATGTCCACCTTTAAGACCTTACTGAAGAAAAAAGCTGAACTGGAAGAATTAGACATGAGGAAAATCCAAACATCTCTTATGTACACTAAGGCATATTATTATGAACATAACAATAAAAACTCCAAGTTACTATCTAGATTAGTGAAAAGGAAAGCAGAAAAAAGATGGATTGCAAGTGTCACTACAGGGAATAATACTACTATATCACAGCCAAAATTTATTTCCTCAGAATTTGAAAAGTTCTACACTAATCTATATTCATCTGAATTACCATCAGATCTTAATATAGATGACCTTACCCAAACATTAAAATTTAAGAAATTGAGTGAACAACATAAAGCAGCTTTAAATAGACCAACTGAGGAATCTGAGGTTAAAATAGCCATCCAAAAGTTGAATTCCGGGAAATCACCAGGTCTGGATGGTTTCTCAGAGGAATTTTACAAGCTCTTGATAACAGAGTTGACTCCTCATATAACACGCTTATTTAATGAATTATTAGGTAAAAAACCCCCACCTGGAAGTTGGAGAACCTCTCGTATCACACCCATTCCCAAGACAACTGAAGAGAATCCATCAGTTCAGGCATTTAGACCAATTGCCCTCATTAATCAAGATGTTAAGTTGTTGTCTTCCATTATGGCTAATCGACTGAGCTCTTTTATCACTGAATACATAAATGTTGATCAGACAGGATTCATGCCTGGCCATAAGCTTGCAGATGCTATTCGAAGAGCAGTTAACATCATACACTATTCTACTGAATCTCATACCCCCTTGGCGATGCTCTCATTGGATGCTCTAAAGGCTTTGACAGAGTGGAATGGCAATATCTTTTTAAGGTGTTAGAGGAAATGAATTTTAGACACTTCATTGATTTCCTTAAAAACACATATGCACAGTCAGAAGCTGTAATTAACATCAACAAGAAAGATTCCAACCCTATACCGTTGTGGCATGGCACAAAACAAGGTTGTCCCCTATAACCTATCCTCTTTACGATTGCAATAGAACCATTGGCTGAAGCAATTAGACACCATACTAAGATTAGAGGTCCCATCATCCATCATCAGGAGCACAAAATAAATCTATATGTTGATGTTATTTTTCTCTTCCTTGTAGAACCAGATCTTTCTCTTCCAGCTCTTTCTAACCTTCTCAGCTTTTTTGGCAAATTTTCAGGCTTCAAAATAAATTTTCACAAATCTAAGATGCTTTGTTTCAATGTTTCCTTAACTACTTAATAGAGATGGCAGAAAATAATGAATCTACAGTTATGCTCATCTATTTTTCAGTATCTAGGAGTTTTACTAACAAAACAAATACCTCAAATGCTGTATAGAAATTATAAACCATTAAACAAATGGATTAAAGCGAAAATTAACCGTTGGAAAACATTCACCCTCTCTTTACTGGGCAAAATCGCTATAGTTAAAATGTTCCTTGTTCCAAAACTTTTTTTCTTTTTCAAACCATTCCATTAACTCCTTTGTCCTCATACTTCATAAAATGGCAAAATTTGATTAATAATTTTATTTTTGATGGTAAGAGGCTCGTTTTCCACAGACAGTTAAATACTCACAATCTCAGAACGGTGGTCTTGCCATTCCAAATTTACAGCTATACGTTGAAGCTTTCCAGATTTGCCAACTTGTTCAGCTAATCAGAAATGACCAGTCTACTAAGTGGGTAGCATTAGAATTAGAACATGATCTTTCTGAAGGGGTGAGAATTATATTCTCCAAGTTAACCAATAGAGATGTTAAAAAGGTACCAAACCCATGTTTACAAACCACATTGCTGACATGGAAAAAATGGCAACGTGTCTCTCGCACCTTACCCATCACCAATCAGGCCCTTTCTTCTCCATCCAAATTTCTATTACAACCACAAATTTTCCCAATTCAGAGACTGGAAAGACAAAGCTCTGTTTACAATTCATGATTTATCTCATAATTCCAAACCAAAATCAAGAGATGAACTGATACAGATGTTATCCTCTGATCCCCCTACATGGTTCCCTTTGTATCAAATACTTAGTTTCATTACCAGACTGACCCACATGGGGGAACTTCCGTGCAGCTTGTCTCTATTTGAAAATATGTGTGTCTCAAAAGATATCTCTCTGAAAGTGTTGGCATCAAAAATTAATAAATGGTTAATCGATGAGACCTATGGTTGAGGCCTCCTGAGTAAATCACGATGGGAAGCTGAACTCAACATTCAGATATTGGATGCAAACTGGTTGAAAATTTGGACATCACCCCCATATAAATCTTCCACAACTAAATTTAAAGAGTGTACCCTTAAATTGGTCCATAGGTGGTACCTTACACCTGTTCAACTGAGTTACATCATGAAAACAACATCATTTAATTGTTGGGGGGCTGTGGTTCTAAGGGTACTTACCATCATATGTGGATATCCTGCCCTGTTGTAGCCCATTTTTGGTCGGAGGTTTTGAAAAATATTAGTATGGTTATAAAGCAAACAGTAATTGCTTGTCCTACCCTCCAGCTGTTTTCAATATATGACTCACAATGTAAACAACTGAACCACAAGGATCTGATTAATTTCTTTCTTATAAATGCTAGATTGGAAATTGCCTCCAATTGGAAAGTAGGCAATTTCTCTATCAACAGATGGTGGGGAAGAATCTGGTATACATGGCTGCTGGAAAAGCTGGCACATAATGAAAGGTTAACAAAAGGTTGCATCACACAGGACAACTTTGAAAAATATGGCACCCTTTTGTTGATTTTATGAATGAAGCACCATACGTACACTGGAGCTCTCACCATGTGGTTCAGAACTCTAGTTGAGCACTCCATGGTAGTGATTCTTGTTGTACTCTTTTTCTACTTTGTATTGTCTCTGTACCTATGTTTTACTTTGTATTGTCCTTTGGAGTTTTTAATAAAATTTTTTTTTTTAAAAAAATAGTATTGCACATTATTTTAACCCACTCCCCCACAAGTTTACTTTGAAGTAGGTTAGATGATAAGTTGCAGTTGCTTGAAGTGACTATGTGGGTTTTAATGTGCAGGGAAACTGGGATTTGACCTTGATCTATTAAGTGCATTGGGTAGAGGGAGATAGGTGTGAACACAGAATTAATAGAGTTGATGTATGAGAAAGATTTAGTCCTGAGCAAATCTGATAACTGTGTTTTGATTTTAGAACATTTTATAATATTGTTAATCCGATTGTATGCATGCTTGTACACTCACTAAGTATTGCATTTATTTATTTGAGTTTTGTTTTTCTTTTCTTTTTTTTCCCCTCATTGCCCTAAACTCAGGACATAAATGTCAGACTTTCTGTGCTTACAATAGTAGCTGTGTCTGTTTTTTTTTCTCCTTTTTTCCCTCATTAATAACTTCTGCTGTCTTGTTTCTTGGCTGCATCCTTTTGACCACTCCCTAATGTTGTGCAGCCACATGTCCTGATTGTCACATATGAAACCTTGGATGGAGTATTATATATCAGAGCCATCATGGTATAGAGGTTTCACCATTGGATTGTGAGCCTGGAGAACAGGGTTCAGTTCAGGCATACCACATGTTCTTAATCCCAGAAAACCTTGTGGTAGGTTCACCTTAAGGTCACTATAAGTCAAAGATGACTTGAAGGCAAACATCAGCATCATCAACAACAATAACAACAACAATTGAGTGATATATCAGCCTAATCTAGCATGCAGAGCAACTGTGAAGTTAAATTGAAGTTAAAAGTATGCCACACTGTATTAATTCCAGCATTCTTGTTCTTGCCAGGAAAAAAACCTATGTTTTGTAGGCTGTGGTCAAAGTAATGTTCCTGTAGCTTCAGGTCTTTTCAGTTAGGTCTTGTAAGAGTCAACAACTTTTGTATGCCTGTACTGATTAGTCATGAGTGGCTTGTAACTATATATGAGTTTAGGTATGGCATATGTTTATGGTGACTTCCTGTTGGGTTGCTTGTCTCTTTTTCTGCAGCATTTAATCGGAAGCCAAGTTCTTTTTCTCTCCTCCTTTGAAATTTGCATTTTGCTGAGCCTTTCTCCATTAAGTGATAGGAATCCCTTTCCTGATCATCATATGATGGTTATTCTTTCTGTGTGTGTGTGTGTGTGTGTGTGTGTGTGTGTGTTTAAAGATGTACCTGGTGTGATTATGCATAAACTGTTGTAAATAAAATTTCTATGTTTTACCAAGAAAGCTAAGCTTGATCTTTTTTTCTTTTTTTTTCTTTGTTACAGCATGGAGGTGGGTGCATGGGCATCGGACAGGTTGTTGTTCTGCTTCTTTCTTGAGACCCAGTACTATCTCTCACATTTCCAAACAGGTCTTGAAGCTTCTACTGGGAAATTCTTGCTTGACCCTTTGCTTTCTCTCTATAGAACTTTGATCCTATGGTTTTAAGCATCTAAATCAGTGGTTCTCAACCTGTGGGTCCCCAGATGTTTTTGGACTTCAGCTCCCAGAAGCCCTGAGCATTGACCATAGTGGCTGGGGCTTCTGGGAGCTGAAGTCCACAAACATCTGGGGACCCACAGGTTGAGAACCACTAATCTAAATGGAACAATAGTGAGATATCGCCGTGGGAGGGAGAGTTGATTATCATTAGAATATTCATGATACCTGACTGTAGTTTTCTTTCACATTCCATTCTGAGAGAGGCATGGAAATTCTGAATTAGTGTTTTGGACGAGTAATGGATTGGATAAACACATTAAAACTAAATCCAAAACAGGAATAAATGCTGAAGGTGAATGGTCTACTGGCCCAGGGATTAGATGTTATCTTGTTCTGAATAGGGTTTTGCTCCCATTAAAAGAATAATTCCATACGCTGAAGATATAAACTTCTGTAGAGACAGTTCCAGTTGACCTTCTCCACCTCTGTATCTGCTTCCATCAGATATTTTTAAACCAAAAAACAGAATAAGTGCTATCCCTTCTTTCTCTTAATATTTTGTTTCTGTACAAAAGATATGCTACATAGAGAAAAAATAGTGTGGTCCTCTCCATGCTGGGATCAGATATGTTCTTTTGGATCTGTTGAGTACAGATGGATGAGAATTTTATTTTGGTACTTTTTGAAAGTTGTGCTTTAATGATTAATTAACATTTTGCCTAATATTAAGCACTAGCTTTGCTAATGTAGTGACACTGAAGTTTTTGTTTGCTCTGGTTTGCTTCTTTACAAAGAACCTGTGCACTCTGATCAGTCTTATATGCATAAATGAAAATATTAATTTAAAAAGAAAGAGAGAGAATAGCCATGTCCCTTTGCATCTATAGCTTTGGTACAAACTGAGATTAATTTGCATTAAAGGGTTATGATGCAATGACAGTCATCGGAGAGTAAGAATGGAAGAATTCATCTAGGCTACTTTCTTGTCAAGAACGATCATGAGTTTCTTCATAAACTCAATGCAAATAATTTGTGTCTTATTTTATTTTCAATGAATGCGAGGAAGGGTGAAACTAGCAGATTGGCCTATTCAGGTAGAGTCCTTTCAGTGCTTTGCTCTGAGGAATCTGGATTGGACTGTGCGCACATTCAGACATGCTTGCAGTGCCTAATTAGTGCAATCCCTCCCTGCCATATGTTCTTCATCTTTAACTAGTACATGGCATCAGGTACAATCTGATCCTTTCTATAGCTATATCTTTTACATTTGAAAAAGGCAAGTGGTTGAGAACTTTGTTTGCTTCCTTTTTTGGTAACAGCTTTCTAAAACTGACAAATCTTGTCTTGAATTAGATGACAAGCATTTGAAATTTCAAACAAAATTCTAATGTGGGAGAAAATGAAAGGGGCAAATTCATTCATCCTTGCCTAAGTGTAAGTTCAACTCAGTAGGACTTACTTCTTCATAGATATACATAATTGCTCTGTAAACCTACATAATATCTCACCCATTGCATTGCATAATTATTAAAATTCACACACCAGAATGTCTGTGTAGCCTTGCAACATTCCACCTCTTCTTCCAGTCTTTCCCCCTTTTATTTCTGCTAGTTTTGAATATTTATTATTTCTAACATTTTCCCCAATGGACGAACACATGTACCTACAATACTTGTAAAAATTTGATTTCTTAACAAGAGTTGATTATTGTACCCGCCCCCAGCCATCCCACTTAAAAGAATGCTGTCATTTTACTTGCCCCTTGTGTGTCATAATTGGGAAGGAGACATACATTCTGCAGCTTTTACCTGACCTTTAAACAGCAGGTTTTTTTAAAAAAATAAAAGATATCGAATTTTGGGGAACAGATTCATTGCTGGTATAGAAAAGAAAGGGGATAAAACAGGACAGGGAATGCAAATGACTATGAAGCGAAATGTATCTTTTTTTTTCTTGCCAAATCAAATCCATTTTGACGTTAAGAATCCTGTTTGCCTTGAATGTTGCCCAGTGTTTCGAGACTGTCATGATGACAAGGAGCTGTATCTTAAAATAATGACAGATGGAAGCACTGTGTCCTTAACTTCACAGTAATTTGACATTGGTTTACTAGGGCAATAAGAGCTTCATTATTTAATGGAAAACAATGTCACTTTTGGATGGCAAAGCTTAATCTTCTCAAGACTTTATTACACAATTGAAAGGATTGATTGCAGTTGATTGGATTTTCTCCCTAGGACATAGTCACTTCCACATGTCCCCTGAGTTAACCATTTAATTTTTTTGCAAGGCATGGTGAAATCTTTATACCCTTTATGCACTCTTTAGATAAGATAAAAATGTACTTGAAGAAAAGTGAAAATTTAAACAGCTTAAATACACGTTTCTCTTTGAGAATGGAACTCCAGTTTGGGAATATATGAGGCTGTTAGTGAAGAGGGTCGCCCTTTGTCAAGATCACGTCCCAAAATGCTGAGATGTGTTTACCCACTTCATCTACTTTTATTCTCTTTCTATTCTGAGCAGAAGCTAATGATATAGAGGGAGGGTGATATAAACATGGATAAGTGTTTCAAAGGGTTACAAGAAGGGAGAACTCAGCATAGGTTCATAATTTGTAATGGTAATCTTTCATCTCTCCTTACTTTTTTTTCTCTACCCAGAAGCACATGTGGTGCTAGCATGAAGACCTTTTAAGAGTGTCATTGGTAAATAGACATTTTTCATAGTGAGCATGATGTTATGGACCTGATTAGGATGTTTGGATTAGAACTGCATTTGAATTCTTACCCATTTATGAAGCCCACAGAATGACATTTGGCTAGTCATTATTTCTCAGCATAACTTTTTCTTCAGTGATAACTTTTTTTTCCCAATGACAACAGTTTAGGAGCAAACCATGAAGTATTTGGATGCAAAGCTGAATATAAATATAAAGCCTTTGCCTAAATATTACATGGAAGACAATGAGGAACTATATGAAGATTTGCCCTTCTTGGCAACACATATTGTAAATTCTTTCAGCAGTATTTTTATTCTTTATTGAAATAAAGATATTTTTTAATGCATAGCTGCTTACCCCATATCACAAACTTTCTTCATGCATACCATATACTTGACAAAATGCCTATAGTATATATGAACTGGTTCCAGTAAGGGTATTAAAAAAATAATGTGAAAATTGTGTATTTCCCACTCATGCTTGTCATATCAGTAAGAATATCCAGTGAGGGACATGTATACATGAACCATCTTTAAGTTAGAATCTTGTTCATAAGATCATTTTGCATAATATTTTATGCACTAGTTATAATAGACCATATCCCTTCTTGCTTAAACAAAGTTTATGCTATTATATCATGATGGAGACACAACGCAAAATATGTCAATATATTCAGCAATAGAATCAAGTCCAATTGTCACAGCACAAATCCAGTTTTACCAATATACTTATTAAAATAAGAAATGGAAATCCCAAGGCTGTTCATGCTTAGACCTTCCAATTTATCATACAATTTTTACAGCTTTCTTACTTTTGTTCTCTAAATTGTTTTGTCATTTATAGTACAGCATTTTTCCAAAATGGAAATGACTGTAGCATTCTGTTTTCCAATTAAGTGTGGAGTCAACATTTCACTCCTGTAACAGAAGAATGAATGGAGCAACAGCAGAGGAAAGAATGGAATTAAAAGTGGTTTCAGTTTCAGTTGTGAAAGTCAGGGAGTAAGATCAGAGGTGGTTGGTAAGGGTACAGGGAAAATTCGTTTACTTAGAAGTTGACAAGGTTAGTTGATTAGAAGACAAGGACAGGAATTGATGAAAAAAACTGTAGCCTAATTTATTGAAATAATTAGCTGTTATTCTATCAGGTCACTTCTTCTGCTGTTTAAATCATTTTTTCCCCATATTTGAGTGGATATTAAGCTTCACATATCTCAAACTACATGTTGGCTTTGATGTATGCATCAGTATAAGGATATAAGTACATAGTTAAATTGATAATTAATGGCACGGATGCTTCTGGAGAGTAACAGTGGATCCTACTGGAGCTAGGCCTTGGAGGGGACACCTAGGTATGCCACAGTACCATAAAAATAAAGGCATAGAAAATTCTGAGGATCATTTTTTCAAAAAATTGAAAAATATGAAAAACAATGAGGAAGGTTCTAGAAAAAGACAGGGAACAATAGTAGCATCATGGGTTTCATTTTATTTAATTTGTACTTATAATTTCTTAAAAAAGAATATTAGTAATGCAGAGATGCATCTTGCCCACTCCAGAAATTTCAGTGGTCTTATGTCAACTGATTGTCTCAGAGTTTTCTGTCTGTTTATACCCCCCATTTCTGCCAAGGAACTAAAACAATCACATATGGAATGGTCATGTTTTTTCTGACAACACTCCAAGTTAGATGAGGGCGCTATCCAAGGGGATCCATGGATGTGTAATGAAAATGAGTGTTTCACCTACAATTACATCTAATATTTTAGTGATTTTGCAATGCTAAGTCAAGCAATGATACCTTATGCACAGAACCATGGTTCTTCTAATCTCCACTACAGATTTTTGAAAGAATTTAGTATTCTTTTGATCAAATGACAGTGACTGAAAGTGGATACTTTATATATAATCAGAGCATATAACGTAGAAGATGTAGTCTCGGGGGGAGGAGGAAGCTAACAGAGTTTTAAAATGAGCAGAACATTGGGGATCAAGTTTATCCCACTCTCCATCATTGGTGGTTTCACTGGCAGTACAAATTACATTGTAAGCAGAGATAAGTGTAAATAGACATCACTGTCCTGCACATGTGTATTTTTGGTATGAAGTATTGAAATAGAGTGCCATCACAATATGATTGTCCATGCTCCCCTCCATCCCAAGTAATATTGCATTTATAGGTTTAGTGGGATAAACTGTTTAAAGGAGAAATAAAATGGTAACTAGAAAGTTTTGAGGCCACCACAGGGCATTAAAACTACCTACTTTTCAAGTTCATGGGCACACTGTGTGTGATGAAAGAATAGCAAATAGCAGATAGCTTATATTTGTAGTGTGTGCAAATAATGTTGATATTTCGATTAGATGATTTACAATTAAGGTAACTGTGACTAGTAACAGTTATTCTTGGGAACAATACATATCTATTGTCTTGTTTAGTTACAGACAGGGCATGTTTTTCTGTTGTTGATAGGCTGCATTGATTTGTGTTGTCATCAATATGTAATAAGTGCTGCTCTTTAATTCTTATATAATGACATTTTAATTATGTGCCTGAGATGTGTTTTTATTAGACAGCTGCAGAAGACACTGAAACTGTAGAGGTTAATGATGTTCATCTATACACAGTACGTTATTCAATTTTAAATGCAAATTTGAAAGAGATAACAAAATACATTTTAATTTACAGATGGTGGAGCGATAATTGCTATACATTGACCTATAATATTAATGCTACACCATTAATAACTGCATCCATCTATTTTATTTTTTTTAAAACTGTCAGCTTGCTTATGCTTTCTCCAGGCAGATGTTTTAATGAAGGAACAAAATAAAGACAAAGAAATCTTCGCTTGTAATCTATGGGTTTAAATCCTGAAAATTCTGCAAGTTATGGTCAGGAAATACACAGAGCTCCATATGCATGCTGCAGCAAAGCCACACATGTAATCCTGTGGCATTTAGAGGTCAAACCACAAATTGTCCTGATTTACTGGAGGTACCTTACTTTAAGAGAAACAAGAAGAATAATTCAGTTTCAAGGCATTTCAGCACAAATGCTATAAACAGAAGTCCCCATGCATATATAGATGTTGTCTCCTTTGGGAGGGGGTGATGTCGTATCTTGACTATTACGTGTCAAAAATAATGCCATAAATTATCTGTGGGAGATAGTAAGGAGCAAATGCAGGTTCAGTAATTAAGAAAAAAAACCTTCCCATTGAAGACCAGAATTAAAGGTATTTCATGTTAACTTAAGCTCTATGAGGGCATCAAATTGATAGTTGGGAATGGTACATTAAAGGTTATTCCCAAAGGTCAAAAATGATTTGCCATGTCACAAATTAATCTTGCCTACAATTTGAGCTCCTTGAATCCAAATTTTGCCTTGTCCTTTCAGGCTGGAATCCAGAGGAAAAAGAAATAGTGCCTGGGACCAGCCAAGATGTCTTGTCCTAATCTTGTATTGCCTTATGAAAGAGTTGAACCTTACCATATTACTTAGGGTTTCCAGACTGAAAATATAAGAGGGGTCCTTCATGTGGAATATTTGTGTAGCAGAGGGGATTTCAGCAGCTTGTTGCTTGTTACTTGGTCGTGTGACCAGTTTTCAATCTGGCAATCTAGGTAGGTGAATCCTCATGAAAGCAGATTCATTGCTATATGTTGCTTATTGTATCCCTCACTCTAAGGCTTTTTAATATTGATGTGTTATACAGAATCTAGGAGAGAATTTCTTCTATTTCAAATCCCACCAAAATTTTATGTCTCTAACAATTTCCTCTGACATTGTTGTGTGTCTTCTGTGTGATACTTCGAAGGTTGTAAGTTGTAAATCCACCTTCTTTGATTTCTTATAGTTCCTTTTATAAGGCTGTGGTGTGGTTGCACTACGGAGTTCTCCCCACAGCTTTACTAGCTAGTTTCTACATAGGAAGATGAAGAAGCACCCAAGGTAAAGATTACATGTTGAAGGTCATTTCCGCACCACATTGTTACAGTGCTATTATTCCACTTTCAACATCCTGTGGAATTCTGGGGTTTGTAGTTTACTGGGGCCAAAGAGCTCTCTGGCTAAGAATTCTAAATGCACATTCCAAAACTGTAAATCTCTGGATTCCATAGGGTGTTGAAATGGAATAATAGCACTATAACAGTGTAGTGTGGAAATGGCCATAGTTTTTGATAATAGCCATCATAGCAAGTAAGAAGGGAGGAATGACTACTGCTTTTGATAATGTTTAGATGTGTGACAGAATATCTATTTCCAGTATTAAATGACATTATGGTCTTAGGACAGGCGAGTTTGCTATTAAAACCAATCATCAGTACTACAAACAATGTGGAGAGGGGTTCTTATGAAGTACTGTGAGGGACTAAATCATTAATGCTGCACACAAATAGGATCCTACATCAGATATTATTTCCCCTTTCACAGACACAATCTGGCCACGATCATCCATATTCTACTGACAACTCAGTGGGAGAATTTGCATTGTAATAGTACATGGGACAGCCTCTGAGAACTGTGGAAGCTTAATTTGATCAAACATAATGTACTAAGATTATTGTGTGGAACATCTGTTACACAGTCTTGTGGTCTATTTGTGCACACAGTTAAAAGTGTTGGTGTATTGAACTATAAAGTCCTACATGGCTTAAATCCAAGTATCTTAGGGATGGCCTTCGTTCACATTAATGTGCCCATATATTCTATCTTCCATGGAAACTTTTTTTTTTCCTGCTCCCAGTGTATATTTTATGTATTGGCATACTTATCCTGGAACAAGATAGAAAGAATATACAAACATATTTTTAAAAAGGTTTAAAGACATGCTTTTCAAATATCAAAGAACCTTGATGAGAAGAATTCTGATCTGATAAGAGTCTTCACAGCTTGTGACTTATTATATACGAATTAAGAGCAAAAAAAAATTTACTGCACAGAAAATGCTGTTTCCATCCAAAACAACTACATGCGAATTTTGTATAGAAGAAGTCCCTATAGAGAATAGTGATGGGGAAAATTACTTGCTGCTTCATTTGAAAAGAAAATAAGAAAATGGATACATCACTATTCTGGAAGTCTGTAGTAACTTTACCTGTGGTGATTGTGATTTGCAGAAAGAGTGTTTGGTAGAAGATAGGAGAAAAAAAACTTTCATTCCATATTTCCATGTGAATGACTCCCTTCCCCCATGGAGAGACCTTTAGTGTTTAATTGTTCTTTAAAATGTGGTAATGTTGTCCAAACTTTGAAGGTGCTATCCACATGCTGGACCCCAGCCTGGAAAAATGTTGGAGAGCTTATTCAACCCAGAATGGAGTTACAACTCAACTGGCATAGAAGCCACTAATGTCCACTGTAGTTCATTCAGTTCACATTTTGATAAGAATCTATCATGGTCATATGTCCTGAATCAACACATGAGCTGGAACACACTTTATGGAAAACTGGAACTGACTGAATCTGTTCTCTTTCCCAGAATTCCTCAGATGAAGAGAAATTCCAATGCACTATCAGCTTTCAGGGGAAAAAACTAATACCAATATAACAAGGGGAATACATGGCCTGAGAAATGTCACTGGTTTTATGAAAACTCTCTAGATATATTCCAAAATTACTAACTCTAACACACATACTCACTCTCTCAAAATGTACTTTTTTGTGTGATACATAGGTAACAACAGTAGCTTAATAACAAATAAGTTAATGTAGCAGTAGTAAAGTCATGTGGTCTTTCCCAAAATTAGCATGGAAGGACATATTTGTTGTGACAAGTCTGGGATAGCTGTCAAACATAAATAACCTCAAAGACCTCTCATAATGAATTAAATCCAATTTACATTCTTGACGATATCCTCATCGTAAAGCAATCCAATAAGTGGAAATAACAGACATTCACAACATTAAATCACTCATCTTATTCTGAGAGTAGCCAGCAATAATTTCAAGCCTAATAACATATGTCACTGCCACAAGTCTATTAATTAAGGGAAGTTGTTTGAGAGTTGCATAAAATGTAATGAGTAACTGTAAATTTTAATACTGAGTGCTCATGCTCAATAGCAAATATTCTTTTGATCATTAATGTTAAAACTTCCAAAACAGAACTTTGAAAAGTTTGGCTTCCAGAACTATCACTAGATTCCATGACTTAGAGTCTTAAGGGTTGTTTCTTTTCTAAAGAAATAAGGGTTTTATAGGAATGGTTTTCACAGTGAACTCTTGGGTATCTTGGAGTTTCCCTCAAACTGATTAGGGTGTTCTCAGTGAGAAGACCAGCAATAAAGTCCAACCTTTCCTAAAAAGACTGTTTCAGCCATTTCTATAGGAGAGGGATATAGGAGACCTATGGTAGGTGGTCATAATCTTGAATAGGAGGGCACCTCACTACTTCTGCATGAGGCAGCCTTCATATTTAAAGTCTCCTGGGCTGAAGTGTGTGTTATATTTAAAGTGCAGTATGTAGTACAGCTCAGTTCTTAATGTAATTGAAAATGGGTTTGGAGGAAGAATTGCTGACACCAAAAAACATGTAGAGAGGGAGAATTATCTCTACTGTCCACGGAAAACATGGACAAAGATCCCTGTTTTTAATGCTCCTCACCTACAAATAACAATTGAAAGTCATAAACTTATAATCAATTAAAGAAAAAAAATGAAACATGACAGAATGTCATGAGCTGAGCATGGCATAGTTTGGCTCTATGATGCTATACTCTTTTCAGCATAGATGTTGCACTAAGAAAGAGCCCTGGTGGCACAGTGGATAAATGCCATTACTGTAGTCACAATGTTGTGAGTTCGATCCTGCAGGGCTCCAGATTAACTCAGCCTTCCATCTTTCCATAGATCAGTAAAATTACCCAGCTTGATGGGGGCAATTAGCTTAATACATTATGAACTGCTCAGGGAGTGCTTTGCACTGGTAAGCAGTATCGAAATGTAACTTCTATTGCTATTCATCAAAAAAGCTCATGTGGAAGAAGTTGCCAAAAAAGCAGCACAAGGAGGCATATATTAGTGTATCCTTTAACCTATTTGGCAAATTAAGCCAAGATTTAGTCAGTTTTCCAAGGCCATCCCTAATGCCACTCAGGCTGGTGAATGTTTAAGAATATTTGCTTATGTATGCATGCATAATGAAACTATACTTGGAGTAACGTGTACAATTTGAATTGTATGTTCCCATTTGGGAGAATGATGGGATATAAATTAAATAGATAGGTAGATGACAGATAGCTAGCTAGCTAGCTAGCTAGATAATTTCAATTCAAAAAAGGATACTATGGTTCTTGAAAATGCAGACAGAGACAAAAGAAAGACAAACAAACAAATCAGTAACTAAAATGAAAAATATATTAGGACATGTTTACACTGCAAAAAGACAACAGTATTTCAAGATACTTAAATCTGAAACAAACAAAACTAACACAACTGAAATTTGAAGAATATGAACACTGTGAAAAGATACCAATCTCCCTCTCAGGAAAAAAAAAAAAAAGCCTAAAAAGAACTAATACCAGAATTAGACTCTTATTGTTGCTATTGTTATTGGTAGCCTTATTTGTAAACTGTTCTAAGCACTAATTGGTTAGATAAGTATAAAAATAACTGTAGCAGCAGCAGGAACACAAACATTGGATCACTCAGTGAAATAAATTTACATTGGGTCCAGAATGGTCAAAAGGAAGTCCTTCTAGAAGATGCATGAGGAAGATATTTATTATGACTAACAACTAAAATAGCCAATGAAACTTCTATGTTATCAGGGTGAGTAGGATGAATTGGATAGCTCACTCCTGATTCTGAGATATCAGAGGAGTAGTGTATTCTTCTCTTCCATTTAAAGCCCTAAAACCTTATCTTCTATCTCTTACTGTCAAAATCTGAAATAACACCCTAATCTCAGCATGGTTATTCACATGAAATGATCCCACCATTATATGTTGCTGGCTCTGACTGTTTTAAAAGTCAGAGTGGTATTTTCCCTTGCTTTCAGGAATGCATGGTTACATTCTGAATAATTAGAGCCTTCCTTGACTGCTGTAATATAATCCCTGTGGGAATGCCCTGGAAGACTGTTATTAGCCATTATCCTAGGGGGATAGTATTGGTTACAAAGTTTACTAATTGACTAACAATATTCCACTTTGTCAGAAATGAGCAAACATAAATTAAGCATGATGTTTCGAAATATAAATTGTTAATGAATATTAATTGTATACTTTTAAGACCTTGTTTGAAAATGCATCCTTGCACGCTTCGTTAGTTCCTATTCTTAGTTCATTAACTTTGGTACTTTCCTTCCCACGGAATAAAATTAACTTTATTCATATAATCTGTTCCATTAAGCCTTTTGTAAACCTCAACTCTTTACTCCCTGATCTTACTTTAATCTATGGAAATGAGTTATATTTCTTAAGTATGCAGAGCAGTTCATCAATTACAGTCTGATGTCATCCTTTTAATCTTCTCTTTCTAGAGTTTTACCATACACATTGTCCTTCACGAACTAAGAAGCTACACTGAACAAAGCAAAGAACCTATCAGTTTCTCATTGACAGTCATGACTGAGAAACTGTTTCCACTAATGCCAAACTCTTTTTCTCCCCAACCCAAGGCTGGATATTTTTAAAGTATGACTTGTTCGTTAACTAAGTGGCATATGAGGGAGTTACTGGGCTTTGTCTTAACAACAAACCTGTGAGTATGTCTAATCTAAGAGTTGGTGACAACTCCAAGGTCACCTAATGCATTTTATGGCTGAAGCATTCAGCATGGACTTGTTTTGCACAAAAATCTCTTAAACTGAAAAAAAAAAAAATGAGGAAATGACTGCAGTCTTTAGTTTCTTTCATTAAAGCTCCTTATGCTTAAATAAATAACTCAATTATCACTCTTTCAGATGTACAACTGAATATGGTAGAGAAGCTTCTCAAGGGAAGCTATTAGGCAGCAACAGTAGTGAGAGGTAACACTGACAAAATATATTTTAGAGATAATGGCAGTGGAATTTTAGCTAACAATTTTTATTACTATATAGAAGGATACAAACACATGATTCCCCCCTTCTTGAAAACCAGATGGGGAGAAAATCCTAAATTAAGCAAGATACAATTCTGGAAGGTGAGACCCTTCAGGTCAAAAAGCACTACAGACTCCATCTACTGGAGACCAAAAAGACATGTATAAGTAGTGCTCTGTATAATGACATAACCGGATTCTAATTGAAGGATACTAACATTGTAGAACCATCAAGTCCAACCCTTGGGCATAGAGGAATATACAGCTGAAATACCCCCAAAAGATGTTCAGCTGCTGATATGCTCAGATGTGAAAGGAAGACCTGAAGCTGTCTAACACATTGGAACATGGAATGTAAGCATCATGGGGCAGGGGAAGACACAAACTGTAAAACAAGAAATTAAACATATAAACATAGCGATACTTGGCATGAGTGAACTAAAGTGGGGAGGAGCAGAACAGTTTTAGCTTGATGTTGCACGGTATTTTACTTTGGAAATAATTTATGAAGAAATGGGATGACATTGATAGTGATGTATAATGTAGCCAAAGCAGTTAGGGTCAACATAGCATAAATTCTGACCACAAAATATCAATAAGATTTTATGGGAAATACATCAGCATAACTATAGTTGAAATTTAGGCTCCCAACACAGGGGCAGGGGAAAAAATGGCAAGTTTCTATGAAGATGTTTAAGAAGGGCAATAAACTATGATGACAATAATCATAGATTACATGTAGAAGATCATAGGAGAAAGGGTAGAATCACACATTATTGAAGAATTTGGCCTGAGATCATGAAATGAAGGAGAGCAACAAGTTACCAATTTTCTTCAGTGGATATATATTCTTCAGGCAGGCAGAAAAATAACTATACATGTGAAAATCACTGAATCGCCAATATAGAAATCAAATAGACTACATAATTTGAAGCAGATGATAGAGAAGCTTCATTCTCTGTCCAAAAACAAGACCAGGAACAAACTGTGGGAACTTCATATGTGTGTATGTGTGTGTGTGTGTGTGAGAGAGAGAGAGACAGACAGACAGACAGACAGACAGAGACAGAGACAGAGACAGTAAAGATACAAGTACACACCTTCAATTATGGTGTCAAATTTTAGAATTTAAAGACCATGTAAATAACATATTCAGTTACTAAGACCAATTGGCCAAGAATCAGATTGCTGGACTGAAGCTAGAGACATTATCAGGGAAGGAAGTCTTTCTCTGTATCCAAAAAGAAATAAAAACCTTAAATGGATGACAGATAAAGCGCTTCAAAATTTAAAGAAGGAAAACTAAGCAATGTCAGAAACAGTGTCATGATTCTGAATGCAGCTACTCAGAGACTTGTAAATAGGAAAAAACAACCTATTAATAGTCATTGCAAAGAAACATGGCAAAATAGTAGAAGAGAGCTCTTCTAAAAGATCCAAGAAATCAATGGGAAATTTGAACCAAGAGTAGCGTGCTGAATGGAGAAATAGTTTACATGTTCAGGACATAACAGAAAATGGAAGAATGCACTGAAGAACTATACAAAAGATATGAAAAGATGATAGATTTCTTCAAATTATAACTTTTGTCAAAGAACCTATAATTTAGAATGTGAAGGGGAAGCAGTTCTCAAAGCATTTGGGAACAAATGTTTAGGAACAGGTGGCATAGCAGTAAATATATTTCAAGCTATAGAGACAGATTCATCCAGGTTTAAATGCTGTTGTCTGTACAAACTGCATATGCATATTTTTGCACAAAATAAACCTTGAACAATGAAATTTTTTTAGTCTCTAATTCTCCACTTCATGGTTTTCTAACACTCAAAAAATACATTTTAATCATTTTGAAAATTTTGGAGTATTGTTTTCTTCTCTAGGTAATATACATTCCAATACTCATGAAATATATGTACCATATATCACAGAATCAGTGTTGGAGATGTCAGGAGAAAGCTGGGTCATTTATGCATATGTAGTGGAAATGTACAAAAATCAGTAGTTTTTGGAAAGAGGTGAATAAACATCTGATGGAAACATTTAAAATTCAAATTTCTTTAAAACCGGAGATATACCTATTAAATATGGTTCAAATGATAGATTCGAAAATTTTCAAGAAATATTGGAGGATTCTTTTATACCTCATCACAGCCGCTAGAATCCTTATAGCTAAAGGATGGAAAAATAAAGATCATCCATCCATAGAGCAATGGATGGTTAAAATAATAGAAATGAAAGAAAATGACCAGCTTACTATAAAAGTTGAAGAGAAATCTGATGAGGTTCTGCGAGAATGGGACCCAGTAACAAAGTTCCTAAGTAGCAAATGGGGTTTGGCACATATAGAGTATATATAATATCTTATAGGAACGGTATTATAATACAGAGAGAAGCAAAGAAAATTATAATGAAGGGAAGTACAAAAAACAGACTGATACTTTTAATTTATTGGACAACAAGGATACGGGTTCAGATTTACAGGAGCCTTTTTGTTTTGTTTTGGTTTTGGTTTTACCTTTTGAGAAATTAATTATTATTATTTTTATTTTTTTTAAGTTCTGGAATATTTAAAATAGGAGCAAGAATCCTTCAAACATTCAGATAAAATTATGGAAAATATATATAAACAAGTAAATGTAATGTAATTGATGTTCAAAGATGAAATATTTGAAGTATAGAATGGAAGCTATTGTTTATTATGATTTATATTTATTTATTATGACTTATATTTTAATAAAAATAATGGGGAAAAAGATTTTATAACAAAATCTTTCACCATATATAGACCAAAAAATGCCAAATCTCTGACCTGGATTAAAAAAAGAAAGAAACAATGGAAACCGTATTGAACACATAAACATATAATGGAGCTTATCCATGCCATAATACTTCTGATTCTTTATGCATGAAAGCTGTATCATGAAGAAAGCTGATGAGTGGCTGAATCAATATCAACCAATTTGAAATGTGCTGAAGGAGAGTTCTACAGATATCATGGGCTACCAATGAAAGAGAAGGCCTAAGAGCAAATAAAGCCAGAACTTTTCTTAGAAACCAAAATGACTTAATTAAGAATAGACTGATTCTATCATGCTTTGGACATATCACAGTGTGACTCAGGAAATAGACTATGATGCTTTGTAAAGTGAAGGGAATAGGAAAAAGAATACCACACTGACTCAATCAAGGAAACCACAGCCCCGAGTTTGTAAGACATTAGGAAGTTCTTTTATAACAGAGTCTCTTGATAACTTTTTGATTCATAGGATAGCTGTATGTTAAAGCCAGCTTGATGGCACATAAAAACAATAAGCTGATTTGGATTTAGAACCAGAAATCAAAACTTGTATATGTGTATATTAGTGTACACATGTGACCTGGTTAAATGTCTTTAAGAAATTACTTCCCTATCAAGAAGATTCATATTCATTTTTTTCTGTTCTATGTCCCAGAAGCTTGAATCACTTACTCAGATAACAACTATGCCACCATGGCAGAGTCCAGAGGCAATCAAGGGATCCACAATGTTACTATCTCAGTGTATCTATTTACAAGCCCTTTTTGCACCGTACCTCAACTGCGGGATATTCCTACACCATCGCAGGATTGTCAATGGTGGATTAGGCTCTGTATGCAGTCTTTTGTCTTTTGCAGGCACCCAAGCTTTTGCGAGACAGCACCAGATTGCACCTGGTGCCTATTCTGCAGCTTGGCCTCCTGGGCCACTCCTAGGTCCCACACTGTCTCCGCCCCACTGCCCCACTTTTTTTTGTTTTGTTTTTTTGACAGCTACTATGCTACCATGCTAACATACTAACGATGGCACTGACTTTTTTTTTTTTTAAAAAAAAAATGTAAGTCAGCTGGACCTTGGGGGCTAATGTTGTCGTGGGGTGAGGTGGTGTGATAATGGGGCTTCCCATTATCTAGGCTTATCAAAGGGAGATACTTCCCTCTTCAGGTAAACCAAGGGTTAATGAGATATTAGGATTACATCAAGGGTCACAGGGTGAGAGTTGACCAACCAAAAAGAAAGGGTCAGCATCACAGGTCACAAGGTGAAAATTGACCAACCAAAAAGGAAAGAGGCGGGCATCTTGGAGAGGCTTCCAGATCCTTCCGAGGAGGAAAATAAAACTTCTGAGAGGCCATGTGGCCAGAGAGAGAGACACACAGAGAGGGGAGGAGAGCGGGGCCAGTGGAGCTGGCAGCATGCCCTATCTCCTGGACCCCCCTCTCTCCTCCTTTAGACCATCTACGCCTATAACCTAATTGTGAGTAACTAGAAATAAGTAGTTAGACGCGTTAGGGCTAATGTTGTTATTTTGGGAATTGGCTGATCTTAAGAATGTATCTGTGCTGTTATATCTGTTTTGTAAATTCTTGTAACTAAGTGTACCTGGGAGAGGGGGTCTCCTAAGTGTGATATTGTTTATTTGCATGCCTTGATTAAAACACTTTTATAAACCTCCGTTTCTCTCCATTTCCACGCCAGGGTTGGCACACGCTACATAGGACCTCTCACTCAGGGGAAGGGGGAGGTGGAAGTTCCTTATGCTTAGAGATTAGGCAGAGTCCCTCCTGTTCTGTCTAAGTAATTCATAATTCGGGGGGGGGGTGGCAGCATACCTGATAGAGCTGGGAGATTGCCAGTGTTCCACGCGTGGAAGTCAGCTTTGGAAGGCTGGCAAGAACCCTAGTAAAAACACTGGGAGGGAATTTCCAGTCTTGCAAGGCTAGAAGTCTCTTAAGAGACTGGAAATAAACCTGCAGTGTCACAGGTGGCAACATCAGCCCTGGGGTGGCCTTCCTGGGCGATATGTCCTTCAGTGTTTTCTGGTACAACAAGGGCAGCAGCTGGCCTGCTGCTGGGCAGAGCTTCCCCTGTGATTTGCTGAGTGAGGGACTGGCAGAGACTTTCCATACCCCACCCACTCCCAGGTCATTCCTGAAAGGAAGCAGGATGGAGGCTCCGCATGGCCTCAGCTCCCACGATTGCTGTGAGAAAGGCCAGTTATTTTCAGTTTTCTTCCCAGAATGAAAAAAAAGCAGGATTAGTGCTTCCTGCAGCTGGGATAGCACCTAATTGGTGAGAACATCATGCAGTAAGGTGGCTCCTCAAGGGGGAGCAAAGTATGGCTAATGCAAATTTCAGAGGCCATGCAAAAAGGGCCACAGTCTTCAGATGCCTTTCCCAAAGACAGTTTAATAAATTTGTTTTATAGTTCTGTTTTGGGGAGATTTTAGTTGGAACTTTAATATCAGACTGTGAAGAAAAGCATGGATGAAAAAGAAGGGGCAATAGCTGGTACAGATGTTTCATTGTCACATGAAAGCTTAGGGCAGTGGTTCTCAACCTGTGGGTCCCCAGATGTTTGTGGACTTCAGCTCCCAGAAGCCCCAGCCACTATGGTCAATGCTCAGGGCTTCTGGGAGCTGAAGTCCAAAAACATCTGGGGACCCACAGGTTGAGAACCACTGGCTTAGGGTGTCATTACTCCACATGCTATGTTCATGGCATAGTGCAGTAAAGTGAAGTGCTGTCTTAATGTTAAATATTAAAAAAAGAAGCTAAAAAAATCCAGTGAGGCCTATACTTGTAGCATTTAGTCAGAAAGTGAAATATTATATACTTTACCACTTCAGTGCATTAGTGTATAGCCAAATGGTAGGAACATTTATTTTTCAGTCATCTATCCTAAGTCATAAAATACACACAGTGTTACATGCAATGTTTTCCGTATAAGACTCTCCTACCTGCTAAATAGGCAAATGCTAATATTTATATGCTAATTAATTGTAGAATAGCTGGGGGAAATTCCAACTGTTTGCTTGCCTTCCAGAGCTGAGAGGCCATCAATCATGCCAACACACCCTTTTTTAAAAAACAATATATTTAAACAGCATTTTCTTTTGATTTCACATTATTCTTATTTTTTGCCATGTGACAGCATTAATTTTTTTTTTCCTTATGCTTCACTTATGTTAACTCAACCATAACTGGAGGCGGCACTAAATTAAGTTATACTTGTAATTTGAAACTATGCAACAAATGCAGGGGATATTGTTTCGGGCATGAATAAAAATGAGACAAATAGAAATGAATATGGCATACAGTAGTTTAAAATTTATGCATATTGAAGATGTGGGGAAATTGAGTGGAGCATTTACAGAGCACGGAAAATAAACATAATGTAATTGGAGGAGAAAGTACAAGGCAGCATAACACAGGAGCCGTATTTTTATATCAGTAAATAACACAAGTTATAGTTAAATAGTACATGTTGAGGCAAATGCACAGCCTCTTTTGGTAGGTAATTGACTTGGCTGGATGTTTTCTATGATATTTGCATAAATCTTCCCTATTACTATTAAAGAGTTAGGCTCTCTAAGGACCAAGCTGCAAATGATACTGAACTATATATTGCTCTTTGAGTCTGCTTTCCTTCTTTCTTATGGAATTTTATTTTAGTTAAAATATTTTAAATTGTCCCTTGCCCATTCAGGGCTGTGTGCAAGTATTAAAATAATGGATATTTAATAAAATGGACAAAATAAGGTAAAATGGAGGATAACATGTACAATGAACACCAACATCAACAACAACTCAGTTGAAATAAGTAAGTGAAATAAAAAGTACTGGTGCTGGAATGACTGCCATTTGGCAGTCATTCCCCCTCCCCCAAGTCATGGGTATAGCAGGGCATTTTTTATTTTGGGCACTACCATAAAGAAGACACTGCCCTTGTTTGTTTATTATTGAGTTTGATTTATACCCTGCTGTTCCTAATAAAATCTCAGGGTGGGTAACAGTCTTACATAAGAACTCATAGTTAAAATAACATATATTTAAATTATCCAGTCTTAAAAGACAAAATAAAACCAGAGGTGTAAAGTTGCTATAAAACAAAATACAATAATGAATTAGAAATAGCTGCTAAAATACAGTGAAAGTGTCAAGACAAGTTAAGCACTTACTTATTTCCTGAGAGCAAATAAATATTCTTTTAAATGGTGCCTGAAAAACATATAAAGTTGGAAACAACCAGATCCCTTATGGAAAGGAGCTAAAGGTCTGGGTCCACCAAGAAAGCATTGCCATGTGTGATAATTCTATGGACTACACTACATAGGACAATGCACAGGATTGCTTTTGCCTATAAATTCTCTCACAACATGGTACAGAACTCCTCTAAGGGCCTGATTGTTTCTGTTCCTGGACTAGATCTGATCAATCCAATCTCAACTGAAAAAAGATCCATAGGTTGCTGAGAAAGCAAGGATGGCACAGATATAAGCTTTCTTCATTGATACTACAATTGTTATTGTGTGCCTTCAAGTAGTTTCCGACTTACGGCGACCCTAAGATGAACCTATCACAGGATTTTCTTGGCAAAATTTGTCCAGAGAGGGGTTGTCTTTGTCTTTCTTTAAGGATGAGAGAGTGTGACTTTCCCAAAGTCATCTACTGGGTTTCCATGGACAAGTGGAAATTCAAACACTGGTGTCCACAATCATCCAATGCTCAAACCACTATACCACACTAGCTCTCATTACTACCACAGGTATGTACAATGGTATACTCTGGCCCAATTTCAGTAACATTCAGACCAAAACTTATGCCACCTTCACTCAGACTTCCAGCTAATGACCTTGCTTGGAGTTCTACCAGAAATGAGAGCAGTCTGACCTTCACAGAGGTGGAGAAGGTGCTCTGGAGTGGTTGTACTGATAGCCTTCTTCATATTACTGGTCCATAGAAAAATGAACCTCAACAGTAGGACCAGCTCTGTCAGTTCAAAATCCCTAAAATGTTTAAGAATCGTTAAGTCTCCAAAAAAGAGCATGCTAATTGGAATCCCATCTTAACAGTGAAACAGTAAAGGTTAGTCATAGGCAATCCAGATTTTCAGGATGATCTGTCCAGGACAATGGCTGTCACATTTATCTCCCTGACACAGGTTCATGCCCCCTCCATTCTAAAATATAGATTGAGAGTATTGTTACCATAACAGGTGGGGAAACATTGGTGTCCACCCACAATGCCAGCATCTCCTTAGAATTTGGGAGAATTATAGTTCAAAGAAGCAAGTAGCAGGAGGGTAATCGTGGGATCTTTTCACTTATGGATACCAGTACTAACTATAGAGAGGATTCTGTTTAAAGTTAAACAAAGAGTTTTACTGGAATTGACAATCATACAAGAAGTAAGACACTGTTAAGAACTATACAATGCTATCAGAAATTGAGGTAAGAAAGGTTGGATAGAGAGAGATTAGGGGTGAATAGTGAATAGTTAGCATCCTTGAAGAAGCAGATCACAGTGAAGTTGCTCAGACAGTGTGTAAAGGTAGCGCAGAGCACCAACAGTCTGGACTGTATTCTACATCTTACATTTGGCTGGGGTCAAAGCTAAGTTTTTTATACCCTATTTCATACCCTGATGGGATATGTTAACAAAAGCCCTTTCCACACCATACCTCATTAGTGTGTTCTTCTGTTACAATCCCAGGATTGCCATTCATGTGATAGTAGCAGATAAGAAATGCTCTCTTCAGTATGCTTCTGCCTTAAGCAGATGAATAGCTAAATTGCTACCGGTGTTCCTTCTGCACTTCAGCATCCTTCGCCTCTCCTGCACAGAGCATGGGGAATAAGCAAGATGAACTCCAACTCTTAGTATAACAAAATAAATATGATTAATAGGCATCATTGAAACCTGGTGGGATGAATCTCATGACTGGAATATTGGAATGGGGGGTTTAACCAATTTCACAGAAATAGACCAAACAAGAAAGGAGGAGGAGTAGCCTTATATGTCAATGATGCTTTCACCTGTGAAGAGATCTATGACTTAAATCTCAGAAGCCAAGATGAGAGCATCTGGATAAGAATTATGGGAGCGAGAAACAAAAGGGATGTGATTTTGGGGGTTTGCTACAGGTCTCCGGGACAGCCTGAGGATTTGGACAAGGCCTTCCTGGAGCAGATGACCACAAATTCAAAAAGGAGAGATGCCGTGTTAATGGGAGATTTCAATTATCCTGATATTTGTTGGCAGTCAAACTGTGCCAGGACTGCAAAGTCCAACAGGTTCCTCGCTTGCTGTCAAGGTCGGAGAAACGAGCAGTGAGCCAGCCTGGAGAAGAGAGAGGGAGAGATAGCAGAGTCCCTCCGGGAGAAGTCAAAGCAAGCAATTACTCATAGGGAGCCCATTTACCTAAGCCTGAGTGACAAGCGAAAGCCAAAGTCAGAGTCCAAAATCCAGGGGTCAGGAGCCAAGAGATCAATCCAAGGTATCAGGAGCTGGGCACTAGAAGCAAGGAATAGGCAAGGAGATGGTTTGTAGAAAGTTTGCCACAAGCAAAGGAAAGCTTCCAGGCAGGTAGTTATATAGCCCAGGCACAGCTATGGCCAGTCACCACTTCTTGAACTTAATCAAGGAAGCCTCCCTTTGCTCAGCTCTCTTGAGTCTCTGCCTTGTTTGTGGGCTGATTGAAGCAGTCTCCAGGGTATCCTTGGGATCACAGCTGGATCCCTGTTGCCCTAAAGGAGCAGGCAGAGGAATGTCTGAGCCTGCTTGGTCCATGGGAGCAGGGGGAGCTCTTGAGCTGCAGGAATCATCTCCAGCCAGAGCAACAGGGACCAACAGTTGCTGCTTGTCATCTCCACCCTGAGCAACAGGGACCAACAGCTGCTGCTCGTCATCAGCAGCTCTGACAGCGGCTTCAGTTATCACACTTGCCATGTAGACAATTTCATGCTCCAGAAGGTGGAAGAGGCAACAAGGGGATTAGCTATTTTAGATCTGATCCTGCCCAGCAAGGATGACCTTGATGAGGTGGAGGTGGTGGGATCCTTAGGAGGGAGTGACAATGTTCTTTTGGAATTTGTCATTCAGTGGGAAGGAGAAGCCAAGTGTAGCCAGGCACGCATCCTAAACTTTAAGAAAGCTGATTTCTGTAAACTTAGGGAGTTACTTACTGAAATCCCATGGTCAAGAATACTAAAAAAGAAAGGTGTTCATGATGGATGGGAGTTTCTTAAATGTGGGATACTGAAAGCATAGTTGAAAACTGTACCAATAAGGAGGAAAATTGGCAGGTGTCTAAAGAAACCGGAATGGTTGCTTAGAGAACTCTCAGCTGAGCTAAGTGTTAAAAGAAACATGTACAGGAAATGGAAGAATGGTGATACCACCAAAGAGGAATTCAAGCAAATAGCCAGGAGATGTAGGGAGAAGGTCAGAGAAGCTAAAGCAGAGAATGAACTCAGGCTTGCCAGAGACATCAAAAACAATAAAAAGAGCTTTTTCAGATATGTCCGCAGCAAAAGGAAAAACAAGGAAATGATAGGATCACCTACGTGGAGAAGATGGCCAATTAATAACGGGGGGAAGTGAGAAGGCAGAACTACTCAACACCTTCTTTGCCTCAGTTTTCTCCCAAAAGGATAGAAATAGTCAACCTGGGGGATGGGGAGCAGATGAGGAAGCGAGGGAAATGCTGCACAGAATAAGTAGAGAAGTAGTACAGGAATATCCGGCTAAACTAGATGAATTCAAGTCTCCAGGGCCAGATGAATTACAAGGATATTAACAGAACTGGCAGAAGTCATTTCTGAACCACTTACAATAATCTTTGAGAACTCTTGGAGAACAGGAGAAGTCCCAGCAGACTGGAGGAGGGCAAATGTTGTCCCCATCTTCAAGAAGGGGAAAAAAGAGGACCCAAATAATTATCACCTGGTCAGCCTGACATCGATACCAGGAAAGATCCTAGAGCAAATCATTAAAGTCAGTTTGTAATTACTTAGAAAGCAATGCCATAATCACTAAAAGTCAACATGGATTTCTCAAAAATAAGGCATGCTAGACTAATCTTATCTCTTTTTATGACAGGATTACAAGTTTGATAGATAAAGGGAATGCTGTAGACGTGGCATATCTTGACTTCAATAAGGCCTTTGACAAAGTTCCCCATGGCATTCCTTGAAAGAAGCTAGTGATATGCAGGCTGGACAGGGCTACTGTTAGATGGATTTGTAATTGGTTGACCAACCGAATCTAAAGAGTGCTCACCAATGGCTGCTTTTCATCCAGGAGAGAAATGCCTAGTGGGGTGCCACAGGGTTCTCTCCTGGGCCCAGTGCTATTCAATATTTTCATCAGTGACTTGAATGAAGGAGTAGAGGGCATGCTGATCAAATTTGCAGATGACACAAAATTGGGAGGGGTTGCTAATACCCCAGAAAGGGGGATCAAATTTCAAAATGACCTTGACAGATTGGAGAGCTGGGCCAAAGCTAACAAAATGAATATCAACAGAGACAAATGTAAGGTCTTACACCTAGGCAGAAAAAATGAAATGCACAAATACAGGATAGGGGACGCATGGCTGGATAGCTGTACATGTGAAAGGGATTTAGGAGTCTTGGTAGATCACAAGCTGAACATGAGTCAGCAGTGCGATCTGGCAGCCAAGAAAACCAATATGATTCTTGGTTGCATCAATAGGAGTATGGTGTCTAGATCAAGGGAGATAATGGTACCACTCTATTCTTCATTGGTTAGGCCTCATTTGGAATACTGCGTCTAGTTCTGGGCACCTCAATTCAAGAAGGATATCAAGAAGCTGGAATGTGTCCAGAGAAGGGAGACCAAAATGATGAAGGGTCTGGAAGCCATGCCCTATGAGGAACACTTTAGGAAGCTGGGTATGTTTAGTCTGCAGAAGAGAAGGTTAAGAGGGAACATGATAGCCATGTTTAAATATTTGATGCCATGTTGAGAAGGGAGTGGGCTTGTTTTCTGCTGCTCCAGAGACTAGGACAAGGAGCAATAGATTCAAGCTGCAGGAAAGGAGATTCCACCTGAACCTCAGGAAGAACTTCCTGATGGTCAGAGCTGTCCTGCAGTGGCATATGCTGCCTAGGAGTGTAGTAGACTCTCCTTCTTTGGAGGTTTTTGAGCAGATCCTGGATGGCCATCTATTGGGAATGCTTTGATGTGTGTTTCTGCATGGCAGGGAGTTAGACTGAATGGCCCCTGGGGTCTCTTCCAACTCTATGATTCTACGTTTCTTCCCCCCACACACCTTTTACTCCTGATTGGTCAGGTTTTTTTTTTTTTTTTTGGAAGCCATAGTAGTGCAGCAGAGGTGATAGATTTTGAAGTTATCACACCACGAGAGTAGCTGAGAGAGGGACAAGCTGGGCACACCCACATTCCACCCACTCTTGGATTCAGAAGGATAGGAGATGCTATCAAATGCTATTATGCTAGTGCACTTAGCTCGCTGATAGGATTGAACTGCTAAAGGAGGCTCTTAATGGATTTTTTCTGGAAATGGTATAAGACAGTTCTGCTACTCTTGGGGACAAGATAGCAACTGGATACTGATGACGCCCTGTGGTAACATGACTTGAAGGGGCCGAAGTCATAATATCTTTACCACAGGAGTGACAAAGGGGTCTGCAATGGACTGATTGTCTTAACTCTGGAATCACAAAATATTGATGGGACTCATAACAATCTCTTACTGTTGGTCAGGTAGGGTGTATAGGGAAGATCTCCATAAGGTAAGATCAAGGAATAATCTCTGATTGTTTTATCTGGGCAGTTCCTTTTCCATTGTATTCAAAAATGCAGAGTATGAAGTGGAAAAGAGATTAACACAAACCCATCAATGTTTGGATTTTCTGCATAATCCTATCAGAACATTCATGCCCCCAAACAAGTTTCTGGTCATTGTGGTCCCAATAGTGTTCTCCAGTTATTAATTAGTTCAATTTATGAAAATCACATATACCAGGGCATGATTGTATATGCTACCAGTATTTCCAACAACATATGTTGGGTCAATGAGGGACAGAGACAGCTATATGGATATCATGGCAGTCACAAAGTTCTGAGTTGCTCCCACAAAGGCAGCACATGTATGACTGTCCTTGGGTTTCTCAGCACCTCACTGGAGATCATCTCTCTCAGATAAGTGAGGGAGGCTGTTTAGCTGCAGAGTGTGTCATGCACCAGCAACATCCCTTTATTCTTTCTCTCACCTGACACCGGGCACAATTACTCACATCTGACTCTTAGATGCATTGACTGCAACACTTTTCCCCGTCTTTTAAACTGGCCTACACTGAGTATCCTGTTGAGAAAAGATGGGTCAGTTCTGGCTCCCTCACTCAGGTCTCAATTATGCTACAGTTTAGGCCAGTCTGTTGACACACAGTCTGCCTGAGATGAATGGTGAGTACCTCACAAGTACTGAGAATCCTGAGTCACAAATATATCTGTTAAGCCTGAGACCTGAAGAAAAAAACAAAGTTAGGGACTATTTAACCTTTCCCTTGCATGATTTTTTCCCCTGAAACTCCTTCTCTTTCTAGATGATTTTCCCAAAATGCAAAAAAAAAAAAAAAAAAAAATCAGCTCAAAACCAGTATGGTTTTGTATGGAAACTGTGAGGGAAGATATTCTACACTTTCCTTTATATAGATTTCCACTTTAGACTGATACTTCCATGACTGCATCCTTTCTCTCTCTCTCTCTCTTTCTTTCTGGCCTCTTTTACTCTGTTTGATTCTATCTCATGTATCTTGAACAAAATAAGTCTGTGTAGATGGAAGGAAAGAGATGAAGGATCAGCTAAAGGACCAACAGAGACAGAATAAGCTGGTAGCAATACCAGGCATAGTACTGCAGCATTTTAAGTGATAGAGAAAAGTAATTCTTAGTCTGTGGACTTGGCATATTCTCCTCAGTAACATCACCACATCCCCTGCTCTTGTCTGTAATGTCACTCATGTGTTTCAACGAGGATTGTATATATCTATGTACGCATATATGTGCCAAATACTACACCTTCTGATCCTGCCTATGTTGTTGCTTTTGCTGTTAGTAGTGGTGGTGGTGGTGGTGGGGTGTGTGTGTGTGTATGCTGATGTGTATGTACTCCAGTGTAAACTGAACTGATCAACACATGCTCTTACTAATGTATAGATTGGAAAGTAATTTCTTCAGTTTTGCACTTCTCTTACTTTTTTAAAAGCAGCTGTCAGACCAAAACAAAACAGCGGGGAAAAACATAAAATGCATTTTAAAATAAGTATTTTACTTATGAAAATTGTATTGAAATGTGTTTAAAGTTTAGACTATTAACTCATTTAAACAGCATATATTTATAAATGATTATTTTTCGAAGAATCTTAGAATCATACAGTCATCCATCCTCTGTTTAAAACCCTCCAAAGAAGGAGACCCCACCACACTTCCAGGCAATGTATTCCACTGTTGAATTGCTCTTACCATCAGGAAAGTCTTCATAATGTTTAGGTGGAATCTCTTTTCCTGTAGTCTGAAGCCATCACTCCATGTCCTAGTCTTTGGAGCAGCAGAAAACAAGCTTGTTCCATCCTCCGTATGACATCCCTTTAAGCTTAGCTATCTTGTCACTTCTTAACCTTCTCTTCTCCAGCTCCCTAAGCCTCTCTTCACATGATGTGATTTCCAGGCCTTTTGCCATTTTGTTTGCCCTCCTTTGGACACATTCCAGCTTTTCAATATCCAGCTTGTATTCCGGTGCCTAGAACTGGACACAGTACTCCAGTTTAGGTCTCACCAAAGCAAAATAGAGTGGTATTGTTATTTCCATTGACCTAGACATTATAAAGCAAACCCTCACCTTTTGACACCCTATTATCTGATTATTCACTGTTTTGATGATTCTAAATTAAGGACAAGCTCCATTAATTCAACAGAAGTTCCACTTTTTCATCGGTTCTTCTTGCCTATGGCTCATTTGGAGCAGCCTTGACATGCACACTACTTTCAAAGTCAGTTGAGTGGAGGCAAAATGGGACTAAGTCAACTGAGAGATTTTGTAAGCAGCTTGCATACAGTCAGTCCCAAGCTTGTGATATACTAAGAGATTCCTTTCACATGTACCAGATGCCATCCATTCTATGTCTATGTCAAGCCAGATGCCATCCATTCTATGGCCTTTTCCGTTTTTGCAACGGGGCAGAGTGTCCTCCAGCGAGGATGTTTGCACTTGGGGGAGGACTGGGTCCGGACTACTTTCTGTAGTTCCAGACTTCAGCCTGCTCTGGAACAAGCAGAAGTGGTTGCTCGCCATGCTATTGAAAGACCACTTAAAACAGGTCTTTCAACAGCGTGGTATGCCCCACTCCATGGCTGCACTCCGGTGTAGATTTGCAGGCTCACAGCAGCATGAGCCTGCAGATCTTCTGGGAGCAGGCTTTAGGCTGGCGAGCTTCACCAGTTGGTGGAGAGCCTCCACCAACTGGAAGTCGCCATTTTCATCTCCGGAGCAGTGTGTAGTGTGACCACGCACTGCTCCAGATCAGCCTGGATCCTCCAAGGAAGCACTCCAGTCCAGTGAGTACCAGAACGGGGTGATTTCTTTGCCAAGTGCGAAAAAGCCCTATGTCTGTGCAATTCATTTTTTTTTCTGCCTAAGTGTAGTATCTATTCCCCCCCCCCATTGAATTCATTTTGTTAGTTTTGCCCCAGCTCTCTAATCTGTTAAGGTCATTTTGATTTCTGATCCTGTCTACTGGGGTTTTAGCCATTCCTCCTAATTAGGAGTCATCTGCAAATTTAATAAGAATACCTTCTATTGCATCATCTAAGTCATTTATAAAGATGTTGAATAGCAATGGGCTCTGGATAGAACCATGTGGCAGCCCACTAGTCACTTCTCTCCAGGATAAAAAGGAGACATTGGTGAACACTCTTTGGGTTTGCTCAGCCAATTAGAAATCCTCCTATCAGTAGCACTGTCTAGCCCACATTTACTAGCTTGTATGCAAGAATATCACAGAGGACCTTGTCAAAGACCTTCCTGACAGCAATATATGCTACAAGATATGAAGCACAGCACTCCTGCAGAGAGATTTGAGGGCCACAAAACTATCAGGAGTGAAGGAGAAGGTGGGTGACTCAAGACTCCACCTATAATTCTAGTACATCCATGCACAGATGGAAAATATTAACTCAAATTGGGAGGCCTGCAAGATGTTTCTGTGATGAACCTGATGGGAGGTGGTCTTGACAGCAGAGCCTCCTTGGCAACTGGGAGTGTTTAAGCTGATTGGATGGTGAAGTGGAACCTTGGATAGCCCAGGGGAGGGTCTGGTGGAAAGAGGAAAATAACGGATTTTAACTGTCTGGAAAGTGTTTGAAGAGGAGCGTGATTTGTGGTGTGTTTGGAGAGGTTGGAGATTTGAAGAGCTCTGTGGGAGAGAGAACTGAGAAACTAGGTGAATGAGAGATAGTGAATGAATTAAAAGAGAGATAGAGAAGAATGGTGTGCTGTTTATAAACATTTAGATACAAAACACATTTAAAGCAATAATGTGGGTCAGGCTATATGACCTCTGGGTGCCAGGGAAAAGCAGTTGAGAAAAGCATGTAATTTTCCCTGCAATTGAAGTGACTCTGTGTTTGAAAGAAGAACAATAGGACACTGTGAAATAGAATGTTAGGGAGGATGAAATGTGTGTTGCTATGCTTCCTTTACTTTGCAACATTTGTAAGATTATGCTGGAAGATGATGAGAACCATTGTATGTGTCAATTTCCTTTCTTGGACACGTGATGAATTTGCACTGGAGATGTATAAATTGCTTTGAATGTAAAGAGGCGGGGCTCAGACTTTTGAGAATTATCTCACTGAGACATTGTGCACAATAAATCTTTTTTCTAAAACCGTAGGTCTCTATCTCAGTTCCACTACAGCAACAGAGTTGCAATAAATGTTTGAAGTTCTGTGTACCTTGAAACAGTGTCACAGAGTCTTATTCTGAATCCTGGAATATACATGCTACCAATAATATCATCTTGACTATAGTGCCAACAGTACCACAATCTTGGAAAATATAAATGACTGCTGATCCTTACATCTGAGAGAAGGGCAGATTTAGGGAAGATATTAAAGGGGAGAGTCCTGAAGGGAAGAAGTTAAGAGGGGGACAACAGTGAGGAAGGGCCTGGGTTCTCAGAGAGGGAGAACTGAGAGAGACCCGTTCGTCCTGGCCCTGGCTTGATTCAGAGATCTCCCTGGCTGTTCAGTTCTGATCACAAAGAGGTGTGAGGCTCAGCAGGCCTTGAGTGCAAGGCTTGGGTGCACCTTTTGCACTCAGCACTGATGGGCGGGGTAGTTTCCCCCGTGTTTTAACAGTTTCCACCAATGTTTATGGGGTCTTTGCAGGGAACAACCAGCCCTTCAAAAGTAAGTTCAAATGTGTTTTATTGTGGGGATTGATTACATGCACACAAGATCCAAACAGTACACATTCACACAAGGCTAGCTGAAGGAAAATGGAGAAAAGACTCTGGATAGTAAGATTCAGGGTGTAGTGTGTAGTATTTACTGTTCTTGGAGAGCAGCAAAGGAGCAGTGCTCTGCCTTAGACTAGTGTTTAAGGACAGTACATGATCAGGACTCAGAGTGGCAGTGCGGCAACCAGGAAGTAGTGTACTACATCTAGCTGGCTAAAACTGAGGTTTTTTAATACATGGTTTCTGCTTGGAGGGCATGGGTACGAATGTCTCTTTGGCCTAGTAAATAATAGGGTTCACAGACTGGACAATGTGGTCTGGAATGGGTTAATGTTGTTAGTGTTAGGTGACAAATAGCTAACGGATGTTGTAACAGCTCTGTAATGGTTGGGAAGATTTGAGGACAATAGAGAATTTTACAGGTCAGTAGGAAGTGGTTTGGTGGGAACTTCTCTCTTGTGTTTGTCCAAAAGGCAAAGTTGTTAAGGCTAGCTTAAGTCTATTATTTCTGATGATTTCCTGACTATGACCTGGCTATGCCTAGAGGGGGTTTCTGGACTAGTTTGCAGTGCACGTGTTTGGTTGGTATCTTCCTCTTGTCCAGCTTAGCCATAGAGTTACATCAGAGTACATTACTATATCTTGCCAATTGAATAGTATTTTGCCAATTAACCCATATCAAAATGTATGGGTGTACCGCCTGGTAACAAAGAAGCTTGCACCTACCATCTGCCACATCTGGGACTCCTTCATCACAGCAATGTGAGATGTCTCTCTGCAGGACTGAGCCCCAGCGATCATTGATCAGCAAGTTCTCCAGCTGGATTGGGTTGCCTCGTTGGGCTGGGGAATATAAGTTGGACTTCTGTGGAAGTGAGTCTCTAGCTAGTGTTGTCACTGTTAAAGGGGGAGAAATCAAAGGAGGTTCAGCCTTTTGGAGGAGCCATTTCAGGGGTAGCATGAGGGCAAAGGCCTGTCCTGTTGCTGCCTGACAGGGAAAAAAATCCATGTCCAAAAAACCCTCAACTATCAGGATAAATCACTAACTATTTTTACAGAAAGTGAACGTGTGTCATCAACAAAGAGAGGGAAGCAATAGTACTCAGGAAGCAGCCATTCAACACAGAGATATGGAAATAGGAGATAGTAAATAATAATGTTTAGAATAGAATATTAGTCATTCCCAAACTGTTTCATCTCCCCAATAATTTGAATAGCCATTGCAGCAACAACCTGGGATTGAAAATGCAGCTACTTAATGGCAGGTCAGTAAATAGTCAAACAGCTGCCATTCAAGACTTGATCCTGGATGAACATGCTGACCTGGCAAGTATTACAGAGACATGGTTAGAAGAAGCTGTGGGGTGGGGGAGAGGAGGGAGTAAATTCTCTCAGCTTTGGACACGAAGATTTTATACACAGCAGGAGGTAATACCTGGGAGGAAGGACTGTACTTGCAATGGTCTATCGGGACAATATTCCACTGTGCAAGTGTCTTGTCCCTCAATCTGCATGGTTTGAGTGTGTCTATTTAAAGATGGGTAACTGGGACAGATTGAGGACTCTGTTGGTGTACTGCTCAGCCTGCTGTTTAACACTCTCCCTTCCTGTGCTAGCCAGGGTTGTCTTGGGGGATGGTGTTGGAATCTCCATGGCTTGTGATACTGGAGGACTTCATCATCCATGTTGAGGCTACCCTGTTGGGAGTGGCTCAAGACTTCATGTCTGCCATGACAACTATTGGTCTGTTCCAAGTAGTATCTGGCACACTCAAGATTTTTTTTTTTTTTTTTTAGATGGAGGGATGATGGTGATCTGGTAACAAAGGAGCTTTCTACTGTTGCATTATCATTGAAAGATCACTTATTTGTCAGGTTTAAACTTGCTGGGACTCAGAGCCTCTGTAGGAGTAGGGGACCCATTAAGATGGTCTGCTCCAGGAGGCTTCTCCAGGAATCTGGATAAATTCCTAATTGATTTTGGGGAATTTCCTGCTGCCTTGTCAGGTAATCCTGTTTTGAAGTCCTGATTGATTTTTAGAATGGGAAAATGACCAGGTCAGTAGACACAATCACTCCTAGGCATCCACTCTCATAGAGTGAAGCTAAACCAGCTCCCTGGTTGTCTAAGGAGCTGGCAGCAGTGAAAGGAATGAGGAAATTAAAGCAACAAAAATGCAAGGTGAGTATGACCCAAAATGGGCTGAAATCTATCTGAAGATCTATGATGTGGCGACAATAATAATAATAATAATGAAAACCTCTTTCTTGGTTAACATTGTTGCAGCTGCAATAGAACCATTTAGCAAAGCTGATGAAGTGATCATAGATCTGTTACGATCTGATCATAAGGAGAATGTAAGGCATTCAACAGCCCATTGTAAAGAATTTGCCCACCATTTCACAAGCAAAATAGTTTGGATTCACTCTGAGTTAGATGCCAGGGTTGATGCAGTTCTGGAGGATGCAACCTTGGCCCTTGCTTGTCCACTATTGATGGATACTTTTGGATTTGTGGAACCTGAGGAAGTGGATGTGCACTACATGCCTGCCCTTCCTACTAATTAAACAGTCCAGAAGGGCCCTGGCTGAGTTGGTAAGGAAATTATTAAAGCTTCTTTACAACAAAGCAGGGTTCCGACATACCTGAAGGAGGCTGTGGTAACATCTTTGCTGAAAAAAACATTCCCTGGATCCTACTGGCCCAGATAACTATAGGTGAGTCTAATCTTCCATTTTTGGCAAGGTGTGGTGGCTTCTTAACTCCAAGGATTCCTGAATGAAGCAGATTTTCTAAATTCATTCCAGTCTGGCTACAGATCTGATTATGGGACAGAGACACCTTTGCTTACCACCCTCTCAGGTGTTTTGGTGTTGACTTTCAGTGATCATGGTATTTCTTTCTAAGTGCTTACAAAGTTTCTGCTCAATGATCTGCTCTAGAATTGTTTCTGGTAATAACATCAGGATGATTGGATGATAATTTTGGGGTCCTCTTTTTTCTCTTTATGAAGATGGGGACAACATTTGCCCTCTTACAGTCTGCTGGAACTTAATCTGTTCTCCAAGAATTTTCAATTATTGCCAGATATTCTGAGATTACTTCTGCCAGTTCTTTTAACACCCTTGGATGTAGTTCATGTGGCTCTGGAGACTTGAATTCATTTTGTAGAAAAGTTTATCCAAAAATATACTCGAACAAATATATTTATTTGTATTTTTTGCTTTTAAAAAACACAATAATGTGAAGCAGGATAGAATGAACTTACAAATGAACACATACCAAACTGATATGGACTTAAAGTTCACAAATGTGTACATCCTTATTCATGACATCAAATTAAGAGCAAGATGTGAAAAGGTGATGAAAATAGTGTGCAGGGAATACATAAGCTTTTGAGAACCCTAGAGAGCACCTTTGAGTGAGTTGTCTATCTATCCATGCATGCATTTATCATCCAGGCAGGTGAAGTAAGTTTGGACTGCAGAACTATAGCCTGAAGCTGCAGAATGTACAACTTATCAGAAATGGTGTGTGTGTTACTAAAAAGAGAAGGATAGCAAACAGAAGCAAATATTGTCAGTTCTGAGAGTGGGAAACATAGGTGTGCTTGAAGTTGTATCTTGCAAAGAATAAGGACCAATGCATTTGCCTCTGATTCAAGGTTGTAATGGCCTGTGTGGCTCCATCAGACAGTGTCTCCATACTCAATGCTGTTTCTGTGGCCAGGAGCTCTTTCTCCTAAATGGTGTACTTTGCTCTCTGAGGTCAGCTTTGTGGAATCATAGGCACAAGGTAGAATATGAGGTCCTGACTTCATGGACTGAAAACTCAATGCCCCTATTACCACATTAGAGGCATCAGTCTTGACAACAAAGAGAGTTTGAGGATTTGCATGTTGCATGATTGGCAACAGCAACATGATTGGCTGTAAAGAGCTCCTTTAATTTACAGAAGGCTTGTTGAGCAGTTGAATTCCAGTAAAAAGGAGTTTGCCCCACAGGAGATTGCTTGACTGTGGGACAAAGCTTGGTGAAGTTGGGAATAAAGTGCAAATATTAACTTGCAAATTCCAGGAATTGCTGAACTTCCTTCATATTTGGGGATGGATATCATTGGGACTTAACCTCCTTCTTATTTGGGAGGGAGAACTGCTTCTAGCTTAGCTAAATTCATGTTTATTCCTGTCAGAGAGGTTTAATGTCTTTGGCACATTTATCAAGCTTGGCATACAGCCAGTGCTCCTGTAGCCATTGGAGGACTGCTTGGACATGGACATCATGAACTGTTTGGTTCAGGGAATAGATCAGAAAGCCATCTAGGTAAATTATGACAAACCTTCCACCTGGGAAGCCTGGCTGTTTGTATCCAATATGGTGATAACTATGAGCAACAGTCATGAGTGTTGTTCAGGACTGAAAAAAACTTCACCATCCTAGGTTGAGGAGCCCATTAAGGCCTGGCATGGTCCTTTTCCTGGTAGTGCAGGGGATTACTTTTTTACAAGACAATTCTTGGCAAAGATGCCTTTTCTCTTCCGGAGACATCTGAGGTCAAGCACCACACATCTGCACTTGCTCCACTGTGGCATTGGGTCCCACTGGTACCAATTCCTCTGGTAAGGCAATCAGTATACATGGGCTACGTGTAGCCTGGGGCATCATTGCTCACCAAGCTCGGTGGAAGATTTCCAGCTGCCCACCAGCTCTGCTTAATTAGTCCTTACAGGAAAATAGAAGGGTCAGACCAGGCCAGATCATCCAGGATGTCATCAGCAAACCCTGCTGCATATTGGTCCTGCAGAGTTGCATCATTCCAAGTCAAGTCCTTAAACAACAGTCTGAAAACTAAGACTGAAATATCAAATGTGGTGATCTGTGGTTTCAACTTGCACAGGATCTCCCCAAGTCCCTTTCATTTCCCTCAAAAAGTTCACAAGGTTAGTCAGGAGAGGACCTGACTAGAAGAGAAAGGGGGTTATCTATGTGTCATCTGATCCAGGAAGCAAGCTAATTATAAAAGCCACCTTTATTTGAACATTCTTCAGGATGGAGCTGTATGTACAGCTGACAATGTGCCAAAAAGGCCTGGAACTGGTCTGGAGAACAATCTTTTTTTTTTTTTTTTTTCAAGTAAACATACTGGGCACTTACATCTTGGAGGCTGTAGTCCAGTGATGTCTGCTACTGATTGACCTGGGCCTGCAGATTGGCCACCATTGTGGTGAGCTGATTCATTTGATTAGCCAGAGCTTGATTCTGCTGAAGCAGTGTTTTAGTGCTGTCAGTATTTTAAGGTTACTCATAATTTGTGCTGTTTTTGTCAGCACTTGCCCGGGGCAAGAAGGGGTTTGAAGTAAAGGATCTGTTAGGTTGTTATCTTGTCCCAGTCAGTTACAGGTATCATACCACAATGAAGGCAGCAGCAGAAGAATAGTTGTCAACCAGTCAGAGTTGTAGTACCCGAGATATTTATAGCTGTCTATCTTCACACATCTGGAGCTTGATTAATTGGTGTCTCTTATTTAAGAGCCACAGGGACCTATGCACACTCTCTTTGACTCTACTTTATGTAGGTATCAAGTACTCATTGTCTTCCTCCCACTGCTGGCAAGTAGAATCCCTATCTGTCTCCTGAGGTCTGGGGTCCTTTCCTGCCTCTATCCCAGATACAGGTGCTGCAATTTATGTGTCTATGTCTGTCTTAGGAGCACTAAGAGGGTGTGGCATGACATTCAGAGGCTTAGTATCCTGCAAAACAAAAAAAATCAGTCCCTCCCATGCATATTCCATTCTTTCACTTTTTTCTTCTTTTCCATTCTTCTTCTTTTCTTTTCCAAACATAGCTGTTTGGCTCTACAAGCCATTTCTGCCCTACACTGTTATAGTGCTATTATTCCACTTTCAACATCCTGTGAAGTTATGGTGTTTGTAGTTCACTGAGGCCAAAGAACTCTCTGGCTGAGAATTCTGAATGTCCCTCTCTAAACTGCAAGCCCGAGGATTCCATAGGATGTTGAAAATGGAACAATAGAACTATGGCTCTTTCCGCAATGCACCTTTTCATGGAGCTGTGGTGCGGGGATCGCACAAGCAGCCTCTAGCGAGAGGCTCTTGCGTCCTGGTTCCTTCAGCTCCGCAGCTGCCTCCTGCTCATGTGAATTCCCTGCCACTTCCTTCCACAGTGCAGCCTGGGAGTTTCCCAGGCTGTGCTGGGGCAGGAAGCATGAATGCCACAGCTCCAGAGCTCCACACTCATGGCAAGTGTGCGCAGGGCCCCGGAGTGATGTTTGATCACACACCATTTTCAGCTCACAGCTGAAAATGAAAAAGTGTGCAGTCAGTGTTTGCCAGCCCCTGGAGCTTTGCATGCTTGTGAGTGCATCGTGTGGACTGCTCTTTACATTCGCACAATGCTTGAGGGGCCCTTTTGCATGGCAAACACCATTCGAAAAAGGGCCTATAACAGTGTAGTGTGGAAATGGCCTCACTCTTCTGCTCTGACTTAGGCTCCATACAGGTCTCCTTTTTCCTCTTCATCCTACTTTCTGTCTTTTCAAAGAAACCACACAGATTAGGTTACCTAACAAGAGAAGCATATGGCATGTTTTCTCTAATAATAATCCTGAGGCAGTAGGTTTTCACTTTTTATTGAATGTGACAGAGGGTAAGGTGTCCACTCTCGTGAATTCTTATTATCTAACTAACTAAAACATATTTTAGCTTCACTGTTAATTGGGGAAACTTGAGTTAGGTGAAATCACTAGACAGACCTAGTGAATTGATAACTTAAGAAGTTAAAGAATGGTTAATTCCACAACTCTACATAATGATATCATCTCTCTGACTCAAAGAACTTAATAACTTCTGCGGCAAAATGATGGCAATGTACCAGAATATGTTATCTTACTGTACCATATTGTATTATGAATCCAGACTACAAATTTCCACTGAATGGCCCATACCAAATATAAAGGCTAGACCCACCCAAATTAAATCAAATTAAAGAATGAAGTAAAATAAAAATATGACACTTATTGTGCCAAAAATCAAAACAAACTTATGTAGTTCTTAGTTTCACTTATTTTGCTACAGAGCTTACTACAGAATCGAATTAATTCTCTCATTATCTCAGTTCTGACTCCATTCCCCATAGAGAAATAGCTATTTTGTCTTTCCTAGAGGAGAAGACAGAAAGTATGTTTGACAATGCTATGGAACAGTTTGATTTTGCTCCCATGGGTGACCAAACTAAATGCATATATGCCCTTGTTCTATGCTGGCTTCTTTCCACTGTTTATTTCATCCTAGAAATTCAATACCAGCAGTGGCTGGTTGTTTCATGGCCAGATGGGACTTTTTTGGACCATACTTACCTAGTGGAATATTGGTGTCCAGCAATTTTTTTGGGCCTGCCCTGCATTGAAGACCAGCAAATCAAATGTAATTTTGTTATATGTAGTGATTGGGTAGTGTAGTAAAGATCACAATATGATTGGTAATGTTCAAGGGCAGCTATGTATAAATGGGGGTTCTTTAGGCTAGCATCTCCAGTCCTGGGACTTGAAGAATGGTTTGCAGAATAGCCTGCCTCAGCTAGATATTCTTCAGTATGAAAACTCCTACTGCAAATTTGCTTAAATAATGTTGTGGTCCTTGTTCACGCCTCAGTAGTGTCCTGTCTCTTTATTTTGAGGAAGGGAGAGATAGATAGATCTCTGTTACCCTGTTTACTGGGGGTCCCGGGAGGGACTCCAAAACGTGCTGTACTATAAGTGGGGAAAATTAGCTTAGAGCACTGCTTTAGCGTTACGAGACGCAGGCTAACTTAGCAGGATCTTGTAATCCAGTGTTTACGGGGTCAGGCCAAGCCAAGGAGCATGCCAAGTTTGAAAATAACTAGTGATCTTTATTAAATACAGGTACACAATGTAAGCAACACATGCACACAGTTAACTAAGGAAAATAAAGGTGTGAGTAAGATAGCAGGATTTTCAGAGGGATAGTTGGTTCGGGTGATACGACACCTGTTCCTGAAGCCTGGAAGAAGATAGAGAGTGATGCTCGGGTTCGGTGTATCTCAGCACGTGGAGCTGAGGGGAAGCTCGCCAAGCAATGCGGTAGCAAGGCGGAATGGAAGTCAGGAGTGATCTGAGGAAGGTCTCGGAGTCAGGGGTTTTTATAGAGAGAAGTGTGACTGCGAGCTATGCCTTACTCGGGGACAACAATGAGTTTTGGGTGTGAGACAATGGTCCTTTCCACATAGGGGTAATAAAACGTGGTAGTGCGACCTCTGGCGGAGGTCTTCCATACCTTGGAGTGTGCTGCGTCATCTTTAATTTTTCATTTCCACACCTCAATCCATGCAGAGACGCCTCCAACTCTCATTGCGCACACTTTTTAAAAACTGGGAAAAATGTGGTCTTTTTTCCCCGAGGCGCGCGCTATCGCGTATATGCTCACTTGTGTAGAAGTGCAGATACGCGCTGATTCGCCCATGAGCTCAACGGACGGCAGACCGTGGGTGTGGACAGCTTCAGCAGTTAGTCTGCCCCACAAAGAACAGGATGGCACCATTTTTTAATCCTCAGAAAGCGGTTAAGAGTCACAACAGGAAAAAGAAAAAGGATTGCAGGTATGCAGTCTGGGTTTTTTTTCTTTATTTTTCACTTAAAAATGCGTATTGCATGTGTGCGTGGGGCTGTTGGCAGTTCAGGAGGCTGGGAATATGCGGTTGGGGGGGCTCATGGCTTGGGGGGTTCGCCTTGGGCAAGTCTCCTCCCGAGTAAAACCCCAGGAGGGGCCGCTGGATGTGGGAGCCAGGGGGGCCACGGCAGGGGCGAGGGGGGCCCTTCGCTGCCCAGCCTTGAGGGCACAGGACAGAAGGGGCAGCGTGGGGGCTGGCCAGGGGTCCTGTGGGAAGCCTCACTGTTTAATTAGTAATTATTACTGGCACTTTCGCTCGGGAAAAGTGCTATGGGGCTCTCATGCCTCTCACCCTGAAATGCTCAGATCATGCGGGTAAACGGGGCAGGGGGGCCTTTGCAGCAGAGGGCAGAATGTGTGTGGTGGAGGGGGAGGTGGAACAGGGTCAGTTTTAAAAAGGGGGTCAGCCTAGCTTTGTGCTGTGGCTGTCCTTCCCTCCGCCCCAATTTGCTGGGGGGCATGGGAGGGAGGGGAAGCATGGGACATGAAGTACTTCCTGGCCAGACACTGTTCCTCCCTGGTCTCTGCAGCCCCAGAAAAGGTGCTGCAAACGTCTTCTGCTGCACATTGAAGAGGATAGCTCCAATAGCTAAGTCGGGGCAAAAGCAGGGCCTGGCCACTGACAAACACCCCTTCCCCACAGGGAAGCATGGGGCATGGAGTACTTCCCAGCAAGACAGGGTTCCACACCTTGACAAATTAATCCTTCCCTGCAGTGGCGGAAAACCTTCTGCAACCGTCCTCAAATATCACACTGGCTGTGGATAAACCTTGGAATTGGGGAAGAATGTATGGGAATGCCGTTTAACGCTGCCCTCTCGCCACAGGTGCACAATGGGACGTGTAGTCCTCCCTGTGGTGACAGCTTTCCTGGACTTTGGTGAAATTGAAAAGTGTCCACGTCCCTGCGGTAAGTAGGGGCAAAAGCAGGGCCTGGCCACTGACAAACACCCCCTCCCCGCAGGGAAGCATGGGGCATGGAGTACTTCCCGGCCACACCGGGTTCCTCCCCGGTCTCTGCAGCCCCAGAAAAGGTGCTGTAAATGTCTTCTTATGCACACTGGTGAGGATGGAGGGTGGTAAGTGCATAGGGAAAGTAAGGCTTGCTATTAAGGGTGGGACATTGAATTAATATATTTATTTCCTCTTTATTGTGATGTCTTTTGGTTTCCAATTAGGTCGTTTTTCCTTCAAACCGCCCTGAGATCTTGGGACTGAGAGTGAAAAAAAAAATTTTAAATTGTTATTTATTAAAAATAAAAAAAAAAAAGAAAGAATACAACAAAACCAGTAACAAGTAAAGATAGCCATTGACTCTCTGACTCTCTGTACGAGACAAATTATACACATTTAAAAATATAAATATAAAATCTTGATATACAGCAATGTTAATATTTACATTGGGCCCCAATCCTACTAATTTCTTTCTTCATTACTCTAATTTCTTGTCTTATCCCTGCATACGATTGATCAAGGCCCATGGAAACCTCTGTCAGGCATCTCTGGGCAGGCTCTTCTGTAGGTGGAAAAATTTTGTTAGAATACCATGGCCGCACAATCACAGACACCCCTTTTGAATCACCCTGACTTCCTAATTATGTTAATTGCTCACTTACAGGGGATTTTTGTCTTTCTTTCCATCTCCATCATCCTTGCCATCAATGTCCGCGCAAAGGTCAAATTCTCCAGATGGCATGGACCTAGGGCAGTGGTTCTCAACCTGTGGGTCCCCAGATGTTTGTAGATTTTGGCTCCGGGAAACCCCAGCCACTATGGTCAATGCTCAGGGCTTCTGGGAGCTGAAGTCCAAAAACATCTGGGGACCCACAGGTTGAGAACCACTGACCTAGGGCAAATACAGTAACAAGCATTGGCCACCAACCACTCGTTGGGTGGGTTTGGGCCAATAAAATAACATCTGCAGCAGAATTCAGAAAAACTTGCCAGCTGTTGGTGGGCCTGGTATTTCCTCAGCCCTTTTCCCCCTTCTCCTTTGTCCTCCGGGGCCCATGGTCCCCCCTTTGAAAAAAAAAAAAAAAGGTACACTGCAAAGCTGTCCTTTCTATAAAGCAATACATCAGTAAACCATTCTGCTTTTGGAAATTGGTGTACCTCCCACATCTGGTGCTTCTTCCTCCAGCATTTCAATAACGAGCCTGCCGGAGCTGGGCCCCAAGAGGAAGAACGCGTGGGAGTCTCTGGCCGTGCGCCCGTGGCTTAAAAACAAAAAGACAGGAATGAATGTCAGGCAAAAAACAAAGCTTGATTTTGCTTATTAATAAACCCTTTTATGTCAATGGTTTGACGCATATTTTGGTAATATGTTACCTTGAGCACCAGCAGCACATCCAGCATCTGTCTCCTTGCCAGCCCCCCGGGGGTTTGCCAATAAGTATTGTTTCTTGCTCTGAAGAAAGAGGGGGAAACAAAAAAAACCACTAAAACATAAACATTGCCAGAACATGGCGCCACCCCTTTTCCCCTTGCCATAGCAAAAGCACACCTGTTTCCCAGGTTTTGACAGTGCAGAGGAACAGAGATGACCAAGCCATAATTAACCCGCTGAAAATAATAACCTCCAATAAAAGGAAAAATTTGCCCCCCAACCCTTTCCCCTCTCTGATGCGCTGGCCACATCCACCCCCGATGGCGGCCACTCTCACGGCGTCTTGCACCTGTGAAAGTGGCACAGGGGATTTTAAGTGTCTAAAATTAAATTTCAGAGGGAATGAGCAGGCCCCCCTATTTGGTTCTCAGACAACAAGTTTCCAGTACTTGTTCATTGGGGCAGGGATGGGTATGAACACTACTCACATCCTCTTCGTCTCCCATGCCATGAAGGACACCCCACTGATTTCCAGAGCCTTAGCATTGTGGTGAAGAGGCTGGCCTTGCAGCATGGGGGGGTGCCCGTTGAACCTCCCCAACACGTCATAGAAGGCAACCTTAATTGTCATGAACTTTAATTGACCTGGGCGGCCGTCCTCTGGAAGCCCTGTGGGGACAACCTTCTGGCGATGCTCTCGTAGTACTCCTTATTGGGATCGTTGGTACTACAGAGCAGCACATAAAATCCACCGCACCATCTAACCATCACTAGCATCTCCCTGATTTCAAAATCACCCACAGGGCCTCCTCACACTCCATAATGCTGTCCTCTAATGAACAGTGAAAAAGATAAACCCTTTTTTCTCTCTCCCTCTATCTCTCCCCCTTATCTCTCTATGATCTCTCTATCTAGTCTATCTCTATTTCTCTATCTCTCTATCTCTCTATCTTTATCTCTCTATCTCTCTATCTATCTATCTATCTATCTATCTATCTATCTATCTATCTATCCAACTCTCTATATATCTGTCTATATAACTATCTTTTATCTACATATCTATATCTATCTATCTATCTATCTATCTATCTATCTATCTATCTATCTATCTATTTTAACTTCCACTACCTACCTATCTTTTCTCTATCTCTCCCCCACCCCCTCTCTATATTAGAAAAGCTGTAAAATCCCTCCCACCCCCCAAAGAAAGGAAAATCCACCTATCTATCTACCTATCTACCTATCTATCTATCTATCTATCTATCTATCTATACCTTTCCCCCCAAAAAAAACCCAAAAAGGTGAAAGGCTGGAAGGGGTTGAGAAAATGGGTAAAGGAAATGGCCAAAAAAATTAGTAAAGTGGAGGATAAAAAGAAGGGGCAAAATTGTAAAGTGGGACACAGGGAAACAGAAAGAGAAATAGAAGAAATAAAAGTTCAGCTTCACCTAGCCTACAGCACCCCGCCCCCTCCTCTCCTGACTCTCCACACCCACAGAAAGCCTGCAGGTCCTCCGCCTTCCTGTGGAGGTCTGAACGCACTACCTGTTCGGCGGCACGGGTGTTGAAGGCCCCGCTGGAAAGGAGCTGCGCAGGTCCTAGCTGAAAAGGAGCCATTTTGAGGTGGAAGAACAGTGTGGTGAGGTAGAAAGTCTTGCAGCGGGGGGGAAGGGAGAGAGGGAAAAACCGGGGCACCCACTAAGGCACTTTTTCCCAACAATGGGGGGGGGAGATTTCGAGGTTGGGAAAAAGGGGCAAAAGGGAGGGGGTGGCATGGCACCCCTCAGAGATCAGGGATTTGCTAGTTTTTTAAGGGGAGCAGCATTTGGGCTGACCTCCAGGACAGCTACAGGAACATAGAAATTTTTGAGGATATAGCCAAGGAAATGGCTAGGAGGGGACATAAGAGGACTGCGGAAATGCAGGACCAAAAAACTAAAAGGCTGTGTTTGGGCTACCGCCACGGGGTTGCAGCCTATAAAAGGACAGGATCTTCCAGAGTAACCTGCCCATACTTTGAGGAACTGTCAAGAATTTGGGGGGAGACAAAGTGCCCATCCACTGAGGGTCATCGCCAGCTTGCAGGTGGCAGAAGCCAGGGAGCAGGCTGAGGACGACCCTGCTGCAGCTGAAGGTATTATGATTCCTTAAGAAAAACTTTTCTTTCTTTTTTTATTTATTGATGTAATAATTAATTTTTCCCCTCGTATTTGATATTAATTATTTTATTTTTGCTCTTATGAAACCTTTTCTTTGGCCCCAAAGTTTTCCCCCAGCCACTTTCATGTTTCCATTACTTTTGCAGTTGAAGAGCAGACGCATAGCCAAGAACTGTTCGACAAGAACGCCCACAATTCATCCGATGCAGACCATCCAGTAAGCCAGGGTGGATGTGTAACAAGACACCAATAGGTTTTGTTTTTGCCCCCCCCACTACATCTTTGTGCTTGCTCATAGTAATTTTAAAGTAAACCTTTTTTTTAAAAAGGTCACCCATGCAAGCAGCCTCAAACTGTATGTATTGGGCATGTGCAGTCAGAGAATAAATTGCAATTTGACTTTTCCTTACGAATACAGCAAAAGGGAAATTTCAGTTTTAAAGTTGTGGTCCCTTTTAAAAAAGGATATATTCCCTGAAATATATGCATTCTCATGATATTGGAGCTGAAGTAATTGACCTGCGCATTGGAATGAAAATGGGATCCATAGATCCATAATAATCGAACACAGTATGCACCTTGTCTGTTTGTACTATATTGCAGAGTTTATAGGTAACATATGAAGCCCAAAAAAAGTTTTGCTATTTCAGTGATGCTCCTTTGCCCTGAGCCCCTTTTGGAAACCCCAACAAGACAATTGTTGCCCGCAGACACACACAAACACACACGAATACGGAAACACACACACACACACACACACACACACAAAATACACTTTGGGCATATAGCAATGTTTACCAGTGGTTCTTGAGGTTGGATTTGGTGTAAACTATTGCATTTTCAGCTTGTGGTGAATGCATTATTTTGTGATCCTACTTGGTGCCACATAAATGCACACTAGCAACAGGGATGGCCACTTGCACAAGATACATTTGGGCACAAGCAGGTTTCCCCGGGTATAGTAGTTTGATGATGTGCATGTGGTGATATAATACTAGAGATTTATTCCCCCCAAACATTTATAATTGATGTTCCTTCCCCCCCAAAGGGGGTGATGTGGGGGGGGTGAGACTTTGGAGCAATGCATTATGGTATTTCTATTGCCAGCCAATATGTTAGCCCTGCTGCTGAGTCCTCCTTATTACCTATATCTTCATGCAGGGGATGACAATATTACCCCCCCAGTGCAGGCCGGTACCTCAAGAACCAAGAATGAAAGCACCACAGGCCCAGTGGGATTTTTAAAAATTGCCCTTATCCACAGCCATAAGTTCTGTACATATTCTGATGTATTAATCCCAAAAGGGACATAAATCCGGCAGCGAGGAACCCACTGTTAGCAGTAATGTATCCCTATGGAACATGTTTTCCATGGTTTGTCCCACGGCAATTGCAAAGTGGAAACTACTTTGTAATCACATTCCTCAACCGCTCTTTTTCTTCTGTTGTGTTTTAGTCTCCCCAGATGAGGGCAGCAATGGAACACCACACGTTCCACCTCCTTCCCCTGGTGGGGATGTCTTTCCCAAAGGGCGAGGATATGAATGGCCTGGCAGAGGGACTGAAACACGGGCTGTAATGATCCATCACTGCCATGATAGCTACCATGGATTTTATAAGGGAGCAACAGGAACTTAACAAAAAAGGGGGGAACGTGCAAGGGAGTACCAGCAGGACAGTGCCCTGGCGGCAGAGGAATGCCAAGAGATCATCTCCCTTCTAGGGAATGCGTCAAGGCAATGTCTACCATCGTGGACACGGTGAAGGAAAGATGTGTTAGAGTCCAACCCAGGATTAATGCCTGTATGGGTTCCGACCCACCAGAGGCGGAGAGCAGCCAGCGCCTTGCTCTGGAGGCAAGCGCCTCAACATTTCCCCAAAAGGAAGCAGCAAGTAGGGAAATTTCCCCCCTGTTAAGAGACCTTGCCACTGGTACAGCCCCTAAAAAAAGCATCCCCCCCCCTAACGGCCCGTTTGTTTTTTGGGTTTTTTTTTGTATTTGTTTACTTTTTTTTTACTTTTTCCTTGCAAATGTGAAGTAAAATTTGTCAAGGTTTTTCTATAAAAGCAAAAATTTTTTACGCTGTTGATATTGTTGTTAAGCCTGGTAGTTGAATAAAAGCAAAACATGTTCTGAAGTCAAGATAAAGTTTGAAACATTTATTAACAAAGCTGGTAGTGTTTCTAAAGGGGGCGGGGGCGTAGAACAAGGAACAACTTCAAACTGTAACAACGAACAAGCAAACTTTAGCAAATGTTTAAAGGCACAGGACACTTCATTGAGTGATTCCCAGTGTGTGTGGGGGGGGGGCCCCACAGCTGCCACTAACCACTGTCTCCCTCAATGAGGCCCGCAATTGTGCTCCTCATGCTTTCCCCTTTTTTAGATCCTCCTCACAGAGGCATAGGGACGAAAGTCCTCTGTGGTAGGTGGAAGCTAGGGGGGCGGGAGAGCTAGTTCAGGGTGCAGGATGTGGCCCTTGGTCTCGCAAATGTTATGAAGGACCACACAAGCTGTAACCACAGGGAGGTAGTTCTTTTTTTGGAGACAGTCAAAGGGGTGCCACCATGCCTTTAGCCTTCCCAAAAGGGCCCGCTCCATGACGTTCCGGCAGCAGTTGAACACCCTGTTGTATGCCTTTTCTTTGGTCCAGTGGTCCTCCATATGGCTTCATCAGCCACTGGGAAAGGGGGTAGGCAGCATCACCCAGGAGCACAGGGCTAATGGCAACACCCCCCAAAAGTGATGGTTGGGTTCCCAGGAACAAACTGTCCTTTCCCTTCCCCTTTGGGATCCACAGGGAAGAGTACCGGAAAAGGGGGGCCCTCATGCGTTCTCCCCGTGTAGCTGAGCACAATGTCCAGGGAAATTTTTTTTCATGGTCCACCATCCCCTGAAGGAGTATGGAGAAGGAGCTCTTTCTGTTCATGAACTCTTCCCCTCTTCCTTTGGGTGGCCGCACCGGAAGGTGTGTCCCATCAATTGCACTGATGCATTGGGGGGAAAACCCCTCTGGTTGAAAACCCTCCTTGATCTGTAATTGGATACAAAAAAGAATAGGTAATGTTCAGAGGAATTGCACATGAACTGCAATACAAGTCTGGGTACTGTGTGGGGCCACATAGGAATGAATGTTCCATGTTCCCTTGGTGGGGTATGAGGTTCTCATGTGTGTTGTTGTGTGTCTTCATCCTGAGAGACAAGCACAGAATGCTGGCCTTTTTTATATTTATCTAATATATATATATATATATATATATATATATATATTTATGCATTTATAATGGCTGTGCTATAAAGGAGGGAGTGCAGCTGTGGGACCAGGTGTAGTTCCCACCACGACTTTCTATAACTGATAATTTTTAAGATCTTTCCAGTTCATGTAAAATGATGATTGTGACAGAAAATGTTTTGGGCTGAGAGTGCCACCAGGAGAAAGAGGCTAGTGGTGTGCTGTCTGGTAGGGAAAAATTTTCAATTTCCATGTGTTCCTGGGGGATTAGGGAAGGTATTGCTTGGGAATGGGCACCCGAGAGCATCCCATAGTGCTCCTGTGTGAGCACAGGAGTGAGTGCAGAGCTATGTGTTTTTGGGGACATTGGGTTCTGGTACTCACCTCTGATAGTCTCCAAGCAAACTGTGGATGACAGAAGCACATGCTCTATCGCAAGGCACACCTCGATGACAATCACCGCAACTGTGGAGATCCCCAAGCCAAAAGTGTTTGCCATCTTGCGATAGATGGGGGAGGGGTTGTCAGTTACCAAACAGTAATGGCCACTCTCTCCTCCACAGAGATGGGTTGGCACATCTCTTCCTTTCTTCAGGTGGGGACGCAGATGGTCAGCTATTTTGAACAGGGTGGCTTTGGTCATCCGGAAATGGTAGAGCCACTGATAGTCGTCCTATTTGGCCCAAAACCCCTTCGGCCCACCACATCCTGCGCATCCTCTCCCAAACCCACCATCTTCTTGGCATAGCACACGCCCCTGAGGAGCCTCTCAGCAGGGGTGCATAGAAGCTGTCATCAGACTCATGATCCTGATAGAGCCTGGACCACCTCGCTCTATCCCTGGCCCACTGGCCTTGTATTGTGACCAGCACAACACCCAGAACCGTCATAACTGGCCCCAGGACCCTGGCAACATCAGTCATAATCCCGCCCTCCATTGCAAACCCAGAAAGCAGGAAAAAAACGGGTAAAAACCAACGCAGTTAAAATAAAAATTTAAGCCGAAAAGGAGGGAGGGGCAAAAGGAGGCATCGTGGGGGGGCCTGGGGGGCTGTGCGTACGTGCGCATGTACGTAATGATGCTCAGAGGCATTAAAAAAAAAGCCAATCACAGCCGAAGGGGGCGAGGTTTTGGGGAAAAACCCGGGGGTAGCCATGACGAGAAAATGGGATCTTTAACACACGCTTGACCGGTTCACGCTAGAGCCGTATGGAATGTCGTAAATTAAAGCACGCGTTAGCGCAGTACGAAAAAAACAGCCGGAAGTGTCGCAGCGCGATTTTTCCTTTTCCCCGTGTGAAAAGGGCCAGTGTCTCTTAAAGATCACAATTTAGCATGATTAAGTCCAAATTGACAAAGAGGTAGACTGTATGCAAATGCTCAGTGCTTGGCCGTTAAGCTTCTAGCTTGCCAAGTTACCTGTTCAGGGGGGAAATCCTTTGTAAACAGCATGCATAATTGAGGGGTTTGCAAAAGGTCTCCTAAAGCAGTGATCTGGCTATTTCTGGCCTGCCTATATTGTCTTTTGGGGTATTGCAGCATTTGATCCCGAGCCTAGTTCTGTGCTTGTCCAGGGGCCTCTCAAACACATGGAGAGGAGTGGTAGCATAAGGCCGAATTACTGATATCAAAGTGATATTAGTGCTATCGCCAGGCAGGCCTAAAGTGCAGTAACATATCAAAAGGACTCAGTAATGCTTAAAATGAGCTGGAATATGTCATAGAAAACAATAAACAAAATGCAAATATCAGATTATTTACAGAGTCATTCTCATTAAAATTTAATTATTCATGACCTTTTAATTAACATCTATTATTTGCTGGTCTGTTTTTAAGGGTTCAGAGATAATACAGTAAAAATGTATACAACATTCTTTAAAAACAGATTTAAATTATGTGAGTGCCTATTTAGAAAAAAGGTCCACTGAGTTTATTGGGGCTTAGTCCCAACAAAGAGAATACAGGATTCCAGCTTTGAATATGTACTCAGATTCTGAACCTTTTGTTAAGAGTCAATCATAACTTGATTTGTGCTAAAAAGCTATTTTTCCTCAAGAGAGGAACCAGCTATGCTTAAATTTTATCTATTCATACTTAAAAAAAAAACAAAAAAACCCCTCAAAGCCCACCTTGTGCAGCAATGGGGAAAAAGAATGACCTAGCTCAGTATGATGGATGAGCTTATTTGAGATTGTCACTTAAAACTCAAGGAATAAAATGAAAGATGGATGCTATAATTAAATTTCATAATTAGCCGTCCTATCAGGTGTGTCTACCAGAATAATTTTAGAATGGTGGCATCTTCTTTAAGTGAAACTTTTGCAATCTTTTATTTGACACTGGGAAGCTGCATAAATACCAGCTTGAGATATAAGTTGGAAAAAAATAATAACAGAATACTGATAGTTCAAGATGACTAAGAGGTAATTAAAATATTCTGGGAAAGATGCAGGGAAAAGAGAAGGGAGGGAGCATAAGATGCTCCTGGATCTGCTCCACTTCAAAATGCACGTTAAGAAGATTCCATCCAACTACTCGGTGAAGATGGACAAGCAAGGGTAAAGGTTGTAATGCTGCCTTTTGATTTGTTTAGTAGCTATCCACATTCAGCCCACTTTTAACATCTGACCATTGCAATGTTTGATTCTGAGAGGGGATTGCATCAGATACATTTGCAGAATATGGGAAATGGCTTTCTGTTGGCTCAAATGAATCTACTTTGACTCCACATGGTTTGTTGATCATGAGTCATCTCTGCTATAATATGCATTGCTTCCCTCTTGGAAGGAATGTAAAAAAAGATTTGTAGGCACATCAAAGCCTCTTCCAATATGTCTCTCATAAATAAAGAAGCTATGTATTGCTTTGAATGTTTTAATTAATAGGTGTATAATGGGGGGTGACTCTTCATGGTACACAGAGACAAGTTTAGAACAGAGTAACAGCTGGCATCCCATATTCACTGTGCAGGTGTGTGCTTGGCCAGGGCCATTTCTTTTTTTCAGTGACCTGAATCTTCTTCCTGCAAGGTTCTACACTGCAAAACCAGCAGCATAAAAATCACAGATTCTTCAGTATCCCTAGGAAAAAAAGCAATTCTGAAATTCTTAATTCTTTCATTTACAGTGTTCATCAAATGGCAATATCTAACTGATTCTTGGGTCAAGTTGAGTTACACTGATGAAACCCTGCAGTCTGACAAATGCTGTTAAGCTCTAAACTCCCCAGCAGATTGAACATTAGCCTTTGTCCTTGGGCCAGCTGGAATCGCCTGTTAGTAATGATTTCCCTGGTGATCACACTGCACCAAAACCCATTCCATGCACCATGCTCAGGAAACAGAAATCCTTTTCTGTCAGATTATCATGCTGAAAATAAAAAGAAATTAGCCTCCAGGTTCGGTTTCCTGTTTATTTCAATATAACAACCCGATTGAATAGTTTACTCATACATTCAGTTTAATATTTGGCTGGTTTTCCCTCCCTAGTAGCAATCAAATCTCTGTGTGCATGTGTATCTCTGTGGTGAGATTTCCTATAGAGATGATTATTGCCTCATTTACATATCACAAATAATGGTGTAGTGGATTGTCAATTTTGTGTCAAACCAAAGCAAATTGCAAGTAGATGACTAAAAAGGGTCATCATATTTATTCAAATATTCATAAGGAAAATTCAATAATATTAAGATTAGCTATGTGTCATGTCAATAGGTATTGTAATGCTTTAGCCTAATGCATGAATGCATTATTTAGCATCAGGAAAACGCATTGCACAGACAGAGGGGGGGAGTTATCCTCCCTATGCAACCTTCATCTTGCACTCTCTATTGCCTCAGGACTGCTTCAGGGCTTTTAGCACTTCCCTTCTCAATTCTTATTACTTTTTTTTTTTAAGAGAAACAATATACTTGTTTCAGTTTTCAAAGCACATTAATGCACCAGGAGTTTCATGTTAATAGCTTGCCATGTATTCTGGTACGGTATGAATCTTGAGTACTACACTTGAATTTTTCATGGCTGACAGGAAGGGTCAAGGCGGGTACTTTATAGAAGTAAGAGAAATAGCTCTATGTGGAGATTATAGATAGAGAAGCGCAACAGTGAAGCTTGCTCTCTTTACCTGCCTATCTATGCCTAATTGTTTTCAAGTATTATACCAGGAACTGCTGGAGCCCCAACCCTCTCATAAGAATGAAAACTCTCTAGAGGGGTAGATATCATGAGGCATTAAGTCTTTTGTGGTTTCAGAGGAGTCTATATAAGGGCTTGAGTTAATATTACTATTGTTTTTAGAGCTTCATACCACTCACCCATCCTTCTGTAAAACAGCTGCCTATTGTGGCTAAATAGGAAATAGGTATCCCCCCTCACTTCACACTGTTTGGGGGTGAAGAGATTTTGTGTTGTGTTTTATTGGCGTTTATTCTCTTGCCATATTTGGCAGGAAGCATGAGCTAGTTAAAGTAACCTAGGTTAGACAACCCTAGAGAGCACTGTGCACCCCTTTTGGTATGGAGAGGATGTTTTTGCCATTTCTTTAGAGGTGACTCCCTTGGGGTTGTGGTGGAGGTGCCTTTGTTTCTGACCTAGTGGTTGGAGTTAGAGTAGTGGCTTTCCTTTGGAAACAATGATGCTATTAATCCCACATCATCTGTTGGTCAGAAAGGACACACTTTATTTGAAATTAAATTTTTGTGCTCATTGAAATTTTACTTAATCCAATGACAATGTTTCTGATTTAATTCCATACTGTTGTTTTGAGTCTCCATTCCAGGGTACACAGTCAAAAAGATATTGCAGCACAAGGACTGAATATTGTTTAAAACTAGATATTTGACTCTTATTTGTCATGTTGATGAGAACCAAATATGGAGAGGAGTGCAAACTTTGCACTGTTATCCTGTCTATAATTTTACTGAATATTCTCTGAATACTGAAATATTTGATAGTAAAGAATTTCTTTTCAATTTGTTTTTAATAAGAATTTACGGAAACTGACAAATTTCTTCACATTTAGGAAAGAAAGAACTTGAGGGTTTCTTAATGAATGTGGCAGAAGCTGAAACTAACCGATGAATCCATCCATACCCCAGCGTTAAATGCTTAACTCTCAGAAATCCCAAACTGAATGAAATTGAATTGAATGTTTGTGGTGCTGAAATGCACCTTGGCCACCACTGGCAGAAAGGCATACAGATGTTAAATGATGGATTAATGGACAGATGGATGGATGGTTGAAAGTAAGGTTGTCGGATTTTTCCTGTCAGATTCCTCATTTTTAACCACTACATGGCAGGCAGGTAGAACAAGATTTTCCCTATGTTTGGAATAGATGAATTTACAGAAATTAGTCAATAGAAATGGATGAAGGGAATTTCAGTTGGTTTTGGAAAAAGACACTTGGAACAGGAAACTTTTTTTAAAAAGTTTGAAAAAAATCTGAAGGCAGGAAAAAAGAAACCTGTCAGAAGATTTACCTAACAAAGATGAACTAAGTTCCTCTTACCCTGAAAATTGGTGGTGCTGGGGACTCCTACTCAACTTCTTGGTCATTGGCTTGTGGAGTCCTTCACGACTCAGCTCTGTCCTCAGTGCAATGAAACTTATACATAAAAGCACTGGGAGGTTGTCCAGAGTTTAGTGCCATAAGTATGCAGTTGATACCTAATTCTATTACTCCTTTCCACTATGAGCCAAGTAATCTCTTTTCATCCACAATACTGCCTGTCATCAGTAATACACAGATGAAGATGAACAAAACAACCCAGACAAGATGGATAGTTCCTGGTCAGTTGAAAGGCAGATCAGGGAATAGGAATCCATCTTATGCTGTTTAGTGTTACACTCCTTCTGAAGACACAGGTCCACAGCACAGGTATGTTCCTGGATTCAACTTGGAGCTTGGAAGCTCAAGATTCAGTGGTACACAGTTAAAGCAGGATATGTAAGTGCAGGATGGTGACACAATCACATGTCATTGACAGGGAAAAACTATCAATTATTTAATCCACAATCTCACTGCCTGGGGACGGGAAGGGAGGACACTGCAAACTGCAAACCCCAGGAGGATGCTGAAAGTAGAATAATAGCACTATAAGAGTGTAATGTGGAAATGGCCCTAGTGTAGCCAGATATTCCTGTACTACCTCTTTCCTACGTTATGTGCTACATTTCCCCTGCTGCATCCTCTGCTCCATTTTCCACAGGTTGAACACAGTTTGGGAGAAGATGGAAGCAAAGAAGGTGTTGAGTAGTGCTGCCTTTTCTTTGTAACCAGATCATCAGTGTTCATTAAGATCAGAGGTGAAATAGCTGATCTCCTTGTTGCCTCTTCCATCTTCTGGATAATGATATTGTCTATAAGGCAAGTGAGAAATTTGTTGGACCTTATATTCTTAGCAGAATTGACTTTCGAGATATATCAGGATAGCTGAAATCTCCTATTACTGCCATGTCTCTCATTTAAGGACGTTTGGTCATCTGTTCCAGGAAGACATCATCCAAGTCCTCAGTCTGGGTTAAGAGTCTATAGTAGACCACAACAATGGCATCATTGTTGTTCTCTCCTCCTTAATTTTTACCCAGATGCTCTCAACATAGCTTCCAGGATTCAAGTTATGGATCTCTTCATAGGTGTAAAGATTGTAATTCCTCCATCTGTCCTGTTTGATCTGTTTCCCTTGTATTACCACAAACCATGCCACCAGGTTTCAGTGATGACTGTTATATCATATATTAAAGACTTGTCTGTTTAGACCAGTATTTGAAGAGTGGCAGTATAAAGCCTGTCTCATGTGTAAACAATGGTGCTGGATCCTGCCAATTGTTGTGCTGGTACGTATGTGGTCTTGCACAGTCAGTGACATTGCAGGGGAGGGCAGGACTTTTACCTTCTATGGGAGAGACCAGGGTGGTTTGAATTTGGCACAGGGTGCCAGAATGCTGCATGAGATGGAGGCAGAGTCAGAGGATATTTAAGGTCTGACTGCTCCCCCAGCATTGCTTCTGAATCTTCACATCTTCAGTGCAGTATGAGAGTGTTTCTGGTTGCTTTGGGGCTGGGTTGGATTTTTTTCCCATTTTAACTGATTTTTTCCCCCTAGCCCATACTGACTTAGACAATCAGTTTGAGGAAGTGTCATTAAATAGGCTTTCATCTGGCAGGTAGCAGGGGCAGAATATATGTCTTTTGGCACCACCTCTGGCATCCATTTTAATGTAGAGCAGGACTCTGAGACTTCCCTTTATAGGATTCTGGGGCCTAGGGCTTTGGGAAAGGCTACCTTTGAGATTAACTTGGGATCTGAGTTTTCATTTATAGAGTTTTGGGGCTTGGGTGTTAGTCTCCTGGGTTGCCTTCCAATTGCAGTTGGCTAGGGAGCAGCCCAAGTATTTGGATTGCCCTTGGGCTGAGGTGTTTCACCCAAGGGAAGACTGAAGAGGATGTCAAGGAGTTGATACCTCACCTCAATTGAACCACATTAGGTTGTTCCCTTCCCAGTTCATTTCCAAGCCAACACAACTTAAATGTTGTTATGGCTGTTGTTGTGTTCCTTCAAGTCATTTCTAACTTAGAATTACCCTAATGTGAACCTATCATGGGGTTTTCTGGGGCTGAAAGTGTGTGATGTGCCCAGGTTCATCCAGTGGGTTTTCATGAGCAAGTGGAGAATTGAACTCTTGTAACCACAGGCATAGTCTAGTGCTCAAATCACTACAGCATGTTATCTCTTACAACTTAAATAGGTTAGGTCAGATAAATTGGCCCTTATTTAGCCCAATTTTTTGTGTCTGGTCTTGTTATTTCATGGTAGGTTATCAATAGATATGTTTGCTAACTTTCTATAAGCTGCTTTGAGTCCCAAACTGGAGAAAAGGAAGGATAGAAATAAACATCATCATCATCATCATCATCATCATCTGGCAACAGTACCTCTATTTCTCACACTCCCCCCCCATGTTTTCATTGGGGAACAAAGTGCTGCTGCTAAAAAGAGATTACACCAAACTAATATGGGTAGGAAGGAAGTTTCTTCATTACATTTTATTTTACATCTATGGACCATAAACAACCTAACTTCTTTTAGTGGATTTTTTTTCCTTTTCTTGATCTCAGAAATATGTTATCTTTGCAGCCATCTGTACAGGTTAAAGATGCCCAATTCCTGTAACTTTTCTTGTTAGATCTCATATTCCAAATCATTTGATGCCAACTCATCACTCTGAAGCCTCCCTTTCCTCTTGAGTTGTCTTTTTCTTCATATTTATCCATGCCAATATATTCATTCATTCATTCATTCATTCACCCATGTTTGCTTTCAGTTACCAAGAACCACTTATGTCTTGCTCAATAGACACAAAAACAAAAATAATACATAGAGCAGATCCAAACGATTTGTGCTAAATGCACTCTTCTAGATAAGTAAAATGTTTTTCTGCCAGTCTAGTAATGCAAAACTTGAAAAAAAGTGTATGGCTGACACCATGCAAACCACAATAAAATGCAGCAATTGTGTATGACCTATGACTGGGTATTAGTGGAATATGTGTTATTTGAAGAGGATGAGGCATTTAGATGTCTATTCTTCTGATTCATACCTACCTACCTACAAAAATATCCTTGGCACATTCAAGTCTTAATCTGCACAAACAAAAATACACCACTTATCTTTATAGTAAATTTACATGTGAGGAGCCACCAAGCTTGATCATTATCAAGGAAGAAGATGCACCGTCTTCAAAATTAAATCCTATGACAAAAAGACTATGAGAAATTGTCAGGGTGAGGGAATCCATTTCCTTATATCTTATCCAGTTCCAGGTTGAGATTTCAATGTGACTGGATATGAAGAATCAGAAGTTTCTGTTATTTGGTTTCATCCAACATTTCTGGATACACTTTGACTGTTGGTCAAAATATGGAAATATATATTGGGATTATTGTCAAACTCACAAGCAAATATCCAGAAATAGAGACAAAGTGAGTAGTGTTGTCTCACCATTTATAAAATTAGAGAGGTCAACTGGCACAGAGATCCCAGGTTGCTTAGGAAACTAGGGTTTAATCAAATGTCTGCATCCTATGGATAGAAGAACTCCTTCTATCTAGCAATGGGTTCATATGCAAGAGAGCATTTCCACTGGCAGAATGGAGAAATCATGATTACAATGAAAAATCATTCAGCAATCAAATTTCTTAATTAGCACTTCCCCACATATTTATATGTGATTCCCAAATGTCTGCTCTGAATGGTGGGCAGTTCCTCTACAATAACACAGAGTTGGTACTGGGGTTGTAGAGGGAATGGGAAATAAGAGAAAATTGCCTTTGTATTCAGGACTTTTCAGTGTGACTTCTGAGAAGGCACGTATAGGACTGCAGAAAAAGAAACTGTTTTAGTTATTTTGAATGAATTTGTAATGCTGGCTGTTGTACTTCTATTAGCTTGTATTCCACTGAGCAATTACAAATGTGTAAGCTAGACATATGCATTCACAACTTCTCAGTATTCATCTTTATGATGGCGGCAATAGTGCCACCATTGCAAATGTTCCCACTACCACCACCTACCGTAACATCCAGCAGATGCATTGAGTGGTGAAAGTGCTTACTCGCAGTCAGGGCACAGATGGGTGACATTTCCACCCCGTTGCTACTGGTGACCTGCAGTGTGAAAATCAGAAACAAAACCCTTGTCACAGCTCCTCATCCCATCACAAATTGTGGGTGGAAGCCATCTGGAAATGTCATGTTGCTGTGCCCAAATAGCCAGCAGATCAGACCTCAGTGTGACTGTTGATTTTTAAGGTAGGTTTGGGGAGCTGGATCAAGAGACAGTACATAGTTAAATATTCTTGAAAATATCTGTGATGTAGTATCTCAGTCATTGTTTGTAAATTGCCTTGCAGAGAAACACACTTTCCCAGCCATATGATGGTAGTGGTTTTACCCTCCACACACCAGAGACTAAGGGTGGCACTAGGTTGCATACTCAACAGGGCTGCATTGGGCTATTTAAGACAGAATGGCCTCTTTGCTGCTGCTTCTCCCTCCTCACCTTCCATATACAGAGCATGAGATTTTCCAGTCACTTTTTAGAGCTAAGTAGGGAGCCAGCATGGTGTAGTGGTTTGAGTGTTCGACTACAGCCCTGGAGACCAAGGTTTGATTTTCTGTTCAACCACGGAAACCAACCGGGTGACCTTGGGTGCTTTACATACTCTCAGTCCCAGAAATCCCTGAGATAGGTTCACATTAGGATCATCATAAGATAGAAACAAATTGAAGGCACTGGTATATTGTTTCCTGAGCCTGATTAGCTGTTGGACAGATTCCCCCCCCCCCTATTTCACACTATCTATGCTTTGTAATTATTATTCTTTATCATTAGTTGGCTGATTGGCTTTAACTGGTATTTCCTTACTTTTCACAACTGCAGAGTGAGGGCACTCGGTTTTTATTTATATTCCTGGGAGGCTTCCAGTAGCACCACAATATGAAAGAATTCACCCACTTTTCCATCACTGCCAACCAGCTTGAGGGGAGATGTGAGATATATTGTGATACCCAATACCACCTGAGGGGATCCTTAGGATGTACAACAGAGTCTTATACCCTGGGTTCTAAGCTCAGAGGTCTGTCAATTAGGGATAATCAGTTTAATGAGGCTCCCACAAACAAATTGTGCCCACACATCCCATTGGCTGATGTGTTACAAACTCCTGTATCGAATAAAGTTGTGGACTTAATTCCCAGTGCTTGTATCATCATTTGGGAGGAAGGGCAATTGCAGCCTCTTATTGACCAGAAGATGAATAAACACAAATGAAATACATATTTGGATTTTGCCAAGATTTCATATATGTTCTTTCAAGTCTGGGATACTAAATTGAAGGGCTAAAAGGGGAGAAAAAGTGAATTTGCATAGTTGAAATATTTTACTTCAAACCATGAATTTTATCAATTTTTATTTTCATAGTTGTTTTGAAAATGGCAGGCACTACACATGAAATGTCACAAAATGTCAAATGTTGAACACTCACATTTTTGCTTGTCAAACAAGTACCATTGAAATCTTGTCCTTAATGGAATATTATTGCATCAGTTATAATATCCTGAATATCAAATGTAAGTAAACATCAAGGACAGATTGTAAATGTTTGAATTTTCAGAAAATAGCTCAGAAATTATAACAATCTCTGGAGAATAATGTAAGAAAATTATTAAGAATTTAGATAAATGTATTGTATCCCACTAGTATTCGTTCAGAGAAGTTGGAGATTGATAACATGCTGGCAGGTAGGGAAAGAGATGGTCGGATGGGTCACGGAGAACATGCAGAGCTCAAGTAAGAGACTTATGCCAATCTCCTTCTCTACACACAGGTGTGCCAAGGGAGAAATGGAAACGGAGAAAGAGAGCAATATGAGAATGTCATGGAAATACATTTGTTACATCTTTACAGCATTCACTATTCAGTTTGCTAAGTGTGGACAAAAGTTAGAGGCAATGACATCATAGCTGCAGAAACTTTTTCCTGTCTCCCTGGCTCTCATGAAAAAAAACTACCCTACCTAGTTTGTAATTCTGGCTTAGAAGCAATAGCCAGCCATTTAAGTATTGCTTTGATTTGAATATTTTCAAATGTCATCTCAACAAGTACTGGGAAGCACATTGGTTAACATAATAATAATGTTGCTAATGGTCCCTGGGGCTGTGCAAAGCTGAAATATAAAAATAAACCTCTTTATTACTTATTAGCATTACATGTTTAATCACAAGTTTAGTACTGAAGCTTCAAATAAATAATCAGATGGAGAGCTTGATCCTTATCTGATTAGTTATTCTGATAAATATAACTTTAAAAAAAATCTCACAACAATAAGAGATTCCCTCAAGCACTGAGCACTGTGTAACAAAATGTTCCTTTTCTTCCTCCTGTTTCTAATCTCATAACAATTCAAGGATCATGCTGAGTCTGCAATCCTATACCCACTTACATGGAATATCACTAGTAAACTTAGTAGAATTTAATTCTGAGAAAAGACATATAGCAATATACCCTTGAGACTTTTATTATCCTTTTTTTTCCCCTCCCTGCATGCCTGCTAAAAACAAAATTAGGCAGTTGTCAGGGAGAAATGAAGGCATGATTGTTGGGAAGCAACTAGTTCATCTGCACCTCTTAGGATCATAACAGGTTATTTGCATTGTGAGGTTGCTATCAATAATAGCAGCCACGTACTGTGCATTACCCATTTCTCCTTTTGTTATCTTTATTTTTTATAAAAGAAAACTGATGATATGGGCCATTTGTTGTTTTAACTTGCACTTTACCTTTTGTATGTTATCCATTTTTTTAAGTACTGTAAGCTGCTTAGAGTCCTTCCCAATGGAAAAAAAGCAGGATACAAATAAAAATGATATCTATTATTATTGTTGTTGTTGTTGTTGTTGTTATTTCAGAAATAGTCAAAGTGCAGCTCATGGTCTCACCTCCCCCCCCCAATTTTATTGTTTTTCTTTTAAAAATCTAATTGTACCCCATATCCGCTAGGTGTTTTGGTGGGCAATTACACCATGCGCTTATCACGTTTTATCTTTATGAAACCAGTGAGTTGAACTTTTTGTTTTTCGGTTTAGGAAAGTGAGTTGAACTTTTAGTTTTATAAAGACCTCTTGGGTGTAAGTAAGTCAGCCCATGTAACATGCAGGAAAAAACACTGCCCATCAGTGCTGAGTGCAAAAGACGCACCCAAGCCTTGCACTCAAGACCTGCCCACCCTGACACCTCTTTGTGATCAGAATGGAACAGCCAGGGAGTCTCTGAATCAAGCCAGGGCCAGGACAAATGGGTCTGCCTCAGTTCTCCCTCTCTGAGAACGCAGTCCCTTCCCCACTTTCAATATCCCATGGGGTTTGCAGTTTAGGGAGTGGTAGTTAGAATTCTCAACCAAAAAGCTCTTCAGCCTCAGTCCACCTCCTGTAGCCACTGGCCTAGCCTTCGTTTAATTCATGTCCTGATATTGTTACTCTAAACTTCTTTTTCTACAGTTTTGTCTATGATTGTCATCAACTGTCATGGGAAACACTGGCATAATGTCATTAGTTGGTAATACTAAAACTGACAGAAGTATGAGATAACCAGCTTCTCCAAAGAAAATGAGATCAGCCCTCATTGTTGTTTAAAATGTCTATTTTAAACTCTTTTAAAATGGTTCCCATTGTTATTGATTGATTTCCAGATCATTTATGATCCAGATCCAGATCTCTTCTCAAAATTGTGCAGTCCTTTATATGCCTTTTAGTTCCAGTACCCATGTGATGGTTCATATCCGTTCCTTGGATAACTACAGGAAGACTATGTACCAAATCTGGATACACTAGGCTTACAGATAGGTGTAGGCTACCCCATTTCACGGACATCTAAGATTTTATCTTTGGTTGGTCCATCTAGAAGTAATTTTTCCCTGTTTTGACAAGATTACAGCTGAGAAGTTGGTAGACATCTTTGTCAAGAAAGCATTTCGGCCAAAAATCAGATTTTCAGAAATGTGGGTCCGTATAAGAGCCCTTCCTAGACAGTAAGAGTATTTCTCTCCATATTGTGGATGAAACACACTAAAATCAGAAAGTAAAGAACAAAAGATTGCTGTACTAATGCAACATAATACATGTGGGCATCTGGTCAAAATAGGGCTTTTAATTGCTACAAGTCACCTTGATATAAAAATGACATCCTAGAATCTAGTAACAAAGGTGATAACAACAAATAAATAAGCTTGAGTGAGATAAGAGAAATCCTTGGAAAGGAGCAAAAGTCTGTCCCAGGTAAATGTATACCTATCATGCCATGAGCTTTAGATCCTGCTGAAAGATTGATTAGATCCTGTCGGTGAGGGAAATCGGAAATTGGATTGTGAAGTGTGAGATAGATTGTGCAACTTTATCAGATTGTTCACCTGTAATGATGAGGTTATCCTCCTCCTGGCAGCTAGACTGACTTCTCACTGAACAAGAAACAGCAAGGTTTATGTACTATGAGATCCGATGACAAAGAAAGAACTGAATAAGTTTTTGAAAATATGCTTAGGATAAATTAAACATTTCAAAGGCACATTGCAATGACAGTCTTAAAGATTCTCCCCCTTCTATGAGGTTCCATTTGGCCAATTATCTCATTCTACAGGAAGAAGAGAGCAAAGATTTCTATTGCCAAAGGCTATCACAAAAGTGCCTAGACAACTCTCAGTCTGAAAGTCAAAACACTGGAGCCAAGCAAAAAACTCCATAAAAGTTTTTCTCTGTTTAACTTTTGACACTTTTGACACGAAGCCACTGTTTCCTTGAAAAGATGTGAGTCTGAATATCCTAAAGCTGTGATAATAACCAAATAGGAGTGTAACTCAGTCTAAAGAGGGAATTAGTGCCCAAGAAGGGAGAAGTTCACTTCAGTTTCTTAGGTGTAAACTTGGAAATGTTACTTTATGGACTACAGTTCCCAAACTCCCCTGAAAAGTTCACATTTTGTTTTTAAAAATTTCCACTTCTTTGACAGTCTGTAAATGCATGGGGTGATATTGTCTGATACAGAAATGTGATATTGTTAAAAAAAAATTGTGGTGAAATAAATAAGATTAATATGCTAGATTTTAATTCTAAACCCCAAATTAGCATTGCTTGGGATTTTTCATGAGGATTGGGGGGGGGGATGACAGCATGTATGATGAGTTCAGTGGGTCTTTCTCTCTAACACACGTATTGAAGACTGAATGATCAGTCCTTCTGAAATTTAATTGTGATGGTTCCCAAACAGGGCAGAACCATTAAATCAAAGGAAATTTGGCAAGTCAAGATTTATGTAATTTCCATTGATTTAATGGACCTACCTAGCTGGACCAACAATTGGATCTGAATGGAAAACTGGTATGGGATACATCTGCAGGGAATCAGATATCATTTCAGTCAAATGTCATGACTGCAGTGATGAATTCTCTCTTTTTCACTCTTGAGTTTTGAATCCAGATTGAGGAGGAAGTAGCTCCAAAAATTTACCTGACTCTCTTGTGAGCCCTTGGTGTTGAATTTCCTTTACTCAAAGCCCAATGATGTCCCCTTTGGCACAGAGAAATTCTTTCAAATAAGGAGAAATTTCTTCAAATAAAAAATATAGTAATAGAACTAAAGCATGTTCAAGCTATCTATAGGTTTCTATTTCACCTCCTTTCTAAGGCTGTCCTAGGATCTCTCAGAGATGTCTCAGTGTGTCTTTTCTATTCAGTTTGAGAACTAAGTGTGAAATAGCTCTCTTTTTAAATTATCTCATAAACTACATCTGGTCACTGCCTGACTTTTTTTGCACCCTGTTGTAAAAAAGATTATTCAACTGGAGGCCACTAGAAGGGCAAACATGCTTTTTTATTTTAAAAAGGGTGGAGGTGACGGATATCACTAAGAGCTACAAAAACAGGTTTGGGGCCACACATTGGCTGCAGCCTGTGTAATTCTACTCTTTGCCTTAGCTGAATGCTTATCACAATTTCTATGGAAAATATATGATCCCTCTATGGAAAAGATGTGATCCCTCCCTTTGTTAGAAATGTGCCATCTCAAGACCATTTAGCAAAGTCCAAACTTTGAAGATATATGATGGAAAGTCTCATCATTTGTCTAGGATACTTTAACAGCTGGAATAAAATATATTTGCTTTTCTTCTTGTTGTTTGTCTTCCTCAATAATCCACAATGAAGGCCTCCATTGCAATACTAAATACATTTGCCAAGACCTAAGCCCAGCTGAACTCATTAGAACTTACTTTTAATAAAAATGTTGAAATCAGATTGCAAGTCATATTTCAGCTTGTTTGCTCTAGAGGCAATAGCAGATTGGAGAGATGTTTGTAAGAATCCAAATATATATATAGCAAGATCTTTGCCTATGGAAACAGATAATGAAGCTGGGGATGGTTGGACATTAAAATAAGCATAATGTGTTGAAATTTAATAAACGGCAAGCAAAACTTCAAAAACAAAAGCAAACGATTTATTTGCTGTTACTATGAATTATTTATTGCTTAGAAGACAAGGATTTTTGTAAAGTAGATTAATTAAAGAACAGAAATTTAGTAAACTTTTTTTTTATTGTTTGTAGAAGTGATTCATCATCTCATGTTACACAATGACTAAATGATTAAAATGGAAAATTGTCATAGAAGGGAAAGGCCACCACTGACCATAAATTATTGCAACAGTTTTGAGGACATTATTCTTATTCTTATTCTTCTTATTAATATTGAAAGATAAAGAAAGCAATAATTTGCTGAACTTTGGAAAATTAAGATCTCACTGCAAATGACTGAATTGCTATATGTCAACACCTATTATATGTAGAAAAGACTGTTTTGAGCTAAAGAGATTCCTCAGTCGCTCCTTGGAAACTAAAAGTAGCACATATTCAGATTAGGCAACACAATCGAATATATAAAAGTCAAAGTTTGTTTGTCTGTATCAGGTGAAGACCTCGCACGATTGTCTGTCTAAGAAGATTCTATGGTATCCTGGGGTTTGTGGTTTAGGGAGGGACCTTTAGAATTCTCAGAGACCTCTTGTGCCTCAGTCAATTGTGTCTATCTTGAACGGGCTGGTTGTTATGGAGATAAGGCCTAGCAGCAAGGAAGAGGACAGTATATTTCCTCAGGAACCCAACCTCTATATGTTAATAACTCTGAATACATATTGGATTGGGGAAAACGGAGAAAAGTTACAGGTACCGGACAAGACAGTTTGAGGAATTAGAGACACAGGATCTCAAATATTTCTAACAAATATTATCTATGAGAAATTAAAATCCCAGGTAACACTGGGTATATACACTAGAAACAAATAAAAGCAGGGACAGGAAAAGAAAGACACAGTATTGCTATGTGGAATGCTGGGGTTTGTAGTTTACTAAGGCCAAAGAGCTCTCTGGCTGAGAATTCTAAATTCCTCTCCTTAAACTACAAGCTCCAAGATTCCATAGGATGCTGAAAGTGGAATAATAACCCAATAACAATGTAGTGCAGGAAGGCCCAAAGTTTATTCTACTTTTCTTTCCCTCTGTTTCTTGAAAATATACTTAACTTCTTACTTTTTTCCCAACAACAATTTACAGGTGGTGTTGAATTCTCAAGCCTCTTGATCTATATAATACTTGCCAAATTCTGCTGTGCAAAATCTTGTCAGTTTCTAAGCATCTGTGTTAAGTTCCCCAGAGTGCTTTGCTGTCTGATATTAACCAGAAATCCCTCTTCCCTCCTTTTGTGTTAAGGTTAAAGACCTTCGCCCCCTCACTAATGGAGAGACAACTATTCATTGTAAATTATATTTATATGTTTGCCTCATTCTTGGAATGCTGAAGGATCAGGCTGGTAACAATGAAGTATCTAAGTAGCTTTAAGGTAAATTACAATTTATAGTCCATAGAGAAATACCAGAGGGAAGGAGTCAGTGGGATAATTTTCCCCCAAAGTTCTTAAATTTATCTTTCCAAGCCATTTTTTTTTCCACACATAACACTAGGACCACAGGCTATAGGCAATCCTCATACTTTGGCTCCAGAGCATTAGAAAACAAAAAATTGCCAGAGATGACAACATATTTTAGGAAGTTCATAAAGCTGCACAACATAGAAGCAGGGGGATCCTCTCTCTGAGACAGATGGGTGGTAGGGATAAATATAAGTTATTCTTCTGTTCTGAAAGGGAAGACCACCAGTTTTAAAAAAGAAAGAAAAATTGAATATTTGTGACCCAGAGGAAATGAAGGCAGCAGTGGCTACAAAAAAAGGGGTTGAAGGAGAAGAATAAAGACAGATAAAGTCCTATGGCATGCAGAAAAATCATACATATTTCACCCTGTGTCAGTTCACCTATATGGAAAGTCAGCATCATTCAAGTTGTCTGATGAAGCACAGCAGCAGGTTGTCACGACGTTCGCTTTATGACATCAAAGCATAGGAATAGACATATACTAGAATAAAAACTACTACTATCCCCTAGCTTTACCTCTTCATTCTTCAGCTTGGTATCAGGGAGGTTGCTGAGACTGGAAAGAGGACAAGGAGTCTGAATAAGAATACTTGTTACAAAAGCGCAAGCTGAGTCAGACCTTCACATCAATTCTGATGATATTTTTACCCATTTGGTTGGATTGTCTTATGCAAAAGACCTGGGTAGGACTATGTATATCCCTAGACCTCTGGTAGTTATCCACCCCATCCTTGTGTATGAGTCTTGTCTGCACTTTCATGTTATAACATCTCCTCCAAAATATTTTGGCTTTGGTTAAACATTTGCTGGGACTACGGAAGGCATCTTTCTAAGCAAGGCAATGGCATTTTTATGGGAGATTTTCAGTGAGCTTGGGGAGCATTTTGGAAGACCTGGAGAAAGATGTTACTGTAGTTTCTAGTCCGAACTTGTGGTACCTTAGATATCATTTGATATCAAGAATTTGGCCTTCACTACCCATTCCTCTCCATGTGCTTTTGAGGCCCCGAGACAAACACGCACATGGGCATGGCTGAAAATAGCTGAATCATTCAAAACAAATCCAAGCAGGCCAGTATTTGCCAGACTGCAGCTTCAGAAGACCTCCAGGCAAGTACCTTCTTAAGATCACATTATGTATGCATGCCATTTACAAAAGATCCGCTGCCTCAAGCAGGCAGCTTGACGAGCTGAATACTCAACTCTCAAGCACTCCACATTTGCATACTGTCTACTCTATTGACAATACTGTCATAACTCAATCATGCAAAATACTGACCTTTCGGAGGCTTTATCTCCAGCCCGAAACCCATTGTTTTCCCCAGGAACGGACTAGCCTACAGGCACATTTTCCCCTATAAGATCCCCTGATTTTGAGCGCTTCTTCGGATCGCTCCGATCACTCTGACTTCCATCCCGCCTTGCTGTCACTCTGTTCAATGAGCCTTCTGCTCAGCTCCACGTGCTGAGAATCTGCACTTCTACAGACTTTTCTTCTGACTAGCCGGGCTTCAAGACAGGTGTAGTATTTCCCATGCAAAACCCCTCTTAAAACCCTCTATCCAACTCCTACCTTTCATTCATTAGGTCTGTGTGAGTGTGTTTGCACACATATGTTGTGACTGTGTTATCAAAATAAAGGAAAACAATTTTAATTTACTTCTGTTTGCTCATTGACTCGGTCTGCCCCCGTAGACATTGGGTTCAAGATCTCGCTAGGTTGTCCTGCCTCTTGCATTGCTTAGCTTGTGCTCTTGCTAATTCCCATTCTTCAGTAATTAGAGCTCATTTAGATGTACCTCATGGGACCCCCAGAAATCAGGGTAACAAGGAGATGATTGCTTCATGTCCATAGCAGGTTAGTAATGGATTCTAGTAAAAATAAGCACCAACAGGTACCACTGGGTTAAAAAGGGCTACTTTGCTTTCCTCTTATATCCTTGGTGCCTGTTAGTTGGGGAATCACCTCTTGGGCTGTCTTTCAAGTTACATCTCTCTCTGCTTGAGTGTCTGGATTGTGATGATCCCCTTCATCGCAAATTTGCTGGTGACAAACTGCTGTATGTGGTTTGTTTCTAGGGTATGGGTGGCTTGCCCTTATCAAGAAGGAGAAGTCATTGCGTCACCATCTTTGCATCTTATCTATCTTTTAAAAGCTTGAACAAAATGGCCCCAGCTTACCTAATTCTTGTATTTGCCTCTTTTGTTCCAAATGGATGTACGGTAACTGACCCCCGATTTTTCTTAAATGATGAAATAATTGGTCCGACTTCATTTAAGTTACTTACAAATTTTATACAACATTGCTTCAACATTTTATGAAATGTGGGTATATTTTCCCCAGTATCATCACCACTACCTCCTCCTCTTTGTCCTCCCCTCCTCCCCCTTCCCCCTCCCCTCCCCCTCCCCCTCCTCCTCTTTCATCTTCTTCCCCCTTCTTCTTCTTCATTCTCAAGTATCTAATAAAAAGAGACCCAGAACCAGCATGGTGTAGTGGTGTGAGTGTTGGATTATTACCTTGGAGACCAGGATTTGATTCCCTGCCCAGCCATGAAACCCATTAGGTTAGCATAGATGCATCACAGATTCTCAACCCAAGAAAACACCATGATGGGTTCATCTTGGGGTTACCATAAGTTGGAAATAACTTGAAGGCACACAACAACAGTCTAATAGAAACCCTCTTGAGTACATACTTCCTCCTCTCCTGTACAGACTTGGATGTCATAGATTCATATTTTTTAGTTGCTAGCTGCCTACTTTATGGGTGCATATAAAAACATTATGAAAAGACTTTACAAGGTTAGAAAAAACATTGCTTCAATTTACTTCAGCGGCCCTGTTGTTTCTCAAAATTCAACTGAATGCCTCCAAGATTGGCCTTGAAAACCAAATACAATCCAAAGCACCCAAGTATATCCTTAGAATTGGAACATGTCAGAAATAATATGTGAATTGATGTGGCTGTAGTTGATAGTTCTCTGCATTTTTCATTTTTCTCCTTAGAATAAAGGCTTTTTAAAAAGGCCTTGTGACAAACATATTCTCCATCTGACCCCTCCCTATTAATCCAAAGTATTTAGATTTATATTCATTTAGGCTTAAATCAAAGTGGGCCAGCTCAATAATATAGACAATTTTATGAAGATGTCATGCTATAGACATTGGCCTAAAGGAGATGCAGGAAACACGTAGCTTGACAAATGTTTCATGATCACAACTCCTAGCATATTTTTACCTTTGTTTGTGCTAACTATGGTTTATGGGAGTTACATTTTAACATAAGTACAGGGCTGTATGATCCCTACTCTGTGTTGCTCAGAGGTAATTTACAACGTACTCTTATACATCTGCTCAGACATAAGTCTCATTGACTTTAGTGGAGAGGGTATTATATAGAGCACTGCAGCTTAAATGATGGAATAATTGATCAGACTTCACTTAAGTTACTTATAAAATTTTACATTGGGATGCTGTCATATAATAACTTTATACAAACACACTAAAATATAAAATATGTAAGTGCCATAGAAAGTGATCAATCTGTAAATCAAGGATGCATCCCCTCCCAGATTAAACACTTTTCAATAGTGCTACATTTAATGGATGAAATTAAAGGGTTTTTTTTAACTTAAAATCAGTATTTTTTAATTTAATATTTTTATTTACATAAAATTACATAAATGAATAGTTTTTTAACCATCAAGAAAAATTTGAGCACTTATAATGTGGAGATGGGTGTCCATACTGGAAGAAATCTGCGCAAGTATATATAATGAACACGTACCACATACTGATAAAGTTATCTGTTGTTTTTAATCCTTTGGAAGCTTGAATTCAGCAGGTTAAGTTCTCCATGACTGCATTTGTCCATACTCTGTCAAGACATTTTGACAGAGAAATTCCATCTATTGCCTTTCAGTGTCCAATTGCAAGCCATGCTGCTATCAACAAAAATGATATTAAGTTTTCCATATTTTTTTATTCCTTTCCATGGAAATGGAAAATAGAATGAGTTTCCCATAAAATATATATTTTTGTATTTGACATGTTGGATATAATTTCTAGCATTTCTTTCTGGAATTTTTCAACCGGAAGAAATAGAGTCGCATGTGGATATAGATGCTGAGTTACTACAGCCCCTCCAAGAACATGAAGATAGGCATAGCAATATTAATATTAAAAGACTGGAGTAAGATACCAATAGTGCATCAGTTTAAGGCTCTGTTTCCTTTGGGATACTGACAGGAATTTAAAGGATTTAAACAAAAAATGAAAGAAAGAAATCAGTGAAACTTAGGGTGAAATCTTCAACACACAGGGAACACATAAATGCTTACATGTGAAAACATTTGCATAGCATTCCACTGTAAAAAGTGGTTAACCTGTGGTCATACAATGTTCCCATTTATGAAATTTAGGTTCTGGAGGAAAAAAAGGAAAGTTGAGAGCAATCTGCTTGAAGCAAACTGTTGAAAGAAACAGGGACAGTTCATGTTTTATAAATAATTAACTTTCATAGTGAGAATGTGATAGAAATGTATATTCATAATGCATAAAATGCATTTGTACTTAATTAAGCTTCAGCTGATAATAACTAGGGATAGGTTATTTACCCTGTTTCTACATGTAAATCTCCAGTCCCATAATATTTTCATGGTAATCTCTACTGGCACGAACATGAAAAGCTCCAGTTAATACTAATGAGAGCTAGATGTTTTGCATGTGAATGGAGAACAGCATGTATTCCTTTCTTAGAATTTCGAGAACAGCAATAAAAACATTGCCTTTGTATAATCATAACACCATATAATCAATACTGATGGCCAACCATGGAATAACAAGACCAGACACAGGGATTTGGGTTGTTCCGTTTTATTTAACCAGAACCTATTTAAACTGTGGTGAACCTTGAAAGGAGAAAGAAAGGGAGCAAACTGATAAAGGTTCATCTGAACCAGGTGTCAGCCCTTGACTTTCCCTTGGGCAAAACATCTAATTCCTAAAGGCAATAACTGGGTTTCTCCCAGACCAGCCTTCTACCGGAAGGCAAACTCAGAGCACTTCTTACCAAATCCCAGGACTTTACAAGTGAGAGTTAAACCCCCAGATGAGCATCAAGGGGGGATTCCTTTCCCACTTCCCTTGCTCCCAGAACCTAAAGAGGCAGTTCTAGAGCACTGCCCTTCACCAAAATGGTGCCAAGGTATACACTGAAACTCTTATATGCTCCCCGCTCTACCTGTCATGTGAAACCCATGGGTTGGCTGTAAAGCAGTGATCAGAAAGAGACATATGAAGGAGTGAACTGGCATTTTATTGCCTTTGACTCTGCCCCATCCTCCATCCACAGCATCCTGACATTTCAAGCTAAATACAAAGACTTCTGGTCTCTGACCAGGAATCAGAAAAAAGAAAACTTAGCTCCACAAGTTTATGGTTGATCCAACTTTATTCTTTAAAAAGCCCAATCTTTCTGGCATTCTGGACTATCACAAATTATATAAACTAGCCTTGTATACACAGATACACACACACACACAGATATCACATGACATCAGATGCCCTTGAAACTGATCATGACACTTTCTCTAGGCAATCCCTTGGTTCTGAACATCTGATGAACTGTATAACTAACAAAAAAAAAAAAATGTAGTTTGTCTTCTTTATTGCTTATCAGTCCAGTTCATATATAGAGCATATATAGAGCAGCAACTCCAGAATTTTCTGTTATAGATTGGATTTATGGTATTTATATGATTTGTCATATGAATAGTATATTTCACTATGTGAATTTGGAAATATTATATAGTTGGAAGTATTTGGAAATATTATATAATTTATGAGTGTTGTTCCTTGTTATCAGATTATATATGGTGTGTGTATTTGCTTTTAATATAGCCCCTAAAGGAGGCCAATTAATTTATAAACAGACCTAAACATTTGATTTTTTTTAAAGAATAAATTTGGAGCATGTGGAGCCTATTCTCCATTTCTTTCTGCTGATTTATTGCATCTACTTTCCAGTACTTATTCCTGCTTCTCTGACCATGGAAGCCATCAAAGATGGTCCCTCCCCTTCAGAGCCATTCACCATGCAGGTCCAGGACACAATTGATGATCTGCTGTGAAATATTGACAACAATTGTTTCAAGACCAGACATAGAGGCCCTTCCCACATCATACGTGGATCCTGCAATATCCTGGCATCATCCCAGTAGTGTCATTGCCAGGATGGGAGCATGTCCTGAGTGTTCCTCTCCACACCTGGTTGTCTGCCAGTGGATGGTAGCATTTGGGACACGCTCCTTCCTTCCACAGTGCAGCTGGCTTCTTCTGAAGAAGGAAGGAAGAGCTTTGATAGTGCTTCTACCATTCTCACATGTCCCCAGTTGACACAATCATTGTGCAAAAGGGGTCTATTACCATATTTTTCTAGTAATAGTATAATGCATGATCATAAAACTGGTGACTTGACAGGAGCAGGACCACAATGATGTTGTGCAATAGCATGTGTTGCAGACCGGCTTCAACACGTCCCTGTGCCAGGATGGGGATTTAGTCCAGAAATGATCAGAGAGTTGGATTAAATAAGGGCCACCTTATTGACCAAGGTTCTGCATGCGGGATTTTGGGTGATGTCATTAGCAAAATGATTGCAATTATGATGGGAGGACATAGGAGGGCTTGTTTTTTTGTGAGGAAGAAACTTATTATTTGACAAGAAGTCTTGTATACTGCAAGGATGAGAAGCTGCAAGGTGTCTTCACGAAACAAAGCATCATTAGATAAACCGATTTGTTATATTATGGGTATATACTACAGGCCTTTACAAGTATGAAATTTTAAAATTTTCCTATAGGAGTGATAGTACACAAACACAATATCTCCTTCTCCACCCAGCAGAAGTTGTGTCCCTCCACCTTTTATAATTCCAAATATATCTAACAGTAGTTCATTGACTAAGAAAACCCTATGAAATTCATGAGGTCACCGTAAGTCATCAGGTGGCTTGAAGGCATTACACACAGTTCTTACACTGCTAAAAGAAAATTTAGAGTGCAGTCCATGGTGGTGTATAGTGTCATCAAATCTTGTCAAATCCAAACAATATTTCTATGGAAACGAGTGAAGATCCTTTTCATCTGAACTGATACCTTTTTACTATGTGACTGGGACTCAAGAAGTTAGATATACATTTAGTCATTCTTAGAGTAGAGTAGGTACATTGAAAGCAATACAATTATGCTTGCCACAGCTCTCATTAATTCTGATGGATTATGCCAAAATCCAGCTCTGATTTTTATATGCTTTCAATTTGAATGTAAATCCTGACCTCTTTAGGATTTGAAATTTCCTCCTGTACTTTGTGATGTGATAAACATATTCTTTATGTGAGGAGTTCTAGTTGAGTAAGACTCCTTTTTCTGACAACAGAAAGTACTGTGTCTAGAGCTAAACAGCCAGCTACGTTAGTATTGCTTTCCATCTTGTTCTGAGAAATACATTTCTTCCAGCAGTCATTCTGGCCTTTTCCTTTCTTAGGAATGACTTGATATACATCTCTTTATTCGGTCATTAATGTGTGTTACAACTTCACAACCATAAGAAATTACTGATAGTGGACAGAAATATTGAAATAACATTGACATACAGAATGTCAGGGTGCATTTTTGTTCCACTTCAACTATCATCACCTTCTCTCCCCTGCCCCAAAGAATCCACAGGGCCTTCAATATTCAAGTATATGGTCATTAATTGGTTCATTTGCATAGTAATTTACCTTTGGGATGTCTTCTGAAAATTTTGTGTTCATTCTCATGAGGCACAATTCTGCTATTTAAGCCTATTTTTTTAATGGGGAAGGATTGCTCTGTTTTTGACAGATTAAAGCAATGTATCAATTTGTACCAGGGAATCAAGGTCTAGAGGCAGAAGGTGATGTCAAGGATAAGCTTGTTTGCACTGAAGCATTGAGTGAATTAGCATAAATCACATGCATATGTTGAAGATAGAAGACATTTCCTAAAGGTTACCCGAGATAGGCTCTGCCAAGTTGCCTGCAGGGATCAACCTGCTTCTTTCACTTGGCAGGAATTAGAATATCTACCAATACATTCAGTGTGGTCACATGGTAGCCTATGTAGTATTTTTTTTTAAAAAAAGAAAAAAACCTAAGTTCTGAATAGAAGAGCTAAGAGGACCAATTAATTTTCAGTACAACAGCAAAGATTTAAAATAGGAGCACAGTTCAGACAAGGAAAAGTACTTGTATGTCCCAATGATTACAGCTGGACCACTGATCTGTACTAAACATACATTTAACTGTTCTTAGCTGAAAACAATATGATTTAAACATCCATAACCACAAACTGATTGTAGGGTATATAATTATTATCATTCTCTCTAACACTAAGCTTAGTTAATTTTCTACTTGTCCATTTGAAACTAAAATGAGCCAACCTAAAATAAAGTAGTGACAACTGTACTAAATGCTGAACTGGCTCCTGTCATTCTGAGTTGAGTGGTCAGGAAGCTTGCTGTTCATTAGCCGTGAGCTCAGCAGTCTCATGATATGTGAGAAGTTTTCACAGAACCTTAACTGTTCATATTGCCATACACAGCAACTTCTGTCAATATAAAAACAGTTTCTGGGATGGAGACCATCTCACAAGCAAGAGAATTCAGTGTGGATCTGACCATTTCTAATGATTTCCACACAGTTTTGTGGAACAAAGTAAATGATAATACAGGATACAGCTCAGAAAGGGAAAAACATGATTTCTCTCCTTGATGTGCATTAGCCTGCCCCTCTCAAAGATACTGTAGAATTATACTGTGATCTACTGTGCAACATGCTGGCCATTTACCACTCACTACTCAACAACTGGACATTTCTATAGTAATTGTTCAAGAGTAGTCTTGGAAACCAAGTGTATTTTCTCCATAGCTTTAATAATTAAATACCTCTTAACTGGAATTTGCTAATGAGTTTCAGACAAAAAAGGCTCACAGAAATATTGGGAAAGGTGGAAATATCTTGAGCTGGCTTGTACTGAATTCATCCAATGACTAGCAGAAATGCTCTAGAACTGTACTCAAATGACTTCTGAAGAGGAGAAGGTCAGGCACAAAAATCATGGCTTCTCTATGGTGCATCTCAGCAAAAACAGGTATCATTGAGGTGGAAAAAAAACAGAGAAGACTCTTCTCTGTGTTCTGCTACCAACATAAATATAAAAAAAAATGGAATTTAGCATAGCTGTAGTTTTAGTATAAGATAAGGAACCTGCTACTAACTCTCTGTATTTGTGTGCTTTCCATATATATTATCAAAAATATTTTGAGAATGTACCCAGAGATTCTGACATGCAGAGTTTGATTTGGTCTGAATCTTGAAAAAAGCCTATGCAAAGTGTTCTGTTCATAAAGGAGGGTATTTTCTATTCACTCACACTTTTGTGTTGTAGAGTCCTGCAGGAGAAACCCAGAATGAAATCATATTCTCTTTGTTTCCTCATGATTGAGGTTGCTTATCTTTCAGTGAAGCATGGGGAAGAAACTTGGGCTTGGAAAATTCCACTTTTCCAGCTGGAGATGGCAAGTAATGAACAAGGGATTGTTTGCACTGAAAGCAGATGTGCTACCAGCTGGTCATAGTACTTTTTCCAGTGCTTTTAAATGGACAATAGGGTAATGTATTTCAACAATCTTCTATTGAGTTCAATGAGATGTATGTGCTCTTACCTTTGGCAGGGTCCCAGCCCTATTCCAACTGTGTCATTGTTACCGTTGATTTCATTGCACATAATCAGGACATGGTATTTTGATTAAAACACGGATATATACCCACATTCAATCCTGTCAGTAATCATTAAATTTTCTATTCATTTATGGTTATCTCTTTTAACAAGGCCTTTAGGGTATAAAAGTAGGAGTCTGCTGAATTTTCAAGGGGTTTGAGTCTTGTAGTAAAACATGATGCTTGAGAGAGGAAGATACGAAATATTTTCTGAAAGAGTGGCTTCCCTCTAGTAATAATGGCATGGATTTGGCTGCAGAATTGGTAACCTTTCCTTCTCTTGGCAAAGCAGATGAGAGTTTCATTAATTATATTAACTCCTTCCTCAAAAATGTCATTAATTCCCTTTCCCTAAAGGCAATTCTTTGCAACATGAGTAAAAGCCAGCATTTGAGTTCTAAGTAAGAGGAGCTTACAAAGTATTCAGTTTTAAGACAGATGCCTGCCACTCCAAGATAACTGACCCTTTCATTGTTAAGTTAAAGTGCTTGAATATTTCATTTATTTAATTATTCTGCTAGATTAACATTTTTTTGCATCTTATGAAAGTGAATCATTTGCCCCTTTATGAATTGCCTGCACTTTACCTTAATTGCACTCAGCTCAACCATTCTTCTTTACTTATTTGTTCTTGAATAATATTAGGAGAGCTAAAGTCCCACTTATAAATACAATTAGCATTTGATAAGTTGATGCAATCCTATGGGTTGTTCCATTGACAAGTAAGTAAATAAATGGATATGAAATACATATGCATTGAGCACCACTGAATTCAGTGGGTCTGGCTTTTGAAGAAAAATGTGTAAAATTTATCATAATAAATATAAGATTTTCTTCCTTTATGTCAGACCAGATTTTTTTAGGACACTGATATAAATATATGTGTGTGTGTGTGTGTGTGTGTGCGTGCGCGCGTGTGTAAAATGTGGCCCTGTATATATTATGGGTCTGCAACTCTCATTACCCTTAATCATTATCTGTGTTAGTTAGGGCTGATGTCCAGTGTGTGAAGGGGCAGATAATCAAAGGCATAATAGGTGGTCAAGGAATGGAGGAAAAGCCCTTTCCCTGTGTTTTCCCCTCAGCAATAGTTATTCAGAGAGCTAAATTAGTATGACACTAAAGAATATATACCAACTGTAGCTAATTTAATGCAAATTGAACCAATTAGATCAACAAATAACAAATCCTCTCACAAATGACTGTAATAAAGCCAATTAAATCAATTTGTTCAAAACCAATTGTTCCATAGATATTATGGAGAATCCACACAGCATAGAGAAAGTAGTTTCTCCTATGTGAAAGCCAAATCCCTAACCACCCCTCCCAAAGATATTTAGCCATAAGGAGGTCCAGGTAAAAATGAAAGAAGATGAAGAGGAGGGCGGGGGGAAGCTGAGATGTGTTTTATGCCTACCCACTTTGCCTGCTTCCTGAGCTGTGATAGTTAGCATCATAATACTTCCTGTATTCTCTTTCGCCTTCTGGGTGGAAAAGTTTTGTCCCTTTTCCACAGCCATTGCTACAAGTGATTGAAAGGTAAGGGGCTAAAATATATTATAAATGGGAAAGTGTGCAACTCAAGCTCACATGGCTCACATAAAGGCTAGTTTCTGTGACTCATAACAAATTACTCAATCTTAGGCCCTTTCCGCACAAAGTTATTAAGGCGGGCCAACACATCTTGCCATGGAGGTCTTCTGCACGTTGGAGCAGACTAGGTTCAGTTTATTTACCTTTGTTCTGCACATAATTCTGACTAAATGTGCCTCCATGTGGTGGTAAAGCACGCTATTTGAAAACCAGAAGAAACTGGTCTTCCAGTTTTCCAGATCGATCTGATTCATACTTTCACAGTGGTGTAGACATATACATTTGCACCAATGCGAATTGGTGGTCAGGGAAGGGCTCATGGGAGGGGCCGGGGATAGTATGGACTTTTGCACATACACATGTATGAACGTACACAATGACGTACTAAACCATGCCAAAAAAAAAAAAAGCAGCCAACAAGGCGGGGGGAGGGGAGTAGTGGGAGTCGCTGCAATGGAAGCAGTGTGGATGCATGAACTCACATTCCTCTGAATCAGAAGGGAACATATGCAGTACCTGTGCAGAAGGAAATGAGGGAAAGTCTGCCTTGTTTCGAGCCCAGAAAATCCGGTAAGAAATGGCACGAACCGATTCACCAGCCTCGTGTGGAAAGGGCCTTAGAATCATCACATTATGTTGTAGTGATTAATGTCATGGAATATCTACTGTTCAGCGTTAACACTGTGCTAATGTTGATAGCCAAGAGTTACTATTGCCAGGTATAGTCCCTAAAACTAGGGAAAGACTGTGTGTATCAGGCATGAGATGGACTATCATAACAAGACAACTTGCATATAGAGAGGTATACTTTGATGTAAAGAAATATAGCTGCTATATGGAATCAGCTGTTTGTAAGGTGTATCCCACTGAGAACTTTTGTCAGGTGTATTTTCATATATCTGTCACAGCAAGATGCCAATAGTAAACATTTGCTACAGGACAATGGAATAAGCTGATCAAGAGCAATTCTGAAAGAAGATTAGAGGAGCTGGATACTTCGCACCCAGAATACTAAGATGACTGTCCCAACCTCACTCAACCAACTAGATACCCCCATACACACACACGCACGCACGCACACACACAAATCCCTTGCTGGACACCCCATGATAGAGATCATTAAATTGCTCACCAAGGAGTTCATTCTATAGTCATGAGACCAGGACTGCTCAATGTGAATAGGAAATCTTCTGGAAAATAATTTTAATGCTCCTCAGCAGTGATTAACCTCTATTCAATGTTGCAATAGTCTTTAGGGCAGTTATAACATAATTTTTTATTGCAAAATATATTTGTGTGTAAAAAAAAAACCAACTTGTTGTATTGTTCTTGTTGTACAAGAACAATAGTGCTGACATTTACAGAAAGGAGAACTGGGTTGATGTGTATATTCAAGTTACTCAGTAGAAACTCCCAAGTCGAGATGGGTGCTGTCATTTTTGAAATATATTCACACTAAGACTCTTCTAGGATGCGGTCTAAGGTATCAAATAGGAATTCAACAGAGACAAGCAAATACCATGTCTTCTTTGTGTAGCTGTCCTCTCAGAAAGTGAGGCTCTTTGTAGAAGATGTATCTGAGAATCATGTGGGAACTGTCAGGGTATTCAGAATGTGAGTGTGGTGTGTCCAAGGAGGTTTTTCTGGTGGATAGAAAGATGAGGTAATTTGGCCTTGGGAGCACAGCTGCAAGGTTTGTTATGGCTAGCTTGCCTTGCAAAGTCCTGCCTCCTGAGAAAGCACCCAACATGGGGAGAATGTACGCTCTGGATGTGTTGGATCACCCTGTGTATACCTGGTGTGGTTAAGCCTTTAAAAAGGCTTGGATTATGTTCTATAACTACCTCAGGCCACATTTGGTACTGCCTTTGGCCATGTATGGTACTGCCTTTGACCATATTCTTTGTCTGTCCTCCATGCTGTTTTATACCTGTTGTTTTTGCTTTTATGCCTGCTGCCTGAAGTCCTATGCTTGTCTCGTGCTTTGTTTGAATAAACAGCACTTAGCCTTTACACAATAAGCCTGCGGGGCTGTTTTTTCCAGTCTGGAGCAGAAGGCAGTGGTTTGGCACTGCTTCTTATTTTCTGCACTCTGCATATGCCCTGAGGTGCGTACCTAGGTACTCTGATAGGAACATCCTAAGAAATTCATGTGAGAGGTTTGGCCCACCACAAATTCTAAATTTACAATTTTCAATTTACAATCTACATCAATAACATAATACAATCCTGTTTCATTGAGCCTCTTTTGGATACATGAAAGAACCCCTTGTAAGACCCAGCCTGAATTTTAAAAATTTGCAGAGAATGCTTCCTCTCAGTCCCACCACCATCACAGGCATGTTTGATCAAGACCCAGGAGAGAGCTGTCTCAGTGGTGCATCCCAGATTGTCGAATTTCCTCCTGCGAGAGGTTTGATCGGCCTCCTCTCTCCTTTCCTTTCACTGGCAGGCTAAGATCTTATTCAGGCAGATCTTTGGTTGCAAATCTATGTACAGAAAGGGTTTGTCCTTGAGTCATCAATTTTTAACATCTTTTTTATTATGATCTGTGTTTTTATATTGTGTTAATCTTCTACTTTTAAAATGAACTATATTTGATTCTTTTGAAACTATTGTATAAATAATATTTTAACCTTTATTTAAATGCTATAGGTCACCTTGGGTCCTGCATAGGGAGAAAGGTGGGATATGTATCAAAGAAACAAAGAAAGAAGGAAAGAAAGAAAGAAAGAAAGAAAGAAAGAAAGAAGAAGAAAGAAAGAAAGAAAGAAAGAAAGAAAGAAAGAAAGAAAGAAAGGCTTTAGTATTGTTATTATTATACATTTATTTATTATTTGATTTATTATTATAAATATTTATTTGTTATTTATGTATAAATAAATAAATAATACACCTGTACATAGGAAGTGAATACTAATAGCTGTGAGATCTTCAGTGGAGAGTGACTGCTATTATTTGACGAATGTAAATCACAACACTTCCACTTTTATCTGTTAGTGCTTGTCTGAACTGTAGCTTGTGTTATCCAGCTGAATACATTTTTTACCCCTAGCCTGGCTTACTTTTCAGATCTCAGCTGGACTTATTATTTATTTAGTTAGCAATGTTATTTTTAGGTCCTGTAAGAGCAGCTTCCACAACATAAAATACCACAAAAATATTGAAGTTCGCTCCCCAAAATAATAAAAAACCATGTAAGGCCAAACAGTAGCCAGCAGCTCAGAAATGAAAGAAAAGATGAATTGCTAAGTACAATTAAAACAAAACACTGGTTTATCTGAATAATATTAAAATAATATCATATTTCATAATTGGAAATACATGGATAGATAATTAATTGGGAGAAAGTTGAAATTCAGATAAAGGCTGAGTTAATAATGAAATGTATTTGTCTGCAATGAATTTTAGCATCTATTTTTATAGATACAATTTTTATCTAAAACTGTAACTGAAACCTGGTGGCATTCATTTGCTGTTGAAGAACAGCACACTGAGAACTCCAGTTAAACCAAAGAAGTGTGACCATATCCATTTAAACAAAACTAGAATATTCTCCCATAATTTCGACTTTTTAAAAAAAAATAGAGAAAAAGCAGAACCTGAAACCAATCATTGAGGTCACCTGTGTTATATGATTCTTTGAAATGGGAAGGGAAATATTTTCTCAGCCATCTGGATGTCCAGGCCCTTAGTGCTTCAAATAATTGCCTTTGGGCATTTTTGTACCATCACACGTCCAAGACTACTGATGCATTTCAGACCCCACATGTCAGCATCCAGATGTCCAGTTTATCAAGAAAAGTATCATCCCTGTTCCTTGGCTGGTCTGTGCCAGTTCCCAAGTACTCCAGGTTCTTTGATATGCACATAAAAGAAAAAGCAGCACCATCTGATTCCAAGGTGAGAAGTTCTTAATTAGCCAAGTGACCACTTGACTGGCAAGGAGGAGTATATGACTTAGAACTAAAAATAGCAAGTTGTGGAAGGGAGGAAAAAAGTGTCTTGTGGTGCTGACATGAGGCAAAAAGTTGCAGGCTGGGAGTAGAAAACATTCTGCATTCAGGCAGCCCCCAAACCATTTAACTTTGTTAATTTAATCAATAAGGACTGAAGTTTTGTTTAAGGCTATTAAACAGATGGGTGTTTTTTATAAATTGGAGCCCACAGAGAAGTAACACCAAATTTTAATTGACTAAGAGCTGAAACTGTACATGAGATTGGCATCCCATAACTGATCCTTCCTTCCCTCCTTCTTTCCTTTTGCTTCATTCTGCAAAAAAGTGGTGACAAGAAGATGTAGTTTGTAAATTGGGGCAACGTATAACACAGAGAATTCTGAGAGTAACTCAGGCCATACTTGGAGAAAAGAGAAGCAGCAATAGACTCAGAAATGTGGTAGAAGCAGAAGGCATACAATTTTCCCATTTTAATTCCTCTTCCTGTTTGAACTCTTTGTCTAGGGTTCCAAAGTTTTAGGGTTCAGAAGCAATATCTAGACCTTTTAATTTAAGGCCTTTTTTCTGTTGTTTGTTTGTTTTACTGTTAAATAATTCCTAGTCACAAATCCCCAGCTGATCAATGGCAAATCACCAAGAAAGCTCCTGTGTATATCTATCTACTTTAGGTGGCAGGGATATAAATCTTTGATTATTTCATCCATACAAAATAAGAAAATTAAAAAATAAATTTTCTTCCTGTTGGGCAGATTTCAAGAGCTTTTGCCTATTTTTTTTCTAAAAAAAATTCCTGCATTTTACATGTATGTGCATGCACACACACAGAGACACACAAAGAAATACATTATGGCCTCGATCCAGCACCCCCTCAACATAACATAAATATTCACATATGGACCTATGTTATCCCCTTGACATACTGTAACACCCTTGAAAAGATCCCACATGGCCATTTTGTGCTTAGCAGCAAGCAGGTAGGATTGGGAAAGTTTCAGCTGCCTCCCCATAACCAGGTGCACAATGATTACAGAAGCACTGCAGATCCCCAGAGATCTCAGTGCTGATGTCATAAGTGCATTCTGGCTAAGGAGAGGCAGCCAGACACTTCATCAGTCCTGCCTTCTCACCATGAAGGATGGAATGATTGTTGAGGCAGCTTCAGGGAGTTTTACAGTAAGCCAGAGAGGCCTTTTGGTACCACCCATAAAAAGACATCCACATACATAAGGGACAGTTGAAGTTGCATGTGTCCCTAGCAGGATTCTGGCCATGGTATGTTTATAAAATATTTCCCTCTCAAAATGGTTTCTGAGTGTACGTACACTGTTTCCTTCCCCACAACACACAAACCCAATTTTCAAAATTATAAGAAGAATCTGTATGTCTTTAATCTAGCTCAGTGATTAAAAAAATTATAGCAGTAACTGTTTTGGTGAGATGTTGTGATAAAGTGTGTTCCCATTATCCAGGTAACAGCACTGAAGGGAGATAGTTCTCCCTCCAAGTATACCAAAGGTTAATGAGTGCTGGGGTAGGTTACATTTTATAGGGGATCAGTATCACAAAATATTACAGGTCACAAGAGATAGCTGCTCAATCAGAGAGAGAAAGATGAGAACCTTTGAGATGCTTCAGTCCAGAAATTTTAAAAACCCTCAAGAGACCACGAGGCAGAGAGAACAAAGAAGAAGAACAAAAGGCATCAACCTGAGGAGGCATATCACCGGTTGCAGGTAGGCCAGCTAAGCCTCGCCTCCCAGCTCTGCCTCCGCACACCTGATCAACTGCGTGAGTAGCTAGGATGTTTCTTAGATAGTTGTGTTAGGATTTCTGTTCTTTTGAAAGCTCTGGCTGATGTGAGGTACTATCTATAACTTGTAACTTCTAAGTAAGGCCTGGAATCTCCGAAGTCTAGTGATATCTTGTGTTATTTACATCACCTGTTCTTAGAATAAATGCTTTCTTTTAAAGAACTCCCTGTTCTCTCCATTCCCATGTGTTGTTGGCAACACACACAGATAGGATTCCTCTCTCCCAGAGGGGGTGGGAAGAGGAAAGGGATCCCTAAGCGTAGAGAGTGCCGGATCCCTTGTGACCTCCCACTGTGTTACTAAGATAGGGATTTAATTCAGTGGGTGGTGGCAGTATTTAATTAATGGAAACCAGGGAGTTTCCATCCCTTATTCAAGGGGAGAAATCATCATCAAGTGGGAGAAGGGCCCTGGGTCCATGACAGATGTGTTGACATGTTGCAAGACTACCTTGTCTTTGAAGATGAAACAAAGTTAGGAATTTAGAAATATTCTTTAAATGCCTATTCTATCTTCCTCAGCACACATTGTGAAACAAGTGTATCGTGCACCACAAAATTCTTAATTTGAGGTGTATGGTACCTTAGAATGTTATACACAAGTGCACATTCTTTTTCTCTTTCTCAATTATATAATTCACAATTATATGAAACACTTTCATTCTAGTGATATTGCTGGAGGAAAAGAAGAAGAAATAAACGTAGTGTATGTTAGTATCAGAGGAAGAAGGAAAACACCATTGGAAATCCATCTAATTTGTAGACCATATGTATCTTTTCTGCATGCTGAAGAGTCATTGGTGCAATTTCTCAGCTTGGAGGAATTAACTTTTCTCACTGTTGTTCTAACATTAATGCTGTAGAATTAATGAAGCTCAAACAGAAATGTTTCTGATTTAAAATATCTTGTGCCATGTTGATAAGTTTAATGGATAGACTTGACCTTTCAATTATAACACAGAGCCAATGAATCAACAGACTAATAGGTCACCTAGGAAACATGCATTATATGTCCTGTATGTACCACACAAGCAGTTAAAAATACACTTCCAATCATCATTAAATATTCTACAAAGTACAGATAAAACATTTGTTTATCCTATTAAACTGTTAGCTTTTATTAACTTGAAGAGGTCACCAGTAAAAACTCACTGTGCATTAATATTCATGTGAAATTTCACAGTAATAAACAAGGCTATACAATTCCTATAGTTACACAGGTAAGGGGTGTGTGTGTGTGTGTGTGTGCTTTGTTGTCCAGATATGACTGAAGACTATAGTTAACTAATTGTATAGGGTTGGGTGTATGTGTGATTAAAAGTGATAACATTCCATTATGTATCTCTGAAAATGATAGACTCATTAAATTGATGATGGATATTGTCTCTTTGCAACTTCGCTGCATCACACACAAGTTGCTCCAGAGTATTTGATTTCTTACATGTAGGAAATGTTACAATTAATGTTATAGTCCTCAGACTATAGGAAAACAGAGTATATATCTCCTTCAACAATTTGGGGAAGGCTGATGCTGGCATAGGAAGAAGCTGAATCATAGGTTCCTCCATCATGACCTAATTGTTCTAATACCACTTGATCATTTAAAGAAAAAAAAAACATGCTGGAAAAAACTTCAGTGCTTTACTGATAATGTCAAAATAGGGTATATGATACAGTTTTCTCTCCCTTTCTCTCTCTCACATGTACATACACAGTGGGGTGTGCGGAGGGTGGGTGAGAGGGGACAGGGCTACGGCACGAGGAGCATGGCCACTGTGCACGAGTGCATGGATGTTGTGCATAGGGATGTGACCAGGGCATGCAGGGGTGTAGCTACAAAAACATTGCCTCCCAGGATGAATCGCACCTCCTGCCCCCATGTCCCTACGCAACTGCACACACACACATTTCTAGACAATAAGGATATAAAAGTAAATAATAAGTGATTATAGGAGGTCCCCCATAACTGTGTGGGATACATTCTGGGGCTTAATGTGAATAATACCAAACATTATTTTTCAAATCATTTGAATAATGCAGCTATTGAGATAAGTATGCCGCTTGGAGAGGAGGCTCTGACATGACCTGACAAAACTTTAGCAACTAAGAGAAAGTAAGTGTTGTAGCCATTATTTGCATTCTAAAGCCTGGTCACAACTGTGAAAAATATAGAAAAAAATTACAATGTATGATTAAAAACCAAAATATCTCAATGTTTCATATGCAGAAAGTCAATAGTAGTCTAATTCTAGCATCTCAGTGCCGCAGTACTGGGCTAATGTTGACCTGCTGGTGCATCAGATGGAGCATAATCAGAAGGTGATCCTGGAGAGGAATTGATATGGGTGCACTGTGTAACATATAACATGTAATGTATACTATTTAAATAAAAAAATATTGTTTAAAAAAACCTGAAAGGCCTGCTAAGAGACTGTGTAGTGTTAGAGCAGATGTAGTGCTCAGTACAGTGAGGAAATATGAGATCGCAAGGACAACATGAGACAGCAGGGTTCCACAAGTGAAAGACTGTATACTGTAATGTATTTTATTTTGCTTTATTACTTCAATTTCTATTTTAGTGCTATGAAATTCAAAGCACAGATTTTTGGACCACATTTCATCATGAGTAATCGAAACAGCGTTTGCTAGTCACCTGGTTATGAAAGACCTCCTGTACAACAATTTGGACAGAAATGGAAGGAAAAGAGAAATAATCGAGAAGTAATGAGATTATCTGGCTGTTTGATAATTCTACTGTCAAAGCACATACACACCCAAACCTGGCTTAATTCACCAAAACCAGGAGGCAAGATAGGCCTTGTTTTATCTTAGGACATCTAGTCTTACAAGTGGATGTACAATATCTCTGCCTTAAATTGGCATAAAGCAAGATTAAGCTGTGAAAATGTTGTTCCTACTGCTTGTGGTATCTAGCATTCTGTGTAAACCCCCAGGGGGAATTAAACACACATCCAACAGGTGGCATGCATTCTCTACAGACTGCTGTCCCCTGTCCCTGCCCCAGTTTTACCAAAAAAGAATCTTTGAGGAGAGGAGACATAAATTTCCTCTAAAACAGTGGTTCTCAACCTGTGGGTCCCCAGATGTTTGTGGACTTCAGCTCCCAGAAGCCCCAGCCACTATGGTCAATGCTCAGGGCTTCTGGGAGCTGAAGTCTACAAACATCTGGAGCCCACGGGTTGAGAACCACTGCTCTAAAATAAGGTAAATCACATGCACTTTACTATAGCCAACAAAATATGATTTTTAAAAGAAGTCCTCTCACTTCTAAATTCACTGAGAGGAATTGCTGGATGTCGTAGTAGATTGTGAAGATGGTGACCCAGAACCTTCTAAAACTGCCTACTTCTGATGTTCTGAGAATGAACCAGTGCATTCTTAAACCTCCTTAAAAGGAAAAATGTCACTTTTCTGTTTAAATATATATGCAAATCATGCACAACTTTTTTCTTGGCAAATACACATTTCTGTGGCAATGTGAGCTTGCATTCTAGACATTGTGCTCCAATGCATTTTGGCAAAGTGGATTTTCAGTGAAGACTGAAGACACACTACACTGTTATACTGCTATTTTTCCACTTTCAGCATCCTGTGGAATTATAAGGTTTGTAGCTTACTGAGGCCAAACAGCTCTCTGAGAATTCTCAATGGCCCTCACTAAACTGCAAACCCCAGGATTCTGTAGGATGTTGAAGGCGGAATAATAGCACGACAACAGTTTAAAGTAGGAAGGCTCTAAGTCTTAGGCCATTTCTACACTAGCCTGTTACAGTGCTATTATTCCACTTTCAACATCCTATGGAATCCTGGGGTTTGTAGTTTAGGCCCCTCCCTAAACTACAAACCCCAAGATTCTGTAGGATGTTAAGTGCAATAATAACACTATAATGGTCTAGTGTGGAAATGGCCTTCGTTACATCAATTTTTAAACATCACATTCTCTTCTTACAGCATCTTCTCCATTCCAGCAGCTCTTTTTTCATCATTTTCTGCTGTTCACGTAGCTTTCACTTTAATCCTTTTCTTTGCCTTCTAGAATGTAAGTAACTCATCCCTCGCATTACTAATTTGTAATTTCCTTTCAAATAGTAATGTTTCCTTCTCTTCACAGTATTCTCTAAGCTTTCTGAGAACATTGTATCTAACTATCACATAAGAGTACTTTCATCTGATGTATTATTTCATTGCAGACTAGACATAGATATTCTACATTAATTTTATTGTATCTTTAATATCTGAGGTCCATCAGAGAATACATAGCCCTCTTTGCAGTCTGGTAGCCCTGAAGTTCACTGGATATGAATGTAGAATTATGTAGCTCGGTAGATAGCTGAGTGACCCTGCCTACTGAATGAGAAAAGTAGGACTCTCTGGTAGCTCAGCTAAGATGCCCATGGAAAAGAGACACCTGTGTTCAAAATCCTCTTGGGCCAAAACACACCAGTTCTACTTTAAATAAACATTGTTAATAAAATATAAAGAATTTTACCATGAAATCCTGCTTTAACTACTGAACCTATAATAACTAACATACTATTTGGGTAATATATCTTGTGCTGTGGTAACTAAGGCCCTTTCCACATGGGGTAAAAAAAACGGCTTAGGGTGACCTCATCCGGAGGTCGTCCACACCGTGGGGTGCACTAGGGCGGTTTGAAAAGTGGAGGTTCCACACCTCAAACTGCCCTAGCGCGGCTGCAAGGGGTGGCGCGGCGCATTTTTAAAAAACCACATTTCAGGTGGTTTTTAAAAAATGCGAGCGCGCTAACCCGTTGCAGCACCCCGTTTGAAACTGCAGGGATGTGCTAGCGTGTCCCTGCAGAGCTGCCCGGGGGTGGGCTTCTGGCTGGCGCGCTGTCCTGATTGGAGGAGCGTCGCCGGAAGTCGCTGGCCGCCATTTTGGGCACCACCGAACGCCGCTGAAATTTGCTAGCGTGTGGAGCGGCGAACGCGCGCTCCCCACAGGGATGGAGCAACCCGTTTTCAGGTAAGATCCATCCCTGCGTGTGCTGCCCCGTTTCCCCGTCCCCCGTGTGGAAAGGGCCATAGAATCACCAGTATTCTTATCCAAGAACAATTTTGGTCTTGAGGGAGGGAACTGACTTTCGGGTCCAAGCAGACCAGAGTGACATCTGGGAGGTAGGGCTCCACCATCTAAGCCCTGCCCCTGCCACTTACATCATTTTCCCCTGCTCCTGGCCCCAGTGCCCCTTTCTAGAGTCTACATCCAAAGAGACGGAGAATTTTAAATATCTCTTTGATCACAGAAAGTTTCTTTATACCACCTTGTTTATACCACATTGTCATGGTGGGAGGGAACAACTGAATTCCTATATAATATTTGTTTGAAAGAAAAAAGAATTTCCCCCACATCCTTCTTGTCTCCTCACTTTGGGGGAAATGGCTTTTGAAAGAGATCAGCCTCCTCCAGACTCCACCCAGGCCAGTGGCATCTGGAGGTTGTCACCTACTGTTGGAGATGGACACCATGGACTTCTTCTACTTATTTCAGCTAACTGGATCTGAGTACCATTAGCATAAGACTTGGTCAAATTTTCCTAGCATGAAACCAACATGATGGCCCAATTTGTAATAGACTGTAGGCAGGAGTAAACAAAATGTCAACTCAGAAGGAAGAGAGGAAGAATAGCAAGAACTAGCACCATGGTTTTGTTGTCAGGGTTGACATAAAGACTCAGTTTATATTTTTGGGAATATTACAATTTAACTCCTAACTCCCCAACTCCTTGTGAGAATCGCACACATGCATATACATATGTGTGTGTATGTGTATATATGTGTGTGTGTTTTAAAAATCATGTATATAAATGTTTACAAAAACCCTTCTTGACCCCTAGTCCCGTTATCTTATTCTTTTCCTGGGTACAATTTTGGATTCTTTCAGTCAGTTTCAATAGAATTGCTGAACTGTTCATGGGAATCCATGAACATGTTCATTTCTGACCCTGTGAATTTTGAACAGCTGAGGTCACCCCTAACAATACAAGAGTATGAAATAGATCATCTGCTAGTTGACTTAAAATGTGTTTTATTCTATTTATTTTAGGATTTAATTTCCCCCTCAGCCTTACAGCTATCTCAAATTCCCTGGGAGGAAGAACTTTCTGACACACTTTATGCCGCCCTCTGGGAGTTAGTAGCTTTAGCACTAATTCAGCACTGAGTGGTTCACAGGATGTTTAGAACCAGAATGCTCATCTGCTGTTCAATATAACAGAAACATCTACAACTGCTTGGGAAGAATCTTTTATAAAGACAATGCCTGTATCATATCACCTTTGAGTGCTAATATTTTTGGTGGGTTCTATCTTTCAAGACAGGAAAGTGGTGCAGCAATTCAACTGTGTCTTCTTCAGTTTGATCCACACATCTTTTCTAATCTCCTGCCTTCATGATCTGTTGAGGTTGAACCATATTCAGCCTCCATACAGTGAAATGGAATATTATGCGTAGACCGTATTTTCCACTGTTCCTTTAATCTCCTCACTGCTTTCATCTTTCCCCTCCACCCATGTCTCAAACTTTTGAACATAGTCAAACAACTGAAAGTCAAATAATTTGATGGCAGAGTTTGCATTCCATTGATGCATCAGTAGAAGGAGTGTGATGAGAAATTTATTCCAACATCCTCTCGAGAATTGCTTAAATAGTTACACCTCTTTCTTTCTTCCTCTGAAGATTTCACTATACTTCCCATAAGTATGTTACGACATTTCTTTTAGGTTTCTGAAGAGTGGAGTGAGTAAACCTGCCTGGAAATATCTGTATAAATATTCTTGAATGTTCTGAAATGGAACTACACCTGACTGACACATGACAAGCATGTTTTCACCCAAGACTTCTCTGGAGTCATTTAGATCAATGTTCCTCTGCTTATGTGTTGTGTAAGAACAGCATTTTCACCCCCATTTTATCCTAGCCAGCATCATATTTGTGCCTATTGTCTATTCTTGGAAATTGTACAGGGACAAGCGGCCAATCGCTCATCAGTCCAAGAAACACTACTTTGAGTAGCACTGATTTAGACCACCAGGAGAAACCTTTTTTTTTTTTTTTTTTTGGAAAGTAAGATATTAATTCATTCTATTTACCACATATTTTATAACATTTATATTCTGTCCTTATAATTTTAGTTACATATATTTTACTTAATTCTTCATACTTTGCTATTTCTTGACTCTCACGTTAGACTATTTTTTTTAAAAAAAATAAACTAATAGTGCCATAGTAATTTCAAACTCTAATTAAGTCTTCATGTGTAACTGTAGAATGAATTCTGATCAGCTTACCTCAGTTCCATTGCTACCAAAGTATTATATTTATGCAATCAAAATATCACTTCTACTGTTATTTCAACTTTTGTTTAATGAATAATGTTAAAGGTTAAGCATGCTGCAAAGAATTCTCCTCTACACTCAGGCATCCACATTTTGTATTAACACATGTGAAACTGGCTAACATATTTCACATATGTACAGGTGTATTTATTAGTATCAATGTAAAAAAAAATCCTTTATGAAGATATATTTTCCAGGAAGGAAAATAAGACATTCAGATATTCAAATATGGGATATTTTGTCACAGTTTGTCAAAATAAGCAACTTACAACATGCGTATAGAAAACAGTTTCGCCGGAAGGCTTCATTGCAAACAGAGTGACAGGAGAAAAACACAAAACTCTATAGGGAAAGCATTTTGCTAGTTCTCCCTCTGAGATGTTAAGGAGAGATATTTGATGATATTAAGGGCAAATTATAGTAAGCTGCAGACTACCAGACTTTTTTTGTAGAATTTCCTCTTTGGCTGAGTGCTCTGAAAGGTTTTTGCATACAAACACCCAGCAGGAAATCTGGAAGCTATTTCAGAAGTGTTACCCTTGATCAAATTCAAGAATTACTACCTTGGAAATACGGAAGTTACATCAGTATCAGCTGTCTCCCTATTTTCTTCCTATCTGTTTTCTCTGTAATTGGCAACACAACACAGCCATAAGGAACAATAGTCTGGTTGTTCAAGAGTGCCATGATTGCTACTTAAAGGGGAATATAGCCAGCTAGTCCATTCCATGAGTGTTAAAATATGAGTATGGGGGGAAAAAAAGCCTATATGCTAATTCTATTGCATTGGGAGAGCATAAGAACATAAAAAACATGACAGATTGGACCAAAGATCTATCTGATACAACATTCTCTTCACACACTGGCCAGTCATTTCCCATGCAAATACTGCTAGAAAGACATCCATTCTTCATCCATTGCACAGTTTTATACATCTTGATCATACCCCCCTTTATGGACTTTTTCTAAAGCCATTTCTACACTACACTGTTATAGTGTTATTATACCTCTTTCAACATCCTATGGAATCTAGAGATTTGTACTTTAAGTAGAGGCATTTAGAATTCTCAGCCAGAGAGCTCTTTGGCCTCAGTAAACTACTAATCCCAGAATTCCACAGGATGCTGGAAGTGGAGTAATAGCGCTGTAACGGTGTAGTGAAGAAATGGCCTAAATGAAACAATCTCAAATACTGTAACATTCCCTCACGAAGCAGTTGTTCCCATTCCATGATGGTTGCTCCTTTTGGTATCTTTGCAGCTCTCTCTCTCTCTCTCTCTCTCTCTCTGTATATATCTCTAAAAGTTTGGTGATCAGAGCTACACAGAGTATTCCACGTTTGGTCACATCATGGATTTCAATAAAATCAGTATGATATTGACAGTTTTATTTTCAATACCTTTTCTAATTATGACCATTATAAAATTCAATTTTTGAAGCACCTACACCATGAGTCAAAATTTCCATTGACCTTTCTATACAACCCTCAAATTCACTTTCTTGGCCAGTCACTGCCAGCTCAGATCCCAATAGTAAATATATGAACTTGGGATTTATTAATTTTTTTAAAAAAATCTGCAATATGTATCACTTCATGCTTGCTTACTGTCTTATCTACCATTATACTACTACCTGTTCTCCCAGTTTGTAATGTCAGTAATTAATTCATGTTCTCACCATCTTAAATAATTCAATGTTATCAGCAAAACTTGGTTTCTACACTCTTAAGCTTTGATTTCAGAACATTCATGAATAAGTTAAAAAGGAACAATCCCCATACTAATATCTAGGGGACCCTCTGCCCATATCCTTCCATGGTGAGAACTGACCATTTATTCTTGCTCAATGCTTCTTGCTCCTTAGTTAGTTTCCAGTCCATAAGAGGACTTCTATTATTCCATGACTGCTAAGTTTGCTGATGAATCTTATTTACTTTTCTTTATTACTTTATTACCTGCCAATTTTAAACTGTTAATCAGTATTTACAAATGATCTATGATTGTAGAGGAGGCCCTGTGTATCTTCTCTGACTGCACACATCTAGCCTATTTCCGCACTAGCCTGTTTTAGCGGTATTATTCCACTTTCAACATCCTATGGAATTCTGGGGTTTGCAGTTTAGGGAGGACCATCCTCCCATAGGATGTCAAAAGTGAAATGAAAGCGCTATAACACACTAGTGCTGAAATGGCCATTGAGAGGACATCTTCGCAAAGTTAGTATTATATTATGATTTATTATCCATTTATCCCACTCTTCCTCCAATGTCTTCTGTCATATGTGCCTTCTATGGTACAAGCAAATCTTTTCCCTGCTTCTATACCCCATTTAGAAAGTGATCTACTTGAAGGGGAAAAAAAGAAAAAAGAAAAAAAAAAGAAAACTTTATTTTTTTTTTTAATACTGGAAACAATATTTTGTGTGCAAACATCATTTAGGCATGTGATAGCCCCTCCAGTGCACACACCCACTTGCAATCTGAGGTGGTACAACCATGATACATGTTTATTGTCTCAGTGTCAGTGGGTTCTTTGAATGAGTTACTTCCACAGTTGTCATACCTTGTGTATGCTCTGTACTTGTTTGGTTACCAACCCAACATCCAAATAATGCTGTTCCTACTTCTGTTCACACCTACCAAAAATACAAAATGCACTTATACATCCATTTACTGAAAATCTATGTTACTTTCTAAGTGAGGTGTGCTCTGGGTGCTGACTTCCAGTTGTGGAGGAAATAAAATGGAATAGGTTGTATATCTGTTTCTTCTTTAGCAGTTCACTGTAGCCTAACATTTCCATTAAAACTATTATGCATACTCCAGAGGGAATGAAGGTAATGCACAGTTATGGGTTTGAAGTGGTTATTTGGTTGAGGTTAGTTTATTTTCTTTCGCTTTTATGTGAAACAAACAGAAAGAGATGGATGCTTTCAACTTCCTTTTAAAAGTCAGTCCCTAGAGCTGCCAATTGGCCTTGCACTCTTTCAGGAACAAAATTTATAAAACATTTACAAGCATTGTCTGGTTGTAGACACACTTTGCTGTCTGAGTAACATTACATGAAAAGCTTCTCAACTCATCACTGTGATCCAAGCTGCCACTTAACCAATACCATTGTCTGAAAGAGCAAGAGGGCTACTGCTCAGATATACAGACTGAGCTTCCACCATGATGATTTTGTATTTCCAGTTTTTTATGCGAGAACTAAATGTTACAGATGGTGTGTGGCAGGTGCTTAAAAAAAGAACCTGTCTTGACTATCCTCCCCACCCCCCATAATATGTAATAAAATAAAGCATGTGACTTCACAATGGCATGTTGTGAAGTCTCCTCCCACTTCTTATTGCATAAAATACCATTACAATATTGAACATTCATTTTGCTAGACGTTATGAGAAGGAGGGAAAGACACAAGAGCAGTGATTTCAATAGTAGCCACATACCTTGTAAAAATGAGTTCATGCATGAAAAGGACTATAAATGACTAAATAACTTGATGTTATAAGCATGTCTAAGACCTTTTCTGCACAAGGCTGTTATAGTGCCATTACTCCACTTTCAACATCCTATAGAATCTTTGGGTTTGCAAACCCAAGGATTCCTTTGGATGTTGAAAGTGGAATAAGAAGAAACCTATGAGGAAAAGTAGGGTAGTATGGTTCAGGGAATCGAAAACAGCATTGTACATGAGAGAGTGAGAATTCGCTTGTGATAAAAAGGTTCTCATAGTTCTCAAAAATATTTAGGATGGAAATAACTTGATTGTTAGGGGGAAAAAACAGGAGGAAAAGAAACTAGTAGATCTATCCGTCAAAAGTTTTCTGAGTTCCTAAGTCTTAAAAGTCTGGGCTTGTTAGTGCTGAATGAAAGTTGAAATCTCTCTTTCTCTCTCTCTCTGAGATACTCTTCATCCTTAATATGTTATATGGTAGGTAGCAATGGCATGGTGAGGGAACAGCTGTGCTATTGAATTTTGCTGATACAAAGGGAAGAGAATTTTGTTTCAGATTGATTTTGGAGAATTTAGTGAAATTTTGCAAATTTCAAATTTGGGATGGAAAGAACTAGAAGTGTTGTTGATAGTGGTGGATTTCTTCATCCCTATGTTCTCCACTACCCCAAAGGATAGGACCGTAGCTTTAAGTTACAGGAGAGTAGATTTTGTTTGAACATCAGAAAGAACTTCTTGACTATAAAAAGAGTTTGACAGTGGAATCAATTATCTAAAGAGGTGGTAGGACCTTTTTCTCTAGATGTTTTCAAAAAGAGGCTAGACCTGCTACCTGCTGGGGATGGTCTCATTGGATTTACTTCACTGAGTGAGGGGCTGAACTCTAAGATCTACAGGACCCCTTGTAACTTTATAATTCTATTATTCTATGTGGAAATTCTTGCAATAGGGAGGGAAAAATAGTCAGTACTGGTTTTATAATGACTATAGCCTGGTACATATATGTATGTTTGAGGATGCCAAAGAGGAAGAAAAGTTGGTTCAGAAGTCTCAGCAATATGAGCCTGAACCAATAAAAAGCCTGGCTCCAAACTAAGAAGACTTAGCATTGTGGCAGCCATGCCCCCCCAATGATAGCACCCTTTGACTGGCCATGTGAGATTTTTAGTTCTGGGAGGCAGCAATAGAGTTCTCTGTTTAAATCAAGGATGGGGAATGTTGGAGAGTGCCTGGACCCATTCACACTAGATGATTATAGTGTTCTGATTTCATTTTTTTGTGGGGGGGTCATGGTTCTGTCCTATGGAATCCTGGGATTTGTAGTTTAGAAAAAGTTATTTAGAATTCTCAGCTAAAAAGATTAAGTGGTTCAGCAGACTATGAACCCAAGGAATTCACAGACTGTGTAATATAGTATGATAACTGTTTTGTGTGAGAGGGTCCCATGTGACAGGTTTATGGCCCAGGATAGCCTTGATACTGCAAAGACTTCCAAAAAGTCCAAATGTAAGCACCCTGAAAATGGCTGCTTTGGAGAGAGAAAAAACCTGTTTATGTTAAGCATTGCTGGTGGGTCCTGAAACCTTTTTAAAAGGGCATACTACTGTTTCTGTAAGCTGATAGGAGATGCAGTTCACCCCCTTTTTCAGAAAAAAAAATGGCTTAGTTAGTACAAGGCTGGGTGGAAAAATGCCTGAGAGGGTCTGAATGTGGCCTTCAGGCAGTTCTATGACCATCTCAGATTAAAAGGCTGTGCTATGACCATCTCGGATTAAAAGAGATTAAAATCTGAGACCATCTCACATTAAAAGGGGCATTGCAGGAAATGCAGTTACCTATTTCCTTGTGGGGGAAGGCAAGCCAGCATCAGGACTCATGGGCTCTGTTATGACCCTGAGGCACTATATGCTGTCAAAGAATACCTGGTGCCAGTATCAGCCCTATCCAATTGTGTAACCAGTTGCAAACTCCTTGCCTAATTTTTTGAAATAGAAATCCATAAAATATTCTCTAGTATTTGCTTCCTGGCTTCAGGTCAAATGGATTAGTCATGTACTGTAATTATTGCCACTTCATGTAAGCCTCTGCTTGGCATACTAGAAATAATTTGTCAAAAAGACATCTCAGTGACCAAATGGAATCACACTCTCAAATCAAAATTCTAGGTCAGGGATAAGTTTCACGTGCTCATACTTCAGCTGTCCAAATTAGATCTGCTGTCTAGAGCAAACACTATATTTAATATATATAATTTCCACTAATTCTGTCATCTATGTAGGTGATCTTTAACCTTCACAGTGATGAATATTCATAGAGGACTGACCTTGTCAAAAATCACCCTGGGATTCTCTCACCTTTGTAGGCTATGATTAGATATTCTCACACAGAATATCTATGTGCTTTGTGCTTTCTCTAATTCTTCAAATATATGTATGAAACTACTCAAATAGCTAAAGAGGTGTAGTATCTTTTTTATTTTACCAGTAAGTCTATCAAGAATATTATTTTTCAGCAAACATATTGCCCGGCTGAAGTTCATCAAAGACCCAACTCAGGGATTTTATCTCTAGTAATAGCCAGATGCTTCAGGAGTTCACAATGGCATATTGGGTGATGATTTTCCCATCTTTTCTATGCCCAGCATCTGATCTTCAGAAGTATTCTTCCAGAATAATGATGCATAAATGGAAATCTTATTTTCTCTCTGCATAGGTATACAACCTGATTTCTTTTGCCATCATATTTCAAGTGTTCCCTAACTCTTCAGAATAGGAGAATCAAAAGAGCTACCATATAGTTTCAACCCAGGTCAGAGTGGATGTTGATGGCATCTTCTCTGTACTGGAGGCTGTATTCATCTCATTCTCCCTTCAGCTGTGTTTCAGTTCTTTCAAAATCTGATTACTACCATTTACTCTATAACAATCCCCAAAAATTTCAGCTGGTTCGAAATTCAATGACCAGGATACTATGAGTTGCTTATGCTTGAATGTACTGAACCCATTTTACAACAGCAGCACATATTGTCTATTGTTTCTGAGCACAATACAGTGCCTAGTGGTTATATTTAAACACCTGTCAACCCCTGCCCCCCCCATGATGGCTTAAGTCAAGAATATCTAGTGGCTGTGTCCACCTATAGCCAACTAAGTTTTTTTGTTCGTTTATTAGTTTGTTTGTTTTTAAATCATGGTTTAGATTAGCAAATGCACATCTAGTTGGGTTGGAGAAGACATCTTTCTGTGTGGGTCTGGCCTACCTCAAGGGGTCAATATAGCTCACCTTCCTCCTTTTTTTGTCAGGTTAAGACTTCTTTTTAAGGTTTAATTGTACAACAGGGACAAAAGTATTGCCAGATATGATCTACTCACAGCTTCAAAATTCTACCTTTCACCCTTCACCTATAATTCCCAAAGCATAGTTAGTTGTATAATATATAATACATTTACATTTGTTCACATTACCACAATAGGTATACACATAATAATTGGGAAATTCCCCAATGGAAGAGAAAGAAAGTGAGAGAAAATTGATAATACATGAAGAGCATGTGGATTGCATCATCATCACGACTACCATCATCAATCTCATTCTTTTCCTTAGGCTTAAAGTTGCTTGTAAAGGTTAAATACATACAGTTTGTAAATGTCTGCAGAAAAAAACAAAACAAAAAAACATAATTAAGCTAAAAATAGAATTAAAAGCAGTTAAAAACAAGACAAATAAACAGTACAACACATTCTGAACATCTCTTTCCCCCCCAGTCAATCAACTGTCGAAGGTATACTGAAACAAAAAGATCTTTACCTGCCTATGAAGGGATAAAAGAGAGGTCACTAGTCTAACTTGTCCAGGAAGGGAATTCAGGAATCTGGAAGCAATGACTGAGGCCTTTTCCACATGGGGTTTTTGAAATGGTGCAGTCCATCCTCCAAGAAAGAGATCTGTACCTCGGACTGGACCGGGTCGGACCTATTTAAGGTAGATCCATACCTCAGTTTCATCCAGAACAACCCCAACTGGTCCTCCAGTGTATTTTTGAAACACCTGCTTCTTTCAGTCTTTCAAAAGCACACAGTGTGCCACTGCAAGCTTGCCCCCTTATGCAGATTCACAGGCTAGCACCAATGCAAGTCTGCGCTCTGCCCAGGGGCGGGCTTTAGGCTGGCAAGCTTCAGCGGTTGGTCAAGACCCTCAACCAACCGGAAGCTGCCATTTTGGATGCCGGAGCAGTGCGTACTGACAATCACGCACTGCTCTGGAGTGCCGTGGATCAGACCAGGGAGCCAAAAGGTCCGGTGAGTAGCGGTGCAGAGTGTTCCTTCACCAGGTGTGGAAAAGGCCTGAGAAAAATGTGTTCCCACCACCTGTACCTGTGAGCATGGTGAGTCAAAGAGAAGCCCCCATTGCACCACAGAAAAATCCCTAAACCCAGGCAGACTTATATGGAAGAATACAGGTCTTCAGGAAAGCTGGACATGAGCCATACAGGATTTTGTAGGTCATTACTGACTCTCTGTATTTTACCCAGAAATTACTAAATTCAAATGAAGATGACCTATATGCTTATATTTTGTTTACATCTCTTACATCTTTCTCTCTCTCCTATGGAATATTGTTTTCTCTCTTTCTGGCCCTTTCCACATGGGGGACGGCGAAACGGGGGAAAACGGGGTGGCATACGTGGGGACGGAGCTTACCTTGCAGTGGGAGGCTCCATCCCCATGGGGAGCAGCATGCATTCGCCATTCTAAACGTTGGTGGCGGCTGGTGGTGGCTGGCGGCAGCCGGCGGCAGCCAAAATGGCGGCTGGCGGCTTCCAGTGGCGCTCCGCCAATCGGGGCAGCGCACCAGCTGGAAGCCCACCCCGGGCAGCTCTGCAGGGATGCACTAGTGCATCCCTGCAGTTCTTAACGGGGCACTGCAACGAGGTAGCACGCGCGAGTTTTAAAAAGTGGTCTTTATAAAACACAGAGTACCATTCCCGCGGCTGCAGAAGGGCAGTCTAAGCTTTAGAACCTCACCTTTTTTCACTGCCCTAGCACACCCCATGGTGTAGACGCCCTCCGTGTGGAAATGGCCTCTGTCTCTCTGTCTCTCTGTCTCTCTGTCTCTCTCTCCCTCTCTCTCTCTCTCATTTTTATGTGAGCTCCAGTAAGTCTTCCATCCATTGTTGTATATGATGTGTTCATGAATAATGTGGTTGACCTCTAGGGTTAGTACAAAATTGATATGTTTCACTCCTTCTTGTTAGAGGAAAATATGGGTTGCACATATGGATTAAGATTCCTCTGTGGCCATTTCTGCCCTACACAGTTATAGTGCTCTTATTCCTCTTTCAACATCCTATGGAATCCTGGAGTTTGTATTTTAGGGAGGGGCCTTTAGAATTCTCAGCCAGAGAGCATTTTGGCTTCAATAAACTACAAACCCCAGAATTCCACAGAATGTTGAAAGTGGAATCAGAGCACTATAACAGTGTAGGGCAGAAAGGTCCATAATTACCATATGGTCTATTGGAGTCCCTAGTTCCTTTTCACATGTATTATTGTTGAACCATACCACCTGTCATATATTTGTGTATTTCATTTCTTTCTGCTTAAATTAAGTAACTGACATTATCTCTGATTTTGTAAATTTGAATCTGATTTTATAATTTTGGGGCCAGCTCTCCAATCTGTCAGGATCATTTTGATTCCAGATTCTGTCCTCTAGGTCATTAGTTACTCCTAGCAATTTGTGGTCATATTCTTATGTGTTCTTTCTATTCTGTCAGCCATGTTGCTTATGGAGATCTAGGACAACAGTGGGCTTAGGGCAGAATTGTGAGACACTCTACTACTATTTTCTGTGATGAAGAAAATGTGTTTAAAATCATAAGTCTTATGGGCTACTTGTACTTTAAAACAATGAAACAACAGGCCTGAGTTTGAGTCTCAGCATTTGTGTGCAGTGTGTAGTAAATTTCAACATGGTCCAAATACATACAGATTAACTGTTTCAAGGGGAGCCTCCAAACCAGAGCTTGAAGTGGATTCATTGATGCTTTTCAAGACCCATCTAATGACTGAACCACAAAATACAAGGCTGATGTATATAATGCCTAGGATGTGGGCAGTGAGTGGGAGCATATTCAACATAACATGAAGTGCCAATATAACAGATATGGAATTACTGTCAAACAAGTAGAGTTTGTTCTCTGTAACAATAACTATGCTGAAGCTATACAATGTCTGTGAATGTTCTAAAATGTGGAATTAAGTTGAGAAGTATCAAAGGCCATTTCCACATGAAATTGCTGTCCCATGATAGGGATGCATTGGCAGCAGTCCGCAAGTTGTGTTTTTGCACAAGGTCATTGTGGTCCCACTGCCAACACATCTCCACCCATTGCAATTGTGGTATATTCCATTAAAGGAAAAAAAAAAATCCATTAAAAGCCTGCAATCACATGATGCTCCTGTAAAATGGGGGAAAAACACCACCCATCAATGCCGAGTGTGAAAGCTTCACCCAAGCCCTGTACTCAAAGCCTGCCTAGCCTGACACCTGTTTGTGTTCAGGTCTGAACAGCCAGGGAGATCTCTGAATCAAGCCAGGGCCAGGACAAATGGGTCCGCCTCAGTTCTCCCTCCCTGAGAACGTAGTCCCCTTCTCACTCTTGTCCCCCCTTGGCTTCTTCCTTTCAGGATTCTCCCCTTTTACTGCCTTCCCTAAATCTGCCCTTTTCCCAGATGTAAGGATCAGCAGTTAATTAGATTTTCCAAGACTGTGGTACTGTTGGCACTAAGGTCAAGATGTTATTATTGGTAGTGTGTATATTCTAGGATTCAGAATGAGGCTGTGACACTGTTTTAAAGAACACAGAACTTCAAACATTTTATTGCAACACTGTTGCTTTAAATGTGCTTTGTAACTAAATGTTTACAAACAGCACACCATTCTTCTCTCTCTCTCTCTCTCTTTCAATTCATTCACTATCTCTCGTACACCCATTTTCTCAGTTTCCTCTCTCACAGAGCTCTTCAAATTTCCAACCTCTCCAAACACACCACAAATCACACTCCTCTTCAAACACAGAGAGTTAAAATTAGTTATTTTTCTCTTTCCACAAGCCCCTCCCCTGGGCTATCCAAGGTCCCATTTCACCATCCAATCAGCTTAAACACTCTTAGTTGCCAGGGAGGCTCTGTTGTCAAGACCCCCTCCCATCAAGTTCGTCACAGCTGCCATTGCTGGGGGCCATGTGGAATGGGGGAAAGTGTGATCTAGGTGCTTCCTTCCCTAGTGCCGCATGGGAAAGAGGCTGGCTGCACTGCAGAAGGAAGATGCATGTCACTCATGCTCCCATCCGCAGGTAGCTGGCCAGGTGCAGAGGCAAGCATTGATGACACACTCCCATCCCAGCAAAGGTGCTGCTGGGATTGCAACAGGATATCACTGGAAGGAGTTAAGGAGTTAAGGAGGTAAGGTGTGCTGGAATACATTGTGTAAGATGCTAGATGCTATACAAGTAGTGCAATGTATTGGAAGTGTTGGAAATCCTATCAAATGCTGAAATGCATATGTGCACACCTCTATATATGTATACCTCTAAGTGACATCCCTTTGCCCTCAAAAGATAAAAGTTATAAAGCATCAGTAAAGTGTAAATTGATATCCGTTACCACTGCGATGCACTAAATGCCATATTCGATGTACTTCTGTGGTACGTGCCTTATAAATTTGATATGTGTTCCTGTTATATATAAGCTACATGGTCCAGACAGAGTCTATAGAAGCTAGGTGCCTAGATTCTGAAATATCTGTAAAGTAAGTACTAATAAACTGGAAATCAATGAAAGATGATGACCCTTCTTGGAAGCAGACTCCTGAAGGAAATATTCATGTTACACCTGCTAGACAATACTATTGTTCACAAACTTGGGAGCTGAGTTGACAATGTGATAAATTCTAAGGAACTTTAGCTGAGAAATATAAGGAATATAACCTTCAATCCATCAACTAAGAGATGGGGTATGGAAAACACACTTGTTTCCTGAAGGTTCTAACTGCAGTATTACTTGTTCCCACACGGATCAGAAGTAAGAGATAATCATCAGTGGGCATCTTGTCAGCTTCTCTGTTATATGGTGAATATTTCCTCACTAAGCATTTGCTGGTTTGGAAAGCATCATGCCCTGCATCTCCTCAACCATACTTTGCCTGCACTTGACTGCTCAAGGAAGGATAAACTTAGGAATGCAGGTGGCTGAATTTCTGATTGATGTATTTGTACTAAAGTTATGACCAACACATTAACCTACAGCATGGTATCTGACCTCTTTGTCTTGGCACAAATCCAGTGACGCTGCTGCTTCTTTTCCTCTCAGGTGGAAAACACCACATATCACTTCATCCCCTGGAACTTGCCGAAACCTTTCAATCCACAGAATCCTCAAGGCTACCTCTTTGATCTTCAAGGAGTAGTATTGTTGCCCTTCATTCTCAGCCTCATCATCTCTGATCAAGGGGAGAACTTAGAATGGATTGTGCAGCTCCAAACTCACAAAATAATCCCTAATAGGGATGATATGTGTGTCATAGACCATTTCTGCACTAATTGTTATAGTGCTATTATTCTACTTTCAATATCCTGTGGAATTCTGGTGCTTAAAGTTTACTGAGGCCAAAGAGCTCTCTGGTTGAGAATTGTTAATGCCCCTCCCCAAACTGCAAACCCCAGGATTCCATAGGATATTGAAAGTTGAATAATAGCACTATAACAATGTAGCATGGAAATGGCCACATTCTTCCAAGTATCTGTTTGCATTCCTCCAAGTATCTATTTCTTTCATTTGGAAACTGCTCTCCTGTCTAGTGGCATCTCCACTGTGTTGTGCCCTTCCTAGAGAGTCCAGAAAGTTTTCATACTCTCTGATATGTTTCAGTGCCACAAGCTGTCATCTCGTCAAACAGGTTGCCCGTGCTGCAAGAACAGCTGTCGACATCATCATGCAAGAAAAGACATGTAGCACAAGTTAGGTCACTGAAACACTTCCCTCACCATATACGTTTGGTCATCTTATATAGGAGTGTCGCAGCACTCCAGGTCTCTCCTCCAGTACTCCTTAAAACACCCAAGTAAAACTTGTGTTTTCCTCCTTATCTACTGAGATCCTGGTCAGAACATCTCCAGCACTGATTGTGGTCTGATATGTTGAGTGATAAAACTTGTCCATTGTCTAGTATGCATGCAGGATATTGTTCTGTTGGATCAGTTGTACTCATTGAATTATTTTTGATATTTGCTAGAATGTAGTTCTAGAGGGAGCCATCTACAGAGCTTTCCTAGTTCAGTAGCCCACTTGTTCTGTAGGTTATTTAGATCAGAAGCCAGTGATACAGGGATTTGTGTGTTTGTGGGACATTATCCAGTTTATAAAAGAACTATAATACCTTAGGAGTCTTGGAAGCTGCCAGGGATTCCAAATCAAATGTAGCCCTTAAGCAACCTCAGAGTTGGAGGCATTGCCAGAAGGTAGATTCTGGCTAAGATTTTTTAAATGACTGTTCAGACAGGGAATTAAATTCTTCTGGCCAGCCCCAGTGTTTTTCAGATTGGTTTTATCTGCTTGGATGATCTGTTTTTCTTTTTCTACTGCTGTTTATTTTTGATGTGGTTGACATTAAATTTCTGTTGGATCTTTACTTCTTTCCCCCTCCTCCTCCTCCTGCTCCTTCTCCTCCATCTTCATAAAGAGTGCCCTGGCTCATAGGATGAGGAGCAGTCGTAGGCCCTTCTGCAGTAGCCTCTCATCCTGATATGAGGATGGGAGAGGAGCAGGTGGGACCACAATGAAGTCATGCATAAGCATCATCATGGTCCTGCTCCTCTCCTGTCCCCAGGCAGTGTGATCATGGATAAAATCATTGATGGGTTTTCCCCATCAACGGCACATGATCACACCACCATCCTACACTTACCTGTCCTATAGAAAACCTAGAAGCATGATGGTAGTGCCTTCTACCCCAGCACAGCCTGAGAAAGTACCTGGCTGTGGTGTCCAAAGAAAAGGCACTTCCACTGGGCTCCTTTCTGCAAAGAGCTGGTCTGCTGTTGAGGTGAGCACACCCATCATGCTCCCTTCCTAGCAGAGCCATTACTGGGATCGCCAACAGAGGACTATGCAAGAAGGTAGGGTGCAGAAAGAACCATAGTCATGTGGGCCTGGACATAACTCTGGGCCACAGCTTAGACACCTGCTTCATGGTCAGGTGAGCCATACACCTGTGGGAGGTGAGTAATTGTCACATCCTAATAATGTAGAAGGTAAGAACTGCAAGATAGTTTCAAACTCATCTTGTAGATCAGGAATTAGTTAAGTGTGGCCCTTAGACTGGACATCTCTCCAAGTCATTTTTTGCACACACCTAACCAGTGCAGTCTCAGCCCCTTCTCAGATAAAAAAATTTCAGCACTACCAGTCTAGTCCAGACCTTCTACTCAAAGTTACAGCGTTATGCTGTCACAATGTAACTTATCCACATATCTTTACTGGACATCAAGCAGATCAACTTCTTTCCAAGCATTCCACATCTCAATGTCCACTTTTGCCATCTCAAAGTTAATTTTTCAGTATTGCTGCCTGAAAACACTAGCTCTGCACTCTTCTCCTATTTATACTGATGCTATCCTCTTGGCTCAGTCTTCATTCTGTCTCTAAATATTAGGTAGCAGAGGTTACAAATTAGGAAAAAATGCATTTGCAAGTTGCAAAGAAGCAAAGTTGTTGCACTGTTTTTGTTGCAAGGTAGGAAAGCTGTTGGACTACAATTGTTTTACTACTTCTGGAGGCCTCAGGAGTGTCCAAGCCTTCTGTGAACTGATCTTGGAAGTTGTTTCTATTTTTGAATTCAGTGAAGACCAACTGTACTAGCATGTTTAGTCCTCTGAATCTGACATGTAAATCTTTCATTTTTATGCATGCAAACAAAACATTTCCAAAACTTTTCTCTAGCTGAGAACACAAGGTATCATTTCCCCCTTCTCTGTTGTGATTTTTTTTTTTTTTGGCCTTTTTTTGCTATTGCTAATGTTGGGCAGGGTCCAAAAATCTTTTGCTGGAACAACAAGGATAAGAGAATTTGAAGATATTCTCTACATGACTGATTTCCAGAGACAGCTCTGGTGGCATATCCTTATCTTGAACTCCACAACTTGGGCACCCACCTCTCTATCATCTCATCTACCACTTACTGCTTTGCATTGTTTAGGGAATGCCCACTCTCTCTGCCTTATTTTGGATTCATCCTGATATTGAGGGCCCTTCCTCCACATGTGATTTCGTGTGACTTTGGAAAGAGTGTACAGAGGAATAATAACCTTTCTCCCCCATAGATTTCTCATCTCTTTATGAGTCCCATAATTTTGATTGCTGATTCCCTCCCTCCTCCTCCTCCTCCTCCTCTGCCGCCGCCGCCGCTCCTGCTTCTTCTTCTTCTTCTTCTTCTTCTTCTTCTTCTTCTTCTTCTTCTTCTTCTTCTTCTTCTTCTTCATCATCATCATCATCATAATAATAATAATATTTATTTATATCTCGCCTCTCCCAATGGATCGAGACGGTACTACAACAGTATATAAATACATTAAAAGCAGTTAAAACATAACCCATCCTCCCCACCCACCAACCCATCTAAACCCCTTAAAACACATTAACTATTAAAAACAAGAAGACAGTTGGTGGGAGGTGGTGGAGCACTAGTCTGGGAAGGCCTGTCGGAAGAGAACAGTCTTGACCGCTTTTTTAAAGCAGTCAGGACTGGTAATCTGCCGGGTCTCTTCCGGCAGGCCATTCCATAACTTGGGGGCGATAGAAGAGAAGGTCCTCTGGATAACTGCAGCCAACCTAGTTCTGACCGGCTGCAGTAAATTCCTCCCAGAGGACCTTAATGTTCAGGGCGGATTATATGGGAGAAGGCGATCCTGCAGGTAGGCTGGCCCCAAGCCATGAAGGGTTTTAAAGGTAAGAACCAACACCTTGTACTATGCCCGGAAACTAATAGGCAGCCAATGTAAGGACTTCAGAATTGGTGTTATATGGTCAGTTTTAGATCTTCCGGTGACCAACCTGGCTGCCATATTCTGAACTAATTGAAGTTTCCAGACTAAGCACATGGGTAGCCCTATGTAGAGCACATTGCAGAAGTCGAGTCGTGAACTTACCAGCACAAGCACCACTGTTTTTAGGTGTTCCAGTTCCAGAAAGGGGCGCAACTGGCGTATCAGCCGAAGCTGATAACAGGTACTTCTGGCCGCCGCTTTAATTTGGGCTGTCATCTGAAGCGGCGAGTCCAGGAGCACCCCCAAGCTGCAGACACAGTCTTTCAGGGGAAGTGTGACCCCATCTAAGACTAGTTGACAAACCTCCATACCTGGGCTAGGGCCCCTAGCAGTGAGTACCTCCGTCTTATTTGGATTCAGCTTCAGTCTGTTTTTCCTCATCCAGTCCATTACTGCTTCAAGGCATTCATTTAGAGGTGAGATGCCACCCTTAGTCGACGCTTTTATCCGAGGCATGGAGATATATATCTGGGTGTCATCAGCATACTGATAGCACCTTGCTCCATGTCTCCTGATGATCTCTCCCAGTGGTTTCATGTAGATGTTAAATAGCATTGGGGACAGGACAGCACCCTGAGGGATGTCAGATTTAAGCTCCTTTTTCGTAGAGCAGTTGTTCCCAAGCATCACCATCTGACATCTACCTGATAGATAGGACCAGAACCACTTAAGTGCGGTGCCCCCAATCCCCAACTCTCTCAGGCATTCCAGAAGGATACCATGGTCTATGGTATCAAAAGCCGCTGAGAGGTCCAAGAGTACCAGCAGGGTCACACTTCCCCTGTCAATACCTAGGCGAAGATCATCCACTAAGGCGACCATGGCAGTCTCAACTCCATATCCCGCCCTGAAGCCAGTTTGAAATGGATCTAGATAATCTGTTTCATCCAAGACAGCTTGGAGCTGAAGACCAACAGCCCTCTCGATCACCTTGCTCAAAAATGGGAGATGGAAGACTGGTCTATAATTATTCATATCCAGGGGATCTAGGGAGGGCTTTTTTAGAAGCAGCCGTACAATTGCTTCTTTCAAACAAGCTGGAAAATTGTCCTCCCTGAAGGATGCATTAATAATATGTCTTAAATGAGTCTTAATAGCAACTCCTCCCAGGACGACCAGGCATGAAGGGCAGGGATGGAGAGGGCAAGTTGTCTTTCTTACCTTTCTAAGGAGTTTGTCTACGTCCTCAGTACTCACTGACTGAAACTGATCCAGAATAATCCTGTTGATGGAGTCGCCGGACACTCCATTTGTAGCCTCTGCCATAATACCGGCATCCAAGTCGGCTCTTATCTGAGAAATTTTATCTGCGAAATGATAATTCAAAGCATCACAGAAAGCTATGTTAGGTTCTAGCAATGAGTTCGGGGGAGTAGGTAGCTGAGTCAGATCCCTTACCACCCTGAACAGCTCTGATGGAAAGGAAGTCGCAGATGCAATTCGTGCAGAGAAGAAAGTCTTCTTCGCTGCATCTATTGCCACTCTATAGGAATGAAGGAATTCTCTATAGCGTGTCCTGTCAGATAAAAGTTGAGATTTCCACCAGCTGCTCTCTAATTGTTGTCCAACCTGCTTCTTCTTCTTCCTCTTCTTCACCATTTCACATCCTCATTATACCTTACTTCTGAAGCATGATGCAAGCTATCAGTAGTTTGTATTGCAATTTGCCATTTATTTTGCTTTACAAATAAAACTCTATTTTGTTTTTCTAGAACACCTTTTTTTTCCTTGAAAAAATCATCAGGCACTTTGTGAGGGCAGTCCTTAACCTGAAGCTTTAGGAAATGCATACTGTGTTTCTGTGCATTTACTCAAGGTACACTTTTCTGAGCTAGTGCTATGAAACCAGAAGTGGAATGGAGTCCATGAAAACTTATGCTAGGAATTTCTTTCAGTCACTAAGGCCATTTCAGCACTACACTGTTATAGTGCTATTATTCCACTTTCAACATCCCATGGAATCCTGGAGTTTGCAGTTTAAGGAGGGTCATTTAGGATTCTCAGCCAAAGAGCTCTTGGGCCTCAGTAAACTACAAATCCCAGAATTCCACAGGAGGTTGAAAGTGCAATAATATCACTATAGCAGTACACGGTGGAAATGGCCTAAGATGGGGCTCCTTTATTATTTATTTTTCATGCTATGACAATTTGCCGCCCATGGTGGAAACAGCAGAGAAAAGAATTTAGCAAGTTCCACCAACAGTCATTCATATTCCAGAAGGTCTTACCCTCTGAAGATGGAAAGGCAGGTTTCAGATGTGCTTAGTAATGCAGAAATTCAGGTAGAAATGCGATGTTTTAAATCATTTCTCAGAGTACATGTGTTTTTCTGATGGAGAATTATAGTCACTTTTGAGGTGGGGAACTTTATTTTACTTACTACTCTTAGGCTCGGTCCCACAAAATACTTAACTTTCTGTAACTTATCTAACACATTCAGGGAAAGAAATTCAATGTCCTCTGCCTACGAAAGGAACAGTTATTTTAGTTACTTTTCATAGGACAGGTACCATCTGAATCTGAAGGAAAGCTGTTTTCCTGTTGTTAATGGAGTTGATTTTTTTTTTAAAAAAATGCCTGTCTTTTATTGCCTTTTCTCCTTCATCCTCACGTGGCCAAGAGGGGAGTTGCCTGCACTGAGATCCAGGACAACTGAACTACAACAGAAAAAATGCCTGTTACATAATGCAGGCCTGTGACTCTACCATCATCACTTTTATTTTCCTGCATGATATTTTAACACCTTTTGCTTGATGAATAAGCGTGTAGAGCTTCAAAGGCTTATAACATTGGGTGAGTATGACAACTATTTTCTCAGTAGTTAAATGCCCCCAGCCCAATGAATATAAGCACTTGGTAAGCTGGTTATCTTTACTCACCTACATCAATAGTGACTTTTTAAAATCACCTCTCTGTACCCAAAGAAAAAATAAGATTAGTAGGGAAGTATGGGTATGTTCATCAACATTTTGTAGAACCATAGAAACAACCAACTTACTAGTACAATATCACTTCATAAATGTTCCCATATACTCATTACTCATTTTGATGATGATGAGCATGTGGATATTGATTTTTTCAAATCTGAGTTATAGTTGAACAAAAATATTGCATACGATTTCATATGTTCTTTACAAGTGTACAACTCTCAACCATTCAGATCATCTTAACAAAACTGATCATAATATTAATCTTGAATGACATTCTAGAATCATGATTGCAATGAAGCTTTTGTCTAATGAACTGTGAATAATCATGCTTTAAAAAAACTAATTTGTTTAGGTACATGCAATGCCTAGTTATCCAATTATTCCTGCAAAATTATAACTAGAGGAAGTCAAATCTGTTAAATTAAGAAGGTCACAAAAGTAATTATGATTGCTGAAGCATATGATTAAAATACTTTACAAGGAGGGGGCAGTGTAGAAATGTACCTGTTTTTCCTTGTTATGAGAGTGGTGGATTTGGGCTCATCAATGCTTCAAGAAGCTGAATTACAGGTAAAACATGATTAGTGTTCTAAAAGCAAGGTTCATGACAAGAGCAAACCCTATCTAATGGAGAGCAAATAAATTTATTCTCATTTATTTGTGAGTTTTCTATGGTTAAAAATCACTGTTTAGGGTTTTTTTTTTGTTTTTTTTGTTTTTTGAGCACAGTCCACCCACAATTGCATTCCACTGATTTCATTTTCCTGCGCTCCTCTTGAACTTTCTGCCACATAAATTAATTGGATTAAAATGCTTACCTTTGATGAGATTGTGCCTAGGAGAACTAGAACCAATACATGAAGAGGTGTGACTAAATTTCTGTGATTTAATAAACAAGGTAATAGTAAGGGATAATGATTAATGGCTGTACTGATAATTGTTTGCTAGAAAGTGCTCATATGTTTTGCATCCACTAAGCTGACCTTGAGGTGAGGATATTCCATAGCAAAAAGAGAAGGCTTCTAGGAACAGGTTGTGGCAGCATTATTTTCTGGAGGTGGGACACTTTATTATTTCCAGGCTATGAAATGGTACTGCGGTTTGAAAATATAATCAGCACACTGAACATATAACAATTAACTTCCTGGATTACATAGTTTGTGAAAGAAAAAAGAAAAAGAGCTCTTTACTACCAGTGTATATCTCTTATATGCACAGATATATTCAAATATGCAAAGCCGATAAACAGATACACTCTACAGACAGTTCTATTTGTAAAATGAATGTACCTAATAAATACTATTAATTCAAGAAGGAAAATATTTCTGTTTTATATTCCTCTCTCTCTTCAGATTTTAACTTGGGCTCATTTCAGAAGGGCTAAAGGCATTTAGAGAGTTGACAGAATCAACTGTCATCCTGCTAGAAAACCAAAAGAATTGATTATTTCACAATATACTTTTTTTCTAAGCTCAGTGGGCTGCATATGCTATCATATTCTATAGAACCACCACCTCTAACACCAACAACAACAATGACAGCAGCAGAATGCGTTAAGGTAGTACTGTGTATTTTAAAGATATATACACAGATATATGTATATATGTGTGTGTGTGTGTATACATATATGGTGAATCCAAGTGATCTTGTTCATTTCATTATCTTTTTCCTGTTCCTTTCCTATCACGACACTTAACATAACGCACTCCTGAGTTTCAGGTCTTAAAGTCACAGAATCAGAGAGCTGGAAAGGGATTAGTGGTCCAACTCCCTGATCAATGCAGGATATCCAGTTAAAGCATCCCCAGCAAGTAACTATCTAGCCTCTTTCTGAAGACATCCAGAGAAGGAGACCCCCACCTCTCTAGGCAATTGCTTCCATTGTCAAACCACTCTTACTCGCAAGAAATTCTGTGGTAAGTGTGACAAACCAGGCGTGGGGTGGGTTGGGTAGCCAGCACAACCACTCTAACAACAGAGGGAATTTAATTTGATTGGTTTGCTGACTAAAGAACCCAAGTTAGCCAGATGGAGGGGCTAGGTGGCTGAGTCAGCAGAATAGAAAAATAACAGAAACCTTCTGTGTGTTCTGTGAGTTCCTTCTGTGAATTTTAAAGGAGAAAGAGTTCCTTAAGACAGAGAGAGAAAGAGAAAAAGTTGTGGAAGTGTTTGCCTGTTAAGAACTAGAAGTGCTTTTCTCTTTGATAACATTTGAGTGCTAAATACCTTTCCCTTGTCAGTTCATTTAATAAAGATTTTATTCTACTTTTTTAAGAGCAGTCTCCATACAGTGTGTCTTTATTTGAGCTCAGTTACACATGCTACCACCAGTGACACATTCATTTGAGATAAACCTGAAAACACTTTGCCCTATATCCATAAACTTAGGGCTTAGGGAAAACAGGAGCATGATTCAGTGTGGAGAAGGAGCTAGGGGGCACTAATTCTATAAAAGGGTGCTGTTTCTCCAGGTAGGAGAATCAAAAACAGGCCTGACTGGTCACAGCCAGATCACATTTTGACAGTAGGCACCATACTAATTCTTACCTATGGCCAGAATGCAGATAAATGTGTGGCTTTTCAGATATTACAGAAGAAAATTTGACCTTTTATTTCGATTACTTAAATCTCTGATATGGGTGGATACCAAGACTATCATACAGTGGTATGGTTGCCTAGTAAGCTGACATGTTATGTGGACAAAAAAAACTGAGGATAAAGTAGTTAGACTGATGTTCCTGTTCATGTGAAGGGCAGCACAGCGTATGTCCCCGTTTTTCAACTTGCATATAGTAGAACATGTGAGATAATTGTTCCACATTCAGTGTCTAATATAACACCAAATGTGGAACGATTATCTCACATGTTCTTCCCACATTCTAGATGCCATGAAAGAGGAAAAAGGGAAAGAAGGTTTCCTATTGGCACTGTGAATGGTGTGCTGTCATTTACAACCATAAAATAGATTATGGTTGGCTTAATAATGGAGATGTAATTCTTCGTTAATCTTCTTCTCAAAGGAAGCAATGATTAATTTTTAGCAATTTTCTTCCCACTGAGAGAAAGTTTTCAAATCTGTACAATTTTTGAAGCATATTCACAATTTTAGACTTATTATGCATAAAATTAACACATAGGCCTTTTTCACACAGCATTTGCCACGTGGAAGAGTTCCTGGAGCATCTCGCAACTGCGAAAAGCAATCCACACGACACACTCACAATCACACGACACTCCAGGGGCTGGCAGGCACTGATCACACACTATTTCATTTTCGGCTTTGAGCTAAAAATGGTGTGCAATTGCACATCGCTCCAGGGCCCCACATGCACTTGCCATGCGTGCGGAGCTCCAGAGCTGTGGCGCTCATGCTTCCTGCCCCAGAGCAGCCTGGGAAAATCCCAGGCCGCACTGCAGAAGGAAAATGAGGGGCTCTTGTGCTACCTGCTCTTGAACAGGCAGCAGCTGCAGAGCTGAAGCAACGGGTACGCGAGAGCCTCTCACGAGAGGCTGCTCGTGCAATCCCCGCAGCCTAGCTCCACAAAAAAGTGAGTTGCAGAAAGGGCCATAGTTGTTTAAAACGATTAAAAAATCCCACCAACTTTTTCTGCATAGAAAATAATATTTCTGTTGAAAACAGCCACCTCCACATGTGAAATTTGTGTAGAATAACTCCTGAAACGAGAATATTATTGTCAGTACAGGATATTTCTCATCAGACTGGCATTCAGACTTTCTTTCCATCTCTACTTAATAGTCACATTTTGTGTAAACTTATCATGTAGGCCTGTCCCCCAACATTTTCTGTGGGGAAAAAAAAGAGAGAGAGAGAGAGAGAAATTGTCTAAGAGAGATGAATTTCAGGTTTCTAGGGAAACCATTGAGCATTCCTCATTAAGTGATCTAACTGCTCAAAGAATGATAAAGGCTCTAAGGAAGAGTAGAGATCTAGTGGAAGTTATAGTCTACAGAATAAGAACTGGAGGCAAATTTATGGACTTTCCCTTCTCCTCCTCCTCCTTACTGTGTAGTTCTAGGAAGAAGCCCATGGAACAGACTTTCAGAGGCATAGAGTACCAATAGGAAAGAGAGTCATGGAGCTTTCATGATAGTAACTAACTACCTGATGTTTTGCTGACTATTGCCATTCTTTTAATGGTGGCAGTTATTGTGATAGTTTATTTTTTATTTTATTTGTATTTATTTTTATATTTATTGATCGATATTTATTTTTATTATGTTACATTTATCAATTATCTTGTCAAAACTTATTTTAAACTTTTTTCTTTGTTCTTCATTTTGTTTGCTAGCATTCTTTTTTATTATATCATTTTTATATACAAAATCATCAATTTTAAAAAATAACAATGATTTTTCTGTATTTACAAATGAAAATTTGCTGCATTTACTTAATCTTCCAACATTTCCACCTAACATTATAGTAATTGTTGTTTATTTCTATTCTTAAACGTACGTCAACTATTGTCTCTGTTACATTTACCTTAACCTCAAAATAATTTTATAACAGTTTAGCTATAGATGTTTTAACATTCCCAGATCCCAATATAGTAATTTTCTCATTTTACATTTATCTATGTCTATGTTTATCTATAGATATCTACTGTGTCTACTGATCCTTTTTTAATTGCTGCATTGGAAATAAATGTCAACTGGAGCCCATTTGTTGTTTATGTTTTCTTCAGTTTTCAGTTTTTGAGATAGTATATCTCCTGTTTTCATATTCAGCAAATTATATAACCATTGTTCAGTTCTGGGGACATCTTCATTTTTCCATAATTTTCCGTGTTCTATTCTTGCAGCTGTTATCATGTAAAGTAAGATTCTCCAATATTTCTGTTTCATTTAATATATTTAATAAGTACGTTTCTGGGGTCATAGTATAGAGTTTGAAAACAAAAATTATTTTATGTATAGCAGTCCAGTGTTCACGTACTTTGAGACACATCCACCACATGTGGTACATCATTCCAGGCTGGACATCACATTTCCAGCATTTTCCTGTTCCAGACTTGTATATTTTTTGAAGTTTTTGCAGGGTCATGTACCATCTGTGGAATATTTTAAAATCATTCTCTTTCAAATTTTGGGCTGTTGTAAATTTCAATGTCCTTTTCCAACTGGTCTCCCGTTGTTCCAGTTGTATGGAATGTTCAAAATTTTGGGACCAGTTTATCACCACCTCTTTCACTGTTTCCTCTTCCTTCTCGTAAAGTAGTAAAGTCTTATATAATTTTGCCATCAGGTGTGGGGGATTTTCTAAAAGGAGTTTGATTATAGCATTTCTTTCTTTCTTTGTTTCAAATCCTTGTAGTTTCAAGTCCATATGAAATCTCTCATGCATTTGTCAATAAGGGAACCAGTTCAGAACAATTCCTTCTTTTTGGAGATTTACTCTAGATTTCATACTTATTTTTCCTGTGGAAGATTTTTCAATTAAATCTTCATATCATAGCTATTTATTCAAAATGTTGCTCCATCTTCCAAAAAATGCCTCTTGTGGTGAAATCCACATGGGTATTTGTTTCAGCAACATTGGTTTGTGTATGTTGCATATTGTTAACAGAGCTTTCCTTATATAATGATTAGTGAAATCTTTAACTATTTTTGCCTTTTTGTAACAGATGTATGCGTGCCAACCAATTCTTAAATTTGTGCCTTGTAATGTCAGCAATCTTTCATTTTGTAAAGTTAGCCATTTGGCTATCCATGTAAGTGCTGAGGCCTGGTAGTATATGTAAAGATTGAGGATACTAGCATCATCCCTAGTGTTTAGGTCAGCCATAACTTTCCATTTAATTCTAGGTTTTCGACTGGCCCATATAAATTTAGATGGTTCTTTCTGCCATTCTTTGAAAGGCTTCAAAATAGTGATAATAGGTAAGTTTTGAAACAGAAAGTTAATTTTAGATAGTATATTCATTCTCATCGAAGCTATTCTGCCCATGAAAGATAGTTGAAGCTTTGACCATGAGTCCATCTCTCTCTTGATTTCTTTCCATTTTGTTTTGTAGTTCTTATTAAAAAGTTCATTATTTCATTGTGAAATCCACAATCCTAGATATTTAATTCTTTTGGTTATATTATAACACAATATTTTGGTTAAAGCTGTTTCTTCCTCCTTTCTCAGATTTTTTGTCAGGATCGCTGTCTTCTCTTTGTTGACTTTATTTCTGGAGACTTCACCAAATTCATTTAGTACTGACGTTAGGTACATCATACTACTTACTGGGTCATCTAAAAAGACTACCAGATCATTGGCAAATGTCTTCAACTTATATTGACGCTTATTTATCTGTACATCCTTAATTTTCTTGTCATTTTGAATTACGTCATTTAAAATTTCTAAGACAGTTATGAATAATAAGGATGACAGAGGACATCCTTGCTTGGTACCTTTCTTAATATTTACCGGTTGCATTTTATCTCCATTGATCAACAATTGTGCCTCTTGGTTTTCTTATATGGCTTCAATCCAAGACATGAACCTTTTTCCTGGTCTGTTTTCTTGAGCATAGCTTTTAGAAAAGGCCATTTAATTGTATCAAAAGTTTTTCCTGTGTCAAGAAATATCATTTTGAGTTTTTTCTCATTGTGTTTTTCATAGTTTTCAATTGTATTCAAAACAGTTCTTAAGTTTTCTTTTAGGGATCTTTTTGGTAAGAAACCATTTTGGCCTTCATGGATTAAATCTGGTAGTACCTTCTTTAACCAACTAGCTAATATAGCTGTGAAAATTTTATAGTCGATGTTGAGTAATGAAATCAGATGATAATTTTTGACATCTGTTGAGTCCTTTCATTCTTTAGGGATTAAAGAAATGTTTGCTTTGTTCTGTGTTTCTGGTTCACCTGAATACAACATCTCGTTACATGTCACTTGTAAAGGTCCAGATAATTCTTCTTTGAGTAAATTATAGTATCTGGCTGAAAAGTCCTTGGGACTTGGGGTCTTGTCTAACTTTAATTTTCGAATTGTGTCTTTTACCTCAAACAAAGTTATAGGTCCATTCAAAATCATTTTGTGTTTTTTTCTGAAAATTTTAAAATTTCCTTTTTCTCTAAATAAGAGTATATTTACTGGATTTCCGAGGAAGTGGGTGGTTTTGCATTGAAGAGTTGTTGATAGTATTTAAGAAAGGCTTGTTTAATTTCATCTTGTTGAGTTAACTTTGTATCACCTTTTTTATCTTCAAAATTGTCCTCTTCTTTTTTTTTTCATAAGTTTATTATGATTTTTTATCACCACTTGACTCAAAAGGTCCCCTGCACAATCCATAAAAATCATGCTAAAAGCACTGAATTAATAATAACTAAAGAACTAATTAAAAGCAGTCCAACCTCCTCTTTAAAAATAGTTCTAAAACCAGAAAACCAGTTTAAAAAGCAGCAAGAGCAGACACTCCTGATTTTAAGTTCCAAAGGCCATGTGAATCAGCACAGTCTTCACTCTCTACCAGAAGGGCAGAAGGAATGGCATCAGGCTGATCTCCCTTGGGAGGGACCTACACTGTTGGGGTGCTGCTATACAGAAAATCCTGTCTTGTGTACCCACCAGCCTAGCATCAGGGGATACTGTGATACATTGCAGGGCCCCCACTGATTGCCTTAGATTTTAAGCAGGCTCATATGGAAGAAGATGATCTTTCAGATATCCTAACTCCAAGATGTTTAGGGTTTTATAGGGTCAAGACCAGCATCTGGAATTGGTCTCAGAAGTGAATTGGAGGCCAGTGGAGTTCTTGTAACACAGAGTTGTGGGGTATCTAAAATGCACAGCCTCTCTATTCTACTTTGGGTGTTACAGGAAGTGTGTGAAAAAGAAAAGTGAACTCTGCCTTCTAATGGCCATAATCTTAGAAAGAACAAGTAGCACAACTTGTGTTAGGAAGAAAGGCAATAAAACAGAGGCACTTTGGCTTCTCCATTTGAAGATATAAAGTACTTCACTCTAAGAAATATAGTTGCTATCCAGTTTGAAGTCCTAGGTCACCAGGAGAGATAAATACATAGACTGTTGGAAAATAGCTGTTTCCTCAGGTATGGAAATGTCTAGGAGATGTAGGTTGATGGCAGAGTTACATGACAGTGAATTCTGTTATGAAAACAAAGTTGTTTTCTTCCTTGCTTTAAAACTTAATGGGGAAGCCTAATAATTGATAAATGTTGAAATCAAGCATCCATAGTGCTACTGTAATCCACCATACTTTATTAAGTATGCTCACGTGACCATTACCTCTTCAAGGAAAACTGAACCACTGAAGCAGAGGACATTGACTTGTAAGTCTCTCTAAGGAACTTTCAGAAAGCAACAAAACTGTGAACAGCATATAGGATGGTAGGTTTTTGCTCAGTCTGGCAGCAAATTGGATGTTGTAATAAATCTGAATTTGTACTGGAATAATGCTTTTAGAGACCATACTATTGCAAGGAACATGGAGAAGAGTAAATGGAATGTGAAATAAAAGGGAGAATAGTACAGATATGATATTTTAATTAATTTTACATAAAGTGTGATGGAGAAGTAGTGTGGCTATGACCTGGAAAGTGACTCATTACAAAAACTAGTATTTGGATAGTCTTGCTTAATGGCTGCCATGTTGATTTCCTCAGATTCATTTTTTTAAAATGTCCCTATGCTGGTATTTGAATATCTGTAACCCAAACATCATGACTCAACAGCATTTAGTATTTTCAGAATTTATACGCAATATGAACTACATATTGGGTTGATATTTGCATTAGCACTCATTTTACAAAATGCCAGAAGGCCATACATAGCATCTGATTAAACCATCAGTCTCAGTGGTAAAGTCTAATTGCACATGATCCTCATCTGAAAGATGTCTATTGTGTATATATTAAATCACGTTCTAAATGGTGGTCCTCACTGTTTCCTGTTTAAACTGAAAACTTGTGAAACTATCTGGCCTATCTAGGATTCATAGTTCACCATTTACTGACCAGCTCCCTATTTCACTTGGTGGTGGTGAAACAAACACATTGAATTTAATATAACCATGCCTGATTACAGCTATCCTGCTGTTGATCATATTCAAATATTACAATTTTGAATTTCTATTCACAGACATTTGGAAGCAGTGATCAAAATGGTCTGGGATGTCTGTGTACATTCAGATGGACCTAAAAACATTGCCCTCCTCCTCAAAAGGATGTAACTGCATCTAGTCCAACTTGAGAAAAACCATCACACTGACTCTCTTTTTTTCTCCTCCATTTAGAGCTAATTCAAGAATGCCATAATAAAACAAAGGTTGCCTCTGGCCTGGAAAAAAAAAAATTAGAAATGTCAAGTTTTGTTCCTGTTCCTAATGCAACATCTTTGAGGTCTAGGCAGCTGCAATAACTTCCTCCACAATCTGTATGTCATGATATAGATTTGTTGTTTCCATTTAGGCCATTTCTGTACTACACTATTATGGTGCTGTTATTCCACTTTCAACATCCTATGGAATCCTGGGATTTGCAGGGGCATTTAGGATTCTCAGCCAGAGAGCTCTTTGGTTTCAGTAAATGACAAATCCCAGAATTCCACAGGATAGTGAAAGCGGAATAATAACTCTATAACAGTATAGCATGGAAATGGCCTTAAAAACAACTGTAATATCCAGTGATATACAGATAATGCACTGTTTGCTCCTTTAAATTTTCCAGATACACTAAAAGGTACTATTTTAAGACCCGGGGGGGGGACAATTTATAGGCAATCTGATTGAACCCAAGGGTGGCCTTTTTAAAACCTGTGATAAGGAATGGTTAACCATGGGGCAAATTGCCAAATATCAAGTCATTTTATTGGCTAAACCTGCTCTCCATAGATACTACATTGAACCCAGCCATCCTGACGCCCCAAATGGAGACAACAAATCTATTTCATGGCATGCAAATGGTGGAGAAATTACCCTAGCTGCCCAGACCTCAAAGATGTGGCATTAGAAAACGCAGAATTGGATTGATTCACAGTTCAATGAAGTTTTATGCAAGAGGAGTATTGAAGAGCCAGATATAAAGCTGTGACTTTTTGGGATACAGTAGAGTCAAGCACATCTGTTCAGAAGGCCAAAATTATAGCTGTCACTACAACATTGACTCTAGCCGAAGGATAAACATTTACAGCAATTCAAAATGTGTTTTTCAAGTGTTTCATGCAATAGAGTTCTCTGGAGAGAAATAGGATTATTACATGCAGCAGGAAGTACCATTACTCACACTCCCCAAATTTTACACCTGTTGGATGCTGTAAAACCTCCAAAGAATTTGGAAATGATTCACTGCAGGGCTCACCAAAAGGGAAACTCAACAGTAACCCAAGGAAACCAATAGAGAGATCAAACAGACAAAGAGGCAGCGATGAAACCTCTGCTTGAGACGGGGAGATGATCACTCCACTAATACTGCAATTACAGTTTCCAGCAAGCCCTTCTTTGTATTCAGAAAAGGAGAGGCTTAGAGCTGTCATGTGAAAGGATGGTTGGTGGTAGTTTCCTAATAATAAGGTAATCATGCCCAAGGAACTCCTTCAAGGCTTTGTTTTTAAGGCACACACCTCCTTGCTCTTAGTTGCTGAGAGTGCACGTGATTACCTCAGCAGGTGGCTGGTAGGAGAGGGCTTATATATGGAAGCTGGGCATGTCTCACAGAGGGGTGCACTTTGCAGCAGCAATAACTTTAGGATTCACCTGAAACCTTCTTTGGGAACCCAGAAGATTGATCCAAGCCCAGGTGAAGGATGGAAAATTGACTTCACTGAACTGTCACAAGTACAGCAGTGCCAATATCTCCTACTGACGGTAGATACATTCACTTGATGCCAGAAGCATTTCTGTGTCAGGTTAGCAAGCAAGAGAAGTGACAAGAGTAGTTCTCAAGAAGATAATTCCAAGATTCAGGATAGGAAGCTTCTTCAGCTTAGACAATAGACAGCACTTCATGTCAAAAATTACAAAATTGTGAAATAGATGTCTTGACAGTTGAGAATGTCGTGGAAGTTGCATACTATTTTGAGAACTCAGTCAAGTGGACAAGTGGAAAGAATGAACCAGACCTTAAAGAGATAGATTGCAAAGATTTTCCAAGGAACTCATTTGAAGTGACCTGATGCTTTCTTTGCCCCTTGCTCTGCCCCTTGCTTTTGACCTATTGTTTGGGAAATCATATCCCACTGATAGTATGCTGACACATCAATCACATGTGTTAAATAATAATGCTATCAAACAGTATCTGCAGATGATGACTGGACATTATCAGAAGATCAGAGATTTGATATGATCATGTTCCTTATGCATGGGGTGGCTAAGTGTTTAGATGCCATCCTAGAATAGGTGGTGAATGTCAATTCAGAAAGCTTTATTCTAGTTAAAGGGAAATGAAAGAAAGTAGTCAGATGACCCTCCAGAACAGAATGGCACTTGATTTTGTTTTAGCATCAAAAGGACGGGTATGTGCTTTAATCAGACATGAATGTTGCATAAAGATTGCAGATAATGACAAACCATTAGGTGATCAAATACAAGTTTTGCAGAATGCAGCTGCTCAGCTTCATCATGAGAGAAAAGAAGTGTAGTGGGATTGACTAATTTCTTGGCTGCCTGATTTTAACCAGCTAAAACATTTCTTTACAATTACATTAAGAATGTGTGTTTTAGACATTTTTGTTTGTTTGTGTGTATATGCAGTGTCTGCCAATGTGTTCTTTTAATTATAAATCATGCACTGACAATAGTAAAGTGATGATTTTATAGACTATAGACATTCCTGAAACTAGAAAACAGAATCTACAGTATTTCCTGTCACCAGTGGAAGGAAATGCATATAAGACTTATGATGCAATTTGACCATAACATTAAGTCTTAAAGGGAGGAATTCATAAAGAAAGGACTTCATTCCAGGAGATGAGAATCCACAGATGTGCCAAGGACAGGGCCCAGGTTTATAGAAAGTGCATATTAGCATACTAAAAATCACAGCCAGGGGAAGAGTCTTGTAAAAGTTGTTTTCATCTCCCACAGACTGTTATAGGAAGTTAATACCTTACAGGATTAGTGAGCATGTGAATATTATATGATCCATTCATAATAATGCAACCATGTGTCTACTAATTTTCTTAAACTGAATATATTAATATACTGTGATCTAGCTGGTATTGTGCTCGGTTGGAGGAAAATATCCTTCTTTCAGTTTTCTCTGCACAGTGAAAAGACACTTGTTGGATCTTCACTCTGGTATAGTCTTTCATTGGGCTCAAGAAGCACCAGGTAATGAACCCAGAACTTGGGTTGGGACAACACATGGAAAGGCTTGGTGGCAAAATAGTCCCTTGAACCTCACAGGGTTGGCCAAGTACTTTTCCCTGTTGGATGCAGAGTAGCAAACAGTGTCTCCCAGTCACCTGCATCAAGATGTATCGTACCAAAAGTTTGCCAGGTTATTCTGGCACAGGAAGCAGAATTTTTTTTTTTAAGAACACTAGCAGTAAAAACGCAACAGCAGCAGCAGGAGCATGAATACCTAGTAATGTTCTACTCTTTGACAGTCAGAATTTGAGTCTGAACCAGTCACTTCACTTTCTGGCCCTTTCTGCAGGACATTCCCATCCCACAATGGTGATGGGATTGCAATGGGACTGCAACGACGGTTCTGAATGACATCGTCACAATCCCATTGTGATCACCTTGCCAACTGTTGCAATCACAGAGTAAATCATTGACAGGTTTTTGCATGCCTGTCCTGGATTTTCCTGTCCTGCAGAAGCCCCAAAAGCATGATGGAGGTGCTTCCTGCCCTAGCGCAGTCTGGGGAAGTACCCAGCTGTGCTGTAGAGGGAAAAGGTAGGGTCCTCATGTTTCCTTGAAGATGAAGCCAGCCTGTTTGGAGGGGAGTGTTCCTCTCACACCTGGGAGAGGCTCTACAGGCTCTACTGAGATCCCCACAGGATGCAACCAGGATCCAGTAAGCTTCAGAAATGGCCTTTGTCTAATTGTAAAGTAAGCTCTAAAGCCTTCTTCTGAAGGAGGATGGAATAATTTTTAAGGTTCATGAATGGAATCTGATAGTAGCTTGAATTCAACTGTTTATTTAATGACACATTGCTGAGTGACCTCTGACGTGGATGCTCAGAGTCCACAGCCAATTTATGTGGGTTTTTTTTAAAAAAAAATAGGCACACAATAGTTTGAGCAAAAATAATCACACAAACTCATCAATAAGAAGCAAACATTATTTCCAATCTACGTACATAACACTTGTTCTTTGTATCTTCCAGTGGTGAGTTAGGCTGGTATCAGTAGAATGTGTCACCTTGTTTTTGAACATGACTCAGGATATTTTCTACATGTTTAACATAACTTTAAATCACTCAGAACTTGAAGTTTTTTTATTTTTGTTTTTGTTTTTCTGTATGTAACCAGTCATTTTTTCTTCAGCATGGCTATACCTTACTTAGGCTGTACAGTCACATTACCCCCAATTGTAATTTTCTCTGTCATCGTTATGGGGGAAATAAATATAATGTTTTTAAAAATCCACTTAATATCTATAACAATATATTAAGACTTTATGGCTTGTCTCTACAACTGAAAGACCCAAATGAATGTGTTGGATTCATTTTAATTGTACTTCTCCAGTCCTTCTGTATGTAGAATATTTTTTTCCCCAGTTTCTCAGTTAATATCAGTGTCAACACAGTGAAATAAAGTGTTTACACTTAATGATAAACTATTTTCAGGACACTGTTAAGAGCTGTCACATCTTCTTTTCTCTTTTTCTTCAGAACAATTTTAGATATGTGATTATCAGAAGCAATTTCTCTCAAAAGATTCCATACTATAAAGAAAGCACACAATGACGACTATCTTGACCGCGGCATTGTTGACTATGGTATTTTTTTAAAGAAAGGATAATTTACAAAATGCTATTTCTTCTTCACATTTTGAAATGGGGACAATTAAATAAGGGCAGAAAACTGTGGACAGTCTTAAAGAAGGTAAATATTGCAATAAAGTCTGTTGGGTATAGTCTTTGTGCCTGCCTAACCATAATCACTCTCAGCCATTGCTACTAAATTCTGCAAAACACAAAAACATCAAAGATACATACGGAGAGGTAGAGACATAAAAACAGAGAGAGTGTATCCATTGTTTTAAAGTAAGCTAATCCTTTCACAAGAACAAGTCTGCCTTGTAAGAATGTACATACTTCCCATGCATCTTGTTTTAGAACACCAGTTCTTCAAAATCTGAGTTTTCATTATTCCCTCTTTCTCTTTCTCTTTCTCTTTCTCTTTCTCTTTCTCATTCTCTTTCTCTTTCTCTTTCTCTTTTCTTTTCTTTTTTTTAGTGTGGTGAAGAAAACTAGCACCTGGGCTAGTGAAGGTTGTCCACTGTTAAGCAGAGTGTGTTTAATTTTGTGACTTTATGTGGAGGGAGAATTTTACCAATGCATAGTGGAGTTTGTTTTGTGAGGTTTATGACACTCAAATCTGTGTGATTCTGAGGTGCAGAGGAGATTGGAACAATACAGAAATGTCTGTTAGCCTCTGTAGGAAAGAGGGACTGCCATTAGTACCTTCCCTTTTAAATAGCTCTGACTGTGCATGATATGGGAAAGATAGCTAAGGTGAATTTTTTCTCCCTTTCTGATACTACTAGATCCAAGAATATCCAACAAACATAAATGGTTGAAAAATTAAAACAGATGAAAGCTAGTGTACTTAATCTATGGAATTTGCTAGCAAGGTATAGTGATTACCATGAACTTGGACAGTTTAAATGGGGATTATAAATATGAATTGAATCCTTAAAACAGACTGTCCAAGATGTAAAATATTCAAGGGAGTTGTTTCAATTCCATCATCTTCACAGGTACATTTGGAGAGCAGATGCGAGTGGAGTATCTCTGAGGTTACTTCCAGACTCTGGAATTCCCTTCTTAGGGAAGCTAGGTTGACTTCCTACCTGCTATGCTTTCCTTTGCTCCTGAAGACCTTTCCATTGCAGAAGTCTTTTGGAAATTGATTGTATAAGTAAAAGGGCATTTTCTTCACTGTGTTCTACTACTTTTATTCTATATTTCTAAATTAATGTTTTACTGTTATTATTGTATGCCTTCAAGTTGTTTCCAGCTTACGGCAACATTAAGGCAAACCTGTCATGTGACCATAGGTAAGTCATGCTCAGTCGGCCTCAGAGGAAGACAAAGGCAAAACCCCTTTGAACAAATCTTGCCAAGAAAAGCCCATGACAGCTTTGCCTTGGCTTCCCCGTAAGTCAGAAACAACTTGAAGGCATTCAGCAACAACCATCACATAGTTTCTGTCTTGGAACAAAACCATGTGATATTAAATATGTACCTACATTTGTAGGTTTCTTATTTCTTACCTGTGTGTGTGTGGGAAGGGTAACGGATCATAATGATGTTGTAGGTTGGCTGTCTTTCCTAGTCCAAATTGTTACTGTAGCTGTACCTAAAAATACTTAATATTCTACAAAAATAGCAATTATCTATATCCTATTTCCATGCTTACAATATAAAGGAAATGCATGGTATGTGCAGAAGAAAAGAGAGCACAGTAAAGGAAAGATGAATCTAGGAATCCAGAGGGAATATTTTTGAAAAGAGCCAATGCAAGACACATTTCCTGCCTTCATCCTATGTGGATTAGCTGGCTTGTGTTGGAGTTCAAGGCAGCAGTATTTGGGTGGTGTTCAGTTCAAGTTAACTGGTGAAAAGACCTTACTTGCTGTCCACTAACTGATGTCATTTCTACAACTTAAGCTCAAAATATATGTGGCTTTGCCTGGACGCCAAAACTGCACACATCTACCTTATGGATAGAGAAAAAGCAAACATTGGATTCAGTCATCATGCTAAAAGGAACCCTTCTACAGTTCTTAATTGTCAAATCCACCTTTTAGGAAGAATGCATAAAGATGCACACAAACTGTATGCCAAAAGGCGAAACAAAGTCTGGCAATACTAAACAAGAATGGGAAGAAAGCACAGAGGGTAACTGAAGAAATGCAACAAAACTGAGACTGAGAAATGTTTACTTCCCTAATCTATTTTTGCAATTTGGTGCCTGAAAACTATATGCTGTTCCAACAAAAAGAACCGTTGTGGGACACCTTTAATCCAGTAAGGCATACCTTAGAAACTTCTTAGCTTTGTACAGATAGCAGGATGGTTTAATTCAGAAGTACTGTCATTTTTTATATCAATTTTAATTGTTATTACACGGAAGGAACAGCACTGAATACTTTTGTTTTTCTGATACTTACAGTCAGCCTTTTTCTGGAACATTTATGTTTGAAGCTCTGTTCTTGCTTTTAGAAGAGAAAAAGTGATGTAAACCAACTACTTTTAAAGACTTGTTTCCATGACAAGTTATCTATCGTTAATCATGACTTTGTTACTATGGTTACCACTGCTAATTCCAGTTTATTAATGCACTGGGCCTTAAACAAATGCCCTGAAGACTAATTGCATTATACTTGGAGTTAAATGTTACAAGATCTACCAGTACAAATTTGACCTACATTTGGCCCTGCAAAGATAATCGCTCAAGAGATTTCAACACACGCTGACACACACATGCACACACACACACACACACACATGGACACGCACAGAAAGAACCTAATCAGAAAAGTAATTCTGGTCCATTTGAAGAGACAGCAAAGATTCAATTGAGTTCAGAAAAAATATTCCCTGTGTGTTTCTAGTAAAATATAATGGGAAAGATCAGACAACATCAACATGGTCATCCAAAGCTTTCATCATTTTTAATCCTGTCCCATTTCCCCAGGAAAGACTGATTCAATTCATCTGATTCAATTTAACTGATGGCTGAGAATGTGAAATGTAAATATTGAGTTTTCTATCTGCCAACTCTCATATTAAAAAGATTCAAAACTGTCCCCATTCACTTTAGCCAGTTGATTTTTTTATTGTTAGTACTGAATCAAAGTTTCAAGGTAAACTACACTACCATATGTGATAGTAAAAGTGAAGCAGCTTCAGAACAACCAGGGCAAGCGTTGGCACAGATATAAAATTGAGAATATTATGGGGAAGTAATGCTTTAAGCAGTGCCATTTTTTCTCAGCTTCAAATGGCTTTCTCTCCCCAGTCTGTTTGAAACATGTCTTTATATACTTACACTTTTATTTTAAAATATGCCATAGTAAAATACCAGTTAAGGATAATGACTTGTAGTAGTGAAAAACTGAGGGTAGACAAAGAATTATGCAGTGATCACAGTCATATCCCTGCTGCAAGTTGCCTTTTCTCAAAATGAACCAAAATAAAATAAAATATAAAAATCTTCATGAGTAAGTAAACAAAGCTAAAGTGATTCTTCATCTTTGTGTAGATACACAAAGCACTGATACATGCAATTAGCTTTCATAGGTATTGTATAAATGCACAAGATTCCCTTTTCAACTTTACTATTAAAATTTCTCCACTCACATGCTAATTGATGAAATCTGAGTAAATATGGACAAAAGAATGAGTTGTCCTTAAGACAACTTGACACATACACTCAACTGGACTTATTTACCAGGAACAATTTCCATTTATTAGTATCTCATCCTGATCCTTAATTTGTACCAGTTTCCCTCCCTTGCCATTATGGAAGTGTGACTTTCTATGTGGACTCCTATGTCACTGGACTATAATTTTCTTTGATAGTGTACAGCATAGGTTATAGTATGAACTGTTTGGAGATGTAGTCCAATATTAATTTGTAAAGCACATCAATCCTGCCTCCAGCTTATAAAGACCAAAAAAAAAAAAAAAAGATAAATTTGTGTGAGTCATCCTTCTTTTGCAATGAGTAAACTATGTCCACATCCAGATTCTTTATATAATACACACACACACACACACATTAAATAAGTATATATACAAATAGAAAATGATCATTTATAACTGTTGTAAATACATGAATCAATATTTATTTGAAAAAGCAAAGAAACAATTAAAGTTTTTCAGGATATTGAAATATTCCAGTTCCTTCCTTCCTTCCTCCCCTTCCTAGCATACTGAATGCTTTCATGTTTATATTACTATAACAAACTTCCGTACTTTCTCTAATTGGTCTTTCCTGAAACACACCTTAGAGACAAAACCACCCAATCCTGTATAACGTTCTTGTTTCATATGATTTTTATAGTACCAGTACAAATCAATTCATGAGAAATATATCTGGGTTGTATCTAAGGGTTTATTTTTCCCTGTTGTTTTGAAGAAAAGTCAGAATGGTAGCCCATTCATCAATCGGTCTATCATCAGTTTTTTCTTTAAGTCTCTGTGTCCATGGCTTTCATTTCTGATCATTCATAAAACCACTGTCAATATTTGGATCTTCTTTGCATTTACAGGCTTTGGTTAATATGATTTTCACTACTGTTACCATATAAATCACAATTCTCCAAAATTTTCTCACATCCAGATTCTTAAGCTAAAAGGAAATTGTTTTGTACCATCTACAAACACATCCCATTTCAAAAACCAATGTATTGGATTTGTGAAGGTTGCCTACCAACAGATTTGAATGATGAATCAATATACTATCTTCAGGTGTTTCTGTAAAGGAAGAACTCTCACACATTTTAAGATGGAAAGAGATAGGGTACACTTCCCCAATTATGAAAGAACTTCATCTATTTTTGGATAAATTTAGAATTTATTAGAAAGCTCTAGTCCCTGTACATGTTTCAGAAGCATGTCTGTCCTCACCAGAAGTCATAGATTTTAATGGATATATTATTTTCCTCAGTATCTACTAGGAACACCAGATCTATTTTAGATGCACTTTTGTTGAAAGCTAAGTAAATGCTAACCAACATTGTTCCAATTGTACTTGAAGGAGTTACATTCACTTCAAAATTTAAATAGATCTTTCCTAGAAAGCTGAAAATGTGAAATATTGCACATTTCTAAATTAATTTAAACATTAACATTGTGCTGAAAAAATAATTAAATATAAAACCTTAAATAGTTACACAGATTGTCACTGCTATGTTCAAGATAATAAATTGACTTGCTTTTTTTTTGTTTTAAAGCAAATGCATTTTCTACATAGAGCAATAATCAAAAGAAAATGCCACTATTTTTAAAAATCATAATTGTTGTTGTTATTGTTGTTATCACTATCATCTGCCTGCTACTCTGTGAATGGGAACACATAACAAAGGAAGTATTTTCAGCTATGCAAACTTTCACAAAAAAAGATTGTCATAAAAATGATTGAAGACCTGCTGAAATTGTGACAGAAGATATTCATTTTGAAATTTTAACAAAGCACTAGTGAAGAGGGAGCAAGCTTATGATGTGACATGTAATTTATGATTACTTTCATATAACAGTTAATTTTTCAAATGGTGTGTCAAAAATTTCAGGAAAAAGGTAGTCACAAAAAGAAATAGAGAACAATTAGTTGGGTAGCTTTAATCCAAGAATAAAACCCAGCAAAGTTTTGGCCTCTAATATTCCATTATTCTCTCTCTGTGTGTTGTAAATGTTTGTGTAAGAAACACATCACTACATGAAAAATTTTGTCTGTTTATCTTTCACAGTTTCTGTTTTCATGAGAAAGTAGACTCCATGATCCTTTTATATCTAGTGGAATCTATGACACTTTAGGTTGATTGTATTACCATGAGTTCTATTTCTTTTACTACTATGTAAGATACTATATGATTTACTGTATCCTGGAAGTTGGTGTATATTATCCATGCTGCTCTTCTACCATAATACAATATTGCTTATTTATTGCTACTTCCAGGGCTTGTCTTACCACACAGTGTATCTGAGGGAAGGCACTATGATGAAGCAGATTTGTTTAGTTGCTTTGCAGGGGAAGTTGGACTCAGAGAAGAATCAGTGTGAATTTTCACAGTAGCAAAAGCTGTCAAAAAAAGCAAATTAAAAAACAAGGGACATTATCCAACAGAGGCATTATGCTGATGGAATGGTAGTATCTGGCAGAAGCATGAGGGAGGCAATTGCCCTTCCCACCTGCATCCTTCTAATTAGATCTAGAGTGCTGGGAAATAAAACAGAGTGCTGAATGGTGGAGGCATTTTAGTAGGTATAGATATAGCTATTGGAATTCACATTATTAATCATTTTCATTCAATCAAAAAACTTAAGACAGGCATCAGTAGCCAAAATTCAATGTTCAGAAGTCAACATGTTTTACTGATAGCAAGTGCAAGAGTTCATGTAGTCCAGAAGGGACTCTGTTTACAGAGATCTTTGATGACCCATCCTGAAATAGGTTGATGTAGACCAGAAAAGTGAACATGGTCCCTCATATCATAGATCAACAATATCTCCAGTGCTGTTTCTCTGTTTCTCCCAATAGCTGCTTGGAGATGTGACTTGCTGTATGGGGCTTGGTTTGGGTGGAGACAGTGGCCCTTTCCACACCCTACCTCTTTGCAGAGGTGGGGATCTCAGCATTGGCTCTGATTGAAAGAGAGCAGGATAGGAGTGTTCCCCTCCTCACTGGCTGGCTATGTAGTGAAGGAAGCACATTGGCCATGCCTGTTCCTTTCACAGTGCAGCCAGATCTTGCCAGACTGCTCTAGGGCAGGAACCTCAACCACTGTGCTTCCCAGACTTTTGCAGGACAGGTAAGTCCATGATGGTGGCATGATCACAAGTCATTGATCAGAAAACTCTGTCAATGATTTAATCCATGATTGTGCCACCCGGGGAAGGGAGAAGGATGGGACTGTGATAACATCAAGCAGAAGTGTTGTTAAAGTCCCATCTTTCTCCTGCCCCCATGGCAGATTGAAACGATGGTGCAGAAAGATCCTTTATTTAACATCTGTAAGTCTTGCCTGCTATCTAACAAATCTGTTATTATTTTCACCCACTGGTGAATTTGTTACTTTCATATTCTAAGAGAACAAGCCTCATTTGGTATTATACACTCTCCCCTTTCTCCAAAAGGGAAGTAACAGTCATATTAGGAGTGCACGGCTGTGGCTGGAAGCTGGCTTTTTGAAAATGAAGACTTTTGTCTCACTTGAAGGAGCTTTATGGAATTTCAGCCTTCATTTTTAAGGATTAAAATTACAGGACCCTCATCTGGAATCCAGTCTATCAACTCTACATGTACTTCCTATGAATTGTTGGTTTATCATAGTGGGTGGAAAACCTTTCAAAGGTGCTGTATTTATCAGTTCAATTGGTAGGGAATGAGAAGGAAGGGAGAAGACCTATATTTGCAAGGGATAACAGTTAGGCCCTTGTCACCTTGAATTATTTAATATGAAATTAATATAAAAGTTCAGGAGAAAACGGAAGAGTAAATTCTCTGTAATGAACTTTATAGCTTTTTTTTTTAGTTCTATAGTATCTATGTTATATTTTTATTTACGATTGTGAGGTAGATAGCAATTAATGTTGAGCAGTAGGACTTGTGAAAAAAAAATCTGCACTGGTGCTTTGTGAAGCTCATGCATCTTTGGGAGTTTATATATGTTCTGGTTTCAGTTTAAAATATGCAATATTGTTATTGGCTTTTTTAAAAAAAATGCATATAAATCCATAAATTGTTTAAACATTTGTAACTCTGTTCTCAATATTCATTTACAAAGTGTCCCCATTGAACCTAAGAAAGTGGCACAATCTAGTTGAAACACCGCAACAGCAGTAAAGGGTTTTTCATCACTTTAAATGGCATTGTGCTCCTGTGGCAAACATGAGCTATTGCATTGTGCTTGTGTATGAATTTGTTGTGAGGTATGTGTGCATGCATTTGTTTTTATTTTGTTCTCTCTCTCTCTCTCTCTTTTTTTTTTTTTTTATATTGGAAACTTGACTGACATTGCAAAATAAAAGTGTAATTTATCATACTTTTGGTCATTAATGAATGGTCGGCAAGTAATAGAAAATTTCCCTATGACTGATGGACTGGTATAGCATAACTGAAGTAAGAAAATAGAAAATGGAGGTGCTTTAACAATAACACCTTAGAGTTAAAAAATGGTTTAGGATGATATATATCATCAGAAACACAATGGGCAGCTGCCTTGAGTTTTCATCTTTGGGTAGCAGTTATGAGATTCAATTTCCAAAACTGCTTTGTTTGATAAGATTTGGGAAATCTGGAGGGCTTTTGACTTATCAGTGGAACACAGCTTATCATGCAAATGTGATTCATGCAAATTTCCAGAGATAAGAGACAGACACATTCATAAGCTCAGTGAAAAAGACACTAGGTGAGATGAGAAATCCCTGTAACTTGATTCTGTTTATTGACTTTCAGTGGTTATGAAAGGATATTAATACACCAGGTCTGGGGAATAAGCAGGCTTGTTACAAGGTTGTATAAAGGGAAATACCCTTTCTGGTGCTAGAAAGGGTTAAGATTGTCAGTTCTTGAAATTTAAAATTCAGAAGATTTAATAGGACCAAGAGATGGACCCCCCTTTGAGTCAAACTTATTTGCTTAATGAGTAGCATGGAGCTACATCTCTGTTAATAGGACTTCATTTCACATAGGGAGGAGGAAGGTTTATCTCTTCTCTCTCCAGACTTAATCCAAATTAAAATCACCTCATGTGGCTTTGAATAAAAGCCACACTGGTACAATACGAGAAGCGATTTTTGTTTGGATTGTGGAGAAAAAATTGAAACATCTTCATTCCATACACAGGCCAATACTTATAAAACCTGCACATCTTTCTTCAGTGGTAACCTGTAAATAATTAAAGAAAAAACAAACTGCATGCTACACTTTAAGCCTAACGTGTAATGTTGTCTGAGTGAGGCAGATCCTACAGTGCGAAAGGCAGGTTTGGAGATCAATGCAAAAGTTGTTTATTCAGATAGGGTGAACTGCTTTAGCAGAAGTGGACGATTATGAAGGGTCTGGAGGCAATATTTTACCATGAGATCCTTTGCGGACACATGGACTTCCAAAAATGCCCCCTCCCCATAAAAAAGGCTTGACATAACCAAACACCCACTTCTGCTTTTGAAAAAATATTGGGCATTTTCTTTATGTTAAACCATGTGTAGAAAGCAACAAAACTACGTAAAAGATAGATTGCTGCTCCTGGAGCCTTCTAGTTGAGGCAACTCATTTTTCATGGCAAGAAAAAAAGGGTGATCCAGGGAATCTGCAGAATGAAAGGCCACAAAAACAAAACAGCCTTGGGGACCACATGTGGCCTCAGGACCACTCTTTCTCTATATCTCTGCTTAGAATAATGTTGAAATCAGAAAGGAAGAGAGAAGCCAAAGTGAATTTTTGTTTCTGGTGAGCTGGAAATTCTAGTGGAAAAGAAGGAGATGTATGTGAAAGTGATTATCTTAATGTTCTGCAATATATCGGTATTGCATTATATTTTAATGGGATTGTTGTATTTTAGGTAGAAGTGATTAGCAACTAATCATGGGTAAAATAGTAACTGGACTCTCATAAGAATTAAATAAAAAAATAGAACCAAATACAAAGTAGTGTTGGTATGCACATCTTCTTAAAAACTCATCTCAGTATTCTCTACTGAAAATATTTATTTATTCAAATATTCAGTCAACATTTTCCACATATATATACATATTCATCAAATATACAGTGAGTTTGCCACAAAGTCCTACTGTGCAGCCTCACTAAGATGTAGGTGACTCCTTTTTGAAAAAGTATGTGAGGAGAGTATAAGCTTTGACAGGTTCTATCAAGTTGCTAAAGCTTTGAATGTGTCCCCAAAGGTCATCTGAAGTCCATATGAAATGATACATGAAAATCAGAAACTCAAAAGGTACAGAGCCAGCCTACTTCCCTCAGAAGGAATTCAATGGCTGGAGTACTACTATAGAGAGATTTTTTTTTTCACATGAACTCAACAGCTTAGACTACTGAAATTTTGTAAATTTCTTCATTAATAGCATGTGAAAAACTTGAGATTTTTTTTTAAAAAATCACATGTGAAAAAAAGGTAGACTAAAATATTTTACCAGTCCTAACACCATGCTGTTGAGTGATTTTAATAGTCTGGTTTCTTCATTTCACTTGTGCACATGTGAAATAGGGAAAGAAACTGATTTTTTTTTCCTGTGAAGAACATCCTTTGATAAGGACTGTGTGTTTTATTTGTTCAAGCAATCAGGTAAGTAACTCTTGCCTAGGCAAATCAATTATGTGCTCTGGAACAGAAGGAAAATAAAAAGACCTTTGTGCTTTCAGCTTATCTAGCCTCTTAGTAAATATAAATTGTATTAGGCAGTTAAAAAAATATTGCTTGTTCTTTATTTTACAATGGATATAACAATACAATGGATAAAAATAATTTGCTCAGGAAATCATTAACCATCATTAATGATCATTCAATTTTAAATGATTTTCTTTTATCACTCTAGGTGTTCAAATGTTTGTCGTACTCTGCATTAATCTAAGTTGCTCCTGAGAAAGCATGGCCCTCTTGATTATCTTCCAGATCTACTGCTTGGCATAAAATAATAGTAATAACAAGAAGGGAGGAGAATATCCCACAGTTGACACTGACCCAAACATACCCTCTAAACTTGAAGGAAATTCAGTTAAAAGAATAACTGGGATGATCCAAGCCCTTCAAATTTAGTTCTGTGCATTGTTCATAGCCTCTATTTTAAATGAGACCATCCCCTACACACCTCCAAATTTGGTGCAAATCCATCTAGCTATTCACAGATGATACTGTAACATATAGATAGATAGACACTTCAGTGTGTGTGTGTGTGTGTGTAGCCTTCCAGTTTTTTCCTACTTCTGTGGACCCTAATATGAACATATCACTTCTGGAGCTGAGAGTGTGTGACACACCCCAGGGTCATCCAGTGGGTTAATGGTCTCCATGATTGTAGTCTGATGCTCAGATCAGTACACCACTCTCTCTCTCTCTCTCTCTCTCTCTCTCTCTCTCAATATATATACACATATACATGTACATGTTATGATTTGGGAGAATTTATTTTATTTCTGGTATCATTTCGATAAGTGAGAAACTATGCAAAGCTTTGTATAGAAATGGAATCATAGAATCATAGAAATGTAGAGTTGGAAGAGACCACAAGGGCCATCCAGTCCAACCCCCTGCCATGCAGGAAAACCCTCAAAGCACTCCCGACAAGTGGCCATCCAGCCTCCGCTTAAAAACCTCCAACGAAGGAGACTCCACCACACTCTGTGGGGCAGCACATTCCACTGCCAGACAGCCCTGACTGTCAGGAAATTCCTCCTGAGGTTCAGGCGGAATCTCCCCTCCTGCAGCTTGCATCCATTGCTCCTTGTCCTGGTCTCAAGAGCAGGAGAAAACAAGCCCACTCCCTCCTCGACATGACATCCCTTCAAATATTTAAACATGGTTATCATGTCCCCTCTCAACCTTCTCTTCTGCAGACTAAACATACCCAGCTCTCTAAGTCTGTCCTCATAGGGCATGGCTTCCAGACCCCTCACCATTTTGGTTGCCCTCCTCTGGACCTGCTCCAGCTTATCCATATCCTTCTTGAACTGGGGTGCCCAGAACTGGACACAGTATTCAAGATGAGGTCTAACCAATGCAGAATAAAGTGGTACCAATACCTCCCTCGATCTAGACACCATACTCCTATTGATGCAACCAAGAATTGCGTTGGCCTTCTTGGCTGCCGCATCACACTGCTGACTCATGTTCATCTTGTGGTCTATGAAGACTCCTAGATCCCTTTCACACGTACTGTTAGCCAGCTACGTGTCCCCCATCCTATATTTCTGCATACCATTTTTTCTGCCTAAGTGTAGGACCTTACATTTCTCTTTGTTGAAATTCATTTTGTTAGCCTTGGCCCAGCTCTCCAACCTGTCCAGGTCCTTTTGAATTTTGATCCTATCATCAGGTATGTTAGCAACCCCTCCCAATTTGGTGTCATCTGCAAATTTGATCAGCGTGCCCTCTATTCCTTCATCCAAGTCATTAATGAAGATATTGAACAGCACCGGGCCCAGGACAGAACCCTGTGGCACCCCGCTAGTCACTTCTCTCCAGGATGAGAATCTGCCATTGGTGACCACCCTTTGGGTACGGTCAGTCAACCAGTTACAAATCCAGCTGACAGTAGTCCTGTCCAGTCCACATCTTACTAGCTTCTTTGCAAGAATGTCATGGGGAACTTTGTCAAAGGCCTTACTGAAATCAAGATATACTACGTCCACAGCATTCCCTTAGATATCAAGCAAGTAACTCTATCATAAAAAGAGATAAAATTAGTCTGGCATGACCTATTTTTGAGAAATCCATGTTGACTTTTCGTAATTACGGCATTGTTTTCTAAGTAATTAGAAACTGACTGTTTGATGATCCGCTCCAGGATCTTTCCAGGTACTGATGTCAGGCTGACTGGGCGATAATTATTTGGGTCCTCTTTTTTCCCTTCTTGAAGATGGGGACAACATTTGCCCTCCTCCAGTCTGCCGGAACTTCTCCTGTCCGCCAAGAGTTTTCAAAGATTATAGCAAGAGGTTCCTCAATGACCTCTGCTAGTTCTTTTAAAATCCTAGGATGCAATTCATCTGGCCCTGGAGACTTGAATTCATCCAGTGTGGCCAGGTACTCCTGTACTACCTCTCTATCTATTCTGTGCTGCATTTCCCCCACTTCCTCACCAGCTCCCCAACCGCCAGGTTGCGTGTTTTTATCCTTTTGGGAAAAAACTGAGGCGAAGAAGGTGTTGAGGAGTTCTGCCTTTTTTCTTCCTCCTGTTATTAATTCACCACCTTCCTTGCGCAGTGACCCTATCGTCTCCTTCTTTTTTCTTTTGCTGCGGACATATTTAAAAAAGCCCTTTTTATTGTTTTTAATGTCTCTGGCCAGCCTAAGTTCATTCTGTGCTTTAGCCTTTCTGACCTTCTCCCTACATCTCCTGGCTACTTGCTTATAATCTTCTTTGGCGATTTCCTCCTTCTTCCATTTCCTGTATATATTTTGCTTAACACTTAGCTCAGCTGAGAGCTCTTTAGTCAACCATTCCGGTTTGTTCAGATGCCTTCCATTTTTCCTCCTTAATGGCACAGTTTTAGCCTGTGCCTTCAGTACCTCCCTTTTAAAGAACTTCCATGCATCCTGAACTCCTTTCTCATTGACTATTCTTGACCACGGGATTTCAGCCAGCAGCTCCTTCAGTTTACAGAAGTCTGCTTTTTTAAAATCTAAGACAAATGCCTGGCTACACTTGTCTTCTCTTCCCCACTGAATGCCAAATTCTAATAGGGCATGATCACTCTCTCCTAAAGATCCAACCAGTTCTACATCATTAACAAGGTCATCCCTGTTGGTCAGGATCAGATTCAGAATATTTGATCCCCTTGTCGCCTCTTCCACCTTCTGGACCATGAAATTGTCTGCAAGACAAGCAAGAAACTTGCTGGACCTTGCCGCCTTTGCAGAGTTTGACTGCCAACATATATCCGGGTAGTTGAAATCTCCCATTATTACTGTATCTCTCCCTTTTGAATGTGCAGTCATTTGGTCTATGAAAGCGCCATCGAGGTCCTCAGTCTGGCTTGGAGGTCTGTAGTAAACCCCCACTATAATATCCCTATTGTTTCTCACTCCCTTATTTCTTACCCAGATGCTCTCGACCTGGCTTCTGGTGTTCAAGTCATGGATCTCTTCACAGGTGAAAATATCCTTGACATATAAGGCTACTCCTCCTCCCTTCTTATTTGGTCTATTTCTACAAAATAGGCTATACCACTCTATTCCTGCATTCCAATCGTGAGACTCATCCCACCAGGTCTCAGTGATGCCTATCAAATCATATTTATTTTGTTATACTAGGAGTTCAAATTTATCTTGTTTGTTTCCCATACTCCGTGCATTAGTGTAGAGACACTTAAGTCCCCGTGCCCTTCCTGCAAGTCCCATAGCATTGTTTCCACCCCTCCCACGATTGGATGCTATTCCTACTTGGCCAATATCATTTGGGCCTTTTTCCCCTGCACTTGCCGAGTCCTTGTCCTGAATAATCTTGTCTCCCTCCCCAGTAAATAAACAAGGCTATATGAAGTTTTGCCACTCTGATCCGCATTTGGTGTTATTTCTTTGCTTCTGTAGAAACATGTACACACAGTCTGCTTTTAAACCACTACAGGACAGGCTATATTTTCATCCCAACAACTCCCATTAATGGTATGTTTCCTATTGCTGGTTGGTTGGTACTCATAAAGATCATACACACTGCTTCTTCTGAATTACCAAACATACGGTCACAGCCATGATCCATGAACCTGGCAGATGTGGAGGTCATCTTAATGATCATTCTTCCCCTACAGATTCCTAGTAATGTTAAAATGGCAACAATGCTCATCACTTAATGATGCATGAGTCCAAAGAAACTCTGCTTCTTACTGTGTGATTGGCTTTTTAAAAAGACTGGAAACTAGTCCATATCTGAAGTAATGGTTTTGCCTGTTATTACTGAATCCCAATGCACTGAATATGGTATTCATCATTTCATTATAACCTAATAAGTAGAGGTCATAAAATCAATGCTTAAATTGATACAGTGTTGACCTTTGAAAAAAAGCAGAGGTTCTAATAATAAACAAGTAAATGGGTTGAATTATATTAGAATCATTTTCTTGTGAGTGAATAATCTTTCCTTCCCTTATGAGCAGAATTACGAGTGAGAATCCAGGAAATGAACAGCTAAAATCTATGGCCAAGGTAATGATCTTTGAAAATACTTTCTAATGAGTAATTTGTGGGTCAGTGGATTTCAAGAGATTATTGGTTTTTGAAATGGATTCTATCAACTAAGGAGATAATGAAAATCATTAGGGCTGGTGGGGGGAAGAAGGCTGTAGATTTGTTTGAGAACTATTAAACAAATCCTTATTTCCCACACAAGTTACAAGTCTGTTTTCCACAAACTGATCAACAATATTTGGTCCACATTTGACAATGCACAATCTCATATCACTGAATCTGGAAACAAAATCCCCATTAACCTCCAGGAGATAAAATTTAGCAATCAGAGCTGTATTTGTTATATCACTGAAACCAATGGTACCTGGTTTCAGTTTAGTACTTCTTATAATCATGATTGACTTAGTTATGGTTGTATTCAAGGGAGGGGAATTTGCAGAAAAGTGAAGAATCTATTTTAAATCATTAGGATGGAGTCATAATAATGCCCAGCCAAACAGTCTGGATTTTATACCATTTCACTGAACAGTAAAATCTTACTTTCTTTAATCCTGGCTGCCTGTAGAATTGCTTGTGCAAGTAAGTGTCAGAAAGGAATCATTAGACTAGACACATTCCGAATACAGCTGGAAGAATTTCAGCTTTTAGCATTATCCACATTTTATTTTCAAAATACTGGCCTGAATCCTCCTTAGTTCCAGCTAGAGGTGACCCACTAAATCAATTGTTCGATGATGAATCAACAGTTATGCCAATCCCGTTGAATTCAATGGATCCACTCTTGTTGGGATCAACAATAGGACTTAGGTCATTGTACTTCTCATATATAGAAAGGATCAAGGATCTGCTTAGTTTTATCTTCAGTGTATTAATGTTCTCTGTATTTTATGTGGGTCAGCATACAGACAGGAGACAATCTTTTGTCTAACTTCATAAAAAAGCTTTCTGAAAAAAAAATTAAAATTTCCTTTCCATAAAAAGAAAAATAGTATTTTCTTCTTTGCTTTTTTTTAATGTTCCTTCCAAAATGTCTTTTTTTTCTCTACAAGGAGAAAGGAGATACACAGATGTTTGCATCTTCAGAAATATTTATAAAATATTTTTTTAAAGGTGCCAAGTCAGATGTAGTCTTTTAGTACAAGTATTTTAAATAGAAATCTAAAAATAATTATTCTCAACAAAACTAGATTGGTCTTACAACTGCTGCAGGTGGCAAATGAATTGAGAAATTTCTGATGTTTGTTAATTAGGTATTAATTAAGCCAGGCAGCCACAGGAATGAAATATACACAAATATACACAAGATAACGTCCTTCAATAAAAAATGGTCTGGTTTTATGATGTCAAAAATGAGATGCATATAACAATATGTTTGTATCTATATTACACTGGGATTGGCAAATAAACAGATAAAAGAGTTTTAGTTGTTGTTTTTTCCTGATTTGTCTGATTATTAAATTTAACAGCCTACCAAAGACTTTTGCTGATTGTTTACTGTAAGATGAATATTTATTTTTGATATAAGTGTTTGCTTTGTTTCAAACATTCAAACGGAGCACAATCTGCATACAGAAACAACACACATTCAGACTTAACTAGATGTTTTAATTAGGTACTGATGCTGAAACAATAAGTGATTAGGAATGTGAGAGCATGGTATACTGAACAATCTATGAGGTGCCAGCTGGTTTGAACCTCTTAACTTTCATATTTCTTAGCTATGTAGCTCTGCACCATCTGGTTGTATCATAGTCCAGGCTTCCTGGTGCCTATAAGGACATACTCTTAGCATTTATCAGAATATCTTTCCAGCTTGTATAACCAATGTGTACCCACATGATTACCTCTGAGAGCATAAAGAACCAAAAGCAGGTTCTCGGTCTCCTCTGGAAACACATGTCAGCCATACTAATTGTTGACACTGTATGAGATGTTCCTTGACCTGCAGACATTTTGCAGATTTTCAGCATGTTACATGCAGCCTGGTATGTGGGCTTCAGTCCATGTGGTCTACCCTCTTTCCACAGAGAAATCATTGCAGATCAACTCTGGGAAGAAGGAGATCAGACAACAGGCTTTGGGTTAAATAGAGTTGCTTTTATTAACTGTTTAATTCTAAACCTTAAAATGTGAATTGTAATGGGGAGGGGGAACTACACAATGTGGGATTCTGTTGAGGAAAGAAGTCCCCTTCCTGTCTATTTTCTCAACCACCCTTGAGTCACCCAACCCAAAGGTTAATCCAAGGCAACTTGACTGCAACTCAGCCAGTCTTCTTGCTGGGAGGACTTGGAAGGAAGCTCTCTCCATCAGATTTCATGACTTAAAAAAAGAATGTGACTCTAGTAGGCCTCAAAGGGATAATCACCTGATCTTCAGATCCCACTACCAAATGAGGTAATTCCAGACATTCCCCTTTCATCAAATGAGTGGTTACCTCTATTCATTACTTTTTTTTTTTTTACTCTCCACTACACACCAAGGACAAGACACAATGTCTGCTTAGTGTATTTCCCCCATTGATCCAGCTAATATGGCCTACAAGCTTCTTTGCAGATCACTTTCCTTCTTCAAACGGATAAAAACCATCAGCATGGTAGGGCTCCAGCTTCTCATATATAATGTTAGGGTATGCTGAGAATTCTTCCAGGACCTAGCCCAAGGCCTTACAAATATCCTTATTCACATATATCCTTTCTCTATCCAGGCAACAAGGGTTACCCACTCCCCACCCAACCTGCCATGAATATGACTCACGAAAAAATCCATACTCCGAGGCGATGGACTTGAATGGCAGATAGAACAGAAATGGCTTGAATGATAAGGAATTGTCCTTTCAACAAAGGTGATTTCTCCTAACACGGATGACCAACACTCCTCAAACAACAGTCGAGACTGTTCCTATGCATTACCCTCCACCCCAGCTATTCTATCTTGGCCCATTCAGTCATGCCCTACTGGACACTGAAGTGGGTATTGAGAGCTTGCTGTGTGGTCCAGTATGTCATACCTCCAACACCTTGCTGTGGTCCTAGGACCTTCTGACATCTGCAAAAGACAACAATGTTAAAAATGGGACTAATAAAATTATTGTCTCAGGGGAAGAACATATTGTTTGAAAGCAGAAAAATGCTACGTCCCAATTACCTGGATAAATTTTGTGTTGAATCCTAGCGCTGCTGTGATCGAAGCTTCCCCACTAGACCCAGTCATCTCAAAGATTTGGATATTGTGCCACAAAACTAATGCTGTGTAGTGGGGAAATGATGTGATGTGCAAAGAGGGACCAGGCCAAGTTCCCTATATGGTCAGGAAATTCCTCCTGCCACAGGTCAGGTAAAGGGAAGTATCACTACATTGTTGTAAGTACATTATGTATCCCTTCTTCATCTGTTCAGTTTTAGGTATGTATATCCTAGTGGAGATCCCTTGTAGAAGTACCTCATATCACAAAGTTGTAAGTGAAAATCCCCCTGGACCTGTTTAGTAGCTGGAAATGATTCCCTAACCTGAAGTTCCCCAGAAAAGCAGTAAGGGATGCCACCTAAAAGAATATGAATTTATTAGGGGAAAAACAAACTTCCTCCAAAATCTATCTAGGCCTCTTTAATATAGCAAACAACATCAATTTCTCCTCTCCTGTGACCATCCTTCCAATATCTTACACAATGTAAAATCATTGGTATGATCTAGGGCATGCTAGACCTATGCTCCCCTCCTTCTCCCTCCCCCCCCCACAAAAATCAAGAACTTCTAATTTACCACTAACAGACTGAATCCCATATGAAATTCAAGTGTACTCAAAACTCTCTCAATTGTTCAGCTGGAACTGCCCAAATGTCCATTAAAGCTTCATCTGGAAGAATTAGTGAAAATATTTAATAGTACATGAGTACTTGTATCTGGTGCTTAGAGTTAAACAGAGATTTATCACCCTCACAGCCTTATCTCTTCAAGGTCTCAAATTTTTGCCCTGGCTTCTGGTGCCAATGCTCAGAAGCACTCTATCAGTTTATGGGAAAATGTCAATGGAGGTCTTTTCTGCCCCAACCACACTGAGAATCAAGAAAGTACATTAAACAGTAAAGAACACAGCATGAAGGCCTGAACCACCCTCAAAATTCATAGAGACTTAGAAGCAAGGTATTTGTTTTTATTTATTATTTATTTATTTATCTATTTCTTCAATCTATATCCCATTTTTCTCCTTATGAGGAACCTAAGGTGGCCTACAGCATTTAAAAACAAGATACAGATATACATTGTTTATACAAATGTTTAAAAATAATTTTAAAACAATGCAATTAAAAAAATTAAGAAGAAATGTACTGCCTATGAACTAAGCAGACAGCAGTGTCAAACGATAAATAGTGTGCATTCTTGGGACCACACTCAGTGAGGATGTTCTTAAATTGCCAACTGGGAGGATGAAGAAGAAAACTATGATCCCACTTGCCCTCTCCTCTCTCTGGATTTTTCTCTGACTACATACTCAATACCAACAATGGAACATAAGTTATTCTCCATAAAGATCTGTATAACACTTTGAAATGGTATTCTGAATGCAAATTAAAACTCTTTCTCTAATAATGGGCTGCACCTTGATTGGGATATAATTGAAGCAGCACCCACAAATGTCCTAATTTAACAGGGCGGTGGCCTTTTGGAGCTTCAAAAATAAAATGAAGTTTGCTTCTGATACCATGTTGCTAAACGTTTATTTCAGAATAAACACCAATTTGGATCATTTAGTTTAATAGTCAATATAATAAAATTAGAATCTGTAATCAAGGATGTGTCTGCCTGGCAGCTCCTAATTAAATTTGTGGTATTGATGGATTTTCATGAAATCTTATAGATATTATTCAGTCAGACTTTGCATTATGTCCTTTGCTTTTACTACATCTCTCCTCAGTGTTAGTACTACCCATTTCTTCTTAAAGTTTTCACTTCCCTAGAAAACACTGAGTAATTACCTGACTCTAAATATCCCATTTCTCTCCACTTTAACTCACTCACCCAAGTATTGTAATGTTTAGATGTTCCATTTCTTCTTTTACTATGTCTGGCTTCCCCTGGTTCATACTTCTCATATTCCCTGTTCCTATAATATGTGTTGTGCAGCTTCAAACTTTCCTTTCACCCCTGAGCATGTCAACAGCTGAGTGTCCTTTCAGTTTGAGTCCAGTTGTGTCATTACCAGCATTTCTACTCTTCCTCTGCTGTAGCTTGCTGAATGCCTTCTGACCTGGAGGTGTCATCAGTAGCTTGCTGAGTGCCTTCTGAACTAGAGGTGTCATCTTCTGACACTATCTCTTGTTTCATTTTAGATTCTCTCATCATAGGGTTTTCATGGTAAAAGACATTAAAAGGGGATTACTGTGCCTTGCTCTAATATTAATATTAAGTAATACAATCCGGAACACAATTTCGCATATACACAAAGTAAAGTTCTGATCCTTCATTGCAGATAGAATACAGGCTAAAATTTTAAATCAGTCAATCAAGCAATAAATTAATGAATCATCTAGCACCCCACCAACTCCCCAAAATGTCTATCAGTTTAACTTCTCTCTAATTCTATACAGTTCCTCTAACTACTTTATATGAACATCAATAAATAGATACATGTCAGGCTATCATGCTATCACCAGGGAGCCCTGGTGATTCAGTGCCAAAGTTGCAACCACAAGGTTGTGAGTTCAATCCTGCTGGGTTCCAGGTTGACTCAGCCTTCCAGCCTTCCACAGGCTAGTAAAATGAGTACCCACCTGGTTGGGGGCAATTAGCTAACACATTGTAAATTGCTTAGAGAGCGCTTAGCCGATAAGCAGTATAGAAATACACAAGCTATTGCTATCGCTATCGTGTGGGCATTACAAACTGTATTTTGAAACAAACTATGGATGTGAATAGTCCAATATGATTTTCTTACAAGAAATGTCTGAGTGGTATAAGACTGTGCTCTTGAACTACCTCAGTGATACCCTCACAACTGCACAGTTCCTGTGAGGGTATCACAGTTCCTGCAATCTCTTAGAGCTTTATATAACTCACAATATCTCTATGAAAATCCAGGAATACTTTGGCATGAAATCTGTGAGAGCCACAGGATTTCAATGAATGAAATCACTAATCACATTGATACTTAAGTCACCACATACCCATCCCTTTTTTAAAAAAAGGGCACACTTCAGGACTTCCAATCTAGCAAATATGTCACAGAGATTATGATGCCCATTTTACTGGCTACAAAGAGGATTATCCAAAGTGTTACCAGTGGTTGGTTAAAACACTAGCCCCAGTAGCACAGTCTTGGCAGGAAAATATGAGGAAAATATCCAATTTATTTGCTTAAGATACAGATCTGCTTTCTTTCCTCATTTTCTACACTCATTTCCCAGAACTATTTGTCATCTTAAATTCCCGAGGATTAGTTGTTCAGGGCCTGAAGTATTCATACAGACACTGATTTTTATTAGATATACTCATTCAGACTTAGTAAAGTGATTAATACTTCTTCATACAATGGAAAAGCAGCCATTTACTTAAGACCCTTTTGCAAGAATGCAATGACAAAAGAATCGATATGATAAATGATTGAATAAGAATAAAAATAAAAATAATTGAACTACCACTACTATTAAGTGCTTCCCATTTTGGTAGAAATACTATGAGCATTTTGTGATATATGAATCCTAATTCTGTGCATTATTTTTGGATTGTGGCCTTTCAGATATTTGTTACTTCTTTTCATATCCCCTCCCCCCCCAAAAAAAAAAGAATAAGTAAAAAGAGAAGTAACTCGCTTCTGGATGATCTCCTTGCATGGCTACTAATTGATACTCAACATGGTGAGTCACAAGTTGTGAAAGACTATTAGAACAAGAATTCTATCAAAGAAATTTCTCTTAACAAAAAGCAAAGACACATCCAATCAGTGCCTTGTCTATATGTCAAGTGAGACGTCTGTAGCATTATAATCAGCTTAATGTTGCATTCTGTCAAGTGATGTTTGAACAAATGGAAATTGTAATGGAGAGCTCGTGCACATGTTTGCCTACAAAACAGTACCCCCAAGCCATGGATGTTGTTCTTTAGCACCCCCCTCCCCCCAAAAAAATCTGCCAGTTCTATGCTTACTTTCTGGTGAGTTAGCATTACCAAACTCAGCAGAGCACACTTTTGATTCATACATAATTCTAGTACTCTGCCTATTGCTTCCAGGGACAGGATGGGGGAGAGTTTGAATTCAATAAAGAAGCACTGCAGGATCAAACTAATGGGTGCAATAAGATGTGGGAACAATAATGTGCTCCCATTTTTATTTCTCTTCAATATTGATATTGAGAAGTACAGCGCCTATGATAACCACTGATAACCTTATCTGTCATGAAGGATAAATAGCACATGTCCCTGAGACTAGCTCAGGAACTGCAAACATTTGCACTAGCTCTTAGTCATCATCTTTTCTGTCTACTCAGACCCAGATATTCAGAAATACTAGGAAAGACTTAGATTAAAGGTCTGTAACATCCTTCCCATCCATAACAGTATAAATAATTGGCTGAACATATGTGAATAAGCAGGGACCAGGTCTCCATATAGGCACCTGTAGGCGAGATCATGACTTAAAGAGGTTTTGAAGAATGAACACCAGTAAATGAATGCATGAAGCCATTATTTGAGTATGACTAACTACATGGTGAAAAATGATTCTGATGGCAGACAAAAAGGCACAAATAATGTCATGGTGTGACAGCTGAGGCTGTAGTCATGTTTATTATTGTTTTGTTAGACCTTCTTTTTATGATAAATTATCATGCCTGGGATTTTTGTGACATATGGAGACTAATAAAATGAGAGAAAATGACAAGGAATGCAGTCACTGCGATTTATCAAAATCTCATGTCAGTATTTTCAGGAGCCGCAGCAAAATAACAGATGTTTGCTGTACTTTTGTCTTTTTTTGTGTATGGGCTTACATTCAGGTTGTCCCTGAAATTTCAGCTGGAGAACAATTCCAAAACAATGTGGTAGTTCTTCCTTAAACAAACCATCTAAGGAATGCCATGGGAAACAAGAAAAGCATTTCTCTAAAATTTCTGTGGATTTGTGAAAGAGTAAAAAGCAGCAGGGTGAAGATAGAAGTTGGACATGTTATAGGCCCAGAGGGACGTTTTCCTCTCTATAATTTAATTGACTCCAGTTGTTGTCCAATCACCTTATGTTATACTATATTAAATGTTAGGACTCAGAACAAGTGTTTTTGTTAAAAAAAATAGAAGACACAGGTATCCTGTAATTTTTATCCATTTATATTCAGTGCATGTATCTTACACAGATATCTTCACTTAATATAATTCCTGCCTAACTCCCAGTAATTTATCAGCAATTTTTCATCGTCACCTATCATAGTAAAGATACCAATATTTAGTAAACTGCCATAACTTAGAGTAATGGTGGGCTACTGTAAAAGGCTAGGGGACCACATTTATCCCCCCGAAGATCTTGGATACCCACCTCCAATGTACCTGGTTGTTCCAAAAAAAGAGGGGGATTAACCCCCAAATGCCCTTAGGGGTCATGGGAGACTTTTTCAATATGTTTTGGACTTTTCTTTGGGCCCTAATGGATATTTTGGGGAGTATTAAGAAAAAAACTGCAAAAAAAATTGTTTTATTTCCTGAAAGGTTGTTGGGGCTCCAAACATAGAAAAATGCTCTCTACAACTCCTAGAGGTCATTTTGGGGCATTGTGAAATTTGGAAGCACCCATAAGGCCAGGAAATTCATTATTCCATGAAATTCCTATTATCAATTGTATCACTTGAAGGCTGGCAGACAAAAGAAGGAGAGCATAGAGCCCCAGCAACGTGAAACATCTCTCCACTCCCAAATAGAGTGACAATCTGGCCATTGAGGTTATTACTTGCTCTTCTTAAGTATATATTTTCTGTTGTAGGACCTGCTTAATAATACATTTATAAATATCACATATATCTGCTTTTCATTTAACTATGACATCTATCTTCATTAGACTTAGGCTTCCAGAACTCATGATTATTGGTTAGTGGCCTTATCCGGTGCATTAATCTTAAGTGGAATAAGAATTATATATAAACATGGTTGCACTAGGCATGTATGTGGACTGTAAATAATGAGGTCACATGGAATAATATTCATTGAGTTCACACACTTATAATTATCTTATAAATGATAGTTATTCACTAAAGAGATTCTAAATGTTAATGTAGATATCCCTGGTAAGCTGATTAATATATGAACTAGTGAGACAGAGAGAAAAACTCTCTTTATTTCTGTACAAGTCACATCTCTAATTAATTGCCTTTTAACTGTTTTGTACTGGAATCTCTTTGAAATGTCTGTGTTCAAGAATTGGCTGGGATACAGTGCATTGTAATGTGTAGCTTGCTACTGAACAAAGTATTATTAAGTAGCAAATTTAATATATGTCTTTCTTGCACAATTATTTTTTTTCAAAACTGCACATTTCCCCTCACACATCTCTAATCAATGTCCAGCCCATTCTTATGCATTTGCAGTGAGTCAGAAGCAAGTCCCATTGTATTGAAAAGGGTTTATTCTCAAGGAAAGGGGCATGAGATTTCACTTTAAAACCGAATTGTAATCTTACTTTTTCCTTCCCTTCTACTAAGTAGTTGCCATTTCACATTTTTATATTTCAAGGACAAAATATGAACTTAGCATTGCATATTTGTAAATGGAGAGTGAAACAAAGCAAAACAAAAACAAGGTTACTTGCCTTTAGCTTAGCTTACTTGTTAAGTAAAACACTTTCAAAATTTTCCCCTGAACTGAATTATTTCAACCACAATAACAATTCTGCATTCAGTCAGTCAACTATGCCGTTCAAGAACATGCTTTCAGCAATCAAAAATGTAACGAGGAAGATGATGTTTTATCAAGGTTCATCTTCTCTGACAGATAGAGATTCTATTTCTTTGAAAATAATTTTAACTGCCCAGTTATAAAATTAAGATGTCTTAAAAATCAAATTTGATAATACATGATTTCATATATGTGGTTTTCAAGGTTTACAAGCTCATGTAGTCTTAGAAATCCTTCACGTTATTCACAGTGCCTCGAGACTACCAGCACTATACTGCAGAAATGTCAGTCCCCTCAAAAATACACAAAGTTGTCATTTATTCCCCACAAAACTGTCATCTTACAAGAAAATCACTATGACTAATTTGCATATTTTTCACATATAAGAAACAGATTTGAAATTCAAAATTATAGGGTTGTACAAAACCAGCCCGTAATCTTATCAAAATGATTTTTTCTACTTTCAAAATTTCTCTGATACATCTTTTGAAGACCACCCTGCAAATACATTTCTAAATTTGTTTGAGATAAAATACAGAGTTGTGTAGAAATTCCCTAAGTTATTATGTAACTGGATCTATTTGTCTTGCCTCAAAATTCCTCTAGTTCCTAGTCTGAGGGTGACCTATATTAATTTTAGGTCAAATTTGGGTGGTAACTAATGGAGGCTCTCCCCCACACATGGTGTTCATCATTCTTCACTTTACATGAGGTAAGAAGCAATAATCGTGTCATATTTGACGAACAAGGATTAATATATTCTTCCTTCTCAATTAGTGAAAGCTGAGAAATGAGAAATTACAATAGGGAAGAAGAACAGCCAGTAACACTTTTTATCATTTGCAATTGCAGACAAATGATCTGATTATCATTTTTACTAATGATGAGTCTCCAAAGTAGGTGCAATCATATATTATGCAGACTTACTAATTCTCATTCTGCCACTTAATATATCCATTTTATATGCCAATTTAATAACATCATTTTCAGCCTGTGGGCTGTGTAGAGAGGGGAAAAAAGATTTGTGGATATATGAATGATGATGGAATGGTGTTTGTCATTAGCAAGATAATGATGAACTATTCAGTAAGATACCCATAGAAAGATACAGAATATGTCCCAACATATATTGTGTCTTGCAGTCATGTAGGATCCCCTATGAGCTCTACAAAATCCCAGTGAAAAACATTGCAACCTCTGTCCTGGAAACGAGTGTCACTGAAGGTACATAATATACATTCAGTCATTAAAATGTGTAACTGGATGCAACAGTACATGCAGTGGCTTGCGCCAGTGTAACTGCAGAGCTTTCTCATTAAATATCTTTAAAAAGAAAAAGTGAAGTGGATAGCTTTATAGAAGGCAGTTAAGAGAAAACCAAATTGTCACGCAGGCCTTCACAACTTGTAGCCCACTATGTCAAAAGCAGTTTTATGAGAAAAGTATGTCTGCCACTTTGATAAATTTCCAGTTTTTTCTTTCTTGCTTGAGATTATACAAGATCAACAAAAATAATAGGTTAGTTGGCTGAGTTCAGCCTACTAGGTTACAGTGTTGGCAAGTCTTATATAACATAGCAAAGCTGGGGATGCAATAAATTGCTGCAGAAAAATTAAGAAATAAAATGTATGTCATGTTTTCTGATTTCCAGAGGCAGCATAAGTAAAAATATTACTTTTGTGTGTGCATAAATTTTGTTCTGGTGCCCTGAACTCTCATACAGAACAAATATAGTATAGTGGTTTGAAAGCTAAACCAGGACTCTGGGAGACCAGGGTTTGAATCCTCACTCAGTCACGGAAACCCACTTGGTGACTGTGAGCAAGTCACACTCTTTTGGCCTTAAATGAAGACATCAGGAAATCTTCTCTGAATAAATCTTGCAAATAAAATCCTATCATAGGCCCTTTCCGCACCTTACCTTCTTCTGGCGCTGGGGTGCAGGGATCGCGCAACCAGCCTCTGGCGAGAGGCTCTCATGTCCAGGGTCCTTTGGCTCCGCACGAGCTGCCTGCTCATACGCCTCTTCCTTCCGCAGAGCCTCTTCCTTCCACAGTGCAGCGTGGGACCTTCCCAAGCAGTGCTGGGGAAGGGCGTGTGACCGGCGTGCTTCCAGAGGCTCCGCACTCCAGGTAAGTGTGCACGGGGCCCAGGAGCAATGTGCGATTGCACACCATTTTTGGCTTCTAGCCGAAAATGAAAAGGTGTGCAATCGGTACCTGCTGGCCCCTAGAGTGTTGCGCGATTGTGAGTGCATCGTGCAGATTGCTCCTCACAATAGCGCGAAGCTCCAGGCACCCTTTCACATGGAAAATGCCATGCGGAAAGGGCCATAGGGCCTTTAAATCAATTTTTGACTTGAGAGTTCAGCTTTAAGGCATACAACCACCACCACCACAACAATAGATTTTGCTAAAAGAAAGGTGTTATTCCAAGAGACTGCAGGCCTTCTCTTGTTTGTCCTGTTCAGATTAAGAATTATTGCATTTCCATTATTTTAAGTCCTCTGTGAAAGCCTTAAGAAGTCCTTTACAGTTAAGGCCCTTTCTGCACCATACCTCAATAGCATGTTCTTTTGTTACAATGCTAGCTTTGCCATTTGCAAGGTGATAGCAGCTTAGGAAGACTCCTTTCTGCATCCTTCCACCTTCAGCTAATGAGTAGCATTATTGCCACTAGTGTCCCTCTCACAGTACAGTGTCCTTGGCTATCCCTTTCCCCACCTTCACCCTGCCCCATCACCCTGATTTCTCTCTCTCTCTCTCTCTCTCTCTCTCTTTTTTTTTGGTAAGCTGTACTAATACAGCTGCATTGTAACCTCATGACATTCCAGTAGACTGTTGCATTTGCATGCTATAATAATAAAACATGTATTAAAATAAAAACTCAGAGGAGAAGTTTAAAATAAACATGGAGAGATGGTATATTCCAAACTTACCATGCCATGGAAGTCACTGAGGGAGGGACAAACTGGACACGGCCACACCCCACCCACTCCTGCATCTGCAATGACAGGAAGTGCTATCAAATGCTATTATGGTACCACGCTAAGCTAGCTGACAGGATTGAAGTGCTAAAGGAGGCTCTTAATTGATTTTTAATGGAAAGAGTACAAGGCAGTTTTGCAATGCTCGAAGATGGCATAGCACTTGGATAGTAACAACATCATGTGGTAGCACGACTTCTGGACTGGAAACAACCTGCTGCTGTCACAAGATAGTGATGTCATGTGGAAACAGCCTAATATAAACAAACACACTTAGGGCCTTTCTGATCAATGCACCCAACCTGCCATGAGGACGGGCGAAGGATGGGACGAAGATGACGCTTATGTACAACATAATCCCTGTTCCATCCCTCTTCCATCCCCCGGGGGCACAATCACACCACAAAACATTGACAGACTTTCCCCATCAATGACCAGTGATCGTGCTGCTCTCCTGCCACGTGTTTGCACTTAACTTGTCTGTAGAAGCCCTGGAAGTGCAATGGCTGTGCTTCCTGCCCCAGTACAGCCTGGGATGGCACCTGGCAGCTTTGTGACATGAAGAGGAGTGGTTATCATGTTTCCTGGATCCCAGAAGTAGCGGGTGTGGAGGGGAGCACTCTATCACACTCCTCTCAAGACAGCCACTGCCTCCATTGTCACCGGACATTGCTAGGACACAGGTACGGTGCAGAAAGGGCCTTAGTTATGTTTGGAAAATTAACCACTATTAAGTAACTAGTACTAGTATTTCAGTCTAAGTATTTCAGTCTCTGTCTAAGATAAGTGTCACAATCATGATTATGTTTAGATTCTTTGAAATTTAGCAAGTGATATCTAATGGAGTACTAGCTGTGAAACAGGGGGAGGAAAAAATAATAATGCCAAGGTCAATAAACCCAAGATATTCAAGAAGAAGCACTGTGAAGTGGAAATCTAGTTTACATCACTGAAAATGTAGAGATTCAAAGCTTTCATTCTTCATTAATCTTACAAAGTGCTTCTTTCTTCGATTCTGTGTTTTGCTCTGCTGTCAGAAGATAAACTTAGGACCAGAGAGAATGAGGGAAACAGTCTAAGGGACATGTTGTAAATGAAGAAATGCTTTTTTCGTATGAGGCTTATTGGTATGAGGCCAGAAACATAAATATATATTTGGGATACTATAATCTTTGTGGAGTCAATGTGGTGTAAGGGTTTGAACATCGCACTGTGATTTTGGTGATCTGGGTTCAAATCCATTCTTGGCTATGGAAATCTGTTAGGTGACCTTGGAGAAGTCACACTTTTTCAGTTTCAGGAGAAAGCAATGACAAATCTCCTCTAAACAAATCTTGCAATGATGGTGATGATGATGAGTTTTATCATTACGTAAGTGAGTAGCCAGAATAAGTTGGTGTTACAAGTATAAATAGAAGATTTTTCTACACGTAAAAATCTAATCCAAATTGGATTTGTTGAGACAAAAGGCCAAATTTACTAATCTGTGCAGAAAGCAAGCATTCATTGGAATTGTGAAGTCTATCAGTTATAATGTGTCAGATTCATTCAACTATAGTTGAGTATGAACTGGAAGCTTATGCCTTTTTTGCTCCACCTGCCAATCCGCCATAGGGACAGGAGAAGGATAGGATCACAACAACACTTATGCACAACATCACTGTGCTCCAGTCCTTCTCCTGTCCCCAGGCACTGTGATCGTTCTTCAAATCATTGATGGGTTTTCTCTATCAGTGAATAGTGATTGCACTATCATCATGGACTTACCTTGTCTGTGGAGGCCCCAGAAGCAGAATGGCTGCACTTCTTGCTCCAGCAGAGCCTGGGAAACTATCTGGCTGGGCTGCAGCAGGAAGAAGTGTGGCCATCAAGCTTCCTGGAACATGGAAGCCACCAGTGTGGACAGGAGAACTCCTGTCACAGTCTCCTTCCAGCAGACCTGACGCTGGTACCCAAACTGGATGTCTCCATGTCCAGGTAAAGTGCAGAAAGGGCCCAGGTCAAGTAAGATGTAAGGCTATGTATACTGAGGCTTCTGACTATCAGTAGGACTATCTAGCATTGGTCCCTATGGATGGCAGATTGTATAAGGACAGAAGATTAGACAGATTTTTTTGGAAATATTGGAGACAATTGCCTCCCCCTTTTTCATTTTATGGGGAGAGGCATTAGAGATACATTTTTCCAATTGCCTAACAACAAACTTTGGCAATTGACTTCAAAAGTTTTGAGCTGGATATCTCATCTGCAATTTAGTAATTTAGTTTAGCTTATATCTCACCTTTCTTTTAACATGGGAGTCAAGATAGCTTAGGTAGCTTAGGTTGCAACTCCAGCTTTGTCTGAAGCTTCCAGTCTTGGCATAATATGCTAGTAAACAATATAGTCCATGAAAAGCTATGTCGCAATAAATGTGTTATTGGATTTATGATTCCACAAGGCTCTTTGATCCTGGTGGCAGTAATAAATAGAATAGAGTCCCATCTAAATCACAAGATAAGGCATCTGCTACTTCCTCTCTAGCATTATCAGCCCTGCCTATAGTATTGATAGATTACACAGGTATTCTTATTCTTGCAACCCCAGATTCTTCTAAAATCTATATGGAATTCAGAGTGGCATTCAGTTAAATTAAAGATGGTAGTGAAAACTACGGAGTTGCCTTGGTACAGCTGCCCTGTGAAAATGATACAAGAAAAGACATACACTGTCAGTATGCTAGTAAGTCTTGGTGGTGATAGCGATGAGGTTGATTAAGACAAGCCCTTTTATCTTTCTTTAAAAGTCTACTATATACATGCTCCAGTTTGACTTCCAATATGCCAATGTAAAAAGTTTTGGAAGAAGAAAGAGGATTCTGTTTGATCACTTTCAATTGCAAAGTAAATTGGGATGGGATGGGGTGGGACAGAGAACAAGCAGACCCATTTTTCTTTCTTCTGTTAACAACAATACCCTGTTCATTCCATTTTTGTTTCCTTGGTTCCCAGGTGGTGGGAAGAAGACAAATCATCCCTTTCTGCACCTTACCTGTGCCCAAAGCCATCATGTGGGGATCTAGGGAAAGCCTGTCCCAGGAGAGGACAGAAGTGCTCCCCTCCACACCAGCAGAAGTGCTCCCCTCCACACCAGCTGCCTGCTGGATGGGAGGAAGTGTGATGGCTCCACCTCTCCCTTCCATGGCACAGCCCAGCAGTTTTCCAAGCTGTGCTGGGGGAGGAAGTGCAGTCATTGTGCTTCCTGCCATTCTGTGCAACAGGTGAGTGTGGGAGGGAGGCATGAGGACTGCACAACTGTGTGTCAACCCTTCAGTTATTTAATTCACTATTGTGGTGGGTGGCCATGGGTTAGCGATGGGATCGCAACAACTGTTTGGCATGACATTGCAATCCCATGGCCATTGTGGGTTTGAGAGTGGTGTGCAGAAAGGGCCTCAGTCTTGAGGTGTATGCACTACTACATCCTTCTATGGATTTTGAAAGCAGGGACATGAAGCAAACAAAATTGCTGAAGTGAAGCGGATTTGAGTCTGGTGTTAGTTACTGCTGTGTTATTAGAGCATTTGGCAGACATGTTCCATAGGGGGAAAAACTGGGATATAACAATGATAGAACAAATGAACTGGAATTATTTCTTTGCTATAGCAGACCCAACTATCCTTCCTTTAATTCACAATAGAAGCATACATAGGAAAGGCATATTTTGTAGGGACGGATTGTTTCTCCTAGATTTAGGGTACTTTTCATTTGGTTTATTGTGCCTCATTGTTACATTGCTAGTTGACTCTGTGGCTGTTACAGAATATAAATTTACTGATAAGACATTTATTTATTTACTTTGTTATTCATGGTTGTTCGCTTTCTTTTTGTACAAAAAATTCTTGTAGGCATTCATCATCACTGCTACAGCATTCCAGAAAGCAGCTAGATTCCAATGCAATATTTAATAGGTTGCATTGTACTTTACACAACTGTGCCTGGGTTTCCATGTTATATCATCATTAAAAATTGATGCCTACAAAAATTCTGGAACATCTGCATCTCTCCACACATGACTAAGTGCTTAAAAAGACCATGAGGTCTGATTCATTGATGAGAAACACAATGGATAGCTTAAAAATTAAAGATAACATTTGATTTCCTTGTACTCAGTGTTAATGATATCACAGAACTAAATGACTTTCATGTATTTGACTGTGGGTTTACCCTGTTCAGTCTCCATTGTACTAAGCTGTTGTTCAACTCCCACCAGTTAGAATGGCTTTGAGTGGTTTTTTCCCCCCTGTTTATATTTGACTTGAGGTTACCACATTCAGTCCTCACTGAAAAGGGATATTGTGCAATTCGCACCAGTTTGAATGGCTTTGTGCAGGACAACTTAACAAAAAATTGAACACTTATATGTTAGAGGAGGGCAGAAGGTAGATGCAGTGATTTGCAGTAGTTCTCTTCATTAACTAGCAGCAAGTTGATTTTGGGCCTTTCTGTACTACACGGTTGTAGTGCTATTATTCCACTTTCAATATCCTGTGGAATTTTTGGCTTTGTAGTTTACTGAAGTCAAAAAGCTCTCTGGCTGAGAATTCTAATTGCCCCTCCCTAAACTGCAAACCCCAAGATTCCAAAGGATATGTGGAGAAAGGCCCTTTGACTTATGGCGACCCTTTGAATGAGAGACACCCAAGTTACCCTATCATCAATAACCCTGGTCAGATCTTTCAGGTTTATGGCTGTGGCTACCTTGATTGAATCTATCCATCTGTCTTCCTCTTCCTACAGCCTTCACTTTACAAGGAATTATTGCCTTTGCTAGTGAGTCATGTCTTCTCGTGATATGTCCAAAGTACAACAGTTTCAGTTTAGTTATCTTGATTTTAAGGGAGACTTTGCTTTTAGGGCTTGATTTGAATCAAGATCCATTTATTTGCCTTTATAGCAGTCCACAGTATCCATAAAATTCTTCTCCAGCAAGGCATTTCAAATGAGTTGGTTTTCTTCTTTTCAGCTTTCTTCACTCTCTAGCTTTCACTACCATACATAGAAATTGGGAATATGATGGCATGGACAATCTTAACTTTAGTATTGAAAAATATATCTTGATGTTTGAGGATCTTGTCTAATTCCTTCACAGCTGCCCTTCCAAGTCCTAGGCCCTTTACACACTACACAATTATTGCACTATAATTCCACTTTAATTGCCATGGCTACCACCTTTGGAATCTTGGGGTTTGTACTCTTGGGAGGTACTGGAACTCTCTGCTGAGAATTCTAAAAATCCCTCCCTAAACAGCAAATCCCATGATTCTATAGAAGATACTGGTGACAGTTAAAGTGGAATCATAGTGCAATAGTTGTATAGTGAGGAAAGGCCCCCAAGTCATCTTCTGATTTCTTGACTGCAGTCCCCATTCTGACTAATGACTGAGACTAGGTATGGAAAAACTCAATCTATTTCAACATCTTCATTGTCTACTTTAGAGTTATGTAAATCCTCTGTGATTAATACTTTTGTTTTCTTCATGATAAACTGTAAACCTGCCTTTGTGCTTTCTTCCTTGACTTTCTTCAGTAATTGTTCTAAAGTTTTGGTATTTTCTGCTAGTTTTATGATGTTATCTGCATATCTTAAATTGTTGATGTTTGTTGATGTTCTTTCCTCCAACTCTCACTCCTTCTTTCTCAGAGTCTAACCTTACTTTACATATAATATATTCAACATACAGGTTAAACAAATAGAGTGAGAAATTTGGATTTTCCTTCCCCTCCTGCCAATTGGAAGCCATTTCATTTCTCCATATTTTGTCCTGATGGTAGTCTCTTGTTATGTATCAGGAATACAACTGCTGGTTAGTTTATATACAGATTTTATGAGTTAGGTTTTTTTTTGTTTTTTCTTTTTGTCTGAAACTGCCTATGTAGTGGCTATATAGATCTTAACATATGTGAGTTTTCCATATGTAAAGTGGTAAGCTGCTCTATCTCTTCTTCGGTTCAAATTACTCTCTCTCTCTCTCTCTCTCTGAGATGTTATCTTGAACATCACATTTCATGTTGTCATCCTAAGTATTCACTTGCTTGCAAAAGCTATCAATATCACTTTTACTCACTGTCCACACTAAAGAAAAATCACTCCAGACAGATGTTAATGCTTCATGGATACAGTTCTAACCTGGCTATAGCTGCCCAGGTACGCTTTCTGTAAATGAGAGATGAAAGTTCCCTCAGTCGCTCAGAGGGAATATCTCTCACCCAGTAAACAGGATCTGGCTACTCTTCTACAGCTGGGAAAAAGCAACAACTATTTATCCCTCCCACCCCAAGATCATTAACAAGGTAGATGCTCTTTTCTCCCAAATGCAGTTGGAAAATGTCCAGATAATCCACACCCTCTCCCAGCCACTACTTAGCCAAGAGAGTACATGACAGGATTCTGACAGACTGATGGGTTGGGATGCAATGCACCTACGGGATACCTCCTTGTTCAATCAATTTAAAAGGGCCATTTCCACACAGTGTCCCCAAAACGCGATACCTGTGGGTTGTAGTCATTTCACAAGCTGTGATTCTGCATGATATCATCACCATCCAGTAACCATGCAGGAGCCAGCCCATCTGTAAGTGTTACTAGAATGCCATATTTCAACTCTGGAAAAATTTCTGGAGTTGAAATACTGCATTCTAACAACACTTCTGGATGAGCCAGCTACTGAATGGTGGCGATGTTGTCTGGAATCGCAGCCCCTGAAATGACTGCAACTCACAGGTATTGAGTTTTAGCAACACCAAGTGGAAATGGCCAAGATCATACACATGTGTAGGTTACATGTGTATTTGTCACCAACAGAATTCTAGCCATAATCCATAAAACTAAATCACAAATTGTTCCACAAATGAACTTACATATGGCTAATATCACTCTCAGTTCATGAAGAAATTGACCATGTTTTGTAAATAAGTCTCCTGTATGGGTCATACTCAAACTTTTCCCAGCTATAAATTGGCTACCCCATAACAATTCATTTAATCTGCCAGCAAAAAAAGTTGTCAAATCTGAAATAGCTTTCAGATCTGTTCTGTCAAGAGGAATGAGAAAGTGAGAAGGGAATTTTCCCCTCCCCACCATATCTTTCATGTTCAGTATATGATGCACAATAATCAGGACACTTTTTTATGTGTACTAATGTAAAAAGATCTTAAAGTAAGCAGATGCCCTTATCCTCTATCTTTACAGAGGTTATTTTATTAATGAATTTTAAACAGGTTTTATAAATAAAATAGAATCAAGTTATGACAAAGTGATCCACAAACTGAGATAGTGGCTCTAGAACTGGGATACCAAGAAACATGCAGACCATCTGAAATGTCTAACTCATTATGTTGTTTAACCCATTATGGTATTTTAGGGTGAATTTTCAGCAGAAATGTGTATTCATTTTCCTATATATAACAAAAATGTTTAATTTCATTCATCATGTTTTTATTGTGCTCGCAATTTACTTTGGTGCATCTCCACCCCTGTCCCAACAACCTCATTCCACCCCCCACATCTCCCCATTTCAGATCATGCCCTGATAATCTTCTGTGGATGCAATTTGCTATTTAAATCCTTTGAAGTACAATTTGATATTTAAATTGAAACCTAGACTAGTTTTAGACTCCCCATGAGAAATGTTTAAATTTTAGAAATATTGTTCCACTCACTTTTTATATCTCCAAATATGTTTGTTTGCTTGTTCGCTTGCTTGTTTTCCCTCAGAGTGCTGTCACATTTAAATACTAGCTCTCTGTCTTATGTACAGACAAATGTTCTGAGATTAGAGGCATGCCATTTTGTGAGAATATATACATATATATATATATATAAGAGAGAGAGAGAGAGAAGGAGAGAGAGAGAGAAACACAGCATACACACACACACACACACACACACACAAACCTAAGGACAAACTAAACAGAAAATAAAGAATTACACACAATAAACAACACATAAACACACAGGCCAAACCAAACCAAACCAAACTAAACACTAAACTAAACTAACAATGGGATCAGACTTGGCTTCTAACCCATCAGTAAATGTTTATCAAAGATATATTTTATTAACTTTATCACACTTAAAAAATTCTTTATAGTAAAAATGTAAATTAATTACCCCCCCCCAATATGCTGCTATATACAGCTGGTAGTAGAGTCACTATTTCTACTTATAACTCAAACTTGTAAAAATTCCCCAATAATAATTTTAAAAAGCTGATCCCAGTCTTTTTTCAAATCTCTTAGCAAGCCTCCTTTTAATAAAAATAGTCAATTTATTCATTTCTGCTAAGTTGAAAAGTGTCATGATCCAATCTTCTTGAATTAGCATCTCTGACTCCTTCCACTTCTTTGTGGTGAATTTGCAGTGGTAACATATACTATAGAATTTCTTTTTTTTTCTTTTGTTAACCTTTGTTCTGTCAGTCGCAGTCAACATATCTCTGAGCTTAATTTCATCTTAAGCTTAATTTTTTATCCATCAGGTGTATCATACACCAACATTTCTTCATTTTCTCACAAGTTCACCACATATGAAAAAAAGCTCTTGTTTCTTTGTCACACTTCCAACGAATATTAGAAGATTCACTATATATTTTGGACAATTTTCAGATGTCATATACCATCTATTGATTATTTTGAAATGTTATCTCATAGATAATAATATAGTGCAAATTTCAAACCTTTTGTCCACCTATTTTCCCATTGTGTAACTGAATAACATATCCCACATTCTAAGACCATTTAATCATACAATCTTTAACTTATTCATCCTCTGTTTCAATTTTTAACAAAAAATTATGCATCTTAGCAATCAAATGTTCTTCATCTGAACATAGCTACTCTCAAAATTCCTGCCTAAGAAAGTTTAAACAAACAAATTCTTATCCCTCTTAAAACACTCAGTCAATTGTCTATAAGCTAGCATCTAATACTCAAACCTTCTTGGATTAAAGCACCACTAGATTTCATACACCATTGGGCATTCTGAAAAACCAACAGGTCTTTATATGTGATTCATTTATCTTTACACACTATTTCTCTTCTGAAAAGACTTTCATGAGAGGAAACCCACAAAAACATTTTAGGACAAAGCTTTTTTTTGTATTTATTCCAAACTCTGAATATGAATCTTCTCATATAGTGATTATTAACATCTATATTTACCTTAATCTTATCATATCAAAGAAAAGAGTGTCAGCCGAATCTCAAGCCAAACCCTCCAACTGGATGATTCATTGTCTTCATTCATTCATTCATTCATTCATTCATTCATTCATTCATTCATTGTCTTTTGAATGAAATCCAGTCTTGAACCAAGTAAAACACTAGATCCAGGAGGCTTAAACCTCCTCTCTGTTGGCAGACATTTTTCAGGTGACTGGTTAGAAAGCAGCCTACCAAATTACAAGGGAGAGCAAATATGGTTCTTAGGGAGCCTCAAAAGTCTCTGCTTGATTTACAAATGGACTAGCTGTTGTTGTTATTGTTGCTGCTGCTGCTATTGCTGTTTCTGCCTCTGTGTGTGTACTAAAGTTAAGTAACAAACTATCAAAAAAATTAAAACTACTGAAAAAAGCTTTCTTTCTTTCTTTCTTTCTTTCTTTCTTTCTTTCTTTCTTTCTTTCTTTCTTTCTTCCTTCCTTCCTTCCTTCCTTCCTTCCTTCCTTCCTTCGTTCCTTCAATGGAGCTATTGCAGCCACTGCCACTTAACAATCTAGTTACAACTCTTTGGACCAGCTAAAGTTTCTGAACACTAGTCAAAGCCAGCCCCATGTACAGTGTGTTACAGTAATCCAAACAGAATGTCACTAAGGCATGAGTCATTGTCACTGTCAAGGAACAGGTGCAACTGGTACACAAGCCTAATGGTATGAAAATGGACTCCTAGCCACCACTGAAGCCTGAGCTTCCAGTTTCAAGGTCAAATCCAGGAGTACATCAATGCTGCACTACTGTGACTTCAGGAGAGTGTAATTCTATCAAGCACATGTTGAATCCCTATTCCCTGATCTGCCTTAAAACTAACCAAGCAAACCTCTGACTTGTCTGGTTAACTTCAGTTTGTTTGCCCTTATCTAGTCCATTTTTGAGGGCAGACACTTGCCTGGACCAAAATTGATTTCTTGAAAAATAATGAAAGGAAGTGATAGAATTGAGTGTAGTTCATATACTGGTAGGACCAGGCTCCAGTACTTCAGGTGACCCCCCTCCCTGTAGTTTTGTGCATGAGCCAATTAGCATGGGCAACAGAATCAAGCCCTGGGGGACCCCACAGGGACCCCACCTCAATAACCAAAGGTCTGAGTAGGAGTCCTCTAGTACAACCTTTTGGGTTTGCCCCTCCAAAGAGGAATAAAGCCATTGTAAATATTGCTTCCAAGACTCATTCCAGTAAGGAGGCCCAGAAGAATATCATGGTTGATGCTATCAAAAGCCACTGAGAAGTCCAGCAGAACCAATAAGGACACACTCACCCCTTTCCACTTCCCAGTGTAGGTCATCCGTCATGGTGATCAAAGCTTTCAATGTGCCATAACCATTCCTGAAATGAGACTGGAATGGATCTAGAATAATTATCCCTATCTAAGGGGGGCTATGAAATGTAGTTCTCTGAGAGACCACAGTGAGCTTTGGAGAATTGGGATTGGTGGTCTCAGACCTACACCACTGTAAAGAACCCAGTACAAACTTCCTGTCATGTCCTGCTTCCAGAAGACTTAGACTCAGAGTTTGAAACAGGGGGCATGCCAGAGGCTGAGGCAGGGGCCATGCCAGGACCTGCTGTACAGAAAGAGGCTACAGTGCCACAAACAGAACAGGGGCCAGTCCCAGCTCCAACAGAGAGTTCTTCCTCTTTGGACACAGAAGAGCACTTACCTGTACCCACCCTTGCAGAGCACAGACAGCAAAGAGAGACCCAGCATCACTCTCTCATTATGTATAACTGACAACAATTAATCAAGCCATAGGTGCACTAAGCTTCAGATCTATATAGCTGACGTTCTTCCCTTCTAGGAGTTGTCAGAGCTTATCTGACCTTGTACTCTGCTGGATACCTTGATGAATATTCTGACTGACCTTGGACACTCTCTTGCCTCGGAGCTCTGTTGGAATTTATTTATGATTCTGTGCTTACTTCCTGGAAGTAAGTAAGGAGCTGTGAGTTATTCTGTTTGCTTTCTTTGTTTTATCAGCTGTGCCAGGACTGAGATAGGACACTTCCAGAAGTACTAGTACTACTTCTCTTCATCCTAGCTATCATTGTCTCCTCATGTATCTCTTCTGAGCCACTGAACCATGACAAGAGGAAGAAAGATAAGCAACTTCTTCCTTACTCTTCTATGTTTAGGCAGCTGTTCCAAGGAAGAAAGGCAACTGGTAACAGTAACATCAGTAGGAAGGGAGTTCCTAAATCTAGTGACAGCACTAGATTTTATTTCAATCTAGTTCAATCTCAACATTGAAGTTGAGATGTAATCACAAAGATTGATGTGACTTATTTTTGTATATATATTTCTGAATATATTTTCAGGATACAATGCATTCCAGGTGAGAACCCCAACTTAAAAGGAAAAAAAAAGTATTATTTGTATTATTTCCATTAAATAGAAGCACTTGAGTCTAATACAGTCTCTTGTCAGGAAGCCAAGGGGACAATGGAAAGGATCATATCAGCAATAAGAAACAGTTGACTCCATCTGAGGCAGGGGTATAATGGGCTAAACAGTGAGAAGGAAGATGGGCTTTACATAAACATGCATAGTTTGAATCTTTCAGGTTATAATCTTGCCCAGTTATCCACTGAAGCTCCACTCCTCAAAGGAACACTTCTTCTGAGCAAGCATACATTAGAATTATATTGTCAGGCTCTGAAAAAAAGGGATTGAAAATACAGAGTTCGGTCTTGGCTAAGCTGCTTGAACTAAGTTCCTAGTGAAATCAAGAGGACACACAAATTAAGTGTGTCATTTAGCCCCTTAATTTCAGTGGAATCTATAAACTCAACTCATTTAGCTGGATCCTACCCAAAACATTTTAAATGTCTGCTAGATTCATTCTATCAGCATATGCAAGAACCTTGGGTTATATTGTTTTATTAATCTCTCTTTTGTTAATCTGGTTTTGTTTGAATATCTAATTAATCTGATTCATAGAAACAAATGGAATTAGCATGGCAGCAATTCCACAATGACATAATCCTGGGCTTTTGCTTAGTTTAATTTGATCTGTAACATTCAATTAAATAAATAAATTAAATTATGAAAACAATGGGTAATACTTCTTTGCACAATTAAGCTTGCAGAATGTCAGTGCTTTCACAGTATGCATGCACATGATGGGGAAGAATAGAGAAGGGGTGACTGATGATTAGCAGAAATGTGTGGTAATTTGGTACTGCACAGTTTCTCAAAAAAGTTTATCTTTCCCTATAAAACTCATTCATCTGCCTTTGAAATTTGTCAGACAATCCAGCTGAAGATACCTACTTCAGACTCCATTTTGGGCAAAATCTGACAATAGTCTAGGGAATTATGTCTTGAGAAATACCAACAGATTTTAAATTCCTTTTCACAACATAAGCAAGAGTCAGTCCCACTATTAGGAAAAATAGGTTGGTATTCAAGAAACTAATTTTGCTTGTCATTATAGGATATACAACTGTTAAATTGCTCCCCTCCTCACCGGCTGGCTCCCTGCTGAAGGAACTGCAATGGACACACTTCTTTCTTCTGCAATACAACTGAGCACTTTCCAAGGCTGTGCCATGGCAGAAAGTGCCTCCATCATGCTTCCAGCACTTCCACAGTCCAGGTAAATGCAAGATGGTTGTGCAATCATGGGTCATTGACTGGAAAAACCTGTCAATGATTTAATCCACGTTCATGCTGCCTGGTGATGGGAGAAGGATAGGATCATGATAATGTCATGCAGAAGTGTCATCAAGGTCCTGTTCCTCCTGTCCCAGGAGAGGAGGCTCCTGCAGAAAAGGTCTTATGTTGGGTACCTTCCAGTTCTGTAGCACAGAAGTCAATCTTAAAGACATGTATGTATTTTCTAATAGAAAATGAACAATTTTACATTTGAATTGTTTCATGAATTCTGGGTAAATTCCTTCTGGACTAGTGATCTGTTAATTTTTAATTTATTACTTTACTTAGAACTACATCTCTCATCACTCCTATGTGACCCATCTGTCAGTCCTCTGAAAGAAGCTGTTAATATTGATATCTGTCCACTGTCCAATATATTCTGCATGGGGACAACTTTCTTCAGATTCTAAGTCTGATAAGAAACCTTCAAATTAACTTCAATTTCTCTTTAAGTGAAACCAGACCAAATTGAATCTTCCCTAGGAATTGTTTAGGGTCCTCAAGAATCTGTCTTTGACCACTCATGTTTTCAGACTTGACATCCAAGTTGATACAAACTTCTATCCTTTCAGAATCTTTCTGTAGCCATTTTCTCCAATCACTGCTCCTGTGGTTACATCCAGTAGAATCAGTCTAGTAGTTTGAGTGTTGGACTACAGCTGGAGACCAGGTTAACTCCTTTTGGCTATGGAAACCCACTGGATGATTTTAGGTGCATCACACACTCTCAGCCCCAGAAAACCCCATGACAGGTTTACTTAGGGTTGCCATAAGTCTGAAATGACTTGAAGGCACACAAGAACAACACATCCTTGCCAAGACTGGACAATACTGTTTCCTAAAACCAAACCATAAATAACAAAGAGACAAATAGAAAATCTTTTCCTATTGTTGTATTCCTCATATATTGTGCATAAATGTTTTGTTTTAGACTGTGCACGGTCTTTTCACTAAATTTGAAAAATTCTTTTAACTTTATATGCCAATTAATTATATAGCTTAATCTTTCCTCTGTAGTGCCATTCTTTGTGAAGAGAAGCCCATGAGACAGCTGATATATTTTTCTGGGTGAAAGTATTAATTGTCATGCAGTGGTGGTGGGGAAATACATAAGAGCAGCATAATGAAAGCAGACAGTTGTGCTGTAGAAATAGATGGTTACTCCTGCTCACAGCCCAATAGAGTTAACCATTCACTCACCCCATGCATATTTGCAAGGTGCTGGCTTAGGGCATCCTTCAACTCTTCTTCTACTGAGCAGTGTGCAAACTTTTGGTGGCTTTTATAGCGTATATCATCTTGCAGTGATGTCTGGCTTGAAACAGATAGATTATGCCTAGTAACACTAAAGGCACCAGATCCTGTCTGATCTTGGAAACTAAGCAGGGTCAGCCCTAAGTACTATTTGGGTGGAAGACCATCAACTAGTCACATAGGGATGGGGGCGGGGGGCAGTTTGCCCCAGGTAGCAATATTTTGGGGGCATCCTGGCCTACAGCCGTTCCCCCATACACCCTGCCCTTGCCCCATGCACAGTGGTCACACACCTTGTGCTGTAGCCCCCCTCCTCCCCACCTCTTCACACTCCAAGCTCTGCCACTGCCATCCATAAATACCAGGTGGTGTAGGTTATATTTCAGAAGAAGGAATTGACACCTCTAAGTATTTCTTGCCTAAGAAAACTTCATAGAATCCATGGTATCGCCATAAATTGACAGGTGACTTGAAGGCACATATCCTCACCTATAGTAACCTGTAGCCTTGAGCTATTAAAACCTGTTAAATCCATGGACAACACTGAATAATGACTGTACACAAAACTTCTATCATTGTAGATTTTTTTTTCTTTTTCTTTCTTTTTTTTAAAAAACCTGTTAAGTGTTGAGTTCACACACTTTCCCGTGCTGAAGATCTCTAGGTTTCGCCATAGTAATTTATTTTGCATACTATAGTTACCCAAGAGACAACAACCTTCCTCAACATGTTCCTTGTCTAAATTGGTATCATGGGCTGTGCATGTTGAAGCAATTTCAGGTGTGGTGTTTGGTTGAGAAGCATAGCTGAGTCGAGCAGCAACCTTATTGTATTCAGTATTTAGATCTTGTGAAGTTCTCATCCATTCTTATCACAGTTAGTGGCAGGTTTGGCAAACAGAATCCTGGTTTTCCTGCATGCTTTTACTTCTGAGAATTCAGTCTTAATTTCACATCTTTGAATAGCTTTTGCAGTCTGTGCCTGGCACTGCATACACCACTGGGAATACCTGGACATACAACAGATGAATATTGCCATTGTTTATTTAGATTGTTTGCCCTGCCCACCTTAACCTCATGAATGTAATGAATGGAACAGATGCATGCATGAATTGACATTTTCAAGAAGGAGGCCTTCTGTTTACCTCTGGGAATAGATTTTCATTTGAATTTGGCTGGATTTAGTACCAAGAACTGTGTTGCCAGAGAAGTGTTTGGAAAATAAAGATTCTGTCTTCTGTCCCTTCAATGCTGTGAGGGAGATGGTGAAGGGGGATAGAAGACACTATAAGTACTTATAATTAAAAAAAAACCATATTCCTTGAAAGTAAATTTTATTATATTTTATTTCATAGTATTATGTACCACATGGTTTACAACTATTTGTAAAGGGCAGGAAGGATTAAAGTGACATAATACTGGAGTTGTCATCTAAAGAGATCCCCCCACCAAGAATAATAAATATTACGTTAGTTGCATCATAATTCCAAACTAGTGAGAACAATGCTAGTGTTCTTCTATAATTAAAGCTAGAATTCTGTATCTGGAAGTAAGCCCCTTAAATCCATGGGGACTTGTATCTTATAGGCATATATAAAATTACCCTGTAAAATAATTCAATTACCAAAAGCTGCATATATCATGCAATGTAGGCCATTGCTGGTGGCTAGAAATTGTTGTTAACTAGCATCTACCATTTTAATTGTCTCAAATAATTAAGTAATGCCACTGGGACCCAGGCAACTAAAAATGGTAGGAATCAACAGCATCGCTTGCTAGATAGATTGGCTTCTTTCACTACTCCTGTGCTGTCACCCAAAGTGAGGTCAGGAAAGGGGAGATCATCACTTCCAGAGGTGTATATGTGCATTGTGTGTGCACTGTGCATATGTATATACTGAGAGACCTGCCTGGTCCTGCAGTTGGGAACATAAAGCACTCATAATGGAGGCTGCCCACAATATGCCTATGTGATCAATTGTAGATTTGTCTGTTTCTAATCAGACTTTTTGAGGAATGGCTAGGTGCTTCTCCATCAAATTGGATACACAACAGAATTACTGAGTCTATCGCTTGTATCTCTGTATGTTATGTTACTAGTTTAATTACTCAAGCAGAAATTAACAGAATGCAGGTTCTTTATACCATCAGCAATTCTTACTGTTAATCTCACATAACCAGCGAGTATTTTTGACATTCAAAGGTAGAAAAGTTCATTATCAAAGGTTTGCAAAACATTGGTCCATACTCAAAAATTGAATATCTTTATTGTAGTTATACTGAAAATTGGTGTTGACTAGTCTACATTCTGATTCTGGAGATGTTTTCAGTTATATTGCAGTACTACCTATTTTTCCTCAGGAGTGAATTCTATTGAGTTCGTTCAGACTTAGACCCTTTCCACACCAGGCAATTAGGACGGGGCAGTGCTTCCTCTCACGGAGGTCATCTGAACCTTGGAGCGGACTAGGAGCAGACTACTAACTGGAGATCCGCACCTCAGTCTGCTTCAAAACGACCCCAAGTGGTCCTGCAGTATGTTTTCTAAAGACCAAAAAAAACAGGTTTTTATTTTCCTGGAATGCGTCATTGCATTCCTGCCTCCTTGTGCAGATTCGCAGGCTCGCACCAATGTGAGCCTGTGATCTGCAGAGGGCAGGCTTTAGGCATGGCGAGTTTCAGTGGTTGGTCGGCACCCACGACTAACTGGAAGCCGCCATTTTGGAAGCTGGAAGTCTCTATTTTGGAAGCTGGAGCAGTGTGGATGGCATTGACCTCGCACTGCTCCAATTTGCCCTGGACCAAGGAGGAGCCCTGCGGAAGGGCTTCAGGGACAGTCCACATTGCTTCGGACCCCAGAAGAAGTGGTAGGTAACGGCACGGAGAGATTCCCTCACCTCGTGCGGACAGTGCCTTACTCCCAGACAAGTGTTCTTAGATTGCAACCTTGAATAATACAATTATTTCCAGACATCTCATATATAAGTGAAAAGTTTCAAGGTTTCCATATTTTTGCTATTGCAGTCTTTGCAGCTTCAAATACAGTCACTACATTTCAAAACACTTCCATATGCAATTTTTGCTATCCTCTTCCTCCAAATAAAGATAAACTACCAGTAAACATGGAGAGAAACTGAAAAGCTTCTGCATGCTTGGTTACAATCCAAGGGGACCATCCAGTCAAAGAGAAGCACTAGTATTAAGTCCCATTGATTTCATTGATAGGGTTAAGTAAGTTACTGAAAAGTTCAAGATGAAGGTGGTAAACCCAAAGTTGCAGACTAGAGAATGAGCCACACTGTAGCCAGTGGAGATAGTATCTGAATAAAAATATAGATGATCATACCATTAATCTGGATCTTGCTGTACATATCAACAAGACATGAAAAGGAAGGATAAAGAGAAGGGAAAGGAAGATGGAATATTGTGCTGCAGATATGAATATTTCATCATATAAACAATTATTAGAACAACATATTTTCTCCCTCATTACCACTAGGACAATGACAGGCAAAAAATATTTAAATGAAAATGAAATCAGCAGGGTTGCCATTGCTGCTGGGCTAGAGAGGCACTAATAAAACAAAACACAATCCTCATTTTTGCCTAAAGCATAGCCTATTTGGCGAGAGAATTGCTTTCAGTTTGGTACAATGTTTATTTTTTTTTTAAAGTAATAGCTTTGCATTTGTATTCCATAAATATAGAAACCAGTAATGTATCCTTTAGAAAATTAAACTATAGTAAGCCTGAGCTGTGCTGATGAATAGAAAGCTGATTTCTTTTAATGTGAGGAATTAATTAATTGCATTCCTTACCACCTATAGAGGCGAAGTGCACTTTATGGAGCATCTTCTGGCTGATAAATGAATATGCAGTTCTAATTTTGTCCTCGGGAAAGATTCCCAGATATAATCCTTTTAGCCAGGGGAACATTTGGTTTTCTATCTAGGAACAATATTGAAATTATTTTCCTTCCACTTCATGGCCCTCAAATGTCCTTCATGGTATTAAAACTGCAGAGTAGTTACAAACATTACTGAAGCTAATAACAAACAATTTCCCCCTACCTTTGCAACTGCAGATATTAACACAGGCCCAATTACAATTTAGAATGAAGAAAAAAAATTAATTCTGGTGTTGCAAGCCAATAACTCTTGGGTGTTGTTTTCTTTCTTTTTGTTGAAAAGTTACCCTGTGTTGCATAAGCGACAGAGCATTGAGTTCAGAATAAAATGAGCCTGTTTCAAATCTCTACCTTCCTCACTACTTTTAGACTTCACTTGCTCAAGGTATACTGGTTGAAGGGTCTGCTTACATCTCAGGAATGCTTCCCATGCAATCATAGAGCTGGAAAAGACCACAAGGGTCATCAAGTCCAACCCCCTGCCATGCAGGAATACACAATCAAAGCATTCCTGAGAGATGGTCACCCAGCCTCTGTTTAAAAACCTCCAAAGAAGGGGATTCCACCACAATCCAGGGCAGCATATTCCATTGTCAAACCTCTCTTACTATCAAGAAGTTCTTCCTAATGTTTAGATGGAATCACTTTTCCTGAAGTTTGAAGCCATTGCTCAGTATCCCAGCCTCTGGAGCAGCACAAAGCAAGCTTGTTCCATCTTCCATATGACAGCTCTCAAATACTTGAACATAGCTGCTGTGTGACCTTTTAACCTTCTCTTCCTCCAGGCTAAACATACCCAGTTCCCAGGACTTTTACAATTTTGGTTGCCTTTGTCTGGACATGTTCTAGCTTTTCAGTATCCTTTTTGAACTGTGGCATCCAGAACTGGACACAATATTTCAGGTGGGATCTGACCAAAGCAGAATAGAGTAGAATTATTACTACTTTTGACCTAGACACTATACTCCTATTGATGTATCCTAGAATTGCATTTATCTTTTTAGCTGCCACATGGCACTGCTTAGTTGTGTTCACCTTGTGGTGAACTAAGACCCCTACATCCCTTTCCCATGTACTGTAGTCAAGCCAGGTGTCACCCATCTTGTATCTGTGCATTTCATTTTTCTGCCCTACCTTATATTTCTTCCTATTAAAATATATAAAAATGTTGAAAACCCAGGCCTAGGACAAAACTCATTGGCACTGTACTAGTCATTTATTTCCAGGATGAAGAGGAACCATTGGGGAGCACTCTTTGATTTAGGTTGGTCAACCAATTACAAATCCACCAAAAAGTAGCCCTGATTGTACCAGCTTGTTTACTAGCTTGTTTGCAAGAGTATCACAGGGGACTTTGTCAAAGGCCTTATTGATGTCAAGATATGCTATATCTACAGCATTCCTCTCATCTACCAAGTTTGTAACTTTATCAAAAAAGAAATAAGAACAGTCTGACATGACTTGTTTTTGAGAAACTCATGTTGACTTTTAATGATCATGGTGTTCCTTTCTAAGGGTTACAGACTATTCAATGATCTGCACTAGAATCTTTCCAGGTATTGATATCAGACTGACTGTGTGGCAATTTCAGGTAGTTTAAATTATCAATGGATATGCATGAATAACGAGCTCACATGGATACATATCAAATGTGGTAAATTAGGACTTCCAGTACAGAGGATGGTAAATATTTATTTGAGGGGAAGATGGATGAGCATTATGATGATTTATTTTAACAAGTTAAAGCCTATATGCCCAGGAGAAATTAAATAATCATTGTAGTTCACTTCTTAAGTTTTGGCGTTATTTTTGTGAAGTTGCTATAATTGACAGTACCTTATACAAAAATGAAGTAATGGAAAGGTATTGCAAGAATATTCAGAAATATTTGAATCTAAGAAGGGGATAAAGAAAAAAATGTTTTCTGAGTGTCAAAAAAACTATTATGAGGAGAATGGATGAGAATCTAAACAATTATGGGCTTATTCCACACACAAAATGCCCATTTCTGGACAGAAAAAAAATGACTTTTTCTCCATAGGAATGCTATATTCTGTGCAAAAATTTCTGCACAGAAAATGATGTTTTCTGTGAAATCAGCCCCCAGAAAATATTCTGGTTTATTAATAGTGCAGAGGAACTATCCACTTCACAGGAACTTTCTTGAAGCTGGCAGAAAAAGTAGTTACACTATTTATTCTTGCCTAGAAGAATAAAATTAACAAAGATTTGTGTCACTGCTCAACTATATGGCATGCCAGTAAGGACATTCCTCTGTCGGAGTAAAAGTGTGATTTGGGGTGATCCAAAGTGTTGTTGTTTTTTCAAGTTATACAGGTAAACAGCAACAATTCAATTACTCATAACTGTGGACTTCCATGACGCCACAGGAAAGCACCACTTTTTGTCACACTGAATGATGATGAAAGGGAAAATTTCCTAATTAAGTGAATGTATCGTATAGTACAGTATAGTATAGTATTGCATATTTTCTAATATTGAGTGAAATCATCTAAGTTCTTCACACAATAATATGTTGGAAACCAGGTACCAAAACCATCATCATAAAATCCACATAAGAAAGTACTAACTCCAAGTTCACCATTTGCTTTCCGACTCCTGACATATTGTTGTTGTTCTTTGTCTTCAAATAATTTCTGACATGTCAACCCTAGAGTGAACCTATCATGGATTTTTTCTTGGCAGCATTTGTTCAGAAAGGGTTTATCCTTGGCTTCCTCTGAGGATCAGAGAGTGATTTGCTCAAGGTCACCCAGTGGGGTTCCATGGCTGAGTGGAGATTCAAACCCTGGTCGCCAGAGTCCTAGCCCAGTGATTCAACCACTACAAACATCCCATTGATCTTTTTTCCATACTTGGGCCATTTCCTCACTAGGCTGTTATAGAGCTGTTCTAGAGCCGGCCGGCCCCTCCTGAAACAGCAAACCCCAGGATTCCATTGGATGTTGAAAGTGGAATCATAGTGTAGCCTAGTATGGAAATGGCTTTCGTATCAGTTCACCATTTTTGGCAGCGTGGCTTCCATCCTGGAGCAAATTGCTTTTGCAAATTGCGAATCTTAAACATTCAGTGTGGTCATTGTAAAACTGTCTTTTCAAACTCTTTCGCTTTGCAGAGTAAGATGGCATAGCAAGTAATACTTGGCAAGCGTTGTTGCTTCATACTCAAGATGCAGTGGAGGAGCCTGGCCATTACTAGAAGCTATAGAGCACTGTTTTCGTACACTAACTATCAAATGTTTGATCATTAGGAGTTAAATATATTTTTTGCAACATATTTTCTGTTTCAATATGTACTTCTAACTGCAACTTATTTCCAAGAATGAATTTCTAAAGGTATTTTAGGCAAAAAATAGCTTTTCTTATGGTGGGGCAGAGCAGGAAATGCTCAGGGAGATAGAAAACAAAATATAAGATCATTTTCCATGCTCATTATCAGTTGCTGCTACTATTCTTTTAAAACAAAATTGTTTTTACAGCACAAACTCCATCCTCCGAGTGCTACAGACTCATCTGAAAAAGAAGAAAAAATATTCAATGGCCATGTATAATTTAGAGATTAAGGGAGAATTGGACATTTCCCAATTTCTCTTTGAGGTGTACTAAGTCTTCTCAGTTTGGCTCCTGGGATTCATTTTTCTTTGGGCTGACGAATTTCAAAAAGGAGACACAGATTCCTTTTTCCAGCTAACAGCTTTGTGAAATATTTTGATATCTATACTCTTGTTAGCTTACCCATATAAATAAATAAGTAAAGATTATGAAAAGATGCGTAAAACAAAGTTCAGAGTTCTAATTAACAACTGAGGTGCAGTTTTATACTTGGATATCTCCAAAATTAGGAAGAGAAAATTCTAGCTAATCTGTTTTTTTACATCCAGTTTCTCAGATACAGAAATTTTAAATCTCCCTGTTGTGCCTTCATTAGGCTTCTCCAACACTTACTTGCATTTTGTTTTTGTCCGTGTTTCATAACAGCATGTGATGTGTTTATTGCATAAATATTTGTGCCAATTCTCTACATATCTTTTCTTAATGTGCACATTTATTTGTTTTAGCCTAATGTACACACTTTTAGCCAAGTATGTTTCTATGTATTCTTTTGGTTGTGTACATTTGTTGTCATTCTTGCTTTTAGCAGTTGCACATAGTTTTGTCTGCACTTTATTCCTCTGAAAAGATTGTCTCTGTAGACTTCCAAGTAGTATGAAAAAGACCACTATTACCAAAACTATTGTCCACCACTACTCACATAGCTGTAATATAACCAGAATGCCAACATGCCTGCTAATCTTGGTAGTGACTTCTGATGCAGTAGTAGAAGCCATGTATAAGAATACAAAGCAGATATCCTATATCTATCTATCTATCTATCTATCTATCTATCTATCTATCTATCTATATCTGCAATCAACTAGTTTGTGCTAAGAACTTTCCTAGGCAAGTGACATTTGGGTTTTTAAATTTTTTTAGAGATCCAGTAGTATTGATTTCAATCAGTCCAGATTAAAAATGGAATCAGATTTATGTACTTGACATAAAAATGGTCTTCCTCTGCAGTATGGCTCCACAGGATTTGATGATGGAAATGATGACATGAACCCACAACCAAGGCATTAGGTGTGTCTGGCACACATCATACTAGAATGTCCAGGAGATGGCAGTGTTGGTTCATAGAATAGAGTCTTGCACATTTTTAGTGCCAGTTTTTTTCCCCCATAGTTTTCTGCTGAGTAGTGACATAATTTTCTTCCTTTTTCAAAATTTTTAAGAGCATTTTATTGTAAAATCTGAATAAATGTCCTTCAAAGAACCTTTAACGTAAGAACAGCTTTTCCACAGTCAGTACAAATTTAATTTTACAGTTCCCAAGTTTCATGTGTGCGTGTGGATAGGTAGTTGGAGTCTCTTTTTCTCTTCATCACTCTATTTGTGTGGAGAGTGTTATTCTTCCCTTGTATCTGCATGATTGATCTTTACCTATTATTAGAAGCTTGTTCCTTCCATTTAGAAGACAGGAGGACCAATTCCTGACAAAATCTATTATTGGTAGTTGCCAGATATCCAGGCTTCAGACTTGAGAAACCATGTTAATTATCTTTTAGTTAGATAGCTTTATCCTAATCTCAAGCCCAGTTGAAACAAGCAGGACTATCAGAGGCAGCACACTCTGACACTGACTCCTGTTTCATTTCCTTTTGTTGCATGAGTTCTAAATGAATTTTCAATAGCTTGGTCAACACACAACAAGTAATAGATTTAAGAGAATGTGGGAAAAAATGTAGATCTGAAAACCTGTAATCTTCATTTTCATTGTGTTTCCCAGAGTCCCACTGATATTCTTGTTCCATCCATGCTATATAAATGAGCCTTTCCACACTATGTCAGGGTTGGCAGGATTTGGCTTCTCTGAGCATGAGCAAGGCTTCACCGCAGCAGAGTCCTAGTGAAGCAGAAAAAATTCCAGAGGCTCATTAGTTAGGCTTAGAGTACTGATTTATTGCCACACTCTAAGATAAGGCATAGCAAAAACAGGCTTGCTTTCCAGCAATTAGACGAAGAGGAAAAACAGAAGATAATGGAGAAAAACCAGGCAGCATCTCCCCTTACAAACAGTATACTGCCTATGTCATGGTAGGTCCAGCTAGGACAGTTAACTGGTAGCTGGTCAAGGCAAACACCAGCCATTTTATGCTACCTTGTCACCCTGAAACATGTGGGGTTACTCAGTCAGTGCTCTGGTGTGTTACCTTCTCTAATGCACAAGACATAGCCATAACAATCCTTCTGGCCTTGCACCTGGCTGTCTGGCCACACCACCTCTTCATTCTGCTGGCTACTCATAGGAAATCATTGCCTGCCCGGCAACACCCTTGATACACTACACTTTTATAGTGATATTATTCCACTTTCAACAATCTGTAGAATTCTGGGGTTTGTAGTTTACTGAATCCAAAGAGATCTCTGCTGGGAATTCTAAATGCCCCTCCCTAAACTGCAACCTCCAGGATTCCATAGCATGTAGAAAGTGGAATAATAGCACTATCACAGTGTAGAACAGAAATACTTAGTACTGGAATTTCTCCTTCACCATGTTGCATATTTTGATTCTCACTGTTGTATGCATTTTGCACCCTTTTTTTCCTGAATGCATGCAACTTATCCCCCCTACTTTACTGACTGAAGTGTGTTTGTGCACATTTTATCAAATATCCCCATTTTTAATCATATTTAGTTCTGTATCATTTAGAGAGGAAAAAGAGAGAGAGAGAGAGAGAGAGAGAGAGAGAGAGGAGTATCTGAGGCCATTTCTGCATGTGGCAGAATCACTCCCTGCCGCTACTCACCGGATCTTCTGGCTGTCCGGTCCAGTCTGGGGTGAGGCAGAGCAGTGCATGGTCATCGATCCTCACTGCTCCAGCATCCAAAATGGCAGCTTTCGGTTGGTCGTGGGTCTCGACCAACCACTGAAGCTCGCCAGCCTAAAGCCCGCCCTCCACAGATCACAGGCTCGCATTGGTGCGAGCCTGCAAATCTGCACTGGAGAACAGGCACACAATGATGTGTACCGGCATTTTGAAAGACCAGAAAAATCAGGTCTTTCAAAAACATGCTGGAGGACCACTTGGGGTCATTCCGGAGCAGACTGAGGTGAGGATCTACGGTAAGTAGTCTGGACCCAGTCTGCTCCAAGGTGCAGACGTCCTCCATGGAGGACGCACTGCACCATTTTACTTACCCCGTGAGGAAATGGCCTGAGGTTGGTGGTTTCCACCTTTTGACAGGAAACCAAAAAAGCTTGTTAATAGGTTTGCAGGCCATGACTTGGAAACAGCTGTATGAATGAATGAATGAATGAATGAATGAATAAATAAGAAAGTAAGTAAGTAAGTAAGTAAATAAAAATTGAGTATGTAGATTTTCTGGTTTCTCCATGAGAAATGTGACAACATACTGAAATGGAAGGGGTGTATTATAGGTACATTCCTAAAGTAATCTAGATTTTATTTTATGGAAACTTTCCATATAGATTATGTGTGAAACAGGCTCACGTACCTAAATCAATGAGTTTTACCACTAAACTTTAATAATTGCCTTTAATTTTCAAGACATGCAGTTCGTAGACTCATTCAGCCCACCCTTTTCTTAAATGTGCGTGTATGTGCTTTCAAGTCACCTGTCAACATATAGTGATCTCATGAATTTAATAGAGTTTTCTTAGGCAAGGAGTACTTAGAGGTGGCTTTGGAACTTCTTTTCTCTGAATTATAGCCTACAGTATCTGATATTAATTGACAGTCTTCCATCCAAGTACTGAGCAAACGGACCCTGCTCAGCTTCCATGGTTAGACAAGATCTAGTACAGTGTTTTGAGCATTGGACTATGACCCTGGAGATCTAGATTTGATTCCTGCTTGGCCATGGAAACCCACTGAGTGACCTTGGATGCATCACACACTGTCAGCCCCAGAAAACTTCATTATAGATTCAGCTTGTTGTTGTGTGCCTTTAAGTCATTTCCAACTAATGGGGACCCTAGGCAAGTCTATCACAGTTTTTTTTTCTTTGAGTAACAGAGTGTGACACACCCAAAGTCACCCAGTAGGTTTTCAAATTTCCTCCAGGGTTGTAGTACAATGCTCAAACAACCGTACCATGTTTTAGGATGATATCTTAGTTTTGCCTTAGGATTTCTGTAAGTTGGAAATGACTTGAAGATGCATGATAGCAGCAGCAACAACAAAAGTGTATTTAGGGTATTTATCTCCCCCCATCCTGCAATCAATGCGTCTTCTAAAAGCTAAAGGAATAAAATTTTCCTCATCCCTCAACATTGCTCTGTGGTCATAATCGCAGCAGTGCCTTTGCTGGAAAGGGAGTGCAATGAGAACACTCTCCTGTGCACCAGACTGGCTCCCTGTGGAATGGAGCATGAGGGATATGCCTCTTCCTTTTACAGTGCAGAGGGATCTTCCAATGCTGTGCTGGGGAAGGAAGTGCCTCCATTGTGCTTCCTGCCCTTTTGCAGGGCAGGTAAGTGTGGGAGCATTGCACAATCGGGGGTCATTGACAGAGAAAATCCATCAATGATTTACCCAGCAGTCACACTGGCTGGTGATGCGAGAAGGACGAGACCATGATGAAGTGTTATTGTGATCCAGCTCTTCTCATGTCCCCAAAGCTAGGAGGACACAGGTCTGTGGAAAATGTCTCAGTCACATACTCTCAGCCTTAGGGTAATCGTCAGTTGGAAATGACTTAAAGGAAACCAACAACAACAACAATAACAGCAGCAATGCTGCAAGATTCCCAAACCAGCTTTTTTCAGAAGACCACAAAACCTGGATTCTGGATAGATTCAAATGTGCTGTTGCCACTGCTGGCCATTATTTCCCAACCTCTTTTACACACTATGGTTCCTTGCCATTTTGTCAGGTCAGCCAGTACCAGGAAGAAGCATTTGGTAGCTGCCTAAGAAAAAAATGAGACAAAAGAGGGCCTTCTTGGTGACTGCCCCTAAACTCTGGAACTCCCTTCTGAGGGAGGCCAGAATGGCAACCTCTTTGCTGACCTCCCATCAGCAGGCAAAAATCTTATTTTTTCCCCCACTCTGACAGACATTATGAAGAGATGAAAGAATTAGCTAAAGCTGCTATATTGTTTTAAACTGAAAAGTTTTAATAGCTTTTAAAATCTCTTTAATAGAAAATTTATCTTTTAAATGTAGGTCTGATTCTTTTAATGACTGTGGCTAGCTTAATTACATTTTAATTCTTACCTTTTGTATATTTTTAGGTGTCTTGTTCTTTTTGAAGTATAAAATTTGTAACCCACCTTGAATCCCAAGTTAGAGGGAAATGTTTGATGCAAATACATGGGGGGGGGCGTAATAACAATGTGAGTGGAGGTATAGCATGGAGTCTTTTCTCTTCATGGGATTCAACAGAAAAGTTTTAAATTTAAGCTGTTCTGCAGTGTAAGGGAAATGGAAGAGGGTAACAGGAGAAGCATACTATTTGACTTGAATCTAGTTCTTGCTTGTCACTATCCCACTCTGAGTCCTCTACTGGCAAAGTTCTCCTGGCAGCACAAAGATACCAGCATAGCTTTCTGCCAGTTCATCCTGATGTTACACTATAGTAGGTTCTTTTACAGAGGTATACAATGCCTTAACATTCCCATATAGTATATTAGGGATAAAGGATTCCATCCTTAGTCTGTTTCTTAAACTAAGTAATTTTGGAGCTTAACTAATTTTGTGGCTTAAATTTATATCGCTGTAGAAGAACGTGTGTGCAGGATGGGATACTTTCCGACGTAATCACAAACCATGTATTGCTAAATTGGCCTGTTTTGCTTAGAAATGGCTAGTGTACTAGGATATTAATATTTAAACATAAAAGGTTACATCTATCTCTTGTTTTTATTCAGTGGCAAACTTTATAATCACTAAACAGTACATTTTTATTGCATTCTCACAAAAACAAATGTAACTTTCATCTGGGTGAACTTAATGACGCTAAACCACACACAATACCACTAGCCTCCAAGCACTGCTTGCTGTGCTTCATTAAGTAGGACAGACAAAGTGTTTTCTAGAGTCTTCTTGTGACATAGTACTGTATTCTTAGGGAACAACTAAGCTTTCAGCTTCTGGCTGCATTTTGTTTGTGATAAATGCATTAACCTAACACTGGCAAATTCCATTTCAGAGACTGAAACTAAGCCATTTCTATAAAACATTTTTACTGAAATGGTTGATTTTGTCTTCTGAATAAAACAATCTAGCTACTGAGACCTGCTAAGCTGAACCTTTGACTGTCGTGTACTCGTGTTATTTTAATTTAATCATTAATTGATTTACTGCTGTAGATACAGTAATGGTTAAAGAAATTAAATCCCAAGTCTACTGGCTCAAAAGGCAAGACACATCAAAACAGAAGCAATAAAAACCTTTCCAGCTGAAGTATAAAGATCCATATTCTTTGTTTGCAACTCTACCTTATATCTACATTTTAATAAAAGTGCACTGTCCACAGCAAGTATTAAATATTATTGTGCGTATGAGCATCCATTATTTTCTGCCAGACATTTTTTAAAGAATATCAATTAAATCTAATATTCTTTTTTCCCCATGCCCCAAGAGAAACTCTAGGTTATTCATCAATTTTGCAGAATTTACAAATTAGATATTGTTGTTTATGGTTTAGCTGAAATAGGAGGAAGAGAAGTCCTAGCCAATGAGAATCCATTAGGTCAAATGAAGTTATGCTGGATTTTAAATACTCTCCGCTTAGGAATGTGAATATTGCTGTGGATTACCCTCACCCTGACTTAACTTTATACTGACACTGTGGTTTTGTCCCTTAGCTGCAGAATGTTTGCATCTGCTATAATTTGCATCCTTCACCACATCCTTTCTCAGCAAATTTTTTACTCTTCTACCAGTAGAACTTAACCAGCAGAGCACTTTTGCCAACAGATTGTTCAGTCACAATATGTCTGAAATCACCCAACAGAAGACAGTTCTAAATGCAGAAGGGGATTTTTGCTGGAAACTTGTGCCTAATCCTTGTCTCCTACAATCACAGCATCCTTTGAGTTAAGGTTTCAGTATCCTAACAACAATGAGAAGGAAGAGGAGGAGGCAATTATAAAGCATTTTTTAGAATAAAAAAAAAATGCTTGCCTAGGAATTAAATCTGTGTCATAGCTGAGAAAAAAACTGCTCATTTGTTTCTTGTTTCACTTTATATTGAAATTCCCTTCAAAAATATACCCATAGGCATTTTGCCAAAATAACATGCACTGAGGTAGAATGTGATGCTTCTTTTTTCTATGCATGTTCTTTGCTCTCACAAAGCCAAGCTGCCAGTCAGTTCAGCCCAGTTAGAAAATAATTCAATGTGAACAGCTTTCATTTCTCTGGGCTTAGAGTCAGAAACACAAAATGTATTATTATCAAGTCCTTTGCATAGGAAACATCACCATAAAGTAAAGAATGTATTCTAATTTGAAGGTTATGTTGATGTTTTGAGAAGAAACAGCAAGAAAACTGCAGACTGGGTTTTCTGGATCTGAAAATGTATAGAAGTGACCCTGTTTCTAGTACAGATTTTTTAAAAATAGACTTTCCCCCTGTAATTGCATTGCTTCTTATATATACATGTGTGTGTGTGTGTTTTCCATATAGAAACAGAACACAGATGTCTGAGCTGTTTCACTCCCTTTTTCTTTGTTGCCCTTCATTTGCTGAATTGTTGGACTGCATTTATCCATGTGACAGGCAGAATAAATATGTCTTCCCTTTTAGCATGTGGACAGAAATAATCTCTTTTTTTAAAAAAAAAAAAAAGCAAAGACAGAGAGAGATTGTGTTACTAGCTTTGATTGAACATGGCAAGGGGAAAATCCTGGGGAATGCTGGGTGGAAAAAGTTTGAGCTGTCCTCTAGGAATGATGATGTAGATGTGTGAAAGCAGGAATACAACAGACCTTGACAATGAGCATACAGAAAATAATGTCAACCTTTTAAAAAGATTAAAGTGTCACAGAGTTAAAACACATACACACACCAAAAGGACATTTGAAAAGGAATGCAATGTATGCTAATTCCAGAAGTTTCAAAGGCAAGTTGGAGGATTGCATTTTGTGCTGCAGATACACAGCACAGGTACAAGGAGCATATGACAAATGTATGAAAACCATGCAAATTAGGTGGATATGGTTGTTCCTCAGTATAAAATATACAGAAATGAGAGAGAGGGTGGAGGGGAAGAATTTTCTATACTAGAGTTCAAAGTGTTTGTCTTCTTTGGTTGTCTGTTATTTTTACAAAACCACATGCTTGATCTCAGCATTACCAGACCTAGTGTGTTCTCCAAAAGAAAGGTTATTTTTTTTCCAAAGTGGGCAAATAACTCTTACTAATGAATGACAAGACAAAGAATGTGGAGAATCTGTTAGCCATTTTCACTGAACATGGAGAAAATGAACATGGAGAAAATATGAGATAAATGGAGAACTGAACATGGAGGAAATATGAGATAGACCAAGAAGAGAAGCTTCTGATATGAAGAAAGGCATAAGATTAAACTTAAAAGGTAGTTTGAATGTGTACAAATGAAAAGCAAGGAAGTAAAGTCGGATCCAGGAGATGGATTAAAGAAAGGAGGAGGGAACCAATAAGCTGGAACTGGACTCTATTTTCTTATCAGAGTAAGTATCCCAAACAAGTTGTGAAAGATAGAAAAATGGAGCTTTTGGACTTGAGTCTACTATCGTTAGGACCTCTCTCTTTCCCTTTAACATATCACATTACGTAAGTCTAGAAAAGCTAGAATATAAAAAAGACTGGACGATAAACTAGACAAGCCCATAAAATGAAATACTCATTTTTACCTGAAAAGTTTGCCCAGTGTTACTGTAAAGAATACCTATCTTGGCTTGCATGATGAACTTAGCTGCAGGGGAAGGTAACTTCTGATGGTCTCCATAGAGTGAGACCAGAGTATTAAGCTCGATTCGTGTTAAGTGCCAAATCAAGACACTTAATAGGAGCAAAGGAAACAATGAAGCAGTTGGATGGTATTGTTAGGTAGGTTGTCCTTTGGCAGATAATGGAGGATAACAAAACTTCAGTGATCGCCTATTGGCACCCCTTTGATGTAGAGTAGGGCTGTACAACCAGCTCCTTATGGCCCTGTGTCCCAGGGGATCAGTGAAAGAGGCTACCCTTGAGGTTAATCTGGAAATAAGGCTCTCACTTTTAGAGCCCAGCAGCTTGGTTGGGAGTCCCTGGGTTAAGATGCTGGACTGGGAAACAACCAAAGCAATTTGGATTCCCCCTGGTGTTACCAACCATACACTTCCATGCTTTGATATGGTCTAAGTGGCAAAATATTCTAATTGGCAGATGTGTTGGCATAAAATATAAGTTATACTTATGGCTGGCAAGGCCATGTGGAAGAAAGGGACACTGGCTGGGAGTAGGTTAGAGATGATCTCAGCATAGCCAGGTCAAAAGTCACTGACAGTAACCAAGAAAGCCTGACTTAATGGCTCTGAGCTAATCCTATCAACTGCCAACATCAGAAAACAATAAGTTGCCCAGATGCAGGGGCCAGGACCCCTACTGTGTGCATATCCTACTGTAGTTAGCCCACAAACCCCTCTCAACCAAGACATTGAAACCAATCAGTCCATTCCAAACTCCATTGTCTATGTTGCAACTCCCCTAGTTCACTAAGCTGGGAGAGCAATAAGCTCACATCCCTTCAGGGAGGAAAAGAGAGTGTATAAACCCTTGGTTTTGAGAAGTCTGTTGCAGTCAGATGAAATGCAAGACTCCACTATGTCACTCTGAATCCTGATCTGTCTGCCCTTAGACAGACGTCTAAGTCACATTTCAAGCTCTTCACTACTGTTCTGGAATGGTAACTATATAACCCCCCAAAACCTCAGTCTTTCTATCCATAATTTTCCCTCCGTTTCTCCTTCTGCTAGCTCTTGTGTGAATGCTTGACAGTATGCATCTTGTGTGCATGTATGGGTGAATTCCCCCAATAAAAACACATTTTTAGCTTACTTTTTAATATTTGTCTGGTTTTTGTGTGGTCTGACCCCATAAAAATTGGGTAGAAGATTACCCTGCCCTTCGTTCTGCCAAGGCCAGGGGTCCACTAATTGCCCCAGTCTTTGCATTTTTGAAGCAAATCAAAGTGTCCCCCAGGGGACACCTAGAAGTCAGGGTAACACTGAGCCTGAGGTATTATCACCCACGGGTATGCTGGCATCAGCTGGACCTGTATCATGTTACTTACCCCTACCCTTCTAGGTTCAGGCTAACACAATTTAAATAGAATAAGTATATTAATATAATGTAATGTAATGTAATATAATATAATATAATATAATATAATAAACATAATATAGTATAATATAATAATAAAATAATTTGTATAATAATATAATATTATAATAAAACAAAATAAAATGGTCCTTAGTTAACCTAACTTTGTGTCTGGTCTATTTATTACATGGTTCAGTATCAGAGAAGAGTCCTGTAAAATGGGCAGAGCTGGATCTCGGTTAGAGATCTAGGGCTGGAAATGTGTTTTCTTTCTCATGTATCCCAGTCTGTCGACTTACACGGCTATAGCAATGGGCTTGTTTGATTGTCTTAACTAGTTGCAATGGTGAATAATGATACTGTAACCCACACTGGAAACCTGGATGCCATCATTTTAATTTCTCTGGATGGCCTGGAGTAAAATTGTGCTGCATACATTTACAAAGTCAGAATGCCAGTTTCCAGAAATGACATTGTAGATTTACTGATGCTCATAGTTGTTTGATTTGAGTTTCTTTTTAATCTCTGGAAAAAAGAAATTCATACTGGTTTCTTTTCATACTAAAATAAATAGATAGATAAACAAATAGATCATATATAATAATATAAAAATATAATAATATATAATATTTTATACACACACACACACATACATATATATCTAGCCTACCTGCCCAATATTTCATGAGGATTATTGCGATGTCTTTAGAAAGGTAAGGATGTGTGATCATATAATATGTGTTTAATCCAAAGTAAAGTTTTTACATTTGCAGCATGATAGTGGATTCAAAGTCCCAGCATGTTTATATATTTTATATATTTTATAATATATATATATATATATATATATATATATATATATATAATACATAAAATATATAAACAAAGGGGACTTTGAATACCTCATCATGCTGCAAATGTGTGTGTATGTGCGTGCGTGCGTATGTGTGTATGTATATATAGTGTGTATATAGACATATACACAGAAATTTGCAGCATGATGGAGGATTCAATGTCCTCTTATGATAATATTGTTAATGTTTTTGTTAATGTTAATATTAAATCTATATCTATATCTATCTATCTATCTATCTACATACATAAAATAGATATAACTATAGTGTGTGTGTATATGTGTGTGTGTGTATTTATATATGCACACGTTTGCAGTATGATGGGGGATTCACATTCCCCTCATGTTTATATATTTTATACATTCTATATTATATAGATATAGATATATTGATATAATTTAAACATAAGGAGGCTTTGAATCCCCCATCATGCTGCAAATGTATGTGTATATACATACATATACACACACACACACATTTGCAGCATGATGAGGGATTCAAAGTCCCTTTATGTTTATATATTTTATACTCTGTGTGTGTGTGTGTGTGTGTGTGTGTGTGTGTGTGTGTATAATTTGTATATTATATTATAGATATAGATAAATAGACATTAACATGAGGGGATTTTGAATCCCCTATCATGCTGCAAAAGTAAAAACATCACTTTGGATTAAACATATATTATATGATCTCACATCCTTTCCTTTCTAAAGACACTGCAGTAGTCCTCATGGACCATTGGGCAGCTAGGCTAGATACGAGAGTCATATCCAATTACAGTGTATCCACAGGGGTAAGCTCTTCAGCAAGAAATTTTATTGTCCTCAACAGAGTAAAATTACAATAGAGATTGTGCTGCTGATTGCCACACTAGACATTTATTATATTATCAAATGCCACATTTATCCTAAAGAAGCAAATTTATTAGACTTTGCTCTTTCCAACACTATCCATAGTTTTAGCACAGCTTATTTAAGACCACAATGATAAAGGACAGATTTATATCAAATTTTAATGTTACACAGAAGGTATTGACTGGCTTATGAAAATAATATGACAAGTAACACAATAAGCCCATCTTAATTTTTCATCCTACGGGATTAGTAAAAATGTATATCTTGTAAGGAAACTGAAGGTGTACAGCATGACCTCTATGAACTCTTCATGCCAAGTTAGCATTAATTTCACTGAGATAGTGGTTGCTCTAATGATAAATTGTCACACTGCTTGCTTTAAAAAGCTAGTTTGTTTGCACTCCTCTCCACCATCCTTTGATTTATGGAGTCAATGATGAATTGATGAAATTACATTTGAATATGTATTTGTATTTGGTAGGTCAGGATAACATTTCAAAGTAGTGGGTTGTGTAAAAATTTCACTGTCTGTTGAGACTCATGACACATTGCCTATTTATTGATTATAGCATCCCAAGATACGGACAAGCTTAAGAATGACCAAGGAACAGAAATAAAGGTAGATTTGTACCAGGGGTTGGAAACAAAGCACTAATAATACTTGCATTAAATCATTGATGGGGGGGTTGTTTGCTATATTGGCCCTTCCTTTTGCCCCCACCTGGGAGTGGTAGACAGCTGAAATACCATTAAAGGAAGCTGTGAGCTGTAAGCCGTCTTTTTTTGCCCACTTAGAACGTTCCTGAATGATCCTATACATGTGGGAAAATGCTGTCAAACATGGGTGAATCAGAGGTCCATCTGCAATGCCAATGCCTCCATGAAACAGAGGGAATATTAGCTCAGAGGAGAGGCCTGTGAAAGAGGGGTAATCTTGCAGGATCTTTTACACCTGTGTATAACAGTACTAATGCAGGGACACCAGCTGGAGATTCAAAGAATGTTTGTTTTATTGGGGGAATTAACTACCGCATATACCCACAAGATCCAAGCAGTCTCACAATCATGCAAGGCCAGCAGAAGGAAAGAGAGGAAAAATTGGAGAGCAAGATGCCTGGGCAAAGTGGGTGATATTTACCCTATCTGGAAAAAAGAGATGAAGTGATGTGACTCAGACTAGGGTCCAAGGGTAGTACCAGAATGGGAATTGGAGCAGCAGAGTGATGGCCTATGTCAGAATATTACAAGCTATCTGGCTGAGAGCCACGGTTTAAATACTCTTTTTCTGCCCTGAGGAGGAAGGTGTTAATGGTTCTCTGACAGAGTTAGACAATGGGGTTCAGAATGAGTTAATTGCCTTAGCATTAGGTAACAAAGGACTGATGGAAATTGTGATAGTATCTTAATGGTAGGACAGATGAGGGGAAAAAAAGGGGAGTTTTGGTGGACAAAGGAAGAGGGTTGAACACAGTCATTCTATGGAGGCAGTTTCAGGCACTATTGTTTATTGGTCAAGTTGTTGAGGGACATTTGCAAGTCCATTATCACCACAGCTTCCCTGACTAAGACCTAGCCATGACCTGAGGTTTCAATCTCACCTAGTTTTGCAATTCATGTGTGCAGCCTGTTCCTCTTTGCCAGCAGGCTTCTCAGCCATAGCAGGATATAATTGATATTTCATACTAATTAATATTTGCCAATTAAACTATATCATAGAGTAGGGATAAACAAAAGGCAAATTTCCAAATGTTGCAATATAAGGTGCCTCAAAACAGACAACAAAGGCAATGGTCACCTGAATAGCTGGTGGCAATCTGAAAAAAAAAATCCAAACATTATTAATTAGTTTTAAAGAAGCTTGCCCTAGTGGTTAATCAAGGAGGTCCTTTAATAAATGCAAAATCAGATACTTTACTAACGGATACAGTATACAAAATCTGGACACCTCACTTAAATAAGTTTACAGAGAATTGTATCTTCCTTTGGTCTTGCATCAGGAGCAAAATTTTTGCTGGCTAGAACATTCTCTGTTTAATTATTTAGTGGTTCAGTTGCACACATACACAAACACACATACACATAAAGAGAACCCTTACAAAAGCCAAGTGATCATATACAGCAACAAATGAACACCATAATCTTAACAAGATTATCATAATAAAGAGTCATCAGAGAAATTAAAAATTATCTACTTTAATTACAAAATTATAACCCCATTAACTCCTACACACTGAAAAATGAAACTAGGGAATAGGAAAGATGAACCTGTAGATGACTATTAAAAACTCTAGGGCAAATAGAAGACATGAGGGACAAGGAGGAAAATGAGTCCAAAATGGACTCAACTGTTTCATGCAATCCATTTTGTGTTATTTAGTTTCCCAAATTTTAAGAGAAAGTTTTCATGAGGATCCTAGTCATTCTTCCCAGAATTTTTATCTTATAAACTAAGTTAAGTACTGTGGGAAAGGTGGAAGGATAGTCTCTAGATATGGCCAAAACTATAAATTAATTATAACCACAATAATGATTAGACTAGTTTCTGCCTCCTAATCATCCTCTGTCACTCCTCACAGTTCATATATTTTTGAATTCATATGTTGATCACACATGTCTCATAAACATATGTATCAACAGTGTTGCCAAAAGTAATCCAGTATGTTTGTGTGATATACAAAATCAAGTGAACAATATTGGAATCTGTGCATTTCAGCATTACTATGCTAAATATAAGGTGATTTGCACCTTACAAAGATTAAATAAATGACAAAATGAGCAACCGTATTAAAGGCAGTGAAGCAAATGATTAAAATTTAATACAAATACAAATGCAATTGCATTTGTTAGTGTCATGAAACAAAACAAAAGATGATGCCATCTGGCAGACAAATCATCACTGAAATATATTAAAGACACAATTGTGTAAAACAGTAATCTTTTTTTTTTCAAGTATTTCCAACATTCAGCATGTTGAATGAACTACACATGAAGGAGATAACATTTCCCAAGCATTTGAAACCTATATCCCACCAATTGTCAGTAATAAAGTCTAGTTAGAGTAAATGCATAAAGCCATTTGCCAATAGTAATTTGTTTTGGTACACGTGTAACATAAAGAGTCAATGTGGTATACTGGTTTGACTAGGACCCTTTCTGCAGGGACATGGCATTCTGGTAGGGGGATATGAGAAGAGTGGGACCACATTGACACTTCTGCAAGATGTCATCACAGTCCCATCCTTCTCATGTTGCTAGCCAACTCAGGCCTGGAAACACAGTATGTACTCTTGGGCAAACTTTACTTCCTCTGCCTAACAGAAACACAAGGACAAACTTCCTCTGAACAAATATGATCAAGAAAACCCTATGGTACCATGTCCAAAAGTCATCTTGAAGACAAAGAGGAAAAAATACAAATGCATGTGACAAATTACTTGGAAAGCTAGTGATTAATAGTTAAATTTGATCCTTGACAACTGCCATAAGCATCTTACTTTCTTTCAGCTAAAAGGATTTCAAACCTCAGGAGGGTAAAGTGGTAGTAACAACCGTCCTGGGTCTGCAGTGGCAGGCAGTGAACAGCTACGAGGAGTCATCTAATTGTTCCCACAACACTTGGAAAGACATTATGGACATCTGGTGAATTGAAAATGCTGGCTTTTAGTTACCTTCTCAGGGCAGCTATTCCAGCAAGTCATTCTTATGATCCTGATAAACTGCACATCTTTGTTACGTTTGCTTTGTTGGACTGGGCTATTAAACTTAGCTTGCAGGTAGTAGATTGAATATTGCATTCAACACTATTGTAATGGTCAGTGAAAGTACACCACTGCAGTTATGCAGAGGGGATTTGTATGAATGGATATCAGATTATTGTACCAAACAAATATTATTCCTAACAGTAGGATTGAGATGTCTTGTAGCTACAGAACTCTGTGTTGTTTTTTAGTTGCAACTCACTGATAAAGTTTTAGAGATGGGCTGTTTCCTTGGAGGTTATTTGAAATCAGCTCCTATTAGCCCCAGCCAGCATAGTCAATGTTGAGAATATGGAAGGTGCAATTTAATAACATCCAGAAGGTTTCCATTAAGTATCTCTGTTTTATGTACTCCTTCCCCATCATACTGCAAAAAATAAGCAGGGCTTATTCACATTTGCAAACACATCATTCAGTGTTTCTTCATCATCACATAAGTGTGAATAGACCATCACAGATGCAACACCACAAGCAGAGCTTTCATATCACTAAAGAAACAAAGCTCCACAGTGGAATTAGCCCACATTCATGTGCATATTATCTAGAATATGGTTGTCAAGTACAGAGAAATCACTTAAAAAGACCAGCTGGCATCAACTAGGCCACATGTTATGAATTGAATAAATTGGAGAGTATAATGTCTGAGTTAATGCAAGACTGATAATTTGTCCACAGTAGATTGTTCCTACACATTAGTTAATGGCTGAGGCTTCAGCAATCATGTAATCAACAGGTATGTGTCAGCAAAACAAATGCCAGTCTTCCCATTTTCATTAAAAATTAACTTAGCTCCCCCCACCACTTTGAATCAGATTGTTTCCATGAATATCTCAATGCAAGAAAACATACATCATGCTCACATTAAGTACTGTAGTGATACAACAATCACAGTGAAATTTTGATGCTGCTGATGCATACTTAGAATAAAGTATCAGCAAGATGACAAAAAAGATTAAAAGACTAAGCTTGAAAATGCAATTGTGAGAAGGAAATTTAAAGTATTTTTTTTTAAAAAAAGATAGTTTGCTAGAATTTTTTTTTCCAAAAAAACATGTAGATAAGTGACTAGTACAGTTATTAAGCTGCCACCAAAGGAGATAGCATCACTGTAATCAAAAGACTACTGGGAAAATATAAACAAAGAAATGTAGTTCATGTTCCTCTGCTGTAAATTCAGAATCTGCCTTTGGTTTCATACAAATCTAAAGATAGCAGAAGCAGCAATTTTAGCAAGCAAAAGTGCCTTTGCCAGCAGCAAGGATAGCAGCTTAGCATTACATAAGTAGAAGATGAAAAGCAAGCAGGGTAAAAACACCTTGAAAAAGATCCCAGGGAAATGAATGGAAAACTATGTAGAATCATGGCATGCAGAATTTACATGGATAAAATACATAGTAGAATTCACTATGCATCTATGCCCTTATAATGACATTGGTAATTTAGTAATAAGTGTATGAAATCAATTAACATTGCTGCATTAGACCAGTGTTACCTGTGCTTTCAACATATCCATCTTTATACTGTCAAGAAATTCATCCATCATGTCTAAAGCTCAGAGGAAAAGATGCTATCTACCATTAAGTGCCTTTTTTTTTCCGTTTTGCAAATGGCTCCCCTATCACTGCCTCAATGCTTAATAACCTAATATTTATGTTTCAGACAGTCTGTTCAAGAGCTAATGGCTGAATTTCTGCCTGCAAATAAGTTCAGGATGAATAGAGCATACAGAATATGTCTGACTAGTTCCCTCTTGAATAATCTAAGTCTGTCCCTAAGAGGAAAGAATTCCTTTTTATGGAAATAGAAATTATAGAAGATATTTAATTTTTAATTTAGTACCTCATGATTCACTAAATTCAGAACTTTCTCCATGGTCATTGAAATATTGATGTTTGCCATAGCCACGGAATACTGAAGTTTGCCATGGCCATGGAATTATTGAGGCACAAGAGGTCTCATCCATTCAGTGGATGAAATGAATATAAATAAATTAGCTAATATTCATTTCAGCTTAGAAACAACTGATTTGGAACGTTCACCTCAGAATATTTTTGTATGGAGTAAACAGGCAAATGTGTAAACTGCAACCTTTGGGAGAAAGAGTCAAATGATGGATCGCTCTGATCTGTTCAGAAATTCTGCCATGTTCTTGCTGACAGGTTGGAAGTGTGGATGGAGCCTTTGGCTAGCTACCTTTGGTCTCTAGTGAATCATATTTATTACAAACAAACAAACAAACAAAAAAATGATAAAATCTGCTAGAGAGCAGCTAAAGTCCCCTCCTGTCCAAAGCAATGAGATTGAATTCATCTAACATATGGTTTTTTTGCACTTGGTGAAGAAAATGCCCTGTTCTGTTACTTACTGGATGGGCATGCTCCCCTCGGAGGATCCAGGCTGATCTGGAGAAGCGCATGGCAGCGCTACACACTGCTTTGGGGACGAAAATGGTGGCTTCCAGTTGGTGGAGGCTCTCTACCAATCGCTGAAGCTCCCCAGCCTAAAGCCCACCCCCGGTAAGATCTGCAGGCTCACACTGCTGCAAGCCTGCAAATCTACACTGGAGTGCAACCACAAAGTGGGGTGCACCGCACTGTTGAAGAACCTGTTTTAAGTGGTCTTTCAATAGCATGGCGAATGACGACTTCCGGTTGTTTCGTAGTTGGGCTGAAGTCCAGAACTACAGAAATAGTTTGGACCCAGTCTGCCCCCAAGTGCAAACGTCCTTGCTGGAGGACCCTCTGCCCCGTTGCAAAAACAAGGTGTGGAAAAGGCCTATGTGAGGGAACCAGAAACCAGAGACCAGAGAGGGCTGAGGATCAAGTGGATTAATGTCTATTCCTTCTCTTCCTGTCCCTTGTAGTCCCTGTCACAATAAGAATCGTGTTAAGATATGTCTCTTAGAATTTTGTTGTTCTTCTCTTTCGCAATCTCCTTACCGTTTCAGAAAACAAGTATAAGAACATAAGAAGAATCATGATGAGATCACACCAAAATGTCTGGGTTTTGCACAAAACACAGCAATTATGAACAAAAAATGTTTTTAGACTGGAGTGTGCATGTACATGTGTGTGTCACATAAAAGGTATAGTTTCTAGAAATATATGAAGAATTAAAAATCCTTTTGGATTTTTTTTCAAGGAATTTTAAAATTTTGCACATATGTTCAAACTGCATATGTTTCTGGGAAGAGGGTTTGGTTGTTTGGTTGTTTGCATGAAAACCCTTGAAAAGGGTTAAGTTGAAGAAGCTAATGCTAAGGTAGAAAAATATAGAAAAATAAGGTGAGCAGATGCGCCCTTTATCTTATCAAGAGGCTTAGGTATGTGCTTAGCAGTGCCGGAACCTAGGGAGTTTTGATGTTGGAGAAATACTCCCTTGGTACTCAATACATCATTTTTGAAAGATGTAACCCAGGTCTGCCTGACCTGTAAACACTTCATATATGGTCATATGTAATCATTTCCTGTAACCTGTTTACAAGAGGGTATAAAAAGAAGAGCTTAATACCTGGATCGGGGCTCTCAGGCTTTGGAAATCATTCCACTGAGATCCCTGCAGAAAAATAAACTTTTATTTTTGCTTTCTAATCTGGTGGTCTCAATTCTTGGCGATGATTTTCAATTTGGGGGGCTCGCCCGGGATATTGAGGGGCGTTTTGCCCACTTAGGCGGACGCCAGGGCGTCGGGGCCGTCGCTCTTTCCGACGCGACCCAGGCGCCCCACTTACTTTTGTCAGAAGGATTGACTCGGAGTGAGGCGGCGGCTCTGGCGGTGGTGATCCAGCCCAGGGACCCGAAGACGGAGCAGAAAGCAGAACCCTCCCACGACTGTTGGTGAGTGCCCTCCCTGCAACTTCAGGGAAGTAGGCTGGATCAACCCCTTACGTCTTGCCTTAGTACCCCACTGTTGTGGGTGAAACGCCGAGGCTTTTTGGAGGTGGAAAAAGAGGTGGGAGGTAGTTTGTTGGCGTGAATGTGGTGTGAAAGGAGGGGCGCAAGGTGTCGCAGTTCCCATTGCATACCGTTGAGAGTCCGGGTGCGTGGGTCGGCACAGAGAGAGTGGTGTCTGTCCCCCTTCGTGTTGGCGCGTGAGACCCCTGACCACGCGCCAAATCCCTTTTCCCCAAGTGTGTCTTGTCCACGTTGGGAGGAAATGGGTGGGGGCAAAGCCGCAAACCCCTTTAGGTTGTATGTTAAAGAATTTCAAGAAAGGATTCAGTGGGGACTATGGGGACCCCCCCGATGACGCCAGGGCGTTTACGGAATTTATGTGAAGTGGAGTGGCCTTTCAAAGGTGGAGAAACTGGCCTCCGGAGGGTAGTCAGAAACCCGCTCGAATCAAGGCAGTGTATTCAGTAGTGGTGGGTGAAGCCTGGCCATCCTGATCAGTATCCAGACACAGATTCATGGGACACAGTGGTTACAGAGAACCCCTCTTGGTTGCAGAAGTGTCAGGAACAAATTTGTAAGGCTATGGTGCTGAGGCAGGACAGGGCCAGACGAAGTCTTAAAAGCCCAAGATTTTGCCTGATTCAGCTCCAGAAGAGCCCACTGCCCCCCCTCCACCGTATGTGGTGATGCAGCCAGCCCCGCCACCACTGGCTTTGGAAGTACCACCGCCTGCTCCACTGCCACCAGTACCTCAGGCAGCCTCACAACAAGAGGGAGTGGCTGGGACCTCGGATTTGGCCCCAGTTACCCATGAAGAGGAAATGACAGAGGAGTTGCCAGGTTCCAGTTTGGCTGTCCACAAGATGACACTCAGACCCAAACCCGACAGACTGGACCAAAAGAAAAATCCAAGAGTAAACAGGTCAACAGTAAACAGACAAAACCCCAGAAGGAAAGTAAAGACTGATTCGGATGAGGAAAGTGGAGATGTGATTGCACCATTGCGACAAATCAGTCAATCGGTACCAGATCCCACCCAAGAGGGTGGTTATCGGCGAGTCCCGAGTTACCAGATACTCCCTTCACCACGTCTGACCTCCTTAATTGGAAGACCCATTATGCTACTTACACAGATAAGCCACAAGAAGTAATTGAACTGTGTTCCAGTATTATGGCCTCACATGTCCCCAATTGGCAAGATTGTCAGCAGTTGCTCCTGACTTTGTTCACTACTGAAGAGCGGAGGAGAGTAATTCAGCATGCAGAACGGATAGCTAGAGACAGGGCACCTCCTGGAGAGGCGTCCCGACCTGAGCAGTGGATGAGAGGTAGGGTCCCCTTGGCGGACCCAGGATGGAACCCGAACCTCCCAGCACAGTTGGCTATGCCACTGATTATCAAGCTCTACTAGTGGAAGCTATGAGAGGAGGAATGAAGAGGTCTGTTAATATGTCCAAAGTATCAGACAATCTTCGAGGCACCTATGCAACCCCCAGGAACATATTTGGAAAGATTGCTTGATGCTTATAGGCAGATACAACTCCCTGTGAACCCAGAAGACCCAGGAACGAACAGATGGTGAATTTGGCTCTTTCACCCAAAGTTATCCAGATATAAGGAGGAAACTCCAGAAACAAGAGGGATTTGCAGGTATGAATTTGAGCCAATTGTCTGAAATTGCCCAGAGAGTATATGTGAATAGAGACCAAGAGGAGAAACGGGAGAAGGAGAGGGCGGATGCATAAGAAAAGCGGAATTATTGGCTGCAGCTTTGGCAACAAAGGAAGGGGGGCGGAAAATTGGAAGAGGAAGTGGACCTCCTATTGAGACGCAATGAGTGTGCCCTCTGCCGACAGGTTCCTGGCATCAAACTAATGTCCCAGACAGAGAGGGATGGTGAACAGAGGAAGAGGAATGGATCGAGGAAGAGGAAGGGGAGCAATCGAGGAAGAGGAAGAGGAAGAGTAGTGGATGGAAGATATGAGCAGGGATGGACGAAGGGTTCAAGGACTTCATTGGACTAGCTGAAATGGAACTTTACGATTAGGACAGACCGGGCCCCCTTGCTCTCGGCCCCGGGGAGCCTATGGTCACAGCACAAATAGGGGACCGAGCCATCCCCATGACTGGCAGACGGAGCTACCCGTTCAGTATTAAATTCTGCAATAGCCCCAAAAACTGAGAAAGCCATAAGAATTGTGGGGGCCACGGGGAAATTGGAAAAACACCCTCTCTTAGAAAAAAGGATTGTGGGATCTAGGAAGACATCAGTCACTGACCAGTTTTTGTATTTGCCAAGTCGCCCTGTGCCCTTATTGGGTCGAGATTTGTTGGCTGGAATCCAGAGCTCAAATTTCTATTGAAGAAGATGGGACGATGGAAATAAATTTTAGAGGACCAAAGAATATCTCAGTGACTTATCCAATGGAGGAGGAGTGGCGAAGGTACCAGATCATGGTTTGTCAAGAGCAACCCGCTATATTTGGACCCCCATGTAGCGTGTGGGCTAAAGACAACCCACCTGGGTTAGCCCGGTTCGTGGCCCCCATAGTGGTAGAATTAAAGCCAAATGCTATGCCCACTCGTGTAAGGCAATATGATCTACCCAGAGAAGCCCTGGAGGGATCCAGAAGCATTTAGAACGGCTGAAGAAGTACAATATAATTCGGGAATGCCGCTCTCCCTGGAATACTCCATTACTCCCAGTATTGAAACCTGGGACGAAGGAATATCGTCCAGTACAAGATTTAAGGATGGTAAACAAAGCTACAGTAACCCTATACCAAGTGGTACCAAACCCATATGTCCTGATGGGACTAGTTCCATCTGAACAGCTACTCACTTCACTGTTTTGGATCTCAAGGATGCCTTCTTCTGTATCCGAGTGGCCCCCCAAAGCCAGGACATATTTGCCTTCCAGGTGGAAGACAGCATTACAGGCCAGAAGACCCAGTTCACGTGGTGCCGCTTGCCTCAGGGGTGGAAGAACTCGCCAACGATTTTTGGGACATCATTGAGTCAAGACTTGAGAAAATTCCAATCTGAACCCGAGAGACGAGTTTTGCTGCAAATACTGTGAATGATCTACTGTTGGCCGCCACCAGTGAGGAGGAGTGTAAGGAGGCCACAATGGAGTTGCTTCTGTGGGAAGCAGGCTACAAGAAGATTGAAGAAGAAGGCCCAGTTGTGCCAGACAGAGGTGCGATATCTGGGATTCCAAGTGACGAAGGGAAACGAGCGCTAGGCCGAGAAAGGAAGGAGGCTTGTGTGTGCTCTGCCTGAGCCCCGGAATCGGAAGATGGTGCGAGAATTCTTGGGTGCAGCTGGGTTTGCAGAATCTGGATTCCTAACTTCGCAGTAATGAGCAAACCATTATATGAAGCTACCAAGTGTCGTAAGTAGTCTGAATTGTGTGGGGAAAAGAACAAAAAGACGCCTGGGAACACATAAAGAAGGCGCGACTGGAAGCTCCGGCGCTAGGTCTGCCAAAGATGTAACAAAGAAGTTTACCTTATTTGTTGATGAGAAGAATGGAATAGCCGCTTGGAGCAACTCACACAGATGTTGGGATCCTGGCATCGCCCAGCGGCATATCTCTCTAAGCAATTAGATCCAGTCGCTGGAGGATGGCCTGGGTGTCTCAGGGCTATAGCAGCAACAGCCTTGTTGGTAGAAAAGAAGAGATAAGTTAACCTTAGGCCAAGAATTTGATGGTAAAGGTTCCACATTCTGTACTGGCCCTCATGGAGTACAAAGGTAGCTATTGGTTCACGAATAGCCGAATGTCCAAGTATCAGGGAATGTTGTATGAAAACCCTAGAGTGAAGTTGGAGTTGGTGACTACCCGAACCCTGCAACACTGCTCCCAGCAGAATCTGGAAATATACACCACGACTGCCTTCAAACCATGGATGAAGTATACTCAAGTAGACCAGACTTGCGGGACACACCCATGGCCCCATCCTGATGTCACTTACTATACAGATGGAAGTAGCTTTGTGCGAAGAGGGGAAAGCGAAAGGCCGGCTATGCAGTGGTCACGGCAGATAAAATAATAGAAGCCAAAACTCTGACCTGTTGGTACCTCGGCCCAGAAGGCGGAACTTATCGCTTTGATCATGCTTCAGAGCTGGCCCAAGGACTTACTGTAAACATATACACAGATTCAAAGTATGCCTTCACTACCCTGCACGCACATGGAGCACTGTACAAGAAAAAGGATTGATCAATTCTTCAGGACAAGAGATCAAATATGGAAAAGAAATAGAGCACCTATTAGAAGCGGTGTGGCTCCTGAGTAAAGTTCTGCTGTGTGACTGACTGGTAAAGGACATCAGAGAGGGCAAGATCCAGTGGTCGGGGGAAAACGGAAGGCAGATGCTGCTGCAAAGGAGGCTGCTGAGAGTGAACTAGTGAGTGGAAGGAGAACCTGCCCAGAGAATTGGTAGTACCACTTTTCCAAGTCTCCTTGAGTAACCAGACCCCAACAGTACACCCAGCAGGAGAATGAGAGGGCTGAAAAGGACCTGAAAGCTATAAGCGACAAAGATGGTTGGTGGGTCCTACCAGATGGAAGACGGTACATACCCCAGTCTCTGGTATGGGATGGCCAAAAATCCAGAAGGCACATGAAGCCACGCATCTGAGAAAAGACAGCGTTGGCCCAGTTGTTAGCAAAGGATGTGTTTATAGATGGAATGAGACAGTACACCATGCTGGCGTCATCACGGTGTCAACTCTGCGCTCGGAACAACCCGCGTCAAGGACCCAGATTGGAAGAGGGAACCCAACATCAAGGATCTACTCCCTTCGAATCCCTAGTGGTGGACTTCACCGAGATGCCACGGATGGACAATACCGATATATGTTGGTAATGGTGTGCACTCACACTGGGTGGGTTGAAGCATATCCTGATGAGAACCGAGAAGGCGAAGGAAAGAGTACGAGCTCTACTCCGAGACATCGTACCTAGATACGGGTTACCCCTTCACATCGGATCTGATAATGGCCCGGCCTTCGTGCACGGAGTAGTTAAGAGTTTGGCAGAAGTCTTAGGAATTACTTGGAAATTACATTGTGCGTATAGGCCCCAAAGTTCTGGGAAGGTGGGAAAAAAGGATGAACAGAACATTGAAGACTCAGCTTGCAAAATTGTGTCAAGAAACTAAGCTCAAATGGTTGGATGTACTCCCAATAGCTCTTTTGAGAATAAGATGCACCCCTCATCGGACGACTGGGCTGACTCCATTTGAGTAGCTGCTGTATGGAAGACCCCTCGGCCATCCTGAAGGGATTGAGAAGAGGGGACATTCGAGAGCTGGGAAACTTAACCCTCCAAGAAGAAGTGCAGGCATTAGGGAAAGCTCTAGAGAAGGTAAACGCCCATGCTTTAGAGGTTAGACGAGTTCCTTTCCTCACAAAGGCCCATTCCTTCCAGCCTGGGGATGAGGTGTGGGTTAAAGATTGGAAAGGGGAGCCTCTATCACCAGGCTGGAGGGGGCCGTATCACGTGCTGTTAGTCACCCCCACTGCAGTAAAAGTAGCAGGGCTGTGCAGACACTACACCAGGAGAGGCGTTTACTCATTGGGGATGGGAAAAACCGGATCTCACAAGAAAACCCTTTGAAACTGAAATTGTCCAGAAGAAAAGGGGACAGAAGATTCGCACTAAGACTTTGCCGTGGTCATACCAGGGAATTGACCACTCACGCACAGCGATCCGCAACAGGTGAATGAAGACTCTAGGCTAGACCCTACTGCTGCCACCCGCTGGACGCTGGTAGCTCTACGTACGGTCAGACCTGGCAACTGCAGAGGAGGGAAGATTGGGGGACTGAGCCTGCTCTTCTCTGTAGTCACTCCGGAGGCTGACTACTCTACGCACGGCCAGATCCCCTACAGTGGATATGGGAGAGAAACAATGAATATTAGTATTAGTGATCTAATAATAATAGTAGTGTGTATATTTCTTGGTATTTTAGTATTTTTGTATATGTACAGAAGGAATTTGTGTGGAGTAAGTAGATTTGGGTCCCTGAGTGGCTCCGAAAATGAAGTGGGTAATGTTGATCGGGATGTGGAGCGTGATGGGTGGAAGAAGCCGAAGGCTAACTGGAGGCTCAACGACATGCTGCACACATGTTCCAGCAACACGGACCCAATGTCACCCTGATCTATGAACATCCACAGACTGTAGCAGATTTCGGTTTTATGCCCTCCCTTATGAAGCTAACCGGGAGTGGTTGTAGGAGCCCTACAGTCAGCATTGAGAGGGAATCCCAATATGTTTGCCAAAGTTGATAGTAATATAAACAAGACTCGATTTAGGCGGTTGAAGTTTTATACTTATTCCCCGGAATGTGTTTTTGCTGTCACCATAGTGGATCTTGGAATTAAAGTGGAAAGGATATATAAATATTTCTCATTTTATGGTAAACTGGGAAATTATTCAGCATGTAGTGATAGATTCTATTTGTATGGCACATATAATAACTCCTATCAACCCAAGGGGGACTTAAATGAAACTAATTTTGGAGATTTATACCCAGAATATCCCATGTTCACTCCTAATTATACAGGGTCAGGTAGTATATGCTCTGGATTGATGGCTAGAGACCCGCATTTATGGTTCTACTTTAATGGGTGGGCCACCAACTACCACCCAGGGACTTACCAGTGTATAGGAATAGGATATATGACTATACCTGTCCAAGTTTTCCTACCAAGACAGATCAAACGAGTTGGTAGGAAGAAAATCGGATCAGTGGGACCACTGGGAAGTCAATGTGAGGATCTGGTCATCGTGAGGCCACAGTTGTCTGAGAGTGAGGGTAGTAATAGTAGGAGGAGGACTGATCACAGGGGTCCTCACTTTCGTGATCCTACCCAGGAATTATGGCTCAAGAAAATCGTAGGAGCATAATAGGATTGACTTGCAGATTGGAGAAAACTATAAATGCGACTGGGAAATTGGTACAAGCCCTCCAGAAAGAATTGAAGCCTAAATCAGCTATTGTTACAACATCGAATGGCCTTGGATTACTTGTTAGCCAGAAAAGGGGGGTTTGTACCATAGTCAAAGGAGGATGCAAGGTTGCGTTTCATGATTTGAACAAGACTATAGAGGATGAGATAGACAGCAGTTGCAAGGGTTGATAAAAAATAATGACAGTGGCGTTAGTAACCCCTGGGATTGGTTAACTTCTTGGCTTCCAGATCTTAGCTGGTTAAAAACCTTGTTTCTAGGTATTGTACTTTTAATTGTAGTAGGGTTTTTAGTAATGATATGTATTTCTTGTGCTATGAAATGTGTACATGCCTCTCTCTCCCAAGCTATGGAGGGGAAGGCAGCTCATTTTGCTGTTATGGCCCAGAGCTTAAGCATGTCTTTTTTTAAATTGCGTAGAATTTGGCATAAAGGGGGGAATGAAAGGGTTAAGTTGAAAGAGCTAATGCTAAGGTAGAAAAATATAGAAAAATAAGGTGAGCAGATGCGCCCTTTATCTTATCAAGAGGCTTAGGTATGTGCTTAGCAGTGCCGGGAACCTAGGGAGTTTTGATGTTGGAGAAATACTCCCTTGGTACCAAAATACATCATTTTTGAAAGATGTAACCCAGGTCTGCCTGACCTGTAAACACTTCATATATGGTCATATGTAATCATTTCCTGTAACCTGTTTACAAGAGGGTATAAAAAGAGAGCTAATACCTGGGATCGGGGCTCTCAGGCTTTGGAAATCATTCCACTGAGATCCCTGCAGAAAAATAAACTTTTATTTTTGCTTTCTAATCTGGTGGTCTCAATTCTTGGCGAGCTACTTCACCCTTATATATATATTTTCTTTTTTAAAAACAAACACACATACACAATAGGCAAAATCACCGTGTGTATATTTGTGTAAGATGATTTCTTGAGCACTTCCGTATTTACAAATACTACCAAAACCTGTGCATAATTGTTGTATCTGTGTTATTTTTCCCAGCAGGTTTTTCTAGCCATTTTTCTTGGAAAATTAATAAAGTTGTAACATTCTTTCCATCCCTGGATAGCTTATGTTCTGACCATATGGCAGACACTGTACAGAGCAGGTGGAGAACTCACACCCTACTTGCCACAGGCAGCCTTCATTTCTTCTCTGTGTGGATCACTGGACTGTCATGGTACCAGTGCACTGCTACCACAAGATCTGAGACAGAGAAAACCAGGAAAGGGAGGACAATGGAAGCACAGAGCATTATTGTCTGTGCTACTCTAGCATACATGCTGTGTAATTGGGTCACAGTCAAACCTGCCACAAAGTAGAAATGAGATAAAAATGATGTTCTATTTGCCATATTCTACATAAATTCACTATGAAGTAGCTCCTGCTTTCTCCTACCAGTTCTGTTTGTCAGTCTTTGTTCCACTCACAGAAAATTATCAGGGAGCTCCATTTAGAGAGAATAAGCACAGAAGAGAGCATTTGACAGGGAGAGGGGAGGTACTATAGATGAAACTGCTCCTGTGTGAAAAAGAGAAAGGGGGATCTTCCTTTTGAATTTGTCTCTCTTCACTGCTAATAAATGGCTCCCAACAACTGCCTACTAAGATTTTTGTGAAACTGATTTGCTTTTCAGTTACAGAAGGTACAAAATGATATACTCCTTCAACTCACAAAAGATCTAACTCAAGCATTAATTCTCTGGCATATCACTGATCAATCATTCCTCCTCAATTAATTTCAAACAAAAACAAACATATTTTTAAAATATTCTTCATACTTGACTTTTTAGAATCTTCTTTTGCTACCCTTTGGTTGAAGATATAGGCCATTTCACCCTACACTAGCTACAGTGCTATTGTTCCACTTTTAATATCCTGTGGAATCCTGGGATTTGAAGTTTAGGGGAGGGGTATTTAGACTTGAGCCAGAGAATTTGGTCTTAGTGAACTACAAACCCCAGAATTCCACAGGATGTTGAAGTGGAATAATAGCACTATAATAGTGGAGGGTGGAAAAGGCCATAATTTTACACCTGGCTATATTAATACCAGAGTTACAGAAAAATTCTGGTTGAATTTTCAGGGATTTGAGAAGACATTATGGAGAGTGCCAAAAATGGACACATATTCAAGACCAGAAAAAATGTTGTGTATCAAAATAAGGGTTGGGTAAGCAATTTCCAGAAAGGTAGCAGTAGACCATGTCCCTGCTTCTTTTCCTTCTCCTTTATTGATTAGCCACTGTGTTTGTCCTCTTCTAGTTTTGTTCTGTCATTGTTCCTCAAGCCAACTTTGACTTATAGTGACTCTATGAGTAAGAGACTGCCAAAATTCATAGTCATCAACTGTTCTGCCCAGGTCCTGCAAAGTAAAGGCTGTGGCTTTCTTGGTTGAATTGATCCACCTCTACTGTGGCCTTCCTTTTTTCTTATGGCCTTCCATTTTACCAAACATTTTCATCTTTCCCAATGAGTCATATTGTCTCATGGCATGTACAAAATACAACAGCCTCAGTTTAGTAATTTTGCTCTATAATCATTTGTGTGTATGTGTTTTTGAGCAGTCCTTGATATCTGTAGAATTCTTTTCCAGCACCAAACCTCAAATGAGTCAATTTTCCTCCTATTAGCTATCTTTACTGTCCAACATTTACAAGCAATATGGAGATCCAACCAAAGATCCTTAACAATGCTGTATCACAATGCAGCAATATTTAGGGAGATATAATGGAGAAGACATGGCTAACAGTTTTCTTACGAGCAGGCAAGAAAAGGGAAAGAGAAAGAGAAAAGGAAAAAGGAAGGGGAAGAAAAGAAACAGTTCTGGGAAATTGAAAAAGAAAAAGAAGTGTTAAGCATTTCCTATAATCATCACTGTTCTTGCAAGTACAGTGTACTTTCCTGATGTTTCTCTTGAGGAGTCACTGTGAATGGTATTCTACTTTCTTATGCTGGTTGGCATTTTTGAAATATTTTAAAGTTAATATACAGTAATTCCTATACCAAATGAAATGGGCTTACAGCTGTTAAACTGCTCACTAAAATTTCATATTCTATCCTACTCAGGGATTCATCACTGGTTTTGCCAAAGTAACACTGAGAAATATGATGTTAGGATTCTGTCACTTGCCATGGTGCTAAGGTGTAATGTCCCATTTGACAGCACAAACACACACAGGCACACAAGGATTGTGCAGAATGTGATTAACACTTTGACAAGAAAAAATAATCTATGCAAAATCTATGCAAATGAGAGTTTGGCAATACAGCTAATGTTATCATATTATAAATATCTCAAAACATGTTTTGGCAGTACCATTTCTTCCCAGAATAAAACAAGTATATGAATGGGATCAGCTTCCACACTTGACTCTGTATTCAGCAGCTTGATGACTACAGTGATACATTTTATGCTATGTTATTTACGATTTCAGTAACAAGAGCTTTCCTGGAAATTCTACTGGACATTTGTACAAACAAAATCTCCACAGAGAATCTGAACCGTAATGACATTCTGATTCTACCTTAAAAAAAGAAAGAAAGAAGGAAAGAAATCACAATTTTAAATTAATAATTAGCAAAAACACAGTGATATAGGCACATTTCTACCCCAATGTAACATCTAAAAATTCAATTGAAAGGCACACTTAGCCCTCGTATGCTTTTCAGGTTGCAGGCTATTTTTCTTAAAAAAGGAATCATATCACATTTATGCTGACAGAAATATTTTCAGAAGTTCTATCATTTATATATAAGCTGGATGCAGCTCTATATTCAAAGTATTATTAGTCACATTCAGCAGCCAAGCTTAGCTGACTGTGCTGTTCAACAGACATCAGTTTCTGATATGTTTGTATTTCTTCACTAGAACCTCAGGCTTCACTAACTGGAATCAAATACAAGACAATGGTGAGAACAGACATATATTTGTTAGCAGGGGAGTTGAGTGTTTCTGGTGTTAAGGAGTGGTGAACCCATTTTGGGTTGTAGCCCAAACTAAGGTGATGAAACTGTTCTAGGGATAAGGTTAAACACCTGGGGCAACTGGGGTAAATTTTTTACTGAAAACCGGAGGAGATGCCAAGAATAGATAGGGGAAGTGTGTCTCTTTTGGTTCAGCATGACTTCTTTCCAGTTTCTGATATTATTAACTATGGTATCTTTCTGGGCCACATTGTTGGGATGGGACCTGAAGAATGTATTTTATTGTCCTTTCTCCTTCCTAGAGGCATGAATCCAGAAGGTGGTAATAGTGTGCTCATGTTTGACCCCTTGGCCGCTGGTATATGGTGTCCCTCATGACTCAGTTTTGTCCCCTATGCAATTTAATGTAACATGAAACCCTTGGTAGAGGTAAGCAGGAGTTTTGGGATCTGATGTCATCAGTATACAGATAATATCCAAATTGATTGCTCCTTTCCACCCCAAATCAAGAAAACTATTTTGATCCAAAGCTGGTGCCATTTCATCAGTAATGGATTGGATGAAGGCAAACAAATTGAAGTTGAATCCAGACAAGACAGAAATGCTCTTGCTTAGTTGAAAGGCTGACCAGGCAATAAGGATTCAGGTTGTTCTTGTTGTTGTTTTTCCTGGACAGAGTTTCACTCTCGCTGAAGATGCAGGCCTGCAGTTTCAGTGTGCTCCAGCATTTTGGAAGCTCAGGTTTCATTGGTGGTCAGGAGTTAATTTGCTTAGTTAAGGCTTGTGTGCCAAGTGTGGTGATTCTTTGAGCCATCAGCTTCTTTGACTAGCCATCCATTTCCAGGAAGAAGTCAAAATGCTGGTGATGACCTATGAAGCCTTATATGGCTCACGTCCAGCTCATCTGAATGAAAGTACTCTCCCATATGAACCTGCCAATGGTTTGAGAATGGTGAGGCCCTGTTCTCTGTCCCACAGACCTCACAGGAACATTATGTGGAACACAGGAGAGGGCCTTCTCCATGGCCACTCTCAGGCTCTGGAACTCCTTCCCAGAGAGGCGAGAATGGTACCTCGTTATGATCTTTCTTCAAGGAGGTAAACCCCTTTGTATTCTGATAGGCCTCTGAGAATTTGTTTTTCATGGGACTTTTATTAGTTGTTGCTGTTTGCTTTTAACTAGTTTCAAATTTTATGGTGGTTTAATTGCTTTTAATCAGTCATATTAAGCTTGCTTATGGAGAACAATGTTTAATCAACATGCACACCTACCCTGGTGATTTTGTGGAGGAGCTATACATAAACAGAAAGACTGGGAGGTGAGGGTCAGCAAACTGTGTAAGATTAGTGCTTGGAATGATGGGGAAAAAATTAACAAATTGATTCCACTTTGAAAATAAGAGAGTGCATTTGTTTCTTCAAAAATCTGAGTAAGAAGATTGCTTGATGCATTCTTTAAAAAGGTGTTGCTGTGTTTCCAGGGCAAATGTCATATATTTTTCTAAATGTATTTGAACACTCAGCCACAATTGCGTATCTTGAGCATGGAATCATTTTGAAAAACTGTATGGGGGAGAAAAAAGATGGGTTTATATTTATTCTCATGGCAGATATGACAGAAAAACCTTTCTGTGTCTGACTAAGACCCAGATTAATCTGTAGTCTACAGAACAGGGATGGCCAACTGACAGCTGAGTTAACCAAGGTCCTAAAGTGACTGAATTTGAATCTTGGCTGACCCCTCCACTGCCCTTCCAAAATTCAGGACAGTGCTTTCCAAATGCATCACTCCAACTATTTTGCATGCACTCTATGAGCCAACTATTTTGCATACACTCAAAGCCTAGATATGTTACAATGATCTAAGAAGAAGTGATACTGAGATACCATTTTTCCCCTCTAGCAATTTTCTGATAACAGTACAGCATCTTATATATTTTTCACCAAATCTACTTACTTAGTCCTCTAAAACTCTCAGTCTGAGATCACAAAATATTTAAGAGAGCACTTATATCCCTCTTATTTCACTGTCATCTGCCTTACTTCTGAACAGGAGGTACTCAAAATTGTCTAGGCAGAAGCGATATAACAGAATAAAAATGGTTTAAAACATTCTATCTCATTTTTCAGTTGTGTGTAACCATCAATTCATACACTGTTGTTCAGTTTCATCACGGGGTACAATTTTCATTTATCAGTAAACCTTTCCCAATAAAACCAGAGTCTTTGCTTCCATGGAAAATATCATCAGTTTGCCCCTGGTTAGGAAAAAATGTCATTAGATCCAGGCAGCTGTAAGAAAGCACTCATGTGCTGAAAAGAAACGCCACATCCTAAGGCACTTGAAATGTTAACAATCCCAAGTGAACAAAAAAGTTAAAGTTTGTAATAAATGGATAAAAGGAGTCAGGGGAACGTACTACTTATCTGGCAGAAGTGGAGAATTTTCTTTATGAAAAAGTAAAAGTGCACTATGGGATAGAGTTTTAGATGTTCCTACAGTTTTCTGTGGTTTGATGTATTCTGATTATAGAGACAACTTTTTTTTCTTAGCTGAATTTCACTGTTTGACCTACGCCTGTGAACTCTGAAAATGGGAACGGAATGTGAACACCTATACAAGTCTTGCATTCAGTGTCTGCACCTGTCTACATAGGCACAATCCTTTCTATGTTGTGATGAAAGTTATAAAGTGAAGTTTTATTTGCTTTTGCTTTAAAACAATGGGATATCTTTACACAAAGAATTCTGGTTGATCAGGAGGAGTCTGTTCAGATACACCTGAATACAAATATGAAGATTTCCCCTTTTGGCTTCTCCTGTCAACTTGAAGAATGTCAGGCATTGAAGAAATGGTCATACTGAATATGAGGCTATTGTTTCTACTCTCACTCCCTTCAAAATTTCAACCACCATTGTAATGAACGAATGAGTTCCAGAAGGGAAAAGCACGGTCCTGAACCAGACTGAAATGGCTGCGCGCAGTGCATTGTTGGAAGGAGGGGTTTGGATTGTGAAGCGAGGATTCCTTGAACTGTGAAATTGAGAACACACGGAATGCCGATTTGGCTTGAGAAGAAAGTTTGCAAAACAATAGGGACTTGGCACCAACAGAATGTACTCTTGAGATGCACAGATCCAGAAGTGTGGCTTCCTTAATTGCCATGTGATGTTGCCTACAATGCATATCTTCTTTGATTGTCTTTATGTTTCATCCACCTTCACGAATTCACGATATTCAACAGTGATCAATACCTTTATTAAGAAAACAGTTAAGTTCTTATGTGTAAAGGCAGAAGAAAATGAGGAGCCTTTGCCTGGCACACCCTCAGACAGGCCAGCGGTGATGTATTTCTGACCCTACCCTACCCTGCATGGCCGAGAACCACTGAGGCATTTGATACATTTCCTGACAACATGATATATGACCAATTCTTCTGCAAGCAACCTTTTATTAGTAAGGTACAAGATGATATGAACTATTCTTTTAATTGCTTGATTGCCTTTATACAAAGGAACTACTTGGAACTATAGCAACCAGCAAAACATGTCCTTTTCCTCAAGAAATGGGGAATATGACTATAAAGAGGGGAAGATTTTCGACTCACTTTCATGACCCTTGGCTGCAGCAGAGGGCATCCATACCTTCGAGGACATCTGGCCAATGTTCGGCGAAGGACCGGCTTTTCGCGAGTATGTTGTATGATTGAGTGGGTGAGAGAAAGCTCTTGATACGGAAATGTGATTTGTGTATTTCATGTCTTAATAAATGTTACATGCATAGTGGTTAAACCCAGATCTGGTTTCCTGTGTGTCTTCTGTTGAGATCCTATAGTCTAAGGTGGCTGAATTTCTCTCTGGGTCAAACGTACCAAAAATCTCGGTCCATGACATCATGTGTGTTAAATGAATACCATCACAAGGCTACTTTATTATTTTGCTCCTGGGAATTAGGGCACAAACGAAGGGCTCAAATTGCAAGGAAGAAAGAATGGCTCTTTTTGCACAGCATTTTCCATGTGAAAGAGGGCCTGGAGTGTCATGTGATTATGAAGAGTGATTTGCACGACACACTCACAATCATGTGACGCTCCAGGGGCTGGCTGGTGCCAATCATGCATCTTTTCATTTTTGGCTAGAAGCCAAAAATGGTGCACTATCACACATTGCTCCTGGGCCCTGCACACACTTATCTGGCATGCAGAGCCTCTGGAGCCACACTGGTCATGCTTCCTGCCCCAGCACAGCCTGGGAAATTCCCAGGCTGCACTGCGGAAGGAAGGGGGGCTCTCACACGAGCAGGCAGCTCGTGAGAAGCCGAAGGACCTCGGATGCAACAGTCTTTCGTCAGAGGCTGCTCACGCGATCCCCACACCCCAGCACCGGAAGAAGGTAAGAAGTGGAAAGGGCCTATGCTAATTAAACATTAGGAAGAATGTCCTGATACTATCAAAGTATTCAGCAATAGAATATACTTCCTAGCTCAAAATGGGATCACACTGATTTCATGAGGCATTTCTAGACAAAGGTTGCATGGCTACCTGCCAGGAATACTGTAGTGGTGGATTTCTGGAATGAATAAGAGATTGGACTAGAGGAGATTTTTTCCCCCTCATCTATGACTGTGCTTTCAGCTTGATTTTTTATTCATTTTTAGGACAAAGATTATGGAAACAACTCTCTTTCACCAAGCCCGAACTGGATTAATCTATTGGCTAAATATGTTGTAGTGCAGAGATGGTTAACTGACATTCATCAAAAATAGACTTCTCTCATACAGAATAAATATCTAAAGAGAAGTGATGTGTAAGACATGGCAGACTTCTTCCTTGCTTCTCCATAGAACAGAATCAGAGGAAATGGCTGAGTATTAGTAACTATTAGATCTAAACTAAGCAATAAAAGAAGCTTTCTAGTGATAACTGGTGTTTCCAGTGATAACTGGTAAAACTGGCTACCTCGTGGGCTTTTCTGTATTGGCATTATTTAATTGGAAATTGCATGTTCATCTTTTTGGGATGCTATATTTGAAAGACACCTGCACTAAGCAGGTGGGTTAGGACTGGGAAGGATATTCAGTGAATTATTAGAGGGAAAAAGAGGAGACTCCTTTTCTGTCAGGAAACCCCATCAAGGAGAAGGTGGTACAAAGCCTGTCTTTGATTAAAAGCCCTGGGTCCAGTAAGAAGCTGCTGATCATGCTAAGATCAGGTATCAGGGCAACCAGTTAGAGCTATACCACATCTTACCTCTTTTACCTCCAGAGACTCATCATTTTCTTGTAGTTCTTCCTTCCCCAAGACATTGAATGACCATGTCTGTGAGATGAGGGAGCAGCAGGGATCATTCAGCTGTGTTCTGATAGTTAGATGCATGAGAATGATGTGATTGTCTGGGACATCCAGAGGACCCCAGGAGGTTCTGGGGAATGTCTGCATTGTTGTATGTGTCAGGGTTGGAAGGATTTGGCTCCTCTGTGAAGCAAGGCTTCATCACAGCAGAGAGTCCCAGTGAAGCAGAAAAAATTCCAGAGTCTCATTAGTTAGGCTTAGAGTACTGATTTATTGCCACACTCTAAGATAAGACCTAGCAAAAGCAGGCTTGCTTTCCAGCAATTAGACCAAGAGGAAAAACAGAAGATAACAGAAAAAAATTGGGGCAGCGTCTCCCCTTACAATCAGTATACTGCCAATGACATGGCAGGTCCAGCTAGGGAGTCTAACTGGCAGCTGGTCAAGGCAAACACCAGCCTTTTTATGCTACCTTGTCATCCTGGAACAAGTGGGGTGACCCAATTAGTGCTCTGGCGTGTGGCCTTCTCTAATACACAAGACATAGACATAACAGTTCTGCTGGCCTTGTACCTGGCTGTCTGGCCATACCGCCTCTTATTTCTGCCATCCACTCATAGGAAAACTTTGCCTGCCCGGCAACATCCTTGACAGTATGTACAGTTATCAGAACATATTCAGATGATCCTTGTTTTTCTCTCAACAGTTTCCCACCTGTGTGTGCATTTTTGTACATAGCAATCTTCCCAGAACACATCTAGATGTTCAAACATTAGATGAATGCTATACAGTTTTTTCTCTCTCTCTCCAGGAGCAGAAGAAAACTAAGGTGATTATTTATCCTTACTATACAAAATAAAATAATTGAGAATATTCATTCCTGCTGTGGTGAGGACTAAATATTGTCCTATGTCCATTTCATTTCCAGCATTCTACATTGATGGTATTAGTTGCATATCAGGCAGTTTTAACATAGTATAGTAGTTTCATTTGCATGGTAATTTCAGAGCAGTGACTCATTCACAAATGTGAAAAGGACCTTTATCTGAAGATAGGTAAGTGTTTGCAGTTTTGGGAGGGGCTGACTGGCCCCTCCTGAAACAGGATTCGATAGGATGTTGAAAGTGGAATCATCATACTATAAGAGTGTAGTGTGGAAAAGGCCAGTGATGCACTAAGCAGTTTCCTCTTGAGATCTGTGTTTTGGGTCCACAAGAGCATTTAATTCAGGAATGGGGAATTTTTTTGTTCCTTCAGAGGTTGTTGAACTGAAACTACTAGCAGTCATAAGCCAACATAATCAATGATGAGAAATGTTAAGCTGTACTTCATTGGCATCTGCAGGACTACATAGTTCCCACACCATTTCTTTGAGCAGGAGTACAAGGCACTTCTTGGGAAAAGTGCAGGATCCCACAGATTTAATGTGCACAATCCTACATGTGTTTCTCATGATGCTGAACTCATTTAGAACTGAATGGGACTTATTTCTGAATAGAAATACATCCAATTTTACTGCTAGACTTCGCTTCAGTACTTTATGTCTATATTCACAATGGCAAATATCATGATTTGTTTCACTTAATGAAGGGAACATCTCAGAATGTTAGGTTACTCAGTTGGCATTTTTATTTCTGAAGTACAACCAACATTACTTCCTGGGATAAATACAGGTAATATTGTTTCAAGTTCGTCGATGCTGATTTAATTTCTCTCTAGAACTGCTTTCATTTAGTCTATATCTCATTTCTTGGGTGGGGGAAGAAAGAAAGAGTTTCTCCTGAGCAATGTTTTGATTGATTTGCTGTCTTTATTTTCTGGTAATTTTTTGACAGAGAAATATTAGTATGGAAGGGAAGAGAATGCCTTCTTTTAACCATGGGGCTTCTGATCACAGTTTTGAAATGGCCAATGTATTCTGATCAAAATAAATGAGAAATGTAAATTGTTCTAATTACTTAGTGAGATTATACTGTTGTAGTGTTATTAACCTCTGTGAATGGGAGATCATGAACATCAATGAATCTATGTCACAGTGAAATGTATCTGTGGGGGAAAAAGGAGGCATCTCAGACTACAATGGCTTGCAAGTTGGTTTAACAACAAGAGATCTCGAAACACTGATGTCTGTACAAAGAAGCTGAGAAATCCTCAGCCTTCATTGCTTCTCAAGAGACGACAGCCACAGATATACCTCTGTGATTACTTTGCAGTGACTAGAAAGTGAGCCAGTGTAGGGTAACGGGACCACTTGGAGCTGAATTGACCTGCACATAACCTTGTTTTGGACCATCACTATTACCTGATTCACACAGTTACCTGGACAGAAGTCTGAGTTAGATACTGAAGGCCAGAGTGTTCCCATTAACTCTACTACAAAACAGAAATGGAATGATAAGGGAGGAATCTATGTACAACTCCCAGTTGTATTTATAGTATCTTTCTCTCTTTAATGGGAGAGAAAGGAACTCATGAACTAGGCCATCACGAACATAGGCCTCCAAACTGAATACCCTTCACTGTTTTTAAGAATAAGAGAATGGAATACTGTTCTTACCCCAGCCAAATTGGAGTGAGAATGGATGAAAAAATTGATTTGATTCCTTTTTTGATTCCTTCTCAAATTTGCCTTTTCCCCATAAATGCAACAAAAAAGAAACTGACAATTCAAATGTAGGAAAAGCAAACTGACATATTCCTATACAAAGTGCTTTGAGTGAGTTATCTCTTTGACATCTACCTCTGTATCCCTATGTTTTGAGTCATGTTTTCTATTGCTGAATTAGTTTCTACTTTGTTTTTGTTTTTTTGACAGCTGCATGCCAGTCAAATACAACAATCTTCTCCATTCTAGAAATAACTAAACCTATCAAATGTCGAACAGTGCACATGGAAAAGAAATTTTGTACAGTGCCGTTTTTTTGATAGGAACTTATCAAAAATTGCAAATTTCTTCCAATGTGCAGGGGAAAGAAATTTTTAATTAGCAAAATCAATTATTCCTAAAAAGGAGTGCTGGCCAGTGTGTCCTTGAGCTGGAGCTGTGCCTCAGTCTCACAAGGGCCACAAAGTTGCCATGAAGATGAAAGTAGCTCATGAACATCATGCTGATGATTCTGAAGAAAGAGCAGATGGTGCATGTGACTGATAATGGCAGAAGGAGAATCCTGAAATATCTCAGGTATTCTTATTTATTAATATTTTAAACATAAGTACTTCAACTCCTAGTTGCTTCTTTAAACTCTAAGAGTCTGAACTGCAACTTCTAAGCTTCTCCACTGTAAGTCTTGTTTCTTTTTCTGCTCCGTCATTTCCACATTCTGTTTAGGGTGCTCCAAAACAGTCAGCGCCTTATTGCTGTCAGCCTTGCATTAGCATGGAATGTCTATCTGGGGTATGACTCAGCATGAAAGTTCCTTGTTCTTATGTGAGGATATTTCTGGCAAACATGGTCCAATGCTCTTGAACAGACTGGGCACAGCATGCTCCCGTCTCCCCTTCTATCTCTAAGAATGCTCTATGAACCGAATGAGACATTGCTATTGTTCTTGGAGCTCTTTCCTTAGCAGATAGATGAGAAGAGGGCATACCTTTTGGCAGGTAGTTCCTCTCCTGTGGTGCACACTGAAGCTGCTCAACTTGAGCAAATATATTACTATGAGTTTGGTTAGCTTCATCACTATGAATGAGTGATCAGGGACCTGACAAAATAATGTTTATGGTTCTTAATGACTGTCAGTAGCTCCTCAAATGGGCAATATACTGGCAGGGGTTGAATGTGAAGGAACTGCTTGGCAGTCTGTGTTGTGTTGGTGGGGGGTGTCAAAGGTTCTTCAAAAGAGGTTCTGAAAAGAATGGAGTAGAAACAAAGGAGAATTCACAACTGTGAGCTCATTGAAGTATAGGACTTTAGACAGAGAAAACAGGACCTCTTGTCTTGGAATTCCCACCTTGCTGAAGGGGTGTCTGTGTGCTTCTAAAACAATTGCATCTTTATAAATAAAGCAAATGTTACAAAAACTGCAAAATTCTTTATCGTTTTATCTCTCTCCCCTCCCCCCTCCCCCGCAAAAAAATCCCCACCAATCCAGAAGGACTTCTTCTTAAACTTCACACTGTTCAGGGGCATGTAGAAACTGCAACAACAGAATAATAACCATATTATGTAGAACACAACTGAGGTAAATACAATTGGTCCTTCATATCCATAGATTCAACTAACTACAGCCTGAAAATATTTTTTAAAAAGTCCAGAAAGCTTTGATTTTGCTGTTTTATATAGTTTAGTGATTAGTCTGCTCTTGTTATGTCTTCTATATGTCCCTAATTAGTGAGATGTTTAAGCTGAAGTCCTTCTTTTTATTTTATTTTTTAGAAGAAGGCAGTAGGGACTTGCCCTAAAGGCGCCTGATCTCATCTGAACTTGGAAGCTAAGCAGGGTCCATCTTGGTTAGTAATTAGATGGAAGACCACCAAAGAGTACCAAGTGTTCTTGGCTATATTTCAGAGAAAGGAACTGACAAAATCACTTCTGAGTGTTACTTGCCCAAGAAAACCCTCTGAAATCAATAGGATCACCATAAGTTAGCTTGAAGGCACACAGATCAGTGGCATTTCTCAGGAAGGAAAGTCTAAATGCACTTTTCCCTTTTTCTTTAGTTATTTAAAATAAAGCTTCTGTTTCATCTTACACATTTCACACCACATGGTCCTCCTTAATCCTATTCTTCAATAAGATTTTCTCTCAGGGTCTTTCTGCATTACACCATTTTAATGCAATCATTCCACTTTCAACATCCTTTGGAATTCTGGGGTTTGCAGTTTACTGAGGCCCAAGAGCTCTCCGGCTGAGAATTCTAAACGGCTCTCTCAAAAGTGCAAACTCCAGGATTCCATAGGTCTTTGAAAGTAGAGTAATATGACTATAATAGCATAGTGTGGAAGGGCCCTCAGTTTTCCTAGCATGATAGCTAACTCTATTTTTGTTTTGTTTGTTGAGGGAGCGTGTATGCACACATGCGTACATACTTGCTCAGTAGTACAGCTATTGAGGAGGCAAAATGAAGACATTTCCCCCACAATAAAAATTCTGTTCTCCAGTGAAGATTTCCGTTAGTCTCCAATACTATAAATTTGGGGACTGAAATAAAATTTCATTTCAGAGGGAGGAAAAAAACTTATTTGAGAGGGCAAAGCCCTCATTTTGTCCTCCTCATAGCTACACACCAGCTTATGCATATTCTTTCATTAAAAAAGCAACAATAGTTACATTAATTACACCACAGCACGAACAAAGAAAAGAAAGGAAAACTAAGTGTACTCATAATGGAGGAAATTTTTAAAATTCTTATGTGTGTGGAATGGTAAAAGATAGATATAAGTAGAGCTCTCTAACCTTGCTCTCAAAATACTGCTACAAACTCTATTTAAAAAAATAAAGGAAATGACAACTTGTTTGGATCTAGACATTTTCCATTTAATCAGCATTTTGTTGAGGGATGTTTTTTTTTTTTAAAAAAAAATACTGATTGATGCATAAATTCATTAGCAGAGTATCTATTAAACTGAGTAAGTTTAATGAGGTATGTTAATATGCAATGATTCTAAACTGCCACAGGGTGGTAGGAGATGTACTTTCCAGAACATTTATCTAATTTGCAGAACTAACTGCTTTGCTACACTTCTGCCACAATCAAACCCCTTATTAGGATCTGTGTTATTTTTAGTGCTCAGGGGCAACCAAAAATAATTAATAAAAATGAATTAAAATCAAGCCAAATAGTCTCTCAGTTTCTATCATGGACTAAAGTGGTGCAATCAATTGGAAAAGATATCTCTCAGCACATAGAGCTGCAGTGTTGAGAAGGGCACAAAGGTCATTTAGTTTGTAAGACATAACAGCCTTTCTCTGTATCCATTCCTATATTGAAGCTAGATTGCTCAGGACATTGAGCTGGTCTTTGTTCATTCCAATGAAAGATCTTGCCTAAGGAGATTTGTCCTGAAACATCTCTGAATTGTTTCTGCCAACAGGGAAAGACAGACCTTTTCTTGCAAGTGTCTAGTTAATTTCAATATATGCTACGGTTGTCAGAATCAGACTTTCCTGGTTTGCATTGTTTAAGCCACAATTTGACGCACTGTTACCCCAAAATATGGGTGACTCAGGGGTCTACCCGTGATTCCAGTACCCACATGTGACTGTGGGGAATTAATTAGCTCAAAATTAGGAGGCCTATGATAGAGAGGTAACTTAAAGTGATTTACCACCTATGTTTACAGGGTCCTTACATGAAAGAACCCACCATAGAATCCAAGATTAAACTTTTTTTTTTTTTTTTTTGAAAGATACACAAGGACACAAAAGATCCAAATACTCACACACACACACAAGGACTGGCTGAAGGTAAAGGGAGAAAAGTGTGGATAGGGACTTTTAGGTTTAGGGTTCACATGATAATTACCAGTCCGGAGTGAAGTGAAGAAGACAGTGATGTGGCTTAGGTAGGCACCTATGGATAGTTCTTGTTAGGGATCAAATGGACAGCATGGCATTCAGCAAGGTGACAGACTGCATTGAACCACTCAGAACCAAGGGTTCTTGTATCAGAAAACTACTGTGCCTGGTATGGGTTTGAATCGGTCTCACAGACAGGCAGACAATAGGAGTTGCAACACAAACAATGAAGTCTGGAAAGATTTAATAGTCTCAGTGTTTAGGTGACACAAGGTTAATCGCTGATGTAGTAGCTCTGTATTGTGGAGAGGTTGGGAAGACAAAGCAGAGAAACATCCAGGTGTGAGAGATCAGTGCAAAAACAATCACAATGTGATAGAGATTTCCCCTTTCTGCTCTGAGATGTCCAGCTCTTAGGCCCTTTTCACAAGGCATTTGTCATGCGAAAGGGCCTCCAGAGTGTCACACGATTGCTAGAACCATTCCACGTGATGTCCTCACAATTGCCTGGAAATATACTGGCTGCACTGCGGAAGGAAGAGGCAGAGCCCTCATGTTGCCTTCCAGCCAGCAGGCAACTGCTGCAGACCAGAAGCAGTGGTGACACAAGTGCCTCGCAGCACAGGCTGCTTGCGTGATCCTCACGTGACTGTGCCAGACAAAGGTAAACCGCAGAAAGGGCCTTAGTATAAGTCTACTGTTTCTAGAGTTGCTGCACAATCTGCCTGACAATGACTTCAGTTTTTGCCTAGGAGGAGGTGTAGCTGACCTGCCTTGCTATTTCGTGTTTACAGTCAGTAATGTAATGTACATTCATTCCAGCTTGACCTTCCAGTCACCTAAGGTTTTATTTATATCAACACCAATTAATATAGTGCCAATTAAATAATGTTGCCAATTAATCTATACAAATTGTGGGGGGTGCACGGGGCCTTACCAGCACATTTAATGTGGTGTGTATTTCCAGGGTTTATGCTACACAACTAATTGTGCAACAGGTGTCGGGGCCTTGTGCTCATACATTGCACAATGATCAACTAGCTATCATTTCAAAGTGGCAGAGAGATCTGTATGTATATTTGTAGAATGATTGGCACTAACACAGATTCTGGTCTTACCATTCTCATTTGTGTGTGTGTGTTTCTTTGTGTGCATGTGTGCATTTTAAAATTGCTAATAATGAATTGATCACAAAACAAGATTCAGGTTAAGAACAATGCCGATGCACATTACATTTTAAAAACAAATACCTCTACACCATGGTCTACAAACTTAGTTTAAAAAAAGTATGCATGCATATCTTTCAGCTTTCCATCATTGTGAGGAAACACAAGTGCTAACCCCCCACACACACACCACATTTTTCCCTTCATACACAATGAAACTGTGTCACAGGAAAATGTGTAGAAACAAACATTAGTAAATGGGGAAAAGACCTGCAAGAATACCTACAGTAATAGAAATGCGCTAAAATGCCGCATCAAAAAGTAGCATACCAAAATATCCACATATTTTGATGTGGTAAGGGGGGAAAAAGCAAGTTTTCAATTAAACAACATAACAAGGATGGGAAGAAAATGGGATTTGTTTGTATTCAATAAGCTTGTTCTCTACAGTTATGCCAAGGGGTGTTCCCTCACTCCTTTCAGGAGTTTAGACTCTCTAGAGGAGCTGGTATTTTGAAGCACAAAGGATTGATATCACATGGCTTAGGAGGGGCTTCTATTGGGGACTTACAGACTTCATCATGTTTCCTCCATATACTTTGGATAGCATTCTGTTATTAATCCCTAGCTTCCAACTTGTTATTAGCAATTTTATTTGGGATTAAATTTCGTGTTCTTGTAGCAGTTTTACAGTCAGCCTTCCACACTTGTGGGTTTCACTTTTGCAGATTTGATTATTCATGGATTTTTAACTGTCACCTCTGCTGCCTCCCTATACCATTTTTAATTGTGGTTGCAAGCCTTGTGAGACTGAGAAACTGCAAACAAGGCTTTAAAGTCCCACTTAAAAATGGTGTGGGGCAGCAGTGGAAGTGGCGGTAAGCCCCACCAGCCACCCACTCCTGCCTTGTGAAGGAACTCTGATGCCTAAAAGAAATCCATGGTGGGTTGAATACGGTGATCATATATATATATATAGAGAGAGAGAGAGAGAGAGAGAGAGAGAGAGAGAGAGAGAGAGTTAAATGTGGTTTGGGAGGGCCTAGAGTTATTCATGATTATTCCACTTTCACAGGGGTCCTATGCCCCTAATCCTAGCAAATGTGAAGGGATGACTGTAGTTAATTCAGCAAAGGGGTGGTTGATGTCTGATGGTCTGATGTAACTCTTGAGTCTTCATTTTGGTGTATAGGGGCAAAATGGAAAGTGAAACATGTCATGTTGCATTCACTCCATACCACGTAAATGAATGTAGAATATGTTATTGAGTAACGTAAGGTTTATATGGACATAACATGTGACAAGAAACTAAATGGTCAGTGCTGAACATTGTTTGTTATCTGTAGTTGTAAATGAGTATTTAGCTAGACTGTCCTGGCAAGGCTTTCTTTACTTAAGAGTGAAAGCAATCAACATGAGATTTAATATGAATGTGGTTTAGATTACCAGAGTTAGGAATGCAGTTAACAATGGGTAGCTAGCTTATCAAAGGGAAAGGGCCTGAGAAGCCCAGTGCAGAGGGATCAAAGAGACTGGGGCGGGGGGAAATGTCTCAAAAACACATGCACAATCTCAAACAAGATACTCAGAGGAACAGAAATAAAGATGACACAGTGGCTGCAGAAAGGTTTGGGGGTCAAAGCATGTGGAGTTCATGGAAATTTAGAAGAGGTGTAAACCTGGAGAGTCTACCAGTCTACCAATGGGCATCATGCATGAGGAATAGTAAGAATGCCTATATAACCCAATTGCAACCATTGCAAACATCCTGTGCCTCATTAAACTGGAAAATACCTGTATGTTTTCTTGAGAGTAACAGAGTAGCAGAACACAACACGTGTTCACTTTTTTACAACCAAGGTGATTAAAATTGCCCATAAATGCACACACACACATGTTGGTAACACTGGATATTTTCCTGAAATTTCATCTTATACTTCGGATGGTTCATGCATGAAAGAATGTATGCAGAGAGAAAGGAGGTTTGGATTGACTCCTTATTTATGATCTCAGTTATCTCTGTGATAACAGTGCCTATAGTGGCCTATAATGAGTAAACAAAAACATCTAAAGTTATCTGTGCCAAGGACATTAAAACCTACTCCTACAGTCCAAATTTTGAACTTAAATCAGACAAAATCAACTTGTGACCTACCAAGCAGAACTCAGTGAGACATGCCTAGTGCTTGGCAACTCTTCTGTTTCTTCTAATAGTCGAGGAAATAAAAAATGAGCCTTGTTTAGTTCTATCTGTATGACCATATTGCATCTGTGGGTTGCATTTAATGTGAAGGTTCACAAATTGCACAGGCCTGACTTCAACTGGAAACAAAATGTGATTATTGGGCTTCTAGACCATCCATTCAGATATCCTTTTTCAAGCTAAATAAATAAAATTCTCCTTCTGGATATCTCACTGTACAGAATGCAGTCTGCTTTGGGCACTCTGTTTCAAAGAATTTGGGACAAAGTGAAGAGAATGGAAAATCTTCTCCGCATATTCCCCTCACAGAAATTAAATGGTATAGGAGAAGTCAAATGTGCTAGGACATATTTTTGCACAGAAGTAATATGTATGCTAAAACTCTGTCTGCAAGTGATAATTGCATTTTTGCAAGGGTTGTCTTTTGGTGAAATTTTTACAGGTACAGCTTTATTATAATTTCATTTTTTAAGGCTGCAAGCTTTATCAAAAGCACAGATGTCCCACTGGCAGGCTGCAGGATGGATTTGTTCCAGACAACATTTTTACTGAGCCTATGATTGCCCTGTTAAATTTTAATCGTCATATGGCAAAAAGATTATCTGTACTTTTAGTACTTATTTGTATCTTTCTTTAGTGAGATATGTAACATGTAAAAACACATTTTATATGTAATATGTGCCTGAATGTATGGGTTCTATAACTAGTCTATAGCTGTAATCTGCAACTGTAGTCTTCAACAACTATTGCGAATCTGTTGTTTTTTAATAGTATCATATTTATTTTGTGGTGTGATTCCCACCAATCAGTGGGCAAAATACACCTCTGGTCTCAGCGTAAGCATGTATTAAAAATCTCCAAATTTTCTCATCCTTCATTAAAAGAAAAAGGTGCCTCAATATGGCTTAATATGACTTGAGGTGTTTCATGAGTTTTTGCACATTTAGGGGGGATATTTTTTTCTACTTTGAGAACTTTTTTTTTCAAAAAAACTGAAATACCCCCCCAACAAAAAGGTAGAATGTGCAAAAACTCATAATCTTGACCAGCAGGCAAAAAAAGAGTTAATTTATTTTCCTGGGGCAGGGAGAATTCCTGCTATGTGAAAATGAGATAAACAAATTTGCATCCATGCCCCAGAACCCTGGAATTGGAAAGTGAGTATCTTTGATCCTGAGCTTTAGTGGACAAATTTTAATGATTAAACACTAATGTTTAGACCATGTCTAACCAGATTTTTTTTTTCAGAATTATGTTACTAATAAAAATAAAATAATAATAATAAAAAACTAATTAAATAAAAAGAGCTTTTCAGTCAAGGTGGGCAAAGTTCACTCAACCAAGTTCAAACATTTTGTGTCCCTATGCCTCTGGTCTAATACTTTTAGAGTAAAACTGGCTAATTTGTCTCTTTGTAGCCCTTTCTGCACGTGGGAAAGGAACCGTGAAAAAATGTTACTCACCGGATTTCTTCAGTGTCTGCGCGAGTCCGTCAGGACGAGGAGCAGTGCGAGCTCGTCGCTCCGCACTGCTCTGGCATCCAAAATAGCTGCTTCCGGTGGAGGCTCTTCACCAACCGGAGAAGCTTGCCAGCCTAAAGCCTGCCCCTGGCAGATCTGCAGGCGCACACTTGTGTGCACCTGCAAATCTGCACTGGAGCACGGGGACGGAGTGACACGGAGTTGCGCGCTCCGTGCTTTTAAAAAACCTCTAAAAAGAGGTTTTTAAAAAGCATGCTGTGCGACCAGTTCTGGTTTCTCTGAACGGGACTGAGGTGCGGAACTACAAAAAATAGTCTGCCCCGGTCCACTCCATGGTGCAGAAGACCTCCGTTGGAGGTCACTCTGCACTGTTTTAATAGCCCAGTGCAGAAAGGGCCTGTAACCCCTAAGAGGAAAGACTGGCCATTTTGGTTCGTTTTCAACTCTCTTTTAGGTCTGAGGGACCTTCCCAGGGGGAAAAAAAAAGAGTTTTGATTTTTTACAAGAAAAATCATCCTCATCCTAAAGACATCCATGGAGATATTTTTAAAGCTCAAAATGGCTAATCACATTGTCAAGCCTGTGGGAGTTCACATCTGAAGCTTCAGGGGCCTTGCAATTTAAAGATTCAAAAACTAAAGTTTATAAAACAGTTTACAATATTTAACATTCTCATAGGTCAAATGTAACAATTTTAAATAATTGTATTCAATTTAAAATGTTATTTTTATATGCTTACAGGCTGTTTAAATTATTCTTTATTGTTTTACATTTTAAATTGTTTCATATCAGCTAAGAGAGATTTGACCTGGTTTACAGGATGCTAAAAAAAAGGCTAAAAAAAAAGATGCTAAAAAATTAATAGGTTTTTTTTCTTCTAAAAATTCTCTCTTTTCCCTATAGGTATAGTTATGAGCAATGTTTTTTCTACATCTGAATCCAGGTTTGGACCAAATGACATTGTTCTGGGGCCAGATCAGTAATTTCATACCCAATGTATCAGAAGGACCTAATTGCGCAAAAAAACAGTTATAGTTGTGGCCAAACAAATCACACAGACATGAAAAATGGTTCTTCATTCTGATTCCTGTTCTCGGAAAAGAGACCGCCTTCCCTGGGAGAGATTCATTTTTCATTTTCCTGGTGAATGCTCTCCACTTAATGACTATCAACATCTCTTTTTGTCTAGGTGATCCCAGCACAGAGCAACTTTTGTATTTTCACAAAAAATGAACACATTGATACTGCTTTTTTACACTTTGCTGCTTGCCTGTGTTCCATCTAGTCCATTTTTTTAACATCTTGTACTTACAAAAACAAAATCCCAAGAGTCAGAAATGATGCAGACCAGAATTTTGCCATGGATAGGATGTCAGTTTAGGACTAGGAGACCCAGGTTTAAATCCCAGTTTGCTGGGAAGCTCAGTAAAGCCGCAGTCCTACACATACTTCCTTGGGCATCAGTCCTGTTGAATTAAATGAGTTACCAAAGACAGCCAAAATTTTACTTTAAAAAAAAAAATTATTAGATCAGTATACATTGAACTAAATCTTTGGAAATACATAAATAAGTATTTTGTATAACCATCAAGAAAGATTCTTCCTATATTTCTGATGGGCGGGTAGAAGTACATAGTAGGAAAAATCTGTACAGGTATAAATGATGGACATGTACTAGGTATCAAAAAATTTCCATGTTGTTATTATTCCTGGAGGCATTGATTTGGCAGGATACTTTCTCCATGAGTGCAAAAGTTCATATACTATCAAGGCATTTTGAGAGGGAAATTCCATCTAAGTTCCTCCAATTTTTAGCAATCCCAAGCTGCACCACAATAATAATAATTTTTTAAAAAAGCCTTAATTTTTTATTCATTTTCATGAAAATAGAAAGCAGGAGTACCCCACAAAAATATTTTCACAGATTTGCCATTCTAGATAGAACCACATTGGGATCTAGTAGCTGGATTTGTTCCAGTTCATCTAACAATTTCTGATTAGACCAATATTAATCCTGGAAACCAACAGATTGAGGCCCTGCTCCTTTGGAAATGGCAAAAGGGATATAAGGGGTAGGGACATTTAAATTCTTATCTAGTCAGCATAAGTAAACACTTGATTTACTTTTGATTCCAACTGTATTCTAAGACTCTTTGGTATATCGTAAGAGGTACCTGGTAACCATATATATATATATATATGCGCGCGCTGGATACTAATCCCCTAGCTATAAAGTTCAAGGATATACATCCAGCATTTCCAAACAAATAATTGCTCTTTAGGCTCCATTTGTATGGAAGATATGTTTTGAGAAGCTATGAATTTGGAGAAAATCAAATGCAATCATGAAATCTGGAGATCTGGGAATTTGTTATTTAGAAGGTCTATCAACACAGGAACTCCTTCACGGAAAAGACATTTAATCCAACATACTCCCTGTTGTTCCATTTCTTTATCATTTACTCAGGAATGTCTACACCAAACGTTGGATGATCAATGATGGAGCAATCTGGAAGCACGACCAGATCTAACTGATTAACCTATATGCCCTTGAGATGTAGAGATGTTTTAAGTAATGAGTATAATATTTCATTTTTTGCTATTGTCTGAAGTGTAATGGGCTTTTATATAGTGAGTCAATAGAGACCTCTGTCTGTACCCAGTGGTTAGAGTCATCCGGATGGATGGTATGGATCATTTGACACAGATGAAATGCTTTGAAATACAGTTTAAGGTTTGGAATAGCCAAACTTCATTCTGTCCTTGGACTACATTGGACCGCTTTAGAAAATCTGGTTCTTTTCCCTCATCAAAAATAAAGATTTTTATCAGTGACTGCCATTTTGCAAGTGTAAGCAAGTCTGCCTGTATGGGAAGAGTTTGAAATAAAAATGGAAAGCATGAAATTCATTTTAATGGCACAGCCTGTCTGACAATGAAAGATTTAAAATATACCATTTATAAAACTTTCTTTTCATTCAAGTGATTCATGAAGAGGAATGAGAACCAGGTTTGCATAATGGTTTCAGCATCAGACTATGACTCTGGAGACCAGAGTTTGATTCCCTGCTCGGCCATGGAATCTCTATGGGTGATGTTGGGAATGTCTCAAACTCATCCCCAGAAAACCATGTAACAGGTTCTCCTTGGAGCTGCTATAAAACAGAAACAACTTGAAGGCACACAACAACAAAAACTGTGATACAGAGTCTGCTTCAAGTTGTTATCCTAAAGGGTGGGAGTTCTTGGGGTTCAACAGTGCCAGTGTTTTCTTATAATCTGGGGAATTATTAGCTCAAAGGAGGCTTGCAAGTGTACACCAGTACTAATTGTAGAGTGTACACCAGTACTAATTGTAGAGATGACTCCAGTTAAAAGTTAAAAGGAAATTATTTTTCCTTTTAAATAATTTTATTGGAAATTAGTAGACAGACACACAAGAAATCAAGTGGTCTCACAAACCATGCTAAGCTGATAAAGGGAGAAGTGAGAAAGGTTGGACAGAGAGAGATTTTGGGTTTGGGGATTGATATTTACTGATCCTGGAGAAGAGAATCGAAGAAAGGTAGCTCAAACAAGAATTGAGATCAACACGGAGGAATGGGAATGTGGAATGCAGAGTGATGCCCAAAGTGCTAGCAAATTACCTAGCCTAGAACTGGGGTTTTTATACTTTATTTCCCACCCTGAATGGGTATGAGTTAATGGCTTTCTTACAAAGCAAACAATAGGAGTCTGGAATGGGCTGATTGTCTTAATTGTAAGTAAAAAAACATTGATGGGAATCCTGACAGCCTCTTAATGTCTTAGGCAGATAAAATGAATGAGGAAAGTGTCTGCAAGAAATGTGTACAGCAGGGATGCCTGCCTGCTGTACCTGAGCAGTTTTGTCTAATATTGTACTTGGAAATTGGGTCATTGAGAGGATTATCCCAAACCCATTAACATCATGGATTTCAATCTAATCCTTAAATTTATGACCTGGCCATGCTGAGGTCATCTTGCCCTAGCACACACTGATAGCCATTGTCTTGCTATTGAAAGTTTCTCAGCCATGAGTGTCCAGTTTTATAAAATGATATTTCTTCCAAATTTTGCCATTTCATAGGATGGGTGGTAACAGGTAGTAACAAAGTCTTTAGTAAGAATTAATCCCAGGTATAGGTGAAACTTAGTCAAATAACATAAAGCTCATTGTTCTTCCTTTGATTTGTAAAAACATACTGTATTTGATTCAGTATAACTTATTCGGAATATAACATGTTGACTAAAATAACTAAGAAGTTCCTGAAGGAGTGGTATATTGCTGACAGGATCAGAAAGACATAGGAGCACATCACTGGTTGATAAATTAATAAGTTGATGTTTATCAATAATAATACCTGAAACTAATCTATCAGGGGTTTAATGGCGATGGAAAAAAGTCTTGGAGACATGGGACAACCTCATTTTGTACTTCATGATAATGTAAATGGTTGGGAGAATATTTGTATAAACATGTGCTTTTCCATATAAATGTGATGTAATTGAGATGAAGGCATTTCCAAATTACATTTTCTCCTGCTCCCAATGATTTAATAAGATAAGGCCATTTAATTCCATCAAAGTCTTTGAAAGTGTTGATGAAACAAGAGCCATGAGTTGCTTATTTGAGATGGCACACTGAAGTCTATTGAGTGTTCTTTGAATTGTGCTAAGAAATGCTGCATTCAGGTATGAAACTGTCCTGAATAGATTTTATACAATTGGTACTAAAGTCATTTAGACTCTTAGCTTAAATGGATGATGCCTGTGGTTGGCAGGAATCCAAAAAGGGTATTGTGGTCTAGATGGAGAGATTGTCTTACAGGTAAAGGAGTCATTATAAAGCTTGTTGAAAGAATGGCTTGATTCCACTAAGAGAACATTCAGATTCCTAAGGTCGCAGTCATTTTTTCTCCCCAGATCTTTCACGATAGACTATCTTCATCCTCTTCCTATGACATAGAATTAGTCAGTTCTAGTAGCATCAAGACTTCTCAAAACTGATCTCCTAGATGACCATCTGTAGAACCACATTCTTTTACCTCAACAATTTTTCCCTGAATATTAGACTGTAATGATGCTCACTGAATATTAAACTTGAGTGAGGTTCTCTTCTTTGAGCAGCAGTTTTATCAGAAAAGGTTTACTAAAGTTTCCTTTCTGGTGGATTCCACAGCTAATCCTGTCTGTTGTCTTGCTTCTGTCAAAGCAGATCCTGATGTATGATTAGGATTAGCTCTGGGAGCTTTCAAATTCCCTAATTTATCAGGTGAAGCATTTAACATTCTTTTCTGACAGAATAAAATGTTGAGAGGTTCAGCCTTTGAATATAAACTTCATAGTGAATTCTCAAGCTGCTTCAGTGTTGATGAAATACTATTCTACTCTTTTGAAAGAGATGTTCTTAAAGGGTTAAAATAATCTATCTGTTGTTGCTGTATGCTTTCAAATCATTTTGGACTTATATTGTTGTCCCAGATCTTGCCAAGAAAACACGATAATAGATTCTTCTTATGGTGACCCTAAAAGGAACCTACCATGGGGTTTTCTTTCTGATATTTTTTCAGAAGGGATTTGCCTTTGCCTTCCTTTGAGGCTGAGACTTGCCTTGTCTGAAAACAAGATCCTAGAAGATTTTCTATTTTATCTAAATCAATGAAGCAAGGTTTCATTGATAATAGTTGGGAAAATGAGTTTAGGATAGTTCCCCAAGATAGCCAATGATCTTGATTCAGACAATTATTCACAATATGCATTGCAATACAATTATTTTCAATCCAATACAGAGACTTGATGTTTTCATTTGTTTGCATCATTCCTCTTTCAAAGGAAGTGGGTAGATCTTTTAATAACTTTTGATTAAACCAGCTGCAGTTATTTCTTGTATCTGCTCACAGTGCACCCAAAAGTAAGATAGAAATCATAAACTCCTGATTAAATATATTAAACTCTTGTTTAAAGAACTCCAGTTTATTAGAAATATGATTTTAAGTGTTCAAAAACAGATACAACTGTTTCTCCTGTAAGCAGGAATTATATTTGTTGAAATTAAGAAGAAGGTTTTTTGGGGGAAATATTCACTATATTTCATACATGCTACTAATATCAAAAATTACAGTTAAAGGACACTAAACCAACCACCATGCCAAAAACCAAACCAAACCAAACCAAAAACCTGAAGAAGATCACAGCAGCATTTAAAGATAATGTCAAAAATAGGTCTTTACTATTAAGCCTAATTGACCAGAAGTCAGAAGAACTCTGGACCAAAGCCAGGGACTTTGCCAGGAAAGAATGCAAGAAGAGAGTGTCTGCAGTCAAAAAGAAAGAGAAGGCTTGTGGATTACTCTGAATGCAACTGTTCAGCAAGCGGTGTGCAGGGAAAAATAGAACTACTATCATAATCAATGCAGAGAAATAAAAGATGGCAACAAAAAAAGGAAGAACAATAAACCTTTTCCACAAGATACAAGAAATCAAAGACAAATTTAAACCAAGAGCAGGGATACTATATGACCAAGAAGGGGACACATTACATGACCCAGTAGAAATAAAAAGAGACTGGAAACAATACACTGAAGAACTTCATAAAAGAGATGAAAAAATTACAGATTCATTCCAGAAAAAAAAAACAATGAACCTACAGTTTTAGAAAGTGAATTTGAAGCTGCACTTAGAATACTTGAGAGAAAAAAATCACCAGAAACAGATGACATACCAATATAGTTGCTTCTCGCTACAGAGATAGAATCCAATCTAGTTCTAACTACAATACAATACAATATTTATTAATGCATAGACCAAAGGCCATTTGCATACAAAGTATTAAAAGCAATACAATACAGAATATTAATATAAAATAATATAAAATACATATAAAAACAGCATAGCAAAAATACATCATGCATTAAGTTGCATAATAGACATAAACATGTGTGAGAAAAATTTAAAATTTGGTTTAGTTAAAACATAAACAATAAAACTATAATTAAATAAGCACGTCTCCAGAACAATCAACCTCAATATCGGTAACATATCTAGCCCGAATCTTCATAGCTGCCAGAGTGAAAAGAGAGACCTTACAAGTTACCATGGAGTCAGTATCAGCAAGAAGATAAAAAATCTTTTCTAAAACAGTATTAGATTCCAAATGAGACAGGATAGATCCCAAAAATTTGGCTCTTGGATCAAAATACAGTGGACAAGAAAACAGATAGTGAGGCAGATCCTCTATTTCAGGGGCCCTACAAATGCATAAATGGAGAGCCAAAGGGGTATGTGAATATCTGCTGTCAATCACAGCAGTAGGCATACTTTGAAAGTGAAGGGCTGTAAAAGCTTGCCTAAGCTTTGGACAGGTAAGCTTTGTCAAATAACTGGCCCTTTGATGGTCAAGTTTGTAAAATTTGTACCATTTAGAAAAAATTAGAATTATTAATAGCCTGTCTGTCTGATTGAACGGTATGATGGAAAATATAATCCCGGAGCTCCTCTTTGGAATTCAAGATGAGAAAGTTGTCCAGTGGGCTAGGATACCATTCAAGAACATTATGATATCTTGAATTCCATACTTTACAATTAGATAGCTGTTTGAAACATAACTTGGGAAAAGCTCTAACTGGGGAATCTTCAACTGTTCTCCAATAATTAAATAAAGGCAAGTGAATCCGGGCTCTGATGGATGGCAACCCGACCTCTGCCCGAACCAAAGCTGCCGGGGTGCCTGGAGGGAGTCTTAGCAGTTTCTTAAGAAAAGTGTTCTGGAGGGATTCCAGTTTAGATATGTGAGAGTCATCCCTTCCCTATACAGCGGCACCATAGAGAATCTGAGCAATAACTTTGCTTTGGAATATTTTTAGTACTGGAACAACCAGGTGACCCCCAGCAGTAGTATAGAATCTGAGAATTACCCCAATAGATCTCAGGGCTACTGCTTTGGTGGCTTCTATATGGGGCTTCCAAGAGAGATTTTCTGTGAAATGAACACCAAGGTATTTAAATTCTCGGCATTGTTCGATCTGGTGGCCATTAATGGACCATTGAAAGGGAAAATGCTTTTTCCCAAACGCCGTCACCTTTGTTTTAGAGTAGTTAATATTCAGCTTTTCTTTAGAACAGAAAACACTAAGCTTCGAAAGCAACCTTTAAACCTACACAGGTGAGTGATATTAGAACCATGTCATCGGCATATAACAAAATAGAAATCTTTTTTGAACCAACAGAGGGTGGAAAAAATTCTGGGCCTGACAGGGCTGGAATTATGTCATTGAGGTATAAATTAAAGAGTAGAGTGCCAACAGGCAACCTTGTTTGACTCTTTTATTTGTGTGAATAGGAGCTGTTAATGAGCCGGGGATACCTACTCTTATTGCAGCAGTTGTATTAGAATAAAGTTCCTTAATTAGGAACAACAGGCGATAATCTAAATCAGTGTTAGCCAATTTATGCCACAACAGATTTCTATCAACAGAGTCGAAGGTGGCTGCTAAATCGACAAAGGCGACAAATAAATGTTTGGTAGGGTCCATAACACTTTGCTGTGCTAGTAGGTAGACAGTGAAACAGTGGTCGATAGTGCCTTGACCTTTCCTAAAGCCTGCCTGTTCGGGGTGAATGATTTGATTGGTAGTTTCCCAATCTTCTAATTTATTTAACAGATATTTGCTGTATAACTTGGAATCGATATCCACGAGGCTGATAGGCCGGTAATTATTGGGATCATGCTTATCTCCCTTCTTATAGATGGGGACAACTATACTCTGTTTCCAGCCTGTTGGAATTGTGCCTGTATTGTTAATCTGGGTAAACACTTTTGCTAATATAGGGGCCCACCACTTGGGGAAACATTTAAAATTTTCAGGAGGCATCATATTTTCCCCTGGTGCCTTACTCTAGGTGAGAGCTGCAATCAACTTCTTTACCTCTAACACAGACATAGATGGCCAAAGAGGCAAGCAAACACTCTTCAAGAGAAGTGAAGGGTGGTTCTCTATGGATGTAGCTCCATAAAGCCCGCTGAAGTGAGCATGCCATTTTTGCGATGAAATTTGTCAAATGATAACTGGTCTAATCACATGCATACCAATGGAAACGATGTCCCAAAATTGCTTCTTGTTCTTGGTCCTCACAGCTAGGGCCAACTGACTCCATTGTGTTCTGTTATAAGTATCTTTTTTTTTTTGTTTTGGGAGTGCCTTATAGGATGACTTCATGACTGCTAAAGTATTAAAAGTACTAGTATTCTTATCTTTAAGTACCTGTTGGGAGAAATCTATTAATGCTTTCCGGGCACCTCTACATTCTAAGTCAAACCATCTATTGGTTGTTACCCTATTAGGATTAAAGTGCTTGTTGCAAACCAATTTAGCTCTCAAATTTTCAATGATAGTTTGATAGACATGTAAGATGTCTGACTTAGCAGCTAAGATGTCTTCATTGAGGGCTTTAAAAGTGTTGCTCTCAAATAGTTGAACTAAAGAGGCACTCAGATTAATTGACCATCATATTCTCTGTTCTCCCATTCAGATTCCATTTAGATTTTGAGGGCAATATATGGGAGGAGACATTTCAAAATTAAATACCAATGACAAAGGAAAATGGTCACTTTCAGCCCTACTGATAACTTCCAAACTATGAATAATTGCAAGCAAGTTAGCAGAAACCGCAATATAATCTACTGTACTAGCTCCTGTATTGGTGACATAAGTATAGGCACCCAACATTTTGTTGTACTGAGATCCATTAAGACATTGCAGGTGGTGCAGGGAAAGGATCTCTAAAAACCTCAGACCTGACTTATTTGTTTTAGTATCTTGGGTGACCCTGGCAACCAATGTATCTTGCGGAACCTGACTAGAGTTAGTGCCTTCCAAATGTTTTGTCCCCTCCCCAGTTCTCACATTGAAATCTCCACACAGCAGGGTTCTTGTATAAGGATATTGATGCTCTAAAAGGCTGAGGGTTACAGATAGACAATTCTAGACGCTATTAGGACCTGAACATTTAGATAAGCTGGGTGGAATATACACATTTATACTAATAAAAGAACCAAAATTACTACTCTTGAAAAGGAGAGCCTGTATACATTGTGGACAGAGAGTAACCAATGGTTGCATATCCACTTGCAAGTCAACTGATACAAATATAGTAAGTCCGCCACTGCCACAGCTCCTAGAACTTGTTTTAATGGCCGGGACAGAAAATGAGCAGAATCCAAGGAGTGTTGGTAAATTAGAGCCCTGAGCCCAAGTCTCTTGCAAACATAAAATAGAAAAAAAGAAAAGAAAAGATAAAGAAAGATAAAGAAAACCAAAAAAAATAATAACCACAGATGACTTGTTGTTGTTATTGGGTGTCTTGAAGTCATTTCTGACTTAGCAGTCCTAAGACAAATCTATCATAGGGTTTTCTGGGGCTTAGAGTGTGTGATGAACCCAAGGTCGCCCAGTGGGTTTCTCTGGCTAAGCAGGAAAGTCCAATGCTCAAACCATTACACCATGCTAGCTGTCTAGAGATGATTGGCATAACCATAATATAGACGAATAAGATGTTGAAATGGTTCGAGATTTTCCATACTTTGGCTCAGTCATTAATCAGAATTGAGACTGCAGTTAAGAAATCAGAAGAGTAAGGCCCTTTTCACATGGCATTTGCCATGCAAAAGGGCCTCCAGAGCGTTGTGCAATTTCAAGGAGCATTTCAGACGACATCCTCACAATTGCACGACACTGCCAGGGCTGAAAGGCGTTGATTGCACACTATTTCATTTGGCTACTTCCTGGTAAACTGACAAGTCATTGCTAAGATTTTTAAAAGACGCAGATAAAAACTCGTCCTCATTACCCAGTTGCATATTGCTTTGGCGCCCCATGCACAATTACCTCGCATGTGGAGCTCTGGAGCCGTGGCCCTCGACTTCCTCCCCCAGTGCAGCCTGGGAAAATACCAGGCTGTGCTGTGGAAGGAAGAGGCAGAGCCCTTATGCAGCTTGCTGGCCAGCAGGCAGCTCCTGCAGAGCCAAAGCAGCAGGAACGTGAGAACCTCTTGCAAGAGGCTGCTTGCGTGATCCCTGTGCCCTGGTGCTGGACAAAGGTAAGGTGCGGAAAGGGCCTAAGACTTGGAAGGGTAGCTACAAAGGACCTGGACAATAGCTGTTTCCTTATGGTGTCACTTGTACTTCCTTCTGCAGGCACCCAGGCAGGCAGACAGGCAGGCAGGTAGCCAGGTGTGAAGGGGAGTGTTTCTGTCATGCTCCCTTCCCAGCAAACGTGCTGCTGGGATTGTGACGGGATGTCAGCAGGAACCAGTCAGGTGCAGAAACAGCCAAAGTGCCAAGATATACCATTGAATACTAAAGTTAGGATTGTCCGTGCCATCGTATTCCCAATTTCTATTTCTGGTTGTGAATGGTGAACAGCGAAGAAAGCTGATAGGAAGAAAAGAAACTCATTTGAATTATGTTTCTGGAAAGAGTTCTATGAACGCTGTGGACTGCTAAAAAAAGACAATCAATAATTCCTATAACAAATCAAGCTGTATCTGTCCCTAGAAGCCAAGATAAGTAAACTGAGCCTGTCATACTTTGGACATATCATATCATGACTCACTAGAAAAGACAATAATGCTTGATAAGGGAAAAGGCAGAAGGAAAAGAAAAATTTCCCTGTCCCCCAGTTTATCTTCACTTTCCTGCTGACATGGAACTGTTCATATAGTTCTTTGCTTTATGAAATTCTTCCAGTTATGCAAACAATTACTATTTTGAGGAGGGCTTTCATCACACTGTTGTGACCTTAGGACCCCCAGTCCTGCTTGAACTCTGGGTTTCCAGTCTCCAGTAAAAAGAAATGGATATATGCTTTTCAGAGATTAAAGATTTATTATTTTATTCATTTATTTTAATCATTTATATTCCACCTTTCTTTGAATAACAGGATTCAAGGCAGCTAAAAACACATTTAAAACAGTATAAATTCTAAAAAAAAATGCAAAATTATCAATAGAAGTATAAATATAAGATTTTTTAAAGAAATGAACAATTTATAAAGTTAAAACATGAAAAATATTAAAATTCATTAAAAGACTATATACAAACCTTAAAACCAGCACCACACAGCTTTAAAAGCCTAGCTCCAATCCATTTGTAAAAGTCTGATGGCACAAAAATATTTTGACCTGCCAATGGAAGGAGAGAAATGATGGGGTGTCCTGGCATCTCAAGGGAAAGCGTCCCAAGGTCTGGGAGTAGCCACCAAGAACGACCTCTCCCTTGTTTCCACCGAAAGACCATGAGAATGTGGTAGGACAGAGAAAAGGGCCTCTCCAGATGATTTTAGAACTCTAACAGGGTCATTAATGGGACATGATCCTTCAAATAACCTGGACCCAAGCCATATAGGCTGGAGTGATAAATTTGATGATTTAATCCAAACTCTATCAAGGACTCATTGATCCTTTAGTTCATCACCATGTTTTATGGGCTGCACTGACACTGGAGGCTGCAAGTTGTTTAGGCTTTTTTGGATATTTCTAAGGAGAAAAGGGAATATGTGATATATTGGGTACGGTATATAACATATTACATATATTTTAAAACTGAAAACTTATTACACCTATTTAAAAATCCTTTAATATCACAAAATATTAGGATTCTCTCCATTTCACATACAGAAATATAACCAAGTGTCTTTGTATGGCTACTGACATTGTGAAAAAGTACTGACTTTATCTATAATTTTTCATTGTCACTGCTCTTAACATGAAATTCTGGCATAGACCAACTGGCAAGATTAATGCTATCTACTATAGTTCACCTTTCTCCATCACCCTCATTAACATTATTCATCCCCAAAGCTTGTCTGATGCCAGCACAAGTTAATACCTCATTGAAGAAGTATACTTCTGATTTTCAGACAGAGGGTAGTGTCTAGTAATAAAATGGAGGAACCATGCCTTGTTAATTTCTGATAGCTGACTGTACTTTAGTAAATTTTCTAACCATCAAAGTATCAAATCAAAAAGTTTTAGAGCTGGCAATATTTAAATAAATATGTTATCTGGGAGCCAGGAAATCCCTAGTTCAGTGCTAATCTCAGTCATGCTTGCTTTTCTCTTCCAAGCCCATTCCCTTTTAATTTAGTGTTATGTCTATCAGATTGGGACGCTATTGTCAGGGATTTAAAAAAAAACCAAAAAACTTTAAACTGTATACAGTGCTTAGAAAATGTTAGACTCATTATAAGAAAAGGAAAATACCAATAATATCATTACTACCCCCCCAAAAAAACTCTAGAACAACAGCAACAGCAAAAGACAGATGAACTCTAATGAAAACAGTAACAATCCATTGCTTTCAACATTCTTTCTTGCTGGATCATCTTCCAATATGGTCACTAGAACTTATGAGGAGGATGTGCGAGTAATCTGTTTTGGCATGAAGACTTTCCTTGAGCCACAGTGCTATGATGTTATGAGGACAAAAACACTTCACATTTCAGGATATGCACATTAGTTACTGCTAATATGAGTGTTTGAAAAGTGGATATGGAAAATGCATACATTTCAAATACAACAACATGCTGAGTTAATGGGGAAACTCAAGCCATTTCCACATGACAACGCTCTTCCGCATCATCTTGCTGAAGTCCCAGGTCCAGAAGGGAGTGCATCAGCAATGTTCCTCTCTGCACCCACTCAGTCCATGTGGAAGAGAACTCAGTGGCACCACGTCTTCCTTCCACAGCACAGCCGGGCTTTTTCCATTGCTGTGCTATGGAAGGAAACATTGCCAATGTGCTTCCTCAGCTTCCACATGGCCAGAAGTGATAGGAACACTGTGCGATCGCAAATGCAAAACAGATTTTTTTCCATTTTGTGAAAACTGCATGAGCACAATGCTCCACAACGGGATGGCAGTGGGATGGTGACAATGGCCCTCTTCCACATGGAGGGAGAAACAGGGTAAAACGCATAGAAACAGAGCTTACCAGAAGCTGGGTAAGTCTGTCGCCATGAGGAGCAGCGCGAGTTCACTGCTCCACATTCCTGCGGTGTCCAAAATGGCGGCTTACGGCTGTCAGATGCTCTCCACCAATCGGAGAAGCTCATCAACCAGAAGCCTGCCCCCTGGCAGATCTGCAGGCACATGCTTGCATGCGCCTGCAAATCTACACCAGGGCGCTGTGACGGGGTGGGACGGGGCTGCACGGTCATGGTTTTTAAAAACACGCGGCACCACCACTTCCGGTCACTTCAGGATGGTTTGAGGTGTAGAACCTCAAAATTATAAACGCCCCAGCGCACTCCACGGTGTAGACAACCTCCGTTAGAGGTCGCTCTACACTGTTTTAATTACCCCGTGTGAAAAGGGCCAATGTCATGTGGAAGTGCAACCTGCTGACCACTGCCATCTTGTGGCAGAAACGAGACAGCAACATCCTGCGGAAAGGGCTTGAGTTTGAATAATGTGCAAAAAGAAAAAAAAACATAGAAAAGGAAATAGATTTTGTCCTGCTACAAACAAACAGTGCTTTGTTTTTTTGGCAAGTATTGAGGCTGCAAGGGGAGGGTAAGTTTGCCTGCTCCCCATGAAGGAGATGAAATGTGCTACAGAGTGGTACATGGTATCATTACCATAGCAAGGACTCAAGAAGAATCACAGAGGATTTATAAGTCCATTTGACACAGGAGATACTGAGCCATCTCTCTGCGTTCCTGGGTTTTCTGGATGTACTAGTTCTCCTATAATCATAACCATTTTGATAAAGATGGAAGAGGAATCTGTCCCTGGTTTGATAAATAAGAGGACAGCCGGACAATGTTGCCAGTACTGAAAGAGCAGTATATGGCAGGTGAAGACCACCACAACCACTGTGGAGTTATAAGTGTACTTTGTTGCGGTGATTGGTACACTATTGTTGGGATATCCTTTAGCTACTCAGTGGCTCTGAATCCTGGGGAACCACCATTAGCATCAACTACTCAGAGTGGCATTATCCTTCCTGCCTGGAAACAAGAGACATTTGGTCTTTTGAGGCTGGCCCATGATATGTTTCCAACAAAACTGTAGGGCTTGGGGCAGCTTTTCCTGAGTGTCTTCTTGGAGAGAATGACCAGCTGGCTTAAGTCATCCCGCAATCGTACAGGTTGGCATGATAGCTCTGCATGCTTACTCTTTGCAGTTGAGGAGATGGTTGAGGGAGAATGTGGTACTGGTCATCAAAATGTTGCACTTAGGTGACTTCACTGTAGGTTAATGGGTTTAAAATAGTTTACTGAGTTAATAAAGTGGCCCTAGTTTTAACCTGTATCTTCTTTGTTCATTTCTGGGTGGGTGTACAATGGGAGGTGGAGGAAGAAGAAAGTTCCCAAACGTATAAATCGTAGGTGTACATCTCGGAAATATATGAAGAATATTTTAATGAAGTTTATTGTATCTGGATTTGATTTTAATGCTGAGGACACTAAAAGGACAGAAAAGTTAAACATGAAAGCAGAAGCAAAGGTCATTCACACTTGTGTAGATAGATGATAGATGATGACTATCTTGTGTTAATGAGCCTTTCTAGACAGTTAGAGTTAAGAATATGATATTTTTAAAAAATGGGGGGATTTTCATGATTTATTAAAAATATTTTAACTTTTTTTTAATGTTGATTATGTTAATCCTATGAAACACTTTGAGATGGCTGCTTCGACCTGAAATGCTCCAACATTTTTTTCCAGTGGATAATGCCCATACATTCAGCTGAGTGTAATCATGCATACAAGACCAAAGTGATATTCCTCCATTGGTGACTGAAATCTCAAATGCTTCTGTTTCTTCCCAGCCTCTTTCACTCCTCTGCTTTCAAGTGAATTTAAATTAACATTTAAACCTGATTTTCTAAATACTTTAATTTGTAGCATTATACCTTTCAAATGTCAGTGCTTAAGGCAACACCCTTCCCAGCTTGGAGAACCTTTTTGGCTTCTATTACCTTGTGTTCTAGCACAGGCCAAACCACTTTCATTTGAAGTAATCCCTTGATTTTCACTCCTCCAAGCAATTTGGCTGTACACGTTTGTAGTCTGACTCCTCAACTTTCATTAAATGGCAATTCACTTTATTTCAATGTGTGCAGCAGTAACTGTTTTCAAATTTGTTTTACCTATACAGAGCATGATAATGTGATATTTAGAGGATAATTGCAGGTTAATTGCTTATGACATTTTTAACTGTTGGAAATAGCTTTGGGTTACTTCCATCTGAATTGGATCTCTGTGATAACAACTAACCCTTATTCCTCTTCAGTCACCCCCTGGGAAGTCAACTGTAGTCTTTGCTCCTTTTTATTTCCTTCTGTCTCAGCCAGTTTAGAATACCTATTTTTTCTCTATGGTGACGTCAAGCCTACATCTTGAGTGACTGTAACTTTAAGTGACTATAACATCTTTATTTCTTCTCTCACACAGAAACAAATTTCACTTTTTATTCCATTGGGTGAAATTGTGCAATTGAATATGTTTAAAATACTTTCAGGGTCTTTCAATTAAAATTTCATAAATATTGTGTGTGTGTGTGTGTGCACCCATACATGTATACATTGCAAACATCCAAAAACACTATGCTATGAACAAAATAAGCTTTCAACATAGAAAATATTGTTCTTTCTCTCGTAACCAGTAGCACCATGGCTTTTTTAGTGAGTCAGGGCCTCTGCCACTATCTTAATGCTAAACTAGCCTCATAGCAATATGAGTAGTCCTTGAGAGTACTTGAAGGGTATGCTGACATGAAGTCCTGTTCATTATTGAACAGGGCAGATCCATTCACTAACTGGATTCATTTAATGTCAGTGTGAAGTATCAACATTACATGGTGCTAGATTTCAAACACAAAGCTGTGTTAGTCTGGATCAGTATACAAAGAGATCTTGTTGCATCTTTGAGATTAACAGAAACAAAGGAAATGGTAGTATAAGCTTTCATAAACTAAGTGTTCATTACATCTTACATCTTATGTGTAAGATGTAATGAAGAAGACTTAGTCTGTGGAAACTTATGCTACTAATTTCTTTCAGTCTCAGAGGTGCTACAAGATCTCTTTGCACATCAATATCACAGTCATGATGGGAAAAAAATATCTTGGGGACTTGAACAAAACTTACCATAATAAAATGACTTGTGGAATCTACTCAAACTATACTTGGCCTCTCCTGAACATAGAAGTATGATTATCAAAGCCAACCTTTTTTAATGATGTTCTGGGCTGATTTATTAGGAAAGATTCCAACACTTTATTTATCCAATCCCCCTACCTTATTTCTAATATAGAATCAAGGCTCCGTTTTGCATTTTCAAGTTGTTATCACATGCAAAATGTCAGAAATAGCGGATTCAGTTTATTCATTGTGAGTGTGCATGTTAGCAATGATAACAGTGAAGAGAAAGGAAAAAATCACATGTACATTTAAATCAAAATACCATCCTGTTGTGTCTTCTCAATGTATAGTAGTATCTAAGTGTACTCTAGGAAATCAATCTTATATGTTAACTTGCTGTTGTGTTCCTTCAGGTCAGTTCTGACTTATGGCAACCCTAAAGTGAACCTGAGATGAACCACACATTTTCTGGGCAGAATTTGTTCAGAGGAGTATGTTATTGCCTCTCTCTGATTATGAGACAGTGTGACTTACCCAAGGTCACCTGGTGGGTTTCCATGGCCAAGCAAGGTTGAAGCCTGGGTCTCCAAGGGCTTTCTGCACTACACTGTTATAGGTCTATTATTCCACTTTTAACATCCTATGGAATCCTGGTGTTTGCAATTTAGAGAGGGGACTTTAGAATTCTCAGCCGGAGAGATGTTGGGCCTCAGAAAAAAAACAAACCCCAGAGTTCCATAGGATGTTGAAAGTGGAATAATAGACCTATAACAGTGTAGTGCAGAAAGGCCCCCAGTTTCTTAGACCAGTAGTCAAATCACTGTACCATACTGGCTCTCATGTGAACTAGTGAACTGCTAAGAACTTTTGAGCTAAAGTTGGAAATGATATGTTAGAGAAATGGGAAAATATTTCTTCCTTCAAAATGTATATTTTCACAGGAGTGGAATGAATTTTGAGGACTGAAAACACAACTTATATTCAAAAAAAAGAAAGAAAGAAAGAAAAGAAAAGAAAAGAAAAAGGAAGGAAGGAAGGAAGGAAGGAAGGAAGGAAGGAAGGAAGGAAGGAAGGAAGGAAAAATAAATAAGCCAAGCATATGGGTTCCTTTGCTATGTCAAAAAGACTCTGTTCTCGGTCTTGTTTTATTCTCTGTGCTGATCTTCTACTACCTTAAGAGTGAGTATTATTAAGGTAAGCATCAAAGATTGTGGCCTGAACCCTGCCAGGGTAGATCATTTAATCATTTGTTCAGTGGGATAACAGCACATAAGGAAATCTCATTGTTCTCTAGATAGTACCAACAGAAGGATTCAGACCTGAATGCCATTAATAAGCCTAAGACAGATATTGGCCCTTTCCACATGAGGCGAGTGAATCGCTCCATGCCATTACTTACTGGCTCTTCTTGGGTTCAAAGTAATGTAGACTGTCCTTTGAGCCCTTCCACAGGGCTCCTCCATTAGTGCAGGGTGAACCGGAGCAATGCGAGGTCTGTAGATCTGCACTGCTCTGGCTCAAAATGGTGGCTTCCTGTGTCGTCGTGGGAGTGGACCAACCGCTGAGGCTGGCTGCACCCACAGCCCACCCTCTGCTGATCGCAGGCTTGCATTGGTGTGAGCCTGCACATCTGCACAAGTAATTAGAAATGCAATGGTGCATTCCAGAAAATGTAAGAACCTGATTTTTCTGGTCTTTACTTAGTGCAGGGGAGGACCACATGGCGGCGGGTTGGATCAGACTGAGGTGTGGAACTAAGTTAAATAGTCTGCACTTAGTCTGATCCAAGGTGTGGATGACGTCCGTGCCAGGACGCCTTGGCCCATTTTAACTGCCTTGTGAGGAAAGGGCCATTGTTTCAGGACCATTTACAGGTAGGGGAATTTTCACTGTATTGAAAGCTCTAGGTCTTCCATATAGTCTTCTCTCACTACAGAAAAAAAGGAAGGAAAAGAGTACGTTCTTTTGTGCAACTAATGTGGCCTATGCCAGATACAGCTCCATCTTGTTTCCTCCATTCCAGTTACCACTGCTGTGACCTCTGAGGGACAGAACAGTAGGCAGTATTTGCTGGACTGAATTTTCTCTCCTTTGCCGTCTCTTTTTCCTTGTGCTTCATGTTGTCTTAGACTATAAGCCTAAGGAAAGGGAACTGTCAAATTTATAAATTGCCAACTGCTTTAGAAGAATTTTTGGCTAAAGGGCCAGGTATAAATGTTCTAAAGAAATTAATAATATCCAACCTGTTATTTTCTCAAATATCTCAAGACTCTCTCAGTCCAAACACTATTCATTTAGGTTCTTGTTATGAAAAATACACATGTGCAACTTAGGACACCTCTTGCAATGGCTTACAATTGAATAAAGCACACACGCCAGAAAACTGAATGAAATAACAACATCATAAGGGAAATAATAAAATCATAAGGGAATGAAATAATAATGTCATAAGCATATACATAAGTGAAGATTTGTGTATTTTACAAGTGTACCTTATTTTTAGTAATTTATGATAATCCTTCATGGTTTACCAGCACTTGTTCTGGAACACTGGTAAAAGTATTATAATTAGGAAAGTGAAACAATAGAGAAGCATAGTATAATTAAATGCTTGTATGAAATACACTCAGTTAAATGATAGGTTATGCAGCATCATTCTCAGTGCTTCCCAAAAGTTTGAAATCAGCTTTGTTGACCAATGGTGTGACAAAGCAATAAAGTTGTAAGTGAAATTACCTACACTTCCTTGGGAAATGTTTGATGCATGTCTCTTTATTGTGGAATAATGACAACAGCAAATGATTATGTAAATAAACATTATTGAATATGCATAAGAATTAAAGTATTCACATTACTTCACAAGACTCTAGATGCAAAACTGTTCAATGGAGCTGCTTCCGACAGTGAATATATAGTAAGAAAAATTGAAAGATGGACATGTGTGTTAATCAGAGCTAGACTGGATCAAATTTTATACCACTATAACTTAACTTCAAGTGAACCATATTTCTTAAATAAATAAACACATATATACAGTTTAGTTTTTCAATGAGGTTTTCCTTTGCATCATCTAGCACTGGGGCCTATGCCTGCTGTGTCCAGTAGCAATATGGGCAGATTGTAAGACCATTTCTGCACTACACTGTTATAGTGCTATTATTCCACTTTTAACATCCTGTGGAACGCTGTGGAAGAGCTCTCTGGCTGAGAATTCTAAATGCCCCTCACTAAACTGCAAACTGCAGGATTGCATAGGATGTTGAAAGTGGAATAACAGCAGTATAACACTGGACTTTTCCAAACGTTACCTTATCGCGGAGGTGGGGGGTGCCGTTCGCTCAAGTAGGTTCTTGCGCGAGGTGCTCTCTTCACTGCTCCTTCGTCCCACAGCTGGCTTCCTGGTTGCGCAACCACCCCGCCCTTTCCTTCTGCAGTGCAGCCTGGGAGCTGTAGGCTTCGCTGGGGGAGGAAGCACGAGCGGCATGACTGGGACAATGTACCGCAGTGCAGGTAAGTGCGTGTGGGCCCCGGGAGCCTTGTACGACCGCACACCATTTTCGGCTTGAAGTAGAAAATGAAAAGGTGCATGTGTAGTTCGTGTTAGGCTCATGAGCGTTGCGTAAATGGGAGTGTGTCGTACGGACTGCAACTCCCATTTACGCAACACTCAAGGGGTCCTCTTGCAAAAGAAACTGCGTGCGAAAAGTTCTAGTGTAGTGTGGAAATGGCCTAAGATTAATTCCCTGACATCCAAAGAATGTGACAACTAGCATGAGAAATTCTGAACATGGACAACAGACAACACAATACCTTCAGCTAACATAATTTAGATTTCCAGAATACAGAACAATATGTAAACATACATGTCTGAAGAGAGAGGAGAAAGTGATATTTTGTTTTGAGGCTCTGAGTTCATTGTTTGACTATGCAGTTTGGAGGCTTGTGTGGGTATTGTTAGTTTTTGGCTACTAGGAGTTGGACTTCTGCTCATTTAATAACTTGGTTGAAGGTGGTTAGTTTTTATACAGAAATGACAGACCCTCCAACCCACCAGTAATTACCCCTTCCTTCTAATCCACATTGGAACAAATTATGCTACAAAATTTAGCCTTCAAGATATTGTAAGGGATTATGAGGCTTTAGGAAGGAAGTTAAAGGAACATGGTGTAAGAGGGTGAGGATTTTGCTGACTCAATGACTTGATTGTATGATTGTTTTGGTTTCTATGTAGCTATTTCCTCAATCTCAGTCTGAAGAGATAGTAAAAGGTGACCTTGTGATTTTTGGATCAGTGTGATTGCTTGACTGTGCTATTTGGAAGCTTGTCTGCATATTTTTCAGGACCTTGTTTTGGATCTTAAGTACATGGTCTCATGAGTGGAGTTTCTGCTGAATAACTGACTTGGTTGGGCAGAGGCCACACTTGCTAGCTCTGCATAGCAACTGCCTCATTTCCTGAAGGTCTGTCTCTGAGAAAACAAGAGAAAGTGAGCTTGCCCTGGAAGAGTAAGACAGGAGAGATGGCTCTAGGGTTCAAAACACAGGCAACAGATACCTGGAAGAATGAGGCATGTAGAAGCAGAACTATCAAGAACTATATTGCAGGTTTGGAGCTGCACAATATATCAAAGCTTTCTCCTTCATTATCAATGATGAGGCACAGAACCAGGGATAACAACCTCTCTTCTCAGAAAGCATGGAGGTGACCTTGGATGATTCTATAGATAGAAGATTTCCTGTCATTTCCCAGAGTAAGAAGAGTGGCGTTCTGGTGGTAGGTGACTCCCCACTAAAAGGAACAAAAACAGTGGTGTGTGGGTCTCATGGGATGTCTGAAGAGTGGTTTTGTCTCCCAAGTACAGATCAGTGATGTAAGTAGCAAGCTTACAAGGCCATTTACATTAAGGTCACCAATTACCCTTTCATTCTAATCCATGTTGGAACACACGATACTACAAGATAGACGCCCTTTTTGCATGCTGTTTCTAAAGGGAGAGGGCCCCTTGAGCGTCGCGTAAATGGGAGGAGCGGTCTGCATGACACACTCCCATTTATGCGATACTCAAGGGCCTGATGCAGACCATGCACGCACCTTTTCATTTTCGGCTTAAAGCCAAAAATGGTGTGCGGTCATGCAATGCTCCCGGGGATCGTGCACACTTACCTGGTGTGCGGTGCGTCGGGAGCCGGGCCCGTCGAGCTTCCTGCCTCAGTGCTAGCCTTCAATTCCCAGGTTGCTTTGGTGGGCTCTCTAGACGATAGGAGGTGAGATAATTAAGATAATATCCCATTGGATCTAGTGGTGGCTCAGCTATCACATTTGGCAGCAGGGGGGCACCTAAGGGAACTCTGGTCCCATGCAGTTATAAATCCTTGTAAATGGTTAATCAACAGTCCTAATTACCCAAGCCTTGGGTCCTGATTCTTTCTCTTTCATATACCTGTAGGAGTGAGAATTGTAAGCATTGCTCCTCTTTCATTGTACTTCATACTTGTGCATCATGTGGGATAATTGGAACCAACTGCCAAAATAATTTTGGAAATCATACCAGCAGAAAAAAATTCTGATGTAGTGCCTATTAATCCACTTTATGTCATATTTTAGCTGTAGTGAACCTTGTGCTTTTCCAATGGGCTGGCCACTGGTCATGTTGGCTAGGAATAATGGGATTGCAGTTTTGCACACGATGAGGGCAACTTGTTGGAAAATGCTGCCAGTCATACTACATTTTGTCCATGCTAGCTACAAACTTTTTCTGGACCAAACTGGTTTATTTAGCTGGCTGTTTGAAACTTATTTACATCTTGGCTCCTTGCCCTGTATTTTCTGGCTGCCTGTGCATCCCTATAGTTCTTATGTTTCCAATATCTTTTCCCATTGCCATAGCAATAGTCAGGTATGATTTCCCTTCTGATTTTCTCACTGCTGCCACATCTAAAATAATAATCCTTTATTGGAGCACCAGCTTGCCTTCTGACAGTGTGTAAGGAGGGTTCAGTTATGGCTCATTATTCCTTGTTATCATTTGTTATTAACCAAGAGGAATGAGATAGAGCCATTGGAAATGAAAAGAAAACACAATTCCCGAGCTTAGACATTCATGATCCAAGTTAGAATTAATATTGCATTTCTCATTAAATTTCTAGGCAAACTTGAAGGTCTCTTCTTGTGTGAAAGCTTGAAGAATTTCCAAACAGGCAAAAATAAGTTTCTTTGTGTATCCTGTAACATTTCTCAGGAGTTCCATACATTCCTAATTTTTCTGCCTCAACCAAAGTCTTAAAGCTAATTTAGAGGTCCGTACCTGCATGTTGTTTTTGAGAAATTTTCTAATATATTTTCAGGTCCTGGACTAGTGCTCAGGATTAAGCCCTCAGGAAAAAGACTGAGGAAGGAAAAATGTATGAAGAAATGGTTACTTATTTAAATTATTATTTTCACCTTCAAGATTTGAGAAATTTTCTGCCATAGCTTAATAATAAGTTGGCTGGTTTTAGGTATTACGCACCTTGACTTGAGAGGAGTTGGGTGGCATTTTCTGCTGACTCTCAAGTAGAAAAATGCCTTGGGCTAGTCCTGGAAACTCCTAATAACTTACAATATTGAATGCCATAAAAAGCTGTTATACTGTAACTTTCTATACAACTTTATGATCTTATCTTCTGTACATAAAGAAGTCTAGGTTGTAGATAGAATTGTTATACTAGCAAATTCCTTCTACTCAAACCAAGTGTCTGAAAGCCCTATGTTAAAACTATCTTGAATCAGAAACAGGAAATTGGCAAGTTCTACTTCAATAGATCTTCCCTTCACTCCATCTCTACTCTTTGTGATTAATTTGTAAACATTCTATCCTTTCCTGTCCTTAAATTTAGTGTACACTACTGTCCTCTACAAGCCACCTACAAGGGTCCTGATTATAGCTCCTGATCCCCAGATTATTCTCAGGGTGGATACAGTTTTATTAGACATCTTTTCACAACACCATCGCACATCAATGCACTTTGGGCATCCTCATTTCAATTCATTAAGTTAAGATAGTCAAGGGACTTTTACTCAACCACAGTGTCCTTATAGTGCCCCTTTTCTTCTTACTTCTTTATATATTTAGCACTTTCTGGGTGAGGGAACAATTGTTTCCCAAAAAAATACACAAATGAGGCAATCCAGGAAGACCCGTTGACTCAAGCATTAGAGCTATCATTGTTGGGATATCTGGATATACAAACTTAGTTCTCAGACTGTATACAATCAACATTCCAAGCTTCATGAAGGGTACAATTGGTTTCCTGAGGAAAATAAAGTCTATCTACAACTTTCCAGAGAACACTGTCCTAGCCACTATGGATGTGGAATACACCAACGCCTCATACCAGAATGGACCACAAGCCATCAAGAATACTATCCTGGATGAGGCTATAGCAGACCTGGCCATCCAACACTGTCACTTTGTACTTATTCATTGCTACTTCACTTTTAAGAATAATACGTACTTTCAAATCAATGGCACTGCCACGACCACCTTCATGGCACCTCAATATGCAAATATCTTCAAGGTTCACCTGGAATAATGCCTCTTCAGCATATGCACTCCAAAGCCATTCTATGATTTCTTAATGACATTTCTGCAGCTTAGCCACATGGAAAGTAATCATTTGAGCAGTTCCACCAGGATTTCAGCAACTTTCACCCTACCATCAACTTGAGCATGGAAAAATCCACACAACAAATTTGTTTACTTGACACTACTAAGCAACTGCACAATGGACTTCTAAGCAACATGCTTTATCTAAAACTGAAGACAGAGCAAAGAGACAAAATGACAGGACACCACTAGCAGTCACCTATGGTCAGCAGCTGGGACCACTTAAATGCATCATCAGTGAGCTATAACCAGTTTTGGAAAATTACACAGTCTTCTCACAAGCTCTGGGAGTAAGGTCTTTATTGATTTACAGGCAGTCTCCAAATCTTAAACAACTGCTCACTTAAAAAAGTAAACATAACATGGTTGCATATGCAAGGACAAGACCCTGACACAAACTCAGATGCAAACTCTATCCCCACATCTACTCTGGGAGCAATAGTATATGGGCCAATAACAACACACACACCATCAAATGTGCATTTACTTGCTCCTCCATCAGTGTGATATATTCCTTCTATGCCAACAATATATGCTTTCTATGCCCTCCACACTATTGTTTGGACAAACTGGACAGTCTGTATGCCATAAGATTAACGAACACAAATCTGACATGAGAAATGGTAATACCTCAAAACCAAATACATGCAGGTCACAGTTCACAGGTCACAGTTCTTGAACAAGGAAATTACAAAGGAAGATTAGAAAAGGAAACAGCTGAATTGAACTATGTATATTCACAAATTCCAATCCTTTAGCAGAGATATAAATGAAAACAGTGGCTACATATACGTGCTCAATATATATGCTATTGTACATATAACAAAAGGAGTCTTCTCAGAGAGAATTTTGAGGAACTGACTTATGGTAAGCACATTTATTGCTTTCACACATCAACAGTAACTGACCACTGTAAAAATTTGAAAGACCTGAATCACTTCATCTAGACCTTTGAAGATTTATGGCAAGAGAAAAGATTTGCCTCTTTCTGGATCCCATTACATTCTATCCAACTCCTACAACTGTATAAATATGTTTTATATCTAAGTCTTTAACACCATTGATATGTATCTGAAGAAATGAGCATATATCCATGAAAGTTCATGCTAAAATAAAAGTGAGTCCTAAAGGTATTGTCACATTTTCTTTTATCTCCCCCTCACTCCCTCCTTTTTATAATGTTTTGCGTTACGGCTGACCTGGGAAACAATCATTAGCTGAGTAAGAACAAGCCAGAATCTTAAGCGATAATTTATCATTTATTTGGATGTGTGCCTTGTTCTTATCCTAGTTGCTTATCCATAGTTCCCCAACTGAGAAGTGATGGAAAATAACAGTCAAGTGTGCCAGAATCTATCGAATCTTAAGTAAGCCAGAAGTTGTTGCGTAGAATGGAAGAAAGAAGAGAAACTGCAAGAAAGGAGTGTGTGGGTACAAGGTTCATTCACATCTTGGTTTTAGAGATCTAAAAATGTATTTCTTAAGTCATTCCATATCTGCTTTCCCTTAGTTAAAGCTGTGTCTTGCATACCTCATTTTTCCTTCACGCTTCTTTATGTTTCTATCTTGCAAACATTTCCTCAGTTTACCTTATCTTACCAGTTCAGCTGCCTCTTTTTTTCCCCCCTTCACACTCACCTCAACAATCTATTCATCGTTGCTGAATCCTTACATTCTTACATTGCTCTCATTTTGACCACCTTATCGGGACAAATGTACCCAGTTTCCCAGCTGAAGGAAGGAAGGAAGGAAGGAAGGAAGGAAGGAAGGAAGGAAGGAAGGAAGGAAGCCAGTCACATGGTGATTTGAAGTCATGGCTCTAACAAAAGGATTATTCAGAAAAGGGTGTGTGAGAGATAATGTCCTCATAAAACACCTAGAAATGTGCAACATCAACGACTTAAGCTGTTAGCTTTAATTTAGGTAAATTGCCTAACTTCTATCAGGAGGTTACTGGAACATTTCTTCTGTTATACTTTATCTGCAGTCCTCAACGATGGAATGATTCAGCAAGTATATAAGGACATAAGGATCTAGTCTCAAGGTCACTTAAAGGGTACATGTAAAGAGGTTCTCTTTTTGCCCATTATATCTTTCTATAATGCAATAGCTAAAGTCAATAATACCGACGCTCATCTTTCAGCAGATAACCTTCAACAGAGAAGCATTTGCTTATTATGACACCAGAAAACTACTATTCCAGGTTCACCTTGACATTCTGTTTTCTACAATAACGATGATCAATAAAGATGACAAGGAATAGTACTATAGGAAACCAAGCTTTATAAAAATCTATTTTTTTCTTCCAGTGCTCATCAATCATAAGGTTAGCTACAACAGGGTTGTTGCTCGTTTATGTACCCCAAACACTTTTTTTTTGTCATGGGTATATTTCTACACTTACTTTCTACAAGCATGGAATACCAGCTGTTTGATCACATATTTAACACATGAGAATAACCTTGATGTACCTAGTTGCCACTAAAGTTGTTTAAAAGCATCAAATCCACAAGGGATGCAATAAAGTTAATGATTTGGTCAATGCAGTTACAGGAAAGACGGCATTTCTAGAGCAGAAATACCTGAGTGACTGATTGTATCCAACTATGTTTTTCCCTCAAACTACAAAGCTGCATTCATTTTTAAAAATAATTTAGAGAGATGAAACAGCATTGATTTCCTCTTCCTTCTCATGTAGAAAAGAAGGTAAGGAAAATAACAGTGCCATACAGTCTGGTAAATGGTTCAGGAAGGAGACCTACATTTCTTGGTTTGAAGACAAAGGGGGAAAAGTGTGTGTGTGTGTACTTGCATTCTGAATTGAGTCTGTTTCTTCATATAGATAAGCAGTCATAATTAGGAATGCAGGAAACCTATGTGTGAATTTTTTTCAGTCTTCTGAAAGCACTCTTGGTCTTCTTTGCAATTCCTTAGAAATGCTGCCTGATAAAGAACTTAAAAATTTATCTTGAATTTTGCCTTACAAAAAAGTTTTCACCTGCTTCACATCATTGTGCATGTGCTAATAAATTAAACAAACATCTGCTTACTCGCTCCACACACTTGGTGTACTATTCCCACAAGCAACCCTTGTGATCCAGGTGCTGGCGTAAGAGTAACCCTACCTCCATCATTTAGAATCTTAGTGAAGGAGGAGTCTAAATTGCAGGGAGGTGGAGAAAAGACCACCTTTCAGAATTTTCCCTCAAGGAGTGAGTAATGCCAGATGACTGGCCTTATTTTCTTCCTTTGAGTGATTACAACCACATGAAAAAGATTACCTGAAACGTGTTTCTAATATTATGCATCTGTACCTGCATGGTCAATGTCACTGAAGGGGAAGGTACACACTTGATGACTTCCAGGGAAAGGGACCAGAGGTTGTTGTGTAAGATGTACAGAGCCTGCAAGCTTTACATGGTTTTTGCTATGGGCCTAGGACCACCTGTGATGCAGTCAGTTTACCAGTTTGAGTAAAAGCTTCACCAGGCACTCTCTCTCTCTCTCTCTCTCTCTCTCTGCAGGACCTTACAGTCTATAGGCTTTAAAAACAGACAATTAACCCCAGGAGTTCCAAAAGCAAGGAAAGAAAAGAAACCAAGTTGAAGACAAGCTGATTTTGAAAGACAAACAATTATTTCTTTATTAAAAGACAGAAAAACATAGTCCTGACTTCTCCAATATGGACATGGGGTGCAGGCAACTGATCATCCTACCCTGCATGTGTGTAGACTGTGACAAGAGGAAACTCCCTTCCTGATGCATCAAAGTATACTTGCATAACTCACAACACACTGTCCATTCAACACGTTAGATGTTGGTAGTCATCTGCTTTCAAGAGGTACATGTACCCTCTTCAGTTCTGATGGTTATTCTTTACTAATGTTGTCACTTTTCTGTTAGTTCCTAGGTGTTGTCTGGCAAGACAATGGGTCCTGAACTGTAGCCATAGTTTACTGTGTGCCAAGCATGAAGATGTCATTTGGGGCTTAATTGGAGTTGAGTGAGTTTTCCACTGTGGATTGACGAGGGAGAAAAGACCTCCATTGGAATGGTTTGCTGCCTGTTTTCTTTGAGGAGCGCACTGGGCCTCCTCCTCCTCCTATTTCAGTCATTTACTTCAGTGGGAACTATTTGGACTTGCTAAAGGGAAAGGCCCTTATTTTATAATCTGCATGATTTTTGTACTATTCAGACCAGGTAGCCAAGGATTATGCTGGTTTGGTTGGCCACTTTGCCACACCAAGTTTGGTACAGTGAGGGGATCCCTGATGTTGACAGAGCCTGGAGTAAGGTTTACAGAGAGGTATGTAATGATTTACACAGAGGCCGGGCCACATTCTTGCACACATATCATCTTTCATCAGCCAGAGCTCTACAGGGCTGATGGTATTCATTTATTGGAAGAAGTTTTCCTGGGACACTTGCAACAGGGATTGAGCACCCTATTGGCTGGTCTGGTTTCACCCAAAGGAGGGTTGAGGATGTTGTCAAGGGATGACACTTTTCCTCAGCTGGACCTGCTTTAGGTCTCTCTTGTCCTTCATTTTCAGGCTCAATGAAAATTGAATAGGTTATAGATCAATTAATTTGTTTGTGTGTGTGTGTGTGTCTGGACTCATTATTCCATGGTTAATAGTCATACAGTATTTATGAACTGTAACACTTGATAAGAACAGAAATTGAACATAGATTGGAAGTAACAAATAATCAGTAAAAGCAGGATTTGCAATAAATTATCTCTTCCAGTTAACTAAAGTACTGTATAGTAATACTGTGTTACATTGTCATTTACCAAAGGATAATGTCACTTTTTGTCATATAACCATAACTTTCATTACTTTCATCATACTTTCATAATTGACATCATTTATATATCATACATCTTTCCATATGACATCGCATGTTTCAAATACAGACCCATGCTATATTGAGGATGCTGAGCTGATGAAAAGATAGGTAGGAAGAAAATGCAATTGTCCCAAAAGACATGTGACTTTTACTCTTCAGATAGTTAGTAAAAAGACCTGTTTAGTTTTTTCTGGGTAGTGTTTATGATTATTTTCCTTTCTATTTGTGTCTCTTTATGTTTATTAATGTCAATACAAATATTATTTTTTTAAAAAGAAACATACAGCAAAACCAGCAGCTACATTGGCAGCTTTGTGAATATAACTGTTAACTATTTTGCTTTTAAAAGTTTTTCTTCAACATTGTTTCTCATTCTAAAATATAAATCCTACTACAGTGGGATCATACACCAGTAGATATTTAACTCTTGCCAAGGATTTCATGGAACACAACTATTCTATTTTATGCTTCCTCTCATTTATTTGAATCCTCAAAACATGAATCAGCTTCTCAGAGATGCAACACATGCAAAGGAGTTCTTCAGAATGAATGAACAATGATTATCACATGAATCTGTGTTTTGAAAACTGTAATTCTTAGAGGGTAATTTGGAGTTCATTCAAAGATTGATCAGTGACAGTAGATAAGGGTCTCTGAGAATAGGAATGGACAAATCAGCCTATTGCTGGTCCATACCATATTCACTGATTAGTCTATTCTTTTAGTCTAGTCTATTCTTTTCCATATTCACACTGATGTGGGATTTTTAAAATACCAATCATGAATTTAAATATACATTTTAAGTATATTTTATCTCCAATTATAATAATATATGCTCAGAACTGTGGCCTAAAGCTGCACTATGAGTTCAACAGAGTGTTTCTTCTTCTACTCTACCCTCTGCAATATTCAGCATGGCTACACACAGTTCTAGGAAGTTCCAAGATCACCATTGAAAGCTCTTAGGATGCATGGGGGATGTGTGGGAAAGCAGTTCCATCACTGGATGTATCCTCACTGGGTTCTTCTTTGTGCTGCAATATTTGCAGGAAGATCACAGTTAGTGACCAGGATACCTGAAAGGCTGTGGAATAGGATTTGCTACCAGTGCTACTCCCCAGCAGTTATTGTTATTGCTAGTTACCTTGAAAAGAGAAATGAGGAAGCCAACTCTGAAATGTTCAGCCTAGTAAGAATACTTCCAACCCACTAAATTTTATTTAAGGCAGTCTGTTACAGCTTTTGGGAAACAACCATACTACTCCTAGCAATAAGGGTTGGGACCGTTTTTTTTAATGGTATGCAAATTTGAATGTTGTTTACCTTTTGTGTGTTAAGTCTTTTAATATGTTACACCACATAAACATTTGAGAAAGAGGACATTTGGAAATCTGATGAAGAAAAGAGTTCTGACATATACAGTGGTCCAGGGGGTGTAAATCAAGTCACTTCAAAACTGGACTTAACAAAGATCTAATTCTTCAAGCACCCCTGTCTGACAAGATTGTGCCAAAAGATTTCTTCATGATGTGAAAGGCAAGATGGTTCCCCTTTTTTGTTCTATGTACAAAACCCAACAGAACTGGCAGAAGAGTCTCATTTCTGCATTACAGAATGAGACAATGGCCTTCTCCACACCTTACCTGCATCCCACGATATCTCAGTGTCATCCCAGCAGCATATTTGCTGGGATGACAGTGTATCGCAAACACTCCCTTCCACACCTAGCCGGCTGTCAGTGGATGCTAGCACTTGGGACGTGCTCCTTCCTTCCGCAGTGCATCTGACCTCTTCCTATGCTGCACTGAGGAAGGAAGCACCTTGATAGCACTTCTGTCCTTTCTTCACAGCTGCAGATGGTGTGATAGTCATGCAAAAGGGGGCTATTATCAGATTTTTTTTCTTGTAATAGTATAATGCACAATCATGACAGCTTGGGGACATGACAGGAGTGGGACTGTGACAATGTCATGCAGTAGCATGTGTCACAGGCTGGTTTCATCAAGTTCCCATGCTGGGATGGGGCTGTAGAGTGGAAAGTGCTAATGTCTTACACCACCTGTATGTGTAGCTATGGATAGTAGGCTAGCTCAGAGGGTGTAGATAGGGCCATATGCCACATCCAGCATCTCCTCATCACTTCTTCCCTCTCAACACCTGACTCTTGAGGCAGCCACCTCACTGTCCATTAACTCCCTGCCTTTGAACTTTAAAAAAAAAAAACTTGCCCACCATTACCACTCCATGTTTAGGAAAACAAAAACAAAACAAAAACAAACCAAGTATGTGTTAGTTCTAGGATGTAATGTCTGTTTGGATAGAGCCAAAGTGGGAAAGCTTAAAAGAATCACAGCCAGTGGCTAGTGAGGAATTAGGATATCCATGTGAAACTCCTCAAATAACACTTCTCTGTGGGCAATTCAATACAGATTCTGTGGAAGCTGGAAGTTTGAAAACCAGAGACAAAATATATTACTCAGAATCTATCAGCCAAAATATAATCCCAAGAATTCACCCAAAACCCTCAGTTCCCCAGCTTTAATTCAAAGTTAGCTTTTTCTAAGCTCAGTCTGATAAAATAGGAATAATTTATTCTTAAATGTAAAGCAAAACTCAACACTAAACTATATTACCACTGATACCACATGCAAAATCGACTTGTTTTGTACCGCTTCCTAGTTATAATTCAGTGAACTTTAGTTTCAGTCGTGCTTTTGTTTCAAGGCTTCAGATTGGTTGCGGTGGTATTAAAGATGAATCATTCATATTGATCATCAATGAGGTTTAAAGCTGCAAAGTGTGTCTTTGAGGATTTTAAAGGGGGAAGGGGCTGTCTGTCATTTGTGGCATCAGATTTGAGGTGTGCTGTGAAGATCCACAGGAGAGTTAAAGGGAAAATTGGAATCTTGGTATGCATCTTGCTATTCAAATCCCAGAAGAGAGAAACATTTCCTGCTCAATTAAGGCTCCTGACATCATAAAAAAGAGACTTGTGCAAAATAAAACTGCTCTGTGGTTGTAAGAGGATGGAACTAGAAGTCAAATGTATTACCTAATTACAGGGCCCAGACATTGTTATACTGTGTTTATTATATGTTACCATTAGAGGGGATTAAATGATAAAAGTTTAACAAGAGAAAGAGCATTTCCATTTTGTCTTTTCCCTACAGAGAATGTTGAGACATTGATGTATTAAAAACAAAGGAGGGAGATATGTACTGTCCAACAGCATTCCTTCCTGCACACTCAAGGCAAACTGTTTCGTACAGCTTCAATAAATGGATTATAGTTATTTTGTTCTTGGTTTCCTCACTGTTTACCAAGATGAGCAAGACAAACATGTTCCTTTTTGGAATTTTTCAACCCTACCTATCTCCATGCACACTTAAGTTACCTATTGATATTGAATGATTGATTTCTTTATTGGTCCATTCCAAACTGATTGCCACTCAGATGTTTTTTCTACCCTTGGATTGCTTCACACACGCCTGTGCATACCTTGATTTTCTCATGTCGATTTTTGTTTTGCTCACAGGATTTTCATGTTTAATGGTTACATCATAACTACATAGAACATTATATTCTCCATATAAGAAATACTCGTACCTATTAAATCTAGCAAATGCAGGTAACTGAGAATAGACTTGGTCCATTTTGTTCTCCAATAAGAACTTATCGTACCTCCAAATGGCTCTGTAAATTGGACAAAACATTGGAAAAAGTAAGACTGAAAGAGTCATCTATCCTTACTTGATTACTGTAGAAGATGAATGTTCAAACAGATATGATTATATTTGGGATGATTTGACATATATCATCTCATGTTGTAGTGAACACATCTGTGATCTAGACCTGTGATACAGCCCTTAGCAAATAACTGTATAAGCAGATTTTACTGACAAGTGATCATTAAATATGATATGAATATTTCTACCCATGATTTCCATTTCACACATCCAAGCCACGTATGACATTATAGCCAGTAAGTGATGAACATGTCTTCATGTCTTCTGGAGCTAATGGACCACTCCTGCTGCCCAGTGACACTTTTCCGCTCCCCGCTCCATGAAATTCTGTTGAAACTTCCATTTCAGGTTTAGCACATCATGAGATGACTTCTCAGCTTCATTCTAAATAAGCTCTAGGTCAGATCATCTTGGACTGCATCAGCATTATGGTTGCCCTCAAAGGGCTGGTTGTATCTATAATATATCTATTATTTTATCATATTAAACAATTGCCTTTGCATTTGACTGTTACTGGTTTTAGTAATAAACAGCACTGAAACAAGAAGTCTGGGCAAATAACGGCAAGCAGATATTCAAGTGTACAACTATTGCACAATTTATTGAAAAATGAGTTTTGAAAAAGGAAGTTATATTTTTCTAATCTTCAGACAAATATTACTAAGCACTGTTTATTACATTAACTTGTTTAACTTTTTGGTCTTCATTGAGACCCTCTCTGTTCCTTTTTCTGCTCCTCACAAGCTGCAAGGAATGTTGCCATGGTAGTCTGTTGCAATGCTTTAATGGTGAGACTTGGGCCATTTCCACACGGGGGTAAATCCCCGCACTGGGACGACCTCACACGAAGGGCGTCTACACCGCGGGGTGTGCTAGGGCAGTGAAAAAAGGTGAAGTTCTAAAGCTCAAACCACCCTCGCGCAGTTGCGGGGGTGGTGCTCCGTGTTTTATAAAGACCACTTTTCAAGTGGTCTTTTTAAAACTTGCGCTTGCTAGCCCGTCGCAGCACCCTGTTAAGAACTGTGGGGATGCACTAGTGCGTCCCTGCAGAGCTGCCCGGGGGCACGCTTCCGGCTGGCGCACTGCCCCGATTGGCGGAGTGCCTCTGGAAGCTGCCGGCCACCATTTTGGGCGCCGCCGGCCACCACTGCCGTTTAGAGTGGCGAACACACGCTCCTCCCCATGGGGACAGAGTGTCCCGCTGCAAGGTAAGCTCCGTCCCCACGTGTGCCGCCCCGTTTCCCCCGTTTTGCCGCCACCCCATGTGGAAAAGGCCTTGGATAGAAGAGCAGGTAGAAGTAGAAGTAGATTGCAAGTGCTGGCTGCTGGGCACCTTTCCAGCATACTGGCAACCAGAGGCCATTAATGTGGAGATTGGGCTCGCTAAGCAGAGGGAGTGCTGCAGCTGCAGGACAGGTGCATGAAATGGCCTAGTAGGCCAGATTCGGCCTGCATGCCTTGTGTTTGACACATGTGCTCTAGATTTACAAGCAATTATAAGGAATTCTGCCTCTCTTCTGCAGTGATAGCTAGTGGATGGGTAGTAATGGGTAAACATCACTGAAATACAATATTGATGGGCAAGGCAAACTCATGTTCTTACTGTATTGAGAGCACTGAACCTTATCATTACAGAGTGGTATTCAGCATCTCCCCAACCTGAGCTGTGCAGAGTAGGAATGGTAATTTGTATATTACAGTGCTGGATAAGCAACCTGCTATGCAGTCAGCCAGAAGTCAGAAACTTATAGTGGTACCGTCTTAAGAAAGTTATTCTCTTTTAACCTGTGACACCTAGAAGAGTTCCTACATTATTAATTGTTTCTCTCTCTCTGTGTGTGTGTGTGTGTGTGCACGCAGTTATTTTTTATTAGTAGAATTTCTCTTTATGGCCATTTCCACACTAGCCTATTATAGTGCTGTTATTCCACTTTCAACATCCTGTGGAATACTGGGGTTTGCAGTTGTGGGACAGACCTTTTAGCCCCCTCCCTAAACTGCAAACACCAGGATTCCATAGTATGTTGTAAGTGGAATAATCGCATTATAAGAGTGCAGTGTGGAAATGGCCTATGTTCTTCTGTACGGATTTTTTAAAACTTTTTGTAATTTTCTACTTTGGTAAAATATTTTAGCACATACATTTTTTCCCCCTGCAAACCATGCAGATTTCTAGAGTATACAGAAATATGTGTCTTCTCTTTAGGGTAGCTCTATTTCATTGCATTTGTCATACACAGGGACCATATTATTCTGGTGTCGTTTCTGGTCAGCATGGGACCACTGTTCACACTCAAAAAATCAAGGAAACCAACATGAAGAGTAGGGATGTTAAAAAATATTCTTTCTTTCTTTCTTTCTTTCTTTCTTTCTTTCTTTCTTTCTTTCTTTCTTTCTCTCTTTCTTTCTTTCTTTTTTTCTCTTTCAACCAGAAAGGGTAAAAAAAAAAATGTTATGTATTGTGAGATTTTTGGTCCTCCAAGGAGAGTGAAAAGACATGATTAAACCACCGCATTCTCCAATTTCTGGTTGGATTTGCACAGAAAACTTTCTTTTTTGAATGAAAAAAAATGTTCTGCACAAAGTGTGTTTTACACACCTCTCATGTTTTCTTCACAAAACGTTGTTTGCATGAAAATAGTGTTTTCTCCTCAAATGAACTTTTGCTTAAAAAAAGACAACCAAAAATTGAAAGAAAAAAATCATCCCAAAAGTGCAGAAATTCTACTTCTCTTTCTCTTCATGGAGAAAACATTTACATTTTCTCTTCTTGCATATAAGAACAAAATCAGTGAGCTTATACATCCTTAGTGTAGATGTACCATATTTTACAAGAATTAGCCACCCTGGAAAAGCTAATAAGCTATTGGAAAGCTAGGTCTAAATTTCAGGGGGAAAAAAAGAAAGAAATAGTTGTACCTTCTCCATGAACTGCACTTTTCTGTTTATCAATCACATGTCAGAACCCAAATGGCAACATGGCAGGTAAGTTAATTCTTCCAAGACATGATCCATGGGTGCATATGTTAAAGTTTTTAATGCCAATATTTTAAAAGTCTAAGTGGAAAAAAAAATTAGACATTACTCACTGTCAATATGCACAAAGAGCCTCGATTTATACTTTAACATTATAGATTTCACATTTAGAGCTCTCAAATGTGTAATTAAAAGGTAATTTTAGTATTTTTAGACCCCTCAAATCTATAATGAAGTCAAAGTACCTGCCACATTCCATTTTATTATAAATTATCCAAGAAAGAATCAAAGAATATGTGTGGACAAAAGCTATTCTTTGAAAAAAAAATCCAAATATCAGCCAGAAAGTTACATTAGTGGCTTCTCCTGCTCCCTTCGCCTGCATCTGTAAAAACAAATCACTAAGCAAATAAAATTCTGGTATCGAGATCTTGTGTGTCAAGATGCTTCAAGAGAAAATTGTAATGATAGTGCTGTAAGCCTTTGGAAATGGAATCACATAATGGTAGGGATGATAAAATCCTGATTATAGTGTGAATGTGACATTGTAATTATCAGTATGTCACATATACTAGCTTTAACAATGTGAACATTTGTGAAGCTTTGGATCCTTAGCAATGCATGGAAAGTTCATAGATATTTTATAATTCATGGCACTGCTGCTTATTTTCATCCTGTTCATTTCTTCTAGATTGGTTTTTAACTGCATGGAAACTGAACATTTCAAGGTAGACAAGCTTTCTATAGGAATAACTGATCTACCTTTCACAAAATTTCACTAAGATGCACCACTGTAATGTTGCATTCTGAAGTGTGTGCTCAGGTTGAAAACAGATGTACAGTAGCATTGTAATTTTGATCAATGCAATTTCAGCACATAATTAGTGTGACCCCAAATGGCTTGAGATGATGTGAACGTCTTACCACTACTTCTACCTCACATAAGGCAAAGAAAGATTGGAGTGTGATTAAAGGAATTTTAACAGGTGTACACTTAGAATTTGAAGATATTTTTGTTGTTTATTATTATATTTCAAATAACTGCCATTGCATTTAGAATGTCTACTTTTAGCTTCAGTTACTTTGGTTTTGACTCTTAATTCACATAGCGCAATGAAGAACTTCACAAAAAGATTCATTCTATGTCTTAGAGTTTGTTTTGACAGACACCTGCTCTAGAAAGATAGGTACACAAATGTTACCTCAAAATATGGTTGACTCAGGGGTCCATCCATGATGCCAGTGCTTCCATAAAACAGTGGGCTATATTAGCTCAAAGGGGAGATCTGTTAGAGCAGTGGTTCTCAACCTGTGGGTCCCCAGTTATTTTTGGACTTCAGCTCCCAGAAGCCCTGAGCATTGACCATAGTGGCTGGGGCTTCTGGGAGCTGAAGTCCACAAACATCTGGGGACCCACAGGTTGAGAACCACTGTGTTAGAGGGAGGTATCCTAACAGGATCTTTCACCCTGTGTATATTAGTACTAATGCAGGGCAAACCAGCCAGAGACTAAAAAATAAGCTTCTTTGTTTTACTGTTGGAATTAACAATCACACACACACACAAGATCCAAGCAGTCTCACAATCACACAAGGCTAACTGCAGGAAAAATGGAGGAAAATTTGTATAGCAAGAATTTAGGATGATGTGGGTAATGTTTACCTATCGAGAAGTTAGGAGACAAAGTGATGTGGTTCATACCAAGGTCTAAGGGTAATACAGACTTGGAATCAGAGTAGCAAAGTGACAGCCAGTATGCCAAAGTACTATACTACTAGCTATCTGGGTCAAAGAAAGGATTTACATTCTTTTTTTTTTCCAGCTCTGAGGGGGAAGATGTTAAGGGCTCTCTTGAAGAGTAGACAATCAGGTCCAGAATAAGCTAATGGCCTTAGCATTAAGTGAGAAAGGAACTAATAGGAATTGTGATAGCTCCTTAATTGCGGGACAGGTAAGGGGACAAAAGAAGAGTTTCAATGGACAAAGGGAGAAGGTCAAAGACAATCAGTTGTTCCATGGAAACCATTTTGGATGCTATTGTTTCTAAAGGTTGAGTCATCGAGGGACATCTGCAAATCCATTGCCAGGGTTTCCCTGACTATGACCTAGTCAAACTAGGTCCCAATCTGATGTAGTTTTCCAATGCATGTGTGCAGGCATTTCCTCTTTACCAGCAAGCTTGCCAGTCATAGCAGGGTATAATTTATATTTCATACTAACTAAATATTTTGCCAATTAAACCATATCATGATGTGGAGGTGTACAGCCTGGTAACACAGAAACATGTGAAATGATGTGGTCAGGACTGCAAACGTTTGGACTCACTTTGTATGTCATACCATTTTCCTGTGGGCCAAGGTGACTGCTGGTCACCACTGTGTCTTTTTGTCTGGGATCCTTTCACCACAGAGTGCTGTCCCCATGATAAGAAAAACTCTATTATATTTGTTTCTTCGCCTACAAACAGGGTTCTAAAATTCTAATGTTTGTCTGTTTGTCTGACTGTCTATCTCCCTCCTTGACTGCCTCCTCCTCCTCCTCCTCCTCCTCCTCCTCCTCCATCTTCATTTTCATCTGTATATCTATCTATACTTGGGAAATAAAAATATATGATATGGATAAAGGTCCTCTCTTACCCATATAAGACTCATCTCCATCTACCCCCCACCCTCCCACTTTGTTTAAGTTACATTGAAGGAGAAACTAACATGGCTCAATGAGGGTCAACCAAGGAAAAAAAAATCTACCTTTTCTTAAGTATATATCTTGGTTCTAAGAAATTCCTTCCAAAAAACCAGGCAGACTCTGTCAAGGTTGCATGGTATATCTCATTTCATGTTATCCTAAGGACTGAGCAATGGGTTACTTAGCAAGGACTGAGGAATGATTGTTTATCTTAAATGGGGCTGTACATGACCAACTGACACCTAATCTATAGTCAAACCTTCTATCCAATGTTAGCTTAATAGATTTTTCCCAGTGCATGCACTTTGCAGTATTGATTTGATAACCTTAGCAAACTCTATTAGAATGTAAAGATACTGAACTCAGAGTGCCCATTGTGTTCAGGTTCTGGTCTGTTAGGGTGTGCGATAGATAGACATGTCTTCCTTTCCAAAGAGTTAGATTTCTTATTCACTCAGACTGGTCTTCTAATTTCTCCTAAAGTTACTGGAGAAGGAAATACCTCTTCAATAACACTGGTAGTCTGGGGATGTTTTCCAATCCACGAGTATGCTACAGTGTTGAAAGACCCAGAACCATTTCCATAGGTCACATTCATAGGGGGGAAAAAAGTGAAGTGAAGAAGAGGAAGATATACACTGCCCATATTATGCAACATTTTCCTAACCCAGTAAAGAAAAAAATTATCTGTCCCTGTTAAGGTAAATATGAACTCAGTTGAAGGACTGATGTTTATGCCATCCAAAACACTTCACTTGTTTTGTCAAAAGGCAAGGAATATTTTCACTAAAATATTGTATTTGTTACATTGACTAGGACTCAGTCATCCCCATGGCCATAAAAATAATTTAAAAAAATAAAAATGTTGAAATATTTCTGTCAAGTTTTTTGTTTGTGGAGAGAAAAAAAACATCAAGTGGCTGGAATATGGGGAGATTCCTTACTACTGTACAAGTGACAGTTTCCTGCAAGAACTAAACTGTAGTCTGTGTTCTTTCTGAAGTACAGAAAAGTGAATCTGATGGAATGGAATGACCCTTCCTAGTACATAAGGTTAAAATGATCAATGCCTAGAGAGGTCAAAACAAACTAATGTATGCTAGCATGGTGTAGTAGTTTTAGTATTGACTATAACTCTGGAAATCAGGTTTCGTATCCTCACTCAGCCATGGAAATCCCTTCATGATCTTGAGCAAGTCACAGTCTTTCACCTCCAGAGGAAGGTAAAGGCAAATCCCCTTTGAACAAATCTTCCCAAGAAAACCCCATGATAGGCTAGCCTTAGGTTTCCCATCAGTCACAAATGAATTGAAGGCGTGCAACAACAGTATGTAAAACTGGGAAAGTGACCAAGATTAGAAATAGACTGGATTTGCCTGTCTTATGTTTAGAATGTTCCATTAGCTTGATTTGACCCTCAGGTCATATTCTTGAATATTTCTCATATATACTATGTATATATACTATGATTCATTAATACTGATTATTTGAAAAAAGAATTGTAATTTTCAACCTTGGTTTCAACAGGTTTTTTTTTAATGAAAAAAATTGCGTTATTTTGTAGTGGCATGTCTTTCAGTAATCTCTCTTTGAAACAATCAAAGTCGCTTTGCTAGTTCCCACAATTGGATTCTTTTACTGAAATCTCTGCTGTAGCTCTATTGACTTCACTGGAATTCTACAGAGAGAGAGGGAGGAGACATAAAAAGAGAGAGAGAGAGAGAGAGGGAGCACAGCTCATTTCACCAGTAGGACAATTGTTCCTTGCAGGCATTCAGACTTCTCTAATCAGTGATGTGGAATAAAAATATCTTATTCCCGTTAGATTGCAATTTTGCTAATTCATCATAATCAGAGCTTTGTCACAACTTGTTGCAATTGATGCACTACAGTCATTCATTCATATTTTGCAACAAATAGTGCATGGATTGGCAATTTTGGATGGCTGACAACCATCCATGGAGGCTCCATGCCAGACAACTAACTTTCTTTCTTTCTTTCTTTCTTTCTTTCTTTCTTTCTTTCTTTCTTTCTTTCTTTCTTTCTTTCTGAAAAGGTCATTTTGGGCCTCAAGCAGGTTAAGGAACTGAGATAAATAGACTTTAACTGTCCAACTTTTCATATGGATCCTGTGAGCGCCTAAAGTGGACCACACATGACCTTTGTTCCAAACTTTGTCCCCTGAATTAAGTTACATTATAGTTGTAATGCATAAAGGGAAAACCACACTCTTTCTGTGATGTGACTTCAACTTCTTAGTTACTCTTTTAGCTACTGATATCGTTTTAATTTTGATGAATTTTCTACCAAAAACCAGGAGAGCTTGTTGCATTCTTATAGTTCTTAAAAACTAGTTACTCTGGCTAATGAAAAAATAAGATTATCTTTTCACAATCCATTGGTGTAATAGTTACTAACATCATATGGGGCCTAAAAACAGTAACTGCAACTATTTACAGTCATCCCTCCACATTCACTAGGTTTAGGAGCACAGGGCCCCTGTGAAGGTGGAAAAATCATGAATCCCTCTTGGGCATCCCAAACCATATCTAATACAAAACAAAGTATGATCACTATATTCAAACCACCACGGATTCCTCTGAGGCATCAGGGTTCCTTCACAGTGCAGAAGTGGTTGGTTGGTGGGGCTTACTGCCACCTCCACTGCTGCCCCACACCTTTTTTAATAGGGACTTGCAACCCTCATTCACAGTTTTTCAGTCTCATGAGGCTTGCAGTACCTATTAAAAGTGGCATAGGAAGGCAGCAGAGGTGACAGCAAACAATCCGTGTATAGTCCAATCTGCAAAAGTGAAACCAGCAAATCTGGAGGGATGACTGTGCTTCTTAAAAATAACTTTCCAGGTTCAGAGCACACCATTCTCTCTCAGTCTCCATTTCTGCAACCCTGGAGGGGTAATGTATTAGCTTGCCTCATAGAGCTGTTGTAAATGTTGCAGAGATTCAATAAAGGCATTGTGGACACAGAACAGAACAGAAGAAGTAGGGAGCCTATGGCCATCAAATTTTGTTGAACTTCAGCTCCCATTGGTACTAACTACTGTACCAAATTTCCATGCATGATAACATTTTTTGTTCAACCAAATCTAGAGGACAACAGGTTGCCCAATCAATATTATGCACATATTAAACAATATTATTGGCAGGCCCATTCTGCTTATATCTCTCTGTAAAAAGATGCATACCTAATTTAATCTTCTTGATATAAACTCAGAGCTGGAGCTTGATTGCCAAACAACATTGTTTGAGAAAGACAGAATATCCCAAACAGAGCCAAGGAAAGAAAGATACCATAGTGGTTTGCAAGTTGTTTATTTATTCAGTCATTTGTTCATCACTGAATTAGTGTCCTTAGAGAAAAAACAGTTCTGGATATATTATATTCCACACCTTGAAGCTGTATTCCTCATTCTTCTTAAACAATAAAGTTACAAGCAAACCCAAATTAAAGTTGGTAGTATGTGTAACAGTGCAGCTTATTGCTAAAACTATTTGTGCCTCTATCGTACATGTTCTTATGCTTGTGTTTACTTGTAAAATATTACCATAAAAATCAAACTATCAGACAATTAAAGTTTACAAATGGGACGAATGTGCATTACTGCATCAACATTGTAATTTAGTGACAGATATTGTCTGGTATACTGCAATGGCCCACAGCCAGATGAGACACTGCACAGATGGTCTGTGCACCTGCAAGTGATTGGAAAGTCCCTTCTCCCTCCCCCACCTTTTTGCTTTTTTTTTTTTTGCTTTGGTAGAGCTATATTTAGATTTCGTGGGGAGCCTGTTCTGAATGTTTTCTGGACGTTAAATGTGACGCCCAGAAATTGGGACTTCCAAAAATCATTTCTTTTCTTTACTTCTCCCCGGTAATGCAAAACAGTGAATTATTATTAGCAATTTTTTTTTAAAAAAATAGAAAACTTTTAAAGGTAAGCACAAATCAACTCAAACATAAGTCAACATGTAAATGTCTTAGAAAATTCTGACCTTCTTTATAAGTGCAGCAAAATCTGAGGGAAATTTGAAAGATCCTCCCCAGAGAAAGAGGCAAGGAGTTTCATGGACAGTGAAAGGAGTTCTGAAATTGTTAAGGAAAGCTTTCTCAGATCCATAAGGTGCTATATGACATTTTTGCTAAAATGTCAGATTTGGATGTTCTTCCTCAGGTAGAAGGTCTGAGTAATTTTAAATCAGTCTCAAACATATTTAACAAAATCAGAGCTATGTATTAGCCAGACTAAACATAATCTGTAGCTAATTATGGAGTACAGTTATACAGGCACCATGGACTTTTAAAAGGATAAACAAATTGTCCAGGGGCAAATCAAATCTGAACTCTCTGTAGAAGACAAAGTTACTAAACTGAAGCTATCATACTGAAATGAAATGATGTGACTCACTGGAAAAGAGGACTGTGATCTGTAAAATGGAAGACAATAAGAAAAAGGGAAGACCACATTATGGGTAGATTGACTAAATAAACCTATGTTTCTGTTACCATACCCTACAGACCCACTCTGTAGGTTGTGGTAATTTCATAATTGGACATATTTAAAGCTGAAAAACATGTTTGAAAATATGCTGGCTATAAGTATGTTGCCAGGTCAGGATGAACTCAGATATGATCAGGTCATAAGTTCAGAGAGGATTAGGTGGAAAGCCTAATTCTAAAGGGCTTGTGATAATTCTTTCAAAACTGCAGCTACAAGCAATCCTGAAAACAATAGAAGACAGAACCCAGGTGAAACAATCAGGGACCCTAGTGTGAGCATAACCCACAGAGACCTTTCCTTTTCATCCTATCTGACCAAAACATTAAGAGACTGTCATGATTCCCCTCAATTTTTTGTTATCTAGAGTTAAGACAATTGGTCATTCTGGACTTGTCAGCCTTGTGAGAAAGCCATTACTACTTTGTCCATGTATCTTCTGTCAGGGTAAGAAATAGGGTATAAAATCCCCTGCTCCAGTCCCAGTAAATTGTAGTACATGATAGTACATTATAGTACATTGGATGTCAGGAATCTGTCCCTGCCGAGCAGCAGCCAGCAAGGGAGGAGAGAGAACAGGAATACTTGGAAAGTCCGAATATACCAAAACCCCAGGAAAACACAAGTCGAGCCAGGTCAAGGTCCAGTCCAAAGGTTCAGGAGGCAGAGATCTGTCCAGAGGGTTTCAGGGAGCAGGAGACATGAAGGTTGTGAGGGCTTGCTAATAATTTGTGCAAGCAAGGAGCAGCCACTCCTGCAGACTTAAATAGCCCCGGTGAGCAGGTGCTGCTTGTTATTGTTTCCTCAGCCTAGTCCATGCAGCCTCCCTCTGAGCAGTCCATTTCAGCCTTCTGCATGGTTGAGGGCTGATGGGCACAGCTGGCTGCAACTCCTCTGCACCACTGCTGGTTCCCTCTCCGTCAAGAGCTGGCTGAGGCAACTCTGTCTCTGTTTGAACTTGCAGTGCAGGGGATCTTTGCAGGTTGACTTGCTCACTCCCTGGCTTGGCCCCCTGCACAATCAGTTGCTCCTCAATCACCACAGCATCATCTATCACATTGGGCATGTTATGCAGCATGGAGAATCCTATTCCTCTGTGCTACCCTCAGATGCTGTCTGAGCCACTTCATTTCAACCTTCAGGACTGGTAACCATCATCCTTTTCACCCAACCACTCTCTATCCAAACTTCCTTGCCTCACTTTCTGATAGCCTTGTATGGTTCTTGAGAATCCAAATAATATACTCTGTTTACCTTTGAACTGGAGTCCTCTTTACAGTTAGTACTGTGAAACAAGTACTCACACAAGAGAAAGATCCTGCCATTACCCTCCTCTTGCAAGTCTCCTTTAAGCTATAATTTCCCAAAATTATAGAGATGCTGGCATTAAAGTTGGATCTCAAAGTCCTCCACCTCTTAGGGTAACAACTTGGAACTTGCAAGACATGAACAGAGTTATTCATGACCTAGATTTTTGGAAGTCTCTCATTGATTAGATCACCATAAGTAAAGTTGACTTGTTGACAAATAGTAGTAGGTGAATAAACCTAATTTTGAGGAGGCATTAAAACCAAGATTGATGTTGTCATGCACCTGATAACCTACAAAGTATGGCCATATGTTTGGTTTCATAGATCATGAGTAGGGCTATATAGAGACAACATATTTTCTCATGTTGTGACCTTTTTTTAGTTTCTAATTAATATATGAATTTCAAAAACTTTGAAGAACAAGTATGAATAATTTCCGTCTGGGACAGGTTAGCAGGCTCAAAAAAACAGGGTCTCATCACTGTACTGATGGTACCCTCACTCCAAATCTCTCAGTGACTTCATTCAGTTGTTTCATGTGGTTCTTGAAAGCAGGAAAGATATACAGAAGCTTGCAGGACCAGAAAGTATAAATGCTGAGGAATATGGCTGCCATGTTGGCCACATCCCATTCCCTGAATTTTCAAAGCTAAACTCTAAGAGCAGAGGTCACATCTTTGTGATGTCAAAGACGGGGCTGAAACCTGTTTTGAAAATAAGCATGAAAAGAAATTATATACATGAACATGTAATCCATGTACAACTCAATAAACGAGGTAATATGGCAATGAAGAACCAGGAAATAAACGAACAAACCATTTTAGTGGTTTGATGTCTAATAACTGTAGTGGCTGCACAGCTCCTAATATGGGTTGAATCTTGCGTAGCCTTATTTATAGCATGGATGACACACAAAGAGTTTAACCACACAAACCTGGTGCTGCTTTTTGAACTTATGGAAGTGTCACTGCCAAGCCATTGGTATTAAGTTCCTCCTCCCAAGCTTTGTATTCCTGCTGTAAAGCCTTGAGGAGGACTTATGAGTAGTAACACTGGTTCTCCACTCTTTATCTTGCTCCAAACGGCATGATGCAGTTCAAAGTTTGTAAACCTAGCAGTTCTGTTCTGGCTCCTCTCCTCTCATGCCTGAACTTTCGGAACTCAAGTGTTGCTCAGGCACAACACACCCTTTTCTACACAATGCATTCTGGTAGCAGCTAGGAACGGATGGAGTTTGGGGAATTAGGATTTACAACAACCTCTTTCACAAAATCGCCCTTTCTGTAGCACTAGTACAACTTACTCTTTCTCATCACTTGAAGACCTGGAGAAGCATAGAGTTCACCTGGGACTTCAACTAATACCTTAAGACCTAGCAACTCCTATTGGAATGAACTGAATGAACCACACACACACACACACACACACACACACACACATTCTTACTGGCCTATAGCCATACCACCCTGAACACGCCTGATCCCATTTTACTGTGGAAATGTGTTAGTTCCACTCATTCTTCAGAATATCCCATCGATGGGCTAAAAAGTTGAAGTTATGAAAGACCCACTTAAACTTACAAAAGTATTACCAAAAATGTCATGTAAAAGAGTGAAATCTAGTAATGTGAAATCATATATTATTACAAGCTGGATTTCTTTGGACTTGACTGGAGTACAAAAGATGAATAGAAAATACTGATCTTCTTTGATCTTTTCCACTTCAGGGCACAAATACTTGTGAGCTTCATCCACTGTATTGTTCTTTTACAAATCAATATGCTGAAAATTGATTTTATCTTTGCTTTACTCACATGCCTTTTAGTTTTATATTCCAAGGAAATTTGAAGTTAGAACTAAAATGTCTTTTTTGCCTTCAATAGTAACTACTGCCAAAAAGATGGCAATTAATTTATTATTTCATATTCTCTGTTACACAACTTAATAAAACTACTGTGTCTGGCTTTCCAGGTCCATTGTAAACATTCTCAGAATATTTATTTTGATAACATGCAAACACATCAGTAAGCATTTTTTCTACACATATTCCTCTTCCTTTTCTCTCTTTTGATGACCAGCCATGAAATCATGAGACCAAACACAGAACACTGTGTTAAATAAGGGCCATATTATTTAGACTAACCTATTTAAGTTTTGTTGGCTTAGAAATGAAGGAAGAGGGGAGAGCAACCTGATGTGAGTCCAGCTGAAACTTTGACCACTTACTTTGCCTCCCCTTGAGCAAAGCACCTCAGCCCAGAGGGCAATCCAATCCGAATACTTGGGTTGCTCCTCAACTGGCTATAATTGGAATATAGCCCAAGGAATTCTCACCCAAGTTGCAGAACTCTACTAGTGAGAGCCCAAATTTCAGAGTAGACTCAAGGGTAGCCTCCTTTCCCTGGGATGCAGAATCCTAAAGAAGTAGTTCCTGAGCCATTGAATACATCAAAAATGTTCCAAAAATGTACATGAAAGTATTTTATCCCCCCCAAACACTACCTTCCATGGACAAAGTACAAGTGTCTGCTTAGTTCCTTTCCCTCACCAGGCCAGCCAACATGGCCCTCACCCCTTAGGGCCAATTCCCCAGAAACAACATATCTCACCTTCCAACAAATGAGTGCCATCAGCCCTGTATTGCTCTGGTCACTGGAAAACTATGGCCCTTTCTACACCTTACCTTTTTTCAGCACTGAGGTGTGGTGATTGTGCGAGCAGCCTCCAGCGAGAGGCTCTCGTGTACCCGCTGCTTCAGCTCCACACAGCTCCTGAGCAAGTAGTGTGAGAGCCCCACCTCTTCCTTCCACAGCACAGCCTGGGAGTTTCCCAGGCTGTGCTGGGAGAAGAAGCGTGACCGCCATGGCTCTGGAGGCTTCGCATGCACAGCAAGTGTGCATGGGGCCCTGGAGCAATGCGTGATCATGCACCATTTTTGACTGAAAGCCAAAAATGAAAAAAGTGCACGAGTGGTGCCTGCCCTACCCTGGAGTGTTGCACGATTGTGAGTGTGTCATGCAGATCACTCCTCACAATTGTGCAACACTCCAGGAGCCCTTTTGCATGGCAAATGCCATGCGAAAAGGGCCAGTGTTAGGACCTGAAAAAAGCAGCCTAACTCCCTAGTTAGGGCATTGAGAAGCTCACTATTTGACCTCCTGTGAGCACAGTCAATGTTTTTTCTAATTATCTATCCCTGAAAAACTTCTCAGGTAAAGGGAAAATCCAGGCCAATGACTTTGTATAACTCAAAGCCTATAAAACAAGGGCCTTGCCAAGCCATTCTCACTGAAGTGAATGACTGAAATATTAAGGGGAACCCCAGTGTGCTCCTTGAACTAAAGAGGCAACAAATTGCTCCACTGGAGGTCTCTTCTCCCAAGGCGCTTCACAACGACAACAGCGCTGAACCCCAGGTAAACTCTAAAACTGGCAACCTGAAGCTTGGTGTGCCAGACAGTAAAACCATATTATGGCCATAGTTCAAGACCCATCATCTCACCACACAGCACCTAGAAACTGATAAGGAAACAAAAATAACATTAATATAACAAAAATACCTTCCTGAAGAGAACATATATATGTTGTAGCCACAGTCAGCTTTGAGTGCCTAAGGCACTGGATCACTTGAAATCCTAAGCCCATTACAAAAATGGTGGAGGTAGCACCAGTCCTAAAATAATGGGCACCAAACTTAACTCTGTGAAGGCCCAAGTGCTGCAAAGGCTTTCAGGTAGCCATCCAAAGCTGATACTGGTGTCAGATACCTGAAAATGTGACAAAATGATAATCCCAGTCTAGGCCCCTAATATGGTGTACATAACATTGCAGAGCATGAAGAGGACACAAAAGTCTCAATGGAACTTACACATGCAGGAAAAAATTCTTCCCACTCAGACCAGCTTGAGCCTTTTGCATGATATGGCTAATATCAATCAATCAATAATTTTATTATGGTTGTAGACCAGCATGAGAAGAAATAACAAATTTTGGCTTAAAACACATAAAATAGGAAATGCGTAAAACAGAGTGGCATAAAACACAATGCAATAAATACAATAAATACTTAAAATTCACATGTGGTAATAGTTTAGCTAAAATCATTTATAAATAGTCCCACATGTACATTAAAATCCTTTATCTGAGTCAGTGTATTAACTTCTTTATAACTCCCTTGGGTAGCTGGTTCTATACTACTGTTCTCTACTGCCAGTTTGTTATCTGCCTATGATTGGCAATGGCAGATGCACAAAATCTAGTGACCTTGTTTGTGATATGTGAGTCCTGGTCAGCAAGTAGATAGGAAATTTAAAATGTTTCTGTTCTGCCAGGGATATTCTGGATGATAGGTGTAATTAGGGCAAGACACATACTGTGGTAAAAAGGGGCAGTGTAGAAAAACATGGTTAAGAGATTCTACTGCTCCATTAGCACAAGGACAACTATGGTCATGATGTGGGATTCTTCTGTATTTTCCTTCAAATACAGCAGATGATAAAGCATTAAATCATGCCAAAGTAAAAGCCCTCCTATACTTAGGAATTATTAGATTATTAAGGTAATTAGGGTGAGTAAAAGGTTTTGTAGTAATTCCTAAGGTAGGATATTTGGTGACTAGGCTCAAGTGTTTTTGGAACTCTTTATCTCTTATGCGCTGTTTGATGGCATATTTTGTACCGCTGAAGCCAAGGGCTATCAAAACATTGGGGGTGAACCCATATGTTAAAAGATTTTTATATAATGCTTGCTTCTATGAAGATTGAAATCCATGAGTTAGTGTTAGAGAGGCCGGCCTAGCTGGGCAAAAAATAAGTTTTAGCCAGTAATTGATCTTAAGAATCCAGGCAGGAGCCTCTGTAGAGGACAGGCCCACCTCTAGGTGCAAAACTTTATTAGGAACATAGCAGAGAGTGGTGAATATGCTTTGAAGGAATTTGGTTTGCAGTGCTTCAAATGAGTCAATGGTGAGTCTATGAATCTATGGTGCAAAGCTGTGAACCATAGAGCATTTGTGATAGAACCTTGGTTGTAAACACTTGGATAGCAGAAGGGATATGCTGACCTTTGGTATACGAAAATCTGAGCAGAGCTAGCATGTTCCTCTGTGCATTCTCTATTGTCATTTTCTTCTGGATTTTCCATGTCCCAGAAGACTGAAAAATTACACCAAGATACTTGTAATTTGTAATCTGTTCAGTAGGAGTCCCATTTATTTGCCATTTATGGATGGTCTTCTTTCTAGTAAACCATCACCTTTGTTTTATTATAGTTTATGGTTAGGGATTCATTACAACAATTGGCAAGTTTTTTCAGGAGTCTCCTTAAGCCTATTGCTAAAAACAATGAAAGCACTGTGTCATCTGCATATAGAAGGATTGATAGGGGGCACTTAGCTAGATTGGGGGGGTGAAAACTGGTACCTGTTAGGCTTTTGATCAGTGAGTTAATGTAAAAGTTAAATAGGGTGGGTGCTAGAATGCAACCCTGCTTAACTCCCCTAAAAGTAGGGACTAAATTGAAGAGGTACCCCAGGTAGTTATATCTTACCTGGAGATGAGTATTTTCATATAGGCCATGAATAAGCATGAACAGCCTTCTATCAATGGTGGCGTCTTCAAATTTCTTCCATAACCTGTTCCTAGAGATTAGATCAAAAGCCAACTTGAAATCGATAAAGGCCACATAAAGCCCCCCTCCCAGATGAAGATGTATATTTTTCCACCAAATGTTGGAAAACGAGACCCTGATCTGTCATTGAATATCTACTTCTGAGGTCAGCTTGTTCCTCATCCAATACGTTTTCCTGTTCTAACCAGTCCAGCAGTTTTGAGTGCAAGTGACTTGCATACAGCTTGCTAATAATATTTAGCAAGCTGGTCAGTCTGTAATTTGCTGGGTCTGATCGGTTTCCTTTTTTGTAAATGGGTATAATATTTGATAACTCCCAGTCCAAAGGGAAAATAGCTGAAAGATCAATTCAAGTGAAAAGCTGAGCTAAAACTGGGGTCCACCAGCCTAAGTTTTCTTTAAGCAGTTCTGGAGGAATATTGTCACTTCCTGGAGCTTTATTTGATTTTAGCTGTGAACTTAATGTAGACACCACAGCCTCTGTGACTGGAGGTCATTCAGGTAGATTGCTAGCATCAACTTTTGCATCACACACATGAGTATGCTCCTTAGCATAGATACTGTGGAAGTGAGCTTCCCATAAGAATGCTTGGACACTGTTAGCCATTATGAGAACAGAATTATGAAAGCCTTCTGCTACTATCCTCCAAAATATGGTTGAATCATGCATCCTGGATGGATATGGCTACTATAAGAATGCTGACCCTGAATTGGGCAAATAGAGGTCATTAGATTTATCCACAACTGCGAATGTATTTGATCCCATCTCAAAGTAGGGTTCATAGCTACCTGCATCCTAAAAGCCTCATCAAAAGGAAGCCATACTGGTCCTGTGAAGTCCACATAGGACCTATGAACAGATAAACGATTACATCCTCTTTGCCTGGACTTTAGCAATAATGCTGGCATAAATGAAAAAGACAAAACCCAATGTCTCCAGGTCCTCTTGGATTTGTGCTTTTGAACCATCTCCTACTCATTCAGTATCTTCCAATCCTTCTTTTCTATCTCCTTATGCAGGAAAGAGAAAATGTCAACATATTCCCATAAAGTATCTTGTCAATCATCACCTGCAACAAATGATCTCTTAAAGCCATATTCAGGCCACCAAAAGGAATGGCTCTCTACCCACCCCACTATAAGACACTGTATACTCCACAGAGATCCAGAAGGCCACGGCAGACAACCAACTATCAGCATAAAAGATATCTGGGGATGGGGATATTTTAGAGGAGACAGCAGTTTATCTGAACTGCCATCATGTGCTACCATAGCCTTACCACCAACAGGTTGTTTGCTAGCAGATCCTCCCAATCCAATTGGCTTAGTCTACCCTGCCAATGGTCAATGTTGTGTGTCAAACTTCCCTACACTTTGTGAAATTATAGTAGGTGTTGTATGATTTCTCAGATCACCAGATGTTCATTGCTCAGAACTTTCTGCTCCATATGCAGCCACTGGCAAAACTTGCTCATCGTCCCCAAGGATTGTATCCTCATATTCCAGGAGGTGCTTGTCCAATGGGATAAAATCATATTGTTAAAACTGCCCCTTTTTAGAAGACTATTTCTTTGAGCTCTTCCTAGAAACCCTTCTCCAAATCATCCATTTTCATCCAAACAACTATCTTCTTCATCAGAAGAAACTGGAGACATGGGGGTGGGGAGTTCCCTCACTGCTTCTTATCAGGCCCCTTAACTTCTGAGTTACCCAAATCCTTCCTAGATGCCATTATACAAAAGATAAATTGTTACTAGTCCAACAGTCAAACTGTAATGTGGCATATGAAGCCCAGGTCAACACAACAATAAAGTGATTCCTAGTACAACTCTTAAACAATCAGGATGTGTGTTAAATATAGATTAACAACCATATTATTGTCAACAAAAACCTAGCCCCGTCCAACAACTATCCAAAAGAATAGGACAATAGCCATGGCTAACAACACAATGCCCAACCAGGCCAAGTGGGCCTAATCAAGCCACTCACCAATTAACCTACAGAACTAAGAAGCCTAACACAAGGTTCTTTACCAGGCCTACAGTTAAATTTATTCCACTACTAGGCCTGTCTTATGTTTGAAACTAGCAAGACCTAAAACAGCTAGGCCACTAAAGCTTAAGGCAGTAACCAAAAAAAAAAAAAACAAAAAAAAACAACGACAGCCAAACTACAAGGAAAATGGTGTCACCTATGTGCTAGACAAAACAAAGACCCATATGCTATTCAGCACCCACATTCTGAACAAAATGGCAACATCAACACTTCATACAAAATGTCAGCATCAATATGGTGATGCCTTCATGAATAAGCAAAATTGAGGTGCCCACACACTCCAACAAAATGGCAGTCCCTGAGCAAACAAAATGACAGCACTCATGTATCTAACCAAAATGCCTTTCCTCAGTAGCCCAAAATGTTTGAACAAAATGGCCACATGCATGCACAAGAACAAGCAATAAAAAATGGCTGTAGGAGGTAAGCACACATAAACACTAATGCCGAACAGCCACCATAGGCAAGCATACATTAAAAAAAAAAATTGCCAAATTATAATTGAAAGGAATTAAAAATAATGAGCATAAAATCACTTTACTTGTGACCCTGCATCCACTATCACCATCCCTCAAGGGAACAAGAAACCAAAAAGATGCAACCGCAAACCAATTCAAGGCAAGAAAATGCAAATCTCACTCAGTGATAAGCTAGAAAAAATAATGGGAGAATTAAATGTGCAACCAGTGCTAACTCCTATACTGTTAAGGCTAATGAAAGCAAACGTTACAATCATCACATGAAGAATGAATCCCAACGGGGAAAATAATAATGCTGAAGTCCCTCCCCCCTGACCAAATGGGCCAGCAGTATGCATGAAGCAACCCCTTCCCCCATGATTTAACAAAGAATCACCAAAAGTATCAAATTGAAAAATTAAAGATCCTTAAAGCAATCCACACCCCAAAAAACATTATAGCTACACGATTAACAGAAATAGTAAGGATTAACAGAAACAATGCAGAACAAAAGCCTTCATGCTGCCCTATCAATCTCTTAGAACAAGACCTTTAGCCCACAGTAGAAAATGACATCCCAGATATTCAAGCAGCAACAATCCAAAAAGGGTATGTGAAGGAGTGAGCAGGCTTAAGTAGCCTACAGCTCTGCCCTGTCACATGAAGTGATCTGGCATTTAGTGCCAGTCACAGAGCACTCTAGTGTCTCCCATGGAGGCCATCAAGCTACTATTGTCTTCTACAATGCCATTTAGTACATAGGTCCAGGCAAGCATTCTAACTATAAGTGGTTTGAAATATTTCTCAAATTGAATCTTTTACAAAAACTTCATTCAGTAGATTTTTAACAGGCTATTCTAATGTAACATTGATTTTAAAAACTACATTTTTAAATCTTAGAAAACTGTAAGCAGAAACTGGGAGGAAAATTCCAGACATTGTCTCAACCATATCATCCCAAATTCTTTCTTATCCTACTGAGTACTCAAGAGCCTTGAAGACATCATTGTCCAAATGGTCTCTTTGTGGCACATAGGCAAATGGTGGGCTGTGTGAACAGAATGGTGGATGGGAAGGGTTTTTTGTTTCATCCACAATGACTCTTATTACTCTATTTATTTTTTTCAGGTGCATGAAACTTCTCAGAGAGATAGAGAAAGAGGTCCCTTTTTGAGTATCCAAAGGATAGGCTGTCCACCTTTACCATCTCCCTTTTTGATCACTTACCAGTGTGATAAAGAGTCTTAGCATAGTCAAGAGTACAAGGCACTGCTTGAACAAAACAAAACAACAAAGTAATTAGAGCATTCTTCTGGCATTGACTGTGGTTCATGGGAGAATGTCAGAAACTATGGAAGATGGGGCTGCGGTTTATGGTAGCTCTAGAAACTTGAAATAGATTATGTGGTCACTTTGGGAGAGAGCTAAAGGAGAAAGATGAACCAAGTGGAAAAAGCTGTATGGAGAACAAGAGAATTGGGGAGCATGTAATGAAACATGAATGAAGTTGGGTACTTCATTTAAAGTTTGTGTGGAGAAGACAGAGAGAGGTGGGAAGTATGTGAAGAACGATGAAAGTGATGGAGAGTGCAGTGCAAAAGGGAAGGCAGCTGTGAGGAGGACATAAAGGACAAGGAAAATGCTGGGACCTTGACAATGCAGGACTCGGAAAAGATGTGACAAGAGGGAGGGAGCCAAGGATAGAGACAAATCCATTTAGTCTAGCTTCCTGTATTGAACCAGAATGTCTAACTAGAGACAGTATATGTGTTGACTGGGTGATTTTACAGGCTACCCTCACCCCCAGGATCAGGAACCTTGTTTGCCTGAAGATGTATAACTGCATGAATTACTGAAACTACATTTAATCATAACAGTTTACAGACTTTGTTCAACTCTTTCCTATTAACAGAAGTGTTTCCAGGATGCCACTATAAATAGATGGCAGTACTTAGCTATTTTGTTCACTTTTAGCAGTGATAATGGCAATAATAATAATAGTATAATGAAGGCGCTACTTTTCTTTTTTTCTACCATGCTATTAAATGTGTCTGGATCGTTGATTGACTATAAGATGGAGCTGATCGAACACTTAAACAAATTCATCAACTTTTTACACCCAATCTTCAGTCAGCCCTTTTGCACTCCATCCTCAAAGCTCTCAGATAGGTATAATGGCAAAACTGGCAAGGAGATGCAATGCATAATGCTGGTGACAATTGGCAGTGGAACCCAATGACTAGTTTGTCAGAGGAGAAAGGACTGTAATTGCTTTACATACAGAACCAAACCCATGCAACACAAGGTGCTCCAGAGAGGACTCAGTTTTGCTAGCCTCCATTGGAGGAGAGGCCAGTCTTGATGATGTCAGGTACAATGTTCCATTATGCCAGGTGTTTGCGGAAGAACAAGGGGATTTATTAGCTCTTTCCGCATCTCTTTAATTTTTTTTAGACGACACTTCAGCCCACTCTTCCATCTTTAGTCAATTTGGGTCATCTAAGAATCTTTGTCCCCCCTTTTTTTTTATCTTACACACATTGTATCTGGGACACTAAGTTAGTTGGCTTGGGGTGGTGTCTTTAAAGAGGTGGTCACTTGGCAGGAAGTGGGGAGAAATAAGTGTTACAGTGAGCACTCTGCCCCCTTTTTGGTGAGAGGAAGGGCTCTGGATCTGCCTTAATAGGTCGAGAGACACAGAGGGTTGGGAAGGGAGACTACCCTTGGAGCTGGCCTGGGGAGCTTTGTCCTCAATCTCTGCAATTGCGGGTGGGTGGGGTTCCTTGGGTCTGCCTCCTGGTAGATGACCAGATGTGAAGCAACCCAGATATTGGGTCACCCTTGGTGCTCAGGTTGTTTGCCTAAGGAAAGCCTGAGTTGGAAGTCATGGACTGACATCTGCCTTGACTGATACCACACTAGATTGTTCCCCTCTCTTGAACCTTTCCAGGTTCAACTCACTTTAAATGAGTTCTATATTATACAAAGTGGCCCTTTTCAACCTAATTATCTGTATCTGGTCTTGTTATTTCATAGTTTGTCAACAAAGCTTTGCTGTAGGCATTCTTCAACTAAATTCCCTCCATGCACTAAGAGTCGCTTCAAAGGAGAGTCCTGGTACTTGGAAACAGGTACCTGAGTACAATAAATCTATATAGTTTAGTAGAACAAGACACGAGCATTTGAACTGAGGCTTTCCCTCAGTGTTTAGGTGCTTTGGTATTTATAATTGTTGAGGAAATATACACCTCTCTGAATTAAGAAGAATGTGCAGACACCTCTTGCACTCCATTCCCCCCAACCACTTTTGTACCTTCTTTTTTCTGGATAACAAGGGAAAAGCTTTTTCCCTTTTAGTGTTGGTTTTCTTTCTTTTTTAAAAGTAACATTAAAGCAATATGGTCTACCTTGGACAATTATGATACCAAAATTCACACCCAATCTTTTCCATTATTACATTCATTAGAGTTCCAGATTTCAATCTCTTTATACAAGTTGAAAATCAGGGTTTATAAGAAATACATAAAATACACTATTATTCTTTGAAAATTACAACTTTATTTCTTGCTAAGAACCAGGACAACGAAATGCACAGTTCCATATGTCCTCGTTTTACTATCTCCAGATAAGGAATTTTATGTCAGTGTATTCACTTTTCAGGAACCAAACTGATTGAAAGAAACTGATCCCATTTCCAGGTGCAGTGATTTATTCTGTGATATATTATATTTTTATATTCATTAAAGCTACGATGCAAGATATTTTCAAGAAAATATGGTAAAGGTTTTAAGAAGGAAATTTCACTAGAAATCAGAGTGTTTAACAACGCTTCTGGATCTAAAACACATTTTACTTTGAATTCAGTGTTAAGAGAGAACTGAATAAAAACAGAAATGTGATGACATTTATGACTTCTACAATAAGATAAGATGAGATCTATATAATTGCAATAACTGCTGAGACAAAATCAGAGATTGAGAGGTATTATGTGTTCACATATTTTTACAAAATTACTGTCTAAGCATTATTACCATCCCTAATATTAACATTACTACTCTTTCTTTAAACCAGATCTAGTTCCTAGAAAGAAACATGAGAGAGTTCTGAAAGTTCTTGTGGTTGGTAGACAAGTTTATATACATCACTGGCAATGTAAGCATATAGCCCTGAATCAAGAATGGCCTGAAAAAAAAAAATATTGCCTCCTGTAATACCTTAAGCACAATTGATCTCTTTATAAAACATGGAAATCAGTATTTGGGCAGATAGAGGATTTCTAGTTACAAGCATATAGAGCAGTGGTTCTCAACCTATGGGACCCCAGATGTTTTTGGACTTCAGCTCCCAGAAGCCCTGAGCATTGACCATAGTGGCTGGGGCTTCTGGGAGCTGAAGTCCACAAACATCTGGGGACCCACAGGTTGAGAACCACTGATATAGAGGATTCCAAGATCATGATCACTTCAACTGGCTGAATGCTGTAATTAAATCCATATCTTCCTCATAATTAATTAATTCATTGGCTTCTGTCCTATTGGTAGAGTGGACCGCAGACTGGACCATGGAATAATTGCTAAGTACTGAGTCAACACGTTTGTAAATCCCATTGATAAAATGGATTTAAACCACCTGTGACTAACAGTAGGATTGACACTGTTGTCTTCTTTTTTGTTTTAACTTTTGTATGTTTTTCTATCTTTTTTTTTTTAATTAAGAGGATGATGTTTTGTAGTATTTCACAGGCAAAAAAACAAAGTGCTAGTTTCTCCCAAGTTACTGTGAAGACTAGACAAAGAGGAATTGGTAAAGATATTGGCCATTTCCTCACAGCGTTGCTGTCCTGCAACGAAGACATGTTGCTGATGGTCTGTGAATCATGTTTTCACATAATGTTACTGTGGTCCTGCTGCTGACGCATCCCCACACATCACAATCATGGGATATTCCATTAACAGAAAGAAAAGAAAAACATTAATAACCTGCAATCATGTGAAGCTCCTATTGCCAGCAGCCATGCCACTAAATTCCTAAGATCGTAATTCTTTTAAAGTCAAACAAAAATCAGAATTCCATGATATTCTTGCATAGTGTGGAAATTAGTCATTGTGCTTTAACTATAAGAATGATACAAGAATAGTTTTCCTCTCTGAGGAAAAAATAATCTTTTTAAAGTATATTTTGCATCCTTCAAATGCCGGCTAATCTGGGTAATAATTTTAGACACAAGTACTTGATAATAAATTGAAAATTCACCGTCCTCTAATTAGTATCAAGTTACTTATATCGTAACGTCAATAGATTAGTAATCTCACTTCTGCTAAAAAAATGCAAAGTGAGTGAAAAATAACTGAAATGTGAATGTCTCCTTATTTTGAAAAGTGCATAGTGGCCAGCTACAGATTAAGTACTCAGATTAAACTAAGTTTCTTGGTCCATCTCAGTTGTGTTGCAGGCCTGATTATGACACAACTGCCTTTATTATCCTATGGAAGCCAAGAAAAAGGTGGTAGAAACCAACTGTATAGATTCTCCCAGTCCTTTTGACAGATTTCATTTCCAGAGACCATGGCAACTTTCTGGAGCCTGCCTAAATTGTTCCCAAGTCCACCTGGACAACAGATACCAAACATTACTCCAGGTGACTTCTAAACTACAGTTAAATAATCAACCTCATTGAGGGGAATGATGCTCCTAAAGCAAATTTGACAAATTCATGAAGGATGAGGCTATCAGTGGAGGATATACATCCCCTTCAGTAGAAGAAAAAGCATGAACTGTTTATCAGTTGCTGGGGAGCACGAACAAGAGGATCCTGGGGAAAGGGTTTTTCATTCACTAGTACTTCGTGAGCTATCTGATGTGGGCAAGACCAAAACTATGTTTATGCCCACTGAGTACAAATGTTTCTTTCTTTACTGGAAACTTACCTTTTACTGACAGCCAATAAATCATAGGTTGATATTGATATATAGACTTTCAGTAGCACTGCCAACCACAAGTGTATGGCTGCAGTTTGAACAGAATGTTGGACTCTATACAGAATACTGTATCTAGCATGATTCTTTTAAGTGATCTGTCTAAAGAGCTATTTGTCTAAGAGTGCATGTTCATCAACTAAAATTATCTAAATACTCAGCAATGGGACTTTTGTTGAAGAAGGATTCAAATATGGGCCTGCATAAAAACCAGAAGGTGAATAAAAGTAACCTGGTTGCGGCATTCAAGGTTCTTATTCCTAAATGATAGAGTGTGTATCAAAGCTGGTCTTTGATACACACTCTCTTTGAAACCCCTGTGATCCACTGTCTGGTTTTATTGCCTTTGTCCAAATTACCCACACATGATTTATGTCAGCCAGTGAGAGTTTTTCCCCTTCTTATGGGGAAATATGCAAGCGGTGCCCATAATGAGTACACCTGCTTACTCATTTTTCATAAATTAATTTTTTTGTACACATTTTTCTGATTAATGAACAATTGTATATATTTTTTCAACTCTGCCATTCACATGTTTGTATGGTTTAGTTTATATTTAATTTCTCTGAGATGTACCTCACTTCTGAGATGCAGATGTGTGAATTTCTGAGGCATGGTACATTTTGTCTTACAATGTAATTCAGCACTATAAGGATTCTTTGAGAATCATGAAACCACCAACTTTTTTCCTACCACTGTTCAAAATCAGTCACTGCTAATTATTGCAATCAACAGGTGTGGTTTTGGAGTAACTTTTCCCCACATATGATTTACCCTTTCCCACAACATAATATCATACTCTTCAGATGTCCCAATTTGGCAAAGACAGTCCTGGTTAATGCTCTGTTATCCCACTTTTTCTGCTATTTTAAAATGTCCCAGTTTCTATCTCCTCCTCCCACTGTTCCTCTTTGTCTTTAGCCTACTTCAGTTGAGTAGTTTGCACTCAAGTTAACTCACAAGACACAAGAAATCTGTGTTTCCAAGTAGACTTAAACCAAAAGAAAATACTGCAGCTCTCCTAGCTTGTGTGATTTTTCTCATTAATGACTTTTTCCATCTTGGCCATACAGAGGCCCTTTTCACATGCCAGTCCTGTTGCAAAATGGCCTCGGAAGCATCATGTGATTGCGAGAACTCCTTGTAATTGCATGATGCTCCTGAGGCCATTTGGGGGCGATTGCGCATTATACCATTTTCGGCTCATTGCTCAAAATGATGCTCGATCATGTGTTGCCCAACATGCAATTACCTTGCATGCAGAGACTTCGGATGTTTGGCCATCATGCTTCCTTCCCCAGCACAGCCTGAGAAAGTATCTGGCTGCACTGTGGAAGGAAGGGACAGAGCGCTCAAGCTTCCTTCCAGCCCGCATGGAGCTGGTGCAGAGGGGAAGCAGAGGGGATGCGAGTGGCTCCCAGACAAAGCTTTTCACTTGATCCCCACATGATGCCAGTGGCACCAGGTAAGATGTGAAAAGGGCTGGAGATTTTATTTAGTCACATGGGTCCCAGTTTTCATCTGTGAAATGTTGGGGGGTTTGTAGTACTTGTTTCATATATATGTGTGCCTGTTTCACTTATGGATGTGTCAGAATCAGATGAACTTGAATTGGTCCATGCGAGCACCCAAGGTTACAACCTGCAGCTCACATATAATTTTTTAAAAAAACACTGAACATTCTTGGCATTGGGAAAGAAATCTAGCAAAGATGACTACAACAGTGTCATTCTTGCAATATATTGCTGCCACATATCTTTTAGGAAGCACTGGGTGAGATATAAAACTAGGAGTCAGAAAAAGTTTTTTTTTTTAAAAAAAAAAGACATAAAATGTCACTTCTTTTTCTCCTCTCTTGGCATTACCCTTATGTAGCATTGCCCTCACATGGGGAGAAATACATCACTTTTTAATGACATGATACTCTCAAGTAAAACAATTCAAAATTCTAATAACCATCCATATTTGCCTAAAGAATCAAATGGTAAGGACGGAAACTTACTTAAGAACCATGTTTTCAATATATGGCCTTTTCCACACTTTGTTTTTAAAATGGGGCAGTACGTCCTCCAGCGAGAACGTTTTCACTGGGGGGCGAACTAGGTCCAGACTACTTTCTGTAGTTTCAGACTTCAGCCCGCTCCGGAACAACCAGAACTGGTGGTTCGCCGTGCTATTGAAAGACTGCTTAAAATAGGTCTTTCAATAGCCCGGCGCACCCCAGTCCATCACTGCGCTCCTGTGTAGATATGCAGGCTTGCACCAGTGCGAGGCTGCAGATCTTCCGGGGCAGGCTTCTGGCTGGCGAGCTTCTCTGGTTGGTGGAGAGTCTCCACCAACCGGAAGCCTCCATTTTTGTCCCTGGAGCAGTGTGTAGCACGGGCATGCACTGCTCCTGATCAGCGTGGATCGTCAGAGGGAGCGCACCAGTCTGGTGAGTAAAAGACTGCCCCGTATTCTTCTCAAAGTGCAAAAAAGCCCTATGTCTCTTCAAACAAAGAGAATGGCATTTGGTTCAACACCAAAATGTTTGCATGGTATACATTTTTGCACAGGATTTTTGATGCTGTCATTTTGAATCACAGTTCCTCATAAGCCTGCTGGTGATCATGTATTTGAGGAGTTAATATAGTCAAGCTTGATCTGATATACATCTCTTCTTTGGTAGGTTCGGTATCTTGGGATATTAATAACGCAATAGATGAGAAGTTAATTTTCCAAAGTGCAGAGCTATAAAAACAAGGTCTGTCCAAACTCTCTGTATTAATAATTAAACTAGGGATGTATATGTGAAGTGCTTTTTAAGTAATGAACATAAGTCATAAATATTTAACAGTTGTGCTTATGAAAAATGTCCTAAATTATAGTGAAATGTTAACAAGGATGCCTTATACTTGACAGAACAATGCAGCTCATGAATATTTCAGAGGAGTCTGTCTGACAGGTGGAAGTGAATGAGACACATGCTACTCTTTTCCTCTCTATTAAGCTAACACTGCAACTCTGAGCTCCACACCTTTGTTCATTTACGTTGTAACATAGGCAGGCCTTTTCAAGTTTAATACGAAAGCAGCCTCTTTCCTAGGGCTAGCATTTATAGAAAGAAGATTGACCATGAAATCATTAGAAAAGGGTCTGGGCTAAATCTATGCTCAACAACATTATTGAAGTTATAAATAATACAGGAGGGAATGTATAACCTGCAAGTAAATTTAACAAAATTCATAAAAAATGTGAACAAGGGACAGAAAATAAATCCATTAGAGTCCCATTTCTCTGCAGAAGTATCAATTTTGCACTTTTCAGCATCAAAACTCATTTTTCCTTAGAGAGTCATACATTTTCAAGGTTTGTAATGCATTTTGGGGGGGGGGAGAACACATAGATAAAACCATACATGATTTGGGGAAAAAACTGCACAGCTATCATTTTGGTTAGAAGTTACTGCCTGGAATAAGAAATTAATTAATCAAGATGTATAGTTTCTAAGTTTCTTATTGATTCTAGCAATCTATGACAATGCAAATGAAAAACATTCAACATAAAGAACTTATACCTATATTACTGCATGTAACAAGGACAGACATAAAAAGGGCTTGGAAAAATTTGGAAGGTTTACCAATCTACCATTGACTGGATATAGTTGAGCCCCTTGCACTGTTGAAGAAATTGATATTTAAACTTTTTCTTGTCAGAGGCAAAACAACTTTAGAAACATTTGAGGTCACATGTAACCCATTTAGAATATATATGTTTCATGTAAATTCTGTACCTGGTCCACTCTCAAAATATATAGTGTTCTGGAAGCAATTGTGACACGCAATTGTAATATAGACTGGGTCCTAATGTTATCACCACTTGCAATCGTCTAATCTTAATTTTGTATTCATGTAATACCATATGTAGGAGGGGAAGTAAGAGGAAAGGCTAAATTTTTAGTGTTTTATTTTAAAACGTTAATAAAAATAAATGGCAGAAATTTCACACAGCTACAAATGTGTACAAAACATATATGTGTTTGTGTTGAGAAAAATGCACACACAAAATAGAGCTACAATTCAAATCAGAAAAGGTACAGAAAGAGAATGACAGTGGACTAGTTGGGGGGGGGATAAATGAAAATGACAGCAGTTTTTCATATCGTTGTTGTTGTTGTTGTTGTGTGCCTTAAAGTTGTTTCTGATTTAGGTGACTCTAAGATGAACCTATCACAAGGTTTTCTTGGGACTGAGAGTGTATGGCACGCACAAGGTCACTCAATGGATTTCCATGAGTGAGAGGGGAACGCAGTGGGTTTCCATGAATGAGAGGGGAATCAAATCCTGCTCTCTAGGTCCAACGTTAAAACTCTATGCTATACTGGCTCTTTCATGTCCTTATTTATTGGCAATTAATAAATTAATCAGCCTTCATTTCCCTTTTTTCTATGTGATATTCAAACAGTATGTGTGTGTGTGTGTGCAGGTGGGAGTAGAAGAGAGAGAAACAGAGAGAGACAGATATAGCCATATGAAATTCATGTTCTATCATATTATTTTGTTAAAACACCAGTTTAAGATATATAAAGCAACACTTAGAGGGATACATAACACTAAAAAAACACTAACAAACATAAGAAAAAAATCTGAAGTACCATTTGTGATGGTACTAGGTCAATTAAATGGCACAAGATGCACTGTGCTAGTTTTCAAAGTCCACTGACTTCTTCATCTGACAAAGACAGTTAAAAACCATTTGGGGGCATGCTTTTCATGTAAGAAATACCCCATTTTTCTCAACCTGACAAAATGGTGGGTTCCTAAGAATTTTGTTGCATTCTATCTACAAAATGGCCTGACATGTTGCACAGGACGGAGAAAGACCCAGTTCTCAAAAGAAAGTGCTTCATAATTGTCAATGGATTTTTTTTAAATTCTATTTATTTTACTTTTTCCTCTTTTCCCAATCAGCTTCTGGCACTAAGATGATGTGCCCTAAATTTTCTATCTGCATCAGCTCTTCATCTAGGCCACCACAAGCACCACAGCAAATACCATAGTTGAGATGCAGAACTGTGGTTCTAACACTGTCACTTTCTTTCTTCTGCATGATTTTTACTATCTTTGCCTGATAAAACTATGTGATATTTTTTTCCAGTTTTCAAATGATATAATAAAAGTATCACCACAGTACATATTTCAAATTTTAGTCTATGGCCAAACCAGCCCTGCATTTTAAAGAGAAATAAAAGGCTGCCACATGTTTTTTCTGCTGTATTGTCTCTGGAGTTAGGGAATTTCCCCTTCAGAGAAGTAAAGCAGATTGATCCAATTTGGTGGTGTTTTTTTTATTTTAAAAAAATAAGATGATGTGTCTAATTTGTTACATTTAGAAAGGAACTCTATATATAGTTGGTGGATTTTACTTTAAAGTTATGAGGATGTCAAATGTCAATTTACTCTTGAGCACACTTTTGATATTCTTAAACTATTATGAGAGGTTAAAATATATGTTCTTGTATATAGTCATGTATATTTTTTCTTTTCTTTTTGTTACTGCAGCTTCTAGGCTGCCTTGGCAATAGCATAAAGATATCCTTTTGATATCAATAATTCGGCTTTCTTCCACCTCCCCTCTCCACGTGTTTGTGAGGCCCCCGGACAAGCACGAAACTAGGTTCGGTGGCTGATTGCTGCAATATTCCTAAGCAATACAGGTAAGCCAGAAATAGCCAGATCGCCACTTCAGGAGACCTCCCAGCAAACACCCTATTATATATGCGCGCCGCCTACAAAGGACTCCCTGCCCCAAGCAGGTAACTTGACTAAGCTGAACTATCAACTGTCCAGCATCACCCATTTGCATATTGGCTGTACCTTTGTCAATTCGGACCTAACTCAATCATGTTAAATTTCGACCTTTCCGAGGCTTTGTCTCGCACCCGAAATCCATTGTTCTCACCAAGTACAGCATAGCCTGCACTCACACTTCTCCCTATAAAAACCCCTGATTCCGAGACCCTCCTAGGATCACTCCCGAGTTCCAGACTGCCTTGCTGCCTCTTTGTTTGGTGAGCCTCCCATCAGCTCCATGTGCTGAGCCACCTCGAACCCCAGCATCGCTCTCTATTCTCCCGGACTTCAGGACAGGTTTTGTATCACCCAATTCAACTATCACTCTGAAAAATCCCTCTGTGCCACTCCCACCTTTATTTTCTATAGTTATCTGAGTGAGTGAGTTGCATACACTGTTTGTCTGTATTTTAATAAAGATCTCATTTATTCTTTCAAAACGGTTTTCTTCTTGACTGGCCTGACCCTGTAGACATAGGGTTCAAGATCCTGCTAAGTTACCCTGTCTCTCGTAACGCTAAAGCAGTGATCAGAGCTAACTTTCCCCACTTACAGTTGAGCACATTTTTGGTGTCCCTCATGGGACCCCCAGTAAACAGGGTAACATTTTCCTTTGAAAATATCAGATACCAGGCATGGGAAAGGAGGTAGGTTTATCTGTGTCAGAGGAAATTTTCATCACTCAGACAACAATGCCTAAAAATGTATAGCAAAACTTGTGGTCCACCAAGTCAAAGCATCCCACCAAGTAGACTGATGTACCTCTTATGTTTGATTGAGACAGGGTGGGCATGTACAGCAAAAGAAACACTGTCATACTGAACAGACAGTGAGAGAGGATGAGTGTGATGAACCTGAAAGGGGGGGGGCTTCTTCACAGAGCGTGTTCTGTTGAAAAGTGATTGTTTGTTGAAATGGAACCTTCGACAGCCGGGGGGCAGGTGGAGAGAGTGGAATAATGAAATTTAACTGACAGTGGAGGGATTGAAGTCTAGCTTAGAGTTTGGGAGATGTATTAGGCTATTGTTGAAGAGATAGTGGATGGAAAAAACTGAGTGTTGGATTTGAGAGAGAAGAATTGTGCTTAGTTACAAAATAAGTTTTTACCTTGACAGTGGATTTAATAAAGATTTGTTTATATGTTTCCATACCTAAATGTTTCAAGAGAGTGTCATTTCTCTGGACTGGATTATATATGCTACCATTATTAGTAGTAGTACCATTATTACCGTTGTACCAAAAGAACTACATTGTACCAATAGAACTACATTCATTGAAGGGATAAATCCTTGCTTGTCTCTATATTTGAAAAGGGGCAGATTTAGGGAAACAAGTGGAGGGAGATAACCCTGGAAAGAGGAAGCCAATGGGGGACAAAAGGTAGAAGGTGCTGCATTCTCAGAAAGGAAGAATAGAAGCAGACCTGATTGCCATAGCCCTGGCTTGTCCAGAAATCTCCCTGGCTGTTCAGACCTGGACATAATGAGGTGTCAGGCTGGGCAGGACTGAGGTCCTTCACATTTAGCATCACCCTTTACTGAATCAATCGTTAGCTTTATTAAGCTTCCTAATGGTGAAGATAGCGGAGACTTCAAACACTCTGATAATGTTTATGTTCCACAGTCCTGGTCTATGTATAGGTATGCATAAAATAAATTTGTGTATGCATTCTGTTAACCACAAGGCATTGTCAACCTTTTTCTCTACAACTTAATGTTGAAAGCTATTTGGATATACAAATACTTAAGGATAGCCATTATTCATCTCATTTTTTGTCAATTACTTTCTCTCCTAACAGAACATTTGTCGTTTCCTACAGGTTAGTAGCCAAATTTCTAACACATATGTTGAATGCTGGTAAGTTGAAACATATTTATTCTGAATGTGTCTACATTTATATGTATGTAGAAATCACAAATATTAACAAGTTTCTACAGCAGTTAACTTTCTGTGGAAAATTTCTGGGTTCTATTACAATTTAGTATGCTGTCACTGAAGGAATACATGCCTTGGTTTTAGTTTGCATTGTATGCATAATTAAAAAGCTAGATAATTCAGAACTAAGAAAATAGGTGACTTGTATTTAAAAAGAAAACACTCTTGCAAAATGTACTACTACTATTCCCAATTTACTACTAGTTCCTTTCAAATTTTATCATATTTCTAGAATGAATTTCAATAAACAACCTATATTAGCATATGTCTGGTGTATAGTAGCTTCTGTAACGAAACAGTATTTTCTTGTAACATAGTAGCAATCATAGCTATGATTCTAGTTTCTATTCCATAAATCAATGGAGGCTTAATTTTTCTGGAACTTTCCATATTTTTTTATTTGCTGATTAACTGTCTTGATTAACTCTCCTGTGCAGAACCTAATCCCTCCCACCCACAAACCTTTTGTTAGCCAGCAGGAAAACAAAATGATGCCAAAACTATATGAATATTTGGTGATTTGTAAAAAGTAGCTGGTTCAGCAGCATTGAATGTGCAACTTTCGGAACACGTACTGTTTTCAGAAAATATTTGTTGCATTGCTGTAGAGAGATATGTCCTTATTTCCTGTGAAGCAAACTATGTCTCGGTAATTGTAGTTTCAGTGTGATTGTAACGTTAAAAATCTTGCAAATTTACAAGGCAATCCTAATGCTAGGTCAGAGTACTCTGAAAAATCTGAGTACTCCAACATCTTTGAAGCCCTGCTGGACTCCTGCTAGCCTAACTGAAGTGAAAGAGGAAATATATTTGTTGCTGTCACTCTGAGCATATCCAGAATTATCCTTGCCATGCCCCTATCTGTGGACTTTGCCTTCATCTGATGTTGGAATTATGATACTGGAAAGGAAAGGACCATGGGAAAATCAGTGGTAGGAAGTTCTGCTTCCAGTCTCAAAGGGGGACTTCCCATCAATTCTGTGACCACTGGAATACCATCCTAGAGACCACAGATTAGCATTGTTTCCATAAAGGTCACTTGCATCTGTTTTGCTGTTTTATGTCATTTCCTAAAGTATCAACAACCTGGATCTACTTATCTCTTCTACTCCCCCCTCTCAAACTTTGATAGTACATGTTGACACCACATCGCTCTTTTAGCATGTGTTTTAAAGAATTAGTTCAATTCAGTTGGAGAACAGGACTTGTTTAATAGTGGCATCTGTATTGCTTTATTAGCAACATCTGTCATGCTTACCTGTCTGCCTGCTGCCAGCAACAAAATACTGTCCCTGAAGGAAGGTGATGAAATTTGACTCATTAAATGTGTGAAATCCCCAGGTCACCCAGTGGGTTTCCATGTCTGAGTGGGGAATCAAACCTTGGTCTTCAGAGTCATAGTCTATTGCTCAAACTTAGCTGATTACATTTCCACACACACACACACACACACACACACACACTTGGAATTCTCTTTCCAAATAATTTGAAAGATAGAAACAGTGTTTAACTTTGATTGTCAGCTAAAAACATTTCTCTTTACCCAGACATTCTTTAAGTAGTAATTACAGTGTTGTCACTGCTCTTTTCTATGTCCTCATAGCTGAAACATTTTATTTTTTTTTAATTACTAGCAAAAACACTCAAGCTTGCCCAGCTTCAAAACCTATTAGAAGCACCTTCACCTCAGTGCTCTGTCTTCTCTCTCCCTCTCCCCTACTCTTTTTCTTTCCCATTGGCCTTTGTCTCTTATGAAGTGGCATTCATTTGATCTGTACCAGCTTCACCTTGCTCCTCTTCTAATCTTTTTGTTTGTTGCTGATCTTTAACTCCACTCTAGTATTTATTCAGCCTTTCTTTTAATGAATGCCCCTTGAACAACATGAACAACAGGTTTCCTCTCCCTCCCTCCCTCCCACATTCTAATTCTCAAAATCCATGCAGGCAGATTTATATTTTATGCAAATTACTTGCTGACTCTGCCAATCATGTGGGTCTTGAAAGAAGTTGCCAGTGAACTTCCCAAACCCAAACTAATTTCTAAAAATTAAAAGCTAATTTCCCATTTAGAAGAACATCTTTAAAAATCACTTTAACACAGAAAGCAGAAAGTTTGGTTTCCTTTATTTATTTTTTCCCCAATGCAGTGACACACAACTACAGTGCAAGATATTTTATGTGTGGCCTCTTTTATCTTCCACCTCACAGAACTGTTCTGTCTTCAGTGACTGCAGCAGATGCAGATATTCAGCAGATGGAGTTTTCCAAGGAATAGCCGTTCTTCAGAGTTTTAGATCCTGCATTATAGGTATCTAGAATTACTCAGCAGTATCTATACTCAGCATCATTGGCATCAACATAATGTTTATTTATATGTCACTTTATCCATAGTAAAGCAATGCTCATAATGGCTTACAATATTATCAGAGAAATGTTACATAAAAAATAACAACTTTTCAGATAATTGAACAATTACAACTCAATATTTAAATAATGTTATGAGAAATATAATAAAGTAATAAATACAAACTAGTTTACACTATCCATTAATAATACACACTAACAAAAATGAAATACTAAAATATTAGCCAACATATGTTATAGCTAAAAGTTGCCCCAGACACTACTTTCATAAGTCTCTGGGCACATCGAACAGCTGCCTTTGTGGACAGAACCATACAAGCTCCTTCACATGCTCCTCCCTTGGTTAGGTAGAAATGAGCCAGACAGAGGACCAGAATCTGGGATTGATATAGCTAATAACTGGATGATCTCATGGTCCTTCTGCAGCAACAACAGTCAATCAAAGCTCTGCTTTCCCAGACAAACTGAAAATAGGCCAGATAGAGAACTATTAGGATTCCCTTTTTGTTTGTCAGATTAATTATTCTAGTTCTCCAAATCCAGGAAGCCATGCCAGAGTTGGAAAACTCAATTTTAGACTGTTTCACCCAGAATTCCTCACTGGCTATGCTGTCTGGAGGATTCTTTGAGCTGTAGTCTAAGATGTAACTTATCTAGTGTTTGCTCTCTCTCTCTCTCTCTCTCTCTCACTCACACACACACACACGCACACACTTACACACATACATACACATTTGATGTCAAAAGCAGGCCACTGGCTTACACAACAGTAGGACCAATCATGTTCTTCTAGTCATGGTGAACCAGATTTAACTACCTGGACTCTTTGGGAAGATTCTTTCAGAAGATTTGTTGGAATCTTTGGGAAGATTTGAACCAAATCTCAAGGCTTCTTGTTCTCGAAGAGATCCCTTCTGCCACATAATTATCTCAAATCTAATGAGCCCAGCATCTGCTATCAAGTCCTGAAGGCCATAGACAGTCTAATCAATGAATTGAAATTAATCCATGTTAAAATCTTCTAGAGACTACTGGAGGGATGAAAGCAACTTTACATGATCTATAAGGAGACAGAAAAATGAATCAATGGCATGATTCATCCATTGTCAACAGGGACATAAAATCCTGGCTCACTCTGGCATTGGCCTCTTTGTTTCCTGACCAACTACTCTTCCACCCTGTGAGTCAGTGAAGACTTTGACTGGTTGTTTTGGGGGCAGACAGGATTTTTTGGCCTTGTTCACCTGATTGGCAGGACTGGAAAAAAAATGACAGGGAAGGTTTTCCATCTTGCTCTAATTGCCCACAGGATAGTGAGAATGTTTGCCTGAGTGTTGCAATTTAATAGGTCAAACAGGAACAGGTAATACAGAAAGGGGATTGGCATGGTAGGGTAGGTGGAGACCCAGTGACATTGTTTAGGATGTAAGTCTTGATTCCAGTCTGGCTCTTTGGGTTGGATAGATCTCATGATCTGTAAATGGAATGTCCCCTGAGGCTAGTCCAGACCATTTCTCCCCTTAGTTTGGAGTATGGGGGGATAGGGATAGGGCAGAATGTTGGACCAGCCATTGACTGACTATGAACTAATAGACTGACAGTGGGCTCAGGTAGCTCATCCTCACTTGGAAAGCAAGAGGTCACAGAGGACTTTTAACTTCTACCATTGTTCTGCACTAGCATAGGTCCTACTTCACAAGTTCTTCACAAGTTCTTATGAAAAACTCAAAAAGTGTTTATACTGTATCATGAATGCCCACTTCCTTCTTCTTAGTGGTTGTGCAGAGTGATGATACTCTGGGTGCTTGAAGTAGTCATGCATATGTCAGGTATCTGTGTGTCACTGCTGAGGATCTATGGTGGAGACCAAAGCCAGATAAGGAGAGAGACACACTATATTGCCAACATCATCATCATCACCACCACCACCACCACATTACAATCCTTGGTTGTTGTTGTTGTTTTTTTAAATTAAATTGCTTTATCTTGTTTGTATACCATACGATACGTGTATTACATTGTGGACTGCTTAGCAATTTTATCATGTCAAGAAATATACAAATATTACAATTAAATAAATGATTTATTTTTTTCTTTTAGGTTAGACTTCTGCCTTCTATGCTTAAAATAAAGTGAGGATGTAATCTGCTTGTTCCCCTAAGGATATATTTCAGTATGCACTCTTTTTGCTGCTTGCTTTCTTATTTTTATTTTTAGCCTTAAACATGCTGACAAAGCATCTGTTTCTTCTACTGACTTTCTAATTCACTGGATTTTAGATTTTTTTCCCTCCAGTACAAGCAAACTTTAGACCAAGTGTGGCATAGAGAGGATTTTTCTTCTGAAATGAAAAACAAACCCTTTCCCCAGCTAGTATAGTATATTCAGCATATCTAAGAGTCACCACTCTTTGCATGTTTTAGGAGATACTATACAACAGTTCAGCAAAACATCTAGGCGTACAATTTCCCCATGAGCTATTCAGCTATGTTTGAAAGATCCCCTTTTACATTCTTAACTCTAAACATTTGAAAGCTCACCTTCTAGAGGCAGTGCAATGGCACCTGTAATAAAGTGAATTCTGGATATTTCCTGCTGTAGCAAAGATAGGGCTGCCAGTATTATAAGAAAGTTCATAATGCAAGAGTTCAACATCTTTTTTTTAGTAAGACCATACTTTCATAGTGTGCATGTGTCAAACACATAGGTTTGCTTTGTGTTGATATGACATTATGCCAAAAAGTAAATAGATGTACTATATCTGTTTGCATTTGTGCCAGATAGAGCAAAATAAACCTTCCTATCTCATTATTTTAAAACCAGTGAAATGTCCAGTACCCTGAGGGGAATGTACAGTGGCAAACTGAACTTCACATGTAATGTATGGAAATATAGACTAGCCAGCCATGGTAAAAAGGGTGCAGGGGCAGGAGCTTGGACTATTATTGCAGAGAAATAAATTTGTCCTTGGCCTTAATGATAGTAAGATTTTAATAGTTGTGCTTAAACAACTTCTCCAGGTTGTACAGAAGCTATCCATGTGCTAAACCTTATTCCCAACAAAGTTTCAACACCTAGATAGCTACTATATGACTGGAACAGAGACACTTCTATTAAACCTCGTGGTAGATTCTCCATGCTGTAATAATGGAGCAACTAGCTACTTCTGGAATGAAGTGATGGATGCTTTTGTCACTGCAGTTGTAATGTTGTTCCCAAGCACAATCACATAATTTGTCATATATGTGAAAAAAATAAAACCACATTCAAGGACATCATTGACATGAGTGACAAGTGTCCCATGTCCATGCTTAGAGGCTCCAGTATCAGTGAGGAGAGAATGATTTCCTACATCATAGATTCCAGCTTATATACTTTTTGTAAATGGCAACACAGAATACTGCTTAGAAATTGTTCAAGTAAAATATTGTGAATAAATTAGATCAATTTGATTGTGGCTTCTCTCTTTCTTCTTTCGATCTGTTGCTCAAGTAGAAGCAATTCAATGGAATTTAAGCATGTCTGAAAACTCTTTAGTGCTAGAATACCCCCTTTTTAAGCAGTGAAAATAATAATTAAGCTGCATTATTTTCCATGTCTTCAACATTTGCAGCTTATGAACACTTTCAGTGTATTAACAAATGGTATATGAGAGCCAGAAATGACATGGCCTGGTAAAGTACATGAACACAATGTTGGTAGAATTTGCGAACCTGTAGAGAAGAAATACATAATGACATATTAAGAAAATTGTATTTCCAGTCCATTTACCTTGTTTCCATTAATTGTTTAAGGTTGTTTGAAAAAGAGAGGATAGAAGTTGCTGTATAATCAACATCTTTAATAACAATTGTTATTAATAACAATTAATAATTGTTTAATAACAATTGTTGTGCATTTGGCTTCATTTACACAGCTACCATTATGTGAATGAGTTTACTTTTACTTAACAAAAGGGATGTGTGTGTGTGTGTGTGTGTGTGTGTGCACGTGTATGTGTAAAAATATGTAGTTAAGTTTTCACATACAAATGCATTACCTATTTTAGAAAGGACATGTAGATTTCAATTTTCAAAATCACTTTAGCGATGAGATAAGCTGAGAAAATTGGAATCATATCTATATTTTGGGGCCATATTGAAATATCATTGCAGATATCTACCATGTCAATTACCAATACAATAGACAAGTCTATGAACAAGTAGGTCTCAATAAATTCAGGGGGTTTAGTCTGAAGTAAGTAGCCAGGGACAAAGGAGGACCAGAGCAGTCTTTCCTTGAGCTTATATCCCATGAAGAGGCATCCATGTGTGGATATGTACCCACTGAAAGCACAGACAAAGATAATGAGCGGGGGGGGGGGAATGCTGCTATGAGTGATTGTGCATATCACAGTGGCCATGTTGAAAGCTTCAAAACAGAGACACTAGTATGCTTGTCCATTATCTCTCTGTTGGCTAGTGCAAGCTGACTCTTTGTGTTGTGGAACTCTGTTGAGGGAATTAGCCTTTGTGTTTAGGCAGTCTTGAAAAGAAATGGGAATGTATACATCAATTTATCAGTTATCCCTCCCTCCCTCCCTCTATATGTGTATGTACTGGGATGAGTGTATGTAGGCCTTGCCATTTCTCTTTATTATGTGCCATTTAGGACATATTCTATGGAGTTTCTCCATCTTCTGCTTCCAATTTTGTAATCTATCTGACTTCTAGATTGCCATCAGGTGATGTCCATGTATACAGTTGCCTATTGGCTTGCTTGAAGAATGTGTTCTGTGATAACAAAATATTGGCTTCACAAAAGTAAATCAGTCACTCTCCTGTTTCATTTCTTAACCCTAGGCAAATTTTTGATTCTGCTCTGTTTCCTGCTTTTGCATTACAATTGTCAATCTCTGACAACAAGTCCTGTTTTAATGTGTGTTCATTTTCATCCTGAAGTCCAGAATAGAATCTTTCAAAGAGATAATATGGAGTGAGAACAGGTTATCACAAAATGATTGGAATTATTATTATTAGCAGTATTAGTATATTGTTTCCTCTGACTACTAACCTGTTTCTCCCTTTTCTTTGTTAGTATTAATAGATCTCCCTCAGTTCTCCTTAAAAATGGATGGAGGAGAGGGGACATCCTTGTCTGATTACTTATTTTATTGTTCCAGACAAAGAAGGGACATTCCACTTTGACATGTATCAGTTCTTTAGGGATTGGAGGACAAATCTAGGATTTCATTTCAGTACTGGATGGACATTGTAGAACAACTGTTGGAAACCACTGCAGGAGTGAAAGGGGGCTGGCTAAAATCCTGAATGTTTCCTCACAGTTCTGATTATTCCTTTCTATTTGTAGATCACCCCTTAGAGTGAGTGAAGTACCTTGCTTAAAACTAAATATCCATTATACAAATATAAGGATTTGATCCAGAAGAAGATTTTTTTTCACTCAAGAATGATACAACTCTTAACTTTTCAACAATAAGCCATTATGCTTTGAAATGTAATATACACATCCCATTATTGCCTACCTAATCCAGTAAAGAGGAAATTACTTAATAGAATGCTCTAAAAAAACTTATATAAATGTCATAAAGGAACCAGTTTATGTATTGGAAAACTGCCTGAATTGCTATATGCATATGAAAAGTCATGGTGTTGGGACATCTCGCTTGATGATATAGAGCAAAAGTGTTCCAAAGTCCTCATGATTGTGCTCTTCTCAATGACTGAAACTTTTCCATTAGGTTTCCTGAGAAGTGATGTGATTTTTGGAAGCATTAAGCTTTCCCCCACTTGCTTCAGTGTTCTAAGTGCCCAGAGGCTGCTTCTGTGTGAATTTTAGTTCTTTAAAAGGAACTATAAAAAGGAAACAAAGCCAGTCCTATGATTAAAGAGAATACATTACAGAGGCAGGTGAGAGACACCACTTGGAGCAGTTGAGATAAAAGATACATGGAGAGGTTTCTAATAGGAACACAGGAAATCATAGAACTGTATCAAAAATGTCAGCGTGGGTTACATTTTGGCATAGTAGGAAATGCTGGAGGTACATCTGTATAAATGGAAGTTAAAAGGGAAACACAGCCATGGACATATAAAGATCTTCTCTCATTAAGGAAGATGTTTTGAGTGTGATGGCACCTCTGGTAACTTTATTATAAAATCAAACTCAATGTTATTCAGACAAAAAAGAATGCTAGTAGAATTTATTGTATCTGAATAGCTAGCATTTAACCCAGTTAACCCACAAATCCTTAATAATCCATTGTCCGCTGACAAGGAAAATAGTATTTTTTTTCTTGGTATTATTAGCTCAATTATATTCTGTACCCTGTTCAAATCCTTCTTGATAAGTTTATCCGTTTTTTTTATAGACTGTTTTGGCTTACCTTGAAATTCTGCGGCTTTGCCCAAGAAACCTCTTTCAGATTTGCCTCAAATTTCACTTAGATGAAATGGATCTGGCAGCTGTAATAAGGGTGTGCAATTACCACCGAGTAAAGCCAAAAGTGAAATCTCAAGGTAAACTTTGAGATGACTAGAGAAAAGTAGTCAAGGGTTGTTTCCTATTGTGTGCCTTTAAGTTGTTTCTGACCTATGCCGGCCCTAATGTGAACCTACCATGGAGTTTCCTGGGACTGAGAGTGTGTGATCACCCAAGGTCACGCAGTGGGTTTCCATAGCTGAGTGGGATGGTATTTCAGGGATTCAGAAATAATTTCAATAAGAAATACCTCAGGATTCCACCAAGGACAAGAGTATTTTTCAAAGATTACTAGAATTAAATCTTCAGATTTTTTTCCCTTCGGTATGATCTGCTGAAATCAAATCATGTAAGAGCTCAATATCTACAAATGTTCACTTTTGCCCTTCTGAGAACTGCATTTACAGAATGATGTTTTCAAACTATGTCAATGGTTGTTTTGAATGGTAGATAAAGGTAAGTTCTGAGAAATTTAAGGCTCTCTATTTGTGGTGTGGGTGAGGTAGAGAACATTTTGCACTACCTACTCAGGTGCTAGCTTTATCAACACCCTAGGAAAAGATGTTTAAGACAGATTTTGGCTTCCTTACAGGGTAAGAACTCTTATGTGAAACTATGCTGGATACTGTGAGACTATGACATCAAACAGCTTTATTTGATAAAGCTGCTAACAGTATTGTGTTAGTTATGTGACAGATATTGCTATGGACTGTTCTGGAGATTCATTGATCTGATTTTTTTTTATGCATGTACATGTATATGTATGTAGACATTCTTTTAACTGGAATTTTATTGGATTGTAATGGATTTTAGCCAAATACAATAAATAATTGACTCAGATGGGGGTGGTATCTACCTGAATCAAGATCTTTAGCTGCCTTTCTCCTCCTTTGGAGGCTTCTTACTAAAATCACTGGCTTAGCTTTGATTTTCTCCTACTAGAATCTTTACCTAAGCTAGTCCTTGTTCCATTCAAGTTGAAATATTCCCCCAAATTTGTAATTCTAGCCGAAGAATCTCATTTGTTCATTTTTTTTCTCAAAGTTATGCTTCTGGCTGAGGATCTTGCTTAGCTTGTCCTGCTTGTGCTGTCACTGTTCCAGAAGGAGCTTCAACACTGCTTTAGCCAGGAGTGTTCTCTAACTTTCAATAAGAAAAGTCCAACAAGACCAAAGTAGAGGTAACTTCTGTCATCCCTAACATCTGTTTTTCAGAGAGTACTTTCCCTTCATGTTGCAGATCCCTAAAACTGCCACCCTCCAGTGCATGTGTGTGTGTTAGGGAACTTATTATATTGTACCTACTTCTGAACTTCTTTTCCACCCCCTCATCTGTTCCTTGTCTTAAAAACCCTTACATCTTAATCTCAGGTCCTTGGAGGCTTGCAAGTTTTCTCACTAGGGCCCTTTCCGCATGTGGAAAAGGAACCACACACAAACGGGACACATCAGACGTCTTCAGTGTCTGGGCGAGTTTATTGGGACGAGGAGCAGTGCGAGCTCATTGCTCCACACTGCTCCGGTGTCCAAAATGGCGGCTTCCAGTTTGTGGAGGCTCTCCACCAACCGGAGAAGCTCACCAGCCTAAGGCCTACCCCCGGCAGATCTGCAGGCATGTACTAGCGCACGCCAGCAAATGTGCACTGGAGCGCGGCGACAGAGTGACACGGAGTTGCGTGCTCCATGCTTTTTAAAAACCTCTAAAAAGAGGTTTTTAAAAAACACGCTGCACGAACAGTTCCGGTCGCTCCAGAGCAGACTGAGGTGTGGAACTGCAAAAAGTAGTCCTCCCCAGTCCACTCTATAGTGCAGAAGACCTCTGCTGGAGGTCGCTCTGCACCATTTTAATAGCCCAGTGTGGAAAGGGCCTGGGAGTTAATATTTCCGCATCCTAAAGTAAATGTGTTCTATTTTGCTTCTGCTGTTTACAATTTATGAAACTCTACCATAATTCTCCAGTGCAAATATTGTGTGTATCTGATCTCTGCATGTTTAATGAAAACCCCTTTGAGAGATTTCTGTGGGAAGCTGGTTCTTAATTCCAGTTTGCCTAACAAAAGCTACTGGCCAAAGTCACAAGATAGCTAATGTGGCTTTCAGATCTATTACAAACACATATATTTCCATTTCTCCATAGTGGGAGAGGCTGCATAGGTGAGACAACCTTTTCCCCAAAATTATACACAGGTAAATACAAACAATTAAAATTGAGTATAGTTGAAAAAATGTACACAAATACAGTTAATTGGAACAACCTACTGAAAAGATTCACAACATGAAAAATGCATTAAAATGTGTCCATTAGAGAAAGTATGTAACATACGGACAATTCCCCTTGTGGGAATATGCACAATTTTCCTTTGAGAAGCAAAAAAGAAAAACAGCTTGATACTGATGTTGGACAGGATGACAATATGGGTAGGATTTGGAGAAATGTTACAGAAATGTTACAAAAATGAAACTGACAGATTTTTGCCTCCTTAATGCACACACTCATCAGCATCCCTTTTGGGTTTATTTTTGCTTTTATATCATATTGATGCTTGAGCTAATCTCTGTCTCTTACTCTACTTTCTCATCTTTGTAACACAGACAAATATCAATATCCTGTGTCTTGCCAGTCAACAAGTGCTTTTTACTACCATGTGCTGCAGACTGCTGTAGCCTTTGATATGGTTTCCTTCAACAGCAAAGCACATAATTGAAACCAGTTCCCTTGAAATCTGCTTAGATTTTCAGCAGGCCTGAGAAGAGAGCAGATTTGTAGCTGAATGCTTTCCAAGCAATCTGTTTAGTTCTGCATGTGCTTCAACTCAATTTCATGGCAATTTCATAAGGAGGTTGTATTTTAATCCAGTGTGCTGCAGAGCTCGAAGCTGTTCCCTCTTTTCTTTGACTAATAGTTTGAGCATTTTTATGCCACATTGGTTAGCAATATGAGTTATTGTTCCAGCACATTTTCAATTTGTCTCTACTTTAAATTATCCTCCAATAGCTCCCCAATTATTTTTCCCTCTTTTGAGTATATATAAAGTCAGTTTTGTATATAGCTTTCTGTATTTCACAGATGTGCTTTGTTATTCTATCTTGCCAGCTTTTATTGCCAAGAACTAATACATCAAATGCATTCACTTAGCCAAATGAAAGATTCCTAACTCAACAAATAGCTGACTACCCTTTTGCTTTGACCTATTCAGGTAAGAAAATATTTCTGGATGACAAATAAATGTTATGAGACATGATTGGGATATGTGGAAGCATATTTGGATCTTTCCAAAACAGGCTGCAAAACTATGGACACTTCCCTAGCAATGATGTATATTCTCAGAAGGCGTTGTTGTTTATAACTGCTGTGATGTTGACTTCAACTTATGGTGACCATAGGGTCAATGAGAGACCTACATGCCGCCCTATCATGAACAGACCTGGTCAGGTCTTGCAGACTCAGGGACATGACTTCCTTGATTGAATCTATCAATCTGTAATGCAGTCTTCTCTTTTCATCCTGCTTTCCAACTTACCAAGCATTGTTGTCTTTTCTGATGTGTCATGTCTTCTCATGATATGTCCAAACTACAACAGTCTTAGGCTACTAGGGAGAGATAAGCTTTGATTTGCTCTAGGATCCATTTATTTGTCTCTTTAGCAGTTCATGATATCCATAGAATCTTCCCCAACACTACATTCCAAATGAGTTGATTTTCTTCCTCACAGCTGTCTTCACTGCTCAACTTTCACAGCCATATATAGAAATTAGAAATGCTTTGGCATGGAAAAACCTAACTTTAGTATTCAACTATATATCTTGACACTTGGGGATCTTGTCTAGTTCCTTCATAGCTATCCTTCCAAGTTCTAGTATTCTTCCAATTTCTTAACTGTAGTCTCCATTCTGGCAATAACTGAGCCAAGGGATAGAAAATCTTGAACTATTTAAATGTCATTATTGTCTTCTGTAAGTTATGTAAATCATATGTGTCCATTAATTTTGTTTTCTTAATGTTCAACTGTAAACCTGTCTTTGCACTTTCTTCCTTGACTTTCTTCAGTAATCATTCCAAGTCTTTGCTGTTTTATGCTAGTAATATGGTGTCATCTGCATATTTTAAACTGTTGGCATTCCTCTTACTTTTTTTCCCTCCTGCTCTACTATGGTGTGTCTATATACAAGTTAAACAAATAGGGTAAATATATATATATGTATATTCCTGATCTTGTTCTTGTAGAGAGAATGGATATTCTTCACGTTTTGCATCCAATTATATAGTGTATTTGATTTCTTTTGTTGGTCATCAAGTGATGTTCATGTATACAGTTGCTTCTTGGGCTGCTTGAAAAATGTGTTTGTGATAAACAAAATGTTGGCCACACAAAATTCAGTCAGTCACTCTTCTGTTTCATTTCTTGATCCTAGGCCAAATTTTCATACAATCTTTGTCCATTTCTGCACTACGCTGTTATAGTGCTACTATTCTACTTTGAGCATCCTATATAATCCTGGGGTTTGCAGTTTAGGGAGTGGCATTTAGAATTCTCAGCCAGAGAGCTCTTTGGCCTCAGTAAACTACAAACCCCAGAATTCCACAGGATGTTAAAAGTGAAATAATAGCACTATAGCAGTGTAGTGAGTGTAGTGCAGTGCAGTGTAGTGCAGAAATGGCTTCTGATTCTGCTTTTTTCCCTACTTTGACATTCCAATTGCCTATTTCTAACAAGAAGCTCTGTTTCAGTCTCAATCAGTTTCCTCCTGGACTCCAGCATAGAGTCTTTCAAATTCTTCTGCTACTTTTGTAGCTGGATTTTAATTATATTGATGGGGGGGGGGGTTTCACCTGAAGTCTAATGAATATTATTCAATCAGACTTTGCATTATTTCCTTTGACTGTTTTTGTCGCATCCCATTCCATCTTAGATTTTCACTTTCTGAGTAAGAACTGTGCAGTTGTTTGACTCAAAATGTCCAATTCCTGTCCCCTTCAGCTCACTCACTTTAAGTTCTTCAATGTTCATAGATTCCGTTTCTCACTTTACTGTATTTAGCTTCTTCTGATCCATGCTTCTCACATTCCATGTTTCTAACTGTTATATAGCTTTGGATTTTTCTTTCACCTCTGTGAAACAGCTGAATATCCTTTTGGCTTGAGTCCAGCTGCATCACTAGCCGCAACACCATTTGTAGTTGTCCTCTGCTCTACCTCATTAGCTCATTGAGTGCCATCCAACTTGGGACTTTCACTTTCTGGCACTATCTCTTGTTTCATTTTGCATTGTCTCATTATAGGGCTTTTGTGACAAAAGACATTCAGAAGGAATTTGTCATGCCTTCTTCTGTGGTGTAGTAAAAGATAATTGCTATAGTGGTACTGATGTTGTTTCTGAGAGATCTTCCAGTGTCAACTCCCAATACTGTTACTGACCAGTAGCTATTTGGCACCTTTAGTCTGTCTCCTCACCAAGAGGCTGTCGGACATGGAAGACCCTACCAGTAGCATTATGACTATTAGCGTAGTCCCTTACCTCACAGGAGCACAGAATCCCATCACTGTGGAAATGTAATTCCTTTGGTTGGCAGAAGCCACTTTGATGAAATGTTTCAGTTCTGTGGTATCATTCATTTCCAACTTTTAAACCACAGTCTTGCATCTATTCTGCATATGTCATCTGAGAATTTTGTAAATTCTTCAAAAACAAACATTGACAAAGATTATCCCTCCCTTTATATTAGTCAAATTCAAAAGTAATTGCTATTCACAGTACAGAAAGGATCATTCCCTGCATGCTTGCCATAATTATAATATGGTGAAAAGTCTCCAAGAAAAAATGTGGCAGTTTTCTAACACTAAACAGATTTAATGCATAAGAACTGAAAAATACTTCTGAGAATTAGACACTTGGAGCTCTAGGACTGGATGGAGGCATCTCAATTTCTCCCTTGTTCGCTTTTTTCTAAAATCTTCTCTCTATCTCACATAGATCTGTAAACAAAAGTATATAGCATTTGTAAAGATAAGTATAAAAATGATCTGAAATGAAATTTTCATTCATTCCTATTCAAGGTTAATTAGATAGGGCAGACAGTAGTTCATTTTAATGTGAGCAGTAAACTCTTCAGTTTACAGCTCAAAGGGAATTGGGACATTTCTGCACTACACTGTTATAATGCTCTTATCCCACTTTCAACATCCTGTGGAATTCTGGAGTTTGTAGTTTACTGAGACCAAAAAAATCTCCTCCCTAAACTGAAAACTCCATTATTCCATAGGATGTTGAAAGTGGAATAAGAGCACTATAACAGTGTGGTGAGGAAAGGCCCGTAGTCTGATAGGTGGAGATGCAGGCAGCAAACATCTGAATGGCAAACAGAATCCCTCTTCACCTCAGAAATATTCTTGTGGTGCTCCCTATCTTGTTGGGGGGGGGGTTGCTGACCAGTGTCAGAATCCTCCCTAGCTCATTCTACATTCCCTTTTCCTAAGAGGCTCATGAAAATTCGGGTGGAAGAGCAGTACCAGGCTAGGAAACTGCTGGATCATGGCACATAGACTTAGTTAAGTGAAAAGCTACTGCCTACAGTCAGAACCCTCACTAGTCAAGTAAACAGGAAACAGCTAGAACACAAATTTGCCTCTGAGGCATCCCAGACATTTTCCTTATCTTTACAAAGAATCTCGATCCTTTTCTAAGGAAAGAAAATCTGAAAACTCTGAACATCTAAAACTTGTTTTCTATGGACCCCCATCATCAGCTTTAACTCATCAGTGGCTTAAGCTGTAATAGTAGAACAATTTATAGGAACATAACTACAAGGACTAACAAAGCTGACCAGCATTTTAAGACCGTCTCTTAAAGAGATAGATCCTGTATACTGCAAAATGTTACTCATAAAGGAATCCCTTGCAGTATGTTGATGTGCTGTTCAAAGTAATGTTCTCATGGGAACATATCAAAAATGTTGTAACAGAAGCTTGTAATAGATGAGAAAGAGAATTCAGAAACCCACAATTTTGTTCACAAAATTGGTACTCTACAATGTTTATTGGAACAAAAGGTGCAAGGAAAAGCTCCAGAATTTCCAAAAGTAGCAGGATGATGGAATAATAGACTTTTTTAAAAAAGGGTTGCAGAACACATACAGCTGCACACACAAATCCTGTATCGACCATTCTTTCCTGTTGGAGGGAAAACAGACAACAGTTGTTTCCTTCTCTGTCTCTTTGTTACCATGCATGCATGATCAATAGCAATGAATATCTTTGTTTGATGTTTATAGGAGATTGGGAAATCAAATAACGGCTCTTTCCGCATGTGGGAAAGGAACCACAAAAAAACACTACTCACCGGGCTTCTTCAGTGTCCTGGCGAGTCTGTCAGGACAAGGAGCAGTACGAGCTCGTTGCTCTGCACTGCTCCGGCGTCCAAAATCGTGGCTTCTGGTTGGTGGAGGCTCTCCACCAACTGGAGAAGCTCACCAGCCTAAAGCCTGCCCCTGGCAGTTCTGCAGGCATGCACTTGTGTGCGCTTGCGAATCTGCACCGGAGCGTGGGGACGGAGTGACACAGAGTTGCACGCTCCGTGCTTTTTAAAAACCTCTAAAAAGAGGTTTTTAAAAAGCACACTGCACAACCAGTTCCGGTCGCTCTGAACTGGACTGAGGTGCGGAACTACAAAAGTAGTCCGCCCCAGTCCACTCTACAGTGCAGAAGACCTCCGTTGGAGGTCGCTCTGCACTGTTTTAATAGCCTGGTGCGGAAAGGGCCAACTATAGCTGAGGTATTAAAATGTAGAGCAAAAAAGAAAGAAACCCATTTTCTGAGTCAAAAATTTCAGAATGATGATTTCTGGAATAAAATAAATATTAAGCATCTTTCCAGCATAGCACTTTTGAGTCTAATTGATTTTAGTCAGACAATTAAATGTAAGCTTAAATGTTTCCCACTGAAATTCACAGAAGAGATGTATAGACATCTAATCAGATCTAGGGAACATAAACCTAGACAGCTGTTTTATATGTGTTTATTCAGTACATTTAAATTTAACAGGCCTTTCTTCGAATAAGTATGTATAGGATTGCATTGTCTCAGGCACTTAAGATTGAAATCCTATCTCCTATCTTTCAAAGGTAAGGCAGTTATATGATTAAAGTTCGCACTGTGTTTGGCAGGGCTATGAACACAATCAGTTATTATAATCCAAATAGTGTATTTGCTATCCTTTGTTAATTGCCATATGTGGGTTACTTTTAATAAAAAGTTTCTTAACCTTAATTTCTGACCTAAAAGGTTAACTATGGATATGTTGTTTTAAAAAAAAATGTCCTCAAGTGATGTTTAAAGGTAAATAGATTAGCACTTGGCATGACAAAAGCAATGTCAGTTCTCTTTTTGTAAATCTAATTTGCTTTCTATCCAAAACTGAACTAGAAAAGCTCCAACAACTAGTATGAAAATCCATGGATGCTTCAACCCAGTGCCATGAAAGGAGGGTTGTTCCTGCACTGTGCCTGACCAGCCAGCACTGCTTCTGAGGGCCTTTTTGAGTGGCTGCTGAGTGCAGGTTGGGTCCATATTGTGATGGCATTGCCATTATGAGACTTGGAGTGAAATCTCACACCAGATCTCAGGGAAGGTCTCAGAGGAAAGACTAGTCTATTTGATTTCTATGTTGGCTGTCAGATGATGTCCATATATACAGTTGCTATTTGGGTTGCTTGAAAAATGTATTTGTGATGAACAATCATTAAGCAGATGAACAGTCATTCTCTTGCTTCACTTCTTGAGCTGAAGCCAAATTTTCCTACAATCTTTGATTCTGCTCTGTTTTTTACTTTTTCATTCCAATTGCTTATGATTAACCAGTCCTGTCTGGGTGTCTGATCAATATTCTCCTGGACTCTGGCATAGAATCTTTCAATTTCTTCTTCTGTCTCTGTAGGTGGACAACAATCTTGGATTGAGATTATACTGATGGGTTTTCCCTGAAGTCTCATTGACATGGTTAAGTCAGATTTGCATTGTATCCTTTGACTGCTTTTTCTTCATCTCTCCTCAGTATTAATGCCACCCTATTTTTTCTTACATTTGCATTTTCTGAGTAAAAACTGAGTAATTATCTGACTCATAATGTACCATTCCTGTTCACTTTAGCTGACTCAACCCAAGCATTGCAATGTGTATATGTTCCATTTCCAGTTTTACTATGTCTAGCTTTTCCTGATTCATGCTTCTCACATTCCAGTGTTGTGCAGCTTCAGGCTTTCCTTTCACCTCTGACGATATCAACAGCTGAAATATCCTTTTGGCTTGCATCCAGTTGCGTCATTAGCCACAGCACTGTTTGTAATTGTCTTCTGGTCCTTCCCAGTAGCAGGTTACATGCCATCCAACCTAGCATTGTCTCTTGTCTCAATTTGGATTGTCTCATCATAGAGATCCTCCACCAGTGTTTATCTACCACTACTGCTGCTGCCCAGTACCTCCTTCATACATTTAGTCTGGTTCTTCACCAAAAAAAGCCTGTCTGACATGGGAGATCATACCTACAGCACTGCTGTCATCAGTGTAACCTCTTGCCTCACAGAAATGTGTAATCCAACCACCACAGAAAGGTGGCACCATTGGTGAGATCTTTTTGCATACTGGTAATATTAAAATTGTTGTCTTTGAACATTATCCTTACCCTGTAAGGGTCAGTGAAAGACTCAGTATGACCTTATGTCATTAATGATATATTTCCCAGTATTCATTCTGCCTTTTTTTGAAAAAAAGCATATTTCAAAAGTCCACTTACCTATATTCAAACCTCAGTTAAGGCAACGAATAATGACTTTTAAATTATTCTGGGAGCTGATGCCAAAAAGGGTCGGAAAACAGATAATCAATCAAGTATGCAAGATAAAAAGAATACATTCAAACAACAACCATGACTATATGTATCTTAAGCTGATGACATGCACCATGTTTTATCACTTGCACTGACAAATATGTTTTTGTAATTCCCACTGTGTATTACTCTCTCTCCCTTCTTTACCTTCCCTCCCACCACCACTATAAAAGGAATTGTCCTCTGGGGGGATCTACTGAAAGTATGTGCAAAAGAAATAAGGTTAGTTTTATTAATTTACTTCCTTCACAACTGAACGGCCATAGATTTCGTCTCTCGTTCCCCTTGGCACTACTTTCTTCCTCTCTTTAATAATGGTAAATGTGAAAAAAACAGGATCTGTTGTATTCAGCTTCATTCCACTTGGCATGCTGTAGGGAGATGAGATTTGAAATTGTTCACTGTAATGTATAGGGTATCCGGCAGACTGGATTCACTTTACTGATGATGCAGTATCATTGCCAACAATTCACTTTGGGATGTATGCCTTTATTAGAGCATTAAGTCTTGAACTCCACAAGTCTTCTGAATGGCATCCCACAATTCACAAAAAGGGATTGCTGAGATCTGTAGGCGACGTTTCTTCTTGAATATTCTATTTAGAGCCAATTGAGCCCGCTGGTGAGTTCAAGTCCTATTATAAAGGAAGAAGGTGTGAAAAATAAGGTTGCTTTCTTCGCTGCCTGAAGCCATGAATATTCATTCTGACCTTGGACATAAAAAAATGCAAAATACCTATCCCTCAGAATAACAGAATAAGGAATTATAATTGCATTTCACACCTCTGGAGTATGACATTCACTTAACAAAACAGTGTATAGTTGCAAAAAGGAAAAAATTGGTGTAGAATTAGATCTGTGGAGCCAATGGTGCTGCTCAGAGCTACATTTTAATGATGAAAACACTTGTTGTAAGCTATTCACAGCCCCACCCCTCTACTACATGTTGCAAAACATACTGGCAACAAAAGAAGTTAGAAACTGAACAATTGCACTGAGGTAATAAAAATCCCATATGTCACTTTGATATACAATTTTATATTATTTTATCTGACTCTTGTAATGTTCCTCCAAGTTTGTCAGGGATTAAAGGTTAATTTACCTATCTAAAAGTGGAAAAGAATTTACACCAAGCAAGTCAGCTCAGCCAAGAGGAGAAACCATACTCGGAAAAAAAGCAAAAGTAAAATACCTAGCACCTCTCAGTTCATAAGTCTGCAAAGACTGTGGTCCAAAGTGCATTACTGAATGGATGAAATTTCTAAAGTCTCTTGACACAACACTATCACTGTTTGTGGAAGTTCCATGGAGAGAGAAAGGCCAAATTGGTAATAGTAGACATGGAGACTTGCTCACTATCGAAGATGAGGAAGCAAAGCAAGGGTATGTTCCATTCCACCATGTTCAGATTCATAGAAAACACCTGATCCAGATTCTTAATGTTCAATTGTATCCTCTTACTCAACCCAACAGCCATATAATCATATAGTCCAGTTTCTAATCATGTGAAAGGATGTGCATTCTGTGTTGTCAAATTGTGGAGAAAAGTAATAAAAGAAAAAGTTCAGGTGGACCTTTTCCCTGCAACAGTATTTACTGAGGAAAAGAGAATGCTCAATCACAGAGACAGATTAATTCAGACAGTAGCCTAGCAGGCAGAACTGTGTCAACAGCTATCACAAAACAGTGGAAAGCTAAAGGTTAAATGGCACAAATTGCCTACAAATGTGGTAAGCATTTTTACTTGTTTGTTACTTGTTCGTTATTTCTTTCAGCCACCATATATATGCACAGAGAGAGAGAGAGAGATGACGTAAATGTATATGTGAAGCTTGGTTTCACCCTGCCACAAAGGTGACTGTTGTTTTTTTGTTCTGAATCTGCTCTAGCATTTAATCCTGACTTTTTTAGGGGGAAATAATTCAGCATCTTTAATACCCTTTCCACACGGGGGTAAAACCCCGCGCTGTGACGACCGGACACGGAGGTCGTCTACACCACGGGGTGTGCTAGAGCGGTGAAAAAAGGGGAGGTTCTAGACCTCAAACTGCCCTCACACAGCCGCAGGGGTGGCACTCCATGTTTTATAAAGACCACTTTTTAAGTGGTCTTTTTAAAACTTGAGCGCGCTACTCTGTCGCAGCACCCCATTTAGAACTGCAGGGACGTGCTAGCGCATCCCTGCAGAGCTGCCCTGGGGTGGGTTTCCAGCTGGAGCGCTGCCCCGATTGGCGGAGCACCACCAGAAGCCACCGGCCGCCATTTTGGGTGCTGCTAGATGCCGCCGAGCGCCGCTGACGTTTAGAGCAGCGAATTCATGCTGCTCCCCATGGGGGTGGAGCACCCCACTGCAAGGTAAGCTCCGTCCCTGTGTGCGCCGCCAAATTTCCCCCCGTTTCACTGCCCCCCGTTTGGAAAGGGCCTGAGACAAAAATCCAGAGATGTCTGATGGCCCAGTGACATGGAAGGCACCAGCTGTTACTGCTCTGCATAGTATCTTCTCTATGCTTGATATTTAAGATACAATGAAATAAGAAAAAAAATAATCATATAGTCCAGTTTCTAACCATGTGAAAGCTTGCCATTTTGGTAAGCTTGCCCTTGCTCTCTGAAGTTTATGATGTTACTGTGTCAAGAGAGGGAGGGAGGAAGGAGGGGGAGAATTTGATCTGACTTTCTATTGATTTTTATTATGAATCTCCTACAGCATATAACAAGGAGCATACCTATATATTAGACCAGCTTCATGGCTTATATGTGTAAAATGATAAAAGGAACATTTTTTGTTATTTAGTTGACAGAAATGTTCTGTGTCTTCTTCAACATTATCCTAGAATTGTTCAGTTACAGATGGTTTCTGCATTGTTAAATTAAATTTCTTAAAAGTAACTTTCTAGACCCTACATTCTTGATGCAAGTTTGTTCATCCTATACACTTTTACACATGATGCCATAGAGGTCATAATGCTCCTGAAATGGACAAAATTAATTTTATTCAGCTGCTTGTTGAACTGGTTCAGTTGCTTTTAAGATGTGCATGATTCTACGTAATGCTGCATGTTAGTAATGATTTAATATGATTTTAAATGACTTGTTAGTTGTCTTTGGTCAGAGCTTTGGCACATTAGCATTAGTGCCATTTAATTAATTTGAGTAGTTAAGGTCAGTTAATTAGTTTATCTTAAAATGTTAAAAGAAATTTATAAAGATTTGTTACATTCCTTGTTAGTAAAATTCATTTTTCTATCATTAAATTACAAAATAATTTCAGATTACTAAATTTGGTTGAAATAACACAAAATTAAATCCAAAAGTAACAAATTAAACTGTGAACCATTAATCATTCCTGATGTTTTAATGCCTAAAATATTGAATTTTTAATTTGTTGTGGAAATTATACCTGAGGTTAGTGAGTTATGCCTAAATCCAACTGCTAGTCATATCTAAAATAAACCCAGTGAATCAATAGCATTTACGGAAGTCGGGTATCAGTGTTATATTAGCAATTGATTCAATGGTCCTACCCTAAATGAAACAAACAATTGGATATATACCTTAATTTTTGATGACTTATTTTAAGACTCTACCTTGAATAAATGTGAGAATTATAAATTTATTTATTTTATTATTTATTTATTTATTATATTTGTAGCTGCTATTCTCCTGGAATTGGAATCCAAGGTGGCTTCCAATAATAAATACACATCAAAAGACATGAAACATATTAAAAACATTTTAAAAAGTTAAAAAAAAATGTTAAAAGGATAAAAAATCATGAAGAGAAAAAACGAATATAATATTCACTTTAAACAAGTTAATAAATAAAACTCCTTAGCTTACATAAACAGAAATGTTTTCACCTGCTGGTGAAAGGAAAGCAGGGAGGTGGCCCACCTAGCCTCCTGTGGAAGAGAGTTCCACAGAGTGGGAGCAGCCACTGAGAAGGCTCTCTCCTGTGTCCTCACCAGGTGAACCTGGGATGGTGGTGGAACAGAGAAAGCCTTCGCCAGCAGATTTTAAGGCTTCAGTTGGTTTGTACAGGGAAATACAATCTTTCAGATAGCCTGGACCTAAGCAGTATATGCCTTTATAGGTCCCAGAAATGAACAGGTAGCCAGAGGAGGTGTTTTAGCAAAGGAATTATAGGCTTCCTGTAACTGGTCCTGATCAGCATTCCGGCTGCTGCATATGTAGAGTACATTATAGTAGTCCAAACGAGATATAATCAAGGCGTGTGTCACTGAAGCCAGATCAGAAATCTTAAGGAACAGGCGCAGCTGGCACACAAGTTTTTGTTGGGAGCGGCAACCTTCACATCCCTAATTGAATAGCTAGTTTGTTTGCATGTCCATTGTAAGCACAGAGAGATAGCCTAGAGAGAAAACTTCCTGTTTGTTGGTTAACACCTCTTCCTCCAGCATTCCTTGTTCTTTTGAAAAAGGTTCTCCGGTCATTTTGTCTCTCCCCTTTTGTCTTCACCTTTTGTCCTGAAAGCATGCTTTGAGATCTCCTAACAGGGATCATTTTGCAGCAAGCATGTAAGTGCTTTTTTTTCTTCCTACCTTCTTCAAGAATTGAACCTGTGTAGACTATGCACAAGCTTTTGTGAGTAAACTCTTTTATATTTTTAACCAAACTGTTTTTGAGCTTATTTTAAGCTAGATTCAGTGTGTTTGGGGTGTAATTAAAGAAGTGGGACTGGTGATCTGTTCAACTTCCGTTTTGTGCAATTACTAAAATACTCTGCTGATTGAGAGTCTCATTACCAAGGTCTCTCAATATTCAATTTTTTTTATTATTTTTTTTTTTTTTTCCCCAACAGTTTTAACTGTGCAAATGCACTCCTGGCCACTGCTGAGACCTGGACCTCCAGGCTCAGAGTTGCGTCCAGGAGAACACCAAGGCAGTGAGCCTGAGATTTCAGGGGGAATGTAACCCCACCCAGTACAGGCAAAATCCCTATTCCCTGATCTGCCTTTCAACTGACCAGGAGCACCTCTGCTTGTCTGATTAATTTTCAATTTGTTTGCCCTCATTCAGTCCGTTACGGACAGCAGACATCGGTTCAGGACAGAGACAGCTTCCTTGGAATCAGTTGGAAAGGAGAGATAGAGTTGGGTGTCATCAGCATATTGGTGACACCAAACCCCAAAACTCTGGATGACCTCTCCCAATGATTTCATGTAGATATTAAATAGCATAGAGGACAAAACAAAACACTGAAGAACTCCACAGGCCAAAGGCCAGGGAATCATACAGGAATAAATACTTGAAGAAAGGTGAAATATACATTTTCAGCCAGGTTTCCTTGAACAAACGTAGATACATCCATACATTTTATAAGGCACTTTTGTTTGCAGTAAAACATACCTCTCTCAGGAAATTCACCATTTCATTCACAGATAATACGAATAGGAGTAATTTTGTTACATTTTTGTGGAGGCGAAAAGGGTACAAAAGAATGCATTTAGCAATGCAGCTGGAAAGTGGCAGGAGTTTTCCCCTCTCTTTATCTCTCCTCCCCCCACATGCTCTCTCTCTCTCTCTTTCTCTCTCTCTCTCTCTCTCAATATGTTAATTATGATACATGGATTCTTTCAGCAGCCACCAGCTAGTATATACCATACCCTGCTAGAACAGCCAAAATGCATAATTCTTCTGGAAAAAAAGTGTCGGGTGAAATAACCAATGTATCAGCAACAACAAAAACAACACATTGGGCAGATCTTCTCAGACCAAACTCCTGGCCCTGGAAATCTCTTCCATCTTGTCAATATTTTCTGCAGTGACTTTTTACACATTTAAGCTGACAGGGTTTTTTTTTTATGACACTTTAAGCTTAGAACTATTTTAAATATTTTTGCTGAAGATGCAGTAATAGGTCAGTGAGTTCACTATGCTTCTGAAATTTCAGCTAATGCAATCTTCAGCATTTGGTGTAAGACTTCTGGGTTACAAACATCCTCTTCTGTAAGTTGACAATTACTGTGAACATTATTCAGAATATCTGTTTTCCAAGGTGGATGTGAAGTCCTGGCCCAACCACCAGGTTAAATATTGTTAAGATTAGCCAAAAATGTGGTGGTGGTAGGGAAACATCCTACAGGCAAACAGTGACTCAGAACCTTTTAAGTTTGCTGGTTGTGCTGCATCTGGGACTGAGGAAAAGTGGAGGATTGAAAATCTAATGTGCCATACTATGTGACCAGGCATCTTCTTCACCTTGGTTGATAAAAGATTGTGACAGAGGGTTTGTAGTATGACTTCCCACCATAGGGTACAGACTTGGCAAGCAGCATACCAGGAACTCTTCATAAGATGTAATTGACTTCTAATTTTGTAGTTAATGTTTACATTACACTATTTAATAATGTGTACTAATTCCTCTAATCAGAAATCTTAATTTTAACAACTAGGTAAATGGCATGTAATTATCCAGTGTGCTTTTAATTTCAGAAATGCACATACTGATAAGGGTGCCACAGCAGCTGTAATATCATGCCTTATTTCATATAAAAGAACACAAGAATATTTCCTGCTTCTTCCACTTTTAATATTGACATGCTTGTCAGAAGAACATTCATTGTCAGAGGAACATATTATCATATTATTATGGATCTGGACCTGCACAGTGCAAGGTACTGGCCTCCAATGGAGAAGAATCCAGAATCAATATCAGACACAATACACCATGACACCAGGGGTGGAGCTAGGGTATTTATTAACTCCATCTGCCTCTCTTTATTTCCTTTTGGATGATGCTGTGACCTACCCTTCTGCCTCCAGTGCAGTGTGAGTTTGGCTGATTGCTTCAGGGCTGGGTAGGAACTTTTTGCCCCCTTTACCTATTTTCTTTTCCCCTTCCCCACATTACATCTGGAAGACTGTGTCAGTTGGCTTAGGCTTGTGTCTTTAAATAGATGGTCACTGAGCAGGGAGGGAGTGAACAACCTTAGCACCCTGAGAACTGAGGTATGGAGAAGACGACTACCTTTGGGACTTTGCCCTAATTTCAGTCCCAAGACTTAGAGGTGGGATTCCTTGGGTTTGCCTTCCAGTAGACAGGGATATGGGGAACAACCTGCTATTGATTTGCCCTTGGGGCTCAGGTGGTTCACTCAGGGGATGGCTGAGGAGGAAGTCATGGAATGACATCTGGCCTCAGCTGATCCCAGGCTAGGTTGATCCCCCTCCTCTTGCACCTTTCCATGTTCAACTTGCTTTAAACATGTTCTAGGTTATATAAAGTGGTCCCTTTCAACCCAGTCCTCTGTTCCTGCTCTTTTTATTCCATAATTGGTTAGCAAATCTTATTATTGAGGTTCAGGTATTAATAAATCCTTCACCTCCAATTATGTGGTATTCCTCAAATAAAATATTTGTTTCCTGTTAAACTTTAGGAAAGGCATAGCTATTCCATTTGATTGGATAAGTGTATCTAATAGCTGGTCTCTTGACTGAGCAGGTCTATCAAAGACCACATTACCTTTGTCACATCTGTTAGATGTGACGGTCTGGCCAGGGACAGTCTTTTTCTTTCTCTGTCACTTTCAATGCACTACAAAGGAACATGGTTTTATCTATTCATGTACAATGGGGAGGGCACTTGTACAAGGAGGTGGAGGTGGCTATTGTGTTCTACTAGTTTAAAAGATTATTTTAGCTATTCTCTCATTATTTGGATATTCTCTCATTATTTGGATTTCCTAGTAGGATTGGTTAGTAGAGGAGGAGGAGGTGCACATTGCTGGTTAGAAATTATTGGGAACCCTGACAACAGACTATTTTTGTACAAAATGTGTGAGCACAATATTAAGAAAGCAGCAACAGGGCTGAGGGGAACATTCATGAAAGATACAGTAGAGGTAAGATGAAAATACCTTGTGTCAAGGATTTCTGCTTATTCAGACATGATTTCCTCTGAGTGGACGGCAGAAAATGAGGTGATGTGGCCAGAAGTGCAGGTGCATGGTTAATATGTCTGTCTGTTACGACTACAACTTGTGTACAGGGGAAGGCTACACACCAGAAAGATGATTGGGTCACCCCATATGTTCAGAGTGATGGTTAGCCCTTAAAAAGGCTAGGATCTGCCATGCCAGTCCATCAATTAGTTATTTTCCTGGCTGGTCATGTTGCGCTGCTGTCTGTGTATACTATGAAGGGGGAGATTATGTCTGTTTTATCTCCAGTGTTATTCTCTGCTTCTGATGTCTTTGCTTCCCTAATTCCCTTTTGGAATGCTTGCTGAAAAGCCTTATCTTAGTGTGCAGTCATAAATCTGCTCTATGCTTAAAGAATGTGTCTCCAGCCTTTTTTGTCTGCTTGGCTGAAAACTCCAGCAGCAGCAAAGTCTTACCTCACTGTCTGCACTCTGTGTGTGCTCAGAGGAGCCAGTCCTAGTCCCAGCCAAATCCTGACACCTTGAAGGACACATCTGACCCACATTCTGCAGATTCTTCAGGTTGGGTCTCTTTGGCTACACATATGAATTATCCAGGTCCATGTGATGGTGAGGAGAGACTAAGGAAAAATTCGAAGCCTTTGGGCCCCCATATATATTGAAAAGCATCAATGTGCAGGAAGTCTTGGGCACCACAGAGGAGAAAGTGCAGACTGGCAGAACAGGTAGCCCAACCAATCACTGCACAAAATTTTTCATGTAATTCAACAAATCTTTCTCTCTCTCCTTTTTTCTTAATATATGCAGCTACACAAACAGCAAAGGACTTAAGGACACAACTAGGTGTCATCTTGAGAAGTATTGTTAGAAGGAAGCTGATAATTTCTTAAAAATAGGAGTACTCCATTTTGAAAAGAAGCAGGGAACTATGCCAAGTGTAGTATATAAAAGTCTCTTCTTTTTGGAAAACTAGAACAGCAGTGTACCATCTAGATGATGATGATGGTGGTGGTGGTGGTGGTGGTGGTGGTGGTGGTTATTATTATTATTATTGTTGTTGTTGTTGTTGTTGTTGTTGTTATTTATTTGTTACTTGGCTCTCCCCAAAGCTCAAGGTGGGGTACAGAAAAGATAGAGCTAAAAGTCATATTTAAAATACACATAGAACAATTAATTACCAATATTCTGTAATTAAATATGTCATAGTTAAAAGTACAATTAAAGCACAGTAAAAAGTATGATTAAAATATAATTAAAAGCACAATTAAAACTAGACTGGGTAGGCATGCCAGAAGAGATAAGTCTTTAGTATTTTTTTAAAATTTGGCCAGCATATTCTGCTATCAAATCTCTTCTGGCAGGTTATTCCACTTTCTAGGAGCAGTTGATGAGAAGGTCCTTTGAGTGACTGTTACCAGTCTAGTCCTGGCTGGTTTAAGTAAATGGCCCCCAGAGGACCTGAGTGTACAGAGCGGATTGTTTGGGAGGAGGCAATCCTGCAGGTTTAGACCCAAATCATATAGGGCTAAATCTAAAGCCCCTTATTGTTTATTCATTTAAATTATATACCATCTTTCTTGACAAACTGAGACTCAAGATGGCTCATAAGCAAAAAAATAATTTATTTATTATTGGATTTGACAAATAGAATGGATTCAAAGCAGCTTCTGACACAATTAAGAATACAAATACCCTAAAAGCTGCAATATTAAAAACACTGAAAGTTATACTATTAAAAAAGAATTTTAAAACTTGTAACAACAAAACTTATAATAACAAAACATAATTGAATTAAATACAATATAAAAACACATCAGTAAAGAAAGTAGAGGCTGCCTAAAAACCCTAAGACACAAGATCCCATCTGACCTTGGAAGCTAAGCAGGGTTGGCCCTGGTTAGCATTTAGATGAGAAAACACCAATGAATACTAGGTGCTGTAGGCTATATTTCAGGCCATTTCCTCACTACATTGTTATAGTGTTAGTATTCCACTTTCAACATTCTGTGGAATTCTGGGATTCGTGGTTTACTGAGGCCAAAGATCTCCTTGGCTGAGAATTCTGAATGCCACTCCATGAACTGCAAATGCCAGGATTGCACAGGATGTTGAAAGTGGAATAATAGCAATGTAACTGTGTAATGTGGAAATGGCCTTAAAGGAAGGAACTAGCAAAAACACCTTTGAGTATTCCTTGCCTAAGAGAACCCTATGAAATTCATGGTATTGCCATAAATTCCCAGGTGGCTTGAAAGCACTCACACATACGCACACTGCCATACGCACAAATATGTTAGACCATTTACCCTTAAGCATTAGAATTATATTTTGAGGTGAACCAAACAGTTGAAATTTCAGATTTTGAATATGAAGTGGAAAAAAAAGATGGATTAGAATTGAAAAATATGCCAATAATATGGATAGTATATCTATATTTCAAATTAAGCCAATCAGTGAGAAGGCCACGGGTGTAAGGATGGGTCCCTTTCAATGTATTTTACAATATGGAGTAAGTAGTATAGAAGTACTAAAACAGAAATTTGGAATGGTACCCAATGGAATGTTTAAATAAAAGTGGAAATCAAGAGTTGGGAAGAGTAATTAAGGAAATAGATGATAAAGGGTATAGAATTATAAGTGATTTATTTGAGGAAACAGGGAAAATGACCGGGATTGAAAAACTAATCCAGTTAATCAGTTAGAAATATTGGATGCATTCAATGACAATAGTAAGAAAATTAAAGAAATAGGTAATAACTTGTCACTATTTGAGGAAATATTGAAAAGGAAAAAATAGAGGGGAAAAATGTTTAATAAATCAGGTACATATGTTTGCTCTTCCAGAAGCAATTTAAAATAAAGGAAGTTTGTTCGGTATATGGGGAAAAGATCTGAAGTTAAATATAGAATAAATAAATTTCTTGATCTCCCAATAATTAAGATCAAAGAGATAAAGATTAAAAAGGCATAATTAATGTTAATTGGCAAACAGTATAACCAGGTGTCAATAATAAAAATCTCTCCTCAAACTATTGGCATGGATATGGGCAAAAAGGGACATAAATTCATAAGGGAGTAGACGCGTCCTTTGTACAAAAATTTTGGTTAGAAATTATTAAAGAAATAAATAAAATAATTGGGAGAGACTTCCAATTTGATAAACAACATTGTCTAACTGTGAATTTAAGAAAACTGGAATTAAGACAGCAGTAAATAAATAAATAAATAAATAATATTAATAAATATTGTATAAATAATAAAATAATAATGAAAAATCTTTTATGAGTGGCATATGCTATAATAGTGTTGGGATGAAAAAATAAACAAAACTGGGATAAAAGTAATTGGTCACACTAAATAGCAGAGTATTTTTTTTCATTGACATTTAAAGGGAGAGAAAAGGAAAATATAATGGACAAATAAAGGAAAAAGCCAGTAGGATTTGGTTTTTGCTTTGAAAAGGTTAAAGGAGAAAAGGGGTACTAAGAAGTGGGTACAATTAATAAAATATTACACATCTTAGGCAATAGATATTAAAATATCTTATATGGTCATCGGGGACAATGAAGGTGGAAGGCCGGGGAGATAAGTATTTTATTATAATATAGAAGTATTTTGTAATGATATATTGTTTCTATTGTATGATAATATCAAATATAAAAATAATAAACAAAACATAGCACTGCCCCCACACAAAGAAATTAGATCATCTACCTCCTAAAAGCTTTTTCTCTTAAGCAAACAGGCAACTGCTAAAACCTGAGTAAAAGCTGCTTTGCCTGCTGGTGGAAAAGCAACAGGTGGACGGCAAACAGCCCAACTTCCCTTCAAAGGAATACCATAGCTATGATTATACAAACCAATTTCAAAGTTTTTCTAAGTCCCAAGACAACGTATCATTGGAAAGCCAAATTAAATTGAGCTCCTGTCATTCCTCTGATAAGCAGTACTTCTTTCTAAATAGAAAAAAAGTACAACAAACAGACATTAATTAAATATGAGTTGTTTGATCTCCTGGTGTAAGTCTCTCCAGGTCTAAGGAATGGAAAGTATGTTGGGAGATTGATTTACAGCACCTAGCACAAAATCCTCCCTGGAATCGCTGTGCTCTGAACAAAACGTATCCCAGAGGCAAGCATTGAACATACAGCAGAGTATCAAAACAGCAACGAGCGTGAGCAGCAACAGAGTGTAACTTACATAATCAGCCCTGAACCCCACTCTACCCTCTGATTAGTAACTCTAACACACAGAGTTGTCATCCAAAAATACCTGGAGGCTTTTAATCTTCAAGTTCCAATATATACACATCTGTACAGTCAGGATACGCAGATCCTCAGTCATAGGTTCAGCATCCCAGCATCAGGCAGAGGTTTGCTCGGACAGAGTTTCGGTGTCAGAGAGTCAGCGAGTAGTCAGAGAAAGACACAGTCTGAGCTCACCTCTTTTATACACACCTGCTGATAGCTCATCAGCTAGGGACAACGGCTGATGCAACCTCTTGCCATGATTTCATATTACCATGACTCAACCTTACTGTCCCCTGTGGATTACATCATGACTTACCAAGTCATTCCCCAGGTGTATTCCCCACATGCTCATCAAATGTATTTTCAACTGAGGCAAATGTCACAGCATTTCTATCCAACTAATAAAGGTCTACAATTATCACTGTTATATACTAGTAAAAATATAAAAAGAACAATGAAACCAGTTTTTCTAAAGTAGAACACTTTCCTCTGAACTCAATATGAACAATTCAAGGTATGCAGAAGACACCATACTACTAGCAGAAAATAGCAAAAACTTGGAATGATTGCTAAAGAAAGTCAAGAAAGAAAATGCAAAGGCAGGTTTGCAGTAGAACATTAAGAAAACAAAATAATTACCACAAATGATTTACAAAACATTAAAGCAGACGATGAAGACAATGAAATGGTTCAAGATTTTCCATCCCTTACTTCAGTCATTAATCAGAATAGCAATAGCAATAGCATGTGTATTTCTATGCCACTTATCAGCTAAGTGCTCTCTAAGTGGTTTTACAAAGTGTTAGCTAATTGCCCCCAACAAGCTGGGTACACCTTTTACTGACTTGCAGAAGGATGGAAGGCTGAGTCAACCTGAATCGAACTCACAACTTTGTGGCTACAGTAGCAGCATTTAACCACTGCACGACCAGGACTCCTTCCACTGTGCCACTAGGGCTGCTGGAGACAGCAGTCAAGAAATCAGAAAGAAATCAGATTTGAAAGGTCAACTATGAAGGAACTAGACAAGATCCTGAAGTATCAAGATATATCATTGAATACCAAAGTTAAGATTGTCTGTGTCAATGTATTTCCAGTTTCTACACATCGTTGTGAAAGCTGGACAGTGAAGAATGCTGATAGGAAGATAATGAACCCCTTGGAAATGCAGTGCTGGAGAAGAGTTCTACCGATACCATATAGTTCTAAAAAGACTTAGAGCAAATCAATCCTCAAGGTAAGTGACTAAACTAAGACTGTTGTACTTTGGCCATATCATGAGAAGATATGACTCACTAGAAAAGGCAATAATGTTTGGTAATGTGGAAGTCAGTAGGAAAAGAGGAAAGCCATATTACAGATAGATAATTTCAATCTAGGAAGCCATGCTCCTGAATCTATAAGACTTCAGCAGAGCTGTTGATGATGAGGTAACTTCAAGGTTTCTCATTCAAAGGGTCATCATAATTTGAAGTCAAGAAGTCAACATGATGGCAGTTCACAACAGCAATCAAGAAAGCTTCAGCTGATTCTTTCCTCACAGTATCTTCATTGCAAGATGTTTGGTGAATATTTCTGAAGTTTATTGGCTTCATGATACATGGTTGATGTCTCTCAGCTACTTTTCTAAATAGTTTAAATGGTGTTTAATTGTTCTTTGTTCATTTTACCATTAATTTTCATTTGCACATTACTTTCGAGCAAGAAAGCTGCAGACTATAATTCATAACATGAATAAGCAAACAGATAATCTATAATAGAACTGCCTCTACCTCAAAATTCTGGTCACTATTTAATTTTCTCTTAGTTTAAACTTATCTGTAGTTAGCCAGAAATTTGTGCATAAAGTGGGCCCATTTCCTTTCCTTAGGGATGCATATATTTGTCTGTTTCACTATCTGTAACAGTCACTTTTGTTTAAAGCACAAGTCAATTCCATCCCACATAATCACATAATTTTGTGATTTTTTTAACACATTTTATTGTAATATTCCTCTGTGTATGTTCATGTGTGTGTGACTGCATGTAGCTGTCTGCACAGCCACTAAGTTTGTATAAAGCTCGGAATTTGTATCAGATCAATCGTGTTAGGACTTTTTGTTGTGCTCCCTTAGGTGAAACAGATTTCCTGCTAAACTATCAGAACTTGAGTGTACCCCACTGAAAATTTTCCTTGGGTATTCTCTTTGGAAAGGCAAATAAAACAACATAAAGTTTTATGGTTCATTTTAGGGCTTTAGGGTTTGTTTCTGTAAAAATGACCAGTGGGATAGAGGGAGATTGAATAAATGACAGGCCCATTTTTCAGTGGTGAAGCTTGAAGTGTGTGGAGGGGGACATGGGGGGCTACAATGTGTGGGGGCATGGCCTAGATGTGTGGGAGTGTGGTCTCGGTGTGTGGGGTGTGACTGTGGTGTGTGGGAGCATGGCCAGGGCATGCAGAGGTGTGGCTACAAGCCAGGACGCCCCAAAAACATTGCTGCCCAGGGCAAAGCGCTCCCAGTCCCCCCATTCCTACACAACTGCCATTTTTTAAAAAAAATTCTAAGGTATGTTCTGTAAGCATCTGTTCAATCGCTGTGCTTTAGGAGTGGGATTGACCATCTTTTCAGTGTCAACATGCTTCACCATACTATTAAAACAACTTTAATTTAGTTTTTGAACACCATAACTTATCAGTCCTTCTAATATTGCCCCATCCCTTCACTTTCTGAATCTGTCTGAGCCAAAGGGAACATTTTCTAAGATCAAATTGGGAGGTGAACTTAACCTTTTAGTCAAAGTACATTGGAACACACCGACACTCACCTTCTTTCACAAACACAGATTGACATGCTGGTTTCCTTAAAGTGTACCGTTTAGTATAGGTTGCTTGGCAGATAGTTGCATCCCAACATTTTGAGAAGTGCAAAAGCCAAAGTATAACTGTCTAGGGACAGGTAGATTACTCTAGGAAATATAAATTAGATTGACTGATTTTTATTTTTATTTTTATTTTTATTTTGCCCAGACCTTTTCTATATGAAAAGAGGAGAAGCAATGTCCAGTTCCCCAATATTTTTCAGTACCGCTCACCATATTTGTAGCAATAAGTTAGAAACATCAGTTAGAGACATCAGTACAGAAAATAATCCTTTTCCCTCATGCAAATTCTAATGCAGTAATCCCAAGTTAAAATGTGGCAAGCCATTCTTTGGACATTATTTTTCTATAGAACAGAAACAAACACACAATTGATGAATGCATTGAAAAAGAGCCCCTGCTGTTTCTCTTAACTGTATATTGGTTAGAATGTCCCCAAAACACACTGTGCTCAAATATATTCATTCAGCTATTGATAAATGATCAATTAGATAAACAAGTGACTTAGCAGTGCTGCAGCTGAGTTACTGGTATTTTGAAAAGCATTAATCTCTGACACTTGGGGTAATTTTCACCAACCAACATTAATATCACATTCAAAGTGGATCAAATAAGACCATGAATGGGATAATGCCAAGATCAATTCATGGCTTGGATTCTGATGTCTTTTTTCTTACTTTTAGTATTCCAAGCAGTACAATCAATATTATAACTGTTGTAAAGGTGACAATTCATACATTTTTGTTCTGTTTTCTATTTTTCTTCTTCTTTAGTATCAGATGATGTGTTGCAAATGTGTTGTGGATCAAACTTTCAACAGAATCAGATTTTGCAGGTTGCTAGTGTGTTCAGCAATATTGCACATAGATATATGGTGTGGATGAGTTCTGTTATGATCTGTAGAACCTTAGTAAGGATATAATTAGGAATTGAGTAAGACTTCTTCAAAAAGTAAAATAACATCCAGGTTGATCTCTACAAGCCATATCAAGATCAAGATTGCAACACTCATCAGTTCACAGGATAAAATTAGTCCACTTGTATTCACATCCAACTTGTATCCAAAATTTAATCCTTCTTATGCAAGTTAGCAACCATGAGTACAGCTGTACCTGAGATGAATGAATTCACACAAGAGAAGTCTTTATATGTTACACTGAAATGCCTTCATATCATATATGCATTCATTCAAATAGTTGTGAGAATTTGTCTATCTCCCCCTGATTAACATCTAAGAAGATAGAAACCCCTGGTGTACCTACTGACCTTACCTATGAAGCAGCTCAAAGATGCTATATTCATGCCACATGCTTGATTTTTTGTAGAGAATAACAAATGCATTCTGGATAAATTCTGTCCCTGTAGTAAAACAGAGATCTTATTTCACTCACGAAATTGCAGACCACTATGAACTAGTGCTATGGTAGACCTACGGTATTCATGGTTGACTAATAAACCAATCCTTCTGTTATCTTTTAATATTCTGTTATCTTTTAATATTTCACATCACTAAATACTAAACATAATGAAATATATGCTATTATATCTTGATTTATGATAATAAGATAGAATCAAAACAAGTTATAAAACAGATATATTTATCAATAATAATCCCTATTTCTCATACTAATTGAAGCATCTTGAAAACAGTAAATATCACAGCATCAAGCTATGATAATACAAAACAAAACATATATGAGGACCAATTAAACCCCAAATCAACATAGTTCCTTTTGTTTGTCCTTCTGGTGGAATGGCCTTAATAAGCACATCTGATTTATCTCATAGAGGAAGCTTGATTTAACTCCCAAATTTATTTTTTCTCCATTAACTTGTGAGCCACCATGCATCATTTAAATTAGGTCTGCTAGTCATAGAAATATGGAGTGGGGGGGGAAGGAGAGAGAGAGGGAGGGAGGGAGGGAGAGAGAGAGAACTAAAGCATTAACAAGTGGTGTTGAAATGTGCCAATGAAAATAGAAAATGAGCCAGATGTTCATGTTTGTTCTTTAAATATCCTAAAAATTTCTATGTTGTGGAGAATAAATTGGGATGAATAAGTAACTGGGGCTTAGCCTAACAACTAACTGCTAACTAAAATGATCAGTCGTTTTTATTACATAATAGCCTATACTTCAAGATGTATTCACAATACATTCTTAAATTACCTTCAGTTTACTATGTTGCTAACACTCTATAATGTGTCAGAGATCACATACCAACACACAAGTCATTTGTGATATGAGAGCTGGCCAAAGAAGTCATTTTTATAGTCAAATTCAATTCATTTCATTTAAATTCCTCACATATTTTGCTCACTGAGCAGCCCAACAGTTTCATTTGTGTTTCAGTTTAGATGAAACTAATAGTACCTTGGGAATCTCCCCCTGCCATAAACACACAATAAAAACTGATTAGATGTATTAAAACTCATGTGACTTCCCTGGATATCTAAAGATAGAACCCAAAATTATGCTTTAAAATAACTTGTAGTCATCTTCAGACTCCTCTCGACCACATGTTTTGCTGACCAGTCCATAAAATAATGAAACCACACACAAAAGATTGGATTGAAATGTGGGTCACTTTTTAAAAACTATTTCTATTCAAGATTATGCACAAAAGGGGGAACAACCTAGTACAGTAGAAGCTGAGGCAGGTAGTCTTTCCCAGACTTTCCCTTCAGCTTCCCTTGGGTGAACCCCTGAACCCCAAGGAGGATCCATATGCTGGGTTGCTCCCCAGGCATCCCAACTGGAAGTCCAACCAGAGGGTCTAGTCCCCATGTCACAGGACTTGAGCTGAGGACTAAACTCTCTGGTCAGTCTCAAAAAGAGCCTCCTTCCCCAATCCTGGACCACATAACATGTAGGGGCAACTCCAGAAACTGATCCTACATGAAATGTGTCCCATAGGTACTCTCTGGACTTACATTCTCCCTCCTCCACACTACTTGCCACAGATAAGGACAAACATTAGCTTAATCCTTATCACCCACCAGGCTGACCAAAAAGGCCCTCATCCCCTGTTGCAAATCTCCAAGGAATATCTGGTTCCCCGCTTCAGATAAGTAGACTCCATTTGCTCTGTAGAGCTCAAATCTTTCATAAATAACTTGGGGGTGGGGTAAAACTTGTCCACAGCCAACTCAGCTCCTGCTCTGTATCTCCTAACTTCCTCAAGAGCCATGTCAAAGGAAGTGGACCACACTCTACACAGCTCCAATGGGATGGCATCATTAACAGACTCCCTTTTGGGTAACACAAGTGGTGAATTATTCTATATTCACCTGGAGCCTTCTTGAGAACTACATCGAGGGGAAAGGCCCTTAAATTGGGGACCAGTGGTGAGGCATAGAGTCCAACAACTCTCCACTCAGCCATCTCCTTCACTATCTTTTCCCTAACTACATGCTATAGACCAAGATCAGACTCTAAATTCTTAGACTTAAATGGAGTGGCAATTCCCCTGAAATGGTATCTGAAAACCAAACCAAAACCTTTTTTGAGATAGTGTGCTACTGCTTGGTCAGGGCATAAAAGCAGCCAGACTGTGCTACAGGATACTCCCTTGAACTGACACTCTGGATTTATTGCTGATCTGGACTGCTGGAATAAGAACAGTAATTGTTTGGCTGGTAAGGTTCTGTAACCCCACTCTGGCTGGTACTATAGACTCTGGCCCTTTCCACACCGAGCTATTAAAACGGTGCAGAGTGACCTCCAAAGGAGGTCTTCTGCACTCGTAGAGTGGACTGGGGTGGACTACTTTTTGTAGTTCCGCACCTCAGTCCACTCTGGAGCGACTGGAACTGGTCGTGCAGTGTGCTTTTTAAAAACCTCTTTTTAGAGGTTTTTAAAAAGCACAGAGCACGCAACTCTGCGTCACTCTGTCCCCGTGCTCCGGTGCAGACTTGCAGGCGCGCACAAGTGCGTGCCTGCAGATCTGCTGGGGGCAGGCTTTAGGCTGGCAAGCTTCTCCAGTTGGTGGAGAGCTTCCACTGACCAGAAGCTGCCATTTTGGACATCAGAGCAGTGCGGAGCAATGAGCTCGCACTGCTCCTCATCCCAACGGACTCACCCGGATGCTGAAGAAGTCCAGTGAGTAGTGTTTTTTCGTGATTTCTTTCCCACATGTGGAAAGGGCCTCTGTTTAAGGACTGCAAACCTTGTGTGGCTTCCTAAACAGGACAACTAGAATGGGCCCCTATTGATAGTGGGGGGCCTTCCCTGCCACCCATTTACTCTCTTGTATGTCCCTATTATTTCCTACCTGTTCTCTATGACTGTTCTGAAAGGCCTTTACAAATGGAACACTCATGCTTGTAATTGCAGAGGTGATATGCACAAGCACCCTGAACCCCAAACCCCACACAGCAGCCTTTGCTGCTGTCCTGATGTGCCTCATGAACACAAAGCAACCAAACCCTTGTTACTGTGAACAAGGTGACTGCTAACAGTCCTCTATCCTGAAGTAGTCAGAGAGCCCCAAAACATACCCTCCAAACAAACTTTATGCTTCCTGCCTTGACAGCATTGGAATCCTTCCTCATCAAAGTCAGGAGGTTCAAACTGCAAAATCTGAACTGAAAAATAAGAACCTCCCAAACTAGCATCTAGTGGCCATGATTACTCCTACCAATCCCCCTCTGATGCCTGGCAGGGATTGAACATGGCCTACCACAAATAAAATTTAGACTAATGTCTCAAATTAAAACAAATTACATATAAAAAAGGAATAGGGTAATAGCTAGATTAAAGGCTCAGAGTGTGAGCCCACCTATGAGACAACCCATCAACAGAAAACTGTTTTGGGACTGGGCTCAAACACCACACTCACTGAATTGGTGATCTGAATAATCCTCCACTCCAATTGCAGAACAGTAGTAGGACTCCACGTGCTGTGTCTCCACAGAGATCATTCACTGCAGTGACTTTCTTGAAGTATAGTGGCAAAAGAGGAAGAGCAGAGGAGGTAAGGACTCAAATAAAGTCAGATTCTACCCCCCACACACACACTCACCATGTCACAGTGTCCAGCACGATGGCATGATTCATCATGGAGGCCAGCAAAATACATCTCCCTGCTACCATGCTGCATGGTTTTAGAAGGATCTAAATAGCACTTTTCTCACCACTGTGACACAGTCCCTAAAAACTACAATTCATGACATACTCTGTGCAGAATTTCCACTTAAAAAAAAAAAAAAAACCCTGCTGCTTTAAATACGAAAAAGTGCAAATTTTGTGAGGAAGTCGAAAAATGTAGCAATTCTCCTCAGTCCAGTATTCTCGTTGTAAGGATTTCCTGACACTTCAGAATTGATTTCTCAATCAGCTTTGAAGATGTTTGACTATTCTTTTCATCCATCATATTTAGTCAACATGTGAAAAGGCATGAGATGGCATCTAGCTAATCATATCCACCAAGCCCATGTGTTTACACTGTCTAGCCATATTTAATCTCCTCTTCCAACCCATCTCCTCCCTCCCCCACTATTAACAGTTGTTGGCTAAAGTGGTAAAGGCGGATTATTCCACATGTTGAAAGAAATCTGACTTGCTAATGATTGCACATGAAAAGCCTACATTCATACTTTTGATGTTGGTCATAGGTGGATGGCAGACTTGAGTTGATCAGTCTCTTCTATGACTTGACTCAGACTCGACTAGTCAATAAATGATGGACAGACTCAATTTGAGATTTGTCTGTTTTTAGTGATCGACTTTCTGCCCCCTCCCTCTCCCACCTTTTCTCAATCAGCAGTGAAGGAATGTTATGCTGATGACCCAATCAGAGCTACACATGCTCCTTATGGATAAGGAGCATTTCTTTTTTGTTTCCGAACTTTCTCCAGAAGCCATTTATAGGAAAGGAAAAGAGCAGGATGAGTTAAAAGGGAGAAAACAGGGCTTTGCACCTTTTATTTTTCTAGTGAGTGTGGGCAAGGAGTCGTCTCTGCATCTGGATTCAGAGGAGGATTAGGAGTTGAGGTCCCATCAATGTTAACATGAAATCCTCCTCCTTCTTCTCCTCTCCCTTTTCCATCTAGCCAGTTGGTTGCTTTGTCAAAAGCAGTTTCCTTCAGTTTGCCTTTCCTGTTTCTTGATAGCTGAGGGCTTCCTTCCAATCCTGCTTGCTCATGAGCAAACAGAAAAGAAGGGTTGTGGGAGAGTGGAAAGCCATTTCCTTCAAAAGGGCTCTCCTGTTCTTTGATGACTGAAGGCTTCCTTCCAATCCGGCTTCCTCTTCACTTAACCCCCCTCCACAGATCACCAACACCTTTTTTTTTTTTTTCTATAAAAGTTGGCTCCAATATTTGAATTATCTTGCAAGGACTTGAGACTCAACTTGAGATTTGGAGTAAAAGACTTAAATACATTATTGGTGGATGATCTGTCATCACATAGGTAGCATAATTGCTAGATCCAGTCCCTCCCTCCAGTTCCCTCCTTCTCTTCCATACATTTATGAGTGACTATTTCTTGAAAAAAAAAGGAAAAAAGAAAGGAAGGAAGGAAGGAAGGAAGGAAGGAAGGAAGGAAGGAAGATCTTTTGTTGTTGTTGTTCTGTTTCCTTTATGGAAATCACACTTCTTTTCTGTAGCTGCCAACTAAAAAACTTAAAGACCTACTGTGGAGAAACTAATGTGATTTCACATAATAAATCAGAAAGGTCAGAAATATTGGAAAGGTCAGGAGGCATACAACATTTATCAAATCAGCAATTAAGCAAGAATAAATATATTTGCAGTTTCCTAGACTCACCAAAAAGCCCATTAGTGAGCTAAATATTGTTTTGGTTTGATTCATGTAAATTGGGTAAAGAAGAGGAAAAACAAATATGACAAAATTAAAAAAAAAATTTCATTTTGCCTATACATGGAGGTTAAAGAGTTGTCAAACTGTCACTCATATTTGCCTCTGTCATATAGGTATTGACATATAGAGGTATCGACATATATATCCTGTTTCTATGCTTTTATAATCTGACAGTATGAGGCAAGTCTGTATTACATTCTTACCAAGGCTATTAGACTGCCTGCTAAGACTAGGAGAAAGTCCCATTGAACTCACATAGACCATGCATAAGGGTTGCATTGTTACCCTTTTAAATAATTTGCAGTGTAAATCTTACATATGTATGATAGAAAGGGAAGGGACCATCTTAAATCATTTCAATCTGAATTCTAGTCTGGGTGCAGTACTGAACCTGCACTGGTTGATTATCTTTGATGCAAGAGGCAATGGACAGTAAAACACTGTTGATTCCTTATGGTTTGTCCACAGAAATTGATACACTTGCTATTTTCTTGTAGAGACTACTTGGGTTGAAAGTGGAGAAGGGTATTATATAACTGTGTTTTAGTACCTTCCTCTAGGACATTTCCAAAGTAGAGTGGGTAATGGTTGATTTTGTCAGAATCCTGCAGGAATCCATCCTTCCCTGTGCAGTTAATATATTTGCAAACTATTGGAAGATATAATTGGCATTGTTATCCCTATCTTACTTGAACCATCTGAATCAGGAATGCTGGATCAGATGCTGGATCATGATGAAGGGTAATGTGTAGAATGTGAGACAGTTAAATTGGAGGTGAATCAAGAGAGGACAGATGCAGTATAATAGAAGCTCCCAAGCCCAGAGGGTGGTGAGAAGAAACCCTTTGAATGAGATTGCACAATTCCTGAAAAGCCAGATATGGCATGAAGCTTCTGCATACTCATTGATACAGCATTGTCACTTTAGCAACAGGTGACTTTGCCAGTTTGCTACTTCAGGTTCTTCTGGCCTTGCTATATACACAGGCGATTTCCACACTAGACTGTTATAGCACTATTATTCCACTTTCAACCTCCAGCTGGCCCCTCCTGAAACTGCAAACCCCAGGATTCCATAGGAGGTTGAAAGTGGAATAATAGCACTATAACAGTCTAGTGCGGAAATGGCCACAGTGTGTCAGTCCTGGTTTGCACAGATAGCAATGGCGGAACTCATATTTCTCCAGTCCTACATGATTTACACTGTTTGCTAATTTGTTTTTCTTAAGTCACATTTCTGACTTCAACATATAAAGCCTGAGTGATGTGGGTTCTAAATATCTAAAAGTGCCTAAATATCTAGAATCCTCTGCCATTGATATTGCCACACAAAGGCCCTTTCCTCATGGCATTTGCCATGCAAACGGGTGCCTGGAACATGACGCGATTGTGAGGACCGATCTGCATGACACACTCACAATCGCACAATATTCTAGGTGCCAGCAGGTGCTGATCGCGCACCTTTTCATTTTCGGCTGGAAGCTGAAAAAGGTGCACAATCGTGCATTGCTCCCAGGCCCCATGCACATTTACCTGGTGTGCGGAGCCTCCAGAGCTGCGCCGGTCATGCTTCCTGCCCCAGCACAGCCTGAGAAACTCCCAGGCTGCACTGTGGAAGGAAGAGGTGGGGCTCTCATGAGACTAGGCAGCTCATGCAGAGCTGAAGCAGCAGGGATATGAGAGCCTCTCAGAGGAGGCTGCTCGTGTGATCCCCACACCCCAGCACTGGAAAAAAAGGTAAGGTGCGGAAAGGGCCATAGACATCTGTGGGGGTGAGAATATGAAAGGAACTTCTCTGTTGTAGCCTTCTCTATGAGATACATCATAGAATCACATGCCCAATGCAGGAATTCCAGCCATAGCATAACCAGCAGGTAGCTATCCAGCCACTTTTTGAATATCGTTAAATATGTTTGATCAACAAATAAATATTTTTTTGAAAAAGTAGTTTATATTATTTTTATTGATATGTGTACTTTTTATTGAATGTGTACTCCATTCTACAATCATAAATTTGACTATAAATTCAAGTAGATGCATTTGCAAAGGTAGTGATCCTTTTTACCTGATAGAATAATGGGTGTAATCACTTGGAGGTATTATTTGTATGGATCAGTTCACACATTTTTCAGTTTGGAAAAAAAAAATGAATGAAGATTGTGTGGGTTATCCATGGATTGTCTTCTTTGTATGTTACTTGATGTGTATGCTAGAAATCTTCTGATTGTGCTGGTTCTTCCACTATGTGAGCCGATATACTCTGGGACTTTTATTTTATTTTATTTTTTTGCTAATCAAACTATTTGGTAAATCAACTGGTTGATTCACCATTTATTAATCTTGTAAATTTTCTCATGATTTTCAAATCATGAGAAAATCCATGAAAGTATCTTAGTTTGAGATGCTAATGTGAAACGTAGCTTACAATGTATTTTTTTTTTTAAAGTTACCACAAACTTTTTGAGAAGTGAAATACATCTTTAACATTTTCCTTTGCATTTCCAATCACAATTTTTCCTTTGGGAAGTGGAAGCCAAGGGTGTTATGAAATACAACACTACCACTTAAAAAAATGTGTTGTGGCAGAGTGGAAGTGTTACCTCAAAATGTGGGTGACTCAGGGATCCATCTGCAATGCCAGTGCCAACGTGAAACGGTGCTGAAAATTAGCTCAAAAAAGAGACCTGTGGGATGGGGGATAACCTTATGAGGTCTTTTACACCTGTGTATGCTGCTACTAATGCAGGCAAGAACCAGCTGGAGATTTAAAGGTAAGCTTGTTTTGTTTTGTTTTTTTTGTTAGGGGAATTAAAATTACACACATAAGATACAAGCAGTCTTGCAATCACACAAGGCTAACTGCAGGAAAAGGGAAGAAAGTTTTGATAGTGAGAGTTTTGGGCAAAGTGGGTGATATTTACCAATCCAGCAGAGAGGAACTAAAGCAATGTGGCATAGACTAGGAATCCAAGGGTAGTACAAATCAGGAATCAGAGCAGTAGAGTGTTGGTCGGTATACCAAAGGTACTATGGTACTACAAATTGCTTGGATCAGAGCTGGAGTTTAAATACCCTTTTTCTGCCTTGAGGGAGAAGGTGTTGACGGGGTCTGGAGAGTGGATAATGCGGTCTGGAATGAGTGAATGGCATTAGCATTAGGTGACAAAAGATTGATGAGAATTGTGATATCTCCTTAAGGGTGGGAGAGGTGAGGAGACAAAAGGGAGAATTTTGATGGACAAAGGGAGAAGGTCATAAAATCAGTCATTCTGTGAAAGCAGTTTTGGGTACTATTGTTTCTAAAAGTTGAGTCATTGAGGAACATCTGCCAGTCCTCTTTCTCTGGAGTTTCTCTGACTATGATCTAGCCATGCCCTGAGGTTTCATTCTGACCTGGTTTTGTAATGCATGTGTGCAGCCAGTTTCTCTCTGACAGCAAGCTCCCCCCCTAGCAGGATATAATTTATATTTCACGTCAATTAAATATTTTGCCAATTAAACCACATCAAGGAGTAGGAGTGTATGGCCTGTTAACAAGACTTCACTTAGCATACCAAGAAGAGAACCAATTAAAATTGGCTTTCCATAAATTAATCAACTAAAGCTTTATTCAGTTAATCCATTAGTTAAATACCACTCAGAAACTTGCAAGCCTGATTCTTGCCCTTCATTAAACTGTTCAATACTGTTGGCACCATAACTTTTCGTAAGGGTTGCAATGACCAAATTCTTTCTTCTTCTTTTAACTTTAACTTTCAGGTGAATAATTCCCTCAGGTTACAAGAATTGGAACATTTATTTCAAAGGTGAAGATGGGAAATTAAGTGCAGTTTTCCTGTCAAAGAGACTGAGTTCCTACTGCAATATATGTCCCCAAAGTTCTGTCACAATTTGAGCTTTACCAGTATGGGAATTGCTGTACACCATGCTCAAAAACTCATAGATTTTTTTTTAAGGGGGAGAAGTAGAAGTGAGTGTTCCTGAACCAAACTCTGGTAGTTATGGTCTGGTTCTCATGAACTGCAGATGAGATCTATCTATCTATCTATCTATCTATCTATCTATCTATCTATCTATCTATCTACCTAAAAATATCTGGGAGCATAGTTCTATTTCTAGCTGTGGTATTGATTGTATGGCTGATCAGAGTGGAATCTTGATCTAACATCTTTTCAAACCTTTTCATATGATCTCTCTCTCTCTTTCTTTCTGGCTCAGTCTTTGCTGTAGATCTTCAGAACAATGCTTGTGTGATCACACTGTAATTATCAAAACATTCACAATTTAACAAACTGAGAACCAATATATAGCATTTGTATGGCAGCAAAGATATGGCTAGTAAGCAAACAGAACATTTCAATTTGTGTCTTTGGTGATGATGATGATGATGATGATGATGATGATGATGATGATGATGATTTCAAGTACAAATATGAGAAGCAAACAATAGGAATTGCCTTTAGGGATAACTCTCAGGAAGAAAGTGAGAATGCGGACAAACAAACCAGTTCAGCTGAAGAACTGCAGCACAACAATTCTTTAAACCTATTTTGAGATTCATAATAATATCAATCTGAAGTAATGAGGAAGGAGGATGAACTAGCTCCACCACCTTCAAGAGTTACTTTGCCCACATAGAAGTATGAAAATGACAAACCTGTATCTGGACATTTGCCACACAAGAAAGAATACTCTTCTCTTCATATGTGAAGTAATGACTGGGAAGCTAGCATACTCCCCTGCTCCACATCCATCCTAAACCCCCAATGGATACCTGAATAGAGTCTTTGCTAGTTTCTAAGGGAAAATATAGAAGCACAGTGAGGTTGAAAGAAAAATTTATAGCAAGCATCAACCAGTCCTGAATTGAATTTTCTATGCTGCAGAATTTCTTTGATCTAGGAGAGCTGGAAAAATAGAGCAACATGTTTGGATGGAAAAAGAGGAAAAAAGTGGGATGAGGATACATATAGCAGTTGATGAAGCCTTCTTAAATATAACATTATTACCAAAGGAAAATCTGACCCCTGTTTGTCCAAGAACAACCATGGTGCGTATGGTAATGCTGCCATGCATTTCCTAGCAAAGAAATATATTTGATGACATTCAGGAAGTCAGGTTGAGGGAATGAAGGGGGAAAAACTCAGATGTGAGAATTTGGACTTGGTATTTATTGGTATTGGTATCTTCACTATATTTTTTTCTCAAACATAGCAACAAGTAATATCAACAAGAAAGTCTTTGAAAACCACACAGTTTTGAAGGTTATTTGTAATTTGGGACTTAAATCTACATAAAATTTTCACGTGGTTGTTTTGCACAAAAACAGTGTGTTCTATCTGGAAAATAGTGTTTTAATAAACAAATATTAATTTTTGCACAGAAAATTCTGTGCAAATTAACCCATGTGTGAATTTATGCAGAATAAATCCCTCATTACAGCATTTTCCATACAGAAAACAGCACTGGATCCTTCTCATAATTCCCTCCTCACATGGGAGAACACTTATGTGGGAGGGTGGAAATATCATTTAGATGTTTCCTGAGCAATAGATGAATAGGCCCTCACTGACTGCAGAAGCTGATGCCTGGTAAGGGAGGACTGGGAGACTTTCATGGTATTAAGAGATCCCCTGAATTAAGGCACATATAGGGATTATGGATAAAGAATAGTCATGAATGTGTAATTCTCATGTTACCACACCATATACCCCCAACTGTGAGGGATATGCTATTTTCATATTTGGACATATTTGAAAGACATTTTTGAAAGTGTACTGGCTGTATATGTATGCTAGGTCAGGATGACCTCAGGTATGATCAGATCATAAGGTCAGAGAGGATTAGGCAGGAAAGACCAATGCTAATGGGTTTAGGATAATATCTTCTAAAAAACTGTAAGTTTCATGCACTCTCAGAAACAATAGCAGATAAAAATGCCCAGATGAAGCAAATCAAAACCCCTACTTGTGAGCATAGTCTACCCAGATCTTTCCCGTTCACACTACCTGAACATTAAGAGATTGTTAGGACTCTCATCAATGTTTGGTCACCTAAAGTTAAGACAATCAGCCCATTCTGGACTCTTTTGTCAGTTTCGTGGGAAAGCCATTACAGCTTTGTCTTTGTACCTTCCTCAGGGTAGAAAATAGGGTTATAAGAACCCTAGCTCCAATCCCAGTAACCTGTAGTATTTTGCATATAGTATGTGGCACCCAGATCTCTGTTCCTGTAGCATTGTGTGGTTCTTGAGAGTCTCTGATTTCTTGTTTGATGATGATTCCCAATAAAATACTCTGTTCAACTGTTAACTTGAGTCATCTCTACAGTTAGTACTGGTATACATAGATAAAAAGATCCTGCTGTTACCCTCTTCTCACAGGTCTGCTTTGAGCTATAATTCCCCAAATTTCTAAGGAGATGCTGGGATTGCAGGCAGACTCACTTTTTAAGGTAACACTGGTTTACATATTCATAAATGCCCAAGCGGATTCCTGCTCATGTTTTTATCCCATTCCAAAAAAGTGTCAATTTTGCACTAGAAAAAAAAAAAGGGCAAAGAAACTCCCAGATTTTTTTTTCAGAAAGCAAATGTTATCATACACACATATCACACTTTTTTTTTTTTTTAAGAAACAGACTTTTTGTGGAAATATCATGACTATTGCACAAAAAACCTAATGCACTTCAGGAAACAGTGTGTGGGGGGGAGTTGTATAACCCTTTATGATTTCCACTGAAAACACTTGCTTTGTTTTTGTTTTTGTTTTTGTTTTTACTCTTTTTCATTTTTGCACATTTTGTGAAATACTTCAGAATGTACAAATAATGGGTGGAAAGTGCAGAGAAATTTTCTTCTCTAATTTATACATCATCTATCCATCCACTTCTATACATCCATAGTTGGTTGTTAATAGTTTGGCTTTGTTTTTAAGTTTTCAAACAAAAAGAAAAATCACCAGCACATATCAATTTAGGGGTTTAAAAAACAATCCCTAAATTCTTTCAATCTCAAATATGATTTTTTTTGGTGGGAGGGAGAATTTTTTTATTTTTAAAAAAGCCCTTCTACCTTTGTCATTGTTTTTGAATAGCCCATATCCCTCACCATCATTATACCTTTTCTTCTGACAGTGATGGACAACATGACTTTGGAAAGAGGACTCAGATGATGAGGTTCTATAGAAAGCTAAAGTTACTGGTGGTGAAAAAAAAAAGGTAACAATTTCCATAAGCAGATGGAAAGCCCAGATTCTGTCTGATGCATTCAAAATTACACCAGAAATGCCCAATGAGGTAATGACATGATGATGTACATCTGTTTTGAAAGTGAGCACAGGAAGCCATTTTTTGTAGGTGACTGGAAGAGTAGTTCTTATTTTAAGATACGGTGGAGAGGAAACTGTTGTACAACTTCATAATGTTAACTTTATTTCTTTTCTTTTTTTTTCATTATTTTAACCCCACATTTCTCCTGGCTATAAAATCTCTCTACTGATATTTGGGGGACTTTTCCCCCATTCCTCTACAACCTTCTGAATGTAGCAGAAAATAATCAATATTTATTTGGGAAGCACTAGTTTTTTTCCCCAAGAAGCAAGTCATAAGCTGAAGATAGTTGAAGAAAATAAAAACCTTTCACAAAGCCAAATACTGTACAGTACAAAGAGGACAGGGAAAAAACTGAAAGTCTATGTGGCAAAAGAAAAAGGTAATGACAAAGATGTGAATCTTTTAAGAACAAATCTTTTAAGTTTTGGTGTCTCCCACCTTCTGCTTTCAAGAATTTCAAGATCTTCCCATCAGACTGATAAAGAAATTACAGATTTTTTAGATAGTTCTCATACACAAAGAGAGACATACTCTCTCACACACACATTACAAATCCATGTCAGTGGAGTAGTGACTCTGCTCTGGGTTTTAGTCTGAATTTGTTTTGGAGATAGTGTTCAGATCACTTCATAATTTCCTTACATTCCATACTAAAATTCTGAGTGAATTCACCACCTGATTGACCAGAGACCAGTACTGGAAACCACCAGTTGCCAATATTGGTTTGTGCCACCTAGAAAGGATATCTTACGTTCTCCTTCCTATTTACTTCTTTTTCCTGAAAAGTTTCTTCTAGATAGAGCCAGCAACATGGATCGCTCCTTTAAAGTCTGAACAAAAGTCAAGAATGGATTTGTTGTTTTGATGGCTTGGAAGCCAGCAGCTCCTACTACATCCATCTTTACTCTTTTTTCTTTTAAAAGTATTTCCATCTTATTGCTGAATAGTTTTGCATATTTGTGTAAATGGTGATTTCAAAAAACACAGATGCTTCTAGATTCAAACCAGACTAGATTAATTAGTGGTCAAGTTCAATTTGGTACCATTTTTCTCAAGTATAGGACTTTGTCCAGAACGAACACGTGTGTCACTGTCCAGCCAAGATAAAAGTCAAGTGAAGTTTGGAATGGCTGCCCCTGCTGGTCCTTCTGAAGGAGATTGGCAAGGCTAGTAAAATTTCTTCAGATGAAATTGATAGTCCATATGATTTAGTAGATGTAGAGGCCATGGCATAATTCACTTCGAAAATTAAAGCTATCCACCCTCCCTCTTTTTCAAGATTCAGTGGGTTGCTGAAGATAAATTGAACCCCTGCCCAAAAGACCATGGGAACAAATATATTTCACCGGAATTCCAAGTGGAGTGTAATTTTTACCTTTCTTAATCTTAAAAGGTACCTGGAGCTTTCAAATATAGTTCTCTTTTTAAAACATTTTTAAAAGTTCTGTGCTGCTGCCAACAGTGTGATGTTTTCTCTGCACCTCCCCTATGGTTTCACTTGATGGAAATCCTTAGGAACAATTTCATACTGAATTTCACCACTCCCTCAGGATTCAAAGAAGTACAATTGGAAAGAAACAACACACAGCTTTCTCGACCCCTTTCTATTAGCCACAAAATTTGGAATGCATGTTATGCAACATGAGTCCAAAAGCATTTGAGGAAGTATGTCTGCTAGATAATTGGAGAGAGGACCTAACATCCCTGTGAGCATGACAAAGCTTGGGAGGGATGAGTAATAGGAGGGAAAAGTAAAAACAACTTGTAAACATAAGTAGATTAAGCCGCAATATCTATTCTCCCATTTTTTGTTAAACTTTGTTTCTCCGATCTCTAAAATTCATGATAAAATTGTCCTTCCCCATGAAGGGAAAAATAAGGACATGCACCAAGAATTTAAAGTGTACTGGTGTAAATGGTTGGCTTTAAAAAAAATGTAAAAGGAATTTCACATATTTATCTTTACAAGATTATCTCATTAAAAAATCCAATAAAAGATATAATTCAAGAACATACTTAATTCAACAAGCAAAAGTTGTCCCGATACATATAATTTTATTCACACACATGCACACACACAAAATGAATATTTGAAGAAAAAAAATTGCTGAGGAGCTTGTGGAATGAGACAAGAATAGTTTGTTTAATTTGGTAACGTAAGTAGTAGGATAAAAGAATGATTTGCCACTTTAATGTAATCAGTCATAAATATAAGGGTGCAAAGATAATGTATGTAGTCTATCTGGATGATTGAGAAGTTAAAAAGCTACAGATATACTCATCAACTATGATGTAGTGGTCCTTGCACTCTGAAGATACCCTATGTTATTCTTAAAAGTATGACTTCTCATTGGACTTCACATAGACAGATGCTACATCATCCCATTTATTATACACTTGGATTTCTCAAGTGTTCTCCAGTGCTAGAGTTTTCTAGCTCGAGGCAGAAATGCCATAGGAGCATTCTCTGCTCAAGTTAAGTGAGACAGAGGAATGATTTCAGGACAACAATTGAAAGTATTCCAGACACTATAGAAAACATGGGAAGATCATCATTGCTGTTTGAAAAGATGATATTTTCACTACAGAAATTGTTTTACTAAGATTTTGTACTGCAAATGAAAATAACAGACATTGGAGACATAAGATGATAACAATTCACAATAAAACACCTGAACTCAGTATGCAATCCTGACAACTAATCTACATGTGATTCAGTGGTATCCAGATGATTTACCAACAGCATCTCATTCAGACCACAAACACAAACATTGGGGTTATATCTGAGCCCATTACTATAGTTTGTATGTTTGTATGTGTATGTTTGTGCAATAACTTTTTCCTCACTATACAAGTCAAAGTGTAATGTATCAAAAGTGATGGAAATGGGAAATGTGCAACAACTTTGATTCCAAATGACTTGGATTTTAGTGGTAACATGGAAATAATGACAACTAAATTACTATTATCACATGTTTTACTTCTGTATTTATGGTTTGTGCATTGCAATGATAGTTTTACACTGAATAATATTGATTTTTCATATTTCCTTTTCATATTTCTAAAAAAAATTGTTAAAAACTGATGTTCTATTTCTTATACTTTGTAGCAACAGTATTTTTACTAGACAGTCTACCACTCATATCAATAATCTCTTTTGTAAAATAAAACATATGCTAAACTGAATTAGTGATCACCATTTTAAAAAAAATCTGCTGTAGCAGATTTAAGCTACTTCCATTTACTCAAGTTTCTTTTAAGGCTTAACCTTTCTATATTTCAGTTATCACAGAATATAATGTTTTATGTTTTTATTGAGGTCCTAGTTTCCCAGTTTATTTTCACCAGCATTATCTGTCTCATTTTTTTTTTCTGTTTAAAATTTATTGGGTCATACTCAGTGATATAAGATTCTAGAAATTAAACACCAACGACAGAGTTCTACATTACTCCTCTTCCCCACCCCCTACAAATAAACCAAGCTAGTACTAAAAGTGTCAAACTTGTCAAGTCCTCTTTTTCTAATATCTAGTGCTTCTCAGTCTACATCTTGACACAAACTATTGTTTCAGATTTATTGAGTGCAAGGACCTTTTCACAACACACAGTTATAGCACTATGATTCCACTTTAACCATCATGATTACATTTTTTGGAGTTCTGGAACTTCCAGTTAAAGAAAGGATTATTGGATACTTAACCAGAAGGTCTAGTTTTGCCCCAAACTACAAACTTCATGGTTCCAATTGATGTATCAATGTCAGTTAAAATGGAATCATAGTGTGCTTTGTGTAGTGTGAAAGGGTTTCAGAATTCTGTTCACACAGTGGCCAAACATTTGCAGATGGGAAGCCCACAAGTCAGGCATGAAAATAACGTCTTCCTCTCAATAATCAATACCAGAAAGCATACTATCTTGGTACTTGTGATATATTATGACAATTTTTTTCCCCTGCCATCCTTTTAAAGTAATCAAGTTGACAGCCTTCACTACTTCTTGTGGTACAGCATTACACAGTTTAATTCTACAGTGTGCAAAAAAGTTCCTCTCTTTCATAAATCTCCCACCATTCAGCACTGTAGTTTCAGGGTTCAGTAGAAACCAAAAGTGTGGAGTGGTAAAATGCATCTTGAAATAATCTGAGAATATAAATGATGTTAAACTAGACTAGATTGCAGAGGAGGATGAGGAACTTGACTTGGAATGAGGGATGAACACTTTTTTTTTCATTTTGTTAGCAATATCTCAACACTGAGATAGCTCAACTAGAAGACTGCCAACTGCCACTACACACACACACACACACACTTTTGCATTTCAAGGCTTTTTTGGTGACAACTTTGCACAAAAACAGTATTTCTGCACAAAAGAAGCACCTGATTTTGCAGAACTGTTTTCTAGATGAAAACATGGTGTTTGAACAAAAATAGAGTTCTCAAAAAGATTTTTGGACATATTTCTTATTCATTCATTCATTCATTCATTCATTCTATTTGTAGGCTGCCTTTCTCCTGAGTGAAACCTAAGGTGGCTTCCAACAATAAATAAGCACAGTAAAAAATAAAATAAAATAAAATAAAATCATTTGCACACATGAAAATGTCTGGAGCATGAAATATCATAAAAATGTGTAAAATAAGCAAGGATATACAACCCTACATGTACTGCCATGCTGTACAGTTTTTTTTCTTTTTAAGTGTGCAGTACCATTTTATCAGTAGACTAGTTTTGCCAGGAACAAAGAGACAGCTGCACTTTTTGTCAGTGGTAATAGTCATATGCCATTTCTATAAATTTTGTCCAAGTGTAGGTTAGCAATACCAATGATTAGATACAATGATTAAAACAATAAATATTGCAACAGAGATTCTGATAAACTCAGAGTTGAACGTAAACAGTCTAGTGGAGAATTATAGGTTAGCCTATAAATAACAGCAGCTTCCTTGTCACAGCTGATTTGTTTTTGGAAACACTCCTTTAGCACCATGGTGCACTACATAAATCTTGTATATGTTAGCATAACTGTCTTCTAGAAATTGAATTATTCTCTGAGGAAATGCTGGTCTGTCTAGGTCACTGTAAAAGTGGATTAGCTGAACAGTTCTGAGAATTCTGTATTTTCTTCAGACTCTGGGTGCTTATCTTTGGATTAGCAGCTGGTCCTAGCAGTATTAATCCCTTGTTACTTGAATTACTAATTCTTCAACAAACAATGTAAAAAGAAGTATTCAGAAAATATAATAGTCAAAAATCCATTTTTGGAGAAGCAATTTAAAGTTTCACACTAAGGCCTCATTACATTGCATTTTTCTTTCCTTTGAGAAAAGGCCCACAAGGAAACCATTTGGATTAACTTTCTGAGAACTTAGGTTTCATGATCTGCCATTTACAATGACAAATCTGCTATTTTATCTTGAGAATTCAGGCCAATACATTTGGAACTCAAAAACTAGATTGTAAAATGATGGATTTTCTTTAGAAAAATGAATATGCAGTTACGTGTCATTTGTCGAAAAAGGGTTTTTTTTTAAAAAAAATGTGCTTAGAGGTTGTTTAAAAAAATCTCAGATTGTAAAACCAATCTTTTAGCATGGGAAATTTTATTCAGCTACTCCTCTACAGACCTTCTGTAACAGTATTGTCCAACTATTTTCAAGCAGAACATTTCATTCATGTGATAAATAAGTTTTTACATATATATATGTATGTATGTATGTATCAGGAAGCAGAAATATGTACCAAATGAATTTCTCTGCCTCTTCTATATTTCTGACAATAACAGCACATGGACGCTATCATGTAATAAAGAGAAAACTGAATTGTAAAGGGTAAAAAATGATATACCTCAGTTAATAATATATTTTAGTTAAGAATGGCTGTGTTTTAATGTTTCTGAATGTTTACACTGAACCATATCATGTCACCAAAGGTTACAGCCATTTACACCCAGCCGTATGTTTTAATTTAGATTTATTGTCTGGGTTCCAGCAGTCATATTGAATTCTATTTCTAATGGTTTGAATTTCCAAAGATTTTTTTTAATTTGATTGATTGGCTATATAGTAGGTTTCCCTATTTATTAGATGAACTGTATAAATTAGTTTGATATTTGTAACAATTGATATTTGTAACCTAAATGTCTATAGGGGTTTCGTGTAATGATTCTCAATGCTTTGAATAAATTAATAAGGGAGATTGCAGCTCCTTCAAGCCACTGACATATGCAGCAGCTCTGCTCTCGATCACCTATATGTTCAGATAATAAGTAAAGGGACATTAGTACGTATCCCATACTACCTGAATCCCATCCCCTTCCCCATGGTCCCTTGGCCCACTCAGCACAGGCTCTGTGCATTGACATGCTCTGTGTTGTCAGCGATTCCAGGCAGGGAGCCCTGGGAAAATGACCAGCCCACTGCAAAGATGCTGCATCATGCCCCAGCTGTGGGTAATTGCAAGGTTGCATAAGAAAATGGGGTTGTGTGCAAACCCCTACCTGACTGGTTGTAAATATGTATTTAAGAAAGCAATCCCCTGTCTGTATTGTCTGTTGACCAAACCTGGTGCAAGCCTCTGTCTGTCTGTCCTATCTTTTGTATATAACAGAACTTTGCTGCAAGATAAAATGCCTCCTGTTTTGGAAGAAAACTCCTCCATGTGTGAGTATCCTTATTGGGGAACAAGGTTGCTGCTGTTGGCTAGCTGGCTCTGTTTTTTTCGCTGTGTTTTCTGTGGGGCTGAAACTCCTATCATCCCCCAACATGTGTTCCTTTATGATTGGGTACAAACACAAAGAGTTGTTTACTGCCTTATGACAAGGGAAATGGTTCAAAGGCAAGACTGGTTGATGTGGTTTCACATTCTCTTCATGCATTCTTTCATCACAAATACAATGAATATGAAATCCTTTCAATTAACTAATTGTCTTCCTCTTTAACTTGACTATAAACCATACATAGCTAGAGTAATAATCACAAGTCCATTGATTAAGCTTTTTTTTTTCCTGTTCACTTGAATAGAAGGACACAATCCACGGAGCAGCCACCTTCAGATGGGACCAGATACACTAATAATTGTGGATACAGATCATGGTATCCATGAGACCTAAACAAAGTGAGCCGTCTCTCAAGGCCATTTGGTACTGAAAGTCCAAGGAGATGAATCATTTCAGATCCTCAGCACCCAGAATAGTTGCATACATTGCTCTGCTGGGAGTCTGGAGTTAAGGAACATATACACACAAAGTGCATAGATTCAAATATGAATATTCAGTCTGTGGAGGACCATATTCCTTTTGAAATTGTCCCAAAGGACCAGGCCAGTCAAGCATTGGCAGGGAGCAGCAAGCAAGGAAAAGGGACAATGGAAAAAACCCTCCACCTCTAAAATAGGTCCAGCTTCATTAAGCTACAAAAGATAAACATTTTTGTTACAATTATACCTCAATAGGAGTCAGAATGATATTTAGAAGAAGAGTTTGAGGTAGGTTTCCAGATTCCATTTCAAGGGATCTGATGCCCTTATATGTATAAGAATTTAAAATTGGTGATGGGAAAAGAACACAAAGTCAGGAAAATAATTCAGAAAGAGGTATCACACATTCCTAACTTGAGGGTGTCTCCACTTGCTGTTCTGTTGAAAAAGGCTTCCAGTGAATATGGAATTATTCATCATCTATCCTATCTGAAATATGAGTCACTTAATATTGTTATTCCTGCCAAACTGCGCCTAGCAAGGTACACTTCATTTTATGCAGCTGTGAGGGAAATCCATAGGCACAGCATAGAGGTAGAACTGGTGAAAAAAAAACAAAAAACAGGATTTTGTCATTTGCCAGTACACCTCAGGAATTTTGAACTACTGGGCTTTCCATTTAAGAACATTTTATACGTAGATCATGCTCTTCCTATGGGGTGTTCAATTTCATGTGTGGCATTTGAGAAAAGAACTAAAATTCTTGAATGCTGCACATGACACTAAACACCCAATAGGAAGAACATGTTCTATGTAGAGAATGCCCTCAAATGAGAAGATGTTCAAGAAGTTTAGTATTTTTCACAAAGGAGCAATTAAGATGAAAGTAGAATGAAAAGGGGTTGTGCACTATTTAAATGAATTTTTGATCATAGAACAGTATGAAACAAGTCAACATTCATCCCTTTTAGCTTACTTTTGTGCATCTGTGCAGAAGCTGTGAATTCTGCTGGCTCAGGAGAAGACTGAAGACCCAGCACAACAGTTGGTGTTTTGGAATATTGAAATCAACAGAGTAAATCAATTATATGGATTGTTCATGGAGAAATTACAAGACATGAGGAAGAGAATGTTGTTGTTTCTTGCTCAGGGAAAAAACAAACCAAACACTACTCTCAGGGAATTCCAAGAACTCATTAGGCACTTAAGCTTTGATTGCCATATGGCAGCTCCTGGTAGGGCCTTTTTCTGGCACCTTTGTGATGCTCAAGGGCATGTGGTTAGCAAACTGCATCACAGAATCAGAATTACACTAGTGATCTTGCAGTCAGTTGGAATTTCTTACTAACTTCATTGGGATCTCCTTTCGGCATGAGGAGTGGAAGCTCTCAATACCCTACAAGTATCATCAGATGCTGAAGGATCAGTGGGTGTTGGCATCTTTTTCAAAAGACATCTGTTGTGGAATCTTGCATTATAGCCAACCTTGCATTCTTAGAATTTTCCTAATATTAATGGTGGTGTGGATATGGGTGGAGAAGTTAGGCAACTCTTCCCAGAGGTGCATCTAGCATAAACACCTGGGCAAGAATGGAAGTTATGTCCCTACCTCCAAGGCCACTCTCTTCTCCTTCTCTGCTGTTTCTAGCACCACTTTTTTGCACCCCCTGGCATTGGCGCCCAGGTCACATTCCCTCCTTGCCTCACCTTAGATTTGCTTCTGACTCTTCTATTCATTTTTGGTGTGATAACCATGACACAGGTCATCAATTCCTCGTTATCAAAGTACCCTGGTAAGGCTGGTAAGTGCATTTACCAGTCAGTGTTTATGGTATAATATTCTCTTTACAGCACTCCATGTGACTGGAATGAACAACAGCTTAGTCAATTGTCTCTCCAATGCACATACGGAGTCCTTTGGACAATGCACCAAGTGCAGCTGCCACACTGGACCTGATGCTGGCAAACCTGTAGATGATTAGAAGGGTGAAGTAGTGAGGGGCATTAGCTTATTCTTAGTTCCTAGTACCAAGACATGTTACATTGGGGCAGTTAATGAATTATTTGAATTTAGATTGTGGGAGAGTTTGGAGAATGAAAGGCCCATAACTGTTCCTTACCTGCTGCAATATTGTGTCTCCCTCCATAGCAAAGGATTATCCCTAGAGTCTGGAAGACTGGCAAATTCCCCAATTTGTAAGACTCTGGATGTTGGTCACAGGAGAGGGGTATAATGGCTGATGCTAGTATGTCTCTGGACATACTCTAGGGTTTGTGGAAAACTAGGACAGGTATTTCCACTTCATCATACACCTATGGTATCCTTTTGGTGAAGGGAAGGGCTCTGGAATTGACTCTATAGGTAATGCAACTGGTGGGATGGGGAAGGAGACCTTCCTCTCCTTCTCAGATACAGCTCACCTTCAGCTGTCTCTTTCAGCCTCCGATACAGTGTAAGCTTGGCAAGTAATGGGGGGAGAAGTAGAAATTTGGTGAACACCTATGGCATTCTTTTGCTGAAAAGAGGGGCTGTAGAACTGCCTCTATAAATCATTCACTAGGGTGATGAGAAAGGAGACCTTCCTCAGAGTTGTCCTGAGGACTAGACCCTCACTCACTTTAAATCTTGTGACATGGGGAAGGGAATCTCATGTTAGCCTTTTAGTTGCAGACCAGCCAGGAAGCAGTCAGCTTCAGGGTTCTCTTTGGGGCTCAGAGGAAGCTGGGTAAGAATTATGGAGAGATCTATGTGTCTTTCATAAGTTCTGTGGTTGGTCAGCAAAGAGACAATATCTGTCAAACTGCTGGAGGTAACTTGTTATTTTTTTAATTCCTATAAACAAATAATAGCTTAGCTCTTGTACCTCCAAATTGACACAAGACATCCCCAAACTGATCTCTATGATACTGCAAAGTTCCATATCTACTGTATCCTCAAAATAAATAAATAAATAAATAAAAATCTATTTATAAATGTCAAATTTGATCCATTTCACTCAGCATTTGAGGGCACTCTAGACCCTAAAATAAACAAATAAATAAATAAATAGGAAGCTATAAGTAGGATATGATACCTCTACATCTGATGGGTGGCAAATTTTCAACCAACATTACAGCAATGAGACTTACTGCCAATTAGTTTTCAGTTCCAGTTCAAATTTTGGATGCTAGCCTTTAAAGCCTTCCATATTCCACAATCTGTTTATCTCAGAGATCTCCTAGCTGTCAAGAGTATCCTTAGGCTATCAAATTGTGTGCACTGGACAAGCATCTTTGCTCTAATTTACTAGAACTTCTTCAGCAAGGCACTGCAGATTTTCTCATATTCCAAACAGCTTACCGGAAAACATCTGTTAAAGGTATAGAACTGAATTACTCCTTGTGTTTTTATGTTCTGTCTCTTCAGATCATTCTCTTTCTTGATATTAGCAAATAAGCATACAATTCACTTGTTACGGTAGCTTTCCGGGCTACTAATCTCTTTCAGGTGAAATTCAAATTGTTAATTAGGACCTATAAAGCCATAAAAAACTTTGGTCCAAGATAAGATACCACATTCATTCATATATCTGCTGGGTTTCAGATCTTCAAACACTCAGTCTCACCATCTTCAGAGGCATGTTTAGGGAAGGCGAGAGAGAGAGATTTCATAGTCACCACTTTCATTCTGGAACTCTCTACCTAGGAAGTCTATCCTGGTCCTCTCTGTATAGACCTTCCACCAGCAGGCAAATATAGCTTTATTAAGGGAGGATTTTGAAAACTGACCAATCATTGAAAAATGAGCCTTTTACTGGAAGAGTATTTTATTTTGCTTTATCTATGTGCTTAAATTGGGTTCTAAATTGTATTATTAGACTAAATGTATATTCATTTCTTTGTGTTTTAAGTGTATTTCAATTTGTCTGTGCTTTATTACTATTATTATTTTTCATCATTTTTCTTGCATGCCAAATTGAATGCCACTTTTTTGGGGGGGAATGAATGAATGTGACAGTAAATGATTAACAAACTGAGTATGTATTTAAAAATAAGAAGGAACGAAGCAAAGAAAGAAGGAAAGAATAGATCTAATAAAAAAAATTCATTTCAGAAATAATAAATAACTGTATCTATTTGGATGTAAGGTCCTTTCTCAAGTGATTCACATAATGGCTATCGTAAATTTGCGAAACACACATCTTTGAATGTCTCACAGAATATATTCCTAGCACTGTTTAGTAGCATTATGTTCTTATTGTAGGCTTATGTATGGATGTTCTGATCTGACCAGAAATTATATGAGCTCCCTTCATCTTACAAAATCATGGAAGTCAGTTATGAGGAAGTGATTTTGCTATGGCATGTGAACAAAGTCTAACATCATTGATTATGGAACTATTTTCTGCCAGGTAAATGACAACTACAGCAAGTTCCTGGTGAGTCACCAGTTATTCAACTCACTGTCTCTAAACATTCTTTGAGAGTTAAACAAGTTTGAATTTTTCCCCAAATCAAGCCATTGGGTTTAACAATGGACAGGTGGTTCCCACAGGTGTGGATAGTTTCATGACTGTTCCAGCAGACAGAGCATCTGTCCAATTGCAGTGTGAAAACAACCTTGGTTCCCTGTAGTCTCTGGCTAGCTAGAAGGCCAATGAACTTTTTTATTATTTTCTAGGAGAAATTTATGGTATGAATTGTGAAAGTTTATCACAGTAGGAAAAGAAACCCCCATAGATACAAGTTAAAGGTATTTTGACACCAGCTGCAAAGGTCTGACCAAGTGAAAAGGTCAAGCATTCCAGCATCTATGAAACTCTCACCAGTTACCCCCAGAAGAAAAGTCCTACTCAAGCTTCAGTTTGCATTTCAGATAACAGAAGTTTATAGGAAGAGAAATAAATTTAATATCAAGCTACAAGTGGGACACCTAAAACTGTTATATATGTTCATTCAGACCAATGCCTCTGTTCGTGCCATTCTTTTTGGGGAGGCTGGGAAAGAATTTTTTTTTTCTCTTTCTTTCTTTAAAAGAATAAACACTGAAGAATGAGGATCTTGGTAAGATGGTAAGAGTTTAATAGGCCCTTTAGATTACCCTACACTGGAGTCTTTGTTATCAGTGATCATAAGGATAGACTGAATTCATGCCAGTCTTTTTTTATATACATTTAACAAACCAGAATATCAATCATTTCTTGGACAGCTTTCGTACGCACCCTAAGCCATGAAGCCATGCTTTCCAGGGCGGTACCCCCTGTGTTTATGCTAATTTTGTGTGTCAGTATTCCTGTAACAACACAGACAAAGTCAACCAAATGGGTCTCTCCTACCTAATCACTTCTGTCTGTAGCTCCAGAAGGCTGTGCTCCAATGGACTTAAGCACCCAGGAAGACAACTTCTGCCAGAATTTATGACTAGGTAATAGATTATGGGTATATTAACTGCCATGTGAAGTTGAAACTGACACAGTGAAGGATTTGCAGGTTCTCCTTTCTGGAGCTTCCTATATTTCACTGGAAGATGCAAACAACCATAATGTTCAGTAGACTAAAGAAAAATAACTGGACACATCCTCACTGCTTCCTTCACTCTCCACAGAAATGACTGTTGTGTATGTGGGGGGGGGATTTGTTGATTAATTCGAAAGACACAAACATTCCAATTGATGCTTTCAATTTTAAATCTCCAAATGAAATGAGAAAGCAACTACACATTTCACAGACATTGCAGTTTGTGTACGAATTTTTCTCACAAATGTGAGAACTCTTTCAGAACTGACAGAAACTCTCTCACAGTCTAGAACAAAAGCAAAGTGGTTTGCTGGTCCAAGGGGCCAGTTACTCCAGGAACATACAACCAAGACACATAAACTGAAGAAAATAAGGTCACAACTTGTATTGGATACAACTCTGAGAGGTTGTTTTTTTGTCAGAGTCCAACTCCCTACCTGTGCCTCGCTGCCAACAAGGTGGAGGAGGTGAGAATACATGCTGTGAGGAGGAAGAGGAGGCAGCAAGGAATGTCCAATACAACAACTATTAAGGAAACCACAAAGCTGAGCCAGGTCGAAGTCCTGTCCAACAGTATAGAAAGCAGAGGTCTATACAGAGGGGTCAAGGAAGCCAGAACACAAGGGTCATGAGGCTTGCAAGTAATTTGCTACAAACAAAGAGCAAGCCATGCTGACAGACCTAAATAGCCACAGAGACAAGTGTTACTCATTATTGCTTCCTTAATCTGGCCAACACAGCTTCCTTATGAGTTACCCATTTCAACCTTCTTTGTGACTGGGAGCTAAGGGGTCCAGGTGACTGTAATTCTTCCAAATCACTGCTGGTTCCCTCTCCCTCTGGAGCTGGTTGGGGCAACTATGCCTCCACTTGTCCTTCAACTTCTGGGAATGTTTGCAGGTTGATTTGGTCAATCACTGGCTCAGTTCCTGGCACAATTAGTTGTTCCTCAATCTCAGAGCCATCATGTATCACAGTGTTTATTTGGATCCGGGTCCAGACATTGACCAATGTGCCTGTTGGTCAATGAACTGAAACCTGACCTACTTGCCAGCTGACCTCAGAGATGACTAGCCCAAGATACCACATGGATGGAAGCCACTGTGTGGATCCCCTGTCATATGAGTGTGACCATCCACCATGGGTATGATCCCAACCATTACACCATCAAAGTCTCAGAATAGGATTCCCAATCGATTATTTGGACCAGCTTACACATCAGTCCATAATCTTGGATCCAGATTCCATATTCTTCCCATCCCTAAGATAAGTAATGTAGCATACAATTTGCTTATTATAGGGGAGAGTGGGTGAGTTGACACTCAGGAACAAACTGAGTTCAGAATGCTTCTTATATTTCCCAGTGCCTGACCAGTGTGAAGATGAGCCAGTAGCCTAACTTCAGCCCTGCCTATCAGCCAATGCTTCAATGTGATTGATCAGTGGTTCTCACTGTTTCTATAAACATTGTGCAAGTGCATAGCTTCCTGGGAAAGACAGGAACCATGGTGTCATAATTCTTGCTCCATTTCAATCCCCAACCAGCAAACTCACCTCCCAGTAAGTCAGGAAGCATGCATTTAATTCCCACACAGAAGAACGAGTTAAGTGAGGATTTCCATCCCTCAGAAATGCTTAGTCATCAAGCTTTCCCAGATAAGAAAGGACTGCTCAGCTAGAATGAAAGTCACTTACTACACAAAGGAAGCAGAAAGAGACTGACAGCAGGCTAGTGGTCAGTCCATAGTTTTTAGCTCTCCTAAATCATAGCATTCCTTGACTTAAAACACTTCTACTATTAATGCACCTTTCTGTCTCAGTTCTACAACTCTTGATTCCCATTTGAGAATTATCTGAATCCTATAATATTTGAAATAATATGTTTAATTCTCACAGCCACATAGAGTTGAAAGCATTTATTTCCCTGTCAGATATTTTTTAGTGCTTACTATTACAGATGAGTAGAATGCTAATTTCAATTTGATTCTGTTCAAAATTCAGCCTGTTGGCACCTTCTGAACCAAATATATAGTGTGATGAAAGCTATGGTCAGAAGTCTTTTACGTTTTATATATCAAGGATTGCAAAACAATTCTTGGAATGATAAAAAATCATTTTAAAAAGTGACTATATTTGAAAAATATGCCTGAAAATACATACATTGTGGAGAGGAAGCATACACAAACACTACTTGGTAGGAGAAAAATAGTATTTCAACAATGCAGGGTAATAATCCAAAAATTTTCAAGGAGGAAAAACAAATCTCTTCCCACTCCCAATACTGGCACCAGTTGGGCTAAGGTTCAAGGAGGAAATCAGGGAAATCCCAAAACTGAACACCTGCAACTTTCTAATCATAAAGGCTTTGTTGCACAGTGAAAGGATATATTTGTTCCTTTCATACATTTTCAAGTAAGATACATAAAAAAGTGAAGCTAAAATAAATCAAGAAAAAAAAATTAGGAATAAGTACATATCCCCCAAATGTCATTTATAAGATAAGGGAAATAACTCCTTGCTGTTTTTGCAAGATGTTTGCAATATGGCCACAATATTTTTAGTGATATTTCTAAAACGAAAAGAAGGTTCTCAATTTTGTTGTTTCCAGCTTCCCCTGTTTTAGAAATATTTTTTCACAAGCAGACATTGTATGTTGAGAAACTTTATCTCCAAGAAGTATTTTTTTTCAAATAATGTAAATTTCAATAGTAGATGTTTGTTGTCTGTGCACTGTTGTGTGCATTTGACATAATTGCACAATGAGTTTAAAGCAGAAACATTTCCCTAGGCTGTATAACACAGAGCATGATCACTATTTACCTCTCTCATTCATTCATTCATTCATTCATTCATTCATTCATTCATTCACTTATTTACTAAATTTCTCCCAACCATGGAACTCGAGGTGACTAACAACATCAAAATGGTACAAAATAAAACATCCAGCCAAATAGTTTTTTTAAAAAAATTAAGCCATCTATAAAGTTAAAACATTACATATTAAACATATTAAATGCATTAAAAGCATTTAAAAATATACCAACCATAAAACAGACTCGCACAGCATCAAAAGCCCAAACCCAGTCAATTTATAAAAAGCCTAATGGCACAAAAATGTATTAATCTGCTGTTGGAAGGACAGCAAGGACAGGGACACACTGGCCTCTCTAGGAATAGAGTTCCAAAGTCTGGGAGCAGCCACCAAGAAGCCCTCTACCTTGTTCTTATCAGATGCACCTGGGAAGGTGATGGGACAGAAAGAAAGGTCTCATTGGATGATCTTTGAGTTCTAATGGAGATAAAGACCTTCAAATAGCCTGGGCCCAAGCCTTATAGGGCTTTATAGGACAAAACCAGTACTTTGAATTGTGCTTGGAAACAGACTGGCAGCCAGTTGAGTTGTTACAACAAGGAAATCATGAGCTCATTATAACCAGTTCCAGTTAACAACCTGGGTGCAGATCTTTGGGACAATTGTAGTTTATGAGCACTTTTCAAAGGCAGCCGCACATAGATCGCCTTACAGTAGTCCAAATGGGATGCAACCAAGGCATGTACTTCCGTGACCAGACACAACTTCTCCAGGAACTAGCATAGCTGGTGCACTAGTTTTAACTGTGTAAACACACTCTTTGTCACTACTGAAACCTGTGCCTTCAGGCTCAGAGATGAATCACGCCCAAACTGTGAACTTGTGTTTTCAGGGGGAGAGTAACCCATGTAGCCAATATGAATCCCTATTCCAAGATCTGTCTTTTGACTAACCAGGAGCATCTCTGTCTTGTCTGGATCAAGCAATTTGTTTGCCCTCATCCACACAATTACAGCTGTAAGACACTGGTTTAGGCCAGGAACATCTTCCTTGGAATTAAGTGGAAAGGAGTAATGGAAATGGCTATCAGCAACATATTGGTAACACCTGTCCCCAAACTCAGGACAACCTCTCCCAACAGTTTCATGTAGATGTTAAATAGCAAAAGGGGACAAGATTGATCCCTGAGGGGCTACACAGGCCAACAACCAAGGAGTTGAACAGGAATCCTCCAGCACAACCCCCTAATAATGTCCTTTGAAGAAAGAACCGAGCCATAGTAGAACAGTACCTCTAAGTCCCATCCCAGCAAGGTGACTCAGAAAGATGCCGTGGTTGATGGTATTGAAAGCTTCTGAGAAGTGCAGCAGAACCAACAAGGACACACTCCCCAATAGACAGGGCTCATCAGACTTCTTCCAAAATTTATTGAGCAATCAGGTATCATTTTAGATTTCTAGTGTTTCCTATTCTGAGTGTCATTTTGGGAATATGAACAGAGATCATGTAAAAATTGTGTGAAATTGTAACCAGCAGTGCCATAAATATGGAGACTTGAGAGGGTAAATAATTATGAACTGTTAGCCACCTGATATCTTAAGAGTAAGAACAAGATATAAGCTAACTTAATACATAGCAATAGCAAATAATTTTTGTTACAAATCACTGTGTGGGCTTCTGTGGGCATCTACTCACAGAAGGAACTTCTAACTTGTGTGCAGGAATCTTCATCCACATGTGCCCCAGGTTACCACATTTAGCCAGTCAACTTCTTGTTGTGATTAGTAGAACTTCCTATTTTCCTGCCCCCACTTTAGATATTTTGCTCATTTTTGGTATATTATTGTGGATTTTTAAAATTATTTCCCTGCCTAACTTGGCTTTCAGTTCCATTATTATGAAGTCATAAAAAGATGAAGGCAGTTGCTTCTTCACCAGATGCTGTGAATGCAGGAGAAAAGGTAATTTCTATGCTGAGAACATTATTCCCTTAACTTAAACAGCAGGCTATACAACTACCACAGCAGTCTAGCCAGGTAGATGAACTGGAATCTATCAACAACTGAATTAATCATCTCCAAGAATCAATGGATTTGATCAGCACACAAATCCAGCTAATTGAAACTTTGGATTACTGCTTTGGGAGATCACTTGTCTATGAGCCCATGGTTTTAGCTTCTCAGTGTTTGGTCTGAGAATTTCACAGCTTGAGAATTGCTGTAGTGGACTGATTAAATCATTGATCAGGACTGGTTATTACTACCATATTGACTGCCTTGGGTCCCATCTCAGGAGAAAGGTGGGATAAAAACAAAACAAAATAAAAGCACTTGATGTTCCTGATAGGATCCAGCTAGACTAGTTACTGGATTTTATGGGTACATTCTTTCTGAAGTTTTATCATTACTTCAAGGATATAAATTGGATCATGAAAGGGCTTATCCGCTGCATAGGTCTGGTACACTGAGAGCAGTGATACTGCAATTCCATCAAAGACTATCTTTTGAGCAAAGTAAGGAAGAAATCTGAAGAAGCACGGGGCCCTAAATAAAGTGAATTATACTTGGTTATATCAAAGAAATTCCAGAGCAAAGCACAAAAATTACGAAGACACCACACATTACAAAGCATATACAGCTCTAGTAGTACCCCAGATATCCTACTATCTTCTGTATTAAATTATTATAGGCAACTCAAGACATTCATACCCATGCAGCATTTATTCATTTCCTGTTGGCATTGGATGAAAGTCTGGATTTCCAAGTTTAGACACCAGGGCAGGTCTACTAGTTAAGATGCTTCATTTCCTGACTCTTTCTAGAGTGCTGATTAAATGATTGATTAAAACTAGTTATTACTACCATATTTTTACTACACTGTTCATACATTTATTGAAGTAATAACTGTCTTCTGTATAGAGCTAATCCGTTTAGTACCTAATTATGATGTGACAAAGAATAAGCTGGCTCTTGAAGGGGTTACATGCTTTTTGTCTACTTGTGCCAGTGAAGTTTTTGTCTCCACCACCCTACCTTTATTTTAGAAGCCAGATCAGATTCTGGGCTGGAAGCCAAATGTAGGCTTTTAGCCAGCTTTGGATACCTTTGTTGAGCAGACATTTGTTTAAAGCACAGGCTTTATTATTTTCTTTTCTATATTTTGTAATACCATCTTTTTTCCATCTTCTAAATGTGACTTAAATTCCAACTATACAAGAATGGTTTGAGACTGAAAGGAGCACTGGTTTCAGAACTGCAAGCAGGATGGTGTTGTCTTTCTTGTTCTCTCTTTTGTCTCTGTATTTTAAATGTTTCGTTTTATTTCCTTGCTTTTACTTCAATTCTTTCCCTATTTTGGGGGGATGGGGAGGGGAAGTGAAGTTGGCATTTTCATTCATCTTTTGTTTCAATGTTTATTTTAAAAAGGGTTTTAGATGACAAACCATCTGCCTTAAGCTACTTCAGCTTGATATGAAAATTGATATACATAGTGAAAGTAAAGACTTGGACGTCATTGTAAGAATGGTATGTATGTTTTTTTCTTTGTTAGGTTTTTGATTATTTGCATATTCAATGGATGTTTAGGGCCTGTAAGATTCCTGTGGGGAAGGAGTTAAAGGACTTTATTCTTTCTTTCTAATTGTTTGGAATCTGAAACTACTGCATGTAATATAGATGCATGTTTGATTTCAGATCATTCCCCAGTCTCTTGAGGTCTGCATTTTTCAGAGTGGATCACCCAGACACTAGTGGTTTGTTTTCTAATTCTATTTCGTTTGCTTAATTTTCTTTGCTTGATTGTCAGACTTTTTAACCACAGGTTGCTGTTGCTGAATCATCAGAGTATTTTAATATTAATAGAGAATGAACTAGTATCAGCACTGCTAAGAGGAAAGAAACTTTTAAAATACAAACCTTCCCATAAGAAGGAACAATGTGAAAAAAAGTACTTTGAATAATAGTTTGGAACTTTTGCTTAACCAATTTGCTATATTGCCACTTCTGGTTTCTGTTCAAGTCTGCAAACTACTAAACTCGCTTTTCTGGAAGACAAAATTTGCCTTAATTTGCTGGCATCAGAATTCTTCCTCTGAACACTAGGAATTAAGACAGGACTAACTGGTATCTAAGCATGGATTTAACTTTATTTAAGGTAAACTAGTCCTCAACATGGAAAGCAGTTAACTACATTAGTACTCATATAAAAGACTACAGTCCCAGATCTCAAAAGGGTAATTTGTGGGTGAAACATCACAGGTAAAAGGTATGCTTGAGGAAATGCCCCATCATGTCCTGTCACAGTAAAAAATTCCCAACTGACTAAACAGAGAGACTGGCCCTTGTTTCAGTCCATCTATCAGTCCCTCCAAGAACAAAAGAAGGGGACCTTGTTGTCAGTTGTCTAATTACAAAAGCATACTGTTTGTGTAAAGGTGTTTTTGGAGTATCATTCATTGTTGTCCTTCTTATCTGATGTTTGTATTAATTATGATGACTCAACAAGACAAAGACCATACCCAGTGCACAACTTAGGGCCTTTCCACACTACACTGTTATAGCGCTATTATTCCACTTTCAAATATCTTACGGAATCCTGGGGTTTGCAGTTTAGAGAGGGGCCTTTAGAATTCCCAGCCAGAGAGCTCTTTGGCCTCAGTAAACTACAAACTCCAGAATTCCATAGGATGTTGAAACTGGAATAATAGCACTATAACAGTATAGTATGGAAAGGCCCTTAAAAACCAATGTTCCTTGAACTATGATATTCTTGCTAGTAAGGTTTCAAGAGGTTGTTGTTATTGTTATGTACCTTCAAGTCATTTCTAACATATAGTAATTCATAGGCCATTTCCACATGGCATCATAGACCCACTATGGGGACAGGATGGCAAAGATCTATGGGTCATGCTTTTTCATGATGTCATCATGGTCCCACTGTCATCCCATCCCCACCCATTGCAATGATGAGATATCCACTTAACAGAATAAATCTGTTAAGTGGATATGCCATGATTGCAATAGGTGGGAGTGGGATTGCAGTGGGACCATGATGACATCATGAATAATCTGTTAAGTGCCCACAATCATATGATGATCCCATCCTTCCTGGCCATGCAGAAGGGCAAGAAGCATGATAGTGGCACTTCCTCCCCAGTGCAGCATGGGGAAGAGCCTGGCTGTGCTACAGAAGGCAGGCATGTGTCACTCATGCTTCCTTCTGCTGGAAGCCAGTCAGGAATGGAGGGGAGCATTCCTGTCATGCTCTCTTCTCAGCAAAGGTACAGAAGTGATCACAAGAGGAGGACAACAAGATCAGGCAGAGTGTAGAAATGGCCTAAGACAAACCTATCACAGGTTTTCTGTGGTCTGAGAGTATATGATGAACATGAGATCACCCACTATGTTTCTATGGCCAAGTGGCAAATTGAGGGTCATAGTCTGTTGGACAAAGAACTACACCATGCTCAGTCTCCAGATATTACTACTTCCTTATTTAATAGGTCAAAATCTGGATTGATACTAATGGGTGTATCACAAAATGTATCTGCTGATGGGAAATATTGTGGCACAGAAATGCTATTATTTAGAAATATTAATTCCCAGCAAAATTTCTCATATGACTGTGGTTCAGTTTAAATAATTTTTAAATATGATGATGGAGAGTCACAGCACTGCATCTTTCTTGAATTGTTAAGGGTGTTGGTTAAGATGGTCTTGGAGGAACTGCTGATGTGCATTGGGGCCATAGCCCTTGTTGGTCTTGATGTGGCAGGGGACACAAACAGCCAAAGCAAAGGAATGAGACATTTTTCTCTATTAATAGAAACAAGGAGACTTCCCTTGTGATCCTGGCCATGTGCGTCCTGTAGAAAGCTAGAAACCACTTTTCCCCTCATCTTTAGTAAATGCTTTATCTTTGGCTATGCCAGAATCTTCTTCTCTGATGCCTCTTTCTGAGCCTCGGGTATTCAGGCCTACCCACGCCAGACAGTTGTGTTTCAAACTGTTTTCCCTATGTTAAATTAATCTTATTGTTCAATTCAGACTTTAGAAGCAGAAAGTAACATTTTAGATGTAAGATTTGGATTGATAGTGTCAGAGCCTCGGGTGTGTCCGCGCTGGAGGGTACCACCGAGGCCGATGCAGTAGCCGCCTCCGATGAGGAGGAGGGGGGCCCGGGCTCTCTGGAGGCCACTACCGACGACGGACTGCCTGGTCGCCACGGAGGGCTCCGCCGCCGGCAGGGATCGCCCGGACGCCGCGGAGGCCGCCAGTCCCAACAGGCGTGGCTGGCGGAAACTCGTTGGAGGAGGTGGGCCCCGGGCCCAATCCCGGGGCGCCGCCTACTCGTGAGGCCGCCCCTGAGGAGGTTGAAGCCTCCACCTGCTGCCGACATTCCAGCGGAGGTGGTGGCTCAAGGAGGCCAGCCGCCAGTCCCGGCGGCTGCAGGAGAAACACCTGGGGGCTGGGCGCTCCCAGCTGTAGTGCAGCTGTGAGCCCCAGCCATGTGCTCGAGCCGGATTGGCCGCTGGCTGCCCAAGGGGTCTTTTTAAGGCTGGCGCGGGGCTGGGAGGGGCACGGAGCAACAACCGTCGGCTTCCCGTGCGTCTGTCGCCCATGCCCTGTTCCAGTCCAGCCTGTGTCCACGTCCTGCTGCCTGGTTCTTCCAAGACCCTTCCCCAGCGTTTAGGTGAAGTAACCTCTTTGTGTTCTGGGTGAAGTAACCCATCATTATTTTCTGTTGAAGCCAGCTGTCAAGGCCTACTTTAGTTTAAACAGCTTGGGTACTGCAGCATCTCTGTTATAGACTGTAATAAACGCTGCTTGTGCCTGACTCCGGTCCGGCCCCTGCTTGACCTCGGCCCACGCTGACAGATTGTTGCTCCGTCACCCGGTCAAGCAGGATGGAAGGGGAGAACGCAGCTCTGAAAGCCCAGCTGGCCGCCCAGGCCCAGGAGAACCAGGGCCTGCATGCTCAAGTTGACCAGCTCTCCCACGCGCTGCAGGCCCTGCAGTTCCAGGTGGGCCAGCTGCAGGTGGCCTGGCCCCCGCCTGTGCCAAAGATTCCAATGGTGGTGCCGCCGCGCTTCACTGGAGAACCCTCCGGGCTAGAGACTTTCGTGGCCGGCTGCCGGCTCTACATACAAGTCTGTGGCCAAGACTTTCCCAACGAGCAGGCCCAGGTGGCATTCATGATAAGCCTGCTCTCCGGGATGCCGGCCAAGTGGGCCATGCCCCTGCTGCGTCAGAATAGCGGTATTCTGGATAACATGGCTGCATTTCTGCAAGCTTTCCGGGCGGTGTGGGGAGATCCGGTGCAAGCAGAGACGGCGAGCCACCAGCTGCGCCAGCTACAGCAAGGCTGGGGTATGGTGTGGGACTATACCACCATGTTCCGCCTGCTGGCGCAGGACCTGGCCTACAACGTCCCCGCCCTCCAGGATCAGTACAGGGCCAGCCTCTTGGCCGAGATCCTGGATGAGTTGGCCTGCAGCCCCCCGCCGGAGACGCTGGAGTTGTTGATCCAGCAAGCCCTCCAGATCGATGGGTGCCTGGAGGCCCGGAGGCAGGCTCGTCGGGCGGGCTCCACCAGCACGTGAACCTGGACACCTGCCCCCTGAGAGGTCCCGCCCAGCCGGCCAGGGGCAGGCGCCTCCGCCAGCGGGGCCAGTGGTGAGGAGCCCATGAAGCTCAGGGGGGCACGGCCCTGCCTGACTACCGAGGAGAAGGAGAGGCGGCAGCGGGCGGGTCTGTGCCTGTACTGTGGCCTGGGAGGACGCTTCACCCGCTTGTGTCCATTGAAGACCACCACCCCGGGGGCGCTGGGAAAAGCCAACCCCCAGGCCTAGAGAGCCTGCGAGACCTGGGGGCCCCCGGAAGCGGGACGAACACGGACGCGTCGGAACGGAGACGAGACCCACTGCTGGTGGCCGCCGCGGTGTGCTATGGCAAGGTGCAGCCCATCCCCGTGGGGGCCATGATCGACTCCAGGGCGTCCAACAACTTCCTGGACCTCCAGTTTGCCCGGGACCACCAGATCCCACTGGTGCCGCTACCGGAGCCTCGACCGGTAGAGACTATTGATGGGCGGTTGCTGAAGTCAGGCCCCATTACCCATCAGACGGTCGAGGTGGGTTTGGAGATCCAGGGCCATTTCGAGCGGGTGAGCTTCCTGGTGGCCGCGGTGCCCTGTTTTCCGGTGGTGCTGGGGATGCTTTGGCTCTCGCGCCATGACCCGCATATCTCCTGGGCGCGGTGCGAGGTGCTGTTCACGTCCAAGTACTGCCAGGAGCACAGCTGGCCCGAAAAGCTGATGGCCATCTTGGAGACTCCCAGGGCCGGGACGTCCGCCGAACTGCCACAGAAGTACTGGGAGTACGCGGACGTGTTCGACCAGAAGGAGGCCGACCGCCTACCCCCGCACCGGGTCTACGACTGTGCTATAGATCTGGTGCCAGGGGCCTCGATCCCGGCAGGCCGCATTTACGTGCTCTCGGAGCCGGAGTTGGCAGGCTTGCGGGAGTTCCTGGAGAAGAATCCGCGTCGGGGCTTTGTGTGGCCATCGACCTCCCCGGCAGGGGCGCCGGTACTGTTCGTCCGCAAGAAGTCGGGGGAGCTTCGCCTTTGCAACGACTACCACGCCCTCAACCGGATCACCATCCGCAACCGCTACCCGCTGCCCTTGATTCCGGAGTTGTTGGAGCGGTTGCGCCATGCGACAGTCTTCACGAAGCTAGACCTCCGTGGGGCCTACAACCTGGTGCGGATCCGGGCCAGTGATGAGTGTAAGACGGCGTTCCTCGGCCCGCGCTGACAGATAGAGCAACTCATGCAATTGGTTTACACCACTGATTGATTCTGATAATCAGCTTGTCGTCCTCACAGGATCAAGGATTAAATGTCATCTTATAATTTATACATAATTATATTATCTCCAGTTAAAACATAAGCTAATAAATAGGTATAGCATTGGAGCTTTGAAAATCTCAGTCTTTTCCATTTTTGAAAATGCTGAGTCTGTTCCAGAAAGAAGGAGAAGGAGAAGGAGAAGGAGAAGACAGTCACAATATTTGTTTAGAAATACTCTTGGTCAACAAATGAAACATTCTGAATATTAGGGATGAATGAAAGAACAGATTAAATAGGCTTCCCTCCCCCCCCCCCGACCAATGGATTATTGTTTTGGCTTTGATACCTGCTATATCTGTAAATTTTAAATTCCAATTTATGAAATTTATGAAATTATGACTAGGTATAATTTGGTTATGCCTAGTCATAATTTTTTTTGGGGGAAAGGCCACCAGTTGAATTAATTTAATTTTTGAATCAGTCTTTGAATTTCACAGACATACCTTGACTATTCATAGCCCATTTCTTAGGAATTACTTATTTGCCAATAAAAATCCCTTCAGCGGCTAAATGACTTATACTGCAGTTAAAAGGTTCCTATTGTCCATCCTATATTAATCGTTCTCAGCATTTGAACTTGTAGCATACAAATATCAACACCACTTGAATGCTAGTATGTCTAATTTGTCATTTTTTTCCCCCAAGAAGTTTAGGCATTGATAGTTTCTTTCTGTAACATTTTAAGTTAATTATCTGGAAATAATGGATGAGATGTCACTATCATGAAAGAGTTCCATAATTGTATGTAGATATGCACAGTGTGTCTCTGTATCTGTGGAGGTTCCACTCTAGGAATCCCCATGTTAAAATTAAAGAAAAAAATGAGCATTGTGTTCCATTGTAGTCAATAGATACAATGTTGTTACCCTGTGAATTGGGGGTCCTGAGAGGGGCGCCCAAACAACCAAACAACAACAAACCAGATGGGGAAATTAGCTTGGAGCACTCTCTTGGCTAACGAGAGGCAGGGCAACGCAGCAGGATCTTTTACCCTATGTCTACAGCGTCAGGTCAGTGAAGAGGCAAATAGTTCAAACAACAATTAGATTTATTAAACAGTTATTAAAGAAAAGCACAAACACACTCATAACTAGAAAAGGAAATAGAGTTTCAAGGGGAATGGGTGATATGCCACCTGTCCTGTAGTCCTGGGGAAGCCAATTGCAGAGGAAGAAACCCGGCATGGCGGCCGAGGGGAATCTGCTGAACCAAGCTGCAGCAAGGCAAAGTGAAGTTCAGACAATCCGGCGAGAGCTCCAAAGAGCTATCAGAGTGGGAGATTTTTATAGGGGAAAGAACAACCACAGGCTAGTCTGGTCTCGGGTGAAAACAATAAGTTTTGGGTTGGAGACAAAGCCTCCAAAAGGTCCGAATTTGCATGATTGAGTTAGGGTCTGAATTGACAATGGTATGGCCGGTATGTAGATGCGGCTAGCTCGGCAGTTAAGTACCTAGCTCACCACGGTGTCCTCTCAGGGTAGAGGATCTCTTTGTGGTAGCGTGCATTTGTAATGAAGGTGTTTGTTTCGGAAGGTCCCCTAAAGCAGATCTGGCAATATCTGGCTTGGTTTGGTGGGAGCAACAAGTAATAGCCATGCCTAGCTTCGTGCTTGTTCGACGGGCCTCACAAACACTTGGCTGGTGGCAGAGTAGGGCCGAATTATGGTATCAAAATGATATCTTTGGTTCATCAAAGGTCAGGCCAGAACACTGTGGTAACAATGTGCTTGCACCCACAGCATTGTGGGTGTGTGCCGACCATGTCCATTCACTATAAATCAGACATGACAATTTGTGTTACTATGTATTTGTACATGCAGAGGCTGTGCCAGAAGAGGGTGTACTGTATATATGTATGCATTAAAACATCCAAAGATCTCAGGATAGTTTACAATAAAATCAGTTTAAAAGAATAAATAATAGCTATATTTAGAAAGATTTTTAAAATATTATATAGTTTATCAATGAAAAATCAATCAATTTTAAAACCAGCTAAAACAAGTTTGTATAGTATAGTCATAAGACATGCGCAGCCCGGTGAAAACCAGTTAGACTCCAAAGCTTTAATAAAAAAACATGTTTTGTCTTGCCACCAAAATGATCCCAACATTGGCATCAAGTCAGTTTCCAGGAGGAAAGAACTCTACAACTTGGGTAACACCTTAGAGAACATCCTTTGACATGTCCTCTTGTAATGCATTTTCTCTACTGGCAGGACATAAAGAAAGGTCCATGAAATAGATCTCAGTTCTCAAGAAAGCGTATAAATAGAAAGAAGTCCCTTCAGGTATCAAGCCTCAAGCTTCTTATGGGTTCAAATATATCATCACCAGCAGCTTGAATTCAGGCCGGAAGTGTATTGGCAACCAATATATTTCCTTCAGAACTAGTTTTATATGGTTTCTCAATCAAGTTCCAGTGAGTAGTCTAGATGCTGCCCTAGCTGCACTTCCTGAGTTGTCTTTAAGAGCAATCTCTTGCAATAATCTAATAAAGAAGGTTACTATTTCTTGGACTACTGAGACTATAAGTTATGCCTGTCCAAGAAAGGCCATAGCTGGCTATCCAGTCAAAGCTGGCACTAAGCACTACAAGCCACAGAATCTATCTGGATTTGCAATGACACAGACCTAGGAATGCTTCCATCTACTCCTTCAAGAAGAGTGCTTCCCCATCCAGGGGAGGCAACCTACCCAATTCCTGGACCTGAGAACCACCAGTCTACAGAGTCTCAATCTTATTGGGATTCAGCTTCAGTTGGCCCTCATCCAGCCCATTATAGCATTCAGGCACTGGTCCAGCATCTCTACAATTCCATCTGACTCTAATGGCAAAGAGAAGTTGAATTGACTGCTATCAGCATACTGATGGCACCCAATCATAAAACTCCTAATGATCTCCTCCAAGGCCTTATATACTTATTAAAGAGTATGGGAGATGAGATTGAATCCTGTAACACCCTATAGCACAAGGACTATGGGACTGAGCAGCTGCACCTCAAGGTCACAAGGAACTAGCCTTGTAGAGAGGAATAAAACTTCTATAGCACAGTGCCTCCTGTACGCATCTGTCAGAGCCAGTCCAGTAGGTTACTATGATCAATGCTATTCAAAACCATTGATTCAGAAAGATCGAGAGGATAAGACTTACCATCATTATCTCGAAGTAGGTCATTAGAGTAACCACGGCTGTCTTAGAATCATTCCCTGGTCTGAAACCAGACTGAAACTGGGGGAAAAAAATCTGTTTCCTCCCAGAACACCTGAAGCTTCCCAGCCACCACACATTCAAGTGTGGTATATATATGAGACATTAAATAGGGTAGTAGTTTTCACATATCTCTGGATTCAAGGAGGTCTTCTTCAGGAAAAGTGCATTATAGTATCCTACAAGGTAGCAGGCACTTTCTGATGACATTTACCACCCTTAAAAACACTTAATCATTTCCATCTGCTGAATCTTGACACCAAGGTTCAAGACTACATGTGGTTGGAAGGACTGATTCAGGTGTCTTACCCACATTATCAGGCTGCAAAAGCTAAAACTTATCCCAAGAAAATTAACCAGATGGCAAACTATACACTTCCCTAGACACTGCAATAACTGTAGTGTCAAGTTCTGAGTGAATATGAGTGACTTTCTCTTCAAAGTGTCTGGCAAATTTGTCTCAGCAAGCAATTGAGGGTTCTAATACTTGCCTGATCTCAATAGACTCTTCACAATTCAGAAAATCTCTGCTGGATGTTTTTCTGAAGCTAGAACAGAAGAGGCATAATAAGTTCTTTTGCTAACTTCACTGTCTCATAGTGGGCACAACTAAAGGTCTTTGCCAGTTAAGAGGTAGGTTTTTGGGTAGTGGCATCAGTAGAAGTCTCCATGACTGATGCCACCATCCAAAAACCTACCTCTTAAGCCAAGCAGCACTCCAAATGATGAGCTTCCGGGGCCGTGGACATAGGTGCATTTGGAAATAATGATTGCAGTTCTCTTCAATCATGGGGCACATTAAGACAGGCAGTTGGAATGACCCTTTGGACTGGGGTATTAATTGTTCAGTAACTTCTGTTTATTCATAAAAAGAAGACCCCCTTCCCCAAAAAAATCAAAGCCATAATCAAAATGCACAGTTTATCTATTGCATTTAGAAACAACTTAATGATCGGTTCACCGTTTAAACAAATTAACTCAGTTTTTGCATTGACTTTGCAAGGTACAAATGTTGTTCATTTAACTTCATTTGAGTGTTGTATAAACATTTGAAATAAGGCATTTCAAGCTAAATTTAATCATTTTTTCTAAAAAGAGAGATCCCTATAGAGTGGCACTTCCCAATTTATAATATAAATAACAAGATACACGGACTAAGTTTAGGCAGATGTATGCATACAGCAACTAACACAGCTAAATCATATCTGTTAAGTAAAGTTCCAGGAGGCACCAAATCATGAAGTACAGCTAGAAACAACAATTATTCTTCTTTTCTTTAACAGATGGGATTTTGTCCCACCACTGTATATATTATTAAGTACAACACTTGTTAAGGCAGTTGAGCTTGGATTGACCAAGCTTCAGTCTTCCATTCTTGCTCAATTCCCTTTGACTGTCCTCTGCCACCATGGCAAATTACATGCATGTATATACATATATGCATACTTACCCTTTCTGTATGCAGTCAGTTGAATCTTCCAAGAACTCCTCATCAATGTCTTGTAACTCATCTCAGATTTCTGTAGTGATAATTGCTTTATAAGTTTAGCATTTTTTTTTCTTCCATGGATGCTGTAAATTGTCTGAATTCTGCCCAGAAATGTAAAACAAACAAACAAACAAACAACAACAACAACAACAACAACAACAATCTGTTATTTCCTTAGAATCATCTAGACCTTTTTTTAATTTGGGTACAGGAGTCCATAACTGAAGCCATGGCAAATTATATTGATGTCTCTGAGAGAACAAAAACAACACTGATAAGAGCGAATAACATCCACGTTCACAGGGCGTATTTGTCGACAACAACAAAAAAGTGTGAAGAATTCATTGAGCATAAATTGATCTTCTTATTAATAAAAAACAGGTCTAAACTTTGTTCCATTTTTTTTACATTTAATTAAAAAAGGGGGAAAAAACAGTCTAAATCCCAACAGTTTAGTCCATCAAGACTTCATAACTCAACCACTAAACCTTATGCATATTCAGGAAAAATAAAACATTCAGATTCCCATTACATGTAAACACATTAAAAAACATGAATGTACCACTGTCAAAAATACAAATACAAATACAAATACAAAACCAAACAGTAGACCACAAAAAAAAAAAAAAAAAAAAAAGATTGTTAAAAAGTTAAATGTCAGTTCCCAAAGTAAAACCAATAAGTGATTCCAAAAATAACAGAAAATAGTACTGTCCCTTTTAAAAAATTGTGGAAGAAGATTCTGAGGCTTGTTGACAAAACTAATGCTAATAGAAGCAAAGGCTTCTTGTGGCTTCCAAATAAGTAGATTAAAGATAAAAAATTATATTTAACAAGTAGTCTAGTCAAAAGTGTCCAAATGAGGGGAGATTTTTGCTACTCTTGGCTCTGCCAAGGCATGCAATATCTCCGAACCCTTTGGATTTGCTAAGTCTACTCTGCTCCCAAGTGGACCCTTCACAGATCCCAATCCCAGCTCTTTGGAGTCTTCAGACTGGTGATACTGAGTCAACTAGTCTGACAGGGAGCACTCCCACGGTGAAGCATGATGCTTTGAGGGACCATGATCTAGCGCAGCTCAATAGATTACATCTGCCATTGCCACGACCGAATGTTGGAACCCCAGGATGGAATCGTCACAGTGAGAAATTTGATACTCCACTTCCTTACTTCCTCTTCTGGCTGCCTTTAGGAATGAGGAAAGCAAAGGTCTGGATACTGTCCATATCCTAAACCTGCATATAATATAGGACAAACAGCTCTCCTGCAGATTAACTGGTCACTATGTGGATATTTTTTCCCCTTTCAATCTCTCCAATGCAGTTCTAGCCATTTTTAATCCCAAGTTAGTGCCATAGAACACAATGGGGCTCATTCTTTAGCGTGGATCATAAATAGACTAAGGGCCTATTCAGACAGACTTGACAAATCAGAAAATCCTGGCTTTGTGCCTGCCCATATTTATTTATTTATGAGATTTACAGGACATTTTCCCCGTATTGAAGTATTCCCAAGGAACTCCTAGCACTTTCAAAGACTTTTTATTCCTACTCTCAAGGTCAGTTTAAATTAAACCAGTATTTCTTGAAATGAAATGTACTTTTCCATGGCAGTGCATTTCCATTATCCTGGAGCTGGCAAAGATGGCTGCTGCAAAGAAACATAGCAACTGTTCCTGGGACAAGAAATGAGATCACCAAGGGAAAGAGGAATGATAACAATAAAAAACAATAATCCCAATGCTCAACTAGTGTAATACTGCTAAAGCACTTTAACACATTGACTATAACTCCTGAATAATAATTAAAAAGGCCTCTCTGGAAATTGGTGGCAGGCAATATTTGCAGTATTACCTGAGTCTAGATGTGGCATGTGATCAGTGGTGCTGGTGGAAGAAAAAGAACACAAGGGAGGAAGGGAGGGAAACCTGGATGTTTCAAGAAAGAGTTTAGATATGAAACCATGACTATGAAACATAACAGCAATTTGAAAAGTCTCAGTTCCAGGGAGTTTTTTTCCTGTTTGGGTAAGCTCTACATCATCTTCCCTAATTACAACTTATTTCTCTGCCTGGGAATTTGAAAGAAATATGTAATTTAATTATGCTATTTATCATGACAAATTGAAGTAATTTTTAAATGACTCTTGTTCTTCATATTTATAGTACCTTCAGTTTAGTAAACTAGTGCTGTTCTTTTCTTCTCAAGGATGTCAGTATTCAAGGATCTACCAGGTCATTTTTGATTCATATTATCAAAATAAGTTAGGAGTGAAACATACTTAAGGGCACAACCTCAACATGGTCTCATCACATGGACTATTTGTTTCCAATTTTCTTGTAATAGATCTGACTACGTTAGCTCACCTTCCTAATTACATCTAATTGAGATGTACCTCTAATACTCCTGAATAGCCCTAAGCATTTAATTAAATGTTGCCCTTTCAAAGCATTAATTGGCTTACATACTAATTGTGTCCTTGCTTTTTTATGCATATCTGAGAGTAAATACTGGGCTGTATGATAATAAAATGATTACAACTGTGCAATTCTATTATATTGCTGTGAAGGCCTATATTAATTTTCATAGGTGTCTCTTCTTGACTAGGTCTGTAGCTGTAGCAATTGCAAAATTTCCTTCAGCTAAAATCAACTCAATCACATCATGTTAATATTCCTGAGCCTCTTTTATCATCTGAAAATAAATACCTACACCAGACCATGAATAAATACTGACAGCCTTAAAATCTGAGTTGAGAAAGAGGTTTAGTAAGGGGAAATAAGCCTTCACTTAAAACTAAGGTTGCATTGGTAAAGCTTTCCCTTTACAAAGCGCATAAAAACAGCTACATTATCACATTTGCATTAACTTGCCAATATGCACAGATCATAAACCAAAACACAACTATGCTTATACTTAAGTACCTTTGACACCAGTGAGGCTTAAACATGCATAAATACTCTACAGCAAACAGAAATCAGACTGATTGCCTGCACTCTTTTTTCAACTTGAAACACAACAGCTGACTGTCTAAAAATATCCTGGCTAATTCTCAGCGTGAGTTGATTAAATGCGTAGATTCACTGTTGACGGGCACCACAGAAATCTTTAGGATTCCTTTTCTGTTTGACTGCTAGGGAGCTGACTCAACTAATGACTCAGTTAAAAGAGGGTGAGGTGAGTTTGTATTCTCAGTATTTCTTTTCATGTGAAAGGGACATGTGGAATTATGTCATCATGAAGCTAGTCTAAAGCAAGGGTGAGAATTGTGTGGCCCACAAGTTCTTGATAGTTCACTTCCCATCAATCTTAATCAGCCCAGTCAATGATGAGTAATGTTGAATAGGCTTTCATCCTTTAATTTTTTGCAGGTTTAGGAGAAGGATTAGGAGGAACCACAGCATTTGAGGAGCGGAGGTGCAGGAATGATAGCTATAGCATGGAATAGAAAAAGTAACTCCAGTTGATCCCATGAGAGCTCAGCAGTAGATCACACAAATAGATCTTCAGTGTAAACCTCTTCTGAATAGTCCAGAGGTTCTAATATTGGGGAATAATGGCCACATTATGGCTCCCAGAATGTCAAGATAACGTAAATGGTAAAACTTACATCACACGCAAATACAATTCATAAGTCCCATTGAATACTTCAGCAATGACTGTGGTCTTTAGTAAGGAAACAGTTATGAGTAAAATGATTTCTGTTAAATTAGGCCCTTTCTGCACCGGGTTATTAAAACAGTGCAGAGCGACCTCCGTCGGAGGTCTTCTGCACCGTAGAGTGGACTGGAGCGGACTACTTTTTGTAGTTCTGCACCTCAGTCCAGTTCAGAGCGACCAGAACTGGTTGTGCACCATGCTTTTTAAAAACCTCTTTTTAGAGGTTTTTAAAAAGCATGGAGCGCGCAACTCTGTGTCACTCCGTCCCCACGCTCCGGTGCAGATTCGCAGGTGCACACAAGTGCATACCTGCAGAACTACCAGGGGCAGGCTTTAGGCTGGTGAGCTTCTCCAGTTGGTGGAGAGCCTCCACCAACCAGAAGCCACAATTTTGGACGCTGGAGCAGTGCAGAGCAACGAGCTCGTACTGCTCCTCGTCCTGACAGACTCGCCAGGACACTGAAGAAGCCCAGTGAGTAGTGTTTTTTCGTGGTTCCTTTCCCATGTGCAGAAAGGGCCTTAGTGGTCTATTTGCTGGCTGAAAAGTATATCCCAAGGGATACAAGTTACAATAGGAAAAGCAAAGTGATGTAACAATGCAAACTAAGTGGCTACATGAGTTTAAGAAGAAGAATATGCTTTTTGTATTTCATGGCAATCTAAGTGCAGACAGAGAAAGGCTTGAGATACCCTGCAATTTTCCAGATGACTTTCAAAATAATTAGTTGGCAGAGTCAAAGTAGGTGTATATTATTCTTGCTATAAATTCAGTGGTGGAACTTGAAGTGTGTGGATGGGGGGCGGGAGGGGGTGGGGCTATGGCACAAGGAGCATGACCACTGTGTACGGAGACACGGCCGTGGTGTGTGGGGATGTGGCCACAGTGTGCAGGGGTCTGGCCAGGGCATGCAGGGGCATGGCCGGGGTGCACAAAGACATGGCTATGGGCTCAGATGCCCCAGAAATATTACTACCAAGGGCAAATCACCCCACCACACATCCTTATGTGACTTTATAAAATGGAATATTGAAATATTGTTTCAATGTATCTATTCTGAGTTATTTCATAAGAATATCATGCAACAATAAAACATACATCAGTTCCGAATTTATTTGTATCTAATATACAAAATAGGCATTGTTTTCAAGCATATTCCCACTTCCGTAATGTGATGTCAATGCGTGGGCAATCATCCAGCAGAGAACTCTGCAAACCTAAATTTGTAGTCATACTGGTCAACAGCAAGGATCCATCTGGATTTCCAGCCTGAAAACTCTGGTACAGGGGACACTGTTTTGAAAACTCCTACAATAGGGCAGTGTATAAGGGCAGAGACCATATTTTCCACAAAACAAAACAGGAGCACATCCCATCTGTAGAAGTCCACTGCCACAAAACAAGCAACTTACATGAGAGAAAAAGAAAAAAAGGGCTACTGGCAGTTCTTCTTCCCAAGAAGCCCTTATCTGCAGAGATCTTTGATTTCCCCATTTTCCCCTCAGTGTTTTGATGTTTATCTCCTCCTGAGCTACTCTTTACATGTTTGGTCTTCATGACTGCAGGGATGAGCTGAGGAGTAAGGAGGAATGAATACAGGGTGGGTTTTTTTTTTGGTTTTCTTTCTTTCTTTCTTTCTTTCTTTCTTTCTTTCTTTCTTTCTTTCTTTCTTCTTTCTTTCTTTCTTTTTTTTTTTGGTATGCTACTGTAACTTCAAAATAGATCTGTCCTTTCTGTAAATTATACATTCATTTCAGGGAAGAAATCATTAATTCAATTCATTTTTCTATTAGGATTCTGTTATGTTACCTTTATTTGTACTCTGCTAGAACTCCCCTCTGTCAGCACATTGCTGAAGTTTCTCCTCCAACTGCTGCACTATGTATTTAATTTAGGAATGCAAATCTTGCTGGCAAAAGTGAATAATTTTATCATTTTTTTTTCATGGAGTGAGAACGTTGTTGGAAACTAGGCACATTTTGAAAAATATTTGCCATTCAAAATGTATTCTGTGAAAAATAAATTGTGCAGAGCATATCTGCATAGAAAATGTACATGAACTTATTGTTTGCACAAAAATATTGTTTACTGCACAAAAATAGTAAATAACTACTTCTGCACAAAAATGTTATTTTCGGCACAGAAAATGATATTTTATGTGCAAAAATCAAATCCATGTGCATTTTTCATGCAGAGCAAGTCTCAGCTGTGAAGATTCTCACCCATCAATAATTCTCCTCTTCACTGTTTCCCAACACTAGAAAAATCAATTTTTGATCATTTTCCAAATATTTGTAAATATTATTTGCATCTCTATACTCATTTACACTGCAATGATACCATCTCTGTTAAAACTTGGACTTTCCAATTAGTGGATAGGCACTTTTTATTATTATTATTCAGCATGGTGAAAAGCTGAAGGAAAATTTTCACCAATACAGAACAGTTGCTAATTTCCCACCTCTATTCCAGCCTTGGGAGCAAGCAGCAATCCTGTCTAAATCTGGAGAAACCTCATGTGGGCCAAAACATTTGAAAAATACTGTATTTTTCTCCAGATCCCCTTGGACTCAAAACTAATAAGAGGCAGCTAGGGATAGTTATTGATCAGAAACCAGAAAATAACACGTGGAACATAAATAACCTGAAGGGATGAATCCAAAACCTGGCATATCATAATTATCTCTCTTTCATGTGTTGTTGTTTTTTTTTGATATGTACAAAACTAAGATGCCAAAATAAAAGTAGTCTTCTAATAACCAATCAAGGCGTATCCTTAATTGAGAGACCCCTCATTAAAGTATGTAATTACTGACTAAAATTGCCCTCCTCCAGTTACTCAACTAACACATTAGTAGTTTAAGCTACCAGTTAAAATGTGCAGCTCTGCTAATTCTTCTTTGGGCTTAAGTTGAATATGGAGCAATTCCAATCAAGATGGTAATGGTTTCTCATTTTATCCCCCTTGTTCTCATCCCACTGCTCCGTTATTTTGTTATGAAAACAAAACAGTGGATTCTGTGTCCTTGGATGCTGATATTTATAAGCAATCTTCAGCTGTGTGAGGATCCTCTGTCCCTGTTTCTGTCTTCTTCCAATATATGCATTTCTGCTTACTTTTACACTCAGGATGCATTTCTTATTTCCTGCAACTGATTTCTGACTCCCACAAGACAACTGGAGACAACATTCTTCCTTTCAGCCTTATACATGCCATTACTTATTCCATTGCAAATATTTTTAAGTCAACAGTACCAATAGCCCAAACTCACCTGGTAAGCAGCAGAATAATGTGACAGTTTCTAAGGCTACTTCAAAGGTCAACGAACATGCTCCCTGTAGAGGAAGAGTAGCTGAACACACAGAAACTCAGACAGCTAGTTATCTCAGCTAACACAAAAACAGGCATGTCATTTTTAGAGTTAGCATTGTCAAACATTGAAAATCTATTATGGCATTCTCACTGTAGACACAGAAATTAAATACAGCTGTTGATACCACATATGCGATATATGTTGTTCATGTGTTTGTATGTTTGTTGAACATAAATTAAGGCTGCATTCCTGGTATATGTGCTTATCTGCAATAAATTGTATTGAAACCAATGGGACTTACTTCTGAATATACATGTATAGGATTATGCTTTAAGTAAAGAAAAGTAATAATGGTTCAACCTTTTTTTTAAAAAAAAAAAAGTTGCCCTTCATATCAAAAGCAAGGGTTGAGCACAGGAAGTTTACTGCCTTACTCATGACTAACGTACATTATATTGCTTCCAATTGGATCCAGTGATTTCCTACACAAATTTTGTACAGAAAGAAAATTGGTCGACTCTCGTGTGTCCATTCAGTTCATTAATCTTGTGCTGCATTGCATTCATATTTTCTAAGCAAGAGAATTTATTGAAGTTCTATGTACTTGCATAGATGTGACTAGGAACTTGACAGAAGAAAAAAAGAGATATCACATTTACTGACTCCTGAGCAGATGGTGAAATATTGCTATTACTAAATTTCTCAAAGTTTTAAAAGGATTTTGCCCTTTTAAGTACATACTTTGAAACAGGTCAGAATAGGTAAAATGGTGGCTTTTGATCCTGTCCATTGATTTTAATGGAGGGTCTTCTGTAGAGCTTATTAGACCATATAGAACATTTAGTCCCCTGCATCCACTTTCTCCATCCAAGCTTGTAGAGAGTGGTGTACAGATGTGCTGAAAATGAAGGCTGATTGAATTCAATTGAGATTATTCACAGAACAGCTGAGGGTAAAGAATTGCATTGGACTGTGGTCATTATAGGTGTGTGCGTGTGTGTATTCAGGGAATAGTGAGTTTTTCTGGGATTGTTATTGATATTGCTCTATTTTAAAAGAATTTCAATATTCTGAAAATGGCTGTGGGTGGGAGGCAGGGACGAGGGTGAGCTCAAGCTGCATACATTTCTGAAGGAATGACATTGGAGATATAGACACAACAGAGTCTGGAAAGAGTGACAGCTGGAAGTCCCTGTTGTGAAGAGTGAGAAGGAGCAAGGCAAGCTTTGTCTCCTGTGCACTGATGGAGGTAACATGGCTAGCAGGTAGATATACTGAACTAGAAAGGTAGTAAAGTGAAAGCTTGAATCTATGATGAGATAGATCTCCATCACTCAAGGTGGAGGTTGGGTTATGCTAAGGCTTTTCAAGGACTGCAGAGATTCTAAAGTGGCTTTCAGATGTCTTATCGGCAAGAGGTTGCACACACACACACACACACAAGAGGGGGAGAGGGAGGGAGAGAGAGAGAGAGAGAAGAAATCTAATTGCAGCAGTTTTTAATTGCAGCAGTTTATAGATATAAATTAATTGGCAGCTAGTCATCAGGCTGTAATCCAAGGACATGCCATTTCATGGTCACACACACACACACCCCTCCAGTTTTCTGCTCTGTCTTTTGTCATAGATAATTTTTGTTACTGGATAAATAACAATACTGTAGAAGGATCTTTGTATATCAACTCAACTTATTTTGGTTCTTTAACAAAATCTGTCTTCCTGCTCAAATTAGTTGAAAGATGCATTTATATGTGGAACTACTTGACATGTTTGAAAATGGCAGTTACTCTTTGAGCCCACTTATCTTTATTTGAGGCTGGTTGTTAAGAAACTAGCAGTTATTTTTTAAAGAAACAGTATGGGCAGAAAGTATTTCTGAATGCAAAAATATAAGCATTGACATAACTTATTTTTAAGCTCAAATATCAAATTACATGAAGCTGATGTAAGTTGCAGCCTTTCATAGTAATATTATGTCAATAAAAATAACCAGGGATTCTGTTTAAAAATATTTTCATGAAGACATTTCTGGCACATGCTTGACAGATACTCCTGGTTCTCCAAAAGGTCAACAGCCTTGCAGATTTGATAGAAAGACAAAAGGCAATTAACTGCTAATCAATGAAAGGTCATTTCTTTCCTGATCTTGATTAGGCGCTTCATCAAAAAATGGGAGAAAAAATCTAAGCATCATCACTGATGTTATCGACAGCCAGAACACAGACTGCGTGCTTATATTTATTCACACTGGTATCCAGCCAACAAAAAGACTGACATCAGAAAACTAATTACTTATTATAGAGCAGATATTTTACAGATGAAAAGTGGAAATACATTCAAAGGCATTGTGAAAGGTAATTAATCTAGATTTCAGCTCATAATGAATATAAAGATTCCTTGTATATGCTAATAACAATCTCAGTTTTCAAAGGGCTGGTCAATGTGTATGTCCTGCCCCCTTGAGGGTCTGTTTCCAATGAAGATGAACCAGACCTACCTTTGGAGGAGCTGCAGGAGTTGCCCGATAGCCAGTCACATACTTCTTCAGTTCATTAGGCCAGATGGGTTCCCCTCAGTCCCAGAGAAATACAGAGGCTCAGGTATCTGGCTCGGACTATCCACTGGAGACAGGGTGAAAGGTTGCAATCAGGTGTCAGGAGAATCACAGCTATGGAATGCTATCCCCACTTTTGTTTCTCATAGAGAAAAATTAGGAAAATAAATAAGGGGAGAGAACAAAAAACTGGACAGATGATGATTGTAAATGATCATTAGCCATGAAATCCTAAGAGACTGTTCTGGGAAAGGAAATAGAGCACAATTTACTTCTCTTTTCTTCTTCTTTCTCTCTCTCTCTCTGTATGCTGGTTCTCCACCCATGGAGTAGCTCATGCTTTTCCATATTGAATAACCTCATAAACATTATTATATGAATACAATAATTTTATCTGGAAAGGGAAAGTAAGGTAGGTTTTCTTCTCAACTAATTTTTTAGAATATAATCGGCTAGGTAATCCATGATTTCTCTGAGAGAATTAATATCTGGCTGAGATCCTATGTCATCAGGAATAGCAACAGGGACAGAGTTCATTGTCACAGCTACATCTTCTGATTCAAAACACACCTTAGAGCCAGGAGCCATGCCAACCAAAGGAATTCCAAGACACTGGGGTGTCAGGATACTAAATGACAACACATCCACCCTCCTGCCCAGGAAGCATGGTACAAAAAGCAAGGGCAGGGACATGTCCTATCACAATTGCTTTTCACATTTCACCTCACTGATGGAAGGAAACTGTTCAGTGTTGCACTATCCAGCACCCCAGAACTTGTCTGGTTGACAGGCTGCCTGGCTTTTAAGGTAGGGAGGTATTTGTAGTTGTGACATTAGTGCCAGGATTGCAATTGTGAATTGCAATGTTTAGAATGTCATATCTCTAGCTTATGACATTGTAAATAGCATACCCAACAGGATGGCAATGTATCTATTCAGAGAGAGAGAGAGAGAGGGACTCACACGTGTCATTTCTCATGTTGAGCATGTAATGTAAATGTTTATTTTTTCAGCTTCAAATCAATAGCTATCTGTTGTTGTTGTTGTTGTTGTTGTTGTTGTAGTATGCCTACAAGTTGTTTCTGTCTTATGGTGACTCTCAGGTATATTATGAAGTTTCTGGGGCTGAGAGTGTGTGACATGCCCAGGGTCACCCAGTGGGATTCCATGGCTGCAGTCCAGCACTCAAACTATTATACCACTCTGGCTGTACAATCATCTCTGTCCTACAATTAAACTCATTGATTTCAATTGAACTTTCGAGAAGAAAGCATTTTTAAGATTATGTAAAGGTTTATAATACAGAATCTCTATAGTAAAAATGTCTGAATGACATTACACCTTCAAGAAGGACAACACTTTTTTTCCCCCTTAGTGTATGTAAATGAATGAAGAAATGTATATCCATAAACTCACTTTCTCACCATATACAGAGTATGGCATGCAATGCAAGAACCATAATGCTGAGTGGCATACTACTGGCACAAAATCTGTGTCATAAGGGTGGGTGAGAGTTCTGTTCCATTTTTTATAAGAATTTAGTACAATTAACAAAATTCAAATGTAGAAGAAAGCTAAAGGGAAAAATGCCCATCTGTTAGTGAGCCATACCTGGTCATGCGTTTGAGATAGTCACATTATTATTTCCTCCTGTGTGGTCATGCCTCTGCAGTTCTTTTCAGCAGCATCAGTCTAAGTCATTTATATCAGCTACACAAACCAGGAAGACATATGTCCCAAATTGTTCTCTGTCCTTCCTTAAATAGCAGGTCTTAAGACAATCCTCCCATCATGTTCTTCAGAGTGGTGAACCCCACTTTTAGGCCATTTCCACATGAGGCGAGGGAACCACCTAGTGAACTCCAAGTAAGAACTGAGGACTTCCTGGTTCACTACTAGTCTGTTTCAAACAGTAAGAAAGTAGACTTCTTAGATACTTACTTTGTATTTTCTTCCCTGTCCAAATCCACAGATCAATTGTTATAGCTTTCCCAAAATTACCATAGAATACTTAGTCCAGGATGTTTTAATTAACATTAACCAAGATTACATCAGCTAACATTCTTGGCCATTGTACTGTACCATCTCCACAGCTCTTCAAAACTTGTACACATCAAACAGCACATCAGATTGCCAAGTGATATACAACCCATTTTCCATTCTTAGACAAATAGTGAAAACAATAGCTTGTTGAAGGCCACAGTAGACTCTAGTGGAGGATTTGGCCTTGCTTGTTCACAAGTTCAGCCTGTGTGGTGTTCTGGGTGTGTTGGAGTAAGAACTGGGAAACTGTATGCCGTTGGTAAGTCATCAAACTGACAGAGTGATTTGGGGTTAATCATTCTCTTTGCTTGACCTAAGTCACAATCTTGTATGGATAAAAAAAGGAAGAAAAGACCCCTGAGCTTACAGTAAGGAAGGAAATATATAAATGTAACTAATAAACAAATCAATTGTTTAAGCCTCTTTTAAACACATTTTTTTTAACGGCTGTAAATTTGCCATTATGATTAGAAATGTATCCAGCCTCAGAACAAGATGACGTGACAAAGCATAAAGAAATGCTTGAGTGCTCTGTGTATGCACTGCAAAGGCACACAGGGATGCAAAGATTTTATAATACATAGGATGTTGGAAGTATACCTTTAATTTCACTCCAATAAAAATTATTAAGGATATTAAGCTGTCAATCTAACTGCTCACATCAAATACATTTGAGACATAAATCAAACTACCATATCATTATCTAAAAAATTAAGTAGGTCATAAATGCATCATTTCTTTCCCAGAAATCTAAAAGGATGTTTAAGTACTTCTAATTAGCAACTGGCTAGATAATTCCCGCTATAATAAAATAAATGCCTATTAACATGCTAATTTGGGGGCCATTAACTGACATACAAATCAAACTAGTACAGTTATTTTGTTAAGCACCAGTTAAATCCTCAAAACTCTTTGCAAGTTTAATGCCTTTGTTAGAATGCGGCATTACAGCTATTGCATGTCAAGTGGGATATACGTGTGTGCGAGAGAGAAAGAGAGTGCACACATGCATACACAAGTGCAATCATCATTCTACAACTTAACTGCATCAAAAAACCTCTATATTATTGGTGTACAATAATGTTTTAGTTGAAACTGAATGGCTGAATTAATTAACAGTTTAGGATAGATGTAGCCATGGGGTGTTGTGGAGTCAGTTCTTCTCCTTGTGATTTTTGCTCTGGTTGTCCTCATACAATTCTGATGGTGCCATATATATTTTTAAAATTATGTATTTCTAGGAATGGTAGAGCCAAACTAGACACTGCCTCCGTTAATTATTCCAACTAGTTGCTTGCTGACATAACAAGGAATGTAAAGTGATACATGATTGGTTGCTTGCTGTTTTGAGGTTCATCACCAGACAGATGGACAGGGGAATTAATTCTTCTGATGTGTGCCACTTCTTTCCTTCAAATGTTTTCTCCTACCTGTAAACTGCATGTTTAGTAATTTTAAATGTGTTTTTTTTACATATTAGGAAGTTAATTAATGCATTTAGTATAGGAGAAGTGTCTTTTGTACTCTTTAAAGTAGAGGTTCCCAAACTTTTTTCACATTTTTATCTCTTGGTAGCTCAGTTCCATAAATTGTACCCATCATATTATCTATTTGTTAAAGATCTTTGAAGACAGGTTAGTTGTTGAATAAAGTTTCAAATTATTTTAATGTACAAGTATAAATATAAAATACAGGTATAAAGACAAAGTATATGTAAAATAAGAACTAATGATGAGATCTGAATAAGTTCATTGATATTTGTTTCTTTCATTTTTATTGGATTTATAACAGAAAATTAAGGCATTAATGGAGACAATGTATTTTGTAATACTTGGGTACTGCATGCAGTATTTGACAATAAGCAGTATGTAATTATAAACCCTTATTTTTTAAATTAAAATTACAAAAATATTAGCAAAATATCTGTAAATATTATAATTGGTTTTATTTCAAATTTCATATTGTAATTGTAAATAAATAGTAAATAGTAAATAAAACTGCAAATAAATAGCCAAATAATGTGATTAAAAATAAATGGAATAATAAGGTGGAGACAGATAGATAGATATTTACATTCAAAACTCATAAGACACAATGAATTCAAGAAAATGCACCACAGATTACATTAAAAACTGCATGATATTAATAAATTATTATTGCTGTTTTTCACTAAAGTTTTAGATGTGTCCTGAGAAATCATGATTGTTAACTATCCACATTATGTTTCACCTTTGTTTACCATGCTGATTTTCAATCACTGATCAATATCTGATAATACATGAACAGGAAAATTGGTTTAAAACTTAAAACAAAGACAAAGAGAAGACGCACAGAGAAGACCCAGAAAAACTCACTCATTGAATACTGCTCACAGGACTGACTGAGTTGTCCACTACTAATAGTTCAGCTCTTCATTTTCTTAAGACACTCTATCACAATAAACAAGCACCATGCCAGCTCCTATTTACTGATCCTCCTTTGTCTCTCTAGACTGACCCACCCCGTCTTTGGTCCCTCAAGGGAGGCTAACCAACTATACTCCCTAGGTTCCCCAGCCTGGATAAGAATACCAACTGATGTCAATGAACGATGAAAGATGTAACCACCTATAGCTTATCATTTCTACCTCAAGGCCCTCTCCTCAAATTTCTCCCCATCCAACTGCTTCCTCTCAGGGAAGTTGGACTGAGAAGAAAGGGTGTCATCAACCAGTCCCATCCACACTACATGTAAAGAAAATATGGATATCCAAGGATGACAAACCTTAAGCCCTCGACCTTATCTTCGTTCCTGTAGTGACCTCATCTCTCCAGAGATGACTGCCATCATGATGACCACTACTCATTCTCTTGTGTTTTTCTCTCTCACACTCATTCTCTCTCACACACACACTTATCAGTGTCATCTTGGCCTTGAACCTCATTGAGGCAGGTTATGTAAGTTGCTGTCCTCCAGAAATGAGGAAGAGACCAATGGCTGGGGCCTGGGGAAGTGGACTGGCCTACCTTGTATCTCTGTGAATCTATTTCAAGATGCCATCTGACCCATACCACTCTCTGCTTGTCTCCCCCTCACTTGGCCTGAGTTTAGGTGTTTTTTGCACTTGGAGCTTTGTCCTTTCAGAGCTCTCACCACCATTCTCCAACTCAAGCCCTTCAAATGAAGCAAATGAAGATGGATATGTTAACATGGGACAAATTAAATGTATCACTGTTGAAGAGAATTTCTGTGGTAAAAAAAGAATGTTTTTCCAAGAATGATGTTCCATATCCAGTTCCAGATAGTACCTGCTTTGACAATTAGTGAACCATTTAAGCAAAGACAAGAAGACATATTGAAGTTCGGCAAGGAAAAAATGAGTCAAATACAAAGTATTACAAGATGCAAAGGAAAAAAGAGGATTGGGTTTACCTGATTTGAAATTAATTTGGCAGTCTGTTGATTGTTTTGGATGAAAGTATTGGTGATGTTGAGAAATAAAAGCTTATTTGAGTTGGAAGAGCATGAATTGAAGTTTGGATGGCATGGATATTTATGTCAGAATCAATCTGGTATACTGGCTTGAATGCTGTACTCTGACCCTGGAGAGCAGCAGTTGATTCCTTGCTTAGTCATGGAAACCCACTGGGTGACCTTGGGTGTGTTACACACTTTCAGCCCCAGTTAATCCCATAATAGGTTCACCTTAGGGTCTCCATAAGTTGGAAACAACTTAGAGACATGCAACAACATCAAAGTCAAAGTTAATTCCCTCCCCTACTGGCATTCCCTATTTCTTTTGTCTTGTGCCTTTTTAGTTTGTAAGTCTGAGGGCAGAGAATTGTCAAATTACCAGTTTGTAAGTGGATCTGGGGGTCTTTTAGCTGAAAAGTGAAGTACAAATCCTTCAAATAAATAAATAAATAAAGCAAGCAGACAGGCAGGCAAGCACTACGCTAATGTAACCATGTTGTAAGCAAAGTTCTGAAGAAAGAAAAGCAGCAGAACAATTGAGTCTGAGAGCAACATCATGTTATAAGCAATCAGGTTTCTTATTGAAATATCCTCTACCTGTCTACTGGCATTCATTAAGATACAGATGTTTTCACAAATTATTCTCAGAATGCATGAAGAACAGCTTGACACAGGTCATTTTCCCCCACTTTGAAAAATGCCTCTCTATTTCCTATGAGCATATATGATGGGCTTAAAAATTTTAAGTCAGTATTTATAGTGAAAATAATAGTGTGCTGTCAGAGTTATTCATGTAATGCAGGTCTTAAGATGACATTATCTTGTGACAATCGAGCTAATAAATAATGGGTGTCACCTTAAATCAAAATTGGTGTAGTTCAGCAAAAATCACTATAAAGCACTTTGCTCCCTCCAATATACAATTGCAGGAGGAGAACAATACAGGTTTTGTGAGATCAGAAATGCTGCAATCACACATACATCAGAGTTTTGTCAAATTTCTCTTAGTATCCTTGAGGAGTTTCATCTGTGTCCCTAAGCCTTCTTGACATTTCTTGATACTGAGTGATGATGGATGCACAGCGTCTTTGGGGAAAAAAGTTAAACTGCTGAAGTAATATACACAGTGTTGTCGATATTTGTCTTCTCAATTGCATTATGGAAGAGTGTTGACTGCAGTGTTATCAGATTCTTCTCCACACAGCTGTGTACATCCCAGGAAGCAGCACTAAAACTGCTATTATGATTCTACCTCTGCACAGTGAATTAAGATGATCAAACTCAGCAGCGTAGCAACTTCCACACATCTTTCCAATTTTCAGACACAGTTTTGCTGTACTGAACTTTGTTTGGTCCCAGGATAAGATGGCATATTGGAAATGTGGCCCAAAGAGCAAATAAAATTAGAGTAGCTCAGTTGGTAGCTCTTGACGTTATAATTAAAGACCTGTCTATGATCTACCATCTTAAAAATTGGGGGGGGGCATCAAGTCAGAGTGAGAGATTATAACTAAATGGCATTTGTCATATTTAACTAAAACTGAAGTGAAATATAATGATAAACATGCCACTGTGCATCCAGAGCTAGGTAACATTTTCTCTGCTATAAGATATATAAAGATGGTGAGCAGGTAATGATACTTTACCATATTATAAGTTCCTGACCACTCAATTGCACTTCATTATCTATCAGCTGCAGGAATAAAGACATTCCTGGTGTGACATTATGCCTAACATCAAGACAATCCTAAGGCCCAACAAAATAGCACACTTGGAAGCCCTGTGTTATCAGTGAAACTGGTTCAAGCCTTGGAATTTTTGTAAATATTGTAAATATTTGAGTCATGCACAAATGACCTCTTGACATTCTCCACCTCTTTCTCTTTATGAGCAGAGAAATTAGAAGAGAAAGTCCTCAATAGTATATAGAAGGTAGTATACACAATTATGAGTGACAATACCCCACTTTTTCCTAAGACCTATTTCTTTGCCTGGGTTGTAAGTGCATCTTGGCCTCACTTCTATTCACATCCTGTATAGTGCCCTAGAAGTTCTGTCATCACAGAATATTAGGGGTTAGATCAGGCCTGAACAACTTGGCAGTAGGTAAGGACCGAAATTAAATAGGCTAAACTTCTTCAGGCTGCAGATAATTTTTAGGGCTTCACTTTCCAAGTAAAGCTATAATAATGGTATAATTAATTTTTTATTTGCAAAATAGTTTAATTATCCTAGAATTATTATAGTATAATTAATGATTAAATTATTTTGCAAATAAACCATATTATAAAAATACATTTTTTGATATGCTTCCATGCTTCCTCATCAGTGCTGGGGCAGGTGAAGAAATGCTGGGAGGCATCATGCTGGACCAACACTAGATGGCTACACATATGGCCCATCCACTAGGCAGGCCTTTGTGGTGCTTGGAAATGAAGTCCTCGTCAAAGTATCCAGTGGCCTGCAAATGGGGCAATGAGACGACAGAAAACTTTCCCACCAGGTGCCCATAGAGCCAGTCAAAGGGCTTGTAGCACCAGTGCACCAGCTGCCCAGTGTGGCTGGGCACCAGCTTGCAGGCAATGTAGCTCTTCATGCCCTTGAATTTGGTCTGCTTGGTGGGGTCTTCGATGGCACACTGAAAAAGGTATGGGTTCTCCTGCAACTGGAGCCCATAGGTGCCCAGCACCACGCACACAGCTTCTCTCCATCCTTCACGAAACCCAATGCCTCACCCAACACAAAGGCCTTGCCGCCCAATTTCATGAAAATGGAGAAGTGGTTCAAGAAGAAGCTGTGGTTACCTCTACTGTTGATGCCCTCAAATCAGCCCTCCATCTCCTGGTCACTGCAGAGGCTCAGCACCTTGTGTTCCCACAGGGAAATCTCACCTGGCTTCTCTGACTTGAAGTTGCATATCACGCTGGCCTACCCCAGTGCCATGGCCTGGCCACTGGCCAGGCAGGGGATAAGGACAAGGATGGGGACATGGAAAGGCTGCCCTGTGGCACTGCCAACCAAAGGTAACTTGCCCTCCTCCTCCCTTTCACCTCCTGCCCACTCTGGTGGCTCTCTCTTTAGTGAGCAAATGGGCTGGTTCCCACACACATACCCGCTTCTGCTACGGTTCCTCTTCCTTTGCTTCACACTCCCTGGACCTTTTTTTTCCCCTCACAAGCTGTTCTGTTCTCTCTTTCAGTGCTGAGAGAGGAATAGTGTGTGTGTGTGTGTGTGTGTGTGTGTGTGCTTCACCCTGTCTGCATCTCCTGCATGGATGGGACCATGTGTGTGAGTGCATTTGTGTGTGTGTGTGTGGAAGAGGCTGAGCCTCGCCCAGGGACTGTCCTGCCACATTGCCAGTTTTGCTAATCCAGAGCCAAGAGGCAGGGCTAGAGATCTGAGTGCAGAGTGGCCTCCCCCATCAATGGAGCTTGGGAGGGGAACAGGCATGGGAAAGGTGGAGATAGGGCTGCACAAAATCCTTTGGCAGGCCGCATGTGGCTCCCAGGCTGTATGTTGTGCAAGTCTGGGTTAGATGGAACAACACACACACACAATGGTTCACATTTCATGGAGAATATTCTGTAAAGAAGCTTTCTTTTTCTAGGAAGAATGAGAAAAGGAGACGTTTCAAACAATTTTGAAGGAGGAAAAGAAAATCTTCTGAGAAATTTGGGCTCAGTTTTTTTTTCCCAGTGATAATCTGGATCAGATTTGTGATTTTCTAGATGTAATTGCACAGCATCTGAAATAATTCCTTACATATGCTATGGCTATGCTGGCTAGGTATGATGGAAGTACAGTCCAGCGATATCTAAAAGATCACAGCTTTCCTATCGCTGACATTTAAGTAGTATTTTTGGTTTATATTTTCCTAGGAATATCTGAACGAACCATTATCCATAATACCTATTTGGACTCATGGAGAGAAAGACACTGTGGAGGAAAGTAAGACTTTGGCCATTTACGCACTTAATCCTTCTCTGTCATCATCCCATCATGATCTTGGCAGTATGTAACCCATACACTCCCCTCTGTACCTAGCTAGTTGCCTGTGGAAGGGTAGTGCGAGCAACACATGCCTTCCTTCCACAGTGCAGCTCGCCACTTCCTGTGCTGCTCTGAGGAAGGAAGCACCTAGACCTTGCTTCCTTTCTTTCTTCATGGCCACTGGTGACAGAAGCATCATGTGATCATGGGTCATTACAGGATTTTTTTCCAGCAGTGGAATATCCCACAATTGTGATGGTAGAGACATGTTGGAAGCAGGACCATGACTATATTGTGCAAAAGCACAACTCACAGACCAGCAGGAATGTATCCCCATTACTGAAGAGTGACATTGTGTGGAAATGGCCTTTGATACCCTGTATGGTAGAGACCAGGGTGTTTTGAATCTGCAACAGAGTACCGGAATGCTGCACATGATGGAGGTGAAGGCTATTTAAATTCTGATCTCTCCTCTTATGTGCCTCTTTGGACCTTTACAGCATGGGAGTCCAGGATGTTCCTATCACAAAATTTTCTTGGTAGGCTTTCCATTGGTTTGATTATGGGTGTGAGCCCACAAGAGAAGCAGGAGAGAAAAGTTTCTATGAAAGTGTTCCAACTAAATGTCTTCCTCTAGTTATTTCACTTTCAGTCACAAATGAATTGGGATATAACTTTAGAATCAGTCTTAGTACAAGTGGCAGCTTCAGACAAGGCCCTATCAGTGCTAACTGCAACATCTTGAGGTCCACTGCATTCTGGGAAACATACAATTACTAAATGTATGGGTTCCTAATGAGATGTTTTGACTGTTGTCAGTTTTTAATGAATGACTGACATGGGATCAAAGGTTGATGTTGTCACATAAACCATTCAGTGACCGTTGTTAAGTAGGCATGTACAATGACACGAAATGCAGGATGCATAACAAGTCAGAGACATAACACACGGTCACAGCTGCATGTTCCAGAAGACCAGATAACATATAGTCACTAGACAGCGTTACAGAACAACATTCTCATGGGAAAAGCTTTAGCCTGCTAGCCTAAACAATTTCTACCAGCAGTTTACTTTCTCACACACTGGCACTGGGAAATGTGAAGCAAGGAGTCCACAACATGTTTCATATATTGTGACAGATGCTACTATAACTAATGTTATGGATGAGGCAGGGGCCTAGTCAGCCCAACGAAGCTAATCTCTGTCTCAAGTTTGCCAGGCCAGACAACATGGACAAGTCTGGCAATGTAGCTTACAATCAACAGGGCTTAGAAACACAGTGGCAGTGGGGACATTGGGGTGAACTTGGGACTTCCCTCCATAGGGGGTCGCAATTACCTATTGGATTACATCCACAGAACAGATCTGCAAACAGTTATGCCTTGCCCTTTGCCTGCTCTATAGGGAATGGGAGGAAAACATAGAGGAGGAACTCAATTATTAGAAAAGGAGAAACTTAAGAAAGAACTTAGGCCAAAACCTAGCTCCCAAGTTTTCTTATGCTGTCATTGTTAGAGTGCAAAATTGGCATGTCTTATTTCTGAGTTTATACACTGACATTATTTACCACCCAATGTAGACTTCATAGGATCTACATTTTATGATGACTCATTTAGTATAATGCTGGAATCAACCCCTCCATTTCCTAGGATATATTGCAAGCCCAGTTATGTATGCAAACTAGATGATGCATCTCATAATGGACATGTAGAACCCTAACAATAGGAGGCCAGGTGAGGAAGCCTATACAGATTTCACAACAACAGCTTCTTCTGTATTGGCAATTTGGTTCACAGGGGCTTCTGTTAACATCGTCCATATAAATTAGAAGATGAGTGCTCCAGTTGTAGTGGCTCTCATTCCTTTTGGAGTTGTCAACAGAATGAGACCCAGGCTCAGAGTTGCCATTTTGCAGCTTACCTGAGGTTAAGCAATGTTGCCACTGTGGAGTGGCTTGGAAGAAGGGGCCTCTGGAGAACTAGTTTGCTGTGTCTTCTGTCTGAGGAATGCACTGGGCCTCCTCCTCATATCTCAGTCATTCAAAAATGATCAGAAAGGGGTGGGAGTGAAAATGCAGTTGGTATTATGCTCTGACCCAGCTTTATGTCCTGTTTGTTCATTATGTGCAGCTCTAGAGGTGGAGGCTAGAACAGGATTGTTGTTTAGTTTCATTGATTTTTCACCCCTTATCAGGTATTAGTTTTGGACAATTATCTTGGATACCTTGCAATATTTGGTCTTGCAAAGGATTAAGCTTGATACCCAAGTTCGGTCTGATGGTAACCATGGTTGGTTACCAAATCAGGTTACTGGTCTTACTCTTGACTTTATCTGCCCTATTTTTGCTTATGCCTATACTACAGTAGAAAATGCAAGGATTATGTTCTACAAAAAAAGATAAAGGGATACTAAGTAAACTGATGATGAAGAAAGGAAAGAGGCAGATTTTGAACTACATATGAAGCAGAAAGAAGGAGTGAATGCAAAATTAAAGAATGGAGAAATGTTGGGATGATCTATGGCAAATAGCGGGAAAAGTAATAAAAAGAACAACATAGGGAAGATCAGTTTTGCAAGTTTTGGTGTCAGGCTATCTGTACTCTCTTTTCTTACTATCCATGATGAAGGACAACCACCTTAAGAAACCATTTACTTTGTTTCTCCTTTATTATTATAAAGCTGTTCAGGCACAATTTTTTTTAAAAAATCTTCTACCTACACTAAACATCAAATTAAGGAGGTATAAAAGAACTTTGACAGAACAGTGATACTCTTCGTTCTCCTCAGTATTTTCTCACAGAAGCTTTGTTATTTCCTAAAAGCCTAGAGATATGCCAATCCCACTGTGAAATTCCATGGATCTCTCCAGTCTTTTCTGTAGAAAAAAAGGTATAAAATGTTTTGTCTGTATCTGAACCTCAACATTTGTCCCATCTTTTGCTTTAGGTGAAAGTGCATAGCAACACAAAGGTGCATGAAAAAAACTGAGTTTTATCTCCTGTTTTATAGAGCTTTCCTTGAAATCCCACCACTGTTATTTCCTGACAGAATATTTAAAAATTCATCTTCACTTTCAAAATATTCCTACTTAGTTCCCTACTACAGGATACTGTGAGGTACTTAAACTACAGTGTCTTGCCAACTGACTAGTATAAAAAATATTGTAGTTATACTGACTAAATTCATTAGACTATGTAGGTTGAGATGTTAATTTCCTTGATAACTTGCTCTTGGGAGGCTCCTGGGGATATGTCAAGTCCTTGTATCAATCCTCTGGTTTTTGGAAATCTAAATTGAGAGGTACAGTGAACAAAATTTGGTTGGCCTTTCAATAGAAGCACTCTCAGAAACTTTATTTTTTCGCTTCTTCTACTATAGTTTCCTTTCCTTTCCTTTTTTTTTTTTTTTTCCAAATAGTGCAGCATTTGTCTAAAAGCAGGAGTGGGGAAGAGGCAGCCAGTATGGTTGCATTCTGCCCCTGGGTCTTTCTGTGATCTTAAGATCTCTCAGGTTCTACAACACACAACACATTTCTGTTGTGTGTACATACTTTTGTCATTCTTTTTTCCTCAGGAGCCATTTTAATCCAAGTAAATTCCTTTTACACACATACATACACACACACACATACATGTATAATAGGAAGTGACTGGGAAGTTGATTTCTGATTCACTCTGTCTTTTTTTTTTTTTTTTTTAAGGATTGTCTTGGGTCTAAAATGACTGAGAGAAAGGACAAGAGACTTGGCAAAAGTGTCCCCACCTCTCAAAAACGTTCTCTGGTTATAAAATGATGGGAGACTAGCAAGTTTGTAGACCTCCAAGAACTGCTGGGTGGCCAATGAAGCTCTGAAACCCCTAAAGTTGCAACTCTTGCCCTATAGGGTGGTCAGATATAAGGAGAAAAATGTGTGTTGTATCAATCAACCAGTTATGTAGATCAGATTTAGGATCTGTGTTGTGAGGACAGAAGGAATATTGGAAAATATCTAGAAAAAAATATGTTCCAAAAATTGGTTTCTCATCTGTTGAGAAAAATCCTGCATTAATAGGAATCATTTAGGTTTGGCATGTATTCTACACACAATTTGTCCATGGCTGTTTTATGTAAAGGTAGGTGTATATTTCCATAATAAAAATATTTGATAACCAACCATGGTATAATGAGTCCAGACACAGAAAACTGGGTTAAATAAGGGCTGTTTTGTTCAGTCTAACCTATTTAAGTTGTATTGGCTTGAAAATGATGTAAGATGGGGAAGAAATCTGATGTAAGTCCGGCTGAGGCCAGGTGTCAACCCCTTGACAACCTTCTCAGCCTTCCCTTGGATGAAACACCTCAGCCTCATGACCAATCCAATATGTTGGGTTGCTCTCCAACCAGCCATAGTTGGAAGGTAACCCAAGAATAACCACCCGAGCCTCATAACTCTATGAGAACTCAGATCCCAAGATAACCTGAAGGGTAACCCCTAGGCCTCAGAACCCCACAAAGGGTTAAAAAAGATATATTACCACACATAGTAAATGTTATATCTTTAGACCACATTTTCCCTATATATCCATTTGAGCATTGCTCCCAAAATTTTGGACCCACTTTATCATATCCCCTTTTATAGGTTCATCTTCTGACTCAAATTTCAAAAGTAATATTTACATTTTTCAAATTACATGTTCATCATCTTTAAACAATTCTAAAAAAAAATCATTTTCTCTAACATTTAATGCCAAGTCTCTGTTATCTTAATTAATTCTATTGTTGAGTTGTATATAAGCAAACCAATTAGGATCTTTGTCTTCCTCGAGAAGTAGCTCTTTTTATTTAAAGACCCAGATGTTTTCCTGAATGTACACAAGACCATCATAAAAAAAACCCTCCAATGTTTAACCCATTCTTTCCTGAAAAAGCTTCCTGTGATGAGGTGTCTAATATAATCCAAACTTATAGGCCCTTTTTGCATGGCATTTTACATGTGAAAGAGCCCCTTGACCATCGCACAAATGTGAGGAGCAGTCCACACAATGCACTCACAATCACACGACACTCCAGGGTCTGGCAGGTGCTGCTCACACACTTTTTCATTTTTGGCTTTGAGCCGAAAATGGTGTGCGATTGCGCATTGCTCCAGGGCCCTGTGTGCACTTGCTGTGCATGTGGAGCTGTGGTGCTCTCACTTCCTGCCCCAGCACAGCCTGGGAAACTCCCAGGCTGCACTGTAGAAGGAAGAGGTGGGGCTCTTGCATGTGCACGCAGCAGCTGTGGAGCTGAAGGAACTGGGATGTGAGAGCCTCTTGCTGGAGGCTGCTCACGTGATCCCCGCACCTCAGCTCTGTGAAAAGGTGCATTGTGGAAAGGGCCATAGAAGAGACTTTCTAATAAAATGATTTTCAAATTCAGTGTATTCCTTAACTTTATAATACCAAAAGTAACCATACCACCCAAATTTTAAATCATAACCTTTAGTTTCCAAGAGTATCTAATCTCTTCTGCAACATCCATTCCTTCAACCATTAAAAAAAACCAGGTCTTATCATAAATTTAATATTAGGAATTCCTAGAGCACCCCTTTCCTTAACATTATATATAATCTTTTAAATTTCATCCTGCTTTTCCTTGCCTGTCAAATAAATTTGGAAATTTCTTTCTCCAATTGTACAAGGATATTCCATCTCTTATGATACAAATCATTTGGAAGCAGAATAAAAGGCTTAGTGAAACACCTGCTTTTATTACTCCAATTCTACTCAAAAGGGATAAATTTAACATTTTCCCATTTTTCTAAGTGTCTTTTAATTTCTTAAATTGTTTTGAAACAATAGACTATTTTTCTTTGTAATTGCAACTCCCAGATATTTAACCCCCCTTTTTGACTTTAACATTGGAAAGAGCAATCAAGTTTTCAGTCAATAGTCCTGTTTTATCATAGTTCAGTTTAAACCTGAAGCATGTATCAAATGCCTTATCATTTTTTCCCCAAAAAGCCTCCATTGAATCAAATGGATTCTCATAAATCACATGAATCCTGAGCTTATACTGTTATTTTTTAAATTTTGTCATCTTGTCTGAGGTCACTCAATAAAAATCTCCAGTGCCAAAATAAATAGCAAAGATGAAAGGTGACAATCTTGTCTAGGTCTCTTTTATATCTCACTTGGTAGTGTTGTACTGTCATTTACCAAAATCTGGGCTTTTTGAACTTGACACTTTGTCTTTATTGCATAATTTTATATGGTCTTTATTGCTGAATAATGTTTTCACCAAAGTCCATTATCTCACCTCTTCTATAGCAAAAAAAAAAAAAAAAAAAAAATTAAAATCAAAGTAACAATTTTTTCCATTGTGATATTCTAAATATTCAATTATGTAACGAATAGTTCTTACATTACTCCTTAGTTGTCTTTTTGGCAAAAATCCACTCTGATCACTATGGATATTCTGAGAAATATGTTTCTTTAATCTTCTAGTTAAAATGGTAGTAAATATCTTATAGTCATTGTTTAGTAATTAGATGGGTCTATAATTCTTTGTTAATGTCTCATTTGTATCTTCTTTGAGAATAACTGCAATATAGACATTTCTCCAAGAATCTGGTATCCCTCCTTTTTCTAGTAGCTCATCACACACGAATGGTTGAAGTAACTCAGTAATATGCTGGAGATAGTACATCTGGGCCTGGAGCTTTCCCAGCTATAAACTTTTTAGTTGTTTTGATAAGTTCCACAATTTTCATAGGACCATTCAAACTTTGCTTGAGTTCCAGACATAGTTTATCCAAATGGAGTCTATCCAAATAATCTTCCAATTAGAGCCTATCCAAATATCCATCTGATTTTTGTTGTTGTTGTTGCCTCTTGTCTATAAACCTTTAAAATATTTTTCTAAGGCTTTTAATATTTTCAAGTTGTCTATTACATACTGATCTCCCATCTTGATCTTTGTGGCAGAATTCTTCATCCTTTCCTGTCTTGGCTTATAAGAAAGCCACTTTCTAGGTTTATTTGCAAATTTAAAATTCTTTAAGATATAGTAGTTTGGCATTCATTTCTTTGACTGTAAACAATGAGAACTGTTGCTGAAGTAACTTAATCTTTTGTTGAGTCTCTTTGTAAATTTTTATAACTTAAGTTTTCCCCTTCAGGGCTTGTATTTTATCCATCAAATTCTTTTGTTTGTTTGTTTGTTTGTCTTCTTTTTATGTTTCAGTCTGGAAACATATTCTCTAAATTGTCCAATCATGTAAGCTTTGCTTGCATCCCAAACTACTGAGGGATCTGTATCTTTATTTAAATTCCGTTCGAGGAATTTTCTCAATTCTCATTTAAATTGTTGCAGTTTTCTGTCTTCAAAAATAGATATTCATTAACTATCCATCTAACCTTCATTTGCTCCAGTTTCAGAAACATAGTGGTATGGTTATGGTGCAAAAAGGTTTTTGGCAAAATGCCCATCCTCTTTATTAAAGTTGGCCGTATTCTAGAATCTAAAACATTTCTGTTCTATAGCAAGATTCATGATGATGGGGGGTGGGAAGAAGGAAGGAAAGGATAATGTCTGGAATTTGGCTGCAAATATGTTCATACATCCATTAAACTAAACTATGTATGTTTAAAAAAGTTTCTGGGTAGTCTCCCTTGGTCTTCTGGATTCCTTTACTGGAGGATTTATCTTTATTAAGATAACAATCCATTCTAATCACCTGTGCAAATCAGATTTTGTAAGTCCAATTCTGAGGTCTTTTAAAATAAATTTTCATTAAATGTTGACTTCTCATTGTTTGGGCCATAAATTCCCATTAAATACATTATCTTCCCATTCCATTTGATGTGCACAATTACACATTTGCCTTGTCCATCTTCATATATAATTTAGGTTAAAATGTTTGGGTTTTATATAAGAATACTCCACTTGTTTTGTTCTTGTTGGCAAACACAATTCTAGGCATATATACATATCAGTCTCTGCACAGATTTCAAATTCTTTCTGCAGCAGGAAGAAAATTGCAAAAATTTTTTAATTTTCCCTTCTAGAAGAAAATTGTTCCAATCCATTATTAGCATGCAGAATGATCATTCCCTCCTCCATAAAACTATTAAATTATTAAACACACTATGTTGTTAGTACACACAGTACTGAAATCTATTGTCAGAAATATATAGAGTAACCCTAATTTCTTGTGTATCTAGTTCATCTAGTTTGCAGAGCAGACCATATTGTTTGACAATGGCTATCTCGACAGAGTATTTCCTGCTAGGAAACAGAAAATATAATCAAATCTGTAATATATACCTTTATACAGATACAGAATGTAGGCAATAAATTTTCTTTATGTTTGACGCAGAGGCTCTACATTTTTATATAAACAGAAATAATGTTTCTAATGCTATCTTTTGCACTGGTACAGATAACTGTCCAACTAACAGACTTCCTACAGCTATTAATTTTCCTTTCTTCATATAGAATTTCCTAGGAGTGATGATGAATAGAAAGAGCTCTGGAAAAGTTTCCTTAATGAAACAACACCACAACTTTTTTTGACAACTCCAATCATTTATACCCCAAGACCAAGTGAAAAGAGTCCCGAGTAAAAATAACTAAGATAAAGCATGTTTCCCCCATATCATTAGAATTCTGGCTTGTACATACATGCTGCCTTACTGCTAAGCTTTCTCATTCAGCTCCAGTAGTGCATCACATTAACTAAAAAAAGTTGCAGACCTAGAGAAATGTAACGTAAAGTAGCATAAAAATATTCTGTTCAGCCAAAGATCTCTGACTGGATGTTCTTACTCATCTGACTAATTCAGAAGGAAGAGCTTAGTAGCTCAAGAAGAAGAAGTAGGCAGAAGGTTATCAAATAGCAGGTATCAAAACAGTGGTTCAGAAATGACAAACTGTACAGTTGATTTTTTTTCTTGGACAGCTTTCTACAAACACTCTCCAAACAAGTTATAAATTTCAATCATTCAGTGCAATCTTAAAACAGTCTTGCCAATAGTCAAATTAGTATATTGATATATGTTAGCTAGATCTTTGGTATCTTTCTTTTCTTTTCATTGTGTTTACAGGCTCAGACATAATTTGGCAGTTTGTCTCTTTCAAGGTTTTTTTTTTTTAAATGTAAAATAAGTTTTTATAAAAATATAATTTTACTGCTCAATGAACCCTGCAATAACAACATTTTAGCATCTATACACTATGGCAGATGGCAAGCTAATGAGGCCTGTTGGAGCTGCATGCTGATATATTCTACGCACAACACCTCTGTGTTCCAAAGGGAGGCCAAAGGGGAAATTTTATTTATCTTCTTCCATGTATTTCATACTTACAAATCACAAGACAGATTATTAGAGAAGACATTTTTACAACTTTAATTAGACTTACTAATGTTTACTGCATATGTTAGACCTACAAAGCTGAAAGGACACGCATTTGTCATGTCTTGTATGTTGAAATATTCCACATTTGTTAACTGCAAAGGTATCCCACACACACATTTGGCTCAAGCATTTCTACTCACTTATGCACAATATGATTTTGTGAAGACACTGTAGTAAAAATGGATTAAGATGCTTTGAAGTAGGTAGGTTCACAAAAAGAAGAATAGCACCCCAACGCACCCTGGAAAACCTGTCTGGATTTCTCCCCCCAACCCCGTCCCATCAAAAACAACAATGAGAAATTGTCCACTGAGGACTGCTGGAACAGAAACCAGGTTTGTGTTCTAGGACACTTTATTTGCATTGCAATTCTACTCACATCGTAGGCCATTTCTGCACGAGACTGTTATAGTGCTATTATTCCACTTTCAACATCCAATGGAATCCTGGGCATTGCAGTTTAGTTTAGTAAGACTTACTCCCAGTTTTGCCTTTTGCTTTGAAGTCTATTATTATATATGTCTACTAAAAAGTTTGAATGTCTTAGCTATACATTCATAGAACTGTGCCGTTTAGGAAGCTCATAAAACAAAAATTCTCACCCCCTTAGTATTCCGTTTACCAACCTTCTCAAATTACAAGGTAACCTCCAAGCCTCTGGGCTCTTTAGCATGTGGACACTCCGGTAGTTGAACTAGGTGCACAGGATGAGCAACTTTTCTCCTGTAAATTTCCTTAAATGATTTTGTCTGTTGTTTCAAGCTATAGTGCATTGTTTGTGTTATTGATTCACTGAATTCATTCAAATTCAGCTGTTGCAGTGGCAAATGTAGACTGGAAGTCTGACATACAGATTTCAACTTGTTTGTCCTCTTAAGCTGCTTAGTTGGCCAGACTACCTCTGTTAACACTAAAAATTAAGCAGATGTCTAAGGTATAACAGACAAGAAAGGTTAAGCCTCTGGGTATCTCATTCCAAAGTTTGACCTGGTGGCATATGTTCTCCAGTTTAGGATTCATGAAGTTGGCAATTTAATCTGAAAATTTCATCTGGAGTTCAGAGACATTGGAAAACAACTGGCAAAAAAACACTGTTGACTTTGCTAAGCTTCGAATATTTATTTAAGTCTTCTACCCTTGATAACTGATATTGTATCAGTCATAGGATAGGATGTCCATTTGCAACCACTATACACATGGTCTCTTCTAATTTACTAAAGTAGTTCTGGGTCTGTCAAACTATCTATCTATCTATCTATCTATCTATCTATCTATCTATCTATCTATCTATCTATCTATCTATCCATCCATCCATCCATCCATCCATCCATCCATTAAAATAGGAATCCTTGCTAAAGATGAGCAGATATATAAAGAGCCATACCAGACAAGGCCAATGGATTTTCTAGCACAACATTACTCACTAGGGAAGTAATTCTTTGCTAATTTTCCCCTTGAAAGAAGCAGTGAGTAGCAAAAGCAGTCTCACTGCAAGGAAGTTTTTGAAAACTTCAGTTTTTAAAGGCTATTTATAGTTCGAGACCTGAGGGTAAAGAGCTTTCTGGCTGAGCATTTTAAATGTTCCTCCCTAAACTACAAAGCCCAGGATTCCATAGGATGTTGAAAGTGGAATAATAGCAATATAACAGTGCAGGGCAGAAATGGCTAAAGTCTGATGCATATGGTTGATTGTCTCAATATCTCTTCTCTTAGGTTGACAGCTTTGAAAAAAGTAAGAGACAGCAGGATTCCTTAATTTTCTGTCAACTGATTCAAAAACAACCTGAGAGGAGACAAATCATATTATCAAGCCAGTTATTTTATATTCAAACGGCAACTGAGGGTAAGATCCACCATCAGAAGGATTATGTTTCAAGTCTATATAGCTGAAAAACCCCTCAGCTTTGACTGTGGCCAAACTGAGCAAAAATGGTCTCGAAACTTTTTTTTTTTTTTTTTTAGGAGGAGAGAGAAATCTCAGAATTAACTTTAAAAAGTAGCAACTAATTAGAATCTTATCTTCACATGCGTTCGGGACATGCACATGGCACTGCCAAAATATTCCTCATATCTAACAGATTTGGTAGCTATTTAAAAAATGCAGAAATTGAAGACCTGTGAGAGAATAAGAAAATTCTTCATTTAATAAAACTAATATCCAATATTGTCTGCCTCCCGTTGGATTCTCCTTGGAAGATGGATTGCTTTATTTCACATACATTTCTAGTGTTATACTGCTGATGAAATCTACCAAATTGACATGAGTCTGTCAATCTCGTCCCCCCGTTCAAGCATATTTATAATGCCTCAACATACATGGGGGCATTGGCAACTGAGTCAGCCATTGGTCCATTTAGATCAGTATAGTCTACGATAATTGAACAGACTGTCTGGGCTTTCAGACATTGAAAGCCAGCTAGCCAAACCATTCAGGCAGCCAAACCTAGACTTGCCTGTGACTGAACAAGAGATGTTCTGCATTTGAAGCAATATACTCTACAGCAGTTTGAAACATATAGCAGCTGGTTTATGTCAGGGATGGGCAAAGCATACCCAGAAAAACATATTCCCCCTAGCCAGTTTTTGCAACCCAGGCCCCACCAGAATCGCTTGAATTAGCTTTTTGGGGGACATAAATTGCCAGGAGCCCCCAAACTATTTAAGCTCAACCCTTCCACCAAAAAAACCACACACACACACAAAAAAAAAAATCAAAAGCAGAAGTGCACTTCTGGTCAGCTAGGATTTTTGTTTCTTTGTTTGTTTAAATATTATTGGCAATCAAAAACAAATGAAAGCCCCATTGTTATTTCCCAGGGCTGGTGTATAGGTTTTGTACTTAAATTAAAATGTATCTTTACATTTGCTTAGGTTTATTTCCACCTCCATGTATAAGTACATTTTTTGTTGTTCTGTACCTTCAGGTTGACTCTGAATTGTGACAACCTCTGACAGGGTTTTCTTGGCAAAATTTAATCAGGGGAGGTTTAAGATTGCCTTCCTCTAAGGTTGAGAGAATGTGAGCTGCCCAAGATCATCCAAAAGGTTTCCATGACTGAGCAGCGATTTGAATCCTGGTCTACCAAAGTTCTATTTTAACACTGAAAACACCAAACCATGGCGGCTGTTTCAAGTTGAAATCTCATTAACTGAAATTTCAAGTATAGAAATCAGTTTTGGAGCATCCTTATAGCTATGAGTCTGAGTATGCAGGGGAGGTTAAAAATCATTGATGACAGGTGAACTGTCATTCCAGTGTTTAAATATTTGGACATTTCTAGCTTTTTTTAGGAGAGCAGACATATGCCTCAGTTTTGTATTTGATCAAACACTGTGAAAGGCAGCTTTCGTTCAAGTGTAAATTCTTTGTTTCACTGATCCACAATAGCAGCCTGTCAGTACTATCCTCAAACATGTTATGTTTGCTTTGAACTGAGTAATTCAAAAAAGTCAATAATTTGAATCTGAACTTCTATTGTACCTTAGCTCTCATTTTTCAACACTTTTGACAGATTTTCCTTTTGTCCCAATGTTACAAAACATATGCCAAAGCATCAAATAAAAACAGTTGTCACACAAATTTCTCTAGAGACATGGTAAAGCATTATTTTAATGCTTTGGATTATTTTAGATTTTTACTAATCAGATGTAAGAATATTCAGATACCACTTTTATTTACAGAATCATAAAAGTACTGTTATGTAAGGAGGGAAAATACAGTCGGATTTTCATTTTTCTATTTGTTAAAAAGAATCCATGTTGCAGCTCCTGGGATTATTAGTGATCTTGAAGGAAGTATTGTAATGAATAATTTTAATAATTTTCTTCTTACTATGAGAAAGTTTTCAAGAACTGCACAGTTTTCTTTTTCCCCCCTATATTTTTTATTAAAATAATTGAACTATATCACAGCAGGCATCAACATAACATATTCATTATTTCTACAATTCCATTAAAAAAGTAAAGAATGGTTATATATCAAGTTGTCTATATATACATGCTTGTACCTTATTTATTTGCCATATTGTAGTATACAGTCCTCTATCTTCTATTTATCTATCCTCTATTTGTTATCTCACATTCTATAATCCATTTCTTACCACTTCCTCTCTTCCCTAGTTTGAACCATTTTCTACTGTTAATTTCAATGTGATCTCCTTAAGATAGATATATCCTTGCAGACTTGTCTCTTCGGAACTGCATAGTTTTCAAAGACTATTCACATTTCTGGGCTTGCTCTGCACAAAATTTGCACATAGTTGTTTAAAAATAAAACGGGAACAGAAAATGATGTTTGTTAACCAACCAGCAAATAAAACCAGACACCTAGAAGTGGGTTAACTAAAGATCACTTTATACAACCTAGAACCTATTTAAACTTCATTGAACCTAGAAAGGAGCAAGCAGGGTGGGGGAACAATCTAATATGGGATCAACAAAGGCAGGTGTCAGTCCTAGACTTCCTCCTCAGCCTTCCCTAGTTGAACCCCCTGAGCACCAACGGCAACCCAATAATTGGGTTGGCCTGGGAGCTTTGCCCTTGCTTTGCCCTTGCATCTACCTGTATCCAAGGAAACCCATCTCCAGGGCATATGACTTAAGCAAGGGCAAAGCTCCCAGTCCAGCCCCAAGAGTAATTTCCTTCCCCATCTCTTGGTCTCAGGACTTGAAGAGGCAACTTCAGAGCTCCCCCCTTCACCAAATATATCCTATAATTATTATTTTCTCCCCCCACTACCTTTCAACTGACAACCTATTTAAATGCATTACTCAAAGTTAATTTTCAAAATTTACCAGATACAGGGTGGGGTGGGGTGGGGAATGAGAAAGGAGGGGGAGTCCTATCTAACCTCAGTAAAGTGACCAGCAAAGCTTACACTGTATTGAACGTGAAAGGGTGAGTAAAAGCATCAGACAAAGAGGGAGCAAAAGGGGACTGGCAGAGCTTATGAACCCTCCAGCTTCTGGAGACCAGAAAAACTCATTCCTCCCCTAAAGCCCTTCATCCTGCACATGTCCAGATCTGCATTCCTGTGCAAAAATGCTGTAGGAGGAGACTTACTGTGCAAAAAATTAGTGTTTCAATGTTTTGCATAGAGAATAGCATTTTCTACAAAAGTAACATCATTTTATATACAGAAAAAAAAAAAAACATTTTTCAAAAATTTTTGACTGTCTTTTCATCCTACCTGATACTACTACTGGGATAAAGTGCATGCTGCCTTGGATATCCTCATATTTCCAAGACTTGTGATGCATTTTGGCAGAAAGACAGCACATTAAATCAGAAATACATTTTAAAAATATGCATGACTAAACTTGTGCATTTTTTTTAAAAAACTGTGACAAACAAATACTATAATGAATGTTCAAATGCATTGAAAAATGAGTGCAAAAAATTTGCATAAGTAAGTGTGAATTTCCATTTGGAGATTCAAAAAATTTCTCAAAACAGACTTACAGCACTGGGGGGGGGATATCTATGTGATTCTGAAAAATGCATTTTAAAAAAATGACAGTAACACAGTTCTATATCTAAAGTCTCATCCCCCCCCCCAAATACAGAACAACTAATTTTGGATATGCATAGTCATTGCCAAATGGAAGTGTCTAGTACCCAAGGATAGTGACAGAGGGGGAAAAAGAATCCAGGAAGAGGTTCTCGATCACTCTGGAACGAAATGTGCAATAATGTCATGTTCAAATAAATAACAATTTCCTGCCTTTAAAATATTGCACCTCAAATCTGTTGCCTGAGGCAGCTATCTCAATCTGCCTAATGGAAGAGGCAACCATGCTACTTTGCCTTGAGCTTCTTTCTTTTCCATTTTCTTTTCCTCGTCATTTCTCTTTTTCTCCCCCCCACTCCCTACCTAGCATCCAAAACTTTACTTAGCAACTTGGTAAGAATCAGAACTGACACACAGTGTGTATAACAGATGCACATGCACACCCTTCTTTTTTCTATTGAAGTTTTATTGATTTTTTTTTAACTTAAGTATTTCAAACAGAAAGCAAAATAACATTGGAACAGGTCCTACACATTGTTTCTCCAAGTAAATCTCAAGAAGCACATCTGAATTAGTGTTACTAAAGAAAAGGTTATTTAATCTTTCAATTTCAGCTGTCACAATGGAACATTCTGAGGAAATAAAAGTATGATTCCAATTTTTAATCCAAACTTGAGCAGACTGGCTGAATTAATAGGATCTGTTACTTGATAAGTTATTCAAATCCCATTGATTTACTAAGGCTGTTTCCACATCCTACTATTATAGGGCTATTATTCCACTTTCAATATCCTGTGGAATTCTGGGGTTTGCAGTTTAGGGAGGGACATTTAGAATTCTCAGCCAGAGAGCTCTTGGGCATCAGAAACCCTACCCAGATTTCCATAGGATGTTGAAAGTGGAGTAATAGCACTATAACAGTGTAGTGCAGAAATGGCCTATATCTAATCAAGATTAAGGTACCAATGATGTACCTTCACCTTGAACGAAGATGATTGCTCAGTAAGCTCTGCAGGGATGCCTGAATTATCCTTCATCTATTCCACATATCTTTGGGATTGGGGGATACCATAGTCCAGTCTTCCATCAGTTGGGTAGACCAATTGGCTGTTTTTTCTGCTTCCCTATTTCATGAAGATTTTTTTTTTCAGATTATTGTGTATATTTAATACTGTACAACTGGAAAGGCACATCTATACAGTATGCATTGCATGGTATCTTCTTTTGTAAAAGTTAACCAGCCACAAATGATTTCCCATCACTAGGAAAAGAAATCTGATCAGACTTGATTTCAAATCTAACATGGATGCTAAGGGACGAAATGTTTTGTCTGTTTTTGTCATCATTCCTTTTCTGTCCCTTATGATTATCAACAGAAAAATGGCAAGCTGGAAAGTATGCGTACACTCATGCAGACAATCCAATATTTACCACTCCTTGTCTACTATTTGTCACCCAGAGGACCTTCTCATCGGCTATCCCTAGACTGCGGAATGGCCTTTGTTACTGAGATGGATATGCCTGAACCTGGGGTCTACAATTTAATATAATTTGGGTATTAAAAATATACCCTTCCACATGCTTGAGAGGCCCCCAGGTGAGCAAGCACACGGGCACAGATGAAAGGCTGAAAAATACAAGAAAAATCCTGATCAGGCCAGTAACTTTCCATCATGCAGCTTCAGGAGACCTCCAGGCAAGTACGCATCAAAACTCAATCAAGTATGCACTAAGCACACAAAAGATTCTCAGCCCCAAACAGTCAGCATGACAGGGTTAGCACTTCTGAATACATAACTGTCAAGTGCTCCCTATTTGCATACTGTCTGCACTATTGACAACTCAGACGAAAACCCATCAAGTCAAGCACTGACCTTTTGGAGGCTTTGTCTCCACTTGAGAATCTATTGTTCTCCCCGGGAAAGGGCTAGCCTCCAGGTACATTTTCCCTTATAAAAGCCCTGATTTTGAATTGGTTTCCCTACAGACAACTAACTGAAAGATTTCAGATGGATGTAAAAACCTACAGAATTGAACAAAAAGAGAGGGAAGGAGTGATAAAATGGCTGTTTGAAAATCCCCCACATTTATTATCTCAGATATATCAGGAAATGTTACAGCAAGAGAGGCAAGAGGAAACAATTAAGTCTACAATGATTTTATGGGCTCAAAATGTAGGACATTCAATTCAGTTAGAGTCCTGGGAACAGAGTTGGAAAAGAACACAGACATTTACAGCAGCCCAGAATTTAAAAGAAAATTGTTATAAAATGTTTTGTAAATGTATATGACACCAGAAAAACTTTTACAAAACAGGAACAGGGCAGTGTTGGAAATGTCAAAAGGAGGTCGGTATGATGTTTCATATGTGGTGGTCATGTCCCAAAGCAAAGAAATATTGGGGAGAAATACATAATAAGATATGTACAATATTGAAGGTACAATTTGATAAAACACTAGAAATGTATTTGTTGAATACGACACACATGATTAATGTTATTGTTCAAAAGAAATATTGGCAGATAATATTGTACATGATCACGACGGTTCGAATTGAGTTTGCAAGACTATGGAAAGCTCAGCAAATTCCCACAATTGATCAATAGTGGGCAACTTTTATTGAAAACAGAAATGCAGATATAGTCTCGCAGAGGTTAAAGGGGAAATCAGACGAAGAGATTAAGAAAGAATGGCAAATAGTGATGGGTAATTGCTGGGTATTATCAGATGACAATGCTTAATGTAAAATAGCATAGACTGTATATTGAGAAAATGCAATTAGGAAGGATGGAAATTATGTCATAATATACTGTATCTGATGTAGTGCAGGATCTATCATGAAATATTATCATTTGATAGTGTGGTACATTTAATTTCAACATGTTGATTATATAGAAAAAACTGAAATCTAGTGAGGGGTGGAAGACTAAAAGAAATAATCCAATGATATGTACAATTATATATGTTTATTTTATATGATGGAACTTCAATAAAATTAAAATTAAAAAAAATAAAAGACCTGATTTTGAGCGCTTCCTTGGATCGCTTTTGGCTTCTTCCCCGTCCTGCTGCTGCTCTGCTGGCTGAAGCCTTCCCCTCAGCCTCCATGTGCTGAGATTCACCGCTCCTGACTCTCTGGCTCTATTTCGGCTTCCTGGACTACAGGATCAGGTGTAGTATTCCCCCCAATGTCCTTCTTTAAATCCCCTATCAATTTTCCTCCCTTTATTTTTCTTAGGTCTGTGCAAATGTGCAGTGACTGAGGTTTTAAATAAAGAAAATAATTAGAAACTTATTTTGTCTGGGTTTTGACGCGGCCTGACCCCGTAAAAGCTGGATACAAAGTCTCGCTAGGTTACCCTCCCTCTCTGGTGTGCTGGCTGCGTGCTTGGTGTAACTTGGAAACCCTCTTAAAATTGGGGTCAGACTAGGTGTCCTTTGAGGGATCCCACGGAACTCGGACAGTAACCAGGACCCCCGGAAACTCCAGCCATCTATCTGGTGGCTGGGACCCCAGAAACTCCAGCAACATATCTGGTGACAGGGACCTCCCTGAACTCTAACTAACTTGGTGACAGGGACCTCCCTGAATTCAAAATAGCTAATTCGGTGACAGGGAGCCCCAAGACCCCCAGAAAATTAGGGTAACACCTTCCAGAAGAGATCTGACAGCAAAATATGACGTCTGAATTTTAAAAAAAAAACTACTAAAGACTTATCTCTTCTGGCAGGCCAATCCAGCCTATATTTAACTATGATGTATTTTTAATAATGATTTTAATGATGGCATTTGAATGGTTTCATACTTTTAGTGTATTTTAATGTGTTTTGATTTAATATGTTTTAAATTGGTATGCTGGTTTTAATTATATTTTAATCTTTGTTGTATGCTGCCTTGAGCTTTGAGGAAAGGCAGATAACAAAATAATTTTTTATTGTTAGTTATTATTATTACTAAGCATTCATTGGGCTTACTTTCCATAAGATCATAGCAAGATATTAGTTGCACAAGTTCTGCAGCACCACACATTCTGCCTCCCAAACACTGCAATTTCACAGCATTCATACAACCCATAAATTAACAATTATAATGAAAAAGATATACTTTACTAGTCAAGAACTGTTCGGTGCATCAGATGTGTAGGTAGGTGTGAGTATAGAGAAAGAGAGAGTGGAACACCCTTCTAGGATTTTCTTGATTTTTTTCATCCTCTAGAAATTATGCTAATTGCCTCAAATTATGGATTTTTTTAAAAAAAGTAAAAATCTAAGAGACAACCCTCCCCACCTTCCTAGAATCCTTACTCTCCTTTCCCCAATCTGCTTATTCGTTGTCTGTCATTTCCTTTGATATATGTAAGAATTTTTTTTCCACTGTGTATGTTGTACCTTCTTTATGTCAGACCATGGTCTGCATCCTTTGACTGTCAAAATGCATTGTTAACAATAGAGCTGACCCTTTCACTTGGGCTTTCACTGAATATCAAAACTCAGTGCTTGCACTTCATATTGGTGTTAGGAAGGATTGTTGCTTCTGTGGTTAACCCCAGCCCATCACCACTTAGTACATCAGGGTTAATTGGTAGCAAAGTAGTGGGAGAAGAACTCTTGTGGACTGAGCTGGGAATGAGTGCTCAGACAGGAAGGAAAAGATGAACAAAGGAAGTGGGACAAAGAAGGAGATGTTGGCAAATATCTCCTTCCTTCCTTCCTTTTCTGTCCCCTTTGTACCATGGAACTAAGAGATACCAGAGTTCGCTGCCTGTTCTGGAAGGCAAAAAACTTCACTGGGCAATGTGCTACAGAAAGCTCATCAATCCTACCCTCCCTACACAAAGATGATTATACCCTTGGGTTTGCCAGTTCTGTTCCTGACCATTCCAGCCTACTTTAATGGTTTCAGGGCCAAGGAGAGAACAAACACTACTATCGCTATCCAACCAGAATTGCTATTGTCAGTGTCAGTGAACAGATATGATGCTGTTTTATATAGTAGATGTAACTTGATATTTTAACACTCTTCCAGTTGTCAAAGTCTGTTGGAATCCTGGGATGTGAAGTTTAAAGAGAGGCAATCAGAATTCCCAGTCAGTCCGCTTCAGTATTTCCCAAAATTATAAGCCCCGAGACTCTGTAGGATACAGCCAGGGCAGTCAAAGTGGAATCACGGTGCTATAATTACATAATGTGAAAGGGTCCATTACCTCTTTATCCCAGCTTGTGTAGCTGCCTACATTTTGTTTATTACTGTAACAATTTGAATTTATGTCAGTTTTTGTAGTCATGATGCTCTTCAGCTAATGGGTGTTCCAATGATTTTGATAAATAGGCATCTATTTGGGGGGTAATTTCTTTGTATTTGCATGTAGTAAAGTAGATAAAAAATGCTTGCTGAGACAGGGATAGACAAGTGACACAGGTAAAGTCTCTTCACCCCTATATCTTACAGAAGATTGAAGATTCTATGTCTTATATCTTTCAGTCTGAATATGTTTGGATTTTCTGGAATATGTTGTATAGGTCACCTAGATTCCCAAGTTCTTATCCGGTCTTATCTGATAGTCAGATCAACATCTGTATCACCCTTAAGTATTTCTTAAGCTTTCCTCTTTTAGGAAAATTAACAGGAGAACAAGTTTCAGCTTTATAATAATATTTCTTCTTCTAACACAGGTGTATAACACATAAGCGTATTGTCCTCAGCTCCACAGTTTATGAAGGACTTGAATCAGTCCAGACCTACTTCTTATAAGAAGACTTTACCTTCTTTTAGAATGACAGTGAATCATTACAATCTCATTACAATCCCAACTATTTCTCTGCTGACATTTGTTTCAGTATTAGATAACTAACACAATCAAGAAAGGACTACAGCTTACCACTTATAGGAGTCAAGGCTATCAGTACGGCTTTATGCAGCAGCAGTGAGAAGATGGACCAACTTTGCTGAGGGTAAAATCTGGTGTTTTGCTACCCAAAAACTTCAATTTTATACTTTCCCCAGCCTCTACTCAGTCAATAAGCTAAAAGATCTCCACTGTACCCTATCTACATAAACATCCCTCTCATCCAATTAAAATTAATATCTTACATATGACTGTCTTCCATCCTGATTGCATGAGCTAGTAACTCTACACAATTGAGTTTGTTATAAGCTGGTTACTTATTTTCATTCTCTCTTCATCTTTCAAGTTTTCATCTATTTATAATGAGATTGGCTACAGACTTGGAATTAGCAGCCATCTAGTCTCATGACATACTATTATCTAACACACAAGCATTCCAGCTTCATGGACTTAAGGTTGGCATAACACCAAAATCAGTGCAGCTTATAATACAAGTTCAATGGGAGTGGATAGCCCTGGATGACATCTAGAGCTCTTTAGTATAGGTGGATGGTTAAAAGTGAGATAACAAAAAGCCAGAAATCCCTGTTGCAATTGTATGACTATTGGGAAGATGCTATGTACCAAAATCAAAGCAGTTTTTTGTTATATAGTAATGAGATCATGACTAGAAAGGCAGTAGTTTTAGACATAAAACATTATCTAAATCAACCTCCTGAAATGAAGAAATGGGAATAATTTTACTGTCATGAAAAGTACAGGAGTAATTGAACTACAGTTCACATTCAAAATAGAAAAGGAAGTTAATATCCAAATAATTTTAAGTATTATTGGTCTCAAAGGGCAACATCCTGTTGGTTACACTACACTGGAGATTACTCTTTTTCCCAGGGTTGCATCATGCTTGTAACGGAAGGTCAAAATCTCTGACCTTTTTTCCCCAATGCTTTAGTTCTGATGCATGCTTTTTCCTTGATCCTTCTGCCACTATTGGCTACATCATTATATTGCTGTATTGTATGAAGACGATTCCAAACTTTCCTATAACACGCATACAAAAATCATCAAAAACCATGCCCTATATAAGGATTAAATTTCAAAATTTATCTGATGAGGTTCACACACATGCATTCCAAAGTTAGAAAATAGCTTTTTCTTCTTCACTGAGAGCTGATGAAGGCAAGGGAAGGGGGATTGGCCCATCCCTCCAATCTCAGCTGAGTTGTGTGTATGCATGTACAATAAGATGTGATACTAGAAACTGTCACTTGGATTCAAGACCAGGATGACTACAGGGCATCTGTATGTGTGTGTGTGTGTGCTTATGCACACAGAAGATTCTGGAGACAACTTTAATATATCCATTTTGTTTGCCTGAAAAATAGCTGCATGTTGTTCTTGTTGTTTGAAAGACAGCCTTAGGTTGGTAACAATGCTGGATGGTTGTGCAAAGACATAGTATAGCAAACTGACAAGGCAGATTGCAGGACGGGGTGAGGAGGCAGGCCATTTAGTATTTCTATAAAACAGCTCATTCAAAATAAGATAAATCTGGTGCTATTGGAATTCCATAGAGTGTAGATGGACAGGGGGTCAAGTAATGTTGTGTCCAACTCTGGGGAAGAGGTAGAGGTAGAAGTGTGTTGCAAATTTGTCTGAACCAAACCAAATTTTATGAGGATCAGTTTAGGGAGCTGGGTATCTTTACCCTGGAGAAGAGAATGCTGAGAGCTGACATGATAGCTATCTTTAAATATGTAAAGAGATGTCATATAGAAAATGCAGAACTCTTGCTTTCTGCTGCTTCAGAGATTTGAACATGAACCAATGAATTCAAATTACAAGAAAAGAGATTCCACATAAACATTAGGAAGAACTTCTTTACTATAAGAGGTGTGGAAAGGACTGTCTAGGAAGACAATGGAGTTCTTTAAACAGAGGGTGGATGGACATCTTTTTGAAGTGCTTCAGTTGTATATTCCTACATGGCAGGGAGTTTGCCTATATAGCTCTTCTTGTCCATTCCAGCTCTAAAATTCTATTCAGTGATTTTAAATTCTCCAGTTTTTTTTCCCTTTCTTTCACAAATTTTGTCAAAGGCTATATCTTGTCTATCTGAGTGAGAAAGCAAGGGGTGGAAGGAAGTTTTGGCCCAGAACTTATTGAGCCACAAAAGTTTGGTGGGAAACCTCTGCCTTAAGAAAGTCTGAAGTTCTCCATTAATGTAAGACAATGCTGTATTTCAGGAAGAGTGCAGACTTCACTTTCAAACTGTGAAATCTGTGTTTACATAAGGATCATACCCTTATCCTTCCAATTCTTAATTTCCATTTCTGTCTGCACATCATTTCGAGCCTATTTTAATAATGTCATTGAGCACTGCATAACAAAGTCATCATCTTCATAATGTGTCAGTAATTCAAATAACTGTTCTATCAACATATATTTGGAAAAGCTATTTGGAGAATCAATATTCAGCAATCGTTTGCTTCCAGTGAGGAATATGTGACTTTCCAATGTCCTATAATTCAATAAATAATTTGCCAACTAATTTTATAACATAAGTTTTTGTATCAGCTGCATCTTTTGCAATCCATCTCTCTCACACACACACACACCTATACACAGACACAAATACATGTTTGTGTGTGTGCACACACACTTATTTAATCATTATACACACACACACATACATACATACATAAAAACAAATTTAATTTTTATATCTGTAGATGATACTATTTTTCCTTTTGTTGAAAATATCCATATAAAATATTGTAAAATTTCAGGAAAAAGAAATCAAATCTGGGAAAACTAAATAGTACATCCTAAGACAGAAACATAGAGAATGATACTGTTAAGTGAACATAAATCCTCACTGTGAAACTTATTTGTATTGGACCAGCCAGGGCTTTTACTTGATCTTCATCTTTCCTAATATTTTGGTTGTTTTATTTCCTTAAGAGCTCCACACACTCTGTTTTGATTATTTATTTTTTTATAGTTTCACTGTTCCTTAATTTTGGTTTGTTTTTTTTTTAAAAAAAAATAATTTTCAAAATAACTTTCTGTGGACCGTCTCACCAATCTCCATGGGTATGCTGATTTAAAGTATGGCAAACCCTATACCCCACATTTTGATGCCATCATTCATGTTATCACAGCAAGCTTATTTTGTGTCTTTTTAAAAAATTCTGTAAAGGCTAACTAATTATTTTCCTTTTTCTATTTGGATTGGATCCAGATTAGTTATGCTTAGAAAAGATTCATTAAAATAAGCAGACTTAAATTAGTCACCATAAACACAAGTCTGAATTCAACCTTTGCCTTTGAAATCTTGCTCATTCCCACAGTCTTGCTCCCCTCAAAATCCACTCACATCTTTCTAATCTCATGTCTTTTCCCTGCACTCCACACATATTTTCCTCCTAAAAATCACCAATGCTAAATCTACAGGTCTTTAACTCAGTCTTCATTCTTTTTATCTCCTTCTTTAGATATTGTTGATCTTTTGATCTTTATATCCTTGATTTTTGATTCCTCCATCAATTTGGCCTCTTTCACCTCTCTAATTATTCTTTTCCATAAGGAGAAGTTCATCCTGTATTTAATCTTCCATTTGACGTTTTTTCAGAAATTTGCCTCTCCCTTCTTCTCTTACTCTTTGGTGAACTTATCAAATTCAATGTTTTTCTTATTACCCATATACTGATGAGACCATTGCATTATCTTTCCCATGCATGCAATGTTTCTTACATATTCTTGCACATGTTTCTGTGAAGCCTTAATACAGCCCACAAGTATCCATAATGTACTGTGACAAAAACCCGCCAGAGGCATTCTTGCCATCAGTAGAAAAAACTCACAACCGAAACTAGGCAGCAGTCTAACAGTCTTTATTGCGGGCAGTAAATCAAGCTAAGGCAATTAAGTCACAGCGAAGCGAGCCATCTCTAACAGAGCAGACAGAAAAGGAACAAGAGCACAGCCTGTTCAGAAGCCGTGTTTTAAGTATACATGTTCAATAACAAGGAGCCTTTCAAACCATAACATATGAACACAGCTGCATGTTCTAGACGGCCTTGATTACATTCAGCTTTCTCATGGGAGACACTCTATCCTGCTAGCCTAAACAACTACATGCGGTTTTGCTTTCTCACCCTCTGGTGGTGGGAAACGTGCAGCCAGGAGTAACAACACATCTCTGCATTGTGACATACTGTAATAAATGTACTGCAATAACACATAAGTACATAGAACAGCAAAAGGGTTAAACAGTCTGTTTAATACTGTTTTCAGTTTCTTCTTTTTCCCCTCTATGCTTTGTCACATGTGGAACTGTAGATTGGCTATAGATTGAAACTTTTCTAGATAGGAAAGCATCCTTATATAATCTGCAAAGTGCCATGCATATTGATGAGGGAGGAGGAATACAAGAAGAGGAACAGGAAAACAACTACTATTTATTCATAAAATATTCCCAAGACAGTTGATAAACTGTTTTTACAAACCCTTTTTGAATTATTCCTTTCACTACGATACTACTACAATACCAAAGAACAATGTGGAGGTGGGAGAGAGACATGAAAGTGTTGCAGGAATTCAAAGTTTTTGACAAACTGTACATGTTCTGAAGAAAACTGAGGAAACAGAAATTGCAACAAGACAAGAGAATAACAGAGTCTTCCTAATACATCACTTCCACATTAGAATCAATACTAGATGATTTTTAACTGGGGAGAAAAATGGTTCAGGGAATTTCGAAAGTATTCCACTGTCTCCAGTAATGAGTACATTGGAATTGTTACATTTCAAACAAGTTTGTTAGACAGGCTAATATTAGTCCTTACACATCTTTGTTTCTTAATGACAAGGAACAAAAACCTAATTGGACATGATCTTGCATCAGGAGAAATATGTGTATCATGTAGATACACCTGTGTAACTAAATCTCATGAGACTACGTCTCCCAAACCTCACTTGTTGAAGTGGTGGACACCCCTACAACACGGTCACTTCAATATTATTGGAGAGTGGGGGAATGAACAGAGAGGTGTCTAGATATAATCCTGCAGTTGGAAACGCTGTGACAGGCATCTACAGTGACCTTCTGAAGTCCAGAAGTCACCTGCAGATTACATAGTTGCACCATATCCCTACTAGAAACTAGCTAGGCACATCCCTGCTCAGTCCTCTGTTATCAGAGGATTATCATGGAAATGGCCATGCTCACAGGCTGCACCATGTAAAGGATAGACTTGGTGAGGGGACTGTAGTCATAGCATGGTTAGAACAGAATTTTGACTTCTGCAATGATGAAAAAGCGAATTGAGAACAAGACATAGGGGGAAAGAGGTAGAAAGAAGAAAAGCCATTGCACAAGCCTTTACGGATTATCTCAGAAACTGTTTCTGACTTTTGCTTTGCATGTTTTTCTGTTAGTGTTTTCTCAGTCCAATTTTTTTCTCTGTCCAATTGTTTTCTCTGTCAATGGGAGCAATAAAACAAATAGTTGCTTTTTTTTTTAAAGAAAAGTCTTGATTTATGTTGAAAGGTATTAATTACCTTGGACTATAATAGTGCTTTCTGTCACATCAAGCATATAGGTCATCAATCTGAAAAAGAAAAGAAAAAAAGGGAGACTACAACTAGGGGAGGAGACAGCTGGGAAGTGCACCAAAATATTTTAGGCCAGCCTTTTATCGCTGAGAAGCTTTTTAAAGGATTTTCAGATCACCTTCAGAAAATCCACTAGTGAGATCATCTGTGTGCTTAATAAGCTCAAAATAGATATATTACAATATCTTCTCCCATTGGTGAGATTACTTATGTGCAGATACAGTTGTCTTCTTATTGCCCTGACATACGTGCTTCATAAGCAATGGTTTCCTTTGCCTTTCTCTTTGATAACATAAGAATGATACTGTCACTTAACTTATGGAGGCTGAAGAAAATTAAGGCATGTTATGGGAATATTCACATAAAACAAATCAGTATTGGGGCAAAGTTTTATGAGTTGTTCAAGTTGTTATTGATTACCAGAAGTCCATGAAACCATATTGCTTAATAATATTCAGGACTTTGTGATTCAGAAAAAAAAATCAATTCAGCCTTTGGGTGCAAACATATTTGTTATTAAAATGTGGTGGCACCCGAGAATGGCAAATGTGAAAAGCAGGCTATCAAAATAGGTACTGAAGGATAGGATATTTCCTTACATACCCATATATTAAAATAATTGCTGGAGTGGATCCACTACATGGACATATCACCAGTATGTTAAGGAAGGTATAAGAGTAACAGAGAGAGGGTCTATTCAGTGGTGGCAACCCAGTTGTGAAAGACTATTCCCAGAGAAATTTGTGTGACACCTACTTTATCCCTTTATAGCAAAAAAAAAAAAAAAGACTTTATTTTCCTGAGTTTTTCTAGATGTTTAGTCCTACTGAGACAAATTTACTTCTTTTATAGTTTTATGGATTTTATTTTATTATATTTTGATTTGTTTTATTATTTTTCAAGAAGTGCCCTGGAAATCCCAGAAATACCTTGAGAACAGTAAAAATACTGACAGCCCCCCCCCCCCACAAAAAAGGCAATTATGGGAGATGGCAACAATGGGAAAATATATATTTATGGTGGGATAAAAAATAACAGAAAAGAAAAAATGTTTAAATAGATCTCTCTCTCTCTCTCTGTTTCTTTCTCAAATAACAATAATAATAATAATTCATCCTCTGTGGAAAAAAATTGAAATATGCTTTTTGTAATGCAGGAATAGAAGTAGGAAAATATCTGCATTGCTATTATTTAGTGTGCATAATAAACTATAATTATTAATTTTGTAATAGTAATGTTTTTAAAGAATTTTTTAAAGGGCTTGAGATTGTTAGTGAAAAAGAAGAGTTAAGGTAAGGTGTCATGTTCTATGGATAAGAAGTTATTACTCTAGTGCTAGAGAGATGTTGTTTAATCTCTTCTGTTACATAAAACAATCTCCACCCACTAATCTAATTTGCCCTGTCATGGTACAATTTGATATATACTTTTTAGTCTATGCCAGGAATATACTAATGTGAGACGAAATCTAATGTGTTTGTTCACATGTGTTGCATGGTTAACACACCATACTTCTTTCACTTTTTTTTTTTTCAATCAATACTGTCCATCTAATTGGGTAAATAGGTTTTCTCTCTTTGATGCTGGCTGGCCTTATAGGTACATGTTTGCTTGAACAATTTTAGCCAGTATCTAATTTTTTATTCACTTTAATTTTGAGAAAGTTCTAGTTTGGGAAGGAAACAGTTGTCTAATGAAAATCAGAAAATGTATGAAATGACAAGTTAATAATTTATTTATAATTAAATGCATCTAATTCCAGTAATACAAAAGGATACTAGCAGATGTGGTCTTGGGATTGCAATATCAGCCTAACTAAAGTTGAAGCAGTTTACAGTTCATATATCCAATGGTCATGCGCCCGTTTGCAGGTTGGATTGAGACGGCTTTTACAGAACCTAGCTAATTACTGTTCCCATAATGACTTAGCCATTAATAAAGATAAATCTAAGGTGGTGGTATTCGGGAAAAGGTCCAAAAAATATAATTGGTTCCTGGAAGGAGTCCCTACTGAACAAGTTAGCTCCTATTTATATCTAGGGTTGTCCTTTTCAAACACAGGGAAATGGACAAATCATCTTAGAAGAAACAAACAGAGAGCTATGGTCAACTCTAACATACTCTATAAACTGATAAACTATAACCACCCCTCCAGTATATCCCCTATTCTAAAAGTTTATAAGGCTAAAATCATGCCTATTCTGTCCTACGGGGCAGAATTGTGGGGTCAAATGAAAGTACCACTTTTGGAGCAGGCACAGAGCTGCTTCTTAAGGAGGATACTAGGAGCAGATAAGAACACTCCGGCTCAAGCAGTGAGAGCAGAATTAGGGGCACATTCTATTCAGTGCCAGGTTTTGATAAAAGTTGTTAACTATTGGCTAAGGATCCTCAAAATGGACCCAGGAAGACTCCCTAAGCTTTGCTTAGATGAACAGTTAGATCTCCAGCATTCATACTCTTCGATATGCCAGTTCCAACTAATGCACCAGCTTGGCTTTTCCCCATCTTGTTTATCTTGTGGACACTCAGCACAGAAGATATTAAAACAAAGAATTTTGGACATCAGTGCCCAAACAGATATAGCTCTGCTGGCCGGTTCAAAGTCTCTAAATTGGTTAGCCAAAAATAAAACTATATTTGGTCTAGAAAAGTATCTTAGGCTGAACCTAACACAGAGACAGAGAATAACTTTCACCAGAGCTAGATTTGAACAACTTAATTCTATGGTAAGAATAGGACGGTTTCGAAAAATTCCATACCATGAAAGAACATGCATCTGTGGTGCATCAACCATAGAGGATATTGTGCATATACTGTTTGATTGTTGTATATATACCAAGGTGAGATCCCAATACTTACAACCACTTCTGGTTAGAACGACCAATTGGGATCCAACTGTTAAATTGACCTATTTTCTTTCCAGAGAGAATTCATACTCGGTCTGTAGGATTGCAAAATTTATTATAAAAGCTGCCTACCTGAGAGATCTTTTTATCACACAAAATGGGGTCCCCTGTCTTGGCGATGAACTTATTTAAATGTTAGGACTGAATTTTTATACTTGTTATTTTATCTTTTATCTTTCTTGTCGACCATGTATTTTACTTCTTATATCAAACTCACTATTTATTAAGTTTATATATTTTAATTATTTTAGTTAATTTTATATGAGTTGAGTCCATTTGTATGTAATTTTATATCTGTATTTTTGCATTATGTATTATATTTTTATTGTTGATATGGTCAGTTGACTAATCAATAAATGATGATGATGATGATGATGATGATGATGATGAATGGTCATGCAATTTGCATTAGAAGGGATGCAAAAATCTTTCAGCTTTGACCCCCTGAGTTTTTCCAGATCCTCCTGCATATAGTCCCATTCTTATTTCTCAGTGTGGACTCCCCACACTGAAAATAGTATACATTCTAATAACATTTTTTTTCCTTGAGCATATACATTTATTTCCACAATTTAGCAAATTTTATATTTCTGCTGGAGAGATAATTTGTCATATCAGCATGAAAGTCTGTATTAGGAAAATAGTCCATGGGGGGTTATCAGAAATAAACATTGTGAGATACAGCACTCTAACATATCTGATAGAATTCTGGACCATATTTCTTATAGGGATGTAACAGCCAATTTCAAACTGCCTGCTGTGAGATGTTAGTGTTACAAGCTTACAGTGTTCTGTGAACTTTTAGTCTTTCTTAAAAAGATTTGGTGAAATAAAAGCTGTGTTACTTGCATTGAGAACCACTTTCAAAGTAATATATAAATAAATAATGAACAAATAAATAACAATCATCTCATACATTTGCAAATGTTACAGACCTTTGCTCGCTGAATTGATTGTTTAAAGCATTCAGTTTTGAGTTGCATTGTGTACTTTGATATATGGGTCTCAGAGAAATGCATTGATTCATGTAAAGCTCTTTTGCTTCTTTGATCAGTTGGTGAAAGTAAGAAGCAAAAGTAAGAGAGTGGGGAGGGGAGCAAATCACCACAAATTGAGAAGGCTAGCCCATTACATTTCACTGCCTGTGACAAATGATAAGTGTGTGTTCTCTCCCCATTTCACATATAAAAGCTGATTGGCCTGGTCACTGAATGTTACATTAATATTGCTAATGGGATTGTAACATCCTTTAGGCCAATTTAAGGGGCCAAGGAAAGGCTTTGCTATATAGGCAGCTATGTCCTCCAAAAGAGAGAAAGAGTCTAGAAATTGTCACTGTTGTTCCTCAGTATCTTCTGCCTGGTATGGTCATTTCACTGTGCCTAATGGTAGCACTGGACTTTGTAACGATACCATTCAGAACAGTGGGTGGTCAAGTTCTAACACAGATATTTAAGGAAAGCATTGGCACATCAATATAAAGTGCTGGGAAGAAAAGGTTTAGTCTATCTGACATTTATTTCATTGGTAGGACAACTGCTACTGACAATGACATCTACTGGCTTCCTTGTATAATAGAATTAGCTGCCATCTCAGATAGGAGGAGACTGTTTCCTACAAGTGGCACAGGCTTATCATACCTTAAGGGTCAAATGGCAAAATAAGACATAAAATAAAGAAATAAAGAATAAGTGTTTTATTATTTCTTTGCTTATGTATTTCCATTCCACTTTTCAAACTATCATACCATTCAATGCCCCTCACATCAGGTTAAAAAAAAAAAAATGGCCCAGGTTGTTTTCCAGTTTTTCAGTCATGTTGAAGTTGAAGATCAAACTATATATGGAAACTATATATGGAAATAAGTCCAACAATCTCTTTCTTATTTACTCTAAAAGCAGTGTTTGGAGATGCGGATTACTAGTGGGCCAGGTGAACTGTGCAGGCAGAAGAGAAAAAATAGTCCCCTCTTTCTGGCTAGGAAAGGATGATTGGGAGTCTTGGTGCTGTGATCAGGGGTGGTGGTTCTGGGGTCATCAGAACAGCCCTGGAGCTGCATATGGACACAATGCTATATTTTTTTCACCACCAACATGAGTAAAAAAAAATAAAGAGAAGCCTATATGTGCACTATGGGCTTTTTCACACTTTGGGAAGAAAACAGGGCAGTCTGTTACTCACCAGACTGGTGCGCTCCCTCCGACAATCCACGCCGATCCGGAGCAGTGTGGATGTGTTTGGTACCAAACTGTGTTGAAATGCTATCCAGAAAAAAATTTAGATATTTGATTGCCATGTAATTTATTTTTTGCATGTGTACATACCCATACAAACACAAAAGTGAGAAAAAGACAATTAGGGAGGGGAAGAGTAGAAAAAAATGAATAGGTAACAGTTAATCTTAATTAACTGTAGCATTGTAGATTTCTCCTCAGGACGTGTGGCAATTTTTAAATTTCCTGCTGAGTTTTATGTACAAACTTCACAGGAGCTGTTGCAAAATGTAAATTTAAACTGTATAATTTTCTTTTTCCATCTCAAAAAGAGACATGAACAAGAAGTGAGTACCTTAAACTTCAGTACATAAATGTCTGTATACCTTTCCACCTATTTTAATACCATTCAGTAAAGCTCAGTGCAGCTCTTTTTTTGTCTCTCACCAACAATACAACTGATCAATATGTATAAGTGTCCTTTGCATGCTTCTGCTGAGAAAATAGCCCCATTTTTATTCTTAGGGAAGCAATATTTCTATAACACACTATAATAGAATCTGTTTCCACTTGTTTTATGCACTAATTTATGCCCCAGTCCTGCTGCATCGGGAAATAAATAGGTGCTAAGGTAAAAGGATGATTTGTCAATGAAAGAAAAATTATATATTATAAATAGAACCATTCCACCAATGTCAGAAAAAAGTTAATACTTTCAGCTTGTGTTCTTTCATCTAATCCATCATTGACTCAAAACCTTGGTTCAGAATTTCCACAGCCTCTCCAGATGAAGAGGGCAAAGAAATGTAGTCCTATATGTTGTCTACATTTTGTAGACTTCACATCCCTAGGTGATCTCTCTCTGTGGTACGTACAGATATTTGAAGCCAGAAGAAATAAAATTATATTTTATAGGATGCAAAGGCCAATGTGTGAGGCATGAATCTGCTAGCACTAGTTTATATGGGAACTGCCAACCAGAAAGAAGTGAAGATTTTACAAGACGGTCCCTCCTCCAACCACTCATCCAGCAAAACATCCAGAATACCAATTGGTACAACATAACATTGTTAGTAGCAAGATTTGTGCGTGTAAAATATAGCGGGGGAAACAGAGTTACCAATTGTTGGACTGATGGGAATGGTGGAAATGTACAATCTTAACACATAAGATAAAAGACAGAACACAAAATAAATTCTTGTCTGAATGAAAGTGGTTGATCAATTTTTTAAAAAAAGAATGAAGGTAATCTGTTAGCAATAGGTTTTGAAACTTAAAATTTATGTTACTGTAAGAGTAGTGTAAAAGTAGATTTAGAAGATGAACTCTGCTGTTTTAAAATGTTATTTTAATATAGATGACTATTATCTCTTGATGATTGATCATTAGTATATAGTAATCTAGAATAAGTTAATAATGAATTTGAGAAATTAAGTGAGTAAATAACTAAATTGATAAGTGATTAGCAAAAATTAATAAAATGAGCTAAAATAAAGATTCAATAATTACGTGTAAATGCTTAAACAATATGAAGGGTTTGCAATGATGGCAGGAACCAATTAGCTGTGTTTTGTTAGCATTGATTTGGATATGCGTAGGTTAGGATGTTTGTTGATGTTCGTATGGCTATATTTTTGTTGTTGTTCTTTTCTATGGTTAGTTTATGTTGTTTTTTCCTCTTTTTTCACTTAATAAAAAAAATAAAGAAAAAACCAACATCCAGAATACCATGGCTATTCATATTGAAATATACTTGGTGAGTCGTATCACACAGAGAACAAGATGGATAACCACCTATCTAGTTCTCAGTGTAGATCATTGCCTGGGAAGACTGATGCTGTTTTCATCCCAACCTTCAATATGTAGCCATTCTGAAATCAATTAATATCATTACTTTTATCTCACCCCCCCCCCAAAAAAATCTTTTCAGTTGAATTGCCATTACGTGTTTTGGCAGTGCTCTTCAAATGGAAAAGCATTGACTTAGAGTTAGGCTAAGGTCAATTATCCCCTAGAAGAAGATTCTTGAGTCCATAGCAACAGCTCAACTACAGAAGGCCCAAGAGTCATTTTTTAAAAAATAAAATCCATACCTGGTTTTTGGAGCAGAGGATGAACTAATACCATCTAACACAAGAAGTCCTTCTGCTGGCTGTTCTAATAAGTCAGGATGGGAAAGGCTTAAGCACATATGTGGGTGATCTCACTGACCCAAGAATCCTGGCCACACTATCAGGATACAAAAGCTGTATGAATCCATAACCACATGGCAAGAAGCTGAAAAAGGTATATCACCTGGCATTGTCTGTACAGTTACAATGATATTTTCTCCTTCCAGTGACTTGAACCATTTCTGCATTACACTGTTATAGTGCTATTATTCCGCTTTCAACATCCTGTGGAATTCTGGAGTTTGTAGTTTACTGAGGCCAAAGATGTCCCTCCCTAAACTTCAATTCCCAGGATTCCATAGGATGTTGAAAGTAGAATAACAGCACTATAACAGTGTAGTGCAGAAATGGCCTTGCAGATAGAATACAGAAGGCTAATAAGTTGCTACCCATCTCTTTCACTGGACTCTGATGTAAAATATCAAATACAAGAAAAGCTGGTTGATTGATTCTTCATGGATATAGGAAAATAAATGAATGAATGAATGAATGAATGAATGAATGAATGAATGAATATATTCTCCCAACAACTGGTTCCAACCTAGGTTGGCTTGGATCCACCATGAGTCATTTACAACTCTCATTCCAGTTGTCAATCTCCATGTTTCTGTAAGAACTTTACTAGCAGAACTTCCAAAAACATAGAGAAACATCCTGAACTGTGTATTATATGGATAGCAAGAGAATACTTATACAACCATATTGACTGCCTAGTTACTTCTCTATTCTACAACTGGCTCAAGGTCACAACTGAACACTGCTATTAATCTTAGTAAATTTCATTCTTGCGAGGAAGAAAACACAAATGATTTTCACTGCTGAGATAAAGTTCTTGATAACTGCAGTTTTTAAGGATGATTCACAGTTCAGGTTTTATTCTGCAAAAGAAGTCCACCTTTATGTGGCTTTTTAAAAAGTAGAAAGCATGATTTTGTTTGCAGAATCAGAGGAGAGGTTTAATACAGTTTTCTGTATAAAACGTCCATGTTAATTTTTGACACACAATAAGCCTTGAACTTAAAAATTCTCATCTGGCCAGAATTCTTCTGTTCAAGTTTCCTGATAATTTGCAAAGCTCTTTTACTTCTGCAATCCGAATAAAGTTATGAATACCATTCCCACCCCTACAAGTGAACTGCATCAGCAGAAAAACAACCATGTTAGCAGGAAAAAGAATCTCCAGAATTCTAATTAGTTCTACAACTGTACAGATGTTAAAAGTACCAACAAATCTAAGTTCTGCCAGGTAGCAATCTGTTCATGACAAATCAATGATATTATTTTTTCCCACACCATTTTGTGTGCAGCATTTTTTTAAAAAAATACCTAGTCTAATGTGTGTCCACTTTGAAATATGGGGGCAGATACCCATTGATAGAAATTAACTGAAACTGAAAGCATCCATTCAGGACAACTGCAAGAGGTAAAGCAGAATCCTGCTATTATTTTTTACTGCAAGTCATTTCCAACCTATGGCAGCCCTAAGGCATACCTAGCATGTGGTTCTCTTGGCAAGAGTTATTCAGAAAAGAAGTTTGCTATTGCCTTTTTCTGAAGATAAGAGAGTGCTACTCGTATAAGGTCATCTAAGAGGTTTCATTTCCAAGTGGGATTTTGAACCCTGCTCTCCTAGAATCCTAAATCCAATGCTCAAAGCATGCTGACTCTCTAGAATCCTGTTACTTCATTTTAATACCTCCTTCAGCATCATTTGTTACATAATTCTGAATTGAAATGATAACTTGGATTGACTGAACTGAACTGGCAACAGCTAAAGGTCAACACATCATATCTAAAGCTATTAATTGGCTGAGGAGTATGAATGGATTTATCTCTGACATACTCTTTACATAGTTAATTATGATTTTCCCCTAATCTTTCAGATTTTTACTGTGTGTTGGTGTTATTATAATCTATATTAATCAGGTAGGTTTTGACATATTGGAATACATTTTTTGTTTCATTTTTTTTTTATGATTCTAATCTGTTTTGAAATACTTTCATGATTTAGTCATAAACATTATGAAAATGTTCTGAAAAAAATCCAAAAGGATGATCTCTATGTAACATTTTCATATTCATTTATTTTTGTACTATGAAAGTAGAATTCTATCTACTGATATATTGCAAGATAATTATTTCTGATATCTATTTATCTGGCTGTCTATCTGGTATTTGTCAGCTTGATATAAATTTTATTGAAAATACACAGAAAGGCAGTACATGGCTAAAATTAAGGTTGACATTGATTGTTTGGAGCTGGTCTCTGAGATTAGCCGCTGTACATAGGCTCTGGATTAGCAAGACCTGACACAAACTAACAAAGCTTTGCCTTATAGCTTACTGGTCAACATAGTGCATCAGGGATAGGCAATTTGGTTTCCAGATATTTCAAATTCAGAGTAGAGTTCAGAAGTATTAGATTACAAGTAACAGTGTTTCCAGTGACATATTACCTTTGTGGGTAAGATTGTAGAAGCAATGTTCTATTTGAAGGTTGCTGGTAACATAATTACTTTTTATGGGTAACAATATTAGTATAACTTTTACATTTTTAAGGGACAACCATGTCTTTGAGAGCATTTTGAGGGCACTTTGCCGATTTTTAAGGCTATTTTCTAATTTAGATAGATTTTTTTTTCTTTTAAAAGGAAGTAAAAACTAACAAAGAATGTAACAAGTAACCCAATGAGGTTTTTTTTTTTTAATGTAATTGTACGAAGTAACATAATGTGGCTTAATCCAGAGGCCCTGTTGAAAACTGTCTTAAGGAGCCCTTTTTAGCATTCCAATTGTTAGAGTACATCCAATGGGTAAATGGGACTTTGGTAAATCAACACTTGTGTGAATTCCTCTGTTGCAGTGGATCTACTGACAATAAGATTTAAAGCCATAGCTTGTAGCTGAGCTTCTATTTCCTTTTTATTTTCCTTTTAATTGAGGTTTAAAGTATCAATGTGGGAGTCTGATCAGAATCCCCACCCATGAGTAGGTGAAGCTTAAACCTTACTCCTTCAAGGGGTCCATTTCCAATATGGGAAATGCAGTGGCTAAAAATGGGGTGGAACCTATTGGCACCTCCATATTTTTAGACTTCACAGCAGAGGGAAAATTTAGGAAAACAAATAGTTGTGCTATCAACTAGAAAACACTTAAGCAATTGTCTTTCTACTCCTTCTTCAGCACTGGTAAACTTTGAGAAGTTCAGAGGACTTATAATTAAGGTCTTCACATGCCAAACCACAATGAAAAAGACACGAAACATCACTGAGCAACACTGAGGGGTTACATTTTAAAGAAGATCCTGCCAGGAATAGAACAAATGATATAGGATCTGGAATTGGTTAATGCTATTGGGGTGTTTTAGACAGCTGTTTAAGAAACTGCAAACACACAAAAACAAGCCATTAGCTCTCAGCTCTGTAGAGTAGTTAAAACTGGAGCCAATTCAAAGTGGACGGCAAAGGAGGAGAAAGTATATTTCATTCAGCAAAATATACACTTATTGGGAAGTCTCAGCTGCCTTGCCACATTAAGTATATTTCTATTTTGTGTGGAAAGCACAGACCATATTAAAGTCACTACACACCCAAAGAATTTCATCCAGATATTTCACAAACAACAGATCCTGGGAGAGATACACATAACAGTATGTGTGTAAGAAAAAATAATAAATTTTCCTCACTTTATCAAACATAATATGTAATACAGTTTCTAGTATTTTACCCATACCAGAACCCTCTGGCTCAGAATTCCAAGTGCTCCTCTTTAAAGTCCATATTCCAGGAATCCATAGAATGTTGCCATGGCTTTTGAAATGGAATGTTGTGCTGTACCTTCTGGTGATGAGGTTTGCTTTGCAAGATTTGTTCAGAAACGTACAATTTAGTAAAATTTACTTTTTAAAAATTGTAACTATTTTTTTATTTTATTTTATTATTTTTTTATTAAATACACATGTAACACATATACCAACCTCCAAATATGCAATACAAATTCACATATGTAAATTCACAAATACAAAAAAAGAAAAACCCTAAACCCTGAACAAACATTCTATATAATACAATACAGTGCAACACCAACATAAAACACACAATTAAGTTCCCAGTTACCCCCCCTCCCCACCCATCATTGCTGAAACTAATATGCTTCCTTATCTGTAACTTCCTTCTACTCCCTCAAGCGAAATGATTAACCAAAATAGATAAACTTCCACTTTAACAAAGTAATCTTCATCATTGTTGCTTATATCTTATACCTACAACTTAAATATATCATAAAACATTAATCTAAATGTCCATAATGATTGTTTGATCATTCCAAGATAACTTCTCCACTACCTGTTTCTCTCTCAAGTCTCACTTTTTATCTACATATACCCTAGATTTCCATTTATGATTCTGAACTTTCCTTCATTGGACCAAAACCCTCTCAGTCTCCTACAAACAAGGGGGGGGCAGGAATATTATTTCACATTTACTCAGTAAAAGATGCCACTTTAATTCCCCACTTGTCAATCCATGTTGGCAAAACCATTTTCCATCCCTCAACAACATCTCCTTTCCCTCTACCCTCCAAAGATTCCATAATAATATCAGCCTCTGCCATTTAAAAAAAAAAAAAATTGTAACTATAAAAGTGATTCTTATTTTTAGGTGCTTAATATATAACTTCTTTGTCATTGCCTTCAGTCATTGCCAACTTATGGCAACCCTATCATTGAGTATTTGTGGTAAGATTTATTCAGAGGGAGTTTGCCTTTGCCTTTGTCTCAGGCAGAGAGAGTGAAACTTGTCCAAGTCACCCAGTGGGTTTCTTTGGCTGACTTGGGATTCAAAACCTGGGCCCCAGGGTCATAGACCAGGGCTCAAACAACTATACCACACTTGCTGTGCCCTCTGGAGTCAAATACTACCTCCATATTTGTGTCACATGAAAAGGTCAAGAAGTCACACAACACAGAACAGAGGGTGCTTATTTTAAGGACTATATGCATATCTTCCACCTTTTCTGTCCATGTTAGAATCATAGGCCCTTTCCATACGGGGGGCAGCGAAATGGGGGAAAGGGGGCAGTGTACGTGGGGACAGAGCTTACCTTGAAGCGGGAGGCTCCATCCCCATGGGGAGCAGTGGCCGTTCGCCGCTCTAAATGTTGGCAGTGGCCGGCGGCTTCCAGAGGCGCTCCGTCAATCGGGGCAGCGCACCAGTAGGAAGCCCACCCCCGGGCAGCTCTGCAGGAAGCGCGTCCCTGCAGTTCTTAACGGGGCGCTGCGATGGGCTAGCACGTGCGAGTTTTAAAAAGACCACTTGAAATGTGGTCTTTATAAAATACGGACCACCACCCCCGCGGCCATGCGAGGGTGGTTTGAGCTGTAGAACCTCACCTTTTTTTACTGCCCTAGTGCACTCCATGGTGTAGACGACCTCCGTGTGAATAATATCACTATAACAGTGTAGTGCAGAAATCTCCTAAGTCTTCTCCTTTCCAAGCTAAGACTGACTACTGTTAACTTTGGGTGCCCGTGCCAATGTACTTTCCGTGTTGTTCATTCCTCATCTATTTAACATTTACTATGGAATGACAATTTTTGATACTAGTGTTTGTTCACATGGCCATGAACAACTTTTATTCTCTTGTATCAACATGGCAACAACTAGCCAATTCAAAGTTAGTAAATCATGAACATATTTTAAAAGGAACAAACATTAATGATGTCTCTGCAGGAGAATTTCTTTGTAGATTGCATCCTTTGATATTACAATAACGGAGCAAGCATTCTATGCCCCCCAGCCCAAATTCATGTACTAATTAAAATATCATAACATCCATTGAATTTCCCACAGTGCCCTACCAAATGCCTAAAGGAACTGTTGTATGAAGAAGGCACTCTAGAGTATTCTACCCCCTGCTTCAAAATTCACTCAGTCTACAGATCCAGGACTGTCTATGGTCCAGATATAATTCCAAATCCAGCATCTTTATATTGACAGTGACCATGGATTGATAAACAACACACTGACTGAAAAACTATGCTGTCCTCCCTGTCATGAATCTTTCTAGACCTACTCCCTGTACTACTCTCTGTAGCATCAAGGATGGAAGGTGAGGGAGCTGCCGCGGTCACCTGTAGCACTTGTGGTATGTTCCTCTTCTTGCCACAAGATGTCGGGTACACTTGCAGCAAGTGCAAGCTGGTGACCTTCTTGAGGAGAAGGTTCCACAGCTGGAGGCACAAGTTTCTAATCTTTGTCTTATTAGGGAAGGTGGGGAGTTTTTGGATAGGGCAGAGAAGATCTTCCTGAAGACTGAATGTGCAGGGGAGCTGCCAGATCAGGAAGTCAGCACACTGTGCCAGGAAATGGATCCTTGGAGGAATGTCACATGAAGGAGTAGAAGGACCAGAAAGGAAACTCTCAACCTACACAATCGCTTAAAAATTCTTGGCCTTATGAATGATGAGGAGCACCAGGAGGAGGGAACAGAATGTCAACAAGAAGGAATCCAACTTCGGCAACAGGAACTAGATCAACACTCCCATCCTCAACAGAATGCCCAGGCAATCCTAGAAGAACCTGCTCATCGAGGAGCCCTGGACAAGCCTCGGAGGAGGTGAATTCTGGTTGTTGGGGACTCCTTGCTCAGAGGAACCGAGCCCGCAATTTGCAAATCAGACAAGCTCAATTGAGAGGTCTGCTGTCTTCCTGGGTCAAAGATCAACCACATAACGGAGAGGCTGACCAGGCTGGTCAAGCCCACTGATCATAAGCCTCTCATTTTGTTTCATGTCAGAACCAATGACACTGCGAGGCACAGCTTTTACCACATTGCAAAGGACTACAAGCTTATGGGGACAAAGCTTAAGGACCTTGGTGTGACGGTGGTCATTTTGTCTCTCCTCCCTGTTCAAGGATATGGCGCGTGAAGGGAAAGGGCAATAGCAGAGGTCAACAACTGGCTCCGCACATGGAGCTACTGGCAACGGTTTGAGTTCTTGGATCATGGCCTGAATTTCCATGAATGTGGGCTTCTGGTAAGGGATAGGCTGCACCTCAAGAAACTTAGCAGGAATGTTTTTGCAAACAGTTTTGCAAGGAGGAATAAGAGGTCTTTAAACAAAGTTCTGCTAGGGAAGGAGACAATCTTATTCAGGGCAAGGACTCGGTGAGTGCAGGGGGAAAAGGCCCAGATGATATTGGCCAAGTAGTACAAGTGTCCAATGATGGGAGGAGTAGAAACTATAGTACAGGACTTGCAGGAGGGTCCAGGGACTTAATTGTCTGTACACTAATGCGCAGAGTATGGGAAACAAGTAAGATGAACTTCAACTCCTAGTACAATAAATTAAACACAATTTGATAGGCATCACTGAGATCTGGTGGGATGAGTTTCATGATTGGAATATAGGAATAGAGGGGTATAGGCTATTTTGTAGAAATAGACCAAATAAGAAAAGAGGAGGAGAAGCCTTGTATGTCAAAGATGTTTTCACCTGTGAAGAGATCCATGACTTAAAAAAATAGAAAGCCAAGTTGAGAGCATCTGGGTAAGAATTAAGGGAGTGAGAAACAATAGGGATATGCTGGTGGGGGGTTTACTACAGACCTTCAACTCAGACTGAGGACCTTGATGACGCCTTCCTCAACCAAATGACTGCACATTCAAAAAGGAGAAATACAGTAATAATAGGAGATTTCAATTACCCGGATATATGCTGGCAGTCAAACTCTGCCAAGACAGCAAGGTCCAGCAAGTTTATTGCTTGTCTTGCAGACAATTTCATGGTCCAGAAGGTGGAAGAGGCGACAAGGGGATCAAATATTCTAGATCTGATCCTGACCAACAGGGATGACCTTGTTAATGAGGTAGAAGTGGTTGGATCTTTAGGGGGGAGTGAACATGCCCTATTGGAATTTGGCATTCAGTGGGAAGGAGAAGATAAGTGTAGCCAGACACTCATCTTAGATTTTAAAAAAGCGGACTTCTGTAAACTTAGGGAGCTGCTGGCTGGAATTCCGTGGTCAAGAATAGTGAAAGGGAAAGGAGTTCAGGAGGCATGGGAGTTCCTTAAAGGGAGATAAAGAAGGCATGATCTAAAACTGTGCCAATAAGGAGGAAAAATGGAAGGCATCTGAAGAAACCAGAATGGTTGACTAATAAACTCTCAAGAGCAACTCTTAAGAGAAACATGTACAGGAAATGGAAGAAGGGAAACCACCAAAGAAGAATTTAAGCAAGTAGCCAGGAGATGTAGGGGAGAGGTCAGAAAGGCTAAAGCACAGAATGAACTTAGGCTGGCCAGAGACATTAAAACAATAAAAAGGGCTTTTTTAAATATGTCCACAGCAAAAGGAAAAAGAAGGAGACGATAGGGTCGCTGTGCGTAGAAGATGGTGAATTACTAACAGGGGGAAGAACTACTTAACACCTTCATTGCCTCAGTTTTTTCCCAGAAGGATACAAGCACTCAACCTGGTGGTTGGGGAGCAGAGGAGGAAGCAGGGGAAATGTTGCACATAATAGGTAGAGAGGTGGTACAGGAATACCTGGCCACACTGGATGAATTCAAGTCTCCAGGGCCAGATGAATTGCATCCTAGGATATTAAAAGAGCTGACAGAGGTCATTTCGGAACTGCTTGCTATAATCTTTGAGAAATCTTGGAGGACAGGAGAAGTTCCAGCAGACTGGAAGAGAGCAAATGTTGCTCCCATCTTCAAGAAGGGAAAAAAAGAGGACCCAAATAATTATTGCCCAGTCAGCCTGACGTCAGTACCCAGAAAGATCCTGGAGCAGATCATTGAGCAGTCAGTTTCTAATCACTTAGAAAGCAATGTGGTAATCATGAGACGTCAACATGGATTTCTCAAAAATAAGTCATGCCAGACTAATCTTATCTCTTTTTATGATATAGTTACTAGCTTGATAGATGAAGGGAATGCTGTGGATGTAGCATATCTCGATTTTAGTAAGGCCTTTGACAAAGTTCCCCATGACATTCTTGCAAAGAAGCTAGTAAAATGCGGGCTGGACAGGGCTACTGTCAGGTGGATCTGTAACTGGTTGACTGACTGTTCCCAAATGATTCTCAAATGGCTGCTTTTCATCCTGGAGAGAAGTGACTAGTGGGGTGCCACAGGGTTCTGTCCTGGGCCCAGTGCTGTTCAATATCTTCATCAACGACTTGGATGAAGGAAAAGACGGCATGCTCATCAAATTTGCAGATGACACCAAATTGGGAGGAGTTGCTAATACACCAGAGGACAGGATCAAAATTCAAAATAACCTGGACAGATTGGAGATCTGGACCAAGGCTAACAAAATGAAATTTAACAGAGAGAAGTGTAAGGTCCTACACTTAGGTAGAAAAAATGGAATACAGAAATATAGGATAGGGGACACGTGGCTGGATAGCAGTACGTGTGAAAGGGATCTAAGAGTCTTCATAGAACAGAAGCTGAATATGAGTCAGCAGTGTGATGCGGCAGCCAAGAAAACCAATGCAATTCTCGGCTGCATTAATAGGAGTATGGTGTCTAGATCGAGGGAGGTACTGATACCACTCTACTCTACTTTGGTTAGACCTCATCTTGAATACTGTGTCCAGTTCTGGGCACCCCAATTCAAGAAGGACATGGTCAAACTGGAACAAGTCCAGAGGAGGGCGACCAAAATGGTGAGAGACCTGGAAGCCATGCCCTATGAGGATAGACTTAGAGAGCTGGGTATGTTTAGTCTGTGGAAGAGAAGGTTAAGAGGGGACATGATAGCTATGTTTAAATATTTGAAGAGATGCCATGTAGAGGAAGGAGAGGGCTTGTATTCTGCTGCTCTAGAGACCAGGGCAAGGGGCAATGGATTCAAGCTGCAGGAAAGGAGATTCCACCTGAACCTCAGGAAGAACTTCCTGACAGTCAGGGCTGTCCGGCAGTGGAATATGCTGCCTCCGAGTGTAGTGAAGTCTCCTTCTTGGAGGTTTTTAAGCAGAGGCTGGATGGCCATTTGTTGGGAGTGCTTTGAGGGTGTTCCTATATGGCAGGGGGGTTGGACTGGATGGCCCTTGTGGTCTTTTCCAACTCTACATGCTATGATTCTATGATCATAGAAGCATACTGCCTTTGATACATATCAAGAGCAGAAGCCATAACCACCCTTAAAAGACACTTAAGCTGATGATTGTAGAGGAATCACACAATGCTGAGATAAAACATAACAGAGTGCTAAGTAATAATGTAAATGAAATAGTTAATGTTATTTGATACAATTTTTTTTTGGAGGTTAAAAGCTAATAGTTCCATCCTCTTTCCTGAGATTTAACGCCTCATTGTACAATGTACGTAAAATAACTCCCACCTAGTCTACAGCTAGCACCCTGGAGATGCACCAGGGTACTACATAGACAGAAGCAAAATCACAAGAAAAGAATCAATACCCAGCTGGATGAAGCTTCTGATAGCTGGCTAAGCAACTGCTGAACAGTTTGATGAAAGCCTGATGACTCTGAGAAGAGTATGGCAGTGAGAGCCACCTACATCTATCATGTAGAACAATGGTGGTAAAGGCAGGATTTGGGGAGTGGCAGAGGTGGCATTGGCTGCAGTGGGTTATGGACTATCTACCCTTTGTTTTACAGAAACATCAACTTTCCCATCTAGTGTCAGTGTAACTGGATTATAGTAAACCAGAATTAGTGACTAACAGAGCTTGGAATTTTATCCAAAGTATTTAATTCACAACTAACAACACAGTACAAATCTTATTTACTGAGGGATAATGTAATTCCTTTTTCTGCTATAACCGTAACTTTTGGTTGTGTTAATAGTTATATAGGTGGTACGGAGGCATGGTCCCTCTAAATGTTCGACAAACAGCCCATAGTTCATCGATCACTACCTCATTCACTACCTGGCTGCTCCCAGGCAGCATAGCTCCCTTCCATAGGAACCTAGGTGGCCCCCTCTCTGCTCTGCTTCTGCTATCAAATAAATACATGTTTATTTAAATAGGCTTTTGGTAATTTGATTTTGCAGAATAATCTTTTAATGAGTGTGTCTGTGTGTACAGTATTTTTATTTTTATTGCTATATTTTATATATTTCATTATGTTTTAAATTGTGATGTTTTCAATGAGAGAGGTTATTTAATTGTTTGCAACTCCTTAGGTTTTTAAATGCCCTTTGTTTTAATCTATGTTTTAAGTCATCTTGTGTGATAGAAATTAAATACATGCATGTATACATGTAGCTTTTGAGGTAACAATGGGGTGGAAAGAAAGAAAGTATGTATTTACCAAAGACCAGTGACTGATAGGATTCTGATTTTAAGTAACTAAAAGGTAACTACTTTGAGAAATGGAAAACTAACCGTTATTTGTTTAAAATTGTAGCTATAACAATGACTACTACTTTTAGAGACTGACCACTACTACTTTAAGGGACTGAATATAATACTAGTTACTTTTGAAAACAATTGTATGAACACTGGTGATAGAGTTTATCAGGATCAAATGTCCCCTCAGTATGGTAGGATATTCAATGGACAGTGACGTAATCTCTTGTACTGTTACCTCAAAACGTAGGTGACACAAGGGCCACCCTGTGAAGCCAGCATCTCTGTGCAAAAGTGAGGAATGAATTAGTTCAAAGAGGAGGCTTTCAAGAGGAGGGTAACTTAATGAGACCTTTTCTACCAGTCTTTATTGGCTCACATAGGAAAAGAACCAGCCAAAGATTCAAAACTAAACTAAAAAATGTGTTTTTATTGGGGGAAATTCACTCATGCATGCACACAAAATACAAACAGTCAAATATTTACAAAAGAGCTAACTGAAGGAGAAAAGAAGGAAAACATTATGTTTAGAGAGGCTGAGGGGTTTTGAGTCCAGAAAGGTAGTGAAGAAGTTGAAATGTAACATAGGCCATTTCCACACGGGCATATTGCCCACGCTAGGGCGACCTCTCTTGGAGGTCTTCTTCACTGCAGGGTGCGCTAGCGCAGTTAAAAAAAGTGAGGCTCTAGACCTCAAACTGCTCTAGTGCAGCCGCGGGGGTGGCGCTGCAAGTTTTATAAAAACCACCTTCACAAGTGGTTTTTACAAAACTCACCCGCACTGCACCGTGGCAGCCCCTGGTGAAGAACTGCAGAGACGCGTTAGCGCATCCCTGCAGATCTGCCCGGGGGCGGGCTTCTGGCTGGCGTGCTGTCCTGATTGGCAGAGCACCGCTGGAAGCCGCCGGCCGCCATTTTGGGTGCCGCTGAGAGCCGCTGAACGCTGCCGAGTGCTGCCAAAATTCGGTGGCGTTTACAACGGTGGATCCACACTCTCCGCAGGGACGGAGCAACTTGCTCGTGGGTAAGCTCTGCCCCTGCGTGTGCGGCCCCGTTTCGCCCCCCCCCCCGTGAGGAAAGGGCCTTAGACTTCTGTCAAAGGGCAGGCAGATCAGGATTCAGAGCCAGATAGTGGGCTCCAGCATTTCATCTTACTTCTCAAAACCAAGGGTTTATATACTGTCTTTTTCTCTCTGAACTGATGTGAATTGATTGCTCTCCCAGCCTGGTGGACAATGGGAGTTGCAACACAGATAATGGGGTCTAGACGGTGCTCATGGTTTCAATGTCTTGGTTGAGTGGGGGTTTCTGGACCAAGCTGAGGTAGGAAATGCACACCACAGGGGTCCTTGCCTCTGCATCTGGGGACTTTATTGTTTTCTGAGGTTGGCAGTTGATAGCATTAGCTCAAAGCCATTAAGTCCAGCTTTCTTGGCTAATTTCACCAAACTTTTGACCTGGCCACATTGAGGTTACCGTTTGGCCTGTTTTTCAGGAAGGGTTCCTTCTTCCACATGGCTTCCAGCCAGTGAATATAATTTATATTTTGTGCCAACACATCTGCCAATTAATATATTTTACGAATTAGAACATATCAAAATGTGGGGGTGTACAGCCTGGTAACAGCATTTGGTGGACAGAGAGGGATTTAAAGACATATTTCCACACATAATTAGAAACAGCCTGATTGTCCCTCTTTGTAAGGTTTGATTAACATCAAGACATTACAGGCAGAATCAATCACTATATCTTTTTTTGGTAGAGGTGCTAAGTCAGATTCTGAAGTTTACCTACATACTGTGGAAAGAAGTGCTTGGTCCTTTCCATCTGTTCTGAATCTCCTACTGTTCCACTTCAGTTTTGGCTTGGCTTAGGGGAAGATGTGTAAATGAGCAAGTTCTGTGCTGGACTGCAACCAGTGACAATTACAAATTTAATCCTAGCCAACAGACAGATTTTAAATATGAGGGTCATAACAGACTTTTAGTTAGCTCATTTAATGAATGATTTGGCATATCCATCTACAGGAGAATGAAATCTACAGGTTGAATTTTTGAGTGTTTGTAATAATTTATCTTTGTCTTTGCAAATAACATCCTTAACATTTGTTTTTAAAGTTTACAGAAAGCAATCATTAGTCACATGATGATTCAAATGCTGGGGGTGGAGTGGGTATGAAGTGTTAATACCTGTCACTGAGCAATGAAGCTTTCAAGGGTGCTCTTCTAGAGCACATTACCATTCCAACAAGCCACTTAGCATTCTGTTCTCCATCAAGAAAGCCATTAAACAATGAAAAGAAACATAAGCAAGAGGAAGGATGTGTTCCAAACATTCCTGAACAATTCCCTTTGTAAGGATATTGATTCTGCGGCCCTCGTGCATTTGTCTTTCTAACTGTTTTTATCCTCCACTGTGAGACAATGAACAATATTAAGCATTGTCAACTGGAGATATTTGCAAAGAATTATATTATAGAATTATATTACCAACCACCAGGCTTTCTGAGTAAAAACAAAAATCAAAATTAAAAAAGTACATGTGTTGGAAGAAGATTAAATCAAGACCTATGTCTGCTGTGTCAGCATGTTCTAGAGTTAAATACACTGGAAGTCCAAGGTGATGCTGACTGAAATGTATTATGCAAACAATGGCAAACATCATACACTATTCATAGTTGCTCCATTCCAATTTACTTACCAAACTGATGGGAGGATTGTTCTATACTTGTACCTTTCACAATAGACTGACTGGTGTATTGGTTAAAAGCCAGTACTGCCCACAAGGTTGTGAGTTCGATTCTGTCGGGCTCCAGTTTGACTCAGCCTTCCATCCTTCCGCAGGTTGGTAAAATGAGTACTCAGCTTGTTGGGGGCAATTAGCTAACACATTGTAAACCACTTAGAGAACACTTAGTTGATAAGAGGTATGGAAATACACATGTTGTGCTATGCTAAACTTTAAGGGCTTTTCTGCACTGCACTGCTATAGTGCTATTATTACACTTTCAACATCCTATGGAATCCTGGGCTTTGCAGTTTAGGAAGGGACATTTAGAATTCTCAGCCAGAGACCTCTTTGGCCTCAGCAAACTACAAACCCCAGAATTTTACAGGATTTGAAAGTGAAATAACAGCACTATAGCAATGTAGTGCGGAAAGAATCTAAGAAAGGAATATATTTATTGATGAGGAAAGTGATGGAGAAAACACCAACTGCCTAATTTCTGCATTATTTTTATTTTAAAAAATAAATACCTATTATTCCAGAAGAAAGAAATTTCCAGAAGCATGGACTCCTGTGCAACCCTACCACATAACAAGCCAAAGTGATTTGCTTCAAGGGACATCCTGGGGGAATGTGAAAATTTTGAGCAGTTGTGGTCTGCATAATGCAGCGTGACTTTCTAAAGTGTTGGACTCTGAGTAGTGAAATATCCTGAACAGGTAGTAATCCTATGGTTTTGCTTATTATTATAGTCTTGCATATTTGTGTTTCCTTTGGGGAGCAGAAAGAGATGTCAGTGAGGAGTTCATTCATTCATTCATGTGTTTATTTTATATGCCAATTCTCTCTGTGTGTGGGACAGAAGATGGCTTACATGAATTAAAACAGAATGCAGGTAAGGTGGGGGGAAGCATTATTAGTTATAAAATTGAATATTTTTTAAAGAAAGAATAACCAATCATATTAAAATCAAGCACTGAATTAAAACATTAGAATATTATAAAAAGGTCTCTGCCTGCCAGTGGAAGGAGAGCGGAAAGGAGGCCAGCCTAGCCTCATGTGGAATTCAGTTCCATAGCATAGGAAGGGGGTGGGATTTCCAAGTGAATTAAGGCAAATGCTTCTGTACCTTTAACAATTGTGTAGAAGAAAGAATTTCAGCAAGTGAAGCTTGTGTGACAAGCAAGCTGATGCTATGGCCATCTTTCATGCTCTTCCAATAACTATGAAGGCTAGAAGAACATTTAAAACATGAACACTGCAAATTAATTTTAATGGACAGAATGGCTATTGCTATGACTGTGGAATTCTGGGGTTTGTAGTTTACTGAGGACACAGAGCTCTCAGGCTGAGAATTCTAAATACCCCTCCCTAAACTGCAAACCCCAGGATTTCATAGGTTGTTGAAAGTGGAATAAGAACACTATAACAGTGTAGTGCAGAAATGGCCATGGAGTGGTTGAAAACTGGGTGACAAGTGGGAATTCCTTTCACTATCACAAAGGCATTGCATGTAACCCATCAGAAGTACACTGCCTTGCACACTTTTTTCTTTCAACTCTGGAAAGTAGCCTTCCTAGCATGCTGAATGACTTGGGTTTTTGATTGGATTCTCTCACAAAACTGGAAACAGTTTTGAGCAGGCCAAGAAGATACAAGCAAATGAAAGGAAATAATAACAAACTATTAAGAGGAAAAAGTCGAATTTGTTTTTACCCTGTGAACCACGTCTACCTTAAAAAAAAAAATGATGCTAAGAAACTTCCAGTTTGGACATTAAAAAACCCCTCCTAACTATTAGTTGCCTTCTTTATTGAAACAATGCTAACTGTAATATCTTATGTAGAAGACAGAGGTTTTTTAAAATGGAATGTATATTCAGATCCATATGGTTCTTTCATCCTATGAACATAAGCAGGAAATTGAGATGTCACTTTAAGATGCACTTGAGGGAGAAAAAACCTTAGTCTTTTATGAAGCAACAGTAAAATTTACAGGAAGATACATTTTGCACAGAGACCCTGCAAATGTAACCTTGCAAAATTAGAAATGCTATTTTTAAGTAACACAACTGTAGTGTTTCATCCCTTGCAACAGGTGAAATGAAGCCTTCAGCAACCAATTGCCATTACCCTTTATTATGAATCAGTTTAATTACTGCTGATTCATGGGTGACAGTGGTTTCAATTAGTTCCTACTGAGTGGTTAGGAAAGTAAGAAAAGCTATTTGGATTGGAAAGAAGCCATGGAGATGAAACCACCAAACTAAAAAGGAAGATGAAAAAACTTCATATGGCATTTGAGTCACTACTAAATCCAAAGCTTAAGCACAGATTGGATTATTACTCAGTCTTTATTCTTGTGATGAGGATGAAATTGTTATTCATATCATTTATGAATAGGAAAAGAAAAGAGTTTATTAACCAACCAAGCTCATCGGTTGCTGTGTTTATATGGTTGCATTCCTGGAGCTTATGACATATATAACCTAGTACTGCTATTTTTCACGTTGTATGTCAAGTTCAATATTAAGTTTCAATTTATATGCAACAGATTAGAAAGCTGATTAGATACCAATCATTATAATATGAAAACAATGCTGCTTTAACATGGATATTATGTAGATATAATATGTTTAAACATAGACGAGAAGGATTCTATGAAATTGAGGATTATAAATTAATGTTCATGGTGTATGTGCACCCATATGAAAGTTCTGCATGTATTGCCAAAACATTAATTATGTTACTTTTACGCCTGCAGGGAAACACTACTTTGCACTAGTACCACTGAGTATGGAAGAGTTCTGAAGCAACAAGTACCCAAGCACAGATGAAAAAAAGAATGGGCATTTAGACATACATCCAAATGGGAATGTAGGCCTGATGGAGCAAAGAAGACCATTCACAGAGCTGCATTGTTGCTTTTCATGACTCATGTTAGACCACAATTGCTCTTCTTGCCCCAAGACTAGGGATGTAACTGTTCACTATGTTTATTCTTGAAGTTAACAATAATTAATTTCAGTAATTTTCTTCCTGCTGTCAGACAGTCTTCAAAAACCACATAATTTTCAAAATTATAAATTTAGGATTTAATTCACATATGGTTGCTTTACTCAGGGAACAACATTTTCTGAATAGAAAAATAATATTTTCATACAGAAATATTAATTCTTGCACGTAAATGTTTTCTGCACAGAAAATGGTTTTATATGAACATCAACCAAATGGAAATTTTGTGCAGAATAAATCTCCAATTGCAACATGTTCTGCATAGAAAACAGTATTTTATGTGCAGGAATTAGTATTACTCCATTGAAATATTTGTTAGGGAGAAAATGCTGTTTCTTGCACAGAAAATGTTGCTTTCTATACAAAAAGAGATATGTGAGAATCTTTTACTGAAAGAGTCCCAAACTGAAGATTCTCATCAGTCCAGGATTCCATTTTTTTTTCTGCGTTTCTCAACACTCAAGTATTTTTTGTCCAAGTTTTTGAATATTTCAGAAAATTCTTCTAATCTGTACCCTAGACATGTTACTGCTTGCTCTAATAGTTCTGCAACCAATTGTGCAATTCTGCAATGTTGCACAATAGTTTATGCAATAGGTTCAGTATTGTTGTTGTTGTGTGCCTTATAGTAAAGGGATATATAGGGTGAAAGTATCTCAGTCTCAATTTCAATTACTTTCCTCAAATAGACCTTAATTTTGTTCTTGTCCTTGTTTTCTTCCCACACTGGCATTTGCACAATTTTTGCCCATTAATTTTCACATTTATTTGAACAGGTTATCTAATCTACATAACTTCTGTACTTGTCTAAACTGCATGTGTTATTGTTCTCAGTTCTGCATAGATTAGCCATTTATGTTTTAAAATATGTGCATTATTTTGTATGTATATTGCTTCGTGGAAAAAAACACAAAAGCCTCATAAATGCATCAATGTCAGCAACAAATCTTGGTAGGTGTGAGAACACTACTGTCATCAAGACTGTCATCAACTGTGCCACTGAAAAATGTTTTGGGTTTGTCTTTCACATAGTGTGGAAATCATGTACTTGACCAGGACAGTACATGCTTTGTATAGCCAAATTCCAGTTAATGTCGATCTTGATGAAATTTTCAGCAATTGCAGTGAATTTCCGCAATTGCAGAGAGAGATGAGAATTCAATTTCTGTCTGTTTGTTTGATTGACTGATTGATTTTAAAAACCTCAGTTTATGAAAATTCATGAAATGTGGGAGAAATAGGACTGTACAATTCGCCTGATCCTATAAAATGTCTAACTTGCTCCATATATTTCTGTCTGGACTAGTTTTCTTGATTGTCTTTTGGCTGCCACTCTCACTCTACACAGATTAGCATTTTGTTTGGGTCCTAGAAGTTTTTCTTTTTCCTGAAAAAGTTTTTTCTTTTTCTCTGACGTGGTTAGAGCTATAGGCTGGGTACAACACATCTTAAGCCAAACCACAATTGGTAAAGAACAAGAAAGGAGTGAATGTGCATGTACCATTAGAGTTTATGTACCATAACTGCAAGCCAGGTGTGAACTTAAAATACTCACTGACAAGTTTCATAAATGACCATCTGACTCTCAGTTCAGTCAATGGGCATTCAATCATTACTGCCATCTGGCTTTATGCCAAACTTTTTTTTCTGGCTTAGGATCCTTCTGCTTCTAAAGATTATTGGGTTACCCACCTCAAAAACAAACAAACAAACAAACAAAAACTTTCATTACTCTTAGTATAAAATTCAATAACTTTGAATAGGTCAGACCAGTGAAATTTGGGTATGGAGAATATATTATAGTACATTGTATATTGTAAACAATAACATGTCTTATGAACGTGTCTTATGAACTTGTCAAAAGAGTATATTATATGTTGTATATTATGGTATGTTATAGTATATTTTATATTGTAAACATTAACAAGTCTTATGAACTTATGCTTGTAAGAATGAAATTTTTTAATAAAATTAAATTTTAAAAAAAAGAAAAAGAAATTTGGGTATGGAGTGGAATGGTCAGGTCCAAAATAATTTGAATCACCACAGACCAATCCAGAGGAAATGATACTCTTTAGAAAACCAAACAGTTTGACTCCAAAAGCCCCATATAGGAAAAAAAACAACAAAACATAACACTATAGTGGGGTGATTGGCAGGACAATGAGGGGAGCTGAACTTTGCTTATTGATATTTGTAGGTTCCAGTCAATAGTAAGAATGTCACTTATGAATTTTAAACACAATAGCTGGAGAATATAGGGATGGTATGAGGTGATGGTTGTGTATATATCACTTTCTTGTGCAGGTTTGTGGTCTTTTGCTAGATTTAGCTGTTAGCAACAAATCTTGGCATGCCAGCATGACTCCGACAACTGCTACTTCCTGCCCACCCAGTGTTCACTAGTGATGTACAAATCAGATATAATCTACCTTGCAGGAGGTTTAGCAGGTCAGGCGTTTTGGTCCATGCCATCAGCATGATTCTTCTATAGTTTTTGTTCATACTTGCAGATTTCAGGCAGAAAATAATATGCATTTTTCTACAAGTCATCTAAGCCAGTTTTGCTTATATCCATTCTTCCTGCCTGTTATGTTATTTGCACCCCTTTCACTGTCATCCACCACTTTCAAAAGTAACAATATCTTTCCAGTTATATGCATAAATATCTCTGTAAGGTTCAAGTGCAGAAGGTTCTTGTCCCCTCCTCCAGCCACAGATTCCACTCAGACAGGGCAGTTTGGCTTCATGAGTATTGTGGTCTCCTATATGGAACAAGTAAAAATCGGTAGCAGTAGAATATGTGGCATATTTCACAGACACCCCTACTGTCCACCACAGTGTGTCTCAGTGTAATACTTAACTCTGACCATAGTCTCACATATTTGGTGGCAGCCTACCATTCAGTTATGCTTATACTCTTAACTTTTTTTGTATGGGCTATAGCATGGTACTGGAAAGAAGTTTCACTCACTTTAAAGCCTGTCTTATTTTCTTCCTTTGTATCTCTTTTTTTCTTGTGTCTACTGTGTGTCAGCTGACTCAGCTATATGTATAACATCTACCTTCAGAGTCAGACTGGGCTGGATTTGAACCAATCTGCATGAACCAAGTCCTGGCCTAATCCAAATCACCAAATCAGGCTTCACACTGAATTTGAGAAGGAGGCTTACCACAGCCTTCTCACTTATATCTTTAAAAGGTAATGGGGCTGTTGTTGTTTTTTTTTGCATGACCTGTTTTTCAGCATAATTGCTACATCATGCATTTCATATAATGATAATATAATCATTGGCTATATATTTCATCCTCTTGTTCAACACATTTTAAAATTTATTCTCATGACTGTGCTATCTCTTGAGAGATTGCACAGTAACATTGAAGAAAGGAATAACAACCAGTAGGACAACAGAATTTAACAGCCATTTGTTTGCCTTCCTTAACCATTTGTTATCTTTTGGAAGTAAAATGAAACATCCTAAGTTTACTAAATGTTGCAATTTGATAATCAAGATTCCCTCTGTAGCATGGAAAACTGACCACCTTCCTGAAGTTTTTGAACTCTAACTTGCACCAATCCCAGCCAGTGTGGCCAATGTCAAGGATTACTGGAGATGTAGTCAAACAATATATGGTGACATGTTATCTTCTCTTGCAGAACAAAAAATATTGCAATTATGTGTAAGGGTGGGTTTCAAATACTTTTGAGGAGGCTGAGAACAAACAGAAACACTAAATCTTACAACATAGTGACAATGTAGGAGGCTGGTGCACAAAACTTTAATCTTTATATTTCAGTTAATATCTGCATTGGTAGGAGTATTTTCATCATCTTTCTTTTCACATAACAATACCTTCTATGTGATGATTTTGAAGACATATATCTCTATACATGCTGTGAAGAAAAAACAAAGTACCTGACATAATCAAAGGAAAGGAAAATCAGTACAGGGCTTTGTTGTCTCATTTTCACAAAAATTGTTATTATTTAAAAACAACAACAACAACAACTATTATTAGATTACAGAATTTATAAAATTCACTTATTACTTCCTAACTACATCATTTTATATTTCACAGAAATTTACTAGGTATTTGAAATTTTGGACACATCCTTAAAAGACTTAAGTCCTACTATAGGTTGAAGAGATTAAAAGTCACTTGCAGTATATTAATGTGTCTTTTTACTTATGAAACAATAACATTTCAAGGTTGGGTTCATCAATCCTAATAATTAAGGCTGTAGTCTTACACCTAATTATGCAGGAAAAAGTCCTTCCAAAGTCAGATCTCTTCTTTCTGGGTAGAAAGGTATGGCTGACCTAGGCCATTTCCACACAGGGTAATAAAAACAGTGCAGTGCGTCCTCCACGGAGGACGTCTGCACCTTGGAGCAGACTGGGTCCGGACTACTTACTGTAGATCTGCACCTCTGTCCACTCTGGAATGACCCCAAGTGGTCCTCCAGCGTGCTTTTGAAAGACCTGATTTTTCCAGTCTTTCAAAAGCATGGAGTGCGCCACTGTGAGCCTGCTCCCTTGTGCAGATTCGCAGGCTCACACCAATGAGAGCCTGCCATCTGCCAAGGGTGGGCTTTAGGCTGGTGAGCTTCACTGGTTGGTCGAGACACATGACCAACTGGAAGCCGTCATTTTGGATGCTGGAGCAGTGCGGAGCGACAACCACACACTGCTCTTCCTCACCCCAGACTGGACTGGACCACCAGAAGATCCGGTAAGTAGCGGCGCAGGGCAGTTCCCTTGCCTCGCGTGGAAATGGCCCTAGATGTAGTCTATCTTTTTTCTGGTGTCACTATATGAGAGGACTAGCACTGGAATCAGGCAGACTGTCAGTGGATGGATTTGGTTTTACAATGGAGTGGCTGTAGAGTACATACAGGCAGATTCTACACTGGGAAATACTATATTGACATTAATTTCAGTTGCTGTCAGATTTAAGTAGTGTACTTAGAACGTCTAGTTATTTCCATTTCAATTACAAGAATCTTTCACGTTCTTCTTAACAATAACAAATAAATAATCATCTTTGCTGTCCAGTTCAATTGATATAACTATAAGTATGTGATCATGTTGTACTACCTGCCATGCAGATGTTATAGCTGATGAAGCTGTGTGGGGAAAAAAAGTGGCAACCCCAATAAGGCAACACCCAAATGATTAAATACGCACAGATTCTAAGAAAGATATTAAAAACTGAAACATTCAGTTCCTGTGTAAGTGCTTTGTTTCTTTTTTTCACACATTTATAAAAATGTCATTTTTATCCACGTTGGTGTCGTTTTAAAGACTACATATTTTGAAAAAAAAAAAAGGTTCTTATTTAAAATTAAGCCAAAGGGTATATACCTTCCATGACGACTGATGGTCCAAGGCAACGTCTGAAAACCAGGAAAATCAATTATGGCGGCCAGAACATGGAGATTTTAACAGAGATCCTTCAACTGCCTCAGAAGACTGAAGATGTGTCACAAGTCCCACTGACACCGAGCCCTGGTGGAGCAGTGGTTAAATGCTAGTACAGCAGCCACAAGGTTGTGAGTTTGATCCTGCCAGGCCCCAGATTGACTCAGCCTTCCATCCTTCCGCAGATTGGTTAAATGAATACCCAGCTTGTTGGGGGCATTTACACATTGTAAACCACTTAGAGAGCATTTAGCTGATAAGCAGTATAGAAATACACATGCTATTGCTATTGCTAATGATGCACTACTCTACCAGGCAGCTGGTGGTGGTGAAGACAGACAGACAGAATTTTTCCAGTGCCTAACTTCTTTCACAGTTCCTGTGCCCGTGACATTATTTTTCCCTTCCACTGCCTACACCATGTTGTTACACTGCAATAATGTACTCCAGGATTCCAGCCTCTGAAAACAGAAAGAAATAGGCTGTCCTGAATCTTCAGGGAGATAATGCTGAAAGAAGACCCTCTAACGGAATGACAGTGCACTTGTATGAATTCATGTTCAAAAAAGGCTGTATGAATTTTGTGTGTGTGTGTGTGTGTGTGTGTGTTTAATGAACAGGCTGGTAAAAGAAAGAGGAATGTTGTTTCCTCACTTTTCTGTGTATTGTCTGGCCAGAAAACAACAACAGCAACAAATGGCCATGTTGTTAACTGTAATTAAAAGACCATTGAGATAGCTTGTTCTTGGACAGACTTTCAGTAGGCAACTCATAACACTGTAACAACATGGGGAAATGTAACTCAAAATAGATAAGGAACAATTGTTTTCAATATTGAGTTTTCACTTGCCCCCTGGTGCCTAAGCAATTCTCTATACTCAGTGGCTTCATTAATGCTAGTTTTCTCCTCCTCTTAATTAATTGCCTTTTTAATATTATCATTTCTCAGAATGATCCCTTGCTACATGAGCTTTGGAGAATCCCAAAGACATCATAAATAAATATTATAAACATCATGCTTTATCTGAGTTCCCTAGTTCTGTATTCCCCCTTCTCTTATTTCTCTCTTTCGTTCTTGACTTAAATATAAAAAAGTTTCTTTTTATGTCCCAAGCCTCTTTAAATACTTGAGCTTATTTTTAATCTTTTAGCTATTTTAAACTATGCCTCAGGATTTGCTAAATTTATCTTCTGGGGTTCTTTCTGCCTCCAACTCCTCATGTAACACCGTGCAGAGTTGGATAATGAAGGTTTAAAATTATGCACAATTGCCTGAAAGGAAGACCACTGAAAATGAATGGGGCTTAATTCTGAGTAGACGTATGGAGGTTTTCACTATAAAATGCTAGAAACTGTTATGAAGGAAATAGAAAATTCTAGAAAACCTAACATTTTTTTTAAGTGTTCAGTACCCCATTTTCTGTTATTTGTATTAACCCCCCCCCCTTTTGTTCTGTAGAAACAGAGCTATTTCTGCTTTGGTTCTAAGAGCTAAACTAAACAAGATGGCATTTATTGATTATACTTCGGATTTTCAAAATTGTTTTAAAAAGTTAAAAGCAGTTCTATCATACATCCACCTGACTTGCCTGTAGTTTTGGGGCCATTGCTGCTGTTTACTACATTCTTTGTTCTCTTTCTCATAAATTGCGCCTTCTCTGAACCTGGCATTTGTCCAAGCGTGTGTGGTGTATGCACGTGCATCATGTGGAATATGTAGATACTAATATATTTCTGTGAACCTTATACTTTGCTATTTGAGTGGGGAATGTATGATAGGATATATTTAGTCCTCCTCCTGTGGAACCATGGCTCTTGGATTTGGGAGCAAGGAGTCACAATTGCTTTTAACTTGTAAAAAAGATACCTGATACTTGATCTCCCACTACATCACCCGCTTTAACGCTTAAGAAGTTATGCAGAAACAAAATCATTAGAAGCATCTAATTCTTCCATTAACAGCACATATAAATTAAGAATACATATTAATTCAGAATTTACTTGCAACATGTTAGATGGGATTTGCTTACTAGTAAATTTCAGCCTAAGGTATGAAGCTGCCTCAGTTTAGGTGTCTTCCTTTCTAGCTGTGCTTTTGGTCTAAATTTGGGGGAAAAAATAATATTTCTAGCACTTCTCATATTTTTCCATTTCAAAAGCTTTATGTTTGAAATTGTGTCTAATCTTATTGTTATATTCATCTATAGAAATAATGTTTATCCAGTTTAAATTCATAAAAATTCAAAACAACTATACCATAAAAATGATTTTTTTAAAAATCATAAGAAAATAGTTTTTTAAAAAATAACAACAACAATAGCAACAACAAACAGTAAAGGAGAACAACAACAGTAGGAGCAGTAAACCAAAAAGCAGCAAGAAAAATGATAAATCAGCTCCAGCCAAGGGCCAGAAGGAATTCTAGCCAATATCACCCTTCAGCAATGCTTCCTCTCCCGCCTAAAAAAAAAAAGCATAATTGGTATTGCAGAAAAAAGAATACAAAGATCAAACTAGGTTGGCTTCAACAGATGGAACATTCTAAAGTCAGCCATGCCACCCCTGGAAAATTCTGTATTTACCCTCTGAGCAATTCAGCATGGAGCTTAGATATTGGTTAGAGTATGTGGGCAAATATCTCTCAGTTTGCTACATAACTGCTTCAGTAAGGTGCTTTCTTTGAGAATTAATGGTGAAATTTTGTTTGTTTCCTTAGAAGCCTTTCCTGGCTGTTTTTAACTGACCTTCTACATTTCATCTATTTCTCTTCTTAAAATAGACGGCACTGCTGAAGACTGCTGGCAAAAGAGGAAGGGTCAAATGAAAGAAAGTAGCAACTATTATGGAAACAAGGGAAGAGTGCAGGAGAAACAGTTCTCATCAATAGATAAAGCTTCTCTACCTGCTCTCAAGTTCCTCAGAAGCCAGCATGATAGCTTTATCTCCTGATGAAGACGGCTTTCACTGCCGTCACCACTGCTGCTGTTATGTCTGGGTGGAAAAGGGTCTCACACCTACATGAAATTTCTGCTAAAGTAATTCACCAACAGGATTACAGCCAATGATCATATCTCAGAGATGTAGAAAAGTCTCTGAATTATTACTATTATCACATTATTACCGTAAATTAACTGTAAGCTAACAAGCTATAATTTTACTCCTTTTCTGGTGCATCTGTACTTTTTTTTTGGTTGAGTTTGCACTTTGTTCTCCTTAAGGATTTGTTCTCCTTAAGGGTTGAGAAAGAATATATGGTTCAGGTATCACTTCATGCTGCTTCCTCATGATCTTTCGGGGATTCTGAGGCAATGATGAAGTTGGTGAACTAAGAATGTATTTTGTACCAGAGAAAGTAAAAAGTTATCTTTAACATGGTAACTATAATGTCAACTATCTTGGGGCCTGGAAACAATAATTGTAATGAAATTCTTTTCTAAAAAAGTAACTTGTAAGAATTGTTCTCAAGTCAATCACATGGACTCTGTCCAAGCTGCAACTCAGTCAAGTTGGAAGTTTTTCCAACTGTGGCCAAAATCCATGTGGTTTTGGTAAGGTAGTTATGGATTCTTGTATGCAAAATCATATGGGTCTTTGTAATCAATTAGATTATATAGCACCAAAAGCAAATGAGACTGAAGTAATGAAAATATAGTAGATGGTACCCACTGTCCATCTAATCAAACCAAAGCTGCAGAGCATGTAAATGAAATCTACAGGTAAAATAAATGAGTACATTTCAAGATGATCAAATTATGCTCTGTTTATTAGCAGAAAAGCCTGAATTGCTTTAATGTGTAGATACTCTTAAAGCCAGTGTAGTGTTGGGGTTTGAGTGTTGAATTAGAACACGAAGAGATGAGGGTTGGAATCCCTGCTCAGCCATGGAAACCCCCTGGGTGACTTTCAGCAAATCACACTCTGTCAGACTAAAGGAAGACAAACCCCTCTCTGGACATATTTACCAAGGAAACCCCATGATTGATTCACCTCAGGGTCTCCATAAGTCTTGAAGGCACACAGCAACAATAGATGCTCTTAAGACCTTCATTGGGGGCATTATAAAATCATTGGACAATGCAAAGATACATAATATCGCACTGAATATATACATTATTCCATCTGTGCATTTCCTATACTCTTTATACACCTATATAGAATCAAACTTCAGACATTTCTGAATCAGCAGCCCCTGACTATTCACTGGACAAATGATTACCTATGAGCAAATGTTGCATTTTTTAAATATTCCATGAACAGACTGTAAGAAAATACATAGAGATATAGACAATAGATATAGACATAGATAGATAATATTCAAGGACACATGGCTGTATCTGGGCTAAGAGAAAGAAAGAAAGAAAGAAAGAAAGAAAGAAAGAAAGAAAGAAAGAAAGAAAGAAAGAAAGAAAGAAAGAAAGCAGACCGGCAAGCAGGCAATGGCACAAAAGTCACCGAGCGCAAAAATAACATTAATGTAATCTTAACACTTGTCCAAGATTATTAAAAACAATAGGTGCTTTTCAGCACTCAAAACCCTGAATATAAAACCAAGTTAAAAGTTTCAGCTTAGCCCTGAGAATATGGTGGCACAAATGTGTCACTTGAAATTTTATGGATGCAAGAGAAAATAGGGAAAAAAAACTTCAACCATATTGTATTGACTAAGGAGTCATGAACAAGCTAAAAGGGAGCTATTTCTTTTTCAGTGCTCACACCTTTTTTTAAGTATCTGTAAGCACTTTCACTTTTACAAGGGAAAGTAATAAGCCCCCTACATGAATAAATGAAAAACTGACTGCAGGTATTCTCAAATTAACATGATTCTTGCTTACTAACCACTTTTCAGTTTAAATACAGGAAAAGAAGTATAGTATCTGTGATTTTCAAAAAGTGCCCATACTATCCTTTCTGCATGGCCACATTTATTCTGCACAGCCTTCTGTGAGATTGTTCTCTAAACTGAGAGAGAATTTAGAAGAACTGAGCTGGTTTCTATAGAGTGAATTCAAAAAAAAGAGAAACACATTACAGTGCTTGGAAAAATATATAATTCATACTGTTATGTTCAAGGCCCAGTAGGCATGATTGGATATTTGAGGCTTGTCAAATTCTAAGGAATAACATAAAGACTGAGTGAAGTAAGGGTATAAATCTGATCATAAGAGAAAAGCTGAGATACATTTGTATAAGCTGAAAGAAAATACCTGGCAGGCCTTATTGGGCTTGTTGCTGAATGTGCTGTCTGATCTCTTCATGTATACTTCTCCTCTCAGATCCCTCCCTTCTCTAAAATAAAATAAGATATAAAAGATTGTTAAAAGTGTTAATTTTAGTACTGGATGTATCTTTCTCGAGACTGAACAACTCAGCTCAGGATTAAGGATCAAAGTTTCCTTCCAGAATGTGTAGTGGAGGTCAGCTATGGGCTTGAACTCAGGACTGCCTTAAAAAAAAAAAAAAAAAAAAAGCACTAGCATAACTTTCCAACTTAGAATATTGCCCAGAATTGTTGGACAACATTTCAGTGACTTATTTTGTCTGCACACTCTCTTTTTGTTTCTTTGGTCTCTACCATTTTCATTTCTAGATGGAGGTTCCAGAAGTTGTGAACCCACTCTGGGATGAAGCCTAAATTTGAGAAGAACTATCAAAGCTCTATTCCTCCTCCATATATGTTCTGCACTTGGATAGCTCCACGATAGTACAAATTAATAACTGGAGTAATTTATTGCCTCACTGATATGGGAGCCACCAGTCGCTACTCCTTGTGTCTCTGACCTTCCAACATGGCAAAGGCTGGTAGGGTGTATTTGCAAGGCTAAAATGATGCTCAGAGAGCAGAAATTCTGAACAACTATATTGTGGTACATTGGGCATTTCATGCATTTGAACTATTGAAGCTTTTTCTTAATTGTATTATTTCAAATAGAGTAAGGTACCTAGAACAAAATTGGCACAAAGCAGACCTCTTCATGACAGATGTTCTGGCTTATCTTTCACCTAGGAAGGCTATTATTTTCACCATGCAGGGTCTTTAATTCATCATATAGTATCCAAATATAAAACCCAAACTGAAACTGTAGGAGGAACAGCCCTCCTACAGAGTGAGTGTGAGTCACATGCCTCACCTGGAAGATGATGGGTGATTTAGAGTGATAGCAGCTCTTTCATCATTCCTTTTTGGTTTGAGAACAGAGTTGTGTCCCTGATGAACATTCTTCCTGTGCTAAGCTAGATACTGTCATCAGAAGAGGTGAAAAATGCTGTTCTATCATCAATGTAGGAAAAAAAAATCAATTGTCAATCTATCTGGTTTCTGAAACAAATGTCATCTTGTGCTTCACTTTGGCAGCAGAATCTCTTCAGTCAGGCCAGGTCTGCAGGCTGAAGCAGTACAGTCCAAGAAGATTTTTGCTGCTTCTCCTCTCTCTCTCTCTCTCTCTCTCTCTCTCTCTGTGTGTAAGCAAACTATCCTTAAACTGGCTTTAGTTCAAGAACTTCACCTTAACTGTGTTCCACAAAGAAGGATGTCTGTATAATGCTGATTCACCAAGCTGCATTTTAATCATCCTTATTGTAAGTAATACATTCTTCTCTTGCCACCTCCATTTGATAAAATAATTTAACTTATTCTGAAGATTCCTTTATCTGTCTCTCCCTTTCTGCCAACCTATCAATCTAAAACCAGCAATGAAATATTATTAGATTTTTTTTTTATTTTATTTTTTTGGCCAGCTCTATTGCATAAAAATCAGTAGTGATACTTCAGGGAATGAAATGAAGCAATGAGAACTAAAAAAGATATCTTTAGGACAGGAAACAGGACCAGTGTGTTTAAATAAGTGAAATGGAAACATTTAAACTGATTTGTTTATGGATTTAAAGTACCTACAGCCATGGATCTATTAACAACACAAGATACCCAGGTATCTTGCAGAGGTGGCCTATGCTTATTTGTAACTTTAAGGCAAAATGAACTAGTAGTCTCAAGAAAAAGGAGATCTATTGAATCAATGGAACTTTCATATGTGTTCAGTTATTTGATTTAAGGGGTCTATTTTAGTTTGGGTCAACAACTATATTTAGACCTTAAATCTCAGCTTTTGATAACTTATGTGAATTATACAACAGATAAAGAATTCAATTAAAAAGAAATATTCAGGATGATTACTGCCATATACAACCTATACTCTTAGTGTGTATCTGATTTATCCCACTATTGTGGGGCAAAGTAGGCACACAGACACACACCTTGTGTTTAGACTGGTGTAACTTGATGAGAGCCAGCATAGTTTAGTGGATTGACCACAGTTCAATTCTCTGCTTGGTAATGGAGATCCACTGGGTGACCTTGGGTACATTATACACTCTTAGCCTGTGAAAACTGCATGATAGGTTCACCACAGAGTCACCGTAAGTTGGAAATGACTTGAAGACAGGTACCACCACAACATCTGGTACCTGCCTTTCAGATCTTAAATAACCAAAGTGCTATAATTGTGTGCCTCAAGTCATTTCTGACTTAGAGAGTGATCCTGTCATAAGCCAGGCTGAGCGTGCTGCCGATTCAGACTTGGACTCTGATTTAGACTTAGACTCCCAGCTGGGGGAGGGTCCCTTGGAGGGGCCTTCGGGAGAGGGGGCTCCTTCAGAGGCACTTGTATGTTTGTTTTGGTGACATAACCTCTTGATTTATTTATTACTAAAGCCATAAACTCAGCTCCTGCCTCTGTGTCTGCTTAGCCACCGCCTGACATTGACAGATTGTTGCCCTGTCCTCATGGCTAAGCAGAATGGAGACTTTACAGAAAGAGAATGTAGCGTTAAAGGCGCAGCTGGCTGCTGGGGCTCAGGAGAACCAGGAACTCTGGATGCAGGTTGACCGGCTGACCATGGCTGTATCGAATCTCCAACTCCAGGTGGGACAGTTGCAGTCTGCTCGAACCCTGCCAGCCCCAAAGATTCCTGTGACGGTTCCACAGTGTTTTTCCGGGGAACCTTCTGAGTTAGAGACCTGACATTGACAGATCCTAAGTTGAACCTATTCTAGGTTTTTCTTGAAGAGTTGTTCAGCGGGATTTGTTATTGTCTTCCTCTGAGGCTGTGAGAGTGTGACTTGTCAAGGTCACCCAGTGGGTTTCTATGATCAAGCAAAGATTTGGACTCAGTCTCTCAGAATTCCATTATAGAACTCAAACCAATACTTGGTCAAAGTGACAGATGCAGAAAGATTTGTCATCCAATACTTTGGTCTTGACTGTTAAGTCAACTTCTTTTTGAACCTAACTAGTAGTACTGATATATGGATAAAATAATACAGTGCTTCAGTGTAAAGGTATATTTCTTTAAATTTGTTCTTTACTTCCTTCCTTCTTTAAACATATTCTCCCTTCATTTTTAAGTGAAATTTCTTTCCAGTTATTTCCATAAATTTTATCTAAACCTCAAAGCAAACAAAAGTTAATGTTAATTCACCTGTTCCCTCTTAAAATTTCTTATTTAGGCAATGGAAACATACAATGTATCTAACTTGTGTTGTTCAGTTAATTTCCCTTAATATGCCAAATCCATTTAATTACAGTTTCTATAAATATTCCATGCAAAATACTTCTCTGAACAAAATACACTTTACCTTACGTACATGGCATATTTTAATGCTTAAAAACATTAGAACAGATGTTAGGTGCCTGCTAAACTTGTTTTCAGTTTTCTTTTATTTATATGTTAATGAGATTTTAATTACTTCATGAATACTTAAACAACCTGAGGGGGCCTGATATCATTAGCTTGAACATGACAAGAACCACAAGTGACCACATGGGAAGATGGAAATTGCTTTTAGTTTACTTGAAGACAGGAAGATGAATTCATTTCACCTCCTGCTGTGTTTTACCTGACATGCCAAACTGAAAAAAAGCACTGAGTACAGACTGAATTTCAGCTTCATACAAATGAAAGGATCAGAGGAAGATAACTATAGATAAAGCCATAAATTCTGGCTCCTTGGATTTGCTTTCCTTTCCTTTAATAACTAATCTAGAAATATCTTTAAAAACTAGGTAAAATTGCTTCTGCCACAAAAAAATACTTGCTAATGTTCTTAATTAATAGATGTGATACACTATTAAAATAATCCAGTTTTAAGCCACTGGCATGAAAAAATATATTTACTTTATAGCAGGTCATAAAATGACATATGACAAATATGTCTTAAAAGCCTGTTTTGGTTCTGAACTTGACACACTTTTACTATCTGAAATGGAAACTCCCAACATTTGCTATGCATATTCTTCATAGAGCACTATGAACTAGGAATGTAAAGAATGCTTGCAATTATTTAAGAGAAAATGATCAGGCCCCTTGAGTTTTTTTGGCACTTGGGGACTGCTTTTGCAAAAACAAAAACCATTTATAGAACAACAACAAAAGCCCCTTGTTTTCTTTCAAATCCAGGCAACATTTTTAGTAAGAAACAAGTGTGTTTCTTCCTTTGTTTTCTGCAAAACTATTTTTTGTGAATGTTTTGTGCAAAAACCACACTTATGCAAATAGATACTTTTATGAAAATTTTCCACACTGCAGTCATTATAAAAACTTGTAAAAACTTCTCATAATTTTGCCTAGCAATGAGGAAAAACAAAATTATTTCTTCTTGAATAAAAGAAGGACATAAACATAAATTTATTTTCCTACTCTTAACATAGATTGCACTATATATATATATATATAGAAGAAGGAGGAAAAGGAAAAATGGTGAAGAAATACAGATCTCCAGCAGAATTTTAGCTAGATTTATCATAATATTTTACTTTCTGCAAAACATCTAAATATTTTCTGAATGGGGCATTCCAAATTTGACTTTTCAAGTTATTTAAAGTTTGCATTGTAGAATATGTTACAGCATGTTTTATAAACTTTGCAGAATCATGGGAAGTTTCAAACCCATTTCCATACTCCACGGCATTACATCTAGCGTTGCTGAGAGAGATGGATAGCTCAATGATAAGGTATACACCTTATGCTCCATATGCAGATTTCTTTCTGATATATTCCACAGAAATAGGAACAGATACCAAATGAGTGCTACAGTCTAGAGATGCTAGGCTGAACAGTCTAGGGCACAGAGTCTTAGATAATGCAGTATCTAGGTCAGGTCACCCAATGAGATTCATGGGGACTTGAATCTCGGTCCCCCAACTTGCATCAAAAGTAGCTTTAGTAATCTTGCATGTTCCACTGAGCCTTGTTATTCATATTGATCATAGGAAAATATAATTGTTGAAAAAGTTTTTAACCAATAATGAATAATACTAATACATTTTTATTTCTCACCCGCCTCTCCCCAAGGCTCAAGGTGGGGTACAATATAGATTAAAATACAGCTAAACAGATTAAAATGCACTAGAAACACATAAAACTATTTAAATATGTCTGTTTAAAATTGACTGGCTGGCTTGCAGACTGTGGCTAGCCTAATACCTGGAGGATTGGTCCTAGTCTTGGTCCTACAGAGGAGTAGTTGTTCTTCTCTCAACTGGGAGGCAGCAACTCTCCCAGAAGAACGAGAGCGAGAATGGAAATGCTGTCTCTTCTTGGTATGTTGGTCTAAATAGGAAAAGGTTTTGCTATAATGTGGTCTAAATAGAAAAGGCTTTCTTTATAAGAATATAAGAAGAGTGCTTCATGAAAATGAAAGCCCCTTATGTAGTCTAGAATTGTGTTCGTACACAGGCCACCAGGAAACCCATGAACAGTTCACAGTCAGTCCCATCACACTGATTATTAAACACATACCCTACCTCTGGCACTGTATGTTATGTAAAACTATTGTGAATGGAAGCCATATATTTTCTTTTGTCCTGTGTATTTTTCTCTTTCCTGGAGGAGTTTCAATATTATTGTTAAGTATAGTGTTAAATAAGTGATGTGTTGGTCATAGCAAGAGTTCAGAAACACCGGTTGACACTTATCCTTCCATTTTGATTTCCTTTGAAAAGAAAGATTTCCAGGAAATAAGCTATACTGCTATACAGCCTAGATATTTGTACACATTCATTAGGAAGCAAGGGCAGAGAAGTTCAGATAAAGTTTACAATCGCATCACACTTCAGTCAATAAGCAGGGGACCTTGGGCAATTTTCTTCCACTCATCCACAACATCTTCAGTAAGGATATGTCTCTTCCTGGTTAGATGTTTCCAAGGGTTACAACAATAATGTACATGAAGTGCTTGGGAGTGCTTGAAATAAAATGTTGGAAATGCAAAATATGAATCAGTGTTAACATTCAGCTTCATAAACTGACAAAAAAAAATAGTTTGGTTACTAAATAATTTCAAGGCTTGGATTATTGGTAGTCACAACTAGAAAAGACCAATTAAATCAGCAGTACTTATCTATGTGATGACTCATCATTCAACAACAATGAATCTGCAGATGTTGGTCCTAATCCAAGCCAAAAATACTTTAATGGGAAGAAAAAAAGAGTCAACGTTTAGATAAGGGTTTGGAAGCACAGAAAAAAAAAGGGTTGCTAAAAAGTAGGGATGGGATGAATCCAGAATTTTCTAAATCCAAATCCAAATCCCTGGTTTTGGGTATCCATGAATTTCATGAATCTCAAATCTTTCAAATTTTTTTTTTTAAAGGCTTTAAAAAGAAAGGGGAAGAAAGTACTACTACTGAAAAACACTTTTGAACCAGAATTTGACATATTTGTTTAATGAAAAACAAATTAAAAAATAGTTTTCAGTTCAGGGAAACATACTCATACTTCTTACCAAGAAAATACAAGTGCAATTGACATGTTTATCTACTACATGAAGTACGTAACTCTCAAGTCAAAAGAATACAGATTATTACCTTGCAGAGGGAGGTAGTCATGGGTACAGGCAGCCCCAATGGGCAAAGGCAGCAGGAGTGAGCACAGGTAGCAGCCCCAGGCACAGGCAGTCTCCCACGCATCTGCAGTGATTTTCATGTGCCCAGGGGCCCACTGGCCAATCAAGTCTTTGGCAGGCCCCGGAGGTGCCAATTTTGAAAAACCCAACCATGTTCTGCCACCCATCCCGGCAGGATCCCACTGGCTGAAATGCAAGATCACACTCCATGCCACCATTTGCCACCCACCCTGGGCAGGATTGGGTCCATGGCCGTCAGGAGCAGAGCAGGCTGCATGAGATCACACTCTCTGCCACCCTTTTTGTCCTGCCCCAGGCAGGATCAAGCCCCCCAGCTGGTGGGAGCAGAGTGGGGAGTGCAAGATCATGCTCTCCACCACCTTTTCCTGCCTGGCCTGGGGAAGATTGGGCCTGCAGCCAGTGGCAGCAGAGTGGGGTTCATGAGATTGCACTCTCTACCACTTTTTCTTGCCACCCTGGGCAGTGGGAGCAGAGTGGGGAGCACAAGATCACTGTCTTCGCCACCTTTTCTTGCCCAGCCTGGGCAGGATTGGGTCATGGCCAGCGGGAGACCAGGGCAGAAATCAAGAGATTCGATTTGCCTGTTTTGGAGGTGAGATTCAGATCCCCAAAATCACAAATCTTCACTCAGGATTCAAGGATTTGAGGATTTGGTTGGCCCAGTCCTACTAAAAAGAAAGACCAAAGTTGGTAGAAAACATAAAACACATGCAAAAAACATCTTAGGTGAAAAGCAGTTGTGGATGTACTGGGAAAGAAAAAAAAAAGCCAAGACTCAGATGTGGGCCACATCTATTAAACCATCTTAACAAGATAAGCCTGGAATACTTTCATCTGTAAATGGTATATTTCCTGGCTTCTGCTTCTATATAGGGATGAAAAGAATATTTTACAATATTTAAAATGTTACCAAAACATGTTTTCAAATATTGAGAAATCCTGGCAAAAAACTTCTGGGCTGGTGAGAATATTCACAGTTCAGGACTTACTTTCTACAAAAATTGCATGTGATTGCTTTGCACAGAAAACAACATTTTCTACACAGGAAATTTCTTTATTGAAATAATATTTCCTGTGCTGAAAATATTGATTCCCATGCAAAACAACCACACAAAATTTTATGCAAAATAAATCCCGAATTGTGAATTGCCTTCAAAAATCATGTGATTTTCAGAGGTTTTCTTTCAGTACAAAGAAAATTGCTGAAATTGCTCTATGCTTCTATTGAGAAGAAACTTAGTAAAGAATTATGTCTCTATTCCCCAGTCATATCTTTAGGTCCTAATGGCAGCCATCCTATGTCATTATTAACTCTAAACCACAAAATTTTACATGCATGATCTAAATAAGCCTCACAGTTGATTTTTTTCACCCTTCCAACCACACAACTCTAAGAGAAATCTGAGACTCTGAGAAATCCAATCTGAGAGATCCACACACAGCATAAAAACATCCTAGGATGCTCCCCACTGACTCACCTATTGCTTGTCCTTTCCTCACTGCCCAGCTAACCTGGTCAACCTAAACTATCTGAACAAATTTTCAGTTCCTGTTCCTCATAGTTTGAAGAAGATGTATTATGCAGCTTCTAGGATGCCCACATCACTGTTTCTCACACAACTCATTTCCATTGGATTCACAGGGGAGCTCACTATAATCTCATAAAGGAGGCTAGAAATGAAAGGAAAAAGTGATTGATAATGTCACACTGAAAGAAGGACTTGAAAACACAATATGGAGGTTTTAGAAAACAGGAATACTGATAAGGAGGGATACTGGGCTGGAAAATGAATGAAGAAGAAAGAATAAACTTTGGTAAGAATACATAGAGGAGGCAGGAGGTAATAGAAGGGGTAGGACAATGACGCACAGTATAGAAATAGGTGTCACGTAAGGACACATAACCAAGAAGAAGAAGGAACAGTTGTACACACATAAATTCTTGCTTGCTTCATTTTCACATGAAAGAATGAAGACCATGTAGGGAGGAATTCTTACCTCTCTGCTTTATGAGAGGGAAAAAGAAGAAGAGAGTCTTTGAATTTGAATGGACTTTTGAAAATAGAAGATTATAGAATTTTTTTTCTGCATGGACTACTAAGGGTGAAAGCAATGTGGATGGGTTATTTGCATTTATTTCAAGCAATCATTTGGAACTTTGCTTTTCAAAGGGAAAGGAAAGAAGCTAGTTTTGTGCAGAAACAGTTTGTGCAAATTACAGTGACCCTGATGAGAGACAGAAAAAATAGCACTCCTTTTTTTTTTTTTTTTTTTGCTCTTTCCAGGAGGTGAGGAATCTTGCAGGGCTTGAAAATTCTTCACAAAGATATCTTGTCAAGTCAAGACAGCCAGGATCAATGAACAAGAGGAATTTAGCAGCTAAATGTACCCTCACATTTTCCCTGACAGAGGATAATACTGCCAGTGAAAACAAGCACTACCTTTTAGTTTCACTTCAGAGATGTTGTCTCAATGATTGGTCAAAGAATAGATAATGTACAAATAAGAATGAGACTTGTGAAGCCTAGTCTCAGTATGTCACGACTGGTTTTTTTCACATGAGATTAGCAAAAAAATATTTTATGACCAATTTCCAATATTCATAAACAATTCCATTTCAATCTGGAAATCAATTTTTGGAGAATATGACATATAATGTCCAGAAAAGCCTCATGTTATTCTTTTTCAGACTTTGGACTCATACGTGAAATGAAAGCCAAGTTATGAGCCAGGAGTGATATAAGCCTTTGCAGTCTCATCTTCCTCGAAACAATAATTTTGTAAGGACACAAGTTGTTTCTTCCATCCAAACAACTGATGGATCCCACAAAAAAAGAGAAAGCATTCACAGATCTATTTCAGAATATCCAACAGAATACAGACAATGATCTTGCGGATTTATAAGAAAGACAGACGTCTGAGTGTTTAGATATTCTCATAATAATTTGTTTCATTCATTTGCTTATTTTGAAAATAAAACGCTAACCAATGGAGCCAAAAAAGAAAAAAGAAAAAAAGCTTCAAATTGATACTTATGATAACACTGATAACAAATTTAGGTGTCCTTCCTTCCTTCCTTCCTTCCTTCCTTCCTTCCTTCCTTCCTTCCTTCCTTCCCTCCCTCCTTCCTTCTATATAATAAAATTTATATAATAAAAATTACTGATATAGTGGCATGATTGTTGATCAAGGAGTCTTGAAGACTAGGGTTCAAAACCTTGCTAAGCCCTGAAAAACCTCTGGGTGACCTTGGGCAAGTTATGCTCTCTCAGTCTCAGAGAGAGGCAATAGAAAACTCCTCTGTCAAATCTTGCAAAACAAAACAAAACAAAACATGAAAACTTTGTCTTAGGGTCAACATAAGTTGGAAGTAAAGGCACACAAGAAGGAACACACACATGCACACAGAAGATCACCACAAATCATGCTGTAAACACACAGCTTTGTGAAGGCAAATGAATAACTTGCCATTTATTTGAAAAGGATGTGGTCTGCACATTTTCTATTGTATTTGCTAAATAAATAAAAATGTATTAAATTCAAAAAAACCCAAATTATGAAACAAGAAGATAAATCCATACAAAACAAACAGATTTCCTTTAAAAATACGTATCAACTTTTTTTTTTCTACTTTAGTTCTATTCTACTTAGAGAAACCACTGGAAATCTTATTGACCAGTTCCTCTTGCTTCATAAGTTTCACGGGGCATTAGTTGTGCATACTGCAGCATATAAGAAACCCTCAAGGCCAGAAGCATATTTTTTCTTTTATAGGAATTTTAAAATTTTCAGAAAGCTAAATTCTGCATCTAACTATGGCATGTTGTGCCTTTCAGTGATTGTAGATTTATAGCATACATACACAATTGCCTATTTTAAAAGTTGCATATATATAAAAAAGATAGACTATCTGCTATTAGGTAGTGGGTGACTAGGCAACATTTCTATTTTATACCTTACATTTTCCTTCTACACTTCTCAGTTTGCTATATCTAGATGTATATCTTTGCTGAGGAAAAATAGCCATGAGAACAAACAAGAAGTATTTTTCATCAATTGTGAAGTAGAAAAGGCCCTCTGGAGCCCTAGATCAGCAAACTTGCCAAAGGAGGTAGCAGCAGACGATACATATTCCTTTGATTTTGTACCAGTACACATTTGAAGAAGCTCAAGGCTGTCTTTGTTTCTACGTCTATAGTTACCCCCCACCTGGGGAAAAAAAAACCCTCTCAAATCCTTTCCACTTAATGGAATTTGTGACCTAGAAGGTCTGTCAAGGTAGCTGACAATGTTGTTCCAGGACCAGGTTTATGATCAGCACACTTTTAAACTATGCCTGTCACCTTATGGCATCTGGGTCTTCTGCAGTAAAAATGAAAGCAATCTAAAGAGGATAATAGTTTATAATAGGTATAGTAATAGTCTTTTTTTTAACCAATACATTTCACAGTAGTTTTGAATCAAGAACAACATACCGCAAAGTCTGCAAGCTTAGGCTACAAGATATAACACAAAATTAAGGTAGAAAATGAGATGATTAACTATTAAATGAGTTACTGTATCATTACTGTTTCTCATGTCCTACATTTATAAGGCCATGTTTTTTCCTTGGTGTTACTATTCTCCTTCAGTTGTCATTGGTAATTCTTAAGAATGAAAGGAAAAGAAGGACAGAGTATTCGGGAATGGGAAGGTGGTCACTGGGGACCCAGTGTGGTGTAGTAGCCTGAGCACTGGACTATTATTCTGAAGACCAGGGTTCAAATCCCCATTCAGCCATGGAAACCTAAACCCACTGCATGATCTTGGACAAGTCACACTCTCTCAGACATTGTAGAATGCAAAGGCAAACCAAATCTGAACAAAGCTTGCCAAGAAAAGATCATGACAGGTTTGCTTCAGGAAATAACGTGAAGGCACACAACACCAGCAGTAGCAGCAAAAAACAACAGAAGTGATTAACTTTAAACAGAAGAGATGAAAAGGTACAAGCCCAATACCTATTACATTACAATAATATGTAAGACAACCTCTGTTATTCTCAGCTGGAAAGTATTTTGCACAAGATCAGAAGCACTTTTTAAAATTATGTTTCACGTATTCCAAAGTAGATATTCTGAAAAATAGTTACTTTTTGGACTTTTAAGTTCAAATACCAAGGTGATTATGACTGTTGGGGGGTTTTTAGTTCTAAGAGAGCTTTACATGTCTAGCCTTCCTAATAAGATTCAGGAAGAACCCTCTACAACCAACAGTTTGAAAGAGAGGGAAGGGCAGTTTTGGAAAATTTAATATTTTATCTAATTATATTATTCTATAAGTCTGTTAATCAATGCCCGCCCCCAAACAAAACTTATTCCCTGTTAGAATATGGAGAATATAATTTCTGCTTGAAATACAATGACTGGAATCCTCTTGGTGTCTTACATAGTAATAAGTTCCCCTATGGAAGTTTTGGGCATTATTTCTCAATTGATGTATCCATGTCAAGCTTTTAGAAGCAAAGCTATGCATGTAAAATTTATTATAAAGTTGTATCTCCCTCCTCAGTGTAGGAGTTGGGGCAATATTAGATAATCAGTTTTCTACATTTCTACTTTTAATATATTTTTCAGCACCGTTGAGTGAGGAAAACATGTGGAAACAGCAAGCAGCATCGCCACTGTCAGCAGGAGCAACAAGTGATTGCTAGAGAACCTGGTTTGACTTATCATTGGAATGGAATCCCTTGTTGTAGTCTTCTGTCATTCTGGAATATGTGAGTGATTCTATGGGCATAATCTATTCATTACTTTTTATATGAACAGACCATTCAGGACAGTTCAATACTGCTGCATAGTGATATGGAGATAACTCAAAAGACAAGTGAGGAATATATTCTTTCAACAACCTTGAGTCTTCCTAACCATAAAAAAAATGTGGCGAGGGTAGAACTGAGAGGAACTAGAAATTTATACAAAATGTCAACTCACAGAGTCCTGTGCAAGCCAGATACTACCCCTCCCATCAAAATCTGCTGCATGAAGATACACCAGGGGTATTAACTGGATATGTCAGAGATATTTCTTGGGAGAAAATTATGGTGTTAAATAATAGATGACACAGTTTCTTGAAGGATGGAAGGCTTTATATTATTTAAAGCCAAGGTTTGGGATATGTACTAAAGTGACAATTTGTCAGATGATCTTTTACTTATTCCTCCTTCCCATGGCAATATTTTACACATCATATAATGTGGTAAAGTCTCAAGGATTTCTTTAGTTTCACAAAAGCCATAATTCAGGCTATTGGTTTTCATGTGTCTTATTGAAGTACTCCAGGTGCTTATTGTTAAGTACCTTTGAGTATACCTATATCATGCTGTAATGACTCATTTCTTCAGCTTTTTACTGTTTTCCCCTTTAAAAACACTTTGTCTTCTGCGTGAAAAAGAAAAAGAATTACGAGTCTTAATACAAATTATTCAACAGATGGATAGTGGGGATAAGCAACAATTAACAGGGGAAAATACGCCATGTTATAAAAAGTCATTTGGAATGCTATGGGTTAAATTTAATTATTAGTCTCAACCAGAGTAGAACCACTGAATCAATGGAACTTGTTAATAATTACCTAAATCCTATTGATTTAATGGATCTATTATGGTTTTGGACTAACTGGATTTAACCCCAGAGTTCTGCCACCTTGATCCCTACTACTACTATCTCATTTAGCTAGTTAGCCAGCTAAACACAGGTACAGATTATACAATAACTTTGCTGTTTTGAAAATGTGAACTAGCACAATTCTTTTATGCTGCTTTTGCTGCTACTAGTAAGCAGTCTTTTTCCTAATCAGTCCAATGTTGATTTGGCAGTTGGGAGGGCCATCAGAGCTGGCAGTTTTCTAATCCATGAGTTATTTTGATAACTATGTGTTTGATGAGAGACTGACTTTAACGGAAGGTTTTAAATATCTAGATAATTTGAAGGGGTTGTTGATTTCCAAAAATTTGTGAGGCAGATGTTGCTTTGGTATGAATTTCTCCTTGACAGATTTTTGCAATAATCAGGAATCTTGGATGTCATTTTTTTCTATATTTAAGGTTCTAAGGTACCTTTGCAAGTGAAATCCATGAAATCTATGTGAGTCAGTTTCAAGTTTCCTATTTTTATAGTCTCAAATTTCTACTCCCTCCCCCCCCCGCACATACACACACTCCACCCCCAACTGTGACTTCCATATTTTTACTCTTAGTATGTGTTGCATATCTTTGCAGCAAACTATCAGAAGATTTACTCAAAGTTTTGCAACATTTATTATCTGGATTGCAAACTCCACTGTTGGGTTTATGCAAAATAAATGGATCTCAACTCAGCAAACTCTTAGGCAGTGACAACACTTTTAGCACTGCTGCAACAGATTCCCAGTAAAGATGTGTTCTTCTTCCTCTTTTTTTCCTGAGTCAGTTCAGAAATTCTTTAGAAAGTGTTTGTGTGAAAGAGTAGTTCATTTAGTCATGCTGTGACTGGTGCCACACAATAGAACCAAAGAACTAAAGAAAGACAGGACAAACCTGTTTCTTCTCAGTTTCTGTATGTGTTGATTGAGGAAAAAACATCCTGTCCTCTTATTTTCTGAAGCAACCATCAAATCTACCCTGATAGGTCTAAAAGGTATCCTAACAACTACAACATCATATTGATTTACTTGGGTGTTAGCCTCTTCAAGTGGAACAGGATCTACTTCTGAGTAAATTTCAAAATGCTGCACAGCAAACAACAGTTTAAAAAGGGAGAACTGAAACTTCTTTAAATGGATCCTGAGCTGGTTCATCCTACAAGAAAATGCTTGCATTTAGGTGTGTGTCTCTTTGTGGGCGTTCCTCACTTAATAGCTGCATGGCAAATAGATACAACGCACGTTTTTCCAACCTGGAATCAACTATGTGCATTACATTTGATCAGTTCAGGTAGTTCAAAATATTCTTTTATTTGTTTCACACACACACACACACACACATCCCAAACTGACATATTTATCCATGAAAGAAATGAAAGGATTTGTTTTTTGTTTTAATAAAAAAAGGGGGAAAAATGAATGCAGGAGAAACTCTTGATCACCACAGTCTGTCCCAAACTATTTTGAAAAAACAGTGGGTGTTTTAGTTTGTTTGTTTTAAGAAACCTCTGGTGAATCGATTCTAGGTTTCATTTTGACTTTAAATGAACTATGAATGGTGCTGATGCCTCTCACCAGAATAGATAAAATGCAAGGAACAGATTCACTGCCCTCCTGACATGGAGGCCAGCAACCAACACTGATAGAAAGCCTATAGTGATAATAACTCTATAGTCTATGGTCAAAAAAAGAGAGAGAGAGGGGGGAAATTTTGAATGAGATAAGTAATGATCCAGCTTTTCACTGAGGACTCATATATATCTGTTAAAGATAAACAATGATTCATTTTCAGTAAATTTCTGATAAGATTCAGTACATTTTTGATAAGATTGTATTTCCACACCTTTTTGTGTCCATCAGTCCCTCTAGCTTAGCTGACAGATATCTGACTTCCATATCAGTGGTGAGGTGACATTCTGCTCCTATTTGACCTTAACTCTTACAATTCGAAGACTATAAATATACATGATTAACAAGTATCCACCCTTGCTTGAAACTATTTCTTCTATTTCTTTCAGGATTCATATTTTTGGGTATGAAACAACTAATTATAAAATGTCACAGCACTGTGGGCATCTTTAAGGAGTATAATTTGGTCACTTACTAGTCAAATGGAATAGTGTCCAATTTACTATTTATTAAAGTTGGGAGCATGATGATGGTGTAATTGGAGCTTAAAATATATGGTTCTGGAAAGTGGCAGGTCCTCATAGTTATTGGGTTGTTCTCTTCCATAGGTTTTGGGTATATTTGTCTGTTCCCACAAACCATTTGAGGAATAATCCAGACCAAGTGAAAACCTATAATATTGTTCTACTAATATTATATTTGCAAATTACAATGGGCCAAGGCATATCATTATTAGTTGCAAACAATATAAGCAGATGCATCATTATAACAAACTAACATGAATATACTTTATACTGACAATAGAAATGACAGCTGGATCAGCTAGAGGATTCAAACTAACCATGAAGGTTAATTGGCATGTTTAATTATACAAAGAGACACAGTTTCCAGCTACATTAAAGGTTACAAAAAACCTCCCCCATTACTTTTCAGAAGTACCTAGTTGGGGCTTATAATTACTATAGAGAACTAAATGATTAAAAGGTAACTGACTATCCATTTGGATATTTGGGGGTGTGATAATGGGGCTTCCCATTATCTAGGCTTATCAAAGGGAGATACTCCCCTCTTCAGGTAAACCAAGGGTTAATGAAGTGTTGGGAATACATCAAGGGTCACAGGATGAGAGTTGACCAACCAAAAGGAAAGGGTCAGCATCACAGGTCACAAGGTGAGAATTGACCAATCAAAAGGAAAAGAGGTGGGCACCTTGGAGATGCTTCCAGATTCTTCCAAGGAGGAAAATATAAAACTTCTGAGAGACCATGTGGCCAGAGAGAGAGAGAGAGAGAGAGAGAGAGAGAGACAAAGACAAAGACAAAGAGAGGAGAACTGGGCCAGTCGAGCTGGCAGACATGCCGTGTCTCCTGGACCCCCCTCCTCCTCCTTAGACCATTTAAGCCTATAACCTAATTGTGAGTAACTAGAAATAATTAGTTAGTCGCGTTAGGGATGTTGTTATTTTGGGAATTGGCTGGTCTTAAGAATGTATCTGTGCTGTTATATCTGTTTTGTAACTTCTTGTAACTAAGCGTACCTGGGAGGGGGAGCTTCTCAAGTGTGATACTGTTTTATTTGCATGCCTTGATTAAACACTTTCTGTAAACCTCCGTTTCTCTCCATTTCCACGCCAGGTTTGGCACACGCTACATAGGACCTCTCTCACTCGGGGGAGGTGGAGGTGGAAAGATCCTTACGCTTAGAGATTGGGCAGGGTCCCTCCTGTACTGTCCAACTGATTCATAATTCAGGGGGGTGGTGGCAGCATACCTGATAGAGCTGGGGAGATTGCCAGCTTTCCAAGCGTGGGAGTCAGCTTTGGGAGGCTGGCAAGAACCCCAGTAAAACGCTGGAGGAATTTCCAGTCTTGCAAGGGTTGGAGTCAACTTGAGAGGCTGGAAATAAACCTACAGTGTCACGGGGGGGGGGGGGCTGCCCCTGAACATACATTAAATCAGAAGTGTCTTTTGTCTTTTTTAGCAGACTATGGCATTCATAGAACTGTTCTTCAGCTCCACATTTCAAAGGAGTTGATATGCTTCCTACAAGCTTTTCTTCACTGTCCAGCTTTTACAACCATATTTAGAAACCAAAAATACGATGGTATTGACAATCTTAACTTTAATATTCAATGAGATATTTTGATACTTCAGGATCTTGTCTAGTTCCTCCATAGCTGCCTTTCCAAGTCCTAGTCTTCTTCTGATTTCTTGATTTCTGATTTCTTGATCTCCATCCTGACTAATACTTTGGGTAAAATATGGAATATCTTGAACTATTTTAATGTTTTCATCATCTTTAAAATTCTGTAAACCGTATATGATCATTATTTTCATTTTCTTGATGTTCAGCAGTAAACATGCCTTTGTACTTTCTTCTTTGACTATCTTCAGTTGCCTCTGAGAGATTCTTTGCCAGTATCAAACCCCCTGCTGCCATCACTATAGTTGCTGCCTAGTAGTTGTTGGTCCTAACTTCCCAATTTGCCCTTAATTCCTCTAAAATATCCAAGGGTTTGTAACCCAGTTTTGTTATTGTTGGATCCCTTGTGCCATTTTAGGCCCTATAGATACCTTTTGGCCATTAGAAAGTGACCAGGAAGTAGACTAACATGGACTAGAAAGGACAGAAATGTGTCAAAATTGCCATTATGGCATTTGGAGGCAATTTTATTTTTTTATTTTTTTTTTAAAAAAGGCAAGCCAGGTGGAAGCAGAATATGGAACTCTAAGGTGCCCATCTAAATCCTCATCATTGTCAATTCTTGCAGTAAAGCAACAGTTCTCTGCTTCTTGTGAGGCTGACAAGGGGCAACTTAATCTTCCAGACCTCATGATCTGTTTGGCAGAGAAGGAAATCCATACAAAGAGAAAAATCTGTAATGCTAATGATCTTTCATTAATTTTTTTTTTTAAAAAAATAGAAACCTTGAGGGATCTGATAGTTTTAACAAACTTAGAATTTTTGTACCTCTAGAGACTTATTATCAGGAAATATGTAGTTTAATTCAAGTATTCGCGTATTTCTGAGGATTGTGGAGTGTTTCTGAGAAATGAAGAATACACAAACAGTGCATTTATTTGAAAACATGAATGACTAACAGGTGTTTAGTGGAGAAAAATACACTGGGAAAAGCCTCTAAGGAAAGGAGGAAAATTGAGTAAATAAGTTAAATTGTGAAAATAAATATGTTGATTTGGAAAATACATCAAAATAAATTTACACAGTTTTCTAAACTGATACAAAACAAAAATGGGAAGAAAATGCAGGTTGGTTTTAGAAAAAGTGGAACAAAAACAACAACTGAGAGAGATACATCCATATTCCATGATCAGTAGCAGACAGTCCTTGTGCTGGGAATATCTTGCCAGTTGGGCTCTGCCAGGATTGGGAAGCAAATAAAATAAAATAAAATATTCATGTGCATTCTTTCTGCCAGAGAAAAGGAGGACATTAAGACCTTTCCCATTGTTGATAGAGTTTGTTTTTGAACTCTTTCCACTTTCCCTTTGTTGAAATGAGACATTAGCTTTTTTGCAGGGGAAAGAGAAAGAACAGCAGGTTGAAAATGGGTGCAAGCTGAATCAAGATTTATGGCCAGTTGAAGGCAGAACTTGCCTGTCTTACATCTGCTTATTGCAGATAAGGAAGGAAGATAAGGAAGTACCTATACTTCAAATAGTCCATCTCTAACTGCCTTGATTAGAGTAAACTACCAGCACAACAAGCCCTGCTCCTAGACATAGTGAGGCAGCTGTTTGGGGCAATATATGGACCAAAAAAAGTACCAAAAATTGGACATAAAAGGACATAAAATTGCTAATTTATTGTCAATATGTTTTTTACTATGATATGAAATAGAAATGTATTCACTCCATATTATGTATCAAAATAATTTATCTGGCTTTGGAGAGTATGCGCCTTTACTTGAGTTAGGTGCAATTTGTTGCTCAGACTTATGCAGCAAAATTTCTTGGGTCCAATATATTCGTCCAGTAGAAAGAACTGTTATTCAATCAGCACTCAAGTGATAGGGTAGCAAACTGGCAAAATACAGGTTTTACAAGATACCCACTGCTGCCATTTGGAATCGCGTTTAGCATAGGTGGTGCATGATAACTTTGTCTGACTTGGTAACTTTGCTGTCAGGAGACAAGGTGATAATACTTCTTTCATATAGGCAGAAATGCACCTATTACAGGAGACTGCTCTCTTTTTAGTACAGACACTGAAGCCCTATTAATGATAATGAGTATAATGCCCATGAATCAAACAGATAATCCACCCTTCAAATAAGGAAAGAAGAACTGTTACATTTTATTAATCTTCTTATACTGGTGAGAGATAAGTTGCAAGCCATAAGGAGGAGAATCAATTTCATTTGAAAATAACAGAAATGGGAGAAAAGTAACTTTAATTGGCTAGTTGATCTGTGAGGAGACCTGGAGGCCATGTGTTAATTATCTCCCATAGAGAGACTGACATTTGTCAGCTGCACTGCAGTTAAAAGAGTCAGCAGATATGATTTTGGTTTAAAAGGCCATACCTTTTTATTAATGACCCATTACATGTGGTTTCCAGCTTTAAAGTGCCTGGTGTTGATGTTCAGGCACTCACAGCTATTCAGCTCTGAAACTTTTCTGATTTTTCAGAGAAAATTGAAGAATTTTGTCACCTGAGACAGTTCCTCCTTACCTTAGACCAGAACTCCAGCTGTAAATTTGGCTCTGGAGAACGATGGACTCCCCAAGAGCTTATTGAGGCTCTTGAAGAAGTAAATGTTGGGAGAAGGAGTGGTGGGTACAATTTACTGCAAAATAGTTTGTCCTTCACTGCAGTCTTCTTCTTCTACCATATAGTACCAGGAAATACCAGGATATAATCCTTCTATAGTTACCATCTAGCTAAAGTAAGGGAACAGGAAGAGTCCTTGCTAATACATAGCCCTACCTAATTCTCTTCCCTCACCTTTGTGTCACCCAGTGAAAAAGAGGAGAAGCGCCTTTGCTGGCTTCACACGAAGAGAGGCCGCTTGTTGATCGTTGTTACCACAGTTTCTAGCTGGACTTGGGGGATATTACATATCATTTTGATATAAATAATTTGGCCTTCTTTACCTATTCCGCTCCACGTGCTGTGAGGTCCCCGGACAAGCTCGCATACAGGCACGTCTACTCTCTCCAGGCCCTCTTTCAAGCGAAGTTCCTGTCAAAGTGGGGATTCAAGCAGCCAAATGCTCCTGCCCAGCCAGAGCATAAGTCAGCCAAGGCACTCACACTGGCACACCCTGACATGACCATACATACTTCCTTTGACTGCATACCATCAGGGGAGATTTCAACAACTGTAAGTCCCAAATACCCCACGGAGGTGGATGTGTCTGCCTTCCCCTCCACAGAACTGTACTTGTGCCAGCTCACATTCATATTCAGTGGCACCCAATGCTTTTTACACTGGTGATTTTGAGAAGGGCCACGACAGTACATGGCTCTGTCTCGATCACCATTCTTCCACAAAATGCATTACTTCAGGAGGCACTTGAGTCAGAGACAAGCGTCCACTTCGATTTGGACAAGAGGGTCTCAAGCAATGAGTGGGCTCTGCCACTCTTTCCAGTAATTTCAGAGACCCACAAACTAACACATTTGAAAGAGTGGAGAGGTCAGCCTGTTGATCCTACCTCTGTGGTAATTCCCGAGTCGGAAGATCCAGGCGCACAGAAGCCAAATGTGAGTCCAGTAATTTGTCAGATTTCCTTAAGTCACAAGGAAGTACCAGCCATTAATTTGTCCGAGACGTTTGTCTCCATTTACGAGGCTTTTGACAGTGGTTAAATTAACCTTGTCTGGACAGGACGGAGAGGAGTGGCAACCTCTCCGACTTCCCAGTTATGTATATAGTTCCTGTGTGTATTGGTATCTGTGTAGTTTAGGATAAGTAGTGACAGATTCTCGTATCTGTGTTCCCTACAGGGAGACGGAATGGGACTGTTCATGTGGATTGCAGTATGTTTTTCTTTGTTTAATTATGGCCTCGGAGCTTTTCCTGAATATACTACTCAATTCATCACTGATTGGCAATATAATGTACAGACAATGCGCCACTGGAATCCGTACCTGGAGGCAGAAGCCCTGCTACACAAGTCTCAGTTGTTGCCATGGTTCCAAAAACGATATCCCTTTGAATTATTCACCCAGATTCAGGTATGCCCTGGAAACAGACTTAGTTCAGGTATGAAGATGGCTGTTGCAAACAACGATGCCAAGCTTTATACAGAAATGGCAACAGTCACTGCTCCCCTGACCATTAAAATGGTCCGGAGCACCAACCGCAATGCTTCACTGTTCACAATTAGGTTCACATATGAACATTGCCGCTCGGCATGGGAATGCAAAAGATTTTTGTTCACTTGCCTAAACGTTACCCTCACCCTGACAGGTTGTAAGTTCTCCTGTAGGAAAACGTGGTGCCCAGACACCCCTGCTTACTCCCCTCCGTCCAATAGCTTCCCTGCCATGTATGTAGGTAGTTCTGTAGTATGAAAAGATATTGAGATGGTCGCATACTCTGACATCCAACCCATTGAAACCACCATGGTCTTAAATTTCACTGTTGTAAACATTTTGAAGGTTATCCCTGCCTGCCAGCCTTATCTAAAATTAGCTTGGACACAGTGGGAGCACTGGGAAAAGTGGTGGCTGTCATTTTTCCATCCACACAATCACACTAAGCAAAGCGTCCTAGGGACCGTCTTAGGAGGAATAGGAACTGGTGGTGCAATACTTAATGCCATAGACAATGAGGTATTGGCAAACAAATTAGGCATGATTGGCTCAAAGACAAAAGAAATTGGTGTGTCCTTCACTGCTGGTTTAACTAACCTGGTGAGAGGAATGGATTTGATCAGTCAATTACTACCGCAATGGGTTGGCATTGAGAGAGAGATAATATCCGACCTTGGTTGTGTCTTAAAAATCACAATGCATAATATGTCAGTTGTCATCCAGTGTACGCAATTGCAAAGCAACATAATCACCTTTGCCGCTCAGGTGATTCAGGCCAGCTTCATGTGATTAATGCACCCTGAGATCCTGAGCCTGCTAAGAGAGCACTACCCGGAATCTTTGGAACACCCCGCCGTTTTGGTACAGATATGACACGCCACTTGGGAACACCTAACTCTCAAAGTGGAAGTCTACATAAGATGATTCTGGATCCGGTAATTCTACATCCATTATCCCATCTAGGACTGCCCTTGACAGCCGCCAATGCCACTCTACTGCCCCGATAAATGTACCATTGGTCCAAGGGTACACACTCTTTTGATTTATCTGGTTGTTTATTACATCACCACTGGATACAGTGCTGTCACGATATAGACAGCTTCAGCTATAGCAATGTCTCTGAGTATGTCGTAGTACCAGTAAACTACACTGTCATGGCTCAGACCAACAGCTAGTGCTTTTGCTTAAGTACCCCATGTTCATGTGTGACAGTACCGCCTAGTGGTGTGATCGTAAGACTCAAGCGCACCACCGACAACCCTTGTTTTTGTTCTCAGTGTGTCCAGGATTGTTTTGGTAAAAACTTCTATCTCCGGTGGGAGATAAGAGACTATGTTTTAGAAAGTGGATACGTGCCCATGGAGTCCGAACTAGTCAGATTCCACCTTGAAGATGAGATCTCCGTGTCTACATGGCTACAGAATCTCACCCGCCTAGCACAAAGAGTCCTGGAGGTTTCGCACTCCCTCCACCAGATTGCCTTGACAGTTAATCACTCAGCCAAGATAATAGTTAAATCAACAAAAAATTTGGCAACAACATCACAACAATCCTGCTGGGACACCTTCACTTGGTCGTCCACAGGGCAAGCGATCGCCCACTTTGTCTTGCACCCTTTAATTATATTAGTTGTGTTTCAGATGATACTCGCCTTATGCTTAATTGGCCTTGCACTGTGGGTCAAGAAACAGATTTTCCAGCTTCAAACTGGCCGGTTTTATTGAGAGCTCTGAGCCTTGTAATTTGTAAATAGTTTATGGTTTGTAAATAATTGTGATTGTGAAGTCCCACTTGGTTTCAAAAGCCTATCCAAAGAAGACCAATTTTCAGGCCTGACTCAGAGTCCAGCTTTTTATGAGGTAGGGATGTTGCTCATTCGGAACCTACATCGAGCCACAGCACCGTACTTACAGCAGCCCCAAGCCCTCATTAGTACCTCATCAGGTTTGGAGCCTAGCTCTGGGTCTGAGCGATCAGGGGGACCACAGCAAGCATCTGCCATGTGGAATCCCATCCTGTTAGGAGGGTCTGAGTGTGCATGCCTGTGTTAGTAGCTAGCTTTTCAAGCCGGCTTTATTTTGAACATCCGACCAGGTGTGGTCACGTTGGAATGGTCTCTTGTTGGGAGAACAGCCTCTCAGGACTGATGGATGGATGCGAGTTCCGAATCAGCAGCCTAACTACCTGAATAGGCCCTCCTAAGGCCAATACACCTCTATTCTTGGGAGCTATTTAAATCCCCGCTCCCCCTTAGACTTTTTGCTCATAGTGAAACAAAATTTCAGGGCTCAATTGGAGCTCCCATCAGGCTCTGAGCTGGTAATTTGCATTTTCTTTATACATTGGCTATTAACATTGTCAGTTTTCTGTAAAATAGCTACAGGTCGATAGCTCCAGAGAACCGGGATGGCCCCTGGACCTGACCATCACCCCGGGGTATCGTGGGGGGAGACGAAAAATCGCAGCTCCAACCGGGATCCAGTCCAAGGAGATACCCGATCTTTTCGCCGCAGCTGTGGGACTATGGGGGGGTGATCCAAACACCCTCCAACGGAGGGGAAAAAAACTATTTTTGCCAAAGACTCTGATTTAAAGGAGTTTTGCCTTTCCAAATGGACTATTCCTTGCTCCAAGATCTGCAAGATGCAAGCAACGGATAGGTAGCTTTCACTTGTTAGCTAGTCTGCAAAGTTGGATACACTGTAACTTTCACCGCTTTGCTTTGTTCGTTCCTGCAGTGCCTTATTAGAAGGCACACTCTGCTCCAAGTTCAACTGTTTTTGCATTGTGATATTTACTGTCATTTCTCATTTACCGACAGTTCTCTATTGAAGGGACAATTTGCCATTGATTATTGCTTGTTGCTTATTGACATTTGTGTGAATGTGTTTAGGTGTAGGAATGTGTTTATAAGATAAGAAACCCTTCATGTTCCCCGAAAATTCCCTTTGCCTATGGAGAAATACTACCTCTGAGCCTGTAGACCCCTTTTTGGTGTTCAAATTGCTTTGCAATGTTTAATTGGAAAATGTTCGATATTGTCCCCAAATCGCCCATTTTCGGGGGCGGGTTGTTACCGCAGTTTTCTAGCCTGGACTTGTGGGATACCAGATATTTTGATATCAATAATTTGGCCTTCTTTACCTATTTCGCTCCACGTGCTTCGAGGTCCCCGGACGAGCTCTCATACAGGCACAGCTGCTAATCGCTGTAATATTCCACACAAATACAGGCAGGCCAGAAATAGCTGTCTCACTGCTTCAGGAGACCTCAAGACAAGTACTACATTATGTATGCTCGCTACTTACAAAGAACTCCCTGCCCCGAGCAGGCAGCTTTACAAGCCGAATACCCAATCGTAAAGCACTCTGCGTTTGCATACTGTCTACCCTATTGACAATTCGGACTTAACTCAATCATGCTAAATTCTGACCTTTCGGAGGCTTTGTCTCCAGCCCAAAACTCATTGTTTTTCCCCAAGTATGGACTAGCCTACAGCCACATTTTCCCCTATAAGAACCCCTGACTTTGAGAGCTTCCTCAGATCACTCCTGGCTTCCATCCAGCCTTGCTGCCACTTTGCTTGGCGAGCCTTCCCCTCAATCCCACATACTGAGAACCTCCATATCCACGAATTCTATCTTCAGACTACCCGGGCTTCAGGACAGGTGTAGTATTACCCAAACCAAAAACCTCCTCTCAAAATCCCTCTATCCAACTCCAACCTTTATTTCTCTAGTTATCTGTGTGAGTGTGTTACATACACTTGTTTGATTGTATTTTAATAAAAACAACAATTATTATTTCACTTCTGTTTGCTCCTTGACTTGGCCTGATCCCATAGACATTGGGTAAAAGATCTCGCTCCGTTGCCCTGCCTCTCGCAGTGCTAACTTGAGCTCTTTCCTAATTTCCCCAGCTTGTATAATTTGGAGAGCATTGAGATGTCCCTCATGGGACTTCCAGAAATCAGGGTAACATCGTGCCATGGTGAAAGGAGCAAGGTGGAACATTGGAGCCAGTTTAAGACAGAGCTGACCCCACTTCTATTGACTTTTGCAAGTTCACGTGACCCAGCCTCCTACCTCTAATTCAGTGTAAACTTGTTGGTTGCTTTGGGACCGGTTAGGAATTTTTTCCTCTTTCCACAGGTTTTTCGCCTACTGTGAACCACTGCAGGGGACTGGGCAATTGGCTGCAGAGTGGTCTCTTAAATAGGTTCTTTGTGGCAGATAAGTGTGGGAGAAATTTGGAATTCATTGAAAATCTATGGTACCCATTTGGTGAAGAATAAGCCTCTGGAGTTCCCTCTACATGTCCTGTGACCAAGGATGGTGGTGGTGGTGGTGGTGATGATGGGGACTGTCCTTGATGCTGACCTGGGGATACTGCCCTCACTTCAGGTCCCGTGACAAGGAGGCCTACCTTCCAGAAAAAGGCTGGCCGAGCTCACAATCCAGTTTCATGGATTTACCTCAGGACCTTGGTGTTTTGCCCATGGGAGCTTGGGGATGGTCCAGGGGACACTGCTTGCTTCAGCTCCTCTCTCAATAGGTCTCTCCCCCCACTGCATTTCTCAGTAGTTAAGCATAAGTAGGCAATAATTTAAATAAAGTTTTCTATGTTGAACCCAAGCTTTGATGTGTGGTGTCATCATTTCATGGATTGGCCAGCAATGGTAAACTCAAAAACACAATGGAATCCTCCTTAGTATGTAGTTAGCCAATCAATGTAGTTCTTGGGTGGCAGAAAGGATGGTTAGCAATAACACAGAAGTATCCTTCTTATGACAACTTCTTTATTTACCTAGTCAGGACCAATAATACCATGTGGCATACTTGTGCACTACAGACTTTTTCATGGTAATCTCTCAATCATAATGTCACTTCCTCTTTCTTCATCTGGGACATTGAGATGATTTCTTCCTCTGTCAATATTCTGGGTGGAGGTTCTTCTCACATACAATCAAACATGTTTATAGGACAGGAGATAGAGAACTGATGGTGGGAAGATGAGTGAAAATTACCCTTCCATCCTAATGGGAAAGACATGCATATAGCCAATGTGGTTGTCAAATTTCAGTTTTGGCAGCTCAGGCTCCTGCATTTTTTGCATCCCCTCATATTCATTTAAAAAGAAAACCAATATATAGTGACCAATACTTTGGTGTATCTAGCAAATTAGTAGTGTCTACATTGATTGTTAGTGACATTGTCCTTGGAGTTTCAGGTCCTATAATGGGTCACCATCAGGTCCCACTTACGAATGTCAAGGAATGAGATGCAGCCATGTTGGGGTAGTAGGCAAAATTGGAGTTGTCCATGTCTCTAGTGAATGGTGAAATTGAAACTGTGCCCCAAAAGAGATGGACACAACATTCTGAGTAAAGCTGGGCTGAAAATTTCTTAAAGTTTTCAGCAATGGAGATCAAAAATTACATGTGGTGCACAGGTATCACTCTATTCTGTATTGGTTAGACCTCATTTGAAATACTGTGTCCAGTTCTGGGCACCTCAGTTCAAGAAGGATATCAGCAAGCTGGAGCATGTCCAGAGGAGAGTGACCAAAATGGTGAAGGGTCTGGAAGCCATGCCCTATGAGGAGTGGCTTACGGAGCTGAGTGTGTTTAGTCTGCAGAAGAGAAGGTTAAGAGGAGATATGATAGCCATGTTAAAATATTTGAAAGGATGTCATGTCGAGGAGGAAGCGGGCTTGTTTCCGACTGCTTCAGAGACTAGGACAAGAAGTAATGGATTCAAGTTTCAGGAAAAGAGATTCCACTTAAACGTCAGGAAGAACTTCCTGAGCGTCAGAACTGTTCAGCAGTGGAATATCCTGCCTCAGAGTGCGGTGGAGTCTCCTTCTTTGGAGGCTTTTATGCAGAGGCTGGATGGCCATCTGCTGGGAATGCTTTGATGTGTGTTCCTGCATAGCAGGGGGTTGGACTGTATGGCCCCTGTGGTCTATTCCAACTCTATGATTCTAGTTGCTGGTAACGCAGACATAGTAAGGGACAGCTGGATTCTTTCTTGTGTCTACAAACAGTATCAAGGCTGTCTCCAGTAGTCAGACACACTGGGAGCTGTTGAACAGTGCCCTCTAGTGAATAGCCACACCTAGTGAACAATATAGTTATACACCAATCAAACTTAACAATTAAGTACGTAGTAAGTGGACGTACATAGTAAGTGCAAATTAAAAATGTCTAAATGAAGCATTTTCTGCATTTCTGTCACAAAATTATACTGGCAAAACTGTCTTTGACAATTGGGGACGAAATCCATCCCATAAATCTTGAATGTTGAAAAGAAAATAATATATGCCATCTTTATTTGAATTTGTTCCTGGACTAACATGGCAAACAGTACCACAGAGCAGGGTAGGAATTTGATACCCTCCATGGTAGAGACCAGGATACTTTGTATCTGGCACAAGGTGTCAGAATGCTGCATATGATAAAGGCAAAGTTGGAGGCCATTTAAGGTCTGAACACCACTCACCTTCCTTTTTTTTTTTTTAATCTTCGCAGCATGACCCACCCTCCCTGAGTGGGGTGGGTCATGCTGAAAAGATTAAAAAGAAAGAAAGAAAGAAGAAGAAGGCCTCTTTTCCCCTTTTACCTGGAGGGTTTTTGCCTACCCTATACTATATCTATGGGACTTGGACAATTGGCTTTGGGTGGTGTCATTAAATAGGCTTTCACCTGGCAGGCTGTGCCAGGGGAGGGGGAGAGAATGTGTCTTTTGTGATCATCTTTGACATGTTTTTAGTTTTGAGTAGGGCTCTGAAGTCTCCTCTTGTAGGATTCTGAAGGCTGAGCAGGGGAGTTGAGGAAGGAGGCCACCCTTCAGGTTCATCCTGATCCAGGCTTTCATCTGTAGGGTTCTGAGGCTTGGGTGGGAGTCTCCTGGGTTGTCTTCCAATTACAGCTAGCTGGGGAGCAACACAGGTATTTGGATTGCCTTTGGGGCTGAGATACTTCACTCAGAGTAAGGCCTCAGCTGGAACCATTTCAAGTTGCTCCCCTGCTTGTTTCATTTCCAAGTGAACAAATCTCTAAAAGTATTGGATAAGATAAAGTAGCCCCTTTAAAACCCATTTTTTTCTGGGCCTGGTCTCATTATGTCATTATCAAACAATATTTCAGCGGAGTGCTTGTTTTGTTTCCCTTTTTGACTTAGCGTCTTTCTTCTGCTGAAGAGTCATCATCAAAATACAAATATGAAATTCACCTTCCATGAACTAGAAATGTGATCCCACTGTGCAAGTCTCCATAATGACATCCTTTCTTTGCTAACAGATTGAATCCTGGTGGAACAACAGCACTTTTGTCAATTAAGCAAGATTAAAATTTAAAGAGAAGCTACGTTTCTTAACTACTGAGAAACTTCAGGAAAATCAAGTCCTCCTTTCTCCAAGTATCTTTGTTTCTTTCAATCAAATATGCACTGTTGAGTGTGATTCAGTCAGCACAAATAGAAAATTCAGATAAGAACGTCACACAATGCTATGTGTTCAATAACAGCAACACACTAAGGTCTAGTATTAACAATCATGCTATCCAAAAATGGATGCTTTAAGAGATACCAGTGAGGAGCTATAAAAGACACTATTATTATACTCCCCAGGAGAGTTTTTATAGCATTTTCAAATGCTAGCTTTTCACTTTGCAAAACTGCCAAAATGCTACTCTTTCTATAGCAGCTACTTACTATGTTGAATTTTGGTGTGTGTATGTGTGATATTGGACTTCAATATGCTTCAAACATCTCTTTTGTGCATTTTCCATGTTCCCTACCACATCTTTTTCCTGCTGGGTCACCATTATTACAAATATGTCATAAGTGATATTATTTCTGAAGACAAAATGGATCAAACACCACAGACTGAGTTGTTGGTTGTTTCAGTAGTGAAGCCTGAAATGAACACACAACTGTCGTCATGTGAAATCATCTAAACAATTTTGTGGGAACTCAAAATCCTTTGAGAATCTTCACAAATCTTTCCAGCCAGTAACACTTAAGAATTAATTCAGTCTCTCTCTCTCTCTCTCTCTTTTTTTTTTTTTTTTTGGACAAATTAACCATCATTTGCATCTGTCTTCATATCTGGGAAGGAAAATGGTGAGTTATCTTTTAAGAGAAAAGAAAATTATATGAGGGAGAAACAAAACCAAAATTTTCATTTTTAGAAACTATTGCCTATTAAAACTCTGCATTTCAGTCCCTCAGTATTTAACATATAAGTCTTGATTTAATATTGGTGCTTCTTCTTCTTCTTCTTTTTTTTCAGAGAGCTCTTGAACACATCAGGAAGGTAAAACATAGTCCTCTCCATCCTGAACACAGCTATAGCTACTGAATTTGCGTATAGCAAACAGAGGGAGGGGTTGGAAAATTGTTTTTATGGAATATTTGTACATTTCTTCATATCCAAGATGTACAAAACTCGAGATTTTATTTCATTAAACAATAATGCAGAAGAAAGTGAAATTGAAATATATCCCCATTCCTAGTCTACACAAGATGTCAGGCATCCCTAAGGGATATATATGTTGAGACCCACCATGATGTAGTGATTTGAGTGTTGGACTATAACTCTGGAGACCAGGGTCTGAATCCCCACTCAGCCATGGAAATCCACTGGGTGATCATTGGCACCTTTCACTCTCTCAGTCTCAAAGGAAGGCAAAGGTAAACCTCCTTCTGAACAAATCTTTCTAAGAAAACCCCGTGACAGGTTTGCCTTTCAGTTACCATAAGTTGGAAACACCTTGAAAGTATACAATAACAACAAAAGGATACATTAGAACTTTTTTTTTTCTCCTTACAGGATAGCTTCTTCAGTTTTCTAGAAATTCTCATTCTAAGGGAAGAACCATGTGGTACTGTTCAGGGTCTGTTCCACTCAGGTTCTAGCTCAGCAAGGTTCAAGGACACATTGACATAAAATGAAGCACTGACTAATGTGTGTGTGTGTGTGTGTGTGTGTGTGTGTGTGTATGCTTTATTGAATACAAATAGGTGGTTGGTTAATAAATAAAAAACATTAATAAAATTAATGTAATTAAAATTAAAATTAATTAAAGCATTAATAAAAAACAATAGCAAATAAAGTTATCTCACATCCCTTCTGCTGAAAATAGATGACATATCTGGTCTCCAAGGATATATAGGACCCTTTATGATCCTGGGTCAATGGATCTCCTAGATCAGGAGCCAGCTATTTTCTTTATCAAATGAGGCTAAGAAAATATCTCAACACATGGGGATTATCTACCATACCAGTTTGATTTGTAAAAGTTATGGCAATGTTCAGTAGCTGGGAGGGGTAATTTTGCCCACCTTCTGAGCACTGGGCTAAGAAGAAGACTGCTCTTCTCAGGGAGAAAGCTAGTAGTCCCTAATTCTAAATCCCCCTTCCTAAACTGCAAACCCCAGAATCCCATGGAATATTGGAATTGGAATAATAGCACTATAATAGTGTAGTGCAGAAATGGCCTATCTGTAACATTTCCAACAAGGGTAAAGCATTTTCATTTGGACTATAATTGGCAAATTTTACACATACATCACCTAAAACATTTTCGCCCCAGGGACCAGAGGCTTTACAAAGAACAGAGACAGCTAAGTTATTTTACTGCTACCAGTGAACTGAGCTATAACAGAAACAACATCTGATATGAAATGTAGGCTGCAACTCTAATTCCCTTTCCCCCCCCACTTTCTTGTATGATTTTTTTAATTTTAATCTTTATTCAAGTTTACATTTTACATTAAAATTTCCATACTCCATGTTAAAATCCCCCACCCCCTACTTCCCCCCTCTCACTTTGTACATTTTCCATCTGTACCATTTGTATAAATCTGTTCTGTTTTCGCAATTTACCTTTACATAACACACCTTGTCCTACACACATACATCATACCTTATCATATCGTACATCATAGATAACCTACCACACCTTATCATACCTTACATCATTCTTACTGACTTACCTACTGTTTTCCCATCTCTTCCACTCGGTCTTCCCTTTCACATCTTTCTTTCGTTTCCTGCTCACTACGACTGTTTCTTGTATAATACTATTCCTACTTTAATTTCCTGTAGATTCACCTAATTCTCTTTTATTCATTTTTTTTCGTTTCTCTTTTTAACTGCCCCATCCCGGGTATAATTTGTTTATTTCTATATTTAGTCTGAAATATGCACTCTTGCACATTTATTTTTGTTTTATTTCCACCTTACCTTTTTGCCTATTCTTTTTTTTTTCTCCAGTCATCCTGGAAATTTACTCTGATCTCTTCTTCATCCAATCCCAAGTTTTGAAAATCCCTTCCCTTTGCCATTAGTCTCTATAACCCCCAGTCTCTATATCTTTCCACTATTCTCCAGCTCTCTTCGTGGTTCACTTGCATTCTTTCTTGGATCATCCCTGTTAATCTGTCCATTTCTTTCATCTCTGTCAGTCTTACCACCCATTCATCTATTTGTGGTGTAAGTTTGTTTTTCCATTTCTGTGTGTAGATTAATCTTGCTGCTGAGATCAGATAAAGAATTACACTCCAATGTTTTCTTTTAGCTTCTTTTCTATGTTCTGTGTCATATTTAGTAAAAATAGTTCTGGTATTAGTGGCAAATTAATTTGTAATATTGCTGTCATCTTTGCATGAATTTTTTTCCAGAAGGTTTTTGCCTCCTCACAAGTCCACCAAAGATGAAAAAAGGTGCCATTATCTTTATTACACTTCCAACACTTATTTTCTGGTGTTTTATATATCTTACTTAGTTTTTGCCGATTCATATGCCACCTATAAAGCATTTTTAAATAGTTTTCTTTCAAGTTCTGCCTGCCATTAATTTATTAGTGTCTCTCCAACTGCTCACCCATTGTTCAAGAAGTATTTCATGGCTGATGTTCTTTAACCATTTTAACATTGTCTCCTTTATTTGCTCTGTTTCCAGCTCTCTTTCCAGCATTAATTTGCATAACTTAGATATCATTTGCTTCTTTGAATTAAATATTATTTTCACAAATGGGTCTTCCTCCCTTGCTGATTTCATTCCCTGTAAATTTTTATCCATTAAGAATCTTTCTCTCAGTTGCCTATATAAAAACCAGTGACACTTGAATCCCGCTGCTTCAATTTCTTCCCTTCGATTTTAACGAACATTCCTTTCGTTTTTCTGTTATTATATTATTATGTTGTATCCATTTATCTTGAGGTTCTTTCCACCTCCCATACAATGCTTCGTGCGGGGACAACCATTGAGGTTTTCTTATGTAGTATTTTTTTTCTTGAATTCTAACCAGATCTTTAAAAGTTCTCTCCTTACGTAATGGTTTTGAAAGTCTCTCTCTATTTTGTATTTCTCGTACCACATGTAAGCGTGCCATCCCATTCACTTGCCTGCTCCTTCCAGATTTAGTAATTTTTCATCTTGCAGCATAATCCATTCTTTGATCCAAGTGAGCCCACTGGCATAATAGTATATTTTCAAATCTGGCAAATCAAAGCCTCCTTTTCCCTTTTTTCTGTTAATAGTTTCCACTTAATTCTAGGTCTTTTATTTTCCCAAATAAACTTAGAAAGATCCCTCTGCCATTCTTTAAAAGGTTTTTCATTAGTGATGACAGGCACATTCTGGAAAAGGAAGTTTAATCTGGGCAGCACATTCATTTTAATTGCCGATACTCTCCCCAGCAGAAATAACTTTAGGGCACTCCAATTTTCTAATGTTTTTTTTATTTATTTCCTTCCAAGTCGTTTTGTAATTGTTCTCATATAATTCATTATTTCTCTTTGCAATTCATATTCCAAGGTATTTTATCTTGTTCTCTATTTATATCCCGTTATTTGGGCCAACTTTTCTTCCTCCACCTTACTTATATTCTTTGTTATAATTTTCGTTTTTCTCTGTTAATCTTCAACCCTGCCACTTCTCCAGATTGATCTAACTTTTGTAACAGAATTTCAATATTTGTTTCTGGATTTTCCAGAATAATCAACATATCATCTGCATATGCCCTCACTTTATGTTCTTGATCTTTAATTTTGCATTCTCTTATATTTGAATCTCCTCTGATTGCACTCAACAGTACCTCCAATGTTAAGCGGTGATAAAGGGCAACCCTGCCTTGTCCCTTTTTCTATTTCTAGTTTTGTTCTGTCCCTGTTAGTAATAATGGTTGCTCTCTGCTCCTTATAGTTTTCTTTAATCCAGTCTAAGAAGATTTTGCCCATGCCCATTTTTTTCAGTACCTCTATCATACAGTCCCACCTAAGATTGTCAAAGCCTTTTTCTGCATCAATAAAGATCAATGCTAGTTTCTTTTCATTATGCTTCTCGTAATATCGATAATTTTCAAAGTTGTTCTAATGTTGTTTCTAGGTTGTCTATTTGGGAGGAAACCGTTTTGATTATTCTGAATGACTCCCTGTAGTACTCTCTTCAGTCTTTTTGCCAGAATATTTATATTTTATAGTCAATATTTAGGAGTGAGATTGGCCTATAATTTCCTGGATCCCTTGGGTCTTTTCCCTCCTTTGGAATCAATGTAATATTGGCTTCATTCCAAGTATCCAGTTTTCCATTCTCGGTAATATCATTAAATAATTTCTCCATGGTCCTATTAAAAGTTCCTGCATCTTCTTGTAATATATTGCGGACAGACCGTCTGGTCCAGGAGCTTTTAATATGTCTAATTTTTTAATTGCATCCGCTATTTCTTTTGTTGTAATCTTTGCCACCATCATGTTCTTGTGCTCTTCTTTAATTTGTTGTATTGTTTGCTTCACTAGATATTCCTCTATTTTCTTCCACTTCTTGTCTTGTCCTTTCATGCTATACAAATTTTTATAGTAATTATAAAATGTTTTCTTTATTTCTTCTTGATTTGCTGTTACTTTCCTTCCATTGTTTATTTCCAAAATTAACCTCTTTTCTCTCTCTTTCTTAGTTATAGCTTAACCATCTCCCCGGCCAGCCTGCCTGTTCAAATTGTCTTTGCCTTATCAATTTTAACTTTCTGATTATTTCTGATTGATTTTCAGCTCTTGTCTGTCGTTGTAGAATTTTTAGTTTTAGCTGCACTTCATTATCCGTCGGGTTTTCCCTCAATTTTTCTTCTTGTGTTTTGATTTTTTCCATTAGTTCTTGATGTCTTTCTTGTTTTTTCTTCTTAATTTCCGAGCCCATTTTTATTAAGTGCCTATGTACCACCGCCTTACTCGCATCCCAAATTGTTCTCATCTTTAATTCATCTGTCATATTTTCTTCAAAATAATATTTTAACACCTCCTTTATCCTTTCCAGACTTTGTTCATTTTGAAAAAGACTGTCATTCAGTCTCCATCTTGTTCTTTTCTTCACGGATCTCAATTCTAATCAAATAGGATTATGATCCGATAATGTCTTTGGGAGTATCTCCATATCTCTTACCCTTTGTTGTAAGCTTTTTGATATCATAAACATGTCTATCTGTAACATTGTTTTATGAATAAAAGGTGTATCCTTTAGAATTTTTATGTATTGTTCTCCAAACATCTTGTAATGTCAACATTTCCACTAATTTAAAGAAAGATTGTGGTAACTTCCCATGTTGTTTTTTATATGAGCTGGAAATTGATCTGTCTAATTTGGTCAACACCTCGTTCAAATCCCCCAACATTAAAAGTTCCCTTGATCTGTCTCCTCAGAGTATTTCAAAATCTCCTCTTTCAACTTCTTGTAAAATTTTACTTTCTCTTCTGTTGGGGAATAGACTGCTATTTCTGGAAATTGCGCCTCTGCTCCCAGGTAATGGCCATTTTTATCTTGAAATTTCATTTCTGAGGAATATTTCTGGTTAACATATAAGACAACCCCTTTTTTCTTCTTTGAAGATGCAGCAATGTGGTTTTTCCCCAGCTTGGGGTTCCTAAGGTATTTATTATCTTTCTCTCTGATTTTTGTCTCTTGGAGACAGACCACATCCACTTTAATTTTCTCTATATAATGGAAGACTTGTCTTCTTTTGTAGTTGGAGTTCAGACCTTTTACATTCCATGAAATAATCTTCATAGCCATCTCTTTCATCTTTCAACTTTTACTTATACATCTTCTTCTTCAATGTATAAATCTTCTATCTCCATTTCCAGTTTCTGTGAGTCTTCCTCTTTCTTCTCGTTCAGTCTCTGATTCTAAATAACTTTCTTTTTCCTCCTTGTCTTGTCTTTCCTGGTTTGTTTCATTCGTTCTATTTTTCCAGCTTCTAGATCTCTTCTTGACTGCCTTGTTCTCCCTCTTGTCTTTTTCTGTTGTCTTGCTTTGTTGGTTTTTCTAATTCTCTCTTCAGTTTATCGTACATCTCTTTTGCTCTCACTGTGTTGGTAATTTTATATCTCCTCTGCTTGTATGTATAGGATAGTCCCTCCAATCTTTCCCATTTGTATGTGATTCCAAATTTTTACAGGAGTTGAGTTAAAAACTTGTATTCTTGCCTTTTTTTCAGAATTTCGTATGGTACGTCCTAAACATTTTTATTGTCCTGTCTTCAATCACGAACTGTTTTTAGTTTGTTTGCAGTAATCTCTCTTTTGTCCTGGTCCTCGTGAAACACACCACTACGTCTCTTGGCCAATTTTTCTCCTTCGCGATTTGCAATTTGCTCTGAAGATTCGATCTATGTCTCTCTCCATGTCCTCTTCTTCAACCCCCATATAGTTTGCTAATGCTGTAATGATTTTCTCTTCTATCATTTCTCCTGGGATTCTAATTCCTCTCATTTTGATACACTTATCTCGTATTTCAGCTCCTGCTGGCTTATTCTCAAATCTTCCTGTTCTTGACTCTCTTTACGATTTCCCTCTCCTTGTCCAATTGATTTGTTTTGCCTTGTATCTCTTGGATGTCTCCTTTCATTGAGTTGATATCTTTACTCATATTATCCATTCTCTTCACGATGCAGTCTAGTTCTTTCCGTATATCTGCTTTTATTTCTGCCCTTGTGTCTTTCATTTCTTTTCTCATCTCTGTTTTTAAACTTCTAATTTCCTTCAAGATCTCCCTCCATTTGATTTCAGCTTCCATTGACCCCTTCTTGTGGGATCTGTCAATTGTATTTGTGTCTGTGTCTGTGTTCTGGTTCCCTTCCTTATTCCAGATGCCATTTTCTATTGTCTGTTAGAATACTTATTTAATAATTTTTTTAATGTATTTCCACTTTTTCCACACTAGATGGTGCTGCTGTGCCTCTTCTTCTCTTTACTACTTTCACTTCAGGGGTTAACTAAGATATTTTCTTTTCTTGAATAAATTCCTTCAGCGTGTGCTGTCCTTGTATTAGTACAAGATCATTTCTCTCACTTCAGTTTTGATTTTAATAACTGTCTGCCCTTTATCTCCCCCACCTGTAAATTCAATAAACTGGCACAGTTTGATACAACACAAATTAATTGGTTATAAAATCTAGTGTCCAACTTGATTCTTAATTATATAAGCACTATAAGCAAGTGTAATATATTATATAATATATTATGTAAGCAATATAAACAAATATAAAGGAGTTAATCAATCAATCAAACACTAGTTAATTAATCCACTGTAACTCTATTTCTATTGTTCAATTTAAGTCTATTTAATTCTGTTTCATATAATTATTATTCAATTATAACTGAAATTTAATCTATGTATATATATGTATTTTGTTTATTTATTTATTTTCCTGTGCAGTTATCTTTCTATTGGTCAGTGTCAGTTTAATTCTCCCTTTGTAATAATTATTCCATCGATTTTTCGAAGTTCTTCTATATTTCTTTTCCCTGTGGCTTTTCAAAGACCAGCCTGAATCCCCGCTTTGCAGCAAGTTCCAGCTTTTACTCGCGAGGTCTAGCTGCTTCTTCTGACTCTTCTGTCTCTCATTCTGTTGAACACCGTTGAACACCGTCCTGCATTAAATTCAGATCTTTGTCTCTTTTGTCTCTTTCTCTATCTCTGTCTCTGTCTTTTTCTTGATGTCCTTTCAGCCCTCCCTTACCGCTTTTCCACCGTCCTCTCTAGCGAGCTCAAGTGGCTCCAGTTGGCTCTCCTCCGGTTGATCCTCCTTCATCACCCAGTTCTCTCCATGAGCTCCAGCTAGCCACCTCTATTTAACTGTCTGTTTCTCTGTCCTGATTTCTCTTATTTCTTTTCTCTTATTCCTGTGCCTTTATTCCACAGTCCTCTTTTTTTTTACACTGTTTCTCCAAATCCTCCAAATCCTCAGTCTGCAATCTTAGTTATGCAGCGAGCTCCAGCATTACTGCGAATTCCAGCTGCGCTCATTTATTCCCTGTCCTTGCCTGTTGTCTTTCCTTGTTGTCTGATTCTCTCTCTCTCGTCCCAGATTTTCTTTTATTTTACTTCTAAATCATGAATCTTTCCCCACTTTCTCAAATGCTCCTTTACTCTTTCTTAATGCTTTCTTAAATTTTGTTCTCTCACTTCGTCTTTCCCCCTTGGGATTTCTTACCGTTCTCTCCCTCTTCCACATGTATTTCCCCTCTTCACTCCTCTTCACTTCTTCACTTTTTTTTCCCAATCTGTCCGATCTTGTATGTTCGAGAACGGTAGGTTTGGGTCTTAGGTGATATCCTGCTTCACTTCTTGAAATATTATTCAGTCTCTACTAATTAAAAAAAAGTCTCAGGTGTCGCTAGACCACCATGGTGGATGTTGCCCAAGCAGACGTGGTGCTCTGTGACCTTCTCTCTTTCGGCGTCCAAGTCCTGTTGTCCTCTAGTTGAAAAGAGAAATGAAGGTCCCTGTCGAGCCCCTCTGGACCCCCTTTACTGGGGGGTGCTCTGCCAAGTGTATTTTTCCAGCAAATCCACTTGAGATGACAGCGACAGTGCAAACTTTCACACCGTTCTGCTGCTCACAATGCCATTGAGACCCAGAAGTCTTGTACGATTTTTAAACATCTTTTGCCTGATGAAAAAGTCAGTGAAGCTTCAAAAGCTTGTGTTATGTATTTTGTGTATGTTGCTTGTTCTAGAAAGGTACCATTTTTTTGTGGATTTCTGCACAGAATGCCTGGATACAAAATAGCCCCATTTGTACAATGTTAAAATACAAAGTAGCAGTTAGCAAAGATGCACATTCAACAGGTTAGTATTTCCATGGTAGGGAGCCTAGGAAACTTAGTGACCTGGCAAGACCTGTCGGGACTGCTTTGAGGGTTTTCCTGCATGGCAGGGGGTTGGACTGGATGGCCCTTGTGATCTCTTCCAACTCTACATTTCTATGATTCTATGATAAGAATTTAGCATTAAAAATGGAGGGTTTTATGTAGCACAAGACACCTGAGAGAAAGAAAGGAAGAAAGAGGCATAGGATAGGACATGGGGGAGGGATGTGGAGTGAAGGGCACAATGTCCTCATGTAAAGGAAGTCACAGGTTTAAAAAGTTTGAAAAGCACTGGTTTAGAGCTTATATAAATTAATTTTGTAGATTTTGTTGTCTCTTCCTGGGTTTCCTATAACTACTTGTAGGCTAAACTAGATGAATTCAAGTCTCCAGGGCCAGATGAATTACATCCAAGGATATTAAAAGAACTCACAGAAGTCATTTCCGAACCACTTGCGATAATCTTTGAGAATTCTTGGAGACCAGGAGAAGTCCCAGCAGACTGGAGGAGGGAAAATGTCATCCCCAACTTCAAGAAGGGGAAAAAAGAGGACCCAAATCATTGCCTGGTCAGCCTGACATCAATACCAGGAAAGATCCTACAGCATATCATTAAACAGTCAGTTTGTAATTACTTAGAAAGCAATACCGTAATCACTAAAAGTCAACATGGATTTCTCAGAAATAAGTCATGCCAGATTAATCTTATCTCCTTTTATGATAGGGTTACAAGCTTGATAGATGAAGGGAATGCTGTAGATGTGGCATATCTTGACTTCAGTAAGGCCTTTGACAAATTTCCCCATGACATTCTTCCAAAGAAGCTAGTAAAAAGAGGGCTGGACAGGGCTGCTGTTAGGTGGATTTGTAATTGGTTGACCAGCCAAACCCAAAGGGTGCTCACCAAGGGCTGCTTTTCATCCTTGAGAGAAGTGACTAGTGGGGTGCCACATGGCCCAGGGCACAGTCCTGGGCCCAGTGCTATTCAACATCCTCATCAATGACTTGGATGAAGGAGTAGAGGGCATGCTGATCAAATTTGCAGATGACACCAAATTGGGAGGGGTTGCTAATACCCCAGAGGACAGGAGCAAATTTCAAAATGACTTTGACAGTTTGGAGAGCTGGTCCAAAGCTAACAAAATGAATTTCAACAGAGAGAAATGTAAAGTCCTACACTTACGCCTAAAAAATAGAATGCACAAATATAGGATGGGGGACATCTGGCTGATAGCAGTACATGTGAAAGGGATCTAGGAGTCTTGGTAGATCTCAAGCTGAACATGAGTCAGCAGTGTGATGCAGCAGCCAAGAATGACAACGAGATTCTTGGTTGCATCAATAGGAGTATGGTGTCTATATCGAGGGAGGTAATGGTACCACTCTGTTCTGCATTGGTTAGGCCTCATTTGGAATAGTGTGTCCAGTTCTGGGCACTTCAATTCAAGAAGGATATCGACAAGATGGAAAGTGTCCAGAGGACGGCAACCAAAATGGTGAAGGTTCTGGAAGCCATGTCCTATGAGGAACAGCTTAGGGAACTGGGTATGTTTAGTCTGCAGAAGAGAAGGTTAAGAGGGGACATGATAGCCATGTTTAAATATTTTAAGGGATCTCATGTCGAGGAAGGAGTGGGCTTGTTTCCCACTGTCCCAGAAACTAGGACAAGGAGCAATGGATTCAAGCTGCAGGAAAGGAGATTTCAACTGAACCTGAGGAAGAACATCCTGATGGGACAGTCTGGCAGTGTAATAAGCTACCTCGGAGTGTGGTGGAGTCTCCTTCTTTGGAGGTTTTTAAGCAGAGGCTGGATGGCTATCTGTTGGGAATGCTTTGGTGAGTGTTCCTGAATAGCAGGGGGTTGGACTCGATGGCCCTTGTGATCTCTTCCAACTCTTCTATTCTAGTATTCTATGTTTCTCAAAGTAAGTAAGAACCATTAAAAAAAATCCATCACTATTTAAAGGACCACTTGGATTGATGAGGTTCTGCAAACCTTGAAGAAAGTCCTAATCAGTAAAAAAAAAAAAAAAGCTGCTTTGGTTTTGTATTTAGACCTTTAAGAATAAATTTAAAGATCTGTTGCCCTAAGAGATGGTGGAAGTTGAGGTCCACCCACAATGGCAGTGTCTCCTTAGAATTTGGGGGAATTACAGCCCACAGAAGACCTGTGAGAGGAGGGTAACACTAGAATCTTTTCACTTGTGTATACCAGTACTAACTGTATAGAGGACTCCAGTTAAAAGTCAAACAGAGTATTTTATTTGGAATTAACAAACACACAGGATATCAGACACTCTAAGAATCATAAAAGGTTCTTGTAAAGCAACATGTGATGGGTTGAATAGGGAGAGAAACTGAGGTGAAGAGGATAATAGTTACCAATACTGAAGAAGAAGGTAGAAGCGGAGTGGCTCAGATAGCATCTTATGGTAACAAGAACAAAAAGCAGTCTGCGAGCCATGTGTTACATCTAAGTACTACAATCTGATGGGGCCAAAGCTGTTGTTTATATACCATATTTCCTGAAGGGGGTGTGTAGACAAAGCATTAATAACTTTATCACAGAATTTACAAAGGGTTCTGGAATGGGCTGATTGCCTTAACTCTAGGTAACCAAATATTGGTGAGAGTAATGACAATCTCTTAAAGTCTTGGTTGTGCAGGGGATATAGGAAAGATTTCTGTAGGGTGAGATCAAGGGATAATCCCTGATTGCTTCACCTGTGCAGTTTTACGTTCCATTGTTTTTGAGTGTGCATGGAGCCTGAGATGTTGAAAGGATTAGCATAATCCCATGAGTATCTGGGTTTCCTGTCCAATCCTCTCCGAACTTATGATGGTCAGCTTGACTTGGCAACATGCTTTCCAGCTATAAATACGTCCAGTTATGAAAACAGCACATCTCACAGGATTGTGGATGTAGAGTATGGTAACAGATCTTTTATTCTAGTTGGTTTTATTTGTGTCATTTTTCATCAACCAGCTTGGTGTAGTGGTTTAAATTGTTGGACTAGGACTCTGAAGACCAGGGTTTATAACCCTGCTTGGACCAATCCTGGGAAGAAATATCCTCTGAAAAATATCTCACTAAGAAAACTGGGTGATAGGTCTCCCCTGGAGTCATCCTAAGTTGAAAATAACTGGAAGGCACACCACAACAATATCAAGAGACAGTTCAAAGTGGAAACATGCTATTTCAAATCACATACAAATGAACTGAAGTAATAGCATTTTACACAACTAAGCCATAGCAAATGTTCATGCAAAGGCAAACAGGTTCCCTTCCCTTTTTGCTAAGCAGAAAATCTGTGACAACAGAAATCAACAACTGAACTGTAGTCCAAGCTTAAGGGACTTAAAGGACTGAATGTATCATTTTCAAGTAACTTTGAGCTATTTTTGGCTATATACAGTACAATAGCTTGCACCTGTTCAGCAACAGATAATGGCCCACAGAGTTATGAGGAGATGTAACATCTCATGATCTTTTAATATCCAACTGTCTGTAAATTCAGCACTACCAGCCACCTGAGATTCAGTTTAAGTGTACTGTCAACCAGTAAGAGAGACTCCGCAGACTTCTGATGGTCTGCCAGATCATTAGTATTGTGATTTTGTTCTCTTTTTCACATGGAGAGAGTTTTAAAGAACAGTATAGTTAAAAAAGATAGGTTGTGCAATGCTTGGTCATTGCTGCCTTCTCATTTTAAATATCATTTTTATTTTTTGTTATACTTGTTGAAATTGGTCAGATAAACTCCTGTGGCCCAAACTTTCCTATGTTTGCACCTAACTAAGTCTTAAAGATTTTGCTGAGATTATACATAATATTGTGGTCCTTGGTTCCCATTAAAATTGATATCATATCAGGGGTTGCTGTGCTGGCCATACAGCAAAATAAATAAAATGCACATAAGAGTGATACCTTTATTGGTTAACCATAATGCCACAAAACACATAATGCAAGCTTTTAAAGCTCTTCATTAGCAAAAGATGTTAAAAAATCATACATGAGAAATAGAAGAAGGGGAAAAATGATTGCATTGGAGTTGCAAGCCTACAACTCCCTTCTTGGCCATGTGGAGACCAAGTGCTTAGCAGCAGTAAAGTGAAGACACTGTATTTAGCCACAGCAGGGGAATCCTAATCAAGAGGGAGGTAAGGACTGATATTTAACTCATTGAAATTTCTCCCTAATACCAACTCTTTCTTTTGGACTATAATTGGCAGAGTTTTAGCTACATACCACCAACATTTTTTTTCAGATGTAGTAGTACAGAGACTTCTTGAGAAATTCAATGTTCACTGCCTAAGAAAGGAGCCTGTGGGTTCATAAAAAACAGAGACACCACACATTCTAAGAGTAATTGTCTCATGGCCTTATGAAGAAGCCAGTGAAGATTTGAAAGCTTGCATGATGTGTTTTGTTCATTTTGGTTGGCCACTAAAGACATCATTATTTTGTGGATTTTGAATTTTATTTTTTAACTATGCAACATTGTGGCCCGTGGTCTTCAACGCATTTAACTGAAATATATTACATTCAGGTTGTAAACAGGTCTGAATTACTCAGTTTCTACTACTGGTATTGAACACAGACTTTACACTCTGTGAGGTTATGGGACAGGTGACAATTTTAGAAATAAGTTACATTTTTTAAAAAAAATGATCACATGTTCTCTCCGTACAGGAACACAGATGATTCAGCTCTCACTCTCACTGCATAGTGTTGTTGGAGAAGGCATGTTTGCTGCCCTCTAATGGGAAAAAGCCCTGCTTAGTCATGACACAGCACTGTGCACCTTGATGGAGAATGTTGGGTGCAGAATTGGAGGGTTTAAAAGCTCCTGCCATGCTCTTCTCTCCCTATTTTTATCTGGACTTCATTGAGGCATTGATACTAGGCTGTAGCAGATCATTTTTGAAGGAGTGATCAACAGAGTGTTTGTAAGAGTGAGCCTGGTTGCATCACAGTGAGGATTTTGGCCTTGTTGCTGTGTGATCCAGCTCACCATGGCTGGGTGCTTTTTCCCTCTGGGCCCTGTAGGGGTGGTTAGGGTACTGCAAGAGTAGGTAAACTATGAAAGGGCCATGATCAGTACAAATTGTCCATGGTGCTAGTGCTGGTAAGGCCATAGCTGGAATGGTTAGGTACCAATTGGGCCTTGGGAGGTGCTGGTTGGGCCATAGCCAGTATGGTCAGACCCTAATCAGGCCTTGGAGCATGTTACTTGGACCGTAGCCGGAATGATTAGGGCCCAATCTGGCTTTTGCAAGTGCTATGGCTAAGCTCCGACTGGATCTGTGAAAAGCTGGTGAGGTCCTGATCAGGTATTGGAAGGTGACAAGCTGTAGTTCAAGTGGTTAGGCCCTAATCAGGCCTTGTGAATGCAGATTATGACCCCTGTGTGACTGACTCAAGGCACAGCGGTCAACTAACACATAAAAGTCAAAGTTTGTTCTATTTGTTTGTGTCAGACAGAAAGATCTTATATGATTGGCTGCCTAAAGAGATTCTATGGAATCCTGGGGTTGGCAGTTTAGGGAGGAACCTTTAGAATTCTCAGCCAGAGAGCTCTTGGGCCTCAGTCAAATGTGCCTGTCTTTAATAAGCTGGGTGCTATGGAGGTGAGACCTAGCAGCAAGGAGGAGGGTTTTATCTGTCTTTAATAGGCCAGTTGCTATGGAGATTAGGCCTAGCAGCAAGGAGGAGGTAGTGTATTCCCTCAGGAACCCAAACTCTGTATGTTAATAACTCTGAATACAGATTGGTTTGGGGAATATGGGGAAAAGTTACAAATACTGGACAAGACAGTTTGGTGAGTTCTTAAGAGGAAAAAAATGCCTTATTTAGTTAGTAGTAATATTTTAAAAAGGAGGAAAAAAACAGGGAAAAAAGCATAAGTAATACTTTTCATCCAAATAATGTAGAAATTCCAAAAATCATAAAGCTACCTTAAGGTATTTCTAGCAAATTCCTATAAAATAAAAAGGCACCTAAGGTATATACTCAAGTATTCCTATAAAACCAAAATGCACAAAGTCAAACATCATGCTCAAGGGCAACAGCAGAAATTGCTCTTTGGGGAATTTGGGGTTAAGGATGCTTACACACCTTGTCCCTTTAAGTATAGGCATGAATGCTGAGTTTACAGAGCCTTCTATTCCTTTTGGGACTGTCCCAAAGAGAGAGATCTATCAGTGGGTGACAGAAGTAAGTAAGCAAGTAAATAAGGGGAAGAAATATGTCCACCTCCGAAATGGGCCAGTCCCATTAATTTTCAGAGACTGTCAGTTTTGCAGCAATTATACTCAGATTATATAGGGGCACATTATTTGAGGGAAGAGTTTAAAGTGGTTTTTAGGATTCCTTTTCAAGGAAGCTGTCATCCTTATAAGAACAGAAATTTAGTATCAATCATAAGTTAATTGACAATTTAATTCAGGCTATTATTACATCCCATCTTGAATTTTTTGCAGCTTTTTCCAGTTCTGATCACAGTCAGTACATGGGCAGAGGAAATAGCTAACTCATCCATTCAGTTCTGGTGTGCTAAGATAGCCACAGTACAAGTTATTAACTCATTGTCATCCAAGTCTTCTAGAGTTATGAGGCCTGTTACAGCTTTTATGTTATTTTTTTATGGTGCTCCATGTGGCGGGGTGGACAATAGCATAAACGATGCTCTGTCCAGCACACAGATGGAGTACTTCAGACAGGATGCAACTGCCATGCTGGTCCTGATGTCCATTACCAGTCATTAGGCTCTTGTTTTGATCAAGAACATAATTCATTGGGACATGACTACACATTGAAAACCAGAGGTCTCATAGGTTATGTGGGACCTTTACATAGAATCAGAGAATCATAGAAATGTAGAGTTGGAAGAGGCTACACGGGCCATCCAGTCCAACCCCTTGCTATGTAGGAACACTCTCAAAGCACTCCTGACAGATGGCCATCTAGCCTCTGCTTAAAAACCTCCAAGGAAGGAGACTCCACTACACTCCGAGGCAGCATATTCCACTACCGGACAGCCCTGACTGTCAGGAAGTTCTTCCTGAGGTTCTGGTGGAATCTCCTTTCCTGCAGCTTGAATCCATTGTTCCTTGTCCTGGTTTCTGGAGAAGCAGAAAACAAGCCCTCTCCTTCTGCAACATGGCATCCCTTCAAATATTTAAACATGGCTATCATGTCCCCTCTTAACCTTCTCTTCTGCAGACTAAACATACCCAGCTCTCTAAGTCTATCCTCATAGGACATGTCTTCCAGGCCTCTCACCATTTTGGTCGCCCTTCTCTGGACTTGCTCCAGCTTGACCATGTCCTTCTTGAATTGCGGTGCCCAGAGCTGGACACAGTATTCAAGATGAGGTCTAACCAAAGCAGAGTAGAGTGGTACCAGTACCTCCCTTGATCTAGACACCATACTCCTATTGATGCAGCCGAGAATCGCATTGGCTTTCTTGGCTGCCGCCTCACACTGCTGACTCATGTTCAACTTATGGTCTATTAAGACTCCTAGATCCCTTTCACACATACTGCTATCCAGCCACTTGTCCCCCATCCTATATTTCTGTCTTCCATTTTTTCTACCTAAGTGTAGGACCTTACACTTCTCTCTGTTGGATTTCATTTTGTTAGCCTTGGCCCAGCTCTCCAATCTATCCAGGTCATTTTGAATTTTGATCCTGTCCTCTGGCACATTAGCAACCCCTCTCTATTTGGTGTCATCTGCAAATTTGATGAGCATACCCTCTTTTCCTTCATCCAAGTCGTTGATAAAAATATTGAACAGCACTAGGCCCAGGACAGAACCCTGTGGCACCCCACTAGTCACTTCTCTCCAGGATGAAAAGCAGTCATTTGTGATCACTCTTTGGGTTCAGTCGGTCAACCAATTACAAATCCAACTAACAGTAGCCCTGTCCGGCCCCCATTTAACTAGTTTCTTTGCAAAAATGTCATGGGGAACTTTGTCAAAGGCCTTACTGAAATCGAGGTATGCTACATCCACAGCATTCCCTTCATCTATCAAGCTAGTAACTCTATCATAAAAAGAGATAAGATTAGTCTGGCATGACTTATTTTTGAGAAATCCATGTTGACTTTTAGTGATTACGGCATTGCTTTCTAAGTAATTACAAACTGACTGTTTAATGATATGCTGTAGGATCTTTCCGGCTGCTGATGTCAGGCTGACTGGGCGATAATTATTTGGGTCCTCTTTTTTCCCTTCTTGAAGATGGGGACAACATTTGCTCTCTTCCAGTCTGCTGGAACTTCTCCTGTCCTCCAAGATTTCTCAAAGATTATAGCAAGCAGTTCCGAAATGACCTCTGCTAGCTCTTTTAATATCCTAGGATGCATAATCTGTTGTTTTCTGTGGATCACTAATTTGTTTGTGTTTTTATACAACTCACTAAATATTTCCATAGCTTTAGTTCCAGGTTTTTCTAGTTTATATGTGGCTTTGTGCCAGTTTTGCTGCTTAGTGATTGTACTGGGTCTTATGGATACTCTCAAGACCGTGTCCCTAGTTTTACACAAACTTAAACCTAAATGGAGCAATTTGTACATTCATCCATTAAAGTAATACCTTCCATTCACATCACCATTACATTATTGCTGATCTTAAAAGGCCTCAGTTTCAAAAGTATCATGACCTCAAGTCACATTATCACTGATTTATCACTGTTTTTGTTTGATCAAAAAATCAAAAGAATCCAAAATTTAACAAAGTTTTTTCTGTTGCTTTATAGCAAAGATCTTAACCTTAGATTCTCCAGATTGGTACTTCAGTCCTCAGAATCTCTATTGATCATGTTGACAGAAACTTCTGGGAGTTAAAGACCAATATCTGGAGTGCCAAAGACTGAAAATCGCTGGTGTGTTAAACTTGCTTTAAGGAAAACAAAAACAAAAACATTTGTGACCAAACTTGCAATATTGTTTACAGTTGTGGTCACCTCACTTAAAAAAAATGATATTCTGAATATACAGCTGGAAGGAGAAGAATAATTAAATGATTATAATGCTACCAGAAATTATATACATAGGTGCAACTTGCATATATCTAAAAAGTAATTGGACAAATTCATAGAATATTGAAATGTCTCTTGTTATTTATTATGATCACTATAGGTTACCACCTGTGCTAGAAACCTTATGCATCTGAATGAAAGCTGCTAAGCAAACATGATTGTCATCTTTGTGGATTTCTCACAGACAACTGGTTGGCCATTGTGTGAACAGTATACATGACTAGATAGGCTTTTTGTCCAATGAAGCACATCTCTCATTATGTTCATATGACTGGTATATGCTAGCAGAATAAAAACATTAATTTAAAACATGTGACATGTTTATGGAAGAGGAGGATAAGAAATCAATATAATGCTTTTTTGGCGGGGGGACACTCAGAGTTCTTATGATAAAATCAAAGAGTGGGAAATGACAATAAAGGTCATCAAGTGGAATCCTCTAATACCAGTAGTCTTATAGTACAGAACCTCTGATGAGTGACAATTTTATATAATATGCCAAATTTATCCTTAAAAATGAGACAAATCAGCCAGCTCTGAGTATACATGTGGCTTCTCCAAGCTTTATTTTCTTTTGCTGTTTGACTTTGTTCCACAAGTGTATTCTTTCTCCATTTATTGTTGTTGATAGCTTCCCTTATTGTATTATCTTTCTCCAGGTAAAATGTCACCTCCTTCAAAGAAGTTCAGAGCTTGCTTTTTCTCCCTTCATCACAATCTAGTAAGATCCTAACTGCAGTGATCCATGACTTAAAGATCATAAGGTGATTGATGGGTGCCCACCAGCTTGATAATGACATGGCTTGAAATGAAAATACAATTCATCTGGTGTGACAAATAGACTGATCCCTGAAGTCTCTGAAGTGTCAGTGTGAATGCCAAATCCAGAGGAAAATAGTAATACCAGTGATTATGGTTCACTGTTTGCCAAAGTAAAATTTAGTCTTGGAAGCAACATTATTTATCACCATCCACAAATATTTTCTTGATATACCTGTGTAGCTTCTGTGCTCAGAATTCATTGCCAGCCAAGAGAGACTGAACTTAGAAGTTAGTATATCTACTCCTAAAAGTTAATGAGCAGCCTAGGGAGTTATGATTTACTGTCAGTCCACCTAGAAATGTCAATAGCCCAGCCTACATAGAAGGAAGCTTCAGTGGATCAGATTGGTGAACTTTTCACGTTACCATCCACGAGACAGCAAACAGAAATTAGTCTATAAATAATTGATTTTTTTTTTAAAAAAATGTTACAGCATTTCAAAAGCTATTTCATTCTTGAACTCATTCTCTTCAAGCAGTAAATATAGCTGTAGCACACACAACCCTCCCTGGATCGGGTGGCTGTGCAAGGTTCGAAGTACAAGATGGTGGGAGGCAAGAATCAAGCCAGTTCTGGTCTTTGAAGATGCAGTTTATTAAGCAAAGAAGCAAAAAGAAAAATGAAAGGCACACAAGCATACATATACTCTGACTCTGCTAGAAAGGCAAAGCAGGTGACGGAGCAGCATTCTCTTTTGGATAATACAAGACAGTCGTAGACACACCTCACATTTTTTATAAAGTTTGAAGAACTGTAGAACACAATATAAGCAGCTCAGACATTTATATTTCCCCCCGTTACTCACAGATATTAGGACATCACAAAGGAAAAGACTAATAAATTGCAGGTATTAAGTGAATACTCTAGTCAGAGCAATGTAGTGAACTAAAATGTGTGAGTGTGTAACACAGGGCCTACCCAGAAGGCCTCGGGTCCAACACTCCACCTCCAGAATGGTCAAGGAATGTGTGCTGCATGTTACAATCTCTTCTTACCCCAGAGGGGGCGGATCTTCTTTGCCCTGCTCATGGCCACTGGGGCGGGTGGCAGAAGACAAAGGGGCTAGGCCATCAGATGGACATTCAGATTACAACACCAGCAAATTAATTCAAAACAAAAAAGCAACGTTAGAGCGACGGCTATCATTTGCTTCCACCACTCACTGATTCCTTGAAACCATGCTGCGACAGGGTCAAATATAGACTCATCTTCCAAGTGATGGATGAGCGATGTTTGGACATAAATGGCTTCCACGCTATGATTAAGCAAGCTCTGTTGGTCGGGTAGATATACACAGCATTCTGTTTTCAGCACGGCACAGACACCTCCAGTGGAGGCTGTGAGCATGTCCAAGGCTAAACAGTTTTGTAAAACTGCAGTGTGCTTACTGGTCATCTCTACACCAATGGCGGCTAGAGTCTTGGCCATGTTATTCAAGGCTACCTCCATTGCTATACCAAATATGTTTACCTTGTACATAACTGCTACCACTCCCCCACCGGGCAGCAAAGCCCATCTGTAGTCTGCCGGGCTGAAAACACTTCACTGCCACCGGACTTGCCAAGTCCGGTAATTGGCCACATGTATGCTCTGCAGAGTGGGGGCGAACCAGTGGGGTCCTCAGAGTAAACCAAGGGAACAATGACCGATCCACCTGGGAAGCAGCCAGGGCCAGGCCTTGTGTCCACAAATCCAGTAACTACCATTAGGTGCCACCCAATTAAGCCCTGAGCGCTCCCACCAGTTAGTACAGATCCAGCCCTGGGTATCATTAGCTGGGCAAATATCAACAGTTTGACATCCTTTACTAAAACCCAACACTCTTTGGAACTGAGCAGCCAGACGGCCATGTGTCCGCTGCTCCCAACACACACACAGCTCCTGAGGGGTGTAGACTCTCAGTGGGGTGATCCAACCAACTCCGTCATAGAGCTGCTTGATTTCGCCTCTGAGACGGGTGGTCCAGTCAGTCTTATGTGTCCCTATTTGCTGAGCATGAGCCTTGGTGGCCCTAACATCAAACCAGCAGACACAAGCCGCTGCCAGCTGCAGGAGAGGCACTGAGGAGAGTGAGATTTGCATAGTCTTAGTATCATTCAGATAGCGGTAAAAGGCACATAATAAGTCCTCATCAAAGTCAATCACAATACGTGGAAAACCAGCGGCATGATGCGGCATAGCTGAGCAGATCCAGCAGTCATAAGCAGGCTGACAGCATACTGTAACCACTGCCCGGACCCACTGTCCCCGTTCACCAGTCTCATTGAGGTCTGGGGCATCCATATGATTGAGCGAGCTCAACATGACTCTTATATCCCAAACCTGCTGGCCAATAGCGGGTCCCAGCATGCTCAACAAAGTCCCCTTGTAGGACACAGGGGCATTTCAGAGCAGCTTCTTCTGCATGTCAGTGGTAAACCGGACCTTGTCCGGTCCATGGAAGGCATTCCCATAGCAAGCCACTAACATCCCCAGTTCGTGCAGTTGAGACTGAGCTTCCCCCAGAGTTTACCAGGTACGGCTCAGGCCATCCACTTCCATACTGTTTGGCCACGCTTGTTACATGGTGAAAATGAGCCAGTCCATGAGGCTATGGATGCCCTACACAATGTGGGCTGCATGTAGCAATTGCTGCAAAGTTGGTTGGCTGGTGAGTCCACTCAGCTTTTGCTTCTCCTCTCCTGTCAGCTGCACAGAATCGTCCCGAGGGTCCCATATCCGATCTAGCCAGGTTAACAAATCCTCGTTCTTCCACTACTGGTATTGCTGCTGGAAGGCAAGCAATTCCTGGGCGGAATAATCCTGAACTGTTTGGGTATTATCCACCATGGGATTGTTCTGTCTGGCTACCTGCTGGTAGCAGATCTTATCTACGATCAGGGGACGGAGCTCTGTTTTCCCTCTGTTTCTCGTCTTGTCTTCCACTCCTGAGTCCCCTTCCGACTCAATCTTGAACTCACTTTCCTCATCGTCTGCCCAGTCCCACAGATCCCAATGTGCTGGGTCCCAATCTGGCTTCATGATGACACTCCGTACCTGGGCTCGCCATGGGCACTTCCTCCCACTGCACCGGATGAGATGGATGGCCAGCTCCTCTGCCTTCTGTTCCCATTTTGCATCAGCACATACTTGCAGCACTGTTCCACTCAACACTCGCAAGTCCCTCTCAGTATCCAATTCAGCCTGAAGCTCCCCACAGCTTTCCTTGAGACTCTCCTCCAGCTGCGAGATGGTCTGCAATGCCATCAGGAGCAGCCAAGCCAGTGGCGCAGCCTGGCGTTTCCCAGCAGCAGATAATCGATCCAGCTGCAGGGACTCCAGAGCGCTCTCTAGACCAACTGGGGTGCACTCCCTCTCGAGTGCCAGCCAGGCAACAGGTCCCCCAGGACCACTAACTTCTGAGCTACTGTGCCCCATGGTGCTTGGGGGCCCAACCTGGTAGCTGCTGACCCACACGAAGCTTTCCAAGCTTTCCAGGCATCCTCTTCTTCCAGAGCCTGAGCATGACCTCGCACCAGCACTCGTAACCTACTCCTGGTACCAAGTGTATCACACATGACTCTCTCTGGATTGGGTGGCTGTGCAAGGTTCGAAGTATGAGATGCTGGGAGGCAAGAACCAAGTCAGTTCTGGTCTTTGAGGATGCAGCTTATTAAACAAAGAAAAGAAAAGAAAAATGAAAGGCACACAAGCATACATATACCCTGACTCCGTTGGAAAGGCAAAGCAGGCGACGGAGCAGCGTTCTCTTTGTTTCAATAGATTATATAGGCTTTTCATAGGTGAATAGCAAAACAGATTGCCCATCCATCAACCCGCCATGCCGAGATGGGAGGAGGAGCTATCCCCCCTTGTCTGCCGATTACAGTACCTGCCCAAGACAGCAGCAGATGGTCCCTAATCAGACTTCACTCTCCCCTCCCCGTAATGGACAGTGTGGGGAGTGAACTACCCCTCATTAACATTCCTTGACTATTGTCACAGATCTGCAACATGCAGGGCAACCTGACCTAGCAACACAGCAGCATGAGCTAACCCACAAATATGCTTGTTAGTGTGAAGGCAAGCTGAACTAAAATGTGTGGGTGTGTAACACAGGGCCTACCCAGAGGACCTCGGGCCCAACAATAGCAGAAGCCTTTTGAATAATACAAGACAATCATAGACACCCCTCAATTTTTTTTATAAAGTTTGAAGAACTGTGAAACCCAATATAAGCAACTCAGACATTCATATTTCACTCTGTTACTCACAGATATTAGTATATTAGCATATCACAAAGGAAAAGATATTAAGTGAATACTCTAGTCTGAGCAACGTAGTGGTGGTTTGAGTGTTGGAGTGTTGGACTACAACCCTGAAGAACAGACTTCAGTTCTCCACTCAACCATGGAAACCCAATGGGCAACCTTGGACACATCACACACTCTCAGCCCCAGAAAACCCCACAATAAATTTGCTTTAGGGTCATCTTATGTTAGAAACAAGTTGAAAGCATACAACAACAAAAGTTACAATTACAGCAAAGTAGAGATGGGAAACTCCATTTCAAACACTGCTCATGTTGTGTTTATATGTGTCTGAGGGGGCGCCTCTCTGTCCCACAGACTTCTGTTATCAACACCAGTAAGTTATAGGAAGGAAAAATGATTTTTAAATGTATTTATATTCAAAATATCGTCTTCTGAAAAACCTTGAACAGAACTGAACTGTGCTTTTGGAATGCCTGGAAAGTGATGCACTGTGGCTTGCTCCTGAATACAGAGTTATGTCATGTGGTTGGACTGTGCATGGGACCCCCAGTAATTTATGTCTGAACTCAATCTGAGATTATCTCAAATCTACAAAGTGGCCAAACATCAGTCTTCAGATACATTTTCCCTTTTTTAGGTATGATGGTAAATCAGGATGGAAAGCATAGTGTAGCAGTCAGATGAGTTTCTTAATTTAACTAATGAATGATCAAATGATAATGATCATATGATAATGATGGTAGTATAATGACAGCTTAATTGAGAGGAGTGAGTTTTTGCTTTATTCTACCTGCAGCCTAGCTGTAAGAACCAAGGGTACAGCATAAAGAAGTAGGGTAGGAGTGTGCAAAACATGGCCTGCATACTACATAAGCCCCTCTGGGCCATTCTTGATGACGGCAAGACCCTCAACATTCTCCCTAATTATTATTTTTTTAAAATATTTTCAATGTACTGTTTTAAAAATATCCTTTCCATACATAAAATAGTGGAGGGGAAAAAAAAATCTGTAACAAAATTCCTTCTGCATCCTTAGGAACATGTGAAGTAATTCAGCTTTCTATCTGCCTGTCTGTCTATCTGCATATACATTAGCCCATCCACGTTTGCCAGAGTTGGAGGCACAAAACTCTTCCAAAAGAGGAAAAATCACAAATAACTCCCACCTATGTGATTCCTTTCTAGAGGTCAATCTCCCATTCCTTTGCTTCTGACTCCAGTGTTGCAGGATGGAAAAGAAAAAAGACATTAACAAGGACTTACCAATACTTTCCCCTCAAAGACAGAAGAGAACAGTTCTTCTCTTCCAGATACTTCTGGTGGCCATCTTGAAAAGGAAGGGGTAGGAGCAAAGAGAGCACCTGATCAATCAGCAGCCATTACATAGAAGAAGGTTCAACCACATGGGAGAGAGGGTACACCTCCAGCAGTGGGAGGGGAGCTTTACTTATCCAAAAAAGGGGGAAAAAACATCAATTTTAAACACAAGCTTGGCAAGCCTGGCATGCTTGCATGAGGAATTCAAGGGAAGGGAGCGGGAAAATGAGGGGAGGGAAGGCAAGTAGATGCCTTGCAAATAATCAAATTTGTGAAGGTCAAACCCACAAATGTAGAGAGAGGACTATAGATAGTATGGTGGTGGGTGGTGGTGTGAGGAGTGTACTTTTTCAAGACCAATGAGGACTTTTAAGCATTGGCATTTGTCTACCCCCACGTAGGATCTGACAAGAGAATGCTCTACTATCATACCATGAGTTTAACTAGGGAGAATATGCCTCCCTTCCCATGAATAATGCTATTTCTGATTAAGGCATATAATTATTTGGACGGGTACTTGAAAGTTCCATCTCATGATGCTAGGAGTCTTCCCTTTGCTGACAGGTTGTTGGGCCTTTCCCATCTGCATCTTAATGTGCTTGAGTCAGCTTCTGATGCTTGAGCCTTACATTTTAGCCATCTCTGTTTGTTGCTTGCAGTGAAGATAGAAATTAAGCATGAGATTTGCTTCTGTGCCAAAGTAGTCCAAAATAATTTTCTAGCTGATTGATGGGCTCTCATATTGTCTGTCTTCCATTTCAGGGATGGCCTCTATAGTAGTAGCATTACTGCTTCTGTATCCTGCCTGTGTTTGAACTTCAGGAGGTAATAGAGCTCCCCTCACACTGATGCTGTCTTCTTCCCATGACTTCCATCATGAATCTTCAGAGATCTTACTAGGGTGAAAATAAATCAGTCTGCCTTCCTCCAAGAAGTGTCATTTGAGTTTGCATTATTGCTGCACAGATAACTCATATTAGTTTAACTTAAACTATTCTCGGGGCGTCGTAATAGTAACCACTTGCTGCAAATATCTATGGGAAGATATCTGTATCACACAGGCAGAGCATATCCACCTTCCTGCATGTTCAACCCGTCAAATGTCTGTGTGCCCAGGCACAAAAGAAAGCCATTTAGGGGCTGGAGGAGGTTGAGGAGAGAAAAGAGTTTGACATCATCCTGCTGGATGTCTGGAGTTCCTCCACTAGGTCCAAGATGATACTTGTTCTTTCCTGTGTCTGGCTGCAATTGGCTATGGGAACACAAATAGCTGCTGTCTGGTCACCCTACCCCATCCTCCTGACTACAAAATTGCAATAGGATAGCCAATTGACATGCAGGTGGCATGAAGAGGCAATCTTTACAGATGGAGGTGCTGAATACCTCCTCCCCACAACAACCAAAAAAAGTACAAATGCAGATGTAGTTTGCCATTATGCCTGTATATTTCACCAGTAGGATTCTACCATATACAAATTTAATGAATGAATGAATCAAATGGAAATGAAAATTAGAAGCTTGCTTTCCCAACCAAAGAGGCAATAGAATGTCACTGACTGATTTGTTTTGTAATATGAATTAAACATGCAGTATAATAATAATGCATGTGTGTCATGAATTAAATAAGGGTACTTGTTGGCAGGCACAGGCACAGACAAAAACTAGAAAGATAGCTTTTAAAAACCATTCACAAAGAGAAACCAAACTGGACAGCAGACATCAGCAACAACTATGGGCAATATGAGTGCATAGGAGGTGGAAATAAGAGTTCACTAGGAAAACACACACAAAAATCATGGACTGCTGCTCAAATTAATAGATCAAGAATGAGAACAGAGGATCAAACTAGGTAAGTCAACAGGATGAGAAGTTGAGAAATTAAAAGAAAGACTCAGAGACACTGAATTCAGATGATAATCAACAATTGCCTGCACTATACATTTACCACAAATCTTTCAACGACCTGCTACTTAGAGCAAAACATACTAAACAAATGAAGAAATGCAGGAGATAATTCTCTGATTTTAATGAGCCAGCACAATCCCTCCACATAAGCACTGTAACTGTAGAGTGCCTGACTTTTTTTCCCATTTTTTTTTCTTCTAGACCTCCAATACAATCTGAATCTATTCAGACTATGTTATGCCATTTCAGAATCAATTAGGACAATCTGGTGTTGGTACAAATTAGTATAAATTATCCTGATTTGATTTGAGATTTGACTGACTCCACTGTGTAGCCTTATTGAAAGCTTTGCACAGTCACTGTTTCCTTTTTTTTTAAAAAAAAATATTTTTATTAATAATTTCTAAATAACAGCAAAACACTAAACACGCTACACTAATAACACTAGAACACTAAAAATGCTACAAACACATAAAAGAAAAAGAAAAAAATATAAAGGCAACATGAGACATATGAATGAGAAATTTAAAAGTAGAGGGGAAAAAAAGGAAAATAAAGAGAAAAGAATCAATTTCCACCATTCCTTTAAATGGATTATAACAACTACATTGATTCAAGCATCTCAAAGATAATATCCAACATTTATTTGCTTCCCCTTCCCCATTTCTGCTTATCAAAATAACACACACACACACACAAATTTTTTTTCTTCCAAAGATTAACATATTTAGCATGGTATCTCTCTATTACTTTCTCTCACATTCCATTACATATTACTTTTACATGGTAAATGATATTACATGATAGATAACATTAATTTTAAGTGCTACTTGCTGACTTGATTATGTAACATTTTCAGCAGCTGAAACTGGAGATCTAATCCTACAGATTAAATCAATTTGGTTTCACTCAACCATCAAAGTAGTTTGATTAGAAATCATTTTCAGATTAAATTCCCCCTTCGCCCCTCGCAAGATGTAATCCCTCTTTCACAAACAAAAACTTCTTGACCAGACATCTTCTCCAGTGGAGTACCTGCTTCCTCCATTGGCTCAACTTGATTTTTTGATTCCATATTATTTTCAACTTCCTTCACTTCTGTTACCCTGATTTCTGGGGGTCCTGTGAGGGACATCTCAATGCTCTCCAAATTATACAAGTTGGGGAAATTAGTCAAAGAGCACAAGCTAGCACTGTGAGAGGCAGGGCAACGAAGCGAGATCTTTTACCCAGCATCTACGGGGTCAGGCCGAGTCAAGGAGCAAACAGAAGTGAAATAATAATTGTTGTTTTTATTAAAATACTATCAAACAAATGTATGCAGCACACTCACACAGATAACTAGAGAAATAAAGGTTGGAGTGGGATAGAGGGATTTTTAGAGGAGGTTTTTGGTATGGGAAATACTGCACCTGTCCTGAAGCCCTGGACATAGAGTTTAGAAGATAGAGTTTGTGGATATGGAGGTTCTCAATACATGGGACTGAGGGGAAGGCTCACCAAGCAAAGTGGCAGCAAGGCGGTATAGAAATCGGAAGCGATCCGAGGAAGCTCTCAAAGTCAGGGGTTTTATAGGGGAAAATGTGGCCGCAGGCTAGTCTGTATTTGGGGAAAACAATGAGTTTTGGGCTGGAGACAAAGCCTTGGAAAGTCAGAATTTAGCATGATTGAATTAAGTCTGAATTGTCAATAGGGTAGCCAGTATGCAAATGCAGAGTGCTTGATGCTTGAGTATTCGGCTCGCCAAGCTGCCTGCTCAGGGCAGGGAGTTCTTTGTAAGTAGTGTGCATAATGTGTATAATGTGTATGTTATGGTTTTATTATATATTTGTATACGTAAAAATAAAGTATAAAAAAAAAGTAAGTAGTGTGCATACATAATGAGGTACTTGCCATGAGGTATCCTGAAGCTGCAGTTTGGCTATTTCTAGCCAACCTGTATTGATTGGGAATATTACAGCGATTAGCGACCGAGCCTGTTTGCGTGCTTGTCCGGGGGTCTCGCAAGCACGTGGGAAGGAATAGGTAAGGAAGGCCAAATTATTGATATCAAAATGATATCTGGTATCCCCCAAGGCCGGCTAGAAACTGCACTAACACTTCCATATTGCTAACTTCTGTGACCTCCCTTTTTATCTTACATATCCTTATAGGTCTTCCTTGATCTTGCTAATGTCATTCCTCAGGGCCTCTATCATATTCCTCTTCATGTTTAGGAGTCCCATACACAGCTCCATTGTATCCATTGTAAAAAGTCCTGAGAGAGTTCTTGGGAAAGTTTTGTATTTCATTCAATCTCACAATTTCAGAATTAACAGCTCACTTTTCTCTCATCTAACTCACATTTCTCTCATCTCATCAAATACCAACAGCAAAAGTCTTGTCAACATCAAATAGATAAAGTCTGTACTTTCTCATGCTGTGGTTTGCCTACGTTAAGATCCAGTACAGTCTTATAATAAGATGCCCTTCAGCCTACTCATGAGATAAAGGTGGTTAGATCCTTAACTATTTTGTTTTAAAGATGTCAACCCCTAATTTTCTAACATATTTGTCCCAATCTTGTGGGGAAACACACTCATTAGGCTATTGATTGCAGCAAAAAGGTGGCTGGAGTAGCTCCCTTGTTCCATTTTAGTTAGAAGAATTGTTAACTTTCATAACTCCAAAGGTTTATTTAAGAGTTTTCTTTTTAAAAAGACTGGTTTCCAGTATAGGGTTGTCAGATCCTCAGATCCAAACTGCTGCATTTCACGTTGAGGTCAAAATATGTCACTCCTTCAGTCCTTCCTAAACATGATGTATTCACTCTAAAGTAAACACAAGTAATTCTGGACCTTAGTGAATGGTTCTCTTTTACCTCTTTAATCCAAAGGAGTTTCTGCAGCCATAGATCCTTCTGGTTGCACTTATGACATGAAAGATCTCCTTGCTGCAAAACTTCAGCCAGGAGCATCTACCCACTGCTTGAAAACACTGGAGCTTTTTGCTGAACAGGTATACCTTAGTAAGTTATCACATAATTATAAATTTTGAACACATAACACCTCTTATTCCTAATCAGAAATCACTGATGCTTTAAACCCATATCTTGTAGTGGCAGAAAATTACAGTAGATCTTGGGGAGGGGAAAACACTGCTCAGTCAGTGCTCATCTGCAAAACATTTTAGTTGCTCATTCCAAGATAGGGTGATCAAAGTGATATCCAAAGGAGACTTCTTACTATATTGTATGAACCTGCCTGGCCTACATTCACTTCAATAGCAGATTTTTATCCTTTGTGCAATTCCAAGGTGTGGACATTTGGATTTAGAATTCAGAACACAGTGAGGGCCAAAAGTTATTTTTTTACTATCCTCTGTTTGGCTAGCAGCCTAGGAGCTTGACCAGAATCTCTACATTCTGTTGTTGACTACATGTCAAGAGAGCTAAACACATCTGCCAATCTTGATCTTACACAGATTTTTATTTTTTTTATTTTTTGCAGTTTTCAGATGAGCTCATGCTATTAATTCACTCTTTCTTTCTTTCTTTCTTTCTTTCTTTCTTTCTTTCTTTCTTTCTTTCTTTCTTTCTTTCTTTCCAAGCTTGCAAAGGTATTGAATTTTCAGTCTCAAATCATGTTTGGTTCTAGGAAGGATGAACTGGGTTAATAATGGGGGATACAGAAAAAATGCTAACCATTTGTAAATATTAACAGCAGTGTGTAGTTGGCCAGACTTTGTGTTTCTTCCCATTAAAAGTCTAGTCAAGAAAAGGCCATTTAATCCATGCCTCCTACCTAATGGATCTTTCTCCAGTTCCTTTAGTTAAAGGTAGTCATTTGGCTTCTACACATTTGCCTACCAGGAAGGAGCAGAAACCTATCAGTTTCAGTGAACATTGGAATTTGTTGGACTATTTTTAAAATAATTTTGGCATTTTTAACCATAGCATGCCATAATAATTAACACATATAAATGAATGTCACTAACTTCAGTCTATTAAATGGTATAATTAAGTGGGATGTGTTAGCATTCATGCATGTCTGTTTCCACGCATGTGCACTGAAGGTGCACTAACCCCTAAGACTTCAATTCTAGAGACCTGGGGTGGAGATCTGAAAGCTGAAGAACTGAAACTTAGTGTCCTTGGGCACAACGCTAGCAACCTCTTAACAAATGCAATGTCAAACCTCCCTAAAAGTCTATAAATATACCTTACCATGACAATTTCCAAATGAATGGAAGAACTCCCAATGCCTCTGGAAGATACAAGAAAAAAATATACACACACACACACACACACACACTCCTGCACATACACGCACGCACACACATTTATATATATTGGCTGTTTAGAAGCAAGGATCTCTGAAACCTAGGTGTTTGCCATACAATTATTTGTGTTTCTGAGTCTGCAGCTGAAAGTCTATCATCTTTATCCATGAATTAGTATGATTAGGAGAATTTTGTATAAACTCTCACAATTATGATTTATTGGAAGATAGGATAGATGTGTAAGGTATTAATGTTAATAGTATTAATAGTAACCAGTGCAAAAGAGATGATATGGGGAAAAAAATCAAAATGTTGCAAGGAACTCATATCTCTGTTCTGAAGCTGTGAAATGCACAAATAAATGTTTTCCGAGACTGGATATAAACTAGAAGGAAAAAAAAACTGTCTGAGTGTTACAACCACTTACAGATTTTCTTGAAGAAAAACTAAAAAGAACAAGTGGGCAATTGTTTGACAAATTGAAAATAAATCTTCAGAGTGTGACTTGTTCATTCCAGCCAACATCAGTAGATGCCTGAAGAAAATGAACATGACACTGGAGCAAAAAGGAAAGATGGTTAACATGCTACGTGATGGGATTTCAAGCAAACCTGAGGTGGTTAATTTTGCAAAAAGAATATGTCTTTACCTGACTCTCAGTTTTGTGATGATATTCTTCTGACCAGTTTCAACAGACTTCAATTGAGTTTTGATATCTGGTTCACATATAAGAGAGGTGGATGGGAAGCCAAACCAAAATAGGATTTGAGTCAGCTGCATATATTGGAAGCAGGGATCAAGAAAGCAAGGAGAAATCACCTTACGTTAAATTCAAAACTATTTTTAATTACAGTTAACTAGAATTTCACATGACTGGACTCCTTGGTTCTCCACCCTAGACCACATATTGACCTAATGCTGGGACTGGTAGGAGTTTTGGTGTCCACATGACATCAACTTGTAATGCAGGGCTGAAGTTTTGATATTCCAACCCTGCCAAAGACAGAGACCCCCTGTTATTAAAGAACAAAAAGAAGTTAACTCAAACTCTGCTTACCCTGAAATGGATCTCACAACATCTACCCTACACAGTTGTGACAGAAATTTCAATAAAAAGGTGATATAAGCAGAAATATTATGTGACACACAAACTCTTGCAAGTATATTGTCAAGTTACCCATAGGAAAATTCTTTTCTAGAGACACTAACTATCCATAGCAATGACAGAGCCAGAGTTAGAAATTTTTCAGCTCTCTCTATGAGCAACACAACAGCAGCTTCTTATTTTTCAGACATCCAGTTATAATATAGTGGTAGGAGGACAAGATTTTATTCGTGATTTAACTTTGAGGTACATATGTGACAGGAAATCTTGGTTTAAATTATACATGATAGAAAAATAAGTTCTGGGACCTCTGTGGTGACTCTTAAGGGAGCATTAACACAAAAACTGAGCAAGTGTAAAATATTGAGCTTCAAACTTATTAGAATGTCCATTCCAGAACACCCTGTAGTCATGACTTTATCCAAGAATGGATTGGTGTGGCCTATCTCTGCTTTCTGAAATGCAATCTCTTCTCATTTGACATTTGCGCCCTATTTCACTATCTTTTGTTGCTTACTTTAGCATTTCAAATAATAGAGCATCTATGAATCCACGAACAATTAACCAAGCTATTAAACAGACATTTGTCAACATACTGTTCTTGTTTTCAAGAACAAAAGACATATAATCTTGTTCACAAAGTTAAAAATAAAAATTTTTTCCCCTCAGTATTTGCCTTAAATCATGAGGTGGTTTATCTTTCTCCATATTTTAAGAGTATATCCCAGTGTCATGTCAAACATGAAAGTAATTAGGAAAAAATAAAACAGTTTAGTGTAAAGTTCCTACAGATTTTTCAAAATAGTTTAGAACATATATCTGGCATGATAGAATGTCATTATCCCATTTTGACTCATCCCCAATTTTTTGTTTGATAATGAAGATGCCAAGGTAATATATGTATAAACGTATTTAAATATTATGGAAAGAAGGGAAGTAGTAGGGTGTGGTGAAAAGAGAACCACAGTATTTTGATTTCTGATCATAAAAACTAATTCTGCCATTTGCAGTATAAGCAAGTACAGTATGTGTGGTAATTTTAAATATGTATGTATTTATTAAATATATTCATTAAATATGGCGTCATATATCATATGATCTGGAAGTGGCAAACAATAAAATCATTTTAACCAATGCAAACATTATTATGCACTAAAAATGAACAGACTAAACTATATATGAAACAATTTGACAAGTTAAAACAAGATAGTTTAAATCAGAACATTTTAAAACAACTAAATACCATAATAGATTTGCAGATTTAGATAAAATCAGCTAGGACTCATGTTATATTTTTGTTGCTGAAATGGTCCAATGTCTTATACAAAAGCAGAATTAACTAAGATGATACTAGCAGTTTTGTTTTTATACCTTTTGCAATTATGGAAAATTTATAATCTCCCTCCTCCCCTTTTAAAATTGCATGCACATGCCAGATTGATATTTTTATTCTTCTAATCCATGATGATCTCTTTCTTAGTCAGTCCTCATCAGTTCAGACCCCCATCATCACATATGTGAGTTTTGAATTTTTGACTGCTACAGCACTCCTCAGATTTTTGTAGTGAATGAGCTTAATATTGTTCATACCTCAGTTCTCTGCTACTAACATACATTTAATGTATCTATATATTGTTATAAAATTAGCACTGTCACATTTGTTCTTAAATAATGACTACTTTTCTAACATGACATCTCTCTACCTTCACAGGGAACTGGGGGAAAGGGAGATTATTTCAATAACCAAGAAAAAGTAAAAACAAACAAACATATAATCTGAAATAATTAAATTCTTTTCAGTTTATCAATTAGGCTTAGAATTTTTATATTTTATAACAAATTGAATAATTTCCTCAGAATCCCTTCCTCAAAATATTTCAGGCACAGGCATTTCATCTAAGTTTTCTGTGAAAAATGAAAAAAAATATATTCTTTTCTTCAGTACCCTTCTCCTTCTTTATTAATCCTTTCATTCTGTTATCATCTTGTCATTTGATTAGTTAATTTCTTGGCTTTGAAATTTTTATAGAATCATTATTGATCTTGATGTTATTATGAGTTTAACATTTCTATCACTGGGCAAAGTTTCCTCTTTGGAATCAAAATGTATTGAACTGTTTTTGCTGTTTTCCTTTTACCTAAAAGTTAAATCTGATATCTAACTTTTAAATATTTCAAGTTATGCATCATAAACTACGTTATGAGTGGCAGTATTTAATATTAAATTCAATGTCATCTACTTTCTGTCCAATTTTAGGGCAAAGTCATTTGGAGCATCAAGAAAGTTTACATTTTCCATGACCAGAACAAACATTTATCCAGTCAGTATAGAGAAAACTGAGGTTGCCTATTGGATGTATGTGCCTTCAAGTTGCCTGTTGATTTCTGACAACTCAATTAATTTCATAGGATTTTCCAAGGCAAGGACAACAATATTTTTACTTTTGGGTTACTGTCTGATTTCATCATCAGTATCAAGACTAGCTTGAGCATTTCAGTCAAGGGGGAAAGGGTCAGCCTTCAATACTAAATCATGTCTGGATCTAGTATTTTCACCCACTGTGGTTCTATGGAGAAGTCTGACATTTCCCAGGTTTCTGATTGTTTGATACTACATTCCCTTTGACTTACAGACTGCCATGCCCTCCTCTGTGTCCTCCTCATCGTGCCTATAGAGCATAGATTACTTATTCTTGAAGGAACTAGTGAGCAATTTTAGCAATTTTCTTCCTGTGCTAGAAAGTCTTTTTAAACCATGTATTTTCTCAATGTGAGATTTATTCTGCACAAAATTCATACATAATTATTTCATGTGGAAAAAAAAACCTTTTTTTTCTGCACAGAAAATAATATTTCTGGGCAGAAATATGGGATGGTGTTATACATTGAAGTTATAGATCCAGAACAGAGAGTTAGGAATCCATAACAGTGCCATATTGAGCAATGCTATATTTTCACAATTGTGACACTGTTGCCTTGATCATAAATTGACACCAACCCATCTTAAAATCCAGAGAGCCATACTAAATAAAGTAGGTCTGTAGTGGAGTTGAGTGGGGCACTCCAGGATGATGTAGCCAGGCCCTTCCTACCCCAAAGCTGTGGTAAAATGAAGAGAGGCAACAGATTTGTGCTTCTTCTCATTGCATCATGATTGCGGGGTATGAGGAAGCTGACCACATCTTCTTGAAGTACTTCTATCAACTGCATCTCCATCATTCAGAGTGGCTTTCTGGAGTTTAAATTGGGTTTGGAGTATTGATTTCTTTTGTACTTCATAGCAATGTTCATGTAGCTATGAATGCAGTGCAGGACCTCAATCTTTGTTTCCTGTACAGAAAATGTTATTTTCAATGAAAAACAGCCACATGCAAATTTGGTATATAATAATTCCTGATTCCTGTTAGTCCAAGATTCTTCTTGACAAGATTCCTCATCACTCAAAAAACATGTTCTTGATGATTTTTTGAATACATTTGAATATTCTTTCTATCTCTGCTTCATAACATTCCATCTCTAGTATAGGATGACTGAACCTGAACTTGATCTTCGCTGGCTCTAGCCAGTTTTCCTCAAAGATTCAGTGTTTTGATTTTTTTTTTAAAATGTTAAGTGCCAATCCAATCTCATCCAATCCTGTAACAAGTGTAGCATCTCAATGTTGCAGAGGCCAATCTTACCACAAAAACATTTGTTACTGTGATCAATAACCCTCTCCCGGGGTCTACAATTTATTAAATTTTAATATCAAAATGATATCTCCACGTGGCTAAATTACAAGCCTCTCCACGTGTCTTAAAGGGTACAGTGGTATGAGCACGTAGGCAGGGGTGGCTAAACGGCTGATATTAGGAAAATCCCGGTCTGGCCAGTGACTTAATCTGTCACGTAGCCCCAAGGAGCCCCTAGACATGACAACCATTACGCACACAAAAAGATCCTCGGCCCAAAGATGATGGCTTAACAGGATCAGCACTCTTGACAATTGGCCTGTCAAGCCAGGGCAATTTCCATGCTGCTGAAGCCTTTGTCCAACCCTGGCTGAGTCAATTAAGCCCCATCAAAACCCATCAAGCTGGAGATGCCCATCGTTAAGGGCTTTGTTTTAGCCCTCCTCACTATTGTTTCCCAGGAAAAGATTAGCCCTCCAGGTACCTTTTCCCTTATAAACCCCCCCTGTTTCAAGCGGTTCCTCGGATTGCTGTCAGCTTCCTCTCCGCTTGCCGCTGCTCTGTTTCCCGAGCGTTTCCTCTCAGCCTCCATGTGCTGAGCCTCACTGCTCCCATTTCTCTATCTCCATTTCGGCTTCCCAGACATCTGGATCAGGTGGAGTATTACCCTGAAAACCCTCTCCAAAATCCCCTATCAATTTTCCTCCCTTTTTATTTTCTCTTAGGCTCTGTATGCATGAGTGCGAACGTGAGTAAGTGTGCAGTGACTGACTTTTTATAAAAATAAAATAAAAATCCTTTATTAGACCTTTTGTTTCAATTTTGGTCTGGCCTGACCTGGTATACATTGGGTTTTAAGATCCTGCTGAGTTACCCTGCCTCTCACTTTGCTAACTTGTGCTCAACTAATTTTCCATTCCCCATATTAAATATTTCAAGCATGGTGACAGCGACCCCTCTGAACTCAAACTAGCTGACTCAGTGACTGGGACCCAAAGAACCCCCAGAAATCAGGGTAACACATTCCCCAGTTCCTACCATATCTGAATCTCTCTTCTCTGTTTCACCGTATCAGCCACATTGAAGCACATTTGTTTTTTGCAACAATTCTGCGTGCCAGTCTAGCATGCAGGAAGACATCCATTTGGTTGAAGAGGATACAGTATCAGTTCATTCTCCCAGGTATAGCTCACTTCTAAGTGATTATTTCCCCTTTCTTCTTTCTCTATGGTGACCAAGGAGCTGTCATATTAGGACTGGGTTGGCAATATTACATACCCAAAGTTCTTGCCTTCAAACTTTTCTCACTTTCTTTAGATCAATAGCCTTGGCTTCAAGGTAATAAATTTATTCTCTCAGGGTCAGGGACTAATTGCATCAAGTACACATCCACAAGTTATACCTACTAGGGAGATAGTCATGTAACTGAAAGTCAGTTAAATAAATTAAGTCTCTCTCATACCTTGGCTGAGATTCTATCTTTCTAAGTGGGTTTATATCCATGGAAGTTCATGCTAAAATAAAAGCTAGTTAGGCCATTTCCACACTAGACTGTTATAGCCAGCCCCTCCCAAAACTGCAAACCCCAGAATTCCATAGGATGTTGCAAGTGGAATAATAGCACTGTAACAATCTAGTGGAGAAATGACCTTAGATTTGAAGGTGCTGCTACGTTCCATTTTTTTCTCTCCCTCCTTTCCTTCTTTTTATTTTCATCACTTGTTTTCACTGGGATTTTTTTTGTTGTTGTTTACCTGAAAAAAAAAAACTAATTTATTTACCATAAAAACATAGGGAAGATATTCTGTCCTTTCTTCATGCTTATTCAACCGGGCTCCTTTGCGTGCCTGTCCATAAGTACCAGCAAGACCTTTACTGGTCACAGCAGCCCTAGAAATCTGCTGGAAAGATATTCAGCCTTATTGGGCTACATTCAGAAACACATGTCATGGAGGTCAATAGAATGAGGGAGTCTGTCCTACCTCAGTTATTAGTCTGATGCTCTAGACTGACAAAAATGTATTTGAATTCATTCAAGACTATTCTACATGGTAAATACATAGGACTTGTTCAGTCATGTGGTTGTTGGATCAAGAATGGCCATGGACCAGGAGTGTTCATCTTGTCCATTAAAGGTTGTTGCTTTTGTGCAAGCTGATATAGTAGTAGTAGTAGTAATATGTTTAATCACTACTGAAACTTGCATTTTATGTTGTAAAAGTCCAAAGCAGAAGTGAAATGTAGTGAATTCAGCTGATTGGAAGCTGACCCATAAATGGCACTTAGAAGATTCTGCTAAGTCTTCTTTCTTTGTTTCTGTCTGTTTGTCTGTCACTTCTTATAAGATAAACTTCCCTTCTTCCTCTTCCTCTTCCTCTTCTTCTTCTTCTTCTTTTAAATTCAGTAATATGATATTATTTCAACTAATGCTATTCCTTTCACCCCTACAGACACAGATCATTCCATTTTCTCCCCTCAAAAATCTCCTCCCAAGTTCAGCAGTCTTAAACTAAACAAATAAATTGCTTAGCTTTGAGAGCTATCTTGCTCACAGAATTGATATTTTTATACAGGTCAAGAAAATCATTAATCAATAGATAATTTATGAATTAATTGCCAATTTAAAATGTGAATTCTGAAACCACATTTTAATTAGACTTCTACCCCTAGGGTGTTCAAGTCTGTCAAAACTTGAGTTACAAATGACCTACAAATGTCTACATTTCCATTAACTTGCTATGTGAATCTATCGTAGCAAATAGTTTCATAATTAACAGCACACTCATATGCATCTACTAAGGAGTAAGCTCCCCTTGCTTCAAAGGGACTTTGACTTCTCCCAATAATCTGTTTATAGCATTATGATCATATAGTACAATTCTACATTTGTCTACTATATGTTCTATTGGGTTCAATAATCATTACTCAGAGGATTGTGTGTATGCTGTTCTAGCCTAAATGTCTTTAAAGATGATCACAGGGGAATACCTAAACTTCAGTCAGCACAGTGTTCTATCAAGTTAAATGCAATGTTCACAGACAATATATGTCCTAAGGTATTTAATTTTTTTTTTTACTCTGTTCCTCAAGAATCAATTACATAATGACAGTGCAAACTTAACTTGGTTTTTTTTTTTAATAACTAGGCAAAATATTTTCCTGTCCTTTGGGCTAGGGGGTTATCAACACATGTGTAATTAGTAAGACTTCAATGAGTCAATGAAACAAGCAAGATGTGGAGAAAAAGAATATTAGTAAGTGCTAATCATGATGGATATATGTTATCACCAGGCGGTTTACACACATTTTCTGCTGCTTGGGGCTTCCTAGAGTATCTGATTGGCAGCTGTAGGCAAGAAATAGATAAACCCTTGGTCTTATCTCATAGGATTTGTCTTATACTCAGTTGTTTAAAATAAGATATATTTCATACAATTTTGTTTCACAAAAGGTGTTGTTCAGTGCTTTCTTTCACTATTGTTTTGTCTCTTCCTTCTTATATAATATTCAGAATGACTTTCTTTACTTTCTTGTTAAAATGACACTAGAGCATAGTTTCTGCCACAGTATTTACTGTCTTGTCACAAACCCCTTGAAACAGCCAATTGTCAAGGTCTAGCAGAAGATTTAAATGAGAGAAATCACAATATATCTGCATTTTTTCCCACTGTGAGAATTTGATCTTGGTCTGCTGTGACAGGCAGGACTGTAATAATGATGACTGACACAATTAAATCACTTTTTCTAAAGTAATCCCTCAAAGACTGGGGGTCCCATTGAAGTCAGAGATACAGTTTTAAACAAAGGGGTTGAAGATCATGATCAATGACAGTTTCAGCTCTAGGCAGTTTCTTTGGCTGTTTTTTTCCAACATGGGAAAACTTAAAATGATTTTCTATTTGTAGTTTGACTTGTCTCTTTCTAAGAACTAGTCCTCTGTTCATGAGTACAATATGGTGGGCTAAGGGGTCTTAATAATAAGGATCTTGTTGAAGCAGCTATATTTCAGTCAAGATAGATTTCCTTGCATTATTTATTACATGCTTCCATTATAGATTATAGCCTTCAAACTGAAGCTTGAAAAGTAAAGAGGAGGGTAACACTAAAGATGTGGGAATCAGATGAGAAACTTCATAGAACAGCAAAGTGTGAATTACATATAAGAAATGGGAAGAAAACCAACCATCTCAAGCATACAAATCACTTGATTGCTTATGTATGCTTTGAAATTAACAGAACTGAACAAAGTGGTATACTACAATACATTTTGGGATCAAACTTCCATAGATATCCATAGTTGGGTATTTGCCTCTTGAGGACATGCCTCTTGTTGTCTTTCTTTTCCTCAAGTGCCCTTGGTCAACTTCCTTGTGCTAACAGTTGTGTTAGTTGAAGATCTCAAGAATTCCTTATAGCTGAAGTGTTGACATCAGATACTTCAATGAATTTAATCATATAAATCACTTTGTATCACTTTGAAGGGGAAAAAAAGACAGAATATTATACATTTCATAGAAGCAGCATTTAGCAAACAGAACACCCTCAGACCTCCGAAGTACTCTTCCAATTGTACAAAACAGACTACAGTTTTCTTTGTAGATCACACTTGGGTATAAAGCCTGCAAACTGTGATAATTACTGGTGTTCCCCCTGAGGAAGAACTTCCAGTTCATTTAGAAAATTCCCTTTGAATGAAACTAGGTAACAGCTCTACTTCCAGGATTTATCAGTTTTGCCTACTCCAGAGAGAGAGACTCTTCACCTCCATGGAATTCCAAACATAGCATCAAGTGTTAGTGGCAAGGAGATGACATCTGTGGGATTACTTTACTAATCCTGCTTTAATGTTTTCTTTGGGATGTATTGGTTTTTTCTACTTATTTTGTTCTTCCAAGACCATTGTTGGCATATTTTCTAAATAATAAATAATTCATCTAACCTAGAGCAAACAAACAAAAAACTTTCATTGTATTGTATTGCGGTAAGAACTTTTAATGTTCAGTCAAACTCCAACATTCTGATAGCTGCAGGAAATGGCCACTCTTAAGGAACATGACTTTGATCAATACCTTATTTGAGCAGTACGAATATGGTATGATATGCTATGGTTCATCGTCTTTCCAACTTGCAGCTGGAAAAGAGGTGGACCCAAATTTGTCTGTTCCTTGGAATAAGATTGTGGATCCTGTGAAATGAATCGCAATACTCACCCACCCTAGGACTACAAGGTTACATAAGGGATGGGGTTCCTTGCCTTTAATAACTGTACAGAAGAGGGAATATCAGCAGGCATTCTTTGTCATACAAAATTCACCTGCTGAAATTCCCCATTTTACACAATCATTAAGAGACAGTGGTCCTGTCCTTTATTTTACCTGGCAGTCCTAACTCACAGCCATTTTACAGGTATCCAGTAACCAATACTATCCACATAAAATATAATTAAAATGGACCTGGATTTGTACTGGATAATTACAGTCTGAGGAAAATAAAAATGAAAAGTGGGAGGTTCCACAATTATTTAGAGCCTTTGTTTAAAGATGGAAAGGGGCATCATATAGCTAACATGTCATTTTTCTTTGAAAAATGCTGCAGAGTAGGGATTTATATTTGAGATTAGACATATGAGAGAAGGTCTTCACCTTTCTCAAACTTGTATATGTATCTTTGTAGTAGTGTTTCCTTCCCCTTTCTTTGCCTCTGTCCTTCCTTCTTTCTCTCTGCTTGCTTAATCTTCTTGCCCCCACAGCACTCTGGCTTTGAACTATTTCTCTCATTGGCACTAGGAAGTCTACCGAATTAGGGCATTTAGAAGTACCTTACTAGTTGCTTTACTGCTTTCACACAAATCTGTTAACCTAATACATTTAACATTATTTTCAGCCTCCACTAAATAGGTTTTTAAACATCATTGAAAACATTGATTAGACAAAGCCATCATTCACCTATTTTCTCAACAAAATTGACCCATTTTCTTCTTTCCTTTCTTTCTTTCCTAAAATGTATTCTAACACACATACACACACACAAAAACAACAACACCTGAGGCAGGAAAATGGTGAACCCATTAAACAAGAAGCATTTCAGAAAAGCTTTAACTCAAACAAAACTTTTAAAAACTATTTTTAGGTTAAATTTTCCCAATAATGGATAAAGTGCTTATGTAATGCAATATACAGTGACCTCATTCTAAAACACAATCAATTGCAGACAGAAGCCTCCTAGACTCAGTTTTTTGTTTAAGCTGTTTCTGCTGATTTCAGTGGAACACTCCCCAATAACATCCTGATTTTCTTTTATTACAATTGTGGTTTGCATTCACCAGTTTAAACACAGCATAGTCATATTTAAGATAACATTCATCTACTCACATAGTACTCAATGTATTTTTGGGTCTAACAGTTTGCTTATGGCAATTTGTTCTGTTACCCATATTAATATACTCATGATGTTATTCAACATGTAACTGGTGCAAATAGACTGTTATCGTCCCGTACACCCTCCCCCAGATTTGATATAGCTTAATTGGCAAAATATAACTTAATTGGCAATATGAGTTATTTAATATTAATATAAAATTAACCCTGATGTGCCTGTGAGGCCAGACTGGGCAGAGGAAAAATATTAGCTAAACAGATGTGCAGCAAATAAGTCAGAGATCCCCCCTAAGTGTAGTAGAGGCCATTGTCAGGATAATAACCAGGTAACTCTGGAGATAATAGGCTTAAACCAAGCTATAACATCCCTGCTGTCAAACAGTTGTGAAGGAAAGTGCTCATCAAACCACTGTTTGTTTCAGTCCTTCTCTGTAGAACCTGGACATTTGCTCACATTGTCCCCTCACCTGTCCACTATTATAGAGCTATTATGATAGTCATTAATCCCTTGTCACCTAACATTAAGATTGTCATTGTCCACTCTGCAACCTTCATTCTTTGTTCAAACAGCCATTTATACCCATGTCCTCCTAGCAGATTTTAGATATAAAAATACTTCATTTTGACCAGTCAGTTGTCGTACCTCAAATGCTGAACACCACTATGTTGCTCTCAATTCTGATTTGTGCTGCCCTTAGATGCAAGTTTCACTATTGTTAACTTTCTTCCTTTTCCATCAGTTTGCTCTTTTGTGAATGTGTGACTGTCTGAATCTTGCATGTATGTGTGATTCAGTCTTCCTCAATAAAATACAATTTAGTTTACTTTTGAGTCTTCGGACAGTTTTCCTTCAAGGACCCCTTAAACATTGGTGGAAAGATCCTGCTAGCTACCCCACCTCTTTCTGCCTTTTTAGTTAGAACCACTGTAATTAATTCCCCATTTTTTACACTAAATTGTGGGTACTACTGGAGGACCTCAAGGGGTCACCCAGCTTTTGAAGTAACAGGTTAACTCTGGCCCCTCAGCTATTTGTGACTGCAACTCCCATGAACCATTCCCATTGCCTATGCTGACCACAGCTGATGGGAACTGTAGGCCAAAATCCATCTGGGCAGATGCAAATTTTCATCTAGTCGGTACACATTTGCTATGGGGTTCTGTGGGTATTTATAGGCTTCAAGAAACCCACAGAAGCTCCTCAAGCCCATCATTTTTTTCTCCTAATGAAATCTTCATCATTTTGGTAAGCATGTTTTAGAAAAGGGCTCCTTTAGGTGTATTAGCTGCATATGAGAAAGAAATTGAATAACTGCTGCTTTGAGATTTGGTATTATTTGATCTATGAAAATACTTACCTGGACCTGCACAATGATGAACATTACTGGAGAGGGTAAAAATTTGATGGTCTCCATGGAAGAGATAGTGATGTATTTAAGTCTTTTACTCTAAGTCTCAAATCCCTACCTTCAAGTCTCAAATCAAGTCTCAAGTCCTTACAAGATGATTCAAGTCAAGTCTCAAGTATGGGAGTCAACTTTAGCAGGAAAAAAAAGGTGCTGGTGATATGTGTGTGTGGGAGGGTTAAGTTGAGAGTGAACAGGATTGGAACGCAGCCTTCAGCCATCAAAGAACAAGATAGCTCTTCTGAAGGAAACTGCTTTCCACTCTCCCATGGTTATAAAGGGTATTCTCAAGCAAGGGCAATTGGAAGAAAGCCCTCAGCCATCAAGGAATAGGTAAGACAAACTGAAGGAAACTGCTTCTGACTGAACAACCAGTTGGCTAGATGGGAAAGAGAAAGGAGAAGAAGGAGGAGGATTTCACATTAACATTTCAACCCCTAACCTTCCCCCCCAAACCCCGATGCAGAGACCACTCCTTGCCCACACTCACCAGAAAAAAAAAAAGTTGCAAAGCCCTGTTTTTCCCCTTTTAACTCTTTCTGCTCTTTTGCTTTCCTATAAACGGTTTCTGGGAAAAGGTGAGAAATGAAAGAGAGACAGAGAGGTGGAGATAAGGAAGATGTGTAGCTCTGATTGGGTCATCAGCATAACATTCCCTCACTGCTGACTGGAGAAAGCTTGGAGGGGGAGGGGGGAAGTCGATCACCAAAAAATATAAATCTCAAGTCGAGTTGAGTCCGTCCATCATTTATTGATGAGTGGAGTCTGAGTCAAGTTGTGGAAGAGACTTAAGTCTGACTTGCATTCGAGTTGATTGACTTGATTCTACATCACTGGGAAGAGACCAGGATGTGACTGTGATTGGTTCATGACACCAGATCATAACATGAACAAGGGCTGGGATTGTGCTGTCTGAAGCTAGCACACCCTGAATATGTGACATAATTTGATTCTAGTCTCATGTCCTGGAATAATTTTGGACTGATGAAAGAATAATTAAGATTATCCTGTGCCTAGAGGTGGCAAGTGTCATGGAAATCAGACTCTAGTAAGTTGTAACAATGACAAGTGAGTCATACTAGCCAGAACATATATGTGTAATGAAGAGGGCTCTCTACAACTGAAGGGTTGGTGAAGTAGCAAGCTCTCAACCATTCTGAAATCAATCATGTGAAACCAGCAGCCATAACAAATAAAGCAAAAAGAAGATGAGATGTATAATTTAGATCTAATCTTGGGTTCTTGAATCTTGTTACCATACCCTATCACCCTTTCTACAAGATATGCAATTTTCATAAATGGGACTTATTAATGACTGGAGAACACAATCAGGGTCATGCTGACTGGAGATATGTTTGGTGTCATGATGCTGAGAAAGTTCAGATATGAGTATGCAGAGAACACTGACACTGATCGGTTTGTGCCAATCCTTTCACCTCTTCAGGCTTCAGGCTTTGGATCACAATGGAAGACAAACTGCCCAGATAAAGCCATCAGAGACTATCCTTCAATCTTACCCTATGGAGATCTTCCCTATTCCTGACCAAACATTAAGAGATTGTCTTAGATCCCATCAATGTTTTGTCATTCCCTAGTTAAAGCAATCAGCCAATTTCAGACCCCTTTGACAGTCCCATGAGAAAGCCATTATGGCTTTGTCAATGCACCCTTTCAAGATATGAATTAGGGTATAAAAATCCTAGCTTTGAACCCCCAACCAATCGTAGTACATAGTCCAGACTGCCACTCCTCTGTGCTACCCTCAGATGTTATCTAAATCCCTCCACTGTGACCTTCTTCTTCAAGACTGATAACTATCACCCTTCTAACCCCTAATCTCTCTCTATCCAGCCTTTCTTGCTTCACGTTCCAATAGTTATGTATGATTCTTAGAAGTGTCTAATTTCTCATATGTTTGTCAATCCAAATAAAATAGTTTGTTTAATTTTAACTGGCATCCTATCCACAGTTAGTACTGGTATACATGGGTGAAAAGATCCTGCTTTTACCCTCCTCTTGCAGGCCTCCTTTGAGCTCTAATTCCTCCAAATTCTTAGAAGATGTTGGCACTCCAGGTGGACCTCAACATCCCCCACCTCTTAAGGTAACAACCTAAGTAACCTGAAAACACGCCAGTGTGGGCACCAGATTGATAGATGGCTGTCTGAGACAAAAGCTCCCATTAACTGCTGGGTAATTTCTGGTTATTTGGCCTGGGGACACAGGGTAACTTGTTTCTCAGTGTTTCCTATGCAAGAAGCCTTGGCTTTCTCTGTGCTTCTGTTTGTCTTGATGTAATGCTACAGAAGAAGGTAGTCTCTTCTCAGCATCCATCTGCTTTTGCTGAGGAAAGTTCACCTTATGTAGAATGTCTCCAAGGGCTGTGGCTGCCCATTCCTGACTGGCTTCTGGAAAGCAGCTGTCATCATCTGGAGCTGGAGGCCTTTCCAGGTCATAAACCTCTCAATCTGATTCCTCAGGGTGAGTTATAATAAAGATAAATTATCACAAGTTAAAGCTTTGAAATACCTTGTCATTGCTGAAAATTGAGAGATCTGACTTGAAATAAACAAATTTTTAAGAAAGCACTTTATATCCTTTTGAGTGTTTCTAGATTCATTTCTGTATTCAGCAGCTGAACGCAGCACAATAGGTTTACTGGCCCTCAGTGGGGTTTCAGCTATAAAAAAACAACATCTTTAAAAGTAGGTGAAAATTCCCTACAATTACATCCCCTTTCTATCCCATGCATATACACTTTGCAATTCTTAACAAGTCAAAGTTCATGAGCTTAGAATTTTATTTCTTCCCTGGGTATGTTCAAGGGCCATCTAACCTGAACACTCCTTTCCTATATATTATTTTAAACAATTAGCATTTTCATGTTCATTATTAGTTTTTTTTTTCATGCTTACAACAGTCCTTTCCACCCTAAGGCCCTTTTCAGTTTGGAATAATTTCAAACAATACGAGTAATAATAAAATAGTAAGAGTAATTTTAAAATGTTAAAAGACTAAAAACATATTAAATCATTTGATATCATTTAAAACCTGTCAAAAACATTTAAAATAATGTAAATGTCAACATATGTGCAAATTGGATAAAAACGAATAGGCCCAGAAGATTTTAATTTTAAGAAGACAATAGGTTTGGATTTGGTACCAGAATGACACCAGAGGTAGTGCCACTTGGCCCGTTAAGACCTGGACAGTCCATTATCAGGACTGCACAGCAGAGCATTTTCTCTCCTACGTCCTGTCACAGTGGGACACACGGAAGGGTCCCTCCAATATACCAGAGCTTATTCCTACAGTATATTGCCACCATTGGTAGGACACAGAGGAAGACTCTGTCAATATAACCCAATTCTTGGTTGAATGTATAAAACGAAATAGGTTCTTTCAAGAATCCAGGTTTAATTCTATTTAGAATTTTAAATGTTACCTCCAGCATCTTAATTCAGGTCAAGTATATTGGCAACAGGTGTGATTGGTGGTATATGGCCTTTTTAAGGTGTGCCAATCAGCAATGTAGCTGCTCCATTTTGGACTTCTGAGTCATCTTCATTGACTGTTCCACATAGAGAGCATTACAGTGACCTAATTGGGAAGTTATCAATGAATAGACCACTGTGGGTGTGCTATCCCTGTCCAGGAAGTCCACAACTGGCAGACTGGCCCCTAAGCATTCGAAGCCACATAGTTCACCTAGGCCTTCAGTGAGACAAATGGAACCAAGACTATGATGAATACTACTACTACTACTAGAATCATAGAATAATAGAATTGGAAGAGACCACAGAGGCCATCCAATCAAACCTGCTGCCATGCAGGAACACACATCAAAGCACTTCCAACCATTGGCCATCCAGCCTCTGTTTAAAAACCTCCAAAGAAGGAGACACCACCACATTCCCAGGCAGCATATTCCACTACCAGACAGCTTTGACCGTCAGGAAGTTCTTCCTGAGATTCAGGTGGAATCTATTTTCCTTTAATTTGAATCCATTGCTCCTTGTCCTATTTTCTGGAGCAGTAGAAAACAAGCCACTTTCCTCTTCGATATGCCATCCTTTCAAATATTTAAACATGGCTATCATGTCCCCTCTTAACCTTCTCTTCTGCAGACTAAACATCCCCAGCTCCCTAAACCGCTCCTCACTGGGCAGGGCTTACAGACATTCCACCATTTTGGTTTCCTGCCTCTGAATACATTCCAGCTTGTCAATATCCTTCTTGTAATGAGATGCCCAGAACTGGACACAGTATTCTAGATGAGGTCCTACCAAAGCAGAATAGAGTGGTAATATTACTTTCCTTGATCTAGACACCATACTCCTATTGATGTAACAAAGAATTGTGTTGGCTTTCTTGACTACTGCATCACACTGCTGACTCATGTTCAGATTGTGGTCTACTAAGACTCCTTAGTAGACTTCCTTTCACAAGTACTGTTGTCCAACCGGGTGTCTCCCATTCTATATTTATGCATTTCATTTTTTCTGCCTAGGTGTAGGACCTTACATTTCTCTCTCTTGAAATTAATTTTGTTAGCCTTGGTCCAGCTCTCAAACCTGTCAGGGTCATTTTGAATTTTGATCCTGTCCTCTGGGGTATTAGCAACCCCTCCAGATTTGGCATCATCTGTAAATTTAATCACCATGCTTTCTATTCCTTCCTCCAAGTTATAAATAAATATGTTTAATAGCACTGGGCCCAGGACAGAACCCTGTGACACCCCACTGGTCACTTCTCTACAGGATGAAAAGCAGCCATTGGTGACTACCCTTTGGGATTGGTCAGTCAACCAATTACAAATCCACCTGACAGTAGCTGTGCCTAGCCCACATTTTACTAGCTTCTTTTATATTATTATTATTATTATTATTATTATTATTATTATTATTATTATTACTGCTACTACTACTACTATTGGATTCAGATATCATATTTTGCTGTCAAATGTCTTCCGGCAGGTCATTCCACAGTCTAGGGGCTGCCAATGAGAAAATCCTTTGGGTGACTGTTGCCAGTCTAGTCCTGGCTGGCTTAGGTAAATGGCCCCCACAGGATCTGAATGTATATATCTTGCAGGTAACTTGGACTTAAAACATGTAGAGCTTTAAAGGTAAGAACCAACAGTTTGCACTTTGTTTGGAAACTAATTGGCAGCCGGTGGAGTGATTTTAATTTTGGTGTGATATACTCACTCTTCACTGTACCTGTAATCAATCTGGCTGCCATATTTTGGACCAGATGGAGTTTCCAAACTTGGTACAAATTTAGTCCAATGTGCAGCACATTGCAGAAGTTCAGCCTTGAAGTTACCGGTGCATGCACTACCATCTTTAGGTTTCCAATTCCAGGAAGGGGTGCAGTTGGCATATCAGCTGAAGTTGATAACAAACACTCTTGACTGTTTCATCTATCTGACTTGACTTTTGGAGGAATGGATCCAGAAGCACTCCCAAGCTGTGAACACAGTCTTTCAAGGGAAGTGTGACCCCATCCGCAACTGGTTGACACTCTTCCAACTCCAGATGATGACCCTTAATAGTAAACAGCTCTGTCTTATCTGGATTCAGTTTCAATTTGTTTTTCCTCATCCTGACTATTACCTCCTTCAAGCATTCATTCAGAGGAGATAGACTATCCTTAGCAGAAGCTGTTTTTGAAGACATGGAAAAATATTTTTTAGGTGTTATCAGTGTACTGATAGCACACAGCCCTATGCTTCCAGATGATCTCTCTCTATGGTTTCATGTTGATGTTAAAAAGCTGTGGTGATAGAATGGCACCTTGTGGTATGCCGTATAACAGCTCCTTTTTTTTTTTTTTGAAGAGCTGCTATCCCCAAGTACCACCATCTGCAACCTATCTGAGAGACCACTGCAACACAGTGCCTCTGATTCCCAACCCCCAGGTGTTCTAGAAGGATACCATGGTTTGATGGTACTGAATGCTACTGAGTAGTCTAAAAGCATCAACAGGGACACACTCCACCTGTTGATACTAAGGCAAAGATAATTCATTAAAGCAACCATAGCAGTCAACTCCATGTCCTGCTCTGAAGCCAGTTTGAATTGGGTCAAGGAAGCATTTGTCATACAACACCACCTGGAGTTGGAAGCCAACTGCCTTCTCAATCACCTTGCCCATAAAAGGAAAATTAGATACCAGTCTATAATTACTAAGGCCCAGGGGTCCAGGGAGGACTTTTTCAGAAGTGGTCTAACTACTGCCTCTTTTAAACAAGGTGGAAAGTTCCCCTCCCTGAGAGATGCATTAATAATCTCAAGTCTAATTGCATCTCCTCCCTGGACAACCAAGATGGACAGCAATTGAGAAAGCAAGTTATTTTCCTTACTTGCCTCAGCAGCTTGTCCACATCAGCAATACTCACCAATTGAAACTGATCCAGTATATAATACTACCACTACTACTACTACTTGTAACAACAACAACAATAATAATTTTATTTCTTACTCACCTCTTCCTCAAGGCAACTATCCACAGAGTTGCATTCACCTGCTCCCTCAGGATAGTGCAACTCTATCCAATGCAGATGGCCTACTCAGTTCCTAGATTCAGTCCCTTAATTATCCAGGTTCTGTTACAGAACCTACACAGTCTCCCCTGTCTCATATGAATAAAGACAAGTAGAGATGAACTTTCCCCAGAAGCTTCATATAGATGCTAAACACCATAAGAGATCAGATGGAATTCCGTGGCACTTCTCTCCACCAGTACAACAGCTAGGATAGAACAAGAATTTCCCAATGCCTCTCCCTGGAATCAGACTCACAGATAGCAATGAAACCACTGTGACATACCGCTCTGTTTCTATTCAACAGAGGTTGTCAAGTAGGATAGGTCATTCTGATTTTAAACCAGTGTCTGTCATTAGTAATGGACTGAGTGAGGGCAAATAAATTGAAACTTAAACCAGACAAGACAGAGGTACTCTTGGTCAGTTGGAAGGCAGATTAGGAAACAGAGATTCAGCATGTGGTAGGTGGTACTCCATTCTCCCTGAAGACACAGGTTCACAGTTTGGGTTTACTCCTCGATTCAGCTTTGAACCTGGAGGCCCAGGTTGCTGTAGTGGCCAGAAGTGCTTCTCCATATTTAAAGCTTGTGCTCCAACTCTGCCCATTCCTTGAGACATCATATCTGGCCATGGCGGTACGTGCCTTAGTTACATCCTACTGTAACATGGTCTATTTGGGGCTGCCTTTGAAGAGTGTTCAGAAACTTCATTTAGTTCAAAGAGCTGCAGCCAGACCGTTAAGTGGGGCAAGTTTTAAAAACCATACCCTCACCCCTGTCGAAACAGCTCCACTAGTTGCCAGTTTGTTCCTGAGCACAATTCAAAGTGCTGATTATGACCTGTATGGCTCAGGTCCAGGCTACTTGACAGACCACATCTCTCTATATGAGCTGGGCCAGGCTCTGAGATCATCAGGAAAGGCCCTTGTCTTAGTACCACCACTGTTAGCAGGCCTTACACCCCTACTCCATGATATGGTTTAATATTATTTAACTAATAACTTTTAATATCATTGCAGCTATGGCTGCAACACTATGCTGGCAAAAGAGGACTGGCTGAGCATGTGCTATGGAAAAGTAGGTCAAATCGGGACCTGAGGGCATAGACAGGTCATAGGTATTTTCCATGCGAAAGAGGGCCTGGAGCATTGCACGATTGTGAGGAGCAATCTACATAACACACTCACAATCATGTGATACTCCAGGGGACAGCACGCGCAGATCACACACTTTCCATTTTCGGCTAGAAAATGTGTGTGATCGTGCATTGCTCCCAGGCCCCAAGCACACTTACCTGGCATGCAGAGTCTCCAGAGCCATGCCGGTTGTGCTTCCAATACAACTGTGTAGATATTTAACTCCTCTTTCCCTGAAAGCCCAGTAGCAGAAGTGAATAGGCAAATGGTTGTGTCTAGCTCAGAAGAGAGGTGGAGTTAATGCTGAGCAAAACTCTTTCATTCTATTTCTATAAACTTCACTCATGAAGAAGCTTCTGTTTTATGTTTCTCATTCTCAGGGTATTTTAGTATTAGTGGCTTTGACCTTATTTTTGTTTTGACTTTATTTTATCATTATCACCATTATCATCGTTCATACATACACACATATGCACATACACACAAACGTTTTCTTTCCATTGCATATCTCTTTATTACTAATCAGTCTCTCATGTAAAATGAGAATATAAATATGTGTTTTTGTGTATGCGCACACTCAGAAAAGGAAAGAGTATAAAATTGATTGTTTTTATAATATATTATGCCCTGTGTATATCTATATATTTTTGAAAGAAATAAAACAGATCTTTGAGATTTCAAAAAGTGTTTCTAACTTTCTGAGGACATGATTCTGTGAAGATTACAATTTCCTGTACTTTTCTTCATTTCACATGGAATTTTTTCAGTCATGTTTTGTTGCTGATCTTTTTAGCTTAGTATGAAGTTAAGCCACACTCCTACCTTCTCTTCTTAATATCACTACACACACAAAATAGCCCACCCCATAACAATTCTGCTTGTTGATGTATTTTTATGTTGGTCCTTTTGGGACTTGCTTCCCAACAGTATCTTTAGATATGATGGTACAATGCTTGACTTATTTTCCCATCAAATATTGTTTTGTTTGTCTCTGGTTTTTTCTGTTTGTTACCACCTCCAGAATGCAATGCTGACCCTGCCTGCTTGGTGTTCAGGGCTCATGCCTGCAAGCACTGAGACTTAATAAGACTCATCACTGTGCCTTTGCTTGTCATATCAGCAAGCTCATCTTGAGAAATATATGCTGGCTGAGTAAGCCTGAGGTAGACAGTACTTAATTCTTCACTATAAAATGTTCCAGGAATGGAAGAGAGATTCTGCCAGAGGGCATCTGTCCTGTCACTTCCCTATTATCCTAGCACACTATTTACTCAGTTACTGGCATTACATTCTGCTTTATCAGTTTGATAAAGGTATTAACAGCTCTTTTTTCTTCCCCTTGTTTATTAGTTAAAGAATAATTCCACCCCCAAGAACCACAGTTTTTTTTCCTTCTTACCCAAAGTCTGATATGTTCTGAGTCCCATAAACTGTACCTACTGCCAGATGTTAGCTTTGTATGAAAGGGCTCATAAATTTGTTTCCATTTTTAATACTTTTCTCCACACCCAGTTGAAGACCACTTGCATCCAAGGGAGACACAAAATACGACAAAATACATTTGTGGACATTTCCAGCTTCTCATATGATGGGAAAAGATATTTTAGAGCTAACACTAAAAATGTCACCTGAAATGAAAATGAAAGCAAATGGTAGCTTTCAGTAGGGGAATACCTGAGAATTTCAATGAAAGCCAATTTTTAAAAATAATACTACAAAAAATGAACCAGAGGAATTTCATATACAAAAAGATTATGACCACTTTTCACTTGTAGCCAAAATTCAAAACTCAGAAATTCAGAAACCTTCAAGGAAGGGAGACATTCTAGAGGTGTCATATTTCATTGTCATTCTGAAGGTGTCATATTTTGTAACGAAATTTCTTAAGAAGATTTCACACATCTACACTGTATTTGCTTACACAGAAGAAAGAAAGAGACCTGTGGAATCTACTGCAGAACCATCCAACAGCTTTCAGAATGATGCCCCCTCTCCAGCTTCAGATAGTAGGCATATAAGCATTTGTCTAAATATGTCTGTTTCTCTTTTACAAGGATTGACCAGAATATTTTGAAGCAGAACTGTACTGTCATTAATTGTGTTCACCAGTAACTGATAGCATAACTGTTTTCAGTGAAGACAAACTGTGAAACAAACCGACACATCTGATCAATATACAACAGGGACATAACTGCAGTAGTATCAGCTAGTTGAGCGGTAATGCTGTCTTCATGAAAGAGCCATATAATACTTTGATTGAACATCACCAAAGATCACTGAAAATGCATGAAGCCCTGACCTGTTACACAATCTATCACACATTAAACCTATTGCGTAGTGGAGAAGGAAGCAAAGTCATATGATCTTCTGCACGACAGTTTGGTACTCCACGCTATATTAAACTGTTCAGATGAAGAACGAATGTGAAAATTCTCTATCCACAGCAACGACAAACAGTATGCACAACACATTTATGCTGGCATGTCTTCTATCTAGGAAACAGGCAAATCTAAAAATCCTAGTCGTTTGAAGAGTGTTTGCCCCAAAACTGCAGAGTGCAGAGATAGAAATACCTTCCTCTTACACAGAAATATCATCATCTTCACCATTGATTTATAAAGCACCAAAATGATAAAACAGACATCTTTGCAAAAGGTATGCAAATTATTTTAAAAAACCTGTAACTTTACAGGAAAGGTTATAGCAGTTTAGGTGGAGCAAATTTCTTATAGTCGTTTCAATAAGGAATTCCATCCAATAGTTCAGAAGTGTGAAGGAACCGGAATATTCCAAAGGTTATTATCAGATCTGGACAGTATCAGACTCAGGAAGTCATATGTATTTTAATATTTTATTCTCTATTTCTTTTTTCTGCCTTAGATTCAGGTTGCTATCTAGAATACATCCAGAAATTGGTCAAGGCACTAGAAAATTCAAGTATAAACAAGGGTTTGGGACCATCTATTTTTCCAGATGTTGCTGTACTGCAGCTCTGAACATTCCTCACATTGCTGGTGCTAATGAGAGCTCCTGAGACTTGTACAACTGCTGGAGGGCCACATGATTCCCAAGTTTGTACCTGAAATGAATGGAATAAGGGCCAATCCAAGACATTTTGCTGTCCAAGGTGGAGATTATGCCTTCCCCTAAGCCCATATACAGATGATGATAGGACTTGCAGTCAATTCTTTACTTTAAAAATAGTAATTGGATGAACAGAAATATGGGGGGACAAGGCTGACTATTTTAGATGGAAAAGAGGATTCATACTTTGGTCTCCAGCAGAGGGAACAGATAGACAGCTGATTAAGAATGTTGGAATGGTGCCATTGCTGATACTCATCATCTGCTACCTGAGGCAGTGACTTCACTCTTTCTAATTTTGGCCTTGTCATCAATGGAGCACTATGTTGTTAGAAGACACTCACATATTTTCAAGGGTAGTGCTGAAATTATTCCTGAAGCATCATTGCTTCAGTCAAACTTATTGTGGTCTACTTAGTATCAAGTGGTGGAGATTTCCTAAAATATAAACAAACAGAAAACAATTTCAGTTGCAGCTAGAATTTAAAAAAAAAATGAGGAGAAGGAGAGAGATCAGATGGGAAAGAAAATATATGATGGCTAGTTACTTTGTTCATAATTAGGAAAACAGACTGTTTCCTTCCCCGATGCAGCACAAAAAAAGCACAACTTCATTGTCTCAGAACTGGCTGTATTAAAAAAGGAAAGAACAAAACCCAAAGATCTAGAGAAGAAAAGCATGCATATTGTCAGCTCTAGCACTTCACTTTTGAGTTTTCTTTTAGCTAAGAAATCCCATTAACACACACTGGAAAGATAATTAACTGTTATGCTTTCATTTTTTTAGCAAATAATTGACAATCAAACATAATATGTTTTCTACATCAGGAAGATTGACAGATCTTTAGGAAATGTATATTGTCCAAGAGGCTACCTTAGGAGACAAAGATATAATGATGGAGCTCCATCACCTTATCTGTCTTCTGATGAGACCCTCAACAGGGAGTTGTGCCAGGGACACACAGAGACATTGTGTGGGGTCCTGCTGTTATATGCTTCTTACAAAGTGTCTCACTGCTAGGAGTGGACACTATACTTCTTCATTCACTATCCCACTTCCTAGTGTCTCAGAAATCCCTATGTTAGTGCACCTGCGTGGTTTTTATGGTGAATTTGGCAGTGTTCTCTTGGCTGTTGCACTGGTACAATGAACATGATAGTCTGATCCTGTGATAATCTAGCACAAGTTTTTTCAGACTTTCTAAAGACCTATGCAGATGTTGACCTTGTATATAGGTCAAAACTGGGTAGAAGGGCATGTATGTGGATGTAACTCTGTGTTCAAATGTTGCCACATAGATGGCAACTTTCAAGAGTTTTCTTTATTGAGTATTGATGTTTCTAAGGCCATTTCTGCACTACTTTATTATAGTGCTATTATTCTACTTTCAACATCCTATGGAATCCTGGGGTTTGCAGTTTAGAGAAGGACATTTAAAATTCTCGGCCAGAGAGCTCTTGGGCCTCAGTAGACTACAAACCCAAGAATTCTATGAGATGTTAAAAATGGAATAATAGCTCTATGACAGTGTAGTGTGGATATATCCTAAATGAATCCCTAACCACATTTGACGGAATATGGTAACACAGTTTATGTGATTGGTAACTCTGATAAGGCTTCCAGGGAACTCTGGGAACTCTGAAACTCAATTCTATGTATGGTTTTAAAGAACTCTATACAGATCTTGTGCAAGGATCCTGAAAGCTGTACCACATATGACAGTGTAAGTAGGTATGGCCTATGTGTACAACCATGTCCCCATATCCAGTTTTGTTATTTGAGCAGTGATATGAATCAGACTTAGATGTGAGAACCCCTTTCAACATTAGTGGCTCTCAAAATCACTTCTCTTCTTATGTCTGCCACTAACTTTGCTTCCCTCTATTGTCCCTACTTTTTTCTTTTCTCTCAGGATTCTGCTTCTGACATGCAGTGGACTGCAGAGGTAGCCTCATTTTTAGGCAGAGTTATACAGTTCTCTCAGATAGCAAATACTGTGGGAAGCAGCAGCCATCCTCTCACTGTTTTTCTTTTCTGTGTTTCCTTTCTGTTCCATTCTTCACAAACATGGTGCCCACACAGCTCTATTCTCATCCCCTAAACTTCTTCTCTTAGTTGTGGTGGAAGATATTATCCCATCACTACTGTTGAATTGAGATTCAGATGACCATATAATCAGTTCCTCTATGTAGAATGGGCAAGACGATCTTTGTTTCAGGAAGCTAGATATCTAGGGTCAACACCAACAGGTTTTAATACCTCACTGGCAACTACAAGGGATGTAATTCATACTTTTTTTTCCACTAATTTCTTCACTAAATGCTCTTGCCTACCTGGGAAACCCTGTTCTCTATGGAAAAGTACCATGGCCCAATTTTATGTAGAATAAGGCCCAAACACTGAAGGTTCTTCTTTCAGAAGGTTCTTTCAGAAGAGGTTCTGTTCTTCAGAAAAATGCTTTTGGCCGTTTCTAAAATATTTTCAAATATTGTTTCCAATTACAATGGGACTAGAATGTAAGACTAGAAAACTACAATGCAGAATAGAATGCTGAATTAGAATACAACAAGGAATAGAATGTAAAGCTAAAAAACTGCAATGTGGAATACAATGTGAGAATACCTAATCTGCCGACTCTATAGGAAGGGATTAAGGTTGTACAATTAATTTAGTTGAATCATAAATAATTATTTAACTGATTTGGGTACCTTTGTATGAACTTCAGATAAGAGTAGAACGGACCAATTTGGTTATGGAGTGGAACAGGCATAGCCAAAAGTGCTTTGGACCAATCTGAGTGTCTGGATATCAAAGACTAGTTGGAGGGGGGGCATATTCTGTGTCAGGGTTGGACAGGATTTGGCTCCTCTGAGCATGTGAAGCAAGACTTCGCGGCAGCAGAGAGTCCCAGTGAAGCAGAAAAAATTCCAGAATCTCATTAAGTAAGACTTAGAGGCTTGATTTATTGCTGCACTCTTAGGTAAGGTTTAGCAAAAACATACCAGCAGTCCAGCAATTAGGCAAAGAGGAATAACAGAAGATAATGGAGAAAAATTGGGCAGCATCTCCCCTTACAAACAGTATACTGCCAACAGCATGATAGGTCCAGCTAGGGCATCTAACTGGTAGCTGGTCAAGGCAAACACCAGCCTTTTTATGCTACCTTGTCACCCTGGAACAAGTGGGACGAGCCAATCAGTGCTCTGGTGTGTGGCCTTCTCTAATACACAAGACATAGACATAACAATCCTGCTGGCCTTGCACCTGGCTGTCTGGCCACACCGCCTCTTCCTTCTGCCATCCACTCATAGGAAAACTTTGCCTGCTCGGCAACAGCCTTGACACTGTGTTTCAAGGATAAAAGGAGGGCATCAAATTGGTCTGATGCAGATAGGAAAGGGGGATGGGTATTTTGTTTGTTTGTTTGTTTGTTTGTTTGTTTCCAGAATGTGTCATAAAAACTGAGGTAGTCTCCTGGCACAGTAATTATGGGGGGAAATTATGTGAAGTTATTGAAGCTATATAATCAATTATTTAAGTTCCACAGCAAATTATGAAATAGCTGTAGTGTGTATGTGTATGTGTGTCCATTTTCATCTCAGTTGTTTTTGTTCACTCTTTTAATTTACTTTTGTTTTACCTTTTTGACAGCTGAGCTTAACCTTCTTTTTCCCTTTCATGTTATTTTATCTGGTTGATGAGTGTGCAAATGTTTTAGGAGCATAATTTAATCTCCCTGCAATCAGTTTCCTCTGGTTGTTTTTGTTACTTAGGTGTTAGATAGAAGGCACAAGGCGGGGGGAGTGATGCACTGTTTGAGGCCACGTTTGGTGGCCCATGGACCACAATGAGCAAGTTTCCAGATCACAAATACACAGTTCTAAGAATACCTTGTGGATAAAGGGCTTTCTCATGAAAAGAATGTGTACCATGAAATGTACCAAGCAGCATTCTCTGCAGTGCACAAAGATGCTGCAATAGACCACTGTTCTTCTCTGGAGAAGAAAATTAAGAGAATTAAGATTTGCTGAAATATTTCTCTCTGAAATAAGCAAGGCTTTTATTTCTTTCAGTTTGGCTGGCCTTGTGATTGTTGTCTGGTGTTTGTTATGTCATAATCTTGAATTTATTGATAGATCAGATTTTGTACTCTTTCCATGACAGTCAATTTCTCAACTCCACTGAATGGGTACTTTATGCAAAATTATAAGCACCCAGTTATACCAGAAGGAACAGACTACAAGAAGCAAAAATGTACTAGTTTCTATGGAATGACAATATATTTTATAATGTCGATTTCCCAAAAGCTATTTTTTGCCATTTTTTTGTGTTAACCTATTATGGTTTATTTTCACAATTTGATCAATTTGATCTTATACATAGCCTGCATTGCAAGTTCCTTCCTTACTTTGATTAATTAATTTCAGTTCAGGGAGCCATGAAGTACTGTCCTCCAAGGTGTTTCACATTCTGTGTTTGGTATTCTCATTGCAGTTTCTCATATTCACAGCTGTTTTCTCTTATGAATATTCCCTGTCATTGAATTTTGTACTATATTATTGTCATTCCCCTTTCTCAAGCATCATACTTTTTCATTCTGCTCTCCTTTCCTTTATCAGACAGTTTTGCTGAAATATTATGGATTGCCTATGCAAACATCTCATTTTCCAGAATGATGAAGAACTAAATATTATCATTAAAAAGAGATCCTTACCTTTATGAAACACATTGTCTTGTATATCATTTCCGTACTAGACATGTTAGATATTGGATGAGAAAAGGTGTTCTGGGAATAGGTTTTGAAGCAATCATTTCTCCAAGAACCATCCCACCCACTAAATTGCCATTCTTTTCAATGATCACTTAGAGGCATGACACACTCTCTATTTAAATATGTACTTTCCAGGTATTGATTGGAGATGAGTATGAAAGGAAATAATCCCTTCTAGGTAACTATAAGCTAGGAAGATGGCCAATGCATTGCTTTTAGATACATGAACAGAATTATACAATCCTCACAGTTTCCTTTTTGAACACCATTATAATAAGTGTGAGAATTTAAATGACAAAATATGTGGCCTGTCAGCAATGTCATATATTGCCCCACTTTCCCACAATACACAGAAAATGGATCTCATCCTGTCGTAACCATCGCAGATTTTGTTTAGTGTAGAGCTTGAAGAAGCTAATTTTTGTACTACAACTTTCATAACTTCCTAGGCACAATGGCTATGAACCATACCAACTGACAGATTCTAGGTCCGGTAATCCAAAAATTAACTTGTCTGGTTTACTGTAAGAAACTCACATTTAAGATGCAGTTATCCTTTTCCTGTTACAGAGCTTTGTATGCTTTTGGCCACTTAGAGTGAAGCAGTTTTGAAGACACATTTAAACTGTAAAACTACTCCCTGTCAACTATTCACAGTCAACATTTATTGAAGGGACACTTGTTTATCATTGACAGACAATGCAGTAATCAAATGGCAGGGCATGTCAAAATTCATCACTGAGATACAAGGGTTTTTGTCTGCTCACCTACTTGCCGAAAGGGTACCTCCTGCATATTCTCATAGAAGTACACCAGAAAGCCACCCTAAAAGTAGAGAAATATCTCTGGAGACAAGATCCTGAAGAATAATGTGTTGATTCTGGAAAGAGAAAATAACAACCTTCGTGTCCACCCATAAGAAAATTGCATATGGCCTTCTCACTGTTCCATATTTCTGACTGTGGTGTATATATTTGTGGCTTAACATGAATGAAAACATTATTTCTGTTTACATTAACTCTAATATCTTCTGAAGCATATGGAATGTTCCTTTCAAGTGTGAAGGAGATGTAACGCATGGTCTTGAAGCGACCATGTCAAGATGATGTTCACTGTCTCTGTGTAATAATTTCTATTCATCTGGGCTCCTATACTCAACTGCATACCATTTTATTTTACATAGATAGATATATATATAAATATATATGTGGCCATTTCCCCATGGGGTGAGGGAATCGCCCCGTACCGCTACTTACTGGACTTCTTGGCTCCCCAGTCCGGTCTGTGCTGCTCCAGAGCAGTGTGTGCTCGTCGCTTCGCACTGGTCCAGGGACGAAAATGGCGGCTTCCAGTTGGTTGAGGGTCTCTACCAACCACTGAAGCTCGCCAGCCAAAAGCCTGCCCCCAGAAGATTGCAGGCTCGCACTGGTGCAAGCCAGCAAATCTGCACTGGAGAACAGGCACGGAATGGTGTTCTCCGTGCTTTTGAAAGACCTGTTTTAAGCAGTCTTTCAAAAGCACGCTTAACGACCACTTGGGGTCATTCCGGAGCGGGCTGAGGTGCCGATCTACATTAAGTAGGTCCGACTCAGTCTGCTCCCAGGTGCAGACGTCCTTCCTGGAGGAAGCTCTGCACCGCTTCTATTAGCTCATGCAGAAATGGACTATATATATATATATATATATATATACACACACACACAACACCTTTTCTGTATTATATTATTACTATTTAGAAATGTAAGAGTCCTTGTCTTTGAGAAACATAGCTAATTTTAATTTTACTACAGTTCATTCAAAATTCCTACAAATGAGTTGTTTGAGTAATTCCTCCATAGTCATTTAACTGCTAAGCCCTGTTCAGTCCATACAGAAGTGTGTATCAATCAATGAAAAAGGAAATACACTCTGTGCAGCTCTTCTACATGCAGAGAAAACCTAGTCTGAAAAGCATTTCTGCTACATGTGAGGGTTCACATTTGCTACCATGTGAGAGTCACTAGCTATAAATAAGGAAAACTCTCCAGATCTGGCATGCTCCCCTTGTGTAGATAGAACCAGAGGTAGGAGTCTAATGAACTCCTCCCTTCTCTTGTCATACAGCTACTGCATAGGAGTATAGGTCATATGCATTTCTTGTCTAGTAAGAGGATGTATGAACTTTCCATGATAAATTTTCTTCATCTTATTGAAATTCACTTAGCATCCATCAGAATTCCAGAAGATGTTTCACCTCAGCAGGACCCTTCAAATTAATCTCAAATTTTGCTGCAGGCAAAAAGCTTGGTGGCAGTACAAATAATGAAGATTTAGCATAATGTTGCAGTGACTGTCAATATATAGGAATTATTATGCAGAAGAAAAGTAGCACACACACTACTTAGCAACCATAGGTTGCAAATAGAAATGTCAAAATTCTATTTCAGTTCGAGCAGATATGACTCTTGATTTACTCTGAAGTCATTAATTGACAGAAAAACTCCCTTGCAGGGGAGGACAGACCAGTTAAGGGTGCTACGAATATATATTCTAATTTAGAAAGCAGTGATATATATACATAGCTAGTGTTGTTATCTGATATCAGATTTTTTGGGGGAAAAAAATGAGATTCAGGTGGATCCTTTCCCAAAAATGGTCTTTGTTCCCATTCACAACCATGGAATCTTTTTGCTTGTGTCTGTGTGGTGTGTTCCCCATCCCGTTAAGGGGACTAACACTGAAATTAAAATGGAGTTCACTTTATTATATAAAAATTGAACAGATCATAAAGGGTTAAAACAATAATCAGAGTACAGCTTATTCTAAAAAATAGATGCAGTTCAAAGGGGAAAATGGGAAGGGTTATATGTAGACATAAAGGTTATATGTAGCCTGAAAGAATGTCAAATCAGGAAAAAGGGGTGTGTGTGCAGCTGGATGTTTGCCAGAAAAGAGTAAATTAGGAGAAGATGTAGAATCTGAGTTGAAGAGAAGAGAGAAGCAAGAGGCAAAAGGGGAGTAGGAGGCTGAGTTTTAGCTTAGGATAGCAATAGCATTAACCCTTCATACTAGGGATGCAATTCACATTTTTTTTTCCTTGAAGGAAGAAATGAATAATTTTAGCAATTTTATTTACACTGTGAGAAAGACTACAAAACTATTCAGTTTTTAAAGTCTGTTCACAATCTGGGACTTATTCTAAACAAAATTTTCGTGTGGTTGCCTTTCATCAAAACAGTTGTTTTGCACAATAAGCAGCATTTTCAGTACAGAAAGTGATGTACACAGAAATATCATTTTCATGCAGAAAATTATTTTTCCTCCATAGAAAATGTTGTTTTATCTGCAAGTCAACCTCATATAAATTTTGAGTGGAATATCCCCAATTGTAGCATATTCTGTGTGGGTAACAGCTCTCTCTGTGCAGAAAATAATATTTCTATGCAGAGAACATGCTGTTTCCCATGCAGAAAATCCTGCATTCCATGCAAAACCAGCAATGCATATTTTTCTTAGAATGTGTCTTACTCTGCAAATATTCTTGTCAGTCCAGGGTTCCTCTCATCAGTTTTTTTTTTTTTTTTGGATAATTCTGAAAATATTTTTTTCAAATATTTTTGATTATTTTTCTTTACCTACTGTGCATGCATATATACATGTGCACACACAGAGACACAGAGAGAGAGAGAGATAACAACATGATTACTGAAGTCTGAATAAAGGCCAACCCAGAAATGTGCATAGATTGAAGAAAATCAGTGCAGCTTTTTGTGGTCCTCATCATCTCCACGCTAAACATTCCAGTCATGACAAGATTCCCTTCAGCTCCTTTGATGTCTGTATCTTGACAGTCTGTCAGTTTTGGGCTGGTTTCTTAGATCTTGGGTCCCAAGTGCTGATATGATTTGGAAGTTGCTTTCTACAGAATGCTTGAGACAGCTGTTTCAGAGATGGGGTAAAAGCCGTATCAAGATGAACTTCTCTGTTCATCTTTCTGTCTTGAAGTATTCACCTTTCTTTTCCTTCTGGTCAAATCATCTTTTTGTCTCTCTCTCTCCAAGTGCCAAGGACACAAACTCATTCTTTCTCACAAACACTCCCCACCTAACCTTTATACACCCATGCCTTCTCAGATCATCAGAATTGCAAAGGTGATATGCAGATTTTTTATATGTTTTGATAACAGTCTTTCTCAGCTGTTTTACTTTGGGGTTAGCTTTTGCCATAAAATACAAAGAATTTTGTTTATTATATGACCTATCTTCACGCATGCCATAAAAACACAAAGAACCAATTAGAAAGCATACATTCCAGAGTTACAGAAAGATTACTGTCTCTGTCTGCCTATCTATCTATTTATCTGCCTATCTACTATATATCATATATAAAGGAAAATAACAGAAATGAAGAAATATAATAGGGTATCAGTCCGCCATTGCTGTTTTGTTTGTCTTCTGCTGGGGGGGGGGGCTTAAAAAATGGACTCTTCTAATACTTGATTTTTGGTGGTAGAAATGTGTATTTGTGGAAGTGCAAAAGAACCTAGAAGTGGAGAGCATCCAATGAAACCCATGGGAAAAAAGGAAAAACAGTTTAAGATGTGAAAAAAGGGTCTTTATTTTCTAAAAAAGAATTTGGGGGGCAGGGAAAGAGCATCTTAAGACATTTCTCCTTTCTTTGTGTGTGAATTCAAATGATGGACTCAAATGATGGATAAATACTTTGCATAATATGCAGAAGAGTCTGCTTCATTTAGACAATATGGACAGCATATTTCTTTGAATTCTTTTGCCTTCTTCTCTTATAGCTTAGCATCCATCTGTTTTTCTTCCTTCCTGCATCATTTGCATACTTACATATCTCTTCTATGCCCTATTCCCATCTAATTAAATAGTTGCTGGGCCATTCTGGATAATGCTTGTATTCCATTGTGGATGCTGATTGCGTACATAGTTATTTCATTTCTATAATAAATCATTTACTTAAATACTCAAAAGGTTGGCTTGTTGACTCATTGCTAATTCTCTGTGATAGAAATATGTCATGATTCCTAATTCCAGAGTTTCTCCTGTACATGTGTACTCACTGTCACATGTAGATAAAGTAATGCTGCAGCATATGTTTTAACTGAACCACTTCTCTACAAATGCAGATAAAACAAAGGAATTTTATTTTTTCATCATAGAACCATTTTGTAACAGGAGCATCAGTTTGATTTACACATTGGGTTATACACAGGTTCTGGAAGGGAAAAAAGGATTTTTTTTTTAAGGAAGAAAATATCTCTTCCCCAATTCAGTTATAAATCAGAACTTTTCTTAGGGTTGAGTTGCATTTGTTTCCCATAGCAACACTGAAAATACTGAAGCTAGTCACATAGTACTCAAATGTCACTACTATTTTTGGACAGGGTTGTAAAAAACTGACCAGTGGTCCCCTGGAAATTTAGGACTAATTTGAGACTAAAACCTGATAGTGGTACAAATTGAACAGTACATCTTGCACTTTACCCATCACAGCATCAGATTGCGCTGCCTCTGGCTACACTGCATTGGAGATTCACACAGATCCCAGAGGCTTTGTAGATTCAAGCTCCTGATGCTAGGATATTTGCTCCTTCTTTCTTTCTTTCTTTCTTTCTTTCTTTCTTTCTTTCTTTCTTTCTTTCTTTCTTTCTTTCTGTCTGTCTGTCTGTCTGTCTTTCTTCTTCTTTCATGTCATTCCATCACTATCCATCTTCATCAGGCCACTGTGTATCCTCACAAAATCATCATTATTTATTTTACTATTACCATGACTACATTTCCTCCATTAATTCCTTGAAATAGTAATCTACTGCTGCCTATTGACTCCCTTTGAAGCCTGCGTAAACCAACTCAATCAAGGCAAAATGGAATTTGTTCAGGTTGGACACTTAGTATGTGCTGTGTAACCTAGTGAGATTAGCAGCATGGAGATATACAGAAATACCATTGCTGTTGAGCAAATACTTGTAGAAATAACAGCAAAAATAAGTTGGCAGGAGAGCTGTCATTATACTAAATGATATGAGCAACTTGGACCCTTTTCGCATGGCATTCGCCATGCAGAAGGGCCTCTGGAGCATCGTACAAATGCGAGGAGTGGTCCACATGGCATCCTTGCAATTGCGCGATGCTGCCAGGGCCGACAGGCGCAGATCATGCACTATTTCATTTTCGGCTTGTAGTTGAAAATGGTGCACAATTGTGCATTGCTCCAGGGACCTGTGCACACTTACCATGTGTGCAGAGCTTCCAGAGCTGCGGTGCTTGTGCTTCCTGCCCCAGCAAAGTCTGGGAAAATCCCAGGCTACACTGCAGAAGGAAGAGGAGGAGTCCTCATGCTGCCTTCTCACCAGCAGGCAGCGGCTGCAAAGGCGAAGCAGCGGGGATGCAAGAGCCTCTGCTTGAGTGATCCCCGTGTCCCAGTTCTGTGAAAAGGTAAGGTGTGGAAAGGGTCTTAGTGTTGGCCTTCATAAGAACATATCAGATTCCCATTCTCAATTCCTTCTTTTATGATTTAGCTGTTGAAAGAACAGACTAATTTTAAGGTTTTTTTTTTAAGAAATACATTTATAGCTCTTTTTGCACATGAAAAAATTGAAAATATGCAACCAACATGTCAAATTGCCCCCAGGATATAGTCCAGGGAAAACTCAAGATGGTGCTCAAATTGGGTGAAACTTTAAAACTTAAATGAAATACCTTGTGCCCTGTTCCCATGTTCTTTTCTCTTCCATTTGTCTTATTTCTGATTTTCCTTTCCTCATTGTTAGGTAGTATTAGATGGGAGAAGATCTGAATGACATCTATATTATTTTGCAACTCTCTCTTAACTTTGTATGATAGAATTCACCTGGAGATATTGCATCAGAGAGCTCAGTTGTCATCTTCCCCCATCACTATTGTAGCTGCTCATCTTTATAAAGTGTGTACAGATCATGGGGATGGAAGAGCAATACTTCTCAGCAAAAGCAGAGTGATGTCAGGGAGGGACAAAGCTGCAATGCTGTCAACCAAAGAAGGTGTCATGCCCTGCTTCCAGAAAGCAGACTCTGACTCACGGTTTGAAACAGGAGACATACCAGAGTCTGAAACATGAGGAATGCCAACACTTGCTGTATAGGGGGAGGTGACAGTGCCACAAGCAGAACAGGGTGCAGAGCCAGCTCCAGCAGAAAGTCCCACCCCTTCAGAAACAGAATATAACTTACCTGTACCCACCTTCACCAAGCACAGCAGCAAAGAAGGAGCCTGCACAAATCTCAGAGGATTTATAGCCAACAGAAATTATCTAAGCAGCAGCTATGTTAAGCTGCTGAACTAGATAAAGGGTGTCCTTCCCTTCCAGTAGTTGTCAGAGATTATCTGACCTTCCTGACTGCTGGATATATTACTGAACTCTGTGCCTGACCTTGGATGACACTGGCTGACGTTGGACTCTCTTGCCTTAGAATTCTGTTGGACTCTATTTATGACCTTTTGCTTACTGAATAAAAGTAAGTAACAAGCTGTGAGCTATTTGGTTTGTTTGTTTGAGTTATCAACTGTTCTGCCCTGACTGAGATAAGACAGAAGTTTCAAGTCAGCTTAGTCCATTGGTACCTCTTCAGAAGCCTGTAACCAGCTTTCTCTTTTCAAAGTCTGGCTTGGGTAGTATTTCAAGTTAGAAGGAGATGGGATCTGAAAGGTACATATCACCAAATAATATTAGTGCCTGTGTCCTTTCCCCATCCTCTTTTAACAAGACACTACGTTCCCTAGAAGGAGAGAATCTGGCCCTTCCTGCAACATGGAAGCACGGCCCCACTGAAGAAGGAAGGATAGGAGACCATAGTGGTAACTCTGTCCCAATACCAAATCGCAGTTAAAAGCCAGCTCGTCCTCTTTCTAAATTTAGGAAGCAGCCTTCTCTGTAGAGCTAAGCAGCACAATAGTAGCTTTCTAAACTGGGGGGTGGTCTTCTAGGGGAAATGGAAACTTTAGCACTGTTTGCACTCTGCTACTAGGGGAGTTATGATGGGTGATAGGAGAAAATAGTCTTTCCTAGTTTTTCTATCCCCCAAATCATGTGAGATTGCTCCAGTATAGGTAAGTCATTTATTGTTTTCTTTTTCTTCCACATCACTTGCTGCCTCACCATTGGAGAAAACAAATGACTTTGTGACATTCTGCATGCAAAGGAAGGGTTTTTGCTATTATTATGCTATATTCCTTCTTTTATGATTTAGCTGTTGAAAGTACAGGACTAATCCAATACATTTTGCTACAGAGGAAAAGGACAAGATGGTATGATCAAGTGAAGACACATGCTGGCTTTAGAAATCATTATAACAAAGACACTCTTTATGAGTTTGGTCCAAATATAAGCAAAGCCCCCCCCCCCCCGCCATGATATCATTAGTTATCTCACCTTAGGAAGCTTGCATTAAGAAAAAAGAGTCAATTTTTTTTTTTGAAAATGGTTACATTATAATGATAAGGAGGAAGAATGTTGGGAGCTTTAATCAAGAGGAATGTTCTCTGTTGGTTTGCTTATTTACAACTTCAAGCAAGATTTATACAAGATAAGAGGAATCTAGTAAAAGAGGCTGGAGAAAATAATTGTTACTCAGAATTGTATAGGGATGATATTCATGTAATCTAAAATGTGTGCAAATGTCTTTTAAAATCAGAGACAGGAGATGAGCCTGTACAAGACTTTGTGACAAAGTGGGCCTCAAATTTTGGGCATAATGTGCAAATTGAGGTTTAGGAAAAAAGTGGACTAAAGGTATAGAATTTATTTTCACTCTCCCTGCCACAACGGTTATGGATTGGCTTGTCTGTATCTTCTGTTAAAACTAATGAACATTAAATTCTACAATAAAATAAAATAAAGGGGCCCTTGTGGCTCTCGTTAAGCATAAGAAAGTATTTCTTTTTCTTTTTGTTTTTTGACAGCAGTCATAAGGATCCAAGTCCAATTCACTCTAGATTGGTCTAGTGATCCAAAATGTTCAGGACCCCCTAACCAAACAGAGATTAGGGAAACCAAATTGCAGATCCTCAGCCACTGACTTGCATTGGGAAACTAAAATCAGACTATAAATTTTATCCGTCTGTTCGAAGTTTGCTGTTTATCAAAAACACAGACACAGACACAAAAAAAAAGACAAAATCTCTCCCTCTACACACACACACACACACACACACGAGAGAGAGAGAGAGAGAGAGAGAGAGAGAGAGTATTTACAGGTCGTTAAATAAGTTTTGCAAGTTCATGCTGCTTTTGTCCTAGTATTCACTATTCCCCAAAATGGGGATGCAATAGCACCTAGTGTATCCCAAGTATCTACAGTGATGTACTACACTGAAGCATCAAAGAAAAACAATGAAATAGTTGTCAAGCAGAAGGAAATAATGTTTTTGCTTTATCTGATGAGACAGTGTTTTTGCTGCAGTTCAGCAGATTAGATTCAATAAGATAGTATAAAGAAGTAGGGGAGAGAATACTCTACCAATGGTCAAGCTAAAGAGATCCCTCTGACAAATTTCCACCAAGTAATTTGTAGTGTTTGCACTGGTTACCTCAAGGTTAGACTTCTGCAATGTGCTGTACATTGATTACCTTTGTATCAAGTCTAGACACTCTAACTGGTCCTAAATATGGTGGCCAGTTTGGTTATAGAGACATCAAACTGTAAGCATCTTATACTGATATTAAAATCACTTCACTGGGTGCCAATTGGTTTCCAGGCAAAGTATAAAGTGCTGGTTATTACCCTTAAAGCCTTACATGGTTTGGGTCCAAGTTACCTACAGGATTGTCTCTTCCCATATAATTCATCCCATATCCTCAGGTCCTGTGGGGCACCATTTACTTAAACCAGACAGGTAGTGGTGGAGCTTGGAGTGTGGGGAGGGGCATAGGAGGGGGCAGGGCTACAGCGCAAGGGCCATGGTCACTGTGCACAAGGACATGGCTGCAGTGCATGGGAGTGTGGCCAAGGTGCATGGGGGCATGGCTATAGGCTGAGACACCCCAAAAACATTGTCGCCTGGGGAAAATCGCCTTCACGTCTCTACGTGACTGCAGCCAAGACTAGACTGACAATGGTCACCCAGAGGATCTTTTCATTGGCTGCCCCTAGACTATGGAATTGTTACCCTGAGACTTGGGGGTCCTGGGAGGGGTGCCCAAACAACCAAACAACAATAACCAAAGATGGGGAAATTAGCTGGAGCACTCGCTTGGCTAACGAGAGGCAGGGTAACTTAGCAGGGATCTTTTACCCTATGTCTACAGTGTCAGGTCAGTGAGGAGGCAAACAGTTCAAATAACAATTATGATTTATTAAACAGTTATTAAAGAAAAGCACAAACACACTCCTAACTAGAAAAGGAAAATAGAGTTCAAGGGGAATGGGTGATATGCCACCTTTCCTGTAGTCCTGAGGAAGTCAATTGTAGAGGAGGAAACCCAGCATGGCGGCCAAGGGGAATCTGCTGAACCGAGCGGCAGCAAGGCAGAGTAGAAGTCCAGAGTGATCTGGCGAGAGTTCCAAAGAGCTCTCAGAACTGGGGGTTTTTATCAGGGAAAGAACAACCGTAGGCTAGTCTGGTCTTGGACGAAAAACAATAAGTTTTGGGTTGGAGACAATGCCTCCGAAAGGTCAGAATTTACATGATTGAGTTATGTTCCGAATTGACAATAGTATGGCTGGTATGTAGATGCAGCTAGCTCAGCAGTTAAGCACTTAGCTCGCCAGGGTGCCCTCTCAGGGCAGAGGATCCCTTCGTTTATTGCACATTGGTAATGAGGGTGTTTGTTTCGGGAGGTCCCCTAAAGCAGTCCTGGCTATTTCTGGCTTGGTTTGGTGGGAGCAACAACTAGTAGCCATACCTAGTTTCATGCTTGTTCGGTGGCCTCACAAACACTTGGCTGGTGGCAGAGCAGGGCCGAATTGTGATATCAAAATGATATCTTTGGTTCACCAAAGGCCAGGCCAGTACACGGTGGTAACAGAATGACTGGCCAGAAGAAATTCAGCAGCAAAACATGCTTTCTGAATTTTAAAAGAATTTTTAAAAGACCTATCTCTTCTGGTAGGCCTAGCAAGTTCATTGTTACCTATGAATTTTAAAACAGTGTATTTCAAATGGTTTTATGTGGGGGTTTTTTCAGCGGTATTTGAATCTAAGATATATCCTACCTTGAGCCTTGGGGAGAGGCAAGTTAGAAAAAAGAACATGTTGTTGCTGTTGTTCTTGTTCTTGTTGATTATGTGCTCTGGCCTGGTGATAAGAATGTCAAAACAAAATGTTTAATACACACATACAAAAGTGTTTATGAAAATGTAATTAAATGATTAATAACATTAAAGCCATTTAAGACTATGTTAAATAAACAAAAGCAGTTAAAAACAGTATAGCACCTTACCTTTCAGATCTTCTTTAAGCCCTTTCTTTAAAACAGTTACTTCCTAAAAGTCTGTTGTGTTGGACGATAACCCTGCCTACCAGCATAAGGACAGTAAAGAGGTAGGCGAGTTAGCTTCTCCATGAAGAGACTTCCAGAGCCAAGGAACAGCCTCCAAGAGGGCTAAATCTTATGTACTCACTAGACATGCATGTTGGACTAAGAGAAGGATCTTGCGCCGAGATCCCAGAATGTGGAAAGGTTTGTCTAGGGCAGTGGTTCTCAACCTGTGGGTCCCCAGATGTCCGTGGACTTCGGCTCCCAGAAGCCCCAGCCACTATGGTCAATGCTCAGGGCTTCTGGGAGCTGAAGTCCACAAACATCTGGGGACCCATAGGTTGAGAACCACTGGTCTAGGGGATGTGCTTTCGAGTTAACTGACAACTTATAGTGAAGCTGTATTTATAGGGTTTTATTAGGCAAGGAATACTCAAAGACGGTTTTGCCAGTTCCTTTCTCTGAAACCTAGCCTGTGGCACCTGCTATTCATTGGCAGTCTCCCATCCAAGTACTAACCAGAGCTGACCCTGTTTAACTTCCAAGATCAGACAGAATCAGGTGCCATGAAGTATTTAGGCCTAGACCCAAGCCATATAAGAATGTTCAGGTCATAACCAAACGTGCAAAAAAATAATTTAAAAAAATCTGCCCCAAACTGTTCTATCAAATGAAGAAAGAGACAGAGGAGATAACTGGCTTATCTATTTATTTTTTTAATAAACCACATTTCCTTCAGGACAACTATTGTTTACTTAATAGTTTTAAAAGTTATTCAGAGGTGTGTTTGGCCCTTCTGCTATTTACTTAGTTTATTTTCTTAAACCATAAGAATAACATCTTTTCCAATTTTCAAAAACTATTTTATAGATTTCTTTACAAAATACAGGACAATTTTAATATTTTTATGGCACTCTTTTCAATTCATGTCTTCCTCTAGGCTAACTTATTCCAATGACAGGTTTCTCAATCAAGTCGTTACCAAATTCACTTTGGAGTGCAAAAACTTTAACAGATTGTGTCCTCTATTAATGCCCTATGGGGGATAAAACTGCAGAACTGTTGTTCTAGTTCAACTAATAATCAGAAATATGCAACAAGATTATCTATCTATCTATCTATCTATCTATCTATCTATCTATCTATCATCTATCTCATTACCCTTGAAACCAATCTTCACATTGTCTATCTATCTATCTATCTGGCTGTCTATCTATCTGCCCATCCACTTATCTATCAAGATTCCTTAATAGTTTTAAGCAGTATTTCTTATGTTTTGTTTTTAATTTGACCTTCACTACCGCACAGTAGTTTTCCAAATCAAATAGTGTTGATGATGCAAAATTGGATCATGTCACTATCTCAGTGTGATTGATGAAACTTGACAAGATGCATCAAAATGTGACACATCCGCTTTAAATCCAGAAATAATAGGCCTCTTGAAAACACTACTTCTGTTAATAATTCCTGAAAGATTGATCTTTCCTTGTGGTTAAACATAAATGCATCAAGGCAAAGAACTGCATGTGGTCTTAAGCATACAAAATGCACCTGAGGAGAAAAACAGAGGTCAGAATCTTGATGGGCAACTGCATATTTGTAACCTACCATTGTTGTTTTGTTGTTGATGATGATGATGATGATGATGATGACGACGACGAAATGTGCCTTCAAGTCATTTCTCACTTATTCAGACCGTTATCATGGGATTTTCTGGGGCTGTGCAGAGAAGCAAACCCTGGTCTCCAGGATCATAGTCCAGTGCTCAAACTGCTACACCAATCTGGCTTTCTACAGTGACATACAGTTATACATTTTCAACTGCTATGTATTTATGGTCCCTACACAGCCCCTCATTTAGGGGCTGTACAGGGAATGTGAAAATCCCCTAAATCTCACTTACCAGCAGGCAGCCACTGGGATCAATAGGGGTCTGTTTCCCCTGTCAATCATAAATCACCTACCGGATGTTCTCACTGCCCCTCCCCCCACTGTGAGCAATCACCAGCATGAGGGAGAACTGCAAAAGGGTTCTGTTTTCTGCCTGTTGCACTTGAAATTTTGGGACTGTTAGGCTGTTGCACTTGAAATTTTGGGATTGTTAGGCAGCTACTTCGCAATCAAAGTGGAACAGACTTTTCTTGATTCCAGCAGCTGCTATCAGTAAGTGAGGTTTCGGGTCAGTTATTCCAGAATTCACTGTGTAGCAATGTTGTTACAGTGCGATGTAGTATACAATAGGGTTCCAGCAAGATACTTTGGTTTATTGAGGAAATACAATAATTAACTTACAGGGATATTCTTTTTCCCATTTATTTAAAATAAGATCTATCTCAGTGATTTGTAACATTTTCTATAGAAATATGTGGTTAACAAGGAAAAACTTAAAGTTTACATAGAACCACAATAAAATCTTCCACTCTAAAACCAAAAGGGCTCTTTTATTTTATTGTAAAAAGACAAGATATATTTTGTGCTTCCTCTAATTTATTGTAATAACATTATATTGAATTAAATATACTTGGACATAAAACAAGGGTAAAACAAACAAAATGGTATCTTAAGTCTGCAGTGTTTCATATGATTCACTCAGGCCCTTTTCGCCCTTTTCGCATTTTTTTTTTTTTTTTTTTTTTGGCGTGAGAGCCCCTTGACCGTCACGTGAGTGGGAACATTGCTCCATATGACGCACTCCCATTCACATGACGTTCACGAGGTTCAAGCAGGGCAACTGCGCATTTTTTATTTTCGGCTCTAAGCCGAAAATAATGCACGCTTGCACAATGCTCGTGGCAGCCTTGCACACTTATCTGCGTGCGGTGCGTTGTCCCAGGCAAGCGGGTCACACTTCCTCCCCCAGCACAGCCTACATCTCCCAGACTGCACTGCGGAAGGAAGGACGGGGCGTGAGAGCGAAGGTCGTGGTACCAGGAAGTGACCTGTGGTACAAAGGAGCGGGAAAGCAGCAGCATTTCGAATAATGCTTCTCGCGCAAGCCACTCTCCCCCGTCATGCAAACGGGTAAGATGTGTAAAGGGCCTTAATCATTCCCATATTTCATACTGCATATTGGAGATGGGATGGAAAGAATATTCAAAAAAATTTGAAAATGGTGAGATTGAAAAAAAAAAACTTTTTTGAGTTTCAAGAAATCCAGATGAGAGGAATCCTGGAGAGATAAGAATCTTTACATATCAGGATTTATTCTGTGCAAAATTTTGAAAGTGCTTGTAGTAATTCCTGTGCAGGAAATAAAACATTTCTGCATGGGAAATAATATTTCAAGGCAGAACTATTAATTCCTGCACAGAAACCATTGTTTGCTGTGCAAAATAAAAAGAGACAGAGAGAGAGAGAGAGAGAGAGAGAGAGAGAGAAATGAATTTGAGGATTTGTTATACATACAATTTACACATAGAAAACAGCATATTCTGGAATTCATGATCACATTTACAAATGTATAACCTGTTTAAGCATTCATGACCGCTTCATATTCATTATCTCTATGTTTTCAATAATGTGGAGGATGTATACAAATTGTAAAACTCTTCCAATCCAAACTTACCAAAAAGTAGCCACTGTGAGCAACAGGACTCTGTTCTCCTGTCAATTAGGATGTAGCTGACTGACGTTTCCATCTCTCACCCACAATCAGTTTCTGGTGCAAGGAGGATTTATGACAAGGATTCTTACTGTCACACCAGAGATTCCTCATAGGAGGAAGTGGAAACGTCAGTCAGCTACGTTCCAACAAAAAAGAGCATAGGCCTCTGTTTACAGTAGTGGCTGCTCACTAAGGCCCTTTCCACACAGGGTAAAAAAAATGGCTTAGGGCGACCTCATCCGGAGGTCATCCACACTGTGGGGTGCGCTAGGGAGGTTTGAAAAGTGGAGGTTCCACACCTCAAACCACCCTAGCGCGGCCGCAAGGGGTGGCGTGGCGCATTTTTTAAAAACCACATTTTATGTGGTTTTTTAAAAAAGCGAGTGTGCTAACCCATTGCAGCGCCCCTTTTGAAACTGCAGGGACGCGCTAGCGCATCCCTGCAGAGCTGCCTGGGGGTGGGCTTCCGGCTGGTGCACTGACCTGATTGGCGGAGCGCCACCGGAAGTCGCCGGCCGCCATTTTGGGCACCGCCGAACGCCGCCGAAATTCGCCAGCATGTGGAGCGGTGAATGCGTGCTCCCCGCAGGGACGGAGCAACCCGTTTTCAGGTAAGATCTGTCCCTGCGTGCGCTGCCCCGTTTCCCCATCCCCCATGTGGAAAGGGCCTTAAGTCCAGATGAGAGGGCGGTGAGGCCAAGAGATTTGACTTTGCTATGTAACTAAGGAAGTTACATAGTTAAGGAAGTTACATAGCTAAGCTGATCTAGACTCTCACATATTGTATGTCACAGACATATTGAACAATCATTCTATTAGGCTGAGGATGTGACAGCGAATAAAAATGGGTTTTCAGACTGAAAAGTCAGTTCTAATAACCTCTCCACACATGTGATCCAGCAGCCATTTCAGGAACACACTAGATGAGGGATATTCTAACACTAAAAAAAATGTGCCTAAGTTTTTCCCCTGTTTTTCTTTTTCTTTTTTTCTCCATTCCCTTTCCTGTTATGCGACCCCTTTTTACATCATAATTCAGAAGGCAAGGAGATATATGATGATTTTTTAAAAATTGCTATGTAATCTGTTTCTAGCTGCAGAATATATATATATATATATATATATATATATATATAATGTATGCAAATATAAATCAACCAGTCAACACTCTTGGCATATTTTGAGCCATTATTTGGGACCATTATTTCAGCAATCATTTTTGTAGGAAAAAACAAGAAATAAATTCTAGTCTAAGCTTTTAAATTAAAGTTCATGATGATGATGATGAATTATCTCTATTTGTCGCCCACCTTCCTCCCAGAATTGGGACTCAAGATGACTTACAGTTTCAAAGAGCTAGAGCAACACACAAAAAGTGAACATTAAAATAGAATTAAACTGGTCAAAATATTAAAACTAGAGATGGACCCACTGAATCCACAAATCCTCGAATCCTTAGGAAGGATTTGAGATTTGTGGATCCGAATCCTTGGGCAAAACCAAGCAAATTGAATCTTTTGAATCCCTTCATGCCTGAAGGCCTGAGCTGGTGCGAGTGCCCTGGATCAGTCACACACGGGTGTACAGGGCGGGTGAGAGCCACTTTCCTGCATGCCCGGAGCCCTGAGCTCGTGTGAGCACCCCAGATCAGGTCTGCACAGGCGCGCAGGGGTGGAGAAAGCCGCTTTCTTGCATGCCTGGAGGCCTGAGCTGGTGCGAGAGCCCTGGATCAGGCCCACATGGGTGCACAGGGCCAGCAAGAGCCACTTTCCTGCATGCCCGGATGTCAGGGCTCCGGGTGTGGCCGCGCCGGCGGGTGCCGCGGAGGCCGACGCCGCCGTTACCTCCGAGGAGGAGGACATGGATCCGGGCCCGTTGGAAGCCGCGGCCGGCGGCGGCGGCGGAGGCCATGTGGCCGCCGCGGAGGGCTCTGCCGCCGGGGGGATCGCTAGGACACCACGGCAGATGCCGATCCCGGCGAGGGTCTTCCCCGCGGGACGGAGGCCGCTGTCGCCGACGAGAATCGTCCCGCCGCTGTGGAGGTCGCCGGCCCAGCTCCCAGGCCGCTGGGCGTGGTGGACGAGGATCCATGGGAGGAGGCGGGCCCCAGCCCCGATCCCGGGGCACCGCCTACTCGCGAGGCGGCCTCGGAAGAGGCTGAGACTGCCGCCCTGCCGCCGACGTTCCTGCAGCGGCGGCGGTTCAAGGAGGCCAGCCGCCGCTCCCGGCGGCTGCAAGAGAAACACCTGGGGGCAGGGAGCTCCCAGCTGTAGCACAGCTGCGAGCCCAGCCACGTGCTCGGCCCGGATTGGCCGCTGGCCGGTCTGCAGGCCTTTTTAAGCAGGCGCGGGGCTGGGGTAGGCACGGAGCAACAACCGTCGGCTTCCCGTGCGTCTGTCACCCGTGCCTTGTTCCAGTCCAGCCCGTGCCTGCGTGCTGCTGCCCTGCTCCTCCAAGACCCTTCCCTGCGTTAAGGTGCTGTAACCATTTTGTGTTCAGGGTGAGGCAACCCATTGTTATTTTCTGTTGGAGCCTGCTGTGAAGACAAACCTCAGTTCCAGGCCGTTTGCTCGCGGCAGCTCTCCTGAGTGACTGTTTTGGAATGCTGCTGGTGGCCGCCCCGGCCCGGCCCCTGCTTGACCTCAGCCCGCGCTGACACCGGAGGCCCGAGCTGACACGAGAGCCCCGGATCAAGCTCGCTTCTGCTGTCTGCCCCTGTGGCTGGCTCCCTCTGCAAGGTAATTATTCTCTTCTTCCTATTCTTTTGACTTGAGACTAGAGGGTAGGGATTGGGACTGAACAAGAGGCTGGTGTTAGTTTGTTTTCCTTAGGTACTGTCCTTGTTTTAGAAATTGAGATTGGACATCAGGGTAGAGAATTGAGACTGGTCTAGAGGCTGGTGTTTTTGTTTCTCTGTTTTTTAAAGTGCCTTTCTTGTTGCAGGACTTGAGACTTGACTGGAAAGTACAGTGTTGTTGAGATTTCAAGGACAGCTGAAGATTCCTTTGCATGGATCCCTTGCAAACCTCTTTCATACACAGTTCTGGGGTTTGTAGTTGGACAAGGTGTCAGAGCCTTCTCTGTCAAAGTGTGCTATTGCATCATCAAACTACAAACCCCAGGATGCCATAAGGAGCTATGCAAACAAAATCCAGTTTTGACCTGGATTATCTCTGTACTGTAGTATGTGGCCCTGTTTACACAGGCAGGAAAATATGAGATTAATAATCCACATTTTCCTGTTTCTGTAGAAAGTGCCTTCATGTCATTTTCAGTCTGGGGAGATCCTGAGGAAAGCTATGACAATTGTCCTGGCCAGATTTCTTCAGAGGGAGGTTTGCCTTTGCCTAGGCCTTTTGCTAAGGCAGAGAGAGCATGTATTTCCCAAGATTATCCCCCCTTTTTTTTGTAATAGTCAACCCAGGAGATGGCATCATCTTGCGCATCCTCCAACATCTGGAGCTACTTCCAAATTACATATAATTCTTAATAAGAAGTATATGGGTATGTCTTCCTGGAAGTGAAAACTATTATTTAATTTGTTTTTCATTAAAAAAAAAAGATGTCAAATTCTGCTTCAAAACACTTTTCAGTAGAAGTGCTTTGTTTCCCTTGATTTCTAAACCCTTTTGTAAAACAAGATTTGAAAGATTCGAGATTCATGAGATTCATGGATTCACAGAACCTTCCAAAGATTCGGATCCAGATTCGGATTTGGAAAATTCTGGATTCATCCCATCTCTAATTAAAACACTCCAGATACTATATTAATGTGAAATGAATATGGCAACGTGCTGATGGTTATACTGCCTGTTGCAAAATCATATGCTAATTTGGTGAAGCTGTTTGAAACTGCTCAAAAATGGTGTTGAAGAGAAGAATAATTTTTGCAGTATGGAGGTACCTAGCACATGATGCTCAGGAATTCACAGCAATGTACCTTGTTTCGCTTGGCTTGTTTCTGCCTTGTCAATATTAGTTAAATATTAATAATATTCAGTGGGAATTTTGAAATGTTCATTTTTCAGACACAGACCAGGCAGTTGACTCACTGAGCCTTTTTTTTTTTTTTAAATATTTATCTAAAAATATGCTTAACTTGTACACTCATGTTGTTGAGTCTTCTGGAGGTTTCTTTTCTTTACACTAAGCTCTGTAAAATCCAATCTCACTAACCACATGGGGAGAGAATAAACAGTGTTAGCAGTGTACAAGTGAAATCCTGTGGCTATGTTATGCCTGTTCAGTCTAATTCTGTATGGGAAAATGTGCAACCATCTGAAAAGAAATGCCACAAAATACTTCATGTAAGACACTGAGTCTGGTATTACATTGCAGTTGTGTTTCTCCTTCCTCTGCGGTACATACACAGTCAGACACTGTCTGTAAGGGAGATGACAGGAATTCATGTTCCCCTAGAGCACTATGTATATAACACAAGAATATATTGACTGAGGAGAGACCCAGATGGGATAGTGTTCCATAAATAGATCAGGCTCCATTCATCCTTTAATTTACAGTCAGGGATTTCTCTTAATATAATACAAATCTAAATCCTCAGTTGTATATTTGATGATACTTAGCAAGAATCCTGTATTCTCTAAAGGTCAGGCTTCACCTCAGCAGATCCTGGTGATAGTAATAACAAGAATCAGTAGCAAGGATCTGAACCACCTCCACTTTAATTTCCCAAAGTGTTGCATGGTTAAGGTTGCCATACAATCTAGTTGACCAGGTTTCACCCAGTTTTTCTTGGGATGCATCCATTACTTGTTTGCATCAAAGTCTGGCCTTGTTTCAGTAAATAAAAAGAATAGCAACAGTAGCAAAAACAACAATGCCTCTAGCTCTTGTGGAGGCAGCCCTATTGGGCAAATCATGTAGTCACCATACTGTACCATTGTTTCATGAGAAACAAGAGTGAATTCCCATACCTATGATTTACATTTTCAATTTTTTCTCTATCAGCTCCAATTTCCAGTTGCTTGGGTCAGTGTCACAACTCTAGAGGAAAGTTTAGCTAGCAGAGTAACATGACGAGAAGAGGGAGACCAGAATCAGGAATATTGATTCCAGGAATGCAGAGTACTTTGCTTAGGGATAACTATTGTCTTTTGTTTTTTAAATAGCCATCCACCTTGCTTTTACTGCTACGCAAGATATAACAGGTTCTTAATTACACATATTAAGTATTTACTTACTCATTTCCTTACTTTTTAAATTGTATCTCATATTTTTCCAGAAAGATGGTTAAAAATAGTTACCCTCAAATTAAAAACAAAGACTACCAAAACTGATGAAGAGATTTTAAACACATTTTTAAAAACACAGTTCAACAATAAAAAAATAACAACATGGTAATCCCTTTAAAAGGCAACCTTTGACCTGAATGCCAAAGGTCTGTCTGTATTAAAAGGAGGAGGAAGAGAATGAGGAGGTGGAGATATTTGTTTGGTGGCAGAAGGAAAGCAGGAAATAAGCCAGTCTAGTTTCCACTGAAAAAAAGTTCCAGAACCTGGAGATGTCCACAAAGAAAGCTCTCTCACATCATCACTTCATGTGCTTTTGGTAGAAGGAGGAATATCTGAAGAACCTTCTCTTCAGTCATTGTGAGCTACTTAGGATCTTATATGTGTATAACGGTGGTATATAAAACAATTCCTTAAAAACTTTACAATTCAGATTGGCTTCTGTGGTAGCACACAAGAATATAAAAGATCTCTAAATACAAGGAACTTATCTGAGAAACTCTACCATGTTCTAGAAATTCACAAATCTTCCTTCAGAATTCCAGCAGATTTTGATTTTATTTCATTTTCATAGGACCTTTCAAATAATATCTGTTATTTCACATTAAGCAAACTGAGTGGTAAATCTGGTTCCTCTGTGAGGCAGCACAAATCAAGAGACTGGGCACCACTTCAAGTGTCCACCAATGTGATATACCTTGAGTGGACTGGTCTTACATATAATATATGGTTTATAATATTCAGTATAGCACTGTATCTATCCTATATCGGTAGATACATAAGAGACAATTTCCCATAGTGCCATCCTACGCAGTAAAAATCCATGGAGTAGGACATCAGGCTTTTCAATCATTCTACGCATGAGTGATAATTAAGGCACATTGAATGAGACATCTTGTTACCATTTTAATGAACAAATGTTAAATGTCTTTCTAAGTATTACCTAATTTGTTTTTGAAAATAGATGTTTGAAAGACGGCCATTGATTTTGGACAGGTTTTAGCACAAGAATACTAATGTTCTGTAATAAAGTAAAAGAAGGTTGCTTCGTAAAGTATGAAAAGTACATAAAGTACAGTAAGTATATTATTTGCAATAATGGTATTAAATGATAGATACAAAATGGAAAATTAGAATATTTTTATCAAAGATAGATGAATGAATGAATGGCTAGATAGATAAATACAAAGATTTCCTTCCTTTCCACCCAGAATTAGCACTCAAGATGTCTTGCATCATTAAAACAAATGCAGTATAGATATGTTGTTGTTGTTGTACTCTGATTTACAACAGTCCTATAATAGGAGGTTTGCTTGCATGATGTAGGCTTTAAGTATTGGACTAGGACTCTGGGAAAGGGGGTGTTTAAATCTCTGCTGAGCCAAGGAAACCCACTGGCTGACCTTGGACTAGTCACACACTCTCATCCTCAGAGGAAGGCAAAAGCACACACACCCAAATCAGTCTTGCCTAGAAATCCCATGGTAGGTTCACTTTAAGGTCATCATAAGTCAGAAATGACTTGAAAGCACACAACAACAATAATGTCCTAGTGCAGTGGTTCTCAACCTGTGGGTCCCCAGATGTTTGTGGACTTCAGCTCCCAGAAGCCGCTGCCACTATGGTCAATGCTCAGGGCTTCTGGGAGCTGAAGTCCACAAACATCTGGGGACCCACAGGTTGAGAACCACTGTCCTAGTGGTTTCTTCACAGGATTTATTCAAGATTGCCCACCCCAGGAAGCTTGGATCTGGATGGATTCCTGATTGCTTTTGGGGAGTTTCCTATAGGAGCCCTACCTGACCTCTGGAATAGAGAAATAGCTAGGTTGGTGGATGCAATTGCCATGAACATCTCCTTTTATAGAATGAAGCTAAGTGAACCCCTTGATTATCTAGGGAGCTGGCAATGATGAAACAGGTTGGAAAGGAAATAGAGTAGTAAAGGTGGAAGGTTTGAAGTGAGTCCAATTAACATTTTCTAAGGATACTTGGAAAACCTATTCCATTCTGTTAGTTGCAGTAAATATTTCTCCTTCTCCCTCTCTCTCTTTTAACCACTGCTGTGTATGCACAGTGTTATCCAGCAGAATTGTTTTGAGTGGTCATGGTCTTTTTACACTCTGCCCCACAACAGCAACATGCAAACAACTTATCAGCCTGCTATGAAAAAATTAGGCTAGTCTTTATGGATAAAATGTCTCTTATCCATTTTCATTTGGATGTTATAGCTGACACAGATATAATGGATGTCAACTTGGCTTTTGTTTGTCCTACATTATTGGATATGTTTCAATCTGAGCAACTTGAGGAAGTGGACAAGATCCTTGGAGAAGTGAGAGCAACCATATGTATATTGATTCCCTGGCTTTCCTGACTTTTAAAAGCAGATAGTGGAGGATAAGCCAAGTGGGTAAGGGAAGTAGTCAGTGCTTCACAAGGAGGGAAACATCTCTCTGAATCCCACCACATTGGACAACTATCAGCTAGTACCTCATGTTCATTTCTTGGGCAAGATTCGAAAGCATGTGGGAGCCTCTCAGTTGTGGGGTTCCTAGATCCATTTCAATTTGGCTTCAGGCTTGGCTATGGAACCAAGACAGCTTTGGTTGCCTTGGTGAATGACCTACACAGGGAACTAGATAAGGTGAAGTGTGCTCCCATTGGTTCTGCTGAACCTCTCAGCAGTTTTCAGTACCAACAACTGTTGTATCCTTTGGGACTGCCTCTCTGGGGTGGGAGTAAGAGGCACTGTTCTACAGTGGTTCTGGTTCTTCTTGGATAGGCAGACTCAGAAGGTAATGCTGGGAGATGCCTGTCCGACACCCTGGTCTCTGGACTGTGGTTCCCCCAGGGTTCAGTGCTGTCCCCCATGCTGTTTAATGAATTTGCATAAAACTGCTGGGGGATATCACTTGGCATTTTGGGATTTAGTGTCATCAGCAGGCTGATGACACTCAACTCTGTCCACCTATTTCACCTAATTTCAAGTCAGCTGTCTCCGTACAGTGTCTACTGTGACTTATAGATAGGATTAAGGTGAACAAACTGAAATTTAATCCAGACAAGATAGAGATGTTGCTACTCAGCTGTAAGGTGTACCAGAGAATAGGGCTTCAGTCTGAATTGGATGGGGTTATACTCCCCCTCAATCTCAGGTTCACAGATAGGTCATATTTCTAGGTTCAGGTCTGAAAACCTGGATGTCAAAGATTTCAGAAGTGGCCAGGGTTGTGTTTTTATGCTTAAAGCTAGTGCACCATGCTACAGCTGTCCTTGGAAACTTGAATGGGTTTAAAACTATGTTACCAGGCTGCTGACTGGGGCTTGTTACAGGAATCATGTAACTCCTTGTTAAAACTCCTTTGCTGGCTATCAGTCTCTTTCTGAGCAAAACACAAAGTACTGATTGTGACATGTAAATCCTTATGCAGCTCAGACTGAGACTATTTAAAAAATCATTTTCTTCATATAATGACCCAAGTTCTAAAATATCTGGGGTGGTGGGCTTTGTCTCAGTATCACCTGCTTCACAGGTGTGGTTGGTGGGAACATGGGAAAGAGCCTTCACTCTGGCTGCCCATCAACTGTGGAACTCCTTTCCACAGGAGGTTCAGTTACCCTCTCCTGGCCTGTTTCTACTGCCAAGTTAAGACCTTTTATTTAGGAAGGACTTTGATTGATTTTATGCATATCACAGAACACAGTTCAAAGAAGTACTCTTCTGTTTTTATTTTGTAAGGGTTCTTTTTACCACATTTGAAACATATTTTAAAACCATTTTGGCTATGTATTTTAAATAGTATTGATTGTCCATTGTATTTTTTTCAAACATTTGTAAAAATATATTTGTAGCTAATTATTATGTTAAATTTTCTAAGTGTCCTTGGCAGAAAAAAGGCAGGATGTAAACTGAATTAATTAATTAATTAATTAATTAATTAATTAAATTGACTTAATACATTCAAAACTGACATGGACATGTTTTTATTATTGTTATTGTTATCATCATTATCATCATTTATTTATTTAGCAATATATGTAAAGTACATAGTAGTTTGTTAATCTTTGCTGGCACCTAATTTTTAAAAAATATAATCTCAGACAAGCTCCATCTTCTGTAACACCTAGTATAGGAAAGACTAGAGCTACCAAACAAAATCCAGCCTGTTCCATTCTAGACAGATGGTTGCATAGGACACTATATCCAGTCAAAGACTATGAAGAAGTCCAGCAGAACCAACAGAAATCAATCCAGTTTATGATGAAAATATATGGCATCCAAAACAACGCTTAGCCCACTGTCAATAAGTACTTAATCCACTGCCAATACGTTGTGATAAGTCACTCCTAAATGTAAGAGAAAAAGGCAAGCTTTCTTCATGTTATTTGCAATACACTGCTCAAAGGTATGGAACGGCATATTTTTCCTGATAATCAAACAGCAGAATGCAAGCTGTCTTGTAGCAGGATTCCCTGGGAGCAGCCTGTGGCAGCCTGTATTTTGGGATGGATGAGAGGATCCATAGAAAATATCTCACATAGTGGGATTTGATGAAGGTCAAAATAAATAACACTTAGCACATGGCCTGGGACGAGAACACTTTTGTGTATTAAGCCTAAGCATGTGTTCTGTCTTTCATTTATTGCAAAATCTCTACGTGTTTAGCAAGCATATTAACCACATTTTCCATTTCTTCAATATGTATTCAAAAGCATTTTTTTGGTGTCCTTCAAAAAGTGTGAGGATTTCAGTTAAAAATGGAAATTTTGACCACAATACAGTCTAAGCCAAAGAAATAAAATGTGGGCATTTTAAATTGTCTTTAAAGCACATGTCTGCAGTGCTGCTCACATCTTTGACATTCCCTTACCTGTCGTTGTGCCTCAGGATGTACACCAGAAATCCTGTGAATAAAGAGCCCCTTGGCACTATCCATGTAGCACGCAAGATTTGTCTCTAGGGAAAAGGTTCAGATATAAAATGCAAAATGGGTAAATGACAGCAAGTGCAGCTTTCTAGAATGTAAGCAGTAAAACATAAAGATTGTCAAAGGCCATTGTTTTGAAGATTGAGTTTGGTTCCCTACTATTCAGCCTAGGCCTCTGTTTATCACAATTGTTCCTTTCTTTTTTATTTTTTTATTGCCACACAATTCACCAAGCACAAGTAATTCCCACATAAATTCTTTTCTACAATGGCAACATAAATACACACATTCTGAAGGAAAGGACTTGTCTCATTTTATTGGCTGTTCATGCTTCTATAGTTAAAGTTGTGTCAGCACTTCTATTAAACTCTTGTTTTTCAGAGTTTACAACTGGCAGCAAGTAGCCAGCTTGAGTTTCCCCACCCTTTTAAAAGACATAGGTGGTCACAACTCACATTAACCTTGAAGAAGCTTGACCGATTGCATCTGAACATAATGTGCATAGTGTGGGATTTGTTTTTAGTGCACATATGAACATCACACTGCAATAGCCAAAAGGAAGCTAGAGCAATATTTTAGCTACAACTGACCTCAAGTCTGGTGCCACAAGTCTGTAGAGAAAAGGAATGTTTACTCCTGCTCCTACTGTCATGAGATAATGAGAAATGCAAAAGACATGTACATGTCTTCATTGGCACAGTTATATGCTAGATTTGATGACTGGTTGTCTGTATTCTCTCTTTGATGCAGTATTTTTCTTGTGCTCCATCAGAATATTTTTAATAAAGTCTCTCCCACCACCCAAGACATTGATGCTGATTATTTTTGTTGTTGCTGGTATCACTTCCATGCCAAAGGTCAGTGAGATAAAAATAACGTCACACATCTGACATGTTCAAGCCTGACACATAAACAAGACTTCTCTGGCAAGTGGAACTGTGAATTTTTGTTCAGTCATCACCTCAAGTACACATCCATGTTTTACATTTTGGAAACTGCAGTGACATTTCTGCCCTGGTGTAGTTTGGTCACTTGTGTATAATGTAGAGATATTCCTATTACAGGCCTAGTCCTCTGAAACAGCACTCTGTAATGTCACAGCAAGCCTGGGAAGGAGGATAAAAGTAACAAGAGTGACAAGAGTGACAACAAACTGAGCTACAAAAAGTAGCTCAGATTAATATTTATTGCATGTATTTTCTGAACTTCACAACTCCATTTTTAGTATCTTCTGTATGATTAGAGCATGCATAGCACAAAGGCTTGCAAAAAGGGGAAGGTGGCATCAAATAATGGGCTTGTCAAATTAAAGACAGGTTAAGGGAATTTTGTGCAAAAAGAGTCTAAAATTTTTTCTATGAGTGGTAGGAAAGGAAGATATGGGAAGTTCGTGCAAAATGGCACATGTTCCAGAAGTTTTCCTACACAAGTAATTTTAGTTTACATATTAAAGTTCTATTCTGGTGATTTGTTCTGTTCTGAACTGTTTTGATTAAGGGAAATGTCTACTGTTCTGTTTGTTTTCTACTCATTTGACACCCAAATCACACAATGTGTTTCTGAGATGATGGGTTCTCCCATTATCTGGCAAACACAGCTTAGGGGCATAGTCTCTTCTTCAGGTAAACAAAGAATTAAAGATGTGGTGGGTTGAGTTACATTTACTGGGGGGTCAGCATCATGTGTGAGATCATGACAGAAATTATCCGTTAAGGATGACCAATTTGAGTGAAGTGTGAAATCTTTGAGATACTTCCAAAATGACAGATTATAGAAACAGAGCAGCATGAAGAGTAAGTGAGAGACTTGAGAGTCTAGAGAGACTTAAGAAACCTTGGGACTCCTGGAGAGGTACAGGTGCTGTTTGACATTCCTAAGGAAGCTTGGTTGTAGGCTAGGCAAAGAGGACCAACAACGTTCAAAGACTCAGAACACCATCGGTATCATGAGTAGAGTAAGAATGTTCTGCTAGTCACATTAGAGCTTATGTTCCTCTCTAACCTTGGCAGAATATGACTTAAGACTGTTTTGTAACTTCATAAGGACTCCTTAGTAATGTCTGGTAGAAGGTGCCTACAACGTACCCTTTTGCGAATGTCAGATTACTTGCTTAAAATAAAAGCATTCTCTTCTTTTTCACTCTCTCCTCACTTCCCTTTGCTAGGTGTGTGTGTGGTGTGTGTGTATATAGCATTCTCATCTCCCACAAGAGGGGGGTGGGCCAGCTTGGCAGAATCGGAGGTGGAGAAAATGCAAGTTAAATCAGGCAGTAACTGGCTACTAAAGTCATGTATGGTTAATTCATGGGTAGTGGCAGCTAGAGACAATTCAGAAGTGTCCTCACCTAGTCAAAAGCAAAAGACAAAGCCAGAGCCTGTTACAGTTTCATCCATGATACAATGAAAAGTACATATTAACCTTTTTACTGCTGAGTTTATGCACACTACATAGAATGGCCAAAAGGACTTTATAAACTTCTAAAATTTTATAAAGGATTCACCCTTCTGCAATTAATTTACTATGTTTCCTATTGTGTTGTGTGATTCTTTTATGTACACATACTATTCATGCAACTATAAAATCTTTTTTGCTTGTAATGCTTTCAGAACAACCTCTGTGAGTCTGTGTACAGAGGAGAGAATGTGGTACCTGTGTTCACATGAGCTCGATATGTTTAGCCTGATGAAAAGAAGGTTAAGGGGTGACATGATAGCCATTTTTAAATATTTGAAGGGATATGATGTTGAAGATGGAGCAGGCTTGTTTTCTGCTGCCCCAGAGACTAGAAAACAGAGCAATGGCTTTAAAATACAAGAAAAGAGATTTCACCTAAACATCAGGAAGAACTTCCTGACACTAAGGTCATTTCTGCACTACACTGTTATAATGCTATTATTCTACTTTCAGAATCCTGTGGAATCCTGGGATTTGCAGTTTAGGGATGGACACCTTTGTCTTCCTTAAACTACAAACCTCAGAATTCCATAGGACGTTGAAAGTGGAATAATAGCACTATAACAGTGTTGTGACAAACCTGATGGGAGGGGGTCCTGACAACAGAGCCTCCCTTGGCAACTGAGAGTGTTTGAGCTGATTGGCTGGTGAAATGGAACCTTGGGTAGCCCAGGGGAGGAGCTGGTGGAAAGAGGAAAATAACGGATTTTAACTGTCTGGGGTGTGTTTGAAGAGGAGTGTGATTTGTGGTGTGTTTGGGGAAGGTTGGAGATTTGAAGAGCTCTGTGGGAGAGAGAACTGAGAAACTGGGTGTACGAAAGATAATGAAGAGAGAGAAAGAGAGAGAGAGAGAGAGAGAGAAGAATGGTGTGCTTTATAAACATTTAGATACAAAACACATTTAAAGCAATAAATGTTTGAAGTTCTGTGTTCCATATAACAATCTCCCAGAATCTTATTTTGAATCCTGGAATATACATACTACCAATATTATCATCTTGACCTTAGTGCCAACAGTACCACAGTCTTGGAAAATATAAATGACTGCTGGTCCTTACATCTGAGAGAAGGGCAGATTTAGAGAAAGTAGTAAAGGGAGAGAGTCCTGAAAGGAAGAAGCCAAGGAGGGACAAAAGTGAGTAAGAGACTGCATCCTCAGAGAAGGAAAACTGAGGCAGACCCATTTGTCCTGGCCCTGGCTTGATTCAAAGATCTCCCTGGCTGTTCAGTTCTGATCACAAAGAGGTGTCAGGCTGGGCAGGCCTTGAGTGCGAGGCTTGGGTGTGCCTTTCACACTTGGCACTGATGGGTGGTGGTTTTTTTCCACGGTTTCCACAAGTGTAGTGCGGAAAGGCCCTAAGAGTCATTTGACAGTGGAATACGCTGCCTTGGAGTGTGGTGGAGTTACATTCTTTGAAGGTTTTTAAACAGAGGCTGGATGGCCATTTGCTCAGGGTGCTTTGAGTGTGTGTTTCTACACAGCAGGGAGTTGGACTTGATGACCGTTATGATCTCTTCCAGCTCTATGTTTCTATGATCCTGTGATTCTATGAGGCATTACTTCATTAATAAAAGCAGTTGTTACCAGAGACAGAAATAATATGGAAAGAATAGGAATAGGTTTCTGCACCACAAAAAAGAAGAAGATGAATTCAACATTTTCAGCAATCTCTCTCTCTCTCTCTGTTTATTTAAAAATATCCTAACAATTTTCACATGTGAAATTAAACAACAAGGTCAGGTAAGTCTTATATAAGTAGACATCCCCCCAAACAAACAAACAAACAAACAAGCAAACAAACAAACTTCTAGACCAATAGGATAGGTCAAATAAAGTGGCCCTAATTTAACCCAATCTTTGTGTCTGGTCTTATTATTCTGTGGTTAATTATCAATGTGCAATGTTTGTCAAACCTAATAGAGGCCATATAGCCATTAGCTAACTAAATGCTGATTTTATTGTTATGTCCTTAGAGCATGATACAACTCCTGCTTTTGTTTCCACACTACACACGTTTTGATGAGATTAATGTGTATTTCCTCAGGATCTTTCCAGTTCCGTGGAAAGAAAATGTGTTTTCGATGGCTCAGCTTGGCTTAGAAATAGATGCATTTGCCCCAAAGACACTAGCATCACAGTGTTAAACTCAATTAGCCAGTTTTCTCGAACAATCAAACATTAAACAACTATTTATTTAAAGTGTATGTCTCCATAAACATTTCAGTGCCTAAAGCTCACATGAGAAAAATATGTGTCCTGAATATGTATAAACCCATAAAAGTATAGCTCAGGGGAAGGGATGATATACAAAATAAGACACGCTGGGTACATTTTAATCCTTACTGAGTTTTTTGTGGAAATAGACATTATGGGACATATCCTCTGTTCTTAAAAAAGGAGAGAAGGAGGAGAAGGAGGGACAAGAGGAAGGAAGAGAAGAAAAGAAAAAAAGGTAAAGAGAAGGATGATTCTGCTACAGAATGGAAGAATGTGACTAGGTGAAATTATTCAGTACAACAGGCACACATGTATGGTGACTTAAGCTTAATTCAGTTTGTTAGCCATCAGGGCTGACTATCATTGAGAAAGAGCAGTCACCTCAAGCACCAGAAATTATTGGCAGTCATGCCATTTCCCTAGATGTTCCTTTCACCTGGAAGATGGGGACTTCTTGGCTTCTACTGCAAATTCTTATTTCACATAAGGAAAGATCTCAAATTCATTCTGAGTTTCATTTTAATCAGCATCCCCTGACAATTTAAGGTCATTGATACTTAGGCTCGCTTCTCTCAGTTCTCAAATGGTCATATTTAATCTCTTTGGGGTTTATTCCCAGTTCCCTAGATGCTCTGTCTTGCTTAGAAGATCCCTTTTCTTTTGATCACGTTGGGTTATAAGCATCAACAGTGATCAAATGCATATCCTCTTTAGCCATTCACCTCTGAAAGAAGTATATGAAGCCAAATGTAATCTAAAAGGTCTCCCTCCTCTTGTAAAGCTTCCAAGCCCACAGAAACCATTTGTGATGGCTTTGTGCTATAAGGAAGCATTATCCACTGGAGTCCTGCTGGGCACCATTCTATCATTCTGATTCAACTAGTGTGGTTGCCACTAGCATTTCTTCAACCCAAGGTAGTGGAAATTCTCACTGTGGCTGAAATAAAGACAATTACCATTGTTTGACGTTTCCAGCCACCCTGTTGAATCTTGTCTAGATGCCAGAACTTCAGACAGTAATGTAGGACTGGAAAAATGCAGCATATTATGGAAAATGTACAACTGTAGAATTACATTCCTTTACATTTCAGCACATCAAAATATATTCTGATTTTCATATAATCCTTCCATAAAATTATTTGGAAGTCTCAATTGCATCAAAACTAATAAAACAATCAGGAATAGTTTCTAATGTTGGAATCATCCTACTTCTGAAGCATTATGAATATAGCAGAAATATTTTAACTAGCAACTTTATATATACATAATATGGTTCTGTTTTTATTTCTCTTTAATTGATATATGTAGATATTCCTGACCAATTTTATATGTTTCCTGGCTGATGTTGTGTATCACCCTATCTGTAGATCTCTAAAGATGACAATGATAACTGCTCACGGTATGTCTGTATCCTCCAAATTTCACACTAAACAGCTGTAATGAGGTGACAAACTACCTTTTTTTTAGCTTGGTCCTATTCCCAGGAAGATATTCAGCATCACATGTTACATTACCAGCCATGCATATAATGAAAGGAAATAATTGTTCTATCCCAAAAGGCCTTTTACTGACGTTCTAACTAAATTAGCAGTATCAGTCACGGAGTATGCACTTTTATAGCTTTCCAATACAGTCTCCCACTATAACTGCAGGCACAATTTCTGATACTGTTACTATATATACTATATATAGGGTGTGTGTGTGTGTGTGTGTGTGTGTGTGAATGAAATCCAAGATGAAAAGATGAGTTTCCATTGAGGTAGGGCAATTATGACCCTGCTGCACTCAAGTTGTTAGAATATCTTATATTCTATACACAATTCTGGGTTATTTTACTGATCCCAGTTAACACTAACTACTTAAGCAATTTGGTGGCCCTCAAATTCTTCAGAATCAGTCCACATATTACTTTTTTTTTTGTACATAGTTATTTATTTAATGAATGATACTGAATGCAAGGCTGTGAATGGGAGTTTTCATTCTATCTGTAGTGTTTAATCTGTACACGTGAAGCTCACTACTTTAATCTATCATCAGAAAGTAATCAATTCCACAGCAGACTGTTAGTTTCAATCACTTTCCTAATATCTCCATTCATGTTAAAAACTGATAAAAAAAAGCTTAGGAAATTACTAATTGCAAGCATATTGCTCTTGTTTCCTCAGTGTTAACTTCAAGTGTCTTCTGAGTTGTACAATCTCTTCAGAATCACTCTTGCTTTGAAATGACATAAATCCTTTGACTGGATGCCATAATTGTCCCTGATAAACTGTTGTCAAGTGCAATAGGCTAATATGTTTATTCAGGTCAATGATGTCAAAGGACTTCCAAATTTGACTTCAGTAGCATTCCTTGTGTTCCATGTCCTGTGAAATTACTCTAAAACTTGCTATTTATTTCAGGGATTACATGGTGAATTATGTTTCCTGCGAAGTACAACTAGAAGGTTTCTAGCACTGTTTTTATGTTTCTATCCTTCTGTGTCTTCAAATGATATCTTTAGCTGTCCCATGGTGATCTCTCTGTAGATGTCTGCAACAAGTTCTTGTACCTCTGCCTGCCATGACATAATTATGTTCACTTGGTCCTTTCTCACCAAAGCATGTGAAGAAATACTTGTTGTTTTCCACTTCTGTGGCTTGTGCTACTTGAGCGATGACAGCCATGAGACCCATCCCTTTCATGTGTAAACAGAGGGATTTGCAGGGATTGCTTCTGAATTGTTCTTGTCCTTGACGAGTGTTTTGGGGAAACATTGACTAGAGATTCTGAGCAGTTCTCAAAACGTAGCTCAGAGCCTTCATGTTCAGATGTTCAGTAATCACTCATTCCATAGATTATGCTGAACTACAAAAGTACAACATCTTCATCTCATTGTACTTTAAGACTACAGAAAAGTAAGATCATATATTATTCTATTCTATTCTATTCTATTCTATTCTATTCTATTCTATTCTATTCTATTCTATTCTATTCTATTCTATTCTATTCTATTCTACCGTATTCTACCATATCCTATCCTATTTTCTGTTTCTAGGTTACTACTTTCCCCTCTTGTTCCTTCTGCCAGTGGGAAATGACTTTTACCACTAACTCATCCACCCCACTGTGAACTAGTGTGTGTTAATTCATATTGATCATATGCATACACCCAATCCAGAAGACAACAAAATAATTTGGAAGTATTTGCAGTTATTGTTGATAAGACAGCTAAGATTTACTCTGTGAAGACTCTCTCTGCCAGGGAATTATTTATTCCAGCTTTGCCTTGGCTAAAAAACAAATAATTAAATATTTTCACCTTCATTAACAGGACACATAGGTATCTTAGAAAACAACAGGTGTTTACAAAGGTAGCAAGTTACAATTATTTTTTCAGTTTCTCTCAGCCTGAGCAGGGGAAGAGGTTGTTTCTCCTCTTAGCAGTCACACTAACTTCCCTGATTTATTTTGCAACCACAAAATGTCATGGGGAATTTTTGTCCAAAACATTATTTTGGCCAGGACAAAGTTACCTCGAAGACAAAAGTGGAACAGGTCTATAGTCAGTGCTTGAAACTCAGGGACAATGTTTTTATAAATCTTCAGATGGCAATGTCATAAAATGTTGACTTCACAAGTATAGTTCAATATGAACTATGCAACAACAGCTGCTTTCAGGAGAATAAAATGGCTCATACGGCTGGCTGAAGACTGCATTTCCACCTATAAACAATTTGGAAATGAAGTTAAATGTTGCAAAACATCACAAGCCCCCAATAATGTCTTTCCTAAGAAAATGAAATCTCAGGTAAATACGACATCACTGAGATTTCTGACCACCTGAAGAAGTGAGGGGAAAGGGTGCCATTCATAAATGCTTATATTTTGTCCCAGGAGGCCATGTATAACTATTTAACTGCTTGTGTTTGTTATGTATTTTAAGACACTCATTTTGGAAAAAAAATATGCTAAAATGAGGTTTGTACAACTTGCTACTCACCAAGTCAACCTACCTGTGACTTGTCACCTGTGACTTACTTTACATACACTTTTTTGTAGCCTTGATGGGAGACTTTTAAAGCTCCTAATGGGCCACCCAATATGCACCTAATGGACTTTGTCCAATGTGATGAATCACAGGAAACCTGATTTATGCTTAAAAGATGGGGGTGAGGGAAGAGAAAATACTAGAAAAGTGAAGTCATGTTTTTAGTGTCAGGAGGTAACATTTTGGAGCTGTGTGAATTCTAAAGTTTGTTAAAAGAAGAAGAAAAAATGGTAAAGAGTATTTTAACTGTCTATTCAAAATGAAGGATATGCATAATGGAATAGAGAGAAAATGAAATATTGATGACTGCTTGCCTTTTTTGTGAAAACAACATTGAAGAAACTTTATTTTTAAAACATCACTGATGAAAAAATCATATTCTGCTGTTTTTCACTAAAACTTTCCTTGTAAGACAGATGAATTATGATTTTATGATAGCTATTTAGCATTATTTAACATTAGTTTTGGTTCTATAATTGTGCAAATTAAAGATGTAAGAAATATTTCTGCGTAAAAAAAAACAACTCTGACCCAACATATTTACAAATAAGAACAAAGCTCTTGCAACTTGAGTGCCATTAGATTTGCCACCCGAGTACTGAAATGTTAAACTAAAGGGAACAGCTAAAATATGTAATTAAAATATGGACTGTACTTTTGAGTATCTCTTGTAAGAAATCCTTTGAAAAAGAGCTTTTCTCTGTCTGTTGTACTGTTTCTGAATTAGGCTTTATTTAACTACAATGACTAAGATATAAATTGTGGAATTGTTGACACAAACGGTGATTAGTAGCCACAGAGAGCATTAATCTAGACTAGCACTATGATGGCGGGGGGCTTTAACATTTTCCTTCAATTAGGATTCTGATCTGGATCAACAACTCTCCCCTCCAATTTGTTATATGCATTGCAAAGAAGTTTCCTTTGCCACCAGTGAGAGCTTCCATAACAAGGCAAACAGCAGCTGGGAGTGTGGTAGAGGCCTTAAAATTCTTTTCCCCTAGATACAGCCCTGATCTTGACTGAGAACTCCACAAATTCCATTAACTTGTTTGTAGTATATTTTTAGGAAATGCATTATAAATTTGTTTCTGTCCCAGAATCCTTATTTTCTGTATGATGAAACAAATTCTGATATTTCTTGCAATGCTGCTCATTGGGAATAATCACTTCTAGAGTAGAAAGGTGTGTGTGTGTGTGTGTGTGTGTGTGTATGGATGTCTAATCCTAGCAAGATTAGATACAAGCTTGTAATTAAAAATGACACATCCAAACTGTTAAACTTATTATCTGTCTTTCTTCTATCTAATGCCTCTTATAACACTCTGGAAAAAGCAGTGCTCAACAGATACTGAAATCATGTAGGTGGCAAACTTTAAATCTTAGCAGCAGCATTCCAAATGTTTGATATGCATAAAAAAAATAGTGCTTATGAAAATCAGTGCCAACTAAAATTTCCCTTCAAATCCAGCTCCCCTAGGAATGTGTGCTTTATGATTTTAAATGACACAAATACATCAGTTCTTTCTTGTAAGTTGTATTCAAAAGTTCTGTTCAAAAGTTTGATGAGTGCAACATGTTATTATTATCCTCTTGTTGGACTACAACTTGGAAGACCAGGGTTTGATTCTCCACTCAACCAAGGAAACTCACTGGGTGACCTTGGGTGCATCACCTAGTCTCAGTCCCAGAAAACCCTGTGAGAGGGTCAGTTTAGAGTTGTCATAAGTCACAAGACTTGAAAGGACATAGACAACAACCATCTCTGTTTTGATGAGAGTGCAGATTTTCCATTCTCGAATACATAGTTGTTCTTATGAATCGTATGGGACCTTCATACAGGTTCCTGGGGCATTGACGACATTTACTATATATGTCAAACTGTTTTATATTCAAGAGGGAATAAAATATTTTTATTTGATCTTGCTTTGCTTGGGAACAAAAAACTGATGTTTCTTCGATACATGGTACACTAACCAATACTGTGTCCACGCTCAGCCTGGGCAGCCAGCCAAAGGGCAGCTGATAAGGATTAGAGGCATGCAGTTCTAGCAACAAAGTAACTACCTAGTCTTCTCTTATAAGGAAACAGCCTTACATAAATATGAAGCAAACAGCAGTCCCAGCAATGTCTAGAAATCAAAGGCATTCAATACAATCCCACATCAGAGACATGGCAGGAAAACAGGAACAACAATTAGGTATAACAGGCAGAGACATGTCATGAAATGGTCAGGTAGTCACCGACAAGTTCTGGAGGGAATGGCTCAGTTTTTATAGGTTCGGAGGTCAGCACAGCTGGTGCTTAATTGTCATTTGCTGTAAATTTGCTAAGAGTGGCATAACAGTTCCCATTGGTACCTACGTTGGGTGAAGGAGCAGGGCTCCCTGCTGGAACTGGCACTGACTCTTATTCTTTCTCTTCGGTGAGTGGTGGTACTGTGTCCTCCTGCTCAGCAAGTCTGCTGTTATAGTATCTGAGCCAGAGCCTATGCCCTGCTCAACTGGTTCTGCTGTCTCAGTCTATGAGCCAGAGTCTAGGTCCTGGAAGCAGGGCATGGCACACTGACTTCTCTCTCCTTCTCTCTCTCTCTCTCCGTCTTTTTTTCTTCTTCAGAAAGTGTTCTAATAGACCAATGACTTTCTCGTTATTCAACACATTGATCTCAACCTCCTATAGTCTTACTGATGGCATGTTGACAAAGCCAACACACACATATACACCTGTACTGAAAGTAATTTCCTTGATGTGACCCTGATATTTGAGGTAAGGCAGAGAACGGTCAGTGAGAGGGCCTTTTTGGTAGAGCATCTCACTTACAAAACATTCTCTTCTGGAAGATTATTATTCTTTCTGTTTTATTATGATGTGCTCTGGAAACCGTTTTAATGAAGAATGGTGTGCTTACTGAGGGCCTTTCTGCACTACACTAGGATAGTCCTATTATTCCACTTTCAACATCTTGTGGAATCCTGGGGTTTGCAGTTTAAGGAAGGGCATTTAGAATTGTCAGTCAGACAGCTCTTTGATCTCAGTAAACTACAAATGCCAGAATTCCACAGGATGTTGAAAGCGGAACAATAGCACTATAACAGTGTACTGTGGAAGGCCCTAAATTGTCTTCTTACTTCTAAGTCCAATAGCATATATTCTGACTAGAAGTGATTCTCTCAAGCAAAGAAAAGTCTTTCACAACAACTGCTACCTAATAAATATTTATTTATTTATTTATTTATTTATTTCAGCACAGGTCGTTTGGGTTATATGAAACAATGTCCTTTCAGGTACAACTTCATACCTGATATCCAGGACAGCTTACTCCATTGAAGAAAGAAAGTATGTGGAACCATTAATAGAAAGAACAAGGAACTTGGGGTGATGCCATGAGAAGGGTTATCAAGTATAAGGGAAAATGAGGCATTAAATATACTGGGGAATTATGTATAAATAGAAATTTCACACTTATCTCAACCATACTGTGCCATTATCTTTGCAGCTGATCTCCTTAGACACAAGCTTTAGGCTTACTGGAAGCATTTATATTTCTCCCACCCAGGAATCTCTCTCTCTCTCTCTTTTTTTTTTAAAAAAATATTATTTTAATTGAATTGTAAAAAAGTTAGCAAACGTATTTGCATAAGTCAAAATCACAGTTCGAGCACATTCTACAATCTTGCATGATAGGATATAAAACAGAAATATCCATTGGAACAAATAGTAGGGACAAATGTTCACTATTTACATCACAATATCAGATAAAAAACAGCAAGAAAACATTGACAAAAATGGTCAGTACATAGAAAAAAATATGTTTAGACTTCACATGCTGTCTTTGCCACAGATTGGATCAAATTCAGATCTTATTCTAAATCCTTCAAAGTTATTTTTGGTTTTCATATCAATTTAGTTTTGGCACACTCTAGGGTTAATTATTCATCAATCCATCCTTGTTTGCTATTCTTTAGTAGTCATTCAGAATCTTTCCTCTATTCCCATCATACCAATTATGTATTAACCCTCAGTTAATTAATTCATTTTCTAATTAACTACCAATTATAATAGTCTCATAATTAAGAAAATTCCGTTTCCACGGTTACTTCTAATTTCACCCTTTCTATCCCTTATTTCCAATAATAACTTTCCCTTATTATTGTAATATATTTTTTTCCCTTTTCTTAAAGCACGTTTTACACAATTATAGATACTTAATACCTGCACATTGTTTCGTAATTCCCTCTGCAGGTAATTTGTGAGTGGTTGCCATGTTTGGAAAAATTTATGATCAGATCTGCTTTCTAGCAAGTACATTAACTTGTCCATTTCTGTCACCTCAAGGAGTTTCTCCAACCACTCCCCTTCAGATGGATTCTTTTCACCAATATTTAGCCAATACCATTCTCGTTGTTGTGACCATATACCATATTAGCCTCTCTCTGCAATCACCCCTTTCCATTTTTAGATCAATTTTTCCTAATAAGCACATTTTAGGGTCTAAGTTGAGTGTTATCTCTAATACCTTTTGGATGGCTGCTCGAACTATAAACCAGAATTTCTGTGTTGTAATACAACCCCATCATTGGTGAAAGAAAGTCCCCTTTTCTTTGTGACATCTCCAACATTTATCATTTATATTTTTGAATATCTTAGCTATCCTTGCAGGGTGGAGGTACCATCTGAGTATAACCTTCAGGGCATTCTCTTGTAAGCTATATGATCTTGTAAATCTACTTATTCTTTTCCATGCTTTTTCCCATTCTGTAAGTCCAGCATTATGTTCTATGTCTGTCGCCCATTTTACCATATATTCTCTAATTGTTTCATCTTCCAGATCAAATTTAAGCAATATTTGGTATATTTTTGATAACAACTTTTGGTTTCCTTTCTTTAACTCTAATTCAAATTCTATTGGGTTCATGACAATTCCTCTTTCTTTCAAATCTTTTTTAAAATCTTTCCTGGATCAGAAGATATGGAAACCAGTGTACTATCATTCCTTCCTGTTGTAATCTCTGGTGACTTTTTAATTGCAGACTTTTTAATTGCAGTATCTAAGAGCTGTCATTGGTTTTAGTTTAAACCCTGGTTTTTTACCCGGCCACAAAAAATCTGACAGATCTTTAGTACAATCCTTAAAACTTTGGAGGGACTACAGTTGGAATCATTTGGAACAGAAAAAGCAATTTTGGAATAATACCCATTTTAATTAAGGACAATCTTGCAAAGGTGATAGGTCCAGTTTCTTCCAAATGCTTATCTTTTGATGAATCTGCTTCCAAACAGGGACATAATTATTACTGAACAATTGATTATTCTTGTTGGTTATTGAAATCCCTAAATATTTTACTTTATCAGCACATTTTGTTCCCAATATTGATTCTAACTATTCTTGTTCTGCTTTCCTCATATTTTTGGTCAGAATCTTTGTTTTGGATTTATTGACCTTAAATCCTGCCAATAAACCAAATCAATTCAGAATTTCATTTAACTTATTCATGTGCAACAGGGGATCTTCCAGGAAAATAACTATGTCGTCTGGGAACTTTGTATTTGTAACATTCCTTGCCAATTTTTATACTGGGGATGGAACTCTGCTGAATTTCTCTGAGCAAAACCTCAATGATCAGAATGAACGACAGCGTTGAACGAGGGCAACCCCGTCTTGTGCCCTTTTCTATTGGGAACCTTTTTGATCTTCCTGCATTTATGATCAAATAGGTTCGTTGATTCAAATAAATTGCTTTAATCCAAGATATAAACACCATACCAAACTTCATCTTTTCCAGAACTTTAAAAACGAAACCCCATCTCATGTCGTCAAAAGCTTTTTCTGCATCTAAGAATATTAGAGCACCTTTCTTTTCGTTATGATAGTCTAAATATTCTAAGATATCCAACATGAATCTTACAATATCTTTCATCTACTGGCCTAGGAGGAAGCCCATTTGGTCTTCACCAATATATGTTAACAGAAAATCTTTAATCTTCAAGCCAATATTGAAGCAAAAATTTCATAGTTTTCACTTAGCAAAGATATGGGTCTACATTCACTAGGTGTGGGATTCTCTGAGTCTGTCTTAGGAATGAGTATAATCTTCACTTTCTTCCATGTATTTGGAATTTCTCCCTTATCTTTGATTATGTTAAATAATTTTTGTAATGGCTTGACTAACTGATCTTTGAAACATTTGTAATATTTGGCAGAAAGACCGTCAGGACCTGGTGATTTGTTTATTTTTAGTCTGTCAATCGCTTCCTCAATTTCTGTGGTCGATACTGGTTTATCTAAGAACTCTCTCTGTTTTTGATCCAGTTGTGGAAGTGTTTTTGCTTGGAGGTATTCCTCAATCTTGTTAATCTCTTCTAAGTTTTGAAGACAATAGAAGCTCTTGAAATAATTACCTAGAATTTTTTGGATTTCCTTACTATCCAGGACAGATCGAGCTCTTTCCTTAATTCTGTTAATTACATGCTGTTTCCTTTCTTTATGTATTTTGTATGCCAGCCATCAGCCCGGTTTGTTTGCATGTTCAAAATGTGTTTGCTTAATGAATCTGAGCTTCTTTCCCATCTCCTCAGTCATATTAACAGTCACTTGTTTCTTTCGTATCTTTATTTTCTCCTGGACTGCTTTATTTCCCGGATCTTGTTTAAGTTTTTTTCCAGATTATTAATTTTTTCCAGTAGCTCACATTCAACCTTGGTCTTTTTTCTTTTTTATTCATTTGATTTTTGAATGAAAATTCCCCTTTTCACTGCTTTTGAGGTATCCCATACCACCAGAGTGCTCACATCATTGTCTAAATTGTATTTGAAAAATTCCTTCAACTCAATCTTACCAGAGGAGATAACATCTTCATGCAAAAGTAAATTCTCATTCAGTCTTCAGGTTTTGCAGGCAAGAGAAGGTTCCAATTGAATTTGGACTGGATTGTAATCACCAAACATTTGGATCTCAGCTGTTTTGGTCAGGTAAAATAGAGTTTTAGAGATCCATGCCATATCTATCCTAGGCCAAGGCCATTTCCACACTAGACTGTTATAGCGCTATTACTCCACTTTCAACATTCTATGGAATCCTGAGGTTTGCAGTTTAGGGAGAGGCCTCAAAGGTCCCTCCCTAAACTGCAAACTCCAGGGTTCCACAGGATGTAGAAAGCGGAATAATAACACTATAACAGACTAGTGAGGAAATGGCCCAAGATTGATGTCTATTGGAAAGAAAGTTGTAGTCCTTCTGTCTAGGATGTTTTACTCTCCACACATCCTCTAGCTGAAATTCTTCTAACAATTGGAAACATTCCCTCGGGAGCTTACCATAACTATGGGAACTAGCCATGATGTTCCTGTCCCAAGCTGGATCTACGACAGCATTAAAGTCCCCCATCAAACAAATGTGTTCATAGGAGAAATTAATTATATGTTGTTTCAAATCTTTGTAAAATTTCTTATTTTCTTTCCAAGGAACATAAATGCCTACCAGTAGGATAACAAAGCTGTTTAACTTAATCTCCATGCCAAGAAATCTTCCTTTACCATCCTTGAAAATTAATTTAGGAAGGACATATAGTTTAACATATAGAACAATGCCACTTTTTAAAACTGCTGTAGCTGAGATAAAAGTCACTTCCAGTCCGGGGAACCTGTGATAACTGAAGCCCCAGTCAGAGCTGCTGATGGCTAGCAGCAGCTGTTGGTCCCTGTTGCTCAGGGTGGAGATGAAAAGCAGCAGCTGTGGGTCCCTGTGGCTCTGGCTGGAGATGAGTCCTGCAGTTCAAGAGCTCCCTCTGCTCATGGACCAAGCAGGCATGGACGTCCCTCTGCCTGGTACTTTAGAGCAACAGGGATCCGATTCTGTGCCTGCTTCTTTGGAGCAACAGGGATCCAATTCTGAAGAGACTCTGGAGCCTGGTTCAATAAGCCCCCAATCAAGGCAGAGACTCAAGAGGGCTATGCAAAGGGAAGCTTCCTTGGCTAAGTTTAAGAAGCGGTGACCAGACACACTTGTGCCTGGGGTTATATAATTGCCTGCCTGGAAGCTTCCCTTTGCTTGTGGCAAACTTTTTACAAGCTCTTCTCTTGCCTGTACCTTGCTCCCAGCACCTGTTTCCTGATACCTTGAATTGATCTCTGGACTCTTGACCCTTGGCTTTGGAACTCTGACTACGGCTTCACTTGGCGCTCTGGTAAATGAACTTATTTGAGTAAATGCTTGCTTGTCTCCTCCCAGCTGGACTTTGCTGGCTCTCCCACTCTCTTCTCTGGGCTGGCTCGCTGTCCAGGTCTCTGATCTTGACAGAACCCTAACACATTTTCATCCTTCCTTTTTATATGGGTCTCTTGTAAACTGCAGATAGCTGGTTGTAGTTTTTTCAAATAATGGAAGATTTTCTTTCCTTTCACCACCGAGTTCAGTCTGCTCACCTTCCAAGATACAATTTTGTGATTTATTTCCCCTTATCTTTTTCTGTAACCAAGTCCTCAATTTCTAAATCAATCAAACTCACATCCGCATCATTTTTTGATTCTCCTGGTTCTAATTTTTTGGTGTTTGTCTAACATCTTCTTTTTCTCAGCCGCTGATGTATACTCTGAGTCATCTCACCTTTTGGACAGCGTATCCTTGTCTTCCCCCTTTGTATATCGCTCTTCTTTACTAGGTATGGTTCTGGATCTACTCAGATTATGTCCATGTCATCTAAGGAAATCTTGTATTTTCTCTATCAAATTTAGTCAGAAACGTTGTTGTTGATAAGTAAATATCACTCCTTCCAAACAGTCCCACCTAAATAGAATTTGATTAGGCTTCAGTTTAGAAATAAAAAATCATAATCTTTCTGCTTCTTTAATATTCTTTGGGGATTTCCCACATAACAGAAAGCTGTTTACCTTGATTGGTTAGGGGAAATTGATTATATTCTTCCATAATTCTGTCTTTTGTAGATTTTTTAGTTAACTGTACTACAACATCTCTGGGAAGTTTCCTATTTTTTGCCAATACTGACTGGACTCTATAAACCAAATCAGTTTTGTTATCAATAATATCTTCTTCTAAGTCCATAAATTCCACTATTATGTTTACCAACCTTTCTCTAATATTCTCATTATTTTCTTCTTTCAAACCTCTAATGTGAATCCATGAATCCATCTGCTTATGTTCTATAAATGCCAATCTATCAAGCTGTTTTTCAATCATATCAGAAGATGTATCTGTTTTCTGTTGTTTTTCTTGAATTTCTCTCTTATTAATTTCAGTATCCTTTCTATTTATTACCACATCTTTCTTAACTTGATCAAGTGAATTTTGAATTACAGTCACTTGTGATTTTAGATTGAACCAATCTTGCTGGGTTTCTTTCATAAAATCCCTCATTTCATCCATAAGTTTCTTGTGGTATTCTGGTAGGAAGTCAAAAGAGTCTATTCTACTTTAAGAATCCCCTCCTCTCTTTTCCCTGACCTCATTTTGGACATCATATAAGGAGTATTCTCAAATTTGCACTACAAAACATACAATCGAAGAATCTCCAGCACAAATTATCTTACTGGTTTTTCAACTTTAGCACCATTTGATATCACCTTAAAGTTCAATGTGAAGGTTCTTCCACACTAATTCCCTTTGAGTCTTTATTCTATAATCTATATGTCACAGTTGGTAATCTATATTCAGCATTCATTAGATAAAATTCACAATTTAAAAATCTCCCTCCGATATTCAATATTTGGAATTATTATTCAGTATTACTCAATAATCCATTATACAACACTTCATATTCAATAGTTAATATTCCATGAACAATTCCATTGTTCTCTCTTCAGTAAGCAATAATCAACCATCAATAATCAATATTCAGTATCAATAATTAATGTTCAACTCAGCTTTGTATCTTATTTAAATTGTCTTCTCCCAGCTTTTTATCTAACTTTATATAACTTAATGTAGCTTTTATAACTTATATAATTTTAATGGCTTTGTATATGTATTTTATATGATTCTATGTAATCACTTCCAGTCTATAGTTCACTAGTTCATTCATAAGTTTCCTACCTTATAATAATACAACCATAGCCCTTAAGTAAATTAATTCCCACTTTATCAATTATAAATATATATCTATATCTATCTATCTATCTATCTATCTATCTATCTATCTATCTATATCTATATATATATACACACTTATGAGTCAATACATCTATGGCCCTTTTCATATGGCATTTGCCATGCAAAAGGGCACCTGGAGCATTGCACAATTGTGAGGAGCGATCTGCACGATGAACTCACAATCGCGCAGTGCTCCAGGGGCTGGCAGGTGCTGATCATGCACCTTTTATTTTTGGCTGGAAGCCAAAAATGGTGCACGATCACGCATTGCTCCCAGGCCCCATGCACACTTACCTGGCATTCAGAGCCTCTGGAGCCATGCCAGTCATGCTTCCTGCCCCAGCGCAGCCTGGGAAACTCCCAGGCTGCACTGCAGAAGGAAGAGGTGGGGCTCCTGTGTGAGCAGGCAGGTCATGTGGAGCTGAAGTAGCAGGGATGCAAGAGCCTCTCACTGGAGGCTACTCACACGATCCCCGCACCGCAGTGCCGGAAAAAGGTAAGGTGTGGAAAGAGCCTATAACTCAGTAAACCAGCAGATATTTCAATTCTTTTAGAAATCACAATTCATTGGGAATTCTATATACTATTGTGTCACCAGTAACCAATAGTTAGTTCTTCTGGATCATCGGTTTCTGTGACCAGGTATCTTTGAGTAGACTTCACTTATTCTAGTCTTGCAAACTAGTCGTTATTTATATAATGTACTTCTTCAACCAGTAGATTGTAGTCTGGTAGGTGTGGTAAGTGAGGCTCTCCGTAGATAAAGAAACAGCATTATGAGGAAACCTCTGGACACACTCCAACTGGTCTTTAATTTGACATGTTTGTAAGTCCTTTAGTTCATAAGTTCATGAGTCCTTTAATTCTTTCTTCTCAATATTAATCAAACTGCAGAGTAATTCATCAGTAAAGGACATCCGAATTCATTAGCCTACCATACCACAAGTCTCTGGAGATACTGTCAAGTCAAGAGGAAAAATAAGAGAAGGGTGGAGAAGTGTGAAATGCACAAAAAAAGCTTACACTTGAGTCTCTTCATACTTTTGAACCTTCGTACCTTTGAAAGAAGTAAAAGAAAAAAACTAGGGAAGAATTATGGAGTTAACTCCATCTTTTCACACATGCAGTTCATCCAAATGCTAATCCCAAAGAAAAACACTGTGTGAAAAGGCAGAGATCAAAATTATCATAGACATTATAGCCCTGTAGGAGATATGGGAAAAAGAAAGCAACCTCCCACCATGGAAGCTGCTTGCCACAGGTAGGAAGTTCTGGGCTCTTTCAGCATTCTTTAGTTACTTCCAGTCCATGAGGGCTACCACAATCATGGGATGGAACCAGATCCTTGTTTCTTCTAGATTTCTACAGGTCTTCTTATTTTCAGAAAAAAATTTGGTGGCAGGAATTCGGCAGGGTGGCTCCCCACTTCACACTGAGGCAGGCGACAGTAATGGCGGCGGCCACTCATCCAGCTGCTTCTTCCATGGTGCTGGGTCTGGCACCTAGGGTGAAATAGCTTGAGCGACATTGCAGACTGTAGTCTTGCTGTACCTCTCAGTTGCAGTTGGGGGTGCAGACAAACTGACTAGCTCAAGGCTGTCAGTAGCCTGCAGCGGCAGTGACCTCCAAGCAGAGCATTCAGAGATCGTGTCTTCCTAGCTCACGCTTGAACTGAAAGTCAGGAGTAGTTAGTGTGATTCTTTTTAAAAAAATAATTTTATTCAAATTTCAACAGATAAAACAAACAATAATTTCTGCAATGTTTACATGTAATGTTTTTCCTCCTTCTTTTCCTTTCTGGATTACAATTATTGATATTCCCTCTATTTGTTATGTCTCGTATCACAATAAAATGTTAATAATCTATAATTTGTTAGTTCCTGCTATATATCTCTACTTTACTTCTTACATGATATTTCATTAACTGTTAACTGTATAATAATTGTTATCATGAAAAATGTATTGCCCTCTGTCTACCCTCAACCCAAATCTGTGACAGTTAGTGTGATTCTGACTGCATTCTCCTCCAACCGAGGAATCTCAAATCTGCCCAGATCTGCATAGGTCAATTTAATGTGAATATACCATAAAATGCAAAAGGTAAATACACATATAGATTGTGTTTTTTTTTTAAAAAAAACAATCTGAAGAATCATCACACAAATTGTTAATGAGATAATGACAACATTTTTGCCAGAGATAGCTCCTTTTTTTTGGTATATTTTTATTGTGAAAAAAGCTTTAACCACTCAAAATGGAACTGCAGAGTACGTAACACAAATCTTTGCACAAACACAACATATACGTACATACTTGCATTTGCATACATACCTACACTTAGCAATACTCTGAATATCAACCCCAAAGAGGAAAAAAGGAAGAAAAAAAGAATAGAAAAAGGAGAAAGAAAGAAAAAGAAAAGAGAAACAGAGAAAGGAGGAGGAGCTTCCCCCCCAGGGAAGAATACGGCTTGTTCATATTATTTTTTCCTGCCTCCCTCCAAAAACAAATAGAGATGAGTTTGTAATGAAGAGATTACTGATCAGCTGGTTACTAATTACACATTTCCCACATTAACACTATCAGTATTATTAAATGGACTCTGCCTCTCAGCTGAATACTATTTCTCTTCGCTTTATAATCATAACATAATTGCCGAAAAGAGAAAGAAAATCAGAAAGAGGGAAAACCCACCTTCTTCTGAAATTGATATATATATCTCAAGTATCTCCATCTCAATGTTAAAACAAAAAAGAAACATTTTTGTAGACAACATTTTTTTTACATGCAATTCTGTTCCCAGTCTCCTAAACTCTTAGTTTGAGTAATCAAAACTATGTTTATCTATCTATCAGTTGACTCTGTAATGTTGGTTTTGTAAGTAATCTATCAAGGGCTGCCATGTCCTTAAATACTTCCTGTTAGATTTGTTATTTAACATATACGTTAAACTGTCCTTTTCTGCAACTTATAACAACTTTTCAAATCATTCACCTTCAGTTGGGACCAACCAATATCTACCTTTCCAATATATAGCAAATACAATTCTAGCCGATGTTGTCATGTACCGTATCAGTCTATCTAACCTCCCTTCCATTTTTTTTTTTTTCCAAATTGAAAATGCTCAATAGAAAGAACTCTGGTTTTAAATCGATTCTAATGCCCAGCATCTTCTGCATTCTAGACTGGATCATATACCAATATTTCTTAGCATGGCTACAGCTCCACCAGAGACAAAAAAGTGTTCCTCTCTCTTTCTCGCACTTCCAACATTGTTTTTTAATCTTCTTGAACATCTTGGCCATTTTTACTGGTGAGAGGTTCCACCTGAACAACATTTTTAATGCATTTTCCTGCAACTTACGTGATCTAGTGTAATTTCTATGATTTTTCCAACTTTTTCCCTATTCATCAAAACTGATTGGATGCCCAATATCTTTAGACCATTTTACCATATACTCTTTAACAGATTCACCAGCAAGTTCTTACATTAACAACAAAGTACACAGCTTTGGTAACAGATGCTTTTCTCCTTTACGAAGCAACCTTTCAAACTCTTTGACCTCCAGATCAATACTTCCTGTTTCCATGTCCTTCCTAAATCTTTCTTTAATTTGTAAATAGGGAAACCACTGTATGTTATATCCTTCCTTTTTCAACAGCCACTGGTCTTTCAACAATATTTGTTCCTCTCTTTGGTGCACTATCTCTCTATAAGTCACCCATTCGCCTTCCCTTCTTAGCCTTCTTTTTGACAGGGCTTCAGCTGGGAAAACCCACAATGGCAATTTTGGACAGAGAAAGAATTTATACTTGATCCATATTTTATACAATTATTTCTGAACTACATGATTGAGAAGTAACTTGTGTACATCAGCTTTGCCGTACCATAAGTAAGCATGCCAGCCAAAATATAACTCATGCCCCTCCAACATTAGAAGCCTTCTTTGTCCAACAATATCCATGGTCTTATCCAAACCAGACAGGTTGCCACATAATGCAATCTTAAATCAGGTGAGCAAATCCTCCTCCTTCTTGAGAATCAGTCATTACTTTAAATTTGACTCTCAGTTTTTTCCCACTCCATAAAAACTTTTGAAGGGCTGTTTTGCAGCCCTCAAACCATTTATTGGGGACAACAGTTGGTATCATTTGATATAAGAAGAACAATCATTTTGACCAATGAAACCCTACCCAATAGAGACAGATCTGACCTTTTCCAGTTTTCCAACTTGTTCTGTACTTGTTTCAAGGAGGTACATAATTGTTTTGAAATAACTTTTTATTATTATTTGTAACCTTGATACCCAAGTATTTGACTTTGTTTACACATTTACACCAGAGCTGACTCTTGTGATAAAAAAATATTTTCTCCAAGATGATAAATTGAAGGGGTAACCATGTTAGTTTGCAATTTGTTGAAGACAACATTCCAGACTTACACAATAAATACATAACACTGAGCGGACCTTATTCCTGTTTTGTTTAAATCATATTTGCAGTGGGGCCTGATGGATCCTATGTTAGTGAGGTGATAAATCTGTTTTGGATTTTAGTATATAAGGGACTATCCAAGATCTGTTTGGGGAACATGATTCAGCATTTTGGATAGATCATTTCTATACCATAAAACATGGTATAAATTCTCTATACCACTCACATGGAAGTTACCAAGTGCCACTGAAAATTTATATTGGGGTACTGCATAGTTTAATACTTATTCTTCAGTGCTTCGTTTTCTAAATGTAAAGAGAGGGTCATCTACATGTTATGTAATTAATATATTGGGTTTTTTTGATACTGAGAAATATAACATGGTACAAAATTTTATGGGACAGCTACTTTGTCAGATCATTAAGTGTTCATCTCAGTTTGCTTCTTAAGAAAAAAAAATAAACTCATCATATATACAGTGTCTCCTCCACATTCACAAGGGTTCAGGGCACAAAAGTTGAAAAAATGTGGATAACTCACCCTCTGCAATTTCTCTACTATTCCTCTCCAGAGCTCCCCCTCCTATTCCCTTGCCTCCGGCCCTCATGCTCCCAGGGGTAAGAAAACAGACAAAGTAAAGGCTTACTGGTACTTTCACAGACAGAGAAGAGCAGAGTGCTGAGTTCTGGTGTTCTAGCTACTTCCAGCTACCATCTTGAGAAAGGAGATTCATCCCAGAAGAGAGGAGCAGGAGCAAAGGAAGCGCCTGATAAATCAGTGGTCATTGAAAAGCAGAATGTGCAGCCATGTGGCAGAGTGGACATGCCTGCAACAGAGGGGTGGAGTTGCTCACCAAAAAGAAAAATACATCCATTTTAAATACAAGCGTCAAAAGACTGGGATAAGGAATGCAAGAGAATGGGAGGAGGGGAAGGGAGCAGAAGCACAATTTTCAAAAGTCAAATCTGCAAATGTGTACATTCATTTTTCAATTTTGCTAAATAAATTGCCATTTTTATTTTATCAATTTGAACATTAAAAAATCTGAATTTCCTTTGATGAGACATTACAGCGTGATGAACATGGGCATTGAGGAAAAGAATTACTTTATGTTGTAATCTCCAAAATTCTGAAACAAGCAAACAAACTTACCTATCAACTGTCTTCTGCTATTTCAACTAAAGCAGAAAGTGAGGGGCAGCCCTGTTGAGAATCAAGGAAATGTGGAGCAGGGCTGGCCAAACACATTTTGCTCCCTGGGTATAGAAGCAGTGATGTCTTTTCCTTGTTAACTTATTATGGTGCGCAGTATCTACAGATAGATTATTCTGGCATATGGAGCAGAAAACCCAAAGATCACATCCTTGTTTATATGGAAGTTTAAAAGATTCAGCAAGAACAACAATAAAACATTTGCTCACCTTTGATGACAGCCCAAATCAGCTCCCAAAGGTATTTTTTTTCACTCTTTATAGCAGAGGGTCAGATTTTGTTGGAGGGTTTGAAAGACCTTGAACAAAAATCACCAGTAATTCCTTGCTTTAGCATATTTGAGCTGATTGCATAAACTTTCCCTGAAGACTATAGTCATTGCTGGAAAGAATGCTTGTTAAACATTTTTATAATATCCTTTAAAGTGTCAAGATGGGGATCTGATGCAGGAAGGGGAGAGGGAGCTGACTAAAGGCAATGGAAAGGAACAGAGAAAATTCTTCAGTACTTTACTTAGCAGTGTAACTAAAGATGAGAACAACTCAAAACTTCTCTTGTTGCTAGGAGCACTTTGTCTTCTATAATATTTTATTAATGTATTATTTATAGACACTTGGAAAGAGTGCTAAAATGGCTCAGTTTTTTTTTCTCAGATAGAATGTCTTTCTCAATTACAGTATGATATCTTGAATACCGAAAAGTTTTTTTTATGCATCCTGTTTCCAAGTGTCACTTCACATTTTTCCAAATGAAAGTGGCAAGTGATTTAAAGCAACATGACATAGTACAGAAGGTCAAGACCATTCAGCTCCTACCAGCTTTTTGATTCTTGTTCTTTCTTTCTTTAAAATCAAAATAAAGTGCACTTTGGAGTGATTAAATTTTCACTAAATCTCTGCTACCCAGGACAAAAAAAAATGCACATGGTAAGAAGAGGATTGACAAAAACATGGAGGGAAAACACATGTCCAAGAACACTTCAACGTCAAAATATTTTAAACAGTTTTCAGACGTGGGCTGTCATGGTGCAAAATCAGGAGCGATGCCATGCAAAATAATACAATGGGACATTACTGTGTCAGGTTAGGAAATGAAGAAGGAAAGAGAAAGATGAAAAGAGTGAGAAACAGTTGACATCCTATTGATGTTTAATGGTGGTTGAAAGCATTACCATTTCCACACGGGGATATAGGCCAAGCTGGGATGACCTTGCCAGGAGGTCGTCTACACCGTGGGGTGTGCTAGGGCAGTTTGAAAAGGTGAGGTTCTACACTTCAAAGCACCCTCGTGCGGCCGCGGGGGTGGCACCGCGTGTTTTATAAAGACCACCTTTCAAGTGGTCTTTTTAAAACAAGAGCACACTAGCCCATCGCAGCGCCCCGTGAAGAACTGAGAGCTGCCCGGGGGCAGGCTTCCGGCTGGCTTGCTGCCCCAATTGGCAGAGTGCCGCCGGAAGCCATCAGCTGCCATTTTGGGCACTGCTGGACGTCGCCAGATGCCGCCGGTTTGTAGAGCGGCGAACGCACACTGCTCCCCACAGGGACAGAGTCACCCGGATTGAGGTAAGCTCTGTCCCCGCGTGCACCTCTCCGTTCCACTGCATTTTGGGCCTCCCCGTGTGGAAAGGGCTCATAACAACAAGAGCAACAAAAACAATAACAACAATAACATCAATAACAGTTTCCTGACCGTTGCTTAATGTCCATATTCAGCTCACAACGGTACAAGTAGAGTTCCACAGGTGTAACTGTTACACATGCAGTTGTTCATTCTTGGATAACTATTTGCCAGTGTTTTCAGGGTATCACTTTTTTACAAGAACTGAAGAAACATCTCTTTTGCCTCTCCCTTTTAATAATGAGGGAATATACAAACACACTAGTAGATATGCAGTTGGTTGTATAATGTCAGTAGTATCCTTAAAAGCAGGTATAGAACAGTTAGTATTTAACTATATGAGTGCAGGTTTACAGTATGAGAACACACTGTAAAATCTCAACCATACGCCCACATTTATCTATATATTGATGTAGATGTACAGATATAGATACAGACAGCTGGTGGCTACAGTCTGATGGAACTTGGATGAAGCTGAGACATTGACAGCTGGAAAGCTGCCAGGAAAAGTAAGAGAAGTTAGAGTCCCTTTCCCCCCCCCCCCCCACGCCATACTAACTACAGCGATACTTCAAAAATATATGCCTCCCTTTGGGAAACTGAGCAACAAGTAAACTGAACAGAACCAGCTTGTCCATCCTCTGTAACTGTGGAAAGTGCACACCCTGTATGCCAAAACACTCAGAGATGCAGAAAGATAGTTTTTTGTTCTAAGTACAGACAGGAGAAAGACAGGAGTAGCAGACAGGAGAAAACAACTAAGTTCAATTCAGGCAGCAGCAGCACATTTAAAAAAAGGAGAGAGAGAGAGACAGAATACTCTTGCCACCAGGACATTCAATCTTTTGTCTGTAATCCATGGGAGAAGGGGCAGGGACATGTTAAGACAAGAGGCTCAAAGACAGGCCTTGGTCTCTGGAACACCTAGGCTCAAGATTTTTGTTCCTATGTAGCATTTTCTAGAATGTCATCAACTTAAGTAAAGTTATGTAAAGTTAAGTACAGAATTCCGAAACATATCAATGAGAATTTCACTGGAATTTTCTTATCCTTTCAATTTCTTTTCCATCAAATTAAATGAAATTGGGACAAAATTGCAAGTAAACAGGCAGAGAAGGGGGAATTTTCAGGCCAGCAATATGTTTCAATGAACTTGGTTGCTAATGAAACAAAAAAGCTGTTACATTTAATAGACCTCAGCTTTTATTTAGCATTTTTGAGTATGGTGTGTAAACATTGTCTTAAGAGAACTCTTTTTGATGTCAAAGAATGCATTCTAAATAGAGTTTCCAGACTTTCAGTGAGATCCTACTGTTACCCTGTAAATTGGGGGTCCCGGGAGGGGCGCTCAAATAACCAAACAACAACAAGCAAGATGGGGAAATTAGCTGGAGCACTCTCTTGGCTAACGAGAGGTAGGGCAACGCAGCGGGATCTTTTATCCTATGCATACTGGTTCAGGTCAGTGAGGAGTCAAGCAGTTTCAAAATACTAACAGTATTTATTAAACAAAAATAATAAAAACACAAGCACACTCCTAACTAGAAGAGGAAAGAAAGAGAATTTGGGGAATGGGCAATATGCCACCTGTCCGAAGTCCTGGAGACACCAATTGAAGAGGAGGAAACCCGGCATGGAGACTGAGGGGAATCTGGTGGACCAAGCGGCAGCGAGGTGAGGAAGAAGATCCGACGGGAGCTTCAAGTGATTTCAGCAAGTGATTTTCAGCAAGAGTTCCAGTGGAGTTCAGCCAGGTCCAGCGAAGTCCACTGAACTACCAAAACTGGAGGTTTTTATAGGGAAAGGAACGACCGCAGGCTAGACTGGTCTCTGGTGAGAACAATAAGGTTTGGGCTGGAGACAAAGCCTCTGATAGGTCAGAATTTACATAATCGAATTATATGCCAATTTGACAATAGTATGGCCGGCATGTAGATGCAGCTAGCTCAGTCATTAAGTGCCTAGGTCGCCAGGGTGTTCTCTCAGGCAAGAGAGTCCTTTTGTTTTACCGTGCATTTGTAATTAAGGTGTTTGTTTCGGGAGGTCTCCCCTTGAAGCAGATCTGGCAATATCTGGTGTTTTGATAGGACCAACAAGTATCATCCATGCCTAGCTTTGCGCTTGTTCGGCATGGCCTCACAAACACTTGGCTGGTGGCAGAAGGCCGAATTATGATATCAAAAATGATATCTTTGGCTCACCAAGGCCAGGCCAGATTGCGGTGGTACCACTACCATTACTATGGTGTCATTTTTAGACAATATCTTTTCTGAACAAACTTCTTTATATTCAGCACTTGCTTTTTTGGTGGAATGGGTAGGTGCATGATTGTTTGTTTCTCTGTGTGTGTTTGTTTGAGTGTTTCTGTCTGTGTGTGTTCAATCTGGAGAAGCTGTATGGTAAGATATCAACTATGTCAAGTAAACACAAATAAGAAATAGCCCCAACTCTCAGTTTACTGTGTTATATTTTCCATATGATAACTGTAGTGATTATTTACCATATTACCATCATATTACCATCTCAGATCAGATGTAAACACAGGCCATTTCCACACAGGTAAAAAAAAATGGTGCACTGTATCCTCCACGGAGGATGTCTGCACCTTGGAGCAAACTGGGTCCGAACTACTTAGTGTAGATCTGCACCTCAATCCACTCCGGAGCAACCCCAAGTGGTCCTCCAGCATGTTTTTGAAAAAACTGATTTTTCAGGTTTTTCAAAAAGCTGGCGCGCACCATTGTGTGCCTGCTCTCCAATTCAGATTCACAGGCTCGCACCAATGTGAGCCTGTGATCTGCAGAGGGTGGGCTTTAGGCTGGCGAGCTTCAGCGGTTGGTCGTGACCCACGACCAACCAGAAGCAACCATTTTGGATGCCAGAGCAGTGCAGATCTGTGATCATGCACTGCTCCTCCTCACTCTGGACTGTACCAGACCCAAAGAAGATCCAGTGAGTAGTGACAGGGAGCAATTCCCTTGCTGTGTGAGGAAATGGCCATAGACAAAGATGCAAACATATAGCTATATTGTCAATTGTCTGACAATTTTTTAAAAAATTGCGAGGCACTAGAAGTGGAACACAATTTTTGGATACAACATAAAATGACAATATGGACTTACTGTGTGAATGGTAAACCAAACACTAGGCCAACACTGTTGACACACTAGGGTGACTTCATATCACAAATCACATATGATTAGGGATGTAATTTCACTAATTTTCTTCTCTTGGCAATTCAGGAATTCCTCTGCACCAAATTTGCATATGATTGTTTTGCACAGAAAGCAGCATTATCTACATTGGAAATATTTTTTTAAAAAAAGTGAGGAATAGTATATCTCTGAAGAAATATTATTTCTCTGCAAAAAGTCCATTTTCTGAGCAGAAAAAAAGTTGTTTCCTGTACAAATCAACATTTGTGAACTTTGCACAGTATAAATTTTGAACTGTGAAGATGTTTTTCAGTCCATGATTTTTCTTGTCAGGACTTCTTAGTATGTAGAAAACATGTTTATCAACCATTTGAAAGAAATCAAAAATTTCTTCCACTCCTAAGTATAACAAGACACCAAAGATCAAAAAGTCCCTTGGTTTTTCTGCCTGTCTGGAAATGTCATTGCAGGAATATGATCATGGACCTGGCAAAATTCCATATATGACAGCTGAACAGTACTGGATTTTGTGGGCACACAGAGATGATAGTACAACACAGGATCTTAAGGAAATGATTATTAGGATCATTAAGGTCAGGGAGGAAATCTCCTGTGCCTTCTCCAACTGATCCCCATCAGGATCAATGGTAGGGAAGAGACAGTGCTAACCTGCCTGTTTTTTTCAGTGAGAATCCAGCGGTCAGGAAAAGCAATGTGCTAGAAGAGAGGTCAAAGTCTCTCCCCATTTCCCAGCAATCCTGATGATGATATTTGAGGAAAACACAAATCTCTCTGTGTGTGTGTGTGTGTGTGTGTGTGCATGTGTGTGCATGCGCGTCTGTGTGTAAAAGGGAGAATGTGCATGTAAGCACTAGTTTGTTTGTGTGTGTATATGAGAGGGGGAGAAGAAGAGAGGGAGGGAGAGAGAGAGAATACGAATATGAATCCGGGGGTACGTGCATATATGCACTTTTATTTTTTGCCTATCAGTACACACAGAGATGTGCAATACCCAAAGGAGTGTTGAGTTTGCCTCTGATTTCTAAAGACTTTTTTGTTTACCTGAAGTTAAAACCATTTCCTGTTAATGAGCATCCGCAAGAGGACCTAAATCAAATATTTTGGGCTATTGATATACAATTTCAAAAGAATCCTTCATCAACAACTATACCAGCCATTAAGATGGCTTATGTGCACAAAATGATGTTTAAAGAACCCATGAAGTCAGACTATATACTGCTCTTTGGCCTTCTATTTTCCTCTGTAGCTTTGTCTGCACACTAAAGCTAAAGTACTGTCTTCCCATCACTCTTTGTTCTCTTTGTCTTCTATTTTCTGAATGTACTCCATCTTCTCTGTATGAGACAGGTATCTTCATATGGGGGAGGAACCACATGTTCAGGCACCATGGTCAGATAGGTCATAATTCCACTGGCAATCAATAGAAAGTTGAGGGGGTGGGGATTGAAAGTTGTCAAGAAAATTGTCTGAGCAGCTAAACTCAGAAAAAAAATCACTCAAATTATGAGTACTAGCATGAGTGAACTATAATGCAATCAATTTAAGGTATATCTTATATGTCACACTGCCACAGCCATTCATTTGTCTACTTCTTCCCATCATCTTGATAGAATCATCACTAACTATGATTGTAAAGAATGGCAAGAGCACTGATGACAGAAGAGGCTATTCTATCATTTGAGGAGTTGAATTTCTTAGTGAAGCTGAAGACAATTTGATATCTGCAGCACATATGTGTCCCTTTTATGTACAAAACTGTTTCTTAAATGATGTTCCATAAAATTACCAGTCAACTCTGCAATAGGAGGTGGTTAATAATAAATATTGGATCAATGATATACTAGGAAATCCTTGAAAACTTTCTGTGGAGCAAACTCAAGAAAAAATTAAAATGTTATTTTTTTAAAAAAATATTGGAAGCTTTGAAATGCTCTGAGTAGAGCATATTATACTAATTTTATTACTGAACTCTTGACATAGGGAAATATTTGGAGGGGAAAAAATCCTTAGTGTTGAGGGCATGTTGAGATTCTGAAGTTCCTTTGTCACCATGATTGTAACTATACAAAGGGCTGCCTTATCCACCCAGTGGTTCTCAACCTGCGGTCCCAGACGTTTGTGGACTTCAGCTCCCAGAAGCCCCAGCCACTATGGTCAATGCTCAGGGCTTCTGGGATCTGAAGTCCACAAACATCTGTGGACCCGCAGGTTGAGAACCACTGCGGATTAGGCACTTTAGGCAAAGTGCTTAGGGCCTATAAAAAAATCAGGGCCTATGAAACAGGATTAACACATACAGACACATCAGAATTGCAAAGGAAAAAAGATATTCAAAATAAAGCTATTTTATATTTTCATCCTTAGTGGTACGTTGAGGTGAGGTGAGGAGTCAAATACAAAGGTTTATGAAAATGTTAATGTTGCCCTGACTATACCTGTTCTCATGGATTGGGCTATTCTGCTGCTGCCATAGTTGAAAAGTCCAGCTTTTTATTTTTTTGTTCAGGTGGTACTAGTATGCAAAAACAAAAACAAAACACAAAATATTTACTAGTAACTGAAGAAAGTGGACTGGGAATCTCAACCGATGCTACATTAGGAATTAATGAATCAATCTAGATCAGTTAGTCAGTTCTCTATCCTTTTCTGCACTAATTTACTAATTTACATTATATATATATATATGTGTGTGTGTGTGTATATATATATATATTCATTTAAATTTATTTCGATAGTTTAACCTTTCAATATTACATCACAATATTCAAAGAAGTACACAATGGATTGGGCATAAACTTGGTCCAACTGTTCATATTGGAATTGAATTCCCAGGGCCAATTTCTTCCTGCCACACTGTGCTTGTCTGCCCAGTTCGCCATAAAACATTGAGGAAGAAATTGTGTTTTCTTCAGAAGATGTTCCTTAATAATTTGTAGCTTCTGAAAATTTGCTACCATAGATGTGTAGCAGTACAACTTCTCCAGTGATTATTCATCATGCACAGGGCTAACATGCGAATATCCATAGAAATTGTTTAAAGAATGTACTTTTGGAAAGTGGGGGCAAAGTGACATTCAGTTCCTTTGGTGACTGTTTTTCCACCATTTTAAAATAGTTTTCAATATTCTTTCCATCCCTATTGGTGATAGCCAGCTTTCCAGCTTCTATAATGAAATACTAATACTATGATCTTGAAGACTATCCGTAAACTGTAAAACTATCTACCAAATGGATCATTAAAAATGTCTTTATCATGGAAACAAATGCAATTTTTTCACAGATTTGAGTGGTTCTATAAAAATACACTTTATTGCTGGATGTATCCATGGTATTTGATGGCTGAATGAGTGTAACTTAATTCCCATTCAAAGGTAAGAAACTGAAGTAATGGAAGGTAATGTCTTTTCGAAGCAGACCTAATTATGAACTTGAGGATCTTGGAGAAGACCTAGATCGTTATGTGTGGACTTGTCCACTATATTGACCTTAAGAAATATGTATGTCACTACCAAATATACAGTTGGTAGAAGAAAAATCAATCCCAGCTAGTAAACAGAGATTCATGTTTGGCAACATACTCTGGTAGAAATTTGGCTTGTGTTCTTCATTAATAAGTATCAACTTAGATGTTTGCTTGATACTCAACATGCAACTATGTATCAGATTTTTATCTCATTATAGACATGCACATGCAATTTTTACAGTGAACAGTGTGTGAATGATATGGAAACTTACTCCACTATGAAGGGATGAAAAAAATGTTCCTCCACTGCACAGCTTAGGAATGGAAGCAAGCATCATTTTTGCCTTCAGATTTAGAATCACTTGGGCCATTTTCACATTACAGTGTTATAGTTTAGGGAGGGGCTTTTAGAATTCTCAGCCAGAGAGCTCTTTGGCCTCAGTAAATTGCAGAATGCCACAGGATGTTGAAAGTGGAATAATAGCACTACAACTGTATAGTGCAGAAATGAGCAGATTTTCATCATGGTGGCCACAGAAAGTCTGAAGTCACCAGGCCAGTTAACATAGCCATTATGTCACTGTCCAGCCGGTAAACTTGAGGTGCCAAAGTACATGGACTTCTGAACATTTGAAATGCTTTTCAACAAAATTATAGTGGTGCTCACTCTCCCTAGAATCCTCAGTTGTTGTGGTATTTTCTCCTTGTGCTTGCCGAGTGTTGATAGTTGGGCATCTGCTAATTGTCTATATCCCAGCAAGAGTCTTCTGGTCCTGCTCCCCCTCTTCACCATTGCTAGCTCATCTAATTCTCACCTTGGGCTAGAAAAAGTCAGTGGTCCAGAGGAGCAGTAGATCCTGCTGCCTGTTTGTTTGTTCATTGGTTTGGCAAACAAAGAAGTGGTAACAAGGCTGACAAACTGGATGAGCAGCTAATGACAATACTTACAAAGAATGAATCAACCAGCAGCCTGTCAAAACCCTGGAGATGGTGCTGTTATTTCTTACTTCTTTAGCATCCTATTGGCTCCTCCTACCTGTGCATAAGAAACATGAACAAAAACTAAGGAAATATACAATTTAAAGTGAATTTATAATATACATTTATCTAAGTTTCATAAGGCTTTTATTATCATGACTACAGCCTTCAGGAATCTGGGATTTGTAGTTTGATGAGGTAGCTAGAATTCTTTGCTGGATAGTTGTAGTACTGGAATTTAAGACAAATCCCTATTGCTCCCTATCAAAAAAGTTCTAGTTAGCTTACCAAACTGCAGATTTCAGGATTCTGTAGAATGGAGCAATAACAATTAAAGTAGAACTGTGTGACCCCAAATTGCAAATAAGAAAATTAGGCTGGTTTGGATCACTAGCTTCAGACCATATTTATTTAAAACCATTTGGTTCTAGAGCTATCTGTAGTGCTTTAGCATGATCTGGATGTCCAGACATTAAAATTATCAGGAAAATGCTAGACAAATGTTTGCAAAAGAACTATGGTAAAGGATAGGTAACCAACAGCCTTGCTGAGTTTTTGTTTAATTTCCATTTGTTCTGCTGAATAGTCTGTCTAAGTTTTCTGTCTGTCTTGTTAATTTGTCTGTTTAATGAGTCTATGCATGATTTGTCTGTTTAATCCATCAGTATATGTTTTAACTAATGAAACTCATTCTTATTCTAACTATTGTTGTTGTTTCAGTATCAGATGAACGTGACCAGTCTGATTCACTACAGAAAAGGCACTGCATTGTCTGGGGTCATTCTGAGATGAAACAGTACCACAGCTTTGCTATCTGCCTTCATGATAGGTATTAGATGTTCTAAAGTAAACAACAGTTTACAACATCAACTGTCAAGAACACTTACTTGGGACAGATTCAGAGGAAAAGTTAAAGCAGCCTAAAATCAGAGACAATTCTTGTTGGACAGAAACAAAGGATTCAGCCTCCCTCCACCCACTCAATAAGAAGCTTAAGCAGGGAAATCTGGAAAAGAGAGAATAGGACAGTGTAGGAGAATGACAATAAAATTTCAAATACCAGGCAAGATCACCAAATGCCTTAAAGGAAAGCAAGGGGCTGTCATTACTTGAAGTGCTGACAATAATAAAGCATGCTCTTGTTACTTCCCTATGTGTGCTATGTCATTGAATGTCTTCGCTTGGTCTGTGGTTACAATGAAGAAAAAATTCTCCTCAAATATGTTGTTGTTACCCTGTTTACTGGGGGTCCCGAGAGGGACACCTAATTAACCAACAATGAAACACAATTTTGGGGGAAATTAGCTGGAGCACTCACTTAAGCTAGCGAGAGGCAGGATAACTCAGCAGGATCTTGCAGCCCAACGTCTACAGAGTCAGGTCAGTCAAGCAGCCAGACGGGTTTAAAGTAATAGAAATGATATTTTATTGCATACAAACAAATAGTAAAGACACTGCATTCACATAGCTAACTAAGAAATTAGAGGTTGAGTTAAGGATAGAGATTTTCAGGGAAAATGGGTGATATGACACCTGTCTCATCATCCTGGACCTTGCGGGAGAATCTGGGGGTGCAGAGAGGAAACTCATCTCGATTAGCTGAGGGGAGCTCACCAAGCACAGCAGCAGCAAGGCTTGATGGAAGTTCAGGGCGTTCCTAGGTTGCTGCGGTCTCAGCTACTGGAGCTGAGGGGAAGGCTCACACAGGGAAAGCGGCAGCAAGGTGGGATGGAACTCAGGAGCTATCCGAGGAAGGTCTCGGAATCTGGGTTTTTTATAGGATGAATTGGGACTGCAGGCCGTGCCTTACTTAGGGACAAAAAAGAGCTTTGGTTGCAAGACAATGTCTCCAAAAGGTCACAATTTAGCATGATTAGGTCCGAATTGACAAAGAGGTAGACTATATGCAAATGCTCAGTGCTTGGCCTTTAAGCTTCTAGCTTGCCAAGTTACCTGCTCAGGGCAGGGATTCCTTTGTAAACAGCGTGCATACACAATGAGGGTGTTTGCAGAGAGGTCTCCCAAAGCGGGGATCTGGCTATTTCTGGCCTGCCTGTATGGTCTTGGGATATTGCAGCATTTGATGGCCAAGCCTAGTTCTGAGCTTGTTCCAGGGGTCTCTCAAACACGTGGAGAGGGGTGGTAGAAGAGAAGCAAATTATTGATATCAAAAAGATATCTTTCTGCTATCTCCAAGGAGGCCTAACCTGCAGTAACATTGTCACTTCATTGCCATAATCATAATCATACATATTAGGTAAGTTTTCATTCAGTGGAATGATACCTCAATTTTCCCACAGAATCATCCCACATGACTCCATTTTTACTTGCACACAGTTGCATGCTAGCCAAAATGGTGAGTAGCCATTACTTGGAAGAACTCTATTTCATGTTGATACTCAGTAGAATTCAGCTGGTGGGAGAATACTGAGTACACTCTTCAATATTGAATAAGTATTATGGAAATGGACATAGGTAAGGTGAGCCTTAAGACATGTATTTCCCAAGCTATGTAGGTAGTAAAAGGTAAGAAACAGTGCCATGAACAGGACCCACAATAAAGAGATAATCATACCAGTCTGAAAATAACCACGGCATCAATGACAAAAACTAAGACTTTCTTCTTGGAAAGGCACAGCTGTTGAATCAGGCAAAGATGTTAAAAGATATTTCTACTCTATGCTATCTACTGTGCTTCCAAAAGCAATGTGTAGTATTGAGACAAATCCAGGGCTGCCTTAAAATATTTTCTCATTTGAAAATGTGCTTCACCAGTATTACTAACATGATGGGTCTGGCATCCTGTTAGTGGCTTCCAATAGTGCAAGTCTGACCTATGACATCATATGTTGCATTCTTAGATCATTTCCGCACTACACCATTATAGTGATATTATTATTCCACTTTCAACATCCTGTGGAATTTTGGGGTTTGTAGTTTACTGAGGCCAAATAGCTCTCTGGCTGAGAATTCTAAAGGCCCCTCCCTAAACTGCAAACACCAGGATTCCATAGGATGTTGAAAGTGAGATAATAGCATTATAACAGTGTAGGGTAGAAATGGCCTTAGTCTTTATCTGATCAGATTTATCTGTTTCCTTGCTCATTGATCAAAACCCCCTTCCCAGAACCCAGCTTTTAGCTGCAGGAGCTGCCCCTCCAAAGCCTTTCGGTGACCAATGATGAGAAGGGGACATGGGAGACAAGTGCAGAATGATGCTATAATTCATTGAGACCCCTGGGAGTTTTAAATTTGCATCTCTACCATGATTTCCTGATTTAGCTCTTAGATAATAGACTTCAGAAACAAGCGGAAACAAGCTTACCAAATGTATACTATTCTGATGAAGATGGAAAATGTGCTGTGAAATACATTTTGAAATACTAAATATGACACCTATCTATTTATGATCAGATTTGTTCATTACCCCTTAATATGCTTTCCATCACTTCAGTTCACATCAGATCATGTGTCACTACACAGCTATTAACTTATCCACAGGTAACAGGGGAGTCTAGAACCAAACTGTGTACTGATATCAGTTAACTCTACATATTAATGAAATTAACGTGCCAAAAGCATTGCAATGAGAGGAAAATTAAATGACATGCATAAAACATTGGAAACATAATTGAACAGGAAAATGGCATTTTCATTTGGGAAATAAATTATCTTGAAGTAAAACAGATCCAAAGTATGAAAGACAGTGATTCTGCAGTGCACAATAGAATACAGATCTTGTACTTTGTAACCCATATCTTGTGCTGGTGAAAGTTTTACTCTGAACTTTCACTGTAAAGGGAATGATATTTTTTTTCCTAGCCTCTGTACTTTTTCAGAACATAAATATTTTCTAATTTATTTTCTTTCTTTCTTTCTTTCTTTCTTTCTTTCTTTCTTTCTTTCTTTCTTTCTTTCTTTCTTTCTTTCTTTCTTTCTTTCTGCTTTGTGTTTCTTCTCCAAAACCTTCCTTACTTGGTGTGAAACTATTCTTTCTTCTTCTCTGAGTTTTCTTCTTTTGTAAGTGGAGGAACAGTTATCTTCTCTCACACTTAGTTTTAGGTGGCATTTGAAACAGAATAGAGGTGAGGTAGAAGCATATCATGAACTCCAGGAGATCCTGGAATTTACTGACAAGCTGATATCTCTACACACAAACTAAAATACTCTAAAATGATAACAGTTTTATTAATAAAGATTAGATTTTTGTGTACAAGGACAATACATACAGATATTCAGAACAAACTGCTAGGTTTAGCACTCATTAATTCTAACTGTGTGTTTTCTACCTGGTTTCAATTGGTTGATCCCAGAGCTCTGTTTCGGGTTTGTTTGTTTGTTTGTTTGTTGTTGTTTGTTTGTTTGTTTGTTTGTTTTAATACAAATCCACAAGCTTGAAGTCTATTTGCCTTAGGCACTACTCTCTCTTTCCATCCATCCATAGTGGCACACCTGCTTCATTATACAAGTCTGGATGCCTACTTTACAAGATTTTTTTTCTTTTATTTCTTACATCACTCTCCCTTGTAGAAGCAGGAGAGCATCTTGTTCTGATACTTACTGGTTCCTTGGAAAACACAGTGTTTTGTGAATTCGAATGCTTGAATGCGTCATAGTAGTTATTAAAACAAGCACCTAAATTATCAATTCCATATTCAAAGTTTAAGAACAAATATACCAGATGGGGGCAGGGGGGAGTTTCACATTTTTCCCATTCTCAACATTCTCTCCCATTCCCCTCAATTAAAAATTTGTCAGTCTTTGTAAAACTTTCCACTCCTGCATATAAGACTAAACATATCTGTTTTTTTAATACTGTTGCTGCTTTCTGTACAATAGTATTCATTTTGCACAAAATATACTCCTGAGTGCAAAAAAACAAAACAAAAACAAAAAAGGCACCTCTCCCCTGTAATTTCATTCCGTGGGGACAATGCTTCTGAAATATTTTGTTACCTTGTGACAAACCATAATAAATGAGGACTTCAATCTCTAATCCAAACTATGGCGCTGGATAAGTGGTTTTAAAACACATCATTATACCATTTTGTTTTATAAATGGAACACCTTAACTCCAATCTACTGAAGATAATCTTTCTCCACCATTGATTTTCATGTTTGCAGGGAGTTATTTCAGTCTTCAAAAAAGCATGGACAGAAAGGTTCGACATCTTACTCTTCTTAGTGCTGCAGCAAAATTGTCCTCAATTTTGCCCTATATGAGTGTGTGTTTTAATTAGGAGGAAGACACTGGAAATCTGATTAAAGATATTCAATGCATGTTTCCTAGTGTTGCCCTGAGATGTTTATGATTTGTGAGTCAATTTCCCTTGTCCATCTTGTACCTTCTTATTTCTTCAAAAGCAATGTTCACACAGAGAGTGATTGCATTTCTACATGTCTCAACATCTTACGAGACTGATTGTGCATTTTAGATTATTTTTTCAGTTTGAGAGTTTTTGCAAATGAGGATTTAAATCCCTAATAGCAATGCAGAATAATATTGTGATTTGTAGGCCAACAGAACCAAGAAGGCTAGTATCTCTTTCATCACCTATTGTAGGTCATTCACTGCAGCAGCCGATGGGTTTCTATCACATCAAAAGGCCCCAAGAAAGAATGAAATGGGACTAGATAATCTCTCCTTAACCACAAACTAATTCTGAATTAACCTGCATATGTTTCCCCACCATAAATAAACACGCACACAATTGCTATATAACTTGATACAAGAGAAGAACCAAGTATACCTAATGCCCTTTCTGCACTGCACCATTATAGTGCTATTTTTCCACTTTCAACAGCCTGTGGAGTTCTGGTGTTTGTAGTTTACTGAGACCACAGAGCTCTCTGGCTGAGAATTCTAAAGGTCCCTCCCTAAACTGCAAACCCCAGGATTCCACAGGATGTTGAAAGTGGAGTAATAGGACTATAACTGTATAGTAAGGAGATGGCCTGTATTTGATTACTAGAACTTTGAGCAATGGGAACATTTAAGACTTCTCTGTGGACAACTTTTTAAGCAGACATGGCTGGATTTTCATTTAGAGACTAAAAGCACAAGATAAAATCTGGTAATTAAATAAAATAAACAGCAAACAAAACTGTTATAAGTGTTCAAAGACCTGTCATGTTAGGCATTAGAAGGTGTTGCTTCCTTTATGTTGGTGGTTAAATACCGTAAATTCTCTTCAAAGGTCAGATACAATGTTTTCTCTACTCACCTACTTAGAGGTAGATTTGCTGGTGTCCCTTATATGGAAAGATGGTGCCCTTGTGATAATTGGAAAGTTAGTTCAGTGAAACGTATTATTCTGACTTCCAGACACTATAATCAGGCGCCTCACTATTTAATTATCCCATTGTTGGTTAATTTCCTAGAAGTTCAGGTCAATTTTATATTAGGTTCCTGCTTGAAGACCAGTCCCCAAAAGTGACCTTGGCTGTTGCTAAATTTCTCACAGGGGTGGGCAGGATTAATGCTCACTGTGTATTAGATAATAATTGATTATGATTGTCTTACTGTTTTGATTTTTCCTTCAGATATTTTGTACAAGTTCTGTTTTATCTTCAAGTCCTTCTTTTGATGTACTTATGGAATGTTATAAATAAATGACTGACTGCAATGCTATTAATACTAATTTTGAAGATTTGCTTATTGCCTTGTGTTCAGTGTTCTATGGAATACATATATGACATGGTTTTTGAAGAACTTATAGTGCACAGAACAGGCAGGACTAAGAAATTTAATAGAAAAAGGTTAATATATTGAATTATTCATTAATGAGCTAAGGAATTTAATTCAATTATATTTATTTTAGAATAAGGAAATATAAACTATTAGTGCATATTTTGAAAACCCCATTTCTTAGCCAGTCACCCAAAACCCTTCTCTTGATTTCCTTTTCTTTATCTCTTATAATCTTATTTTTCTTAATTTTCTCTTTCTTTAACATATTGATTCCCATATGTATCACAGCAAAAGTCTCAGATTGTACAGCTACAGAATTCCATTCTTGGAGCAGATAAGGAAACTCTGTGTAGTGTCCAGTTCACAACCTGATTCAAAGAAGTCCAGTCCACTTTCAGACTGCTCTCACTTATTTTTTTTTTACTTTTTTGCTTAAAAATCTTTAAAATTTGAAAGTAAGTAAACTATTATTCTATAATCATGAGCAGTTTTTTAAAAAGATTTCTTTTTAAAAGATGACCATTAGCTTTTATTAAAGAATGATCTGGTAAATTTAAATTTTGACTCTCTCTCTTTTGTTATTAAATTGCATTAAATTAATCATGGACTATTTAATGCTGAAAATTCAACTAATGGTGATCAATTCAGTTAAAGTATATGTAAGTAGTCTCTTTATATTAGACCATTTCTAACTGAACTAATAAGTTAATTTATTTTTAATTAGTTAGTTTCTAACTGAGAAGACATTGGAAGCTGAATCCCTGTTCAGGAGTTCAAAAATTGTCAGTGAATTTTGTTACAAAACTCTATGTGCTCAGGATAGATATCTTGCATATTCAGAGATTTCATGACTTAGACCTGACATACATATGGTTGTGTATTTTTTTTCCCATGACATTCCACATTCCATGGAAGGGGGGATCCTGACATTTTAGTAGAGCAAAAACTGTCTTCTCCATATATTTGTGTATCTTAAAAAATAAAACACCAATTAAAGACTGTCATTTCTCCTAAAAGGCAAGGTAGTTTAAAGTATTTCATCCTATATCCCCCTTCTTGCTAACTATTTCACAATCTGTTACAAGCTATTTTTCTTCCTTTCTTTTTTTATTCTAGCCTCAACAAAGCACAGTGAGATCAGGAATGAAACTTTTCCATTATGGTATTAGGTAAGTGTTATCTCAAAGAATAAAAATAAAAGGGCATGAAAATGTACTTTAAATGTCAGCCGGAAACAAAGCAGGCCTGCTCTGCCTATATATTTATCTCTCCATCTACTGAACATGTGGAGGGCATCTCCTTGAGCGAGCCATATAGACCATGCTTTCCATGATTAGAATGGGCACATGGATTTGATGTAGAACAGCTCACCACCATCTGCCATAAGAACTCCACCAATCCAGTATTTTCATCTATACTTTAATTAAAAGCTCCAATGTGATCAGACTTTAATATCTCTCAAATGGGCACTGGTTACCTGCTTCATAAGAAGGGTAGGTAAAACATTATACAAGAAACCATCTCTTGAAACTGATTTTTTTCTCTCTTTTGCAGAGGGGGGGGGGATAATATATGTTTTTTATCCATACAGATGAAATACATCACAAAGCCAAGGACATCAAACATTTGGCTAAATTTAGCATTGTGCTATCCAAACACAATAAAAGAGAAAGAGAAGCATCTGTGAGAGGCTTTTATCAATAATACACATAAGTGTTGATGTAACAGTCAAAGATATTGCCTTGAGATACAACTTTCATAGCATAATACGCCCAGCCCTCAATAGCAGTGCTTTTTTTTTTAATGCTTGAATGATGTATGAACAATAAGGTTGTGGAGTTTTATAATGCTGTAAAATAAAATACGTGTGTTGGTTCTCTAGCCTTATGTAAAATGAACAAACCATTGGAAAGGTATAAGATATTATGAAAATAGAATCGAGCAATGAAGCATGGGAGGGAAAATCCCAGCTCCTAGCCTAATTTGTACAATGGGGATTCCCATTCTGGGCCATAGAATGTTCTTTGCAAGCTCTTTCTTTTCCTAAGCCCTATTTCATGATTCAGAGAAATCCACTCCCCCAAACACATGTACATAATTAAGAACTTCCTGCTTGGAAAGGGGGGCAAGAGGAAGTCAGGAGGATCTTGCTATGACTCCAAAATGCTGATTGGATCCCCCTTAGTTTTTTGCCCACCATACATTATTATTAATGAAAGAAAGTCTATGACATTAAAAGCCACACCAGTACCATTTTGGCTGCAGATTGGGGGCCAAAAGATATCAAGAGGCATAGCCACAAACCCTGATACAGGGCTTGATGATGGAACAGTCAGCCCCTTCATTCAAATATGGTTCCTCCCGCTATAGCAAATTAAATTATAATTAAGAACAGAGCTGTGATTTCTCTCCTGCATGTTTCACCAATCAGCTTGTGTTCACTTTCAGATAGTATATGATTTGTGATTCTTCACAAATTTAATTGTGGGCATTATTGATTATTAATTTTCATGGGTTTATGCTTAATTCTTTTGACAAATGATTTTGCTTTATTTTCTTTTAAGTGAAGCTGTTGGCCATCTTTAGCACTATCTATGGTTTTAGTGTAAAGCAATGGCACCAAATGAATGTATTATATCAACATTCATTTTGGGCACTTAAATCTGTGAAAAAAAAGTATTGTCTATAGTGGTACTTGGTATCCTCATCCAAGGCACTCATGGTTTTAAGAGCCCTCTCCTTCCAATAAATTATTTTGGCTTTGTTGTTATTTTGTGCCTCCAAGTAAAGATCCACTTATGAGGACACTACTCACAGATTTTATTAGTGAGATTTATTTAGAGAAAGCTTGCCACTGCCTTCCTCTAAGTCTGAGAGAATGTGACTGGCTCAGGGATGCCCAGTGGGTTTCTGTGTTCAAGCAGGAATTCAAATACTTGGCTCCTGGTTCCATTCCAACATTCAAGCTATTACATTACACTGGCTAAAAAATAATTTGCAGGTTACCTTACCTCAAACATACCTTTTTCCCACCAGTGCATACTTATCTGAGTGTGAGTCCTATTAGTCTCAGCGACAATAATTTTCAGTAGGGATGCATAAGCATGTGCAATTTTTTCTCAAATAAAAATCCTCATGTCGCTCAGGTTTTTTTTTTCTTTTTTTACTAGTAATGCAACATGTTAGTATTATAAATATTACTTTTTACAAAGACCTCTGTTCCCACTTTACTGCTACCCGCTTTCACCAGTGCATTGCAAATGATCTTTTCAAGAAGCAGCCATCCAAAAAGATTGGTCCATTGGAATTTTCTTTGATTTTAGAACAATATTGTTGAAGAGGCATTATCTAGAAACATGAGCATGAACTTACTTCCACTCAGATTCAGGCCATTTCCTCTCTAGATTGTTATAGTGCTATTATTCCACTTTTGACATCCTGTGGAATCCTGGGATTAGCAGTTTAGGAAGGGCCATTCAGAATTCTCAGCCAGAGAGCTCTTTGGCCTCAGTAAACTACAAACCCCAGAATTCCACAGAATATTGAACATGGAATAATAGCAATATAACAATCCAGTGAGGAAATGCCCTCAAAAATAATGCCAGTAAAACCTGTTGCAATCAGTGTATCATTATGATGAACAAACTTTTCTTATGAGAAATCTTCAGCTAAAAACTTACCCTTAATTGACAGAAGCTTCAACCAAGTCTTTAATTTTGCACTAGAAATCAATTACAGGCACAATTATGCAAGTACAATCAATTGCAAGCACATCTTTCTTTTCCCAATTTGTTCTTGCAATTGACTGCACCTGTTAATTTTGGGATGTAGATTCTTACGTAAATAATAGTTAGAATAGTAGCAACAGCTTATTTCTTCAAAAATGTAAATGAAACATGGCTGCTTGCATTTCTCTGTTGAAACAGCAATATGTAGCAAGCACAATCACACTGGATACAGTCCCTCTTCTGCAGGATCCAAGATGCCTGAGTCTAAATAAGGGAAAAGCAGCTTAAGGCTCAAGTGAGTAGACTTTCCTTATGTTCCTTCTATAGCCACATGTGCGCACAGAAATTTAAAAGTGTTTTGTAACTTTCATTTTCACTGTGAGAAATTATTAACTGGATTAACCAGTGAGAGGAAATGAGAGTAATTAAGATATACAGATTTCTTTCCAAATTGCAGTATACCAGAACTCTTGGACCATGGATGTAATATATCACAAGTAACATAATTATCTGTAATTAGTTAATTCTCAGTAAAGATTGTGTAAAAGAGTTGCATTTCAAAAGTAAAACAACAGGAAGTTACTTTATTAAACATAAAACAACAATAAAGTTACTTAATTAATGCAATTGTAAGCCCTGTGAAATATTAGTTTATTAGTTCCAGCAGGCGAAAGACGGCTAATGAGGAGGGGCTGTTCTTTGTAGCTGAGTTCAGAAAGACAGTGAGGGACAGCTGGAGAGTAGCTGCCAGGCATGAGGTTCAGGTTCTTTTCACCTTAAATGAGGTAGTAGAATTTTCAGTCATGTTTTTAACAAGAGACAAAAGGGTAAATTACTTATAGTCAAATTCATATTATGCATTTGCATCTAATTTTTATGTTTTATTTAAAGCTTTAAGGTTTTCCTCCTGAATTGCAATATTATTGAGCAGTAAATGTAGAAGAGACCTACAGTTAAGTCCTGCATTGTCACATCATTGCATGCATGGGATGCATCAACTTTTGGAACAGTGTGATGTGTATTCAGTTTAGTAAACAATCTGCTGTATGTGTTTAAAAAACAAATTACATACTAAATGGAATTCATATCAATTCTCTCTCAAGTTGATGCATCTCATGCAACCAAGAATTTGTTGCATTATTGTTAGAGACCTAAAAACCCTAAAGGTACCAGATCTTGTCCAATCTTGAAAGCTAAACAGAGTCAGCCCTGGTTAATACTTGAATGGGAGACCCCCAATGACTATCAAGTGCTATAGGCTATATTTCAAAGGATAAGACAGGCAAAACCACCTCTAAGAATTCCCTGCCTAAGAAAATCTTATGAAATTCATAGGTTTGCTGTAAATCAATAGACAACTAGAAGGTACATACACACGTACATTCTTGTTAATTATTTGGAATTATATTATGAATGTGTTTGCAATACTCATTTATAATTTGCCATATAGAACCTAGAAGGAGGTGTGTAATGAGTTATTTTTCCTACTTTTGGTTTCAATAAGCGTTTTATAGGTATTTGGCAGCAATTTTTCAAATTCTATGCTACTGTCTTACAGACTTCAAGAAGTACCAGAAAGTAATAGAAAATCAATAAGCAGTGTAGTAATGTGATGATTTACTTTTCTAATATTGTAACAAATAATTGTTACTCTTCAAACACTATAATGTCTAGTAGGAACACATCACTTTCAAAAAGTAACTTTCCAAACTCTTCTCAAAGTGGAGCTAAAATATTATATATATGCATTATTTTATTTGTGAGAAAATTGCCTGTCACTTTATGGCAACTCTATGAATTTCATAAGGTTTTTTTAGGCAAGAAATTCTCATAAGTGTTTTTTTCCAGTACCTTTTTCTGAAATGTAGCCTACAGCACCTGGTATTCATTGGCAATCTCCCATCCAAGTATTTACCAGGGCTGATCCTGCTTAAATTCCAAGATTAGACAGGATTTGATGCCTATTTAGGCATATGCCAGCTTTCTCTCAGAGTGGGACCCAAGGTGCTCACAATACATCTTCCCAAAAGGTCTTCTTAGATTTTATTACCAGTTCAGTTCCTTTACCTAATATCAAAGTTGCTTAACATAAATAGTCAAGTGGTTGCGAAGAAATAACATGACACATATATGTCCAATGGACCTAGATGCAAACATTAACTGAAAACATTTCAGCAGTCCCAGTTCAGAATATGAGTATTACACCCAGTTTGTAAAGACTTTGTCTTACTTAAAGAAGACCTACTTGTAATCTCTCAGTGCTTTACTTCTTTGTGAACTTTCCCCTCAAGCAACTATTAATATCTGAAATCACAGCACAAGAATCTATAATTCAGACTGATTTTGATCAGAGATTATAATCATTTGTGATATAACTATACTTAAAGAAGGGAGCAGATTTGTGTTCATATTTTTGAAGGTCATGAGTAATGTTTGGCACAGATATGGACTGAGAAAGCAGTTAATGAAAGCATGACAATTAATATAAAGTAAGTTCAGTTATAGGTTCTGTAAATGGCAAGACATGCACAGAGAACAGCAATTAATAAATAACTTATTGCTTCAAGTAGATAAAGAAGGCAACAAGGGGGCACAAGTAACTAGCTAAAGTGATCTAGCTCACTGGTGTAATATTTTGGCTACAGAGGAAGTGTTCCTGCTTCAAATGAAATGTACTCTCTTTAGCTTGGGACAGGGAACAGCTAGAAACTTATGTCCCCTTTTTTCCTACTGACATCTTGGAATGAATTCGGAGGCAACAAATTTGCAGATGACACCAAATTGGGAGGGGTTGCTAAGACCCCAGAGGATAGGATCAAATTTCAAAATGACCTTAACAGATTGGAGAGCTGGGCCAAAGCTAACAAAATGAATTTCAACAGAAAGAAATGCAAGGTCCTACACTTAGGCAGAAAAAATGGAATGCACAAATATAGGATGGGGGAGGGCGTTTGTCTGGATAGCAGTACATGTGAAAGGGATCTAGTAGTCTTGGTAGATCACAAGCTGAAAATGAGTCAGCAGTGTGATGTGGCAGCCAAAAAAGCCAATGCAATTCTTGGTTGCATCAACAGGAATATGGTTGTCTAGATCAAGGGAGGTAACGGTGCCACTCTAATCTGCTTTGGTTAGACCTCATCAATAATACTGTGTCCAATTCTGGGCACCTCAGTTCAAGAAGGATATCAACAAGCTGGAATGTGTTCAGAGGAGGGTGACCAAAATGGTGAAGGGTCTGGAAACCATACCCTGTGAGGAATGGCTTAGGGAGCTGGAGATGTTTAGTCTGCAGAAGAGAAGGTTAAGATGGGACATGATTACCATATTTAAATATTTGAAGGGATTGTTGTGTCAAGGAGGGAGTGGGCTTGTTTTTCACTGCTCCAGAGACCGGTACAAGGAGCAGTGGATTCAAGCTGCAGGAAAGGAGATTCCACTTGAACCTCAGGAAGAACTTCTTGACAGTCAGGGCTGTCCGGTAGTGGAATATGCTGCCTCGGAGTGTGGTGGAGTCTCCTGCTGTGGAGGTTTTTAAGCAGCGGCTGGATGGCCATCTGCTGGAAGTGCTTTGATGTGTGTTTCTGCATAGCAGGGGTTTAGACTGGATGGCCCCTGTGGTCTTTTCCAACTCTATAATTCTATGAAATGAGAAACATTTTAGCCTGCATACTGCGTATTAGATACTTCCTTTAAAATTCAGACTAAAAATCAGAGTGAATTTACTCTTGCATAATCAGTCAAGAAGGACAGCCTAACAGGGACCTTATAAACTTTATAAACCTTACAAAAAAATCTGTATGCCTATGGGCCAAACTGTGTATTGTACTTAATGTTTTAATGCACAACTTTAACTTCTAATTTTCTTCAAATGATTATGTGTATTAGAGAATGATGTGGTACAGTATATAAGTGAAAATTAAACACTTCTTTCCCCAGATTAGTTCTTGAAAATTGGGCAAAAACATGTGCACTCCCACACACAAATGACCAGGCTATTTAGATTATTTTTAAAGTTATCATTGGTACTTATGCATTTTTTTCAAATAAAATAAACAGTACTCTTCCAAGTTCTGGCAAGAAAGGTTTTCAGGAAGAACATCCAGGAATACACTATTGCTCCCGCACTTCAGAATGTCCTACCTAAGGACCAAGGAACAAATTTATGCTATTATCCTGCTCTTGCTGTCCTCTAACTCATCTCCATTGGATGGTAAGCCTGCTCAGTCATTAGCAAGTGTCGGTTACGAAACATATTATGAAAAATAAAACATGATTTGTATTCCTTCTGCTGCCAGTGCTGACTTAGGAGAGGAAAGTGAAGAGGATCCCTACTTCCAATCATTGAGGCTCTCCATGATTAGAAGTAGATAATATATGTTCTCCCTTTGTGACTGTAATATCCACATGAAGAATGTGAGGGGAACCAGTGATGCAGGGATCAGAGCTAGTGTGCTTCTCCTCCTCCTCCTCCTCCTCATGTGTGTCCTTATTTAACATTTATCACTGCATAACTGCCTTTCTGTCATGGTTGACTTCCATGCTCCCATGATATGAAAAGCTATACTGACACTAGCACTGCCAGGACATAAACATACAAGTAGCTAGATCCAGGCCAAATTCAACCACACAGTGGCTTTGTGCCTAAATGGATTATACAGTTGCCATCTCTAGGTCACCCTTTGTGGGGCTGGTATCCATTGAATGACACATGAGTTATCTGATTTCTGAATCAGGCCTCATGCCAGGCCAATACTATGTACCTGTTAAAGCTGTTGCCTTTCAGTGTCAAAAGAGATTGTGTATGTGTTTTAACTTAATCTGTCTCCAGCCCTCTCCCTTAGCAGCTGAAACAGTTATACTTACTTTGCAAAAGAATGAAATTAACTTACGTTTGCTTGTCATGTCTTTATTATTGTGAAAGGGAATAAGTACAAGTAACTCATTATTTGTGACTAACTACTTCCAGCTTGTGCTTACTGTAGAGCAGCCAGCATGGTGAGGAGACTAGAAGACATACCTACTACATGTGAAAGGGGTTGATATGTTTATCCCAGGGATAAGATAGAGGGGCATTAAAGCTGTCTTCAAATAAGTTAAGACTCACAAAGAAAATGGATTAGACTTTTGTCTCCAATTCCAGATGACAGAACTAGAACAGATGGGTGGAGAGTACGGAGGTGGACAGTATGGAGAAGATAATGGATAAGGCAAACACTGTTTAATGGTGGAATAGATGCCTTTAGGATACTGAGGTCTATCTTTTGTTGGAAAGCTGAGTCTGGATCCTGACAGGCAACTGTCCAGAAGGCGGTTACTACTGCTGCCTCTGCCTCCTTGGTTAATCTAGATGACCTCCAAGACTTCTTTCAAAACTAAAATTTATTTTACACAAATACACTCCTAAATACTGTAAAACAGACAGAAGGCAGGGTTTTATAGCTCAATACACTGCTATATTGATAATGCAGAAGTTTGAAAATAATGCGAGCTAACTGAAGGGGATCATGTCTAGCTTTGTACTGTGCAAAGTTGTTGTTGTTGTTGTTGTTTCCAGCACACTTGAAAAAATCATGTAATTCATAATATCAATATCTGGGTAGAAAATCTGAGGAGACTTTTAGAATGTTTGCTACCTATGAGGAGCTCCCACTCCTAAACTTACTTAGAACATATGAAATAGTTCTTAGGACATTATGAAATGCTGATGTTGACAAATGCTTGACTTGTACAGGAAGCTGTACTTTGTAACCTCATGCTAGCAGAATTCAGAAGGCAGTTGTGCATGGACATTTTTTTTTTATATTATCACTTTAAATAATTTAAGAATAAATCAAGAAGAATTGTAATCCAGATGAGTAGCTTTACAGCTTGTGGCTTTTGCTGTTGTGAGCCCAGAACTGGTAGCAATTCAATATAAGACACCTGGTCTCTTTTTGACCTTGCCAGGGCTGTCATTTGTACTCAGTGCTCATGACTGCCTGTGAAATCCAACTTTTGATGTCATCTTGGATTTTCTTAAATTGAATGATGATATGTCTGCACCATTTGTGATTTGGCTGTGTTAGGAAAGGTCTTCCCTCCTCTTTTTGATGATATCTTTTGATGGCAGACATATATATTCTATTCCAAAAGCAGGTGGCCTTAGTATTAAATTTTATTTGAAGTGGTATCACTTATGTATCTCCTGAACTAGATTCAAATATAGTTCTAATACTATCCTCTTTCTAGTGGCTCTTGTAGTGCATTTAAAGTGTGTATAAAACCAAACCTATTGTTACAACTGATAATTTTCAAGGATTCAAAGCATAGTTGGTGGCACCTAAGATGATATAGCTACGCTGAGCTAAATCAGACGATTGCAGTTTTGCTCAGATTAACTTTCCATAATAGAGAAAAAGTGTATTTTATTCTCGCATCATCAGTTTCCACTGATGCAAGATTGCAGAGAAAGCACGGTTCATGGACAACAAGGAAGTACATGCAAGAATCAGGACAACTGAATCTGATCACCTAACTAGCAATGACACTTTTCTTGCTTGCTTGGACAGTGGGTGTCAAAGAAAGAAAGTCAGTAGGTCAGCAAAATTTCTAAGGAAGTTTACATGTACATACTTCCTTACTTATGTGGAGGAGAGGAAAAAAAGGAGAGGAGGAGGAGGGGGAGAGAGGAAAAAAAACAGGAATATTGCTGGTGCAACCAGTTTATTAGTGACCATATGTTTAATTGTACTGTTTTTAACTCCCTTTTTATTGTTTTCATTGCATATGTTAAATTGTTTTTGAAGTTATTGATAGTTCCGTTCCATTTTAATGTTCTCTTTTTGTATATCTTGACTACAGTGTATTTAATTTGTAAGCTTTCTTGAGTTCTGCTTGTAGGATGGAAAGATGGAATAATTAGGATGGTCCACTCAACAATTTTCAGATGGTTCTTAAAGATTTTCTTGTTGCTTCTTACGGTGATTCTGTCAAAGAGCTGGTTGATCCTTGGAGTCGGGAAATAAGCAGAGCAATGTATGTCATTGCTTCTATGTGTCCCTCTCTAAACCAGACTTCTGGTTATCCAGGAAAATGGCAGCATCTTCAGTGGTGGTCAGGAGTGCTGGCAGATTTAAAAATAGTGTGCCACCTGCACCTTTTCCTGGAGATGTCTGATACGGACATGGTTGCATGTTTTGGTATTACCCAAAAACATGAGTGCCTCAAGGACCCACCAACGATGCCAGTACCTCTGCTCAGAAATAGATAATAATTAGCTTAAAAAAAATAAGAGGCCTGTGAGAAGAGGACAATTTAATGAGATCTTTTCTACCAGTGTTTAGAGTGTCACACAGGAAAGAACCAACTGGAGATTTAAAATGTAAACTAAAAATATGTTTGTATTGACAAGATACACACAAGCATGTCAAGGGTTCAAACACCCACATACTCAAGCAAGGACTAACTGAAGGAAAAGAGACAGAAGTTGTGATAGAGGAATTTGAGGGATTTGGGTGATAATTACCAGTCTGGAGAATAGCAAAGAGGAGTGAGAATGTGTTTTAGGTAGACAATTCTTGTTTAGGAATCAGATGGACAGCATGGTGTTCAGAATGGTGACAGACTGCACTGGACAGCCTGAAATCAGGTGTTCTTATACCCGAGAAATATCTTGCAGGTATGGGTGTGAATCACCCTCCCAGCCAAGTGGACAGTGGGAGTTGCAACACAAACAATGAAGTCCGGATGGAGCTGTTGTAATAGCCAAGTATTGTGAAGATACAGGGGAATAATAGGGAAACATCCAGGTGTTTGAGGTCAGAGTTAAGACAATCACAGTTAGGTGGGGATTTCCACTTTCAGCTCTGAGATGTCTGGCTCATTATCTTTTAAGCCTATTGTCTTGAGAGAGTCTATGTTATTTGCCTGAAAATGACTTGGTTTCTGCCTAAGAGGTAGGTGTGGTTGACCTGCTTTGCAGTCTTACATTTGCAGTCAGTAATATGCCTCTTCCACCATGATTTTCCAGTCCCCATAGGTATTATTTATATCAATGCTATTTAAAAGTATCACTTAAATAATACTGGTCAATTAAATCATGCTAATCATGGGGCACAGTGGTGCAACATTGGTTACATACTTTTTGGATCACTGTAATGAGCTGTACATGGGGCCTGATTTGAAAAGTGCTCAGAAATCTCAGTTGGCTCTAAGAGTTTCAGCCAGATTGTTAATTGGGGCTTGCTATAGGGAATATCCTATTCTCTTATTATAGTAGTTTCACAGTGGCTGGTCCATTTTGAGACACAAGTGAAAGTACTGGTTTGACTTATAAAATGCTCTGAGACCCAGGTCCAGGTCCCTGAAGGACCATATCTCCATATATGAGCCTGTTTGAATTTTTATTTGGGAGAGGCATTTCTCAGTTTTCAAATACCTTTTCAATCTTGTTTGGTGGGAACAAGAGAGATGATCTTCTTGGTGGATCCCAAAGACTTTGGGACTCACTCCCTTGGGAGGCTTAGATGGTGCCCTCCTTGTTCTCCTTTTGTTGGCAAATAAAAACTTCCCTGTTCCATCAGGTATTTAGGGACTGACTGTCATGGACTTTTAATGGTGTGCTGTGCAGCTTTGAAAATTTCTAAAATAAAATAATAAAATTTAAATTTAAATTTTAAAATTTTAATTTTTTAAAATAATTTTTGGTGATTTTAGCTCTATATTTTTTTTTAAAAAAAAGGACACATGACACAACACACACACACATATATGTTGATATTTTTATATGGATTTTAATCTATATTGGTATTATTCATTTCTAAGCTGGTTTGTGTCCCATTATTGGTAAAAAAAAGTTGGAAATCCACATCATTATCATCATCATCATCATCATCATCATCTTTTCTCCCATATAAAAATAATAATAAAAATAGATGAAAACACATTTCCTGAATTTGTGTGGGATTTATTTACTAAAGAGATGAAAGGAAATTAACACAAAAATTATGAGATTAGTTCTCTTACTGTAATCAGGCCAATGGCAGGGGAGAATCTGGTACAAATTACTGGGGTCCAATGATCCTGAAGCAGTCCAGGGCCTAACTATATTTGTGTGTGGGAGGGGGAAGGAATGGAAGAACCCCTTCCTCAGATCTCTTCCTGTCATGCACTGCTGATTGATGATGTTGGGGGAAAGTTACTTACAGGTATTCCAGATTTGAGATCAGTGTAAAGGGGTTACAACTCAATTACTTCTGATTTGCCTGATGCACTTACTGCTGGACAAAGGTCAGATCACTGTTCCAACATTTATGCTTTTTTTTTTTGCTTTGCTTTCTTTCTTTCTTTCTTTCTTTCTTTCTTTCTTTCTTTCTTTCTTTCTTTCTTTCTTTCCATTTGGTTTCATCTTTCTTGCAATGAGTTCAAGATCAAGGCTTTTGTCTTCCTTATTTTGGCCCTTGCCACACTGTCCTCCTATCCTGGCATGGGGACAGGAGAGGAATAGGACTACAACAATGCTTCTGCATGATGTTGTCATGGTCCCACTCTTCTCCCATCCCAAGGCAGTCTGATTCAAGATTAAATCATTAATGGATTTTCCCCATCAATGACACATGATTGCACCACCTTTCTGCACTTACCTGTCCTAGGAAAGTACCTTGCTGTGCAGTGGAAGGAAGCAGCATGTCCATCCTGCTCCCTTCTGCAGGTAGCTGGTCCTGTGCTGAGGGGAGTGCTCCATCTTGATCCATTGCCAGTAGAGCTGCTGTCAGGATCACCACCAGAGCACAACGGGACAAGGTAGGGTCTAGAAAGGGCCTTTATCTTTCAAAGTAGCCCAGGCTGAGAATGATTGGCTCAGACTTTGGTAGCAAGTTTTACGGATCAATGAGCATTTCTAGAAGGGTTGGGGGATCCAGATGGTGGAAAAGAAACACACACACACACACACACACACGGTGCAATGCATTTGGACTATTGCCCCTCTGAAGCATTTTGAGTATAACAATTCAGAAAAACACCGCATAACAATACATCCAGCAATGAAACCTAGATACTCCAAAATCCCAACCTAATTTTTTGACCACTACACTGCTTTCTACCTCTGGGCTTCATCTCCTGCTGAACCTCTGTTAACTTCTAAAATGTCTACTTCTAAAGACGGTCTTGTTTGCTGAACCTCCACCCACCCCCTGCAGCCATTGATAATGAATTTAAGTCTTTTGTACTGCAAAATAACCATTGGTCTATTTCAATTTCTCCTTTCACCCTGCCCGGTAATAGATACTCTTTCTTCTTCCTTAAAATATAGGGAGCTGTTGTATAGTGTGGCAGAGTATTGGTCCATCTTACCCAACATCATTAACACTGACATCAGTGTTTCTCTAGGATTTGCAACAGGATTCCCCTATCCTCACCCCTGCCTTGGAGATCTCCAAGATGATTTCTTTTTTCCTCTACAAGGCATGTGCACTACCACTGAGCTATGACCTTTTATTTGGTCTTAAAAGAAAGATCCCTTTCCCTCATATGTAAAGGTTCTGCTCTGTTGAAGGATGTTGAACAATGTAAGCCAAGCAATTATGGATCTTAAGAAGGTAAGATGTGTGGAGGCATTTATTATGAATAACACTGCCCTACAGCTTGGATCAGGATCTGGCTTTGCTCTGCCAATTTAAGAATCTCTACAAACTGTTCTTTCTCCAGCCTACAGCACCACTAATTGCTTTGAATGTTGCTTACTCTAAGTAATGATTATAGGTTTAGGTTTTCACTCTCCCGGAAAAGAGAGAGAGAGAGAGATTCATGATGAATAATAATTTCCACCCTGTACATTGTGGCCAGTTTTGGGCAGGGGTAGAGGTGAGTGAGATTGTTCATTTCTTGGGGTAGCAGCAGAAGGGAATGAATCTTGGCTGCTTCTGTGTAATGACAGCTTAGCTTTCCTTTTAAATGCATTGTCAAGAAATACCGTACAGCTTGGTTTGGAATGATGTCATCCAGCTGACATTTGAGTTGCAAGAATGAGATTACCTAATCTCTTTATAAGCACCAAAATACAAGCTTTAGATTAGTCCAAAGTCAAATCAAGCTTCCTATGTACCATTGATTGCCTCCCTCTGCCAATGCAAAGAGAAATGTGGGATGACAAAATGGCATCCTGGTAGTGTACACTGAGTGATTAAAAACACCCAAGATCTTTTCCACCCTAAAAGTGGCATTTAGATAAAATTGATTATTGATCAGGGCATTATTCTAACTCTGCATACAAACAGAAAGCATATTTGGTGCTGTGACATAATTGAGCTGGATTTCTAGGCCTTTCTGACCTAAAATATTTTGTTAATTCTCACAGAACAGAAAATGTTGTGTCTCGTTCTCCCTACCACTCCACTAGAAATGGTAAATTAATTTTGTGTTAACAGATTTTTAACAAAGTTATGCAATGCCTGATCTGAATGACTATTATGAAAAGTTGTGCACTGTTTTGTTTTCTTGTCATTAGAATTACACTCCTTTCCTAGCTTACTCTGGTACCCAATCCATTTTTTTCCTGTGACCAAATTGTTATTTCTTTTCAGCGTGAACTTTCCTGTTGCCTCATTTGCTCAGAGAGATTTATGTTGCCTTGCACATACAAGTACAACAGCATCCTTTAGTGGCAGTGTCCATTTCATCTCAGAAAGAGTTTCAGTTCTGGATGTAGCTGTAGTTTTTCCTGTGTACTTCCTGCAGGAGCAGCTCCATCTCAATGATTATATTAATTATTTACTGATTTATTGTAATTGCATCTCAAGGTGGTTAACAATGGCAAATGGAGGTGAGCAGCCATAACCTATCAGAAGGTAGCACTCCCTGTCTAAGAAATTTGGCAAGAGAAGTGTCAGAAAGTATGATGTCCTTTTAGCAGGGCAGATAGTCTGAGGTGTTCCCCTTTTTTAGCAGGCTATCATGGCAGACTCTGGGTGGGGAGATTTGTCTTTTGACTTCTACTATACCTGGAATCTGCAAATCTCAGTACATTCTGACTGAAAATTAAAGAAAAGTAATTTCTCACCTGTCTCTGGCTGGCAGACTGCCTTACATTTGTGGACTGCATGTTGCACAAATCTGCTACTACACAGACTAGTGACATGCTGATCAGAATGCTAAATATATGGGTAGGTTTTTTGATTGCTCATCTTCTGAAATTCAAAGAGTGTATGTGCGTTAAAATCTATTACATTTACATAGACCTGAAGTAGGTGTGTGTGTTTATGTCATGCTTAACTCAATTAGACATTATGCTGCTTCTGGTGACCCAGATTATGTCCTGCTTGTGCCCCTCCCTTGCTGTGCTCTTTCAGCAAACTCAACAGCTGGGGCCACACACAGGACGTGTTTGACAGACAAGTGATGCAGATGCCAAGGACTGGAATGAATTTTTAAGCACAACATCTGTGTATGTCAAAAAGCCCTTTGCCAATTCCTTGGCTTCCTGCAGCATCTGTGACTTTTCTGCTGGGTATGCTGATGGCTTTGTAAATGCTTATGGGAGTCTCAAAGGGGAAGTGGATTCCTGAGAGACTGGATGAACAGTCTTGTCCCTGGACTATGATTTTACTCTGACTGACCTGTAACTGGATGTGATTGCTGTTTATTCATGTGGCAGACACCAAATGCATAATCATAAATGTTGCTAATAATCAATGATGCCAAAAGATAATTAACCAGGACAGCTATGACCTTGTCTACAAGCAAGTGAAATACTTGAAATTAAATTGATTTCTCTATCCTCATATTGCATGGGACCAAGCCTCCCTTCTTCCTTCTCTTCCTCTTCTTAATTTTCTCTTCCTTCTTCTATCTCTTCTAATTGCTACCACAAACACTTAATATCTATCCCCCCAAAAATGTTTTCCCCTTCAAAATGCACTCCAATTCCTCAAATGAATAGTTAGGAGGAGAACACTGTCAAATAGAGGAAAGAAATAGTCACACTCTATTCTGCTTTGATTAGACTTGACCCGGAATACTGTCTCTGCTTCTGAAAATCACAATAGAAGACATAACTGACAAGCTACAATGTGTCTAGACAATGGTATCAAGATAGTAAGAAGTGTGGAAATCAAGCCCTATGACTAACAGTTTAATTATTTGAGTATGTTCAGCATTTGAGTATGGGTATATCTGAAGAACTACCATTTGGAAGGTGGAGTGAATTTGCTATCTGCCGCTCCAGAGATAACAACATGAACCAATGGATTCAAACTGCATAAATAAATAAATATCCACCAGAACATTCTACTTAAACATCATCTCCTGGTGATCAGACTAGACTGCCTTGGGGTAATAGTGAAATCTCCTTCTTTTGATAGTCTTTAAGAAGACATTGTATGGCCATCTCTTCTGGGTGCTTTGGTTGTGTATTCCAGCATGGCAGCAAGTTGGACTAGATGTCCCTTGAGATTTATTTAAACTCTATGCTTCTAATATATAGATAAAACGTTTTGGGAAAGGAAGAGGAAAAACAGATGCTAGGGGTGGGAAAATGTAATTCTGCTTCTTCTCTGACCAAAGGATGGTACCACATACAGCCTGTGGATCTACCACTGGGGTTGCAAATCTACTCTTGATTTTACTGACACCCTTTCCGTAGCTGATCTGCAGAAAGAACAGAGGATCCAACAACAGATCCTCTGGTGGATTTCCCCAATGATTGCAATGCAATAATAGGACTGTAATTACAGATTTGGTCTAGTGTGGGATACAGGTTTAAGTGTGACTATGACTTTGGGAGACCAGTATTCAAATCCTGGCTCTGCCATGGAAGCCCACTGGAGGACCTTGGATTAGTAATACTCTCTTCACCTAAGAGGAAGGCAATGGGAAATACCATCTGAATAAACATTTCCAAGAAAACCTTTTGACACAGTAACCATAAGTCAGAGTCAACTTGAAGGTGGTGCAGAAATAGGACAAGAAGTAGGGATGGAAGAAGGAGACAGGGAAGAAGAAGTAACAATACTTCAGGATTCACACAGAAACATCTGAGAAATTTAGTATTACTCACACTGTTTTGCTTCTCTTGATACCACCCTCTTTTTCTTCTGCCAATAAAGAACTTCCAAATTTACCATGAAAAAAAATGTTTGTGGCAACTCTAGCCCTGGGTGTTGTTGGAGAGATAGGGACCCTGGCTCCCTACAGAATAGTCACTGCCAGTGAGAAGTGGTGAGAAACAAATGAGTTTCAAAACACAGCTTTTCTAACACCTTAGCTTTTGCCAAAATAAATTTATTAATCTTTAGCAAAGTACGATTTGCTGGGATTTTTTTGCTGCAGAGGACTACTATTACTATGGGAATGACTTACTGTTTTCCCTGGATCCCAGATAGTAAATGTGTAGGATCCCTAGGTAATTCAAACTGTAAAGTCCAGGAGTAGGAAGTAAATCACAGAAAAAGGATTTTTCTATGAGATAATCTGTATGTTTCTGATTCTAGGCTAAAATGATTTAGGTGCTTTGTAAATTATGAGTCTTACGAGAACATAGCTGGGCTGCAGAGAAAAATTGAGTATAGAACACAAAAGTAATTTCATTATAAGCCCAGCAGGTGGCAGTCATAGCACCTATCTTTTGGCTTTGCGTGTTCATCAAAAAATGAAGAAAATGGAAAAGTATGGAGAATGGCAGGAGAAGAAGATCTTTTGCTCTCTCTCTCTCTCTCCCCCCCTCTCTCTCACACACACATTCTTCTGGTCATTCTATCAATGTAGAGATGAAGTTATAACAAAACCCTACTAAAGAATTGACACTTGATGGTCTAAACTGATTTCTTTAATTATATCAATATTACTACAGAAAGAAGGGCACTTTGTTCAATTTATTCACTAGGCTATCAAAGAGAATCTAGACAGTGTTGCTGCCCCATTGTTATATTCCCATATTTCGTCATCTTTTTGCAAACCTGGCTTGTTGAGATTTTCCCACTTTCAATCTAAACAAAATTAAATTGAGGAGTTAGTGATTCTGTTAAGCTCAATTTCACCCAGGGGCCACATTTTTTTATAGCGCTAAATCTGTTCCATCATCTTTTCACTTTGAATTGTATTGCAGGGGGGTTAAAATTCTGCATGAAATTTTGTCTGTACATTTTCACATTTTTAAAAGAAAATCTTTTTAAAAAACCATATACTTTGTGAGCGTTTCTTAAAGCCCTGTTAAAAATAGTTTTGTTTTGTTTTTTTAATATGAAAACCTTTTCTAAGAAAGCATTTAAAAAAATAAAAACTTTTTTTTTACTTTTCAAAATGTTATTCTTCCACTTTTAAATGTATGAGTGACTGTTGGTGGCATGTCATTAAAGTGTATTGCAGGTTTTGGAAAGGTATAGATTTTGATGGCCAACTTCATTCTGATGGATTTTCAACCTCAGGAAATGTGAATGGAAAATTTCATATTGAAATGAAAGCCATGCAAATTTCTCTCATACCTCAAATTCCTGTCCCATCCTGCCCAATGTCAAATGGCAATGTGTTATTTAATTAAATAGCTTAGAATGCATACGTGAAAACTGGACTAAACATATGTGTGCAAAGATATATTGCCACAGCAGTCCATTAATCAGAGAAGTGTGTGTGTGTGTGTGTGTGTGTGTGTGTTTATCCAGTGTACACTTGCTGGCAAATTCAGCTTTTCTATCTTATTATGTGTGAAATGACACAGAGTAGTCCTCAAACTTTCCTTCTTTCTTTTCTTTTTCCTCTTCTGAGGTTCTTCTCTCAGATATTTTTTCCCCATTTGCTTACCTTTACTGCTGTGAGAAATATTGAATGTTCTTTGGCAGCTATTCCATCTTCCAAGGCTGAGGGGCTCCTTCTCTCATTTTCACTCACAGAAGGGATACCCATGAATAGATTTTAGTTTTGAGTGGGAAGACCCAATCTATTTCAGCCCCTGGCCAGCAAAAGATACCATGCAACTAAGACTGTAAATTTTCTCTCGTGGTATCTAACTATGAGAAAATATCTGCCCAGTTCACTTTCACAAAGGACTCATCTTACCACTTTTTGAACCGGAAACTGACCCACTGTTCCCTCCCTGAGCATTGCAAGAAATGAAACCTGCCCCTATCTTGCTCTATTTCATCCCAGATGTCCACTTATCTTTAGTTCATGGGTGATTTCAAAAACCCAATATCACTAACTGGATAAAGGAAAAGCTAAGAACAAACAGGTTGAGAACAGGCAAATAGATCGGCCAGAGATCAAAGGGAGTCAGGGCAGAGCAAAGGAAAGGCAACAAAGCATTAGCAAGCAGATTCAAAACATAGCCACAGAGAGGGAGAGAGGGAGATGTTGACTAGGCTACCAGCAACCTTTTTCCATTTTGTTTCATAGGAGCTACTGCAGTGTTCTCTATTGCAATATGGCCATTGTCTAGATAACAAAAAAAGAAAATGTTCAACTGAGGGCACATCCAGACTCATTAAAAATATCATAAACTCTCAATGTGTGTTCCTGTTTTTTTTCTAGTTTTATTTGGGAGGTCCATACATCTTTTGTTTATCCCAAAATATTTTCTTTCAGTTCCCAGGATTAGAGATTTTTTTATACCAACTTATACTTTTTATATCAGTTCTCCATGCTTGTTTATTTTAAACTGGTATAAATACAGAAAGAACAGGGACAAAATCTGTGACCTTTCAATCAGTCTGGATGTCGTCGTCGTCGTCATCATCATCATCATCAATTTATATAGTACCATCATAACGTGAAACCAAATTTGGCTCAACCTATAGAGTGCAATAAGATATAACTCTAAGAATCATTATAATAAAATGATTTTTAAAAGCAGTTAAATAAACTATCCTATTTAATACAACACTAATTTAAAACAGCAAAGTTTTTTTAAAAAAATAAAATAAAATATAACACAGAGAGTAAAAGTGGAACATCCCCTATTGAGAAAGACACCTTATGTAACAACCAAGTGATAATCAAAGGCTGGCATAAAAAAATAAATAAAAAAAAGTTCTTTGCTTGTTGGTGGCAAGAGAGGAAAGAGGGAATCAATCTAGCCTCCTGTGGAAGAGCTTTACTACTCTATGTTCTCCTACAAATGACCTTGAGTTTGTTTGGAGGTTCAAGCAGGGGAGCACAGGTATCGTATACCCTTGACCAAGGAATGGTACTCTCTTTCTATCTGAGATGGTAGTCCTCTTCCGCAAAGCATGCAGCTTCGGAAGGGATGCATGTGGAGTGGTGAGGAATGAAAGGAACATTCACCCAGCCAGCCAAATCTGCAGAACTCTGATGATCAATGGAGTGACAGATGTTGCAGCCAGATTGCCCTCACATCCAGCTTCTGTGGGAGGGAGTTCCATAGCCTGAAATGCCCTCTCTTGTACCCTTACCAAACATGACTTCAATTACAGATTTAAAAACTCTGAATGCAAGTGGGAAAAAAAGCTGTCAGTTTTTCTCAGTCAGAATATGTTACTAAAATGAAGTTGTTGCACTCTTTAAAACTGACAGTTTACCCTATGAGTAACCTTATCTATGAACAAGTGAGTTATTTTTCAATGAACTGAGCAGGCCAGTGGGAAAATGGAATCCAGTGAGGGAAATCTTACCTCATGCACTATATCACATCTGTCTGTAAAAGATTACAGAAAATATTGAATCCAACTGTATGCTCTCTATATTTATCTATATTTATATAGTTAAAGAAGATAGTTATATTGTGGATCCAGGCAACAGAGGTAAGAATACCCTTTCATTCCAGCAGAGTCTTCTCAAATTAGGATTGTGTAGTAGCTTTGGCAGTTCCAATAATAAAAACGGGAAATGCAATTGAAGAGTACTGTGTTAGTAGTTCCATTAACCAGTCATAGTGCTTCTACTGTGTTTGCTGTTCCAGAATGCAAGGAGATGGGAAGGAACAGAAATTTACTTCCTCTACTGCTGAATTAACTAAGCATATTGTTCTTCTACAGTTGGCTTCCTCAGAATCATGCATGGAAAGAAGCAAAGAATGGAAAGAAAGTTGTCTAATATGTATATTGACTCTCCTAGGCAGGTTGCTCCCTCTCAGCCTTATTTTCCTGGAATATGTGACCTGCTAGACATTATTAGAACAGGGGTCCCAGGTCTATAACATCTTATTGCCTTGGACTGTAGACCAGAAACTTGTGATCTGAGGTGAGCTTGTCATGCCATGGAAGATGACTATTTGCCATGTCACAGGGACTGGATAATAAAGGTGATCCAGAATTGTTTCAAGATGAGTTGTTTGTAGAAAATGCATAAAGGCAATGGGTGCTGAATTTGATAAGAACCAGCTATATTTAGCTAACATTATGACAACCAAAAGCCAGGGGGAGAAAGCAAATCTTTTCAAATGTCAAGACAGATAGAAAGATGTGTTCATCAATTGCACAGCAGTTTGTGTCATTGCTGCTTGTATGCTCAGGTTGTGCAGTCTGAGGATGTGGACAGAAAGGTGAGAGCTTCCACATATATGGTAGACTCTGTCCTTTCTCAATTTGTTAAAAAGTCCAGAGAGGGACTGCCTTAGTAGGTGAGGAGGGTAGTCAGTACTGCCCTGCAAGAAAGCAGAGTTCCCATTTGCCTAAAGTAGACAATTGTGAAGCATTTGTTGACAAAGCCATTCCTGAATCTTTCCATAATAGATAAGTACTGGCCAGTGCCAAACATATCATTTTAGGACAAGTTATTAGAGCATGTAGTAGCCTTCCAACTCCAGGGATTTTTGGATGAAATGGATTTAGATCCATTTGTATCTGATTTCAGCCCTTGTTATGGGACAGAGTCACCTTGGTGGACGACCTGCAGAGGGAACTGAGAGGGGAAGTATGTTCATGTTGGTTCTGTTGGACTTCTCAGTGGCTTTTAATATCACTGACTGTGGTATCTTTCTGGGCTACCTCACTGGGATAGGTCTTGGAGGCAATGTTTTAAAGTGGTGTTACTGCAGTTTAGACCTCGTTGGGGACACCCCTGGATATCATTTTGATATAAAACAATTCTGCTGTCCCTGCCACCCCACTCCATGTGTTTCTGAGGCCACCAGACAAGCACGCAAACAGGCATGGCCAATAATTGCTGGACATTCCATTCTCCACCCAGAAAGACCAGATATAGCCAGTTCGACGCTTCAGGGACCTCTCTGGCAAACCCCTCATTAGATATACACGATACTAACAAAAGCCTCCTGCCCCGAGCAGGCTACTGGACAAAGGTTGTGCTGTCCACTGGTAAGCCCTGCACATTTGCATACTGGCTAAACTATTGTTAATTCGGCTCTGATTCCATCATGCAAAGTTGTAACCTTTCCGAGACATTGTCTCGCACCCAAAACTCATTGTTGTTCCCCGAGTAAGGCATAGCCTGCAGTCACAATTCACCCTATAAAAATCCCTGATTCCGAGACCTTCCTCGGATCGCACATGAAACCATTAGGAGGGATCATCCAAAGTTTTGAGGTCCAGTGTCCCAATATGCAGATGACACCCAACTCTACTAGTCCTTTCCACCCCATCCATGGAGGCTGCCTTGATCCTAAACAAGTGTCTGCTATAAGTAATAGACTAGACAAAGGAAAACAAACTAAAGTTTGTTCCAGACAAGACAGAGGTGCTGTTACCGCAGTTTTCTAGCCTGAGCTTGTGGAATATTAGATATCATTTGATATCAATAATTTGGCCTTCTTTACCTATTCCTCTCCATGTGCTTGTGATGCCCTTGGACAGGCACAGCCGCAAATCACTGAAATATTCCAAAATAATACAGGCAGGCCAGAAATAGGCAGACCACCGCATTAGGAGACCTCAAGGCAAGTACTACATTATGTATGCATGCTACTTACAAAGGACTCCCTGCCCCGAGCAGGCAGCTTGATAAGCTGAATACTCAACTGTCAAGCACTCCATGTTTGCATACTGGCTACTCTATTGACAACTCTGTCATAACTCAATCATGTAAATTACTGGCCTCTCAGAGGCTTTGTCTCCAGCCCGAAACTCCTTGTTATCTCCAAGAACAGACTAGCCTGCAGCCACATTTTCCCCTATAAGACTTTGAGTGCTTCCTTGGATTGGTCCTGGCTTCCATCCCGCCTTGCTGTCACTTTGTCTGGCAAGCCTTCCCCTCAGCTCCTTGTGCTGAGAATCCTTACTTCCACGAACTCCTTCAGACTACCCGGGCTTCAGAACAGGTGTAGTATTTCCCATACAAAACCTCCTCTTAAAATCCCTCTATCCAACTCCTACCTTTGTTTCAATAGTTCTCCATGTGAGTGTGTTACATACACATGTTTGACTGTACATCAATGAAACAATTATTATTATTTACTTCTGTTTGCTTCTTGACTTGGCCTGACCCCATAGACGCTGGGTAAAAGATCTTGCTACGTTGCCCTGCCTCTCGTAGTGCTAGCTTGTGCTCTTTGCTAATTCCCAACTTTGTAATATTTGGAGCACACTTCGGTGTCCTCACAGGACTCCCAGAAATCAGGGTAATAGTGCTGCTGGTCAATTGAAATAAAGGTCAGGGAACAAGGATTCAGTCGATGTTGGATGGGGTTACACTCCCCCTGAAGACACAAATTTACAGTTTAGGTGTATCTTTTAATATCTCCAGAAGAAGGTTTTCTCTTGGGTCCCACCACTATGACAGGCTTCTTTGGTGAGGACCTTAGGGAGGACCTTTTCAGTAGTTCTTCCCAGATTGCCAAAGGTTCATTTGATCAACTCAAATGTTTTCTCCTTTTGCTGGCAGGTTAAGATCTTTGGCTGAAAAGTTACATAACAGAAAAATTTTGTGGTTGGGTGTTTCTAATTTTTTTTAATCACGATCAGTGTTTTCCTATTGTTTTCCTATTGTTTTTAATTGTAGTTATGGAATTTTTTAAAAACTTCTGTATAAAAATGTGTTAACAGTATCTTGTATTTTAAATGCTGTAGGTGATCTTGGATCCTGCATAAGTAGAAAGGCAGGCTAGAAACTGAATGAAAGAATGAAGGAATGAAGGAATGAATAATATATTTCAGTGCTGGCATTCTACTCCTTCTTTTGTTACAAATGACATGACATAACAAACTGTGTGCACAACAAAATGCAAGTATTCATTATTCCCCTCTTTTTCTCTCTATTCTGCACCCCAGCTTGTAAATGCATGAGTATTACGCAGGCACAATGCACATACAAACAGCCAAGACACTATCTGAGAATGGGTGGAGATGGGTGTGCAGGTTTTAAAGACACTTCATATACAAATACCAGGTTTACTCCCCTTCCATTTTCCATTCATCCTTAGATTTGTCTCCCTCTCCCCAAGGCCTTGAGAACAGCAACAATTTCCAGGAGCTTGCATTGATATCCTATGATCTGGTAATTCTACCACCTTCTTAGGCAGAATGGTCAGTAGTTAAGGTTGCTGAAAGGACTAGGGCACCCCGGCCCTAGGAAAAAAATAATAAGTAGGAAGGTGCATGAAGATCTGGAGGATTACATCACTTCTAAGACACAGCATGATTTAGACTACCTTTAATTTGCCTGTTTTACTTAGTCCATGCTGTTTGAAGTATGCTTCCAATAATCTAAATAACTGAATTTACTGAATGAATATATGATTGTAGGGATGTGGAAAAACCACCCACTTCATTCTAAAAAGGCATGCAAAATTACTATGTGAGTGACCTGGGGCGGGATATTTGCTCCCCCCTCCAGCATCTCAACTCCCTCTCAGTAAATATAAGCATCTTTGTTTTCATCTTATACATGTAGTACTACTATCTCTAAATTGCCTTCTTTATCTTTCATAAATTGATGAATACTTTAAGCAGAATTAAATCAACACTCTGTGATCCTTTATATATGTATCTGAGTTCACACTGTCCAATGGAAAAGTACACTTTGAAACTGTAAACTTGGGGTGGCAAGAAATAGCTTTTTCCTTTCTCAAGGTAGCCACAGAACACAGTAATATTTGGCTCTGTGTTGCAAAGAAAGGAGATATCTTTGTCCATCAGTGTCTATGCTGCTGCTGTGGGAACATCATGTAGTGGAATTTCTCCTTGTTTTTATACATACATACATACATACATACATACATATTCCATTCAGGGCATCTCTCTTCAGGGTAAAAAAAAAAGCAGGAGCCAAGAACCCAGGGAAAGACTGAAAGTTTCTGGAGATCACAGCCTGCTTCATATGCCACAAGGAGAGGTGGGATTTTTCATATTGATCAAAAGAGGGCAAGTATTTGCAAATGCTAATAGGCATAGGTGCACATATACTGTAGACCTCATTCCATTTACTAATTCTAACTAAAGAAAATCTGCTGAATCAGTAGCTGAATGGTAATTAGATTTCTGGAAAACCCTTTGATAAATGGATTCAAACAGGTTATTCTAGTTGAGACTAGTAATTGGATTTAGGCCTTAGAAATAATTGCTATAACTCAAATAGAAATACAGAGCATTTCACTGTCCGTGGGACAGCTACAATCAGGACACCTTGGGACCTGCTCACTCTGCTGTTCCGGTGATAACCACTGACAGTTAACTCAAAAGCTTCTGCTGTTCTTATAGCTTTCTATGTAAACCAGATTTGGACTGAACAGTATTTCAGGTAAAATATGTTTTCAGACAGATGACTGCTTTCTGAAATATGGCGCCTTACCTCAATAAAGGAGGAGGGATTGAATGGACCATGTAAAGAATTAATTACTTAATGCAAAAAGTAAATAAATAGATGTTTAGAGAGTTATAGTTAAATACCTCACTTGAAAATAAAATATGATGTAAAAAATGTGTCCTATTAGGCCTTAGATCTCTGTAAAACATATAAAAAATGGTATCCTGACTGCTAACAGAAACCGTGATTACATTTGTTGAACAGAGTGTCACCTGGAACAGTTAATGACCTGTAACGGTTATTTATAGTAATCAGAAGAACTGGAAGAGACTAGGCTAATTTGTGTTCTGAGTTTTAGTGTGAAAGAACTTCTATTACACTTTAGATGAACAACAATACAAGGGTTCCTCCAAGATGGCAACAAGACTGTGACTAGTAGAATTTAAAAGGTATGTGTTAGGACTGTTTGAAGGTGGAGACTGCAAGCAAAATATCTGGAGGAAGAAGAAGAAGGCCATTTCTGCCCTACACTATTATAGTGCTATTATTCCACTTTCAACATCCTGTAGAATTCTCTGATTTGTAGTTTACTGAAGCCAAAGAGCTCTCCGGCTGAGCATTATAAATGCCCCTCCCTAACCTGCAAATCCCAGAATTCCATAGGATGTTGAAAGTGGAATAATAGCACTGTAAAAGTGTAATACGGTAATGGCCAAAGGAGGACGAGGAGGAGAGAAGCATTTTAAAAGATTGCAAAACATCTTTAAAAAAAAAAAATGACAAGGCTGAATTTGAAAGAAAGACTTACAGCCTAAGCAGAAGTGGGAAAAATAAATTGAATGAGTAGCTTTATTTCTGTACCCATAGCCGTACATGGTATGAATGACGTAACGGTGTGTGGCCACGTCCTATGATTTCACTGGTTGCCTAGCCAATATGCCAAGTGGAGATTTCAACTCAGCCCATGAAGCAGACTTTGTTTCTTGACCCTCTGTTCCATGTGGGAAGGCCTGGAAACAAAGCAATCTCAGCAGGTGCTTTGTTTCAGTCTCCCAGCCTCCTTAATGTTTGAAAATCTTCATCATGCTTTTCCAGAAGGATTTACTGTATGATACAATGACAGGGACAAAACAACTTTATGGGGCTGTATTTTAGCTAGAGTTGGGTATAATATTCAGCTTTATTCATTTCCCAGCCAAAAAAAAAGTAAAGCAGGGCAACAAGACTTCTTACTGGATGTTATGATCTGCCACCATGTAGTAGCATTTATTTATTAAATATGACACATCCATATTAGAAAGAGAGAGAGAGGGAGAGAGAGAGTAGTTGGTCATCTGTTTTCTACTAGATGTAAATAAGTCAAAAGAGGTGAGGATCCAGCAAAGAAATGTACAGCCAAACCAATGCAAACACCTTTCCAAACACCTTAGCAACTGAATGACCACTTTCCATCCATCCATCCATCCACCCACCCACCCACCCACCCTTCCATCTTCTTTCAATACTCTTTATACAAGTTACACAAAAATATGCTGCACTAAGAGAAAAGAGGGGTATTTTTATGCGTAACAAATATCTTCCAATTACTAGGACATATTAGCTGAACTCTGAATTTCCTATGCACCTCAAAGCCAAACTTGCATTAAATATAAATTGTGTTTGATTTCTTTATCATGGTTAGCTAATATGGATAATGTGTTGCTTTAAAATATGAGCATTTAAACTCCATATGAATAATTTGGATGGCATCATAGGTCCCAGATGCCATGGCTTGGAAACTATTCTTCCAAAAGCAGCATCTGGTGCTTTGGCAGATTTCATTGGTTAACTTTGCAATGCCCCTGGCTCTATGGAATGCTTGGATGATTGTGAACACTAATTGTCAACCATTGAAAAATCAAGAGATTTAGAAATTTTTGGCATCTTTATTTATTTATTTGGTTCACTTCAGATAGCTAAGAATTGTTTAAACAGTCCTTAAGATGTTATGTGGGATTTTTTCTTATAGTCTACATATTCTCAGCAGATTTACACAATTCAAAAACATTACTTAGCTATTGCTCTCTGTTATTATGTGTTTAAGGTATACATCCTACTTTAATATAGCAAAACATAAAATGAAGCAAAATAAATCATTCATTTAGAACAATGCCTGTTTGATACATGAAAGATGCACTCTGGCAGACATTGATTTCAAACTGAACCATGTTAAATACTGTCAAGGTCACTTCTGAAAAGGCACAAATAGTATGACATTCTTACACAGCAAAACTATGCTATACTGTGCTAAAGTAAGTTCCAGCTTAGGAAATGGGTTTATAATGAATAAGGTCAGCATCAATCAGTTCAGTGTTGTCAGTTCTGACTGGCAGCAATGTCTTTGTAGGGGTTCATCCAAGCTTGTTACTTTGGTCCTTCTTCTCATGTTGGGAGACAGGCCTGGCAGCAAAGCTCCTGCCAGGAAATCCCTGTTACTTTTTGTGGCATTCCCAGTTAAGTACTAACTAGACTCAAGCCTGGTTCATTTGCACAATCAGATGGATTGGGTATTTTCCTTCCATGTACCCACTATATCTTACTCTCATTCTTCTACAGTTTAGTCTGATGTATTCTTGAGAAAGGAAGATCATTTCTGCACTACACTGTTATAGTGCTATTATTCCACTTTCAACATCCTGGGCAATTTTGGGGTTTGTAGTTTACTGAAGCCAAAGAGCTCTCTGGCTGAGAATTCTAAATGCCTCTCCCTAAACTCCAAACCCCAGGATTCCATAGGATGTTGAAAGTGAAATGATAACACTGTAGCAGCGTAGTGTGGAAATGGTCTGAGTGCAGTATATTTACCTCAATGAAGTGGCAACTCTAAAATCTAGAGATTTTTCTGTCTGTTCCTCAGTGTAGAGATATATTATTTTAGATGGAAGATTCTCTATTTGACTGGCATTTAAAAATGTTGAATAAGCAGAAGGAATGAAAGGCAATCTGGCAGTAAGACTGAGTAGAGACAACTCTCTAAATGTAAATTGTGTGGAATTAGTCCAGATGACATATCCACATTTAAAACAGTGGGGATAGATTTAGCACATTTTATTGATCTTTGCCTTTTATTTTAAGGAGAGTCATTTGTTTCAAAGAAAAAGAATAATGGAGTATGGTTTTGGAGTAAACCACTCAGATCTATGCTGTCCGATGTATGATAACTCTAAACCACTGTTTAAACCAGAATGCCAAGGCCTAAGACTAGCTCAGACCTCCAGACAGCAATTTGATATGTGGATTGGAATAACATGAAACAAGGTTTAGCAAATTAGTTCCGAGGCTGAAGATTTAATTGGTCTCACTGATTTTTTTCTTTTTCAGTAGTTGTATGACAATGTATACTCTAATATGCTGAATTTTAAAGTATCTGGAAAAAAAATCACAGAACAGGTTGACCATTGATTTTTTTCCCCAAAAAATAATAAGATGTTTAGAATCCTAGAATCATAGAAATGTAGAGTTGGAAGAGACCACACAGGCCATCCAGTCCAACCCCTTGCCATGCAGGAACACCCTCAAAACACTCCCAACAGATGGCCATCTAGCCTCTGCTTAAAAACCTCTAAAGAAGTTACACTACACTCCGAGGCAGCACGTTCCACTACCGGACAGCCCTTACCTTCAAGAAGTTCTTCCTGAGCTTCAGGTAGAATCTCCTTTCCTGCAGCTTGAATCCATTGCTCCTTGTCCTGGTCTCTGGAACAGCAGAAAACAAGCCCTCTCCCTCCTCTACATGATACCCCTTCAAATATTTAAACATGGCTATCATGTCCCCTCTTAACCTTCTCTTCTGCACACTAAACATCCCTAGCTCTCTAAGTCTATCCTCATAGGGCATGACTTCCAGGCGTCTCACCATTTTGGTTGCTCTCCTCTGGACTTGCTCGAGTTTGACCATGTCCTTCTTGAATTGAGGTGCCCAGAACTGGACACAGTATTCAAGATGAGGTCTAACCAAAGCAGAGTAGATTGGTACCAGTACCTCCCTCAATCTAGACACCGTACTCCTATTGATGCAGCCGAGAATTGCATTGGCTTTCTTGGCTGCCGTATCACACTGCTGACTCATGTTCAGCTTGTGGTCTATTAAGACTCCTAGATCCCTTTCACACATACTGCTATCCAGCCACGTGTCCCCCATCCTGTATTTCTGTATTCCATTTTTTCTTCCTAAGTATAAGACCTTACACTTCTCTCTGTTGAATTTCCTTTTGTTAGCCTTGGTTGAGCTCTCCAATCTATCCAGGTCATTTTGAATTTTGATCCTGTCCTCTGGCACATTAGCAACCCCTCCCAATTTGGTGTCATCTGCAAATTTGATCAGCATGCCCTCTATTCCTTCAACCAAATTGTTGATAAAAATATTGAACAACACTGGGCCCAGGACAGAATCCTGTGGCACCCCACTAGTCACTTCTCTCAAGGATGAAAAGCAGCCATTGGTGATCATCCTTTGGTTTGGTTGCTCAACCAATTACAAATCCAACTAACAGTAGCCCTGTCCAGCCTGCATTTTACTAACTTCTTTGCAAGAATGTCATGGGAAACTTTGTCAAAGGCCTTACTAAAATTGAGATATATTACATCCACAGCATTACCTTCATCCATCAAGCTAGTAACTCTATCATAAAAAGAGATAAGATTAGTCTGGCATGACTTATTTTTGAGAAATCCATGTTGACTTCTCATGATTACTGCACTGCTTTCTAAGTGATTAGAAACTGACTGCTTAACGATCTGCTCCAGGATCTTTCCGGGTACTGATGTCAGGCTGACTGGGTGATAATTATTTGGGTTCTCTTTTTTTCCCTTCTTGAAGATGGGGACAACATTTGCTCTCTTCCAGTCTGCTGGAACTTCTCCTGTCCCCCAAGTTTCTCAAAGATTATAGCAAGTTGTTCTGAAATGACCTCTGCCAGTTCTTTTAATATCCTAGGATGCAATTCATCTGGCCCTGGAGACTTGAATTCATCCAGTGTGGCCAGGTATTCCTGTACCGCCTCTCTACCTATTATGCACCTGATTTCCCCTGCTTCCTCACCTGCTCCCCAACCGCCAGGTTGAGTGCTTGTATCCTTCTGGGAAAAGTGAGGCAAAGCAGGTGTTAAGTAGTTCTGCCTTTTCTCTTCCCCCTGTGAGTAATTCACCATCTTCTCTGCGCAGCAACCCTATCGTCTCCTTCTTTTTCCTTTTGCTGCAGACATATTTAAAATAGCCCTTTTTATTGTTTTTAATGTCTCTGGCCAGCCTAAGTTCGTTCTGTACTTTAGCGTTTCTGACCTCCTCCCTACATCTCCTGGTTACTTGCTTAAATTCTTCTTTGGTGATTTCCCCCAACTTCCATTTCCTGTACATGTTTCCCTTAACACTTAGCTCAGCTGAGAGTTCTTTAGTCAACCATTCTGGTTTCTTCAGATGCCTTCCATTTTTCTTCCTTATTGGCACAGTTTTAGACTGTGCCTTCAGTATCTCCCTTTTAAGGAACTCCCATGCCTCCTGAACTCATTTCCCTTTCACTATTCTTGACCACGGAATTCCAGCCAGCAGCTCCCTAAGTTTACAGAAGTCCGCTTTTTTAAAATCTAAGATGAGTGTCTGACTACACTTATCTTCTCCTTCCCACTGAAGGTCAAATTCCAATAGGGCATGGTCACTCCCCCCTAAAGATCCAACCACTTCTACCTTATTAACAAGGTCATCCCTGTTGGTCAGGATCAGATCTAGAATATTTGATCCCCTTGTGGTCTCTTCCACTTTCTGGACTATGAAATTGTCTCCAAGACAAGGAAGAAACTTGCTTGACCCTGCTGTCTTGGCAGAGTTTGACTGCCAACATATATCCAGGTAATTAATATCCCCTGTTATTTCTGTATCTCTCCTACTTGAATGTGCAGTCATTTGGTTGAGGAAGGTCATCAAAATCCTCAGTCTGGGTTGGAGGTCTGTAGTAAACCTCCACCAGAATATCCCTATTGTTTCTCGCTCCCTTAATTCTTGCCCAGATGCTCTCTACCTGGCTTTCTGGGTTTAAGTCACGGATCTCTTCACAGGTGAAAACATCTTTGACATACAAGGCTACTCCTCCTCCTTTCTTGCTTGGCCTGTTTTTACAAAATAGGCTATACCCCTCTATTCCTATATTCCAGTCATGAGACTCATCCCACCAGGTCTCAGTGATGCCTATCAAATCATACTTATTTTGTTGTACTAGGAGTTCAAATTCATCTTGCTTGTTTCCCATACTCTGTGCATTAGTGTAGAGACACTTAAGTCCCTGGGCCCTTCTTGCAAGTCCTGTACTATAGTTTCTACTCTTCCCACCATTGGACGCTTGTACTACTTGGCCAATTTCATTTGGGCCTTTTCCCCCTGCGCTCTCTGAGTCCTTGCCCTTCATAATATTGTCTCCCTCCCCAACAGAATTTAGGACTTGAGTTTAGGACTTGAGTATGGAGATTTATGGAATAATAATACAGATCCAGATTTGCATCCCATTGAAAGCAGTGGGCAGAACCTCCACTGGTATGGGCATCCAGCACAGGATTTCAGAGAGATTCTGCAGAAGTCTGAGACCACAGGCTGTGAAAAGAGAAAATGTATAAGAAATAAAAGGGAGGTTTTACACATCCCTAATAAACACTGGATGAGCTAGCATGGAGTAGTGGTCTGAGTGCTGGACTAGAATTCTGGGAAAGAGGATTTAAATCTCTGCTCAGCCATGGAAACCCACAGAGTGATGGGCAAGTCACACTCTCTCAGCCTTAGAAGAAGGCAATGACAATATTTGTCTGAATAAATCTTGTCAAAGTAACCTTGTTCCTGGGCCAGCATAAGATAGTGATGACTTGGAAGCAAGAACAACAATCCACAGTTGGGGATGGCAGGCAGGGAATCTGTGTATGGAATCTCCTAGGAATTTTTTTCAGGTATTTTTTCATATGGATTGGCCCTAATAACCTAGTACAGTCATGCCAGACCAGAAACAAGTCCAAGATTTTTCTAACATATAATGTGTATTGACACTGCATGCATCTTCCAGTAGATTTCATTTCTTCTTCTCTTTAGTTTTACCCTCAAGCTCTTGCTGACAAATTAATATCATTGTTTCTTCTCTATTTGCATTAGTCATTCTGTCCACACCAAAAATAGCCTGAGAAAGAGTGACCTCTACACAGTTTCTTTTGAAGATAGTTAGAGTCACCTTGGTCAAAAATACTTTCAATAACATTTCTGCTGCTCCAAACATACAAGCATTATCACATCAACTTTGCTAAGTAAACAGTAACCAACTGGCTATCTGTGAGGAATAATATTTTATTTGTTTGTTTATTTAGGGTATTTATACCCCGTCCTTCATCCAAAAAGTCTCCCAGAAAAGCTTACAAATTGTTGATTTGACAGTTCCCTGCCCATAGACTTACAGTCTGAAAAGAGACAAAACACAAGGAAAGAGGGGTAGAAGTAGGAGAAGGGATTAAGTCCAGCAAATACTGGCTGCGGGTGGTACGAGGGGAGGACATATCCTCAGCCACTGGAATGAAGGCACTATGGTGCTGTGTTTGGCTGTTATTCTCTCCATCAGTGTCCAGAGCAGTGGCAGTTGGTATGTAAGGTGTTTGAAATTAATCTCTATTAATCATCATGTAGTCCAATTTAACATCTGAAATAAATCCAGGTAGATATTCAGTGAATACCAGCTGAAGTAGATGTTTCTTGTTTCACAGAAATGAAGATAGAAAATGTTTAAATCTAGAAACAATATATTCTACCCATCTGCCTCAAAGTTTTCCTAAATGTTGAACTAGATTCAAATTGGTTCTATGGAAGCTTATATCTGTGACTGGGGTGTGTTTTGTCAGATGTCAGTTGTGGACATACTCCTCCACAGCAAACAAAACAAAGCAAAACAAAATAAAATAAAAACTTCCTTCACGTGGTGAGAGGCAGGGAGACAGATGCATGAAGGAAAGTTTCTGGTCTGTATTTCTCCTTGACATCAATACCTCATACTTACAGAGGTTTTTTTTCCCCTTGTTTGTTCACTTGGGGGAAATCTGAATAAAGTGTGACTGCTCCGTGCAATTTGAAATGGTGCTGCTACCTCTTTAGTGAGTACGAGGTTTTTACAAATGTTCTCCTTACTTTACAAGGAAGGCTTTTTTTTTTAGCTGCTATAATGTAGATTTTTACAAAACATTCCTCCTATACTCTCACAAGATACTGAAGCCATTTCTGCACTATATTGTTATAGTGCTATTATTCCACTTTTAACATCCCATGGAATTCTGGGGTTTTAGTATACTGAAGCCAAAGAGCTCTCCGGATGAGAATTCTAAATGCCCCTCCCTAAATTGCAGGTTCCAGGATTTCATAGGATGTTGAAAGTGGAGTAATAGCACTATAACAGTGTAGTGTGGAAATGGCCTGAGCACATGTTAGGAGTGTTCACATGAATCCTCTTCTATATTCACTGAATATGTGAAAGGGCAACAGGGTCACCCATTTATATCTTGATGCATCTGTTGTTCAGGTTTGTCTCATGTGTTCACTGAAGTTTAATTCAGAAAAAACAGAAATGACACTGGTTAGTCAAAAGTATGTCATGAATTCAGCCTGTCTTGGGTGGGGTTTTAGTTCCCTTGAAAACTTAGGCTTGCAGGTTGGATGTACTAATGGATTTAGCCCTGAGCCATGATCTCATGTTTGGCAAGGGCATATTGTCACAGGCCCATCTGATAAGGAGACATAAGAGGGTCTTTTTAGTGGGTATTCCTAATCTACGGAATTGTCTTCCACAGGAGGCTAGGCTGGGCCCCTGACTGTTCTTCTTCTGCTGGCAGCTAAAGGACTTTTATTTAAACAAGGTGAGTGCATATAAGGTTGTTTAAAAGGAATGTGTCTGGTGTACGTTTATTCTTATTATCATGCTTTAAAATGCTGCTATCCTGTTTGAAACAAGTGATGGTCTAATTGGACATTTTATATAACTTTAAAAAAAAAAAAACTATTTTTTTTAGCTGTATTCTGTTTAATTTCTGTTGTAAGTTACCATGGGTCCCTTGCCAGGAATAAGGGAGATGATACAACATAAACAATTCAATAACCTAACTTTGTGGAGCAATGGTTATTAGTCATAGAAATTAACTGAAAATTTTTTTTCCCCTCCCTTACAGTTCTTTTATCCAGCTGCAAACAACAAGCAGCATCAGTGTGTTAATTCTCTTTTCTATCTCAGGCTTTATTTCATGCAAAAAGGGAAGTTTTTCTCTTTTTCCCACTGACTTTGTAAACATTTTCTTTAAAAAAGCCTGTACTGGGAATACAAATAAAAATCACTTTTCTATTCATATTATTATGTACCTGAGCATGGATAATGTAGGTCTTGTACATTTGGCAATTAATATTGTTAGTGTTGATATTGTTAATATTACTGAAATTGAGAGCAGGATATGACAACACTACACTGTAAGTACAGTTCTACTCAGGCCTTTTCCACACGGGGTTTTTGAAACGGCGCAGTCCGTCCTCCAAGGAGGAGGTCTGCACCTCGACCGGACTGGGTCGGACCTATTTAAGGTAGATCCACACCTCACTCCAGTCCGGAACGACCCCAAGTGGTTCTCCAGCGTGTTTTTGAAAGACTTGATTTTTCCAGTCTTTCAAAAGCACGCAGCACAGCACTGCAAGCCTGCTCCCTTATGCGAGCCTGCGATCTCCCCGGGGGCGGGCTTTAGGCTGGCGAGCTTCAGTGGTTGGGTAGAAACCCTCGACCAACTGGAAGCCACCATTTGGGATGCTGGAGCAGTGCGCATTGACGAGCACGCACTGCTCTGGAGTGCTGTGGACCAGACCAGGGAGCCGAAAGGTCCGGTGAGTAGTGGCGCGGGGCAATTCCTTTGCCCAGTGTGGAAAAGGCCTCAGTCTTCTGATGTTTTCAGAATTTTGGGGAAATATGTTTGAGAGAGACCTGTGAACTTAAGGATGCTATAAAAAAGAAGAAGAAAGGAAAGCATATTTAGACTGAAATTAGTATGTACCTAAAGTATGTACCTATGTACCTAAAGTTCTGTCTTATTTAGGGTTGGGAATACAACTTTTTAAAAGCATTAAAATTACTCATTGCAAAGCCAAAGGGAGAAAAAAGGATAAAGTATTTGTAGTGACATGATCTTTTGGGGAAATAATAATAAGAAAAGGAGTTATTTACTAAAAATATTATGTAGCTACAAGCACAACAGAATACTAGTTACTTTGGGAAGAAAGCCAACTCTAAATTAACAAAGAATAGATGGATACACTGTCAAATTGCAGGAAATTATATGTGCTCTCAGGTCGGCTGTCAGACTGAATGAGGGAGAGAGTCACACTGTGTCTCTTGCTGTAAATACACAGAACATACACTGTGTGTGTGGTGTGTGTGTATGTGGGAGAGAGAGAGAATGGGAGGGAAAATTATGCTTTTGTGAGGGGGTTTCTACATGTATTTATATTCCTTGTCTTCCGTACATTGAAAAAGGGGAAGTGATAAATGGGAGACTGGATTCACATTTTAGTTTTCTACTATGGTTGAGGTATTAGTCTTTTTCTTCCAGGATTTTCACTAACAGACATAGAAAAAGAAAACACAAGTAAATGAGAACATTGTTGTACATAAAACAGCTCTGTGTGTGCAAAATGTACATAAGTTCAGTAAAAGGGGAGGAGTGGTTATAATGAGTTTGTGACCCTCTTACTAGGACTGATCCATATTGTGTTAGCACTTTTTTCAGCTATGATTAAGGTCCTACAGGACTTGGGAAGAAAAGATTATTTGAAAGATTTAACTTTCCATATAAATCCATCTGGGTTCTAAGAGAGTTTCAAGACATACTTCAGCCTGTGCTACCACCACTGGGCAAACATTTGGCAGAAATGGAAGACAGGGCCTTTTAGTAGCTGCTCCCAGACTCTTGAACTTCCTACCAAGGAAGATCAAGCTAGTTCCATCTTTTTTAATAGCACTCTTGCAAACAAATAATTTTTATATTTGGGCAGATTCTTGGGTTTTAAATTGTTTAATCAATTAGATTTTAACTGTGAAGGTTCTTTTTTATGGATGCAAATGTAACTTATTTGCTTTCATGTTTTTGTTATAATTTGGTATTCTATCTGTTACTATTTTGAGTGCTTTTTCTAGTGGACAGAAATAACATTTCCGCATTTAAAAAAATCTGTGCTTTGTGCAATACATTGTTTTCAATGCAGAAAGTTCAATTTCCTATGAAAAGAATGCAAATCATTTTAGCATGAACAAGACTTAACCTGTGAACAGTCTCTGAGAACTGCACATTTTTCAACCCCTTTGTGGTCTCAGAGGAAAGAGATACTGGCCACTAAGGGAGGAAACACCAGACACAAAAATATGGGAGAAAAAAGGCCATAACTTTATTTGGTTACAGCTGTTACAAGGGTTGGTATTTGGATGGGTCCAGATCCAGGCATCGGCCAACCCGCCTGTTGACCAATGAGTCAACTGATTGGCACCTGCTGTGCCCAGAGTTGGCAGGTGCTGAAACCACCAATCAACTGAGTGCAGGGGTGGCATCCATGTCCATTGACCTGCCAACACCTATTGCACCCCTGCACCGCCTGAGGATAATTTCACATTGGAAGCACCAACATACCAGTCCTGGATCCAGGACTCATGCCAACCACCCCCAAAGTTGTAAGAAAGAAATACAAACAGATATCACATAATATGAGGGAAGTGGAGGGGGGGAGATGCCTGGAACAAAGTGATTGCTGACTGGAGGAGGGCCAGCTTATAAATCCCTTTCCCTGACCAGGGAGAAGACTGCAGGAGGCTCTGCCAGGGAAGGAGTTAGCCAATGAGTTTAAATCTGAGGTTTAAACTCATTGGCTGCCACAGGTTTAAACTCATTGGCTGCTGGGGGAGGTACTTGGATGCAGCCAGCCCTGAAGTTGTGACAAATGCTGGAAATGAGGAAACTAGAGGAGACCATGTGACTGCTGGAGCTCCCCAAGCTGCAACATTGCCGCCCAGTAAGTCGAGCAGCAACCATTCTTATAGAGGTGAGAAAAAAATGCAAAATCATTCATTCTTCTCCATAAGAACAGAATTTATATATATATATATATATACCTGTCTTGTGGAGATACTGAACAGTTCTGCACATTTCTACTCTAGAAATATTCTTGCCATTGCTTTGCCAGAAGCAAATAAGAGCAAGAGAGAAGCAGGAAGTATTCTGTATCCTCTAAACAAAAAGTAAACTGGACATCCTAGTTCTGTGGATATCTGACTCTGATTTCCAACCATAAATTGAAAAGTAGATGCTGCAGTTTTGTAAACAACATCCTTCTATTTCCTGTTTACTACTAGGGTTGCTTCATTCTTCATACTGCTCAGTCTGAACAGTTTCTAAGATACATATATTGTCAGGTCTCTTTACTTCCAGTGTTTTTTTTTTACAAGTCCTGCTGTCAAGAGAACATGGGTTTTCTTGCAGTGAGGAAGGCCAGGTTCCTGTCAATATGTTCACCCTGATGACTTTAGAGTAGTTCTTGGAGAATTAGTTCATGGACAGAAATGACAGCTGGAACTACAACAGCCTGCCTTTGGACTCCTATTCCTTTTAGTTAATCATTCTCTCCCTATACTTCTTCACCTGTCAGTTTACCTCTCTCAGATTTCTATCAAACAGTCCAGTATGGTCTCTTGCTACAGCTGTGATACCAGCAGAGATCAGGAAAAGTTACTTTTTATTATACTTCCCCAATCTCTAGAAAAGTTGAGAGTTCTAATCCAAAAAAAGAACTTTCCCATACTGTGGGTGGCCATTCCTGCTTTACGCCCTTTTCCTACAGTGGTGTTTTTTCCATATTGGGGACACTTCCTATGACCTACTGTCCTACCTATTTCATTGTGTACTCCATATCTAATCACTGAGTCTTATGGCAAATAATGAAAGTGACATTTTGAGGAAATGTGGAGAAGAAAGGGTGTCCATCAGAAAAAGTCTTAAGTTGTTTTTCGCCCATCTTTATTTAGCCACTGTACCTATCTTCTTTAATTTTCCGTATTTCTTTATATAGCAATATAGCAATAGCAATAGCATTTATTTCTATACCGCTTATCAACTGAGTGTTATCTAAGCAGTTTACAATATATTTTTAGCTAATTGCCCCCAACAAGCTGGTTACTCATTTTACCGACCTGCGAAAGGATGGAAGGCTGAGTCAACCTTGGAGCCAGGCAGGATCGAACTCACAACCTTGTGGTTGCAGTACTGACATTTAACCACTACGCCACCAGGGCTCCGTGTGTGTGTGTGTGTGTGTGTGTGTGTGTGTGTGTGTGTGTGTAATGAAGGAGAAATAAATGAAATGAAAAACATAATCTTTCGTAGTGCTGACAGACTTTCTGTTAAAAAATACTCAGGCTATTTTTATTTTATATGTCATTTTCATAACACTTGCTCAAGATTTTAAAAACACAGGAGTTAAAGACATCCTTTTTGGAAACTTACACACTGTGAAGGCTGTTCATGCACAAAACTCCATGCACCTATTCCTCTGAAGCTTAATGGGCTTGGTCATCTCTGAAAGGGAAACCATCCTAGTTAATTTGGCCCAAGGCTGCCAATACCAACAAAACAAAGTTAAAGAATACAGCACAAAACTCCTTGTGTGTACACATTTGTTATTTAGCATTCATAATCCCTTTAAGAGGCTAATCTTACTGATAATGCTTCCAATAAACCTAGGGTTTGGATTTTGAACCTGGTCAAAACGGTTAGCCTCTAAATCAGTCTGAGTTGTCTGGATCTCTGAATGAGATTTAAAAGTGAATCTTTTTATCAGTACCTACCTGCATCATACTGATTTTAGACATTGCCACAGACAGCTAAAACTGGGATGGTGAAAGTGTGGTCTTCCACATATTTATTGAACTGCAATATCAACAATTTCTTCCTTATCAGCTCTACCCTATACAGCCAATAGAGAAGAATGCTGGAACTGCACTCCAATAACATCTAAAGGACTATACTTTGACCACTCAGGAACAAGAATCATCATCACCATCATCATCATCATCATCATCATCATCCCATAAGCCACTTTCTCCCAGAGATTCTAAATTTATTAAGTGATATTTCATAGTGGCACTGTGAAAATCAGAACGTGCATGCTCACTTTCCAGGGAAATAGGAAAGAATCGGAACCCATAAAGTAACCCCATTCATCAATCCACTTGACAACCACTTGGTTGTCAAAACTCACAGGCACTGATTGGTGTAAAGGAGATGAATTAATGCATCCTTCATTTCCAGTTTACAAAGGTAGATCAAAAGGAAATGTTTGAATTTCAATTTCTTTTGATGTCTACGAAACCAAAATGTGCCGGGACTCCCATTTAACATGGCTATACTTCAGTAGAAAATAAAAATAAACCAAACTTCTCTTACACGACATGCTACTTAACACATTTTTTTTCTCCTTGTGGAAAAACTAGATATTTAAATACCTTTCACTCCTTTAATCACATTTACAGCCCACTAATAGAACATATTCTTACTGCATGGCAGGACAGTGTTGACTTTTGGCAAATGATTCTTGTAGCAGGTTGCTGCAGTCTGATGCTCACAGCTGGCTTCACTCATTTAGTGGTTCTCACACAAGCAGTGGGCATGCCTGAGGCTATTTTGGAGATCATGTGCAATATTGTCTTTAAAACAAAACAAAACAGAACAAAAAAACCAAAAGGGCCAAGAGTCATATTCAGGGGTAGCTATTTTGGCAATGCAGCAAAATAGAACAAAATCCAGGAAACTGAGATATATTTAGAAAACAGTGATACCAAAGAAATGGGTACTTATCTTTGCAGAAGACAGAGATAGCCAAGATATCAATGACAGCTACTTTGCTGCTGCAAATGAATTTGAAATTTTATTGCCAATGGTTTTTCTTTTCCATGAGCTTTCCTGGTTATAAACTCACTTCATCAGATGTGATACGGAGTGATAATAAATGCCCAGGTATAACATATACTCACACATTTGCAGGGATGGGGTGGAATGTAATATGATCTAGAAGGAAGCAAATCTTGACCCTTACCTTTAATTTTCATAGGTCTGCATAAGGTGATACAGGTCTTTTAGATCTTTACAGTGATCATTTATTTTTGACATATGAAAGCAATAAATCTGTTTACCACAAGTTAGTTTCCTAGAGCTAAAGCCTTTTCTAAGATTCCTTTTATTACAGTAGTGAGGACTCCTTGTATTGATATGTGTAATGTGCAATGAAGCTATTGCCTTTCTTCATACATCTGTCTATTTTTTAAGTATAATTCAATTCTCTTTCTGCTCTTTCGTTGTAACCACAACCTTTAAATCCTATGCTGTATGTCTAGGAAAGTTGAAATGTTCTGCAACTGTTTTTTGGAGAATTGACATTTTTAATACCACAGTTGTGTCTATTTATTCTCATGTACAGAGAATGTCTTTTTTGTCCAATATAGAGTGTAAAGGGGCATTGCTGACATAATATGGCATATATCATATTGGAGGAAGAACAAGTAGAGGTATGTTCACTGTTGTGGGTGATGTTATTGACTCCTGTAACATTTCTCTTAGAGTAGATGTGAGGACGGAGTAGACACCTGGGTTTGTGGCAGGATCTTGTTCCTGTATTACTATGTTTTTTGGTTGTGAGTGAACAGCTGTTTTAGAATTCGTAGGCTGTCTGTAGGCCTGACCCCCAGAGCCTGTGAGAAAGCTATATTATTCACCAGAACAAGTTATAGTTCACTGATTATGTGTTTTGAGTGGGTTGAATTGCGGACTGTAGGTGAACACTAGGGACCACTAGAGATGTTCTGTCATTTTGTCTTTTTAGTCTCTCCTATAGTAGATTGTGTCAGAGGGATGATGGATGATGGGACTACACAGAAACCCTGGTAGCACTTCCCTCCAGCGCTGAGCTCTGGCAAAAAGACAATTCACCAGAGTCAAGTGTTTAAAAATCACCATACAGCAGAGTTTACTCACACAGCTTGAAGCATCTCAGCAGAGTGTTAACTTTAGCAGCAAAAACCTTGAAGCCAGGAAAAATACTCTCACACAAATGTTATCTTACAACAGGAGGTGTTTACTCTTGAGTTACAATACATACAGTATATACAAATCTCCAACAGAGTTTTCAGCATTCAACAGCATGCAGAACATAGCCTCCGGCCACTCTCCAGACATCAAGAGGGCACAGTGGGCTAGAACACACCCACTTATATACAGCCATTGCTGAGGCAATGCTAGCAGCCCTTGCTAGAGGTATGATGCAACCTTCCTGCCCTGGTTACACAACCCCAGTGACTCATGCAGGTATTACATGGGATTGCGTCATCCACTGTCACTCCCAGGTGCAAACTTTAATTTACATCATGTATATTTTATTTGGACTTAGGTTCTGTCCAACATTTCCTCACAGATTGTGGATTGTTTCTGGGTACTAATCCTTCCTTGATGATTTTATTTATTTATTTAACCTCCATAGGAGAATACTGTAGCATGAGAAATGCTTGTTGTAAATCCAGGAGATTAGAGTCTCTGTTTTGTGTGTCTGAACAAATGCAATTGTATCAGAAGGATTGGCTGTAAACAATAGATTTTATACCATGTTCTGGGTGGAAACTTACATGCTTACATGCCTCCAGTTAACATGGTTCACAATCACTCTATGACATGTATCAGGGATGGGAACCATGTGATGTGTGATGTTGTTGAACTGCAAGTTCTTGGAGCTCTCGCCAGCATAGTCAATGATGAGGAATGCTGGGAATTATAGTCCAGCATCTGAAAAGTAACATGATTCTCACCCCAAATATAACTTTATATCAGGCTCTTTTCTTGCGGTCTTCATGATATTACATTATCTTTAAGTGTATTTGTTTTATTGTTGAAAACTATCTTGAGGATCATAGAAAGGTAAATTATAAATATTTCAAATAAATAAATATGTATTTGAACATTGGACTAAAGGTATTTTCAACAAGTGGCTTATATATTGCATTTTCCACATTACTGAAATAACCAAACACACACAAAAAAGCAACAGTGACTAGAAAATACAGCATTTTTGATTTCCAGTTTCCTGTCCTCTGCTTTCAAGCTTGCATTAACATACATTGCACACTGAAAGCTGTCCTTGGTGCGACAGAAGAAAATGGAACTGAAATAATTAAACAGAACTAACCAGAGAGACAGAAGTCAACCAGTGGACACAATGAAAAGGCTGAAAAATAATATGCATCAGTTCATATTGAGCCTGACCAATTTGTAACTCTTTAAGCTGTGCACATAGGCAATTACACAATCACCCTACTGTTCCTTGAAGCCCCAGAAAATTGATATAAACAGATGCCACAATGAAACAGACAAGTAAGTTTTCCTTAGTTGTGTGCATTTTTATGAGAACTGCATCACAGCATTTTGCAAAGTGTGAAAAGTGAATGATAATTGTGTTCCATTTTCTGTATTCATTTGGGAAAGTGTGAATTAGGTCAAGTTATATTAAAGTGTAGACCAAAGTAATTTCTTTACTATCCCAAATCTGAAGCATCTGTTTACAATAATAAACTTGCACGGGATCCTACTCCACATAGGCAGAGTGGATACAGACATGTTCTTTCCATGTCTGTGTGTTTTTCCTTTTTTGGCAAAAAGAATAATTTGTGATGCTTATGCAGATGTTTCTATCAATTCATGGAATGAGTAGGAGTCCTTGTTTTCTTTATAACCCATGGTTAATTCTTGTCCTTATTATTCACATTAATTGTTACACAGAACATACTGTTCCCATTTCCCTGTAATGGCAGTAAAGTATCTAATAATATATCTGCACTGCATATATCACAGCCATTTTATATAACTCTACACATGTCCATTTCTTAATGAACATGGAGAAGTAGATGACATCAGACAGTAGTTGTTGCTTGTTTGTTCGTTTTTTAACACTCCCCTTTCCTGCAGCCTCAAAAGAATCAAAGTGGAAGTTGCAAGAAAATCCATGCTGAGCATTTTACCTCATATTGTATGCGCAGCATAAATCACATGATTTAGTTCTTGTGGATAATTGTTCCAAGTTTTTGTTGTTTCACTTTTAAACTTATGGCAGATGTGTTCTTGAAAAATTATTCCTGTCACAGAAAATTTGGAAAGAGGCCTAGTATGCCCAATTATGCAAGAGTTATAGCTCGTACGAGGGACACCTACTGTTTTAAAGGAGGAAGCGGGATTTATAAATTTTCCACATAGGAAGTTATGTCGGAAAGATTTAGTGGACAGGGGATTGGAACAAAAGATATTCGCTCTGGTTATTTTTGTTTTTCTGACACCACTTTTGGCAGCACCAATTAATTATTAACTGCCATAGTGGCTTGGAGACCTAACACAAACCATTTATACATGCATTCTTATTGCAACTGTATCTGCGATATATATGTGTGAGTGTGTGTGTGCGTGTGTGTGCGCCTAAGAGGTCGATGATAGTGAACCAACTGAAGAAAATGCAGAACCTGGAAAATCTAGGGACTCTGTTAGCTGTATTCCAAATAACCATAACAATAACAATAAAGAACATCAACTTTTTCCGCTCAGAGAATGCATACTTAAAGGACTGCTGTGTAGGTACATATTTCCATAGGCTGATTCAGAAGTTAATACTATGCACGTGCTGTTCTGATGGAACTGTGAGCATTCTACATTTTTAAGAATTTGCTTTAGATAAGGAAAGTGAGAGACAAGGCTAAAATAGAAAGAATGTTTTAAAAAAACATATTCCAAACATGGTAGAAAAATGAGTTTGTCAAATTTCTCAGATGCCTGGAGACCCTGACATGGAAAATCTGTGACAGGACAGAATCTTTGCAGTCTGGTACTTAATTCTTCATGAGAAATACATATGAAATTTTATGCACAGCAAAATAGTATTGTCTTGCTACCCAGAAAATAATGAGATCAGACAACAGAGTTGGATTCTAAAGAGGCACTTTTATTAACTCTTGAACTATTGAGCTTTAAGTATTATGATCTGCAGGGGGAGAGCCTAAAGTGGATTGCAGCTGTGACAGGAGGGCAACAACTTCCTCCAAGATATCTTTGGGTGACATACCCGGGATCTGACTGCCAGCCACTGTTTTAGGTGGAAACCCAGCCAGGTGTCAACAAATGAGACCCTCTCAAGTTTTCTCCCTCCCCACACTCTCTGTCATAAATGGAAATCATGCCCCAGAGTGGTATGAAGGGTAATTTCTGAAGAGCCCTGTGACCCACAGAAGCAAACCTGGAGGTATTCCTTTCACCAAATAGTTGCCTAGAAGCATTACTGCTCCTTCAGATTCCTATCCCAGCTACCTGCCAGTAATCTCGTATTTGCATACCCAAGCCAATATTCATATACAACAGAGCAGCATGCAGTGGGGGGCAGGGCTCCCAGAAAGGGGAGAGAAAATTCCTACTTGATACCCAGCAGCAACCAGCAACTGTCTGTACTGCCTATTGGGTGAGTAGGCCAAGCAGTACTGAAGAGAAAGAAAATGGAGGAGCAGTAAAGGCTCTAAGTCCTGAGTCTATTCCCTTCATCTCAGTGTCTGGCACTAGGAGAAAGCCATTATTCATTACTCTGGTCTCCACTCCTATTCTTGTTGTTGTTGCTGTTGTTGTGTCCCTTCAAGTTGTTTCCAGCTTATGGAAACCCTATGGTGAACCTTTCACATGGTTTTCTGAGGACTGAGAATGTGTGACATGACCAAAATCACTCAATGGGTTTCCATGGCTGAATGGGGAATCAAACACTGGTCTTCAGGGTCATAGTCCAATACTCAAATCACTACATATGTTGGCTCTCTCTATTCCTACAGACCAGCAAAAGCATGTTCTTCCCAAAGCTGGACTTTGCTATGCAGTATGAGATGCAAGTTCTGAGCAGAAAAAAAAAATAGGCCACATTGGGGAAGATTAATAATGAGGTGAGTGCTGGCCAGTTAGCTGGCCCTTTTGAAGATGTCCTCTTGTAGGACTGTACATTTCCACATTGAGCATTGTTCCAAGAAGACTGAGGGTGAATGTTTTCATAGCAGTTCATTTCCCAAGTGTTCATCAGTGAACAATGTTATCCTGATGAGTTCTGCTCATTAAACAAACTTAATGGAGCCATTGTTTTGTTATGTAACTTAAGCCCCAGGGCTCTTATGGAAAAGGCTGACATAACGTGAGCATGTAGGCTCCTTCCCATTCATACTGATGACTTTAACTTCTTGAGTTTCCAGTTTCAAGGACAATTCTATGTGGACAACTGTCTCTCTATGGACTGTATTATATCATGCATAACTTTTGAGGGCTTCCTTTCATTTCTGGAGTGGGCTTTCCATGATTTGGTGGGCTCAATAGCCATATCACATTATCCTGATGAGATTATCCTGCCCACTCCAGTGCATGCTCTGTGCTGATGAACAGATTTCAAACCTCTGTTGATTATTTGGGTGTTCACTAGCTCCTGAGAAATTTGAGTGTCTTGTCACATCCTTAGTACTTTGTGGCCTTGAAATAGATGCTGCAGCTCAGTTTTGCTGCGTGCTTCTGGAAGCTTAATTTTAGGTACTTTAGGAAAAATTAGCTGCAAGTCTGTCAGCCAGGAAGTGTGCTTTTACCAACTGCAAGAACTTCTTTGCTTGTAGGGTGGTAGTGCCAAGTGGGCTTTTCTACTTTGCCTTTGCAATGCTCTTCAGGCATCTTCTCCCTCATATCTTCATACTAATGTGGGTCATATTTTTGTTTTGAACATTTCAATGTAGTTTTTTTATGGTGCAGAGAGCTCCTCCTTAAAGATTTTCAAATACACTCAGATACTTCTGGTTCCTGGGGCTTGGGAATTTATATCATGAGACATTTGGTATCTTGTCCATGGAGCCAACTGCCTGACACAAACAAGGTATCACTAGGGACATCACCTTCCTAGAACTCTTTTCCTTTGTGGTAGCAATGTACAGCTAGCCTGCTTCCTGTGTGTTGCCACTGTTTGCTTCTGGTGTGACAATCAGGCCACTGTACAGGTGATTAATTCCCAAACTTCTCAATCCTCCCAGGTTACAAGGGCCTTGAGAAGTATTGTTCTATAGTGCCTTAGCTGCAACATCCTCTTCAAGCTGCATTACCTTGCCAGCATTGACAATTTTAATGGATACACATTTTCTCATTCCAAGATGGATCACTTCAGAATTGTGGCACCAGAAGCCAGGGACAAGCAGAATGTTGTTCTGGTGATACCACAGAACCCCAGAGATTAGAATCTGGTTGATCAGTAACCGCTTCATTGGATCACTGCATTAGAGTCAGTTACAATAGGCATCTCAGGAAGTTTCAAAGCTTTTGAACAACTGTTCAGCTACTCCAGTCCTGACAGTTTCTTTTGGAGCAGTTGTTATGCTTTGTCCTTTGTTTGAAAAATAAGGGTTTGGCAGTGGGAATCATGGGATTTTACAGATCTTGCATTTAAGGCCAAATCACAGGGCTTGCCTGAAATCCTAATTATTTTGTGTGGTTGTTTTGTTGACATTTTTGCAGCCCTATGCCCAAGTGAATTTCTTGTTGTTTGTGGATGCAATGACCCAGGGAAGGCATTTTTTTTTTCATAAAGTCTCTTTTGCAGAAGCTGATTGTCTATCACCTTGTGTAGGTTGAAGACAGGTCAATGTGACAAGAGCAGCTGATTAAGCTTAGCAGAGGTGCCTCCTTGGGCTGCTATGTGCTTTAAGCATTGTGAGAGTATTTGTCTGTCAGGGGCAAGGGTGTTGGCCTTTCTTTCTGTCAAACTGCTAAGTCCCCTTTAACTCATGAATTCTGGCTGCTCTGCAAGTCACTACTTCTTACAGGCCAGGATTTTGCACTTTATGATCTTCACTTTTTTCACATAGATATTGCCTCTTCTCTTGTTACGGCTGATGTGGATAGTGTCACAATGTAGGGAGTATTGTGGACTCCTTGTTGCACTTTTCCCACTGCCAGTGTGTGAGAAAGCAAAACCGCTTGTAGGATTTGTTTAGGCTAGCAGGATAGAGTGTTTCCCATGAGAATGCTGTATGTAATCAGGCCGTCTGGAACATGCAGCTGTGTTCATATGTTATGTCTTTGAAAGGCTCCTTGTTATTGTACATGTATACTTAAAACACAGCTTCTGAACAGGCTGTTTCCCTTTTTCCTTCTTCTTTTTTGTCTGCACTGTTAGAGATGGCTCGTTTTGCTGTGACTTAATTGTCTTAGCTTGATTTACTACCCACAATAAAGACTGTTAGACTGCTGACTAGTTTTGGATGTGAGTTTTTTCTACTGATGGCAAGAATGCCTCTGGCGGGTTTTTGACATGGTAGCAGAGGATGGTTTCGAGAGGTGTTTTTTGAAGTGTTTTTACAATGGCTCAAGTGGCGCCTGGGGTCTTGCCTCTCGTTAAGCTAAATGCAACTAATTACTTGGCATGGTCAACTCGCATGGAAAAGTATTTGCAAGCTGAGGGGCTGTGGGGTGCCTTTACACTCCCATGACTCTGCAGGGGACTGCTGCGGAGATAGCAGCGGCAACGAGGCGTGCTATGTCTATCCTCTTCCTTGCTGTGGAAGATGACCAGCTCACACATATTAGGGATCTTGCCACCCCTCAAGAAGGCTGGGTGAGGCTGCAGAAGTTGTATCTGAGTCAAACGGCAGCTGCCAAACATGCCCTGTGCGCGCACTTGTATAACACGAAGTTGGCCCCCGGTGTCCCAGTGAGGCAGCATTTGGCAGAGTTTTCAGAGCTGTTTTCGTCACTTTGGGAGAGAGGCAAAGTGTTACCTGAAGGTGACAAGATATTTTGCATCTTGAATTCCCTCGATAGTTCCTGGAATCTAGTCATGTTCTCTCTTCAATCCATGCCAGAGAGAGAGAGGTAACCGTCTCCTTGGTTTCTGCTCATCAGCTGGAAGAAGAGGGAAAGCGCGCGAGGAATGCAGCGACTCCCACTCAGACGGCTCCAGCTGCAGAGCCCTGTGCTGGGAGGAAAAGTTCTCTGGCTGCTGAGGCGAGGCAGGAGGGGCTGGTGAGAGCCCATGCCGTGCGGAGGTGCTTTCACTGTGGGCCTACTTCCCATCTTAAGCGTGATTGCCCTCTCCTGAAGCAAGGGGAGCAAAGTTTCACAGGCGCCGGTTCCAGGGGCCGTGGCAGAGGCAGAGGAGGTCGAGCCAGAGGGCGTCTGAGAGTTGCTGTTGCCGTGGGAGATGCTGTTCCAGACACTATGTCGGACTCTGAGGAGGCAGGTGATTCCGTTTGGCTTCTTGACAGCGGCTGTTCCCAGCATCTGGTCAATTCTGAAGATTTATTTGACTGTTTGGATTCTGCCAGTGTTTCCACTGTGACATTAGCAGATGGGACAAAGGCTAAAGTTTGTGGCGAAGGTGTAGCTTTTGTCCCTGCCCTTGACATGGGTTTGAAAAAAGTTTTGTTTGTTCCCTCTCTTGATTTCTGTTTGCTTTCTGTGGGGCAACTGACAGAGTCTGGGTTCAAGGTTGAGTTCTATGGGAAGCAAGGTAAAAACTTCAAAGATGGGGTGGTATGTGCTGTGGCTACCCAAGAAGGGAGGCTGTTCTTTCTTGAGCCGTGACACACTGTGTGTAATGTGTATGGTAATGTCCCACAACATAATGAGTGCCTTCATTTCCTCCACCGGCACGCGGCACATGCAAGCTTTCCTGTGTTAAGGAAGCTTGCTGGTTGTTGTAAAGGGTGTACTTTGAAGCCTTGTAATGTTTTTCTTGACTGTGCCATTTGCAAACAAGCCAAATCTAAACAACTCCCAGCACCGAGGGTTAGTTTCGTGTACCAACCGCCCCATTTCAGTTGGTACACTTTGATATTGTAGGTCCTTTGAGTAGGCCCTCCCTAGGGGGGGGTAGATATTCTTGCCATCAGTAGAAAAAACTCACATGATGGCATTCTTGCCATCAGTAGAAAAAACTCACATCCAAAACTAGTCAGCAGTCTAACAGTCTTTATTGCGGGTAGTAAATCAAGCTAAGACAATTAAGTCACAGCGAAACGAGCCATCTCTAACAGTGCAGACAAAAAAGAAGAAGGAAAAAGGGAAACAGCCTGTTCAGAAGCTGTGTTTTAAGTATACATGTACAATAACAAGGAGCCTTTCAAAGATATAACATATGAACACAGCTGCATGTTCCAGATGGCCTGATTACATACAGCATTCTCATGGGAAACACTTATCCTGCTAGCCTAAACAAATCCTACAAGCGGTTTTGCTTTCTCACACGCTGGCAGTGGGAAAAGTGCAGCAAGGAGTCCACAATACTCCCCTACATTGTGACACTCACCTACTCCTTGCGTAACTCTTTCAGCCACTATGCACTGGAGACTCCATCAACCCCAGCTTGCTAACGAGTTGACCAAATGCATCAACAGGAAGTGGTTTAGTAAACACATCAGCTAAATTCTCCTCTGAAGACTCATAAGTGAGAGACACTTTCCCTTCTCGTACGTACTGTTTCACATTGTGAAATTTGATGTCAATGTGCTTTGATCGAGAAGAAACCCGGTCAGACATTGCCATTTGGATACAGGCTTGTGAATCACAACAAATTTGTATTGGCATTGGTACAGACACACGCAGGTCTTGTAGTAACTGCATAAACCAAACCAACTCAATACAGAGTGCAGATAGACTCACAAATTCTGCCTCTGCATTAGAGAAAGCAAGACAAGATTGTTTTTTAGACTTCCAGTCGATTACCACACCACTGTATCTGATAACAAAACCAGATGTGCTTTTACGGTCTATGGCATCCTCAGCAAAGTCACTATCTGATGAACAGACAAGGTTAGGAATCTGATCAGGAAAAATGCTTAGGCAGTAATCAAGGGAACCTTTTAGGTACCTTAGTACCCTTTTCACACCCTGCCAATGATACTGGGTTGGCTTAGCACACGCTCTGCCCAAAATGTTGACACTTAGTGCAATGTCAGGCCAGCTGGTGCCAGCTAAGTACAAAAGGCTCCCAATGACAGACTGATACAAGTGTACATCTGGAAATAATTCCTCACAGATGCTTTTCAAAAAACCTGGCACCATAGGAGTTTGCACCGGCTTGCAGTCAGACATTTGACACAATTCTAACAAGTTCACAATTTTTTGTTTCTGACACAGCAGAATACCACTTTCAACTCTCTGTACTTCAATTCCAAGAAAGTTCTGAACTAGGCCTAGGTTCTTAACCTGAAACTTTTTTCCCAGCTCATTTTCAAACATTTGCACTTGTTTTTGTGTAGCACTGACCAAACACAGATCATCCACAAATGCAAGGAGAATTTCCAAACTCTCCCCCTTCCCCCGAACATATACACAGGGATCAGCAAGGCTTTGTTTGAACCCACGCCCTTGCAGGGCATTGTGTAAACACATATTCCAACACCTGGCAGATTGCCGCAACCCATGAAGCGATTTTTTCAAACGCCAAACTTGATTTTCTCTCCCTTCTACTACAAATCCATCAGGCTGGAGCATGTACACTTCTTCCTCCAAGTCGGCATTGAGATAGGCAGTGGTAATATCAAAGTGTGTGATGACAGCTTTTCTCTGAGCTGCTATGGAAAACACCAACCTGATGGACTGTGCTTTCACAGTCGGGGAGTAGATCTGATCCAGATCACTGATGTCTTGTAAGAACCCGCGTGCCACTAGGCACCCTTTATGTTTCACATGCCCATCAGCAGTGGGTTTTAACTTGTAGACCCATTCGCTGTCAATTGGTTTCACACCCTTGGGCAAATTACAAAGAGAATACACATCATGCTGAACAATGGAATCCATTTCACTCTGCATTGCATCCCACCAGGGTTCTGCCTGCTGCTCAGGCATTTTCTCAACATCAGCAAAGCACTGAGGCTCACAGTTCACAGCACACACACGAACTGCTAGAGACTCAGGGAAAAACGTTTAGGTGGAATGCCTTTCGTTTTTCATTGTGACCGTCTGGGGATGGGACGACCCTGCAAAGGCTCGTCCCTTTCCTCAGCACTGCGAGACCTCTTCACTGAGTCCTCGCGTTCTCTCTCCTCTGTGCAAGAGCCCTACACATCACTTACTGCTCTTCTCCTCTGTGTGCCTCCCTTCTCTTTTGCTTTAACCCTTGAGGAACTGGGAGCGGAGGCTGGGAGCAGAGCAGAGGCTGAAGGCTGTACTGGCTGAGAAGCTGGCAGACCAGTCACAGGGAGAATAACTTCAGAAGTTGCCTGAACACACAACCAATTTGCGTGTTCCTCAAAAGAGGCATTTCTAGACACAACACAGGAATTGCCACCAGCATGAAAATGATACCCTTTGCAGTTGGGCTCATAGCCAACAAAACGCATACGCTGGGCTCCCCCTTCCTTCTTTGCCCCTTGGGGATGTGTACCCAAGCAAAACTCCCAAATACTCTAAGATGTGCAATGGAAGGCTGTTTACTAAACAGACATTCATAGGGAGTAGCATTAACCACAGAACTCCACAGTCTGTTGTGTATGTAACAGGCAGTCAAAATTGCCTCACCCCAAAAACTCAGAGGCAGATCTGCATCCAGTAGCAAACTGTGCATTTGAGTCTGCAGAACCCCTGCATTCCGCTCAGCCACTCCATTTTGATGAGGAGAATAGCTGGCAGTCATTCTGTGAAAAATCCCTTGGTTTTTGAACCATTGTTGCATGTTCTCCGACAGGAATTCCATTCCTCTGTCGGTTTGCAGCTTTTGCAGGGAATAACCAAACTGCCTTTCAAAGATAGAGTTGACATTAAGCACATTGGCAGATGGTGGTCTGTCATGTTCAAGGATTGCATAAGATAATGACTTTTATTTTTTAATTCTCCACTTTTCTTCTAGGCGGGGGACAAAGGCCTGTCAAGTTCTAGATTGCTTTCTTGGGACACTTCCTCATCTTCTGGGAGCATAAGTACACAGTAGTCTCTGGCTTTGTGTCTCCCCTCCTGTTGTGTCTCCACCGTTCAGTTTCTTGGTTTTTGGAGTAGGGGGATGAGGTCTGAGTTGATCCCTATTCCTCAGCATTTATCAGCCAAATAAGTCCCTTTCCACTTCTTGCTTCTGCATCTTGGCAAAAATGACTTGGTGTGTGTTACAAGTTATGATCTTAGGGTATTTCCATACTTCACTGTTACAATGGTATTATTCCTCAACATCCTGTGGAATTCTGGGGTTTGTAGTTTACTGAGGCCAAGAATTCAGAATTCTTGGCTCAGAATTCTAAATATTCCTCCCTAAACTACAAACCACAGAATTCCACAGGGTGTTGAAAGTGGAACAATAGCAGTATAGTAGTGCAGTGCTGAAATGACATTAGTCACACTATTCAAGATAATTTGACTCATATCTAAATGGCAGATCCTAGGATTATCCTAGTTTTTGTAAGGAGAGGTTGGACATGACCTGTAGTCCAAATAAAATATATATGATGTACATTGAGGTTTGCACTTGGGAATGATAGTGGATGATGTAATCCCATGTAACTCTAGCTGAGACATTGTAATATGTAACCAGGGCAGAGGTTGCATCATACATGGGAACATGCAAAGTTGGCTAGAATTGCATCAGAAATGTATGTATATAAGGGGGTGTGTTCTAGCCAACTGTGCCCTCTCGATTGTCTGATGGAGCAGCCAAAGGCTACGTTGGATGCATATCTTCGCATGCTGTGGAATGCTGAAACTCCGGTAGAGTACTGTATATATGTATGTATCGTAACTGAAGAGTAAAAGCCTCCTGCTGGAAGATAAGAAGGTGTGGGTGTATTTTGTGGCTTCAGAGCATTTGCTAGTAGTGTTTAAACTCTGCTGGGCATGCTTCTAAGCTGTGTGTACAGTCTCTGCTATTTGGTGGTTTTTGAAACACTTCACTCTGGTAAGCTGTTTTTGCCAGTGCTCAATGCAGGAGAGAATTGCTGTTGTGGTTTTTGTGTAGCTCCCATCATCCACCATCCCTCCACAGTTATGGCTAAAGCTGGGACTACAGGTATGGAAGAGTGTTGTCAACCCTGGTAGAATATACAGAGCTAGGGGATGTGCAGGCTGTGGGGCTTACATTTTCCAGATGGTAAGTCACATCATATTCACGAGATGTTGTTCACTTATTACTAGTAGGCTATGATCTGTATCTTGGGAATCTGCAGCATGGCCTCTGGCCCCAGATGGATCTGTGAGGTAAGTGAGGCCATTCTGACTCACTCTGGTGGTGCGAAGTAGGCACTTAGCATCAATTGGCTCTCTATGAAAGCTTTTGGTGGCATGGCAAAGTGAAAAAAATCCAGTAATTCCCCTATCATTGTTCATTGGTTTGAGGACCATCTCAAGGGTCCCTCTTTTCACTTAAGGGGTTCAGGCTAGGACAAACCAGGAGATCTATATCCTAGGTTTCATGCCTAGAAGTCTCTGGATGTGAGGTCCAGTTGAACAGGATTCCCACATACAAATTCATTCCTGCACACCCCATTTGCTGCTGTGTTGCAGATTCTTAAAGTTCATAAACCTGTGGGTTTCTTTTGTTCAACTCTTGCGTTTGGTTTTATCATTTGGGTGAAAGGACAGTACAACATATTTGCACCAACCCTTCCACCCTTCCTTCTTGGTGTGCCTAAATAGCTAGGAGGTTTTCCAGTTAAATATAATTACCTGGTTTGTCAGAAGTGAGAAACTATGAATGCACTATGACTGGTTATGAATCTGTTAACCATAGTTTCCTTCTTTAGTTAAAACTATAAGCAACTGGGGTACAGCTGAAATGCATTGACCATTCCTGTCTCAGCTTATAGGGCCAATTGTTATCACTGTGAACTGGCCTGGCTTCGGAAGATATTAGATATTGTTTGATATCGCAATTTGGTCTCACTTTGCCACCCTTGGCCAAGTGTTTGTGAGGCCCCTGAACAAGCACAGAGCTAGGCATGGCCCTTAATTGCTGAACATTCCTTTCTCCACTGAGGCAAGCCAGACTCAGCCAGATCTTGCTTTAGGAGACCTCCCTAGAGAAACACCTCATTAAAGATGCACGCTACTACAAAGAACTCCCTGCCCCGAGCAGGTAACTTGACTAGCTAGACGCATAACCACCCAAGCGAACTGCATCTGCATACTGGCCATTCCATTGTCGATTCGGACTTAATCCCATCATGCTAAATTCTGACCTTTCAGAGACATTGTCTTGCGCCCAAACCTCATTGTTCTTCCCAAAGTACAGACTAGCCTACGGTCATATCTTCCCTATAAAACCCCCCAGTTCCAAGTGCTTCCTCGGATCGCTCCCAAGTTCCAGATCACCTTGCTGCTGTTTTGCCCAGCAAGCTCCCCTCAGTGAACAATGTTGAGCTTCTTCTCTCCATCTGCAACTTCTTCAGGACTACGAGAAAGGTGTTGTATCACCCATTTCCCCCGAAAAACTCTCATTTCTTATTTCTTAGTTAGCTGTGTGGTTGTGTTGTCTTAAGTGTTTGTCTGTTCTTAATCAACCATCATTTTTGCTATTTTAAAACTGTCTGACTGCTTGACTGACCTGACCCCGTAGACATTGAGTAAAAGATTCCACTGCATTGCCTTGCCTCTTGTTTTGCTAACTTGTGCTCTGAGCTAATTTTCCCCACCAGTACTTGAGCATATTTGGAGTCCCTCACGGGACCCCCAGTAAACAGGGTAACACAATTGTTTGAACAAAAAAACACTGTGTGGTGAAAGGCAGAGAAACTTTTGACTCTCCTGTTGTTACTGGATTCCAGTTCACTTGAATTCCAACCAGCCTGGATCATGGTGAGACATGACAGGAATTGTTGTTCAGCAACACTAAGGTCACCAAAGTGTCACAATCCCAGCTGAAGGAAACACAACTGTGTTATGACAGTACCACACTCTCAGTTGGTCAAAGCATGGTTTATTCTATACTTAAAAAAAAAAAAGAAAGATGCTGACTGACACAGTCTTAACTGGATAATGAGCTAATACCTATCTGGACTCTTGGAGATAGTGGGCCTTGAAACTGGCCTTATTAGCATTTACTTTTTACCCCCAGTACACATGTGCACAAGGTATTTATTTATTTAGGAAAGTGATCAGGTGAAATTGGCACCTTTTCTTTACCAGCTTCTGCTTCTTCCATTAAAAAATGGATGACGTTTTAAAAATTGCTAATTCATATTATTGTCATTATAGAAGAAATGGTAATTAATCAGACACAGAGAGTGAGATAAAGCCCTGACATTGTATCCACTCTTTTTATGAATATATAAAATGGAGAACAAGACACATCTGGAAGGTACGGGAGAAGAGATCAAGAAAGACACAAAAAAGAAGAGAAATGAACAGTTTATGTAAGAAAAAGTAAAAAAAAATATAGATTGCATGTGCTTTCATGATCCAATTGTTATTAGAAAAAATATCTTTTCATCTAATAAGAGAATCTACATGTACACGTCCCCTGCCATTTCAATAAGGAATGTGCAATGTCCAGTTTGAATTGAGTCCTTTGCTACAGGGCAACCAACATTACAGGGCAGCCAACTGTTAGTTAATGCCCACCCAGTTAGAAGAAAGAGATAGATACCAAATATGTATGGATAAATTAAGCTTGAATTTATCAACTATTTAATTCTGTCCTTCAGCAGGGCTATTTAGTATGTGTGTTTCCTTAAGGAGGTGTAATCTTACCTCCTCTTCAGCATGTCAAGTGCAAGCCATTTCTGACCCCCAGATAAAGCTAATCATTCTAGTTTGTCTATTGAATACTCTTCACTCTGGTCCTTTCATACTAAATAATTTTAGCTCTATGATTCCATTTTAGCTTTCATGGCTGCATCTTTTGAAATCCAGGGATTTGTCATTTAGTAAAACACTAAAGCTCTGTGAGAATTATAAAAACCATACCTATACTGCAAATTCTAGGATTCCACAGGATGGAATGATGATAGTTAAAATGGAATTGTAGTCCTATAGTTCTGCAGTGTGAAAAGCACCTTAGGTGATTGTGTGGCCTACTATTTATTCTATCTCAAGTATCAGTAAATGTATCGAGGTCTCTTTTATACTACTCAGTTATAGCATTTTGGTAACATTCCCAAACATTATACAAAGTACTAGTTATCAACAGAATATAACTATTGCAGGGTACCATGTGAAATGAGATTCAGTATGATTCTGATGTGAATTTAGTTGGTTTGTTCCAATTATAGTAGACTAAGGATGTAATTCTTCACTGATTTACGTCTGTAAGGAAACAATTAGTAAATGTTAACAACTTTTTCATACTTTCAGAAAATATTTGAAAAACAAAGAGTTGGCAAAATATGTTCACAATTTGAGGCTTATCTTGTACAAAAAGCACACATTATTGTTTTGTGCTAGAAACAGGATTTTCTGTGCATTCGTTATTTTCAGTGAAGATTCTCTGCAGGTGTCCAAGAGGAAACTGATCACACACTAAAATAGGACTTCTTGTTAATCATAGGCAATAAGAATGTAAAAGTAGGATACACAGCAGAATCAAAGACTACAGGAAAATTTGACCTAGAACCAAGAAATGAAGCATCAGACCAACTGACTGAATTTTATGAGGTCAACAGCTTGTTCATTACAAGCTGTTCATTACAGCTTTTACACCAACAACTTGTTCTTCAAGCAACCCAAGAAACGACTGCATATCTGGACATCACCTGATGGCCAATATAGAAACTGAATAGATGATGTAATCAGAAGCGGGAGATGGAGAAGCTCCTTCCTCTATGCAAAAGCAAGACTAGGAGCAGATTGTGACACTGACCATAAATTACTAACAGCAAAAGTTAGAGCAAAGCTAAAGAAGAACACAAACACAACCATCATGCTGAAATACAAGCTGAAGAACATCCCTGAAGAATTTAAGCATAACATGAAAAACAGATTTGCACTATTAGATCTAGTCGACTTGAAGCCAGAAGAACTCTGAACTGAAGCCAGGGATATTGTCAGGGAGGAATGCAAAAAGACAATATCTGTGGCCAAAAAGAAATAAAAGACTCAATGGAGGACAAATGAAACTCTTCAAACATTTAAGAACACATGAGAAATAAAAATAAAAGGTAACAGAAAAAGAGTCAGAACTCTGAATGGAACCGTTCAACAACTTGTATGCAGGGAATAAAAGAACAGCAATAATAATTAATGCAATGAAATAGACAGTGACAACAAATAGATGGGAAAAAGCAAGCAATCACTTTCTAGTGGAAAGTATTTTCTTACTCCTTTTTTTAAATTATGTCTTTTATTTAAAGAGGTCCTGTTCTGCTTGTCATATAGGAATGTAACACTTTGCTAATTTCATTCTCAAAGAGAGCAATGACAGTTTTAAACACTTTTTCCTTCTGAAAAAAAGTCTTCAAAATTATATGAAATTATACAATTTTTGAAGATTATTTGCAATTCAGGATGTACTCTGCAGGAAATTTGCATTTTTTTATTTTGTAGAAAACTATGGCTGGATTCTTGTACAGAATTTATGTTTTCATAACTATGTATGATGGAATTAGAATTGGTGAGTTTTGTGGCATGTACGTCCAGTAGATAGCCATCCTTACATTGCTATATAGGAAAGCCTGCAAAGTGTTTGATGTACATTGCACACAGATGGACATCACACACGAAGTGCTTTGTGCAGCAGTGTGCATCATACACTGGTGCACATCAGTCCCAGTCCCCATTGGGCACTCTTACTGGTGTCCTGATAAACATCTTCACAATTCTTAGTTCCCTTGCTAGCTTGATAAATATGCATAAAACTGTACTAAGTGAAATATGATAGGGGATTCTAGTGCACATTCTTTCTAAACATTGGGGAAATGTTCTTTCAAATGTTTTGGGATTTTTTTCCTTTCCCTATTATCAGGTTTCTATCACAATATGTCTTCTTTTATGACTGAGCCAAGATTACTTAGTGAGATCTGTTTGAGCCAAATTCTGCCTGAGCATTGCCTCTTCAGTAAATATATCAAAGGTTAATATTAATTGCTTTCAGCTGACATTAACAAGAGTTTTTTTTTTAAAAAATACATTGAGGATATTTCAGACTTCAGTGTGTCTGTTTCCTAAAGTGTAGCATTTTATCTATTTTGTCTATTTTTTAAAAAAGTAAAGTAGTAAATAAAATGATGTGGTTTAATAACAATTTTATTTTTACATCTTGCAGTCATGAATAATTTAAATCTTACAGGTAAACATCACAAATCTTTATCGAGAAGAAAAATCTACATATGAATAATAATTTTAGCACGTTGTGTTTCTAAGAGGATAATACAAGGGACTTCTTCCATTTGCCTAGTGTTTAAAAATTGAGACAATCAATAGAAGCTATTCACTTGAAGGTCTAATTCATTTTTATTGGGGAAGATTTAATTCAGTGAAACATACTTTTGTCTGGATTGTGTCCATTATGTTATTGGGAATTCAATATAATGCAAGTGTGCTTGGACAAAGCGTGCAGCGGGCCTTGTCTGCAGGTAAATTTACAGGACCTTGCAACCAAAATCAATAAATACTTTCAAAGATATTGCTCTTATTGCTTACTTTAAAACTGAATGCTTAATTGGGGCTTAGAATGGGAAGATGAGGCAGAAATGTCAACTGTAATTTTCATAGAATCATAGAATCATAGAAATGTAGAGTTGGAAGAGACCACACAGGCCATCCAGTCCCACCCCCTGCCATGCAGGAACAACCTCAAAGCACTCCCAACAGGTGGCCATCTAGCCTCTGCTTAAAAACCTTCAAGGAAGAACACTACACTCTGAGGCAGAATATTCCACTGCCGGACAGCCCTGACCGTCAGGAAGTTCTTCCTGAGGTTCAGGTGGAATCTCCTTTCCTGCAGCTTGAATCCATTGCTCCTTGTCCTGGTCTCTGGAGAAGCAGAAAACAAGCCCATTCCTTCCTCTACATGGCATCCCTTCAAATATTTAAACATGGCTATCATGTCCCCTCTTAACCTTCTCTTCTGCAGACTAAACATACCCAGCTTTCTAAGTCTATCCTCATAGGACCTGGCTTCCAGGCCTGTCACCATTTTGGTCGCCCTCCTCTGGACTTGCTCCAGCTTGACCATGTCCTTCTTGAATTGGGGTGCCCAGAACTGGACACAGTATTCAAGATGAGGTCTAACCAAAGCAGAGTAGAGTGGTACCGGTACCTTCCTCGATCTAGACACCATACTCCTATTGATGCAGCCAAGAATCGCATTGGCTTTCTTGGCTGCCGCATCACACTGCCGACTCATGTTCAGCTTGTGGTCTATTAAGACTCCTAGATCCCTTTCACACATACTGCTATCCAGCCATGTGTCCCCCATCCTATATTTCTGTCTTCCATTTTTTCTACCTAAGTGTAGGACCTTACACTTCTCTCTGTTGGATTTCATTTTGTTAGCCTTGGCCCAGCTCTCCAATCTATCCAGGTTATTTTGAATTTTGATCCTGTCCTCTGGCGTATTAGCAACCTCTCCCAATTTGGTGTCATCTGCAAATTTGATGAGCATGCCCTCTATTCCTTCATACAAGTCGTTGATAAAAAATATTGAACAACACTGGGCCCAGGACAGAACCCTGTGGCACCCTGCTAGTCACTTCTCTCAAGGATGAAAAGCAACCATTAGTGATCAACCTTTGGATTCGGTCAGTCAACTAATTACAAATCCAACTAACAGTAACCCTGTCCAGCCTGCATTTTACTACCTTCTTTGCAAAAATGTCATGGGGAAATTTGTCAAAGGCCTTACTGAAATCAAGATATGCTACATCCACAGCATTCTCTTCATCTATAAAGCTAGTAACTCTATCATAAAAAGAGATAAGATTAGTCTGGCATGACTTATTTTTGAGAAATCCATGTTGACGTCTCATGATTACCACCTTGCTTTCTAAGTGATTAGAAACTGACTACTTAATGATCTGCTCCAGGATCTTTCTGGGTACTGATGTCAGGCTGACTGGGCGATAATTATTTGGATCCTCTTTTTTTCCCTTCTTGAAGATGGGGACAACATTTGTTCTCTTCCAGTCTGCTGGGACTTCTCCTGTCCCCCAAGATTTCTCAAAGATTATGGCAAGTGGTTCTGAAATGACCTCTGCCAGTTCTTTTAATATCCTGGGATGCAATTCATCTGGCACTGGAGACTTGAATTCATCCAGTGTGGCCAGGTATTCCTGTACCACCTCTCTACCTATTATGCACCTGATTTCCCCTGCTTCCTCACCGACTCCCTGACCGCCAGGTTAAGTGCTTGTATCCTTTTGTGAAAAAACTGAGGAAAAGAAGGTGTTGAGGAGTTCCGCCTTTTCTCTTCCCCCTGTAAGTAATTCACCATCTTCTCTGCTCAGCGACCCTATCGTCTCCTTCTTTTTCCTTTTGCTGCAGACATATTTAAAATAGCCCTTTTTATTGTTTTTAACGTCTATGACCAGCCTAAGTTCGTTCTGTGCTTTAGACTTTCTGACTTCCTCCCTACATGTCCTGGTTACTTGCTTAAATTCTTCTTTGGTGGTTTCCCCCTTCTTCCGTTTCCTGTACATGTTTCTCTTAACACTTAGCTCAGCTGAGAGTTCTTTAGTAAACCATTCTGGTTTCTTCAGATGCCTTCCATTTTTCCTCCTTATTGGCACAGTTTTAGACTGTGCCTTCAGTATCTCCTTTTTAAGGAACTCCCATGCCTCCAGAACTCCTTTCTCTTTCACTATTCTTGACCACAGAATTCCAGCCAGCAGGTCCCTAAGTTTACAGAAGTCTGCTTTTTTTAAAATCTAAGATGACTGTCTGGCTACACTTATCTTCTCCTTCCCATTGAATGCCAAATTCCAATAGGGCATGGTCACTCCCTCCTAAAGATCCAACCACTTCTACCTCATTAACAAGGTCATCCCTGTTGGTCAGGATCAGATCTAGAATATTTGATCCCCTTGTGGCCTCTTCCACCTTCTGGACCATGAAGTTGTCTGCAAGTCAAGCAAGAAACTTACTGGACCTTGCTGTCTTGGCAGAGTTTGACTGTTAGCATATATCCAGGTAACTGAAATCTCCTATTATTACTGTATCTCTCCTCTTTGAATGTGTAGTCATTTGTTTGAGGAAGGAGTCATCAAAGTCCTCAGCCTGAGTTGGAGGTCTGTAGTAAACCCCCACCAGAATATCCCTATTGTTTCTTGCTCCCTTAATTCTTACCCAGATCTCTTGACCTGGCTTTCTGGGTTTAAGTTCCGGATCTCTTCACAAGTGAAGACATCCTTTATATACAAGGCTACTCCTCCTCCTTTCTTGTTTGGTCTATTTTTACAAAATAGGCTATACTCCTCTATTCCTATATTCCAATCATGAGACTCATCCCACCAGGTCTCAGTGATATCTATCAAATCATATTTATTTTGTTTTACTAGGAGTTCAGGTTCATCCTGCTTGTTTCCCATACTCTGTGCATTAGTGTAGAGGCACTTAAGTCCCCGGACCCTTCCTGCAAGTCCTGTACTATTGTTTCTACTCCTCCCGCCACTGGCCGCTTGTACTACTTGTCCAGTATAATTTGGGCCTTTCCCCCTGCGCTCACTGAGTCCTTGCCCTGAATAATATTGTCTCCCTCCCCAGCGGAACTTAGTTTAAAGACCTCTTAATCCTCCTTGCGAGACTGTTTGCAAAAACATTTTAAGTGAAATGTAATTCTCTAGTAAGAAGAAAAAAATGTTGAGGGTCTTTTACAAGAATTTTCCAAAATTTTCACACAGATTTAATAAGAAAAAAAGTTAACAAAAAAAAAATACAATTAAAACCACAATTGGCATAATCTGGCATAGACGCTTTCTATATATAACCATTTTGCAGGGCTGAATCAGGGTTATTCTCTGAGTGGGGTGAGAATGGAGGCTTACTTATCTTACGGCTATATGGCAGGTGTGGTATGGCGTTCTTCATCCTGGAATGGCTGCAACTATAAAATATGATTAGAACAACATTCCTAATGAACATGAAAAATTTTTGGTTCATTTTAAAAAAATACACTGCCAATATTTGTAGGAACTTTTTTCCATATGAATTAATTGGGAGTGACCTGAAAGTTATTCTATAATAAACATATTTAAGTAATTATAATGAGTCACATAACTGGTCATCAAGTGTTCTCTATAAGTTCTCAGACAGATGCTACTGCATGCTTTTTTTAGCACACTGCAATTTAATTACCTTTAACTGGAGGTGAAATCAAAAATGAATTGTTGTCATATAGCATATACTGTCTATTTCAGGGATGTAAAACTTGGCATGCAAGGATAAACAATTAGGGAATTTTCTCCTTACTGTGGAAGAAAATTAATATTCTTCCTCAGTATTCTTTCCACATTTGAATTTTGTCAAATGTTACAGAGGAATCACTCTGTGGAGAAAAATAAGTGGACTTTCTGTGTAGAAAGGAGGTTTCCTGCAGAGAAAATAGCATATTGTGCATTAAAAAAAAAAAAATCATGTTTTTCTCCAGAGAGCAATTTCCTTCAATACTTTGAAACATTCATATAGCAGGATAGAATTATGCAGAATTCTTGCTGGTCAATTGTTATACCCAATGGAGTTTTCTAACTGTTGGGAAACTATATATATATAATTTTGGCCTGGAATCACTGTGAATATTTCTTCTCTTTTCCCCAACATTTCATAGATGAAAATGAAAAGTGGGACACAAGATGGCAAACATCATTAATGAGGAAGACCATGCAAGCTAGGAGGAACTGCTGCAGTTTGCTTTTGCATAAGTCCACTGGGAGCAGCAAAACCATGCCCGTCCTCTGCTTTCCCCTTGCTGAATTAACTGAATGAAAATTACTTTAGCACTTTGAAGCTCTTTGATGTAATTGAAGGAAAAAAAGGGAAGTAAGATGAGAGAGCGAACACTTTAAAAGCAGCTGAAAAAAAATAGGATGACAGAGGAATAATAGATATTGCTAAATTAGGATAGCTGGAGGGTATGTCTTTCCATGCCTTTCCTGTACTATTGACCTCTATCCACTTTCCATTGTGCTGCTGCTGCTGACCCTGTTATTATTGCAAGAGGGTATTTGGTTAGTATATTGAACAGCATCATAATTCTATCTGTTTCTGAGTAGATATAGATAGAATTATGATGCTATTCAATATACTTATGATGCTATTCAATATACTAATAATATACTAACAATATACTAAAAATATACTTCCTTGGGGCTTGCTCCAAGGAAACTGCATAGCATATTATAGCATATACTGTATAGTATATATTATATACACTGTATAGTATTGCAATCTGGGTGGCCATTTTAAAGATGTACACTATGAGTTCCTCTGTGGATTCTGAAGCCCTTTCTGTGGGATGTTGTCATCCCTCACTGGGGATGGGAGGAGGATGGGACCCAGAAAATGGTTCTGCATGACATTGTCCAGGTCCCATCCTTCTCCTGTCCCCAGGCAGTGTGATTGTACCACAGACCATTGACAGATTTTAACCATTCAATGACTGGTGATCACACCACCATCCTGCCATGCACCCACTATCTTAGGTCCAGGGGTCCTCGAAGCACAATGGCTGTACTTCCTGCCCTAGTGCAGCCTGGTACAGTGGCCAGCTGTGCTGCACAAGCAAGAGGATGCACCATTGCACTTTCTCCATTCATAGAGGCAGCTGGTGCAGAGGGGAGCACTCCTGTCATGCTCTCCTCTTGGCAGAGACAACATCAGCACCCGCATAAGATGTTACTGGAAGAAGGTAGGCTGCAGAAAGGGCCTGAGTTCTTTTCCCAAGCTTCTTTTTCCATTGCTGTCATCCTTCTGGCTTTTTACCTTCAGTTCTACACTGCTCCTCCTTGTCCCAAGTGGCACCATGTTCTTCTCTGTCAAGAAAAGGTTGGACCGAACTTGAAGAAAATACTTTGTGATGTGAGTTGTTAAGTGCACCTGTGAAAAGCCATGTGACTATAACTGAGTCATGCTGATGAGAAAACAGAGGAGAAGGTTGCATCAGGTATGGGGAGAATGCAAAGGTTGGCAGGATTGCATCAGCTAGTGTGAGTATAAATGTAGTTGAGTGCTAGCCAACAAGTGCACATGGTGCCTGACGTGTCTGCCAGAGGCTCTGTCAGAAGAAGCAAGTGAAGGGATGCTGGAACGCCTTCTGGAGATTCTTGTAAATATGTACACATCGTAACTCAAGAATAAATTGCCTCCTTGATGGAAGAAAACAATTGGCGTGGGTGAGTTTTTCCTGGATATAGTGCTTTGCTGCTGAAGATATTCTCTGCTGCTGGGCATGCTTCCAAAGCTGTGGGAGCAATCTCTGCTATATTTTTGGCGTGACATTCTCTTCCTCTCCTTTACAGCTACATTATTTACACTGGTTCCAATGCAGCTCCATGGCTGCTTCTACCATTTCCTTCATGGTTTTCTACTTTAAACTAACATTTTGCCTATTCTGACAGCTTTGCCAGCCAACAAATTCAGGTACCCATTTACTCAGTTTTTTCACAAAGTCATACCAGGGTTTAGTGCATGTTGGGTAAGAAAGGTTAAGAGAGAGAGAGAGAGAGAGAGAGAGAGAGAGAGAGTGTCGGTGGCAGGGCGGGGCCGGGTAGGCTAGGGAGGCCTCAGGCCGGGACCGGTCTTGGTCCAAGGCAGTCCTTGCGGCAGGCAACGAAGGAACAGAGGGAAAGGGTTTCCTCACCCAGGCAACGAAGGAACGGCGACCGGCGGGTCCGTGGAACGAAAGCGAGCCTTGCAGCAGGCGTACGGAGAAACAAAAGGAAAGGGTTTCCTCACCCAGGCAACGGAGGGACGGTCGACCAGCAACACCTCTGGACGAAGCTTCAACAGGCGTAGGACACGGAACGGACCGACGGCGCAGGGTATCCGACGGTTGTTGCCCCGTGCCGGCCTTGTCCCTCCTCTGGCCCTAAATAGGGCCCTTGACCAATCCTGCAGCTCTCCCGCAGCTGCAGGCCCTCAGCCGACCTCACAGCTGCACCTGATCGGCCAGCTGTGAGCGCTCCGCCCGGCACTCCAGCAGCCGCCGGGAGCGCCGGGCGGCCTCCTTGGCCTGCCGCCGCTGCCGCCACATGGGCGGGGCCCCGATGCCCTCCTCCTCGGCGGTCAGACCCTCGGTGGTGTCCGGGCGCTGGGTGCCGACGACGGACGGTCCCTCCGCGGCGGCGTGGTCCGCTGCGGCACCCGGGAGCTCGTCGTCTGCGGCGGGCGGCTCCGCGCCCCCCTCCCCGGCGGCGGGACTCAAACCGGCGGCCGGGCGGCTGTCCGCCGCAACGGTAAGGTCCGCGGCCTCTTCCCTGGTAGGGAGACCTGCGGGGACGGCCGGGCAACCGTCCCCGGTGGTGGGCTGCTCCGCGGCCCCCTCCGCGGCGGCGGGGCCCTCGCCGCCGGCCGGCTGGCCGTCTCCAGCACGAGAGGCCTCCGCCGCGACTCGCGAGGAGGCCGGCGTGCTCTCGGCCTCGGGCGCCATCTCCGTCGCGTCCTCCGCAGCTTTGGCGGGGCCGGCAGGGCCGGAGACCCCGACAGAGAGACTGGGGGGAGGCAGGAGAGAAGGAGAAGAGGAAGAGGAAAATGGACAGGGAAAAGGAAAGAAAAGAAAGGAGGATCCTTAAAAAGGGACAGAAAGAGAGCTGACATGTTTTTTTCCAAAAAGGTGAGAAAAGAACAGAAAAGGATATGCATGTTGTTGTTGTTGTTTTCAAAAAATGAGAGCACAAAGTAGTTAGCACCGTGAACACCTAGTCCTTTTCTGCACTAGCCTGTTATAGCGCGATGATTCCACTTTCAACATCCTATGGAATCTTCGGGTTTGCAGTTTTGGGAGGGGCCAGTCGGCCCCTCCCGAAACTGCAAACCCCAGGATTCCATAGGATGTTAAAAGTAGAATCATCACGCTATAACAGACTAGTGCAGAAAAGGCCCTAGACTCCTCAACATGGCCACCAAGGTTTCCGGTAGTGTATTTGTTACTTCAGGCAAACACAGTCATCTATCTCCACAAAAGATGTTTTGCCTGGCTTCTTCTTTTGCTCACTTCTCTCCTCTTTTCCAGTCTCTCTCACTAGGTGTCCACTTGACCCAGTAGGTGTTCCCTCAATTTAGAGGGGAAGAGGTATCTCCAAATAGAGAAACTTGTAGGAGATTCCTCCTGATAAATATTATCTTAGTAAGAGCCTGGGCATGAAGTGCTGTTACAAAGAAATAAAAAATTGAAGATGAACACTGTGCCTTTAACAACAAATGGACTACTAACTATTTTTTTGGTTTAAACAAGGACAAAGCAATTTGCTTGAAATGCCTTGAAACTGTCTTGGTATTAAAGAAGAACAATGTTAAGAGGCACTTTGAATCTTGTCACAAGGACTACTTGATAAATCAAGGAGAAGTGTGAATGAACAATATAAAATATCTTTTCAAAACAATGTTTCTGCAGCAAAATAGTTTTAGAAAGCATTTTGAGGAGAATTTGTCTGCTGTAAGGGCCAGCTATCATGTTCCTGAATGGATTGCTGAGAGTGGGAGGCCATTAGCTGATGCTGAATTTGTAACTAATTCATGGTTAAAGTACTGGAGGAAGTGTGCTCTAATGAGTTATCTTATATTAGCTGTGTCAGTTTATGTGTGTCTAGAATCACAAGGTGTGTTGAACAACCAGTAGAAGAACAGCACACTTCTTTGATTGTCAAGGCAAAAACTTCTGAATATATTCCCCCTTTGATATTAGAAGAGAGCAATAGCATTATAAGCACTGCTCAACTCTCTCTCTCTCTCTCTCTCTCTTCTCTCTCTCTCTCTATATACATATATATATATATATATATGAGAGAGAGAGAGAGGGAGAGATGTGTACCAACCAGCACTTGGCACTACAGCTGCAGTAAACATATTATTGGGATTGTGTGAATAAACAGAAGAAAAGATTTATAAAAAAAAGATTTATAGGGTAATCATAAGTCAAGTTCAGTTAAAATCAACAATAGCTTGTTTTTTTATACCTATGGCTCTTTTATATGTTTGAATGTTTTATTATATCCTGCAAAATGTTTTTATTGTTACTGCTAGAAAAGTGACCTGAATTTTGCAACTTGTTTTCATTTATTTTCCTTTGTGTTTCTAATGGTCATTACAATTTTGAGTTATTGCTGTTGTGTGCCTTCAAGTTGTTTCTGACTTCTGGTGACCCAAAGGCAAACCTAACACTGGGTTTCTGGGGATAAGAGTGTGGCCCTTTTCGCACGTTAGCTTGATAGCGTGATGAACTAGAGCCCTCGCACTATTACAAACATCGCAAGAGAGCCCCTTGCACTCCGCACACAGCAGGGCATTTGCGAGAGAGCACCAGTCCCTGCCTGGTGCCTCTTCCACATGTTGGTGTCCTGGCCTCTTCCGGTGACGTATCGTGCAGTGTTCCCTGCTGCGATGGGGGTAGCGGCCAGCCTGCTGCTGGGCAGAGTGTCCCCGGAAGCTGCGGCGTAAGGGACAGGCAGCAGGGACTCCCCACACCCCGCCCACTCCCGGGTCCTTCACATAAGCACACCGGACGACGGCTCCGCAGGCCCACTGGTCGTGCGAGCAATAAGTAAAAAGGAGGTTATTTTCGTTTTAACAAAATTAATTATTGTTCCATTTATATTGTTTTAAATTTTGTTCAAATTTGCTGGCTGTTTGCCGTAATAAAAATTTTTGATTTTGAGGTTATTTTCGCCTTTCAGACGAAAATGAAAAAACACAACTTCAGCACTACCCACAGTCGTGATAGCACCTGGTCAGCAAGAATGTCATGCGGTATGGCGGCTCGTGAAGGGAGAGGGAGCGTGCTTAATACGCTTTAAAAATGCCATGTGAAAAGGGATTGTGTGATGCCCTAAGTTCACCCAGTGGGTTTCCATGGCTGAACTGAAATTTCAACCCTGGTCTTCAGGTTCATAGTCCAATGTGCCAACCACTATATCATGCTGGCTCTATTTTTAAAAAAGTTATTGTTGGTGGTTTTAATATTTAAAATATTGGGGGGGGAGGGGGAGATGAGAGAATCATGAAAAATAGATCCATGGCTTGATCGTAATCAATCTTGGGACATCAGTGAAGTCCTACAGCTGCCAAAGTGAGTGAATATCCTAGCAATGAATAGTATGTGAATAGATGTCAATTGATTGAATGAATGGGTTCTAAATGTTAGCTTATATATTTTCAAAAAGAGAGTGACCCTCACTTCCTTCTTGGATGATGACACATGAAAACTAGACACTGTAAATGTGTATCTTTTGTAGACTTAGGCCCTTTCCACAGTACACTTTATAGTGCTATTATTCCACTTTTAACATTCTATAGAACCCTGGGGTTTGCAGTTTAGGAAGGAGCATTTACGATTATCAGCCAGAGTTCTTTGGCCACAGTAAACTACAAAAACCAGAATTCCACAAGATATTGAAAGTGGAATAATAGCACTATAACAGTGCAGTGTGGAGTTTCTACATTTTCTTCTACCATATATTTCCTTTATTTTTTTAAAAAAGTGTTTGTTAGCAGTCTGAACCTTGAAGAGGTGTTCTTGTATAGCTTGAATAAGTCACTTCCCCTTGTTAATTTTTTCCTGGTCCCAATAAAAGTGATTGCTTTACTCTACATATTTGGATTTTCCCCATATTAATAAATCAACATGTGAACTTTGATATTCGGCTTCTTCTCTATGTCCAAATGACTCAGAATCATATACTGATTTAGCATTCTAAGGGTAATGGAATACCATTTCTAACATCTAACATTTCTTCCTCTGAGCCCCTGAATTTCACTGCAATTTGGCAAATGTTATAGAGCATAAGTTAGCATTTCATGCTGATATGACATCAGAGTGGCAGTACTTAAAAAGCTTGTTTCAGACCACCTGTAATTCCACACTGAAGAGTGTGCTTATCATGCAAGTAAGTCCCACCAGTGAGATGCTAAAGTACATTTTGCTGCTCTGTGAAACAGTAATTGGCAGCAGGAACCCTCAGTGTATCAGTAGAACTGGTAAGCACCACTCAAGAGGAACAAGTGAAAAATACTGAAGGATAACTGTTGGTAAAAGAGGCAAGATGATTTTGAGCGTTCTTTGCAAAGTCATATTGTCACTGATTTTCACAGAAAGTAAATTTTAGAAGTTACACAGTATTTTTACAGATGAGTCGCTTAAGCAATGCATGCCAAGCTTACTCTCTGATTTCACTGATAGTGAAATTTAGCAGCTTACCTTTGTCATTGCTATCATGATTTGTTGCAAAATTCTGGGGATGATGGTACTTGTCAAAGTCTCAATAGCCAGCTGTTGCCAAATTTGTTTCCATTTGTCATCATATACTGTTATCATAGATCTAATTAGAATTGCATTACTCTAGTCCCTTGCTCTAGGAATATTGAAAATTAAAACAAAACAAAAAATGTGTATATACAGAAACTTCATGGAGTGGCTATTACCATCCCTCCCCTGAAAAATTCCAAAATGCCACTCTTCATTTTTCACTATATGAAGTTGTAGGAGGTTATTATATCCACTTTCAAAGTGTTTGTCAGAGGATGTGAGACATCTACTGCTGTTGAAATGCAAAATGGAAACTCCATGGGAACACAGAGTTAACCGTATATTCTCTGGAAAACCTGATCATCTCTTAAAATTAATAAACACAGTGTGTGTTATTGATAAGAAAAAAAAACTGTATTTCATTCCGCTAGTTTGTCTAGTTATGTCTGTAAATGTATGTTGTACTGGTTTGGATTGATGACAAGGAGGACACCTAAAACAGAATAAGAAATGCAGGAAATGATCTCTCTGGAGGCTGCTTCACTGCAGGTGACAATCTTGTCATAACCATTGCAGTTCAAGGCTGGAACATTTAACTCAGGCTTTGGCAGGTGAAATGCCTTTCAGTTCACCTTTATGCTTTTTAACGGGCTTTATCTTGAAATATACTCCTCCCTCACTAGAACACAGACAGGTGATAGCCTATTGTTAGTCTTTCTTCAATTACCTGACCATTCTGAGATAATCAGAACGTCTTTCTTTTTCTCATTTCCTTCTTTTTTTCTTTTAACTTTCCCACTTTCTTGGAGTGGCATGATGCTATCTTTACGTATTCAGTTAGTGATAGTGAAAGGAACAGCTCATAGATAAGCTATGTGCAACTGTACATAAGCAGCAATACATTTAAATTGCTGGGGAAAGGGTATTGAGTCAGCTGTGGGATAAGATTTATCATTCCTGCTGTGAAGCAGACACCAACTGTACAGGATTGAAGCAGACAGGTTAAGAGTCAAATTTCATTAAGCTATCTGCTAGAGGGGCGAAGCATGCAAGGCCAAAGAAGAGACAAATAAGATAGCTGATTTACAAGAAATTTGATTTTAAAGCATCTGTTGCAAGTATGGCTGCCAGATATGAAAGCTTAAAAGAATCATTTTGCTATTTATTTGTCTCTCTATCCTGATAGTTGGCCATCAACCTTTACAATAAAACTGAGTAAACTGTATTTTTGAGCTTTTAACTCCATTAGCACAGCTTGTAACGCACCAGATTGAACACAGGCCACCATTAGCAAGTATTTGCAGCCTGCTAGGTGCTTGAGAGACCTCCTACCATGTTCACCTCCAGGTGAGAGTCTTGCACTCTTAATATTCAGGTAAGACTAAGTTAACATGTGAATTATTGTTATGCACCTTCAAGTAACTTCCAAATTATGACAACCCTAAGGCGAACCATCATGGCTTAGTAGTTTGACTCTGGAAACTATATTCAAATCCCCACTCCACCATGGGAACCCACCGGGTCATTTTAGGAAAGTCATATTTTCTCAGCCTTAGAGGAAGGGAAAGGCAAACCTCCTCTGAACAAATCTTGTCAAGATAACCCTATGATAGTTTTACCTAAGGGTCACCATAAAGAAAGGTAATGAAACAACTTGAAGGCACACAACAACAAAAGGTAATTTGAGCCCTGGGTCTCAAAATAATGTTCAAACCATTACATCATGCTTGCTGACTTAAATTTGACTGGTCTTTGGTCATTTCCGTGCTACTGTTATAGTGCTATCATTCCACTTTCATCACCCTATGGAATTCTGAGGTTTGGAGAGCTCTCTGGCTAAGAATTCCAAATGCACCTCCCTAATCTGCAAACCCCAGGATTCCAAAGGATGTTCAAAGTGGAATAATAGCACTGTAACAGTGTAGTGTGGAAATGGCCTTAGTGAACCCTCTGTAAATAGGAGCCAAGCTGGATTTAACACCTTCTATGTAAACCTTACATTATGATGGGGCATTTGGAAGCAAACAAACTAAGACAGAAAAAAAACTTTCTTATAGTCTATCTTATAAGAAAGGATAGAAAGAAAGAAACTTTCTATAAGAAAGGATCCTATAAGCAAACAAACTTTCTTATAGTCTATCCTATAAAAATAGGATAGACTATAAACAGAATATAAAAGCATAAAATAGGATATAAATGCATAAAATAGTATAAAAATACATGAAGTAAATTAAAGTCAATAGACAATATGGATTATAAGGTGAAATACAAATAGGCATTCATTAATTCCATCTCATTAGAAAACAGAATTGGATTGATCTTAAAGTGCATTGCTAGTATCCTGCCATGGTTTTGATACATCTTTCTCTCTGATCTTAATAGCTGATGACAGAAATTTAGCAACTGATAGGGTTACGTTTGGACATATGTCCTCCAACAGGACTTTTATATAGAATTAGAGCAAATGATAATGCAAATGTCCCTGTGCCCCTACAGCACATTTTGCAGCTTTTTTTAATGAAACAAACCAGGAACCATTTGTAACCAGTGGCCTTCACTTTGCTCACCCTGGCTCTAAGGTGAGCTTGGAGGGACCTAAGATTTTTCCTAAGATTTTTTTCTGGATCCTGGTAGGATGAAATTAATCACTGAAATTAAATATATAACAAACAAATAATAATAATTCAATTAATAAATCAAACATTTTAGCTTCCACCCTTCTCAGATGATTTAAAAAAGTGAGCTTGTAGCCAAGGTGGTAGTTTAGAAGACTCCATTGTTAACATTCCTAAGTGCATGATGGATTGTTTTCCAGTCTGAAACCATTGGGTATTATAATCCTGAGTCTATGGATCCTGAAGTGCTCCCTTTTGTCTAAAACAGTGGTTCTCAACCTGTGGGTCCCCAGATGTTTGTGGACTTCAGCTCCCAGAAGCCCCAGACACTATGGTCAATACCCAGGGCTTCTGGGAGCTGAAGTCCATAAACATCTGGGGATCCACAGGTTGAGAACCACTGGTCTAAAATGCTTGAAAGAGATGACACCTCAGGTCCAAAAAGAGACAAATGAGAAAGTCTGTAATATTTGAGTTAAAATGTCTGTCCCCTGTTTGCTCTGGTTTCCTGCTCAAGACTTCAGACTTCCAGTTCTGAAGTGAGTATATAGGTTTGTAGTTGTTTTCCTCATGCATTGCAGATGGCACCTTGCATGTTTGTTTGTTTTTCAATCACATAAATAACTTTGCAGGACAGGCAGGTGAGGTTATCTTTAATATACTATGCCCTGTTAGTCACTATACTCCTAAAAGTTTTCTTAAGATGCATGCATCCAATGCAATGCTCAGAATCACAGGGTATGATCCAGTATGGCTGACTAGTGTTTCCAGGATGGCTTTTACCAGCAATCTCCTTAGATCTGGTGGTTGGCAAAAGGCTATAAAGGGAAGCTTGCTCGTAGCTGTAGTAAGCAGCTCACGATAACTATAACTGTTTTCCAACCTAGCACAGGTAGCTGTCTTGAAAGATATCCACCCTCAGTTCCCAGCTAGTGAGTATCAGGGAAACCACCAACACAACCCCAATCCACTGCGGAGACTTCATCATCATCATCATCATCATCTATATCCCATTCTTTTCTCTTTTTCTTTACTCTTTTACAAGACTCAATACAACTTGCATATAAACAGACCTCTGAATGTATTGCTTGGCTTCTAGGCCTTGGGGCAAAAAGTCAATGGCAAAGGGTTCTTTGCAGCAAAATGTAATCCTTTCTTCCCCCTTCCCTTACTAAACTGCCATTGTATCTGGGTTGTGAAGTTTTTACGTGATGTGTATGCCCCCGTCTTGAGGCTGTACATGGCTTGGCTCCCCAAAGGAAGCAAGACTTTCATGTCTTTGGAAATAGAGTTTGGGCATGTCCCCCTGTGCGTGCACACACACTTCAATTGTTTTTCTTCTCTTCTAGATTTGAAATCAAGATTGTCACCCCCTCCTTCTTCACCCAATTAGGTGGGAAACCTGGATTTCTCATCTGCCTCTGACATCTGCAGAAGCAAGGTGGGTTCCAAAGATCCTCAGTGGAAACCCAATGTTGTGATTTTGACCCTCCTTCCCCCATGGACAGTCCAGACTAAGTCTGCTGCTTTGCACTCTACTCAAGATGCCGGTGCCAGAACTGCTGGCAGTTAGGTCCCTCCAAGTTCACCTTAGAGCCAGGGTGAGCAAAGTGAAGGCCACTGGTTGCAAATGGTTCCCGGTTTGTTTCATTAAAAAAAGCTGCAAAATGTGCTGTAGGGGCACAGGGACATTTGCATTATCATTTGCTCTAATTCTATATAAAAGTCCTGTTGGAGGACATATGTCCAAACGTAACCCTATCAGTTGCTAAATTTCTGTCATCAGCTATTAAGATCAGAGAGAAAGATGTATCAAAACCATGGCAGGATACTAGCAATGCACTTTAAGATCAATCCAATTCTGTTTTCTAATGAGATGGAATTAATGAATGCCTATTTGTATTTTACCTTATAATCCATATTGTCTATTGACTTTAATTTACTTCATGTATTTTTATACTATTTTATGCATTTATATCCTATTTTATGCTTTCATATTCTGTTTATAGTCTATCTTATTTTTATATTTATATCCTCTTTATAGTAGGTGTATTTTCTCTATACTGTACCATTGGATGGTTCACTATGTTTGGTCTATGGACCTTAAAATAAAGTTTGACTTGATTTTGATTATCTTTTGCTCTAGGGTCAGTTTAAGTCCAGGAGAGGTCATTCCACTAACTTTCTGTTAAAAAAAAATCTCCTGGGACTAAAATCACACCCAGAAGTTCAAAGAACATGGACAGAATACCCACCGACACTGCAGAAGTGGTTTGGAGTGATATAAATTATTGTTATGAAGGAATCTGCAACCTGTCTCTTTGTCTGTTTGTGTTTCAGAAAGATGTTTATTCAAAGAGAGTCTTTATAAAATGTTACTTTTAAATATCGCATAGTGCCAATTCCATAGAATGTTTGTAGACATACAAAGTGGTAGTTGTATTACGTAAGCATGTTACAGTATTAAAAGCTTCATAGGAATTATTTCAAGTGCATGTTTTTCTTTATAAAGATTAAAATGCCATCCCCATATGACAATTTCTAAGCACTCCCAAAAGGAAGAAGAGAAAGAGAAGAACAACAAGAATAGAACAATTTTCATGATGAATTCCATCAGTCCATTCCCTCACATTTACATAATTTCCTATGGGATGGTTACAGTTGTTAACAATGAAAGCAGCAACAATAACAACAATAGATATTAAACTTAATAATTTTAACAGTGAGCTATTAACTTTACAAAAAAAAAAAAAAATCCAGTAATGAACTAGGAACCATACATTACCATCATTCCTTTGTCAGCACTTCGAAAGTAGGAATGGAAGCATCAGTCAGTCTCACTTTCTCCTACATTCTAATTTTTAAAAACTTAATTTTCCTTCTTTTCTGGATATGAAGAAATTTGTAAATTTTGGATAATTCTTCCAAAACAAAATTAATGTAAATTTTCTTTTATCTTCACAGGCTAAATGGAATAGCTGCAGCTATTTTCAGGTTGAAAAACATGGTGTTTATATTTGCCTTCTATATAGGTATAAGGAAGAGGAGTCTGTCAGAAAAGTGGCAGACCATAATCAGCATTCAGACAGTTTATGCAGGAATTCAAACTCAGGTTTTTTATAGTTAAAAAACTGTCATCTAGGATGATAAATCTGAATCTTATATTCATGTGTTTAAAATTTCAGATTCCTTGTTTCACAAATGTGAAGATAGTGGCAGGTTTTGGTGAGCGCTTATCAAAAGTTAAACTAAATTATATTGGCCAGATCTGAATCATTTATGTGTTGGTTTGTTGGTTTAGCATCTCATTTCTTCCACATTTCTCCAACAAGCACAGAGATTCAAGTTAGCTTTCAAAATGAAAGCAAATAAAGCAGATATGTATAATCACATGCTAAACATTATAACATTAAAAAAGCTATTTAAAACATCCAAGTTTTAAAAATAATAAAAAGTAGATAAAAAGATTTTAAAAATATCCACAATCTCTACGAATTTAAAAGTATCCATTATCATTGAAGAAGTTAAGGGCCAAAGTAACATCCATTGGGCCTGAGTCAACTAAATCATTCAAATCAGAACTGATCCAAGCCATGTGTAAATTGCTGAACAAATTGTTCACAGCAGGGTGTCCAAAGTTTGACCTCTGTTGGCTTAAGCAGGGACTGTTCTGAATTCCATTTGCTTCCTCAAATACTATATATCAGCCTCATTCACTTACATCAGAAGCAGTAAATATTAACAATACACTCTTTGCTGCATAACCAGCAGCCAGACTTCATCTGAACTCCTTACACAACCAGTTAGGGGACAAAAAAAAAGAGAGAAAGAAAAAGTTGCTGTGTTTAGGCAGACAAAAAGTTCAACTTGTTTTATCACTTTGACTAACAACAGTAGGCAAAGAGGTCAGATTTGAAAATACAGGGAAAGCATGAGTCAAATACAGTGACTGCATCTGCCAGAATCAGAATTATTCAAGCTTAATATGAGAATGAAGCCAACTCGTATTTTTCTATTTCCTTTAATATCCTCTGTGAGATATAGAGAACAATAATAAGGCAAAGATTATTAGCTGACAAGTTTCAGAGCATGCAGGGAACTTATGAAGTTCTAGAAGGTAAAATAAATAAATAGAATGACAGCAGAAGAATGCTTAACCAGGAGTGTGAAGATTTTGAGACAAACATGAATCTAATAAAAACAAAATGAAACTGAGCACATATTTTCTCTTATTTCATGACACATGTATTTGCAGTTCAGGACAGACAGACAAACCGACCTCAATAGACAAGTGTACATGGGTGGTAAGCTGCCTTCAACTTGTGCAGGCCTGCTCTAAGACAAATGTGGTGAGTACTTTTTATTTTTTAAAAATAACAAAATTCCGTGACAAAATAACCAAATTATGCACTAAGAAAAGTTCTATTCCATAGTCTGCATCAATAGTAACTGCATACTGAAAATTGTGCAGTTTCTCTTACTCCAAACAATTCACTTTCCACTTTGAAATATTATGCATTAGAGGTCACCTTGTAGTGCTGTTGAATAATGTGACCATTATTGTTATTATTATTATTATTTTCTATATTGTTAGATGTGTAGTGGCACATTCATGCAAGTAAACACTTGATGATGACTGAGGTGAAGGATAAGATGTCTCCTGCCCCCATGTAAAGAACTTGAGATGAAGAAATGGTGGAACAGAATTCTGAAAGAAGACATAGAGGTATAAAGCTGAATGATAGCAGGTGTAGACTGTTCCATCTACCCTTTACTTTCTGTTTGGAATTCTTTCCATGAACTGAGGAGATCTATGGCCAGATCCAATGGTGTATTTTCATAACTTTCTGCTACTAAATCAGGATTTTTTTTTTCTTCTCTCCCTCTCCCTGTAATCGTTTGTGATGTTGAAAACTTGGTGCAGAGGGTTTTCCAGACCAGCAAAACAGTTTACAGAGGTGTGGAGTACAGAGTACAGGAAGGAGGGAGGAATCACTACCACTAGATTTGACCAGAGAAAGAATCACAATTCAGTGGAAGTGTTATTAATAACAAGAGAAAAACAAATATAACTCCTTGATGTGACTGTCTATATGGCTCTATAAAAATATTCATTTCCATGTGGCTGCTGCCTTGCCCTGAGAGAAAGCACAGCTAACCTAGAAGTAAGGACCATAAATTATCTAGTGGCATGAAGAAATCCAGATTGGGTAATTCCCCTGGTCATCAGCAATGTCATCACTGATGAATCTTTTCCCAACATTAAGCCCTTCTTGGGTCCTTTCCACTATTGGTCTATCTAGCTCAGCATACTGTATAATTCAATAGGTCTTCTCCAGTGTCAGCGGCAGAGTTCTTTCACAGCTTAGTTGCCTGAGATCATTCAACTAGAGGTATAACAGATCCCACTTTAGCCTTCTGTGTTGAAAATATGTACATGAGATGTGCCTCCTCAGTAACATCAATAGAACATCATTTGTTAAATTCTACCACAGCTGAAATGAGTCACTCTCAGCCCTGCATAAGAAATCATCTTAGGCAACAAATCCTAGATGTTATGGAGCCTGCATTCCCCTTACCATTTCTTATGTTGGAAGACAGAGATATGTGTCCCAGGCAGTCAGGCCAATATTTCCTAGGTGCTGTCTCACACTACACAATCACAGCACTATGATTCCCCTTTACTGTCATGGCTGCATGCTATGGAATCCTAGATTCTTTAGTTTGGTAAGGCACTACAGCTATCTGGATGAGAATTATAAATACTCCTCCCTAAACTGCAGATCTCAGAATTTCACAGGATGTTGCCATGCCAGTAAAACTGAACTCATAATTCTAGAATAGTGTAGTGTGGAAGGGCTCCAAACTATACTTGCTTAGTTGTGGTGAAGAACATATTCCTATCACCAGAGATTAGGAAAGATCCAACAGCTACTCTAGTTGGCTTGTGACTCTATGTTGCATGATAGGATCAGCCTCTCAAGAAGCAAAATATCTTGGGTTCTGTCTCAAATTACACATTATAGCAGGTATGTGGCAGCCTTTGATTCTGCAAATTAAAAAAAAAATGGAAACAGTAGGTTTTTTATTTCTTGTTCTAAGATTCATAAGAATACTGAAATATTTCAATCTATAATAGGAACATGAACCATGCTGAAAGTTTCCTCTCACCTATGAGCAGCGCCTGTGTTTTTGAACAGGAACAAGGAAATTTATACCGTGAAATTTCATATGACAGCACACAGAGGGTACAGTGGACTCTCCTTACCTACAGTCTCTGGACATATGAGCCACTTGACATCTTATGTATAAAATGACAGCAATGCCCACACGGGCATGCTTAAGCATCCACATATACGTATACAGAGGGTGCATTATGTTCCTAAATGTTAGAGGGAAAGAGAGACAAGTAGTGCTGATGTTGTTTGCTACTATATCTTTGCAATAACCGTTCTCATTCCAGTGAAAAAGTGGGGTTATCTACAATTGGGTATTCATCATAGGAATTCTCTTGTTCATAATTTATAATGCATGTGACTAGCTACAAGCCTGGAGGCCTCTGGACATCCAAAGACTTTTTTTCCCTTTCTTCCCAAAAATCTAAACAGAAAATAAAGCATACATGCTATTTCAACTCATTACAGTTTAACTATCAAGCTAGTGACACTGATTGATTAATATTGATTTCTCAGGCACATATCAATGTCTGTGCCATTTCCTTTTATGTATCATGCCAAGTGGCTTAAAAATAAAATCAGTGAATTATGAATTTGGAGCTGCCACATATTTTGATATGTTGTTACCATTCTGACACTAGGATGTCATATTTCATAAATCGCAATTTGCATTTAAAAGAAATTTCTCAGCTTATGAAGAACTGAGATAGAGACCTTCAATATCTCTGCAGTGCCTGTCCTTTTGGAATCCACACATTTCCCCCTCTTAATTAATTATAGGGATTGTGTTGACACTTCATGTTTATGGATTTACGGCAGCTCTGACCAAGAGCAGCAGCTGTTTTGGAATTAGTAGTATGCGATAGAATAGTGCAGTCCGGTCATTAATGCTCAGTTAAAAGGCAACTAGGACTGAATCTGAGAGTTTCATTTGCCAATGATTTCCAGGTTTAAAGAAATGAACAAACTAATCAGTGTCTTGCTTTCCTATCAAGCCCTCATACATTAGCTTTCTTTAGCACTGCCAAAGAATATACCACTGTTGGAAACCTGATGTATCTCTGGAGTCTTAAAGAAATGCAAATCACTTTTTAAAAGTTTCTGTGTTTTTGGGAATAGCTGATAGGCTAGCTGACTGGTGGGTATATAAGATTTTTGTTTTGTCTCCAAAAATACTGGAGTTGGAGGTTGTTTTCCAAATACCTCTGGGCTTTTTAAATGGGGAAAAAAATAGGCACCTGCATTGAAATTGTATGGTAATGTACATACATTTAATCACTGGTTCAAAACTGTAAAGAGGGAGTGAAGGAAGGAGAGAGAAGGAGTGAGAGACTGGTCTTTTCCTTCAGAACCAGACTTGCAGAATTTAACTTGAAATGAGATAAAACATGCAGAACAGATTGTTGCTAAGTACACTTAATGTCTGTTCATAAGACATTTGCTAATCTTACCTTGGATACTTAATATCATGAATATTGCTGTTCAAGAAGTGTTACTGAAAAGCCCAAATTCCAGTTGCTTCTGTTCACAGTTCTTGACAGCCAATATCACATCAACATCTTAATTATGTTAAAGATAAAAAGTTATTACACTAATAAAAATAATAAAAAAGAGGTCTCTTGTTTCGTTAATAAAGTCGTAGAAAAGGCACTAGTCTTGAAAGGAATTGAATACAACCACTACCTAGGATTTATTCAGTCTGCTCAGACTTAACTTTTCTGAAAATGAAAGAGGAAAAAAGACCAGCTGCTTCCTCATCATTCTTGAAAACGTCAGGGAGATATAACAGGAGTCCAGCGTGACTCTTTTGATGGAACAGATCATATGAGACTCTTACTTAATATGCCATGTGTGAAATTTTAGCATAATGTACTTTGAATTTCTGCACCTCCTCTCACACTGAGGAGAAGGAAGGATGCTGTAGGTCAATCTCTTGAGAACTGGAGCTGCAATGGACCCAGGCCTTTGGGGTCCTGGAGAGTGGGCAAAAAAGTTCTGTCTCAGGAACCTAGATAGTCACTAAAATTTATGTCAATAAATCTGGGGAAGGGGGCTCAGTCATACCTCCTGCCCTCACTTATTACCAGATCTCAGCAAAACTGCTATCATGTGAAGAATAGCAGTATATAGCAGGGCATTTAGAACAGAAAATTATGAAAAAGAGTTGAGTCCTCTTTATTATGTCTCTATTCATATGCAAATACCTCTCTCTCCCTCTCTCTCTCTCTTTTTTAAATTGGGAGACTGCTATAACTAAGAATGTCAATTGTTCCCAGTCTTGATTTCATTGCTTTTCTCTGAATCCCACTTCATTTTAATCACATCTTTGTTTTTGTATTTAGTTGAAGGTTTTTACTTTTTTTGCTTTCTTTGGAAATTCATACAAACTTCTGTTAATGTACACACTTTCCTCTCCATTTTTCTTCTTGTACACACAATTATATTCATTTCCACCTGTGGATTAAAGCATACTTTTGTATATTTTTCAAAAATGCACACTTTGAACTGTCCACATTTATTCATATATAATTCCACATCAGAGGAGGGAGACAATCTGTGATTCAGTTTCTTCCTATCACAGGAAATGAAATATATATGCATTTTTTTTCTTTAAGAGTGTAGTCAACTACAACTTAATAAATTCTCTCTCACTCAACAAGGTTAATGTGACTTTCCCCCTCCCTAGTTACATGTACTATGATACAATGGCCATTTCCACAGAGGCTTAAAGAAACGGTGCAGAGCATCCTCCAGGGAGGACGTCTGCACCTGGGAGTGGACTGAGTCGGACCTACTTAGTGTAGTTCTGCACCTCAGCCCACTCCGGAATGATCTGAAGTGGTCGTCCAGTGTGCTTTTGAAAGACCGCTTGAAACAGGTCTTTCAAAAGCACAAAGCACGCCACTCCGTGCCTGTGCTCCGGTGCAGATTTGCAGACTCGCACCAGTGTGAGCCTGTGATCTGCTGGGGGTGGGCTTTAGGCTGGTGAGCTTCAGTGGTTGGTGGAGAGCCTTGACCAACTGGAAGCTACCATTTTCCTCCCCAGAGCAGTGCGGAGCGGCAGCCACACACTGCTCCGGACCAGCCTAGACCCAAGCATCGAGCCAAGAAGTCTTGTACCTGCACGGGTTGATTCCCTCGCCCTGTGTGGAAATGGCCAGTGTCTAGTTTAAGTCAGTAATGTTATATCTATTTCTGCACTTGGAAGAATTGGCATGAATCTCTAAAGATCTGTTTGCTTGTTCAGGACATGGCATATAGTGATATATATGAAGCTGGAGCTCTCTCATTTCCCAAATGTCTAGCCATTTACAACTAGATACCTGATTTCTTTGAAATTCCTGTCACCAACAATCTATCACCATGACTGTCTTTCCCCCACCCTGCCTCCCTTTCCCCCTAAAATGTACTTTATGGCAACTGTATACCCTCCAACGCTCTCAGTTTGGCAAGGGCAGTCCTGGTTAATCCTCTGTTATCCCACTTTCTCAGCTGCATTTAAAATGTCAGTGGTTCCTCTTTTCATCTCAATCTTTCCCCATTTGTTTCAGGTTACTTCAATAGCTGCAAATCAGGTTCAAAATGCAAAAAATAGCTCACCCAAAATTAACTTGAAGGGGAGAGAAGAGTGGGAAAGGTTTTGTTTTTCTCTGTAGGCTCAGGAAAAGGCAAAGTGCTATATCCTCTCCTAAATCTGACACAGAACAGCCTGTACTGTGTGATTCAAAATTGTTTCTTGGGGTAAGCAAAAGGAATAAATGTATCTTGTAAAAAGCAGGTGAAAGAGAGAGCCCTGCCAGTTACAAGAGACTTTCCCTAATAAGATAGCTTTTGAATTGCATCATCCTCAGAACTGTGCACCGGGAAGTTTCTTGTTCTCTTTTTCATACAGATACACAGATCCCACCAGCTTTCATTTCCCTAAAATAGGATCAAATATTAAAAAGAAATCTGTGATTTGAATGTTCTCCTCCTCCCTTCAATAATGATTTTTGTTTGCATTTTTGAAATGCAGAAGCCTTGTATTTCTAGGTTTAGTTTTGCTGGTTTTCTTTTCTCCACACCATTCCTTTCGATTTACTTATTCTCTTTGTGTTCAGGAGCTTCACAATGCCACAGAAAGAAAACATTGACTCATAAAGATCAGACATGAGAGAGATTTTTCCTGAACTATTTAGAGAGGATTCCCCACCTTCTGAGATAATGGTCACATTTCCATTAACAATTCAGTTGTACATATATCTAATTAGAGGCAAGCCCTAATGAGTTCTTCTGAGAGGTACCTGGGAGATAAATGTTTAAAGGACTGCAGTCTAAGATATTCTAAACAGCCATTGGAATATGTGGATTTTTTATCACAATTATATTTTGACAACTTTATCTTTCTTAACTAATTGCATTTTCTTCATCTCCCGGAGGTAAAATTAGTGCATATTATTTTCCCCACCCCATTTTTATTCCAACCACATGAGTGTTAGGTAATAGGGAAGCTGGAATTTAACAAGATCTATAATATACATCAGGCTGAGGAGGTCGGTATGAATATGGAGTTAATATAGTAAAGCTGAGAGAAAGTGTAATACATGTGATAACATATTTATTATAAAACATTCTGTGCACGCATGCACATACACAAAATATATCTTTTCCCCTTTCCTGTATTCTTAAACTTAGTTCATAGACTCCAGAATTTATTTGCTTAAAACAGTTTTCCGTGTTGCTCATTTATAACTTTGGCCCTCTTTTTGCTTAGCCACATGCTTTTGACACATTCTCATGTTGCTTGGTCACATGTGTTCTAGTTTTCATCTGTGAAATGTTGAAGGATATGCAACAGATATAACATGTGCTTATATCCTATGTAGTAATAAAAACATTGATTTCTGGTATTCTTTTTGAGAAAAATCTTACATAAACCTTCAGACATACATACAAGCAAACATGTCTGCACATTTACTTTTCATTCACTTTGAATTCATCTTCAGTTTTACTTAAAGGTGTTACATATAAATCCCTAAATAACTTGTGAATTTCTTATTTGAAGGACCATCTCCTACTCTTTGAAGTTACTCAGACAGTGATTCAGCATCTGAGGCTTTGTTTCATATTTTGACACTGCAGTGGACCCACACATTGCTCGCACTAGTGGGACACAAGAAAGGGATCTTCAAGCAGACATCATTTATCAGACAGACAAATGTAGGCAGAAGTTTGTTGTTGGTGTGTGTCTTCAAGTCATTTCTGACTCATAGTGACCCTAAGGTGAAACTATCATGGAGTTTTCCAGGGCTGAGAATATGAGATGTGCCCAAAAGTCATCCAGTGGGTTTATTGGCTGAGCAAGGAATTGAACCCTGCCCTCCAGGATCATAGTCCAGAGCTCAAACCACTGCACTATACTGGATCTTATAGGAGAAATACTTCTGCAAATATTAAGTTTCATAAATAACGTAAAAGTAATGATCACTCTCTTGAGTTCAGGCCAGTAATATTGGCAGACAGCACTATTCTTTTGAAATGGATGCTATGTAACTCCTGTGATTTGTTCTATAAGCTGTTCTATAAGGTTTTTTCTTCTTCTTATAAGTTGTTCCAGTTAACCTTTAAAAAAAAAGGTATGAGACCAATGAGGGATAATGGTAGAGATCAAGAGATCTTCCAAACTTCCTTATCTTTCCCAGAGAAAGGAGAGGTTGGAAAGTGAAATGTTCTGTAACAGCATCAGGAGTAAAGGAATTGCTGGTGCTTGGATATTGCTGGACTAAAAAGAAATTCATACAGATTCAATATAGGACTAAATTACTCCATTTTAAGTCAGTCCAGTCCAAATCAAACCTGAATAAACTTACTGATGATAGCAGTAATTTGTAGACACACAGTATGAATTTTAATTTCCCTTCACATCATCTCAAACACAGTCTTTTCAATGGATCATACATTCAGCATTACATGTTAAATAATTACTTAAGAAGAATCCAAGTGACATACATTATCCTTCTGAACCATCGCTATCCCTCTGGTGGAAAGTTTGGAAAAATGATGAGAAAGTTGGAGTGAAATGGTTTTCTCTCATCTTCCTTTTATGCTTTGAAGATGGTGTAAGTTTCAATAGACACTGTGAAATGAAAGAGGGAGTATATGCATCACAGGATATGGAACAATGCTATTTTCATTTGCTTTCTGATTGTTTCATTTATTTTTTTCTAGTTGAGAAACAATTGCACAGAGCCCTGAGACATAGTAAAACTATTATCCATCTGCTATGCTCAGAATATGGAATTGAGGAAAGCCAGTTTGCCACATCTTTTCAGAACTATGAAGACACAGAGCTGTACAATTTCATGGTAAGTTAATCTTTTAAGGGAATTCCTCGCTGTCCTAGATAGTATACACATCAGGAGAATCTTTATGCCCTGTTTTAGGTGCCTTTTTTCAAACCAGTGAATTGCAAAATCATAATGTACTTCAACAGGTAATATAATTAAAAAGTAGGTTATCATTTAGGCCACCTGTAAACCATTGCTTTGTATCTTTCAATACTAGTTTCTTCTTTCTAGATATTTCTGTGCATTTTGCATTGGGTACAGTAAAACTCGTCTTTGTACTGACAAGCTACTCTGGCTTCTGACTGAATTGGCTGGTAATTGTTTTTAATGATTTTAATTAGAAACATGAAATGGCAAGCAAACAACAATAAATGTGAATGGTAATAATTAGAATCCATTTCTGGAATTGAACACATTGATGCAATTTTGTAAAACCTTAATGAGTCACAACGTAATGAAACAATTTTTTTCTCTTTTATATCAGATGTCTGTCTTCATAGGTTCTAGCTTAGGGTTTCCTCATATATTAGTTGGTCTTGTGATTATCACCTGGAAAATTCTAATAAACACAACTGGCATAACTATCATGTTAGGTTTGTTTCAACACATTATGAATATGAACTGGTGCTTCAGTGGTGCAGTAGACATATAAATATCCAAGTTAGTATATACCACTAGTATCACACAAAGATTGCAGTAACTTCACATGCATCTAATCTGGTTGTGGTCATATGTGGTAATTTATCATATGGGTAAATTAGCCTGCATGACAAGGCAAACAGGGTTAGACAGCCTTAGATTCAAAGATTCTGCATAGGAAACAAAAGGTGATTTCACTTCTATGGGAAATAATTGTTTTTTCTATTTCTGGATGTCCTCCCAACAAAAATTGCTCTGGAATATTGAGGGATAAATCCCAACTGTCTTTGAGATGGAGGAAGGAGGGACAGCTGAGGGAGGCTAACTGTTATCCCCCGCAATAAATCATTGTACCTTTTTTTACACAGCAAGTTCTTCAGATCCAAAGCAATACCTAAAGCAAGATAAAATTGATCATGGTACTGTGTGTATAGAACAACAATGGACAGATACTGAAAATAATGCTTAACAAACAAAAGTCCTTAAGTATATTTCACTAAAATTTCATAGTCTCAGCCCAACATTGCATCCCCTGCATCACACTGATTTTCACATACTGTCAGACATATTAATTGTAAGTGGTAGTTGTTGCCCCATTTTGATCACTTAGAAAAACAGACTGAGTTCCCTCCTCTTATGTATGGCCTTAGCCATATTGGAAAAGGTAAGCAATATATTTGGTGCACCATTCTTGTTTGACATATTGTATTACATTTGGCTAGAAATAAAATGAGTCTCTACAAACAGTTTTTTTTTTCTTATATGCCACCACATCACTTCAATCTACCTTCATATTTCAGTGAGGTTCTCCAAACTCCACTATCTTTTATTCAATAGAGATCTAAGCCACGTGCAGCTAGATCTTCTTCATTGTAGGACCCTTTAAAGCCTTCAAGTAAGAAAGATTAGGGACCTTGTTTACCCTTTTCCCATCAGCATTGTTTCCTAGTTTTTATAATGGAGATTCATGATACAGCTCCTCAGTCTTATACAGCTGCAGTGTACCACTGCCCCTTTCCCCTTGAAGCTCATTTTAAGCTGTTGTTGTTATTGTTGTTGTTGTTGTTGTTTTGGACAAAGAACAGCTGGCCATCCTGTACCTCATCTTTGCTCTGAGACTGTCTGGGGAAAGAAGACACTTGGTGCTGGAAACATGGGCTGCACTGTGTTTAGCAGCAAGCCTAGACAATCTGTGGGAAGGACAGTGGGAAATAAGGAAGTGAAATGGGGCAGAAAGTGGTATAGATGTTACTCTATAGGAGAAGGAAAAGAGGATTATATTGAACTGAGAATTTAAAAAAAAGTTAGAGGTCTATGTCATATGAATCACTATTTTTGGTATGGCTTATGTGTTTTCAATTGTCAGATTGGACTGTGGACGACTGTCTGGACTGGACAGAAGATAATCCAGATGAGAAGTAATCAGTATCAGAGCGCAACCCAAAACTCAGTCCCAGGAAACAAAGCCAGAAATGAACCCCAGTTCATGTTGTATGAAAAAAGACCCACTGAAGAAAGCAAGGTCTTATATTTCTTCTTGCCCAAGAAAAGTCAGCAGTCAGCCTGGGCATAATAAATCAAGAAGTTTCTTCACTTAGAAGCAGTAGTAACATGATTTACCGTGTGAGATAGTAATCAACAGTTTATGACAACTTCATAAGTCCTGGTGTATGTGTGTGTGTGTGTGAAATGTGAGGTGTGTGGGGTTGATATTCCTATTACCTGGGAGAAAACAAATTAATTTAAAAGTAACTGATTGCTTGAAAGAAAGGTGCTGGGAGAACTTGTGGTTCCTCATGAGCAAAAAGACCTGCATGACTGGACAGTTGGAAAGTCCTGCTCACCCTTTCACAATTGCTCTCCTTTTTCTTAGAAAGAGTCCTATGAGCTTGATCAACACATTCTCCATGTTCCCCTTTGTCCAGGAAGTGAAAATCAACCAGATCACTTATTTTGGTCTGGGAAAATGTCATGTGGTATCTCTCCTCCCTCACCTTTGACCCTTTTTACACCTTACCTTCATCGTGGCAGTGGGGGGCGGCGCTCAAGCAAGCAGCCATTTGTGCGAGCTGCTCACGGCGGGCCTTCTGCCTCCCACAACTGTTTGCCGGTCATGTGAATGCCCCACCCCTTCCTTCTGCAGTGCAGTCTGGGAGCTGTAGGCTGCACTGGGGGACGAAGTGCAACCGGCCCGGTTCGTTCGACGAACCACACGCAGGTAAGTGTGTGAGGGCTCCGGAAGCATTGCGCAACCACATAGTATTTTTAGCTTAGAGCGAAAAATAAGAAAATGTGCGCGCGTCCAGCTTTAGGCTCGTGAGCGTCACGTGAATGGGAGCTCAAGGGGCCCTCGCACTACAGAAACTGTGTGCAAAAAGGGCCTTTATCAGGAACTTGAAGCCGTTGGCATGACCAGATCTGAATGCCTTTGCTTTGATAGAGGTAAGAGAAAGAGAAAAAATGTTTGAGATCTAAATCTGCATCTGAGAAAACAAATGAGATTATTGAAGAACAAATTATAGAAGCACTGGCTGACTACTTGGATATGGATAGTGGAGAGACAGAGAACCAGAGTAACAGAATTTACTGAATTTCTTCAAGAATTTCTAGGCAGAGGAATCTATCTGAATATTGCATATTCCTGAGAAAACAGATCAAGGCTCAAGGAGTACAGTGCCACTTTAAGAAAAGAATTATGATACATAAAATTGAGATTATTATTTTTAAAGAGATTCCTACAAGTATTCTAAAGTAGTGAGAATGTAATTTCTTAATAGAGAAATTGAAGAAGAAAAGGATTTCAATCAGATGTGAACTATTGGAAGGAGTCTCACTTCAATTTAAACAACAACGTTTTGTAGTGAATTCAGCATAGAGGACTAAAGATTCTATGCAGTAGTTCAAAAAATATTTTTTAAAAAAAACAACAACAAGTGATATGGACAAAGGAATGGAAGATGATGAGAATGCAAAAGCCGTGATAAAGAAGGTAGGGAAAAGGAGAAGGGTTTGGAGGATGAAAAGAGAGAGATGTACTGTGGCCATGGACCATACTAAACTTAATGATTAGAATGGATTTGAAGTGTGTAATTTTGAATATTAAAGGTCTGAATATTCCTTCCAATATATCAAAAATATTAAATTATTTGAAAAAAATGAATTATGATATAGTCTGTTTGGAGGGAACACATACTAGAAAGAGTAAATCTAAATATTTGCAATGTTTAAGAACCGGCAAAGATTCATCTCAGCTTCAATGAAAAACTGGGATTGTTATACATTATTATATATTAATCTTAATTTACAACTGGAACTGAAGTTGGATGATCAAGAGGGCAAATAGATCAGAGTCCAAATTTAGAACACTGTAAGTACAATTCTTACTGTAGGATTTTATGCCCCAGTGGGAGAAAAAAAGGCAAGTTTTTCATCAGCAGTTATTAGAGAAATTATTGGACCACCCCTCCAAGAATTTAATATTGTGGGGAAATAGGAATGGAGTTAGATAAAAGCCATGATGATATTAATCTGAAAGGAAGAAGATTTAACTGAAACAAACAAACAAAATTTATAGACCTATTGAAATTTTTGAATAATGATGATTAAATTTTTACACCATTTTTGTAAATCGTGTAAAAATGGTGGAGAGATTAAATCAAGTGTTGCAAGATTATCCATAGAAATCATGTGGGTTTTCTACCCAAAAGACAATTATGGAATAATATAAGACGGGCTTTGGATTGTTTAGAATATCTAGAGCACCATAATGAAAACGGGCTGTGCTTGTAATTTTAGAAGCAGAAAAAAGACTTTTATAATTTGAATTGGGATTGCTTGGTGTGTTGGAGAAGATGTGCTTTGGCAATAATTTTACTGCCTGAATAAAAGTGATTTATAGGGAACAAACTGCACATATTTTGATTAATGGAGAATCAAGCAAGCCTTGCAAGCTTCAAAAGGCCGCTCAACAAGGATGCTCTCTTTCTCTCTTGCTTTTCATATTGATTCTGAAAGTTTTGTGTAGAGGAATAAGTAATGATGAATTAAAGGAATAAGAGTTTAAAGGAAGAATATATATATAAAAAACCTGTACTGATGTCTTGGTGATATTTTTAGAAAATCTTATTGAATGTATATAAATCTTGCTGGATAGAATAGAAGAACTTGGGAAACTGGCTAGGCTTAAGGTAAGTAGCCAAAAGAAAATGATATTGACGAAAAAAATTATGATGAAGGTAGAACAGGACAATTTGAAGATCTAATTTTAAAATGAAAAAAGTGAAATATCTGGGCATTATTTTTACAACCAGTAATTTTGTTTTATTGAAGAATAACTATATTAAAACATGGAATGATATTATGAAAGATTCACAAAGGTGTGAAAAGAGTAATTGATCATTAGTGGGTAGAATTTCAGGGATAAAAATGAATGTCTTGCCTAGAATGAGGTATTTTACTTCAAACAATCCTGATTTTGATAAAAGGTCAGTATGATTTAATAAAGTTTGTTTGGCAAGGAAAAAAGCCTAGAATTAACTATAAAAAAATGCAATACACTAAACAGAGAGGAGATCTGGAGTAACCAGATTTGAAGTTATGTTTTGCTGCATGTGTTTTGATGTTGATTCAAGATGGGATAATGTTAGTAAGCAAGGAAGTATTGGAGTGAGAGGGACATGAATTATGATTTGGTTGGCACTGATATCTTTATTATTAAAAAAGGTAAAGTGACTGCTGCTTTTAATAATCCTTATGTGAGAATAACCTTGCCGAAAATATAGAACATAAGCAAAACAAGGCTTTGCCCAAAAATGCCACTCTGGGTATGATCACTGGAAGCTTTTTATGGAAAAGACATGATGGCCAAGGAAAAGTGGCTGACTTATTATGATTTTTTGGAAATCAGACCTGAACCACATCTGGGTGCTCCCTGATTTTGCTCCACCTTCAAGCCAAAGAGGTCAAGTAATGTGGCTCTGATTTAACCCAATTTTCTGTGTCTTGTCTCATTATTTCATGGTTGATCACCAAAAGATTGTACGGTAGAATTAGTTCAAAATGTGGGACATAATATCATGTTGAAGCAATGGGGAAAATGTGGTCAGAAGGATTAAAATTTAATTTGTTCTAAGATGTTAAAGAAAAATTTTTATAACATATTTTGTAGATGCCAGAGAGACTGGCCAAAATGCACAAACATTCACCAAATAAATGTCAGAAATGTGAACATGTGAAAACTTTTTGACAAATGTGGTGGACATTTAGTAAGGCCAAAAAAACAAAAACAAAAAACCAGGAATCAAATACATTTTATGGTGAAAAAGATTTTGAAAATAAATTTTCAGAAGGAACCAGATCTTAATTGTCTGAATCTAATGGAAGATTCACTGGAAAAGTAGCATGGTAGAATTTTATGATACATAGTGAAAGCAGCAAGATCATTATATGCTCAGAATTGGAAGAACAAAGATATCCCAACCAAGGAAGATTGGTTGATTAAATTGATGGACTTACTAGAAATGGGAAAATTCACTCTTTTTATTTAGGAAAGAACAACAAAGACATTCCGGAAAGATTCAGATCTGTTCACACGCTTTTTGCATGGTGAAGACATTGCAAACTTAGCAAAGGAGGCAATGTTCTTTATAATATTCAAGTATCAGAGGTTGTTCAGCTAATTTTGACTTACAGTTTAAGTTAAGGGAATTGGAAATCAATTTTCTATTACTAAGTGTGTAGGTTATTGGGGGGTGGTTTGGGTTAGCGGGGGTTGCATTTGTACGTAGGAATCTAGTTAAGTGTTGTTGTCAATTAATGTTTTGTTGTTTTTTGGTATCTTAAAAAAAACAACAGAAGCCATTGGAGGGAATTAATTGGCTTGCCTTCTGTTGATACAAAAATTATTTTTATTTTGAGCTTCAAAAGAAATTCTTTGGCATGTTATATGTCTTTTAACCTGAACAGTAAGTCTTCTGAAAAAGGTATCAACTTTGGGTTGAATATTGAAAGAATAGTGAGCTCCTTTCTAAAGTATTGTAACTATTACTGTTATCACCGTGAACTGGCCTGGCTTCGGTAGACATTAGATATGATTTTGATATTGCAATTCAGTCTTATTTTGCCACCCTCAGCCAAGTAGTTTGAGGGCTCCGAACAAAAACGAAGCTAGACATGGCTATTAAATGCTGAATCATTTCTGTTTACATCTAAGCAAGCCAGACACAGCCAGATCTTGCTTTAGGAGACCTCCCAAAACAAACACTTCATTAAGGATGCTTGCTAATGCAAAGAGCCCCCTACCCCAAGCAGGTACCCTGGCGAGCTGGACACTCCACCGACCAGGCAAGCTGCATCTGCATACTGGTCGTTCCTTCGTCAATTTGAACTTAACTCAATCATGTTAAATTCTTACCTTTTGGAGACATTGTCTCATGCCCAAACCTCATTGTTCTCTCCCAAGTACAGACTAGCCCACTGTCATATTTTCCCCATAAAAACCCCAAGCTCCGAGAGCTTCCTCGGACCTCTCAGACTGCTCGGATTGTTCCAGACTTCCATCCAGCCTTGCTGCCGCTCCATTGAGTGAACTCCCCTCAGCTACTACGCTGAGTTTCCTCACTACCATCTCCAGCTTCTTCAGGACTATGAGAAAGGTGTCGTATCTCCCATTTTCCCCAAAAACTCTCATTTCTTATTTCTTAGTTAGCTGTGTGGTTGTCTTGTCTTAAGTGTTTGTCTGTCTTTAATAAAACATCATTTTTGCTATTTTAAAACTATCTGATTGCTTGACTGACCTGACCCTGTATACATAGGGTTACAAGATCCTTGCGAAGTTACCCTGCCTCTCATTAGCTTAGGTGAGTGCTCCAGTTAATTTCCCCATCTTTTGTTGTTGTTGTTTGGTTATTGGGGAGCCCCTCCCGGGACCCCCAGCACACAGGGTAACATTACCATTGCTGAGATTCACTCTCCCTTCCTTCTAGCACAGCCTTGTTTAAATGATTATCTTAAAATATGGTCTTAAAGTGTATATGTTTTTCTACAGCCTTTAGCTGGAATTGGTTAGGCACTTAGACACAATATTATGTGGACACATTCTGGGAGACTTCTGAAGATCAACTCTATCAATTGTATTGAAAACAGAGTGGGGAAAAAGGAATGCTGTACACAAGACAGATTAACTTTTTTTTTTAAAGGAATCTTTGTTTATCCTGAGGCAAATAGACCTGAAAGTTTCCTCCCAGGCAAATGAACTGATCAGAACTTAGTTATCACCCAAACTTTCTCGTTTTCAGAATGTTCACTGTACTTCTCATATTCAAAAAGAAATATCAAAATGCATTTTAAAATCTATTCAGAAATACGTATTTTGTGATTAAGTGCACTTTAAAATGTACATTTTTATGTGGGTTGTTTCAAAAGTGCACATGAATGGAAAAGCAGGAGAGAAGAGAAATAGGAGTGAACAAATGTATGGTTGACATTGACTGGAAACATACAAATCTGTTTGTCCTAAAGGCAAAGAGAAGCCAGACTATACATTTACAACTTCAGAAATAAGCACTCACTGTGCCTGTATGTACTATTTTCTGTTTATCTGTTCAACTAAGCTTGTTTTCTCCCCCACAGATCTGAAACCATTGGTGATCTCGTTAATCAGTGCCTTCCTGATGATTTCTAATTACTAATTATAAACAGCTATGTGCAATTAACTCTCCTTGTACCCCCCAGGTGATTATTAATTTGCTGCATCTCACCAAGTGAACGCTTATAAGCATATTGGTTTTGATTCCATATCCCATTATAGGTGGATAATTTCTCTCTTGTTTGGTGTAGTAGGTAGCTAGTGGGAAGGAGGAGTGATCTATACATGGAATTCTGATTAAAACATTTAAATCATTTCTGCTCCACCACACTCTATAACCAGTTTCAAACCATAGTGGCTGCCTTGGTTATATTCCCAGCAGGTTATTAACAATTAATTAGCAATGCTATTTCAATGCTATCTTCTCTGCAGTACTAGACTAATTGCATGGCAATAGAATGTCTCTACACCTTGCAAACAAACAGCAAGCCCTATTTGCGTGTAGCAAGAAATTTGACTGTTTATTTACATTTGTTTTTTTTTTTTTTTTTTGTAATTCCTGCTTATTGAGGGAATTAGGGAAAGAGGGAGCTATTTCATGTTGCATATTTCCCCAATTGAAAGAAAATTTAAGTGGAACTTTAGACGGTTGATCTCTTTGTTAGTGATACAGGAAATTGTTAGTGCTTTTCTAATATTAGTTTCTTCAGAAGTGTATAAGGGGAACTAATAGAAAACAACTAAGAATACAAGTAGGAACTACTAGTTCTGAAACAGTACCAGTACACTGATGTATTTAAAACAAACAAACAAAAACATCTAATTCTTAGTGCTATTAATTAGTCTGAGTAAAAACACTGACTTTTCTCTATCTGTTTATTTCAGATATCTTTTTCTGAATTTTTTTTTCCATTTCCAATACAGACAGGCCTGACTGACATTTCTTATGAAGACTGCCACATGGCTCTCCATTGAGTTTCACATTTCTCAATATGCCAAAATGAAGCTCCAAATACTGACTCTGGGGAAAAAAATCATTTAATCTTAACGTATATGATTAATTTGGGATAAGAGAGCCAATGTGGTGTACTGGCTTGAGTGTTGAGTGTTTTTTTTAATGTGTTTCAAAAGCTTCTTTTTTGAAAGAGAACATGTTCCATCCACATATATATAAATGTGAATTCATGGAAAGTCTTTCAGAGGAATAACCTTGATAGCTTGCTGTAGCCAAAGACTTGGACACTTTAAAGCTTATTTATAAACAGTATTTATATTTTTTAGCACTAGATAATATCCTTAGTTATCACAAATGTGTGCAGTTGTAAACAATTAATAGATGGCAAACCTTGGAACCAAATGACCATGAGATTGAAAGGTTCTGCTCCATTATCATACTGCTCAAATATACAAAAGTAACAGTTAATGCCCAATCAAGTTTCATAACCCTAAAAGATCTCTGCTCCCAAGAAACTGTCAAAATTCATTTTGACATTGGCAAAGACAGCTGAGGAAGGAGAAGAAAGCAGATTTGGGGGCTATATGCAAACTTTAAAATAAAGCCGTAATTTGACTTTTATTCAATGGCAGGGAAAACACTAATTGATTGAGCATTCACATTGGCAGAAACTCATCCTCTCTACTCCAAAATAGATATGTTTCTGAAGTGATAAATAGAGCTAAGAAAAAAGGAAAGAAAAGTTGGTTCTTGTTTGGTACCAGCAAATGAATATAGCTTTCAAATGCTTGAAGCAGACACCTTACAGACCACAGCTGGCAAGGATTAGGGCTTATTTGGAACCATCCAGTGTGAAACTGCTTTTGCAGTAATAGGTCATTATATCTATTTTTGAGATACTTCAAAGTTATAAGATAAATGAAGGAAGTAGTCCTTGTGTATAATGAGTGCTTCTCTTTGAATGAATTTCCCATCTTGTTTGCCTCAGGGAAAATGATTATGTCATCTAGCAAAGCCATCCTCAAAGCACGGCTCCAAAGCAAAGTCATTGAATAAGTCTTGAAGAACTGCACTATACACAGAGAGAATTCCAATATGGTTTGGATTGACATCAGCCTTATATGTATATTTCTGGGAAGAATATTATTCAGGGAAGCTATTTCTGAAATCAATTAATGGAAAGTGGGATGGGGGAAGATACATTTAAGGCATATGCATCAACAAAATTTAGCATGGATTCCAAAATGCTGGTTTGGAAAATAACCAGATTTGACAGAAACTGATTTGGAGCTCTCCCAGTTTTAACTTGGATTTCAGTTTCAGTCAAACGTTTCTGTCTATCTCTGAAAGTAAACAAGCATTTTATAACTTTTTTTCCGCCAGCGTTTGTCAGAGCTGGATGTGGTTAGCAGGCATAGTGACAGTCTAGGAGGAGAGCAAACATTACAAAATGTAAACATACAGGTTCAGAGAGCAGATCTGATATATGATATAGCTATAGCTCTATTTGTGTGTGTGTGTGTGTGTGTGTGTGTGTGTGTGTGGGCCAGTATTCTGAATCAGCTACTTAATCAAATATACTAGTCTACTGTCCTAGCCTGGCCCTCCACATACCAGACAGAAATGTCATTCACTCATGTTCTGATCACCCACAGAATGGATTTCCTTCTGCCCATACAGCTGATGCCCAGTAAAATATGTTGGGAGAGAGTTGTGATCATAGTAATAGTGTTACAATCATGACTAAATATTTGTGAATACAGAAGAGTTACCTAAATAGTACTGATATCTGAGTGCATAATGCTCTTGAAAAGATGTAGTTGTTTCCTGGAGTTCTCATCTCAAAATTCAGAAATATGAGAAAGGAAACAAAACTAGCAGCCTGTGGAAAGTCATTAAAAAAAATGAAAACCTTTCAAGATCGATGATATAAATACTCAGTAGTAAAAAAATCTATGCCATATATATAGGGAAACAACAGGAGGCACAGGCTCATGAATAATAGTAATAAAAAAAACACATAGACCACAAAAATATTTTTAAAAAAGGATTTTAGCAAAATACTGAAATATTTTGAGAAAAGAAACAGAATATTGTATCAGCTTGCCTGTATTTTGAACCAGCTAGCCTATAAACATTTGGTGAAAAGATATGCATCTTTTCCTTAGATACAGTCCATCTCTGGACTTTCTCCAGATATGCCAGCCTGTTCTGCTTTCTTATCTTTCTTTCTGATTCTTATCTGTTGTTGTTGTCTACCTTCACATCATTTCTGACTTATGGTGACCCTAAATTGAACCTATCACAGGGTTTTCTAGGGATGAGTGTGTGATATACCCAAGGTCAACCAGCAGGGAATAGAATCCTGGCCTCCAGTGTTGTAGTCCAATGCTCAAATCTAGCTTCCCCTGTTCCTGTTTTTCAGCTTCCTTATCCATTGTCCTCCTATCTGCTTCATTCCTTGTCCTGGCTGCCCTCACTAAGTATCAACACAGTGGGTTGAGAAATTCATCCTGTCAGTATCTGAGAGATTAGTTCATCATGAGAGCTAAGCAAAATGATCAATTGCATCAGATACTTTTCCTGTGCATATCATGAAGAATAATCCTGAATATTTATAGCCATTTCTAAAATTGGGTTATTTTTCAACACATTAAAAAAGTACACTCTTATTTAAGCATGCTTGTAAGCTCTTTAGAAATAAATGCTACCAAAATCTGAATTAAGATGGTTAAAACGTTGCTAATTGGGGATCTATTGCAATATTGTCATGTCTCAGCCCCAGGATTCAGGTGCAAACACAGACAGCATCCTTCCTAACAACCACAAAATGTAGACATGGACAGGGCAATATTTGCTGCAGCCCAGCGAAGATAAGAAAGGAAAAACCCACAAGACTCAGAACACTTATAGAGACTCATTAATCTGACAAACTGCTAGAGGAGGCTGCTGGCAAATAAATACCAGAGGTGGAGTGGGGAGAACTCTGTTGCAGATAACTGCCATTTCCAGTGGAAGTAACACATTCTTCTTTTGATCCTCGGCTCATGCTCCTGAATAACCTTGACCCTCACTTTGTATGCTGACTATGCTGCTAGATGCTCCCTTGAACTGACACTGACACTCTGAATTTATTGTTGACCTGGGCTGCTGAAACAAGAACGGTAACTGACTGATAAGATTTTGTAAACCTTGACTGCAGCTGCTGCTATTGACTCTATTAGGACTTTAAACATTGGTTGGTTTTCTAAACAGGATAAATATTGGATTAATTTTTTTTCCTCAAGTGTAAGAAAATTTGCATTTATGTAGTAGGAAGGAAGATCTGAAGAATGTTTCAGTGACCTCTTCTTTAATGTATTGAAGTTCATTCTGGCATCATGGTTGTTGATCCTCTAGATGTTACAAAAGAATGGCTTTTCAGACTATTCTGTTTCTTCTTACAGCTCAGTTAGTTATCTGGAATACTGTTGCCAAAAGCAAGCAAGCAAACACACACACACACACACACACACACACACACACACACACACACAAGACCTTTCACATGCAGAAAGGAATAAAGGTATTTATCAAGCATAGAAAACAGCTGCAAACTATCTTCCGTATTTGCTGGACATATAATTTGAAATCACATAACTCATTGGGCTCAGTTTTGATTGCTGGACTAAGAACAGAATGAAGTATTTCAAAGCAAAGGAACATTGAAGAAGAAGGAAGAGGAGGAGGAAGAAGATCATGTGATAATGTTGCAGGAGCCCAGAGAACACAGAGACCACAGGGCAAGAAAAAGAGTAATTTATTACGCCCAGGCTTTTGGCTGGATGTTTCCAAAAGACCCAAAGCCCTGAATTCAAGTTTCACAGCTCTTTTATAGACAAAGTTCACAGCATACACAAAGATCACAGGCAAAGATCACAGGCATATCTCGGTCCGCCCCTCCGGAGTCACAAATATGACATGCTGTTACTAGCTAATTACCCCCGCACTCAGACCCCGGAAAGTGCTTATCTACAATCTGCAATTACCGCAGCCAGTCAATAAACGACACCCTGGCTACGTGATCAACATCCTAGCTACGTGATACATTGGCTCTCGTGACCTTTTTACCCTTCTTAAATCTTTCTCCATTCCTCTGACCTAAGCCCCCAGCTTCTACTTTATTTCTACTTTATTATTTCTAATCCATACCTATATCAATAAGACTCTTGAAGAACATGTGGAAAGACCAGAAAAAAATAAATCCTATATATTTTGGATAATATACATGTTGAGAACTGTACAATATAGTAGCCCACCAAAAAATTTCCCGAAAGCATAGTCAATTGTCAATAGGCTTATAGGAGCAAAATAAGAACAAGGTAAGAATCAAGTTTTTTAGTACATATTTGGTAGCTGAAAAGCATTGTTTTATTTAAAAATGAAAACAATGTCAAGGTGCTGTTTAAAATGAAATTAATATGTATTTCACATGTTTCTGGGCAATTTTCCTTTAAAAAGCTGAGTTTAAAAACTTTTTTTTCCAAGGCAGACTTTTTTAAAAAAGTAATGATAAAATGTTCAGTCACTTAACAGCTTTATGATTCTTTTGAAATATAGTCTTCCAAAAATGGAAACATCTTCCCATCACTTTCTTTAGGATGAAAGTTTGCTATTAAAAGTTTGGCTTTTTAATTCTAATTAATATTAAAATATGTCATAGATTTGCAGGTTGGCAGGCATCCTGGTACTCATCAAAATAGAATTTAACAGATCTTTTTCACAGGGAGGCTAAGTGAGAAGTAACAGGCTGCTGCACTAAAATGAAAATAAAAGTAAAAGTAAAAAATATACTTACTTACTTCCCATCCAGGCCCTTAAGACCTTCTATCTCCTATATTTAATTTAAGAGCACAGGATTATACATTCATGAGGTTTACCTCACTTTCCATTTCTACTATGCCTTTTCTTCTCTTAGCAACTGTGCTCCCATTAAAGTAGGAAATGATTTAGCAGAACTTCACTGAATAAAGCTTCAGACATAAGTGAACTAATAAGCCAAATGCCCCTTAAGCTAAATAAGCTAAATCTTCCTTTATAGGCTCATTCACTTAGGTTCTATGATTACTGTGTTCTAAGCTCTCAAGCACTGCAAATGTGAACATTTTCCCATAAAGTGTCAATTCTCTCTGTGCCCACGAAGAAATCAATTAATCTTTCAGAAGGGTGTTTTCTTGCACCAGCTGCTTACAAGACCTCTGAAGCAATGAGCTACAAATAACTGATAGTACATGTAGACTATAGTCTCATTCTTGATTTATCCACTGTGATGCCATTGATGAGCTCTGCAAGCTCAATTTGTCTGCCCTGGATTTACAGCCAAGCCCTTAGTATGCTTACCTGGATCTGCATTGTGTAAGGCACTGTAGGAGAGGATAACTATTCAGTGATCTCCAGGTCAGAGACCAGTATTACAGGTGGCTGATTCCTTGCAACAGGTCACATCACATGACAGAAGTGGAAGAGAAATCTATTTACGCTTGATCTCCCCTGTACATACTCCTTTTGGATCTTTCAGTGCTCTACAGGACTGATGTTGTTAATTTGTCAGAGGACAGGAAAAGGTTGTTCTTGGAGAACTTACAAGAGGAAATGAAAGCTATTTTAGTCAGCCTGGTAGAGGAAAGAGATTAAAGTAGATGCTTGCTCCTTGTCTGTGGCAAGTAGTGAGAGGAGAATATGAGATGCTAGTGACCACATTTTGGAACCCTTTTGTGTAAGGTAGAATAGGACTCTGGAATCCTGTCTTGAGAGTCCTGCATCCCAGGGAGTGGTGAAGGAAACTATCCTTGATCCTATCCTGGGATTTAGACTCTCCCTACTTGGGTGGGAGCCCCTGGGTTACCTTCCCATATCCCAGTCCGTGGAGCAGCCAAAATAATTTGGATTGCTCTTGAGACTGAGGTGTTTTACCCAAGGGAAGGCTAAGGAGTTAGTGATACGATGACACCTAGCCTCAGCAGGACTTGCATAAGGTTGTATACTCACATTGCTCCTTTTCCAAGTTACTAACACAACTTAAACGGGACAAATAAAGTAGCCTTTATTTAACACAACCTTCTGTGTCTGGTCTTGTTATTTCATAGTTGACCATCAATGGGTCTTAACCATTCTTTTTTCCCCATCGTTTTTTTTAAATGTTGCCAACATTATTTTTTAGACTATTTTTTAAGTAGTTCCTACAAACATCTGCTGTTCTTAGGATTTTTGACTTGAGCTCACTTAAGCTAGTTCAGTTTTTTCATGTATTTGTTCAGCAAGCACTTGATTAGTTCTTCCTTTATACTTATAACCAGAACCTATGTAGTGCTCAAGTTACAGAAGGAATGCAGTGAAATCTGAATGGCATGCTGGCAGAAAGAGACTTATAAATATATGCTGTGTTTCTATGCTTTGATGAAACTCTGCTTTAACACTGACTGCCATTCTGAGGTCTTCTAGCTACAGGACCTACCAAGGAGTTATAATTTTGGATTTAAATATATGACAATTGTCCACTGTGAATATGCAGCCTTGAAAAGATAGCATTACCAATACAGGAAACAAACAAACAAACAAAACCAATCAAGATAGGTATAGCAAGTGTAGCGTCTCTTTCTATGTAGGGAAGACAGCTTATTTTGGAGTAAATGTAGTACTAATAAATATATATGTCATGTCAGCATGGAAGGCAAGATTGATCTTAAGCTAATATTTGCCCACTATGCCAAAGCAGGTCAGCAAGCTCCATAATGGTTCCATTCATATTGACATACAGGCCATTTCCGCATTACACTGTTATAGTGCTATTAATCCACTTTCAACATCCTATGGAATCTTGAGGTTTGCAGTTTAGGGAGGAATCTTTAGAATTCTCAGCCAGAGAGCTCTTTGTCCTTAGTAAACTACAAACAAAATTCCACAGGATGTTGAAAGTGGAATAATAGCATCATTGCAGTGTAGTGCAGAAATGGCCATTGAATCCATTCATTGTATTTCCTTCTTTGCAGAGCTGCTACTCAAAGAATTGAAAAACTTCCCCCAACATTCTCACCTAACTAGAGTGGAAATCTAGAAGCAAAAAGTGCAAAATCAGAAAGGAGGTCTAGCAGGCAACACAGGCATCATGGCTTCCTTTATTATAACCACCTTTTTCCAGGAACAGGAAAATATCCACAGAGAAATCCATTAAAGCTATCAAGTGCAACCCCTGCCATGCAGGAATACACAGTCAAAGCATTCTCAACAGACGGCCATCCAGGCTCTGTTTAAAAACAGAGACTCCACCACGCAAGGAGCGTATTCCACTGTCAAACTGCGCTTACCATCAGGAAATTCTTCTTAATGTTTAGATGGGATCACTTGTCCTGAAATTTGAAGCCATTGTTTCATGTCCTGGGGCTTTTCTGCTGTGCAGAAATTATTCCACTTCAACATCCTATGGAATCCTAGGGTTTGCAGTTTTGGGAGAGGCATTTAGAATTCTCAGCCAGAGAACTCTTGGCCTCAGTAAACTGCAAACCTCAGAATCCCACAGGATGTTGAAAGTGGAGTAATAGTACTAACAGTGTAGTATAGAAAGGCCCCTAGTCTCTGGAACAGCAGAAAACAGGACTGCTCTATCCTCCACATGGCATCCCTTCAGATATTTTCAGATATTTAAACATAGCTACCATGTCACTTCTTATTCTTCTCTTATCCAGGCTAAACATACCGACATCCCTAAGCCACTCGTTATGGGACATGGTTTTGAGGCCTTCTTCATGAACAATCTTACACAACTTCTCTGAAGTAAGCCTTACTAAGATTCTCCTGATTATTTTTTTTCTCTAAGTTCTTCTCTAAGATAATAAGGAAAACTATTGCTCAGTAAGGCTATTTTGCTGGGCGAATTTTTCATAATAGTGCAGTCAGCTAAGCAAGTAATCACAGATGATGAAATCATTAAGCAAGTGTGTTACTCCTGTTAGCTATTCCTTTCAGTTTTTGTTAAGCATATGCATGGGAGAACATTTAAACTGAAAAATAGTGTGATATCTTTGGTAGTGTTTTCCACAAATATATATTACACAAATGACACAATAATTTGTTGTTCTTAATACTCACATAGTACTCATCATTCATGCTACAGTTCTGAAGGCATTATTAAAATAAGAAAGACATCTACAAGTCACATCTCTATAGATGTCATGGAGCTAAAATGGCATTTTCTTAATATGTGTACAAGATAACAAATAGCATCCAATTTTCTTTGAGGTGTAGCACAGTATGTGGAATGAATGCCAGTACCAGGCTCCTTTTCTTGTTTTTAGCTGTATTTGGTATCTTTGTTTCTCTTCCACTAAGCTTGTTATTTTTTTCCCCTTCTTTCAAGGCATTTAAAACTACATAACTGACAGGAATGCAACTACTGCAACTTTTGCTATCAGTGCTTTTTTTTTTTTTTTGTAAAGGTTTTACTACTTGCTTTTAGCAGTAAATGAGAACAGTGGGAGACTATTTACCTGTTAACTGACAGTGTCATTATCACCCTTTAATTTCCATATGTGCTTTTCTTGCTATTGTTCCTAGGGAAGGAAGATGGTCACTTATGCAGTGGCCCCCTCCCAAAAGATGAAATGTATCACTAGGAGGATAAGGAAGAATATGGCAGTTGGCACAAGATGTGCGTAAAAGCACATATACAAATGTGCATGCGCTCATTCACCCATATACGCATGTCACTCCATAGCGGTGAAAACTGGCATGTGAAACTCCTTTGTCTCTGTATGTAGGTGCCAATAGATGATTAACACCAGACCTTTCTGGTGTTAGTCTTCAAACTAAACAAAACATTTTCTTAATATGGATTTTCAGCAATAAGGTACAACCTATAGTTAGAATTCTTATCACTCCATCTTACAGTCTGTTGCTTACTTCATTACTGTTCAACTCTTTATCTCAATAGCCTAGAAAATTCTTATTATTATTAGTATCCACTCTGATCGTCTAATATATAAAAGTCAAAGTTTGTTTGCCTGTGTCAGGCAAAGACTTCATATGATTAGCTGTGTCAAGTGAAGACCTCATATGATTGGCTGCCTGAGAAGATTCTATGGAATCCTGGGAGTTGCAGTTTAGGGAGGGGCCTTTAGAATTCTCAGCCAGAGAGCTCTTGGACCTCAGTCAACTGTGCCTGTCTTGAAAAGGCTATTTGCTATGGAGATCTTTCAGGTTCTGAGCAATCACTGCTCTAGTTGTACCTACAAAGATTCCAATAAGTGCTTAGTGTTTTAAATTTTCATTCCCTCCATCAAAAATTGACAACAATATAGAATCTTTACACTGATTGCTCCCATTGCTCATATTTACTAACCAACACAGTACCTCATCACATATTTTTTATGTTTCTTGACAACAAAAATATTTTTGATTAATTTTGTTTAGTTGGTAAGATACACAACTTGTGTGCCACCTTGACAGTGTACCCTTTTAAAACTGTTGATATTGTTTTACACTGGGAGTATATCCCTATATTCCAGTTTTTGTCTGAGATGTAGGTATTTAGAGTCATTTTCCAAATGTTCAGTCAGAGTCTTGCAAAATGGTGAGGAAAGCCAGCATGGTGCAATGGTTGAACTATGACTGTAGAGACAGGGCTCAAATTGCCACTTAGCCATGGAAATCCACTGGGTGACCTTGGGCAAGTCATATTGTCTCACCCCCAGAGGAAGGCAAAGACAAACCCACTCTGAAAAAAATCTTGGCCAAAAAAAATCCTGTGATAGGTTTGCCTGATGGTCGCCATGAGCAAGAAGAAACTTGAAGGCATGTGACAACAAATCGATGAAACTCCTCATGGGTGAAATGCCATCTTCTCTTTTTTTGGAGCATAGAGTGCCTGAACTCCTAAGTATATAAGTAGGAAAGTAAGCCATTTATACAATCTATAACGAATTGCTCTTGATGTCTTCTAAAAACCACATGATAGGCTTGCCATAGAGTTGCCATAAGTCAGAAACAACTTGCAAGCACACCACCACAACCATGTGCTCCTTAATATATCAGTGTCAATCCTGTGGTTTGTTTTATTCTTTATTCCTACTTTATATTTGAATGGAACATCTTTTCAGATAGAATATACCTTCAAATATAGGCGTTATCTATGACACTGTTTCAACTGGAAGAGAACAACCACTGTACAGCAGAACGTATGGTCATCCCAGATAAATATTTATTGCAAGAAACATTCTGTTGAATCAGATTTTCTTTATGGCATGTTTCAGATTTAAGGTATCAAGGCAATATTTTATTGTATGAAAAGATAAGTTATAAGATGTGTGGATTCTGACAATGGCTTTATCAATATTTTTCTATTAAAGAGATCAGTTTTGAGTTGGTAGTCTGGACTAGGGAAAGGCTTGCCAAAATCTGAATGATTAATAATATGTTGTAACCAGGAAGACTTTAAAATAAATAGAAAGTAAAAAGCATAGAATAACTTCTTAACTTCACACAATAAAATGGGAGAGTGATAAGGAACGCATACAGCCTCAGAAGAACAAAATAATATAGGTCTGAATAGTGTTTCTCTTACAGCTTTACAACTACAATTCTTGTAGTAATCAACACTCCAGCAACTTAAAAAAAACCCTATCAATTTCCAGATGACTCATGATGGAAGTATCATACCAACTATGGTTTCTTCTGCTTTATTTATAGAATAATATTCTATGTGGATAGATGTCACCTAGACTATTGTGTGTACCCTTTCATGGGAAAAAAATGGCATCTCTGTGTTTTTGCAAGACACACCTGAGAACTACCATGGTATAGTGGTTAGATATTGGGCTAGGATATTGGGGGACTTGCGTTCAAATTCCCACTCAACATGGAAACCCATGGGTTGACCTTAGACAAGTCACTCTCAGCCTCAGATGAAGGCAATAGCTGACCACCTCTAGATAAATCTTGCCAATAAAAACACCACAATAGATAGATTAGCCTTACGGTTGCCATAAGCCAGAAATGGCCTGAAGGCAGACAACAAGATATGAGTGGAAACCTGAAAATACTTTCTTTCCATGAACCACAATAGCTTTTATAACATTATTCTATGCATATCTATATTATTTGCATATCTATGTAGCAGGACCTAGCATGTTCAGTAAAAACTAATCTCTAATAAGTCAAGCAGATAATAATTATTTTTATTTTATTTTCTATATTTGTTGTACTGGTATTTCTACTGAGATTACACACAGATACCACATGTGTCATAATTCTAAAGAACAGGAATCTGTTTCACCCATTGACATATTTAACCACCTTACATGCACCTGTTGCACTGTCTTAGTAGCATATTATTCTTGTTCTTTGCTTGGTAGGCATGGTGTAAAACTGCTGTCATTTATGTGAAATCTTCTGAAATATGTGAACATGTTAGCATCACCTGCCATGCTGACAATCATTGAAAAGTAACCTAATCTTCTTTATTACACTTTTCTTTCCAAGACAACATTCCAGTCATACTAGCAGTTTGTCATAGCATATGCAATTAGAAAAATGCTGGGAGGACAAGCTAATCGATAATTGTGATAGCTAAACAGAGCTTCTCTTATTTTGAAGCAGTATACTGTTTGCTAGATGTTGGGGGGGAAAGCAAGAGAGAAATTATAGCTTTGCAATAGTCCTCACAAAATGTGTATAACTCTGATTTATTTATTTATTTATTTATTTATTTATTTATTTATTGGGCAAAGAATAGGATCAGATGTTGGTGACTTCCTGCTAGGCAGCACTTCTGAAATGTAACCATGTTAACATTTTATCCAGCTGGCTTCAATTATTTACAGCTTGAAGATCTAAAAGAGGTTGTCTAAGAGTTTGAAGAGGGGAAGACTCCACATGTTCTTTCTGTTAGGCTGTGTCCAGAAGGTAGGCTTGGGAGGTAACCATTGGCTTTGTCCTATCCTTATACTTTAACATGAATACTGTTCTATTTTTGTTTATTTTATTTATACATACAAAATTTGTATAGAAATACCTTAAATAAAATAAATCGAGTAAACAAATACTTAATGAAACAAATAGCTGTATTTAAGTAGCAAAATCTAAACAGGTACATTTAAGCTAGAACTTTCTCATTTGGTTTCCAGTTGTTTTAATACCTAAGGTGTGGTCATAGCAAATGACTTGATAAATTAAGGTTGATTCATGCATGATCTATGTTCCGTGATGATCACTTCTATAATCTCATACTGAATGCTGAAGTGAGCTTTCCCCTGAGACCCAAGAAGACCACATCACAATTTGAAACTCCAGAACAAACATGGTTACTTGAACACAGATTCGGTCATACTTTGAGTATTACCATAGATGACTTATGGCTAATATAACCTTCATTGGATTCAGTAGGATCTTTTTTATTGTGATTTACCTCAATTAACTAGTTTCGTAACTGAGGTTCATGATTAGCTCATGAGGCATTATTGTTGTTGTTGTTGTTGTTGTTATTATTATTATGTGATTCTTAAAATCAAATTGTTGAGAAATATGTACAACTTGAGTTGATACAAACACAAATTCTGAAATGGTACAATGCCCAGTTCAAAATGTAGATGTGCATTTGAATTCTGACATTTCAAAATTCTGAAGTGGTAAAATTTGAGATCTTAGTGAAGCTTAAATGATTGTGAATATTCATTTCAGTTCTAACCAGTATGATCCTGTATGAAGTTTGGATACCCAAACTTCTCTTATCTGCTTCAGCCGGTCTGTCTACAATTAAGTGAGTTATGCTTATTTTTTTTTCACCTCTTTACCTCCTTTTAGAAATGATGTATAATATTGGCAGCATAGTGTCAGTAATTTAAATGAATGACAAATGCCTTATTAATATAACACATTTTTCTCTATTGAAACAAAATGGGTTCTTTGCATAATTTGTTGAATAGAAAGTGCTGAACAAAGCTTTTGAATGCATGTTTTATTCCACATAGGATGCCAGACTTGTTGTCACAGTATTTAATAAATTAGGTTTCCCGAAAAGGTTAGAGCTTCTTTAACCTACTAATTGTCAGTGAAGTAGGAAAAGAACATAGACTTGATACTCTAAATCATTCTTTGGAAGCTGTAAAATGCAAGCTGCCTTCAAAACATTTCTGCCAGCAGCATAATGATAATAAATGATGTTATTTTGAGAGGTCAGAAAAAAAAATATTCATTGTAAAATCTGGGCACTGATCATTTTCTATGATATTTGTCTTCCTTTAGTGGGAAAAATATTGGTCTAGTTTATTTGCTTGTTTTTATTCTACCTGCTACTTATTTATGTCAAAGTTACCCTTACAGAGGGTTAATGTAATTGAAAAGATGTAATTAATTTTGCCTGAAAGGTCACATGAAAATGTCACTCAAAACTGGTTTTCCAAATAATGCTATTAAAAAGTCTATCATTATGATGGGTGTTATATGAATGTAGGAAGGGGCCTCTGTAGCTTAGTTCCCACAAACAGCAGATGTATTTAATAAACCAGCTTGTGCACTGTGCTGCATGTTTAATTAATCCTCAGTCCAAAAAAAAAAAAAAATTGCTCACATTGAAAAACTAGCAGCAAGGGTCCCAGGAAGAAAGCTTTGATTGATACTTATCATTGACAACTAGCTTTCTCTGTAGTGCAATACTGTTCTGTAGAGAAGCATTTAGTCATGTGTACTTACTTTTCTAATCTGAACCAGTGTCATTAAATGCCCTTATAAGGCTCATTCATGTAAGTGGCACTTGAAACTGGAATATAGATGTTCTTATCACCACGTCCCCAACATGTTATGCAGTCTGAGACCTGCCGCGGTTCTGGACCTGTGGGTCTCGAACCTGGTCATACATACCAGCCTATCTGTCTGACACTCAACTTTCCTGCCTTAGCCGTCTGGTAACAGTCCTTCCTCCATGGCCTCAGAAGCGAGACCGTAGAGCTAGAGCCGCCCCTCTAGATGAAAACTGTGACAGCCGATCACACTTATGGTCGGACCAGGAGAAAATAGTGTTAGCATTCTCCCTGGTTGGAATAACAGGATTGGCTCTGGAGGACGGACTAGAAATAAATAGATTAGACTGTATGCTAGTCAAAAGTATAAACGCTACTTCCAAAGCATTATCCTTGCTTAACAAAGAACAGCGGGAACTAAGGAATGCTGTATTGGAAAATCGGGCAGGCATTGACTATCTCTTCCTTCTCCATCATGTAGGATGTGAAAAGCATCAGAAACTGTGCTGTTTCAACTTGTCTGATAACAGCAATGCGATAGAAGCACAAATTAACAAACTGCACGAAGTAGTAAAGGATATAAATGAAGGGGATGATAGCTGGTGGAAGTGGCTCACATCTTGGTTACCAAACCTGAATTGGCTAAAAGCATTGTTTGTAATTTTGTTGCCAGTAGTGCTAATATTCCTGTTTCTGTGTATATGCTTTCCTTGTTTTATACAATGTATAAGTAATATGCTTCAAATTACTACCAGTAAGACAGCAGTTCTGTATGCTTTGATGGCTCAGCCTGATGCTGTTTTATGATATAATGTCACGAAATGCTGTAATTGTTTAGAAATTATGCATTTAAGGGGGGAAATGATATAGGTATGAATTAGAAATAATAAAGTAGAAATAAAGTAGAAGCTGGGGGCTTAGGTCAGAGGAACGGAGAAAGATTTAAGAAGGGTAAAAAGGTCATGAGAGCCAATGTATCATGTAGCTAGGATGTTGATCACGTAGCAAGGGTGTTGTCTGCTTATTGACTTGCTGCGGTAATTGCAGATTGTAGATAAGCACTTTCCGGGGTCTGAGTGCAGGGGTAATTGGCTAGTAACAGCATGTGGTATTTGTGACCCCGGAGGGGCGGACCGAGACATGCCTGCAATCTTTGCCTGTGATCTTTGTGTATGCTGTGACCTTTGTCTGTAAAAGAGCTGTGAAACTTGAATTCAGGGCTTTTGGTCTTTTGGAGACATCCAGCCAAAAGCCCGCACATAATACTTTTTTTTAAATCTTTTTCTTGCTCTGTGGTCTCTGTGTTCTCTGGGCTCCTGCAAGACCACCTAACTTATGGGGTGGACCTCTGAAGAGAAGGTGTATATATGAGCAGCTGCACCTGACATGTTTATGCCAGATGACCTTATGCATTTGGGATTCTTGGTTACATGAATTGCATACATATGTACAAATGCTCACATACAATCTGTTTCTTTATGTCTATGCATCTAAAACTCACCAATCCAAGGAGTGGATTAAATGTAATTGGTTGTAAATAACTACTAATTTTCAAATAATCCATTTAGACTACAGCAAAAATGAAATATGTCTTATTCCTTTTGTAGCTTAATAAGAGATAACTTCACTCCTTCTTTTCAGTTATTTTTATATTTATGGGGAAGGATAGCCTGAATAAATGGTGGTGTAGGGATATCACATGATGCTGGCTTGTGTTGGGTCTCCTGCTGCTGTTTGTACTACTTGGGTGCTACAGTGAGAATAAGGTGGACATGAGAGTAATAGGTTTTGTACCAGCAGCTTGTACTATCCACAGTAGCTAAAAGTAGCTATTTTTGAAAATGTAACTTTGAGAATCAGGAGAAGTTATGTTTTTAAAATTGTACATACAAAACTCTTTAATAACTCTGAGTGAAGTTGAGAACTATTATAGTAATTAATTACTTTAACTACCTAAACTCTGAGGGTGGAACAGAGGCTAGGAAACATGTTACAACCTTAGGCCCATGTATTCCTTGTACATGAAAGCCCTAGTGTCTTGTCTGGATTTCAGTCATAGTCTACATTGCAGGTACTCTCTATGACAGCCACTATTGCACATGAAAACAAACTACTGCAAAACAGATTGAGCTCGGTTGAAATTTCATCTCCAAAATTCCTGAGGAGTTTCTTGACAGGCCATGACAAGAGTTTAGCTCAGTAGGGATAAAAAGAGTATTTGTAAAAATTCAACGCCCTGATAAAAAGGGGCTTTCCTGACTGCTGAAAACCTGAGAAGGAGATGAGACAAGAATTTTTGCCATTTGGTACAAATTTGCACAAAAACACATATTCTGTTCTTTGCAAAGAAAATGACATTTTCTGCAGGAAAATATGTATGTATATGTATGTGTGTGTGTGTGTGTATTTGTTCATGTAGTACAAATTCCATGTGCAGCAAATATAATTTTCTTTGCAGAAAGCAGGGGGCAGAGGTGGGCTAGGCCCAGGAACGACCCTAGAGGGAGTAGGGGGCAGTGGCTGGCCAGAACCAGGTGAGAGAGCTTCTACTGCCACTGCCGCCTCCACACTAGGGTAGGAACGACTCTGGTGAGGATGGCAGGAGGCCCAGGCAAGAAATGAACCTGGCAGGGGCAGAGGGTAGGACAGTGGCCCATACCGTGTGTGGGAGGTCTGCTGCGACTGCCGCTGCCTCCTCACCAGTCCAGGAATGAGCTCAGTAGGGGTGGGAGTGGCAGCAGGACAGACCTAGGTAAGGGGGAGGCTGGCTTTTTTGCATTGCCCTGGCATTGGTGCCCAGGGCATGCACCCTAATTGCCCCACCCTAGATATGCTTCTGTGCCTAACTAATATTCTCTTTTCCTTTTCTCATGACCTTATTTACTTATTTACAAAACTTATGAGTAAACAACTTTTGTTGTTATCAACAACAACATCAAAACAATTAAATAACAATAGAAGTACTCATAATACTTCATTTCTGACCTATGGAAATTCTGAGGTTACCTTAGCATGGGTTTTTCTTTGTCTGAGAGTATGTGACACACCTAACATCACCCAGTGGTCAAGTGGATAATTAAAACCTGCTCTCTTGTGTCATAGTCCAGTGCTTAAACCACTTGGTCTTCAACCAAAAAGACATATGCTTTGTGAAATAGGCCATGAGGAAAGAGATTGAGTAGGCTGGTGGTTGGCCAGACCTGTGATAGTATCTTGTCTACTTCATCTGCCTTAAAAACTGTAAGCCATTTAACAAATTTCAACTAAATGGTGTCTTGATTCCTTCTCATTTTTATCTGTCTTAATTATCATATTCAGATCATGGTGAATATAAGTATTTTTGAAGCACCTGACAAATATTGTCACTGCATAGAACTAAGGACTCCATTAGAGTATACAAGACCCTTAGCATTCAGGGGAAAGAAATCTCCTTGCTGAAATTTAAAGACACAATAATGGTGGAGAAAACATAGCTTTCTAGTTACAAAACATGATTTTTATATTATTGCTTAGTGTTGTGGAGTACTCAGGAAGTAGTGATAGGCAAAATATTCCTCAAAGATGATAGTGATCCAGTTTGAGAACATCAGCCATTTCAGATGCATCAGACAACTTATTCTAGAAGAATTATCACAGGTCTTATGACTTTCATATTACAGAATCATAGCATTTTATTTCACTTCAACTGCTATGGTTCCATCCTATGGAATCCTGGGAATTGCAGTTTAGGGAGAGATATTTAGGATTCTCAGTGACAGAGAGCTGTAGTTATTCACCTAGTTGCAAACCCCAAGATTCCATAGAATGCAGCCATGGCAGTTAAAACACAATTACAGTGTTACAGCTGTAATGTGAAAGGGCCCTTTGACTTCAAAATAAATTCTCGCACACACAAAAGAACTTGGTGTTCTTGGCCTCTCTTTAGTTTTAAAGATAGCCTCTTCATTTGGATTGGGTGTACCTCTAGAGACCAACATAGTACCCTGCCCAGTTCCCAGTGTAGACCGTATTAATCCAAAGCAGCCAAACCTATCTCCACCCCATAGCCAAGCCTGAAGTAAGATTGAAATGGATCTAGATAATCAATTTCATTCATAAACCTCTGGAGCTGGGAGAATACCACACACTCTAGTATTGAAGATTGATTTTTTTATTCTCTAGTATGCTGAGTTTTTGGTTCCAGTAATGGTCTCACCATAGCCTCTTTCAGATATGATGGTACTTCTTGTTACTGGTAGGGATCTGCTACATCCCCTTGTCCATTCAGCTAGTTTTCCTCCGCATGCTTTTAAGAGCCAGAAACAGCATAGGTGGCAACTTGTATATTGTGGCTTCCATCTTTCTAGAGCATGGGGTATCTTTCACCTCTCCAAGAATCCTAGGTATATCCTCAAGCTGCACAAACTCCTATGTATCCTACAACATGGAAAAAGAAAGAGCCAATGTTACATCCATTGGACTGTGTCAACTATATCATCCACTCAGTCAGTCAGAACAGATCAAAGGGACTTTAATTTCAAAATGTCCTGCAGAATCTTCACAGCAGTTTGTTGAGCTGTCTATTTCCTTTTGTAGGGGAGAGCAGCATAGAAAGCCCCTGGCTACTTGATACAGATACACTGGGTTACTCTGTGCACATGCAATGGTGGCATTGCATGTGCATGCCCCCCTAATGTACACCTTCTAATGGGTTCTTGTGTCTGTTTGGTCAGAAACATTCCAAGTTTTCTGTCAACAACTCTTTAATGCCTCTTGTTTCATTGCCAGCAGATCCCTAGTGAACTAGGGGACTTGTGGATCCACTCTGTGGAAGGAAATGCTGAGTACACTGTCCTGGCTATATCTCCATTCCAGATATCATGGAGAATTTTGATAGCATGATCTTGTCTGATAGCAGGAAACTCCACAAGAATCATTCAGAATCCATCTGGATCCATAAGCCTCCTGGGGTAGACCATATTAATCAGCTTACCAGCCTGCCAACCCTTCAGTTTGTCGTGGGTTGTTGTGGTTTTTTGGACTATGAGGCCGTGTTCTAGTAGTATTTGCTCCTGACATTTCACTTGCATCTGTGGCTGGCATCTTCAGAAGATCTAGAAACAAGGAGGAGAATGGAGTATATATACTTGTATGATTCCTGGGTGGGAGGGATTTGCATTTGTGATGCATTAGTGCAACCCTGGGAGCTAGTCCACTCAACAGTGGGTCTTCTCACAGGACCCCTGCATCACTAATGCATCACAAGTGCAAGTTCCTCCCACCTGGGGATCACACAAGTATATATACTCCAGTCCACCTCCATGTCTCCAGATCCTCTTTAGATACCAGCCATAGATGCAGGTGAAATATCAGGAGCAAATACTACTAGAACAAGACCTCATAACCCAAAAAACTCACAACAACCTATGGATTCCAGCTGTGAAAGCTTTCAACTTTACATCTTCAGTTTGCTGCCAGCTTTAATGAGAAAAAAGTGTGTGAGCAATGTGGTCAAATTCCACTTCTTTTGAATCTACTTTTTTTTTTCCTTTCCTGCAATGCAGAGATCACAGAGCATTCATAAAAGCAAACAGTTTATTAAAACAAGGTAGCTTAAAAGTTGCTAAGCGAGGATTTTGTTGAACTACTTTTAGAAATGCAATGAGAGAGAATGGTTAGTGTTTAGAAATTTATCCCCATACTACACATTCTCATAACCTCAATCAAAGAAAGGTGGCATATGCTTCTAGTCTTCCTATTTCATCAGAAGTTTTATCTCCTATTGCTTTTCCTTGCCTTTGGTTACAACACTAGGATCCTTAAGTCAGGAGTGAATTGCTGGAGAAATCCCAGTAGGAGAAATCAATAAAGCACACACCATTTGCAATCACTGGGACCTCTTAAAGGTTGTGACATGTTCATGGTTGCTAGTGACTCCCCAAGGGAGCTGATAGATTTTATACAGAAGCTAGTGTGCTTGTGAAGAAGTAGTCTTTACACTGAGAACACTGGAGGTAGCACTTCTACAGTTATCAAAGCTATGGCAGAGAGATCAGAAAAAAAAAATTGCAGTGAGGATTTTTATCAATGAATACTTAATACTGAACATAAGTTGAAAAAGCTAAAAGTGACTGCATAAGGACAAAGACATATTCAAAATGGATGTTCAAACTCTTTTTCATTTGTCAAAACAAAGGAAGAAATATTAGTGCTGTCTATTGTAACAAAGAAGAGTGGGAATCTGTCCGTCTCTCCCATGACTCCAAGACCATGAGAGGTAGACATTTGAAACTTGGAGTGCGTACTAAACAGGCCCTGAAGGACTGCATCCCAATTATTTTGTTTCTAAATAGAGTAATTAATTTTAATTAATAAAACTCTTTTGTGTAATGTACAATAACACATTGAGTCACAAGGGAACATCAAATGACTAGGTTAGTGGGTGGCAGACCCAAGACTCCTCAGAAATAAGAAGTCTGTTTGGAAATAAGAGTGATATTCAAAATTAATGTGTACTATACTCTGTGTGTGTGTGTGTGTGTGTGTGTGTATCCTTTGTGCTATTTTCACTTGTCAGAGCACTGTTTTCTTTTTGGAAGAAGAAAGAGGCACTGAACACTTCCTCCTTCTTTCTGTCCTATACCAGCATCTTCTGCATCTTGTTAACACAGATTCCTTAATATTAACATTTGCTGCAAATGTATAATTCATTATTCTCTCTCTTACACCAAACACAGCCAAATCCCACATTTTTATCATTTTAATTTTTCTAGCAAGCCTGAGCTCATTCTGAGTATTATTATTTCTTACATTCTCCCTATAAGTACTGGCTGTTCATTTACATAAAATATGCAGATAATGCTGTCAGTGACAGACTGCAGGTGTAATTATTTATTTATTAATATTGGAGAGACTTAAAGAAAAAAACACATCACATAATGAATATAAAGAATTTGATGAATTTACATGTGCATTTTGATAGTCCTAATTGAAGTCTATGTTTTATTTTTGTTGTGTGCCTTCAAGTAGTTTCTGACTTATGGCAACCCTAAAGCAACCGTATCACTAGGTTTCCTTGGCAAGCTGTTCGGAGTGGAATTGTCTTTGTCTTTTAATGAGGGTGAAAAAGTGTGACTTGTCCAAAGTCACCCAATGGGTTCCCATGGCTAAGCAGGGATTTGAACGCCGATCTCCAGAGTCATAATCCAACTCTCAAACCACTAGACCATGCTGACTCTATAGTACTATCTAAAAATATACTTGTGAATGCTAACAGGCACTGAAGTACATTTGTCAGTATTCACTGTATATTTGAAAAACAGGAAATGAAATCAAGGGAAAAACCATCGGACAGAAAAGTGCAAATGGAATTGAAAATATTGCGAGGGCAGATTATAGCGGAAAATCAGCAGGAAATGAGCAAAAAACTGATGTGGATGAAACAAAAGCATTTCAAGCAACCAGATAAGCCGAGACGGTGGCTGGCTTATAAACTAAGAAAGGAGAAGGAAAAGAGATTAATATTGGAAATAAATACTGGAAGTAAAACAACGGTGAATCAAAAAGAAATAAAGAAAACTTTTTATAATTACTACAAAAATCTTTATAAATTGATGGAAAAAGGAAAGATCCCGATAAAATTAGAAGAATACTTGAAGAATCAAAAAATTCCCCAACTTAGGGAAGAGCACAGACAGATGATGAATAGGAAAATTACGATAAAGGAAATAAAGGAGGCGATTCAGAAACTGGACATATCTAAAGCTCCGGGTCCGGATGGTCTAACAGCAACATATTATAAGAAACTCCAAGAGTACATAATACAACCAATGGAAAAGATGTTTAATGATATTATAGAGAATGGTAAACCCAAATCGTGAGAGGAGACTTATATAATGCTAATCCCAAAAGAAGGAAAGGATTTAAAAGAACCAGGGAATTATCGTCCTATATCATTGCTTAATATCGATTATAAAATCTTTACTAATATATTGGATGAGAGAATGAAGACAATGCTGCAAGAAATTATTCAGAAAGGCCAAAATAGCTTTCTCCTAAAACAACAAATTAGAAATAATATAAGAATTGCTTTGAACATCATAGAATATTATGAAAAGAATAATGAAAGGAAATTGGCATTAATTTTCATTGACGCAGAGAAAGCTTTTGACAATCTTCGATGGGACTTTATGATGAGGGTGTTAGAAAAAATGGACTTTGGCAGTTCTTTTTTAGAATGGATCAAAGAAATCTATAAGGAACAAAGTGCAACACTAATTATTAATGCGGACAAAACTAAGCATTTCAGCACAGAAAAAGGAACAAGGCAGGGATGCCAACTTTCTCCACTTTTGTTTATTACAGTTCTGGAGGTGTTATTAAGTGCAATTAGAAGTGATCCAGAAATAAGAGGGTGTAACATCAATAAGCATACATATAAAGTAAGAGCATATGCTGATGACATGATGGTTATTTTGGAAAACCCAGAACAGTGTATGGAAATTTTGATACAGAAAATGGAACAGTTCGGAGAAATGGCAGGATTAAAAATAAATAAAGATAAAACAACAATTTTAACAAAAAGATAATTTGATTAGGATGACTGGGTTTAAAGTAGAAAAGAAGATTAAATATTTAGGAATTTGGCTGTCAAAAAGAAATAAAGAGCTGTACAAAAATAATTATAAAAAAACTGGAAAGATATAAAAATATCATTAGAAAATTCTTTAATGCTATCTCTGCTGGGAAGAATTTCTGCAATAAAAATGAATGTTTTGCCTAGATTAAATTTCCTATTTCAGAACCTGCCTATAATAATTAATGACAAACCTTTCAAGAAATGGCAGAAGGACATATCAAAGTTTGTTTGGGAGAATAAAAGACCTAGGATTAAGTGGAAGCTTCTAACAGAAAAGAAGGAACGAGGAGGTTTTGACTTGCCGGACCTGAAATTATACTACTTTACCAGTGGGTTAATATGGATTAGGGATTGGATAACATTACAAGATGAAGAGTTACTAAATTTAGAAGGAGCTGGGAAACGAATGGGCTGGCATGCATACATGTGGTATGGCAAGCAAAAAATTGATAAAGATTTTCAAAACCACTATGTGAGAAGAGTGTTACTGGAGATCTGGCTGAAATTTAGGAAGAACTATTACATGAAAAAACCAAGATGGTTGTCCCCACATGAAGCTTTACACAGGAGGTGGAAAGATCCAAAAGATAAGTGGTTACGTTATGAAAGCATATTGAAAGAAGAGCAAAATCAGGATATAAAGTTAAAGTCGAGGGAAGAAATCGAAAAGGAAGGATTTAAATGCCATTGGTTTTTTCATCGACAATTGAGTGAAAGATTCATAATGGACAAAAATTTGGAAGGAGTGGAATCACTGAGAAAAGAAGATATTTTTGAAAAAATAATTCTCCACTCGGAGAAACAAACGATATCAAAATTATACAATTTGTTGTTGGAAAGAGAATTAGAGACAGAACAAATAAAAGAGGTTATGTTGAAATGGTCAAAAAATATAGGGTATGAAATTCAATTTGAATATTGGGAGAGTAGATGGAGAGACACAAATAAATTTACCGCTGCTCAAAAATTGAAGGAAAATTATCTTAAAATGCTTTTCAGGTGGTACTTCGATCCTGTAAAATTAAGTAAGATATATAGAACGAAAGAAAATAAATGTTGGAAATGCGGCAAAGACAATGGAACTTTTTTTCACCTATGGTGGACTTGAGAGAAGGCAAAGATGTATTGGAGAGATATTCAAGAAAAAATGACAAAAATACTACAGATTAAGATACCATTGGAGCCAGAATTATTCTTATTGAATATGATTCAGAAAATTGAGAAAGAGCAGAAAAGAAAACATTGGAGAGTTATTCTTTACATGATTACTGCAGCGAGACTGAACTACGCACAAAATTGGAAAAGTAAAGATATACCCTGAATGGAAGAATGGTTCATAAAAGTGACTGAAATGATGGAAATGGACAGATTAACAGGGATAATTCAAGGAAGAATGCAAGGTTTACATAAAGAGAGTTGGAGATTAGTAAATGAATATATAGAGACAGAACTTAAGGATTTGACAATACAGAATGGAGGAGATAACGATGATTAGAGAGTGTTGGTGGTAAAAAATTACTGGGAAAGGGAAAAAAAAGGCAGACAATGGTTTAAGAAAGAATAAATACAATATAATGGTGGAGGGAAAAATAAACCATTAATAAGGTTCTTAATTATAAATATATATTTACAAATAATTACAGAAAGAAATCTATGGGACAGAGAGAAGAGAATCTTAATACACAACGAGGGAAATGAGATAAGGCAATGTGAAGGAAGTAACGAATGATGAAGAAAGAGTAATATGGGTAATTTACAAGGTTTGCAACATAAGAAAGTGTGAGAGATTGTCTGGTAGTGAGAAACAGAATATAGGAGAAGAAGGTAACATATGTAGATGAATGTATGTAACTTTATGTATGTATAAGTTGTGATATTTTAAAGAATAATGGAAAATTGAATAAAGAGTATTTTAAAAAAATAGTACTATCTAAATATATACTTGTGAATGCTAACAGGCACTGAAGTACATTTGTCAGTATTCACTGTATATTTGAAGAACAGGAATAGAAATATGGGTTTTTGGACTTTGAAGAAGCTCATCTGAGATGGAAAACAGCTGCAAGACACTGGCCTTTTTCATACGGCATTTGCCATGCGAAAGGGCCTCCAGAGCGTCATGCGATTGCAAAGAACATTTCAGATGATGTCCTCACCATTGCGTGACACTGCCGGGACCGGCAGGTACCGATCGCGCACTATTTCATTTTTGGCTTGTAGCCAAAAATGGTGTGTGATCGCGCATAGCTCCAAGGCCCCATGCACACTTACTGTGTGTGCAGAGCCTCCAGAGCTGTAGCACTTGTGCTTCCTCCCCCAGTGCAGCCTGGGAAAATGTCCGGCTGCACTGTGGAAGGAAGAGGCAGAGCCTTCATGTTGCCTGCCAGCTGGCAGACAACAGCTGCAGAGCCAAAGCAGCGGGGACACAAAAGCCTCTAGCAAGAGGCTGCTCATGTGATCCCCACACCCCAGCAGCGAGAAAAGATAAGTTATGGAAAGGGCCACTGTTAGCATTTACTGTAATATAAATTCTATCCAGCCTCTTGTCAACTGTAACTGCCTTAGACGTCTTTGAAGGAATAAAGAAGAGAGGACCACCATCACAAAACCTGGAAACTGTCATCATGCCCTCCAATTCCACTCACTGAAGATTTCCAGAAAGGAAATATCACAAGACACCTTGTTTAGATATCTCATACAAAAATGGAAGATGTGGTGAAGCCTAAAGACTAGGTGACTTCCAGGGGCTCAGCTTCTTTTTAACCATTGACCTTGAGGCATATAAAATCTATCTATTATTTTGTTGAACAATGTATTGGTTGTCCGGAAGTCATTTTGCCATACTTTGCCTTCCTCACAGGTAACACCTCTAGAAGTAAGTACTATGAGAAGTATAAAATATATTGGCTACCAAATTATGAGCTAGAAGAAAATAATGGGGCAATTAGGGCCCAGAACAAATGAAAGAAGTGGAAGGGAAATACAAAATACTTGCAATTTTTCAATTAAAAAAAAATGGGTGGGGACATAATCAGACTCTGCATGAAATAATAAACTGCTTTTATAAAATGCTATGAGATTTTTTATAGTCTACTTATTTATTTTTCATTTGAAGACTTTTTTTAAAAAAAATGACTTTGTGCTCTCCTTCTGCCTGCCCCCCCCGCTCTCTCTCTCTCTCTATATATATAGTATAAAGAATACACTGATCATAACAAACTTCTTTTCTCCAAAATTTTCCAAAGAAGGAATAACAATGTGAAAATATATAAACACTCTGGAAGGTTTGCCCAGTGGAGAGAAAGGGTGGTACTTTTCATTGTTCAAAGAAGTGAAGAATTATCTCCCTAGGTTGATTAGGAAGTTTGAAACACATTTGAATAACTTCAAGGAAAATTTGGCCAACTGCTGTAAACTGGAAACACACTTTGCTTTAGTTTAGTGCGATATATTACTAGAGGTTGAGCCTTCCTTATCCAGAAATCCAAAATCCTCCAAACCCAAAACTTTTTGCTGCCATCCACCCGCTTCTCCCTTCAAGACAGCACCTGTGGCACTTCTGCTTGTTCATCTCTCAGATCCTCAATCGCTCTCTCTCTCTCTCTTTTTCTTGTTCTCTCTCTTTGTTTCCTTCTCTTACTTTTCTTTTTCTTTTTCTTGCCTTTTTTTTGTCACCAGTTGGCTTCTCTGTTTCTACCTTCAAAGGAGCATCTGCAGCACTTCCCAGATCTGACAGACAAAACTATTGTGTGCCACAAAACTAGAGTGCCACAACCGCCACCTCAAAGGTGAAAGTGAGAGGCTGGAAGCAAAGAGAGAGACCTAGAATCTGTGAGATGGCAGGAGACATAGATTCATGCTGAGGTCAGTTCTTGCATTCTGTCATTTTACAAATCTTCATTCTTTCTCCAGCATTGTGTCTCATGCCACACAGATAGCAAATGAACAAGACACAAGGTACTATATTCCAACCCCCCCAAAAAAAATCCAAAAAATTAAAAAAAACAACAACCCAAAACTAAAAAATAAAAACAAAAACCATGAAATATTCAGACTTTGATTATTCAGATCCGAAATATCCAGATATTCTGGTCCTACGCATGTTAGATAAAAGAGTCTCAAGCTGGATTATTTATTAGCTGACTCTCCCTATGGATCAAGGCAGGGAACAACAGTAGATTAAAATTCAACAATGACATCAGTTAAAACCACATAAACCAGTTATGAAACATATGACATGAGTTAAAACTGTGAGGAAAGGTTGGACAAAACCTAAGTCCAAATAAAATATACATGATGTACATTAAGGTTTGCATTTGGAAAGACAGTGGATGATGCAATCCCATGTAATACCTGCATGAGTCATTGCATTGTGTAACCAGGGCAGGAAGCTTGCATCATACATCTAGCAAGCTTGGCTACAGTTGCATCAGAAATGTATGTATATAAGAGGGTGTGTTCTAGCCAACTGTGCCCTCTCGATGTCTGAAGGAGCGTCTGGAGGCTATCTTAGCATGCTGTTGAATGCTGAAACTCGGTTGGAGCCTTGTATATACTGTATGTATTGTAATTCAAAAGTAAAGGCCTCCTGTTGGACGATAACACTGCATGGGATTATTTCTCCTGGCTTCAGGGCTTTGCTGCTAATGTTTATACTCTGCTGGGATGCTTCTAAGTTGTGTGAGTAAACTCTGCTATATTGTGATTTTTAAACCCTTGACTCTGGTGAGCTGTTTTTGCCAGAGCTCAGTGCTAGGGGAAAGTGCTACTGAGGTTTTTGTGTAGGTCCCATCATCCACCATCCCTCTGACAAAAACATCATATAAAATCAATTCATAGTTTAAAATTTAAGAATTAAGAAGAGATAGTTTAAGAATCATCTGGACAGAGAACAATCTTGGGACTCCCACAGTTCCCCCCCACACACACCATGCTTATTAAACCTGTCTACACCTGTAAGTAAATAAAGTTGTGTTTAAGTTATATTCCCAGAAATGATCTCTCTCTCTCTCTGTTTCTTGAACTTAACTATAAAAAAAATTAACTTGTTTTGAGTTGAGTCATTTTTTAAAAAAATATATATGTTTGCAATTACTATATAGGAAATATATTCGGCTTTGGTTGTTATAATTGGAACATGGTGAAGACAAACTGTTTGGAGAGGAGACTATAGATTTATCATGCCTCTATGTGTACTCAGCTATGCACATTTCATATGATGTATTTCCCTTAGTTAACATTTATTTCCTGTACACATCTGAGAACAAATTTGTGATACTCTGCTGTCCCTAGTGAGTGTCCCTGCTCTAAAAGGACATTAATGAGCCATCAATTGAATCAGTAAATTTGATTTCTCACGCAAAATGGATTGCTCATGCAAATTGATTAACTCAAGGCAGTTTGCCATAGTTTGCAAGGATGAATAACACAGATCCAACAGTGGGTGAAAATTTTCCTTCAAATATGAGAATAGTTATTGTTATCTAAATAAATAAGATAACTGTTGTGCTTCACTGCAGGTTCGTGTAGTTAATGCCTATCACTACATTAACCTTTGGAGCAAATATTCATCTGGGCATGACTGGTCAAAAACCTCCCCCATATGTATCTCCCCTTATTCTAAACTCATCTAGGAATGTCCTGATCCACATACCTGTACAAACTAAGGATGAGCAAGTGGTCTTAAAGTATTTTGTCCTATTACATATAAGAACTGTCGTCAAAGAATTCCCTGAGTAGGCCAGCTGGATGCCAAGATTCAGAAGCTAGCTAGTTTAGGCCAGCTGGATGCCAAGATTCAGAAGCTAGCTAATTTATTTTATCGAGATATGCTGTTTTGGCACAGTACCTTGTACTTTATGGATTATATTCTGCTGCTTGGCCTTTCCATTGCATTCAGTACAAAATTCTACAATGTTTCATCTTGATGTTTTTTCCTTATATTAGGAATAAGGAACCTGTGAGTTACAGTCCAAATATAGTGCATGTGGATTCCACATCCAACATACAAACTTGTTTCATTATAGCCAATCGGTGATCAGAGATAAAACGCTATTTAAAGTCTGGAAACTGTTGCACAGAATTGAGCTCTGGCTTGCAGCCTATGAAATATTGCAGGGAATTTTGTTCTGGTTTGCAACCCAGCAAACTGTTGCATGGAATTTAACTGTATTTTGCAGTGAGAGAAGCTGTTACAGACAGCTGGACTGTACTTTATGAACCAGAAAACTACTGTACTAGATCTTACTCCTAAGTGATCATGCATATAATTGAACTGTGTTTTGCATGGTTGGCAGGAAGGTATACAAAATGTTATTGTTGTATCTATTTGTATCCTGCTTTTCCCCCAAAATTGAAACTCAAAGCAGTTCACAATTTAAAAAATAAAATAAAATTAAAAACATTATAAAAAGTGAGCGTTGAAATAGAATTCAACTATTTAGCAAAATTAGAACAATTCACCCTTTAAATTAAAAGAATAAAATGCAATTAAAACATAAAATCTTATAAAAACAATTCAGTTAAAACAATACAGCACCCCAGCCCATTCTTTAAAAACTTTCTGTTTTAAAAGCATGTCTGCCAATGGAAGGACAACAAGGAGTGGGGCATTCAGGAGTGGAATTCCAGAGTCTAGGGGCAGCCACTGTAAAGGCCCTCTCTCATGTACCCAAGAGCCATACTAGTTATGGTGGTGGTACTGAGAGAAGGGCCTCTCTAATTACCTCAAATTGCCAAGAACTACATCTTGCCTCACGTGTAATGCTGAGGCCCAGTCTTCTACCCTGAGGCCCTTTCCACAGGAGGAAAACAACGGGACCACAACAACAGTTATGTATGTTGTCATTGTGGTCCCGTCCTTCTCCCATCCCCAGGAAGCATAATCACAGAGTAATTCATTGACACATTTTCCTTATCAATGACCCACAATCACACCACCATCACAGACTTACCTGGTTTGTAGAAGGTCCGGAAGGACAATGGCTGCTATTCCTGCCCTGGTGCAGCCTTGGAAAGTACCTGGCTATGCTGCAGAAGAAAGAGGTAGGGCCATCGGGCTTCCTTCATCATGGAGGCAGCCAGTGTGGAAGGAAGCGCTCCTGTTGTGCTCCCTTCCCAGCAGAGCAGCTCCTGGGATCACCACAGGAGGATGTCAAAAGAAGGTAGGGTGTGGAAAAGGCCTGAGACTGGACATTGCTCAAATGCAGCATCTGAGAACCTTTACTAATTGGAATTCAAGCTCAGCTGAAAAAGGTTCCCCATCTCTCAACCACATAAGCCTTCCTGATACTCCATTTTGGGAGGAATTTATTAAAACAATGCATATTGTAAATTGATACACACTTCTTCATTTTATAGGTGAAGAAAGGAATTTCACAGGAGCTAGGCATCCAAAATCCATAGCTTTCATTCAGCAGAATCATATTGCAACATGTCTGGCCAATAACTGCAGGAACTGACCAACAAGCAGACCAATGAAACAGTTTTTCTCTTAAGGTAGTTCAAAATGTAATATAGTACTCTAACATGGGAGTGGATCTGTGTTCTTCAAGAAAGGACACAATAGCCATACACATTTGTACAAAATGTTGTCTGAGCATGTAATTTCTGGTTTGGTTCTAGAAGAATTTCCAAATACAACCTGTTGCTTCAAGAAAAATACAACACCATCCAAAGCAGACTAATTTAAGATGTTGTCACAGATGCATTTTTTCATCAATGAAGGGATTATTTGTGACTATTATTAAAATTCCTTACAGAAGCTTCAATGGATAAAAGAAGATCCTCTTCCCTTTCAGAATGTATGCCTCAACATGCAGAAAACAATGACAGGTTGATGGACAAAAAGAGTTAGCATTCTCACCCTTCATGTATATGCATGCTCATTGAACACAAAAGCAGAATAGCTAAATGGCTATGAAATCAAATCATCATGATCATCACATTAGAGAAACAGGCTTCTATTGTTTCTAAATTTTACTTGTTACAAAATTAAGTCATTAATAACTTTATGCAGTATCTAAATCTAGAAGCCTAATGGATGTGTGTCTTCCTTCAATGTGCCACTCTGGTCCAAATGCACTGGGAGAAAAATATTTTAAAATCTCCATAATGTAGTAAACAACTTGTAACTTTAATTCAAGATAACAGCTAGACTGGATTCTCTCAATCTGAAGTTTTCTCTTCACCATTGTTTGTTCAATATACAACAATTCTTATGGGACCAATATTGAAAGGAATTTAGCAGTTCTACCACAGCATCATTTTTGACATGCTTATTTGGTTCTCAGCCAGGCTGGGAATTAATTAACAGTTGTTTATTTGTATAAGGCTGTAACTAAAGGTGCTGGTTATTTGATTCTCAGCAGGGCCTACGAGTGAAAATTGACAAATTCAAGTTTTCCGCAATTCACAAATGAGGATACAGTTGTATTTATACTTTGCATACAGATGTTAGTACTCCTATGGGAATCTTCACTAGTTTTTGAAAAAAAAAAATATGCTTGCTTTCCACAGGATTAGTGTATGCCCTAACTTGCAAAAGACAATTCTCTCTTTAGTGCATCCTCTGTGAAAGCCTGTCCAGTCCAAATTCAGTCTCAAAATGTAAAACTATATGAATGGAATGCAAGGACTTTAATGTTGCTGATCAATAATTAATATCAGGACAGCAGAATGAGCAGGCAAACAGATCTTTTTTGTCATGTTTTTGCCACTACAACAATATGCATTGAATTTATATTGTAAATATAGTAACTATGTTTTAAATGCCATCTGTATGCAAAAATTAGCACATAAGAATTATAAGTGAATCTTTCCCCTTGAGTCTCTCTCTCTCTGGGTGTGTATGAGTGTGCTTTCAGTAGCTTCCTACTCAAAATGAAGCTTCAAAGAAGAGCTTCCAAATTTATAGCAGTATCTCTCTTTAAGTAAAATTTGCCGATGTAAGAATATTCAGACCCCTTTAGGTAGCAACAGAAACCTGATCAAACCTCTTCCTGTTGTTTTTAATTGTCATCAAGCTGGCTTTGATTTATGGTGACTGTATCAACATGAGACCTCTTACACATCTACTCTTGTCCTGAAAACTCAGGCTGTGCTTATATCTGCAAAGTGATCTTCTTCTTTTCCACTGCCTTCAACTTTACCAAGCATTATGATCTCTTGTAATGACTTGTATCATCTCATGATATGTTTTGAATATAACACCCACAAGTTCGTCATTTTGGCTTTAGGAGAAAGTTCAGATTTTATTTCTGTTGTTGTTGTTGTTGTTGTTGTTGTTGTTGTTGTATACATTCAAATTATTTCTGACTTATGGAACCCCTAAAGCAAAACTACCACAGGATTTTTTGTAGGGCTGGCTATATGTCATTTGTACACTACGCTGTTATAGTGCTATTATTCAACTTTCAACATCCTGTGGAATTCAGGGGTTTGGAGTTTACTGAGGCTAAAGAGCTCTCTGACTGAAAAATCTGAGTGCCCCTTTCTAAACTGCACATCCTAGGATAGGATGTTGAAAGTGGAATAATAGCACTATAACAGTGTAGTGCAGAAATGGCCTGTGTATGATATGTCTGTGGGCAAGCTGCAAATCAAAGTCTGGACTCTAGGGTCATAGGCCAATACTCAGACCTCACTACGCTGAGCTTCATTTGCTCTAGGACTCATTTATTGATCATTTTGCAGTCCATGGTATTTGTACAGCCCTCTTCCAGTACAATATTTAAAATGTATTGAGCCTCTTCTTGTCAGCTTTCTTAACTATCCAACATTGACAACAGTACATAGGAAAATAGAATACTATGGTATGCATCCTCACTTTGGTATTCAATGATATATCCATTTTAAACATCTTTTTAATTTTGTCAAAACTCCTCAGATATTTCACATAACAGGAGTCTTCAAAATGCCCTTAAAATTCCTGTACAGGTGAAATTTGGCAGCTACTCGAAAGTAGTGTTATGCAACATACTTTTCTCCATTCAATCAATACTGTTTTCTACATAAAGCAAGTGTGACAGTTACAGAGGCATAATTTTTAACAACGGAACTGCCAACTGCAGGCTTTAATAAAAGCATGACACAGTGACTGCCTTTTGATAAGGCCTGAGGGTGTGGCCTTTCTTTCTGACAAGACCTCAGGTCATGTTCTTGCTTTTCCCATCCGTTTTTCTATGTGTGATAAGGAAAACATCTTTGAAGGGATCTGTAACTTAAAAATGTTTCTCATTTTCCAGCAACAGCCAAAGCCTTGACCTTATTTGGCTGTGTGGGAAATATTTTAGTACCTCCAACACATCCCACCAACGCATCCCACTCAGAAACAAGACCTAACTTATCTTTTTTCTCCTCACAACCTGTCATTAATTTACAAATTTGTATGCACAGACATTATCATGGTGGAAGTTACAAAGGAAAATTCATTTGGCAGGATATGGGCCCAGTGCCTATGTATTTAAATAATATTTTGTCTTAATGTGTGCTTTGGTATTGGATCCATCAAGACAGCATTGAATAAAGGACTGTTTAAATATCAGTTTACGTACCTGCTATCTGAACTGTAATTTACGTCTGTAGTAATTGCCTGGTTCCTTGATGCATGTGGGGAATTATATATTTTTTTTCCCCTCAAAGCACATTTGTGTGCTGATTTTTGATATAATTCTGTGGAACACCTTTACCAGAGAATCTCACCTACAATATGGTCTTTTAAACATCATGTGAAGAACTTTTATTCTCTTTAGCATTTTAAGACCTGCCATGAGTCTTTTCAGACTATAACAGCTTTCTATTGTCTCACTGTTTCTGGTTCTCTTTAGTTTTATAAGCTGGAAGTTTTATTCTATGCTGCTGATTTCATCTTGCTTTTATTATATCCTGTCTCTATTTCCCCACTGCACACATTATTTGTTTGTATTTTTTTAATGTTATTTCTAAATAAACTCAGAGAACTTCGGTTATCAAGTGCCCAACGTGTATTTTGAAAATATTCAAGAGAAACAGTGGGGAATTTGTGGGAAATTTTGAGGAAGTTTGGCTCTCTATCATAGGCCATTTGGTGTGCTTTTTTCCTGCAATTTGAACTCTTTTGTCTCTTTCTTATTTTGTAAGTATCTTTACAACCGAATTACTCTGCATTCCGTTGACTTTCTTCTACAATGTCTTAACTGTTAGTTTTTTTTTAGTTCAGAATCCATTTTTATATATTATGAATTCTTCATTTGGGGAGCTTTACCTGACAGTTTGTATTGATTGACTTATGATCAAAAATCGTAAGTCTCCAATTGGTGGAGCAATTGTCTTTTATTGTTTAACTTATTCTGTTCATTTGTGCTTTATGAGTAAAAAATGTCAGTCTTGGAAAGTCCTATGGCAATAACTTAGTTCACTTGCACATGGTGGAGCTGCGGGAGTATATACACTGACTATTTGCTTACCATGTCTGCAACATGATACGTGACTTTTTTAAAAAACATTTTGTCTCAAAAAGTGGGATATTATGAAACATCGGTTTTGCTCTGGTCTATGGCTGTAAGTGCCCAGAAGGATTAGGGAGTATTCTAGGCACAGAGATAGCTTAGCCTAAGCATACTAGTTCAAATGAGCAGGCAAAGGTAATAGTCAGCAGATAGCTGATAACAGAACAGAGTCCTACCAGGTTATCATCCAGAACAAGGAATAGGTAGAAGAGGAGGATGCCAACATCAGCTTTGTGTGATATCAGCCAAAGGGGAATCAAAGGAATACTGAGAACAGTGGCCAAGGTAGACAAAGATTATGTGTTGTTTTCTTCATGGACTGGTGACAGAATATTTATATACAATGATGGCTTGGAAACTCCTTGACATGCCTATAGATTCTAATGGCAGATTACTCTCAAGGCATCTTCTATCAGAGTGTTACACTTGATTTTAGTGGGGCTGTGACATCCCACAACTTCAGGTATCTTTTTTCCCAGCACTTAGCAGGATCTCTGAGGCATTTTCTGGTATATTCAGAACTCAGCTGTCAACTAGAGCCTTGATTTCTCCATCTCATGTAGACCTCTCAAGTTGGGATATAACTGTAGCTCTGAACCTCTAAAGAGAATTTCTCTGGGTGAGCTGTGAAGAGTCTATACCCATATAATTGAAGCCTTGCAGACACAGTGTATGTCACTGTCACTTATAGCATCTCTAGCTATTGACCATGTGTGAGGCTTGTTCTAATTCACCCATATTTTACTATAGAACTAGGCAGTCTGGTACTCTCCAGATGATTTGGCCTATGACTCCTGCCTGTCCCAGGCTGCATGACTAAATAAGAAGGATTGATGAGAGCATAAGTAAACGACACATGGGGAGTACCAGAGTATTTCTACTTTTCTTGTTATTGTGCCAGGAATCCACACTTTTGGTTTCATTTTTTTCAAACAAAGTATTAAAGTTAGTTTTACTTTTGAAGAAATTCATGACTTTTAGTAAATTCCAGTCAGAAATTCAATGAAACGAAATTTCTGCCCAGACAGACATAACAAGAACATTTCAGCAACTCTTTTTAATGAAAACACTTGGAAGCCTTTCTGTCACTTTTCTGTCTTTGTGGTTTCCTTGATGGTCTTCTGGACCATAACAATTAACTCAGTGATATTTTTTTTCAAAACTGTAAGATCTATATAAGCCATATGTCTTCCAAGGCCTTACATACAATGGACTAAACCAAAAGCCACCCCCATGTAATTAAATTAAACACACTATAATGTATTGCTTTAATATTATGCCTGTATTACAATTCAGCTTGACTGTATACACTTTGTCAAAAATAGTTAATGTACAAAGCTAGTAAGTATATCTTTTTCTAGTGAAATAAAATAAAAAGGTGAGACAAAGGTAAATAAATGGATATTGGCTTGAAACAGAAGCATTTTACTCCACATACACATACCCCAAGCCCTCTATAGATAATGAAGCATATATAGTATTATAGAACTAGCAACTGCTGAAACATCACATGCCCTTAAATAATATATTAGTCTTTTTGAGAAATTATTCTGGTCTTCAGCAATAATGAGACTTATCAAGAAAAAAGAACCCCACATGAAATGCACACATATTTTATACAATAAAAAGAACATATGCTATTCTGTTTGAACACTGCTTACCAGTAAATCAAATATAAACAAGGGGAATGATGTTTTATGGTAGTATCATTTCACTTTACATTAGATCCAACACTTACACCAGACTGAAGAATAGATATAAAATGCACCTGAAATGCGTACATGTATTTTGAGAGCTATCATAGTGTAGTGGCTTGATCATGGGACTACAACCCCAGAGACCAGAGTTTAACTACCTGCTCGGGCATGGAAACCCATTGGGTGAACATGAGCACATCACATGTCTCGGAAAACCCTGTGATAGGTTCACCTTAGCATCTTTATAAGTCAGAGATGACTTGAAGACATGCAACAACAACAATCTGACTATTCCGGGGGAAGAAAAATAGCACTTTATATGTACAGAATCACCATCAATGTTTATTGGGTATTGTGAGAAATCATAAAGAAAATTGAGCTTCACCAAAGGACAGGATTTGGCAACTCTAACCTTCTGAATGTGATGGAAGGAATCTCCTAAGACCTTTTGTCTTCTGTGCAAGTTAAATCTTATGGGAGTTGTAATCCTGTAGCATTTGGAAGGCCACAGTTGCCAACACCTGTCTCATGAGCTTATAAACTAAATTCAGATTCTGCGCATGCATGGAGGAAATTGGAAGGCGGTGGAGGTTTGTACTACTAAATATCAGTAGGATGGTGAAACTTAGTTCAAATTATAAAAGTGCTGAACCTCTTGGGAATGGGGTTGAGCATGCTGGATAGCTCCTTTGAAATTTAGATTAATTCAGAGTGGCTTCAAAACTCCACTGATATTTGGGATGTAAGCACCCACTGGTTGATGGTCATTGTGAGGCAAAAGTCATGACAACATTTTGTACAACAATATATGTAAATAGGCCATACCTCAGAGACAAGTACATGTTTAGCGTGCAAATACTTCCAGTGTCAACTCCTAACACCTATATGCAGGGTGAGGGGAAAATGCTGTCTGAAAACAATGAGAGCTGTTATCAATCACTGCAGACAGTCTTGAGCTATGTAAAGAATGTACTCAATCAAGTAAGTGAAATAACTTTAAAGTCAGTCTTACCTAGAATAAGGTTGAAATTGCTGGGACTTAGCAGATATCAGTATAATTTAAGCATCCCTACAAATGTTGTTGGATTGCAGGCTCACCACTTAGCTGGGGCTATAGGGAACTGCAGTTCAGCAATATCTGGAAAGTCTCACTGTTTCTGTTCCATATCCAATTTGATGAGCAAGTTCCATTCATTCCAATGGTTCTACTCTCATAAGGACTAATGTTGGATTAAACCCAGTATAGACTTCAGTGATATGTGCTTTAAGTGTTCCATAGTCATTTTCTTAGCAATTTTTTTTTAAAAAAAATTGTCCCCAAAATTTCACAATATAGATGAAATTTCTGCCCAAAGTATATTTCAAAGTCTTCACCCTAGCTCACTGTGTTATGGTAGTCATAAAGGATGAATCTGATCAAACCTAATTATGTATCTATGCTGTGAAACCCAAGGATGGACAATGGGGGATTCCATTTTCCTTAGAATCTGGACCCCAGAAGGATACCGTTAAATATATTTAATAAAACAATTGGAAAAATTAATAGAATATCAAATCTTTCAGTCTCCCCATTCCTTGATGATGTTCACTGGAATGGGAGCAATAAAAAGCATCCAGTGGCAATTATCAAATCTCCATGACCTAAGGATGGAATTTCATGGAATGGTGCCAGTAGTAAGAGTAACATTGGCCTCTGAATTAAGGCCATATGACAAGTGTCAAGTCTGCAGATCCAGAAGTTTCTCTGTTCTCAAGCACGTCTGGATGCTAGGGTTATTCTGTTCGGAATAAAGCTATGTTGGAAATCTTCAACCTTCCCAACTGCTTAAAATAAAAATGAACTTACAGTGAGGGTAGCAGCTTAGAACACTTGATAGGTTACACTCCTAAATGGATGATGTATTATCTTCTAGGCTGAGACCATATGATACTAAAGTCCTGGGTCTAATGATCTAGAAATTTTCCCTTTTGTCTAAAATGCTTGAATAAGATGCAATATCAGTTCTAAACAGGATCAACTTTCAGATATGTTGTGATATTTTGAATTAAAATATTGAGCCTAAAAGCCTAAAGGTTTTGAATTGAATTGAATTATTAAATTCTGTTTGCTAATCATTCAAGCAAATATATATCTAGTGATTAACTGCAGCGTAAAACTTGTAAGAAGAATTTTCTGCTTTTTAATAATCACATATCCACATTTGAGATGCATGCACATTGTTTTCAAGTATGGATATAATTTCAAAATATTCTTAGACTTACTTTTTTCTGCAATACACATTTTATCAAAAAGTATTAAATACTCATTTAAATCTGATACAGTTTTCTTTAAAAACAGCTGCAGATCAATGCAGAGGAGAGATGGACATTGCTAACGACTGAAGATAAATTGGCACAGATTGGAAATAAGTGAATGAATTCACCTAATAACAACATTGTTACTAACATAAAGATGAGGAGACTTTGGTCTGTGAGCTGGGTTTGACCTGAGGTCTTTTCATCCAGCCCATCATATTCCACCATAAGCAGTAACTTCTGCAAGGTCCTTTCCTTGAGATTTGAAAATTTCTTCTATCCAGTCAATGACCAGGATTTGAAAAACCTCCACTGGCACCATCAGAGGTTTTTAAAAGTTTAGATCCATCAGAGGAACAGGAATCTAAATCTTCATAACTTTGATTCTCACATAAATTTCATTCTCACAAATCTCATAAAACTGATAGGTGAGAAAGTTGTCAAATAATAACAACAATGACAACAACAACCCTACATAGTAAATACTACTTCCATTTCTATTTCAGGACTTATTCATTTCAACAAAACAACCAACCAAAAAAAGGGAAGTGGAGGCTTTTTGAGAAGAAAAAAAAAACATTTTCTGCACAGGAAACAAGATTCTTGAAAAGAAAACTATTTTATATGCAGAACGTGTTTTCTTTGGAGGGAGCTTGTTTTCTGTACATTTTTTTATGGGTGTGCAGAAAAATCTATTTCTGGATGGGAAACTTTTTTTTTCTGTGCAAAGAATACTGTTTTCTGTAGGCCATGGCAACAGAATAAGACCTAACTACAAATATTTTCAGATCTGTATGAGTCTTCTAATAGCATTTTCTGACACTTGAGTCAATTATTTTCAAAACCTATAGAATATTATTTTCATCCCTGTAGGGAATGTGTAGTTTTTCAGGGAGAGGGAGGCAAAGTATTTGGAAAGTGAAAGTTAATCCTTTCCTCCACAGCAGAGCCCCTTCCCCTCCATTTAGGTTTCAAAATCTCTGTTGGGAACAATGGTTGCTTTTAAAGCCTAATGGAAAGCAAATGCTTTTTATAAGGTTAATGAACTTTCTCATCCATACATAGTTATTGTCCATACATCCATGCACTGCCACTATTTTTAACCAAAAGCAAAATGAAAAAGCATTTAAAAAAAGAAATCCTGCTACAGAAATTGCTGCATTGTGAGAAAAGGAAAATTCCAGTGCCTCAAGTGTAGTAAAATCTTCTGGGGATGAGATTTCCACTTCCAGAAATAAAAAGAATTGCTGTCTTAACCAATACATGAACTTGCTTCAATTTTAGCGTATTAATTGAAATACATTGTCATTATAATTTAGTTTGAACTAGTGTTACTTGATGGCCTAATTATACTAAACAAAATATAGATGAGTCTGCCTGTAATAAACAGGATGATATGAAGAGGAACTAGCTTTCAAGGATTTTGAGGGTGCTATAAAGCAATATTAATCTATCTCTCTTTTACTTGTTCAAGCTAAGCTTTTTAGTAATACAAAGTGCCATCATTAACTATGACGGAGAGCTACTTCATTTTCATGTGTTGATTGTTGCTAAGAGAATTGGTTAGATTGCTCAAACATATAATCAAAATTCCAGTGAGAGCAATGTCTGTCTTAAATACTTAATGTATGGCATAACCTATAAGGTGAGACCAAAGCAAACAAGTATGTTTTATCTGGATGAGAAAAGAGATGAACAAGAGTTCAGAGAAAAGGTTGCCTGATAAAATGTTTAACATTATGTTTTCAGTGAGGATTGTTAATTAACCATCATTGGCTTGAGATTTAATGTCACTGTGACCAATTTGATAGTAGTCTGGCCTCTAAAATATATATCTATTCTCCCTTTGGGGATATATGAGTTATACAGACAAGGTTCCAGATACCCATGTTCTTCATTTTAAAAATTCAAGACCAGCAGTTTAATTAATAGACCAATAAATATCCACTGACATTATTCTTTCATTGCATATATTATTTACTCATTTTCTAAATACAGTCACCCTATCTATTTGAGATCTGTAGAAACTCTTGGTTCTGCTGTGGAAAACAGAACTGATTTGCAGTGCACTCTAGGTGGCATATCTGTGGCAGAATAAAGGGCCTATGGCACCTCAAGCTATGCTACACATTTCCTTAGTTGTTGAAGTTGTAACATGGCTATGGTGCAACGGTGAAGCTCCAGAACCACTCTGGACCACATTAGGCCTTCTTTCAGTGTTCAGCCTGATCCTTTTGACATAGTAATAAGACTGGATAATTCTTTCTTCTCCTCTATCATGTTGGCCTCTTTGGATCATAACAGGAAGGATCTAGATTATAGGTGTCTCCACAGCAAGTTATCTGCACAGTGCATATTCCAGGACATCTATCATGGCAAGAAGGTAGCAATGACATCACTGCTCCCTGCCCTCGATGAAAGGAGGTGTAGCATAGTCTGAAGACACTTTGCATTGCTTTCATTTTGTTATTTCAGTTGTCAGAATGGCAAAGAAATTAGGAAGAGATTCATTAGTAATTTTTATATTACCAAGCTTAGCAAATTCAGGTTATTTTAGAATTATCTGCTATGTAGTTTTCACCCTTTCAATAGGTATAGCACAGTCATCAAGATAGATCTATCAGTCCCACATCTTTAAAAAGCTCAAATGATTTTTGCCTCATACATAGCTACTGCATGGGGGCATAGATTTGTCTGCAAACACAGCAATCCAATGAGAAGAACCAGTAGGTCTCCTAAAGATATATGGATTTCCAAGGAATGATCACATTTTCTTTCTTTCTTTCTTTCTTTCTTTCTTTCTTTCTTTCTTTCTTTCTTTCTTTCTTTCTTTCTTTGAAGAATGCAGAGAGGAGATGAAAATTGTGTCTTCTTCCTTTCCAAAATGATGTCTCTCTTTTTTATTATTATTATTATTATTATTATTATTTAGCAATATGCTAAATTGCAAGAATAATATTGACTTGATCATGATGTGACCTTCATGAACTGAGGTATATCAATGCATTTAAATCAGCTATAGAGATATTTCTATTCAGTCTAAAAGACTGAAATTCATCCCAAGGGGTGATTGTATACTCCAGCTGATGACTCTTTAGACCTCCTCTTATTTTCTTTAATTAGGTCTATTAGTTGCACAGCATTGCTTTGCAGGCTAATTTCTGTCAAAACTAAATTTGCATTCGCACCCTCAGATAAACTGAGGGCTACTTATCAATAGGATTCTTTTACATTCTTTTAGGAAATGGCAAGATCCAAGAAGCTTTTTTTTTTTTTAAAAAAAAAAAACTTCCTTTAAAGAAAACACTGCAAAGAACTGGAAAGCAAATTTGGAAGGCAACAGGCCATTAAGAATGATAAATTCTAAGCATGGTAATGCTTGACCAAATCCACACTATATACGCAGTAATTAAACAGTGGCTAACATGTAATTTCCCAGTGAAATTCAATAAAGTAATTTAAAGCATATTATGGCTGCAAAAGCAAAGTCATGGCAATTAAGGTTGAAAACAATAATAAAAGGCTATTTTCAGGCATCAATAAATTCAGAGAAAAGTAAAAATGATAAAAACAAATCCCTCTGTCAATTTCAGAACACTTTGAAAAAATATCAAGTGCATACACCATATTATTGTCAGTATATTATTAATATTACTGTTGTGACTTTTGCTCCCAATACTACTGAGCTATATTTAGTTTATAAAATCAAAAAAAGGTATATGCAATGATGATTTCATCCAATCCTTTGATAGCTCAGGAAAACACAGTCAAAGCATCCCTGACAACTTCCAATGAATGAGAGCTCACTATCTTTCAAGTTAGTGTATTCTTACTGCTATGAAGTTCTTTCTATGCTTTTCATAGAATTGCCTTTCGCAGTGATTCCCAACCTTTGCTCCTGCAGATGTTGTGGACTTCTGCTCCCAGTAAGAATTCCTTGCAACAATAAAAATTCCCTATGGTTGACCAAGCTGGCTGGAGCTCCTGGGAGTTGAAGCTTAAATTGGGAACCACTGTCTTTTTCTTTAATCTGAATCTACTTGTTTAGATCCTGTCTTCTACATCAGCAGAAAACAGCTGTCTCCGCATTTTACATCACAGCCCTTCTCAGTATGACTTCTCAGGCACTTTCCATAGCTTCCCTTCTTGCAGCAGCATCAAGTGATGATCTCGGCAGTGGCTCTGCCAGAAGGGGAGTGTGATGGCAGAGCTCCCTTCTGCACAAGACTGGGTCCCTGTAGAAGGGAATGCAATGGACACACTGCTTCCTTCCACAGTGCAGCCTGGTACTTCCCAAGCTGTGCTGGGGCAGCAAATGCCACCATCATGCTTCTTGGCCTTCCACAGGACAGGTAAGTATGAGATGGTGGTGTGATTGTGTATCATTGACAGGAAAAACTTATCAACGATTTAACCTGTGATCGCACCTCCTGGGGATGGGAGAAGGACAGGACTGTTATGACATCAGAAGTGTTTAAGTCCTGTTCTTCTCCTGTCCTCAAGGTGGGATCAGAGGGTGCTGTGGAAAAGGCCTCAGTCTTCTCTTCTGCAGACTAGACTAAAAAGCCCATTATTAGGCTATTGAGAGATTTGGTGATATCTCTAGCAGAATATCTGAAAGCATTAAGCAAGAGTTGAAACAGTAACCATCCCACTATCTGCCCCCCAACAAAAAACTCTAGCAGAGAAATAAATCAAACTTTGTCTCCTTTGTAAGTTATATAAGTGTAGTTTTACTCACAAATACTTGTGTATAATCTACACACATTAATCTTCTTGGAAAAAGTAAGAAAAAGAAGGTACCATATTGTATCAAAAACTGGAGCCTCACAGCTCAAGAGTTCGAGCTTTTGAAGCACATGCTTCATAGTCTGCATGTGGAGATGAAGTCAAAACTGAGAGCAGATTGTTATGACCCCACACACACCCCAAGATTGATATGGTTTACTTGGTGAAATATTATTTAATTGACACATATATAAAATGGAACCTGAAGTGACTGGAAGGTCAAGCTGGGCAGAGGAAAATTACTGACTGAAAACATGTGATTGCAAGGAAGGTCAGCCAACACCTCATTTAGGCATAGTCATTGTCAGGCAGATTACCAAGCAACTCTGGAGATAATAGGCTTAAGTGGAGCATACAATGGTCAACAAAAGCTCCTACCAAAACAATGACTGTTTCAATACTGTTCCCTCACACCTGGATGTTTCCCTGCATTGTCCCCTGAATCTTTCCACAATGCAGGGCTATTACTACAGCCATTACCTTTTTGTCACCTACAGACTAAGACCGTTAACTCTGTCCAACCCCTAATGTCTGTGTTACAACTACCATTGTTCATTTGGCTAGGATAGCAATCCACACCCATACCTGCAGGGTAGATTTTGAGTATATAAACCCTCCATTTTGAGCAGTCAGGCTCAGTACTTCACTTGCTAGTCACCACTCTGTCACTCTAATTTCTGAACAAGTACTGTCCTTAGGTGTTTCTCTAAGCCACATCATTGCTTTCCAGATTAGTAGTTATCACCCAAACCCTAAAATTCCTCTATCTACAAATTTCCTCCCTTTATCCTTCAGCTAGCACTTGAGTGAGTGTGCAAGTGTTTCAATCTTCTGTATGTACATGTGAAACCTTCAAGAAAACACATTTTAGCTTATTTTGAAATCTCTGGTTCATTCTTTTCTGCAAAACCCTATAAACATTGGTGGAAAGATCTTCTTAGGTTATTCCACCTCTCAGCACCTCCTAAATTTGAGCTAATTAATTCCCCACCATCACTTGGAGGCACTGGCATCATGGGTGGACCCCTGAGTGACCCACATTTTGGCGTACCAAGATTAGATCTCCAGGAACAAAGGAATGCCTACATCATGCAGGAAGAGAATGGACAAACAAACAAGAATAGCCATAAACACTCTGTGCCTAAGCTTCTAGAGAGCGACATGCAATCTAACTACCAGTGAGCATAAGAATGCAAAGGCTGCAGCCTCCAACAACTAGTACTCATACCTTTTGATTTCCAAAGTCCTTAGTATCTCGGTTGCCCTCCTTGGGATATGTTCCAGTTTACAGATATGCTTCTTAGGCTGTGGTGGCCACAACTGGTCATAGCATTCCCAGGTGAGATCTGACCAAAGCAGAATAGAGAGTTAATATTACTTACTTGAGATCAGTGCTATTCCACTAAAGAAAGGGGGAATCAACAAAATATTTCCTCCCTTCCTCTTTCATTATTGCAGATATGCAATGATCAAAGCTCTTGATATAATGTTTCTAACTACTATTACTACACCTACTACTATAGCTCATATATTATCCCAAGAAGTTGAAGATAATATACACATTTCTTCTGCTAGACCTTTTATCCTCACAAATTCAGTGAGGTAAAAAAGGCTAAGCAATAGTGATTGGTCTATAGTAAATTTTAAGACTGAATGGAAACTTCAATATAAGTCCTTTAATTCTATTAATTCACAACCATAGTAGTTGTGAGCTTAGCTGGAAGCAATTAACTTATAACAAAGGTGATATTGTTACCTTGTTTACTGGGGGTCCCAGGAGGGACACCAAAATAACCAAACAACAACACACAATTTTGGGGAAAATTAGCTGGAGCACTCACTTAAGCTAGCAAAAGGCAGGGTAGCTTTGCAGGATCTTGCAAACCTTTGTATACGGGGTCAGGCTAAGTCAAGAAGCACACCAAAATAGGAAATTAACTGTGATTTTATTGAATACAGGCAAACAGTGTATGCAACGCAGTCACACAAGTAACTATAGAAAATAAAGGTGTTAGTGGTATAGAGGAGTTTGATGGTTTGTTGAATTGGGTGATACAACACCTGTCCGAAGCCCGGGGTAGATCACAGCGGAGGTCCGTAGTTGTGCAGTCGTGGACTGAGACTGAGGGGAAAGCTCGGTGGACGAAGCGGCAGCAAGGCGAGATGGAAGTTCAGAGCGATCCGAGGAAAGTCTCGGAATCAGGGGTTTTTATAGGGAAAATATGACCGTGGGCTAGTCTGCACTTGGGAGAGAACAATAAGGTTTGGGCTGGAGACAATGTCTCCGAAAGGTTAGAATTTAGCATGATTGAATTAAGTCTGAATCGACAGTGGAATGGCCAGTATGCAGATGCAGCACACTTGGTGGTTAAGCTTCTAGCTCGTCAAGTTACCTGCTCGGGGCAGGGGGCTCTTTGTATTAGCGTGCATCTTTAATGAGGTGTTTGTCTAGGGAGGTCTCCTAAAGCAAGATTTGGCTGAGTTTGGCTTGCCTAGGTGGAAAAAGGAATGTTCAGCAATTAAGGGCCATACCTAGTTCTGTGCTTGTTTGGGGGCCTCACAAACACTTGGCCGAGGGAGGCAAAATGGGGCCGAATTTTGTTATCAAAATGATATCTAATATCTTCCGAAGCAAGGCCAGTTCACGGTGATAACAATATGGTACATAATGGGCCTGTAAAAATAGTCACCTCTCTGTTTTCTAGGAGGGATCAGAAACATCTCCAGAAGACAGGCAAAACAAAAACAAAACAAAAATAACAGAACTTTGTAAATTAGAAAAAAAATAGGGTACATGTTCTTTCTTTTCATAACAGGTAGCTAGCTCTGAGTTGAGCAGAGAGGCAAGCTAGGTTAAGGGAAGGCTATGCATTTGTTGTGGAATACCTACAACCAACATGAGTAACACTGATATTCTAGCAGTAGCCATATTTTAAAATGGGGAAAGGGCTTATTAAAGCTCAGATAAAACACATCAATTTACCTCTATCCACCCAAATCATTCTCTTTTTTTTCATTGAATTGTTTCATTAAATGAACTTTCAAGCAATATTTATCACATTGTCTATTGGCTTCCCATTTTCTGAAATTACTATGGGGAGGCAAGGACAAAGGAGTAGTGTCCAAGAAGCAACAGCAGCAAAATTCACCAAGAAGAGGTGTATTAAAGGGGCCCTGTTATTCCAGTACTACACATTCTTTTCTTCTTAATCTTTAAGACAACACAAATATGGACTAAACACAAATAATTCTGCCTTGTCCTGTAGCCACTATAGGCAGCATTGTCTTTATTACATAAAAATATTCCCATTTTAAATTAAGAATATTTTATTTGTGTCTTATTTGAGTAATTATGAATATAGTGACATGACTTCACTCAAATTCATTAGGACATCATGAGTTAATTTCTATTCAATTACAACAAAAGTTCAGTACTGCCATTTATCACCTGATACCTTTTTAAGGAATTAATCATAAAATAATGATTGCTTCATTTTTAAGTCCATTAAGAATGATTAATGAATTCATATTCACTCTTTTTTTCCTTCTTCTCAAAGTCATATAGTATACTGAAGCAATTCACAAATTGCCATCACTTTCAGATTTACACTTTTTGTTGCCCTTATTAAGGTTCTCCAAACCTCTGAAATCTCAGCCACACTGTCTCCTGGAATTAAACTAGAGGCACACTATAGTGGTAAATCTTTGCAGAATATAATACTGGGACATGGACAAATAAGAACTAGAATGAGAACATGTATGCATGCTAATCATTCTTCTAACCATGTTTCCTAACTGGAAGCAGGGCAGGCAGAAAGCCATGAAGAAATGGAAGGGTTAGCTTGGCTAAATGTTGTGAATGAATCCTTTGAATTCACAGAAACCATTAATGATATAAATAATTTTCTGCTGTATATACCATTTGAGATTTCATGCTACAATGGTTATCAGTTCCCTCAGCTATGCATCAAAAGGATGACAAGGATGAAACAGAGGGTGATAGGTTCATGTTTTTTGGATGTTCCCAGATAACATTACTGTATTTTTTTTTATTATTTTTTTTTGGCACAATTCCCCTTTATTTCCATGTGATTTCACAAGAGAATTTTCCAAATGGATTATGACCATATTTTATTCCATCATTGCCTCTACTGCTTTAAGAGTCTTCTGAGTCTTAAAATGTAGTCCATAGGTTCTAACAATGTGAAGGTACTTTCTACTACAAATAAAACTCTTCTCTTAACTCCTTTTGAAAATGTCCTGTATTACTACTCTCTTTGCAATTTTTTTTAAAGGCCAGCCTATATGTGCCTTTTCTTAGTCCAAAAAAATTCTGCCTGATATTACTTATGATTCTCATCTTTCTATAATCTCCCCTTCCCATTTATACCAGTTTTACCAATTGACATAAGCTCAAATAGTCTTACTTCATCCATCTTTTTTCCCCTTTTTTACTCCCTTCAGGATCATGGGTACCAGTGTAAGGTATCAACAACATCTGATTTTGATTCTGTCTCACTGTGGTACAGGTTGATTTATGAACTTTCTGGGTATCTTCTATCATAACTACTTTATGGGTTTCACAATACAAACTGAAAATTGAACCTAATGTTTCTTATCACTTCGCCCTGGATATCACAGCTATACGTTCTGACCTCTGTGTATTGTTTTTTCAAACATATTAATATATGTAATGCTACCTACATCTGTGAAACATTGGCCTAAAAATTTTACTGACTTGCTAATGTATTCTTTTTCTTGTCTAGGTCCTAACAGTTGATGTGTTCTATCTATCTTCTAATAGCAAAATTGAAGTTATCTCTTGACACATTAAGCCACTCGCTTTCAGCTATGGTTCAGAATTTAATTGAATATTCTGAAAAGTTTTTTTTAAAGCAAAACCTCTATATTTTTCCCATTTAAAAGTTAAGCTTTTCCTTCTAAATGTTGTTCAGCTGTTCTGACTTTAGATCATTTGACATGAGAAAAACTCAATTGTACCAAACCAAGAAGTAAAATAAAATGATGGAATTATTTATTAGATGGCCACATTGTCTCATAGGCATTTCTTCTTAGATTATGACTGCTGGGAAATCCTCACAGCCATGACTTTACTGCCTGAGCAAGCAAGCCAGCACCTTCACCTGCTCCCGTACCCATATTACATCCAGAAACTGGCTATTGAAACTTAATTCAACAGCATTAATAATATAACATATTCTAAAGCACATGAGAGAAGCATGTTATTCTAGGGTGCTTCAGGCCTGCTCATGTGGCTCACAGAGCTATATCTTCATGAAGTCTCCAGTCCTCTCCATCTTAATGCTATCATCTGCTACCTGATATCGCTGCTTCACTCTGCGTAATAATGACAGGACTGACCTTGGTCAAATCAAGTCGGGAAAGAAAAAAATCTATATAGTACACATACAAGTGTCCCCGACTATGTTGAACAGGTGACTTAAAGGTATATGATGGGCATAAACCCTGCTTATTTGCAGAAGTCTGGAATGATGCCAACATTCTGGCAAAGTTGAGTAATGTGTGAAGATGAAAAAGAGGAAAAGGATGTGTGGCATGCGGGGAATGGTTGTTCTTAATAGACTATTGATCCCCTTAAATATTCAAAATTTATCCTTTATTGGAAAGGGAGTACCTACATTTTCAACTGTAAGGGCTTTTGTTTCAAAGAAAATTAACAAATGACACTGTTCTTGTCAGTTTTTTTAAAAGGCTGCTCACTGAAAGGTTTGCCCAAAAGGGTATCAGTACCTTCTACCAAGATGTTCTGAGCACTTTGCCTGTATCTGTACAAATAAGTATACTTTGGAATTGTAGCCCATAGGCTACACTTGATCCAAATGAAATATATAAGTACATGGATCTCAAATTCAGTTTAAGGAAGAGAAAAACAAAATAAAACACTGATATATAAGAGGAAAAGCAACTTAATGTTATCTGGAATCCCATCCCATTGCTCAAGCTGCAAACAAGGAATCAGCTAACCACTCAATTATCCTTACCTAGAAGGAGTTAATACATATATGGTCTATTCCTATGCTACACTCAATAGTACAGGAACAACTGTAGAGTGGCTGTTTCTATGACACTCAAAACATTTCCACACTACACTGTTATAATGCTATTATTCCACTTTCAATATCCTTTGGAATCCTGGAATTTGTAGTATAGGGAGGGGAATTTAGAATTCTCATCCAGAGAGCTCTTTGGCCTCAGTAAACAACAAACCCAGAATTCCATAAGATGCTGAAAGTGCAATAATAGCACTATAACAGTGTAGTGTCATTCAGTAGTACAACTACTAGACTGAATGTGGGAGATCCAGTCCCCCGCCCTGCGAATGACTCATGAAAATCACTAGGTAATAGTGGTTAGACATTCTCAACCTGACCTAACACAGATGTTGTGAGGATAAAGTGGGGAGTTTGGGATATCATGTGCACCATCTTGAAGACATTAAGAGAAAGAGAGGAACATAAATCCAGTTAGGATATAATGTAACACATTTCCTGCACCATACAGCAAAATGTTGAATGTATGAGTTGGCAGAGCCACAGTTCTTCCTACTCTGTATATTGTAAAAGTTTGAAAGTTCTTTGCCTTATATCTATTGATCTGAATCTGTTTTGATTTTCTCAGAGTTGCTGTGTTGGTCACCTAGGCTCTCAAGTTTACTAAACCCAGTCCTATCCAATAATTAGATCAACTTAGGCCATTTCCACACAGCATTGCTATACTGCCATAGCAGCAGGTTGTTTCTAGATAAGGAGCTGTGCTACCACACAACATTGTTGCCATCCAGCTGCTATCCCTTTCCCAAACATTGCAAAATTGCCATATTCTATTTCCAGAAAAACTCTGTTAAGATCCTCCATTAGTGCTCCAATCCTGTCAGTGTAGTACTGTTATAGCACTTGATAGCACTTCCAATCACTGCAAATTCAGCAGTGGGTAGACTGTGGGTGTGTCCAGCTTGTCGCTCTATCAGTGACTCCCATGGGTGGTAACTTTGAAATCTATCTCCTCTCCATGTTTTTGAGTTAAAGCTTTTTCTTAAAAAAAAATATTTTTAGATGTTATAGCATCAAAATGTGATAGTGTACTGTTGTGTTTAGTACGGCTGCCAAAGAAAAACAAACGAAAAACCCCAACCAATCATGGGTGGTGGGGAAAGGTGAAGGTGAGGACAGGGAGTGGTCAAGGAAGCTGTGGTGCAGAAGGAATACTAGTGGTAATACCACTACTCATCCACAAGCGCTTGACAGAGATAGCCTTGAGCCCCTGTTGCATGGCATAGAAATCTTGGGTGTTGTGAACCTAGTTCCACTAGCCTGTTGGCCTCTCATCCACAGAGTGGAAGAGTGCAGAAAACAGCGTTGCTAACCCAACAGCTTCATGCAAATGACAATGCCAGGATTGTAAGAGTATAATCATACTAATGACTTCTAGAGGGGAAATGGCCAAAATGTTACAATCTCTCTCATATTGTGTCTGTTTAACCTTATTTCCACATCAGCATTCTGCTGAGCATTAAGTAACAAGCGTCATAAAGAAAGAAATATCTTGCCATATGTAGAAGTTCAGATTATCAGCAATTACTCGGCAACAGCATCCCAGAGTTGCACCAATTTAAGCAAAATCTGGGGCCTTGCTGCTCTAAAGGCTTCTATCTTATAACCTCCCCAACTCCCATTTAGCCAATCTGCTAAAAGATCTCCACTCCTACCCAGTCATCTCATCCAATCCAAATAGAGATCTTATTTCTTACTCCTCTTGTGATGCAATAGGAGTTGTTACCATCCTACAGGGAAGTTTATTCCTGGTGAAAGCTACTGATTGTCATCCTCTTTTGACCAAAATTATGAAGGTGCGTTGCTGGCTTTAGGCCAGTCACTTTCTATTGTTGGGATTACTATAAGACAGTCACTTACTTTCATTTTCCTTCACTTTTTCAAAATTATTTTTGTTTATAATTATGTTGGCTACAGGCATAGATCCAGCATGTCTATGTTTATAATATGCTGCTTTCCAATACACATTTATTACAACTGCAAGAAATTAAATTAGGCTAAAAGAAAGAAATAAAGTGGGGGAGAAAGTAAGGAAGGAAAACCTCAAAAAATAAGTCCAGCTTCTTACCGGATAAGCATGGGTACACTTAGTTTTTACTCCTTTCCCCAATAGCACTATGCCATGTCACCATTATTCCTGGAGAATTTCTCATCAGGAGTTATGCATACCGTGGACTCTTCTCCTCTCATCACTTTAGAATTCCATTGTTACAAGGTGGCACCAGAAACTGCCATGCCACAAGGTCTCTACTACTTAAGATAACATTAGAAGGGCCTCTTTAAAATTATCATCTGTACCCCATGACAATTAACTTTTATCTAGTAGAAACTGATATTACAAACACAATGTTCAAATAGGAAGAAAACTGTTTTTTTTTCTTCTTTCCCTTTAGCTGAACTGGATCTATGCAGTTCTACATTTAATCAGACAACAGCCTTGCACTACAATGAATGACTTGAGGTGTTTGTATATCTGCTGAATTATGAATGATTTTTACGTTTTCAGCAGGATAGTTTTCTTACAAAAGGGATTTTTATCTTTGCTCAGTGAGCTGAAAATCTGCTAAATTATACTTCACTTTCTGAAGTGAAGTGGTATTGTTGTCTCTCCAAAGACTGTTAGTGTGGATATTCTAAGAAATTGCTTGTGCATTATGCTTAAATTAGCTGTCATTATTATTCGCAAAATAATGAGACTGAGAGTAGATCATATCATTAGCAACAGCTTTTGCATCATGATCGTATTTTCCCCTCTGTTTACTGCTAAATGTGCATTTTACCTAAAGAAGAAAAAAGGAGGAGGAAGAGACAGAATAATGATGAAGGAATTAGGAATGATATTACTTTGTCATGTCTTAGAAGGGGAAAATGCTGATGTAGTGTGCGTAAGTAACACTCACTGGAATGTAACCTCTTTTATATAAAGTTTAATCATGCACAGCTTGCAGACAGACCTGATTCCGCTAAGGGAACAACAGTTATTTGCTGTCTAGGTCTGAACCCCCCCTCCAAAAAAAAAATGAAAAAGAAAAAGAAAAAGAAAAACCTGCTTGATAACAAGCATACCATGTAACACTGTCAATTCTTACGTTTTCACAGTTTACAGAGCTCTGATAAAAAGAATGTTGAATAACTGGAGGCAGCCAGCAGCAATAGAAACAAACCACAGAGATAATGTTGGAACCTATCTTCTCAGAACAGGTGCCTCAGGTAATCATGGCAAATAAGAGCCAATTCACATGTTACTCCATTAATGGGAGAAAAGTATGGATTCAAGAGAAGAGCCACAAGTTTTCTCTTTTTTTTTTTTTTTCATTTTTAGAGGTCCACTTCTCTAATCTAGCTAGTTTTTTTTTCTCCTTTCTCTCACTGGAATTACAGACCTTTTCTTTTCCATAAGATGAAAATGCAATGGCGTTGAAGATGGCCAGCACCAAAACAGATGGAATGTGTTTGGTGCTGATGTCCTCCATTGCATAGGAATTCATCAGTGGCTCTTAGTGTGGCTTCCATGGCAAATGGGAACGAGGCATCCATAGAAACTCATAATTCCTTGGCTGACTGATTGCTCAAAAAAAAAAAAAATTGCTTATATTTGATTGTCCCAAATCCAGGAGATGCAGAAAGAACCAAACTCTCTGAAATAGCACAAAGATGTATGTGTATTTGTTGTGCATGTCCAACACCAGTTCAGTAAAAATGAATAAGCGGAATGGGGACAGAGATGGTGCATGAATGCACTTTGGGTGCATTGTGTCATTTGCAGCAAACAGGGAGTGCAATGTCCACATTGAGGCTGATGAGCCTACTTGTTATACAAGATCAATAAGACTTGGACAGGGTCTAAAAGATAAAACAAAACCTCTCTGAGGGCTGGGGATGATCCTGCCACAAGCCCTAACAACAACACAGGACCTGGGAATATTCCTGACATACCATTTGTGCATACGGGATGCATGCCAGCCTTGAGGGGAGATGACAGCAATTATTGGGACTACTGAGTGCATCTAGCTACCTCCACAGCCAATGAAAACTGACACACCACAGGACAGACCCTAAGTTGCATATTACCTGGTTTGCCAAGTTTAATTCAAATCATTGACTATTGTCCTCATACAAATTTCTGCCATCAGATCTCCCAGAAGAAGTTGGGTCTGTCTCCCAACTTTGGCCTTCTCACTTCCATGGCATCACAAGGTCCCAGTTCCTGGTCTCAGGTTTTTGTTTTGTTTCATTTTGATGATGCTGACCAGACAAAAATATGGGTATCACACAGAACGGAGTGTAGTTGGTCATATGAGCAGCAGATTGTAGGACTATAGTCCACAATAGATAAAAGATCTCCTATATACACTCAAAGAGACCCTGGAAATGATTTTCTGAATCACAAGCATGCTTTATTCTGTGAGCATTATACAACTTAGCAGGCAAATATGCCACTAGGTATGCCACCTCTTCATTACAGAACCTAAAAATTCACATCACACTTTATAATTGAATATGGTTCTACTAACTGTATGTGTTCTAGCACATACATTTACATGATGCTGCCTGGAAAGAGTTAATGCTTTAGGACTTCCTGAGGCCAGAAGGCTGCTCATGTAAGAGCTTCCAGGGTTTTCTTGTGTTCCAGGCAATTCATGTCTAGCTCACCGTTTCCACTGCCATTGTCATTTGTAACTAAGCACTAGAGATGAGAAAATCTCAGTTTTGCTTTCTCCTGTATTTAAATGTTTTAGACCTGTGTGGTTTTTTTTTCCTGTCCCCACTGAGAGTATGAAGAAATTTGGAATTCTGATAAATTATTCAAGCACCACCAAAAATAAAGGTCTCCTCCATCCTTGCTGAACCATTGAAAACAGCAATCAACAGTCTTAATATGAAATATTTCTTTTCATCTAGCCAACAATTGGCTTAACCAATCTGCTAAGCAGTGGGAACGTATGGAGATTTGAATTATTACTATGCATTACTTCCAGAGCTGACTTGATAGTGGAACAGCTTGTGCAGTTAAACCCCCACTACTTTCCCCCCATACATCTGATTATTAGTTTTATCTATAATTTGTTTGCAACAGGGAATATGTGTTAACCAGAAATGGAAAACATTACATTTTGGACTATACTTCCTAGAATTCCCCAGCTGGCAAGACTTCTGGAAATTAAAGAAACATAAGGAAAAATAAAACAAACAAAAAACAAATAGACCAAAAAACCTCCTAAGTTCAATTCATGGAATTGTAGTAGTGGTTTGAGAATTGGACTATGACCTTACAGACCAAGGCTTGATTTCCTGCTCAGCCATGGAAACCCACTGGGTGACCGTGGGTGCATTGCACACACTCAACCCCAGAAAATTTTGTGATAGGCTTGCTTTGGCATCATTATAAGTCAGAAACTGCTTGAAGACACATAACAACAGTATATCACCCAACTGTTGTCCCCTTTGCAAAACCCTGGCCCAGGGTCTACAACTTTGATATAAAATTAATCTAACCCACCAGAGAGGTCACTCGAATGTGCATGTAGGCAATAAACGGTCTTACAATCGAAAAGAACCAGATCAGGCCAGTAAAATCCCCAGTCACATAGCAACAGGAAACCTCATGTTGTGATAACTCATGGTGGACAAAAGGTCTTTAACCTTTTAAAGAGTCCCTTTGAAGGGAGTCAAAGTGTTCCTGGAAGACTGGGCACTGGAAGCAATAAAACCTTATCAGATCCATCTCCAGAAACTCACACCACAGCCTCAAAGAGGAGGAAGATCCTGTTATTTAGATGACACTTTGTTATCTTCAGAGAAATGCCAGGCATGAAGGTGTTTTGCTTATCCTGTCTCTGTTTGTGTTGCCTGGGAAAGGATATGCCTTCAAAGAAAATTTTTCCTACAGATAGTCCCTGTTTTTGGGCTAGTTAGGCAGGAGAGGATAGGCAATGCAATGAGTGCAGTGTATCTCCGTTAACAACTGACCGCTCTCCCTCCTTCCTCAGTGTCTTTTCACTGGTGCTCTATTGCTGATCTTTAAGAGGACTTCAGGAGAAGGTACAGTGTTCTATCTATCTTACTTCCACTCTTTATTTCTAGTAGCCTTTTGGATGTGTGTGAGTGCAAACTATTGCGATTTCTGACTGAGCCTGACCCTGTAAACATTGGGTTAAAGATCCTTAATTACCCTGCTCTCTTTGCATTTCTAAAGCAGTGCTCTTAGCTACTTTTCCCCACAAGTGACAATTTGACAGGCGTTGGGAATCCCCCTAAGGAACACCCAGCAAGCAGGGTAACACAACCCCTCCCCCACACACTGATTTTTAAACACAAATTCTGGTTTTTAACTTTGGCAAAAGAAAATAATTGGTATTTGTGTCATTCTTCACCACAACAGACAACAATTTTATATCACCTGTAATTCAATCACAGTATGTCTCAATTATTTCAGTCCCTGAGAGTTATTGTCTCCTGAACAGAGATACAAAGAATATTCAAAAATATCTGAGGAAAACAAAATGCTCAAAAATGCATTTCTAGTGTGTCAAAAACTCCTTATACTAGTTCTGGACTGATGAGAATCTTCACAGTTTGGGATTTATCCTACACAAAATTCCCACATAATGATTTTGTTCAGAAAACAGCATTTTCTGTGTAGAAAATATTGTTTCCTGAACATAAAATGCAGCTTTTAGTGTGGACAACCACATGCAAATTATGTACAGTAGTTCTACAGAGAGAGAGAGAGAAAGTAAAAAACGCACAAACACAGTACACAGCAACATTTCAGTTTCAAACCAAGGAATACTACTTCCTGAACATTCTCCACATTCCCATTTCCTCCAACTCAGTACAGATCTTCTTCATGTCCCTCTTCCTAACTTACCTTCATACTCTATATCTGACTTTCTTACCACCTGACTTCCACCCTTGCCCATTTTACCTCTAACAGACAAACCTCCAGATAATAGACTTCCCACTGCCATATACTCCCCTTCACTGCATTTTGAAGGCTATGATTAGCAGTCTCTGATCAAGTTTTGTCAGCTTCTTACTCACAGTAAATGATTGACAAATTACAGTTTCTGAGGTCAACAGAAAAAAAAAAAAGTTTATTGAACTTGCCATGAGTTACCTCATGTGGTTTGGAGGATCACAATTTTTGCAAATCTGTTTTAAGATTTTACTGGTTCAGCTTCCAGAATTTTGCATTATGAAATCATTCTATGATTAAATTCCACATTATTTCTCCAGCAAAAATCATGTGGCGTCTTAAATTCACATCAGACACGCTTGGCTCCTACTTGAGGAGCCACCTTATTGCATGATGTTCTCGCCAATCAGATGCTATCCCAGCTGCAGGCAGTGCTAATCCCACTGCTTTTCATTTTCAGAAGGAATTCGAAAATAATTGGCCTCTCCCACAGCAATCACGAGAGTTGCAGCCATGCAGAGCCTTCATCCCAGGTCCTTCCATGAACAACCCAGGAGTGAGTAGACTGTAGACAGTCCCTGCCTGTCCCTCCCTCAGCTACTCCCAAGGGAAGCTCCACCCAGTATCAGGCTGGCTGCTGCCCTTGTCGCACCAGCAAACAAGTGAGGAGACGTCCACCAGGAAGACCACCCTAGGGTTGCCATCGCTGCCGACTCCTATAATGACATCAGTTCCCAGGGTCCAACCAACTTTAATTTTATTTGAAAAGCCAGTGCTGCCATTAGCACATAAGCATGATAGCATGGCCCTTTCCATAAGGGGGGGCATGAAACGTGGGGAAATGGGGCGGCACACACAGAAACAGAGCTTACCTTAATCCGGGTAGCCCCATTGCCACAAGGAGCACTGTGCGTTCTCCGCTATACACGGCAGCGGCGTCTGGTAGCGCCCAAAATGGCGGCTGGCAGCTTCCGGTGGCTCTCTGCCAATCAGAGAAGTGTGCCAGCCGGAAGCCAACCCCCGGGCAGCTCTGCAGGGACGCGCTTGCGTGCCCCTGCAATTCCACATGGGGCGCTGCGATGGGCAGGCGCACGTGTTTCATAAAGGCCACATGAAATGTCGTCTTTATAAAACATGTGGCGCCACCCCCGCGGCCACGCGAGGGTGGTTTGAGGTGTGGAACCTCCACATTTCTAACTGCCCTAGCGCACTCCACGGTGTGGACGACCTCCGGGTGAGGTCGTCCTACCCCGTGTTACCCCGTATCCCCCCCCCAGTGTGGAAAGGGCCCACAATAGTCTGTGGGCACAATCTCTAGTGCTAATGTTAGCATGTGTGCCAGGAAAAAACTAAATAATAAAAAATTGACCAATCATGGGTGGTAGGATGGGTCCTAGAAATGTCCTTGGATACCTACCTGCAGAACAGGCACCAGGTGCAATTGAGTGCTGTCCCTCAAATGCCCAGGTGCCTGCAGAAGGAAAGAACCTGCATACTGGGCCTAATCTGCCATTGGAAATCCCACAATGACCTCAGAACATCGCACAATTGAGGTACGGTGCCAAAAAGGCCTAAGTGATTGTGATGTTTATTTTAACAGAGGCAAGGAAGTAAAAACTTTCCTTCACCTCACTGTGTTTTTTTTTTTTAATTGAAAGGTATAAACAAAACATTCTTCTAATTTTTTTTGGAACACATTGTCATTTATCCCTCTGTTCATTTGTTGTAAGACACATGTCCCAAACTATTTCTCTAGATATTGTTTCTTCTTTTTCTTTGTAAGTGTGCATGTGTGCATTGCTGGAAGAAGTAGAGATATGGTGGGGAGGCCATGTTTTCCAGAAATATTGTAAATCACATCCATTTTTGGCTTCACATAGCATTGGTGGCACTTTCTTCCATTTTCATGTATGTCAATGGAGCTTCTAAGGAAAAGGCCACCCTATATCTATTTTAAGCAGAACAGTCTTCATAAGTCTTGAGACTGTCTTGTCCTAATTGAATAACCTTCACAAAAGAAACTTTGTTTGGCTGACGTACTTTTGCACAGACATTTACTTTATCCCAGCTAGTGGAATCTGAAACACAACAACCACTAAATAAATCACAGCCATTTCTCACTCCTAGCTTCCAAAAAGCATTCAAAGAAAGGGCAGAGAAATGACAGGAGAGATTCAGGGACTTTCTGCATACTGTTAATAGCACTAAAAGTGCTGACAGGTTTTTTTTCTCTCTCTCTCTCTGTAAGAAGATGAAAAGTAGATGATCTGTTACATGCCCTAGATGAGTATAGTATTTTTTTTTAAGAAAAAATGACTTGAGTTACAAGACATTTACTAAAATGAGGTGATGGTTGGCACCGTTCTAAGTATGTGATCATTCCTTCTAATATCAAGTCTTTCTGCTTTCTGGAAGAGGGAGAGAAAAGTCCATGTTCAGTGTGCCACTGGAACGAAATATGAAATATTCGCCTATAAAATTTTCCATTACGCTTGACACAGCAGCATGATTGAGAAATTTAACTACCATAAACACTTTGCCAGATATAAAAATAATCTGGGAAAGAAAGAAAAAATCATCTCAGTAGGCAACCACTTAACACCAAATGGATGAACAACTTTCCTGCACTCAGATTATTATAGAACAATCCATATAGATAAAGACTGAAACTTGTTTTTATTCAAGTTAGGTATATCGTGAATAATCTTAGTGAAAGGCAAATAGAAAAGGATTCAGATGTACTTAAAATTACACTTATGGCTTGGTAGCTTGCATGCAAAAAAGAAGGATAATTTAAAAATAAAATACAAATATCAGTGTTTCAAGCTTTTCATGAGGGGCTTTGGCTGTGATTCTGATTTAATGCTATGTTCTGCACATTTCAGGTACATGACTAAGAGTTATTTTCAGAGTGGGAGACTGGACAGGTTGGTCTCTGTGGATCCTACTCAAAATAGGCCTCCATTGTTCTGGCCATTGTTGCTGTTATCTATTCATTTGGTCTCCCTCTGGGCTGAAGAGGAAAAGTTTGGGAAAGTTATTGTTAGGGCTCTCAGTAATGGGGAAAGGAGAGTTTATAAGGGTTCTCCACAACATTTTGGTGGCAATAGCAGGAGTCTATAAAGGTGGTCCATCCAAAATATCACTTTTCTCTTACCAAGCACCAGCTGCTTTTGAAGAAGTGTGGCCAGTTAGCTTTATCAGCCATTTCCTCACTATACTGTTATAGTGTTATTATTCCTTTTTCAACATCCTGTGGAATTCTGGGGTTTGTAGTTTACTGAGGCCAAAGAGCTCTCTGGCTGAAAATTCTAAATGTCTTTCCCTAAACTGCAAATCCCAGGATTCTATAGAATGCAGAAAGTGGAATAATAGCACTATAACAGTGTAGTGCAGAGATGGCCTTCATCAGCAGAAGCCCAATGCAGCAGCCTTGGGCAGTGGCTAAAGAGTTGTTCTAAAGGGTATTGCCCAGTTGGTGCCTATTCAGCATCTGGATGGGTTCCTATCATAACTGCGTATTGACTGGATGGGGGATGGAAGCAAGTAGCATAAAATGACATAAGAGAAACTGAGATGGAGGTCTGAAGGGTGAGCATGACCAAACTGAAGTGAATGGATAATTCTGTTTGTATTGTGTGTCTTGTGTAATATTGTTGTATGTTAGAATCCTGTTAGTACATTATCAGAATTTTACTTGACTGGGTACTTATATCAGTCATTATAATACTGATATATCCAGTAGCTAGTGGGAGTGGCAGGCATAAAACCAGACAGTGGTAAGAGCACAACCTAGTAGTACCATCTAGTTGGCTATAAAGGTTTACCTTAGTGTGAGTAAGGTTATATAAGATTGGTCAACTACTCAGTTCTACCAAACCAGTATGTATAAATGGAAATCACTGTATGGTGATTGTTAAACTGTATCAGTTGTTAATTGTGTAATCTGTATTTATTTTTGTTGTGGGATTTATTTGAACAAAATGTTCAAAAGAAATGGATTGTCAGTAAGAATTCTCTAAGGCAAAGAGAGATATGGTGATGGCAGAGTGAAGTGTCATCACAAAAGAAAGAGAGAGGCTTAATGTCTTACATTCAGCCACCCTGACATCCCAGAAAACCTGGAGAGTGAAACAAGCCACCCACAAAGTCTCATCCTGCTGTTTTGTAATGCCAGGTCAGTTAAAAATAAAATACATATATTCTTTGACCTTCTTGAGGAGGAGGAGGCCTATCTAACATGTTTTACAGAAACTTGGTTGGGAGATGATAGCGACCTGGCATGGGCTCAGGCCATCTCACTAGGATGTTCTGTTAGTGAGCAAGTGAGAGAAGGTGTGAGGGAGGTGGGGCTATAACTGTGGTCAATGAAGATCACTTTGACCAGACTACCTGTTAAGGATTTGAATCACATTGAATGTGTGCACTTGAGTTTGAAAGCCAGGGATAGACTTCGGATTCTGTTAGTGTACCAACCATCTCACTGCTTATCAGATTTCCTTGTTCAGCTCACAGAGCGGGTCTCAAATGTATTGGTATGGCCCAGACTTTTGGCCTTCATCAGCTTCATTAGCTCAGGAATTCATGGCACCCCTGACAAACATGGGCCTAAGCAGTTGGTCTCAGAACCCACACATTCAGTAGGTCACACCCTTGGTGATGCTTTCAGCAGTCACTAGATCAGTGGTTCTCAACCTGTGGGTCCCCAGATGTTTTTGGACTTCAGCTCTCAGAAGCCCTGAGCATTGACCATAGTGGCTGGGGCTTCTGGGAGCTGAAGTCCAAAAACATGTGGGGACCCACAGGTTAAGAACCACTGGACTAGATGGATCGGTGGGAGGAGGTGATTAATATCTCAGGATTCCAGAAAGCCTTAGAAGGTTTCATGTCTAGTGTCTAATGTCTAATGGTTTTGTCAAAGCCCTGGTCAATAGATGGAATCAAGATCTGACCAAGGCTGTTAATACAATTGCTCCCAAATTTCATCTCTGACATGGTACTAATCAGGGTCCTTGGTATACAAAAGACCTCAAGAAGCTGTAATGGGAAGGATAACAACTGCAGAAAAACTCAACTGACATCCAGCCACACATGATACAGAGAACATCTTTGTTTCTATAAAGTGATTATAAGTGCATTGAAGAAAGCATTCTCTGCATGCATTGTGTCTGTAAATTCATATTCCCCAAAACCAATTCTAGGGCCTTCTACAATTAACTGACACAGCAATCATTTCACAGGTAAAATTTCTCAGATAAGGGCTGTACCAGATGCTATCATTATGGGAAAGTGACAATAGGGTGTCCAACAGCTCCATGAGTAGGATTACATTGGATCAGTTTCAACTGATGAGTGCCACACATGTGGACAAACTGCTAAGACAAGAATGGAAGATAATTTGATAATAAATTGTCTATAAGCTAAGGGTTTAAAGCAAAGGCTCTGTTACCCTGTGTACTGGGGGTCCCGTGAGGGACACCGAAATGTGCTCAACTATAGGTGGGGAAAATTAGCTCTCAGCACTGCTTTAGCGTTACGAGAGGCAGGGTAGCTTAGCAGGATCTTGAACCCTATGTCTATGGGGTCAAGCCAGTCAAGAAGCAAACCGTTTTGAAAGAATAAATGAGATCTTTATTAAAATATAGTCAAGCAGTGTATGCAACTCAGTCACTCAGATAACTATAGAAAATAAAGGTGGGAGTGGGACAGAGAGATTTTTCAGATGGATAGTTGGTTTGGGTGATATGAAACCTGTCCTGAAGCCCGGAAGAATAGAGACCAATGCTGAGGTTCGATGTGGCTCAGCACATGTTGCTGAGGGGAGGCTCACCAAGCAAAGAGGCAGCAAGGTGGTCTGGAATTCGGGAGTGATCTGAGGAAGGTCTCAGAATCAGGGGTTTTTATAGGGAGAAATGTGACTGCAGGCTATGCTGTACTTGGTGACAACGATGGATTTTGGGTGTGAGACAAAGCTTCGGAAAGGTCAAAATTTAACATGATTGAGTTAGGTCCGAATTGACATAGGAGCAGCCAGTATGCAAATGTGTGATGCTTGACAGTTGATGGTTCAGCTAGTCAAGTTATCTGCTCGGGGCAGGGAGTCCTTTGTAGGTGGTGCACATACATAATAGGGTGTTTGCCGGGAGGTCTCCTAAAGTGGCGATCTGGCTATTTCTGGCTTGCCTGTATTGTTTAGGAATATTGCAGCAATCAGTTGCTGAGCCTAGTTTCGTGCTTGTCCGAGGGCCTCACAAACACGTGGAGAGGGGTGGTGGAAGAAAGCCGAATTATTGATATCAAAAGGATATCTTCATGCTATCACCAAGGTGGCCTAGAAGCAGCAGTAACAACTCTGATAAGATCTCATGTTGCAAGTCTTCAAAATATTGATTAACTAGGATAAAAATTGGTGCAGAAATTCTACTGCTGATTTTCACAGCAGGGACCATCTACACTGCCCCCAATGCCACAGGGAAGCATGGCAGACTCCCATTGTTATAAATGGTCATATTCTGAAGAGTAGCAGAGCACCTCCTCAGAAGGAGAAGGTAGAGAACCAGTGGGTCTTGGAATGGTGAAGAGAGTGAAGTATAAAAATGTGCCCTACCAAAATGAGAACAGAGGAGAATACAAATATACATCTGCGTAGAATTTCGATATGCAAATATTTAAAAATATTACACATTTTACATAAAAATTCTACATTGCATAAATATTCCATATTCCCTATTTGAAAAATGCAAATTTAGAAATAATTGATAAAATTTAATAGTATGCAATGCATCTTACCATAGTGAAGAAGATTATGATTGAGCAGGTGACTTATGTTCCTGCTCGGTCTTCAGCTCAGGTACTAATTCTGGATGGACAACTTCAAGGCCACCACTCTCCTTTCATTTGTTTCTTTGTTTTTCAAAGAGAATTGGATCTGACAGGCTGTTTAATGGAGGACACCTTCATAGAGTAAAGCACATTCTGACTGCTCTTCAAACTGTCAAACTGTCATATTCCTCACTCTGGTAAGGAGAGTTGTAAGATGGAGTCATCTTATTAATAAAAAAAGAAAGAAGGAAAGAAAAAGGGAGGAAACAGGGAATTATGAGGAGGAAAAGAGGGAACTAACAGGCAGAAAACAGAGATAGACATTGACTAGAGCTATAGAAGTGATTAAGGTTTAACATGATATACTAATTTGAAATAATCTTTCAAAACTTTAGTAGTAGGCTATGCCTCCCTGGTTCTTTAGGTGGGGAGACAAATTTCCAAATGAGCAGCACTGCAAGAGGAGAAAGTCTCCCCTCCCATGGCATACCTTTAAAACCTATATGCCCATCTTTTCACTTGTGCAACTCATCTAGTATCAGGACTCAGTGCAAACATGTGTGTTGTATCTCCACAAAAATCTAGAAGAAGAGCCAGGGAGTGGACCCATCACACCTTTATGCAAAATAGCACTTTTCTGGCTGATTAATTCTCTACCATCCCAATTTTTCTCTCTCTTTTCTCTCTCCTTCCAATGTTCCCTTTTTTCTCAGCTTACTTCAATTGCTACAAATTGAGTTTAAAGTGGTAAAGTAGTCAGCATGCAATTAATTCAGGAAGCGGGGAGACAGGATGGGTTAAACTGAGCTGGATAGTAATTTGTATTCCTTTTTATTCCAATTATTTGTGCGTATTGATTATATTGCTATATCTGCCGTCCCTTTTGTCTAGGGTTTTTGACACCATTGTGCTGTATGTACTTGGCTATTCTTCAGTAAAACCTGTTCATTCTTGTTACTGCTGACCACTGAAAGGGATTTGTGTGATTTGTGGTCATTCTGAATTACAGTTATCATATTAAAAGTTAGTCATGATTTCTCCAGATTATAGATAGTTTTACCCAGATCCTTGCAGTCCATTTCCACCATTAGCAGCTTGGAAACTGTTTTTTACCTTTCCTATCAACCTCCCCTTCTCATTTTGTCCCTGTTTCTTCCCATTTAAAGGGTGTTTTGTGGGAGGAGGACATTAAGGCTTTTTCTGTTTTTGCATCCATTATGTTTCTCTTGAGAGCCAATGTGCTGTAGTGATTTGAACACTGGACTATGACTCTACAAAATAAGCTTTGATACCCCATTCAGCCATGGAAACCCAATGGGTGACCTTGGGTGCGTCACAAACTCTCAGCCCAGAAAAAAATGATGACAACTTCACCTTAGGGTCACCATATGTTAGAAATGGCTTGAAGGCACACAACAACAACAACAACAACAACAACAACAACAACAACAAGCTACCTTTATCTGCTTTTTCATAAATGAGAGTGAATTGGACTACTTTTAGAAGGAAGAGCTGATTAGTTAGAGCTGTTGTTGTTGTTGTTATGTTGCTTCAGGTTGACTCTGGCCGTTTCCACACTGGCCTGTTATAGCGCTATTATTCCGCTTTCAACATCCTGTGGAATCCTGGGGTTTGCAGTTATGAGAGGGGCTGGCTGGCCCCTCTCGTAACTGCAAACCCCAGGACTCCATGGATTGTGAAAGTGGAATAATAGCGCTATAACAGGCCAGTGCGGAAACGGCCTCCAACTTCTGGGAAACCTATCATAGGGTGTTCTTGGAAAGATTTATTCATAGGAGGTTTATCACTGCTTTCCTCTAAGCTGAAAGAGTAGGAATTGCCCTGGTTCCCCCAGTGAGTTTCCATGGCAGAGTTGGAGTCTGGGCCTTGGTTTCCCAGTGTCTTAGTTCAAAACCCAGCCATAACATCACACTGACATATGATCAGACAGATTATCAGCATTTATTCCCCTCCCCAATTCTTCTCCTCCAAGCATACCGGTTAAAGTTATAAACAGATGTGGACCTAGTCTTCCAAGTTTCATTCCTCTGGTCCCTTTTCTCCCCTCCCTCTGCATTATTTTAATTACATCTGTGCAGTAATTTCTTTTCAGTTGTTACTTTGATCTACTTCCTTAAAAAACCAAAAACAATTTAACCATCCATTCAAACAGACAAAAAATAAATCTCTGTGGTATTTCATATATGTACACTTGACTTAATTTTATTGCAAAATCATATTTAAAAAGTTGTTTTTGCATTCTAAAATTGGTTTTAATGTTAGAAAGTTGGCTTAATAAGCAGTCCAGATATATTTTAAAAATCACAGAATACCCCCTGACACACATTTTTCCCCACTTCCAGGGACAGTAACTGCATGTCAGTTACTGATGAACGCAAGCAGGGTGAACGCAAGCAGGGAGGTACAATCTTTCATGTTTCTAAAATTCAAATTTTGAGTTGTATACAGGGACATACCATACCTTGTGAAGCATCAATAAACTGATTGTGCTCTATATTCTATATATTTTAAGTATGTGTTCATGCTTTGTAAAGTGAACACAGCTCACGGTGATTCTTTTTCAAAAGGAAAATTCTGAAAGACTTTCTTAAGTTGGTTGTCATGACATAGCAGATGCACCAGATACTGTGATATCAGAGATTTCTGTGGTAATAAATTATCTTTTTTCCTCTTCTCTTTTTCCTTATCCTTCCAAAATTTCATCACAAATATAAGCATTTTCTTTGAACACTAAGAATACTAAGAAAATACTGAGCAGAGATTTGAGTGGAAGTATTGGGGCAAGGAAGCTTTTCTGCAATGACAGTGACTGTTCCTTACAGTCAGCCCTTGCTTTGCCTTTCATAGTCAAGTTCCTGAAGAAATAATTTCACATGGACATGTCCCCCATTAGGCCAGTGGCAGCTGGTGGCTTCCATGTGAGAATCTGCTTTGAATATTAGTAGGAACTATTATCTGAATGTTATCTGAAGAATAAAGTCAACAATTCAGGCTACAACACAAAATGGGATTACCACTGCACTGACAGTAGTCACTAGCTGCCACTGTGTTAGATAAGTAGAAACAGTGATTAAAAGTACTGTTGCTGGAGGAAATGATAAACTTTCTGTTACAGTTATACTTTAAATCAGTGGTTCTCAACCTGTGGGTCCCCAGATGTTTTTGGACTTCAGCTCCCAGAAGCCCTGAGCATTGACCATAGTGGCTGGGGCTTCTGGGAGCTGAAGTCTACAAACATCTGGGGACCCACAGGTTGAGAACCACTGCTTTAAATGGACTTTTCTATTTGTTCTCTGAGGGCTATTCCAGCAAGACTGATGCAAGTCAGAAACTGCTAGTACTAGGATATGGTGTGTTCAACCAAGTATGGGATTAAATTACATATGGTAGCAAATAATTTTCACTGAGGTAATTCTAGACAATGCTGCTTAGCACTTCACCCAAATTTTCCTAGGTATAATCACAAGCAATTGGGTATAAGCCAAATGAAAAAATGTTGCTAATCCTTTTAGTGATTTTGAAAGCAGAATCAACAGAAAATGATCTATAAGAAGATGTTGGCATGGACTGTATTGAACGATGAGATGAGAAAGCTAGGGGCGAGCCAATAGGGAAGTTTTCTTCCATCCTTCTTACTAACCCTAGGATCTGTAATCAGACTAATTTTGTTTTATTTTATTTATTTTATATTCCCTTTCTTGAAACTCTTTTGTGTTTCCTCACAAAAGTGTGCTTTAATTGATACTCAGTGGTACACATAGCCTCCGTAATACAATAATCTTATTTTTTGATTCCTCAAACTTTCTTTGTTAAATTCCTAAAGCAAGCATTTGCAAATTTACCTTGAATGAAGGGAAAGAAAATTCCATTGGTCTTTTTGGTCAACCATATATTTCATTCATTTCCAGCCAAATCATGTATATGCCTCAATGCTAGAATATGAGTTATCCTTATGTCTTTGACAAGCACATTTCTGGCAGCTGTCAAGTACCTGCTGTCCATGCTTATTCTGCTGCTTGTTAAGTTTTCTGCATTATCATCTTTCCCTGTCCAGACCACCATCTGGTAGATGCTAAAATTACTTGTCCTTAAGATTCCATTACTACACCTAATGGAAAACCAGTGATGCTAACTGTTCAGACAAAAGTTAAACCACAAATGAACTGTGACAAGGCAGTTCAAGATGGAGGTGAGTATTCCTTATGGTATGCAATCATATCTATAGCTTGGCACAAAGACAGTGATCCTTATGCCCAGTTAAATCAGAGCACTAGCACAGAAACAAACTTTTTATAATTGCCTGTAATGATATTAAAACATCATACATCCAAGTTTATATGTCTCCAAACTAAGACTGGGCATCATACTTTTTCAGACTCCTTAATTTTTTGGTACTCCGTCATCTCTCTTTTTAATAAGACATGGTCAACATGGTGTAGGAAACTTCAGAAGAAAACAAACCTGATTCATGTGACAAACATTGCAGGGGAGGGTAGGAATTTGATGTCCCCCATGGAAGAAACCAGGGTGCCTTTTGTCTGACACTTGATACCACTTGGTACCAGAATGCTGCACATGATGGGGTTGAAGCCAGAGGTTATTTAAGACCTGCTTACCCCCTTCATCTTTGGATCTTTGCAGTGTGTCCTACCATCCTGCCTTCAGTACAGTGTGAGTTTTATTGGTTGCTCCAGGGCTGTGTAGGAATTTTCTGCCCTTTACCAAGGTTTTATTTTGCTTTCCCCATATGCATCTGGGGGACTTTGACTATTGACTTCAGATGGTGTTTATAAATAGGCTGTTATCTGGAAGGTAGAAGGGGAGAATATAAGACTTTGGTGTATTTCTTTGGCGCTCATTTGGTGTAGATTAGGATGTTGAATTTTTTCTTTAATGTTCCATGGCCCAAGGGGTGGGAAAGGAGACTACCCTTGAAGCTATCCTAGGGTTCAGGCTGTCACTTCTAGAGTACTGTGGCTTGGGTAGGAGCCCTGGGTTATTTACCAATTGCAGTCAGATGAGGAGCAACATAAGTATCTGGGTTGCCTTCAGGGCTGAGGTGTTTCACCCAAGGGAAAGCTAAGGAGGTAGTCATGGGGTAACAGCTGGCCACAGCTGGACCTGCATCATGTTCTTTTCCCCTCTTGCTCCATTTCTAGTTGACCTAAATAGTTTAGGTCAACTAAAGTAGCTTTGATTTAATCCAACTTTCTGTGTCTGGTTTCATTATTTCCATGGCTGGTCATCAAATGAGCACAGTCCTACTTTTATAAGCTCAGTCACCTTTCTAGGGGAAACATGGCCTGTGACTTTTGAAACATGCAGAAAGAGAGAGAGAGATTTCTAAAATTCATATAGTGTATATAATTATGTTGTAGTCTGTGTCCTTTGGAAAATGTGCACAATAATATGCATATATGTCTTTCTGTTAAAAGCATCTGCACAGAACTGGCACAGAACAAATTTGCAGGTGGAAAAAAGAGCAAAATGTGGCAAGAGGCTTGACAACCCATCCCATATCCAACTGAAACATCATATCCCAATGTGGTAGAGCTTGACTTGATTATATGTGTATAAATTGTGACTCACTGGGACAATGGAAGTCATCAGCTGTGTATGGTGACACTGGATTCCCAGGAGACTTTTTTCTGATGGGGAATACAAAACAGAGTTCTTTGTTTTTAAGAAAAGAGTAAGGCAAAAAATAGTATAATGATGTTGATAGATTGCAAGTTATACAGACTCAGTCTGGTTTGTTTCTTTGTTCTGAAGTATTCTTACTCACCACAGTTCTTGTGGCAGCTTACATTATATTTAAAACCCAAGAAAGATAGAAGAATCATGGGACAAAATGATACATTCATTTCTCCTTAGTTTCCAGGTATTTCAATTGTCACTCTTCATCTGAAGCTTTTTAACTGGAAATGGCTGTTGAAGCAGCCAGATGTGGCTCACAGATCCTGGCTTCCTCTTTGTGCTGCTGCTGACATCTCTCACTGTTTCTGGCTCTTGTGGCAGATGCAGAAGACAACAGAGTAGAAAAGATATTACAAACTTCGCCTCAGTCCCCACATGTTCCAATTCATGTTCAACTGCAGAACTACCAGGCGATAAAACCACTTTAAGGGAAGTTAACTGGAGTTACTGCTGTTATTCTCTGCCTTCAGATTGTTTCTTACTTATGAGAATCCTAAGACATATCTATTACAAGGTTTTCTTGGCATGATTTAGGCACTTTCCATAAAAGGGGGCTGTGCTGCTGTGGGGTCATGATGGCAGTGTTCAGCTGATCATGCTTCTGCAGATGTTGCCTCTGGCCTGCTGCCATCTTGCCGCCAAGTGGCACGTGTGCACTGTATTTACAAAATGGAAAAAAAAAATCCATTTTATAGCTACCATTGCATGGCGCTGCTTCCCTTCCTGGCCATGCAGAAGGGTGGGAGCTCACTGGCAACACCTCTCTCCTCAGCACAGCAATGGTAAGTGCCTGGCTATGCTGCAGAAGGGAAGAGGTGGCGCCAGTGAAGTCCTCTCCGCAGTGATCCAGCAAGGTGTGGAGGGGAGTGTTCTAGCGTGCTCCCTTCCCTGCTGGGGCTACAACAGAAGGACGTAGCAGAGCCCCATCATGCTGAAATGACCTTAGTCAGAGCAGGTTTGCCATCACCTTCCCCTGAGACTGAGAAAGTATGATTTGCCCAAGATCAGGGTTTCTGTGGTTGAATGGGAATCTAAACCCTTGTCTCTCAGAGTCCTAGTCCAACATTCAAACCACTACACCATAGTGGCTGTAAACTGAAGTTACTATTGATATGTTTAAAGACATATGATATCTTTTGTAAAGTTTTAACTTCAGCCAGCTAGAACAAAGTCTGTTTGTAGTTTATCTTTTTGTACAAAGTCTTTATCTCTTGTTGTATGCCTTCATGTACTTTTTGACTTATGAAGACCCTAAGGTGAACTTATCACCTTAGGATGATAAGTTTCTGGGGCTGAGAGCATGTCATACCACACTCTAAATGTTGCCAAAATGACTTATGAAAATAGGTAGCATGGCTTATTCTCACTCAGGCCATTTCTGCATGGGCTTAAAGAAATGGTGCAGAGCGTCCTCCAGGGAGGACGTCTGCACCTGGGAGCAGACTGGGTTGGACCTACTTAGTGTAGTTCTGCACCTCAGCCTGCTCTGGAATGACCTGAAGTGGTCATCCAGTGTGCTTTTGAAAGACCACTTGAAACAGGTCTTTCAAAAGGATGAAGCGCGTCACTCCGTGCCCGCACTCCGGTGCAGATTTGCCAGGAGTGGGCTTTAGGCTGGCAAGCTTCAGCGGTTGGTGGAGAGCCTCGACCAACCAGAAGCCGCCATTTTCGTCCCCAGAGCAGTGTGGAGCGGCAGCCAAACCATGCTCCGGACCAGCCTGGACCCAAGCATGGAGCCAAGAAGTCCGGTAAGTACCGGCACGGGGCGATTCTCTCACCCCGTGCAGAAATGGCCTCAGATTCATTCAGACTTACAATCTGAATTTAAAGGCAACATGCAAGGAACAAGTAATAGAGAAGGAGAAATTAACACACAAATTCAGGTTACAGTTCTAGCTGCATGGAAAGTGTTCATGTAACCTGAATAGATGTAACAAGAATTCTGTTCAACTCATTTTGGAATGTGTTGAATTAACTCAGAGGGGAGAATGCCCAGTTAAGAAAGATATATCTTTGACTGCTGCATCCTTCCATGTGAAGAAAAATAATTTTCTTCTCACTGTGTAAGAAAATGAGTACTTCTTTGTAGCTTTTGCCTAGTATTTGTGCACCCTGAAATGCTTGCAGATATTATTTGGAGGGGAGGGGGAATGCTCATGTTTGTATGTTTGTTTTGCTTATACCTCAAAATCTGTTTCAAGAAACAATTTTTTTTTTTTGGTACAAAAACATTTTTGCAGAAAAAAAAGTATGTTTCTTGAGATGGGGTGTGTCCAGAAAATATTTTTTAACTCTCTCTTCAATTTTGACTCAAAACTACTCTTTCTGAAAGTACAGAGCAACACATGTGTATGTGTGTATTTCTGTACAGCATAACTTCCTGAAACACTTTGGGATTTGCAAATAGGAGACAAAAAATTCACAAAAGGCTGACCTCTCTGGTATTTTGCCCAAATACTTTTCCAAAGTGTTCGTGAAAGGTGGGGGAAGGGGGGCTGACAAGTGAATAATGGCTGGTATGTTTTCCATCTCTACAGTAGTCTCACTTCCTCCATTTCCAGTTTTGTTAGTCTTCTCACACGAACAGTGATAAGTTGAACAGGGAAAGTTTCTGCTGCATAAGGGACTCCTCATGCAACTGTTTGGATGTTAAAAAAAATGTTCCAACCATATAGGGAACTTCTTTGTGTAGCATTACAACTCCTTTTCAGACTCATCACATGAAGACCTGGGAATGGACAAGGGGAACAAGTATGCTAATTTGTTGCTGTTGTTGTGTGCCTTCAAGTAGTTTCTGACTTAAAGTGACACTATGATGGGATTTTCTTGGTAAGATTTGTTCATAAGGGATTTGCTTTTGCCTTCCTCTGAGACTGAAAGAGTGTGACTTATCAAAGGTCACCCAGAGGGTTTCCATGGCCAAGCAGGGAACTGAACCCAGTTCTCCAGAGTTGTAGTCCATTGCCAGAGTGACAACTGGAGATGGCTTCTGCATCTTCACATGCAGAAGAAGGAATTTCAGCAAGTGTTGCTTGTCATGCAACCAGCTAGCAAGCAACAATTGCTGACATTCCCTCATCTACATAACCATTAGAGTGAAATGACCTGTATTCAGGTTTCATTCTGGCAACCTATCTTCCACTCTTTGTATGTTGATTTGGCATGTTTCCAGTATGAATGACCAAGGATTAGGTGGCCGTTCACAAAGGACCAAAGGCAGCTGTCCCCTAAGCAGGTGAAATGGGAATAGCCCTGCTCCTTCTGTCTCCCTCTGCTTTGCAGCCTACTGAAATAGTTGCCACTGGATGAGAAAAGCAGAGGCAGTGGTCTCCCAGCAACAGCAGGAAAATTTTCACATCTCTGTTTAGATGTGAAATTCACATGAAGGCCTAATCAATTAGCCAGCAGCCTTGCCCAGATGAGTGTTGTGAAGACAGCAAGATAACTCTTTGTATACACCACCCTAGATTCCTTTGAAGTATGGCAGAAATCAATAAATTATGATAAAAATAAATATTTCCCCCCTAAGGTTCATGGTGTGTAACAAAATCTTCAAAAAGCAAACATTCAATCTGTAGAAACAAACCATCTAAAACACAGTGGCAAAATTTGTGAGCTACTAAGCTGAACAAAGCCCTCTGGTTATCTATTGCAGCCCACAGGGAGATCAATACTCCTCCTTATTTTGCTCCTTCAGTCCACAAGCACTTGGCTGGCCTCAATACTTAGCCTGAGTATAATTTTAAATTGTTTTATAATACAATTTTATATTGTTGGTTGTCATTCTATCTCAGGGGTAGGCAATTTTAGGAGAGGTAGTGCCTCTCTCTTAGATCTCTAGGAATCTACAGTGCTTTGGCCTAGGCTTCCAGAAAATACAAGAGAAGTGGCCGCATATCATTTCTGGTTTTGATTTTTTTTAAAAAAAAAAAAAATAGGTTGGGAAAATGAGACCCTTTGATTTCCAAAATCTCTCTCTCTCCCTGCCCCCCGCTCCCACAAACTTTTCACCTGGAAACCTGTATTAATAGAGTGGAGACTTATTTTGGATAAAAAAAGTAGTGTGGGAAGATTCAGGATTTTATCTCATACCCATTTGTTTATGTTTTTGGTAGTCCATGGTATCTGTAGAACTCTCTTCCTTCACTACATTTCAAATGAGTTGATTTCTTTCCTGTCAGTTTTCTACAATGTCCAGCATTCATAATCATACACAGAAACTGGAAACACAATGGCATAGATGATGCTAACATTGCTTTTCAATAACATGCACTTTGTTCCTTGACATTTATCAGTAGTCGTTCCAAGTCTTTGCTGATTTCTGCTAGTGGTACGGTGATATCTGCATATCTTAATTTGTTCTATGTTCCTTCTTCCAATTTTCATCCCTCCTTTCTCTGAATGTAATCCAGCTTCACATATGATACATTCAGCATAGTAAGTAAACAGACAGGGTGATGAAATGCAACCTTGTCTGACTCCTTTGGCATTGGAAATCATTCTGTTTCTCTATATTCTGTCCTCCTGGTGGCCTCTTGTCCTGATCATTGTCATGGTACAACAATTTCTTTCTTCATGATCAAGTGCTTGGTTATAAAGCACAGACATTTTTTCTTCTGAAATTCTTTGGTGTGCCCCATTAGCCAATATATGCTTGCAATATGTTTCCTAACACCTCTTCATATCTGAATCCAGCTTGGACATCTAACATTTCCTACTCCATAAAAGTCTTTGATATGAAATCTCAAGCATCATTTCGCACAGAGGATTAATGTAATGGTTGGTCACCCTGGTGTCCTCCTTCTTGAGAACTGGAATGCAATTTGAGTGTTTCCAACCTGTGGGCTATTGTTCTCCCCCCTTATTTGGGCAATTTTTTGTAGAATTTGGACACTTTCTGGATCCTTTTCAAATCTTTGTCTTCAACACTTTTGAAGTCACTACCTGTAATATGCATCTTGGTTTGCAAGCGGCACATTCTCCACTCCATGTATAATTTCAAATTTTTATATGCCTTGCTTGGTGTCTTCTTCCATGTATTTTTGGAGCTAAGAAGATACAAAGTTCCTCATAATGGAGCTGTCACAGTCCTTTTTACCTTCCTTTTAATACTTTCTAAGCTGACACTCACCACTGCATCTCAGGGGAGAAATTTCTACTGTTTAGGGAACAGCTATATGAAATGCTTCCATCTCTTCTGAATCTCCCACCATCCAGAGAGGGTAACCATAGGTTCTACCATTATTAGAGAGGGAGAAAAACTCTCTGTGTACCTCCTCCACACCATTTATAACTTTTAAAAAATCATCATCTGTATGTATGTCTGTGAGTGTGCATACATACGCATGTGTATATAAATAAATAAAGATCCCATAATCCATTCACACCTTTTTTCTATGTTAGTGCATGTTTTTTTGGCAAGTAACTCAATGGTTATTTTGGTTGCCCCCTTCCACTACCACCACCACACTAGTTGTTTTTTGGTGTTGTTGTTGCTAAAAAGATATCTAATCTTCCAAGTGTGTTATAGCATTATGATACTGACATTTTATTATGCTTGATGTGTGGTTTTAGGGTTAATGGGCCTTAAAATGTGCAGACATAAAGTATTATTTATTTTGGGAGAGAGCACATACTCAGCATGCAGCAGTCCCTGCCATTTCCAGTTGAAAGAGTAGGAGATTATAAGACAGATCTCTACATGGGATTCAGGGTTGAAAGAGTAACAAGTCAGTTGGTAATACTGGGCTACATGGACAAATCATCTAACCTAGTAAAAGCCAGTGGGGCTGGTTCCAGAATTATACACTAGCATAGAAAAACACAACTTCTTAATTACTGAGACACATTTTATCTGTATGTTTATACATTCCTACTTGGAAATATATTTATTTGAGGAATTATTTCCTTAAGCCATTCATGAAAACATAATATGCGTGAAACGACAACAACAATGGGAATTTCTGCTATCTTTGCTATTTTTTACCGCAACTGATACTTGGAGGGCAATCTTGACAAATTACTATAACCACAAATATAACAGATGTCCCATAAAATTAACTTCAATTGCTTCTCTCTGACCTCTGTCAAGGAAGTGGGTTTCAAATTCGACTCAGCATGAGCAGCTGCAGATGCTGCTGTTTGATAACAGTGACCTTGCACTCCCAAGGGTGGTGCCCAGGAACAAGAGGATTGTAGTTTGGCACATAATAAATGTGATTAATGCCACAATAACTCAGCAAGCATCACATCAGCCTCATTCAGAACTCATAGTGATGAGGCACCTTTGGGTCAAGAAGAAACTAAACTGCTTCTCCTTGGGTAGGCAATTAAGACTGCACTCCTCTTCACATATACCTGGAACTTAGTCTAAATAAATGTAAAGGTGCATACTTCAGAGTAGATGTGATTGGATGTACTGTAAAAGATTTGTACCATTCAGGGATGAGTGGTAGGGGTGCCAGATGAAAAACAGGACAGGATCAGGAACTTGTGTGACAAGCAACACCTCCTATAATTTTTTTCTTCTACATAACCATTAAAGGTATAAGAATGCTATCTTATTTTTAACCTCGCAAGCCTAATACACAAACTTTGCCTATGCCATGCCCTATGTGTTCTGTTCATTCTCCTTTACAGTTTAACTTGCAGAGTTTCTACTTTTTTTTTTCTGGAACTGGAACATGCTGTTCCACTACTAGCAGGAAGAGGACATTGTGTGACCCCAAGTGGCTCATGGACTGAACAGAGGTTACTATCACACACCATGGATCCAGCTCCATCCATGAGCTGCCACTGTATGAAAATTTTGAGGAGTGGGGCTCTGCCTCTGGTACCAAACCTGCTTACAGACCAGACCAAACTTGCTTACAGACATCCATGCATGCAAGTGCAAATGTTCACACATGTGTGTTTTTATACTATTAAGACACTGGTATGGTCAGGATAGCATGAAAGCCTACATAAGCAGCAGCTTCTTCCTTGAAAATTGCTTTGATAGAATGTGGATGTGTATAGGCAGTGAGGGAAGTGCATCTCATTCCCACCATTAAGTGATGCCACCTTCTCCAACAATTTATTGGCTCTGTTTCTCCCCAACTCCTAATACAGGTTTCTGGTGCTTACCACAACATATAAGCATGTTGATTAAGCAAGTTCAAAACTTTATATGATAAAATCACTGTGTTTAGAATTTTTTTTAAAAAAAATGAATGTTTTAACCACATGGCTTGGATGTATATTTCAAATTAATATGAAGTCCTACCATCTTCAGGCCAGTATTGTATAATTCTTCTTGTTCTTGGTACTGTAAATCTTTATCTTCTGTGCTTTCCTAACCTCCTCACAGACTATTTGCTTTCCAATGTTCAGTTCCCAAGTTTCATCTCAGAGACAATATACACTTTCAATTAGTTCTAATGTTTTACAGCTATCCATAACTCACCTTTCTACCTCAGCGGTTTGTTACAAAGCTTGCGGACATTCTGTAACACCACTGTACAGCAATTAAAAGACAGATAACGTATGTTGGTTTGTTGTATAAAATATATACATCTACATATAATTTTCAGCCTTAAATATATTTCACCTTTGCTTGATCACAAATTTATTTTCCTTTTCATGTATGTGAACCCCTTTATTGAACAAAGGTTCAATAAATTTCCAGCATTCCCATTAAGTCTGTTTCTATAGACCTTCTTCTTTTCATACCACTAGTACACATACTTTCAATGTGAATAATTTTTAAAATAAAAATCCCTGTAACTTTTCTCTGTGTATTTGTAATTTGTGTACATAACAATTTCTGTGCATTGTTTGTACATATCCAGTCACTGATAGATGTGGTTCATGTGATGTTAGACTACATGTGTTAGACTGCAACTCCTGTCATTCTTCATTACTGGCTATATTGACCAGGGCTGCTGGGACTTACAGACTGCCAACATGTAGACGTCCAGATTATTCTCAACTTAGAATTCAGATTTGCTCCTGTACATTTTTATGTGTATGCATTTTGCTATGCACATTCATATGCACATTGTGTACATTTTATTAGATGAAGGATTAAATCTTGTTGGTGAATTATAATGGCATATGTTGCACTTATGATACCACAGCTTACTTTTTTTTGTTTGTTGCAGAGAGTTGGAATTTTGTTCTGACCATGCAATAATCATCCTCCTCATCTCTTCTGGTAAGCTGGATAGAACCTTCCAACACAGCCATTTCCACATTTTCAGAGAGTGAAGGGGAAGATCAACAGGAATAAGCTAGTACAGATCATGTTTTAAAGATATACAGTTTAAAGATATACAGTTTAATAAATAAAATAGTAAATATTAGCCATTTCCACACGGGCTTAAAGAAACGGTGCAGAGCGTCCTCCAGGGAGGACGTCTGCACCTGGGAGCGGACTGGGTTGGACCTACTTAGTGTAATTTGGCACCTCAGCCCGCTCTGGAACGACCCAAAGTGGTTATCCAATGTGCTTTTGAAAGACAGCTTGAAACAGGTCTTTCAAAAGCATGGAGCACGCCACTCTGTGCCTGCACTCCGGTGCAGATTTGCAGGCTCGCACCAGTGCAAGCCTGCAATCTGCCAGGGGTGGTCTTTAGGCTGGTGAGCTTCAGTAGTTGGTGGAGAGCCTTGACCAACCAGAAGCCACCATTTTCATCCCCGGAGCAGTGTGGAGCAGCAGCCACGCACTCCTCCGGACCAGCCTGGACCCAAGCATGGAGCCAAGAAGACTGGTAAGTATCGGCACGGGACGATTCCCTCACCCCGTGCAGAACTGGCCATTGTTTACTTGAGTTGAAGCATTCAGACTTTAAAAACATAGGGAAACAAGATAAAAATCCAAACTTAGATACACGTCAGTGTAAACCATACTTCTGTGTGAAGTGTCATATAAATTGGGAGAGGAGGAGCAAAGGTAGCTCTGTCTGCAGCTCCAGTGATTGTACATATTGTGATGTACAACTCTGGCTCCAAATTTAATCTTAATACAGAACCAGCTTTTTAAAAGTTAATGAGCCCTGGTGGTGCAGTGGTTAAATGCCGGTGCTGCAACCACAAGGTTGTGAGTTTGATCCTGCTGGGCTCCAGGTTGACTCAGCCTTCCTCCTTCTGCAGGTTGGTAAAATTACTACCCAGCTTGTTGGGAGAAATTAGCTAAAACATTGTAAACCAGTTAGAGAGCACTTAGCTGATGAGCGGTACAGAAATACACATGCTATTGCTATTGCTATAACCATACAAAGTTATTCCCAAGCCTTAAGCATCAATATTTTTTGTGGACTTGTGCAGTCCTACAGTCTTGCATATAAATTCTAAGCAAAACAAGTTAGGGGAAAGCCAGTTTACTACACAAGATAAGATCCTAACTTCATAAAATAAATGAATGGCATAATGGTTTGAGAGAAACAAACTGAATTATAAGCTGATGCCAAACTGTCCTTATTTGTCTATATTTTTTGTGAAGTCTTTAGCAGCCATAAGTGCTGCCTTATTATTGTCAATCTATCACTCTCAAAATGTTAAAAAAAAAAATTCTATAAAGAGTGAGATATTGTTGAGAGGAGGACATGTGGTTCCTTTTTGGACTCTTTTGCAATGGTATAAGACAAAACTGGAGAAAGTCTAACCTACAGTCTTCCTGTGATCCCTGTAACCTTGTTTTGCAGTCCTTGAACCTCCCTGAAGGCCATAGGTTTCCAGGTTTTTTAAAAAAATAAAAAAAAAAAAACACACAAAAACACACAAAAACCTTCCAACCCACCACAAAAATATACTGCTTTGGTCTATTTGCCACCCGCTACTCCCTGTAGAACACAAGTTCTACACAATCATAATAATTTACCATATTTAGGCCAACTTTCTGAAACAGTAGTGACATGCTATCTCTTCCAGTTGCACCAGGAGTAATCTTGCTGCCCATGGGTGTGTGTGTGTGTGTGTGTCTGCTTGTGGTAAACAACCCCACATCTCTGTGTAAGATGATGTAACTACACTAACTTTCACCTAATATAATAAAAAATTCATGGCAAGTTTGAACTGCTGAAAAGTCATGAGAAGTTTCAAGAACTAGCAGAATACAGTAGACCCTCCATTCAGTTCCATAACCCCCTGTAAATAGCAAAAACCACAATCACATCATATATAATTAAATGGGGGCAACATGCACTCTGATGTTACCATGTGTTCATGTCACTGCCATTTTATGTATAGGACACAAGGCTCCACAATCACTCAGAATCACAGATCTGGAGATCATATATGCAGAGGATCCACAGTATTCTCAGAGTCGGGGATATATACTCCTGCTTGCTTGAGACCACTGGTGACCAGTGGTGCATCTCCTTGTTTTTTTATAGAGCTAGTTTCCTATGTTCTTTTCCACATTCACTTTAAAGTCTGGGAGCACTTTTACACAGGAAGATGCCTAAGTGATGAGAAGCCACTTCTTAATCCATTTTGGCTCAATCAGAACATAGCAACTTAACTGAACAACCAGATGAGGGGAGCTCAGCTTAAATGTACAGACAAGCACTCCCTGCACACATCTTACTCCTTATACATGCAATTGAATAGGAGACAAAAATCCAGGCATTTGTAAACCATTTCTCATGAAATGACCACACCATGTGGCATCTCCATTTCCTCTACCCCTGACTTTCCCCATTTGAGTGGCAGGGTCTGAATGGACATTGCAATCATGTTTGGCCACCATTTCAGGATTTCCAGTTGTAAGAACTAGGGACCATGTTCAGCTGAATGTGTTTCCCATGTCTCCTGAGTTCTGCTCAATCCAGTGGTGGCTCTAAAGGTGGTGCACGCAAGCCTGCAGACATTTCTTAGTTTCAAATGTATGTATACCTAAATAGGATTGGTGATGAGACCAGTCAATTATCTGAACTGGATAACCTTAGATCACCTCCACATTCACTGTGGAAGTTAGTACAAAACACAGAATAAGTTATTGTCTTTCAGACTAAACTACCAAGTAAAGTAGTTGTAATATTATAATAGGAAAACCTCATACACAACACAAAGGAACCAAGGGATACAAGTGTGATAAAATAGGTATGTTACATGCCCTTATTCTGCAGTTGCCCATCCTAATTAATTCATTCATTATACTGACATCCTACCTTATTTCATAAGTACAGTTTTCCCCCACTCTTTTTATATTTAACACTGTCAGTTAGGTTAGACTGAGAGATGATGGGTTCAAGTTAATGATATAGGCAGGCATCCCATTGGTCAGTTACGAAGCTGTAAGTTGGATCTAGAACATTGCAATTACTTTGAATTGTAGTATTATTGCCACAACTGAAAATGACTCTGAAATCCACCTTAAACATGAATAACCTGTATAGAGTGGAGGTATGTACAGTCAGCTGCACAGATTCAGCTATATAGAGCAGAAGTTTGTACTGCTTCTGAGTGGGGTGTGTAGGATGATGTGCCTGGTGTCTCCCACTAATGAGTGACATTGTGAGAAGCAAAAGCAGGGACGTCATCACAGCATTGCTCTCTGATGGGACGGGCTGGTTACATCATGCTACAGTGCCCTACTTGGCAGCAACACAAATACCCATTGTGTTGCTGCTAAGTGATCTGCTAGTGGTCATAGTGTATCTACAGCATCATGACTATATCTTTGATGTAGGACCTGTTAAAAGTTGTTGTTGTTGTTGGCTTCAAGTCTACTCTGACTTATGATGAGCCTAAGGCAAACCTATCATTGGGTTTGCTTGGCAAAATTTGTTCAGAGGGGTTTGCCTCTGCCTTCCTCTGAAGTTGAGAGTGTGTGACTTGGTCAGGGTCATCCAGTGTGTTTCCTTGACTGAGCAAGGATTCAAACACAGTTCTCCCAATGTCCTTGTCCAATACTGAGACCAGTAAACCAAACTGGTTCTCATTGATACTCTTCAGTAAATACTTTATGGATTACAGCCTTCAAGACTTCTTCTCAGGAAAGTGACTTCAGTGAGTTATGATAATGCATTCAGACAAGCTTTTCAAGACATAGTTTTTAAATGTAACAACCTGCTTGGTGTTCCAAATTACTCAGATGACATTTAAAGGTACCCATCCCCTCATTGTGAATCTCAATGTCTTCACCAGTTATCTGTATATCCTCCAGCAATGAAAATTAGCATTTTGCCCAATATAATGAATCATTTCTGAAAAGTAATTACTTTATTGCTATAAAAGTGATATGCAGAATACATCATTTGCATCTCTATAACAGAACATACAAAAGCCCAAAGGCACAATTATATAACAGTGAAAATGTATCAGCTTAATTATGTGATCAAGTTTATTGCAGGTTTTTCCATGTAAATTCAGAGGGGCAGGGCAGTGGGGTGATCCAAATTCTCAGAAGAACTAAGGTGTAACTACATTTATTTTATTTTATTTGAACATCATCTTCCTACCAGGATTGTTCAGGATGGTATACAGCATAATAAAAAAGCATATCATTTATATGCAATTAAAAACACCAGCCAGAAAACTAAACTAACAGTTTAAGACAATGCATAATTTGAGATAGGATCCTTAACTCTAAAGCTCAAGTAAACACATTAAAAAAAAAAAAAGGTTGTCCAAAATTCAGCAATGTGTGGCCAGCCACACTTCCCTAGGGAGAGTTCAATAACTGGGACACCAACACTGAGAAGGATCACCTCAGGTCACCATAATATGGTCCTTGTTCCCTAGTAGGAGCCTGAGCAAATCTCTCTCTTACGCAACCACATACACACAATCTCTCTCTTGCTCATTCAAACAAGTTTAGGCATTTCCTCTTAAAATCCTGGAAATTGTACTTTGTACTTTGAGCACAGTTATTTTGGATTGCCCATAAGGCTGAGGTGTTTCTCCCAAGAGACAACTAGAAAGATTGTGAAGAGGTTGGCATCTGGGTCTCAGCTGGACTGACTTTAGGTTGCTCCTCCCTTTTCTGTGTCCAAAATCATTATTCCATTGTTGATTGTCAATTGCATTCCCAGGGTTGTCTAATGAAAAGGAATGGCTCTTGTAGCTGCTTAACTTCATCTGGATTAGATTAAGAGTTCAGTCATAAACACACTGATTAGAAGGCAAACCTCTCTGGGCACAGTGAGATGTCTGCATTATTACCAGACTGTTCAACCCCCACTCCATGATACAGTATAATATTATTTAATGGGCACAAAACATAAATATAATATATATTTGAATGTAAAATATAAATTACATGCTTATAGTTGAATGCCACATGGAAAGGGACTCTGACTGGGAATGTTGTGCTCAGGCAGATTTCATCAGAATGGCACGTCATAAGTTCATGGCGATTAGCTGGAAAGCTCTGACTTAATGGGTCTGAGATGATCCTATCAATCACCCAAACTCAGAAAAAAATAGCTGGCAAGGAAGCTCCGATGAGGCAACCAATGACCAACACCCTGTAACCTCTTCCTACTGAAATTTCCCTTTGTTTCCTCATTGCCCAGCCATTAGGGGGCTGTCACAACCTCCATTAATGTTTTCCCTTCTGAAGTCAAGACCATTAGCCCATTCTGGACCTCTTTGTCTGCTGTGCCAGAGAGCAATTAACAAACTCCACTTAAGGGCAGAAAAAGGATATTTAAACCCCAACTCATACCCTGGCTTCTTGCAAACACTTTGGGTGTCACTCTGCACCCCAGACTCTTGTTATTCCATGCTGCCCTCAAACTTTCATGTTTCAACCATCTCTTCTTAATCCTTCGCTTCAGGAATGGTAATTATCACCTGCTTCATCCCAAATTCTCTCTGCTACCCAACCGTTCCTTCCTTCCCTTCTGCTAGCCCTGTATGTTTCCAGGACTGCTTGATTTCTTGCATGTGTTTGTGATTTCTCCCAATAAAACATTCTTTTTTGACCCTGAACTGGTGTCCTACAGTTAGTATTGGTATACACAAGTGAAAAGGTTCCATAGTCACCCCGCTCTTGCAGGACTCCTTTGAGCTATAATTCATCATCTTTCTAAGGAGATGCTGGCACTGCTGAAGGACCTCAAGGTCCCCCATCTTTTGAGAGTAACAGCATAAACATATATTTGCTGCTGTAAAGGCATATTTACCTGGAAGATTTTAATAGTCTCCCCACAAGAAACTCTAAAAATATAGTTCTGGAAATGTTTCTGTATTAGGTTTTTATTGGATTTATACATGTAGATGAGAATTTTGTACAGATCATGATAGAACTTATTGCCAGTTGCTCATTTCTTTAAAAATCTCATGGAGAAAATTTGAGATTCAAAACGTGTGTATATTTAAAAAAGTGAATCTGAGTTCATTCCTAAAATGAGGATGAGAGAAAAGGCAGAAACTGATGAAAATACTCATTCTTCTAGCAGTGAATTCCAAGTTCTAGGAACCTGATAGAATTCTCTCTCTGCTTTTCTTCTCTGACCCATGAACCAATTGTGCTTGCTTTTCCTTTCAAGATAAATGAAACAACAGTTATTCCCACCTCTCTCTCTCATTCTCTCTCTCTCTCACATGCACATATCAAACCTTGATTTAGAAAAGATCACTGTTGGTCAAATAAGGCTGAGTTGTAGTTTGGTTGGTGATTTCTTTGTGAGTTTATCATAGCAAGCCTGAAGAGAGGGATAACATGAATGAACTTCTCTCATATCCCTTAGAACAACTATATAAAGCCAGGGAGTCTTGTTTTATAAGTTAGGCCCAACGGCACTTAGCAAATTTCATGGATAAGAATAATTTAAATCAGAGGTGGGGATCATGCAGCCCTCCTGATGTTATTGGACTGCAAATCGCAGAAACCCTTGCCAGCATAGCCAGTGGTAAGGAAGGCTGGGAACTGCAATACAACATTTTCTGAAGAGCCAGACCATCTCCTCCAACATTTCACAGGTGAAAACTGGGACACTTGAAGCCAAGACACATTAGAGTGTGGTCAAGTTGGCAAATGTTTTTGATGAGGGAGAAAACACAAGCTAGGAAAGGCTACTGCAGTTTGCTTTTGCCAAAATCTAGAGAAAAGGGTAAGATTCTGTCATCTTCTGAGGCTGAGTTAATCAAGTGCAAACGACTTTTGCGTTTTAACTCAGTTTGCAGCAACTGAAATAAGAGAAAGACAAAGGAGAACAGTGGAGGGGAAGAGGAAAACTGGGATTTTTTTTAAAAAAAACAGCTGAAAAAGTGGAAAGACAAAAGATTAACTGGGACAGTTCTTGAAAAATAAGGATAGTTGGAGGATGTGCCTCATGATTCTCACCCTAATTTAAAATTTTCTAGGTACAAGTTCATTGAGTGATCCTATAGTCTATACTACTGCTCTCAATTCTAGTACCTCATTTCATGAGCACAACCAAAGCTTGAATTCATTCTCTTTCAAAACAAGGACTGCTTCCAAATTGTTGTCAGCATTGTATTTTTTTGGGGAAAAAAAGGATATTTAAAAAAGAAATACAACAAAATGGGGGACAGAGGAAGAGAGAAAAAAAAGAAAGAAAAGTGCATAGGATATTAATATGGTCTTGGAAGAGACACTGAGAAAGTACGGTGTATGATTAAAACAGTATACGCTTTAAATGCCTTTTGCAAAATCTTTTAGAAAACTTTCTCAAAGTGTTGATGAGAAGATAAATAATTTGATGCTGGAAGGGAAAACAGTTGTGAACAAAATATATGAACATTTCTGTTGTTCTTCTTGAACTGGTAATGAATTCTAGATGATTATCTGTTCATTAAGGTCGCTAAAAAGGCACAGATGAAATTTCATCACAACAGCTGGATAGCCTAGAGTGGGTTATTTTTAAGTGCAAGTAAATTGTGAATAGTTAGCTAGAAAAGCATTATTAGTGCAGTAAGAAGGCACCCTTATTATAACAATGAACATGTGAAGAACAGCTGAAAGTTTAAATTATACTACTTGTGGGAATTCTATATCCAAGGGAACTCTGTGGCAAGCTCTGCTGAAGCAAAAGCACACAGCTCCATATGGTTTCCTAATCTGGTTCATGCCCACTTGGCAAAGGAAGAAATAAATGTATCTACGAAGAAGAAGAAAACTATACAATGTACTTTGCTAAAATATGCCCAAACATTCGTAGAACTGATCATTCATATTTCTAAAATTTGTCTAAATACTTTAAGAATCAATGGATCATACACAAATACAGAATGGTTGATGGTTCATGTCACACAGGATTCCCACTGCCAAGCCTCATCAGATATTGTTTACAGAAAAGCTTACAGAAAGGTAAATGACCTCTGGAATGGCCAGGAAAATTATAAAAACAGAGGAAAATAATATTCCATGTCCCCACAGTAGCTTAAATGTTCAAAGCAAAAACATTTTACACATATTCCTGATACAGAGATGAAAAGTTAAGTCTGGCTTGTTCCATCAAAGGAATACATCCTCCACCTAGAAGTTATACAAGAAGTTGCCGCTGCCACAGTTATGATTGGGAATGTGTTTGGGAACCTTTACAGATACACCTTACTACAGTTTTAGAAGACAGTATACAATAGCTGAAAGAAACTGTGTGCATGTTACTGGGAAACCAGCCCCTCCACAGTAACAACTATGACAGAATCTTTTCCATTGCCACCAACATGGACAGTGTCACTCTCCTTGGAAATAGCTTCTGAAGAGCCTCAAATTACCTCCTTAAGTTGGGCAAGGTCATGAAAGGGAAGAAAACAGCTGGCTAGATCCCAAACCATTTAGGATTTAAAAGGTAACAGTATAGCTAGACCTGGAACTGTATTTACTTGACAGTAAGATACAGATCTTACTTGTATATGTGCAAACACATGAACAGGCTATAGTTCATATAGTTCATAAAAGTTTACACTATGATAAATACAATCTTTAAAACACACAAGGCCCTTTTTCATCCTTGTTTCTCTTTTGTTTTTGCTTTAGCTCCAATTAACAATGCTATCCCTTTGAAAATTACATGCACACCTCCTGGACATTTCCCCCCCCCCCAGCCAGTTTAAGGGTTCAAGAAAACTTGTGTCCATGACTGCAATCTTTCATGTGTCAGCATGTGGAACTATAAACTTAGGACTTTACAGCCCGAAATCTACTATACTGTTGATAAAACACCCATGGTTATTCATGTCTGGAGGAGTGAGGGAATCACAGAAACACATATGATGTGAAGCAATTATGCCATCCACTGAGTCCTACTGGAGTCCTGTGATTGAGGCAATCATTTCATGTCTAGCTACAGGGATTCTGTGATTCTTCTCACCATCTTCCATGCAAGAATGATCATTGGAGGAGGCTTTAGCAGCAATATGGTATGTCCAGGATGGGGCTGGTTGCTGAGGGAGGAAATACCAACCTTCATTATGGCCAAGAATATACATGTACAGGTTTATGATTAACACATGACTAACACATGATTAACACAGGATGCGGACCCATGTTTGTCAGCTTATCTCATTAGCAAAAGCTATCCAGCAGAAGAAAGAAAGTTTGAAAAGTTACTTTTAAGAATGATAAATATGAACAAATGATAGATTGATACTCCACAATGTGTGTCATCTCTTAAAAACAACTTTCTAAATTCTTTCCAGAAAATGAAACATCTCTCTCTTTCTCTTTTCTCTTCATCCTGGTTGCAAGAACAATGTTGGACACTGGTGTGAGAAAAAATGAGGTATTTTACTCCTTTCTTTTCATTTTCCCATTGCACTGGTACTGTAATTTTCTCAAGGGATTCTGAAAATGGTTTTCATATCAGCCTGACCACCTCATCCCTCAACTCTATGAACCCAACCAATCAGTTTCTCCCTGCTAAGTATAATAATCAAGGAAGTACAGGACTCAAACAGGCATCTGGTTGGTTGGATGCCTTGAAGCACTTTATTCATAACTTCCAGAGACAACAAGTGAAATTTATCCCATAAAACTGAACTAGACAGTCTGGTTTGGGCTCATAATTTACTGCAGAATTACTGGCATCCAGGTCAAGATGAATGTGAGCAATTTTATCCTCAAAGTGCTTAGCAAACATGTCACAGTTATATGTTTCTCCAGCCATGAGACTGGCAAGCCCCGTGTCAAATATTACTTTAATTACAGGAAGCTGTTAGATTGTGATAAGACTAGCATGAGGACCAGGCATCTAGATTCAATTACCACACATAATTTAGGCAGTTAGTGGAATTGGGAAAGAAAAATGCAGGTTTCCTGATTTAAACCCATGTCAGAAACTGGATGTTTCAGTCATTACTGATGGAACATAGGAAATGAATTATACTGACTCAGAATAGTGTCCATCTAGCCTAGCACTGATGAATTTCATGTCATTTATAAGGCAATTTCTACAGTCTGTACTCCTCCTGTTGAGAAAATCCCCACCAATACATTCTCATTCCAGAAAAAAAAAAATATTTTTTTCTACTTCTGAAGGCCCTTAGAAATATTAGAGAGGACAGTTCAACTTTACATTTAAAAGGAGGAGGAGGAGGAGGGGAGGTGGAGGGGGGAAGGAGGAGGAGGAAGAAGAGGAAGAAGAAGAAGTGGGGGAGATTTCCAGCCATTTCTGATCAGAAACATTTTTTAAAAAATGTCTTGGCCCATGGCAGCTCCACTTGCAACATGTTGTGAATAAGTTGTCCATGCTTACTCTGCTGAGACTGACAGAAATTCTCTGTGGTTTCAGGCAGGATTGTTACACACTCTTTTTGGGAATTTAACCTAGGACCATCTTCATGCAAAGTGTGTGCTCTACCACTAAGCTAAAGATCATCTTCATGGAAGCTATAGTGTGAGTGCTGATCCATTGCAAGTGCCTAGACCAGTGGTTCTCAACCTGTGGGTCCCCAGATGTTTGTGAACTTCAGCTCCCAGAAGCCCCAGCCACTATGGTCAATGCTCAGGGCTTCTGGGAGATGAAGTCCAAAAACATCTGGGGACCCACAGGTTGAGAACCACTGGCCTAGACTAAATATAATTGGAAATGCATGTTCATATAAGATGTCCATATGCATATTTGAATTTGTGTGAAGTTTCATTTGCATACCTTTCAGCCATTAGGACCACAATTTCAGCAGAAGGAGGAACAAAAAGGAGAAAAAAGGGATTTTTTTTTTTTTTTACAAAATGTTTGGTTTTAAGATTTTATTTTTCACCAAGATCCTGCATGGGGCAAATGGAGATTAACCACTCCACATATGCATATCTGTCCTTCCTCCCGCCAAGCCCTGTGCGGCTGTTGCTATGGCCATGAAGACATTGTGGGAGGGAGGAAGTACGTAGACAAATCTGTCTTATCCCCTTGAAGTTTGCTAGACAGAGAAGCAGAGAAATAATGACATTGCCATTCCTCATCTCCTCTCTCTAGCAAACTGTACTAAGATGAGAGGTATTTGTCCCTCAATCCACTTCTCGTGTTCTCTACTATCATAGTGTTGGTCCCATGATGAGAGAAAGCTCTCTGATGTATTGTGGATTTGGATGGGATTCAAATAGGCACTTGGCCTTCACTCGGAACAAGGCATGGGTATGCATAAAGTAGTTGTATAAGAGGATTCCAGCCATTGTTTCTTGCTGTTGCTTGACAACTATTAAAACTGCATTCAAATGGTCATTTACATTAAAATTCTATAAATCTGCTCAGATGTTTCTCTGGGTTCAACAGTGTTCATTCCCAAGTAAGTACATATAGGATTAGATTCCCATTTTCTTTTATAGCAACCTGAACCTCAGGAAGAACTTCCTGACGGTCAGGGCTGTCCAGCAGTGGAACATGCTGCCTCGGGGTGTAGTGGAGTCTCCTTCCTTGGAGGTTTTTAAGCAGAGGCTAGATGGCCATCTGTTGGAAGTGCTTTGAGGGTGTTCCTGCATGGCAGGGGGTTGGACTGGATGGCCCGTGTGGTCTCTTCCAACTCTACATTTCTCTGATTCTCTGATTCTAAGATTGCCTTTGATACACATACCAATACACCTACTTACAATTAATTGCAACATCATATATTGCTAATTAGTTAGCCAGAAATACTTTGCTTCTCAGGAACCACAGCATACTTTCTGAATGTTCCCCCTACAAGCACTAACTTTTCCCAATGTTAAATAGATCAACTGCTACAAAATAATTATGTTAGTGTCTTAATGTATGTACAGGTCCTCCCATGGAAGCGTTTGAAATTTTTGTTTAATGTGAAACACCTACATTGAATTCAGCTTCTAGAAGCAGCTGTGCATGGGCTGAACATTGTGAATGTATGCACCTTGCACACGGATATGAAATGTGCATGGATATGCATAGAAGTGTGAATTTCACATAGATAAATGTGCACATTAAATTGTACATTTTGGTTTCTTGGTTCAGTTGCATAACATTACAATTTAATATGAGGGCTGCATGCCAAAACAAAAAAGGTAACTGTGTAAGTAGAGATTTAAACTACACAACGTAGGATCACTCTTGAAATATTGATAATTGCATCCCTCCTGCCACACACACTCTTCTGTCTTGGTTGGACACAGATATATAACTTGTCAAATCATATATCACAACTGGATGTGTTTCTTAAGCTATTTTATTTCATGCATGATGCATACACACACCATCACCACCACCTCCTAAAAGTTCCAAGTAGATAACTTATTTAAGAAAATAAGCGAAAGTCTCCATATCATTGAGTAGCTGTATATGATTTATTCAGCTCTAATTGAAGCACTTGGAAAAGTGGTTACGGAGATTAAAGTTTCTTGAAGTAGTAATCCTCAATAAGAGGTAAATAACAATCTACACTTTCTGCAATGCACACAGTAGATAATACAATAGGTTCTGCATATCATTGAAGAATTATCCTAAGCTCCTACTTCAGAGAATGCAATTTTACCTAGCATATTTTACTGAAACCCTTAATAAGCCCTTCTAGTTTGTACTCTGACCTTTCTTCATGTTTTTTCCACAACTGCCTCTTTTGTTTTGTTTGTCTGGCACAGTAAAACAAGTGAGATGGCAATTTGTCTAAAACTTGAGACTTACTAATAAGATGTTCCATTTACTTGTGTTGCAGGAATTCTAGTTTGCTTTCTGATGCCTTTATAACTTGCATGTTCAAGGATTTAGGCTGTGTTCTGTTTTGTCTCCAGAATACTATTTCTTTTAAAGGGATTGGTATTAAAGAACATAATTAATGTTGCATTGTAGCCCTTCATCATTATTTTTTTTTCCTTTTCAAGTCTTGTAGTCCCTCATCTTTTGTTATGTTTTCAAACATTTGTTCAGCTCATTATAAAAAAGAGAAAAAAAGAATGTCATTGCATTTTTTTCTTTTTCCTCAGGAAATAAGACACTTATAAGTAAAAGTTTGATGAGATGAAGTTCAATTTGCCTCAAAAAGGCAGAAACATGGAGCAAAACTGGTATTCAGTTTTTCATATAATTATGCAAATACTCTATGCTGACAGGAGCCCAATATTCAAATAAGAAATTTAAAAAAATATATTGGAAGGGCACTGGGGCTCCACATCATGTCTGCAAGATGTGAAACTAGTTATTGGTAAAAAGCACAGAAACCATATCCATGCAAATAATGCATCTTCTTGGCATGCACAAACATCAGCAGAGCTTATGTGACCCACCAGGCAGCTAGGTGAGAAACAAACGAAAATAACTCTCTCCTATTTCATACTATTCCATTTAAATAAGTTGGCTATTTCCTCCATAATGCAATGATATGGTCATCCCCAGATTAATTACTTTCGTGGCATCTATGTACTAGAAATGGAAAAGGAAGGCATGAAGAGATATGGGAGTTTGAAATAGTTCAGCCCAACTTTGCAATAGTTAGGATAATAGATGGATCACAAGGATGAACAAATGAGGAAGAGAAGAAGGAGAAGGAGAAATGGAGAATCTGTATAGATTTTCAAAGCAGTTCCAACATAAGCAAGGTTCTCTTGGATAGCCTCGATACCTATCTATCAAATCTAGGTTCACTGAGAAACCCACAAAAGCTCATCCTCAAATAAAGGAATAATTACTTGTCTATCCAGTTGCAGTGCATTGCCTTTTTACCAGGGCAGGCAGGGTGAAGGCTCTAAGAGAGGCCTAGGATGATGGGAGTTAGATTCAACCAAGAAAACTTAACAACAGGCTTCTCTCTATCTCTGTTTCTAGAGACTGCAAGCCTGCCTGCCTGATTAGCATTTGTTCAACAAAATATGCTGAAGAAGTAGAGCTCAGCACGGAGAGGGCTGAGGGGATTACTCAACGGATGGAGACATGGTCTGCTGGGATGACTGGGAGTGATCCAAAGATACTCTCAAAAACTGGGACTATTTGTAGGGGAAAAGGTACCTGGAGGGCTAATCCTTTCCTGGGGAGAACAATGAGTGTTGTAATGGAAAAGAAGATCCATGATGGCAACTCCTTTTGCATGATGAGATCACAAGGTGTTGCCAACGTTTCAGGATCTTTAGTTGCATTGGGTTATGGTGTGAATTTATGTAGACGGTCCTTGCCTGATACGATTTTATTGCTATCGGTGCTCAACTTGGGGCAAACATGCTAATCCCCTCAAGTCAGCTTCTCAGGGGCTGAGGACCCTTTGTCTACTGTGGGTTTGCATTTTTTGAGGTCTCCTGGGGCTACGTGATGGGGGATTTTACTGGCCTGACCTGGTTTTCGATCGTTGCTGCCTACGTGCTCATCTGGGTGACCTCTCAGGCACATGGAATCATATTTTAATATCAAAATTGTAGAACCTGGGACAGGGTTTTCCAGTGAGGTAACAATATGTATATTTTATCTTTCTCTAGGTCAGATTTTTTGGAGTGAGGAGAAGAATTAGGCCTTCAGACACAGAAGTCAATTGCAAGTGTTTCCTCAACAGAGGGTGGGTAATTGCCTCCAGAATTATTCCTGTCTGTATAACTGCATTTTAAAATGCCAACAAATGTTATATTGGGGATAACAACAAACACACTAGCTTGAGGATGAATTAGAATAGGTCAAATAGAAGGTCCAGGGAGTCCAAATGAAAACTGACAGTTTTTTGTTTCTCTGAACTGGGAAGCCGACAATTTGCTCCCATGCTACTTGTTACAGCCGGAAGACAGCCAGACAATTTATGGTGGCGGATAATTTTAAAACACATATAAACATAGGCTGTTGTTAGAAGTGAAACATCTAGAGTACTTCTCACTTTGACATTGTCTTGTGCAACATGACTACTGTATCAAATTCAGTTTAAGACCCTGGGCTGCAGCATGGGAACTCTAAAATGGAAGGAGATAATGAAAAGATTGGCAGTTCTGTTTAAATACTAAAACTCTCTTCAGGTTTGTTCAAAATGAAAAGGCTAGGGGGGAAGGGGAAAGACAACCTTATTCAATAGCAGGAAGAAAAACAATCAATTTTATCCATGTTAAGGTCTTTGGTGAGCTTGCTATCTAGTTTACAAATCACTCTGTGTAGTTTCATAAGCTACTTGAAGCATATTAATTCTGCATAAACAGTATTGTTCATGATTAATCCAATTAGTGCAATGTTCGTTATGTATTTGCTCACAATCATTTGTGGTATCTTTGCCAGTTTTTAATCACCTCTTTGACTAACTTTCTCTGAAATGATGCTGAGCAAACAATAGTCATTCATACCTAATGAGTCTAATTAATAGAGCTGTAATGATAAAACATTAGATCGATGCATATTCTCCTTGGTCATATTTTAAAAGCCTCTTTAAATCTGTAAGCTGGAGAAACACAGGAATGAAAAAGATGAGAGGTACTAAACACTTTAAAAGTCAGAATCGTACAGGCAAAGAAATATTGTAAAAGGGAGCATTTATGTGGATGGTAACTGGTTGAAACTCTCAAGCCACTACATCATGGTGATTCCTTTGACAACTCTATATGTGATTCATTTCTTTAAATATAGGAGTTTCTAGACGGAAAACACAATCAAAAATATATTGTGTACATCCACTCTCTGTGTTTTTTTTTTTTTTTTGCTTTTTTAGCACTCTTTTCAATTATCTTCAAATAATATCATCACACAGTCATTTTAAATACATATGATGTGAAATCACTCATGATTACATCATGATTTCTGGTTTGATGAAACTGCCAAAGTGACTAGATGAAAAATTCTTGTCCTCAGTTTTCCTTCTGTGAACCCATTGTGTCGTCAAAATGATATATCAATTAAACAGTACTTTATGCAGTCCTTAATTGAGTGACTGGGCCATAACTGAGAACTACAAAATAGCAAAAGAGAGTAAAGATGATAAATCTATGGCAAATGATTGGCACTCAACATACTCACAAGTTCACACAATTAAAATATTTTCTAAGATATATCTACCACACCATTTTTTCTGATTAAAAATTGCAGTTTGTAATCCTGATTAAATGGGTGTAAAAGGTGGCCAAAAGCAGAGATTAGAAAAAAAGGGAATTAGTTAAATTTGTAATTCCAGGCCTCCAAAGTACTTAGTTGTTTCAGTTGAGATTTTAAAAAGCAATTCTTTGTGTTCCAAATTTGCCAAAATTGAATAGATTGATTTAGTTACTTTTTAGAAAAACAATATTACAAGACATTGACCTGAGATTCAAAACATAGACCCTTTTTGCATGCCAGTCCTGTTGTGAAATGGCCTTGGGAGTGTCGTATGATTGCAAGGACTGTTCCACATTACATCCCCACAATCACCCAATGCTCCCAAGGCCACTAGGGGATGATCATGCATTATATCGCTTTTGGCTTATTGCTGAAAATGATGCGCAATCGTGCAATGCTCCCATGCCCCACACACACACTTACCTTGCATGCAGAGGCTCCAGAGGTGTGGCCATCACACTTCCTCCCCCAGTGCAGCCTGGGAAAGTACCCAGCTGCACTGCGGAAGGAAGGGGCAGAGCGCTCACACTTCCTTCCAGCCAGCACAGAGCTGGTGCAGAGAGGAAGCAGAAGGGATGCGAGTGCCTCCCAGACAAGGCTTTTCCAGCCATCCCCACGCAACACCTGCAGCACCAAGTAAGGTGCGAAAAGGGCCATAGTCTTCTCGTATCCACTCATTGTTTCTTCAACAGTCACAACAACAGGGCAAGAGAATGGCACTAATCAGTAGTTAAACCAAGTGATATCCCTTCACCACCACACAATGGGGCCACACCTTTATCGCTATATTAAAATAACATCAAATTACAATTACACCTCAAAAATAGTAAAATAATCCCTAGTTAAGTTAAAAGTGTTATTAAATAATATTTCCTTCATTTTTAGAAAATGAAATAATTATAAAAGGCTTACAAGTTATCTGTAATAGAATAGTTTCAAGCTGTGGCTAAAACCTAACATTTCTATGCTAGCCAGAATAAAGAGGTGGAATGTTCATTCTAAATCTATGCATAGAAAAGTGACCCCTTTCTCACATCGTTTTTTTAAGGTTTCAGGTACAATTCAATTTGATTTCTTTTGAAAGAAATGGTAAGAACATTTCCCCTTTTTCTGGTATGCTGGCTTTCAGCTACAAAATTCTGAAGCACAGAATGGTGGTCATAATGATATCTGAAAGAAATGTATTCCTTTGAGTTAGACCTATAAATGCACTCTGCAAAAAGAAACATTCTTATGTAGTATATTTTATTTCTCTATGTTCACATTTGAAAAACATTATCCCCTTGGGGTTCTTAACACCTGTATTAGGTCTAAGGTTTACTTTAAAGTAAATGGAAAATGTGATAAGTACGATCATATGAAAAGGTGAATGGAGACACACGGCAAATATATAACAAATGTCTTTTATTGCTTAGTATTACTTCAATATACTTGGTAAAAAGAAATCCTTTGAAATTTTATGATAGAGATAATGCTCAGAAAAGGTCCAGGTATGCTGTATCTCTGGGACATAGAGTTACTGGATAAATAAAATATTGTAGTCCACACCATGTGTCTCAGATAATTGGCCATATGTGCTTATAATATTGTAGAGACAGAGGCTAGGAACCAAACAGATATTTTCAAGTAACTTTCAAAGTAGAAGATACTGTAGCATTTTCTCCCATGTTGCTGCAGCAAAGCCAGATGTCTAAGGTCATACTGGAGATATTAACTATTGATTTTCAATAGTGATGCTCCTCCTTCCAGCTGGGATGATGGGAAGGTAATGCACAGAGATGGACAAACCTATTCATTTCCTCCCCCCTTTTTTTTAATTTTTAATTTGTTAAATTTACTTCATTACATTTCCACATCAGTCTGTATTTTTTAAAAAAAGTATGTGAAAACTTCTTTTTATTTTCATAACTATTTACCAGCCATTCTCCTCCTTGGTTTTCTTCACTCTTTGCTTAGTAACAGCTGTAACAGTAGCAGTCAACCATACAGCATTGAACTCCATTTTTGTGGAATGCCATGGAAAATAACTGGAACAATAGAGGAATCCAGGCTGGACAATTTTGGTAAGGATGGCTCAATCAGAAAGCTCATGCTTTCTGATTGTCATAACACATGCTTTCTTGTAATTGATCCATATTTCATTCCCACCACAACCAGCACTTGAAATTTAAACTACCTTATACTCCTGTGATTACTCAAGAATGCTTTGAAATTCAACTTGAATTTGCTTCCATCATGACCATGCTGTTTCAGGTGTTCTTTTGGTAGTAATAGATGTAAGGTTTTCACTCTTTCCTCACTTCTTCCACAGTTCCTCCTTCTTTCTACATTTACTCAACATGATTTCCAGTCAGCTAATAGGAATCATTAGATCACCACCAGTGAAGTAGCTGACTGCATAATGGGTACTAACTCTAAATCTCAGTTTATGAATGTACAGGCCCAAACCAAACTCTGGTGCAAGGTAGAGAGTTTCTTTGAAAACGTAAGGCCTTTTTTAAAAAAATTCTTTCCTGTCACAGTGACATGGCATCATGGGGGCACTACCCGAAAAAACACAGTACATGAAAGGTAACTGTTACCTGCATAGATACAGGAAGGGTAGAGTGGCAAAGATGTGGATACATGAATGACACAGAAGTGGCAGATAGATCAGTGAAGAAGTGTGGCTCTTGCATGTGACAAGGATTCACCCCAAACAAATATATATAGTTGAGAGTAAATAACTGAGAGTATGCATTGCTGTTTGAGGTGCATAGGAAAAAAAAAAAAAGGAGGGGAAATATTTGAAGAAAGTAGTGTGAAGGAAAAAGTTGAGATGTGTTACCGCTCCTTACATATCCCATCCTTCAGGATAGCAAAATTAGCATGAAATATCATTTTCATATGAAAACTGGGCATTTATGGCTAGGAAGCATGCAGTAAGCAGGATACCGGCTGTATGCCTGGGCTAGGTCAGCATAGTCTCAGCGTGACCAGGTGATAAGGTCAAGAAGAGTTAGGTAGGAAAGCCCAGAGTTAATAGACTTCCAGTAATCCTATCAATGTCCTGATATCTGAATAAAATAGGAAATGAAACTGCACAGGGATGGCAGGCAAGCACCTCTGCTGTGCTCATTATCTACAGACACCTTTCCCATTCGTGTTAGCCAACCAAGACATTAAGAGGCTGTCAAGACTCTTATCAATATTTTGTCACCCAAAGTAAAACAATCAGTCCATTCTGGACCCCTTTTGTTTACTCTGCCGAAGAGTCATTAATACTCACACCTTCCGGGTAGGAAAAAAGAGCATTTAAACCCTAGCTCCAATCTCAACAATTCATAGTACTTTGGACCCACATTAGCATGTTACTCTTCATGTTCGACCCCAGATCCCCATGCTCTGTGCTACCTTCAGCCTGTGGCCAGAACCACTCTGCTTCAACCTTCTTCTGGAGCAGTAAATATCACCCTCTACACCCAAAATCTCTCTCTATCCACTCTTTCTCGCTTCTTCCTTCTCTAGCCTTGTATGGGTCAAGATAACTGATTTCTTGTATGTGTGTCTGCTGATTTCCAATCAAAATACTCTGTTTAAATCTTTAACTGAAGTCCTACAGTTACCTGATATACACAGGTGAAAAGATTCTTCTGTTACCTTCCTCTCTAAGGCCTCTTTTGATCTATAATTCCCCCAATTTCTAAGAAGATGCTGGCACTGTTGGTCAAGGTCCCTACCTTTTGGAGTAGATGAAAAATTATGCTATGTAATGAAATAGTAGAGCAGAGCAATCCAGAAACAGATTGTGATGTCTTTCTGATCCCCTTGACTTCCTTAGGTATATCACTGTGTCAGATTCAGAGCCTAAGCTTCAGTTTATGGTCTGTATGTTTGCATTTATTTGTTTATTTGACTTAGTTCATCCTCAAACCTGCATCCAGTTAGATTAATCTGATTTTACTTAGACTACTTTTAAATTTTTTAGAATTGAGTTATTCTCCCTAGAAGGAATGAATACTTTCTGAGCCACCACAGAAAATACAAAGTTTTTGAGGTGCAAATGGATTAAATACTACCTTCACTATAGGCAACTAATCTACTGAAACATTAAGTAGAACTCCTCAGGGCAGAATCAGAAAAGTCCTAACAGAAGTGTCCAGATGCATAGTATAGGGAGGAGGAAGAGTGCTAAAACACCCGGTGTTATTTGATATCTCTTTGTTCCCAGAAATGTAGGCAACTTACGATGGGGTGGGGAATGGTGGAGCCAGAATATTAACATCTCCTGTGCCAGCCCAGGTCACCAAATAACTTAAAGGCCATCATCAGTGGTGTCTCACCAGATGACCTGCTAGCAAATCATCCTTCTATCACCTCCTTTCTTTCTTGTGCTGTGTCATTGAATCTCACCAGTAGAATAAAACAAAAATAACTTATCTTCAACTAAATTGATATTTAATTAGGGCAATTATTAACATCATTATCTAGGAGAAAAATGTTAGGAGACTTAGCTGACTGCTGCTTATAAGGTTACCAACCTGACTGAAGAAGTGAAAAGCATCTGAAAATTGCTGCTTTGCTTCCCAGTCTGTCCATCTACTTTCCCACTTCTGTCCATATTACTAATGAATGTCTGTCTGCCTTTTTCCCCACTGCTGTTGTTCTTCTTTTGCATTTTTCAGTTATAGATGTTGAAGATATGAGGGCAGGCAGTTGCATTGAGGGTAAGTCTCCAATCCCCAGGTAGGCCCCACAGATACATCTAGGCAAGTGGAAAGAATGTCACATAATATCTTTCTCCCAGTTTTGACCACAAATTGGTCATTTTAGAGCTCTTCCTTTCTTTCTTTCTTTCTTTCTTTCTTTCTTTCTTTCTTTCTTTCTTTCTTTCTTTCTTTCTTTCCTCCTTTACAGGGTTTGAGGATAGTGAGAGGCAAACCACTCCTAACCACACTCTTGCAGTAGTTTTACATATTTTTTGGATTTTTTTTCCATGATAGGATATGATGGTACTGTTAAAAATGGTTGTACAAATCGAGCTTGAGGCTGTATGCAGTCAACAGTCCATGATTTCTACCAACCCTGTTCTCAGTGCTCTGGGAGGATGCCCAAGTTCCATAGAAATTGTAACATGACAAAACCTGCATGAATTGCTCAGAGTGAGAAGTCAGTTGTTTTTTAAAAAAAATGCCTTAGAAAAAGCAAGGAAAAAAACAAGAAATTTGTAGGAAATTTGTCTCAGTTAATACACTCTTTCACACTGACCGTGTCTCTAAAGATTATACAGGTGTATGTGTGTGTGTAGAGGGGGGAACTAAGCAAAAGAGTAGTAGTCACAGTCGTTTTGTTTTACCAGTCCAAAATCACTGGTGAAGATTTTCCAATATCCATTTTGGTTTGGGATCTCACCTGAATCATATAGGGTCCATACTGGATCATATTTATTGAGTGATTCAGAACAAACTGACCACCGATCTTGATTATCAGATTGGGTTCCCAAATAAAATCCAGGGGGCATGCACAGCCCTACTAGAAATTGCAGGAGAGATAATCCCACGTTCTTATTGTGCCCACTCTATACAAACTACCTGGTTTATCATTACCTTTTTCTGTAGAATGAAGAACTGAATGATTGGGAAGCAGAGAGAGGGAACTGCCTTTAGATGGCACATAGTTATATGAAACTGATGAAAGATATGGCAGTGCTAGTCACAAGCATAAATAATATCAGTGCTCTGAAAATATATTACAAATTGATAAACTCTTCAATAAATAGTTACATGGCCATATATTTTTACCCTAATGTCAGAGGTTTCGCTGCTACCAACGTAATACAATATAGATGCTGATTTCTCAATGTAAGTACAGAATTACAAGAGTCTGAGTGCTTATCTCTTGTTAACAGTATCTTTTTCTCCACCACAAGTGAACATTTGGGATTGATGTTTGTATCAGTACATGTTGAGACACTCAGTTCTATTTCCTTTCTGAATGATCACACAGGAGAATCATAATTTCAGGAACACTGGTGGGAGTCATCCAGCTTTATACAGTGTGTGTATATGTATGTATATGTGTGTTATATAAACTTAATGCTAATGAATCTATGCATATACCTAGGAAAAACCCCAGTAATTAAAATACAAACTTTAATAATCCTTTGGTTAAATTGCATCCTGAGAACAAAATGTTCAAAAGAAGTCAAAAAAGCTTGCAGCTATCAAAACCTTTCTTTTAAACTAAGAATCCTTTTTGACTGAACTCTCTCTATGCTAATTTCTTTAACATTCCAGACAAAAGAGGTACAATTATGGCTGAGGGATAAAAAAAAGAAGAAAAAGAAAAATCTTTCCAATGACTTTAAAAATGCTGCATGAATGTGAAATAGAATTATAATTAAAACTTTCAGTAGGGCATTGCCATTAGTTACCTCCTGTCTGATGCTGTTTGGGCTTTTACTTCAACACTGAAAAGTAGAATTGTGTGTTTGTGTGTGTGTGTGTGAGAGAGAGAGAGAGAGAGAGAGAGAGAAAGAGAGAGAATGACATCACCTCACCATTTCAATTATTGTGGTACTAAAGGTCACATATGATGGACAGTATTAGGAGACAATTAAAGTCAATACTTGCTCACAGACTTTAGCATTAGAGTGCTACCTTCCATAATTCACTGAGCTCAGTTCTCGCCAAACTTCTCATCATTTAACTGAATTCTTGTTATATATGGCCTAAATACCCTAAATACACCATATCCTGTCTGATGTTGGAAGCTAAGTAAGGTCAACTCTAGTTAGGACTTGGATGGGAGACTGCCAATCAATACCAAATGTCATAAGTTGTATTTCAGAGGAAGGAATTATCAGAACCACCTCTAAGTTTTCCTTACCTAGGAAAACCCTATGAAATTGATGGGATCAAAAAGGCAAAAGGCAACCTGAAGGCACATTCATACATACATTTTGTATATCAGGCTTACATATCACCAGATGGTGGGATATAAATCCATCGCTATGAGTCAACTGCAAAACAGCAGGGCACACAGCATGGATGCTATGTTGCATTTTGTCTGAACAGTTTACAACTTGTGGATAAAATGCCTGTGACCTAAACTACCAATTCTCAAGAGTCGACCTGCATAAGAAGTGATCTAGAATGTCTTACCTAATCCTGCTGCTCAGAAAAACAGCAAAACCAAAATATGGACATTTGGATCTGGGTTTTCCTAGATGGATGTGTCAGCCATTTTAAGGATAATGGCGAGTAAGGAAGGCGAGAGTGATTTATAGTAGAAAAGAGTAGAGTGAGGAAAGAATTATATTGATTCTCTAGTGAATATCACACTCTCCTGTTTTTCAATAACAAAATAAAACTATTCATGTTTAGTTAGGCCCTGAAAATAGCATTTGGACCCAACAAACTTAGAAATGTAAGACTGGTTATTAGTCATGGTAGCTAAATAGAATCTACAAATATTATAGAATCAATGCAGTTTCAACCTTGAGTCTCATTATTAGTCCTCACCATCAGGATTTCTCTGTACATTGACTTATCATTTCACAATTGATTCAATGATCTTACTCTAGTTTGAACTAGCCAACACAAACCATAGTGAGAAGTTTTATGAACAAGTTTTGTTTGGAGTTGTCTCTTGCAAGGAGACAAGTGAACACACCGAGAAGAACAGTCTTTATAGTGTAGGGTTTTTTCCCTCTCTCTCTGGGCTCCCTTTTTCCTTTGTTTGCATCCTTGATATGTTTTGATTGAACCTGTTCTGAAAAATTCAGATGGTCTTTCAGGAGGGAAGTGCTATTCACAGGAGGGGAACGGTGTGTGAGAGAAGAATTTCAGGAAAAATGTGGCAAGGGGTCACATTTACCTCAATAATTTACAAGATGTTCTGTCAAAGAAGAGTTCATTATAAGCATGCTTGTATATTAGTAAAGAAATCCTTGAGCAGACCTCCTCAGTTCCCAGAACAGCTTTCTGGTATAATCATGGAAGAATAATATGGAAGCTATTGTTCCAGGAAATGTAACAGGCTGTTACCTAAGAGGTAGGGGACGTTGGGGTCCACTCACAATGCCAGCATCTCCTTAGAATTTGGGGGAATTATAGCTCAAAGAAGGCCTGCAATAGGATAATAACAGCAGGATATTTTTGCCTATGTACACCAGTACTAACTGTAGAAAGTCCTCCAGTTAAAGTTAAATAAAGCATTTTATTTGAATTCACAAACGTATAAGAAAAGAAACACTCTTAAGAACCAGACAAGGCCATCAGAAAGTGGGACAAGAAAGGCTGGATGTAGAGATATTATGGGTGGAAAGAGTGATAGTTATCAGTCTTGAAGAAGGAGGTCACAGGGAAGGGTTCAGAAAGTGTATGAGGGTAGCATGGAGAAGCAGCAGTCTGGACTATGTTTTATTTACTACAATTGGGTGGGGCTGAAACTAGTATTTTCATGCCCTATTTCATACCCTGGAGGGGTGTGTTGACAAAGCTGTAATGACTTTTCCATGGGCGTGACAAAGGGGTCTGAAATGGGCTGATTGCTTTAACTCCAGAGTGACAAAACATTGGCCATTTCCACATGGGGCAAGGGAATCGCCCCATGCCGCTACTTACCGGGTCTTATGCCTCCCCGGTCCAGTCCAGGCTGCTCTGGAGCAGTGTGTGCTCATCCCTCCGCACTGCTACTGCATCAAAAATGGTGGCTTCTGGTTCATCGAGGGTCTTGATCAACCACTGAAGCTCACCAGCCTAAAGCCTACCCCCCGGCAGATCGCAGGCTCACATTGGTGCGAGCCTGCAAATCTGCACAAGGGAGCAGGCTCGCACTGGCGCGCTCCGTGCTTTTCAAAAACTGAAAGAAATAGGTTTTTCAAAAGCATGCTGGATGACCACGGTGCAGGCTGAGGTGCGAATCTACATTAAATAGTCTGGACCCAGTCCACTCCCAGGTGCAGACATCTTCCCTGGAGGACGGACTGCACCATGTCAAATGCCCTGTGCAGAAATGGCCATTGATGAGACTCATGACAATCTCTTAATGTTTGGTCAAGTAGGGAAGATCTCCATAGGGTAAGATCAAGCAATTGTCTCTGATTGCCTTATCTGGACAATTTGTCTTTCACTGTGATCAAAAATTCCAAGACCCTTAAGCAGAGAGGGGATTAGCACAAACCCATCAATGCTGGGGTTTTCTGCATAATCCTATCTGGACTTTTCCCATCATCATGACCCTGAACGAATCTCCAGTCAGCATGACCCCAATCATGTTCTCAATGACTAATTTATAAAAATCACACACCTCATAGGAGTGATGGGAGGGTATGGTAACAAGACAATGAGTTAGCACTGGAATGTCACAGAGTGGCACAAAGGTTTTTGTTCATTTCAGTCAGATGTAGGCAACTTCATTGAGATCAGGGCCAATTATCTATTTCAGGTAAACCATTTCTCATTCAAAGTGACACAATTTGCAAATATTCTTTACATTCAAGTTCTAATTTGGCATTCTAATGACGCAGTGATAAGCGAGGTTCAATGTGAACCTCACAAGCAGGGCAAGAGGGCTACAACCCACTCCCACTTGTCTATTCTGGCAACTGATATACACAAATACATTGCCTCTGCTACTGGAGGTCTCTGTCTCTGTCTCTGTCTCTCTCTCATACACGTACACATACATATATGCATGGCAGATTATAGAATTCCCTCCCACGACAATCTAGGCTGCACCTCTCTATTGTCCTGTCACTGACAGAAAATGGCCTTTTTATTTAAATAGCCATTTGGCAATTAATTAGTTGGTCAGTAGGTTTTTTAAATGGGAGGCAAGTTCTGAATTTTTTATCTTTGTGATCACCTGTTTAAAATGAATTTATGCTATTTAAATTTACCAGCATTTTAACATGAACTTTAATTGATTTTTAAAAAAGAATTCTTTGTTATCAGATTTCTAATTGTGTTTAATATTAACCTTCTTGTAAGCCACAGGAGCTAAGTGGTATATAAATTAAATAATATGATGATAAATATAGTCATCATGACTAATGGCTTTCAACAGCCTTATAGTTTATTAATTTTTCTGATCCTCTTTTAAAACTATAACTTATCAGCATAGGGTTTTTGAGGTAACAGGCATTTGGAAGTGGTTTACCGTTGCTTTCTTTTGCACAGCACTAATGAATATTAGCTAAAGTACTGCAGCTCTTGTCTCTAGTAGCCATCACTTTGTCTTGTGGTAGCAAGCACCATAAATCAGTCATGTATTTAAGTCTTTTATTCCAAGTCTCAAGTCAAGTCCCAAGTTCTTGAAGATACTTTCAAGTCAAGTCTCAAGTCTGAAAGTGAACTTTATGCCCCAACCAAAATTGCAGAATTAATGGATAGAGTGAATTAAATTCAGTTTTAACAATTCAAGTGGAGTTGGCTCTCCATATTTGCAATTTTGTCATCTGTACCTTTGGAAGTGGGGAATAGGATCCTATCTTACTCCCCATTACTGAAGATTCAAAAGGTTTGAAAGGAAGGATCCTTCTTCCTCGTGCCTGTTGCCTAACACATTTGCTGTTCCCCTCTGAGAAATATACCCTGCACTCTACAGGTGAGTCTTGTCTGTTGCTCTTAGGAAACATTTTAGAAGGCTCCTCCAATATGCAACGGGGATAGGTTGCCAAGCAGACCTCAATCCTGCCTCAAGCCCATTGCCTAACCTGTTTACTGTTCCGCTCTGAGAAATGCACCCACACTTTGGGCTTGAGAGGGATAGTCATGTGACTAGTAGGGAAAAGAGATGGAGGCATTGTTCAAAGTCGTAAGGTTTCTGGATGAATGTGTTATGTTACCTGAACCAAGGGCATCAAGTCAGTCATTAAAAAAATACAAGTCTCAAGTCAAGTCGAGTTGAGTTGAATCAGTTCATCATTTATGGCCGAGTCGAGTCTGAGTCGAGTTACTGAAGTGACTTAAGTCTGACTTGAGTCCGAGTCTATCGACCCAAGTCTACATAGATAAACTATGGACTGTGTGAAACAATTCTTTTCTGTACTGAATTTCCCACCATATAGCTTCACTAGTTTATCCCAGTTTCTAATACTACAGGGGTGTGCAGATGTGGCAATGGTTCTGGAGGTTTCCACTTGGTACATCTGTCCCCTCTCTATCAAGTAGGCCCAGGAGTAGGTGGGCAGTGCTGTGCTAATGAAAGAAGGAGTTTCAAGCCTGCTAAAAAAGGAAGAAGGAACAAATCTAGCCCCACTTAGTGAGGAAAATGAAGGTGTTGAAAACCAGAAAAATTGGAGGTGGTAAATAGGAGAAAGGCCTGACCTTACTCTTTAGGATCGTGCATGATAAGAACAGCATTCAGGAATGGAGCAATATTTGAAAATATTCAGAAATGGTCATAAACATGTTCCTCAAGTGTCAAGAAACCATGATGGCACTCACATGGATTCACAAAACTCTTCATAGTTTGAATCCTATTCTACGCACAAAAAATCACATGGTTATTCTGCGCAGAAAAAAGTTCTTTCTGTGAATTAAAAAAAATCATTTTATGGCATTCTTTGTCTTTTTAAACTTTTGTATTTTTTTAAAATGATTTCATACTGTTTTGTGTAGTTTATGTGGTATTTTTATGTTTTTAAATTTTATTGTGTGTGAGTGTGTGTTTACTTGACTCTCTCTGGGAGAAACCTTGATCCCACTTTGAGAGAAAAGTGGCATAGAAATTAAATAAATGAAGAACCAAAGAAAGAGAGAGGAGGGGAGAGAGAGAGAGAGAAAGAAAGAAAGAAAGAAAGAAAGAAAGAAAGAAAGAAAGAAAGAAAGAAAGAAATTCTGCACATAAAATAATAATATTTGCTGTATCAAAATGCTGTTTCCTTTGCTGAAAATGCTGTTTTCTGTGCAAAACAGGCATACATATTTTTTGTGCAGACCAAGTTTTAAACTGTGAATAATCATTAAAAACTGTGCAGGGTTTTTTTTAAAAAAAATACTTAAAGTACAAAGAAAATTGTTAAAATTACTTGTTGCTTTCTTCAAGAAGAAAATCAGTCAATCATTGCATCCCTACAATCCATCTGAAGCCCTCCAAAAGTCTAGATCAGCCTTCGTAGGAAGCCAGAACCAGAAGCCACCCATCCGGCAATCAGGGAAGGTTGTGCAGGGGACAAGATTTCACTTGGGAAGCATTTGGAGAAAAGGACATGACAACAGCCCCTTTCGCTTGGGTTTATCTCCCTCTCATCTAAATGCTGCAATCTTTTCTTGTAGGAATACCCTTTCATAATTTTCTCTGCTCATCCCTGAACTTTCCTAACTCTGGAATTAACTCTGTACAACATCCATTTTGAAATAAAATAAGCAGAAGTGTAGAAAATATTCCAATACTTTTCCCACCCTAATGCAGGAACATTTTCAGTCAACTTAGCTAATAATGACATAGGATTATTGTTAATTGAGATATAATGAATCATTGATGCAAAAGATGACTACAATGTAACCATGAAGTGGTGCATTCACTACACTTAGAATATCTCTTTACTTAGCAAATATGTGTAGTTTTGAGGGTAACTTGAAAAGGAGGCTCATCTTTAGACAATAGATTATTTATAAGTAATCTGATAAATCTAGCTCTGCTTATTTTGTACTCTGAGAAGTTTTATACTACTAAGATGCTGCTCAGGCTTCTGAAAGGCACTTTGAACTATGTGGAGCTCAGTCAATGTGCTGCACATGATTAGAAGGATAAAGACAGTCATTAACAAAACTGACTAATGGAGGACTGGCTTCCAAAACTCCCAACTGCCATTGTGATAAAAGGGAAGCATTTACTTATTAATTTTCGTGCATAGATCTTTGGTGGTTCGTAAAGATTCAGCATCAATACTCTAGAATAATGCAGGTGGGTGAAGTGTCAGTTGCAATGTTCCCCCCTTTTTAATTTGGAAAGATAACTTGGATTCTTTATTTCCATTATAAACTATAAACCATAAACATGTTGTAGGTCTCCCACATTCCTCACAAACCCGTGTATTTTTGCAAAGAGATAATCTCATTTTGAGTAATGGGACTTATGCCAAGTAGCTGTACAAAAGATTGTTGCCTTAACATTGCCTTTTAATATAAGACGGTGCCATTTTAATGAATCTTCAGTGTTGCTTTTTGTGTGTTTTATATTACTAAAAAAAAAATCAATTGAACATGAAACATCACAGGGACCGGAGTGAGCAGTTTGGGAGGATTTTTTGGGGTGAGGGGGTGGAACAACCTTTATTGCTTTCCATTACTCCTGTTCATCCATTTTCTTTTATTCCTTCCCTCTTCCTAATTACATTTCCTAATTCATTCCCCTTCCCTTCTCTTCTCATGGTAGATCAGTTACCATTCTCACAACTAAAAAGTGACCCAACTGAATGTGATTTCCATTTAAATTATGCAACAATTTAACCCAAGTAAATAGTCCCCTGTGCTGCTAGAAATACATAATTTCCTCTCCTCTTCTGGTGATTGGGACTTATTGGTGGTTTCTGAAGACTTTCTCAGAGCAAGAAAAGAATACCTCAAATTAATCATTGCTACTTTTGAGAATAAATTTAGTGAAAAATTTCATCCCTACTGAAATGGGGAAATGGCTAGGTTGCTGGATACAGTTGCAAATGTATATTGGATCTTTTAGCTTCTTGACCCATTAAACCCACTAGACAGGTACCGGGTGAGTGGGTTAGGGAAGTGGTGGATGTCTCACTGCAGGGAGGCAGTATTTTATCTTGCCTAAAAGCAGCTGCAGTAAAGTCATTACCAAAACAAACAAACAAACAAACAAACAAACAAACAAAAAACACCTCCTGAACCCCGCTGTAGTGACAATTACCAAACAGTCTCCAATATTTCTTTGGCCATTTGTTAGAAAGTGTTGTGGCCTCCCAGGTCCAGGGGTTCCGGGGAATAAATGGATTATTTAGATCCACTTAGTTCTGCTTCATCTGTATCACAGAAAGACTTGGCCGTCTTGGTGGGAAACATATTCTGGGAACTGAACAGGAGAGTGTGTCCCCGTTAGTTCTTCTTGACTCTTATCAGCTTTAGAAAATACCAAACATGGAATAATTCTGTGCCACCTTTCTGGGATGGAAACTGAAGGCATTGCTTTACAGTGGCTTCAATCCTTTTTGGAGGGCCACATTCAGAAGGTTGTGCTGGGTGATTTCTGTTCAACACCTTCACCATTGGTCTTTGGTGTTGTTTCTTTTCCCGATGCTGTTTCACATTTACAAGAAACTACTGAGAAAGTTTGTCTGGAGATTTGAGTTTTGTGTTGCTCATATGCTGATGACACTCAACTCTATTTTTCCTTTCCATCTGAATTGAAGGAAGCTGTTACAACATTTAACCAATATCTATTGTCAGTAATGGACTGGATGAAGGCAAACAAATGTAAGCTTATTTCAGACAAGACATTTGGAACCCATTGTCTAAGTTGCAACCTTCATTATTTGTTTGGCCAAAAAGCCATTCACACTCTTGCCCTCCACGCAGATTTTTGGTATAAAACCCTCCATTTGGGTCAGTCAGATGCAGTATCTCACTTGCTGAAAGCCACACTCTTGCTCTGATTTCCAAATTAGTACTGTCTTTAGACACAAGTCTAAGCCCCATTGCTGCTTTCCTCACCACTTTATGGATTGGTAATTATCACCCATTTCCTAAAACTCCACAATCAACTGCTTTCCTCTCTTTTTCATTTGGTTAGCTCTTGTGTGAGTGTGTGAGTGCTTGGATTTTTTTGTGTGTGCGGTTGAACTCTTTAATAAAACACATTTTAGTTTATTTTGGAATCTCTGGCTGGTTCTTTCTTGCGAGGATCCCATAAACATTGGTGGAAGATCTCATTAGGTTACACCTGTCTCACAGGCCTCCTTACTGAGCTAATTTAGTTTGCCATTGTCATATGAAAGTACTGGCATCACACGTGGACCCTTGAGTCACTCACATTTTGAGGTAACAGGAGTACCTTTGGACTGAACTCAAAGCCTGGAGCCTAGGTCTTAGTGATAGCCAGGTGTACACTTGAACAATTGAAACCAGTGTTTCAGTTATGATTGTTCTATGAGATGTCAAATCTAGCCATGGTAACACATGTCTTGGTTTCATCCCATTTAGATTACTATAACACTTGGGATATAGGACTGCCTTTGGAAACTGTTTGGAAACTTCAGCAGCTCCAAAATGCTGTGGCTAGCCTGCTGATCAGGGCTGGTTATAACAACCATAAAACATCCTTGCTGGAAAACCTGCAGTGAATTCTGGCCCATTTCTGAGCAGAATTGAAAGCTATAGTTATGACCTATAAACATATATGGCTTAGGTCTAGGCTATCCGAAAGACCATATGTCTTTATACAAGCCTACCTGAGTTTTAAGATCTTCAGGGGAGGATTCCCTCTCTGCCGCACAACCATCAGAGGTGAGGCTGGTGAGGATCCAAGAGGGAGCCTTCTTGCTTGCTGCTCCAAGGCTATAGAACTTTCTGTCAAAGGAGGCCACTTGGCCCCCTCACTGACCTCTTCTCACCAGCAAGACAAGACCTTATTATTCAAATAGTCCTTCAGCTTTTAATTAGTTAAGGTAGTGTAACACATAGGTTTTAATTTATTTTTAGCTGTTTAAATTAATGTTTCTTTGTTTGTTTTTAGTGGATTGTGTTTAATCTCTCTTTTTTTAAATATATATATATATATATATATATATATTGGGTCAGTTTTACCTGTATTGTTTTAACAATATTGAGTCCTGCATGGAAGAACAGTTGTATAATTAATAAATAAATAAATAAATTCCATCTCCGAACTCATCCTGACTCATATCTGTACAGAAGTTCAAGTCTTCCTCTCACTTGCTATGATATTCACATGTATTTCTACACACATTTACATTTTTTTTAAATTACACATTTTGTATGCATTCTCCGGATATGCTAAAGCAAATGTGCATACAGTTTTCAAATGAACATATTCTTTCCATGTGCATTTTTTAAATAGAGACTGTGTGTGTGTGTTTGTGTACATGTACCATGCATGCACATGCACACATTGCAAACAATTAATTTCCACAAGCCTAGAAATTAGTGGTCTTGCATCACAGACTTGGAAGTGTTTGCATTTCAAATTATAAATAGCTGTCCAACATGTGTTAGTTTGTAGAAGGCAAGAATTGGTTAAAATCACATTAAAATGAGAAGCCCACGAATCTCTCATCTACCCCAGTCCTTAAACGATTCTACCCTTGTTATGAACAGGAATTCATTCCTAGTATCTGTAGTGACCTTAAGGAGATCTTATGACTATTTACCTCAAAACAAACATTTAACTACTCTAGAGGGTTAATGAAATAAAATGAAAATTAAGTACAACATTCCCTCCCGTGCCATCATCAACAGTGTTTTGACCTTGTGATGCCTGCTGGGTAGGACATTAATGAGTAAAATATTTACATTGTTAATGAACTTAATCAGCAATGTATGCTCAGATTTAAGCTAGTTTATCACTGTGGTGTTTCTTTTGCCTTCTGAGGTTCAAACTCTTTCATTCTTTTTTGTTGGCAGAAGCTAGGCCAGCATCACCTACTCTGCATTTTGTATTGTCTAGGACTAACAGTTCTTGAACATCAAATAAGAATTTTAATGACTTCTAACTATAATATTAACCAAGGTCAGTATATGCATATTATGATAATTAAGAATCCTGAAAAATCTTCAAAACGATTTTCACATATTTAATGGTTCATTGAGTTTAGAGGCTCTCTTCTCTTTTACATTTTCATCAGAAGATTAAAAAAAAATCTGACAATAAAAACTAGAGAGCACACTCGAATGTAGATGAAATAGAAGCATCTGATCCCAGTATATAACATGATTTATGTATCTTATTCTGTATTTCCTTTAATGCAGGCTACAATAGGTTTGTTACATATTTCCCAGGAAGGATATTAAGAAAATCTATTTAATGAAAAAAAAAAACCCTACTCCAGGGCAATTCAATATAAACCTAGTTTCACTTCAATTATTCATTTATATTCAAATGTGTTAAAATAAAGAAGGGAAAATAGATGTTTTTTATGATCAAAGGGATTCAGCAACTATTGTGTTTAATTGACTTTGCAAAATAAAAAGAAAGAAAGAAAATGATAGCAGAGAAGAGACCTAGTATTACAATTTCAACTTTAGTTGGCCAAAAAGTACAGTACAAAGATGTATACATTGAAGAAGTATCATGAAGAAGTTTTTGTAGTTGTAAAAATAGAATATTAACTTTTGGGGTGGTCTACAGATTGTCTATATTTTGTCAAAAAATCAATAATATCTATCCATTGCTTGCCTTAATATCAGGCTCTGCCTTTTCATCTGGACATTTATGGCTCTTGTGATGAACCACTCAAGGATGTAATATAAAGGAAGGAAAATAGAAGCCCAGTTATATCAGATCACACTTCCAGTTCTAGGTAGCCATTGGTTTCTCATGAGTAGCTGTAGCTAGAAATATTTTCAAGTCAACTTTAGTATTTTCCAAGCAACAACTTCTTAGTTCATGGTCTTGCTCTAAGACTTGTTGCCTAAGAGCCTCCTTTCTTCCTCTGTTTTCCTCTGTCCCTATCATTCTACCATCCTTAGCTGCTTATTGGTCCACATTCTCATTTTAAATCCCCTCTTGACTTTGGAAAACTTTGAAGCCATCTTGACCGTGAACCAGTAAACATATTCCACTATTTAATGCTAATGTGCTCATTACCCTGTGGCCTAAAATGACATTTACCTTGTTGATTTAGAAGGAAATTATATTGCATTCCATGAGATTCATTTACAACTAAATATGTATAGGACTTCTTAATGCCCTTCCATTTTCTCTAAGAGAGGAGATTTTATTGTTATCTGATGTCCACAGATACAAACAAACAAACAAAAAAGAATCAAATATATACTCTGAGTATACTTATCAAAGAAGAAAGTAAAAGAGGAAGCATAAACTTACTTATAAAACCTAGTGATTATGAGGAGTTCCAAATTCAGTTATAAATTGCATTGATTATTGACACATCTGATTAAATGTCGGAATTATCTATCTTTCTATCTATCTATGCAGAGTAGATTCTCCATATATGCAACTTTTGGATCTGCAGATTCCAGAGATGATGGAGTGTCATGTCCTACACTAATAAAGGCAGCAGTGTCAAGGCAAATGTGTTGAACTGTCAGTTGAAGTGTATGAGTTACATAACTGTGAGGTCCCCCATAACTGTGCCAGTGTGTATTCACAAAACACTAAAAGAATCATGGCCATTGCATTTTGCACAAAATCTAATGTATGTGCACAAATGATATTTTCACAGAAAAGTATGAAATGTCAAAAATCTTCAAGAAATGTGCAACAATTTCCATATCATCCAGGAAAGGGAAACATTTTGTCATTCTCATGTGAGAGAGTGAAATATCTAAAGATGATATATGTGCTATGTGTCTAAAGATGTAAAGTCTCTGTGTTGTGCTTGTGGATTGCTGATGCATCACAAAACTGGGAGTTGGGGAGAGGGCACTCACATACACATAGTTTTGGTCTAAAGGGGAAATATTTCCTATTTACCTCCCACCTTCTACTAGCAATAAAATCAAAATAGGATGGTGGATGAATGAATGCCAGACAACTGGAGACTGAATCAAACAACTCAGACATCCAATCTTCTTTAGACAGCCATTTTCAATTTCCCACCTACTGGCTTCAAGAGACACTTATGGCTAGCTGACAGTAGCCTCTATCTTATCAATTCTTTCATGTTGCACACAGAGGCAACCACTCTCAAAAAATACAGGGGAATGGAAAATGAATAAAAAGATGTATATAAGTTCCTCAGAAGATTGTGTTGAAGATGGTCAAAACTTAAATGCCTGAGAACAGTAAAGTAGCTATCAACTTTTGGCTACCTTTTAATATCACATCTCCACATTAATTGCTCTGCCACTACATTTTAGGCATTTCTGTGGATAAAGTTGTTGCTTACCCTAATTCAGTAGCTAGAGAACTCACAATGTATTTGGAGATTCTGTGTTTAGGGGCTGGGATCATGGAAGATTTCATCATTATTTGCCAATGTGCCATCTTTATGAACAGGTTATTGATCAATCAATCATCTACTTATTTGCCTATCAGGCATCTATCTATATATCTATCTCTCTGTGATTTGTTGTTTGAGGATTTTTTTCAGTCTGATTTGCAGTTCCTGGGCTATTATACAGATCGGAATAGTTGATTTGCACGTCTTCAAAATGTGTAGTACAATTCTTAGCTCAAAAACATATAAACCAACAATTCACAGATAAAAACATTTAAACCTACGCTTTTGTTTACAAATGTAAACAAATAAAATACATATACAATCAATATTTTAGGGTAAATTTCATACAAAACATGTATTCTAGGACAAAATTCATAAAAGAATACACAGGGCCCTTCTGCCCTACACTGTTATAGTGCTATTATTCCACTTTCAACATCCTGTAGAATTCTGGGATTTGTAGTTTACTGAGGCCAAAGAGCTTTCTGGCTGAGAATTCTAAAGGCCCCTCAACTGCGAACCCCAGGATTCCATAGGATGTTGAAAGTGGAATAATAGCACTATAACTGTAGTGTGGAAACGCCCCCCCCCCACCTTTAAATTTGGTTTATCTGGCAGCATCTCTGAGGATATAGTCTAGTTTTAGCCAGAGAAAAATAAATTAAATCAAATAAAAACATATATTGAGATAACTTTTGATTACTGAAATGTACTGAGAATATCTTTAAGTAAAAACACTAAAATATCAGTGCAGTTCTATTTAGATGTTTGAAAATTTTAAATATATTACTTAACAAAAACTCTTAAAATTTACAAGGAAAAAGCAATATTGGGTGGAGAAAAATGATTCTTATTTCCAGTAAGGATATACCCATTTAACTCTGTTGGAATAAACAAGAGGAAGATTTCATTGAGTGACACATATCAAAAATGTTGCATGAAAATATTATTGTTAGTGGCAATCATATTATTCTTACTACTTTGTTCCACAGCAAAATACAAAAATATCAACATATTATCTGTTACAGATGGTGGACAAAGAAAGTTGAATGAAGATTATCACTGTAAACTATGAAATATGGCAACTATAATTATGGCTACAAAAACCCTGGCAGTTTCATTTTTCATCTTCTTCAACACCATTCTTCTAAAGGTTCACAAGTGGTGTAGGTGTGAAAATGCCAGCTGTGTCTTCAAAAGGATAAGAAATCTAAAAGAATGTATTTCTGTTTCTAGAACTTTGAACTCATGCTCACCTTAGAACTTTACTATTTACTTACTGTCCTTCAATGTATTTTGCCAAGAAACAAATCAATGCAATGGAGTTGGGAATGGCGTAAGAATCCATGCTGGAAATCTCTCTTTTCCCTATGCCTGCAAATTGAAGTGACCCAAGTAGAAAGAAAGGGCACTACCCATGCAACCTGTCCCTTTTGTCATGGTCCATGAAATCCTTTCCTGTCATCTTGAAATCAATGGGATGAAAATTAAGTAAGCCATTTCTAAGGTTTCCAGCCCTTTGTTTATACATACTGAGGAGACATGGGGACTTTGGAGTCTGTGATTCCAAAGCCAACTTGGACATGACTACAACACACACTGCTCCCATATAAAATTAGTGGGAAGTAACCAGCATTACATATGCCTAAATAACAGTACCAAGGGCTCCTCTGTGGACACAGGTAGACTTATATGTAGCAGCCAGGGTGGCATGTACACACATTACCAACACCAAATAAATGAATACTTCCACTATGATAGATAAATCACAAGAGGTTTTAAACCCATCTTTGCAATCATGAAATTGCACAATTGCCAGATTTCATTAGTAAAAATCCATTTTCCCAGGTTTAGATGTATTAAAAGTTTCATACACCCTTTTCACATGGCATTTCTGAAGTGAAAGGGCCCCTTGAGCATTGCGTAAATGTGAGGAGCAGTCCACATGATGCACTCACATTTGTGCGATGCTCAAGGGCCTAACACAGACCACACATGAATTTTGCACAGTCGTTCCGGGGCCCCACGCACACTTACCTGGCATGCAGAGCCTCAGGAGCTGGGCCGGTCACACCTCCTGTGCAGTGCAGGCTGGGAAAAGTCTTAGGCAGAACTGCGAAAGGAAGAGGAGGGGCGCTTGCGTGACCAGGAAGCAGCTGTGGAGCCGAAGCAGCAGGGACGCAAGAGCCTTCCTCCCCAGGCTTCTCACACTAGCCTTGCACCCCAGCTCCATGAAAGGGTAAGATGCCAAAAGGGTCATAGTGTTTCATAGTATATACTCAACACTAGGCATGTGCATTCTTGATTATTTCACCCTTGTGTGTGATGACCAAGATTTTTTCCCCCTTCTGCAGGAGAAAATGTGTATTCCTCCATCCTGAAGTATTATTATTATGTTTGTTTTTCCCCAACAAACCTCTTTTCTGCTCAGGAAGTCTGTTTTCTAAACAGAAATTATTTTGTTGCACAACCCCAACGCTATGTGTTTTCTCTGAAAAAATAGACCCTCTTCAGTTTGGGATGTTGAACACCAAGAAAAAAAATGTTCAAAATTCACACAGATTTCTCATCCTTTCTAATGGGTTTTCCTAACTATTTGCACACCTATGTTCCTGTTATAAATTATTTTTGTTTTATATTATTTATTTATTTGGCCTGGAAATGAAATGGAAATCTCCTCTCAAGACCTTTCAAGTGCAGTATTTTATTGTGACATATTGAATTTAACTTTAAGGAAACACATGCAAATATGTATAGTTTCTACAACTGCTTTTCTTGCTGGATATTATGGTTGAAGAAAATGGATTTGTGAACTGAATTGTCACATTCATGACTCTAGAGAAGAGGTGTGTGAATTTCTCCAAGGCTGCATATGACTTTTCTTTTCTTTTTAATCCTACCATGCATGCTGGCCAGTTCCCCCTCAGGATGAAATAAACTGGTGGAAATTTATGTTTTGCTCTTCCTGAAAGCTTACAAGGGAAGTGGTCATGGACTTAGTGGAGGCATGATGGCCAAACAGCTTTCCTCCAAACCAAAGAATCAAAACCAGAAACAGTATTTCAGTCACTTCCAGGTTTTGTCACATTCCTCCCCTCTTTCATGCTTGGTATGGCTAGTGGCAGGTTCTGGTATAAAAATTTGGCCTTCCAGCATCTTTGGAGAAATGGAACTCTAATAAAATGTGTCAAGGGATTTCATTCTTTGGTTGCACAGTGCAAACTAGCCAGCTAAAATATTGTTTACTTATTTCCAAGACAAGAGAGATGAGTGCTACAGATGGAACAGAAGATTACATGATAAAATTCCAGAGGAGATGGAATACTTGTCTGCTGTCTGTAGGAAAAGAAGGAGCTCTGAGGTCCAACTATGGGGATCCATCATTCTCAGTTCAGGAAAAACCCAAAATCCAGAAAAGTGTGGATTAGAGCATCTAGTTGGATGTAACAAGCTTGTTTTCCTTTCTTTCATTGGATTTTGGCCCCTAGTGCAAGCAGATGCTACTGTTTTGGTGCTGTGGCAGGATGGAAGTGGGAAACACCATGCAATCAATGGCCAAGTCATATAATGAATGAATCTATGACATATATTTGATGGCTTCACTTGTTCTTTACCCACTAATCTAGCTCTCCAAAGAATTAATATAATGTTCTAAACCACTGAGCAGCTTCATAAAACTGCCTTTAAAAATACATTTGTCAGAAAAAATATTTCTTTCCTTATCTCTCTGAGGGTGTATTCTTATGACACTAGAGCAGATGGTAACAGTTGCCCCTGCTTCCTTAGCTGTCGATATTTTGCTTCCTGCTGCTTCTGGCCAATTAAACTTCTAGAGTTCCTGCTGACATGAGTGGCAGTTAGAAAATGATGTGAATGGTTCAAAGGGATTGAAGACTAGAAGAAATATGGTGAAACCTTGAAAATTTACCAGCAATGACTGATATGAAAGAGAGAAATTATGAGCCGGGATTCTATTTGTGCTGGTTACTATAGGGATAACACTGAACATGGTATCCCTGTGGTGAAGGATCCAAACTCATCACATGATTTATCTGTTGTCAAGTCATCTTCTATTTGTCTCAGTACCTCCATCTTGCCTATCTAGGCTAGTGTCCTGCTGACAGGTGTTCAGTGTTTACTTAAAGGTTCTCAGTTCAAGAGATGGAAAATGAATCCATTGGGTGCATATTTCCCTATGAAAAATTAATTTTGCACCTCTTGAAATTGGCAGTGAGATAAAGTGCATTTTGCCTTGGGAATCAGTACATTGACAGATTGTATTTCAGCAAAAAACACACATTTATGTGTACATTTGAAAAAAAATGTGCATTGATGTAAGTGCATGTGTTTGAAAAAAAGTGCATTATTAGTCAATGGGAAAATTGCATTAAAAATAGATTGGGTAACAAATGTACAAAATATACAGATTAAAAATATACACAAATTTCCTTGCAGAAAGTCTTGTAATCTGACACGGAACTGGGTTGGGAGGGGAATGTTGGTGGAACTATGAGGAACAATGCAGAGAGGGGAAAGTGACAGATTTTCACATCCTTGCTTGATTGTCAAGATCAAAAAACATCCTAAAGATCTTTGTTATACCAAAGAAGAGAGTCATCTAGGCAAACCCTTCTACATTCTGGGAATTTCAGATATTCCACCATCTTTATTTTCCTTGCCTGACCAATTGCCCAAGATTCCACCTCCAAAAACCACATCCGCATGGAAAGGTTAGGTATTGCAATGGTTTGAGTAGTGGACGAAGACTCTAGAGGCAGAGGTTCAAATCCTGACTCAGCCATGGAGACTCAGTGGATAGCCTTGGGCAAGTTACATTCTCTCAGCTTCAAAGGAAGGCAAAGGAAAACCCCATCTGAATGTAACTTTCTAAGAAAACCGCGTGATAGTTTTGCCTTAGGGTTCCATAAGTTGGAAATTACCTAAAGGCACACAGCAGCAGAACAGCAGCAGTAACAACAACATTCCCCGCCCCTTCTGTTTTCTGCATCTATTAATTTCACTTCCTCCTCCTCCTCCTCACAAAAAACCCACTTAGTCATGTATTCTGTAACAGTGACTCCATGTTTTTCAGGACATCTAAGAATACATTACTGATTGAGACCAAGTGCTAGATGGGATCATGCCACTGATTCCATAAAAAACAAAAAAACAAAAAACAGGCTACCAAAAGTATTTTATTTCAACACAGGTGACAAAAAGAAAGAACCCTTGCGTAGGCCATTTCCACACTACGGTGTTATAGTGCTATTATTTCCACTTTCAGCTTCCTGCGGAATTCTGGGGTTTGTGATTTACTGAGGCCAAAGGCTGAGAATTCTAAATGCCCCACCCTGAACTGCAAGCCCCAGGATTCCACAGGATGTTGAAAGTGGAAATAATAGCACTATAACACTGTAGTGTGGAAATGGTCTTAGAAGGCACATATCAGATTGTACGGAACAGAGAAATACAGTACAGTGTGTGCTCTGCAGCATCTGCCATCTGAAGTAAATATTTCACTTTGCATAACATTATAGACGGTCATAATTTTTCTTTACCCTTTCTTTTCAATATAAACACTGGTGCCTGGCTTAAGGCCTCTTTAGACCAGGGTACCTAAATTGTACACAGTAGTTTCTGATCTCATATCTCACAACAGTCTTTCTCTGTCTCCTGGTTTTTGCCTATCTTAGGTCGTTCTCAAGAAAACTTTTAGGACAAAAAGAGTATCAGAGACATATTAAGAGCTATATATCCCTACATATATACATGAATAATCCGGTATCTGAGTACCAGCAGTACCAGGGAGTGACTGCTGAGGAGAAGGAAGATTTTAGGTAGAGGTGGAGGAAGAAGCCACATAAGGGGCCTATATGTTGAACTTTATTTGTCTCAGATATGTTTTCCATTTCTTTGGTCCATTCTTCTTCTTTCCTCTGTGTCACCTGCCTGATGCTGTACAGGCATTAAAAGCATTTTCAGCCTGAAAATGTTATAAAGCGATATATATCCGTTAAAAAGTGAAGCAGCAAGTCTGAGCAAACACAGAATTGCCATACCCGCTCTTCATTTCTTATTTCCCATGGAAAGGAGGTCCATAAAGAAACAGACTTTTGATTTTATTTTTAAATATATATATATATATTAACTCAAGGGCTAAATAACCTTAAGGTACCAGATTCCAGTTGCTCTTGAAAGCTAAGCACAGTAATGTCTGGTTAGTACTTAGATGGGACACTGCCAATGAATACCAGGTGTTGTGGGATATATATCAGAGGAAAGAACTTTCAAAACCACCTCTGAGTATTCCTTGTCTAAAAAAACACCATGAAGTCCATGGGATTGCCATATATCAGCATGCATTTGGAAGGCAGATACACCTAAGTAATTGTAAACATATGGGCTACAAAGCAGTTACTTGCCAGAGGGACACACGAGTATTTCACTATTCATTCCTTCCAAATGTACGTATGGATGGCCAATTTAGGGAAGCTTCAGGATGAGTCATCTATTATCCCAAACAATCCAATTTCACGCAGGAATACACTTTGTGGCATGCAGCCACTGGTCCATGAACTCTGCAAACTGTGTAGTTAAATGTTGTGACCATGTAGGTAGAGCTAATCACATAGTATTTTCTACGCAAGCTTAAAGTTCATTCCATTAAAAAAAAAAAATTAACTGCCTTTTTTTTCTTTAACATCTCTACTTTCAAGCATAGTTCAACTTGTGTATTAGCAAACAACAGGAAAATAAGGTGTGAATTTTGTTGCAGTTAAAATGTGGATGCCACAAGCTTGTTGCATTAGTTTTTCTTGATTCACATAGGATTAGGAAACAGGAGCCTTTCTGCAATCAAGGAAAAGTGCATCAAATTCACTACAGTGAATATTCTTTCTACTTTTGATAAAATCATATCCACCAAGAAGCAAATTTGTTTTCCTTTTCCTCCATGGCATCAGCCAGAGACTGTCCAGAGAGACTGATCTATAGTTTTCTCCTATTTTACTTCACATGATTCCTTGTGACCCTTTGAAAAGTTTGAAATCAAATACAATGTTTCCATAGATACAGCTTGTAGTTTTGGTTTGATCATAAATCACTTCCTATAATGACTGCACTATTTCTTTCAAACCCTTCATCTGCAAAGGGCTGAATTCAGTTAATGCCTTGTGACAAATTCAGATGAACCAAAAGAGGAATTTCAGAATTGCAGTTCACTGGCTTAGTTCTGGTTTGTTAGTTATAACAAACATAGGGCCTTTCCTCATCACACTGTGAAAGTTATTCCACTTTCAACATCCTATGGAGTTTGCAGGAAAGGGCCTTTAAAATTCTCACCCAGAGAGCTCTTTGACCTCAGTAAATTACATACCCTAGAATTCCACAGGATGCTGAAAATGAAATAATCTAAAATATAAAAGTCAAAGTTTTGTTTGTATGTGTCAGGTGAAGACCTCATATGATTGGCTGCTAAGAAGATTCTATGGAATCCTGGGGTTTGTAGTTTAGGGAGAAGCTTTTAGAATTTTCAGCCAAAGAGCTCTTGGTCCTCAGTCAACTGTGACTATCTTGAATAGGCCAGTTGCTATTTAGATGAGGCCTAGCAGCAAGGAGGAGGACAGCATATTCCCTCAGGAACCCAACTTGTGTATGTTAATCTCTGAATACAGATTGGATTATGGGGAATATAGGGAAAAGTTACAGATACTCGACGAGACAGTTTGAGGAATTGAGACACAGGACCTCAAATCTTTCTAACAAGTTTTACCTATGAGAAAATAAAATAAAACACCAGCTGTATACACTAGTAGCACTATAAGAGTGTAGTGCAGAAATGACCTTATTGTTAACCTACACAAAGACAACCCACAGTATTCCTTGAGAGAGAGATCAAGCAAAAGAGCTCCATTCAGGTGGTGACTGAAGCACGTGGAAGAAGATGTTTCCACCCCTTCCTGCCAGTGAGCAAGGCTACAACCATCAAAAGTAGGATCCCTGTAGCAAGTCATAGCCTCACTAAATATATTCATGTGCTCACTCTATTAACTGTACTGTGTTCACTGTGTTTATGGAAACAGAAGCAGAAGGAAAGAGGCAAAGGGAGAGGTGATGAAGTCAAGCAGTGAGAAAGGGAAGGAGAGGAGCTTGTAGAGACTGTTTGTGAGCAATTAAGAAAGTGAAAGACATAAACAGAAGTAGAAGCAGTAGAAAAACCAGGAAGGAAGAGTTAGAAGATGATTGCAGAGAAAGGAAGGAGATGGGAAGCAAATCGAGACAGGGTGAGATACATGAAGAGAAACCAGAAGCACGTAGCTGGCATGAGACCAGGAAGGGAGAGAGTAAAGGACCAGCTTGAAAAGAGCATGTGCAAGGAAGTGAGAGTATAAGAATTATAAACTAGCAGCCATTGGGAAGGAGGGTGAAATAGAAAGAAACTTGCAAAGAGAAGTGGCTGGAAGGATGAGAAGGTAGATATAAAAGATATTTGTGAAGTAAAAGGAGGAGAAAAGCAGATGGGAATGGTGGAAGATCAATAGAAAGAAATAGAAGCAGAGAAGCTTTCAGGGAACTAGAGAGAAGGTGATGGAGAAATAATTGATATAAAGAATGTGTGCTTGTCTCTATTGCTATAGTCTGCTGCAGAATGCTAGAATTTCACACCTATCTGGAACGAATGAGGCAGACAACAGTAATGGGATAAACTAGGGCCCAATTTATTAATACTCAATCCTCCTCAATCTGCACTGGGGCTGGCTAAGTGTGGAAATCAAGTGGTATCAAGGATCTTTCCTATTTACCTCCCCAGCTGAATATGGGCAAGAACCCAGGCCCCAATGCCCCCCAAGACCCCCCAGGCAGATATTGGCCAGCTGACCAATCTGTCTAGGAAGACACTCCTGAGTTAATCCCTTCCCTGTCACAGACACCAGGTGTCTGTGCCAGGCAACAGAGTGTAGGGTTAGCAGGAGGCTGTTCATAGTCAAAAAGAGACATTAACAGTCAGTACAGCTTGCCTGTTCACGGTGGGAAGAAATGTCATCCAGAAACAGTTCAAACGTCAGTAATCCACTCAACCACAAAGTCAGACAGGCCAGGGTAAAAAAAATCCAGGCAGACAATGAGCAAGGAATCAAGATGTTTCTGGCATCGAGCTACCACCCTGTGCCTTCCTTAAGAAGGTTGGAGCCAGCTGGCTCTCATCCCGGTCTGATTAGCTTCTGGTGCGCTAGCTTCTCTGTGTAGTCCTTCAAGGCTGCTGTTCACCTGGGGAAACCAAGTCCTGGTCCATGACATCTCCCAAGCCATGTAACTTTGGAATGCAAGGGAGGGGTCAACTTAGGCTGGTACAAAAGTTGATTCATCCACTCTTCTGCAAGGTCTGTACAACCCAGAATGTAAGAGAAGGAACCCCCTTTCACCTAAGAAGATGTTCTAGAAGTGCTTACCAGGAACCCGTTTCTTCATTATTCTGTCACCCACCAGGGGCAAGACTTACCTAAAGGGCCACCAGGAGTGACCCTAAGGCCACAAGTCCTTAAAGAATATGTTGTTGCCTGGATCAGACAGACACACTCCCTCACTGAGATATAAAGTCATACCTGACCAATCATATCTGATTTTAGATGCAGCAAAAAAAAAACAAAAAAACAACCCTCTGGACATGGCATTTTTCATTTGTCTAGCCCAGTCCAAACACCAGGGCTCCCCTTTCCCACTCCAAGTACTTCTCGGAAGGATGGTTGACAAACCAAGACCAACCCAGACCATCTCTGCTGTAACTCTGCTGGGTCCTCCCTCACCTGGATAATCAAGGCCTTTGCTTTGACCAGACTGAGGTCATAGCCCCTCAAAAGTGTGATGAGCATATTGGCTGCCACACCCCTCTTTTCTTACAGCGATAGAGAGAGAATGCCTGGCGACTTCAAACTATACCAGTCCAATCAGTCAATTGTGGTTGTCCCCTCTGTTGGGGACTCGCTGTAGAGCTCCAGGCCTGAATGGTTGCTTAGTGTACATGATTGTGGTTGCTTATAATGAGCTGTATATGCCAAGGATTTGAGCCTCAATAAGACCATGACCAAATCTAAGTCTTCTTTTTCCTCTGGATATACTCCACCAAACCTATCAAACCTGAAACAGAGAACATTGAACTATGGACATCAGTAAGATCATACTATCTGGAATAGGGAAGAACCTTATAAAATGCTGTGTTTCCACCTATCAGTCTTCTTTATGTCCTGAACTGGAATCTCCATACAAGCTGCTATGGAAATGGCACCAATCCTGAATGAATAGAACCCAAATTTCACATCCCCCACATTTATCATTTTAAGGGCCTTGCAAGTTACTGCCCAAGATTAGAATTTTGTCAGTGATGTGCTGTTCTTGTGACAAAACAAGCCACCACTAGCCTCCCCCATTATAGCCAGATATTTAGCAACCCTCCTCCTCAAGACATTGCCCAATAACTTGCCAACTAGGCTTACTCCTCTCAGACCAATTTGGGATGGTGGCAGGGAGCTCACATGTGACCAGGACAGTGAAGCAAACCTATATCACAGAGAAGATTCTGAAGCAGTTTTCTATTTTAGAACAGGCTAGACAGGTCTCAAGACCCAATTAGGAGGATTCAGTATCCAAGCTCAAGAAGAGGGATATCTGTGACGAGTGTTTGTGTGTGCAAGGAGCTTTGGTACCATCTAAAGGATATGCACCCATTGGTGATGAATAGGTGATTACAGGTGAGCAGACATGAACCAACATGGAAGGTTGCAATGGAGGGTAGTCATGGCTCCCATAGAGCTACCCACCAGTCCTAGTATGGCTAGATGATCTTATTTTACCACTGGTGTCTTACAGTGCAGAACACAGTCAGGTAGGATGGTTCAGTCAAGCGTCAATGTCACTGCCCACCCTATGTGGTAGGTTAGCCAACTAGCACCCAACCAAGTGCTCAACAAACCAGTCAGAGAAGGGAAGGACCTTGCCGCCTAAAAGACCTATCAAAGGACATGGGCTAGACCACTGTCAAATAGAATCAATCAATAGCAAGCCATTCTGGATCTACAGGTCCAAAGTGTAAACTGGTGTCACAGAAAGGCAAAATAATCTCTGCAGTGTAACAAACACACAAAGGGCAGGATCCTAGGGACCTAAATAGTCCTGCTAAAGGATCTGAAACCTTTGGCTGACTACATGGAGGCCAGCACACTAAATATGCATAAGTACTAAAAATGGGTGTAGGCTGCTAGGAGACCTGCAGGAAGCAGTGAGGGAACTCCGCCCAAGTCGTGTTCCCCAACTCCCTGCTCTCAATGAAGATGGTAAGTGCCTCACCACAACTTATCCAACTTGCTGCCATTACTCTGAAGTCTCTGCACTTGCAACTTCTTCATCCAAGTGCACAGCATGGAAAAGGCTCTTCCAGGGTAGTTGAGGTTTACATGGCCTCCAGCTTTGCCCCTGACTTCAGTGCAAAGAAGCAGAAATGTTGCTTACCATTTCTGCTTCTTCCAGGGGGCACACAGATCCATCTTGCCTCTGAAGATGATAGAGTCACAGCAGAGCAGTAATTAGCTTTATTACTGCTGCCAGGGCTTCCACATTATTAAAATGCGCTGAGAGGGATCCAGATATTTCAGGGGCTGGAAAAATTGACCCTGTTGCCCAGATGAAGCCCGCACTCCCCCTTCTGCAACCTCTCTGCTAAATCATTTATACAATTTCAGGGTAAAATCTTGTGCTAATGCTAATAAACTGTCTATCACTCCTACAAGAACCTAGTCTCACTGTGGCTATAAGTCTTCCACACCTTGGAACTTTGCTTGTAAAGTGGATTTCCTCTCAAGTCTAGTGTTAAATTCTCTTTGTGCTCTTCTGATTTGTTTTATATGATCTGTATAAGATCAGCTTCATAGAAGTGTACACAGAGAATTGTGTTCTCTCCAAATCACTGACTAGTGTTACTCTGTAACCTTTGAATACTGTATAAATTGTCTGGATGAGTCAACTCAATGTGTATTTGAGGCTCCTTTCTTATATAAAACTGCATAGCAACTTCCAGGATGCCAGGACATTAGAACAAATTATTTAAACTTTGGGAGGAGCCTAAGCTATAGCTTTGCTCGCTTGTCAACCTAGCAATTCTGATTAGATTAAACTGTGATCTGCAACAAACTGTTGCAATGTGTCCTCATTCCTGGCCAGGCTTGGAATTTTAATTCATAGAAATTAAATGAGACTACTACAATTATCAATCTAAGGTGTTTGTTTCCCCCCTGCACAGTACTGATTGTTCACAAGACATAAAGGAAGTCTGGTTGTAGTGAAGATCATTAAGTAGTTCATGGTGGAAATGGAGAGTGCAGGAAAGGGAATGAATTTTTTTTTCTCCAGAATCTATTTTCTTGTGATATGGATACCCTAAAAAACTAGACTGCTGTGTAAAGTTCCTCTTGTGGACAGTTGCTTTTTCTTCTCAGTGCTATTGCCACCAGTGTGCGGGTGTGAGTATACATGTGAATGCATAGACACATGAGTCTGGGGTTTATTTTTTGACCTGTTCCTCTTCCATTTGTCCACCTTTCCTTTCTTCCTTGTTTCATATCTCTAATTTCTGCTCCTTCATTAAAGTTCACTTTCCTTTCTCATTTCTTTCTTCATTTATTCTTTTTGTTGTGAAGCTACCTGCCTATGCTCTTCTGGAAACTGGTGTGAGCAAACCATGCAGTCAAAACTTCTCTGCTATTTTCTTTACCAGTGTTTCCTTCCTGACCTAATATATGTCTCATTGTGGAACAGAAAATGTGATTTTGGTTTGTTTTGTTTGGATGTCAAGTTTGGCTTCTCTGTGTTAATGTCACTCTTCTGCTTTCCTCCTCTTTTGTTGTCTAACAGTACATCTTCAATAGTGGGATCTTCCTTCTTTCCCTTCTTTCTTCTAGGGTTCTTAGATATTCTGTTTTCTATCAGTCATTCATATTTGGATGCCTGCTGTTTTGGTATGATATGGGATGCCCAAAAATGTTTTATTTGAGAATGCACATTAGCCACATTTTCACCAGACTGACACCTGAGGAACAGTTATGTATGCGGCAGTCGTACCTCACATAACAGGCCTCTATCTGCTGGGCTTGTAGTTGTCATGGCATTGTTCTTCATCCTCACCATTTGGCCAGGCTGATGCCAGGCAGCACAGTTCTCATTGGCAATGGTTGACCTGCCATCATGAGGTTTACATGGGTTTATGGATTCCCATATGACTTGAAATCTTATGGGAACGTTGGGAGATGACATGCTCTCATCTTGTGGTATTTGAGGCAACCTCATATAGGACTGCCCCATGTGTCCTGTACTGCTCTGCACAAACTTGCAACCTTCTTACTCCTCTTTCTCTCCTCTTCCACCACCATAAAAAAGAAAGAGGGGAAATCTGGCCAGTTTGGTGAGCACCAAACCCAGAGAGTTGACAAGATAAAGTAACTACCTCTGACTTGCAAAATTATTTGAACTTATGCACCAACAAGACAGAGTTCCTTCAGTGCTTCAGAGCCAGAAAGAGAGGCAGGACAATTTTCAACCTAGTGCAGAGTCTGTTCCCCACATGGTCCCTTTATATCCTTCCTACTTCCAGGTAGTTTCATATTCAGCTAGTCTTCTTCTCACTCATTCTTTTTTGCAAGTTTATCCTATCCTCTTTCAGTATCAACATTAAAAGGTGAGAATGGGTGTTGCTTTGTCAGACAAACCAAATTTGATTTTGGAAAGAAACTGCTGAGCTTGGAGTAAAAGTCTTGTTCTTGCATGATAACAGACCTGATTGGTCTCACTTAACTTCTTTCAGTTTTCTTCCATAAGACTATGGCCATTTCCTCACTACACTGTTATAGTACTATTATTCCACTTTCAATATCCTATGGAATTCTGGGGTTTGTAGTTTCCTGAGGCCCAAGAACTCTCTGGCTGAGAATTCTAAATGCCTCTCCCTAAACTGCAAACCCCAGGATTCCACGGGATGTTGAAAGTGGAATAACAACACTATAGCAGTGTGGTGCAGAAATGGCCTATAACACACACGCACAGTGTTATTTGACTGCATAGGCATTTTTGGTGGGAATATGTGATCCAATGATCATTTCTCTGTAATGATTTTCTTTCCCCTCAATTCTACCATCATTGAGTTTTCACTTAGTAAACCTATCTCTTGACCCTCAACAGGAGAGACTTGCTTTGGGAACATAGTTACTGCAGTTGTGAGATTTGAGACCAATACAACTAGAAACAATTATCCGAATAATGGAGTTTGAATGCTAAAAGATAATTGCTTACCCTAGGCTACTCATAAGTTCATGGCTGTTGGGCAATTGCAGCCAAATCATTCTTCTCAGGAAGGCACTCTACCTTGCAACCTACTCAACCACATATATATTAGAGTGTCATCCAATTTTTTTCTTCCACTTTCAAACTGTAATTTAGTTCTACTGCTACTGCTGTAAAGATTCATAGAGATGTGAGAGCAGATCAACACAAAATTAAAAAAATGCTTACATGTTGTGTTTTTCAAATCTCATTGACTTCAATAACGTCTCAAAGAAAATGTTTTTTTTCCTGAAGTATGCCTTCTAGAAACTGTAGTGCAAATCTGTGACTCACAACAAAGAATCCTGACTTATAGCATGAAAAACTGAGTACAACATTCTATTGTTTGGTCCAAAATTTGTAGCTTGATTTCACAGAAAGGGTAATGTTTGTTTGCAGCCATAATTCATTTGGACTGTCTGTGGAATCCACAAAATTCCATAGGATGTATGAAATGCCCCTGTATAGTGGCATTATTCAGTGAATAACAAGATATCATCTGCCACAAAATATATAGGAAAAGATGTGCCATTTAATACAATATAGTGCTACTGAATGGGTTTCTGTACAAGATTTGAGCATGCAGCTTCAATAATCTTATTTTAGTTCTTAGATTTAAACTACTGGATAAGTCTAAACAAACTATGGCCCATACAGCTAAAACATCCCATCAGTCAGGAATAACATTCCACTAGAAGTGCAAAAAACTTGAGTTTCCTGCTGCAATAAAAAAAGGAGATTTTTAAACAGTTGACAGGATCTAAGCATGGCTAGTGGACTTCAAAGTGGCTTGACGGATCACAAGCTAAGTGTGTTGTCCAGAGACTGTCCTTCAGCCTCTGCCTTCTTTTAGCTTCCTCTCCACGTTGCTTTTGCCAACATAACACACCCAGACTGTTATTATTGTTCTCAGATCATCTGTGGGAGGGATGAGCAAAAATTTGATCTGGGAGTTATATGCAGTCCCCCTGAGCCATTTTTGTGTACCTCAGGACCTTTTTGTGCTCCCTCATTTTTTGCATTTTTGTAATTTCTTTATCCCCAAAAGCCTCACAAAGCCTCTGGTGGCATAAGGGCATTTTCATAACCCCTTTTGTCCCCATGGACCATGTTAGGCCTAAGAGATGAAGTTACTTCTGATCACTTCTTCTTATTTTGTTTTTAAAGGGCTCTCATGCACCTAAAATGTCCCAGGAGAGCCTAGAAAACATGAAATAAATGTTCCTCATATGCCCTTTGGAGGTATTTGAAGGCTAAAAAATTGATACTTGGGTGGGAGCTGTGGGGGATACAGTCATCCAAGGTTTCTAGGGAGGGTTATGCTTCCCTCCAGTATTTCAGAGTTGTCCACCTTGATCCACAATATAAAGAGGATGCTAGTTCACATGTTAAAAATGACAATGGTCATTTCCACATGATATTGCTATCCTGCAACAAGAGTAGTTTCCTTCCAGTCCAGGACCCTTTTTGCATGGCATTTGCCATGCAAAAGGCCCCTTGAGCATAGTGCAAATGTGAGGAGAGGTCCACACAACACACTCACAATCATGAGACGCTCCAGGGTCTGGCAGGCACCGCTTGTGCACTTTTTCATTTTTGGCTTTGAGCTGAAAATGGTGCACAATCGCACATCACTCTGGGGCCCCGTGCACACTTGCCATGTGTGCGGAGCTCTGGAGCTGCGGCACTCACACTTGCTGCACTGCAGTAGGAAAAGGCAGGGCTTTTGCATGAGTGGGTGGCAGCTGCGGAGCTGAAGGAACCAGGATGTGCGAGCCTCTCACTGGAGACTGCTCACGTGATCCCCGCATCCCAGCTCCATGAAAAGGTGCATTGTGGAAAGGGCCCAGGAGTCGTGCTACCACATAAAGTCATCACTATCCAGCTGCTATCTTATCCCCAAGCATTGCAGATCTACCTTATACCATTTTCAGAAAAAAAATGTTAAGAGCCTCCTTCAGTGCTTCAATTCTGTCAGCCAGCTCAGTGGGGTACCATAATAGTGCTTGATAATGCTTCTTGTCACTGGGGATCCAGGAGTGAGTGGGGTGTAAGTAAGCCCAGCTTGTCCTTCCCTCAGTGACTCTCATGGTGTGGCAAGTTTGGAATCTACCATGTCTCCATGTTTATTTATAATTTATTTTAAATTTCTCCTTTGAATTATTTTTTTTTTTAAAAAAAATAGCGTTATAGTGCACAAATGCAATAGTGTACTGGTGTGTCATGAGGTTACAATGTGGCTGCACTAGTACGGATTACAAAAAAAAAAAAAAGGCCAATCAGAGCAGTGGGGCAGAGTGAAGGTGAGGAAAGGGAGTGGCCAAGGACACTGTAGTGCAAATGGAACACCGGTGGCAATAACACTACTCATCCACCTAAGGCAGAAGTGTGAGGAAGAGAGCATTCCTAACCCTACCATTGCACGAATGGCAATGCTGGGACAGTAACAGAAGAATATGCTATTGAGGTATGGTGCAGAAAGAGACTGTATTTTTAACAGGATGCTGCCAAAGCACTGTGAACTCTTCACAGTTTTTACTAATTAAATCAGAACACATATTTTTATTTTCTTTCCATTCTGCCTTCTCTTGGTCAAAATATCTGGGATGATTTTCCTAAGCAGAGATCTTCAAATTTGCCTTGATTTTTCTTTGAAAATATATTCTATGCCATCTCTAGAATCATAAACTAGTTCATGCCTTAATCACAAGTTGTGATTTTTGCTTTAAGTCTCTACCTCAAGGCATCCCTGTAGTGGCTACACATGACATTGTAAACACTTTGTTGTAAGCACATTGTATTCACACATGCTAGATGCAAGGAATGCTGAAAATTTTCCTATATCTATTCATGCTATACAAAATCAATGCAAAATATTGGGTACATCTAATATGTACTGCACAGTTCTGTATGTTCTTCCCTAAGTCCAGGAAAAATCCTGGAACAGAGCATAAGTGTGCAAGAATGACAGGTTTAATCATTTTCTCCTCAACTACTTCTCATGTGTGGCAATAAGAATGAAAAACCGCAGCAGTAGCAGTAACAACAGCTGCAATAGCAATGGGCTATTAGGAAACCCTTGTCACTAACCGTTTAGGGGGGCTGATATTCTCAGAAGAAACATGTTGAAACTACTTTCAAGTATAATGTCTTTTTTATAACTCATTTTACAATATCATAATTATGAAACTTTTTTTTTCTCATTCTCCTTTCTAGTTTTTATTTTTGTTTTTTATTTAAAATTAATTAATTTTCTCAAGGTCATTTGAAATGAGGTTTCATTCATTAATTCTCTCCAACAGCTTGAGGACTTTCTCCCACTCCATTTTTTGATTCTCTGTTATGTAAGGAAAAAGTCACAAGGTCCAATTAATTAATTAATTCATTAACTAACTTATTTCACTGTCTTGGGGGAATGCAAATTAGGAAGGACACCAAGGACTTGAAGAAGCACGGTTAAGTAAGTGCTAGACAAACTCTTTAGCCTGGAAGTTTTTAAGGCTTTAAGTTTCAGTAGTACTTCCCTTGGTGGGTCCATATACTCCACCTCAAGTTTATACAGGAATTGTCTGTGACACAGTGGTATACCAATGATTTATGGCAAATGGAAAACTAACACAAAAATGTGCTGAAGAACTATTTTATTAAATGAACTTAAGGAACTATGAGGATATCAGTCAGACATCTTTCTCTGGTCCTTCATTACAAGTTGAAGTTAACTTCAAACCCACAACAATTCACAGAAGAAAACAAACAAACACCTACTCTTGTTCTTTGTTTCTGGTCACTCTGTCCATAGGATGAGAGTTCATTCACATGTCATTGTCTAACCTAGACTTTTTCTTTAGCTTTTTCTTCTCATGTTACCAAAAGCTTTTATGTCTTCCTCTGTGTTCCTTGTACCTTTGATTACACAGTTGTTCAAAACATAAATTATATCATCTTCAACATCTAAAAGTTACAGACATATTACAGAGAGCTATGGAACTCTTTGCCAAAGGAGCTTTGTTGCCCCCCCTTTTTTTTTGACAGCAGGCATAGACCCTTTTATTTAAACATATCTTCAGTTTTTTATCAGTTCGAACAGAAAGATTTTTTAACGTGACTTGCTAACTTTTTAAATTAAACCTTTAATTTAATTCAAATTAAATTTAAACTGTTTTAAGTTGATGTTTCAACTGTTTTTTAAAATACTTTTATGTATTATTTTAGCTATATTTTGTGTTAACTTACATTTTAAGCTACCTGTGGTTCCATAATTAGGAGAAAGTCATGATAGTGAAAGCACATACGTATGCACACACACCAATTGGAGCATATGAGATTATTGGATAATATGTGACATTTGAGATACAAAGCTAAGATAAATGGTTACATGTCCATAGTGCTAAATTGGTTCATCCATATCCGGAGGGTCACATTTTGCTTTCTCCTATTCTAGACCATGCTCAAAGTAATAATCTACAGTTGGCCTTCCACATTTGCATTTATGAATTTGATTATTCTCAGATTACCCAAGAAAGGGGATGGGATGGGATGACAGCATGCACATTTGCTCACTTGTATAAGCTGAAGGGGGAAGAGCATAGGAGGAGGAAGGGCAGACAGATTTACTCACTTGCTCACTCATGTGGGTGTAAGGGCAAAGGGGATAGGATGGGAGGAGGGTGCACACATGTGTTCATTAACTTGCTCACCTGAATGAGTGGGAAAGGCAAAGAGATGAGTGGAAAGAGGGAGGTCACAGATGTGCATTTGCTATCTCTCTCACTTGCATGGGTGAGGTGGCTGGACCTTGTGGCATGTGTCTTCCCTTGCTCATTCACTCAATCATGTGGGTGAGGGGAGAAAGGGGATGGGAGAAGTATACCCTTTCTCTCTCCTCCTATTGCCCCTATCCCTTCCACTCCCCCCACCCATGTGGGTGTGAGTGATGGTCACCACAGCCAGGCCCAGCCACCTCACCAGCACAGTTATTTGTGTGTGTCTGTGTGCAAGCATTTCATTATCCAATATATGTTTTGGATATGATCCATACTGTCTTTTCCTGAACCCAGATGGATATCTGGCCCAGCTCCAGAACTCTTACAAAAATGGAGGGCTGACTGTACTGTTTTTTTCACTTGTGTAGTCTTAAGGTACTGTCTTGTCTTTTTTGTCTTTCTAACATACTAATATACCACAATGCACTCATATGAAAAAACAAAACATGCACTGTCCTTATTTTGCAGGTAAGGACATCAAGAATTACACAAGGAACAAATGCAGATTACTACTACTATATACATGAAATATTGCTTAAATTGCTGAAAAATCTAACAGATTTATATAACCACACTGCCTTCTTTACTATTTAGATTTAAATAGTATTCTTATGACTTACAAAAGTGGCAAATTTCCTTTGGTTTGGGAAAATGGAACTTTCTAGCTAACTTCTGTAAATGTTAGATTTTGATAAGGAATTACACTTTTATCTTTAAGTTCTATATTCACATGTTCACATGGCTGTGTTTACATGACTATAACATTTACTTAGGTTTCTACATTCATGCAAAGTGCAGAGGAAAGTCAAGTGGAAATTAGATAGTTTGATTTTTATAGATTTTTTCAGAGATCTGTTTCCTGCACAGAAAATGCTGTTTTCTGTACAGAATAACCACATTCAAATTTTACATAGAAGAAACCCCCAATTACTGGATTTTCTGCACAAAAGGCTTTTTTTTTCAGCTTAAAAATATTTATGTGCGGAACAGTGTGAAAATTTTGTGCAGGAGAACTTCCAAGCTGTGAAAATTCTTATTAATTCAGGATTCCTGAGAGTTTCTTGAAACTTGAAAAACATATGTCAACTAAATTTTCAAAAAAAATAATAATAATATTTTTTTTATTATTATTGCTACTCCCCACCTAATGTTTATCCCATGGAGTACTATGCTCATTCTCACTTTTTCCCCTGACATATCGAATAACCAAGGAGTACCTGCATAGGTTTCCTGTTTCATATTAGTTAAAGATAAATGAGGCCTGAAAACATCTAATATGCACAATTAATGATGTTAGTGTCCCCATACAGTTCCACATATTTCACCTCCCTAAATATTGTGAAATAAGTAAATAACAAAAATCTTATTTTATAGAAAATTAATTACAAAGGTTTTGGGGAAAATATTCCTTTAAAAAAGAGAAATGGAAAGAAAAGCAACAAAACATCATTAATTCTTTTGTATATTTTTTCATCTATGTAGTCCAAAATTTATTATGCCAGTATCATATTTCCTGTTCTTTGCATGATGTTCTTCACGAGAAAAGAATCACTCATCATTCTAAATGTTATTTTTTTTTAACAACTCTCTTTTTCCACATCAATACAATACAGTTTTTAAAATGCAAATAAAGATCTAACAGTTCTCTAAGAAACTTTCTTGGGTAATACAGTATGACCCCTGTGTCTGTGGGGGATGGGTTCCAGGGGCCCCTGGCAGATACTGAAATCTGTGCATACTAGTGAACCTTCTGTCCTCCGCCTGCCCCAGACAGATCACAATCAGGCCAGGGCTGGTGGCAGGAGGTGGTGAGAAGCGCGATCCTGTGCTCCCCGCTGTTTTCCCACTGCCACAGTGGGAAAAGACCGGAGAGTACTGGAGAGTACACCTCACTCCTTTCCTGCCCACTGCCACCATGATCAGGCCCCAGGTGGAGGGCAGGAGGCAGTGAGGAGCACGATCTCTTGCTCCTTGCTCCTTTCCTGCTCAGTGCCACTGCGATCGGGCCCTGCTCCTATGCTCCTCCCTCCTCTCCCACCCACCACCACAATCAGGCCTGGGGCGAGGTGCAAGAGGCAATGAGGAGCATGAGCCTGCACTCCTCATTCCTCTCTCACTCACTGCCACCGTGATTGGGACTGGGATGCGGTGCAGGAGGCAGTGAGCAGCGCGATCCTGGGATCTTCCCTCCTCTCCCACCTGCTGCTGCCACAATTGTGGCAGCAGAGGGGAGCCAACCACGGATAATTGAATCTGTGGATAATGAATCCATGGATATGGGAGTTCTACTGTAGACTGGATTAGATGGTGCATCATCAGCCACTTGATTAAAAAAATTCCATTGTTATAGAAGTTATTGCTTGTAGTAAGAATATAGCTATTCTTTAAGGTGACCATAAGAAAATTTAGAATATAATCAAATCAGAATTCTAAAGATAAATGTATGATTCAATTGAATTGAGAAAATGTTAAACTTTGGGGGAGGGTTAATAAGAGCTCAAGTCTCCAATGAGTGATTAGCTAATTAGTATAACACTGTGGGGGGATATTATAGCATGCTGCCTCTAGAACCTATGGCCATTGAGGTATTCCTACTTGAGATGTTAAACACTACTCCCCCCTCCATCTAATATTACAAAGTTGAATACATGTTCCTTCTCTTATTTGGGAAAAAAGCTCAGTTGGAATTGTTTTGACAACCATGGGAAGATGCTCTAATTCTGAAGCAAAAAATGCCTGATGTATAGGAAAGGCTGGACTCTAACAGAATGCTCATGTAAGATATTCCAGCTAATACTTTTATGCAACATTTTGGATATTTGGTATATTCAATACATACCTAGATTTTATAGGAGATCAAATAGCGTATAAAGCAGTCTTACATGTTGTAGAATGTTGCTTAGCTGTTCAGTAGTAGACATATATTTCACATACAGAGAACTTTAGGACCAATCTCTCCAGGCCTAGAAAATACATCTCCCTGTGACTCTGGAGTTTCATTGTCACTCATGCAGACTTTACTAAGATGGTTCATGATGTAGAATTTCAGGATTTAGGGTTTAATCTGGCCTTTCTGAGGTACTTCTCTTGCCCCTACTCCTTTCCCATGATATCATCATTGTCTGATTTCCTGGGATACAGTGATTTGACCATTGGACTATAACCCTGGGGACCAGGCTTCAGTTCCCTGCTTGGCCATGAAAACCTACTGGGTAACCTTGGGTACACCACAGACTCTCAGCCCCAGAAAACCTCATGATAGGTTTGCATTAGAGTTGCCATAATTTGGAAGCTATTTAAAGGTGCACAACAACAACAGCTTTAGTGCAATTTTCTTCTCATCTTATAAAGGACTGTAGAGTTGAGAAAGAGCACAAGGATTATCTTGTCTAACTGGAAACTAAAATAGCCAACAGACGTCCTTTCAGCTTCTGCCTAAAATGTAAGACCAATATAGGACGATGTCCCACCTTCCATGGTAATCTTTGTAATGAAGAATTCCCATTTTTACTTGGATGTTTAATTTATATCTAATTTGTGAAAATATTAATTACTTTAATTAATTGCTTTAATTATATTAATTATTATTATTATTATTAATAATAATAATAATAATAATAATAATAATAATAATACTATTAATTTGTACCCCTGCTAGTTTGGTATATCTCCAGATTTGACAAGTATTGTCTCTGCTTCTTCATCAGTGTAATTTGTAATAATGTTGAAAAATGGTGGGCCAAGAACAAAATCCTATAGCACCATCCTCTTCAAGATAAGGAAGCCAAACATTCTTTGAGAAATGACTTGCTCTTTCTTTCTCCTTCCTTCCCTCCTTCCTTCCTTTCAATTGTATTCTACCTTTCTCCTGGAGGGGGACCAAAGGTGTCTCACAAAACAAATTAGCTAGAACCGAAACAATAAGACTTTGAATACAATTAAAATCATGTTAAAACAAAAGATAATGCACAGTACGAAATCACTGAAAAGCAAAATCACTTAGAAGAAGAAGAAGAAGAAGAAGAAGAGAGAAGTTACTGTCAAATTTGATAGTATACTATCAAATATACTAATATAGTGTATATACAAACATAGTACATTTGATAGATGCTATCAAAACTGGCATTTGCTGAATATAGATGCAGTCTGCCTGTTTTCAAATATCTTAATTTCCAACCACAAGGGTAAGAAATTTAACATTTTGAAAGTAAAGCTGTGTTATTCTATAATTCAGACATCAAATCAGAAAACAGATTCTATCCAAACATTTTATATTTTTGTAGTCTTTCCATGATTCCTTCCTTCCTTCCTTCCTTCCTTCCTTCCTTCCTTCCTTCCTTCCTTCCTTCCTTCCTTCTTTCTTCTTCTTCTTCTTCTTCTTCTTCTTCTTCTTCTTCTTCTTCTTCTTCATCTTCTTCTTCTTTTCTGTCTGGGTCAAAAACAGATAACCAAAACTAATGATTTTGTTGGATACAAGGACAATATATAGGAGCAGACTGTTCAGATGGGTTTACCAGAAAAGGTAGATTGTTCTCAATGACATTTCTTCTGTCGGTATCCACTTTTAGCTAAGTACACACAGACACTGTCCCAGTATTTCCACACTTCAAAAACATGGCACTTTCCATTTTAGTTACCAGCAGAGCATTAGATGTATTTCAACATTCTTTTGAATCAATTGACCTTTCCCACTGGGAGACAACTGTGAGAAGGTGGGGAGTTGAACTTTCTCTTACTCTTTGTGCTTCACTCAGCTCTGTTTCTTATTCTTCTAGCGGTCTTTCCTTCCTTCTCTTATTACTACTTTCTTTTTTTATGTAGATCCTTTGTGCTTATTATACAGCAAACCTCACAATGAATAATCCACTGAAGATGTATTTTTATATATTTCTAAAGGGCCATAAGTGCTACTCTAAAACTAGTTCTTACCTAGACATCAGATGTATTAAGAGGTGCTTTATATAAATGGTAATAACCATACTATGGAATCTACTTTTACTGTGAAGACAAACCCAACCTACAGATAAATCTGCCAAGTATTAAAATCTATGTTCTTCTTTCATAATAAAGTTTATTTGATCTAAGATCATAACTAGTACAACTAAAAGATGCTTCCATAGCCTTATTTGTGGGGTGTAGTCTGGAATTGCCAACTATTCTAGTGGCACTGACAACCAAATCCTGCAAAACTGTGAGATCCCTTATTAAAATATCTTTGATAAATAGCACTGTGATATGAATCATGGTTTGTGGCTATGTTCTGGAACAGTCTCACTGATTTCAAAAGAAATGGGTATATGCTGACATTACTCAGAATTGTATGTGCATCTAGCAGCACTGGAGGGAAAATGGTGATAAGTAGCAGCATTTGTGAAAACATTTGCTCATTTGTATACATTGCACTTGTTGCCCTCAGTTGCCTTCAGTGATTATACACATCTAAATCAGGTTGATAAAGCTGTTGTGTTACTACAAGATTTTTTCTTCTGCCACCTGTATGCTAGAAATTGTGGGAAAGGACTCTCCATGCTGTACATGCAAGCTTTTCCATGAGAGCTCCTGGCTGAATCAGTGTTTCTCTTCACTCCATGTACATCTATTGTTATGGTGAAAAGCTAAATTCTATTCAAATATACAAATGACACAGAAGTCTTTCGCCATGGAAGATATCGAGGCCATGGCCTTATCTTCGCATTAGTGTTGAGTACGGCATCTCAGACCACTGACAAATTCTTTCAGAATATGGGGGAATCATGTGAATGTTCATTACTTGATCTCTAGTTACAAATAATCCCTGACCTGATTGATTCAGGAATGAGAAGGAACTCATTACAAATCAATTATGTTGAACAGTATAGACTAAAAATGAGCACAGATATAATGTAATTGAGGGTGGGGGGGTTGTTTCTTTTTGTTTTCAACATATGTGCCTTGAAAAATTCATACTTTTGACCCTACAATTGGAAATCCAAAATATTTGTGATTGCCCTATATATAACTTATTTCCATGTATTATACTTGGACAGCAATTTAAGTTGCAGCACATTTGAACTGAATCTTGTTATTACCTAATCCACTTTTGTAAAACTGGAAAAATTCCTACGGTGCTGGATAGTTCATAATGTTGCCCTATTCTCCTGTTCAGCAGATGGCATAGTAAACCTGTGTCTGAATTCTACCACTTCAGATGATATGCAGGGAAGTCACATGACTGAATGCTGTTCTATGCAAACAACTACCTGTATATGCAAAATTACTATATCAGAAAGAGGGAGGAACTAGAACACATAATCCTTACTCATAGGTACAGTACAGCAACATATTAGAAAGATAAATAGGCAGGTACATAGAAAAAAATAGTTAAGTGATTAGCAGCTGTGGCCAGCAATGGTAGCTGAAGAAAAGTTTTTTAACAAAAACAAAAAATATTATGACAGTTTTTGAATATATAAAACAACATGTCAAGAAATACAAGACAGACAATAAACAAACAAAAAACTGAACTAATGACTAAAAAACTAAAACTAACTATAAAATTAAACCAAACTAAACTAAACTAGAAAGGAGCTAGAAATGTACAAATAACTTCCAACTCTGCAACTATTGTTACATGATAAAATACCAAACATGCTTCTACCTTAAAGAACTATAACACATTTTTTCAAATTAGTAATAACTATCACTCTATAAATCTTCAAAACCAAAAAACGTTTTTCTCTCGCATGAACTGTTATATATAAAATCAGCTGATCTCAGTCTTTCTTAAACTGACTGAGTGATTCTTCCTTAATTAAAATAGTTAGTTTATTTATCTATGCCAGGTCAAACAACTTCATCAGCCATTCTTCTTGATATGGAATGGCTATGTCCTTCCATTTCTGAGCAAAGAGTAGTCTGACAGCTGTAATCATATACATTCAGCACTTCACATTTTCAGGTTTCATTTTCATGGATTTGATTATTTGTGAATTTCTCCAACCCCTGTCCCCACCACTACCTCAAAGCCTTCTTTTTATGGAGAACCTTCCCTCTAAGTGGCTCTGATCAGGCTGCACAGCCCTGTAAAAATCCACCTCTGGTCCTCCTTCTCTTGCAGCCACTGCCTGGCCAGCCAACGAGGTCTCCCAGCCTGATTTCTTGGCACTACAAACACTCTCCCAATGTTCCTTCTCACACAAGGAATAAGATAAGTGTGAGAGAGCAAATATAGGTCCACCATGCAAACTCACTCCCTTTTCTTCTCTCTTCTCTCACCTAGTTTGGACCCTAGATGCCTGTTCTCACCATCATGCCTTGGCCATCTTTTCAAAGACACAAGCACATTTGTGATTTTCCCACTTCTGCATACATCCAGCATCTCTAACCCTAGTGAATTTAGAAGGTAGACTGTATTGAAAAATCATTCCAAACTTGTCCATCTGATGATCATCCATCAGCTCTAGTAGGAAAAGTTCAGGTTTCAGTTGAATCTTTATCTTCAAAATGTCTTCTATCAATCTATCACAGAAAATTGCTTTGCTTTATCATATGTCCACCACATACAAAAATATTCCTTCTTTCTGCTCATATAATATTTACACCAAATATTAGAAGAACCTTTATACATATTAGACAATCTTTCTGCTATTAAATATCAACTATACATCATTTTATAAAAGTTATTTTCAAGGTCACAACTTAATGTAAATTTTAAATCTCTGTTCCACATCTTTTCTATTTGGTCTATCTACATATGAAGACCCACATCTTGTGCCCATTTAATGATACAGTCTTTTACTTGTTCATCCTCTGTTTTAATTTTCAACAATAACTTATACATTTAGCAATTAAATAATCCCCATAAGTACATAATTGCTCTTCAAATTCAGATTATACATTTTAAAGACAAATAAATTCTTACCCATTTTAAAACATTTTGTTGGTTGTCTATAAGAAAACCAACCTCTGTCATTGCCCTCTTGAATTAATTATTCACTTGATATCATTCTAAATTGCTCCTTTTCCTTTGCTAATAAATCCCTATATGTTAACCAGCTATCTTTAAAAGCTCTTTTTCATGTAAACAAAGCTTCATGTGGTGAAATTCCAAAAGGCATTTTACAATGTATTTTCATCTTTTGTCTATTCCAAACTCTTAATATACCATGTCTAACATAATGATTATTAAAAATCTACATTTGCTTTATGTTTGTTGTGCCATGAACACACACACAAAAGCCATCACAACTTTGTTAAACCCTTCAAATTGTAGAGGACTTTCCCTTTTCGAAGTAATCCAATCTGTAAGACAAATAAAACACTAAACATGAAAATATAATTTCAAATCTGAAAGACTGAATTTTTCATCCCGCAAAATCCTAAATCTAACTCTCAGTTTCTTCCCTTGCCAAACGAAACTAGACATTTCTTTGTGCCATTGTTTAAATAGCACAACATTATTCACAATAGGAAATGTCTGAAATAGAAACAGCATTTTTGCTAAAACATACATTTGTTATGGTTGATGTCCTATCTAATAACGAAAGTTTCATCTTAGACCATCTTTGTAAATCTTGCTTGATCCCTTTCCATACTTTAACATAGTTATTCTGAAACAACTCTGAATTTTGTTTTCCAAAAATAACACTTACATTAAATCTTGTTTTTCTGTTAAAAACTTTTGATCTTCTTCTATCATAATTTTATTCCATGTAGCTGTCTTATTTATTTTTATTTTAAATCTGTCCAGATTCCCAAAATCATCTAAAATCTTGAGCAATATATTTATTGAATCTGGGGACCCTCTAAAAAATAAATAAATAAATAAGTAGATCACCAGCAAATGCCCTTAATTTAAATATTTGCTTCTTTATCGCCATAGCTTTTTTTTTTTTGCTTCTTTATCACCATAGCTTTTTGTTTCTTCTTGTCTAATAGCTCTGTTCAGGACTTCTAAAGTACATATGAAAAATGCCAGTGAGAGGAGACAACCTTGTCTAATCTCTTTTTGTTCCTCACAGCTTTTTGTTGTCTCTCCATCTTTACCTTCTGAGATGAATATATTTTTGAATCCACGTAATTAAATTTTGTCCAAAATTCATCTTTTTGAAAACCTCAATCCTAAATGATCAATTCATGTTATTGAAGGCCTTCTCCACACCCAACAATACTAAGGCCACATTTCTTGTATCATATTTACTTTATTATTATAATGCTTTAGCCATAGACCATTTGCATACATGTCACCAGAATCTATGATAAAAGTACAAATAAAGCATTAAAATATTACAGTAGATCATACATTAAAAGCATATAAAATACAGTAGGTGACTAATACAGGAAAATATGGACATATAGAGTTATAAAATATATAAGATATAAAAACTATATAATCATAAAATATATTAGGGTGGACATTAGTACTAAGATTAGTAAAAACAGTAAAAATCAATAAAAATCATCCCCAGCACAGTCAACTGCCATATCCTTGATGAGACTGGCCCTGATTTTCATAGCTGCAAGGGCATAAAGAGAGACCATAAGGGTTACCGCAGAGTCGGTGTCAGACAGCAGGTAAAAAATCTTTTCGGATGTGGTATTTTCATGTAAAGAAGACAAAATAGCCCCCAAGAACTTTGTTCTTGGATCATCATACAAAGAACAAGAAAACAGATAGTGCGGCAGGTTCTCTATTTCTGGGGCCCTGCAAATACATGTATGAAGGGCCAATGGAATGTGCAAATATCTGCCATCAATCATGGCTGTGAGCATAGATTGGAATCAGAGGGCTATAAAAGCCTGGCAAAGGTTTAAATATGTAAGTTTCATCAGGTACACAGCCCTTTGGTGATCAAATTTAAATAGTTTGTACCATTTTGAAAATTTAGAGTGGTTGATGTCCTGTTTGTCCAATTGGACACCGTAATCGAAAAAATAATTGTGAAGTTTCTCTTTTGAGTTCAGGGTAGGTAAATTGTCACCTAGGGTAGGGTACAGTTTCAATAGTCTATCGTAACCTGCACTCCAGGTTTTACAATATGTTAACTGTTCAAGACAAAGCTTGGGGAAGATTCTGACACAGGAGTCTTTTATAGTTCTCCAGTAATTAAACAAAATAAAATGAACATGCAATTTGATCGGGGGCAGACCAACCTCAGCTCGGACCAGTGCCGCACGGCTGCCGCGTGGGAGTCTTAATAATTTTTTAAGAAAAGTATTTTGGATGGTTTCCAGCTTGGCTAACAAGGAACTATCCCATCCCCAAACTGCAGCGCCGTACAGAATCTGGGCTATAACTTTACTCTGGAAAATTTTGAGGGCTGGGACAATCTGATGACCCCCTGTGGTATTATAGAATCTAAGGATTGCTCCAGTGGATCTCAGAGCAGATGCTCTAATAGCTTCAATGTGGGGCTTCCAGGAAAGATTTTCTGTGAAATGAATTCCTAGGTACTTAAATTCCGGCATTGCTCAATTTGATGACCATTAATAGACCATTGAGAGGAAGAGTGCCTTTTACCAAATACCATCACCTTTGTTTTAGTATAATTGATATTCAATATTTCATTGGAACAATATACATTGAGCTTAGCCAGCAACTTTTTCAAACCTATACGGATCAAAGAAATTAAAACCATATCTTCAGCATATAGAAGGATAGAAACCTTCTTTGACCATAAAGAGGGCGGGAAAAATTCTGATCCAGATAATGCTGGGATTATATCATTCAGGTATAAGTTGAAAAGTGCTGGTGTCAATAAACAGCTCTGTTTGATTCCCCTATTGGTGGGAATCGGATAGTTAGCGAGCCAGAGATGCCCACTCTTATTCTGGCTGATGTATTAGAATAAAGTTCCTTAATAAGCAGCAGTAGGCGGTTGTCTATATTGGTGGAAGTCAGTTTATACCACAACAAGTTTCTATCAATTGAATCAAAAGCTGCTGCTAAGTCAACAAAGGCAACAAATAGGTGTTTGGTTGGGCCCAGAATTCCTTGTTGGGCTAAGAAATAGAGAGTCAGGCAGTGGTCGATGGTACGCTATCCTCTCCTAAAGCCAGCCTGCTCGGGATAAATGATGTGATTAGTAGATTCCCACTCCTCTAATTTATTTAACAGATGTTTGCTGTATAACTTGGAGTCAATGTCCAAAAGACTAATTGGTTGATAGTTGCTAGGGTCTTGCTTGTCACCCTTCTTATAAATGGGGACAAATATACTCTGTTTCCAACCTTCTGGCATCCTGCCTGTACTGTTAATTTGTGTAAATACCTTAGCCAGTATTGGCTCCCACCACTCTGAGAAGTGTTTGAATATTTCTGGGGACATCATATTTTCTCCCGGGGCCTTTTTCAGGGCGAGTGATGCAATCAGTTCCTTTATCTCGGCTGCTGATACTGGTGGCCAACATGGTAGTTCGTCGAATTTAGTAATCAAGGTGTATTGGCAACCTGAGGATGTTGCTCCATAAAGCCTATTATAGTGGTTAAACCACTGAGATGATGCAATATGTCCGACAATTACCGGTCTAACTGTACGCATACCGAAATGACGTCCCCGAACAACTTCTCATTCTTTTCCGTTACGGTTTGGGCTAATTGTTTCCATTGTGTTCTAATATATGTATCTTTTTTTGCTGTAAAAGTGCCTTATAAGATCTTCTCATAGAGGCTAGGGTTCCGGGGGCAACAGCCTCCTTATTTCTAGCTGCCTGGCGTGAGCACGCCATTAGTGCTTTCCGGGCGGTTTTACATTCAGAGTCAAACCATCTACTTTGTACAGTTCTGTTGGGATTGAAATGCTTATCACTGACCAAGTTAGGTCTGAGATTCAAGATGATAGTATGGTAGACAAGTAGGCTGTCTGAGTCTGAATGCAAAATGGCCTGGCAAAGAGATGTAAAAGTGGGACTTGCAAATAAATGGGAGACTGAGGTCCCAAGGTTGGTTGACCATCGTATTCTCCTTTCCCCTACGTACATCCCATTTATATTCATATTTTGAGACAACTGAGGAAGATGAGATGATTCGAGGTGGAGTTGCAATAGGAGAGGAAAATGATCGCTCTCGACCCTGCAGTCAACTTCAAAACTGTGGATGTTAGAAAGCAGATTAGTGGAGACTGCTATATAGTCTATTGTGCTGGCTCCCCTATTAGTAATATAGGTGTAAGTACCCAGTGTTGTATTGCATTGGGATCCATTAAGGCATTGCAAATGGTGCAGAGACAGAACTTCTAAAAGTCTCAGGCCTGGCTTATTTATACAAGTATCTTGAGATACCCTAGCTGGTTGTATCATATTAACACATTCTACAGATGTTCTATTATATTCTGTCTAACATCCTATATTATCCCACATCAACCTTTTTGGTAGAAATCCACATAATCTTCATGTATCGTCTCTTGAAGAATCTTTTTCATTCTGTCTGCCAAAATTAGTTTAAAAATCTTGTAGTTTTATTTAAAAGAAAACTAGGCCTGTAATTCTCAGGATCTGTTCGTAGTTGAAGAAAAGTTTTAACACCTTTGAACAAGACTAAAGCCACTTCCAGACTACATCGCTGTAGAGCTATTATTCCACTTTCAATCTCCTATGAAATCCTGGGGTTTTCAGTTTAGGGAGGGGCATTTAGAATTCTCATCCAGAAATATCTTTGCTACAAACCCCAGAATTCCACAGGATGTTGAAAGTGGAATAATAGCACTAGAACAGTGTAGTGCAGAAATGACCTATGATGAAAGGGCAATGACTAGATTCAGTAAGCTGCAAATAGGTTAGTGTGTACGATTGTGTAGTTATGTCATATTCTTTATTGTATTTTCAAGAAGAACTTGGATGAATGAATATGATGGTCTTCCAAAACCATTCACAAATGTGCAGCAGTAGGATAATGTTCTGGGTTTCAGCATGCCATTATGCATATGTTTTCTTAAAAATTATTTCTTAATAGGTTTTCTCACATTTTTTTTTCAAAAAGGTCTCGTCTCAGACTTTTCAAAAGTGTGCTGGGGTGGGGGACTGCATTACACAATATGATTAAGTCCATTGTACTATACTGCTGTGAATGTCAGATATGCATTCTAGACAAAGAGAAACACTGCAAATTATTAGGAAACCACTTTGAAAACCAGAGATATTTTATGGTATGAAATAAGGGTGTAACTCTTCAATTATTTTTGTTCCTCACACACCAAAAAAAAAACCCTCAAAGAATTTCAAAAGTGTACATCATTTTTTGCAATTACTCTATTTTATTTCATTTTATTTTTTATTGCATTGCATTGCATTTTAGGAGCTTTTTGAGAAAAATTTACTTGTGGAAAAGCATTTGTTCGTGGGCAAAAAACTTTGTGAAAAAATCTGTCTTTGACACAAAACACACTTCTCTGAGTTTATTGTTGTGTTCATTTGTGCGAAAACAGTGCTTTTTGCACAAACATTCTATCTGCTTCATAAAAGTCTTGAAATGCAATTTACATTTTTTTCTTCTTTATCTTTTTTCTCCTTTTTTTCTTTCTTTCACTCTTTTTTGTTCACAGGCTATGTTGATTTTTTTCTTAACGGGCAGAAGAAAAAAAAGTAAGTATTCCTTTACATTCATAGTCTGAAAATTTACAAAACTTCAAAAATAATAAAGAAACGAAGCTAAATCTTCTCTGTGTATACACTTATTCATGAATACTTGTACACATTAATAAATACTTGCAAGCCTGTAGTTTAAGCTCTGTTTGGCAACAAAATAACCAGGTCAGGGAATACACAAATACATTTTACTGTAGGGACGAGATATTTTTGGTAAAACATCTGTTAGATGTATGAATGAAATGCTAGGGGAATCTGTCCAGATGGATCCCAACAACATGCTTTTGTTCAGGGGAATGGCAGAGGATGAGGTAACGCAAATATTTCTTTAATTTATTTTCCCTCTTTGGAAATTCCCCAGCCCCAAGTTAATCTTCTCAAGCAAGAACAACACATTTTTAAAAAGTCTTCAGGAATACAGACAGTAAGTTAAAAACTAAGTGCTGAACAAAAGATAAACATGTGAAGAATTTTCTGTTAATTTCTTTAAGCTGTTGGTAGCAACCTGAAATCATAGTGCTAAGGATTATATTATTATACATATGTCAATGTATTTGTATTATTCTTGTAGAGGTATTTCTTTTCTTTTTTTCATTTTTTATTTATTATATATAACAGAACATTTATAAACAAAATTAGTGATGATGTTTCAATCTTTTAAAGAAAATTCAACATTATAATAGATATACAGCTTGATTAGTGTCAAATGCATCTTACGTCCCTTCTTAACAATTTCTAATTTGTGGCCCATTGTTCATTACTTATACACTTGGTTTACTGTATGTGATCTTCTCAAGTCATGAACGATGTAGCTATTTATTAATTTACTTCCCTATTTCCCCTTAGTTCAGTTTATCATCCTCATTATTACTCCTCACTTTACTTTTTTTTCCCTTCAGATAAATTATATACAAGCAAGAAGTATTTCTTTCAAAGCTGTATAATAGAGTAATTCTTCATGTAGGAACTTAACATTCAACTGATTGATAGATGTGAGGCAGAAGGATATCCACATAGACATTTGATTGAACCACCTTCCTTCAGCCAGGCATGTTGCTACTCTGCCAATTGCAAAACAACATATGTGATTAAAAACATTCAAGATACATTCTTCTGGTGTCAGAAGAAATTTTGGTTTAATCTAGTTGTTATTCGTAACCAGACGAGACCTCTTAAATCAGGAAAATTTATATAATTGTTGGTTTAACAACATCCAATTGATCCAGTGGTTCTGTTAGCTAGGATAAGGTCAGGTATAAGCCACTGGGGCCATCCAGATGTTTCAGCCCCACAGGTCCCATAAGAGATAGTCAGTGATGATTATAGAAGTTAAAGTCCAAAAACATTTGGAGATCCCCATTCACCCATGCATGCTTTTAACTGTCATCTCCATGCCTTTCTCATGAGTAAGATGTGCAGGATATTTTTGAATGAATTGAAAGGACAGGGTTCCAGGTTCCTCTGTATGAAGTCTTGAAAGTGATTCCTTCTATTTACTAGCAATAGTTGATTAGATTATTATGTGGATAACGCACCAGAAACACACCCATTAAGACCATGCTCATGCTAAATTTGTTGGGGAAGGGCAAAAGATTTCCTCTGCTCCATAGTCTAAGATTTGAAAATAAACAATAGTCACAGCTATGAACATCTGCTACTTCTCATTTCCAGATTGTTATTCAGCAAAACACGGCTTGTCTTTTAGCTACACATTGTTTCAGTATCAAAAAATAGTTCTGTGATGAGAGGCCATTTCCACAAGATCATGTGTAACTCTACATAACTCACCAACTGTCTCTGCTGAAACCCATTGAACCCAAGTAGTTCAGTAAGCTTCATTTCTGTTTGGAGGCAAACGGAACAGAGTAGTTGCCTTCTTCACATGTAGCAAGGATACATTGTCAGTCAGTTTTGGAAATTGTCCTTAGGCATTGGAGGTATCCTTCATTAGTTATTCAACTGATTTTTCTACCTGACTAATCCCTCTGTTTCCCAATTTTGGTGAGTTAGGCTTTTATTGGGAAGAAAACATTCATAAAACAGAGACAGACTTGAATATCTTCTCTATAAAACAATTATTTGACTTTAGGTTATATTTCAGGTAAAGTAAAAGTTCTTCTAAATATATGTCATTCTGGTTGCTTTGGCTACAGGGTGACCCAATTGCAATAATGAAATAAAGCCAAATGCTATGAATGGAAAGAATATTAAAAGCTATTTTTTAAAAAATGGTTGAAAAACGTAGTTTTTGAGTGTCGATAAATTCTGATGAGAAGAATCCTGGACTAATGAAAATCTTGGATTTCAAGATTAATTCTGTGAAAAATTCTGAAAATATGGTTGTTTTGAGCAGAATCTTTTGTTTTAAGCCAAAAACAACATTTTCTGATCCTGCAGAGAACATGCTGTTTCCTGTACAAAGTACCTACATACAAATTTTGCACAGAACACATCCTAAATTGCAAATAGTTTTTGAAAATGATATGGTTTCTGAAGACTTTCTTGCAGTCGGAGAAAAATTACTAAAATTACTCATTGCTTCCTTTAGGAAGAAACGTAACAAAGAATTACATCAATATGAAGAAAACTGATAGCACATTCTCAAAATATCATGATAACTCAAATAAAAATCACAACTATTGTATCTCTACAAATAAATGATTATAGCTGAGATTCTAGATGAGCCACTTAGGTACAAAACTAACTAACATTTCCTGCCCCAACCCTCCCCATCTTGTTTTACCAGCTTCAGCTTCTGCAAGTGATGAGGTCTGTTATCCAGTTAATCAAGTTGCAGCAGATTAATGTTTCCACCCCCATTGTGCCAGCAATTTCCAGTGTTACAATCAAAGGCAAGGTCCCTGCTACAATTGCTCCTTTCCTATTAAAAGCAGGTTTGCATAATTCAGCCTTCTTTCTGCTGAATCTTCAGATTCTTGCTCCACCCTTCATCTTCTTACAGTGTTACAGTCAATGTTGTCTTTCACCTACTCCTTTTCCAAACAATAATTGTCTTCTCTTTTGCTGCAGTGGAAGTGAGACTCTTAATAGAACTTGTGATTATGAAGATTAAAATAACCATGAAAGAATCAGATTAGTCAGCCCATTTCACATTCTTAGCCCTCATTTGTATTTCTTTATTGACATAAGAATACTGACTCATGTGACATTGTTAAAGCAGCATGAGATATATAAGCTAACATGAGACAAGTAGATGACAGCCACACTACTCATTGGTTGTAATAACTCACCATGTTATTGTTGCTGCTCCTACTGCTGCTGAAGAACAGGTACAATTGATTCCAAAGATCAGCAACTCAGACTTTCCCTTTGGGGCAAGCCACCTGAGAGCCAAGACATGATGCAAGACTTTAGGAATATTGATAATCTTGCTGAATTTTTTTTTTTTTTTTTTTGGTTCCATCAAAATTCCTCAGGGTTCCTCTACCTGGGAACTTAATATTTCATTCCAGCTTCTTTGTGATATATGAGATTCAATGGCTAATCTAATAATGGGTCTTGGATCATTCCATGAAAATTTTTGCTACCTGTCCTAGACTATCAACAGGGCATCATGCACTGGTAAGACTTATGTTGTGCTTGCAACACAGCTGGACTACGGTATGTGGGTTGTACAAAAGGGGTTATAGAGACAAAAAAAAAAAACTGCTTAAGGAATCTTACTAGTGTTGTGAAAACTCTCCTTTGTTTCTCCCCTGAAATCTTTAATGTTGTTGTCAAGCACAATATTTAATTGTGCTGTGATGATTGCTTCTTCAAGGACCCATAAAGATTCAGAACCAGCTCAGCAAAACAATTGTAATTCTCTATAAAGCTTTTCTTAGAAAAGAACTTGATCAGACGGTCAGGAGAGGTTTATCACCCAATTTGACACTCTACTTCTTACCATCTTCCTGTGCTGCCGCTAGCGTGTATCATAAAATGTAAAACAATAGGGGTAGATCTAGAAATGTCATACGGATATGCAGGAACACACTAATTTGACTCTGACCGTTTTGTGAGATATACAGTCTCCTGAATGAAAAGAATATGACCTTCTCTTGGTCTCACATAACCTTCATACCCTTCCAACAATCCTGTGTTCCTTTTATTGTTGTACTTTTTCTGATCTTTTCTCTCAAGGTCATACATTGACAGTCCCTCGAAGTTACAGCTGTCATTTATTGGTCTATTTATAGTTCTGGGGATATTTTACTCCTCTTGCCCAAAGGCATTTGCCTTTATTTAGTGGCAAAGGAGAAAAATCTATTTACTAGTGGTTGAGATAATTCATTTCCTGCTTCCTTTGGGGTTTATCGCACCTCTGCAATTTTCAAGTGTTCATGCCAGCTTCCCCACCAATCCTTGTGCTTTTAATTATCAGTCGACACAGCAACATAAATCTCTGGAAACTGGAAAGCTGTACACTTAAAAAAGAGAGAGAGAGAGAGAGAGAGAGAGCCAATGAACATATTTAATGGCTGTCCATCAGCAGATGTCTCTTTTTATTCTTTCACTTTTAAAAGCCTAGTAAAATGATTTGAACATTTCTTAACACAAACTTTGTTTCTTTAATTTTATTTTCTAATTTTCTGATACTTCTTCCTTTATATGTTTCTTGCCTGAGTGTTGCTTGTTTTATAATTTACTAATGAATGAGAAGCAGAAAATCCTGGAGAGGTTTTTTTGAACTGCTTCCATTTTTATTTTATTTTTATTTTTTTGCTTTTATGTCCCTCTGCATTTCCTGTATGATAAATTCACCTACATGGATCAGGGTCATTTGATTATTACGAGGCTGATGATGAAATCGGACTATAGCAGAAGTGATTTTGTAGGGTACACAAAATTTCTTTCTGTTTGTACCATGAATGATTGTGAACACAAAATGCTAAGTCATTTTGTTTTGCTTCTTTGGATCCCATGAGAGACATGGCAGTACAGAGACAACTGTTCATCTAGCCATCCTCTTCACTTAGAGAAAAAGAGTACACAGGCAAGTCCATGAACCATAGTTGAGGTTTCCTTTTCTTGAAAGTTATAGATATGTTGGAAACCCAGGAAGAGTTTCTTATTGGGCAGATCAGTCCTAATGGAAGCACTTGTAGTCAGTCACCATCTATAGTTTTTTTTTTCTCTACAGGCTTTTCTTTATACGAAAAGTGGGGCTAGTGAAGAAAAAGTCATCCCTGGATGTATTTTGAAAGGAGTTTTCAGATAGTCTCTAACCTGTGTAAGAATTGCCTGACCTAGTTATTTCATTTCATATGCTCATGTTGTTAGGGGGTTTTTTTACTTCAAAAACATTGAAACATGTTGAACTGCTGTTCTTTTCTTGTGGAGAAGAAACTTGTGTCCATTCTTTCCATATTAATTTTACCTCTGCCACAAATTTTCTTTTAAAAAACTGATGTCCAGAAACACATCTACTTAGTTAAGTGAAGTATACGGATGTACAGTTATACATGTGTATTTTCAGATAAACAGATAACTGCTAACACAATACTCCAAAATTACCCAGTATTGCTGAATAAAGATGTAACAAAAATAATAATTCGTTTTCCTATCTTACAGATAAGAAATATGGAGGCTAGAAACAAGCATTTAGTATGAAAACAAAAAGCATTTTTTTTAAAAAAAGTTTTGTCCTCATTAAGTCAAGGTTTGCTTTGTTTCAAACCTGCTAAACACTCACCCCCACTTCAGTACTATTTTTCGACTACTGATCAGCTGATACTTTGGTTAAATATTCCTTAGTTCCACACCCCCTGTTTTTTTCCTCTTCCCATTTTTTTTTATTTATTTTCTTGTTTCCCAATCCAAACTATTTTTTCTTCCTTGCTGGTCTTTCTTTTCCTTTCTGCTTTATGATCATTTAGCCTTTTTCCCTCTCTGAGCCCTCCTTTTCACCTTATCAAGCACCAGAACCTCATCTCCATATTACAATTCTCCAAATCCAGTCAGCCACCTTTCCATATTATTTCCCCATTATACAGTGCACATGGTCAACTGTGAAAGGGCTGACCAGCATACAGACACAAATTTTCCAGTCGGAAGTTTTGAAGACAAGAAACAAAAAGTTGAGTTTTCTTCACATCTTTGGATGCAACATAGAGGTGCATGAGCTGTGGCACAAGGGTTTTTTTCTTTGCCACCTCTTGTTCTCACAGAACTTCTGTGTTTTTAATAGATGAAGTTGATAAAGACATGCAACTGGTATATCCCTCCCAGAAACTGAAATACCACAGACTTTTGAATCCTACTTGAGACATTTAAAACTACAAAACTTCCTATGCTCCACTTCATAGCCCCTTTATTGCCCCATTGGAAAAAAAGAATAGGAACAATCCTATTGATCTAATGTAGAATTGTAGAGGGGTGGACACTTTTTATGCTCAAACTAATGAACCTATCACACTACAACTCCTAAATTCCTCATCCAGAGTGACCACTGTAGAAAAGAAATCAACAGGTTACTCTACAATTTTAATTTTAAAGGCTCTTGAAAACAACATCAATCACATCTGTGGTTTCATTCATTAGTTAAATATGTTGAAAGCAATAGTGGTTTCATTTCTTGTAAAAAAATGGACAAGACAATGTTTGCAAGTTTTGACTTACTATCTTGGCTTCTACAAATCATAGAGACATCAGCTGTGCCTATGCAACACCATTATATTAATTTCATACCATTTTCTTTGTAAGGACACCACTGCTAGGAATCCTGGCATTTCAAGCTTGGTGATATAGTTAGAATTCTTTGCCAGAGGACTTTATTTCAATCCCTTGAACTATAGTTTTTAAAACACCTTGACTGCTGCCTTCATTGCAGCATTAAGCTGAACTAATTCTCAGTTCCACTGTTTTCAGGATATCCTGGACACTTTTAAAACCTTACCAACCCTACAAATTTCTGGCTAAAACCATGATATTTAAAGTATGACACTGATATAGTGGAGCAAGACAGAAATATGTTGTAAAATGAAAACTGGGAATACAGGCCAGTTAAACATGTAAACTTGGTGTCATGACTAGAATTCAAGTAAAGCCTGGCCAACTTGACACATGGCAACTGTTCCATCCACTCTTTTTCTTGCTCATTGCTCTTGTGTTATTCCACCATTAACAAGTAATCAGCTTTCCCACCTCATCATTTTCCTCTGTCCACATACCTTCCATACACAAGGAAGGAAGAATTTTTATTCTCTCTTTACATATAGATGTATCTAGGTACACAGGTGCATACCTGGAGTCAAAATCAGGCAAGGTTCTCCCTAGGAAATTGTATTTTGCAAAAATAAATTCTGTATTCCTCTAGCTGTAACAAACAAACAGAAAAACAAAAACAAAAACAGGATTTTGAATAACTACCTGTTTAGTTCCTTACTCCAAACTACTGTTAAACAGCAAGCATCTGGATTAATCTTTAAGGCTTCCTGTCCTTATTCCAGGAAGTTCACTGTCCACTCTCTACTGGCCTAGTGACTTATCACTTTGTGTATTGCTTTAGCATGGATGTAGGTTTTCATTGCTAGCCAGTATTGTGCAGTCGTTTGAGTGCTGAACTATGACCCTGGAAACCAGGGTTTGATTCCCCACCTGGCCACGGAAAACCTCTGATGCATCACACATTCTCGGCCCCAGAAAATCCCATGATTGTTCCCTTTAGGGGCATCATAACTTGAAGGCATACAACTACAACAATGAGCTATCGTTGATTAGAATTAATTACAGTCATCACTCCATATTCATGGAGGTTTAGGCAGAGGACTCCCATGAAATTGGAAAAACAGTGAATATCTATAGCCTTTTGAATACATTTGAATTCTTGGTGAGGATGTCATGCTCTGCTTTGAACCCCCAGAAAATGAGAAAAGTTCTGAGTCAGAGGAAGAAGATAGCCCAGAAGAAGACAACAACCAGCAGCAGGGATAAGAGCAAGGGGAAATGAAGGGCCAAGCAGCAACAAGAGAAGCAACACAGGCACCTGCCTTGGCAGAACAACAACCAGAAAGGGAGAGGCTCAGATGTTCAACTCACTTATACAACAAACAAGAGCTAAAGAGGGACAATCTGTATCAACGTCATTAGCCTATAATAGACAAACAGCTGGCCTATCTTCCCATGATTGACCACCAATCTTCTTGACCATTAAAACCCACGCTAATACCTTGCTTCCTGAATTCTGACTTTCCTTGGACCTTTGTGTGCCCTGACCACGCTTCTGGTTTGCCCCTGTGGATTTGGGTACTTTGGAACTCTGGTCTTTGGGCTAGAATTTGGATTTGCCTTCTCTCTCTCTCTCTCTCTCTCTCTCCATGCTTTGAATAATAACCCTCATCCACCAGCCTGCTAATTGCTGCCTGGCCTGTCTGACACACAATAGGGGGCATGCAAGATGCCCAGTTCTATCTTTCAGGTGGTAAGGTTCCTTGACAAGGCAGAAGCAGTCAGCTGCTGCCCTATGTCATATTTTAACAGGGACTTATAAATCTTGCCTCACATTTTCAATCTCTCTCAGTCTCATGAGGCTTGCAGAGAGACTGCAAATGTAAGGCAAAACTCATAAGCCCCTATTAAAAATGATGTATGGTAGCAGCATAGGTGATGGAAAATAATTTGTAAATAATCAAATCCAAAAACGCTAAACTGGAGCACGTGGAGGAATGACTATAACTGGTATCAAAAATGAAATAGCCCTGAGATGCACACATTATTCTATTATTATAAGTCATTCAAGTTGAAATTACCCAGATAATCATAAGTAGATCACAATCTATTTTCATCCCATCCCTGAACGCTTTCTCTCTCTCTCTTTCTCTGTACATGTTCCTTTGCCTTATTTGCAGGATTTCCTTCTCAAATACTGATATGGAAGGTGTTCTAAAGCAGAAAAATCTGAGAGAGAAAAAAATAGAATGGATAACAGCCACCCATAGTGATGCAAGCCTGAAGCTACTTTTATATCCTACTTCTTAGTGGATTTTTTTTTATAGTTACCTTAAACTTATGTACATGGATGTCTTCTTCATTTCAGTGTTCTGTCTTGAAATTCTTTTCTATCACCAACTCCTTTTGCATCTTGGTGTAAATAAATAAAAATATCAGTTTTACTCAGTGCATTTTTTTTCTGACACAGCTCCAATACCCAGAGGCCCCAAAGACATGAATATGAAAGCTGGCTGCAACAGATCTGCTTAAGAACTAGAAACAGATGAAAAGCCTCTACAGCATGTCTGCTCTGTAGAACACTTGTTATTGTTAAGCACAAAAACCTACAGAAAAAAGATATGATAATTCACTAGAGTAAGTGAAGGATAGAGATTTCTTTTCATGTATATATTCTTCACCTCCCAGTTACTAGTTCACTTCCAGTTCAGTCTCTATATGTGAAATGTCCTGCAATAAATTTACTTTTATTTGTGTTTTTTTTAAAAAAAATAGAAGTGCAAAAAAGACAAATAAGAGGGAAAGGAATAACGGAAATACATTATATACAAACACGGGCTAGGGATTAATATAAGCTAGCCATGGCATAAGTATCATAGGCAGATGTAATTTAGTGTTACCTGAATACGTACTTTTATGGACTATGGGGAGAGAGGTATTCAGTGTCTTCTTCAAGGCCCTCACCTTGGTATAAAACAACAGCTGGAGTTGGGTACAGCTCCATCTCTCCAGGAACAGGCAGGTTGCACTTCCATTCCACCTGCTCATGTTGATTATGAGTTAAATTCTCAGTTTTAGATAAGGTTGAAATTGAAATGAACAACCAAAGGATAGCATAAATTTTCCTAAATAATGCATCTCTGTCGCTGGTGGTGGTGGTGGTGTGTGTCCTCGAGTCATTTCTGACTTATGGTGACCCTAAGACAAACTTATTACAGGGTTTTCTGGGGTTGAGAGTATATAACATGCCCAAGGACATCCATTGGGTTTCCATGACGGAGTGGGGAATTGAACTCTGGTCTCCACTGTCACAGCTCAACTCAAACCACTACACCACACTGGCTATCTATGTATCTATACAAGCCCTTAAAGCATCAGTCTTCCAGCATTTTGGAGCATAAGAGAGAATGGAACACTGTTAACATGGCATGTCAAATGTAAAGGGACTGTTGTAAATTGGATTAGAATGTCACCCATGCTGTTCACTCATGCAAGCTTAATTTCACAAACAAGAAGCTGAATACAATTGTCTAATTGATCCTTATATGGTATGCACATAGGCAAGGAATAATTTAAATTGCTTTGACTGCTATGGAGAGTGTTCGGGAGGGCAAGTTCTTAGTTGAGGCCCCACTTGAAGGCCAGACACCAAGCTTAACATTTTTTTAGCTTCATGTGAAAAATCAACCTCCCCACTTTTTAATTGCCCCTTTACTATGCTGATTTTGTACTGAATATTTTATCCCTTAATTTAATTGCTTCTATTTTAATTGCTGCTTTGTTGTATTCACAAATACATTTACAGCATTGGTAGTTGCTTGGAAAACATTTGTGTATGCCATCTTGGGACTGTAATTTGAGCATCAGCTGACAAGTAATCAGTTAATTTTTTAAAGTAATTAATTATATTATTAACACATAAAGAACATAAATGATGTAAGATAAAAATAATATTTTGCTAGTTAAAAAAATTGCTAATTGAATTCTCACCTCAACCATGAACTCACTAGATCCCCTTTCACACTATATAATTATAGCAATATTATTCCACTATAACTTTCATGGGTCTATCACATAGCATTCAGGAATTAGATGTTTAGGGAGGGGCATTTAGGATTCTTAACCAGAGAGCTCTTCTGGTTACCAAACTACCAGCTCCAGGATTTTATAGGATACAGTCATGGCTCTTAAAGTGGAATTGTAGTGTTTTATTTGTGGTGTGAAAGGAACCTAGATTACATTATGCAAGCCATTGTTGCAAGTACATGTACAATTTCTTGTCAAGGTTATGTTATTTATTTTTAAGTGTATTGTTTGTTTTCATTTTTAGTTAATTGTGTTTTATATGCACTTAATAAGAAGATGCTATTTAGAAATCACCAAACTCTTTCTCAAGAAAACACACACACACACACACACACACACAGGTTCGTATTCAATTAATCCTTTCTTCTAACAGTGCAGTTTCAGTCAGAAGAGTAATTTTCATTCTTTGAACTCCCCTAAATGTTCAAAAACTGTGCCAGAAAGATGACGAACCCCTGAGGAGACAGGAAAAGGATAATAGGGACAAGAGGTAGAGAAAATCCCAAAAGTCCACGTAAGTACCTTTGGAGAATGCATTCAGGCCAGGATCCTGTGAAGACACTACTCTAGCATAAAAATAACTGCTCTTTTGGTTGGATTTTCCTACGAGTGGTGCAAACCCAAATCCCAGGACAGCCAATTGTTTTGCAAGCACACACAAAGCCTTCTTTCTCATCTTTGGCTTGGTGGGTGGGGAGCTATCCAACCACTGGACAATGGATGAGCTCAAGGCCATGACATCTATGATTCCAGCATTAATTGTCTCTGTGTGTGTATCTGTACTACACTGAAACTATATATGACTTAATATGCTGGGCCATAATATGCTGGGCCATAATATCCTGATAGGCCATAATACGCTGATCAACCTAATTTGAAGGTTAATAGCTAGTTACAATAATTCAGTCATTATCACATCATTACTATGTACCTATCTGAAAAGTTTTGGATCCTTTATTCCTTTCTTTATAATGCAAATCATTGTTGTGAATAGTAAATACAATAGCAGAAATTGTTTACAGCACATAATATAGTATTGTCCATGTTGCAAAGCTTTCATATCTTCTAGAGAAGAAGCACATCACTTTAACATTTTGGTTAAAAGCAGACTTGATTCTTAAACTGTACATAGGGGAAGGGTTTTAACAGTCTTAAGCTTGCATATCATCTTTGAATATTTCCCAACACATCAGGCTGGCAAAATTGGTGTCAGCTGTGTAGTTTTGGCTTTCAAGCTTTTAGGTAACCTTGTCCCCTCTCCTATATTTCTCAGTCTCAGGAAGGCAGCAGCAAAATGGCACATTTCTTGAGATGTTCTAAGGCATTTTGGGATTTTTTTTAAAAAAAAATATATTATCTGTAATGTAATAGGATATCTCCCTGCTCCTCTTTCTCCTTGTTCTCCAATTGCTTTCCATTTAATTTTTGCTTTCTTGCACATTAAATTAAGATCTGACCAGAATTTAAGAGGAAATATTTGGAATTCTATGGATTTATCATAGCTTCTACTCCTTGCCTCCTCCTATACCTATCCGTTTACTCTACATCTCTATTGTGATTTTTAATAGTGATTTTCTATGGCAGACTTAGTACCCTTATTCCAAACATACCTAATTCATTCTTACAGACTGTGGTCTGATAAAATAATCATGACAAGGATTTGCTTTGCAACATTCCAAGAGGACTGAATGCCATGATTACAGACATTGCAACTGTCTCTGTATTTTGTATTATTCATACAGTCAGCTGCTACTCGTGAAGGCTGGAACATTTCTAAACCAAAGTTGGCACATTATGACATGGAACTGATTAAAATGTACTCTGAACTGAAGAAATACATTCATACATTTGTGTGTGTGTGTGTGTGTATTGCATTTGGGAACAGTACAATATAAAGAAGGTACAGTTAAGAAGAGAAGGAAGGTACTTACAGTTATCTCAGTCTACCCGAACGCTAGATGGTGTATTGTTGTAGATAGTATTTGCTTTTCTTTTTTCTTTTTTCCTTTTCCTTTTCCTTTTGTTTTGTTTTGTTTTCCCTTAGAAGATAGTCACTGGAAATCTTATTTGTAATAGCATGAAGGGAGGGGAGGGCAAAATTAAAACAAAATTTAGCTTTGGAAAATAAGGCAACAAATGATTCACTATTTCAAGGTCAGCTGGAGAAAGAGATTCTTCCCCCTCTACATAGACACACGTCCTGTATTTATTTACTTTTAGGGATGGGATGAATCCAGAATTTTCCAAATCTGAATACCTGGGAGATTCTGGGAATCCACAAATCACACAAATCTCAAATCTTTCAAATCCTTTTTTTTTTTTTAAGGGTTTGAAAAGCAAGGGAAAGAAGGGTAATCTTGGGCAAGACACACTCTTTCAGCCTTAGCAAAAGCCTAGGCAAAGGCAAACCTTCCTCTAAAGAAATCTGGCCAGGACAATTGTCGTAGTTTTGCCTCAGGATCTCCCCAGATTGAAAATGACGTGAAGGCCCTTTCTACACAGGCAGGAAAATGTGGATTAATCCCACATTTTCCTGCCTGTGTAAACAGAGTCACATACTACAGTACAGAGATAATCCAGGTCAAAACTGGGGTTTCTTTGCATAGCTCCTTCTGGCATCTTGGGGTTTGTAGTTTGATGATGCACCAGCAAACTTTGGCAGAGAAGGCTGTGACACCTTGTCAAACTCCACACCCCAGAATTGTGTCTGAAAGAGCTTTGCAAGGGAGCTATGCAAAGGTGTCTTTCAGCTGTCCTTGAAATCTCAAGAAGACTGTACCTTCCAACCAATCAAGTCTTTGGTGGGCCCTGGAGGTGCCAATTTGTAAAAACAATGTTTCCTTTCTGTTACACGTGGTTTGTCATGTGGCTCATGAGAAACCATGACAGATATTTCATTTCTCATCCTATTCTAGCTATAAGTTTACAACCAGGCACTGGTCTTGGGAAGGAGGTACACAGGCCTACATGTGGCAATCACCGGATGAGATTGTGTGACCTTGCCCTCTGGCCCACTACTTCTGATAGGCATCAGACCCACTGACTCCAGAATTCATACATACCATTGATTTTCAGCACAGAAAATAGTGCTGAACTTAAATGTTAAATGTTCAATTTAAATATATTAGAATACAACCCCAGATGTAATTTCTGAAATTGTTAGCAAAAGTCTTTATTAGTCCAAGGGAAAAACCCACCTACCTGCCATCTCCCCCTGTGTGTCTGGTCTCCCAGGTTTTCAGGTGTCCTGGGCTCTCACAAAATATTTGGTTGGTGGATTCGAAAGCTTCCGTGTGCCTATTTTGGCACAGGGATTTGGACTCGTGAATCTCAAATCCTTGCTGAGGATTTGAGGATTCAGTTGGTCCATCCCTATTCATTTTGAGTGCTACTTAAAACACTTGAAAACTTCCCTTACAGAGATCAAAGCAGTTTAAATGTATGTAAAACGACAACAGCAGCAGCAGCAGCAACAACTATCATAAGCACATCATATTAAAATCAGAAAGTACACTAAAACAGACAAAATCAATCTCCACAGGGGCAGTTTTCTATAATTTTAATGTTACAACTAATTGGAGGTTCTCTTTCTCTCTCCTCCCTTCTTTCTGTCTCTTTCCACTTTTCACTGAGAGTCTCAGGCCCTTTCCACATGGTGTAGTCACTGCGTAACTGCAACAGCTTGAGGAAACATGCATCCGCATGATGTCGTCACTATTAAGTTGATGTTAAGTTGCTGGTGAGCCTTTGCATGTTGCTAAAGCATTTGAGAAACAGAAAAAATGCATTTTCACTCCCTGAGACCACTTCTACTATGTTTCTACAACTAAATGAGGAGTCGTTGAAGTGCATTCTTGCAGGAATGGGTGGGTTTAGGGTGGGCCCGGCTCTTCACACGTGACGTTGTGTCTGCATAGGGAAATCCTTCCTAAGATTTAAAAAGAAAACAGATCCAATGAAATGGCCGGGGGGAGGCCATAGGTGGAGGAGGGGAGTGGTGACAAACACTGTAGTGAGAAATAAGAACGTGGTCTCCACCACTTCAAGCGGAGGATGGTGCGGAATGCCGCATCACAGAAACATCGCAGAAACACAGCCATAAACTCTGCTCCTACAATGCCATGAGGTGCTTCTGCCATCTCATGTGGAAAGGCCCTCAGAGAGGGGCTCTTGCAGATATTTAAGGCTTTAGAAGTAAGCACCTACAGAACTGGTATAATATGATCTCGCCTGTCTCTACCGATTATAGTTCTGTTCCCCCGTATTGTATTCTAGTTTATGCTTATGGGAAATCTCTAAGGACAGCTGCATATGCAGTGAGAGAATAAAAATCTCGTTCACACTGGAGAATTACAATACTTTGGTATCATTTTAACCGCCATTTGCAAACACAAAGAATACATGAAGATTTTATTTTTTGGAGGAGAGGCAACAGAAAGGATACTTGAGTATTGTGATACTTTGACAAGGAGTCTCTCTGCTATAATTGAAGCCCCTGTCAGAGCTGCTGATGACGAGCAGCAGCTGTGGGTCGCTGTGGTTCTGGCTAGAGATGAGTCCTGCAGCTCAGGAGCTCCCCCTGCTGCCATGGACCAAGCAGGCTCAGACGTTCCTCTGCCTGCTCCTTTAGAGCAACAGGGATCCGATTCTGTGCCTGTTCCTTTGGAGCAACAGGGATCTGATTCTGAAGAGGCTCTGGAGCCTGATTCTTCACATATTCGAAGGACTTCGTAATAACTTTTGCATTTCTTTATACAAGTATTTTGCATTTTGGGGGCTTGTGGCAAGAGAAACACAATGTCTATGCCCACACATCTGAATGGCTCATAAATCATGGGCCTTGAGCTTAGGTTTGCTTTGGTTGTATCTTTTCCAGAACCCATTCTTTGACTGGTGTGACAAGTTTTATGATATTGGTTTATTTGCTGACCTACAGTTGACCAATAAAAAATTGGGGTTATACCCTGGGCAGCTTGGCTAATTTCTAAAGGTCCTCCAAAAGTACTGGCATGTTCCATTTCCAATATTTTTTTCTCTATACTTTATTGGCACAACTAGCCACTGTTGCTTCTTTCCTTGTCAGTTATGAAGATGCCTTAGGAACTACCCATATAATTTGCCTCACACCATTATAATTCTGACTGGATGCTCTTTCAACAACTCAGGGGGATAAGAACTCACCATCTCAAACAAGGGCTTTAAGCTTTTATCTAGATTTTGTTCTTTCACAAACTCAGATGAGGCTTGCTCATTGAACGAATACATTTGAACCAAATCTCCTTCTGCATTTGGTGCATCAGGATCATTGCGACTATCCCCAAGAATAGGAGTTCCCCCACTAGGCTCCTCCTCCCTCCTCAGCTCAAGCTGAATAAGATGTTTCTGCTGTGCCTGGTGATGGGTAGTCACCCAGAGCTGCTTCACATGCTCAACAAGATTGTTGCAAATTAAACTTTTCAATATTAATTTGTCAGTTTTTCACATGCTTTGTTCAGGGTTTAAGGGAATAGTTTAAGAAAAGATCATAAATGTAAGTAAAATTTAGGTTTTTACCAATGATCTCCTACCTAATACTAGCAGTTTTAAATCAGACTATTCATTCAGTTTTAAAATGACAAATGAATATAGCTTATTATAATTTCAAAGTATCCGTTGATTTAAATTCTTTATCAAAGACACACTTGGGTATATAAGATAAGAGTAGCTGATGAACAAACTTGAGATTACCTGAATTTGCTTCTCCTCCTCCATTTAAGAATTTATGCAGAACAATTTTGAATTCTCATAGTTAATTTTTAATCCAGAATGCTCATAGAAATCCTTCAAAGTTGTTTAAAGCTTTAAAATGCTATTTCCTATATTGGAAAATAACTTAATATCTTAAATTGTTTGTGTCTCTTCCTCCACTTTTCATATCTATTTCCTCTGAGCCTGAGCTTTAAATTTGATACATTCAGTGTACAAATTAAACAGGCAGGCTTGCCCGATCTCCTTACCAATTGAAAATAATTTTGTTATTCCATATTCTGTCCTGATGGCGGCTTCTTAATCTGAACATAAATTTCAAATCAGGTCAATGAAATGTAGCATACCCATTTCATTAAGCGTAACCCCCAGTTCCTCATCAACTACATAGTCAATGGCTTTGTTACAATGTTTCAAATGCAGGCTGAATTTGTCCTAAAATTCATTGGTCCTCTCCATTATCCAGCATATATTTGAAATATGATCCCTAGTGCCTTTTCATTTTCTGAACCCAGTTGAGGCTTTTGATATTTCTTGCTTCAAATATGGAAATTGTCTTTGTCATTAAGTTTTGATGATCACTTTGTTTGCATGGAAAATTAATGCAATATCCTGATGGTTACTGTCTGTTTTCCTGGAGGTGGGAGTTCATATTGAGGATGTCTATCTTGTAGGTCGTTGTTTTGTTTTGTGACTCATTGGCAAATTTTAGATAGAAATTTTGTGGATTCTGTGTCTATAGCTGGAAGAGCTCTATTGTTATGCCATCTGTTCCTGGTGATTAATTTCTTCCTAGTGTGTTGAGTACAGTTTCCACCTCACTGTCTAAAATTGTGAGTTCATCTTCATTTTTTTTTCTTGAATGGGTCTGTCACCCTTTCATCTGTACTATATAGTTCTTCAGATTATTTGTTTTTTTTTTAATTTCTTCTTGTTCATGTAGTGTGTTCTTCTGCTTGCCATTTAGCAACCCACTCTTGATTTAAATTTACATTTGATTGCTCGTATCTTGCATAAGAGGCCTCCTCTTATTCTTGTTATTGTTGTCATTGTTGTTTTTCATCTTCAATGTCTCTGCATTGATTATTATATTAGTTCTCTTTGTTCCTGAACATAAGTCCTGAACACAAGTTTTGACCATATTTCTGTCACTCTTTACTTTTGCTTCTCATTTGTCCTTGAAAGTCTGAAGGATTTTATCTGTCATCCAGTGAGGTTCCTCTTTCTTTTTGGCTGCAGATAGTGTTGTTTTGCATTCTCTACTGGCAATGTCCTTGACTTTGGTCCAGAGTTTGTCTGACTCAATTAGACTTAGTAGTACAAATCTATTCTGTACATTGTCCCTTAAATTATACAGGGATCTTCTTCAGTATTTATTTTTGTTCAATGATTGATATAGTGTTATTTAGCTTTACTGTAATTTTTGACATTAACATTTCAAGGCCTGTGCCACAATCTGTTCTTGGCCTTGTTTTTTCAAAGAGAATTGAGCTTCTCCATTTTCTGTTTCCACTGATGTATTTGATTTCTATATTAGCCATCAGGTGATGTCCATGTATACAGTTGCCTTTTTGGTTGCCTGAAAAATATGTTTGCAATGAACCATCTGTTGGCCTGACAAAATTTAGTCCGTCACTCTCTTCATTTCTTGATCCTACGCCAAATTGCCCAACAATGTTTAGTTCTGCTCTGTGCCAGGTAAAACCAGACCTTCCAACACATAGTAAGAAAAGTGCTTCTGGGAAATTGTTACATAACATGTTGGGATGGAGTGCTTTTGGGGCTTGGGCAATAAATACACAACACAAATTTTCATATTTTTTATCCTGTTACAAGACCAGGGCAAAAGATAGAGCTTCAAGTCTGACACTGAAGAAGCAGATATAGATTAGCCATGTAAGTTAGAAAATATTCCCTTTCTCCTTCTTATATCCTGATAGTAGTCCTTTGTCCCTGAGTACAGGTTGTGCATCAAGATGATCAAATGTTTTAGCACACCCATTTCTTTAAAAGCAATTCATAGTTTTTCATGATCTATACCAGTGTTTCCTAAAATCTGGTCTTCAGTTGTTTTGGACTGCAGCTCCCAGAATCCCTGTTCATTGGCCAAGGTAGCTGGGATTTCCGGGAGCTGAAGTTCAAAAACCTAGAAAAGCAGAGTTTGGGAATCATTAATATATATTACCAAAGGCTTTGCTAAAAGCTATAAAGCACAAGCTGACATTATTCAGAAATTATTTGGTGCAGTCTTTCATCCAATCCTTCAGTTTCTTCTTCTGCTACTGTAGTTGAAGCATAAATGTGGATTATGGTTATATTGCTGGGTTTTCCCTGCATTATATCCTTTTATGACTTTTACTACATTTCTTCTCACTATTAATGCCATCCCATTTCTTCTTATTCTTTCATTTTCTGAGTAAAACATAGTATAATTATCTGACTCAAAATGTCACATTCTTGTCCACTTTAACTTACTCACCCCAAATATTGCAATATTTACATATTCAATTTACATATTCAATACTTACCTGGACTCACACAACAAATGTCACTGCAGAGGAAGGTAAACTTTTGATGGTCTCCATGGAGTGAGAACAGATTGGCGCTAGGTGCCAAATCAAGACACATGATGGGTCAAATGAGACAGTGAAGCAGTTCACCCCCTATACATGTCATTCAGTGCTCAATGTTTAGGAATTAGGAAAATTGGCTCTGGGTGGTACCATTAAGTAAGTTGCCCTTTGGCAGATAATTGGGGATAATAAAACTTCGATGATCACCTATTGGCACCCCTTTGGTGTAGATTACGGCTGTGGAACCACCTCTTTAGGGCTCTTCATCCCATGGTGTTAGCAAAAGAAATCAATGTGGGAATAAGGCTCTCAATTTTAGAGCCCTGTGGCTTGGGAGGGAGTCCCTGGGTTACCTTCCAAAATGTTGGACTGGGTAGCAACCACAGCTGGTTGGATTTTTCCAGGGCTGAGGTGTTATCGCCCATGAGTAGGCTGAGCAGGTTATCACATAGTGACCCTGGCATCAGCTAGGCCTGTATTGTGTTGCTCCCCACATTGTATCTTTCAGGTTAATACAATTTAAATAAAACAGGTCAAAATAAGTTGGCCCTTAATTAACCTAACTTTGTGTCTGGTCTCTTTATTCCATGCTTAAGCATCAATTTCTTGTTTTACTGTGTGATCCGCACTTCTCACATTCCATGTTCCTATAATATGTGTTGTGGAGCTTCACCTCTGAGCATGTAAACAGCTGAATATTCTCTCAGTTTGAATCCAGTTGCATCATTAGCTGCAGCACCATTAATAGTCATACTCTGCTGTGCCTCAGTAGTTCATTGAGTGCCATCTGACCCAAGAGTGTTATCTTTTGGCCTCAGTTCTTGTTTCATTTTGGATTGTCTCTTAATAGGGTTTGCAAAATAAAAGATATTCAAAGATGGTTTATCATGGCTTCTTCTATACAGTACTAACAAATTTTAGGCATGGTGACACTGACCTTATCTCTGAGATTTCCTCTCCCAGTATAACCCACCACTGCGGCCCATTGGCACGTTTAGTCTGGATCCTCAACAAAAGCTTGTCTGGCATAGGACACCATCAGAACTGCTAATGTCAGCATTGCTTTTTGCCTCACAGAAAAACATAATCCTACCACCACAGAAAGGTAGTATCATTGTTTGCATCCTCTAACCTCAACTCAAACTCTCAGTGAAACTTAATCTTCACAGTTATAATAACCGTAGCCCAAAGTGTCAAAGGTTGAACTGAGACACACTAGGATAAATTAATCAGATTGGTTAAACCCATACACACTAGCATGAATTTAATTTAAATTATTAAAATCATTTGAATTATATAATCTTCATTTTTTTTCCAAACCTCCAAGAAAGGTGATAAGTACCTTTAATTTGTCTTCCATAAAAAATGTTATTGGGCTGATTGAAACTTTTGTCCTTGAAATCTTTTGGATGCACCATTTTAAAGCCAAGGGAGATATGACTGAAGAGTACTTTAATCAAGATCTTCCCATGAAGAAGGAGATTTAGATATTCCTTTGCCTTTCCTGGTGGCCTTCAGCTTTCATCCTGGTGAACAATAGGCTGGGTTCACTCTTCTTTATAGAACAGTTCAGAATGGCAACACAATGTTGCATGCCTTGGTATCAGTAACCCATATATTTCCACAGTTTGCAGTACATTGCAGAGAGAAAAATATACACAAAACCATGTCTCTAAAATAACCGTGATTCTAAATGTTCACATTTGAAAAATGCATACAAACTTACCTTATGCAATGGAGAAAAATAGGTATGAAATGTATTTATTAGGAAAAATGTGCATACCATGAGGTATATGGATTAGAATACAGATCTTCTGTATTTGCATATAGAAGATCAGGGTAAAATATCTCACAGAACTGGGATGAGGCAGGGATTATGAGAAATGCTATAAAAATGTAACTGACATTAACATCCCAATCCATAAGTAACTTCAGTGAATCCTACCTAGAGGAACAGTAAAAAGAAAAGGGCCAGAAAGCACTGAACAAACCGAACCACATGAGTTGTAGTGTAAATACAGTCTGTTGAGTCACACATTGTGTAGGTTTGCATTCTGCCTTCATCTCTGAGGATGGTGCAGTGGATCCTTTATACATTGCTGCTCCATTATTTCTTCCGCATCTATCAGAGAGGAAAACAAATATTTTAAATGAACAAACTGACACTAAGGGGGAAAAAAAGACTTACTCTGAATACTGCCCAAAGGGGGTTTAAAATGATGAAAGCACTTCACATTATAAGTTAGCTTCAGTCTCCTAACATGAATTCCAGTTTGAAAGATTGAACATCTCCCTGAAGTCTGAAGCACTTAAATAATTTAGATTAAATTTAAATTGTGCTACACTTTACAAGCCCAGAACCACAGTCACATCTTCACTGTAAAGCTTATAAAAATTTGAAATGCTCCAATAATTTTAAATCTTGTAGAAGCCTGGTACCTTCCAAATGAAAGTGCTAATAAAAAAATTAGTACTGAAATTTAAATCAGAGCAGTGCCGAATGATTTAAAATTATTGAAGCTTTTTCATTTTTTATGAAGGCTCCATGCAAAAGTGAGATGAGCAACTTCTTCAACAGAATGCAAGGTATTCAAACAATAACAAAGATAATGACAAAAAAAAATAAGTGTTTTTATAAAGGGCTAAGTAATACAACAATTTCCTGAGGGATTCTTTCATTACAGGAAAAACAACTGAGTCTTGTGGTGCTGTAATTACTAACAAATTCATTATAGGTTAAGGATTCATAGACTTAAATCCATTTTATCAAACACATGACATATTAGTCTAAGTTGCAGATATATCATACACATTGCCAGGGCAGAGGAGAATGCAAGCAAGAGGACAGACAGCCATAATTTAATTATGGTTTGAATGTTTGAAAATTAAGCGTAGTAATTTTTTTGATCCAAAGAAGTATGTGCTAGTAACAGTCACCTTAGTAATGCCTTTGGAATTCATTTGCGGAAATCAAACCAGCTTAAGATAAGCAACAAGGTATCCTAGTGAACTGAAAGGATGTCCTATTGGTTTCTGAATACTGCTATTTCTGATGTCAGATTTCTCTCCATTTATAGATTTCTCAATAGAGACTGATCTGTTTGTTTCTCTAGAATGCAGAAGCTAATCAATAGCGAACAAAAAGATTTATTGTATTAAAAGATGAGCAGGTAAATAAGCCGTTGATGTTACGGCTAACATGATTAGGCTAATACTCATAAATATAAATGTTTGATACAATAAGAGTGAACATTCTGAATATAGAAGAGTCTAGCACCATTGGACTTGGGGGACTCTCTTTGTTGCACTTTTTTACTTGTATTTGTTGTACCACTTCTACAGATATTTCTCTGATTCCTCAACACTATCTCCTACTTAGCTGATCTCCCCACTGGATGGCATTTATCCAATGCATTGTATGGAGACTATCCCTAAAGTCCCCTTGGAAAATCCATCTGTTGCTAAACAATGCATCTGGCAATTCATTTGGTAGTAGCATCCCCAGGGAAATTTTGACAAGTATTATTTGTGTCTCAGAACAGAAATGTGAAGCGCTGACTTTGATCTCTATACTACTGTGCAATGTTTTGCTTCCAGCTTGCAGCTGCACCCGTCCCTTGATCTCTGGGCATTTTTGTAAAAAGTTTGTGAAACATCTGATGTGTTTACATTTATTGAAAGACTCAGGCACATTTTTATCTATGAAATTAACTTCCTTCTCAAATGAATATGGAACAAAGCATAGTCTACCAATATACTTCATGGGATCCATCAGTGAGCACCTTGGGAAACAATTTTTTTCTGCAAATATTTGTGTGTGTGTTTTCTGACAAGTTAAGCATATGTTGCAAATTAATATTCTGATTACTATATTATACAGTTAAAGTAATCATCACAAAATGCCCGTACGTCCATGTTCATATATATAAATTGTCTGTCTCTGTTTTATTTTTAAGATCTATCTATTTGCCTATCTGCCTGCCTGCCTGCCTACCTAATCTATAAATTGAAACAGAAATACAGAAGTAGAAGTTAAGGAATCAGTGATTGTAAACAAATGAGTTCCTTATTGTTTGTATTTATTTGGTTGAAAAGTGAAGCCAAAATCAGGACATGTTTCAGCTTGTCTCTAGGACAGTTATAATTTTGTTATCTAACCATCTCTTTATCTAATCTAGAGCTATCATTTTTAACCAGGCCTTTGAAAGCTATACTGAATGACAACAAAACAAACTTCCACAACTTGGTACCTCTCCCATTAACTTTAGCTAACTGGTGATTTACACTGGTGTAACAGCAAGCTATCAGTGGCAGCCAGGGATGGTAGAAGCTTAAAAATGTCATATTGCCTGACGACACAGCACAGCCAAGACCAGTGGCATAGTTGGTGTGAGTGGAGAAAGGGCGGAGGCATGGAGGCAGGGCTAAGGCACACAAGGGTAGGGCTACAACACACATGGGCAGGGCTACAGCACATGGGGGGCAGGCAAGGAATGGCAGTGCCCACAAAAATGCCACCCAGGGTGCACTGTCCCCCACTCCCCCATCCCTACGCAATTGTCCAAGACAAGAGTATAGTGGGACTTCTCCATGCTATGGAAATCATTTGCAGCTGAGGGTCAAGGATGGGGTTCCCCAATTTCAATTCCTGGCCTAGGTTTCAGTGCCTGGACATCTGTGGTCCTCAAGCTGGGGGAGAAGTATTTCAGGGTGAGAGCACTGGTTTGAGAAGTGTGTGTACATATAAACATTTTCCTTTGTTAGATGCAGGGTAAGGTTCAAAGTATTTAAACAATATATTCTGAATAAGTGTGCTTGATGTTTAATGTTTCAGATGTTAAGGGACCATCATTTGTAAAATCCTTGGAGATTGTTTGTTAAACCATTTGATAAACAGAAGCAGCTCAAGAAAACCATTGTGGATATGCAGTTTTGGATAAAAAATAAATCAGCCCCTAAAGACTTTAACTGCAACTTTTAACTCCTCTGTACCCTGCCTCAAGCCTGGAGAGAGGCAGGTAATAAGTAAAATTTATTATTATTCTTGTTGTTGTTGTTGTTGTTGTTGTTGTTAAATAAAAGTCCATGTTTTTACTTTGTGGCAGAATCATAGCACAGTAAGCACCAAAGCCTATTCCACAACTGAAGCCATAGAGAAGAAGACTCTCTCCCATATCCTCCCATGGTGTATTGCCCTGACAGAAGAGACACAGAGGAGGCATTCTTGTACTGAATTCAATCCTTGGGAAGGTATGCATAGGGAGAGCCACTTCATAAAGAACTGAGGACCCAAACCATTTAGAATTCTGGGTGTCATCATCAGCACTCTGAATTCAGGTCAGAAGGGCAATGCCAGTCAGTACAGCCCCTTTAAGACCAATATAGCCATGTTTAAATATTTGAAGGAATGTCATGTTGAAGAGGGAGTGGGCTTGTTTTCTGCCACTCCAGAGACTACGACAAGGTGCAATGGATTCAAGCTGTAGGAAAGGAGATTCTACTTGAACCTCAGGAAGAAATTCCTGATGGTCAGAGATGTCCGACAGTGGAATGTGCTGCCTCGGAGTGTGGTACAGTCTCCTTCTTTGGAAGTTTTTAAGCAGAAGCTGGATGGCCATCTGCTGAGAAAGCTTTGATGTGGGTTCCTCCATAGCTGGGGGTTGAACTCGATGGCCCCTGTGGTCTCTTCCAATTCTATGATTCAGTGAATTCTATGATACTTATCATTTTATCACACAGGCAGAGAGCATATTTTTCTTTTGAGAAATTAAGGGAGAAATCTCAGCTAAAGGGGTTGTTCCCAGATCAAGGTGAAATGCAGAGAGTGTTCCTCCTCAAAATAGTGAATATTTAACCTAAACTACTTGCTTCTAGTCAGAAGGTGGATGCAGAATAGATTAGAGGGTTAGTCCTGGTGCCACATGAACATAGAGGAGAGAAGGAAGCTGAATAAGTAAATACAAAGACACTCTGGTGAATTTTTACAAGTTGCAACAACCAATCAATTAAGGGTCACAAATTGTAGCAAGCTGCTGCTCTGACAGGTGACTTATTTGGCACAGATATGGACTGAGAAAACAGTTAATGAAAACATGACAATTAATATAAAGTAAGTTCACTTATAGGTTCTGTAAATGGTAAGACATGCACAGAGGACAACAATTAATAAATAAGTTATTGCTTCAAGTAGATAAAGAGGGCAACAAGGAGGCACAAGTAACTAGCTAAAGTGGTCTAGCTCACTGGTGTAATATTTTGGCTACAGAGGAAGTGTTCCTGCTTCAAATGAAATGTGGTCTCTTTACCTTGGGACAGGGAACTGCTAGAAACTTATGTCCCCTTTTTTCCTACTGGCTTCTTGGAATGAATTAGGAGGCAACAAATTTGCAGATGACATCAAATTGGGAGAGCTTGCTAAAACACCAAAGGACAGGATCAAATTTCAAAATGACCTTGACAGATTGGATAGCTGGGCCAAAGCTAACAAAATGAATTTCAACAGAGAGAAATACAAGATCCTACACACAGGCAGAAAAAAATGGAATGCATAAATATAGGATGGAGGGCATTTGGCTGGATAGCAATACATGTGAAAGGGATCCAGGAGTCTTGGTAGATCACAAGCTGAACATGAGTCAGCAGTGTGATGTGGCAGCCAAGAAAGCCAATGTGATTCTTGGTTGCATCAATAGGAGTATGGTGTCTAGATCAAGGAAGGTAATGGTACCACTCTATTCTGCTTTGGTTAGACCTCATCTAGAATATTGTGTCCAGTTCTAGGCACCTCAATTCAAGAAGGGTATCAACAAGCTGGAACATGTTCAGAGGAGGGCAAACAAAATGGTGAAGCCATACCCTATAAGGAACGGCTTAGAGAGCTGGGTATGTTTAGTCTGCAGAAGAGAAGGTTAAGAGGGGACATAATTGCCACATTTAAATATTTGAAGGCATTGTCATGTTGAGGAGGGAGTGAGCTTGTTTTCCACTGTGCCAGAGACCAGGACAAAGAGCAATGGATTCAAGCTGCAGGAAAGGACGTTCCATTTGAACCTCAGGAAGAAATTCTTGACAGTCAGAGCTGTCCAGCATTGGAATATGCTGTGTCAGAGTGTGGTGGAATCTCCTTCTTTGGAGGTTTTTAAGCAGAAGCTGGATGGCTGTCAGTTGGGAGTGCTTTGATGGATGTTCCTGCATAGCAGGGAATTGGACTCAGTGGTCCCTGGGGTCTCTTCCAACTCTATGATTCTATGATGCTATGATTACATGGTTTCTGTGTGATGTTCCAGTCAGTAACCAAGATATAGCTTCTAAGTTGTCTTCAAGTGTAGCCACATGCAGGGTGTTCTACAGTGATCTAATTTGGAAGTTACCAGTGCATTTGTGAAGCTATTTGTGGAGCTAACAAACAGTCCACCAATTGACAGTTTTGCCCACTCTCAGTTTCTGGGATGCACAGATCAGACCTTGAAATCTTGCATTGTGGAGACTTTAAAGATCACACAACTGACAGTTGCAAATGCTTCCTATAGCAAAATGAGACCCAGATGTGATCATAAAAACAAAACAAAAAAACAACAACAACTTAGGATTTAGAAAGGCAAGAGGGATTTAATCTGCGGAACCATATTTTAAAGCAAAACAAGAGAATTTGGAGGATTTATAATTCTCACCTGTTCTACAATTCTCACAACTTTGAGGCAAGCATAAGTATTAAATCATAGTACTGGAATCAAACCCACTGAGTTTTATTTGAATACCCAGATAGATTGGCAGATGTAATTTTAGAATGGCTCATATGGCACAAACTTTCAGTCTGGGAAGATTTCCCAGATAGAATATCTGAGACAAACCTGAATGTTCATATTTGAAGAGGAAAAAATCTCACAGAAAACTTCAGCATAATCTAAAACGGTATCTTTGTAGATCATTTAAAAATTCTTTTTAAAGTGGATTTTGAGATAAATTTGGAAGCAGCAGCTTTGGCAAAACATGAGAGGAATTTTGTGGGAAGACAGAAGAGTTCTAATTAAATACAAAAACATTAGTTTCAGGAGATTTGGTTAGTCCCAGTATAATGTGATCATGGTAAATTTTATTTGTACAGTTACTCCCCCATCTCTCCTTCCCCCTCCCCCATCTCTCTATATTTATTCTACAGATCAGTGCTTGGATAGATCAAGAAAAGATGTCAACAGCTGATCACATTGCAAGATATCTACAAGTATTTAAATGCCTTCCCTTGGTATTCATAAGGGTCACATTACTCACTCTTGACAAGAATTCAGACATTTAATCAGAAATGTAATAAAAGAGTGTTTCCATTGCTGTGCTTCTAGTGCTCCCTTGCTGATATATTCTTCCTGTGCTGTTCAATCCACAATAAATTAAACAATGGGACATATTTTTAAATCTTCTAAGGCACCCTGCTTAATTTTAAGATGATGAGTTTTCATAAATTACAGTTGCAAAAAACAAAATGCTTTTAAAATTGCAGTTTCTTTTGGTACTATGCCAGTATGGAAATGTTTTGTAAACTACGATCACTTGGGAAACTATCATATAGTGTAATAATCAAAGATTTTTCCTTACTAGAGAGTTTTGACAAACCTATCACTAAAGGCTGCTGCATGAATTCCAAAGTCATGGGATTAAAAGGACTGACACATCTATGGACTTATAACTGGTTATTTTTACTTTTATTTTTTTTAAAAAATGTTTTTATTAAAGATTTAATTGCATAAAAAACAGAGTGGATATACCCTGTTAAGAGATATATCACACCCTCCCGCTCGTCACTTCCATATTTATATTCTCCAGTTCTTTATTTCCATTTACCCAAAAGAATGACAGTTACATTATAACTGGTTAATTAATAGGAAGCAAAGAGTAGCAAAAGTAGTAACATGGTGTAGTGGTTTGAGCACTGGACTGTGACCCTGAAGACCAGGGTTTGTTTACCACTTAGCCATGGAAACACACTGGGTGACCTTGGGTACATTGCATAGACCCTTTTTGCACCTTACCTTTTTGCGGTGCTGGGGTGCAGGGCTTGCGCAAGCAGCCTCTGGAGAGAGGCTCTACTGTCCAGGGTCCTTCGGCTCTAGTGTCCAGGGTCCTTCCTGCTCGTGCGAGAGCCCCACCTCTTCCTTTCGCAGTGCAACCTGGGACCTTCCCAGGCTGCACTGGACAGGAAGTGTGACCGTCCCAGCTCCCAAGGCTCCGCACGCAAGGTAAGTGCGCGTGGGGCCCCAGACCAATGCGTGACCATGCAGCATTTTTGGCTTCAAGCCAAAAATGAAAAAAATGCATGTGCAGTCCCTGTCAGGCCCTGGAGCATTGCGCAAATGTGAGTGCATCGTGTGGACCGCTCCTCACATGTGCTCGAGGGGCCCTTTCGCATCGAAAATGCCGTGCGAAAAGGGCCATAATCTTAGCCCAAGAAAACCTTATGATAGGTTTGCCTTAGGGTCACCAAAAGTCAGAAACAACTTGAAGGCACACAACAACACAGTAAAGAGTAGGAATGGACTAACAATTTTAACAATGGGAAGAATTAAGCCCCCAAGGATCTGTATTGCAGCCAGTCTTTTTAATATTCATAAATAATCTGGAATTAGTTTGAGCAGTGAAGTGGCCAGATTTGCGGGGTGGTACAACATTAGTGGTGGTGGAGGAAACCGATGCATGATCAAGAAAGAGTTGTCACAAGTCTTGGGCTTGCACATTTCTTACCCTTCCCTCCTTCTGCATGATTGAGAAGAGGGATCCAGCAGCTTTTTTCTTCAACCTTGATTTCCCTGAATCTCATGATGTTCTCTGAACAACAACTCAAAACATACACATATAATATAAATATAACTATAAAATGCAGCATATATAATAGTAGCAGCTACAACTCCAATAAAAAATGACATATATTAATCTTTAAATGACAATTTAGCCAGATGTCTAGCAGGTTTAGTTGATACTATTTTCTTTCTTTCTTTTAAACATAGCATTTTTTTTTTTAAAATGGCCATTTTAGAACTAACATAAGGAAAGGTGATGGACAGCTAGGAGCCCGTGAGGTTATCAATAATCTGATCGATTGTCCTGTTTGTTACTTCATAAAAGGGGTAGCATAGGACATAATGTTTAATGCCTCCACTTACCCTTGACCACAAAGACAAAAATGTTTTTACTCTTTGAAGAATTTACCTTCTAGATCCACTGAACATCTGGAACAGGGACTGGATTTTATAACAAACTCTGCCCAATTTCAAACTCAGATCTATTCCCATCCAGCAAAACTCAGCTGCAGTAAAGGAACTTTTTGCTGACCTTTTTGCAGAGAGGTGTTTCATGGTAGAATCCTGGTGTGCAATGTCAGGCACCAAGATGAATGAGTAAAAATGAAGAGTTTATAGCCCCCTAATTCTCCTTCTTTTTAGATTTGCTTGTCTCACCCAGCCACCCTATAGGCAGTGCATGCTGGCTGCCTTTTGGGGCATTACACTTTTTTTTCTCAGATACTTTTTTTTCCCCCTTTCCTACTCTGCCCTGCTGTGTATGGAGTTTGGATAATTGGCCTTGGGTATGGCAGTTTAGTAAGAGATCATTGGCAGGAAGGTGGGTGGGGGGCAGGAGTGCAATCTGAAGGACAAGAAACAGTGAGCACTCCTAAGTGTCCATTTGGTGAAAAGGATGGCTATAAACTTGGCTGTGTGGGTTGTGGTGACCTGGGGGTGGGAAAAGAGACTATACATTCAAATAGTAAAATAGTAAATAAAAGTGGCACTTTAGTTACCCTGTTATTGTCTGGTCTGATTATTTTCTAGTTGGTAAGCAATCACTTCTATTTCGGTTCATCAGTTATGATAGCAGTACTTTTCTCCTCATGCAGGTCATACTAAATTATGGCAGTACATGAATCAAAATATATGTTCTGTACAATTAAGTATACAAGCCTTGCTTCCTCATGAGTGTGTTCTTTTATGTACAGTAAAACAGTGGATTATTTATTTCTCAGCCATGTTAAATATAAAGATGATTAGTTCGGGGGAAAAAATACTCTCTTTCTGCTTGAATTCATATGTTCTCAAGACATCAGGACTATCAACTCTCTTCTGGAAGGAAAAAAAGGACAATACTACACAGGTTTCTTTGACTGGTAAGAGATTGATTTTTGAGCCCTATACTTTGTGTTAAATCATTTTTATGAACAAGGAGGCAAAAAGCTGCTAGTCATTTAGATTAAATCAGATGATTTAAGCCTTTGGACTTTAAAACTAGTTGTGAAATATGGGAATGTCTGTGCTCGATTTGATGAGGCTGTGTTCTCTGTGTTCAGAGAATAGTTTCATTCTTATGCTCTCGTCCTGAAATAGTGATATAGGTAGAGTCAAAGCCAAAAACTGAATAAAATAAAATAATAATAATAAAATAAAATTGACAGGTTTCTGTGACAGTCACAAACCAATGTGGAATTCTGATGTTCTGTGAATGATGACGATGAAGATTAATATAGTACCATATACGTACATAGTGCCTTACAGTAAAACAATCAAAAACTGTGGATCCTGCCAAATCTAAAATATATGTATATACACACAAACACACATAATTGCAAACGTGCAAACTATACCACATAATTAAATCATTGTAGAATTTTGCAGTGTAATAGTACTGTATGTCAACAGCATTGCATAAAGAGCACACACTATTCCTAGATCAGATGCACTTGATTTCTCAGTGAAAAGCATGTAAGCAGTTAGGGAATCATGAAAGACAGGCTGAGGTCTGAGTTTATTTTTTGGAAAAGGCTTTTAAGGTGAGGCATGGTCCAGTAGTGGAGCAAGCCATAAACAAAACCATGGAAGAAAAGGAAAAAAATAAAACAATTTAAAGTTCTTACTGTGACTGATTAAGCCTTAGACAAGACATTGAAAACTTTTTTTTAGAATTGGAACATAAAATTTTCACAAAACTACAAAATTATGCTGTTGTGGGGAAGGAGATGTGATCATTTTAGAAGGCAAGAGATTTGAACTAGTATCACATGGCAGGAGGGTCCCCACTACTATTGAAAATCATTGTGTTTCAAATAATATAAAATGATGTGATTGTTTTGGCTAAAGTACTTGATTTGTGAAGGACCATTCACCCATTCAGTTCACTGTTTATCAAGTGAAATGCATGCATGTGTGAAATCATTCATTTATTCATATCACAAAATTTGTTTGAAGAAGAAAGAAATGGAAGAGAATGGAGTGAGCTTGGAAATGGATCAGCAGGTGGTGATCCCCACATTGATTCCCTCAGAGCAAGTCATAATGTTCATACCTTTGGTTTCATTTAGCACTTAGCTTTCCTACTTAGATGCAGGAGGGCACTTTCAAAGCTGCAAGTACATTGACACTTTACATGCATTTTCCCTGCCTACCACTAATTAGACCCACATTTCATTCTGCCTTCGATGGGAAGGATTAGAACAATGCAGACTCTCCCTCAGTTCATAGCATTGTCCTCATGTTCATGGACAGACACTTGATGAATGATTATGGAAGTTCTTTCAATGCACAGCCAATGTCCACTCTCACTGTTGGATGGGATAAGGGCAAGAAAAATGAAACTAAATCCAGATAAGACATAGGTGCTCCTCATCAATCAAAAGAGAAATCAGGGAACAGAGACTCAGCCTATGCTGGATGGGATTACAGCTGGGTAATCCTGCACTGCCCAACAATGAATTTTCACAGATAAAACTAGTCTGCTATTTCTGTTTCTGGGGATGTGAGATCTGGGTACAGTGATACATGCCTTGATTATATACTGTTAGGATTACTATAAAATACTGTATGTGGTGCTGCCTTTGGAAACTTTTCAAAACTGTTGAAACAAGTTCAGTAGTATATCTCCATTGTAGGTCACAGTTCAAATTGTTAGTTAAGACTTTTAAAGCCCTACATGACTTGAGTCCAAACTCTTTGAATGGCAAAAATCTCCTTCTGCAAGTCTGTCTGATTTTCAAGATCCTCGTGAGAAGGTTTTCTCTCCATCACAATACCACCACATATGTGTTTAGTGACGAAGGGTAAAAGTGCATTGTTGGTAGCCAAGTTGTGAAATTCCCTCTCATGGGAGGCTAAGTTGGCTTCCTGTCCACTCTCTTTTTGATGCGAAACAAATATTTTCTGTTCTTGGCTCTTTACTCATTGTGACGCAAGGATTATTATTTTTTATTATTATTATTATTATTATTATTATTATTATTATTATTATTATTATTATTATTTTAAATGGGATGACTGACCAGAAGCACCTATGTCTTCTCTGGATTAATTTCATTTTGCTTTCCCTCATCCAATCCAGTGGAGAGTGGAAATTGATTCTGCACTGAAAGAACTTTCATAAGCATTGGTGTGTATTTCCTTTTATCTTTTCACTATGCTTTAATGTGTTTGAAATTATTGTAATTTAATGTTTTTCTTAATAGAATTAGTTTTTTTTAAAAAAAACTGTATGAAAGATTTGTTTTTAGTTTTGTGCAAGCCACCTGAGACCCATATGGGAAAAAAGGTAGCATCTAATTTAAATCAATACATACATATGGCAGATTTCCTGTTATCTTTCTGCAGTGATGGGAATGAGTGCTCCTGTGAGACAAGATACAATGCTGATAGTAGCAGTGCAGTAGGTACTCCCATGTCATACAAATGATTGATGAGGAGTACAATTAAGGGTACCAAAGGGGGAAACAGGGGAGTTGCTATAGCTGTCCTGAGACCCCTTCCTGACATCTTCAATTGCCATAGAAGCGGTCACTGTTCATGGTTAGAGCTGCTGTGTGTGGGCTGCTATGCTTACACAAAAGCTGAATAGAGAATATTGAACAGAGCATGATAGCTGGTGACCAAAAGGAGTTACAGAAATTAATTGGCCTTTTCTTTTTAACTTAACTTTTTATTTTTATTTTCTAAAATAGAGTTTTTCTTCTTCTTATAATCATGGATTATTATATCTGTGAATCAATTTATAAGATCTAAAGCAAGAACAGAAAGAAACAGATTGTTATATAATCTACCATTGAAATTTGCAGACATGTCTCAAAAATACATCTTTTTGAAGACTGTAGTTCTTTTGTACAACACAGATAAATCAGAGGAGTGTGGAGATGGCTTATATGGAAAATAATATGGAAGAATCTAAGAAAGAAAGAGAGAGAAGATGAAGGAGATGAACTAGAGATGAAAGAAATTAAAGATTCTATATTGCAGATGGCTGCAGACATGAAAAGTTCAAAGAGAAAACAGAGAATCTGGAGCAACAAGAAAAAGCATTTGGAGACTAGAATGCATATATTGGGCTAAGAATGTGAACATGATATCTTTGTCTTGATGAAGCAACAAGAAAGGAAAACTGCTTATGCTTCAGATCCAACTGTGACCAAGGCAATGAAAACATCAAAGAACAAATGATAGTGGTTCTAGCAGGTATGTTGGAGAGGCAAAAGGAAGAAGCAGAACAGTAAATAGACCATGTGTACTGCATTTATTCACAAGCTGTAAGAGGGAGAACTATCGAAATATGTGATTGTATATTTTGTTTGCTAGCAGATTAGAGATCAAGTCCTGCAACATTACTTCAAGAACAGAATGAAGACTGATAGAATCAAGGTGATTGTATTTAAGGAGATACCCACCAGGATTTTATGCAAGAGAAGAAAGTATGCTTTTCTGATCAACAAACTGAAACAGAATAGGATACTATTTAGATGGGAAAAATAGAAAATATCTACTTCAACTTTATGCAGAGAAAAAATGGTGTACAGTACAGTACAAAAGTCAGTACAAAAGTCAAAAGATCTGGTGCAGAAATATAAAAAAGACCTAGAACAATCAAGAAAGAGAGGGGAAAGAGGCTCATAGACCAATATTGGATGATAAGTTGACCAAGGGTAAAGATAAGTCTTAAGATGGACTAGATGAAACAGAAGGCATAAAGGGAGTGGGGTATTCAAAATGTTCTGCCTGATATTTATATGAGATGTATAACATGGAATGTTAAAGGAATGAACATAATCCATAAAAAATCTAAAATATTTCATTGTTTGAAAAAATTGAAACAAGATAAAATATGGCTGCAAGAAATTGACATAGGAAGAAAGGATAACAAATAGCTCCTCAAATTATGTAAAGAATTAATCACAGCATCATTTGCCAAGAAGAATGGAATTGTTATTTCCATGAACCCCAATCTATCAGCAGAACTTGTTTTTGAAGATAAGAAAGACAGGTATGTGGGGGTTTAAATTGATATTTGTGTCACTAAAATACTAGTGATAGCCATTTATGCCCGTAGAGAATGTAAAGGGTTTTTTTTTTATGAGAAAGTGATGGGTGAATTTTTTTTTTTTCCTTCTTGTGACAATTTATTGCTTCTCAGAGATTGGAATGGTCTGATATCTCCACATGCAGTTTGCACATCTGAGGAAAATATTAAGATCAGCTAGGGAAAACTCCTGAAACCCTTTTTTGATATGATGCATAGACTGAGAGTGACGGAGGTTTGGAAGCTTAAGTACAAGAATGCAAAGTATTTTAATTTTTCTCAGAAATACATCAATCTCTTTTGAGAATTAACATGTTTTCAAAAGCCTTCACCACTGACATAACAAAAATTGACATTTTATCTAAAACTTTTTCAGATCATAACCCTGTGGCTTTAAGAGAAGGGTGGGAATTGGAGATGGATTTAGACTTTCTTTCTAGAGGAAAAGGTTTTAGATGCATATAGGAAAAAGTTGGTGGAAATTTTTGAAGGTAATTTGGATAAAGTCACCAATATCAGAGTAACATGGATTGCAATAAGGCATTTATGAAAATACTTCTGTATTTATTCAACAAACTACCTTACAGTACTGTACAACAAAGTACAGAATTAAAGGGGAGGAAAAGAAAAATGCAGCAACTTTTGGATGACCTGAAGAAGACCCCAACAACAATTATTAATGATGGCAGTGGATAAAACTGAGAATAAGCTACAATATATGAAACAGAACAATTTTGGATTTGCCAACAAGCTTGGTTGGTGGTAAGAGAAAAGAAAGAGAGAAAAAGATATGCTAAAGATACATAAAGGCAATGTGATGGTACTAGTTCCAACATCAAGAAGTCATTTCACCATTATTATATATCATTATAGAAAAAGCAAGAGTTTTTTTATTATTATTATTTTTGGATGGAAGAATACTTGGATAATGAAGAGCTTCCAGAGATCTCAGAGGAACAAAGACAGATAGTTAGTGCTCCAATCTCAGTGCATGAGATTGTAGACGCTATTAAGAAAATTAAGTTGGGTAAATCTCCTGGTCCAGATGGATCTATGGGATATTGTTTTAAAGACCAATTATTTTTATCACTTCAGAGACTATTGAGATTCATGATTCTACGATTCCATGATTCAGTAATCACCATTAACTGGCTTGGAAATTATGAAACTTAAGTACTATGGACAATATATAATATATACTCTCAATGGAAAATCTCAGACATATATTGTTGTCCCTTGTTGTTAACTCCTGATAGGCTTCTCATGGTGTGTTGAAAGTACAACAGTTTAGTCATCTTGGCTTTTAAAGAGAATTCAGCCTTGATTTGCTTGAGCTCCAATTCCTTTCTCTTTTTAGTAGTCCATGGGATCTGTAGAACTCTTCTCCAGCACCAAATTTCAAATGAGTTGATTTTCTTCCTAACAGCTTTCTTCACTGTCCATTTTTAACAACCATCCATAGAAACTGGAAGTAATATGACATGAACAATCCTAACTTTAGTGTGCACAATATATCTTTGCACTTCAGGATCTTGTCTAGTTCTTTCATAGCTCCCCTTCCAAGTCCTAGTCTTCTTCTGATTTCTTGACTGCAGTCTCCATTCTGATTAATGACTGAGACAAAATATGGACAACCTCAAATTATTTCAATAACTTTAATGTCTACTCTAAGGCCATGTAAATTATCTGTGGTCATTATTTTTTTACTTTTCTTAATGTTCAACTGTAAACCTTCCTTTGCACCTTCTACCTTGACTTTTTTCAGTAATTATTCCAAGTCTTTGCTATTTCTGCTTGTAGTACTGTGTCTACTATATGTCCTAAGCTGTTGATGCTCCTTCCTTCAATTTCCCTGCCTCCTTCCTCTCAGTCTAATTCTGCCTTACATATGTTCAGTATACAAGTTAAATGTAGAGAGTGATAAAAAGTAGCATTGTCTGAATTCCTTGACAGTTGAAAACCATTCTGTTTCTCCATACTCTCTCTTGATGGTAGCCTGTTTTCCTGAATACACATTGGGATGATCAAAAGTTGTGACACACAGTTTTTAAAAGAACATTCCATAGTTCTTCATGGTATAGACAATTAAATCCTTTGCCATAATCTATAAAGTACAGACTTATTTTCTTTTGAAATTCTTTGGTGTGTTGTATTATTCAATGTACATTTGCAATATGATCCCTATGCCTCTCCCTTTCCTGAGCTTGGTTTGGACATCTGACATGTCTCAGTCCACATATGGTAAAAATTCTTGTTATAGAATTTTGAGCTTCTCTTTGCTTGCAAGGGAAATTAATGCAAAGGTCCAGAGGTTACTTCTCTCCCTTCCTGGGACATGTCTTTCAACTGGGAGAAGAAACAAAATGTGCATCAAGGTTTTTCATCTTTCTACCAAGAGCTTTTTATTTATAGATTATTTTTATAATCTAAAAGCTATGTTTTGCAGTGTCATTGATTCCCACATGGACCCAAAGGAAGGAGTAACAGTCCCTGAGAGTCTTGTCAGCTTCTGTTAAATTATGGATTTTTGCCCCAAGGAGAATCACATCTCCTAAGACATCCTATCAGGCCCACAAATCACTGTTTCTGTTCCCTTCAGCAGGAAGTCATGTCCTCTGGTACCTGGCAGGGGTCATTTTATGTGCTGAATCTTTCAAGGTCACCTGCACATTCTCTGAGGACTGACATTGTTGCTCATGTTCCTGTTCTCCATTCTCATCGATAAGGGAGAACGCTTTGAATTGATTATGCAGCTTTAAACTCACAGAATGATCTTTGGCCATTCTTCTGTTTGTCACATTCCTCCAAATATCTACCTCCTGTGTTTGCAAATTGACCTTCTCCTCATTAACATCCTCTGTGTTTTCCTGATCAAGGACAGCTTGTTCTGCTCTATCCAAGAAAACTTCTAATATGCTGAATGGACCTTTTCTTCCTATAGGACATGCAGTTTATGCTTGTTTCAGATGTAGCTACCCACAATCTCTGGCAAGAACACAAACATATCACAGCTGTTGCAGGTGACTGCACCAGTTCCCTCAACATCCATATTCAGTACTGTGAAGTAAGCACTGAAACAGAACTCAGACTCTGCCCCTCAAAATATCTGTGGTAAATGCCCACATGAAAAGCTGTTGGCCTTGCCTATTTACCAAACTCCAGGGACTGGGTGTACAGCTATATGAATAGCCAGTGTCTTCTAGTTTGTCTCCCAATCAAGCCTCTGACTCATTTCTTCTCAGAAGAAGCCTCACACCCCTATGTGCTCAAGCAAAGGACCTGGACCAACACACAAAAGAACAATAGAACACTAACGAGAACACAATCAGTCTTCCACTCTGCTCGGTCAAACAATCAGCCTTAACATGATGGATGCAAGAACTATACAGCACTAATGAGCACATAAGTCAAGCCTCCACTTAAACAATCAGCCTTAACCCAACAGATCAAAGCTCACCAAAACACAAGAGAACAATAGATCACTAACAAACACATAAGCAAACATATTCTTACCTCACACAAACAAGCAGCCTAACACCAACAGACACAACAGCGTCTTAACCACAACCCATAAAAAAAAAGTCTCAACAAACTCTCTAGGACTGGTTGGGTTTAACCCAACAGATAAAAGCTCACCTGAATAGGATAGGACAGGATAGAAAAGAATAGAATCTTTATTATGGTCATAGACAAGCACAGGTAAAAAGGGGATATAGAGAAAATGATAAAAACACAGATTAAAAACAGGTTAAAGACAGCATAGAAAATCCCCTTCAGGTTACACAGCTCCCATATAACAAGACAAGCTTGGAACTAGTCTACTGCAGGGGTCAGTGCTTGATGAATTTTAACCACTGCTGCACAGAATCTGGCAACATCATATGTTATATGGGAGTTGGTGTCTGAAAGTAACAAAGAAATGTAGAATTTTCCAGTGTGCCCTTGGTAATTATGCAAGAGAGGGGAAATAAGGCTGAGATGGATGTCTCTGTCGTACGAGTTCTGGAGAAGCACATGCTCTGTTGTTTCAATTTGGCCAGAGCCACAGGGGCATAGTCTGTCCGAGAAGGGGATCTTCTTCTATCGGCTTTCCAGGACAGCTGAGGGGAGGGCATGACATCATGTCAAAGTAAAGGCCCTCCGGTGTTTAGGTACTTCTAGTTTTGCTATGTACGCCATAGGTGAAGCTTGATATCTGTTGGTATCAATAGCAATAAAGGTTGAGGTGCTAGCTAGATCCAGCTGTCACTCTGTATCTACCACCCATTGTTTGATAGCTACTTTGGCCTTATCATATTCCATGCTGAGCAGAAGCTCTGGGGAAAAACCCAGTGATGAGATTTTGGTCGTCACTGTCTGTTTCCACGTAGACTAGAAGTCATCTATCAAGGTTAATGGAGCCAGGCCAGTGGGAAAGAAGGGTAGTCTAAGCCAGTAGCTGAGTATAGTTACCTACACTCTGGCCCCCACTTTCATAAAACCTGACTCCAGTCTCAGAGTTGCACTGGAGATGCATTTTGGAGCTTGGAAAGCTGATCTTAAAAATTTGGATTGCACAAGTTCTAACGGTGCAGGGCTTAGGAAGGATCCCACTTGGGATCCATAAAGGAGTTGCACTATTGATTTGACTTTGAAAAGTTTAAGCGCCACAGGCATATAATGGCTTCTGTTACCCTGATTTCTGGGATCCTGTGGGGGACACCTCAATGTGCTCCAAATAACGGGGAATGGGAATTAGCCAGAGCACAAGCTGTAGCACTATAAGAGGCAGGGTAACCTAGTGAGATCTTTAAACCCAATTTTTATGGGGTCAGGCCAAACCAAAAACCAAGCAAAATTGTCTAATAAAATGATTTTATTGAGGGGTATTCACTCATGCATGCACACAAGATACACACAATCACACATTCACACAAGAGCTAGCTGAAAGAGAAAGGGAGGAAAAATTATAGAGAAGCTGAGGGATTTGGGGGCATTTATAATTACCAGTCCAGAAGAGTGGTGAAGTGTAGAAATGTATTTTGGCTTAGGTAGGACCTAAGGGCAGTTCTCATTCAGGAGCCTGATGGACAGAGTGACGAGTAGATCTTCAAGACACTCACTGGGCCTCCTCAAAGCAGGGGTATTTGTACCCTGAAAATGGCTTGTGGCTGTGAAGGTTCCTGAGGCGAAAGAACTCTCTAGCTGAGAATTCTAAATGCCCCTCCATAAATTGCAAACCCCAGGATTCCAGAGGATGTTGAAAGTAGAATAATAGCACTATAACAGTGTAGTATGGAAATGGTCTAAGCCATCTACAAGAATTTCCATCTTATCAAAACTATTCTCAGGGATACGTGACTCCAAGTAGAAATATTCCCAGCCCTTTGCTTATATTTTAGAATGAGTCATTCTCTAAAATTACCCAGCACTTCAAAGTGGTTTGCAACATGGGGCAGAGAAAAAACTGCTCTTCCTGCTCTCTGCAGGTACCTATTTGTTAGTTAAACTCAGCCTAATTCAGTCCCTGCTCTCATTTCCCCATATTTATGACTCTCAGAGCTGTGATGTGAGAACTTTTGTTAGATGCTGGAAACTGTGCCCATTATGTCTGAACAGAAGATTGTCCACCTTAGCTATTGCCCTCTCCAAGATCAAGAAATCACAGCTTGCCTTCTAAAGATTTCCTTTTCTACTGCATGCAAGAGCAGATTGGAAAATCAAAAGCACTGAGACTAATGTTTCCATTTTAACAAGCCCTTTACTTTGAGACTCACATTTACTAGACTGTATGTGTTACTGGCTTCTCCAGTCTATTTTCCTCCCTCAGCAATAGAATTTATTCTGTTTTTTCCCTTCCATGTTTCAAATAAAAGACTCCCCCGCCTTTTAAAAGAGAGCATCATTTTAAGCAGAGTCACACACCCCAACAATAGATGTAAGATATGGAGGAGAGGAAAAAGCTATTAGAAGTATTCACTTTTCCTGTTGCTATAGGATTGCTTCTTACAATGCATTTTAAGGTGCTTTGTTTGGTCCAGTTTTTATGTATCTCAGATAACAGGTTTCCATCATTTTTCTTAGCTGTTAGAGAAAAAAAGGCAAAACCCAGTGACACTTCAATACAAATGCCTGCACATTTGTTTGAAAGACTCCAGGTTCCCATTTTCTTGTAACTCACTTGAAAGTCCTTGAGTGACACAAAAATTCACAGAAATTAGAATTAGTTTATATAATTTCAAGCAATTTACCATCAGCTATAAGCTTCACCATCAATACAATCACATTCATACTCTATATAAGGCACTTCCCTGGTTCCTTCATAGCATTCCTTTCATCTGTGCTTCAAACACTATTTTCTAAGGGCCAAACTAAACTAGATGCATGATTGTCCTTATATATCTTTCATGCTGTTTTTAAAAAACAGCAGCCATGGAAGCCTGCACCTGGTTGAGAACCACAATATGGATGGAAGGCTATTAAATCTCCCAATGCCTTCTTTTCTTTTCTTTTCTTTTCTTTTCTTTTCTTTTCTTTTCTTTTCTTTTCTTTTCTTTTCTTTTCTTTTCACACCCTCCTCTTATCTGTCCCAGGAAAAAAAGGAACAAGCAGCAACTTCTCTTCTGAACAAACAGAGGTTTGAGATGGGGACAATCCCCCCACAAAGAAAATGGTATCTAAGAAACAAAAAATTCTTCAACATAACCACAGTCGATCATTCCCACTCTGGATTATTTACAGAAATTAAAGATACACACAAGTGAATATGTACACAAGAGCATCCTTTAGTGCAGTGGTTCTCAACCTGTTGGTCCCCAGATGTTTCTAGACTTCAGCTCCCAGAAGCCCTGAGCATTGACCATAGTGGCTGGGGCTTCTGGGAGCTGAAGTCCACAAACATCTGGGGACCCACAGGTTGAGAACCACTGCTTTAGTGTGTTCCTAAACCACTGATTCCTAACCTGTCCCCATGGACCCTCATGGGTGTACGATGACCTCACAGCGGGGCAATATAGGTTTGGAGAAGTGCTATGAGCTTCTACAGTTGAAAGAAAGAAAGAAAGAAAGAAAAGAAAGAAAGAAAGAAAGAAAGAAAGAAAGAAAGAAAGAAATCTGCATGAAATCATTCCAATTAAAAATTGTAATAGCAGTGTGTGCATTTACTTATTTCTCCCTTCTCTCCAAATTTGAAGACCCTTGATAAGCAAATTTCAAGAAATATTTAATGTACTTGAGTTAAGTCTTGGTTGTCTATGGCAGCAAAAGATATCTAAAGGGGGTCTGTGGTTAAGAAAAGGTTAAGAACTGCTATCCTAAACTTATAGTGGTATTTTAAGCTTGTACTGTTTTAATATTTAAACCTCACCCCAAAGAATCTCTGGAATAATGGCATTCTAAATAGAGGCCCATATTGTCTCATTTAAATCTGTGTCGGCTCTGAGCACTTCTCTCAGTTCTACATTCCTCACGGACACATTTGTTTGGAGAAAGAAGAGGAGACCTTCTTGGTGGCTGTTCCTCTGCTGTGGAACTACCCAAGGGAGGCCTTCCCTCTTGTCCTTCTTCCAGTAGGTTTTTAAAATTCAGCCAGGCTTTCATCAATTGACTGGCTGTTGCAAAATGGATATTAAAGTATAGGTGCAGTCCTTTTCAACCTTTTAATGCTATAATTTGTTTAATTGTGTTTTGGTATTATAACTTATCTTTTTTTTTAAAAAAAAATCCTACTTTCTGATATCTTATTTATATTAGTTTGGAGCATTGCTGGAAATTCTGTTAGATATGAGTGCCCAAACACTCACCTGAATGATAACAACTATCAGGATGAACAGGAAAGAGAGAAAAACACTTCATGAAAATTTTGTGGAAGACAGAAATGCTTTGCCCTTTAGACTTTATTCCCTTTGTTGCATATAAGGCTACTCCTCCCCCTCTTTTCTTTCATTCCTTTTTCAATTTCATCTTGCCTTCAATGCATTAGGTAGAGTTCAAAGAATCTGTGCTGCATGTCAATTGAACATTTGTGGGTTTATGGGGGGGGAGCTTTCCTCAGGAAACATATAACTGAAAATAGTATGTCATTTCTTATAAGCATTAGTTAGGCATTTTGTTTGTGGTAAAGAGTTTTAGAATTATTTCTGAAGGTGCCTGGATGAACTCCTCAGCACAATTTAAATTATTTACTAACTTTAAATCATATGTATGAGAGAGAATAGCAAATGACTAGCAAATCAATAACAAAGCAAGTAATAAATTTAGTGTGTTGTGCAAAACACATCAACACAAAATGTATCAACGGAAGTCTGAGGCTATAAACATTAAGCTCAAATAGCCAGAACTAAATCTGTGACCAAAAAATAATGATGACTGGCATTGGATCAGAAGCCCAACAGATCTCATTAGAAATATTAATTTGGTGGTGTGATCCTTTTTTGTTGGTGGTGTTGCTGTTGTTGTTGTTCTAACATCTACTCTCTGAGGCAATCCTTTCATATATCTTTTGAACTAGGTTTATGCTTTTCACCTCCACATCCTCTCCATGCACACTCTGTTATGTGTTACTGCTAATTATTCAAAGATGAATTCACAAGCATTCATTTTGTTCTTTTCATCCCTTTACATTTCACAAATCACGACAGCCACTTCTAAGAGTGCATCCCTGAGGTAGAAGCCCCAAGAAGGTCACATGAAAAACAAAGCATTTTTTAAAAAAAATGAAAATAAAGATAGAGAATAAAAGAATTTCTGTCTTTGAGAACAAGAACTCTGCAACTTAAGCTACGGCAAACATGAATGAGCAAGAGAACAAGATGTTCACCTACATATTTAAGAAGAGAAGAATCACTTTCTCTCCAAAGGGATTATTTATTACAGTCCCACATCTGCTGTGATGCACTGACTAGTTGACATGGTTATAGAAAATCAATGGGATTCAATCTTAGAAAGTTGTGTTGCATGCATTCAAACCTGACAGTTGCATAAATCAGTATTTTGGGGATTTTTTCTTTCTTTAAGAAACACCTCCAGCTCTAAACAAAACTAGATTCAAATGTATACTTCCCCCCCCCACTTCTTCCTTTAGGACTGAGCTTTTGATTGATATTTTATTTTTCTTCAGAAAGGCTGCTATTACCAATTGGCATTCAGCTGCCCTATATGGCTGAGTGATGAAAGATCTCTCTCTTTTATATATAAAAAAAATCTGATTAGGGAACCTGTCTTCAAAGCATTTTCACTTGTTGAGATTTCTCTGTTTTAGAGGACACTGAGGTGAAACACTCTTCTGAAGGAACTGTACATTTACAGACATTAGTTTACCTATGGTAAACTCAGTTCCTTCAGACATCTTTGATGCTCTTTCCTGTTGCAGAAATCCAGCTTTTCATTGCAGTAGTCCCTTGTTACTACTATGATATCAGAGAAAAGTCCCATGTTGTTGATTTAGCCACTCTTACATAATGACCTTCTACATTTCACTGTATGTCTTAATTTATAGACAAATACTGTAACATTTAAAGTTTGCATAAACGTCATTAAACCACCAATGATGCCATCTTGAGTTGTCAAATTTGTTCTGTTGCATTTTTGTCATTGCATTCCTTCTTCCCAGGCCCCCCCTCCACTTTTATGATTGGGCAATTGAAATAACTGTGGTGAACGATCAGATGTCAACAGTGGTCAACATACCATGTAAGAATTCTGTCACGTAGGTAATCACTATTAATAGGCCTCAAGGCCCCAATACTGAATGCCAATAGTATTTCTTAATAGAGTCAGAAATAACTATCAAGGGTAAATACCCTTAGTGCAATGTCATTTTAAAGCCTTGTTATAACTATATGAAGTACACAGATAAATCTCTCCTTCTCACTCCTTCCCTGCCTCTTTCTTGTCAGGAATTTCTCCCTGCTGGGTCACAGCCAGCAAGGGAGGAGAGAGCTCAGGAACACTTGGGGAGTCTGAATATACCAAACACCAGGGACACACAAGCCAAGTCAGGTCAAGGTCCAGTCCAAAGGTTCAGGAGGCAGAGATCCGTCCAGAGGGTTTCAGGGAGCAAGAGACATAAAGGTTGTGAGGGCTTGCTAATAATTTGCCACAAGCAAGGAGCAGCCACATCGGCAGACTTAAATAGCCACTGTGAGCAGGGGCTGCTTGTTACTGTTTCCTCAGCCTAGTCCAAGCAGCCTCCCTCTCCACAACCTGTTTCCGCCTTCTTGTGACTGAGGGCTGATGGGTACAGCTGGCTGCAACTCCTTTGCATCACTGAGGGGAGTTTCACAATGGGAGCCCAGCTGCATTCGTAGCTGCGAGGTGGACCAAGCCACAGGGCCAGAGCTCAAGGGACGGCCATCAGTAGTCTCCACAAGCAAAGGGGGCTGAACAGGAAGCTTAGGAATGTCCCAGGCTTCTATAAAAGTCTGGTCCATAAAGTTCATGGTAGCTTCTGAGTCCACCATGGCCCATGTCTGCAGAGAAGACTGACCAGGAATTCGGAGCTGCACCTCAACCACCAAGTGCTTAAACAAGGGGAAGCGGAGAGGGCGGACCAGGAACTGAGTCAAATCCCCCTGCTTTAGAGGCCACCCCTAAACCGGGTGCAGTCAGTTTCCTGCCAGGGTGGGCCTGCCCAGCTTGGCAGGACAAGTGGCAGCAAAGTGTCCTGGCCAGCCACAATACAGGCACAAACCCTGTTGGCACCTCCTTGACTTCTCAGCTGCCAGAGAAGGAAGCAACACAACTTGCTCCTTCAGTGGTGTTGGTGTGTATGGAGGGAGTGGGCTCATTGGAAGCAACTCGGGATGTCTTGTCCTTCTCTGAAGCACAAGTCCCTCAATACGCAAGGATAGCTGTATCAGTTCCTGCAGGGTGTTATGGGTATCAAACTGCACCAGCTGGTCCAAGATAGGGTCTGCCAGGCCTTCTAGGAACTGATCAATCTGAGCAGCCTCATTCCATGCCAGATCTTGGGCCAATAACTTGAATTCACCAGCATAGTCAGCCACAGAAAATTGCCCCTGCTTCAGTTCCCTGATGTAGTGGTTGGCTGTCAGTTCCTTGGCAGGATCAGAAAACACATACTGAATCCGTTGGCTGAAGGCAACAAAATTGTACAACAGGGGGCTCTGTTGCTGCAGCAAAGGTAGAGCCCACCGAGCTGCTCCCCTAGTGAGTAAACTCATTACAAAGACAGTCTTATGGGCGTCACTGGGGAACCATAAATTAGAAAGACAATGAGCTCACAGACACATATATAATTAGCATTGAGCCCAAAAGGGAGGAAAATCTGCCATCTGCCTGTCAAACCTGGGGGGAGTAGTGACAGGGCTTCACCCAAACAACAGTCCCAGATGCACTAGGCTGAGCCTGCAAAAGCTAGAGCTGAGCAGATAACTCTACCACCTGCTGAGTCAGCAACTGATTTGCAGCCACTACCCCTTTCATGGTAATTTCTTCTTCTCATTCTTGCATCCTCCCCACAGAGGAAACAAACACTTCCTACCAGCAATTAGGTATCTGTTGGCTTGCAGCAACAATGTCAGGAATTTCTCCGTGCTGGGCAGCAGCCAGCAAGGGAGGAGAAAGGTCAGGAACACTTGGGGAGTCTGAATATACCAAACACAAGGAAAACACAAGCCGAGCCAGGTCAAGGTCCAGTCCAAAGGTTCAGGAGGCAGAGATCCTTCTGGAGGGTTTCAGGGAGCAAGAAACATAAAGGTTGTGAGGGCTTGCTAATAATTTGCTGCAACCAAGGAGCAGCCACATTGGCAGACTTAAATAACCCCTGTGAGCTGCTCGTTATTGTTTCCTCAGCCTAGTCCAAGCAGCCTCCCTCTCTGCAACCCGTTTCCGCCTTCTTGTGACTAAGGGCTGATGGGCACAGCTGGCTGCAACTCCTCTGCATCACTGCTAGTTCCCTCTCCGTTATGAGCTGGCTGGGGCAACTCAGTATCTGACCTTCTAGTGCAGGGGATGTTTGCAGGTTGACTTGCTCAGTCGCTGGCTCGGCCCCCTGCACAATCACAGTTGCTCCTCAATCACAGCATCATCATCTATGACACTTCCCACTTTCTCTCTCCCTTGTATTGGCTGCTGTTCCAAATTCCCTCCTTTTCCCCCTCTTAATGAGGCAATCCCATACACACACACATACACACACACACACACACATATATATATATGTATATAAGGTAACATCTAGCACTGCATAGTAGTCTAACAATATTTATACCCCACCTATCAAAAGCAGACAATCAGTGAATATCATTGGTATCATTGTCGTCGTAATTGTCGTCGTCGTCGTCATCATCTCTGTGTATGCAGCAAGTGTACAGTAAGAAAGACTGATCCCATTTTTTCACCTATGGTAGCATAAGTGAGTTTTGTATGGTAAATTCAACGTTAGTTTTAGAGGGATTACCTTTCACCTTGCAAAACAGTCTCCTCACTTAACAAAAGTGGTCAACAACAGACAGATTTCAGTGATATTATGCCACATCTCAGACACAAAGGGATGTTTTCCAAAATATCTAAAATCTGTGAAGCAAAGCCAGATAACCAAGAAATGAAAGGCCTAGACCTACACGCAATATATAATTTCTCTGAAACTTCAGTACTGTAGTAGAAATAATTGATTGTCTTGGAGAAGTTTTCCTGCAGAACAAATAAAAGTCACTTTTACAGTTAATGTTGATGTAGGAACAAACCTATAGTGAATATTGCCAGTTGATGCTCTGCCAGAAGAAAGTCACAGATGTAAGATGTTCAGATCTGAAAGTGGTCCTAAGGCTATAATTTAAGAGTGTGGCATTGTTTATTAAAATTGACACATAAGACTTTGGTCTGTTGTGTTGTCATTTATGGAGTGGTATCACTATATATGTTCAGTATCATTTCTTATTGAAATATAATCTTGAAAGATATACACACATACACATGTCTAACATAGCAGTCTGGCAATATTTATACTCCATAACAATCAGTAAATAAGGCATCAACATCAACATCATCATCTGTGTGTGTGTGTGTGTGCGCGCGTGTGCGTGTGTGTGTGCACACAATAAGAACTACTGGGCCCACTTTGTGTATGTGTGTGTGATAGGTTCATCCGTGATAGGTTCACATTAGGGTTTCCATAAGTTGGAAATGACTTGAACGCACACAACAACAATATTATCATGGTTTTGATTATTGTTGTTAATTGTTATCAAGGCAGTTTCAACTCATGACCCTATGAATGAGAAACCTCTGAGACACTCTGTAATTTTCTTGATATAATAGTAATTTACTATAATCTATTCCTGTGTGTTCTTCAATTTATAGAGTGCTGAACTGGGGAGTATAAACAGGAGGGTGCTACACTTTCACCCTATGTACTATTTGTGGAGCCAGTCTAGGCATCTGCTCAGCCACCATCAAAAGAGAATGCCGGTCTGGACCAGTAAGGCATGAGGTGCTGAGGGAAGAGGATCTGTTTTTGCTGGCCTCCAATGGAGGAGACGCCAGCAATGATGGTGTCAGGCAGAAAGCAGCATGGTACCAGGCATTGTGGGTGGAGCTAAAGAGTTTATAAGCTCCATTTGCCCAATGTCACTTTCTCTTTGGACAATGCTTCAATGCAGCCTCTGCCACCAGTACAGTGTCAGTTTTGCTGGATGCTTCAGGCTGAGGTAGGAATTTTTATCCCTTTTATCTGTACTTTTTTTTTTGCCCTATGCCCTGCAATATTTGTGACAATCAGCTTAGGGCAATGTCTTTAAATAAGTGATCACATGGTAGGTAGTGGGAGAGAATAAGAGTTATGGTGAACAACTTGGCATCCTTTTGGTGAGGGTGGAGAAGCTCTGGAACTGCCTCTTTAGGTCTAAATCCAGAAGTTGGAGAAGGAGACTATCTTTGGGGCTGACCTGGGGGATTTGTCCTAACTTAAATCCTGAAATGTGGAGGCAATGTTCCTTAGGTCTGCCTTCCAGCAGATGGACAGTCAGGGAGCAATCCACTTGAATGGTTCATGCAAACAAAGACTGAGAAGAAGACATGGAGTGACTTGTGCCTCAGCTGGTCCTGTACTAGGTTGCTCTTTTCCAGGTTCAGCACAGTTTAAATAGGTTTGAGATTAAATAAACAGGCCCTTATTCAACTCAGTTTTCTGTGTCTGGTCTTGCTATTTGCTATTTGCTGCAATGCCAGACACTGTGCAGCTTTCTAGTAAATTTAGAAACCCAAGTTCAAATCAGTCACAAACTTTCCATGTTGTCACTGGCAAACCGTTATCACTTAGCTTCAGAACCTGGTTGTAAGTAGAAATAATAGGAAAACAAATGGGGCAGAAGTATGTACCTGAAAGATTAAGCATGTCTTGACTTTTCAAAACTGTGTTATTCTAACATCCTAAAGTTCTATTTGTTTATAAAAGAAAAATGAAGATTTGGTCTACTAGGGTGAAATTTTAAACACAGAAGCTACCTACTGAAATATATAAATTAGGGCTACCATATGTCCTCTTTTACAAGGATATGAATGCTTTTTGAAAGCTAAAATTTCTGACCAGGAAGATTTGTTAAATGTCAGGGACTTTTTAAAAGGTCTGCTGCTGTTTCTCTTCCCATGTTCTTTCGGGAGGTGAAGGGGAGAAGGAAGATATACTTAGAGTGGGAAAGTGAGTTAGCTAAGCAAGGTAGCTGAGGGAGCCTTCAGTTGTGTGGGCAATGGAGCAGGGTGGTTGGGTGGTGTAGGTGAGCTGAATGTAAGAAGAAAAAAGGAAGACAGAAAGGTAAAGCAAAACTGTTGATACTTAAAATACAACAAAGGTTAGGAATATTTCCAGTAGCATTTTTCAGGGGCTTTATCACACAAGGCAGGTAAATTGCACTTACAGCTAGATAACAGCATCTTTGCTAGGAATTTATTATATGGTACCATTGTCATTCTGTTGTCCTCCTGTGGGAGATTGTTTATAAAGCATATCTTTTTATTAACACCAAAAATTCATTAATAACCTCCTTTCCCACTTCTGTTGTATTATGATTTCCTGTGCAAACATATATGTTGATTTTGGGGTCGTCAAGGGGTATTCAATGGCCTTGACATGGTTGGGGAAATGCCGGTCTACTTCCAGTGACAAAAAAGATAAAAAAGAAGGCAGAGAAACTTCAGTTTGATTTCCTTTCATTTGGCAAAGTAACTGAAAAACTTTTTTTCTCTATAGAAAAAAAAAATCCATTGCCAAATGGCTGCCCGCCCCAACTGAGGCTTTTCAAGGAAGCCAAAACTGTCTTTATTCCACTCATTCCGCTCAACCCCACCTCCTTTCCAGCCCCATTCTGCAGTCTCCCTCTCATTCTCTCTCTCACATAGGCACACACTCTCAGCCACCTCCACATACACACTCACACACACATCTGGAACTATAAGTAGGAAAGAGTCTTACAGTTAAAAAAAAATATTTTATCGATTGATTAATTCTTACTTTCTTCTAGCTTGAGAATTAACTAATCGCTGGCAGATGAAAGCTGGCATCTGTAAGACAGATAGATCAGTAGCTGCTGGCCTTCATCTGCCAATGATTAGTTAAATCTGAAGCTAGAAATCTGGTCTGTCAATCAGGAAACCTCCCCACCTCCAGAGTCAAATACTTTTTTGAACATAATAATTTTTTCATTTAAATTTGGGGGGGGGGTCTGTGTATGTGTGTGTGTGTGTGTAAGAGAGAGAGAGAGAGAGAAAGCATATGTGTGCATGTTCATTTGTGTTTTGGAAAAACTAGGAAAAGAGACAGAGACAATGTCTTGGAGGAGGCTGTGGGTGAGCAGTCCTGAAAGCTGCGTGTGATATGTTTTTAGCACAAATGAACACTGTAATCCCAAAAGGCTTATGAAGGTGCAAAGTCAAACAGACTAATTCTGATTCAACAGCCTTTTTGCTACAACACTTTTAGTGGGAGAAGAGCCTGATGTGAAAACACCCACAGCTTATTAGGTTGGGTATTTAAAGTGACAGTCATCATAGCAATCAGTGGCTTCAAGTGGTCAGTCATCAAATGCATCCTCTTTTTTTGCTTTTCATTCCTGTCAAAGTCAGAAAATGAGAATGGAAAAATATGTCTGAGTTTGATCTAAAGGCACCCCCCTTTTTGCATCCATCCTTCTTGGCACCCAGAATAGAGCCACAATTTCTCTTTTTGTTTGTGAAACTGAAGTAAATAACTGGAGGACATTTGCTAGTGTGAGAAACAACAATCCTTGTTTGCTTATAAAAAGATCTGATTGTGATGAAACTTTTAATTAAAAGAATAGTGGAAATTGTGACTGGCTAAATGACTGCCATCCACGGGTCCTCAACGACCACCTCCCAAACAGAAACACGTTGTTTGTGAATTTGATATGTATCAACGTGGTGGGTAAATGAGGTGCATGTGGGTGAATGAGATCCATGTGGCTTGGCCTTTATCCACCTCAGCTCTTGGGTCCACTACCATGTAGCCACTCTACCTTGGTTCATGAGATAATAGGGATAAGTAGCTTAAAGTTACTTACAATTTCCACATCTTCCACCCTTCCCTTAAACCGAGGTGTGCTCTTTTTAGTATTAGCATAAGATTATAAAATGATTTTATAAAATGATGTGAAGGTGAATAAGAAGAAAATTGGCTTGCTGCCCAAATGTTAGCACTGGCAGTTGTCCAGTGAAATTGATTGGCAGGAGATACAGGACCAACAAAAGGAAGTGCTTCTTCACACAACAAATAATAAACATATGGGAATTGCTGGCACATTACAGGATGATGGCTACTAGCACAAAATACTTTTTCAAGTATTTGGCAGATACATTCAAATTATTCCTAGCTGTTAATAGTTAGTTGATTGATTTTCTAAATATTTGGTATGTGTGAACTTCCATGAATTTGATCAAAAACCATCTTTGTCACTACTGATCTATATTTTTGGCTCTTGTACAGTTGTCTGAAAGCAGAAAGATTTACTTCGGAGGAAAAATTGTTCTATGCACATTACTGATGAGTGACCTGAGGAAACAAAAGAAAACAATTTAAACAAAAAAATCCTTTCCACAGTGTCTTCCCTCTAATCATTACCCAATCTTTGCAAATAAACTGTCCAGTCCTGTACAACTTGTTTCACTTTTGCAGCAGGCACAAATGATTAAAGGTGTCATTAATAACTTTGAACTATGAAGAAATCTCTTGTAGGAGTATGAAATCAATCTCAATCTGGGTGAAATTCACAGAAATTCACCTAGATTGAGATTGATTTCATACCCCTCAAGAGATTTCTTCATAGTTTGTGTTGTGAGACTTTGTATTTACTTCCTGCACTGAAATATCGTATTTTAGTGCATTTTTTCCAAATGTTCACATTAATTTGTTCAATTTGCCTAATTCACATTTCCACCATCAAATAAAACATTTCTCAGGTGTCTTTTTCTTTTTCTTCCAATTATGTACATTTTAGATATCTAGGTTGTAAAGGTGTGCATTGTATTGTGAATTATTTTGATGTTGTTGTTAGTGAACTGTAAACCTCACAATGCTCACAGTGCTCGAGGCATGGCCCACATTTTCTTGCAATAAGTCTTAGGAGCAACATGCTATTTTTGTTGAGATTGTCCTATATGATTTTTTACAACAATCTGGTTTCTTTACTCAAATATTGTTCTAAAAACAAAGGGAAAAAATCCTTGCCAGGAGTTTACACGTTGTAGAAGGAATAAATAATAGGAAGGAAAAGGAATAGTTAAAATACATAAATAATTTAAAAATTGACATGAGCACAGCAGGAAGTTCTTGAAGACCGGCGAAGCTGACAAGTCAATGGCAGAGTACATACTTTCCATGCAGTAGATTCCAGTTTTAGTTACTGACATCTGCAAAGCACCCTATATGAAATTTAGCAGAGACACTGCAATTCAGTACATATTGAAAAGAATTGTATGCAGTGGAGTATGTCCTCCATGCACCAAAATTTGAGCTAGGAATTCAGTGTGTGCAAGAAGCAGGGAATCACATCATGCAAGCAGAAGTCTGCTTGAGGAATGTCAAATGGAACCCACTGAGCTAGATGGGCCAGAAGTCTAAGACACCTTTTCATGTTCTATATGTGAATCTGGAAAAGGACCAAGCCAAGGAATAGTTTTAAAAGAAACCACTTCAAAGAAGATAGTGTAGCATGACACAGCTGGTGAATTAGATGGGTTTAAGTCTTTTTTGTTCTTGTGTGTACTCAAGTCATTTCTGACTTACAGCAGTCCTAAGGCAAACTTATCACAGGGTTTTCTTGGCAAGATTGTTCAAAGGGTGGTTGCCTTTGCTTTTATCTGAAGCTAAGAAGGTGTGACTTGCCCAAGATCACCCAGTGGATTTCTATGGCTGAGCAAGGATTCAGACTCTGGTCTCTAAAATCATAGTCAAGTGCTCAAACTACTGTACCACATTGGTCCTTTGTGTCTTCCATGACAAGGTAATTACTATATTAGAAGAGGAAAGAGAATATACAAGATTGAAAAGCAGGAGGGGTATGATAATGAAGGTCAGTCTCTTTTCACCTCAGAACATACATTTTCAAATGTGCAGGGATGGTAAGAAACCTTAATCCACACTTATAATAAGCTTTGTGTGACCCATTACTGTATTTGCCAAAGAGTGATTAATATTCAGAGTTGATGTTTAAATTTATTCATGCTGATTTGTGTGCATATTATAGTCTCCTCCTGAAATCCATTCTGCTGTGGAAAAAAATATCTTCTCTTCGTTCTAGTATAACCCCTATTTTATTGGTAGGCTGCTACCTTGGTCAGATGGATGATAAATCTATTGGGTAAAATTCACATCCTGAGCTGCAGAGTTCCTAGAATAAAGTAATAGATTTCTTCCCCCCAAAGCTGCAACTTTTACAAAAAAAAGTTGATTCTAGAATCTGTAGATTTACATTCAGGGTCCCCCATCAAACATATTATTACTGGTCAGAGATTTAAGAAAGAGATGAGAAATTAATCTATAAGGCTGTGGAATAGGAAAGCCAGAGGACTTTTTTTTAAAAAAAAAATGTGTGCATTAGAAGTATTACTCTTTCTCTTCCATGGAATTTTAGTTCATTTTTAACTAAATTAAAAAAGACATACAAATAAAGAGAATATAGATAACAATACAAAAAGATCACTAAATAAATAAATTCACTATATATCATCCTTACTATGTCACAGCTGTGTTTGCAACAAATAGAATAAACAATCTAATGTGAAGCTAATTATCTAAGGAATGATTGGATGTATACATTATCCAACATGTATTATATAACATATACTATATTAAATTATATAAAGACCCTTTTTTATTGGCTTGCTTTCAAAACCCCTCTGAATTATACACCTCAGGCTACTGTAAAGGTGGATGAAGATTCTGTGTTCCTCGTCTCCTTTTCTTTGACGCCAACAGCATGCAGAACTCCACAAGATGTCCAGGCTGCATTTCTTCCCTTCCCTTATTTCCTTACTCAACCTTGTTATCTCCTCTCCTTTTAATCAAGCAACACACAGAAGTCAAGGCAGAGGTCTATGCTTCATTCCATTCCTTCCTTCTGCATTCCTTTTTTCCCTTCCATCCTGAGACACAAACAAAGATAGTGGCATTGTAGGAGCCTGCTCAAGCTGCCCCTTTCATCTTTCCATAACATCACAAGAGCTCACACACTACTCAATGCTTGTGCAACTTTACTGGACTGGACTTTAGCTGGAAGTTGAAGGCGTGGGGTGCTATCATACTATATAATTATAATACTGTGGTTTTACTTTAACTGGCATTGCAAGATCCTCTTGAATCTTAGGCTTTGTCTTTAGGGAGGGATATTTATGATACTCAACCCTGGGATTCAATAGGATGTTGCCATGACAGTTAAAGGGGAATCATAATACTATAATTATCTAGTGTTACAAGACTCCTGAAAACCGTAGGTGGACTACACATAGATCATGGATTGCAGGTACCCCACACTGTATTTTATGGCCCACAAACGATAGATAGATAGATAGATAGATAGATAGATAGATAGATAGATAGATAGATAGATAGATATATGAAAATGTCTCACTATATGGAGTGTAGACAGAGCAGGATGGATGTCTTGAATTAGCAATAGGTACCTGAAAGAAAAAAGAAGATTTGATAAATGAACACTCTGAATGACATAGCATACAAAATCATCACACAAAAGATAACATGAGAATGTTTTACTTTAAGAACGGACACAGGGATCTGCCTGGATGGTCATTTTTGAACAGGTACTGCTGGAACTTTTGCTTATTCTATTAAATGCACTAAAAACTCACCTTTAATTTATACTATTGTCCTGTTTGATTTGATAGTATGATTGCAACAGTTCTACTTCTGAGGGTATGTTTGAACATCAGTCAGTTCATGAAATGAATGGGATTGTTTCAATGAGATTTGGGAGATTTCTGAATTGAAGCTGGATCTCCCTGTTTCTCAACAGTCCCAAAATTTTATCAGGGACTGAGATTCAAAAAGATAGGGATGTTGTGTGTGTGTGTGTGTGTGTGTGTGTGTGTGTGTGTGTAAGAACTGATACATTTCTCCCTGTGGCCTCAATTTAAAATGAAGTGTCAGGGTAGAAAGGCAGTTGCTTGTGACAACTCTGGCTTCTAACCACATTACACAATTTTACTATGGTTTTCTAATTCCAGTACTTGGGCTGTAGGTATACTGTTGTACTGTTTCAGTGTTCACTGTTCTCTCTTTATTTTCCTCCTATTACCCTAAGACATGGAGAACATTGGGGTCCACTCACAATGCTAGCGTCTCCTTAGAATTTGGGGGAATTATAGCTCAAAGGAGGCCTGTGAGAGGAGAGTAACAGCAGGATCTTTTCACCTACACATACTAGCACTAACTGTAGAGAGAACTCCAATTAAAGGTAAACAAAGGATTTTATTTAATTTGACAAACACACAAGGAATCAGACACTCTTAAGAACCATACAAGGGAATCAGAAAGTGAGGCGAGAAATGTTGGATAGATAAAGATTGGGTGGAAAAGGTAATAGTTACCAGTCCTGAAGAAGGGGGGTCACAGAGGGGAGACTCAGACAGCTTTTGAGAGAAGCACAGAGGAATAGCAGTCTGAGTCACTAGGTACTACCTATTACAATTGGCTGGGATTGAAACAAGGGGTTTTATATCCTATTTCACATCCTGAAGGGGTGTGTTAACAAAACCATAATGTCTTTCCCATGTGACTGACAAAGGGTTCCAGAACGAGCTGATTGAGCTGATTGCTTAACTCTGGAGTGAGAAAACATTGATGGGACTCATGACAATCTCTTAATTTTCAGTCAGGTGGGATGTATAAGGAAGATATCTGAAGAGTAAGATCAAAGGATGGTCTCTGATTGCACATCAATCTGGGCAATTCATCTTTCACTGTATTAAAAAATGCCATGCTAAGCCAGTGAAGGGATTAGTACAAACCAGTGAAGGGATTAGCAAACTCATCAGCAGTGGGTTTTCTGCATAATCCTTTGTGAACTTTCATGACCCTGAAAATATCTCCAGCCAGTGTAACTCAGAATATGTTCTCTGGCCAGCATGACACCTACCATATTCTCCGATTATCAATAAATCCAATTTATGAGAATCACATATCTTAGGCCATTTCCACACGGGCATATTGCCCATGCTAGGGCGATCTCTCTTGGAGGTCTTCTTCACCACGGGGTGCCCTAGCGCAGTTAGAAAAAGTGAGGTTCTAGACCTCAAACTGCTCTAGCACAGCCACGGGGGTGGTGCTGCGATTTTTATAAAAATCCACCTTCGCAAGTGGTTTTTACAAAACTCACCTGTGCTGCCCCGTGGCAGCCCCCAGTGAAGAACTGCAGAGACACGGTAGCACATCCCTGCAGATCTGCCTGGGGCGGGCTTCCGGCTGATGCGCTACCCTGATTGGCGAAGCGCTGCTGGAAGCCGCCGGCTGCCATTTTGGGTTGCCGCCGAGCACCGCTGAGTGCTGCTGAGCGCCACAGAAATTCGGCAGTGTTTAGAACGGTGAATCCGCACTCCCCGCAGGGACGGAGCAACCCGCTCACAGGTAAGCTCTGCCCCTGCGTGCACCGCCCTGTTTGCCCCCCCCCGTTAGGAAAGGGCCTTAGAGGAAGGTGATAGGTTATGGTAACACTCCTTGAGAAGCAAATTAATGTTATTGTTTTTTGGTAGCGCTGGTGTTAGTCTTGCTGCTGTTGTTGTTACTGCTGCTGCTGATGGTTTGGTGGACTGCAAATGGGTAGCAAATTTGCTTCCTTGAAAAATGGTGAAAGCCCATGTTCCTCTGCTATTACTATGGAGTGCTCCGTATCCATCATCTTGTCCCTGTCCTGTTATACAGTTTATTGTTTCCAGTAGCAACTATGTGGAAAACAACTACAATATCCCCAAAACTCTTTTTTCATTTAACATAACTCTCCAGCCCCTGCACCTATGAGTCCACATGTTTTCAGGCTTTGTGCCTTGAAACAACTGTATTACACAGGTCAAATTGATACAAATTGCCAAAAAGGAATGAACAAATTGGAGCAAATTATGTTTCTCCTTTCAAAATTTTCTTGAGGAAATTTTGAAATTAAATTTTGAAATTTTGCAGGTTTCTTAACTAACAACACCTACATACTTCATGCATCTTTCAGAAGTACTGTCCCCCCCTTCCCGCAAAGCTGCACATAATAAAGATTACACTAGCACAACCACCCATGTCAAGGAACTCTCATTCTATGGCATGCTCAACTGCTCATCCTTGGATAGCTAACATATTTTATTGATATTTTTGGTGATTAAAAAAAAATATTACTGAGAGTCTACAGAAAACTATTTTCACTAGAAGTAAACACTCTGCTGCTTTGATTTTGTCTATATTCGAAATTACCACATTTGAATTCAGCGGACCAGAAGGTGAGACACTAAACTATTCACAATTTGACACATTAAATTAGTCACTACTTGACACAATTTCCCACAGTTTCACAAAATTTCACAATTTTGCATGTTTAAAATCTTGAATTGTAATAGAAACCTTTTAAATACTATACTATACTACACTATAAAATTTAATGTGTGGGTAACAGTTCTGGTACTGATTTCTGGTTCTGGTACTGATTTCACAGAAGGACAAAATCCTGGTAATCCTAAACGAAACATTCATGATCTATCCTTTGCTTTCATTGCACATGATTCAAGACCTTGCTTGTTCATTACAAGTAGTCTAATCTGTGTTTGGCAGTAATTGTGCTTATAATGTGTAGATTCTGCTTTCTGTTTTGAAAGATCTAATAGAAAACCTATTTGTTCTGTTCTATGTAACTACTGTTCAGTGATATCCCCTCAAGCTTCGAAACACCAATTACTTCCTGTGCTGGATCTAAATTGTTTGCATTTCTCATCTTAAACAACAGTCTGGTAGCACTATTCATTTAATTTCTTTTTGGTTCCATAATGCCTAATTGTAGCAAGTGGCAACTGTGTTGCTCACTTGAAGTCATGTGGTATGCTGCATTATCAGATAACCTTTTTTTCCCCTTAGAATGAAGAAGAAATCCTCCTTCACTTTCTGCTGTAAACTGAGTTAAGCTTTCTAGCTGTGACATGTGTCAAAAGGACAAAAAGGTTCCTAACTCTGATGCATTTGTATTGATTTTCTTTCTCTATTCTTTGAGTGTTATTTTTTTTTCTTTCTTTCTTAACATCTTTTTCATTTCACATGATAGATATGTAACAAGACTTGGCTTCAGTTGCAAGCCCCCAGTATGGCTCCTCAGTGTTTAGTCTCACTTGGGCTCATGACAGTGGTGTTGGCACAGCTGCTGGGGCTGACCTCTACTTTTTCCTTCTGCACAAACAGTGTTTTCAAGTGGTGGCTCATTACAGAACACTTGCCACCAGATAAGCCTGCTCATGTGCATGGGAGTGAATGGGGCAGCCAAAAGCCCTCTTGTGAGGTGATTTACAAAGTGATAGCATTGTAATAATCCTGAGAATCCAACAGTCATTCAGTTCGCAATCAAAGAAGCAAGCTTTTTTGTTCACAAGTGCATGAAACTAGGGCGTTCACTATCTTCCCTGTTGATTTTATGTGGACTTACTCAGCAGTGATGACAATGTAATTGATCAGACAGTTTACTATGCCTTTGGTTTCTGCCATTTACTGAATGACAGAAGCTGAGGTAAGCTCACTCTTAAGTGAAATGCTGGAAGCCACATAGTTGTGCCCAAATGACAGTGGATGCTGGCATAAAACAAGCTGGCAGTGGCATAGGAAAAGGAAGGCGGGGGGAGATTGCCCCAGGCGGCAATGTTTTGGGGGTGTCCCGACCTGTAGTCACGCCCCCGCGTGCCCTTGCCATGCCCTCATATACCATGACCACACCCCTATGCACTGCATGTGCAATGGTTTGCCATATTTTCTCATTTTGATGTCCATTTTCTTACATGTTTGTAAACTTGACTGTTGGGTCGGTTTCAGCCAATGCAGCTTTATTTCTGTGTGGCACAAGATGCTACAGGGAGTAACTGCCTTTGCTGGACTCTAATGGAAAGATCTCAGGTGTAAATTCATCAAGTGTGATGGTGCCTGGACATCAGTGTCAGGGTAGAACCAGAGGATATTTAAGCTATTCCTGCCCCTTTGTTCCCTCTCTTCATTGTAAAGTTCACCAAAGGAGTGAGTGATAGTCATGTCTCTGCCACTTTGCAGTGTGGTTTGCTTGCTTCATGGAAAGGGGGGCAGATTTGAGTGACAAGCTATTGGTTTCATTGTTCTTGTGATCCTGTTGGTGGAATCAGATAGTAGGGGAGTGGTTTCACAATCCTTGCTGCATGATTCTGTTGAAAGTTTGGGTCACCAAGTGGCAGTCAGGAATCTGGGCACTTATGCCATTGTGGTCTATTTTTGTTTGTTTGAGAGAGTTTGGGGTGGACTGTGGTGGTGAATGATTGGCAGAATATTCCTTTAGGCCCATCCAGCCCTGGTTCAAGCTCTTTTAGGTCTGTCCAATACTAGTTTCAGTCCCATTAGGTCCAATATGTTTAGGAAGACCTATTTGCCCAGTCAAGGTCCCTGTTCACCTAAATGGACCCGGTCTTCATTTTTCTGGCCCAGTTGTGTTAGGCCCTCAGTAGGTCTGACTAGGCCCAATTGGCCATGAGTGGAATCCATAGGCCTTTGTAAGCCCATTGGGCCCAGTTGGCTGCATCTTCAGTTTCATTGGCCTCCACTGGCCCCCATTGGACCCAAGGGACCTCATCTAAGGCCCTCTCTGTTCTACACTGTTTTAGTGTTATTATTTCCCTTTCAACATCCTATGGAATCCTGGAGCTTGCAGTTTAGAGAGGGGCATTTGGAATTTCCAGCCAGAGACTCTTTGGTCTCAGAAAACTATAAACCCTACAATTCCATAGGGCGTTGAAAGTGCAACAATAGCACAAAGACAGTGTAGTGAAGAAATGGCTTTGGTCAACATAGGCCTTTGTAGGGACTATTAGGGCTGATCCATCCTATCTTAGACCTGTTTGTCTCTGTACACTCCAATAAGCCTGATTGTCCTCATGTTAGGCACTCTGTAGGCCCTGTTATACCTGACCAGCCAGATTTAGAACTTGTGGGCCTTTGTAGAACTGGTGGGCCCATTCAGCACAGACCATTTCCACAAGGGGCGAGGGAATCGCCCCATGCTGATACTTACCGTACTTCTTGGTTCTATGCTTGGGTCTAGGCTGGTCCGGAGCAGTGCGTGGCCACCGCTCCGCACTGCTCCGGGGACAAAAATGGTGGCTTCTGGTTGGTCAAGGCTCTCCACCAACTGCTGAAGCTCGCCAGCCTAAAGCCCATCCCCGGCAGATCGCAGGCTCACACTGGTGAGAGCCTGCAAATCTGCACTGGAGTGTGGGCACAGAGTGGCGCGTTCTGTGCTTTTGAAAGACCTGTTTCAAGTGGTCTTTCAAAAGCACGCTGGACGACCACTTTGGGTTGTTCTGGAGCGGGCTGAGGTGCGGAACTACACTAAGTAGGTGCAACCCAGTCCACTCCCAGGAGCAGACGTCCTCCCTGGAGGATGCTCTGCACCGTTTCTTTAAGCCCGTATGGAAATGACCATTGTATTAGGCCTGACTAGGCCCACTCAGCCTTGTTTAGACCCTGTAGGTCTCTGTAGAAGCTGGAAGACCTATTTGGCACTATGTTAGGCCCAGTTATACCTGACCGGCCTAATTTCAGTCCTGTAGCGATCTGTAGACCCCATTAGGCCTGGCCAGTTTCATAGGCCCTGTTATGCTCAATCAGCCTGAATTTAGGGCTCATAGGCTTCTGTAACCTGAGAATAAGTCACATTTTAGACCCTTTTTACACGCAGTTTCTTTTGCGAGAGGGCCTCTTGAGCGTCACGTAAATGGGAGCGGTGGTCCATACGATGCACTCCCATTTATGGGACGCTCACAAGCCTAATGCGAACCGCGCACACATGTTTTTTATTTTCGGCTTCAAGCCGAAAATGCTGCCCAGTCGCACAAGGCTCCTGGGGCCCTCGCGCATTTACCTGCCCTGCGGTGTGTCGGACGAGCGGGCTGGTTGCTCTTCCTGCCTCAGTGCTAGCCTGCAATTCCCAGGTTGCACTGCAGTAGGAAGGGGCGGGGCGTTCACTCAGTGCTCACGTGACCGGCAAGTCAGCTGCGGGACGACAGAGCCCCGAAGAGAGCGTCTCGCGCAAGAGCCTGCTCACACGAATGCCACCCCCCACCTCCATGAAAAAGACAGATGTCTGTAGGCTGCTGTACACCTTGTTAGACCAATTGGCCTAATCTGAGGCATGGTAGGCCTCTGTAGACCCTATTATGTTTCTTTGGTCTTGTGATAGGCTTCACAGTATTTAGTAGGCCCTCCTAGGCTTTATTGGCCTCATGCTTTTGCTTGAGTGGTCTGAATTAGGCCACATCAGACCTATTTGCCATGGACAATCACTGAGGTTAAGTGGTTTGAGAGGTGGAGAAGTAATTAGTCCATTTTTGTCAACATGACTTCTGGAAAGGGTAGTGGAGGACACAAGGGAAAAGATCCAGCTAGACAACAGCCAGCTAAGTGCCTGAGCTGTCTGCTTCATTTGATGAAGAGAGGTAGGGGGTAGTTTGTCAAATATATTGGCTAGACTAGAGCTTTTGGAGAAGGCATCTCCACCACCACCGCTAAGCAGCCTAAGAGATATTCCTCATTTAGATTATTTATTGTTCATAGTAAAGAAAGGAATGGGTCAGTATGTCTTTTTGATAAGGAGGTTTTATTTCTTTACATCAGAACTGGGTGTGCCAAAGCCCAAAAGAAGAGAACTAGTCAATGCTTGGTTTTCCTAGAGATTGAGATTGACCTGATGAAAAAGCACTGCAGATTCCTGGAGAAGAAACTTGGGGATTTGTGGGAGAGGGTTTCTGAATTTATGGGATGTGGGAAGGCTATCTTTAAGGAATTCCAGGAGCTCCTTGGTCACTTGAATTTTGTGTAGGATTGTGGCATGTGGCAGGGCTTCCTTAATGTGTCTGTATGTTGCTATATGTGAATTCACAAACCTGAGGGATTATACAGGGAATCAGGGAGGTCTGGCAATAATCTATTGCTCCTTCAATTGGATTTCCTTTCAGATAGAAGATCTAAGGGTCCAGAATGCCTTAAACATATTGTTGGATGCAGCAGGTTCCAATTGTTTTGGTGTATATTTTTGTGGACACCAGGTGTGGTCTGATGAGTAGGTTGAAGCAGGTTTGTTGTCAGAATCTAATTGTCCTGACAATCTCACCCCACCAGACCTCCACAGTTCTGCTGGTATTGAATCCAGACAAGCCTCTGCATTGGGGGCAAACAGCTGAGGAAACTCTTGTGTTCCCACCAAGGTAATGAAAGTGAAAGACGGGGTTCTGCAGAAAATTTTTGGGCCCAGTAAGGCAGTTTGCCCAGTTAGGCAGTTGGCCAAGTAATCCTAACTTGGCCTTCCTCTTCTCCCTCCTGATGTCATGCAGCAAGTGTATGGGGGAGCCAGGGTAAGATCTTGCAAGACTCTAATCTCCCAATCATCTCCTGAGTTCCTTATCCCAATGTTGTGTGGCAGGTTGTCAGAGGCTCTCTTGTTTCTGCAAAACCTCTTTGAAAATTACATAGTTTTTGAAGATTAAAATGGAGTACCTCATGGCTGGATTCTTGCCTCCGTGACATTAAACATATATATGAAATTGCTGGGAGAGGCTGGCCTGGTTCTGGGATTTTGTGGCATCAGTATGTGGATGATAACTAACTCTATTGTTCATTTACACTATTATCCAGTGAAGCTGCTCTAGTCCCAAACTAGTGTCTGTCATCAGTACTGGATTAGATGAGGATTAACAAATTAAAACATAATCTAAGAGATACTTCCTGGTCAGATGAAAGGTAGCTCGAGGAATAGGGATTTAACCTGTGCTAAAGGAGAGATGTTACACTTCTCGTTTTATACTTTCAGTTACAATTTTCCCTTTTGTAATTCTGCCCACTGCTGCCACTGAGCAAGGGCTAACCCTTTGCTGCAGAACCATTGATTCTAGCATATTGCAAGAAGTAGTGGATTAAATCAAGAAACTCAGCGATAGCAGATATGGGTGAGCATCTTTTATTAGTTCTTCCATAATTCTGTACTCAGGGAGGGGAAAAAAAAAACAAAGAGAGCAAAGTAAGAAAGAAACAAAGTAAGAAAGAGTTCCATTGTTTCAGGTAAAGCATGTAACAAAGGGTATAGTGAGAATTCCAATCAGTAAACTTATTTCCTCCCTTTCTTCCAAAAACCAAGCCCCAAGATTCCCTCACCCTGAGCTTCCCCACAAGATGGTGGCCCTCATACAAAAGCACATCTTCACAGCTGTACTGTGGTATACATGAGTCCTCCTAATAATATTCCTGTTCCTAATTTGTAATTTTCCTCTCCCCCAGTACTGATATCCTTTCCAGCTCTACATACACTTAGCAGTTCCCTTTTCTCCAGTTTTTCCCCCATTCAAACTGTTTGTTCAACTTATACTTCCTTCCGTAATGCCTCTTAACTCCTTCTCATCCTTTTTGATCTATAGCTGTGAAACCATCTTGTCTGCTCCCATGTAGCCCTCATTTCCATTAGTCCTTCTCTTGCCTTATCTCTTTCTATGTACACATCCTCTGGCTCACTCTCAGGCAGACCTTCCCCTCTCACTGGCCCTTTTTGCATGCTTTTTCTCATGCGAAAGGGCCTCCAGAGTATCGCACGACTGCGAGGACTGGCCCACATGACGTCCTCGCAATTGCGCAATGCTGCTGGGGCCGGCAAATGCCGATTGCGCAGTATATCATTTTCAGCTTCTTGCCAAAAATGATGTGTGATTGCATGTCACTCCAACGCCCCACACACACTTACTGTCTGTGTGGAGCCTCCGGAGATGTGACCCTCATGCTTCCTCCCCCATCACAGCCTGGGAAAGTACCCGGCTGCACTGTGGAAGGAAAAGGTGGAGCCCTCACGCTACCTACTGGCCAGCAGGCAGCTGCTGCAGAGCAGGAGCAGCAAGGACGTGAGTGCCTCACGGAAGAGGCTGCTCGTGTAATCCCTGTGTGCCCACACTGGAAGCAGGTAAGCTGTTCCCTTCTCTTCTCTTTCTCTCCCTCTCCATTGTTTCCTCTTTCTGCCTACACACACTGCCATCTCTGCTGCTGCCATCAGTGGCTTGTCAGCTTCCAATCTGAGCAACAGAGGCTCCTTCTCCCAACAGCACTCTCTTCCATTGGCTGAGTAAATCGGACATTTTGGTGATGGAAGTGGCAGGCACACCACAACTTCACTCAGCCCACCCACACAAATCTAAATTAGATTTTACCAGTGTTTATGAACAATTGTCCTTTTCTGTAATAAATTTTCAATCTGGTAGGTGCTATTTAGTGCTTAAAATTTTATAGATTACTATTTTTAAATTTCTCTATCTGATTTCATTCTGCTTTTATTAAGTTAAAAAAATTCTAGTGAAAAAAGAGAAGAAATTATTGCAATTGTAGGGAACAAAATCCTAATTATTGGTCTCAAGTAGTGACATAATGGATGTTTGCATTTTTTTTTTAACTCTTCATGACACAAAGTATCTGGAGATGGATAGACCTCTGGGGAAAAAATTGACAACTGCTATGAGGGTGTTTTTTTTTAATTCTTCAATGATAATAACATTAGGATTTTTTCAAAAGGTTCTGTGAGTTTTGCACAAAAATCTTTTAGTACAGTAATCATATTTTATACAAAATATAAAATTTTATTGGCTTTTGTGCAAGAAATCAATTTTTGCACAAATGATTTTACAAAATGCCCTGGAAAAAAATAGGGAAAACCCCCATAATCTCAATTTGCAAGGGGATAGCATTTGGTATTTTCCAATACCATATATAAGAATGAAATAAGCAAAAATAGCTGTCTCCAGGAGAGGGGGGCATTTTCCCCCTATCTTAAATTTTCTATTTTTTTTTCCTTTGCTTAATGTTTATTTCTTGATACACTTTTCATTCTCACCACACCTTTGCTGCCTTCTCATCTAATATCCTTTTTAATTTGGTTTGTTGTTTGTATAAACTTTCTTCTCAGCCTGTGTTTGCACAGCACCCTTACCTTTATCCTTTACTAATATTATGAATTTCTCTGTTTCCTCAGTCAGACAGGCACAGTGCCTTTTTCATTTCCAGCTTATTTATCTCTCAGACTTTTAGATAATTGATGTATGTTAATTTGTTTTCAGATCCTTCTGAGGTGACCTCTAGATTCTGTTCCTTCGGTATACAATACACACCAGCACAAACACACATACTTGTTTTTCTCTTCCTTTATCTCATTACGTTAAATATACATCAAGCAATAATCACTTGAGATCCCCATACATGCAACATATTGGTACAGCATACGTATGCTGTACATCAAGCACAAAGCTGAGTAAAGTTCACTGTCAATGGATTTTGCTCCCTAGCAAAGCAGCTAAACTGGGCTGTATTTACCTGGTAAATTAAAGGTTGTGTGGGCTGTTTTAAAGCTAATATTTCTGCTACTATGGACCAATTGTTATTTAAAAAAACCCACAAAAACCTCCTAATGTTTTTTAAAAAATAACACAAGTACTACTATTCACTCATATTTTAATGATACATTGCTCAATTCAACATCTTTTCAGCATAGCATAAATATCCCTACGTGGATGTATGCTACATTGAGGCATGTACCACCTCCTACCTTACTGCAAAGTCTCAAAGCCACCTCACAAGGCCATTCCATGCTTAAATATGAGGAGGGAGGATCAGAGAAGGTCTGATCACCATCATCTATAACTGGTCATAAAACGATGACTTTAGCACTGAGATCTGTGAGAGTTCTCTTCAGGTCTCAGCACTGCTATAATCAATGTATATCTGAGTGATGCAAGAAGTTGTCAAACACTCCTCTGATTCTGCCTGCTCATCTTGACACATGAGATGCCCCTGTGAGGTGGTTTCAAAGCTTTTCAGTAAATCAAGAGGTGAGCTTTGGATTCTGCTTGGAGACAAAGGGAATGCCAACCCACTACAGACCAAAAAAAAGTACATGGACATGGACAAGGGACATATACACATGCAGATGTCCCCGCCTGAATTCTGGTCATAGAGATCAAAGTTTGGGTGAGTAAAATGTGGCTAGGACTTAAGGGCAGCAGATCCCATCTGATCTTGGAAGCTAAGCAGGGTCAGTTAGTTCTCAGATGGGAAACTGCTAACTAATACCAAGTAATGTAGTCTATATTTTACAGGAAGGAACTGGCACTTCTGAGTATTGCCTAAGAAAACTCTACAAAATTTATAGGGTCACCATAAGTTGACAGGTAACTTGAAGGAAGAAACATAGAAACAGGATCCTGCAATATATTGGCTAAATATAGAACTCTGCTATCATACTGTACTTACAGCTTTGGAGAGAGGGTGGAGACTGTTTTCTTTTTTCTACTGCTTATTTTGGGTGCATATCAGCCAGGGGTTTATGAGTACAGATCTATATCCTGGCCACTGATTGTGAGCAGATATTATAAACACAAAACAGTACACAAAACAGCCAGAACCCATTCAATTATATCCCCATTCCTGAAGAGTTTTTAGGGCAATGAATCTGTAATGGCACCCCTCTTGCTTGGCAGGGTGCCAGCTGGTTTGTATCAACCAACTATTGGATCTGATTTCATGGTCAAACATCCTTTCTGAAAATCTCCAAAATAAGGATATAAATGTTTGGTTATTTTGTTCCTACATGCAAAAAAAAAAAAAAAAAAATCATAAGTTTTCTCCTTTTGGGGCAAGATTACAAACGTTTTAGCTTTTAAAAAATTCCTCACTCCTTTTCAGATTCTTTTTTAATGTTTGTGCAAAAAAGCTCTCCTCTCAACAATAGGCCCCATACTGAGAGAAAGACAGGATATATTCTGGTAAAATTCCTGGAATAAAAATGAATGAATGAATGAATGAATGTTCTTCAGTTGATTCACCATTGTTTCAGCTGAGTGTCTCAATGGAGTGTGTCAAGATACTTTTTCTCATCATGATAAGAAAAGATGAGAAAACTCAGATTCTTTCAATCCCTATTTTAGTATCAAAACTGAGTTGACAGCCTTATACAAAAATGTTTCCTCCTTCCTGAGAAAATAAATATCGAAATGTCCATGTTCTGCAGGCCATATCTAATGCAGTTGACTACACTACAAATATAAGTGGCACAGGGGGTGGAAGGAGAAATGGGCACAGCACCAAGGCAGCATGGCCTCTCATGCAACTAGCTCATCTTTGCCTCATTGCTGGAAAGTTCTGGATATTTGAAGGAGAGGAAATTTTGATGCAGAGTGCTTTTCTTCATTATTGTCAATCAGCACGAATAAGGAACAGTTCCCAAAGCCCTGGACTTTGGCCATTTCCGCATGGGGCGAGGGAATCTTCCCAGGACACTACTCACCGGACTTTTGGGCTCCCTGGTCCGGTCCATGCTTCTCCGGAGCAGTGCGTGGCCACTGCTCTGCACTGCTCCGTGGACAAAAATGGCGGCTTCTGGTTGGTTGAGGGTCTTGACCAACCACTGAAGCTCGCCAGCCTAAAGCCTGCCCCCGGCAGATTGCAGGCTCGCACCAATGTGAGCCTGCGAATCTGCATAAGGGAGCAGGCTCGCAGTGGTGCGCTCCATGCTTTTGAAAGACCTGTTTTTAGCAGTCTTTCAAAAGCACACTGGATGACCACTTGGGGTCATTCAGGTGCGGGCTGGGGTGTGGATCTACGTTAAGTAGATCCAACCCAGTCCGCTCCCAGGTGCAGATGTCCTCCCTGGAGGACGCTCTGCCCCGTGTTAAAAACGCCATGAGGAAATGGCCTTTGTTTCCCATTAATATTTTGTTTATTCTACATTAAACTAATGGAAACCGTGACTGGAATAAAAAAAAAGGGCGATAGTTCTGTCTCTGTTGTTGGCCATATTATCAGGACTTGCCTCAAAATGTTCATACCTATGTGTGTAGGCTTCTGCATCATTGGCTAGACCAGCAGTGAAAGTGAATCCTGATTGCACAGAACCCTGCACATGAGCAATTCATGAAGGGGGATTTGATCAAAACAACAACTTTGAATAGTATCCCTTCTGTGTCACATCAATCTAGACCATCTTCATAATCCCTTGGCACTTTAAGAGAGGATCCATCTCATGGGTTTCTCACTAGTCACCATTTTGACTGTGTCTTCATCCGCATTCACTGCAGAAAGGGCCTATATGTCTGCAAAATTGCCACATTTAAGCCTTGTGTAGGGTCTTTTGGAGTAGTAGAAGAAGCAGCATATGCACTTTAGTTTGGCTAGAACTTCATTCTAAAAGTAAAGTTGTTCTTGAATTCCCTGCATCCTGGCTGGTGTTGTAAGTAGAAATATTTTTTAAATTCATCATGTAAGCTGCTAGTTTCGAGTTTTTCCTCTTCTGCACCCTCATGATGTCTGACTGTTTGTTCTGAAACAAATCTATGTCTGGGTGGGAAGGATTTGTTGCCTTTGAGATTTATGGCACTATTAAGGTACATGCTTGTGGAAAATACTGTGTTACGTTTGAAAGTGATGGAAAATAATGAAAGAAGTTATCAAACATGTCTCACTGGTGATGTTTTAGCATTGTTGTTGTTGCGTTACTATATATACATTTTTCTACAAGGGGTGTATTAGCAGTTCTTGGAGAAAAAATGTGTACTCCTTTCTGCCCCAAAACTGTAAGTGTGAAAAGATAATCAAGAAAGAGCCCTGTGTGGACAGTGGAATGGAGAAGAGTATCTGACCTGCTGAAACATATGTGGCACAGATTATTTTTTGATTCACAAAACAGTAGTAGCAACTAGTCTGCTGCTCCCAGACTTTAAATTCTATTTTGGATTTGCCTATTCAAATATCCCTGCCTGCTTGCTGTTTTGGACTTGACTGGTTCTTACTTGAGTAATTCTTTGACTCTTGGCTTTGGATTACCTTCATTCAGTTTTATGACTAGTAGGACTTTGTTTGTTTTGATCCTGTGTTACCCTGTTTACTGGGGGTCCCGTGAGGGACACTTAAATGTGCTCAACTATAGGTGGGGAAAATTAGCTCAGAGCACTGCTTTAGCATTAAGAGAGGCAGGGTAACTTAGCAGGACCTTGTAACCCAGTGCTTACGGGGTCAGGCCAAGTCAAGGAGCAGACCGGTTTGAAAATAATGAATGATCTTTATTAAATACAGGCTCACAATGTAAGCAACACAAGCACACAGATAACTAAGGAAAATAAAGGAGTGAGTAAGATAGTGGGATTTTCAGAGGGACAGTTGATTCGGGTGATACGAAACCTGTTCCTGAAGCCCGGAAGAAGATATTTGCTGGGGTTTGGTGTGGCTCAGCACGTGGAGCTGAGGGGAAGCTCGCCAAGCAAAGCAGCAGCAAGGTGGTCTGGAACTCGGGAGCGATCCGAGGAGGGCCTCGGAATCAGGGGTTTTTATACGGAGAAGTGTGACTGCAGGCTAGGGTGCGAGACAATGTCTCCAAAAGGTCACAATTTAGCATGATGGAATCAGAGCCGAATTAACAATGGTGTAGCCAGTATGTAAATGTGCAACACTTGTCAGTGGATGGTTCAGCCTTTGTCAAGTTGCCTGCTCAGGCAGGGAGCCTTTTGTAGGTAGTGCACATACATAATGTGATGTTTGCTGGGGAGGTCCCTGAAGCTGCGATCTGGCTATTTCCAGTGTGCCTGTATTGTTTAGGAATATTGCAGCAATCAGCTGCCGAGCCTAGTTTCGTGCTTGTCCGGGGGCCTCACAAACACGTGGAGAAGGGTGGTATGGCAAGGGCTAATTATGATCTCAAAGTGATATCAGGTGCTATCGCCAGGTAGGCCTAAACTGCAGTAACACCTGGCTGTTTTCTCTGTCTCTGCTTCTGGACTATCTTTCCCTGGTCTATCTGCTGGTTTGACTAGCATGGACACCAGACTATTAGACCATATTTTGGAGATCTGTCTGGTTTGAAGCAAGGCATAACATCTCAGTAAGTATCTACAATGATGGAAGAAATCTGAGCTGAAGTGTGGGCAGGTGGATTAGTTTCATAACTTTACTTATTTCAGAATCGCTCACTAGAATGATTGTTTTGCATTTTTTTTTAATTAAAAATTTTCACAGGCTGCCTTTTGTGACTTGCATATATGATAAACAAAGTTACATTTGCTGAATTTCTTCCTTCTCTTGCACTTGCTTACGGCTTCATAGCTCTGTATCTTGAAGGTTGTGTTTCATTACATGGCAATTATAGAGAGTGATGCCACTGAAGTCAATAACAGATGCTGCTGTTAAACATAATGGTCAGGATCCAATTGGGCACCTGTGCTGATGGAATAAGGCAATCCGTGAAGAATAGATCTGCTCATGCTGTTCATCATAGAGGACAGAGGAGCATGGAAGTTTGGCATAAGAAAGAAAAAAGAAAAGTGTGGTTCTGCCTGGAGAGCAAAACTCTCACCTCTTAGATTCATTGACCAATTCCTTCCATAAGTGCAAGTTCCCAATTGGATCTTGTTCATGTGCGTGAAGCTTGACAAAAGCATTTTTACTACTGTTTCTCTGTTTGTTTTCTTGAGTTTCTCAGGTGTTTCACCTAGTGAGGAACCTCCCAAACTGACTTCAAGCTTTAGTAGGAAGTATACCCAGCATGAGGAAGCAGATGGTATGTGGAATAGAGTGCCCTATTTTATAGTCATTATAAATATGTCTATGACCTTTAGCAGTGGGGAAAAAAAGATGAAGAAAGAGTTCCCATCTGGCCTTGCACACTGTTTGGGTATAAAATTGTCCATGCTCCTTGGTAACTACCTTCCAGTTTCAGCTTTATTGGAGTTTTTAAAAGGTTGCCTCTCGGCCAGAAACATTGGTTCATTAAGAGTTTTACACTTTTTTTCATCTTCACTTCTCAATAATTTGTGCTCCTACTAATTAAAACTATGGCTGTGACTATTAGGATGTACAAGAAGACACCCTTTACATTCATGTACTAGGTTGTCTAAGGCTTAAAATAAATAAATAAGCAAGTAAACCCACCAAAGAGGTCTCATCGGCTGCATCTGAAGCATTAAAAAGAAAAAAACCTAGACACCTCATAATTTCCATGCACTCTTAATCTACTTTGTGCAAATTACATACTCAGACTTTTCTAAATTTATTGTAATTAGGCCTATATATTACAAAGGGACTGCTCGCGTAGCTCCTACCTAATCTCTCATTTATATGCAGAATAGCAGAGCTAAAGAGTTTAGGATTTTCACATGTAATGCTCTTTTTACCTAATCAAGTTATGCAGCTTAGTAGCTCGCTTCCCTGTGGTTCACACACATTTTTAAAATAAATCAGCATAGTCCTAGCCAGGCATTAATGCTACTTTCAGCAACCTTTCTCTATTCACTGATTGTTCACTGGGGACACAGTAATTCATCACTCAGAAGTAAATGGTGCATGAGTAACCCATTTTAAATAATCAGTTTATAAGAGAAGCACTACAGAATCCAGATTAAGTTTAAATGAAGTTATGTATTTCTCCATTTTCCTCTTTAAACCATACAGCAGTATCATGGACAGTAGAGAAGGATGTCTATAGCTGAGTAAATCTAGATCAGTCTAAATTTGTGAGCTCATTTTTCAATCATTGGATGAAATTTCCATTTTTCTGATGTCCTGAAAGATTGATGCTGTCTCATTTCCACTTCAGTATTCATTCTCTCTAGCCAAACTCAAATGCTGACTTTCACGGAGATCGTCATACCAGAATATGATACCTTAATTTTTCTCTTCAGGCAGCTTAGCCAGATGAGCTATGGGCTACCTATTGCTGATTTGGCACAGACATATAAGCTTTTGGTCATCCATACTATGTCATAGGATGACCATATCTAATAGAGAAGCATGGTAAACCTCTGTTCAGAATCAGAACCTGGAGAAGCTCCTGAAAGGCTTAGATTGTTGCCAACATGTATGAATTATCTCAGGCCCTTTCCGCACAATGAGGCACAGTGATGTCCTTTTGTTGCAGACCCGGTGGGAGAGAAAGAGCACCAGGAATGCTTCCCTCCACACCTCACCTGGTCACTGTGGAGGGGACAGCTCTGGCCCCACCTCTTCCCTTCCACAGCACATCCATTTGCCATTGCTGCACTGGGGAGGGAGGTGTCGCTAGTGTGCTTCCACTCTTCTGCATGGCCAAAAAAGGTGGCAGCATGACATGACGGTAAGTGTTAAACAGATTTTTTCTGTTTTAAAAATACCACACTCACGCAATGTGCAGGGACAAGATGGTGGCGGTACCATGACGTGTGGAAGCATGACCCATGGAGTGCTGTGATCATGTCCCCATAGTGGGGCAGCCATGTGGTGTGGAAAGGGCCTCAATCCGTACGTAGAGTGATATTTGTAATGGGTTGGGCTACATACCACCTCTTCTACCATTGAATTTGTTGCTGAAATTTAGTGCTGACTCAAGAATTACATGTAAATGCATGTCCAAGTTACAATAAGGGATCTTGAAGAACACATCTTGTATTAGAGGGGTATTGCACTTCTGGCAGCATGATTCCATTTCAAGCTAGGTGTGTGTTCCTTGCCCATATTCTTTTTTTAAAAAAATGGGAATATGCTTTATTTGCTGTCAGTGAGTCCAGCAATTCCAGGAGTCATGAGAGGTTTGAACAATGAGGACAGGATGCATGCAGCTCATGGGATGTATACTGCTTTTCTCTGCTTTAGACAGAAATAGGGGCTTCACTTTTGGCTTCAATGTATTTTCAAGGTAAGAAGGTTGGGTTGCTTGAACACTTCCCCTCCGGTGGAAAGGAAAGAGCACTCCCCTCCATATCTCACCCAGTCACTGCAGAGGGAGTATCTGGCCCCACCTCTTCCCTTCCCCAGCACAGCCACACTCTTCCTGCCTGCCCCCACCCTCCTTTTGCTTTTGTCCTTTGGGTAGCAGAATCTATTCTTTTCCAGTTTTCAAGGTTGTCTGCTTGACAGAAAACTAGCTTATGTTAGTTTGTTGCTGTATGCAATTTTTATTTAATTTCTTTTTCCTCACAATGGCAATTCAGGTACCAATTTGTGAGGTGCATAACCCATGAGGACACAAAAGCAGTGAGAAGGTCCTTAAGTGCCCTCATTAGCTAAGCAGTTCCAAAGGTAGCTTGTGATTAGTTCAGGTCATACTGCCACTCCTACTTGGGAAACGGTATTTCAGTGATAATGGTACCTTGCTCAGCAGTCTCCATGGCTTGCTACCTCTTACATTTCTCCAGTTACATAAGAGCCCTTCTGAATACCACTGAGCTTCAGGGACCCCAGGATAATACTTATCTTTTGAAAACATGGGAGGAGGAAAAGAGAAACTGTGTGAAAAGGTCCTCTAAGAGAGAGCCATTGGCATGGAAACATGGTTAATACTTTACTTTCCCCAAACAGACGTAACTACAACAAGGTGACTTCTTTGCATGGGAGATTATATATATATATAGTAAAGTACATATAGATAAGTATTAGGAGAGCGTGTTGCTACACTAAAAGGAACTCGAAAAGGGCTAGGAAGACTTCTTTTCTACAAGTAATTCAGGGCTGAATGGCACCATTTTTAGCGGAATGTCAGGGAAAGATCTGGGGTCCCTGAAGCTCAGTGGTATTCGGAAGAGCTCTTATACCCTATCTATCTATCTATCTATCTATCTATCTATCTATCTATCTATCTGAGAACTAATATATATATATATATATATATATATATATATATATGAGAACTAAAAAACAAATAATACCACAAGAACTAAAGAGATTCCTGTGAAAAAAGACATTAACAAAACAGACAAAGAAGTCTCCCTTAGAAGCTCAGAGGTGCAACAGGAAGAAAAAAAAATCCGCAGAAGACTAAATATATTATTTGATGCAGGGAATTCACATTAAACCAAATGTTACACTTCTATTACAGTAAGGAATAAAGGGATTACAATTTCAACATATTTGTTCATAGCATTTGAAAGCCCCCTTTTACTGTGCATGATAGCTATAATTTTATCCATTAATGTAACACCTCATATTTTGTAAAGTCATTTATGCAAAGAAGGTGTTTTAAGAGACCTTTAGTTTTTTTTTAAAAAAAATGCCATAAGCATGTGGGTCATTTTTAAAGTATAAACTAGAATAATATCTGCATAGCAATATCTGTGTGGAACAATGCACAGACATGGTTCATTTTAAAACCAGGAAAGTAAAGTTTTTGAGCAAGGACAAACACATAACACCTACAAACACACACACGCACCTCTGAAGGGCTAGTGATTCTGACTACTTGTCTTTTTCTTTTTTTAAAGCAGACTATACCTTGTGTTGTTTTTCATTATTTGTTACTGAAAACAGAGTAACTATGCAGGACCTCTGATGATGGAAGAGCAATGTGGACACAGTGAACCTGATCCAAATGCAGATGTGCTTTTCAAAATTGTACCAGAATACAAATTATAATTGTAATCCACATCCCACTGAGAAACAATGCAGTGCTAATAACTCAGGATCCAATGCTCATTCCAGCATCTATTTGGATGCACAGCAATTGCCCACAGTTGTAGCAACTGATTTGCATGTAGAAATCTGCTTATGAGCATATGTCTCCTTAGTGGCTTGGGTGGAACATTGTTGGATCTTCTTCTGCACTTGTATTATTCCATGGATGGCAGGCTCTCTACAGAGTTTAATAGGAGTTCTCTCCATTGTCAACATTTTCAGCCTGACAAATACTAAACACGTGCTTCAGAATGTACTGTACTTTCTCATTTGCTATCAAGTACAAAATAATGCAAGTTTTATGTTACAATACTAAGGGCATTATCTTGTATGTTCCTTAGAGATAGGATGATCAGAATGTGATAGACATGAAAACGTTTTCCTTGCTTCCCTGTTTCCTCTAATTTTATTCAGTGTTTTTTCTCCTGAGAAGGAAGGGTAAAAGCTTGAGGAAGAAAGGTACGAACAAAGAATTTTAACTCTTTACTTTTAAAAAAAAGATTGACAAATCTTAGTTGTGTAGAGCATTATCAAACAGTCGCGTAGTGACAGGGGGGCGATGGGGGTGGTTCACTCCCGGTGGCAATGTTTTAGAGGTGTCCCAGCTCATAGCCATGCCTCCGCATGCCACAGCCACATCCCATGCACTGTGGCCACACACACCCCACCTACCCCTCCACACATTCCAAGCTCCGCCGCTGATGTCAATTTCAAATTTCAAGTATGAAAGACCAAACTGATCACTTGCTGGTTGTCCCAAAACCAACACTAATTATGATTACTGACTGAAACTTGTATTGAAACTTGTATCGTATTGAATTTGAATTTTCATGTTGAAGTTTAATTTCTCTTTGAATTCATTCATAATATTAAAGACTAGCACCAGTTTGTGACTAGAATTAGCTTACTATATTGAATGCTGGAGGTTGTTACTGTAAGTCTAGCAAATGAACTGTTCTTAAATATTCAGCAGGATATTTAGCTTGCCAAATCCTTGAAGCCATAAGCTGTTTAGAGTGCATCCAGCCAGAAAGTGAAACAAAATTAGAAAATTGTTAATCACTTCACTTCATCCTCTCTTCTGTCCCATCTATTTGTAACCTTTCATTTATGGAAATAATATAATATATATAATATAAATAATATAACACAGATTCTTTTGATTTTATCAGGTTATTTGACTTGATTATCATAGTGGGAAGTAATCCCAGCCATGGTACAAGCCATTTTTAAATGGTGACTAACAATCTCATCTGGCTGCCACTGTAGGATAGTGTAGTAGCTATTAGTGATCTCAACTCTTTGTATTATGGAGGCCAGTATCTTCTTAGCTAAAAATTGTTTTAATAAATTCTGCAGAATATGTTTGAGACACCGAAGGTCACACTGAAGACCTATGAAGAGCCATTAAATTACTGACAATTCAGTATAATGTCATACAATGCTTAACTTGTTAGACTAATCAACAAAGCAAATTAATCTCAAAAAAAATGTGCAATGTATACAGTGCCATCACACTTACAAACTGAATATTTCTTAATTAAGACAATTGAAACAATACTGTGTTGAAGTGTAAACCCTTATCCTTATTGAAACTCAGTTTTGAAGTTCATCTATGGGCCTTTCCACATCACACTGTTATAGTGCTATTATTCTACTTTCAACATCTTATGGAATCCTGGGCTTTGCAGTTTAGAGAAGGGCACCTAGAATTCTCAGCCAGAGAGCTCTTTGGCCTCAGTAAGCAACAAACCCCAGAATTATACAGGATTTTGAAAGTAGAATAATAGCACTGTAAATAAGTGTAGTGCAGAAAGGCCCATAGATGAACTTTGAGACTTAGGCCCTTTCCACACGCGGGGCGGGTAAACGGGGGGGGTGCACGCAGGGACAGAGCTTACCGCTAAATGGATTGCTCCGTCCCCACAGGGAGCACTCGTTCGCCGCTCCAAACGGCGGCGAATTTCGGCGGCGTTCAGCGGCACCCAAAATGGCGGCCGCCAGCTTCCAGCGGCGCTCCGCCAATCAGGGCAGCGCACCAGCCGGAAGCCCGCCCCTGGGCAGCTCTGTAGAGATGCGCTAACGCATCCCTGCAGTTCTAAACGGGGCGCGGCGACGGGGCAACACGCACAAGTCACATAAAAACCACTTGACAAGTGGTTTTTATAAGACTCGCAGCGCCACCCCCACGGCTGCGTGAGGGCGGTTTGAGATTTAGAACCTCCCATTTGCAAACTGCCTTCGCGTGCCTCGCGGTGTAGAAGACCTCCTGGGAGGTCGCCCTAGCGGAGGCAATATGCCCGTGTGGAAAGGGCCTTACTCTGTAAAATAAGGAGTGTGGTTGGACAGAAAATAAAACGCATTCAAATTTACCCTCATCTAGAACAAGAGGTGGGGTAGTTATTTCTTGTTCACAGTATATAAAAGCACATAAAAATTAATTGTAATAGATCTTTTTCCTTTTCTTTCTGAACTCCTCCCCACCATATAAGCCATGGCTGTGAACTGCAGGAGAGAATGGCCTGAATCCTATTTTAATGTCCTCTATTGTAAAATCATTGAGTCACTGTATGTAAATCCCACAGATTTACATACATGTTTTGTTGCCATTCAACAATTCATTCAATGGATCTCCTCTATTTGGGACTAACAAATTGAATTCCAGACAATTGTTCCACTCTAGAATAAGCAACAACAACTACTTCTCTGTGTAAAAGCTTGTATTTAAATATTCTCTGCCTTAGGGTTTTTTAAGAAATCTCTCCCCCACCAAAAAAGTCATCAAAGTAGATTTTTATATTAAACACCATTTCACATTAGGATGAGCTATAGGATGTAAGAACTACCAAAAAATACCTTCCAAAATGAGTTTTCAAAGGCTTGTCAGTAGAATGATTTTCACAGGAAGATGCTTTTTGATGTAGATTTCACAGACCTAAGCTGAGCAGTAATCCTTGACCTTTATGTTTAGTTAATCTTACAGACCTGTACAAAGCACCTCATGTATCATCACATACTAGCACAAAAAAGCGCTACCAAAGCAATTTGTAATGCAAGAATTTAGATGTCTACTCAAGTGTAAGCCCTAGTAAGTTCAAAGGGCTTTACTGACGGGTGCCTGCTTATAACATAGTCACATATCTGAAAAGAAAGATGCAACCATTTCATATACTTCTCTGACATATGTGTTTCCAGTAGAGATATGAGAGGAGCAACTCACTATTGCTAAGATATTTGTTAAGCGAGGGTACGGCAAGCCAGCCTACTGAGAATACTCCACCTTCAATGAGCACTGCAGTTTCTGGTGTGATACTGAGGTAATTTCTGCCCTACACTGTTATAGTGCTATTATTCTACTTTCATCTTCCTGTGGCATTCTGGGGTTTGTAGTTTACTGAGGCCCAAGAGCTCTCTGGCTGAGAATTCTAAATGCTCCTCCCTACACTGGAAACCCCAGGATTCCATAGGATTTCGAAACTGGAAGAATAGCACTATAACACTGTAGTGCGGAAATGGCCTGAGATACAAAATGGGTGTGTGCGTGCACGTGCTTTTTGTATTTTGCACAAAACATATCTGCATTGAAGTTTTTCATTAATGAAACTGATCTCATACACTGGAAATACCAAGTATAGGCTGATTGACCACAAAGACGAAAACAACAAATCCAGTGCTACTGCTTTCACTAGGCAAGCAATGAAGTAACAGTTATCACATGTTTTATTCTTGTGTATTTTATGTATTTTTTTGAAAAAATGTGGCAAATGTACAGGATCTTTTGAACAAACAACAACAACGAAACTCCATATCTTTAAGAACTTGTGTTTCTGTGTGTGTGTGGTGTTCCATTTATCACTGAGAATGAACTATGTCCATTTCTGCTCTACGCTGTTATAATGCCATTATTCCACTTTCAACATTGTGTGGAATCCTGGCATTTGCAGTTTAGGGAGGGACATTTGGAATTCTCAGCCAGAGAGCTCTTTGGCCTCAGTAAACTACAAACCCCAAAATTCCACAGGATGTTCGAAGTGGGATAATAGCAGTATAACGATATAGTGTGGGAAAGACCTTTGTCATGATTTCCATTACTAGTTTCCATTTAGCTGTTTCTCTTCACACATTTCCCTTGTAAGAACACAATTAAATACCTTTAGTATGCTCACCTAAGTATACTGGGTCTAAATCAGCATTATTAGATGTGTTTCAATCTACAGAAGTGCTTTGAATTTGATGGACATTTCTATGATCAAAAATTAAAGGGACACAATTTTCCCCTATGTAGAATTTTTAGAAACTCTGTTTTCATGGGTCAGCTTCAGATAGAAGGCAGGATAATAATCCTGTTGCTTTCACGGCTCACCTTTGGGTGGTAAATATGGGGTTATGCAAATCCTCAGCAAAGGACTTCTGTCAGCCAAACATCTGGCCATGGTGACATGCATATTTATTATATCCCAACTGACTTATTATAACATGGTGTAAATGGGGATGGCTTTTAAGCTTCAACTAGTTCAAAAAACTGCAGCCAGACTGTTACCTTGAGGTAGTTTCAGAAGCATATAGCTTCCTTATTGCAACAGCTCCACTGGTTACCAACTTGTTTCCAAGTACAAATGAAAGTATTGGTTATGACCTATAAATCCTTATGTGGCTCAGGTTCAGCTATCTGAACAACTGTATTTTCACATATGAGTTTTGTTGTTTTCTGTTTTCAAGTTGTTTCTATCTCATGGCGATGCTAAGTGCCCAAGTCACTATACCATGCTGGATTGTCATATGCTCTTAAATTCTTTGAAGAAAGTCTTTTACTTCACAGGCACTTTTTGCTGAGAACACAGAAAGGGGCCTTCTTTGGCCATTTCCACACTTCACTGTTATAGAGCTATTATTCCACTTTCAGCATCTGGTGGAATTCTGGGGCTTGTAGTTTACTGAGGCTCAAGAGCTCTCTGGCTGGGAATTCTAAATGCTCCTCCCTAACTGCAAACCCCAGTATTCCATAGGATTCTGAAAGTGGAATAATAGCACTATAACAGTATAGTGAAGAAATGGCCTTTATAGTTTTTCTCAGATTCTGGGGCTGAAGAGCCTTTCCCTAACAATAGCCATTGAGTTTTTGATTATTTTACAAGAAAGAGGGGTTTTAGTGTCCTGAGCTGCTTTTCTTTGTTTTAAAGTATTATGTTAAATTATTTTAATCCTGTTGTTAAATACTGTTTAAATCACAACTTTTTGTGTGTTTTTATCCATATGGGTTTTTATATGCAATTTGCTCTACTTTGCAAGTTCCCTTGAATCTCAATTTGGGAAGAACATGGAATGTAAATGAAGCAATGGATAAATGAATAGATGAAGTCATGGTGGGGATGAACTGGAGACCCCACATATTCATTTACTATTATTATTTTTATTAATAAAATAGGGTAGGGTGCTAGACAAAGAGGGAATGAAAGGAAATGAAGAAAGCGGTTTTGCTGGGCTTCACAAACAGGGGAAGAAACGGGGAAGTAGTAGTGAATTGGAGTGAGAAGAAGGTTTGGCTGTTGTGCCAGAGAGGGAAGAGACTGAGAGACTAGGCATTTATTAAGTTAATGTTTTAGGGGGAAGCAGGCTGAATGCATTTTTAATGTTTTAGTGTTGTTTACAGGTATTATTTATCTTTTTAAGTAGATGGATGGGAAAAAGAAGAAAGTGCATGCTATTAAAGAGGAAAAAATGATTGATTCGGAGAGGGAGCTCAGGATTCAGTCAGGAGGGATTTTGTGGGCTGGATGAGAGAGGAGATCAGGAATTTGTGTTTTATGTCTTAATTTTTTATATAGTTATTTTAATGTGAATTTTTGGAGCATAGAAAAGAAAACAACAATTTGTGGAGAGATTTTGTGAGGCAAAAGAGCAATGAGGTGTATGATGGGAACGAACGCATCAGAAGCCAGGATGAGAGATGGATCAATTGCAAGTGTTGTTTGAATTGCAACTATCTAAGGCTTGGTATATGTGAATCAAATGCTGGAAGAACACATGCCATGATTATTTTGGATTGAATCTTTGTTGTGTTCTTTGTTTTCCATTTCTGGTTGGGCTTCAGTTACCATGATCCTGAGATTTTAGCCCAATCTTTACAGTTTCTTGGGATGTATGAAATACACACTGCCAGAGGAACTGGCATTGTTATCTTGGCTTGGATTTGTTCTAAGTACTTTGTATTTCCCTCTCTGGTTGAAATTCAGTTACCATGATCTTGAGGCTTTAGCCCACATCTTTCTAACTTTGCAAAAATCCAGATGCTACTACTGTCGCTTTAAAAAGGAACGAACAAGCTACATCCAATTGCTACTCCCAGTTACAGTAAATGCACTGCATAAAGAACACTTGGAAAGTTAGTATTTTTGCAAGTTGCATTACTTTGGTGCTTCCTCTATACTTGAGACCAGCTTTTAGATATGCAATATTTATGCTGTAGGAGTCAAATTCATGACGGCCAGAGATGATCTTTGCAAGTTTTTTCAAACACCCAAATGTGTTTTGCTTCTGCGTTGAAAATGAAGTAATAGCCTAAATCCAATTTCAAAATATAATTATGATGTTGTTGTGCACCTTTAAGTTGATTCCAACTTTTGGCAGTCCTAAGGAGAAGCTATCACTCTGTTTGTGTGTGTGTGTGTGTGTTTGCAAGATTTGCTTTTGCTTTCCTCTGAAGCTGAAGGTTATCCAGTCAGTCTCCAATGCAGGACAGGGATTTGAATCCTGGTCTTCAGAATCATAGTACAGTGGTCAAACCACTGCACCATACTGGTTCCTGCCACTGCTTGTAAAACTACTTCATTTCACTATAGTTAGTGTACACCCTACAATTACAGATAGAACATTTCCAGAAATACAGACAATCATAGAGGAAGCAGATACAGGTAAGTCAGTCCAGTCCTGGTTATATACAGGTAATCCAAAAAGTTAATAGAAGATGACTGGTGGTGCATGTCACATGGATCCAGTAGAGCAGATAATCATAGCCTAAGCCAATCAATCAATCAATCAATGAAATAAAACAAGGAGTTGTTAAACATAGTTATTCCATAAATCATAAATCCCAAGAAACATATGAGTGTGAAGAGCACTCTGGTAGAGGAGACTGAAGAGGTGCAAGCAAGAAGGACTCCCAGAAGTTGCTGAAAGACTTGCAAGTGGCTGTTGCTGGATCTGAGGTACTTAACTATTTAAAGTTCTGTTTAACAGGTGTTGACTTTTGTGGTTGAACTTCAAAGGATGAGTGGCTCCTCCATGTCTAAAACATCCCACTGAACAGAGAGACTCTCAGCTATTTCAACCGCAAACTTCTCATAGACAGGAGCTATCATCTAAGACTAGAAACTGTCCACAATCCAACCCCTCTGCATCATATTCTTGACATTGGATTATGACAGTGAATGATTTCTGATTGGTGATATGACTGGTTTCTGTTTATAAAATAATAAAAAATGTGTTCTGTTTCTTATCTAGCACATTGGTTCATTCCTGTCCTCTTTTGATTTGATACTTTTATGGTTGAAGTCATGTTTTTTTTTTCATTGTGCCCAAACTATTTACTAGAAAGGATGCCAGAACAAATAAAACTGCTCACAGTGGACTCATTTTAGAATGATGCAAGTCCTACTGCATAGGAAGTTAACAGAAGAGTAACATTTTTTTTCTGATCGGACAGAAATAATTTAAAAAGTCCTTGCCCTACTACCACAGGGTATAATATATTGGTATATAGCTTGTCATATCTGTTGTGATTGCTATATATAAAAAACCAATGTAGTCATCCTGAGTTTTGTTACTGTAACAATTTGTTGATACGTGGCAATGTTGATTCCTGTCACCATCTAGTGCGGTGGTTCTCAACCTGTGGGTCCCCAGATGTTTGTAGACTTCAGCTCCCAGAAGCCCCAGCCACTATGGTCAATGCTCAGGGCTTCTGGGAGCTGAAGTCCATGAACATCTGGGGACCCACAGGTTGAGAACCACTGATCTAGTGAAAAGAATAGGTGGAATTCTTAGAGCAGAGAATGAATAACAGAAGAAATTCTAGGGCTGTGGATAATTTTATGAAGGATCTCTTGTTAAAGCTTTCCAATAACTACACAATCCAAATTGTATCTGCACATATTTAAGTTCCATTGAGTTTTATACAGCTTAATCATTGGTAAGTATGTATAAAATTGCCTTTCTCTTATTTGTCCTCAATTTCCATCAAACATCTCCACTGTATCTCTACTTCCTTCCTCTAAAGCTCTCCTGGCATCAGAATTGAGGGTAATTTAACTCTTATGACTAGAAATATATAGTCCAGACTAAAGGCCTTTCCTCACTACACTGTTAAAGTGCTGCTATTCCACTTTCAACATCCTGTGGAATTCTGGGGTTTGTAGTTTACTGAGCTGAAAGAGCTGTTTCTCTGAGAATTCTAAATGCCCCTCTCTAAATTGCAAACCTTAGGATTCCATAGGATATTGAAAGTGGAATAATAGCACTATAATAGTGTAGTGAAGAACACCCTAAGTGTTCATTACGTTGTCTACCTAAGTGAGAAGGAAGTATCACCTGACTTCACTTTGATCTAGGAACAGCCCTTTTAGCTAGGCTATAGGCACACCCCAACTGAATGAAAAGACCAGATTTTTTCCTGATCTTTTCAATTATATTGTGGAGATCCATATACATTATATTGTGGAAGTGCACACACATTTTCTGGCAGCTCCCAGTACAGTCAGAGACTTTTTATGTCAGTTTCCCAGGTCAGTTTATTTTAAAACAGTACAAAATCTGTGATTTTCCAATCAGTCTGGATGTGCCCTGTGTATCTTCATTTTTGTCTTCATTCTTAGTGTGTGTGTACATTTGAATGACAAGCTTTGAACAATTGCTATTGTGTTTAATGCGTAGTACTGATTGACATCAGCAGGGCCTGCTCTTATGCTATCATTAATGACTACCCCATACCCCATCACCAGCAGCTGCCCCTAAATCTCAGATTTAGGCACAGAAATATTCAGGCCTGGCAACCCTATTCCTATGCCAATTAGAAATGTGCTCTGGAGAATTGGTGGTTCCTCCAGGACAGCATGGGTGGTGAAGAGTACAAGAAAGAGAAGGAAATGCTGAAAATTACCCTTGCTTTCATATATGTTCACAGAAAGCCTCACTAGACAGAGCCTTCGTTTTCAAATGAAGAGCACTTCAGAATCTAACAACTGACTGATTCTATTAAATTTAATTGTGTTCTAGTAAGATCCCATGAATACCTTATCTCACTTTGGTAGGATTCATTCAAAATTAACTTTAACCATAGTTGTTGTTCTTGTGTTCTTGTTGTGTGCCTTCAAGTCATTTCCAACTTATGACAATCATATGGAAAACCTGTTATGGTTTTTCTGGGGCTGAGAGTGTATGATATATCCAAGGTCACCCAGTGAGTTCCCATGGCCAGGTGGGGAATTGAACCATAGTCTTCAGGATTGTAGTCTAAAGCTCAAAACACTACACCACGCAAGCTGTCTCATGGGGTCCAATATGTGAAGATATGTTTAATGGCATTTATTGTTATGCCATCCAAATACTGTAAGAGCACCAGATTCTATCTGATCTTGGAACCTAAGTAAGATCATCCCTGGTTAGTCCTTGGATGGGAGACCACCAACAAATATCAGGTGGTATAGGCTATATTTCAGAGGAAAAAGCTGGCAAAACCACCTCCATGCAATCCTTACTTAAGAAAATTCTACAGGGCCATCATAGCATGACAGATGACTGGAAGGTGCAAATACACACACACAGTGTGTAATAGCCCTGAGAACTGGAATGTGCTGCCTGTACTTTCCTGACAAAAATGTTCCCATACCATTTAGTGTTTCCATTTTCTAGTTGCCCCCTCAGAGTACAACCGTGAATTTAAAGTGTGAGGCAGGTAACAGAAAAGGATAGCTGGTAACAGCTATAAAACCTGAATCTTCTCCCTTATCACTGTGACAGTTCTTTTCACACTTCACTTCACTTTAGTTCACTGTCAGACCACATTTCTTGTATTGACCTTACACTCAGATTCCAGGGAAATATATCTGTGTCTGGGAAGAAGGAAAATGAGATGCTGAAATGTTTAGGACAGTCCAGGGAAGGATTTTTTTAAAAAATGAATGACCAGCAATATCAATATGTGAAAGTTGCATATCATCTGGGATATAAAAGGGAAAAAAAGTCAATTTAATTTACATGTATGTTTTTAATGCATTTTAGAACTTCTTTCATTGAAAACTTTACTGTTTGCAATTAATTTTCTTTTATCATCAATAAAGGAAAAGCATGGTATGGTAGACATTTTGGATAAGGTTAGATACATGTGACTCATAAACAAACACTGGGACACAGACAAAATTTCCAAAGTTTGGCTGGTTGAATGGGTATATGTGTGAGCAAGCTGATCAATGGTTATTCAGTGAGATCTAGAGGACCACTCTTTTGTGGTTTATATGTGTGCTTCAGAACCACAGACACCTTTAAGCAAAGAGACCAGTGCCTTTGGTGTGTGTAATGCACATCAATACATTATGATTTTACTATTTCTAATAGGTTCTCCATGTTGTGTCCAAACTACAGTTTTATCATTTTGATATGGCTTTAAGTGCCATCACTAAATCATAAATCCTACCATCCATCAGTTTCTTTTGCAAGTTCATACTCAGTAATTGGTCTGTTCTAGAACATCTATCATTTTCAATAATTGCTAGCCTCCTGAAAATTCCTTCAGCTTTTTCCACAGTCTCTGGCATTATGCATATAAAATAATGTAATAACAGAACTAAATTTTATTTAATAATATACAGGTGTAGTTAACATTTTTTTCAAACAAATTAGACTATTTCCCCCCAGATAGAACATTTCTCAAGAATTCTCAAAACAACCTATAGAAAACCTGTGAAGGTGACATTTAGAAGCTTCTTCCAGTTCCCAAGGCTCTACTTTTCCTTTCTGTTATTGGAAATAGTTCTTTGAATTTGTTTTGTAATGTACAGATGAGGTGATCTAAAGTTTTGCAAAGTTTTATAGGATCTCTTTATGGTACCACAGCCCAGTCCCCTGCATATTTCTTGTCTTCTATCAAGCTGGAAGTTTTTTGCAGCTTTGGCTTTAAGAAGACAGAGAAGGAAGACTGGCAAAAGACAACTCCTGAAGTTGAGTTGCGACAGCATGTCTACAGTAAACAATCCAATAAAGCTTAACCTGGGAAACAATGGGATTCTGCTGTAGGTGATCCTAACTCTAGCTGTGAGTGCTTATGTACAACACATGAGATAAACAGACACCTCCAGAATCACTTCCTGAGTATTATGTGAAGAACAAAACAGTAGAAACAGAACAGTAAGAAAAGGCAAAAGCAAATTAACCTGCTTCAACAGCTGTCCTTGCATGCTGAAAAATCCTAGATCTGTAAGTTTTGCCATCAAGATGGAAATCATAAAAAAGTGGAAGATGGTGAAACAACAGTGGTCTCCAGAATATTCATATGTTTTTGTTTATTTAAGAAAGGCTTACCTGACCTGATTTTTTCATTTCATATATACATAATGTTAGTTTTGAATAAAAACATTGCTGAACATGTTGAACTGTTTTTTGTTTTTTGATGTAGGAACCCTGCCGTTTTCTTTTCATGTTATTTCTACTGCTCTTAAAGTTTCTCTTAAAGAAGTGAAGCCCAGGAACACATCTACTTCATTATCTCAGTCTTATATGTAATAGTGATTGCATCCTGAACTGAACTGCTCTAAATCCTAGTAAAGGATCTCCATGTTTCCTCATGCCCACATGCCTGGATATAAACTGATATAACTATAGAGTGTTGATACACCTTTAGTGAGGGGTTAGTACACATCACCTCACATTGCTGGTCCAAATTCTAGGGAAAAAAAGATGTCATTATTTACAAGAACAGAGATTTGAAAACAAATACAAATATACATATATACAAACCTACACATACAATAAAATGAGGTAGGTAAGGAGTTTGTTTTCTTCTTCTTCTTTTTCCTCTTCTTCTTCTACACTAATAAACACTGGTATATAAGGCTATTCTCAGTCTATTAAAAATAATAAGAACAACAGAGGTTTCTACATACACATACATAAGCACACCCTGTACATAGCAGTGGGAGATATATCTCTGCTTTCCTTTGCATTCCTACATTGCAGAGCACAGTGCATGAAGATGAGAAATTGCCCCCACTGCCCCACAATAAGGCAACATTCTTAGTTTTCCATGATAGCATAAACAGACATGAACAAAACCAATTTAATTAGAAATTTGGTGGGGTTGAGGGACATTTCCACTGCGTACAAACCTATTATCCATAAATCTAGATTTTTAGTTGGCCTGGCCTGTTTTCAACTACTTCCGCAAGGTTGTGCAAAGGAACAACAGGAAGTCTAATTCATATATTCAAGTGGTTTTAAACCTGCAGTTCTCCATGTACTAATTCAATTATATCTGGAAGAAAAGGACTTATAATACTTGTGAATTCTTCTCCGAGTTATTACCATATTTGCTGGTGTAGAAGACACACTGATGTAGAAGACATGCCCCATTTCTACACTACCAAATATTATTTGCTGGCATATAAGATACATCCCATTTTCAAACAGTGTTTTTGGGGGGAAATGTGCATCTTATAAGCCAGCAAATAGGGTATTCCTTTTTGTATCAAACTCACCATCAGGATGCTAGGAATGAAGAATTCAGAGAGGGAGGGAATATGTTCTTGTCCTAAAGGAGAGAGAGACTCATATTATGCTACAAACTCATTCCCTACAAGGCAATAATTTAATGATAGTGTGCAGTTTGGATTCCATTGTTTGATTCAACCCCACCAATTCTGGTTTACTTTAACGGATATCTTTACATTTTATAAATTAACATCTCTGCAATCTAAACTGAGACCATATGTGAAGTGCTCACATTTCCCTAAAGGAGTCCATCTGTAGCAGCTTCTGTTCAACCCCTTCATCAAATCTTACTGTGATTATGTTAAGTCATTGCTCTTACACAGCCAGTATCAAATGGCTAGGCTGTAAACTCACATAAAACTCTCTCCCTTTGTTTCTTCATGTATCAGAAAGCACATTTCAATTTTATTCCTCACTGTATCATCTTCTAATCTGTTCCTCTGGTGAAGTAGCCACACATGCAGATCTAGTGCTTCAGTCTTTTGATTTCTAACATCACTTTTTCCAACCTAATTTTGAAGGAAACAAAAGAGGATGGTTTCCTAAAGCAGTTAAAATATTCAGACTAAGTTGACATCTTTAAAACAAAAACAAAAAAGTTTATTTGGTTGTTTAATTTATAGCCTGTCTTTCTTCCAGTATGGGATCCAAGGCAGCATGCAACACCTTAAAAAGCACAGTAAAGTTTTAAAAATCTCTTAATGCAAAAATTAAAATGCAGTTAAACTAGCTTTTACTTTAAAACACAAGTTAAAAAAGCATTGAAATGCATTCAAAATATAATTAAATGAAAACACTATACTGTCTCTCCCCTAAAAATTCTATCTGCCACCACCAAATGCATCTTTAAATAAATACCTAAATAAAGAGGTCTGCCATTGGAAAGACATCATGACCTCTCAGGCAAGGGAATTCCACAACTTGGGAGCAGCCACCAAAAAGTCTATCTCCCGTGTCCTCACCAGACACGGTGAGTGGCCCTGAAAGAGACCCTTCCACCTGTTACCCTGATTTCTGGGGTCCCGTGAGGAACACCTCAATGTGCTCAAATTACTGAGGAATGGGAATTAGCAAGAGCACAAGCTAAGCAATGCAAGAGGCAGAGCAACCTAGAAAGATCTTGAACCCAATGTCTATGGGATCAGGCCGGGTCAAGAAGTAAATTAAAATTGTTTTTCTTTATTTTGAAAGACAACCAAAACGTATGCATGCAAACACTCACACAGACCTAATGAAAAAAAGGTAGGAGTTGGATAGAGGGTTTTTGAGAGGGATTTTTCAGGGAAATACTACACCTGATCCTGAAGCCTGGTTTCTCAGAAGAAAAGTCAATTGGAACAGAGATTCTCAGCACGTGGAAGCTGAGGGGAAGGCTCATCAAACAGAGCGACAGCAAGGCGGGATGGAAGTCAGAGCGATCCAATGAGACACGCAAAATCAGGGAGTCTTATAGGGGAAAATGTGCCTGTAGGCTAATCCGTTCCCAGGGAAAACAATAGGTTTTGGGCTGGAGACAAAGCATCTGAAAGGTCAGTACTTTTCATGATTGAATTATGACAGAGTTGTCAATAGCGTAGCGAGTATGCAAATGCAGAGTGTTTGACAGTTGGATATTCAGCTAGTCAAGCTGCGTGCTCGGGGCAGGAGATCTTTTGTAAACTGTGTGCATACATAATGTGATCTTAAGAGGGTACTTGCCTGGAGGTCTCCTGAAGCTGCAGTCTGGCAAATACCGGCCTGCCTGGATTTGTTTTGAATAGTTCAGCTATTTTTGGCGGTGCCTGTGTGCGTGCTTGTCCGGGGGCCTCGCAAGCACATGGAGAGGAATGGGTAGTGAAGGCCAAATTCTTGATATCAAATGATATATAATATACCACAAGTTTGGACTAGAAACTACAGTAACACACCACAGATCTTAGACCACAAACAGTCTCATGCAGGGAGATACAGTTTTTCAAATAGGCTGGACCTAAGCTGTGTGAGATTTTAAAGGTCGTAACCAGCACTATGAATTCTATCCAGAAATGGATTGTCAGTCAATAGAATTCTTCAGCAGAAGGGTTATGTACTCCTTATAACCTGCTGCAATCAGCAAAGTGACTGCAGTATTTTGGACCCACTAAAGTTTCTGAACAGTTTTTAAAGCCCAACACAAAGTGCATTATAGTATGCCAAATGGGATATAATCAAGGCATGCCTCACTGCAGCCAGATCTGACATCTCAACAAATGGGTGCAGGAGACACATGAGTTTTAGCTCTACAAATGTACTCCAGGCCACTACTGAAACCTAGGGATTCAAGCTCAGATCTGAGTCCAGAAGCATGTCCTAGCTGTGTCCTGAGATTTCAGGTGGAGTACAACCCTATCCACCACAGGCTGAATCTCTATTCCCTGAGAAATATACAGTTTCTTAGTTGTAGCAATACTTGACACCATGTTCTTCTGTATACAGCAGGAACAGTAACAAAATCCATGAACACAGAAAATGAGATATCAAAGCTATAACTGAAGCTTTCCCCTTGAGGAAGGATAAATGTGTTTGAAAGACAAATTCCCCATTTTGCAATACCAGGTATTATGATACGCCACTATTTTGGTAGTGTCGGTGTCAGTTTTTTGTTTTTGTTTTGTTTTGTTTTTTTGAAGCTTAGAACTATTGCAGCTTCACGAGATGCAACTGATGAAGTGGACATAAGTACTTATAAGATTATGCTCAAATCTCCCCCACCCCACCCCGCTGAGTTAGTCTGAAAAGTGCTTCCTTTATTTCTTTTTCTCATGACAAGGTTCATTTGTGTCTGAGATATTCCATTTCAGACTATAGAAGAAAGGCTCACTGAAATGAATGTTCCTTTATTTGACATTTTTGAAAAAGTAAGCAAACAAACAAAAACCCTGCACATAGAAAATCAGAAGGCCAAGGATAAAGTTAGAATAAATGGTCAGAAATCAATAGCCAGCAGTCCAGAAAATGAGAGGAAAGGTTCTGAAACAAACTCCAATATCATAATGAGGACTGGACTGCAGGAGAGAATACTTTGCAAACTAAAAATTTTAAGGAGGAGGACAGCTATGTAATTCCATTGTGTGTGTGTATATGTATGTGTGTGCATGTGAAGCATGTGTGTGTATGTTTGTGTGTGTGTGAGAGAGAGATACTTGCATCTTTTAGTTGGCATAATTTTTATTTGGCATAAGGTTTCATGGACTGTAACTCCTCTCATCAGAGTCATGAAATATGGCTTCAGTTATTAAGCATTTTTATGTATACTGTGGAAGGAGGAGAATTAGGAATGCAACACATACCAGCAGATAATTCTCTCAAAAATTGTCATTTAGCAGTTAATAGGAAATGAAAAATACACCCAGTGTTGATAAGCAGATAAACATATGTATGGTTGCCCAATGCAAGTAGAGTTAACCTCAGGATAGACTCAAGCTGTGGGATAGCCAGAGGGAACAGAAACGCAGAAGCTGCAGGCAAAGAAAATGGCTTAACATAAATAATAAAACAATCAGAAGTCGGGGCACAATACAAATAAACCTAACAAGAAATACTAATTAATTTTGATAATGATACACAAAGTTTTTGTCTTTGTACAAGTCACAGGAAATGGCGTTGAACAGACTTGATGAATTCTTGTTCTTCTGTTTCACAGTAGAATTTTTCTTGGAAGGGTATACTTATTTATTTAGAGCACTTATATCCTGTCCTTCAGCCAAAAAGAATCCTGGAGTGGCTTACTAATCATTAATTTGACTGTTCTCTGCCCTTCAGCTTAAAATCTAAATAAGATATTAAACATAAGGAAAAGGGAATAGCAGTGGGGAAGAGGATTAAGCCAGGCCAATATTGCCTGTTCCCCTCTCCTTCTAAGACCCCAGTAGTAGCAGTTGGAATGGAGAGGTGGGTTGTTTATGTGCTATTGCTTTTGGGATTTTTCACTGTCACTGTTTTCTGAAGCAAATGAAAGACAACGTATATTGCTGACTGTTTCCTATACTTCTATGACAAAATACATAATGCCTACCACCAGCCAGAATATTTTGATACATGAGATAAAAAAATCCATTAAATCCTCTCTCTTTCATCCATACTAGTAAAATCCAAAACAATAACAGAGGTGTATGAAAAAAAAAAATCATTTGTTGCTCATTTATGCCCCTCCTATCTTCTTTCTGAGGTGATATTTTCACTCTCCTTTTTAGGAAGGCTAGCCCTGCTTTTAGATATCGAAGATGCTAGGTCAATAAATGGACACACACCAATATAAATAAGTAATATCTAATTTAGAACAGTGTCATTATGGTTGTTTAGTGACCAACAGCTCTCAGGAAATGAAAAATTCTTCATAAATCTGTAATTTTAAAAAATGCATGGATGTATTACCAGGACACATCTGGCTATGAACCTTTTGTTGTTGATTTATGCCATGGTTGGTTGATTACCCTAAAATGAATGTGACTGTAATTTCCCCTACCAAATAGGTTCTAAAGCTGTGAAGTGTGACTGCATGCATGAGTAGCGGTGTTAAAGGAAATAAGGCAAGCATTATAATCAATTAATCATGAGAAACTACAAATATTCAAATATTCATTGACAAGTTGTACCTATACAGTACTTACTTTTTTTTTCCAGATGTGACAATACAGGAACTTGTTGAGAAATTTAATGTTCTGTGCCTAAGAAAGGGGCAGTTAGCTTTGCACGGAACAGGAGCAACCTGGATCTCAAGGAAAATTACTAACCTGTTGCTAATGGAGTTGAAACTTTATTCCCTGTCTTTTATTGTCCTTTGCCCCTGGTCCCCATATGGCTAAGAAGAGTGGCTTCTGCCACTCTAGATATGCCTCTAGATCAGAGCCTTCCAAACCTTTTATGTTGGTGAAACACTTTTTAGACATGCATCATTTTGTGACACAGTAATTCAGTTTTACTAGCAAACCGGAAATTAAACTAATCTCTGATAAAACATACATAAATAGCAATAATGAAATGTATGGGGCACAACATATCTCATGAAAACCTTTCATTTATATTTTTAAAAAATATATGATTTATTTATAACATATAACATACATTTCCAAGACTCAGGTGGGGGAACTCATTCTCAATCCAAGGAGATGACACACCTACACCTTTCAGGCGATTCACTAATGTGTCATAATACACCATTTGGAAAGCCCTGCTCTAGACCATCTTAACTGACAGCAGCAGAACACATAGAATAATTAATGTTGCAGTTACACCTCACTGAACTGTATATCCTGATCTGCTATTTGAAGACATGGCAAGGCGGGGTGCTGAGCATGAATCAGCTTCCAGTCCACACAGTTCTGGAAAATCAGAGGATTTTCATCACTCACCTCACCAAGCTTTGAGAATCACAGGAGTGGGGGCTTCTTGTAATTGTTCTGGCTACTAGAAGACTCTAAAAGGGTGGGGAATACTTAAAAAAAAAAAGCTTTCTTACATGGCTTTGGCTTATTCTCAGGACATGAGACTTATATATGTACCTGGACATATGATGGCTTCCAAGTGATGCTCCATGGCACACAAAATGCTGGAAAACATGTTATGAAACATCTGCTGCGACTGTAATTCATCAACAAATCTTATTTTTAAAGGTGGTTTTGTCTGACCCTAATCATTCCCCCCCCCGCCCATAGAAGGCCTGTTCTTGTCTTGTCTTAATGGATCTACCTACATGTATGCCAACATTTTGGAAGCATGGCCATATGGGGCAATGCTTCAAAACTCCAACTGGTTCAGCTCTTCTCTTCAGTAACATTATTGTCATCCCTGCTGCTTGCATTTTTTTTAAAAAAAAGCCCAGCAATCTGTGTGTCTAAGAGGAAAAGTTTCTATGGTGTGCTTACATTGGTAATTGTACTGTCAAGTAATTTACTTCATGAAGTTTACCAACAAAATTGTAGTCATCTATTTATTTCCTTAAAAAAAAGAAATACATTTCCACCCTTCAGTTTAAGACAAATTCATTGTGATGCCAATATTTAAAGCAAAATATTAGACACCTATAGCAAGCAAAATTAAAAAAAAACAATTAATGCAGATCAGTGGAACAAATCAAGAGAATAAAAGAAATCCACATTGTCATTAACCGATATGCACTAAAACAGGGCTTTTTAGTCTCCTAGAGTCATATTTTATTGTAGAATACATAGAGAACTAGACTGACATTGTGCACATCCTGTTACAATTTATCCTGTGTAGTTGTAAAATGTTCCCACATTTCAGCCACTTGCTACATATGGCTGGAATGCTTTATCACTGTCTGTGTTATGAAACTTTATGTGTACTTAACTATGTAATATAGGTATTAATAAACTCTATTAGTGAATTGAAAAGATGTGAAAAAGGCACACCGGCTGTTACCCCAAAGTGTGGATGTCTCAATGGCCCACCAATGATGCCAGTACCTCTGTTCAAAAGGAAGTAGTAATTAGCTCAAAATTAAGAGGCCTGCAAGAGAGGGGCAACTTAATGAGATCTTTTCTATCAATATTTATGGAGTCCCACTGGAAAGAACCAACTGGAGATTTACATGTAAGCTAAATAATAATAATAATAATAATAATAATAATAATAATAATAATAATAATTCACAAGATCCACACAAGCATGCAAAAGTTTCAAACACTCACACACTCACACAGGGACTAGCCAAAGTAAAAGGGAGGAAAATTGAGATAAAGGACTTTGAGGGATTTCAGTAATAATTACCAGTCTGAAGAGTAGTGAGGAAAGCAGCAGTGTGACTGAGGTAGAAACCTAAGGACAGTTCTCATTCAGGACTCAGACAGATAGTGTGGTGTTCAGAATGGTGAAAGACTGCACTGGACAGCCTGAAATCACAGGTACTTATACCTGAAAAATATCCTAAGAGTATGAATGTGAATTACTGTTTCAGCCAAGTGGACAATAGTAGCTGAAACACAAACAATGAAGTCTAGATGGAGCTAATAGTTTTAGTGTTTAGGTAACAAAAGCATAATGGCTGTCATAACAACCAAGTATTGTGGAAAGGTGGGAAAACAATAGAGAAAACATCAGGTATTTGGGGACCAGGGTTGAAACAATCATAATTTGCTGGGAATTTCCCCATTTATCTCCAAGATGTCCAGCTTGTTAGCATAAGCCTATTGTCTTGAGAGCAGCCATGCTATTAGCCTGACCATGACTTGGTTTCTGCCTAAGATGTGGGTGCAGCTGACTTGCCTTGCTTTCTCATATTTACAGTCAGTAATTTGCCTCTTGCAGCTTGTCCTTTCTATCACCTCAGGTATCATTTATCTCAACACCAATTAATATAGTGCCAGTTCAATAATATATACTAATTAAACCATGCCAATTATGGGGGTGGGGGTGCACTGTGCCATGACACCTCAAGAGTGTCCAGTGCACATTGGTGCCTGATGCATATAAGTCCCATTGTGCATCAGTCCTATTGCACAATGGTTACATTGTCATCTCTATTACATATTGTTGGCTCTTGTCCAAACTCATGCCATTTCTTGGCAAACCATGATGCAGATAAGTAGAAGTTGTATGCAATATGTTGGTCTTTGTTCAGTAACTCACAATATAAGAAGTGTGCATTTTATTTAGGAACAAGCATGGTGTAGTGGTGTTAGATTAAGACACCAGGGTTTGAATCCTTGCTCAGCTATAGAAACTCACAGGATGAACTTGGACATGGGACACCCTCTCAGCATCAGAGAAAGGCAATGGTAAAGCCTCTCTGAACATCTTCTGCCAAAACAAAAACAAAAAACACCAACCTATAGTAGGCTCAATTTACCATAATTTGGAATTAATTTGAAGGAATGCAACATCATCAATCACAACATTTTATTGTATATTTTACTTTTTTACTTTTCCCCTTTCTTCTATATTTTCCAGCACTGAGTTTTTAGATGGAGTACATTTGATTCTGTACATACAATTGTTCCTTTGAGCATTAGTTATATTCTGTTCATTGGAATTCTTACTAGTGTTAGAAAATGACTCAATACATGAAACTCAAGTTTTTCTTGTTCTTTTTTTTTTTTTTGTTCTTGTATATGTAGGTAAAAATGGTCTTATTAAATAAAAATTAAAAGAAAAGCAGCAAGCACTCACTCAACAAAGGATGGTTCCAGATTAGTTGTGTTTAAAATAAATGAAATCAATGGCCACCACAGTGTGATTCCATAAACAGAAAATATGTTGCACTTGGAGGCATGTAGGTACAGGTTATTTACAGACCACTGCTGAATATGAGTCAGCAGTGTGATACAGCAGTCAAGAAAGCCAACACGATTCTTGATTGCATCAATAGGAGTATGGTTTATTCTGCTTTGGTTAGTCCTCATCTGGAATACTGTCCAGTTCCGGGCATCTCATTTCAAGAAAGATATTGACAAGCTAGAGAGTGTATGGAGGAGGGCAACCAAAATGGTGAAGGGTCTGGAAGACATGCCATATGAGGAATAGCTTAGGGAACTGGGGATGTTTAGTCTGCAGAAGAAAAGGTTAAGAGGGGACATGATAGCCAATATTTGAAGGGATGTCATGTCAAGGAGGGAGCGGGCTTCTTTTCTGCTGCTCCAAAGACTAAGACAAGGAGCAATGGATTCAAACTGCAGGAAAAGAGATTCCACTTAAACCTCAGGAAGAACTTCCTCTTGGTCAGAGCTGTTCGGCAGTGGAATACACTGCCTTGGAGTGTAGTGGAGTCTCCTTCTTTGGAGGTTTTTAAGCAGCGGGATGGCCATCTGTTGAAGAGTGCTTTGATGTGTATTCCTGCATAGCAGGGAGTTGGACTGGAGGGCCCCTGTCACCTCTTCCAACTCTATGATTCTATTATTGTATGATTCATATTTTACTACTGCACAGTTACCAATTCCTGTCATTTGTCATTGTACTCATTGTAGTAACTTTCCAGCCTCTTCAATTTTGCTGATATTTTTGAATAACCTGTTGAAGGAAATAGCAGAAATCTTCATGGGAAATTTACCTCAAAATGTATGTGTGTTTTTTTCCCATATGCACCGCTTGATTGTGTTTAGAAAAAAAGTGAAGATCATTTGAACAAACAAAATCCTTTTGCCTTTTCCAGGTTAACCAAGTCAACCTCTCTGGATATATGAACACCAGAACATACCAAACCAAATTGGTAAAAAGTTGCAACAAACTGGAGCAAATTTGGTAACATTGGAATTTAGAAGGAAACTTTGTTGAAAACTTTAGTGTCAACTCTCGACTGAAAAGCATTTCAGACACTAGTTTATGAGCCCCTAACAAAGAGATTCCTCTCAGCAAGCAGGCCAGTAAAAACAGTAACAATAACCTTAGGAAACAGGTTACAGAGAGGAAAAATATAAGAAAGAAAGTAATTTTGTGTAGATTATGGTGCCTGTGTCTTGTTTATACCACAGTAAAGGTACAATGATGACTTCAAAAACAGCAAAGGCTAGGCAAACAATCTAAAATACTATTATTGTATCACAATAACTTGGGTCAAATTTAGCTTTTTTTGTATGTGAGTAAAGTACTTATTTTAGCAGTTATAGCTGATGTTGTTCATCCTATTCCATTTCCCTTCCCGTTTTTTCCCCTTATTTTCCCCGTGGTTTTACAAAAAGACATTTTAGGTTTGAGGGTTAACTGTACAGAGATTGTTGTTGAGTCTGTCTCTTCCATATTTCTATTATAACTTGTTCTTTCAAGATACAGGTGAGCTCCAACAGAGTGACTAAAAACTTTGTGAGTGGAAGTCCAGAGATCTAGGGGGATCTAGATGCTACTTAGACTAGATTAAAACTAAGAAGTCATTCTTTCTCACTATCAGTCCTTCTTCTGCATGTCTATGGGAATTAAAATGAATAATTAGATTTAATTTCATGCACCACTCTTTCTTTAGGAGCAGGTGCTTCTTTTTAACATATTCTCTTACATACTGGACATCAGAAAATGTGGTTCAGAACAATGTTTTAAAAATAAAACGTCTGTGATATTCTACATAAAAAGAAGTTAAAGGTGTGATGACTTTCAATTTCTTTACACTTCTCTCTCAGTCTATGATGGTGATGATCCTGGGGTTCACCTGTCTACTCTGTTTTGCTGAGCTGCTCTTAACTTGTCATATAACATCTAGCAATTTCAAGTTTGTATACTTATGATTACTGACAAACCAAATTTTCTACCTGTCTACTAGTGCTTGTCAAATTATTGTGAAAGTTCAGTTGTATCAATGGAGTTCTCTTCAACACTTTTTTTGGTAATTCTTCTGAATCCACGTTTTTCAATCCTTTGGCATCTAAAATGAGTAACGTGCATCTTGAATTCCTTGTTCTGAAGAACAGTGAAATCCAGCAATAAAAGAGAAATTGAAATACTTTCCAGGATTATGAACTATGGATTAAATTATTCCAAGGAAAATGTTTTTAAGGTTAAGAATAAGAATAAGCCATGTCTATCCTTGATTTTTTTTTAAAAAAAAAATCCATATCTACTGTTGGACCATATCTTAATAAACAGAAACCAAAAGGACACAAAAGGGTATTACCTTTCAAATGTTCAAAGTATATGATTGGTATGTTACATGTTTTTATACAGATAGAAAAGGAGTTAAATAATACAGCATTCACTGTACATTGTAGCAATATATCCTTATAAAAACTGCTCCCAGATTGGTTGATTTATTGCATTTAACAGTGCACACATATTTCTTCTCTGCTTCAATTGACATATTACGTTGCATGTCAGGCTACTTGAAAATTTCATTTAAAAGAACTCTTCTCACCAGTTTTCAAACAATTGTTTTGATGGATGATCTATTAGAGATGGAAAAAAATATTCCAAAAACATTCCAAAAAGTGTCAAAAAAAAAATCTCATTATTCAAGTGTAAAAAAATCCTGGCAAGAAGGAACCAGGGCAGACAAGAATCACTGTGGTTTGGGACTTGTTCATAGTTCATACAAAATTTGTACGTCATTATTTTACACAGCTTTTTTTATCTTTTTCTTCTTGTTTGTGCAGGAAACAGTATGGAAAATGCTGTTTTCTATGTAAACAGCCACCTGTGAAATTGGTATTTAGTTAGTCCTAAATCGTGATTAGGGGTTCAAAAATAAGTCCTTTTATAGATCTTTTCTCAATGGGAAAAAATTGCTAAAATTACTCATTACTTCATTTGAGAACAAACTCAATGAAGAATTATATTACTTTGACCCTTTCTGCCCTATACTGTTATAATGCTATCATTCCACTTTCAGCATCCTAAGGAATCCTGGGGTTTGCAGTTTAGGGAGAGGCATTTAGAATCCTCAGCCAGAGAGCTCTTTGGCTTCAGGAAACTACAAACCCCAGAATTCCACAGGAACTTGAAAATGTAATAATAGCACTAAACCAGAGTAGTGCAGAAAGGCTGTTAGACACATTTCCTTAGAAAATTCAGAGTTGTTTTTTTTTAAAGAAAACAAACATACTTTCAAGATGTCTAGTTGCAATCCTATAACATGCAAGTCTCAATTTATATCACTGAAATTTCTCCAGGAAAAAAAAAGAAAAGAAAAGAAAAAAAGAAGAGAAATAAGGAAAGTTTCATCCAAAATGCACAACTGTTCCAATGTCCTGTGCAGTTAAGCTAAGTGGGAGAGCAGAGAGGGGGAAGTAAGATAACAAAGAGAATGAGGTGAGAGAGCAAAGCTGTTTCAAACTTTGATGTGGAGTTGGCAGTTGGACTGGCTTTCCTTTACCTACATAAGCTGGGGAAATGGGTAGGCAGGGAAAGCAACTGCAGTTTTGAGGTATTTCTGCACTATACTGTTATAGTGTTATTATTTCACTTTCAACATCTTGTGAAATTCTGGGATTTATATTTTAGGGAGAGGCATTTAGAATTCTCAGCCAGAGAGCTCCTGGGACTCAGTAAACTATAACCACCAGAATTCCAGAAGGGCGGAAATGGCCTTGGTGTTGCTGGAAGAGAGAGGTCTCCTTTGTCTGCTTTGAAATAGGTAATGAGGCTGAAGAGAACTGGAACCTTGAAGTTTAAGCGTGGCAGGGAGGGGTTTCCTCAGCATGCTTAAGTGAAATCTGCTTTGTTCACCCAGAAACTTTGCTGAAAAGGGTACAGCTGGAAATGCTCAGCCTTTCCTTTTGTTGTGCCTCTGCAACAGCTGCATAAGACCCAATAGAAGGCATACCTCCCTCCAATCTCCTGATGTTTCTTCTCCATGTAAGAAACCTGTTGGAGAAGGCACAGTAGAAGAACAGAGTTTTCACAATTGATCTCACTGTGTGCACTGTTATCTAATGACAAGTCAGCTCACCCCAGGCAAGCCCTCTTGGGATCAGCAGTTTCTGCCCCTTCTCTGGAGAGTATGTGCACATTTCTCTAGCCTGGAAAAGGCAATCTCTCATGTTTTATTTTTCTTTAACATTGCTTCTTTAAAATCCTTTAACCTCTTTAACACCGTTAGTGGATTGACTAACTTTGCAGCTCCTCTACCTCCATCAGAATATATCCCTCTTGCCTCCAATGATTCCATATGCAATGTGTTTTCCCTGTTTACATCAGTTTCAATTTACACCAGAAGTCAAGGAACACAGCCCCAATCTAAATCCAAACCTGTATGCGTACACTTAACAGGAGGTCAGTCTCATCATATTCAGTGGGTCTTACTTCAAGTTGACATACATAGGATTTCATCTATAAATTACCCAGAACTGATTTAAGCCAGGAGAGCCGGCAAACAGGTTTACACAACAATAAGTAGAATGTTGTACCCAGATCTGTACGTACAATCTGTCAGCAAAAAAACTAAGATGGATATGGCACATGTACATATTGACATATGAATTCCACATTACATGTGGCAGTAGTGAAAAATATGCAGAGAAAGGTATACAGTGCTAGATCAATTGGGAAGTATGGTCTATTTCACTATTGCTTATGCAGTTCCCACCCACTCATTTAAATATTGAATCTATTTTACAGTTATTTTTGTTCAAAGTTTTTTTTTAATGTTTTGCTTATTTTAATGATAAAGCCTTTGATCTCAAAGTGAAGTTTTGAAATGTTTCAGAGACATGTTTTGTGACACAAAATACAACATTGCATTACGTAACAGAATTTTAATATTTTTATCAATATAGTTCATATCTTCTGGCTATTTTGTATAAGTAGTACTGTCATCTCCCCTGCTTTTACCACACCTATCTACTAGGATTTATCTCAATAGCTATGTTGATTCTACCTTGTTCTTTCTAGCCTCTCTGTGTTATGAATGACCTCAACTAGCTGTCTAGCATACTAAGGAGACCAGAGTGTTGAAGCTACTACTAGCTTATCATTGCTGGTATATTGATAATAGAAGCTATACTCTGAAATGCAACAGATGCATCTGAAACTTCAGTATCAAAGGTTTCTGCTAGAATGTTTGCATTTAACTAGTTCTAATACAAAAGAATGTGTGTGTGTGCGCGTGTGCATGTATGCACACATACACACAATATGTACAGGAAATGAAGGAAGCACAGCAGCAACTGTCACCCTATTTGCTGGGGGTCCCAGGAGAGGCATCCAAATAACCAAACAATGACAAGCAATATGTAGGGAAATTAGCTGGAGCACTCACTTTAAGCTAACTAGAGGCAGGGTAACTTAGCAGCGATCTTGTAACCCTATGTATATGGGGTCAGGTCGGTCAAGCAGTCAGACAGTTTAAAATAGCAACAATGATGTTTTATTAACAACAGACAGATACTTAAGACAACACAACCACACAGCTAGCTAAGAAATAATAAATGAGAGTTTTCGGGGAAAATGGGTGATACAACACCTTTCTCGTAGTCCTGAAGAAGTTGCAGATGGAGAGAAGAAGCTCAGCGTGGTTCGTTGAGGGGAGCTTGCCGAGCAAAGCAGTAGCAGGGTCGTCTGGAACTTGGGAGCGATCTGAGGAAGCTCTCAAAACTGGGGGTTTTTATGGGGGAGGGGAAGTATGACCATAGGCTAGTCTGGACTTGGGAGAGAACAATAAGGTTTGGGCGTGAGACAATGTCTCTGAAAGGTCAGAATTTAACATGATTGAGTTAAGTCCGAATTGACAATAGAATGGCCAGTATGCAGATGCAGCTCGCTTGGGCAGTTGAGCTTCTAGCTCATCAGGGTGCCTGCTGGGGGCAGGGGGCTCTTTGTGTCAGCGTGCATCCTTAATGAAGTGTTTGTCTGAGGAGGTCTCCTGGCTGAGTCTGGCTTGCCTAGGTGGAGAAAGGAATGTTTCAGCAATTAATAGCCATGCTTAGCTCCGTGCTTGTTCGGGGGCCTCACAAACACTTGGCTGAGGGTGGCAAAATGTGACCGAATTGTGATATCAAAATGATATCTAGTATCTACCGAAGCCAGGCCAATTCATGGTGATAACACAACTGCATCTCAAATATATTGAAATACCTGGTAGAACTGGTGGGGTTCTTAATTTTCTAAAGGTAATTGAAAGTACTACCTGAAAAAGTAACACTCTAACTTTGTTGACTTTGTTGATACTTCTTCCTATTCCTATAAAACTTGCAGCAGTGTTGGAATTCTCATAATGCAATAAGGGAGAAATGATAGTCAATGAGGCAAAATAATATCTCATCTGAGTGCATGCATGAGGGTCAAGTGAACATTAAATGCACCAAAGGCTGTCAATAGGAGGTACTTGCTATTGTGGACTTCCATATACCCTGAGCAAATAGTCTGTACCTAAAACATTTCCAGTTAAGGGAGGAAGAAGCACAGGGGGAAGGGAAACTGAACAATAAGAGCTGTCAAGTCGCATTTTGTGTCAAGAGGTATGCTCGGCGATGACACCTGGGCTTAAGTGCTGTCTGCTCACATCAGTCTGATCGTGCACTGCTTGAGAATCAGATTAACTGCCGAGGTCAGAATTGCATTTGTAAGCTCTACCAGACATCTGCCATAGGTACAGAGATGTCTCTTCCAAACAAAAGGAGCACCAACACAGGAAGGTTAATTTCTAAAGAGAGGTGCTGAGAAAAAGAAAAACCTAAAAACTGTTTTACTGAATCAGGGCAAAGCCCATCTAGTCCAGTGTTCTGTTTTCAAGTTAGAACAGTAGCCAGTCAGAAGCTCTGGGAGTTCAGAAGCAGGGCATGTCAGTGATGGCTTTCCCCTTTTGTTTATCCCCCAGGGCCATAGCTCAGTGGCAGAGAGTGCATGCTTTGCATACAGAAAGGCCCAGGTTTATAACTCCTGGCACTTCAAGTTAATGGGCTCATAGGAAAAAGGGCTGAGAAAAAGTCCTGCCAGGCCCTGGATCAGGACAGATCGACCGGTGGTCTGACTCAGTTGTGGCATGTGGTTCCCTTGGAGGTTCCCTTGGCACTGACACTGGCTTCATTCTGGCACCAAATTAAAGCAGACACTCCATTCTGATGCCAAGTTAAAGCAGAGGCCATTAGACTCTAATGATTTTACCAAAATCAGTCCAGGCACATGATTTAAAATTGTTCTAATTTGTTTCGATTGTTAAATTGTTTAAAATACTTGCACTACAGTGGCGGGGGAGAGAATTAATCTATCTATCTATCTGTTTTTGTTATTGTTTGCCACTAAATCTCTCTTTCTTCCCCCTCTCTCTCTCTCTCTCTCTATGTATATTTTCACTCCGCTGAGGTCTTCTGATACAGGGTGGCCTATAAATAGTTTAACAATAAATAAGTAATTGTTCATCCTCAAGACTAGCGCACACTCACACATGAGGTCAGCCATTCTATTTACTATTGTGTGTAAAAGCCATAAAAGCTCATAAGGCCAGAGGTAGATGACGTGACAGTTACTGCTTAAAGTACAAACCCAACTCATTAGGTAGTGTAAGTCAGTTGCTTCAGGCACCAGATATTGAAAAGGGAACAAAGAGTAGGTAATTTACATTGTTATTGTATTTTTATTGGCAAGAATAGGAAAAGGATCTTGTGAAATTTGCTGCCTCGTGTGGCAAAATGACTTGTCAAACATTGGGTGCCAAGCATCCTGTCTTCGATGAGTGTAGTGTGGGACACTAATCTGATATTCACCTGAGGATATCAAAATGTCTTGGGTTTGCCCCAAATTCATATATATTCCAGAACACTCTGCTACTACTTCTGCAGAAACTACCATGAGTCTAGAATTCAATAATGTCCAGAGAAGTCCATAAATGGCATAATCTTGATGAAAGACAAAGCATTTTATGCATTTTTAAATGAATGAATTAATAAAAACAGGTTTCAGACCTTAGTGTGAAACTGAGATGTGTATAATTCTACAGCTTTTCAGGATTTTAGATCGTCAACTAACACCAAGTTTGTACCAACTTTCATTTATATTTCTGTTCAACTCCCGCCCATGCCACACAAATGCATGATTTTTTTTTTTTTACATGACTCTCAGTCTGGCCCTAATTACGAGTTTATAGTTCTTTCTTTTTCATTAATCTTGAACCTACTCATTGGACAATTTCTAAAGGGCTGTGTCCATACGTGCTCAGAAAAGCAAATTGCAAAGCTATTTATATGATATGCAATGATGCCTAATTTAATTCTTGTCACTACAGCTATTAAACTATCCTATGCATTTTCACACAGACCATTTGCAAACAGGTGTCCTTTTCTTCCAAGGATATTTATGTATAGCTCCAGATTTGTATCCTTCACAGTGGGACTTCTTATTTTGAAGAGTCTGTTTTGTTATTATCACTCAGATGAACCCTGTATAAGGACTCTGGCTCTTAGGATGGAAAAGGAAGCTTTAGAAAGCAGACAAATATTCAGTCACTGAGGTTAACACAGGATCAAGCTTGCTTCATTGTAGTACCTCACAGCAGCATACAGATCACAGTAGGATCCCTTATTATCTGCTTAGCCTGTCTCACCATCAGAATCTTTGTTCTCAGAGGTAGCCCAATCCCCCAAACACTGGTGTGAAACAAATTCCACTTAAGTATATGGTTCTGATAACAGCAGATACTTCCAAATAAATGGGTTGTTGGTGAGAGCTAATAGAGCCCTACTGTGTGAGGGCAGAACCCCATTTTAAAAAGAGAGAGAGAGAGAGAGTTAACTAAAAAAACATAGTTAAGATATTTAGCAACGAGGAAAAAGGAAAGATGGCAGACAATTTTCTAATTCAGTATACATTGTACATTAATGTTGCTCTTGTATGGATTTCTTTATATTTATCTTAAATTCTTCAAAATCTCTGCCATTCTCCATATTTTAGTCATGAGGTGATGAACTTCTGTCCCTTCAAATGTTGTCAGACTGAAACTCACATCCTCTCTAGCCAGAATAACAAATGGTGAGGGGTAATGGAAATTGCATTTGGACCACATCTTGGCATTCCAGATGTTGGACATTCTTGAACAAATGTATGTAGTTCCAAGGAGAGGGAAATTATATTCCACCAGCCCGCATTCCAGGTACGGATGCAATTCTTCACTAATTTTCTTCTTGAAAGAAACAAAGAATTATTGTAATAATTTTATTCCTGCTGCAATAATATCTTAGAAAGCCAGACAGTTTTCAAGGCCTATTCACAATTAGAGATAGAAAATAATATTTCTGTGTAGAAATATAAAGTAAAATATGATTTTCTGCATAGAAAAGCAGTTTCCTGCGCAGAACATCTGTTTTCTATGCAAACCACTGAAAATGTTTTTTCTACCATTTTTCAAATATTTTTGAATATTCTTTCCATGACAATATCCAGGTTACATCCACTTTGTAAAAGACCACTAGGTGAGCACTACACCGTCTCACACAACACTTATCTTTTCCCCTTCCCCTGAATTCTTACACAGAGTACCACGGTAACTCACCTCTTAATACAATAGAAATAACAGTAAAACCACCAAAGTGCAACCAATTGGTTCCTATTTTCAAAACAAAAACATTTTCATGGGATTTTAACCAAAATTTTAAAATTTAGTCAAGTTGAGGACTTATCACAAGTTTCAAAACTCTATATGATGATTTAGCTGAAAGTTAGATTCTGTGTAAATGTAAGAATTAAAATAGTGGAAGATAGAAAGGGGAATATTTCTCAACAGACTGAAATATCTTGAGGAAATCTCACAAATCCTGAATTGAGCTGTGAGCAGAATTTCACCAAAAGTGAAATCTGGGATTGGGGAAATCAGGGATCCTACTGAGACAAAGTATCTGAGACTTTCGAAGAAAAACATAAAACCATGTTATACACACTTCTATATTATATAAGAATAGCTTTATTGGGAAGATCATCCCATATTTGAGAAGTATGATAGAAAGAGGCTAACAGTTTAATTAATTGTAAGAGTTTGATATTTGTATCAATAACAATTCAGTAACTATTTATTATTAACCACTTTGTAATCAGTCTATATTTTCCTACAACGTAGTTGAAACCTGTAGGATATGATGGAGTACATATTTAAATCAAAGGTGGAAAACACATGACCATCTGGATACTATTGGACTGTAACTCTCATTCATCCTAGTCACCAATGCTGAAAAATGAAGAAGAATATTAGGAAAGTGACATATTCTCCAGCACTGTTGGAAACAAGCACATGCATAAATATTTGACAGAGAGCTCCTTTCAACCCCTGGGTGTCTAGGTTCTCATTTTCTGCTTAACTGTTTTCCCTAATGATTACTATGGAAGTGTTGTAAATCCTTCTGGATGCTCCTGATTTTGTAAACAGGGTGCAGGATGCTGATGCCCCTCAAAGTTATTTTTATTCTTTGACTTGTGAGACATAACTGCTTGCCTACACAAAAGCAAATAAATGGTTACATTTCTCCTCAGTGCTGTAAAAGCCTCGGCCATCTGTAGCTCATCCTTTCCTTGGTCAATAATAGATGAATGAAGCCCTGAATACTGAATGGATAATCCATCAAAGACAACCAAGGGCATAATGCTTTCTCAGAGCAATTTCACAATCAAGGTAAGAATTGCACTCATTTGACCGCCTACCTTGTTTTATTTCCTGAAGCCTAAATTGTCACATGCAAAAGCATTAGCCTCCTGAGGGACAGGGGCTCTAATCCCAGCTCCTTAATTAGAAGAATGGGAGAGTGAGAATTAATGATGTTTCATGTGACATTGAGCAAATTTCATGTAGGCTGGTATAGTCTCTTCTCTGCAAAGCCTAAAATAATAGGGTAATTGGAGCAAGACAAGCAAAAATGAAAACACAATCTTCATTTCATTTAAAGGAACAAGTTTTTAACCAAATACAGTGTTGGGAAAATTGAATTTACTGCCGTGGAAGCAAAAGCTAATAGGGTCAAGCGGAGAAATGGAAAATTGTATTGTGACACTCTGTGCAGTAGCTTTGTTATTCTCTGAATTAACAAATATACCATCCTAGTTGTTTAAATCAGAAAAGCAAGGCTCAGTCCTTTAACCAACTTATTCGAGAACAGCCTGTATGAAACAGTTATCTCTCTTGAGTCTCATAAAGTAGAGTTGCGAGTCCATCAATAAAATGTATGTTTTAAGGAACAATAAGAACTTTTCCACTACACCTGTGAAGATTGAATGGCAATGAGTCAGTGTGATTCAGATCTCATATAGATGTTTTCTGAAATAGTACTTATAGTAGAGGTTCTAGAAGTTTTACTAGTCTTCTCAGGAGATGGACTGAATGGAAGGGAATGTAGGATGGAAGCTGTCACTATTTTTAAAAATTTCTGCTATTTAATTATGTTCTTTTTCATTTGACATTTAGTACACTTCCTTTAATTAATTTTGTAAGGTAGTTTTGGCTTTGTAGGAGAAGGGAAATAAATTAATAATCAAATGGCTCAGATCTTAATTTTCTCACTATAAATTGGAAGGACATTTTTAAATGATTTATTTAGATAATTTCTACCCTACTTTGCAATGAAATTTGCTTTAAAATAGATTGTAACAGGCTGCAATAAGGCAACTTGTGCTCAGAACTCACAGTTATGCAACCTTGCAGCTCAGTGTAAAAAGCAAAAAGAGAGTGAAGGAAATCCCCTGTAGTACTTCATTCTCTGGATGATTACTGGGTACAGCAACTTTGTCACTTCATTCCCCATGATATTAAAGAGAGATGGGTAACTGTTGGTATTCAGGGGCTTCATCTTCCCCAGAGGACTGTGAACAGTTGTGTACACATCTGCAGATCTGCAAAAATCTCTTCATTTTTTTTGTCCCACATGACCCCAGCATCCACTAATAGGTATGGGAAGCAATTTCACATCATTTTGCCCCTCTCTGAGACAGGCCTTATCTCCCAGAGGAAGTAAACTGGGATTTCACTTCCTCTGGGGACCACAGAATGGCCCATGGTTACATATGGCCAAGAGCTTGCACTCATCTTGATCCTGATAGTGGTACCATTACTTCTATTTTGCTTTCTGAGACCAACTGGCTACAAATCTGAGGAAGGACAATTTTGCTATGCCATGTCTTGTACTTATCCTTCAACCTTTCAGTGCAGTAGGGGAATATCCTATCACCAATGCTGAAATAAAATTCAACTGCCAGTTAAAGATGGAGAAATTTCAGCAATATCTCATTTATGGTCATAACAGCTCAATGTGGTGAACTAGCCCATTGATAATTCATCAAATGCTATGAGAATTCTTACCACCAAGATTGGAAAGTGAAGCACCAAGTGTTTCTACCCAAAACTGTACTTTGTAAAATATGTACCATGTGGGAAGCCAAGTACACATACATGCAGCAAATCAAAAAAGAACAGGCTGACTTTTTTTTGGGGGGGGGGTACATTCTTGATTAGTGTGTGAAGACATCCCTAAAACCAATACAGTCATCTCCTGGTTATAAATATAGGATGGAGTCATCAACATGTCCTTTGTCTTAGGTAGCAAAATAGGCCAACTCCAAGCCCAATTGCAACATATACAAACAAGCTCTATGCATAATGTTAGAGCTGACCTTAGTGAAGAAGCACCAAGTACAGCACTGAGGACAATAGCTATACTCTGAACTGCTCCACTCTGTGTCATCAGTCAGAGCTAAAACAACTTGGAATTCCACTATTAAGACCTGAATCCTATTTTTTTCTCAACTGAAGTAAACTCTTTGGTTCAATTACTCAGTGTCAATATTTAGAACCTAAATACCCTGAAGGCACCAGATCTCATCTGATATTGGAAGTTAAACAAGCTCAACTCTGGTTAGTACTTGGATAGGAGAAATGCAAGGAATATCAGGTGTTGTAGGTTGTATTTTATGAGAAGTCAATGGCAAACCATCTCTGAGTCTTTCTTTCATAAGAGACCCCTGTGCAGGCATACTCACACCCATGTCAGTATGCATGCTGATCTCATTAATTCAATGTGTCTAATCTAGTTGAAACTATCAATACCATATAGGCATATGTTAACACTGTGGACTTTGAAAAAAAAATCTTCAGGAAATACCACAGATGAATGTGACATTGGTGTTTGAAGAAGACCTTTTGCCAGTTTTAATTTGTGATATTTATTTAAGTTGTGAACTGTTGGAGAAACAATTATATCAAAATAATTATATCAAAAATATCCCAGCTAGTAAATTAATATAATCTCTCTGTATTTACCAACAGAATGTTTGTGAAATCTTGTGATAATAGCTGTGGGTTTAATACTTTTTTCTCTGAGAAGAGTGACTCAGTGAAGCTTGTAATATATGTAATAGAAGAAATCTTTCTGACTAAAAGATAACTATCAAACAGATAACAGAGGAAAAAACACTCCCAAATTTTTTATATTTTTAGATCATTAACAGTACAAATGTGTTCCCCCAGGGAAAAAAAAATCATCATCAGGATAAAAAAATAGCAGGTACACAGCAAAAAGTTAATAATACTGGCCCTGATCCAACAGAATGTATTCCCCTTTAATCCAGGATCATTCAGAATGTTGATTGGATTGTGTTTAAAACACCACAATTTATCTGTTGAACAGAGGCCAGGATTCAGTATACAAATAGTGTGAGATGTGGGATCTGCAAACCAAAATGAAAATTATTGAACATCACTAAGGACTAAAAGCTTTCGCAGATGATGTAGTCATATTTTTGGAGGACCCACAAGAATCAATTCAAGTGCTGATGGAAACTCTGCAAAGATATGGACAAGTGGCAGGATATAAGATAAACAAGGAAAAGACAATGATGATGACATTAAACATGAATAAAAAAGAGCAAGCTGATTTGGAGAGCAGATCTGAATACCAATTAACTAAGAAAACAAAATATCTAGTAATTATATTCATGAGAAAGAATCAAGAATTATTTGATAACAATTATTTGAAGATATGGAAAGAGACTAAAAATGACATGGAAAAATGGAAATAGATAAATTTATCTCTCCTGGGAAGAATAAATGCTTTTAAAATGTCATTATTACCGAACCTTATGTTCCTTCTTCAGAACTTACCAATAACAGGAAGAGAGAAGATATTTAAAGAATGAGAAAAAGATCTTCAAAAATTTATTTGGCAAGGAAAAAAACTGAGAATAAGGTTTAAAACACTCCAGGATGCAAAAGAGAGAGGAGGACTTGATCTACCATCATTGAAAATTTGTTATTACGCATATTGTTTAGATTGGATCAAAGACTGGATTCAACTAGAGAGAACAACTATGAAAGAATTGGAAGAAGTTAATAGTAAATTTGGATGGTATGGATACTTATGTTATGATAGAGTAGGGGTGAATAAAGAGTTTAATAATCATTGCATCCGGAAGACATTGTTAAAGGTCTGGCTACAAATAAAGCGGAAATATTATACAAAACTCCCAATATGGACTTCACCACAAGAAGCATACAAAATCACCCTAACAAAACAAGGAAATTTATTAACATATCAAGATATATTGAAATGGAAGGGGGACAAACCAAGAATGCGTACAGTAGAAGAATTAAAGGCTGATGGACATGAGTTGAACTGGTTCCCATGGCAACAACTTAAAGAAAGATTTAAAATGGATCAAAAACTATATGGGTTTGAGAGAAAAGACAATGAATTAGATTTATTGATGAAGGAAAATCAAAAGAAGAGAATTTCTAAATTTTACAAATTATTTTTGAAAAGAGAATGGAACCAGAAGTAGTCAAAGATATAATGGTTAGATGGGCCCAAAAATGTGGGACACTCAATTGAATCAGAAGTTTGGGAGAAAGCATGGAAAGCAGACATAAAATTTACTCCAAACTTAAATTTAAGAGAAAACTTCTATAAAATGCTTCATAGGTGGTACATGGCCCCAGAAAGATTATGAAAAATAACTAAGAATGGGAATGCAAAGTGTTGGAAATGTGATGAAAAGATTGGGTCCTTTTTTCATATACGGTGGACTTGTAAGAGTGCAAGAAAATTCTGGAAGGGAATACATGATGAAATTCAAAAAATGTCTAAAGTAAATTTTGAAATGATACCGGAATCTTATTTGTTAAATATTCCAGGCCAACATAAGGAGATAAGAAACCACCAGAAGATATTGTTATATTTGATAACAGCTGCAAGGTTGACAGATGCCCAACATTGGAAAGAAAAGACAGATATTGACTTAGGAAAGTGGACACTAAAAGTTTTCGAGACAGAAAAAATAGCAGTCTTTGAAAAACAAACCTATCCAGAACTTTGAAAGGGAATGGAAAAGAGTCTTAGTTTGGATAAAAACATAAATGTATAAGAAACCAAAGAAAGAAAGAAATGTAACTGTTCTTTTCTTATGGAAATGGAAATGTAACCGTTCTTCTCTTCTGTAAATGGAAACAGATTCAACTGGGGATATAAGCATGGAAGTGGGGTGGAGGAGTAGGATGTGCCAATAATGATGTATATCCACTTAGTTTTTTTTATGTAACTAAATTGTCAATTAAAATATGGAAATAATAATAATAAAAGAACATCACTAAGGGATGGGATGGAGTTATGGCTTAGTCATACAGCAACTTTTTCATGAAGAGCATCAAAGTTTCAGTCCCTTACATCTCCAAATTACAGTGAAGGGAGGATGCAGTAACAGACATTGAGAAAAAGATCCCCTGATCTGACCTGATATAAGCCAAATTTCCATGAACTTTTCTCCTTTCCCCAAGGAAAGCCTTGGTCTTCTAGCTCTAAGACCCTATTGCCAGGATCTAAAGAATCTTGCATAATGTTCTCAGGCATCTTTATGATAAAGCTCCTAGGCACAAGATGAGATAAAATTTTGGTCAGAATGCAGCTGAGAAGTAGCAAAATAATCCTGCTCTTGGGAAAGGAAATTTAGAATTCTTAGCCAGAGAGCTCTTGGGCCTCATGAAACTACAAACCTCAGAATTCCACAGTTAAAGTGAAATAATAGCACTATTACAGTGCAATATGATAGGGTTATAAGTTTTGCTATCTAAAGCATTCACACATTCACATACAAATTTTCTACTCAAATTAAAAAGAGGGACACGCAAAAGCTCAGCAGACTACAGAGCAAGACTAAAAACTGTGAAATGAAAAGACTGTGGAAGGCTCCTCCCTAAGCTGCAACCCCCAGGATTCCACAGGATGTTGAAAGTGGAATAATAGTGCTATAACAGTCTAGTGTGGAAATGGCCATAGACTCAGAGAGGCCAAGCTCGGATGATAAGTAAGAGCCACTGAAACCTGCACGACAGGTGCAGTAGGCTACCATTAACATCTAAATCTAGTAAATGAATGAAGATTTGCAGAAGATGTTTGACTGTATAACTTCAACCGCTCATTATAGGTGCTGTCACTGGAAAGTGTTGCTGAGTATTCTTTTATCATATTATGTATTAGAGCTGTCAGTGACCAGAGCCTATCTCCCCTCCTTCCCCTCTAAATCTGCTACCTTGGTGTTTTTTCTTGTATGATCATGTTGAAAGCACAGCTTATAGGATTGCCCCCCCACCTTATTTTTAATATCTAAATCTTGTGATGGGTCAGAATCACTCTGAAATATGTTGTTCCACTCTGAAAGTGAATTGTGTCAACTGAGGTGATCTGGACTTCGTATAAATCAGTCTATATTGTTCTGTTTCTGTTCACAATTTATCAAAACTTGTTGCACATGATATGTGCCATATAATAATGAATGTAATGTTTAGCTTTGACCTAAATCTGAAATATTATCATTCAACATGCAGTCTTATCCCCTCTTATCTGTACTCCAGACTGATATAATCCCTGTATTTTTTTTCTGTACCTATACCTTGATTCTCATATTAGTATTTATAAAACATAATATAGATCAAAAAGTGACAGAAGGTGATTGTATTGTTACCCTGATTTCTGGAGTCCCTTGAGGGACACGTCAATGTGCTCCACATGATGAGGAATGGAAACTAGCCAGAGCATGAGCAATAGCAATGCGAGATAACGCAGGGTAACCTAGCGAGGTCTTTTTACCCAGTTTTTATGGGGTCAGGCCAAGCCAAAAATGAAATGAAGATGTCCAATAAAATGATTTTATTGAATGAAAGTCTCACGCACCAATGCAGTCACTCGCATACTCACTCAAGACCTATTAAGAAGCAAAAGAGAGGAAATTGGATAGGGGAATATTGAAGGCGTTGTAGCTTCACCTTTTCCTGAAGTCCTTGTGCCCTGAAGTCCTTGGTCCGGGAAAAACAGCGGAGAAGTAGAGTTCAGCACTGAGAGGGCTGAGGGGAATACTCAACGTACAGAGCAACAGTCTGCTGGGATGACCGGGAGTGATCCAAAGAACCGCTCAAAAACTGGGACTATTTGTAGGGGCAAAAGTACCTGGAGGGCTAATTCTTTCCCGGGGAGAACAATGGGTAGTTGCAACAAGAAAGAAGCTCCACAATGATAACTTCCTTTGCATGATGAGATTACAAGGTGTTGCCAAAGTCTCAGGATCTTCGGTTGCATTTGGGTGTGGTGTGACTTCATGTAAATGGCCCTCGCCTGATAGGATATTTGTTCAACTTGAAGCAAACACGCTAATCCCTTATCAGGGGTTGAGGACCCTTTGTCTTCTGTGGGTTTTCACAGCTTGAGGTCTCCTGGGGCTCCGTGGCTGAGGATTTTACTGGCCTGACCTGCTTTTTGAGTGTTCGACCATTGCTGCCTACGTGCCCATCCAGACGACCTCTCAGGCACATGGAATCATATTTTAATATCAAAATTGTAGACCCCGGGACAGGGTTTTCCAGTGGGGTAAAAGTATGTGTGGAGTCAGCTGTATAAGCTATTTCTTTTTGTGCTTCCCATTTAATACATATTTCAATGTGAGTATTTGTGATTTCTTTATTGATCACAGTAGGTTAGAACATGGGTGGGGGGGATAAAGATGCAGACTATGATAGTCTGTACAAATGAGTTAGAACAGTCTAGGGCAGTGGTTCTCAACCTGTGGGTCCCCAGATGTTCATGGACTTCAGCTCCCAGAAGCCCTGAGCATTGACCATAGTGGCTGGGGCTTCTGGGAGCTGAAGTCCATGAACATCTGGGGACCCACAGGTTGAGAACCACTGGTCTAGGGAGACTTGTGGATTTCTTTTTCATCCTGCAAATAACATAACAGAAGGACCTTCATGGCAGCTTATAATGAACATAAGCCAAGTAGGAAATGACTGTCTCCTTTTCTGGTCTCTGGAGCAAACAGAAACCACAAAGGAAGTGTGGCTGCCTATGTATGTAATTGATTGGGCTGCACAGAAAGGGGAAATGGAAACAGAAAAGGCAGCGGTGCTGCATTTGTCAATGGACCTCTCCCTCATGTCCATTCATAATACATGACATGCACACACACACACACTCTCCACTATAGTGGGTGTACATTTCATTCAAGAGGTGAGTTGGTTCAGAACTTTCAAAAATCTACAGATTTCTTGATAATTTTCTCAATCAAAAAAAGAAGGGAAAGACTCATGATTTCTCTATATTTGTACGAATATAGAAAACAGCAGAACTTTTATATTTACTCATTCAGGTAGAAAGCTGGAAATTCTTATTCAATATTTATTTATATAATTTTATTTATTTATTTATTCCTGAAACGTGCCCAAGATGGTTCACAACATTAATTAAAACAGAGAGCATTAACTAAAACCTAGTAACAAAAGGGTTTTTTTAAAATGAAATATTTATTGTTCATTTATTTCTGTATTCATTTATCCTTGCAGAAGACCCAAGCTGGTTACTATAAACTGTCATATTAAAGCATCAATATTTTAAAGCAATACAACATCATTTAGGAACATGAGAAAGATAAAAAAATGCATCCCATTAAACACTTTCTGCACAGCCTCCTAGTCACCAAATGTTCATTCAGATAAAGGGTTTTTTACTTCCTACTGAAAGGGGAGTAGGGAAGGGATCAGCCTAGTCTCCCATAGGAGAGAGCTGCATAGTTTGGGAGTAGCCTCCATGAAGGCTATGTCTCATGCCTCACCAAAACATACCTGTGAAGATCATGGCTTCATTTAGAAAAAAAGGCATCACTGAGGATCTTATGGCTGAGACAGGGTCAGAAAGGTACATCTGGTCTTTCATCTACTCTGGACATAAGCCACATAGGGCTTTAGAGGTCATAAATAGTACTTTGAATTGAGTCTGGAAACAAATCAATAGTCAGTTGAAACCTTGTGTGCTGAAAACTTGTGTGCTGAAGGAGGTAAATTAGGGTTCTTTTTAAATCTGTGACAAGCTGTATATCTTGAATGAGTCATTCAAGAACAAAATGAACCTTCCCATACTGGAAATTTTTTTGTGCCTACAGAACATGCAGATTGGGGAGAATTTAGTTAGGTTCAGTTTTGATAAGCACATGCCAACATTTCCAAGTTCCATCTCAAGTTTGAAATAAAGAAATTAAAACAAAACAAAAAGTGAATACAGATGTGCTAATGGACTGTTCCATTTTCAGAGCAGTACAGCTAAGTGGTGTGAACTCTCCATTAGGTAAACAAAGAATTATATGATGTGTTAAGTTCCATTTATTAGGGTCAGCATCATGGAGAGATCATAAGAGACAACTGTTCATCAGGGATGAACAGCTTGTGAGAAGTGTGAAAGCTTCAGGATGATTCCAAGATAAGAGGTGGTAAAATACAGTGGCATAAAGTGTGAGAGAAACTTTGAAAGGCTTTTAGGATTGATAGAGAGATTAGGGAGTGACTCTCTGCCTCACTGTCCTAGGGAAGCTTGGTCATAGGCTATACAAGAGGTCCAGACTCCCAGATTCTGCTGAACATCTAAAAACCCAGAATACAATTCCTATTCTGAGTAAACTATGAATGTTGAACTAGACATATTGGGGTCATATTGTCTTTCTAACCTTGGCTGAATATGACATTTATTATTATTATTGTTATTGTTATTATCTGTAAATTTGTAGTGACTCCTAAGAAATGCCTGAAGGGAGGTGTCTTCATGTGCAACATACCTTCCTGCTAATGTAAGATAGCTTGTTCAGTATAAAATCTTTCCTTAAAAGAGTTCCTCTTTTCTTCTGTCTCTTCGCATGCTTTGCTCGGTGTGCATGTCTACATTTGTATGGGATTCTCATCTTCCAAACGGGAAGGGGAGGAAGAGTCTCTGGAAAGTCAGAAGTGGTAAAAAGTTAAAATTAAACCCCTCAGTAATTTCCACCTGAGTCACTGCATCTTAGGATGCAGAACATTAGTGGAGGATGGCAGCTAATAGAGTTTGTGGGTCTGCCTTTCCTAATCAAGAGAAGGGAATGGGCTGAACCTATAAGAGTGGGAGAAAGCGAGATGACAGCTTCATCCCTCACTCTTCATAACTGCATATGCACACCATGTATAGTGCTGGCTTTAGGCTGCCCTCAGTCACAGTCCATTCAGTGATCTCCCTTTAATTGAGGATGTTCTTACACTCCTCTCTGACCTTCTTTTTCTTCCAGCAAATTAAAAATGGCACAGTTGAGCCTTAAACCCAAATAACCCTGGATAAACTTATTTGTGGATGAGGTTCATTTCAGACAGACAGGAAACATACCTCTGGACAGAAACTTGCCAGAAAGCTGCATTGCATTCTCTACACAATGACTTTACAGTTTTGTAGCTGGTATTCCTTAGTAGGACAGAATGGTTTCTAAGGTTTTCAGTTGCTGAAGCTATCCTAAATAAAATCCATGTATAATGTGGATTTACTATATTATCTGCCCTGTGCATACAGAACAGAAATTAGGAATGAAGATTGAATTATTCCTGAAAGCACTGATTTTTCCCCTATGCATTCTAGCATTTAGTTTTTTAAATGTATTCTGTCTTCCAAAATGAATATTCATTTGGCCTAATACAATACAAAAAAGCGTTATCACATTAACAGCTCTCACATTACGTTAGTGGTGATGAGCACTAATACAACCCAACACTAATTTAATTTGAAGGAAATTGTCAGTATAAGTCTTGGGTTTTTTGGGTTACAGCTGCTGTCAGTGCTGGCTTTTCTCTTGCAGCTTCAGCATTGTGAACAGAGTCAGCATTTTCAATGAATAAATTCAAAATCAAGTTGTGATAATAGCATGGTAGCAGTTGTTTAAAGGAAGCACAGTAGAAAATTCCACTGTACAGACCCGAAGTTCTCCATGGATCTTAGTTTATCTGTTCTCAAAAACTGTAAACACTTTTGCACCAAATCACATTGGGCTACTTCCAGTGCTATGCTCAAAGCACCCTCAAGATTTTAATTTCCTTCTGAAGTCTCTGTTGCTTTTTTTTCCCTTTCAAAGCTTCTGTTGCTCTACAAATCTACTCCAGAGCCTTTCCCAAAAATCTGGAAAATGTTTCTGAGGTTCAGGAGTTCTACTGGAAGAACCTGGCAAAATTTCAAAATTTATCCTTCCCTCCTGCTTTCCCTCTAAACTTCTCAAAAACTCACAGTTTGCAGAAAGTGGAATAATAGCACTATAATAATGTAGTGTGGAAAGGCCCTTAGCCTCAATACACTATCATAGCTAAACCAAAATATGGGTGTTTGGGGGAAAAAGTCACTTGTTCCCTGCTTCACCTTTTTCTCTATTTCCCTTTTCATCCTTTGTTGTTTTTTTGTTTTCTTTCCTGGGAGGAATCTGTCAAACATAAATTCACAAGTTGGAGGAAGAGGAGGAGGTAACACTTTCCAACATATTCAATGAAGTATGGAGCACAAGAATGAGCTGCTTCTGCCTCCCTCAGTTATAAATCTGTAAATCCTATCACTTTCATTATCCCTCTTGCCATCTAGGTTTCTCTGTTTTGAACAGAAGCTGAGTTGATCCAGTTGAAGTTATCTCCACCATAATCTAATGTAGTACAGAATCAACTTACCATGTACCACGTCTCTGCCCAAGATGGTGGTATTTCCATATCCACAGAGTACATATGTATAGATATGTATTTACATGTCAATTTGATTCTGAATGAAAATATGCAATGGCATAGTAATGTCTCTCTCTCCATCTCTCTCTCTGTCTCTCTCCATATATATATATACATACATATATCTATATAGTGTTGGATAGTACACATCACAATGGCAAAGGACATGCAAGCCTTATCCTCCATTAAGTCCATTCTTTTTAATCCTTATTTCATAGGGAGCTTTTTTATAACACACCTTTCAAAACTTCCCACTAAAACATTTTTTTCTAAAAATACCATTTGCAGTAAACATACAATTTTCTCAATGAGCAGTGCATGTCTTTTAACCTTCTATGGCCAACATTTTTAATGTTTCTTCTCTATGTTCTTCTCCTGCCATTTTTTTTAAAGCTCCAATGTTGTTATTGTGCCTTCCAGTTGTTTCTGAGTTACAATGACTCTAAGATAAACACACCTACCACAGGATTTTCTTGGCAATATTCTTGCAGAGGGTTACCACTGACTTCCCTAAGGATGAGAGAATATGATTTACTCAAGATCACTCAGTGGGTTTAAATGGCTGAGAGGGGATTCAGACCCAGACCTCACACAGACCTAATTCAATACTCAGATCACTATATCACACAGGCTGTCCACAAAACTCCATTGCATCAATGTATTTTCTGGAGCAGTTTTGTAAGCTTCCATCCCTACCTAGAGAAGGCGAGAATGGAAGATAGGATTTATTTATTTGAAATGCAAAGCATGTATCTTACACTGAACTATTGCCTTTACCAAACCAATTGGAATAGTGCCTTATACCAGTTCAGATTATTTGTCCATGTCTGGTCTCTCCAGGATCTTTGGTAGTAGTCTTTCTTAGAGTCTCCAGCTCACTTATTTTTCAACTAGAGCTATCATGGACTGAACCTTTTGCATGCAAAGTTTGTACTATGCTGCTAAAGATACACTCCCTCTCAGAAACAAAACCAAATGGCTTTCATTATCAGATCAGTTTATATGGAATCTAGGAAATGCAGGGAAGGGAAAAGGTGATGGCACCAAAAAAAGAGCAAAATGTGGAGGAATAAAAGACCACCAATCAACCTTACAACAATGTGAATGATTGTCAAGCTATTTCCATCTATCTTCCATAGATTTGGCTTCATCAGATGTCCTGCTTTCAAAGTCAAAGAAGAAATGAGATTATGGTCCTTCTTTTAACCTATAATGCATATGGAGAGATGTGCACAAGAAAAGCATCTTTAAAATGTTTCGTAAGTTAAAATAATAAATACTGTGTGGTCTTCTGCAGTCACAATTTAATCTGTTTTATCTCTAGATTTTGAATATCCTCTTTATCATCTGTGTATCTGTAAGGCATAATTGAACATTTGTTACTGTGCAGCTTAATTACAAAGGGTATTGCAGCTGTATAGCATGTGTTTTCCAGCTACATAAATATTTGAGTGACAAATTGGGAAATGTAAAAATCAGAGTAATGTCATGTACAAATCAAAGTAACTTTTTTTAAAAAAAATGCCAATTGCTCTTATTAATGACAAGCGAAGAGCTCAGCATACTATTCAACCAAATGAGACTGAGTAGTTTTCAAAGGGTAGAACTATATAAAATATGAAGAAGCTTTTAATTTACATGGATGGGATATCTCCCCATCCTACCCTTGTTACACTCTGTGATAGGCCTAGGAAATCTAGCTATCAACATTTTGGTGACATTCTGCCAGTTTCTATAGTGACTTGCTCATGTTTCTCAACATGATGCCATCAAATCAGCATGTGAGCACTGTCTAAAACACAGATGGGCTGCACTTAAAAAAAAAGGTACATCTATTCCAGTATTGTTTGACAAGACCATCAGCAGTTCCCATGCAAAAGTCTTTCATCTCACCTTACTGTTAACTAAAGGTGCCAGGGATGGAATCTGGGACCTTCCAGATACAAGAGTTGTTGTAAATCCCTGAACTATACCCATCTCCCAACATAAGTGTCTGTAAAACCCACACATTGCATTTGGAGCAAAAGGGAGTGAGCTCAGTGTAATTTTCTGGGGTCAGTGTGCTTCTGTCTCCTTAAGCTGAACACACATGGATACTACACCCCTGTAACCAGCAACAAGACTTCCATTTTCCTCTAAATCTAACTATGCAGTTCATGGGCACCTCGTATAGTTAGGAAAATGATTTTAGTATAGTTGGGAATGTGTGATTTTTCCCGATCATGTACACACAAAGATTGATTACAAACATATCTCTTTCCTCTCTCTCTCTCTGTATGTCTGTGTAAATGCACAGACATTTGTCTAAGAGCAGACATTACTTGAAATTCTTCCTATTTAAAGGCAGTTGCTGCCATTGTCCTTTGCCGCTCTTGATTTTCTTTCAGGGAGCTGTTGAATCTGATTGAAATGACTTGGGGTCACTTGTCATATAGTAGGAAGAATGATAATTCATGTGTCAGAAAAAGTTAATCCAGCTGTCATACCCCTCTATGTGATTTTTTACTGTCAAAGCAAACATTTCAGGGAGCCCACTGTAGAAGCAAGCCATGAGCCCTGGGGCAATGGTCCCAACAGCACTTTCTGCCACAGCATCATGAAGCATATCTCACCTTCAGGCTCCAGGCTCATAAGAGTGTCTGTGTGACCATCCTATGATATGGTTAATATGATGACAGATGTTATATGATTATGACTAAACTATGTGTTCTTTTTCTCCATATTTTTTATGAATAAAGCATTTGCTAAAATAAATAACACAGTCACATTTGCATGACTGCTGACTGCAAACTGTTCCTTTCTTAGCCAGAGAATATTGAAGTTCTCAAGAAGTCTCTATACTATTATATATGGAAAGACTTTTAGGTGCTGTATAGGTAAAATCTGCCAAATTTTAGTCCTAAATTGTAGCCCAGTGAAAGTGTTATAACACATAACATGTAGCATGTAAGAGAGACAGGAACATCTGAATCTCAAAGGAAGTTGCTTTTCTGTTGCTAATGGCATTAAATATTATTCCCTGTTTTTTATTGCCTTTTGTCTCTAATCCTCACATGACTACTAAGGAGAGTGGCCTCTCCCTGCACTGTCATCCCTCAATATCTTAACTGATAAAATCCCAGAAAGAATGTAGGTTGTGTTTCTAACACCATCACTGTTATTCTGTATGATTTTTAATATTTTTTATCTTGGAAAGCTCACATAATGTATTTTATGATTTGGAGTTGGCCCGATAAAGGTATCACTGCTTGTGGATTTTGTATTTTGTGATATTTTACTGTAGAGCCAACATATCTACCCCTACAATGAAATAAATACCCCTGATTGTGTTATTCTCCTAGATTTCAATATACCTAACTGAACTACAACAGGGGAAGCCTAAAAAGAGGGACCAAAGGATTGGAACATAACTATATGAGGTTTTCTACCTCCAACAATGGTAAAACTCTTTCATTGGACTACAATTTGAGACTACAGTTTTACCTGTACAACACATAAAAGTTTTTCCAGATGTAACTGTACAGAAACTCCTTGAGAAATCCATTGTTCTCTGCTTAAGAAAGGAGCAGTTAGCTTCACACAGATCAAAAACAGTCAGATCTCAAGAGAAGTTACTTTTCTGTTCCTAACGCAGCTGAAATTTTATTACCTGTCTTTTATTTCTCTTTATCTCTAGTCCTCAAATGACCAATAAGGGGATGGCCTCTGTCTGCTTTTGTATCTCTCAACACCATCTTAACTGAAAACATCTCAGACAGAATGTAGATCTGTGATTCTAATGGTGTCACAACTTTTCTCCTGAATGATTTTTAACATCTTTACCTTACGAAGAAGCCAATGAAGCTTCAAAAGCTTGCACAATGCATTTTATGCTTTGGAGCTGGCCCAATAAATGTGTCACAGCTTGTGAATATGCTTGCCACTATATTCTACTTTTTTCAGCTTCCAAAATTCAGCACCATGCTGCGTTCACTTCAGTTCACATCATTCAATGTACCTACAAGAGGACTTCAGTGCAGCTGTATATAAGCTTTCCCAATTGCACAGTAATTAATGGCCAGTTGAATGGATAGTGCTAGTATAATGTACTGTGTCCAGAATGCACTGAGTCTGGGAGACATACAGTCATTTTTAATAGGCTGTTCATTGCAGGTTGACCAGGCTAAAGGATATGAGTGTGTGTGGTGTGTGCATCCCTGTAGAAGACTGAGGGCTCTGGATCTTACTACAGAAGTGCTGAAAAGATTTTGGAAGTTATAGACGTAGGAGTTGATATGTATAAAGAATGAGTCTTCATCATTCTGTACATTATATTTTAGCCTAAGCAAGAGAAAAATTTTCTTCAAAAAACACACCAAACTTTCCTTACCTTCCTTCTGCTCAGTACCTTCCAAATTTCCAACCCACACATGACAAGTTAGAGCTGTGTAGAACTGAATGTTAGCAGTAAGGAACAGGAAGCTGGATGAAAAGGTAAGAAAAGAGGGAGGTCTCTCCTACTCTTCCTGCTTCCAGTACCTGGGAGCAAAAAAGGTCCTGAGAAATGTCCTGTTGATATTCCACCACTCCTTCTGGAGTGGGGGTATGACATTTCCATTGGGCTGTTTTGGTGTGGAAGCCTGCGACATAGTTTACCAGATGTCATATGAGGAAGAGGAAGAGCGACCTGCTCCAACTCTTCTTTGATTTTCCCTGTGACTGGCCCAGACTAGAACACAAGCTGATAAAAATTAGAGGGACTGACAGAATGAAAATACCTGAGTGTGTTAGATGAATTTGGCAAGGTTCAGAAATCAACTGGGCTACTTTCTGATTTTATAGGAAGCAACCTGCCTTATTTCTGAGCTAATCTGAGATGAGCTGGGGTGGAAAAGAAGTCTCCAGCTTCTCATCTTGTTCATCCTAGTCCTCTTCCTCTTCCTTCTTTTGCTGACCATCCCCATGATTCCCAGCTTATCTGAGACTGACTCAGAAATAAGACAAAGTGTTTGTGGTCTTCAAAAGTTCTGACTACATTTATCCATAGTCAAGCATTATAGTGGCCCCTCTCTTTACCACCCAGACTCTTGGGTGGGGGAAACTTTTACAGAATACAACTACATATTTATGCCAATGTCTCCCTGAAATACTCATCAGACATTTAGAGTATGCATCTTTTTAAAATCCCATTTCATAAATATGGCAAGGAAAGATTAAGTCTTAAAACAAAAAAATTAAAACACAGTTATTTGCATAGAGCAGAATGCATCCTTAGTCCTTCAGTTAAAAAAAAAACTGTATTGACTGATTGTGGTTATGATTTTCTAACAAAATATTTAAACCAAGCTGCTAATGAATAGTGCAAAAATACCTGTTTGCTGTTAAGCAAAAGCAAGCAAGGAGCCAGATGCTGCACACATGTGCCAACTAACATTTACAACTTTTTTTTCCAAATTAGTATTCCAGAATAAAAAAAAATAGCTTGGGTCTTGGATCCATTTTCATTTTCAATAGTCCAAATACCTCATCTTCACACTACCCCCTTCATCTATGGAATAATATTGCTTTTGAATGCATAATATGTGTAGTATCAAAGTTCATTTTAATTTTATATTTGCAAAGTATTTGAAGATAGAACTGCAGCAATATAGAGTGTTTTACCCCTTGAATTTTGGATTCTAATGCTGTTATTAATAGTGGCATGTGCATGCTATAGAAGAAGATGGAAGTTTCTGATGGCATCATAGAATCATAGAGTTGGAAGAGACCCCAGGGGCCATCGAGTCCAACCCCCTGCTATGCAGGAACACACATCAAAGCATTCCCAACAGATGACCATCCAGCCTCTTCTCAAAAACCTCCAAAGAAGGAGACCCCACCACACTCCAAGGCAGCAGATTCCGCTGCCGAACAGCTCTGACCATCAGGAAGTTCTTCCTGAGGTTTAAGAGAAATCTCTTTTCCTGCAGTTTGAATCTATTGCTCCTTGTCTTAGCCTCTGGAGCAGCAGAAAACAAGCCCACTCCCTCCTCAATATGACATCCCTTCAAATATTTAAACATAGCTATCATGTCCCCTCTTAACCTTCTCTTCTGCAGACTAAACATACCCAGCTCATTAAGCCATTCCTCATATGGCATGGCTTCCAGACCCTTCACCATTTAGGTCGCCATCCTCTGGACACGTTACAGCTTCTTGATATCCTTCTTGAATTGAGGTGCTTAGAACTGGACACAATATTCTAGATGAGGTCTAATCAGAGCAGAATAGAGTGGTACCATTACTTCCCTTGATCTAGACACCATATTCCAATTGATACAATTGAAAGCATTGGCTTTCGTGGCTGCTGCATCACACTGCTGACTCATGTTCAGCTTGTGATCTACCAAGTCTCCTAGATCCCTTTCACACATACTGCTATCCAGCCACGAGTCCCCCATCCTATATTTGTGCATTCTATTTTTTCTGCCTAGTTGTGGGACCTTACATTTCTCTCTGTTGAAATTCAGTTTGTTAGCTTTGGCCCAGCTCTCCAGTCTGTCAAGGTCATTTTGAAATTTGATCCTGTCCTCTACTATATTAGCAACTCCTCCCAATTTGGTATCATCTGCAGATTTGATCACCATGCCCTCCACTCCTTCATCCAAGTCATTGATGAAGATGTTGAATAGCACTGGGCCCAGGACAGAACCCTGTGGCACCCCACTAGTCACTTCTCTCCATTCATGATCACCCTTTGGGTTCAGTCGGTCAACCAATTACAACTAGGTCCTTACTGTACCAAGTTTTTGTAATCAAAAAGCAGCACAATCAGCACAACCCCAATACTAATGTAAATGATTGCAATGAACCTTCCCCTCCACAGAAGACTGTATAGCAGGGTAGGCAAGATATGACCCTCTGGATACAATTCACAGCAACCTGAACCACCTGAGGCAATGAGCACAATGTTATGGTTCAGATAATTATTCACTTGTAATTAATTATTTTTTAAAAAATTTACTATCTTTCTGACTGGGAAGGGTGCAGTAATTTGTAAAAGGTGATAAAGTAACATTTGGCATCTTCAAGAAAGAGATTTAAACAACTGTTTCATGCAGAGGAAATACAATAACTTTATAGTACAAATAAATTTTAATCATATTGCTAACTGAATAAAAAAATAGAATGTGAAAATGTATGAAAATATGTCTATTCCTTCCTTAAATCAGACTAAAAAAATTTCTGACTTTTCAGTGGTCTCTACTAACCATATGGATTTTAAGTATGATCCTTGCTATCAGTGGCCCAAATCCTATTGTTACTCCCAATTAAAGTAGACCTACTTTAGAATTCATATAGTCATTGACAACATGTTTCCACTGATTTAATGAATTTTTGTCATTGTTGTGGTTGTCACCATTACATTTAAGGAGGTGGAATGTGACTGTTCTGAACTTGTTTCCCACAAATGCCTTAGTGTGGTACTGAGATCTAGCCAAATCTCCCTCCTTACAATAATTTTAAGTAACTTTTTTCTAAGTTTAGTTTGTTTCATTATGAACCTTTGGATTATTTCAATTTTTAGTAAGAGAGAAATTGCTCTGGAGTGGACTAATTGCTTCTGTTCAGTGTTCCAGATAGCTAAGTTCTCTTTTTCCAGAAGAACACACCCTTACACTCCATTACAATTCCACCCACTTTTTTTATTTCTCCCTCATCATTCTCTGCCTTGAATGATACTAATCAGCATATCAGTCAATAGCCACAGACACCAACGTATCTTGGGTTGTTTGGGTTGTTTGTTTGGAAGGATGAGCTATTGTGTTCTAGGTTTTTGGCAGTAGTTCTATACATATTAACCAAAACTAATTCCTAATTTGTTCAGCTGTGATTACTCTCTTATAAGCATGCATACCTAACATTGTAGCCTTGTATTGTAATTGAGTTTCCAGTAGCATACTGCTTCTTCCTCCTCTTTTTCCATTGCTGAAAGCTCTGGAGTTTTACTCCATGTAAAAGCTCTGGATTGATATCCCAGGTACTTGATTTAAGGATTGGTGAAATTGTCAGATAAATAACTGGTAATATGTCTCAATTACATCAATATTAACCATGATGCTGGTACCAATATAGGTAGTACTGATGACTATTATCTATGTGGAATTGTTACCCTGTTTACTGGGGGTCCCGCAAGGGACACCACAATGTGCTCAACTATAGTTGGGGAAATTTAGCTCAGAGCACAGCTTTAGCGTTACGGGAAGCAGGGTAACTAAGCAGGATCTTGTAACCCAGCGTTTACGGGGTCAGGCCAAGTCAAGGAGCAGACCGGTTTGAAAATAATGAATGATCTTTATTAAATACAGGCACACAATGTAAGCAACACACACACAGAGATAACTAAGGAAAATAAAGGTGTGAGTAAGATAGCGGGATTTTCAGAGGGATAGTTGGTTCGGGTGATACGACACATGTTCCTAAAGCCTGGAAGAAGATAGAGAGTGATGCTGGGGTTCGGTGTGACTCAGCACGTGGAGCTGAGGGGAAGCTCGCCGAGCAAAGCGGCAGCAAGGCGGTCTGAAACTCGGGAGCGATCCGAGGAAGGTCTCGGAATCAGGGGTTTTTATAGGGAGAAGTGTGACTGCAGGCTATGCCTTACTCGGGGACAACAATGAGTTTTGGGTACAAGACAATGTCTCTGAAAGGTCATGATTTAGCATGATGAAATCAGAGCCAAATTAACAATGGTGTAGCCAGTATGTAAATGCACAACACTTGACGGTGGATGGTTCAGCGTTTGTCAAGTTGCCTGCTTGGGGCAGGGAGCCCTTTGTATATAGTGTGCATACGTAATGTGATGTTTGCCGGGGAGGTTCCTGAAGCTGTGATCTGGCTATTTCTGGCATGCCTGTATTGTTTGAGAATATTTCAGCAGTTAAGTGCCAAGCCTATTTTCGTGCTTGTCCAGGGGCCTCACAAACATGTGGAGAGGGGTGGTATGGTAAGGCCAAATTATGATATCAAAGTGATATCAGGTGCTATCGCCAAATAGGCCTAAGCTGCAGTAACAGAATAGATAATTAAGGTTATGATGAGTGCAATCTAGCTTGGTCAGTATTTGTAATACAAAGGTGTGTGATGAGTTTTTTTTTGTGTGCCTTCAAGTCATTTCTGATTCATGGTTACCCTTAGGCAAGCCTATCACAGGGATTCCTGGGGCTGAGAGTGTCTGACACACCCAAGGTCACCCAGTGTCTTTTCATGGCTGAGTGGGGAATCAAATCCTGGTCTCCAGGGTTGCAGACCAATGTTCAAATCACTACACCATGCTGGATTGGTCATGCTAATAGTTGGCTCAATGGATATATGAAGATTATAGAAGGTGAATCTGAAGTTGTTTTGCTAAGACTACTGACAAAACTTTTGAGGGAGAGGTTCCAGAAGGTTTTCACTGTAAAGACCAATGCTAAAATCCCTGCTCAGGGATTTCCTGTGGGATGGATGACAACAGAGTGCAAGCATCTTGGATGCAAACAGAATGAAAACAGCCCCAAGACACTGGTTTGAATGGAGTCACTCCTTCACCTTCCTTCTGCTTCAAGATGACATTTTAACCCTGACCCCAGGACTCTACTTCTATTTTGAAGTGATCTATAAAAAGCGATTCGGGGGAAAAACGGGGTTTCATAGCTTCTTCTGGTCCATATTAAAAGGTAGACTCATCTAAAGAGATTAAGAATGGAATCTGGAAGTTCTGAAATTCTGTTTGTTGACTGTGTTCTCTAGGAAAGAAGAATATTCCTATTTTGTCCCAATTTGCTCAAGGTAAACTGTTTTATTCTTACACAAGGCAAACACATCAAATGTCAAAAGTAATCCAAATTAAAAAATTCTGAAATAATTTAGCATCCATTTTAGAAGGACAAATGTGATGACAAATGAAACCAAACGTAGACAGAAATATTTCAAGTGATAGTTTTATGGCTTCTATTAAAAAAAAAAAACCCTTCATGTGAGTGGTCTTGCTTACTGTCTTTCAATATGCACAACAAAGAAATTATAAAAGAAAGCTCATTAATTTAACAGCCTTCTACATTTCTTTAAAAATATGAAGTGATTTTGGATCATAATACTCTACCTATTTCAACCTTATTTAAGTAATGTACCTAGGTAAGTTGTAAATATAACAGCATAGAAGTACTACCAATCAAAAGGAACCTTATCATGCATTAAGTAGCGAAATCTCAGTTGTTCACAAATAAACAACATGTTTTCAATGAGTGCCGAGATAACAGAATATTCTATGCTGGTTATCAGAGGCTTGCAGAAATTATCGTCCCTGTATCAATTGCCTTGACATATGACTCCTTTTTCATCAGACTTCCAGTGCAAATGAAAACAATTTATTTAACTACTCAACTTAGCACACTTAGTTTGTTAATATAACAGACACTCAGCACGTATCAAACATCTTTAAAGTTCATTTCTTGAACGCTTTCAACATGTAGCTTTCTCATCTTCATTGATTTGCTTGGAGTGACATATAAACTGTTCTGCTGAAGTTTAACAGGGATACTCCAGTCCAGTTTGTCCAGTTTGTTCTTATGTCAACATACCAGATCATTAAACATTTTCAAGCAGGAGATGAAGAATATATATTCCCCTTGTTAATTGCTCAATGTATCCAGTATTCAGAATTTACTTATGAATGGAAAAAAATCTATTGTTAAACAAAACTGATGAGTGCAATCCATTCAAGCTAAGAGCTATGACTGCTTAGTGCTACAGGATTTACCTCTGTATTTAATCATATTTATTGTGCTGAATTATTGTTATGATCTAGTGGTGAATTAATGGACAGGAACAATATAGTTTTCTCAATGAGGAAAATAGCTAAATGATAAGTATTTACCAACATTTACAGATTCCTTCATAAATAGGACAAAAAGAAGTAGGGATTAAGCAAAAGTCAAATTAGGGAGAGGGTTAAGTTAAATTATTCTACTCCCTACTCACAGGAAAAGGAAGGAGTGTTGTGCCTCCTGTGGGGTGGAAACACTATTCAAAAATATTTTTAAAAAATGATTGAAAAACTTGTTGTTGTTTTTAGTACTGAGAAATTGATGAGACCAGTCTTGACTGACAAGAAACTTTGTAGTTCAGCACTTATTCTGCACAAAATTCTAATTTGATTGTTTTGTGCAGAGAACAGCATTTTCTGTACTGGAAACAGCATTTTATGAGAGGAAAATAATATTTCAACATAGAAATATCAGTTCTTGCACAGAAAATGCTATAGGTCAGATTTCATTCTATGTAAAAATTGAAAACAGAAAACAGCATTTTCAAAAATTTTCAAAAATTTCTCAAGAGAAGGAGCACCAGGCACCAAGATGCCCTTTTCCTGGAATGCAACTTTGAGAGTAAGATTACATTAGAAAAATTCTACCCAGTAGATACTATGGAGGTTTCATTTTATTGTTATATATGTTAATGGGCAGGGGTGTATTTAAACTGCTTTCGTTTTTAAAAGCTTCACTGCATACTTTCCAATTAAAATGGATTAACTGGTGGTTATTTTTGTAATTACCTATAAAAACTTTATTTCCATAGAAACTTTGTCTATAGTAACCGATGCCCAAACTCTTCTGCCTCCATTCTTTTTCATCACTGCCTCTCACAGGTAAAGTTGTCTTGTTCCATTGATTAATTGTTCTTATTCTTGTTTGTTGGTTGGTTTTGGTGAAGCCTCTAAGACAGAAGTCGCTGCTATCATGTTCAGTAGGAGCATAAGTTTTTGCACAAATTTGTTATATTTACTCTCACGCACTATACAGGATGTTTTAGTCTGTCATATTTTGTTGCACGAGTCACATTGACCTGAACCTACAATGCAGGCATCCTTTTGAGTTGTTGTCTTCACATAAGTTTTTACCACCAGCCGTGTACAGAACTTTTTTTTTAAAGCAGACTTCTGAACCAAAAGAATCCCCATTAAATCTATTATTTTTGGCATTAGGACTTTTTTTCCCAACCAGTGTAGCACATTGAGACAGACAAAGAAACAACCCCTTTGTCATTTTTCAACTGAACCATGATGAAGACATGCAGGCATGAGGCACCTTGATTGTCACTTGGTTATTTTCTTTGGTTACTTGGTTACTTTCTTCTTACTTTGATCAGAGGATCATACTATTCTTGTGCTAGAGAACAAAATGCTTTTGAAAGTCTTTTCTGTTCCAAAACTTGGTTTGCCAGCTGACATGGAGATATGTTGCTATTTGAAAAGCACAACTTCAAGCACCTTTGGGCATGGAGATCTCACTGCATATTTCTTCAGACCCTTGGCATTGAATGATAATTGAATCTGCTTGTCCTAGATCAGACCAGCACCCTAATATCATATATGTTTAGTCCGCAGTACAACTTAAAGTTCAGTATACCATGGCACATATATACACTGCTTAATTACCAATTACTATATATGCATATATGTCCTTTCAGTCTTTAACTGAACCTTTAGAATAGCCCACAATTATAATTATAATCCATTCAATTCCTGTTCAGTAATTTACAATGTGCCATCCTCTGTTTCTTAGTTTCTTGTAGGGTTCTATAAGTCCACAAAGGCAGAAACAAGCATAGCTCCTTTTTGATGTATTTCTATACTGCCACCACCTCTACTTCACATCTGGTGAATAATGTTCCAAATAACATCCTCAATAATGTCCCACTTAGGGATTTTATATGTCACAATCTTTATCAAAATGTATACATGAAATGTATGTTCATAATAATGGTGGTTTGATCATTTATTTATGCTAAGAGGTGACTGTTTTACCCCAGTGCAGCATCTGTGGTTATGCTCATGGCACAGAAACAAAGTGATTCCTGTATCATGAGGTAATAGTACTCAGGGGCATTACAAAACATGAAATAAAACGGAGATGAGGAAGTTCTCCCAATTTTCCAGGGCTGTGATTATCTCATAGGAGCTCACAGCTTGCACTTACCAGATGTTACAAAATATCACTGAATCTGAGTTGCTTCATTGCTGTAACAAGAAGATTTTACAGCAGAGGAAAAGACTGACATTTTCTCTGCAGGAAGAAAATGAAATTGGCAATTGAGAACAGCAGTTTTCACCGTGCAGCGTGGTTTATATCGATTAATCTAACTCATTAGAATATTAACTAACCAATCACAACCAAGGTGTAGAACAGTCGCAATTTATGCCATATGTGTACTGTTTAGTAAACATTTAATTTAAGTTACAGCAGAGAGCATTTGGGAACTTTGCCTCATTTTGCTAAGTCAAGGATGCCTAACAGTTGTGAGGACCTGATTAAGAATGTATGAGATATTTATTTCATTAAAAAAAAAATCAGTGCTAAGGATGCAATTCTTCATTAAGTTTCTTCTTGAAGGTAGTGATGAGTAATTTCAGCAATTTTCTTGCTGCTGTGAGAAAGCCATTGAAAACCACAGTGTTTTCAAAGGTTACTCACAACTCAGGACTTAGCCTGTGCAAAATTCATATGTAGCTGTTTTGGATAAAAAATAGCATTTTCTGCCAGGAAACATCATTTCCTTCCTGGAAAATAATATTTCAATGCAGGAATATCAATTTGTGTGCATAAAATGCTGTTTTGTATGCACAAAATGCTGTTTTCTATGCAAATGGATCATGAGTGAATTCTATGCAGAATAAATCCACAGAAAACCATGTTTTCTTCACAGGAATTGATATTTCTGTGCAGAACAAAACAACTTTGTGTAAATTTTGTTCAGAGTAAATAATGAGCTGTGAAGATTCTCAGCAGTCCAGGATTCTTCTTTTCAGGGTTTCTCAGCATTCAAAATATATGTTTTTCAACCATTTTTTTAAAAAAAAATATTTTCAAATTTCTTTCCATCCACACCAAATGCTGAATAATGCTGGATAAATTTCTGGACTTGTAATGTATTCCATGAAAAGGAGAAAATGTGCTTGGCACATTTGAAAAATGTGCAAAAGAGACACCATTTTCTATTTACACACATATACATACATACATACATATACACATACATATGTTAGATATGCATTTACATTTATGGAATACGAACAGACAGTCAATGGCAAAATGTGTCCATTAATGTATCAATAAACCAATTAGAAAAATATGCACTGTTTTTACATGTTGTGCTGGGTCCTCACTGAGCAGAACTGGAAGTAGAAAATAGAGGAAGTCCATAGAGAGGTACTTGAATGACCTGCCTATACCTAGACTAGGAAACACCTAGATAAGTTTATATAGGTGACCTGGAAACACTTAGATAAGCTTATACACAGTTCTCAATCCCAATTACATTAGAGCCATTGAATTGATGGAACTTACAGAAGTGTTGAACAGGCACATTTCCATTAACTCAGTGACCCTATACTAGTTGGGACTAACAATTTAATTTAGGCTATAATTCCCTAAAATTAAGATGTGAAGGCAATGAGTTTCCTTTTTGCTGTAATCAAAATTGTACCTCCTCCATACATGAGAGAACTTCAAAAAAATTAGGAAAACCTCAAGTTTTCTGAATAAATAACTTCAAAAGCCATTTATGAAAGAAAATATAGAAGGAGATATCTCTCAAACTGTCTATTGAAGACTGAGTGTGTTGAATGCTAATGGATGGGTGAGTGGAATGAGGGCAGGATACTTCTGGAATGGAGTCATCAGAATCATGAACAGAAGCACTCTCCATGGCAGCTCTTTGTTGCAAGTGCCACAATGGAAAGGATTTGATTTCACATGATATAGTTGGTGGATACAGTTTCATTTTTCATTATCTCACTTAGTTATTTCTGAACTGAAAAGCAGGAAAAGTTTACTGAGAGCACAGCAGTGCTGTTCAAAAGATTGTTAAGTATCAAACCATTCTGTCCCTAGAGTACATGTTCCCACCCCAGCATTGAATCACGGCTCAAACATACAAGAGGTTGTCGTTTGATTGATTGTGCTGTATCCAGAGTTGCTTCTGCTCCCCAATGCCTATAAAGGGAAGATGGGAAAAGACACACCTTCATCCATGTCACCATCAGTGGGGACTTCCAAGGAGTATGGGAAGAACCAAGAAAAGGAAATCAAGTGAAGAATTATCCTCTGAATGTCTCAGAAGATCCTAGAGTTTCAAAAGAAGTTCCTCTTAGCCGGGTGCAAAAAGTCATGAATAAACCCTCAAAACTACCCTCAGAGGAAAAAGATAAGAAGAGTATTTTGTGGACCTTAAGAAACCAAACAAACAAATCTGGCCCAATTCAAGAGCTTTTGTCTGAATGAGACAATGCAAGATAAAATTAATTATCTGGGAATGGCTCTTTCTCTACTGCATTATATTAAGACAAGCACATCTGAGCTTCTTTGGAGTGCCAAGTGATTAAGAGAAAACCTTTGGAATCCATAATAGTCAAAGTCTGGCTGCTGTTCTCATGATGACTTCAATCTGTAACGTAGTTGTAGGCAATAAATGCATGCTTTTCCCACATACTGTTGGAGTGCAGTTCTCATTAGTCCTCTCTCTCTCTCTCTCTCTCTCTCTCTCTCTCTCTTGTCTATTTATCTATCTATTCATCCTGCAATATTTAACCCTGTTCTAATTAGTATAAAACTAAGAGAAACTGTGGTGTCATGACCAGAGTACTGATCTTAGAGGAAATTATTTGGTTAATAAAGAATAGAGTGACAAAACAGAGTAGACCTAAATTCAGATGACTAAGCTAGGTGTTTGAGAGCATTCCTGTTACACCCCAAAGTAACCCTAAGAGAGGGCTCCTGAATTGGCATGACTTCCCCCATATTGGATATTGTTTAGCAAAGGTCAGTCACAGTTAAAACAGCCTTGGAGATGAATGGGAAATCCTTAACACTACACCCTCTCCCTCTGCTGAATGGGAACATAGACAACGTCCTTTAGGCTAAAAGACTGACCTATTGTTCTGAATCATGTATCTCTAGGCAGACAATAGACTCGCTCCTGGACACTGTCATACCCCCAGCTATGTTGATGAACTGTGCGTAGCCAAACAAACAACAACTATCAATTCAGAATTTTAAACCTATCAATCCCCTGGACGTTCCTGGGAGAAACAATACCAAGGAGGGGTCGTGATATTTGCCTAACATTATATTCCGCAATCATCACCCATTAACGCCACTTTGCTAGCCGATACCTGGCCTGAGGACAGAAATTGGCTATAAAAAATCCTCACTTTTTGAGCCTCTTTGGAGTGCCTCCCAGACTGGACAACGGCCCGTTTCACTGCTATTGAGGTGTCCCACTGAAGCCTCTCAGATGCTGCTGAGAGCTAAATGTGACTCGCATCTCTACTCCTCCTTGAACTCCGCTGCGGCCAGCCTTCCGGCCCGAGGATCCAGCCTCCCCTTGGTGCTTTACACCAAGCCTCCACTGATCTTCTTACTCTCCAGGAAGCCTAGACTAAGGTCCATATGCCCTCTCTCTCCCAACTGCCTCTTATTTCCAATTTCATTTCTATAACCCTTGCGTGATTGTGGGCTTATTGGTTAATGTGTGTTGTGACCTTCTCTGTTAGTTTTAATAAAATTACTTTAGATCATTTCTCTGACTCCTGCGTGGTTCTGACCCCATAGACATAGGGTTAAAGATTCCTTGCCCTGACCTCTCACAAGCCTTGAGTTTCTCTGTTAATTCCCCTTAGTTTGAAGCCTGTTTGAGTGTCCTCGAGATACCCCCAATTTTCAGGGTAACTTTCTCATTTCTCATCTTAGTCTATTTCCGACATTATTGGATGAGTAAAGGTTTCGCATTTCCATTTTGCCAAGTCTTGAGCCACCCTGATGTTATTTATTTCTCAGCGTATATGTGCAGATTTACATGTTTAGTGATTCTGTTGCTGGTTTTTAAACTTTTTTTTTTATAATGAGGTCTGTTCTATTGGTAATTGTCTTAATAATTCATTTTGCATATCTATCATTTTGTTTTAAATGTTTATTGTATGTCACTTTGGGAAGATTTGCCCTGCAATGCAGTGGAGAGAATGGCTGAATACAAACTGAGGGTGAAAATCGTGTGGTTCTCATGTCATTATTTGATGGGATTCTCAGAATTCATATCACTGAATATGCTGTTTGGGGCTGTTCACTCAGTAACACCTGGATTCTCCCTTTTCTCCTAAAATTCATGATGATTACCACCACTCTCCTAAGCAAATAAATAGGAAAATGAAATTGGAGTAACCAGTACTTCACAGTGGGAAACTGAGAGAAAAATGGTGTATGTATGTCCTCAATTTTACTCTGATTTGTCATCACGGTTACAGTACATTTTTTAGCCTATCTATTAATGCTGTTTTATACTACCAAGTGCACCTAAGTCACATCTAATCAACCAGAGAATAAGACATGTGGAAGTTAGTGAAGCAGATACAATTATATCTAAAATTACCACCCCAAGAATTCTGCACACACCTCAAAAGTGAAATTTTCCTTCAGTTCCTTCAGTCCACAAACCTCTAGCACTGCAGAGAACGAGGCACTGGAAATTGTCCACATCTAGTACTCTTATGTTTGCTGTCTTTGCAGTTCCCTATTAACTTTGCCTATCCCTTTTCACTGGTTGGCTGAAGCGTCATTTTTAAATGTTCAACTGATGTTTAAATTAGTGCAATGCTAGAAATTTGGGGACTGAAGGAAGATTTCATTTGGGATGGCAGAATTCTCATTTGGGAGGAGCAGTGTCTTCATTTTGTCCCCCTGCAGTTACACTACTGCATGGAACCTTCCCATGAACACTGTCTTCATGTCTTCATTGTCTTTAATAACAACAATCATACATCAATACTTATTACTGATATTTTACTCCATTTCCCTTTTAGAAGTGTGTTTCCAAACTTCAGAGTAGATCTCTACCGTCAGGTTCAAATTCCTGTTAGCTACTATTAGCTATCACTGGAAATCTTAAATGACTTTAAATCCAAAGTTTTATAGAATTCTGATACGTCAGCATAGATAAAATTAAAATTAGCACTCTGTTACTGCTCAGATTATAAATAGGTTTTCTGGCAAGCCTGTATCTAATAAACATAATAGATGATATGTGTGAAGAAAGGAGTATGAAATGAAACAGATGTTCATCTTCAAACAAATACATTCAATATCACGTCTGAAGCAGGCATTCATCATCTCTATGTCAAAAACAAGAACAAAAAATCCCACTGGGGTTCAACAGATCTATAGAGGCTTAACAGTGATATCTACTTACAAGGCAACTTACACATTCATAATGGAAAGAAGTAAAAGATGGAAACAGCTGCTGCAAAGGTTTAGTGGACTTCCACAGACTGAAAATGGAAATCATGACTCTACTTAGACAGGTTTTATTCTGCTATAATCAGGTTTGGCTGCTCTGCTCCCCAGGGAATACAGTAATTATGGCTCACTAGACTGAAGATAATTACTGCATTCCAAGGGGATAGCACCTGCTCTCTTCCTCCATGCTAAGTTGAAGAAGAGAAGAATTTACCCCTGGAACTAGTCTGGGGTGGATCCATAAGCTGCCCTTCATGTGCTCTTTGTTCATAGTTAAATACCTGTGGTTAAGAAACTGCTTTGGTGAAAAAGGCAGCATTCTAGTCAGATTGTCGGAAGCCAAAGCATGAATGAAGCAAGAGAGATAAACTTCTCCTTTTACAGGACTGGGGAACCTGTGACTTGTAAGATGTACTGGCCCCATCTCCCCTCACCATTACCCACAATGGCCTGGGCTGAGGGAGTCAAATAACACCTGGAGGACCACAGCATTCCCCTGTACGTTTGAACTCTCTGCAGAATCTGTGGTCAAAACTGAACTCTGTTCATTGTACAAACAGCATGATTTGCTAAGTACCTCATTGTGTGCCTGTAGACGTGCAACCTCACATATCTGAACATGGAGAGGATCCTCAATCCCTGCTGCTTTATTTCACAAAGGATGTGTTTGGTGCTGCAGGATGCAACATCAGTGGCTTCTAGGCCAGACCCTTGCTTCCTCTTCTCTTGAGTCTTCATGACAGAGAACTGGTGTATTCACATTAGGCATGAATTAATACTGTTTTCACTCTTTCCCCTACCTTTGTTAAAATGCAACGTTCATTCAATTTATTGAGACATCACCAAATTTTGGAAAATTTGAAACAATAATGTTGTCACATGTCTGTACTGCCCATGTTAAGTACAGATCTATGTTAAACCTGTTTACCACATTACTGTTAAAAATGAGAAAATTTTCAATGTGAGTTTTTTTGTTTTTTTCTTGCAACCCCAGTTAATTAACAGAAACATGGCTGAATAGTCAGGGATTCAAAGTCTGACTTTTGAAAGCTACAGCCTAAATCCAGTTACTAATCTCAACTAAACCAGATCTACTGTGACTTCCATATATGTTCACTGACTATTTGGCAGTTTGTTCTGTGGTCCTGTTCTAGTTGGGATTACTAAGACAATTTAGGCCTGAGCACCATAAGCAGTTTGTCTGGACGTTAATCTGTCAGTTTTGCTTTATGCCACATTTGATTTAAGAAAATAAAAAATAAAAAATTCCACTGAATCTATGAAAAAAAATTCAAATTTTGGAATCTTCTTATTTAAAAATTAACAACATACTCACCGTTCCTAACTTGCAAAGGACATCTACTTGCTGGAAAATTAGGTTACATTAGAAGGTTAATCAAATTCTGGTAGACACCATACAGACTTGTATCTACCTACCTACAGTCTGATTAGCTTTCCTCAGTTATGTTTATTTAGTAATTAATTAATTATTTTTCCCTCCCTCCTTACAGAGATTAGGACTGTATATATTGCGATATGTACCAGCTTTATTGTTGCTGTGTGCCTTCAAGTTGTTTCTGACTCATGATGATCCTAAGGCAAACCTATCATAGGGTTTTGTTGGTAAGATTTGTTCAGAGGGAGTTTGCCTTTGCCTTCCTCTGAGGCTGAAACTGTCAGGAACTGAATTCACACACACAAATATAATAGTGCATATAAACTATTTATTAGGAAAGTGATACATAGTATAGGACTTCAGTGAGTGAACTGGAGGCAATTAGCAAAATTCAAAACATTAAAGGCAAAGAGTTTCTCATCCCGCCCACAAGAGACCTTGGAGTTCTGGTTTAGCCTGGCAGCACTTATCACTACATTCCTAGCTTTGTTTATCTAACAGTCTCTGGTTCTCATACCTTGTTACAAGCAAGCTGCTACTTAGCTCCTACTACATGTCTCATAACTAAAATATGGAGGGCTACCCGACATCCTGCCCATCCCCTCCAAAAAATTGAATCAACACATAGAAGAGCAGTGGTGAAAAGGGAAAGGGGAAGGTTGTGGGGAGTGGAAAAGAAAGGGGAAGAGGGGAGACAACAGTTAAAATGCAAATACGAAAAGTTAAATATGGAGTGTTGACACTGGCGATGTAGGAAAAGCCGGTTGAGTAGGTGGGTTAATCCCCGAAGAAGAATTCAAAGGAGCTGGTTTCAGTAAGCTGGAATAAAAAACAGTGTGAACAAGTTTGTAAGTGTCAGGCAAATAAAGTTCAAAGGTGACATCATTAATGGCATGTTTGATTGGGAAAGGACCAAGGTATTTGGGGAAGGGTTTTTTGGAGGGGGCATTGGAGGAAAAGTTTTTGGAGGAGAGGTAGACAAGATCCCCAGGTTGGTATGTAGGATTAGGTTGCCGTTTTCGGTCAGCAAAGCGTTTATGAGATGCTTTTGAAGCTTCAAGAGAGGAACACACAGAGTTTCAAGCAGAAAAATTTTTTGTAATCCAAGAGGTGAGTGAGGCAGGTTGAATTGTAGGGAAGGTGGTGGGGAGCGAAGGAAAGGGTTTTGTGGTGCTGCCGAGGACAACTTCAAATGGAGTTTTGCCAGTGGAGGAGTGTAGAGCACAGTTGTAAGCAAATTTGGCAAAGAAGAGGAGGAGTGCCCAATTATTTTGGTTGGAATTGATTAATTGTTCTAGGGTTTGATTTGATTCGGTTTGTCCAGCAGTTTGTGGATGATAGGAGCTGCTGAGTTTTTGGGAAATGCCGAAAGATTTAAGGAGCGAAGTCCAGAATTTGGAAGGGAAGATAGGTTCTCTGTCAGAAATGATTGTGGAAGGAAGTCCATGGAGTTTCCAGATGTTATTGATGAAGAGGTCAGCTAGTTTTTCAGCGGTGGGTACTTTTTTCAGTGGGATGAAATGAGATTGTTTGGAGAAATGATCGGTAACAACTCAAATGGTATGGAATCCTTGTGAGTTGGGCAGAGCAATAATGAAGTTCCATGAGATAATATCCCAAGGTAAGGAAGGAGCAGGAAGTGGTTGGAGAAGCCCATGTGGCTTAGATGAAGAGGATTTGCAGGTGTTGCAAATAGTGCAGTTCTTAATATATTCTTGGACTTGTTTTGTAAGACCTGGACAGTGGAAAAGTTTTCTGATGGAATGTAGAGTTTTAAGACAGTCAAAGCGTCCAGCAGGCTTGGAATCATGGCATCTCTTTAAAATTTCGATTCAGCAAGCTGGTGGTATGTAGATCTTAGTTCTGATGAAAGCCAAATCTTTAACCCAGGTGATTGAGTCTTTGTGTGTTTGTAGTCAAGTGTCTGTCTGGTAGGCAGACTTCAGCAAGTGCTGGAAGGCCGACTCAAGTAGTGTTGAGGCTGATTCTCAGGCTCTCTGTTGTGCATGGGTACTGACTTGCAATCCAAAATTGTTTGGGGAGAAGAGAGGTTTTTCCTTTGTTGGAGAAGAGAAGGAGGTAGGTTAGTGGCAGGGTAGTCTTGAGAGCGGATCTGCCAGAGTGTTACTTTTTCCAGGTTTGAAAACAATTTTGAATCTAAATCACTGGAAAAATTCAGCCCAGTATGCTTTTTGGGGGGAATTTTTTTGGCAGTTTTCAGTGTTTCGAGATTGCGGTGGTCAGTCCAAACTTGAAATGGAAGTTTAGAACCTTCAAGGAGGTGTTGCCATGAGGTGAGTGCAAAATGGATGGCCATGGCTTCCTTTTCCCAAATCGGCCAGTTACGTTGTGTGGTGGATAACTTTTTGGAGGTGAAGGCGCATGGTTTTAGTTGGCTGTCTGTGTCATGTTGAAGAAGAACAGCTCCCATGGTGAAGTCAGAGGCATCTGTTTGAATTATAAATTCTTTGCTAGTATCAGGGAATAAGAGAAGAGGTTCAGAAGTAAATTTTTGTTTGAGAGTTTCAAATGCTGTTTGGCATTTTTCAGTCCAGAGGATGTGGTTGCATTGGTTAGTTTTGTTATTGGTTGTTTTCTTCAAGAGGTCTGTAAGAGGGAGAGCAATTGTGGCAAATCCCTGTAAAAGGTTACGATAAAAGTTTCCAAAGCCAAGGAATTGCTGGAGTTGCTTTCTAGTTTTGGGGGTAGGCCAGTTTAAAATGGTGTCAGTTTTGGTGGGGTCTATGTTTAGGGTATTCTGACAAATACGGTACCCTAAGTAGTCAAAAGTTTGAGCGTGAAATTTGCATTTTGAGAGTTTAACAACAAATTCATTATCTATGAGTCTTTGCAACACAGTACGTACGAGTTTGGTGTGTTGTTCAAGGGTTTCCAAGTAGATTAAAATGTCATCTAGGTAAACAACAACACCTTTGTAGAGGAGATCTTGTAATACAGAATTTAGAAACATTTGGAAGGCTGTGGGACCAGCTTGTAATCCAAAAGGGAGAACAGTCCATTGGTAGTTTCCCAAGGAGTTGAGAAAGTAGTCAACCACTCACTTTCGGGGTCCATCATATTCTGGAAAGCCTCCATGAAGTTTAATTTGGTAAAGACTTTGCCTTTAATCGATTGATTTAGGATATCCTTAGTTAAAGGAATCAGGTACATATTAAGCAATACTGCCTGATTAATTAAATTATAGTTCACGATGAGCCTCGGTTCTCCTCCATCCTTTTCATTGCGGAAAAATATTGGACTGGTGGTGGGAGCAGATGAGGGTTTAATAAATCCACATTGTAAGTTTTTGTTCAGGAATCTTTTTAGAGCCTCTAGTTCTTGGTTGTTCATTGGGTATATCTTGGGTTTGGGAATTTTAGCTCCATCTATCAATCTGAGTTTGCAATCAAAGTCTCTGTGTGGGGGCAGTTTGTCTGCTTCATGGTCTTCAAAAGCTTTCTGCAGGTCTCAGTATTCTGACAGGATTTTCTGCAGCTCCTCAGGACTCAAAGTGAGTGCCGAGTCAGGGGGGTTGGTACGGGCACTAGATTTACATCATGGTTATGCTTGAGTAAGCCTTGTGTCTAGTCAATTTGGAGACTGTGTTTTTTTAGCCAATCATACCCAAGAACTACTTGAAACCCAATTTTGGTAGGCACTAGAAAACACAATTACCCCTGAAAGTTTCCCACTTGAACAGGGATAGGTTTGGTCCTTTCCCGTACAGGGCCTCCTGCCATGGGTGAGCAGTCCATTTGAAATAACTTGACGGCCTTTTTTAGAGGTTCAACCTTTACTGCAAGTTCTTTTGAAACAGTGGGGTTCAATAAACTAGTTGTGCAGCCTGAGACAACTAAGGCCCTGTACATTCGTAATTTCCCATCATTTCCTTGTAAGGTTACTGTAACATTTACATGATGAGTTTTGGTTGTACTTACATTCATGGACTGGTTGGGGTCCCAATCATTGCTATCCGAGTCGGACATAGTCAGTGGGCTGTCCTCACCATTGCAAGTTCCAGCAGCAGTTCCACCGGTGGGACGTTTGGTTGTCAGCTTCGGGGTGTCAGCTTTGTGGGATACAGGTCAGGTGGTGGGGGTGCCTGACTTTTCTTCAGTGGGTTTCTTCAATCCCTGGCATTCACTGGTGATGTGGCCTTTTCCCCCAAATTGGAAACAAGTGGTTTTTCGAGGTTCTGGAGTTCAGTGACCGCTTTCTTGCTGTTGTCTTTGCCGGGCAAGCTGGACACTCTCCATGATGCTTTCCACTTTTCTGGCTAGATTCATACATACCAGGAGACTGGCAGGATCCCCTTGGGTCAGGCAGCAATCTAAGATGGTGGGGTTTAATCCGTCTCAGAAAAATTGCTTGAGGATGTCATCTTTCCATTCTGGAAGCTTAGTGGCTAACTTTCTGAATTCTTGGGCGTATTTGCCAACGGTTTCTTTTCCTTGGTGCAGTTTTCTCAGTTGATATCTGGCTTGTTCTTGAAACAAAGGATCCTTGAACCTTTCTCTAAGTCAGTGGTTCTCAATCTGTGGGTTCCCAGATGTTTGTGGACTTCAGCTCCCAGAAGCCCCAGCCACTATGGTCAAAGCTCAGGACTTCTGGGAGCTGAAGTCCAAAAACATCTGGGGACCCACCGGTTGAGAACCACTGCTCTAAGTCAATGCAGGAACAGCTGCAGGTCAGCTGTTTCTTCAGCTCACGAATTGAACAGGCTGGTGACCCACTCCACTGCTTCTCCTTTGAAGTGCTGACTCAGATATCTGACTCTGGCGGCATCATCAGGGAAACTGTTCCGATAGTCAATCATATAATTAGAGGCCATGTTGAGAAAGTATGTCAGGGTGGTTCCATCACCATCATAAGTGGTCTTCAACCCTCAAAAAGGCTGGGGCCCCACTTGTGGTGCCGGTATCCTGGGGCAGCTGCTGCTGCTGGAACCTGGGGTGGCGCTCGTCCAACCTGAGGCAACAGGAGTCTCCAGTCATGCAGCTGAATTCTCAGTTTAGAAATTTCTTCTCACTGTTTTTCCACTTCTTCTTCTCTGGCTAGAAGTTGTTCCATTAAGCTGATCTCGACAATAGATGTGTCCCATCTTGTAGCCCGGTGACGTTGGCGCTGAGCAGTTTCTGGTCTCTCTCCCAAGGCCCAAGTTTGGCCTTCGGTCGGGGTGGATGGAAGAATCGAAGGTCATGTCTTGAGTCTCACATCGGGGCCCAGCTAGGGACCATCTCGTCTCTTTTGGCGATTCCCTCACCTGGAGCTTTGACGACTCTGCTGGATGCTCCCTTTTCTTCAGGCTTTTCTTCAGTTATTTGATACATATTGTCAATATTTTGTGCAAGAGTTCACTCACTCTCTCAGGAACTGAATTCACACACACAAATATAACAGTGCATATGCACTATTTATTTGGAGCGTGATACATAGTACAGGACTTCAGTTGGTGAACTGGAGGCAATTAGCAAAATTCAAAACATTAAAGGCAAAGAGTTTCTCATCCCACCCACAAAAGACCTTGGAGTTCTGGTTTAGCCTGGCAGCGCTTATCACTACATTCCTAGCTTTGTTTATCTAACGGTCTTGGTTCTCATACTTTGTTACAAGCAAGCTGCTACTTAGCTCCTACTACATGTCCCATAACTAAAATATGGAGGGCAACTCGACAGAAAGAGTGTGACTTGCCCAAGGTCATCCCATGGATTTCCCTGGCTAGAATTTCAAACCACTATACCACACTAACCAGCTAGGCCTGTGAAAATCTCACAGTCTGAATTGCATTGTATTTCTGTGAATCTCACCTGCATTTTTCCCCTATCCATGTTTCATTTCAGGTTGCAAGACTCTGTGATGTTTTCTCCCCAGGTGGAATTCTGTCTCCTTTTCAATAATACTTTTCCTAATTTATGCATTTTAATAGTGTGTAATAGTGTACACATTTGCACATACTAAATTGACTAAAATATACTTGTCCCATATCTTCCCATATTTTGAGCTATGCACATTTATTTACAGATTGCTGACCAACCATTAAATAAGACAATCAGAAACAAATAACTGGGTTGAATAAAGACCACTTTATTTAACCTAGAAAATATTTAATTGCATTGAACCTACTCATGAGCAAACTACGCAGGAGCAAGAAGGGGGAGCAACCTAGTGTGAAATCAGCTGTGGTCAGGCTTTATTCCCTGGCTTTCTCCTCAGCCTTTCCCTGAGAGAACCTCCTGAGCACAACCCGATAGCTAAATTGCTCTAAGTTGGAATGTTACCATGCTGTATACCTCCATTCCATGATATGATTGACAATGAACATTTTTTGACATGAAATATAAATCATATACTGTTATGGCTCAAAAGCCATGCTGGAAAAGAGGACTGGCTGAATATGTGCAAAAGTAGGTCAGGCCTCAGGGCATGGCCAGGTCATATCAGTTGGAATACTATGGTGTTAATGAGCTAGCAAATAATATTTCCTCAATTATTCAGCCTTCAAATAATAGCACATGAAGTTATCTCAACAGAGCAACCAAGTGTCATCAACCAGTTCCCGCTTCCCACTAAAATTCTCCTTTGTTTCCTCACCTGCCCAAATGTGAAGGAGCTATCACGATTCCCAAAAATGCTTTGTCATCTAGTGCTAAGGCCATTAGCCTGTTCTGGACCCTATTGTTTGCTCTGCCAGAGAGCCATTAACACCTTCCCCCTTAGGGTAGAAACAGGGTATTTAAAACCTGGCTAGACATCTCATTCTTGTATTCTGGACGTAGGCCATCACTCTGCTGCTCAGATTCTCATTCTGGCACTGCCCTCAGACCCTTCGTCTGAGCCATATCATTTTGTTTCCATTCTGCAGGATAGGTAAGTATACCTCCTTTGCCCCAACTTCTCACTATCTAATTTTTTTCTCCTTTTCTTCAGTTAGACTTATGTGGGGAGCATTGATTTTAGCCACCAAAAGAGAACACATAGGATATGGGAGCACCTTAAATATTCTCCAGCCCTCCCACCCATGTTCACCATCTGGCTGTGATTTCACCTTACCTAAAAACACCTGGCCTCTTTCCATTGGAGCCCAGCAAAGGCTGTCCATCCCCCACAACACCTGACACAGTGCAGGTCCAAGTCTGCATAATTTGAAATAAAAGCAAAACAGACTCTGCCTCTCCTTTCTAATAACAGGAAAGTGACAGGCTTATTTCCATAGCCTTTTTGTGTGTGCGAGTGTGAGGGTGTGTATGAAATTAATATACAGAGCAGAGGTAGGCCTAATTACAAAACTTTAAAAATTCAGAAGAATAGCTACAGGGTGTTGTAGAGAAGTCACTTTGCTTCCTTTACACCTCTTAGAGTTAGGAAAATCACATGAGCAAATGCCTGTGCCACAGAGGTGTGTTACCCTGTTTACTGGGGGTCCTGGGAGGGACTCCAAAATGTGCTCGACTATAGGTGGGGAAAATTAGCTCAGAGCACTGCTTTAGCGTTATGAGAGGAAGGGTAACTAAGCAGGATCTTGTAACCCAGTGTTTACAGGGTCAGGCCAAGTCAAGGAGCAGACCGGTTTGAAAATAATGAATGATCTTTATTAAATACAGGTACACAATGTAAGCAACACACGCACACAGATAACTAAGGAAAATAAAGGTGTGAGTAAGATAGCAGGATTTTCAGAGGGATAGTTGATTCGGGTGATATGAAACCTGTTCCTGAGGCCTGGAAGAAGATAGAGAGCAATGCTGGGGTTCGGTGTGGCTCAGCACGTGGAGCTGAGGGGAAGCTCGCCAAGCAAAGCAGCAGCAAGGTGGTCTGGAATTCAGGACCAATCTGAGGAAGGTCTCAGAAGCAGGGGTTTTTATAAGGAGAAGTGTGACTGCAGGCTATGCCTTACTTGGGGACAACAGTAGGTTTCGGGCGCGAGACAATGTCTCTGAAAAGTCACAATTTAGCATGATGAAATCAGAGCCGAATTAACAATGGTGTAGCCGGTATGTAATTGCGTAACGCTTGATGGTGGATTGTTCAACCTTTGTCAAGTTGCCTGCTCAGGGCAGGGAGCCTTTTGTAAGTAGCGCACATACATAATGAGGTGTTTGCCGGGGAAGTCCCTGAAGCTGCGATCTGGCTATTTCTGACTTGCCTGTATTGTTTGAGAATATTTCAGTAGTTAAGTGCCGAGCCTTGTTTCGTGCTTGTCCAGAGGCCTCACAAACACATCGAGAGGGGGGTATGGTATGGCCGAATTATGATATCAAAGTGATATCGGGTGCCATCACCAGGTAGGCCTAAACTGCAGTAACAGGTGCCCTGGACAAGAACCTGCACACAATCAAAAGGACTGGTGTGGGAGGCTACAAAATTAAGATGAGTGGAAAACAGATTTTTTTGTGTGACTTCTCAGCTAGCAAGAGTGTCAGAGACAAGGTAATCAGACAGGAAATTGGTGAATATGGAACACTGAGAAAACAGCATAAGGACCTGAACATCTTCATTTTCCATGCAAGCACCTAGGTCCCATGGGCACCATCAAAACAGTTTCATCATTCTTTCTCTAGAGAAAGGGAACCAGAAAAGATCACTGAACACTATAGCAGTTCATCCATATATTCAGTATCTCCCAGATTTGGAAAGCTTTAGTAAAAATATCAACAGTAATTGGAAGCTCAAATGTCTTCCTTCAAAGAAGTTCCTTTTCATTTGGGTATCTTTCAAATCTCTTCAAATGAACAGGATATAATGCTTGATACAGATTTCATCCAGGTTCACATCATACCCCAAGTTTATATGGTATCTCCTTTTCATTTTACACTCATACCAAACTTGTGACTTAGGTTAGGCTGAGGGATCATAATTGGCCTGACCTTTCCCAGTATGCTTTCTGGATGAACAAAAAACAACAGCAACAGACAAACCAAAGCAGAAAAAAATTGTGAGGGGCTTACAGTACTGTTCTCTGCATCACCAAACCAGAAACTTTCATCCTGCCTGCCACCTGCGCGTTACCCTTGGGCATCACCATCAGGCACTATATGTACTAATATACGAAACATGCTTTGGAGATTGATCAATTTTTTCCCTTGTAGAAGTGTGTGTGGTGTTATAATGGTGGTGATTGTGTGTATCTGTGTCTGTGTTTGTGTAATCAACTAACAAAACCTAAATCCTGGCAGGGGTGTTTTCTGACCACTTTCTTTAAATGAAACATATTATAAAATTCTTTCACATATTTAAGGAAGTGATCAAAGACTAAAGCAAGGACTTAACATTCAGGTTTTGTAACATGCTCCGTTGCATTCAGTTGGATTTATTAACAACAAACATTTGCTTTATTGAGACCTTTATATATATAAAAAAGGCAAGAAACCATAACAAAATAAAACTAAGATGTCAAAGGAACAGAACACTGAGAAGGAAGAATAGAGAGAAATATCCTGATCTCGCTTTAGACATATTTAGGAAGATATTTATGAACCCTGAGCATGAGACTGGACAGATTAATGCACTTATTTATTTATTTCACTTTATTTGAGCCTTAGAAAGGTGTTTGAAGTAAAATTACATTACAAAAATAATACATTAGCAATCAAACATTTAAACAAAGCTAATAGTATCAACAAATTAAAATGCCATGCAAAATAAACATCATGTACTAGAAAGATGGCAAGATACATACTAGAAAGACTTCTTTGGGAAGAGTATTCCATACTCAGGATGCCAAACTATGCAACCTGTTAAAAGAAATGCAATACAGAGAGACATCTTCCTCACAAAGCAAATTTGAATACACATGTAATATCAGTCTTATTAAAAACAAATGGACATACAAACAAACAACACATGGCTATAGTCCAATTGGGTAGTTATCTTAGGCCCTTTCTGCAATGCAACTTTTCACAGAGCTGTGGTGCTGAGATTGTGTGAGCAGCCTCTAGCGAGAGGCTCTCATGTCCCGGTTCCTTCAGCTCTGCAGGTGCTGTCTGCTCGCGCAACAGCCCAGCCTCTTCGTTCCACAGTGCAACCTGGGAGTTTCCTAGGCTGCACTGGGGCATGAAGCGCAAGCACCACGGCTCCAGAGCTCCACACGCATGGCAAGTGTATGTGGAGCGCCAGAGTGATGCGTGATTGCGCACCATTTTCGGCTCACAACCAAAAATGAAAAAGTGTGCAGTCAGTGCCTGCCAGCCCCTGGAGCATCACGCGATTGTGAGTGCATTGTGTGGACCACTCCTCACATTCGCACAATGGTCGAGGGGTCCTTTTGCATGGCATATTCATGACTTTTATGTATCCCCTCATTTAGGTGATACATAGGGACTGTGAAAGTCTCCAGTCCCCATTTACCAGTCAGCAGTTGCTGTGACCTATGAGAGTCTGTTCCCCTGTCAGTCAGAAAGAGCCTGACTGGCATTTTCAACCTCCCACATGCCAGCAATCCCCACAGAGAGGTGATTGGCACTGTTTCTGCCTGTTGCAAGCCCATTTGCATGACATGGGAACATTAGGAAGTAATGGGACCAAAGTGCCCCGACTCCAACATCAATTGCAGTGGACGCTGACTAGTAAACGGGGATGGGGATCTAGTCCAGCATTCACTAAGTTGCTACATAACTAACGTGGTTACACAGCAACATAATGTACAGAGGGTTCAAGACAACACTTTCTCAGCAATAGCAGGATATATAGATACAACATAAAAAAAATAAAAATAAGGCCTTCATAACAAGGCCTTTCTTTGATTTTGTACTTCATTCTATATGAACAGAAAAAAGAAACAAAACTCCGTAAAGTTATTTAATTGTCTAATGATATTCTCTGAGCAGTACAGCGCTGTGGTTAGAAGGACAAAGGCCAGCCTTTCTGAAGTAACTAGACTATGTTTTACCAACAGCTTTATCATTAACCTTAGCTGTGATACTTCTGAAGAAGGAAAGATAATAGGCTGTTATTTTTATGCATTTCTGGAGATGTCCCAAATCAATGCTGCTGAATAAAACAATAAAATAAAGGCAAAGGGTGGGGGTGGGGAAATAAGGATGCAGCTTAACATAGAAAACATATGACATCAGAAAACAATGAGAGCTGTCTTTAGAATGTTGGATATTATGTATATTTTTCTAGGTAAGAGAAAAGATTACTCAGTGAATATTTTAAAATTCTCCAGAGAACTGTTAGATCTGCAAAAGACAATATGAAAAGGACATTGCAATGTAGCTGTTAGTAATGTGTAGAAGACATATGTTACCACAAAGCAGAATACTTGCGCTATAGGCAAGAATTGGTGTTGGTGCCACCGGGCTGTATCAAGATCAACATCCTACTGGGACATGTGACTAAGACCTGGAATTTCCAGCCCTCTTCTTTCCTCCTTCTTGCTACCATCACCTGTTCACCTGTTCCTTTCAAAGTAAACATGGCAGAAGCACAGAGAAAGAACTATTTGTTACCTATGTACCCTACTGTAAACTGTGCAGACTGAGCCCACAAGGAGATCAGCAGTGGGAAAAAGATAGGCCTATTGATAAACTCTTGCACAATTGCCACCATAGTTAGAAGCTGATCCCACTCTTTTTCCTATAGTTGGAGAATGTCCTAAATCAGTGGTTCTTAATCTTTTCCTTCCTTCTTTACAAACTATAATTTGTTACCAGCGACCCCATGATTTAAGATTTAAATATTTAAATTTAGATTTAAGTAGTCAAGCATTTATTTAAATATTCAAATATTTATTTATTTATTAAAGGCTTCTGGAGACTAGGATTCAAATCCCCACTGAGACACTGAGTGAGCTTGGGCAAGTCACAATCTCTCAGCCCTAGAAGAAGGCAAAGGCAAACCCCTCTGGACCAGTCTTCGCAAAAAAATCCCAGTGATAAATTCATCTTATGGTTACCATAAGTCAGAAGTGACTTGAAGGCAAACCACAAAAAAGTGCTGCTGACAGAAAGAGGTTCTTCTAGCTTTCATGTTCCTCCCTTTTGAAAGATGACTTATGACAAGCCTAAGGTGAACCTATCCTGAAGGTTTCTTGGCAAGATTTGTTGCTTTTCCCTTTCTCTGAGGCTGAGACAATGTGTCTTGCCTGAGGTTACCCAATACAATTCCATGGCAGAGTAGGGATTCAAAATGTGGTCTCCAGTGTCATAGTTGTGTGTGCACACATACCTGCCACTGTGTCCTTATCATCAGGGACGTAACAGCAGGGGCATGTTTAGGCAAGCCAAAACTGCTCCCTTATTTGCAAACAAAGGAGCAGTTTCAGCACTCGCAAACCCCCCTCCCACTGCCGCATCCCGGTTGCTGCTATAACTGTTGATGGCCAGCAGCTGGGCTTCATGGAATCCCTGTAAGGAATCTGTAGACCTGCGGGGTCCCCAGACCCACGTTAAGAATCACTTGCCTAAGTAAAGGTCTAGCACAATACAGGACTAGTATTAAGTATTACATAGTATTCTCTGTCTATACTTCTTTTATTTGCATTTCAGCTCAGTGTTTGTTTATTTTTCAAGTCAGGTTTGAAGGCCTCAGGTGTACCTCTTCGGTACTGTCTAACTTGTTTTAGTAAGTTATATATTGAGGGCTTCTTTTCTTTATGTTCAGTCTTTCCTGTGTGGTATTTTGAATACTATCTTGACTTGCTGTTTTTACTCCATAAAACAGATCTCTTTTCAGGACTGCTTAAATTCAAAGACTGTAGAAGCTGCTGCTGCCAGTGGAATTGTACAGCTCCCATCTTACATTGACTTTTGTGCATATGAAGGCAGATTTAAGAATGAGTAGAGATGACTCATTCCAGCATAACAAATACAGCAAATGCATAGCAATCCTATTTATACCAGTAGAGTTGATTTAGTATAGATATAATGTGATCATAAACACCAATACTAGTTAGTAGATTTTCATTTGTGATTTTGGTATATTGCTTTTTCGAATCATCCTCAAGGGCAGCTACCCCCATTACACACATTGTAGAAGTCTAATCTGATATAACTAACCATCTGTATAACTGTTTATTCAGAAGAAGTGCAATGTCATCCAACACAGGGAGTAAACCAGTAACTGATAATGAGTGATCCATTATGAAGAGTGTGCAGTCGTGATACCAGTTTTCTTGGGAAGAATGAGCTCCTCGTCCCAATGGACTCGCCCGGATGCTGAAGAAGTCAGGTGAGTAGCGTTTTTTCATGGTTCCTTTCCCACGTGCAGAAAGGCCCACAGATTGGATTCATAGATCCACTGATGTGGAAGCTACAATTAAAAAAAAATCAATGCTATCATAGTTCTACCATACTTCTATGGTATCAGTTTTGATAGAGAAGGATTGTTTAAACTATATAACAACAATGATGTGCACAGCTACTTCTAGATTCCACTATTCTGATTTCCAGCCATTAATGGATAATATTTCTTTTTCCCCCCCTTTACATCACAGAACCACCCCCCCAAAAAAGTAACCTCTTAAAGTCAAACACCCCTCCCCCGTTTAGATAAAATTGCAAATTATTATAGTTTTGAGCTTTTATGTTCACAGAGCTCATCCTGAAGTTGATCAGAGTTTTCTATTGACTCCGGAGTTAAGAGCCAATTGGGCACAGATGCTTGAAAAGCAGTGTAAATCCAGATATGTCAGTATCAATTACTCGATCTTGAGCTCAGCTAACAACATTAGCATATAAATTTGTTAATTAGAATTTTTCAGTATGTTTGGATGTTCTGTGCCATTTTGTCAGTGTACAACTGGTATGTGCTCGATCCAGAAAGTCTGCTATCCTTGCAAGCAACAATGGTTACATTTTGAATCTTCGTTAAGGAATGCTGCCGTATTGCGTTCTCTTTCCACATAACAGAGGGTGCCAGGGTAAGGATTTGTGGGCCAAAACACAACCAGTGTCAGATATGATTAAACAATATCCATGTGAATTTGCAACAGCTGGATCTGTAAACATAATAAAGTTCAAGGGAAGAGTTATCATTTAAAGGTTTTTTAGCTTAAATAGAAAACAAGTTTTTAAAAGGCTGCTGAGAATCCATTAAATCAATAGATGTACAATCCACCACTACCATAATTAATTAAATAATTAAATAATTAAATAATTTTGTTAGTTTCAAAGGCAGAAACTTTTAACTTTCCTTACAACTCCTCCAATGTTTAGTCCAAAGAGGGGTTTCCAAATCCGCCTTGAATTACACTGTAAGCAGATCTCAGTGGCAATATCCCTTGTTTGCTCATGCTGATGATCCCCTCTGCCTAAGCAAATGCAGCAGCTGCACAAACAGACAAGTAACCCCAGCTGTGGAAAGATAATATTTGTTATTGTTATAATAAACATTCTACAAAAAGCTAAAATGCTGCCTGCAAGCTCATGGCCTAATAAAAGAGAAGGATGGCAAGGAGCAAGGAGAAGGAATGGAAAGGAAAAGTATGGGCAACTTGTGGTCCTCTACAGTAACTCGTTTCAATCCTATCCAGAATAGCCAATGGAAAGAATGATGGAAAATGCAGTAAACAAAGAAAAAAATGGAGGGTCACATTTTGACCACCCTTCAAAAAAAATATGCCATTCAATGAATTTGGTACATGTGCAAGGCATCCAGGGATGTGTCCACTTAATGTACCTTTTGTCCAGAAGAGACTCCCATCAAAGGAGCAGGAAAAAAGGCTGGTTTTAGTGATTCCTTCAACTCCCTGCAGTGCCTTGTGCTACTTCCAATGCTATTGTGAAGGATCCCAAACAATCACAAATAGATGTGGGTGTTAAAGAGCTGAGATGGAATCAATGAAAAGTACTTTCCTTTGTATTAGCTCTTACAGTAATTTCTGCTGGATCAAAGAGCTTTCCATTATAAGAAGTACGCTAACTGGAATAAATCCTCAGGTGGAAAAAAACCCTGATAAATGTACCACAAGTTTCTTCAAGAGTTATGATAAGGATATAGAACAGTGGTTCTCAACCTGTGGGTTCCCAGATGTTTTTAGACTTCAGCTCCCAGAAGCCCTGAGCATTGACCATAGTGGCTGGGGCTTCTGGGAGCTGAAGTCCACAAACATCTGGAGACCCACAGGTTGAGAACCACTGATATAGAAAGTCCCTTAAAGCCCTAGCCATTACAGTGTTAGCCCCAATCATGCTATCAGATCTTCTTACCTCTTTGTATATAAGAACTAGAGCATGGGAGTTACAAGGAATGGAGAAACCTGTAATTAGTTATGTTGGCACTGTCAATAGTGTAACAAAGATGTGTTTCAAATGTAATGCAATGACTAACACCCAAATGACTTCAGAGATATTATGAGTTACAATTTCTAGTTATTTAGAAACATTACTTTTAAAGGTCATTTTAATAGGCACTTCCAAGTTTTTTTTTAATCAGTAGTCATCTGTGATTTTTTTTCTCAAAGAAAAGAACAGAAAGTAAAGAGTAGAACAAAAATGGTTAACCTTATAACAAATAATGAAACAAATAACTTTTAAAATGCAATATTCAAGCAATGTCAAGACCAATTAGTTTGATTTGTCAGTTTCAGTTTTGTCTGGTTCCCACCATCCTCAGAATCATGTTTGGTGGATGTTTTGTGGAATTTAGAATGTTCTATCGAGAAAGACTTGGCTGCTTCCTTTCTTCTTGTCCTTCCACTGGCAGACACAGACCTTTTTAATTCGATGAGCATTTGAAATTTAAGCTGGGCTATTGTGCAATAGGGGTTTTTAATATAGTTGGGAATTCTTTTTTTTTTCCCCCTTGTACTTTTCTCTACTTAGATCATGAAAATGAAGACGTGTCGGTCATTCAGTTTGTCTCTGAAGATATCATAATGAATTAATATGTATGAATGAATGTCTTTTCCTTGCAGAATTATGACAAGAAATGTTCTACCAATAAACAGTTAATTTATCAACCAATCATCCTAGCCTTGTGGCTGGGATTTCTATTTTTAGTGGAAATTATTATGTTCAATTAAAAATTAAATATTTGGTATCAGATTTTTGTCCTGGATTCTGAAGTCATATGTAGATCTTTGAAACGCGTGTGATAAATTTTATGAATTGTCTCAGAATTTGTAAAATTTCCTATAGATTATCACAAATATTTTACTTGAGAAGGACCTGGATAATTCCTCTTAAATTTCATTTTACTCAAAATAGAGTGAAAACTCTAAGTCTTCATGTATTTTTAAGATTTGGAATGGGGAGATGAAGAAAAAAAATCGATAGTTGTGCTCAGCAATATTTATGAGTCAGGAATACCTTCTATAAGGGAAGGAAGTTAGAGAACAGACATAACTCTTGTAGCTGGGTGGAGATAGTAGTGTGGTGAGTGACTTGAACATTGGACCAAAACACCAGAGACCTGCTCAACCATGGAAACCCACTGTGGGTCCTTGGGTGCATCACAGACAGTCAGCCCAGAAAACCCTATGATAGATTCACGTTAGGGATTAATGTAAATCAAGAATGACGTGAAGGCCCATAACAATAAGAAATGATGATAATAGATGTAATTAGTAGTTAGTAGTAGTTGTAGTATCTGCTCTTGTTTTCAGTTTTCTGACAGGCTTCTCAAATTTTGGAGAGCTTTTATATTAAAGGCATAATGGGAATGCTCACATTTTCAGAAAGTTACAGTGTTGTTGTAATGTACAGGAGATAAAGTAAATGTTATAATTAGAGAAACTCCATAGGAAGCTCCTTGCCAGGTTCTGATTGGATTCCATAGGTCTATAAATCTACTAATGAACTTCTCACTCAAAAGGTTTCATGCTGCGGAATCATTGAAAGCAACAAAATCGTTTTCTTTAATGAGCACTTGTTAACAAAAAGCCTGCACAGATGATTCACCAATCACCACGGATACCACTGTACCTATACACATAAAGAAAGGGATTAGGAGATTGAATTAGAATTGATTCACACTTCATGTGGTAATAATGTTTGTCATATATTTGCTGTGGCAGCCACCATAAAATGTAATTCCACAAATGTGTTTTGTATAGAGCTTGGGGAGAAGGAACACATTGTTTTAATTAGCATCCTTAGTTTATTTAAATCTGTGTCCATAATGGCTAAACAAAATCCCCAAACTTAATGGGGATTATATCTTTAAAAAAAACACATGGAGATTTTTAACTCAGATGACAAAAAGGTTGAAGTTCTGGCTCACAAAAGGGCTGAAATGTTGGCTCTTCATGTCATGCACAGTTGCTGCTACCCCACTGCCTTGTGTAGAGATTGCAAGCAGCAGAAAAAAAAAAAAGAGTCTGCAACTGCTTCTGATGTCAGGGTCAATCTGAGTCAGACAGACTCAGTCAAGAGTGGACAATTGAATACAGGAGCTCAGGGGGAATAATGATACAGGTGACAGAGGACAGACTCACAGAAATTGATTAACTCAAGCAAGAATAGTCTCTTCAGTTGAAATCGTCGTTAGGCATAAACTGTGTTCTATCTTTCTACCAAGCTCTACTTATCTGTAACTAACACATAAATAAAACTTCCAGCCACTGGGTTATCAAAGTGTTAAGAGAGAAAGAACTGAAAGATGGAAGGGGAAAGGAGGAAGCAGGCTGAGCATGCAGGCAGACAAGTGACTGCACCAGCACACATATTCTCATACAGGTTTGTACTGTGATGATCATTCAGTATTTTTTGGAGGGGGGAGGGGTATTCCTAACCCCTCCCCCCATAAATGGTTGATGGATGCTCAGTATTTTATTAAGGGACTGTGCCTCCATTTTAAATCCAACATCCTTATTTTTTTTAAAAAAAATTATTATTTTCCCATGAAAAAGACTGAACCAGTCCCTTTCCATATTTTCATCTTCTACTTGCTCTGGAGCTTTATAATCGCATGGGATTAAACACAGGCCTTTTCAGCACAGGCTTAAAGAAACAGTGCAAAACGTCCTCCAGAGATGACATCTACACCTGGGAGCGGACTGGGTCGGACCTACATTGTGTAGTTCCGCAACTCAGCCCGCTCCCGAACAACCCAAAGTGGTCGTTCAGTGTGCTTTTGAAAAACCGCTTAAAACAGGTCTTTCAAAAGCATGGAGCGTGCCACTCCGTGGCTGTACTCTGGTGCAGATTTGCAGGCTCACACCAGTGCGAGCATGCAGATCTGCCGGGGGCGGGCTTCAGCTGGTGAGTTTCACTGGTTGGTGGACAGCCTCCACCAACTGGAAGCCACCATTTTCTTCCCCAGAGCAGTGTGGAGCGCGGCCACGCACTGCTCCAGACCAGCCTGGACCCACAGGTGGAGCACAAAGGTCTGGTGGGTACCAGCATGGGGTGATTCTCTCACGCCATGCAGAAAAGGCCAGAGATTAAAAAGAGGAATGTATTGGGATGTCACATAAAATGTATCAGAAAAGATAGTAAGTTTTTTGTGATTCTGTCCAATCCTTTCTCCACTATACAAACCCCAAAAGGGGCAAAAGTCAAAAAGTCTGATCTTTCTGGAGCTTCTCTTGTGCAAACAAACCTTAGCTGACAGTTTAAGGCTTTAGAAAAATCCCAGATGTGCTAGCCCTAAAGTTCTCCAAGTGCTATAGAAACTGTGAAGGGACAGGCAACATTCCTAGTTTTTTAAGGTCCAATCTATGCCTTGAACCCTTTCATTTTTCAATTGATGTAGCCTTTCCTTTGTAAATCATTCATCTTTCTCACTCTCCCCAACCTCTCCTTTTACAGTTTCCAGGGCAACCACTCAGAAAGCCTAGTTCCCTACCAAGTATATGCATGAGGACGGAAGGACTAAGGAAGGGCATCCACTGAAAATCTCAAAATTCAGTCACTCCTTAAGGATAGTCTAGACCAAAGTTGCATAGTACTTTAAGTCATTCTTTTTTCATATGTGTGCATGTGCCTTCAAGTCACCTGTTGACTTATGGCAACCCCATGTATTTCCTAGAGTTCTCTAAAGCAAGGAATATTCAATGGTGATTTTGCTAGTTCCATCCTCTGAAATGTAGCCTACAGCACCTAGTATCCATTAGCCATCTCCCATCTAAGCCTGAGCCAGGGCTGACCCTGGTTAGCAGGGAAAAGAACTCTCCAATGACACTACTATGCAGAGGGAACACTGGTGGCAATAGCACTACTCATCCGCTAAAGTCAAAAGGGTACAGTAGAGAATGTTCAGAACCCAATACTATCACAGAAATGACAATGCTGGAACTGAAATGGAACAACATTCTATTGAGGCATGGTGCAGTAAGGGCCTTAGTCTCATAAAGACTGTTAGACAGACAAGCTGTTGTAACAGGAGAGTCCTAGACCTGGTCCCAATCAATAGTCTGACTGCAACATTTTGGAGCAGCTGAAGTTTGTGAACATTTTTCAAAAGGTGCCCCACACAGAATGTGTTACTGTAGTCAAAATGGGATGTAACAAAGGCATGCATTAACAGATGATACATCTCTAGGAATAGTTACAATTCACACATTAGCCTCAGATGTACAGATGTATTTCCTCTAACCACTGTCAAAACCTGAATGCAAGTCCAATGGTGAACCAAAGAGGAATGAACTGTGAACCTGAATTTTAAGAGGGACTGAAATTTCATTGAGCACAAATTGGGTGCCTGTTCTGCTCTTTGACTGATCGCCAGCAGCACATTCTTTCTGGGTTCTTTCTGGATTAAACCACCAGTTCATTACTGACTTCAGATGCTAGTTTACTGACAGAACAGCTTTCTTAGATTCATATGGAGAAGAGATACTTGTGACATTGAACCCCATACTTTTGATACTATCTCCCAGTGGTATAATGTATATGCTAAATAGAATGCAGACCAAAACAAAACTCGACATGATTCTTTCCCACCCACATCTTCTCGCAGAAGTTGTTGCCACCAGCTTCTGACCTTATATTCCTTCAGGAAAGTTTAGAACCATCATAAATTCCATCCCTGACAGGTGACTCAAATGGACATCATACCGTGGCTAATGATATCCAAAAACATCAAGAAATCCAGGAGAATCAACAAGGACACAATCTCCCTTGTCCAACACTGATCAAAATCAAAATGATCAAGGTCTTTTATATGCCATTAGAAGTTGAACTGAACTGAATATATCTCGTCCAGGAACTCCTGGAGCTTAGCTATCATCATATGTTCCAGAATCAAAATGGGATACTGAAGACTTTCCAGAAATTATCTAGTATGGCAAAGGTTCAGTATGGCTTTCTCCATCTTTGGGAAATTCAGTATTCACTATTATAGCCAGGAACAGTAAGGGTAAAATATTCATATGGTAGGGCTCACCTCTTCAAGGAATATGTCCACATCTTAAGTTCGTATGTTGAAAATTATTCATTACCATTGGCCAAACAGTGGTCAAAGTTACATCCATTGGAACTTGATCAAGTACAGCATCCCAGTCAGAATTAATTGAAACAATTTTATCTATAAGTTGGTCAAATTGAACTATTAAGTGCTAGGTAGAGGTGCATTTGAGAATGATAAGAGGGGTATTTGCTCTTTTAGCTCAGGCAACAAAATGTCATAGGCCATCCATAAAGATTCTAAATGTACACTGAAAAATGTAAAGTTTGAAGGTGTTTTTTTTTTAAGTGTTTGTAAACTTGCATGTTCCTTTGCACAAGCAAGTAACCACAGAGGTTGGGAGGTGTTCCCATTCTCCCTCTCCCCCAGATAATGAAAGTTGTTACTTCGTAGAATGGTAATTCATTTTGGGAAATATTCGAAAGTAATTCACCTTTGTATTCAAATGCCTCGATTAATATATGCTATGAAATTTAAATGTCATGCTATGATCTATTAGAAGTAAAACAATTAATTTGCCCAAGAGGAAAATGGAAAGAGGGAGAGATATATAACCCATAAAAGAACCCTTCACGAGGGCAGCCATTTCAGAGTGGAGACTTGATGGTAAGAAATAGAAGGCCTGTAGAGTTAAGGACATCCTCCCTTCCATTTCTTCATTAATACAAAATACCACTCTAGAAGCTGCTTTTTCTAGGGAAATCAGCAGTTGAATGTTTGCATCTAATATGTAATTAGGTGGCAGGAAATTACTTCAGAACAGCATTTAGTCCAATCACTTTGAGTACCTTCCCACCCCATACCTTTAAGTCAACATAGGGAATATATAGTGCTTATGGAGCAGTAATTCTGCTAAACACGTTTTTCTCCTGTGGATTTTCTGTGTAGTTAAGTATGTGAATAGACTGAAACTACACGCAGATCTACATTATCATTTCATACATCAAACAAAACAGTGTGTGTATGTACTTCCTGCCTATAAATCTGTTGTTCTCAAAATGGGAAGCTTGTGACTTCTCATGTTGAGTGACCCACTTTCCAGACAGGAGTGAGCACAAAATCCAGCCTCAACCTTTCCAGTCATATTTACATAAATAAATTCATTGACCTGAGTGACAACATTTCAGTCTGATTTTGCCCAGTTTTTGAAGTCTGAAGAGTGGAGGGTAAGGACTTCATGTAAGGACTTCCAGAGCTTGAACCAGGAGTGGTATAGGTCAGGCATTGATTCTCCATTCCCTGTACTACGTATTACTCCATCCACTGTTCAGAAAAGAGAACTTCAAGCATTTGAATTCAGGAAGCAAAGACAATTATCTTGGTTTGGGAATCAGTTAATTCCAGAGAATCTGCCCAGTGCCAGTTCAAGATACATTGCTGTCCAAGGAGATGGGTGAAATGGCTCCACTCCCAAACCATGCACAAAAGCTGGCAGTTGGCTCCTACTTCCACAACAATTATGACATGATATCACAACTGAGAAAAGCAGGGTAGCTTATATGGCACAGGGAAGGTTATATGTCAGAAAGAGAACTTTCTTCTAACACTTGGATATTAGGTGAATAAGGGCATCATTTGCTGTTCCTTCTCATGCAGCAAAATGTCTTGGCCAAGCCCTGACAATTTTAGCTGTCCCCAAGATGATTTTAAGTAGGCTCTGTATCAATTGTGAGTGAATATTGGTTGTACTCCTTTTCCATTAGGCTTAGGATGGCTTGCTGGCACTGGTTAAAAGACAAGTGTTCCGTCCTTGGAGAGTATACAGCATATCCAGTACATTTTAAAACATGTGGTTCTGGATAATGTTTGAAAATATCTATTTTCGAACTGCACTGTCAGCTAGGAAATATTAATATCTTCCAAGAGGATACTTTATATTCACTGTTTCTCTCCCATGGGCCAAAATACTTTTGGGAAGAATTGAGGTGAGTTACTGATAGAAGTGTTCTAAAAGTATTTCATTTTCATTAAGTATGTGGATTCTGTTCTGCTAAGTGGTGCATACGTACACACACACACACACACCACTATACAAACATATTTTAAGGCAACTTGGTTTAAAACTTTTATTTTACTATTTAGTTATTACACTATTTATATCCCACCCTATATTCAGTAGGTAAACTGCTCATTAACTAATTGACCAAAACACATGGACATTACATCAAGATATAAGTCTAAATAATATTTATAATTATTCATTCCCAGATTGAAAAATGAATTTCCAAATAGTCATTTGACTGTCAAATGACCAGTGAGAATTTTGTATAGTTTTCTCCTAATATTCAAATATTCTAGAATGCTGTGAGGAATTACTCTCAGAGTAAAACACGTATAGGTTTTTGTGCAAAACCCAGATGGACCCTCTTGAGAATCAATCTTTTCTTTTCTTTTCTTCCTTCCTTTTTCTTTCCTTCCTTTTCTCTGCCTTGGGACTCAAATCTCTTTACAAAACTTAAAACATATACTGCTAAAGTACACATCATACTTTTTTTAAAAAAAATATAGAATTAAAAGTAATTAAAAGCATGATAACTGAAAACCAATAAATATAGATAATACAGCACATTGTTAAATGTCATTTTCCCATGAACAAGTTTTCATCTGGGAATGGAAAGATAATAAGAAGGGCATCAGTATAGGCTTTCTAGTAGGGAGTGCTGGAATACGGAAGCAGCCATCAAGAAGACCATCTTCCATATTCCCACCAGATGTGCCTATGAGGGAGACAGAAAGGCCTTTCCAGAGGTCTCAGACATGGAAAATCTAATATGTAGAGATATGGGCCCTTTCCGCACCTTACCTTCTTCTGGCACTGGGGTGCCACGTCCCTGCTGCTTCAGCTCCACACAAGCTGCCTGCTCATGCGAGAGCCCCGCCTCTTCCTTCCACAGCGCAGACTGGGACTTTTCCTGGCTGTGCTGGGGCAGGAAGCGAGACCAGTATGGCTCCAGAGGCTCTGCACACCAGATAAGTGCACATGGGGCCCAGAGCAATGTGTGATCATGCACAATTTTCAGCTTCTAGCCAAAAATGAAAAGGTGCACAGTCGGTGCCTGCCAGCCCCTGGAGCATCACACAATTGTGAGTGCATTGTGCAGATCATGCCTCATAATTGTGTGACGCTCAGGCACCCTTTCTCATGGAAAATGTTGTGCAAAAAGGGCCATGGTCTGTAAGAAATCCTGGGCCTGATCCATATTACAGCTGCTACTGCTTTATATGGCATAACCAGTACATTCTTTTGTGTCCAGAAACAGACAAGTATGAAATGGCCTGGGATGAATAAAACTGATCAAGATAGGATCAAAATAGAACAAAAAAAAAGAGGGACTGGAAACAAGTGAGGTCTGAGAAAAGAGGTTAATTCCAGATGTAAGTTAGAACACCAGAACAGGCCTACTGGAACAGATCAAAGATGCATCTGGTTTAGCATTCTTTTTTCCACAGTGCCCAACCAAATGTCTCAAGGAAGCCCACAAGCAAGACCTTCTCCTTCTATAATTGCCTGGCAGCTGATATTGAGAATCCAGTTGTCTTTGATCCTGGAGGCATCAGACATTACTACCATAAGAAAGTATTGAGTTAAACCTTCTGTATGTGTGTGGTGGCGCAGGAAGGATTCCATGGGAAGTTGAAATTATATGGATTTGGCATGTACGACATCATAGAATCATGGTGGCAGAAGAGTCTTTGAATATCTAGCCAAACACACAAGTGTATGCACATGCAACACTGGCAGATGTGTGCCAAAACTCTGATTAAATATCTTCAGTGAAAGAAGTCTTCTAATTCCTGAGATCTTCTGTTTCACTGCCAAACATGTCACAACACTACAAAGTTTCTACTGATATTTACCAATATCTAGGAAGGAACTGGCAAAACCATCTCTGCATCTTCCTTGACTAAGAAAACCCTTTGAAATTAATGCAGTCACTTGACTTGAAGACACATATGTGCCAGAAATATCGACTTACTGATTTAAGTCCTGCTTTCTGAAGCTCAAGTCTTCTACATGACAGACCTTTACATTATTTCTTATCCATATTTCTTAAGACTATTGTTTGCTTTTCTAATATTTTTCTTCAACTGCTATTTATTGCACACAATACTATGTGAGGGCATTGATTAGTGAGAACAAGTTTCTAGATTGAATCTGGAATCAAGTGGGTTTCAGTCCCTGTCCAGCTACAAAAGAAGAATTAAGGTATCCTGAGGAAATTTCTTGGACATAGTTTGTGTTCACTCCATATGGCCATAAGCCTCCTGTGTGGGATGGAGGGGCTATGTAAGAATAGTCATCTGGTGTGGTATGAGATAAGTGAGTACTCCTAAATTATGGCATGCTGTCCATCTGTTTTGTCTTTTTTAACTAGCAGAATACAACACAATTGGGCTACATAAAATGATTAAATTAATGTACTGAGCTTTAATATAACAGGAGAGATTTTATAAATCCATTGAAGAATACAACATTAACCTTTGTTAGGTTCTAAAAAGAATCATTAGAATTTTGCTGATGAATATTTAGCTGCCTCTAAGTCAACAATAAATTTGAAAAGTGTACATTACTCTACAGGAAAATAGGAGGCACATAACTATAAAAGGAAATAAATACCCCACTGATTGCCTCCTTCATTTTGGTGTGTAGTTATCACATTCTGTTTCTCTACATGTGGCAGGAAATAATGAGAGGGTTTATTTCTTGAGTGATTAAAGCTACAGTTGCTACTGCTTATTCAATTGCTTTAACCCACAAACTGAATTAAAGAGCATGATTCTTTGTTTTATGCCACATGTCTTAAGTTGTTCTCATGAATATTAAGGTATAAGTTGCACAACACAGACAAATGTATATGACAGTAGATGGATGGTTGTGGCTGCTGTTGGGAGCACAGAAGCAATGGAGAATGCCAGAGGAGGTGCTTAACCTTGTCCTTTCTCAAAATTATTGGCCACTTTCCTCTTCTAGGAAACCTAAGTGCTTGGGTTGCTGTGGCCAAGCTCCACTCTATTTACCCTTTGACACTAGCCTCCTGTCACCTACCTAGAACTTTTTTAGAAACTCATCCTAGGGATTCACTGTAGAAAACCTAAAATGGCTCCTACAGTGGAAAAGCGTCTGTATTGTCAGGTATTCCGATGTTGCAGACTTCAGATCTTCTACTGCCACTCTCAATTCCAATTAAACTCTCAATTAGACTGTCATTTTTTCTTCTTTTTCTTTTTCCCTGCAGGTACCCATCACAATATTTGTGGGGCTATGAATGGATAATCTACGTTGTAGATTCTATAGAATGGGCAGGTACGTGATGTGTACTTTGATTCTGAGAATACAGTTAATGAGGCTGTGCAACAGTGTTGTTGTTTTTAATTAGCTGATGTCCACACACTGAACTGCTTGGTTAAAATAGATTAGTTGAAAAATGGAACCATTCAGCCCTTTCCCTTCCTTACCACAGTTCAGCTTCTTCAACACTTCCACACTATTGATTTACTTAGAATTTTATGTCTTAATTACAAACCTCTTGCGGTGGCTAGCTTTGCAATTAACTACATAATGCAAAAATAAATCTATATGTTACTCCACAGGAAAAACTCTATCCCAGGGTCTACAATTTGATATTAAATATGATTCAATGTGCCTGAGAGGTCGCCCGGATGTGCATGTAGGCAGCAACGGTCAGACAATCGAAAACCAGGTCAGGCCAGTAAAATCCCCAGTCATGTAGCCCCAGGAGACCTCAAGCTGGGCAAACCCACATTTAACAAAAGGGTCCTCAGACCCTAAGAAGCTACCTTGAGGGGATTAGCATATTTGCTCCAAGTTGAGCATCGATAGCAATAAAATCCTATCAGGCGAGGACCATTTACATGAAGTCACACCTCAGGCAAATGCAGCCAAAGATCCTCAGACTTTGGCAACATCTTGTAATCTCATCACACAAAGGAAGTTACCTTTGTGGAGTTTCTTTCTCATTGCAACACCTATTTTTCTCCCTGGGAAAGGATTAGCCCTCAGGTACTTTTTCCCCTACAAATAGTCCTAGTTTTTGAGTGGTTCTTTGGATCACTCCTGGTTATCCCAGCAGACTGTTTTTCCATCCGTTGAGTAATCCCCTCAGCCCTCTCCATGCTGTGCCCCACTTCTCAGCTATTTCTCCTGGACCAAGGACTTCAGGAAAAGGTGCAGTATTACCCCAGCTACAACCTCTTCAATATTCCCCTATCTAGTTTCTTCTCTTTTGCTTCTTAATAGGTCTTGAGTGAGTGTGTGAGTGACTGCGTTGGTACATGAGACTTTCATTCAATAAAATCATTTATTGGACATTTTTGTTTGGTTTTTGGCTTGGCCTGACCCCTTAAAAACTGGGTGAAAAGACCCCGCTAGGTTACCCTGCCTCTTGCATGGCTATTGCTTGTGCTCTGGCTAGTTTCCATTCCCCATCATGTGGAGCACATTGATGTGTCCCCCAAGGGACCCCAGAAATCAGGGTAACACGTATGAACTTTAAACAATTTAGAATACTACAACTAATAAGGCCTTGTTATTAATAACCATCTGACTAATCTATGAAATGATGGCTTTTGAAGAAAACATATTTATTTGAGAATTGTGCAGGTGAACAAATGGAAAGGGCTATTTTCATCCACTAAATGGTCCACAATGCCAATGAGCTCTTGACTTTTCCCTCAGTATTCCTAATACCCTTGTCTCTTTTCTCTTCTCTTCTTCCCTATCTTAAAAGACAGGGAAAAAAAACCCATTACATTCATTTGTAAGCTGCATTAAATTTGTACTGGGCAGATGAGCCCAATTTCTGTTTTAAAGTGAAGTAGGGATAGATGAATCCACTAGTTTCATCTTTTTTCACATTCATTTTCTTCTAACCTCAAATTCTTTAGAAAATGTTATAAGGGTTAGCATGTTATTACCTCAAAAATGAACCAAATGAAATTCTAAAACATCTCCAATGACCAAATAAAATGGAAAGAATTAGTCCCCAGGTGGGGAGGATCCTGTTCTATACACTGTATAAGATAATCTTCACATCAGTAGATTTTAAGGAAAAGGAGCTTGTGATTTATTTATTTTTTTAAGGAAGCTGTTCTGCTTTAGCAGCACAATATGAATGAAAATATTCAAAGCAGGTTAAGTACCAAGCACACAAAAGTCTCCTCCTACGTAGCAGAACCGGTCAGTTTTGTACACACTTGCATTATTTTAAATCTCAAATTATTTCCACAAAATTTATGAAGAACTTTGAGAACAGTCATTATATTAGCTAAATAAAATTTCCATCCACCTTTCCTCCAAAATTGGGATATAGGGCCTGCTAAGGATTAGACCTTTAGGTGGGAGAGTATTTTTCCCTGGGTACAAAAAGGAAAAAAAAAATCCTTTAACACCAATTGAGGACTTTTTTTAAAAAAAAAAATATTTATTTAATTAGACTCTATGAGCTCACTTGACCCCTCCCCACAATTTATCTGGAAAAAAAGGAAGTCATGCTCAGTTTTACCTGTATTTAAAATAGCATATGATTTAGCCCTGATGCCACCAGTACTAAAAAAATAGTAGGGAGCACCTTATTTCACTCATTTGCTCATTGTTTCTCTGAAGATCTTTTAACTGTGGCGATTTCTGCACCAGACTGTTCTAGTGATATTATTCCACTTTCAACATCCTATGGAATCCTGGGGTTTGCAGTTTAGGGAGGGACTGGCTGGCCCCTCCCTAAACTGCAAACCCCAGGATTCCATAGGATGTTAAAAGTGGAATAATAGCACTACAACAGTCTGGTGCAGAATGACCTGAGCTTTTCAATAATGAACCTACACAAAAGAAAACCATTTCTTATTGAGAATTTATATCCCATGCTTACTTATTTGTGAGGCACTTTTCAACTTTTTATCTTAATTGCACATCAAATGCTTCCTGTTATAAGTAACTATTTTGATGATTTGCAATAGGGGTGGGCAAAGTGCAGCCCTTAAACTTCATGTGCTCAACCACATTCCTTTGTGTGGCTCATGAAGCCTCCTGAGGACCTCTCATGACATGGAAACACATGAACCCCAAGGAGCATTCATAGCAACAAAGACAATTTGCTACCAGCATTCTGAGGCGTGCTGCAGCAAAACAAATGCTTCTGCTTCCAGGTTTTTTTCTGCCTTTCACCCCTCTTCCATTTTTCTTCTTGCTTCCCCATTTCCCTTTCATCTCTACATGCCTCTATTTTTTCTGTCTCTCAATCACTCAATACCAGTCACTGTTTTTCTTCTATTTTCATGCTGTCCTTCTCCTCTTCATGAGCATCTGCAAGCTTTTCCTTTCCTTGGCCTATCCATCCTAGTCTCTGACACTCAAAATATTTTTTCTGTACAGACAAAACTGTTTCCTGCACAGAAAATGTTGTCTTCTGCACCAAAAAAGTGCAAATTTTATGAAGAAAAAGTCCCAGTCTTTGAAGATTGTCACTCTGGACTCTCCTTGTCAGGTTTTCTAACAAGACTATATCTGCTGCGTGGAGAAGAAAAATCCTTTAGAATGCTCAAGCTTGGCACAGAGATTTCCATAATGACCATTTCCGCACAGAGCGAGGGAATCGCCCCATGCGAGTACTTACTGGACTTCTTGGCTCCACGCTTGGGTCCAGGTTGGTTCGGAGCAGTGAATGGCCACCGCTCTGCCTGCTCCGGGGACAAAAATGGCAACTTCTGGTTGGTTGAGGCTCTCCACCAACCACTGAAGCTCACCAACCTAAACCCCACCCCCGGCAGATCGCAGGCTCACACTGGTGCAAGCCTGCAAATCTGCACCAGAGTGCGGCCCGGAGTGGCCTGTTTCAAGTGATCTTTCGAAAGCACACTGGATGACCACTTGGGGTCATTCTGGAGCAGGCTGAGGTGCGGAACTACACTAAGTAGGTCCAACATAGTCCGCTCCCAGGTGCAGACGTCCTTCCTGGAGGACGCTCTGCACCGTTTCTTTAAGCCCATGTGCAAATGGCCAATATCTAAATATCCTAAAGCCATGAGGACTGAAAATTTGCTTTTCAACACCAATCCAATAATAAAACTGACTAATAAAACTGATTTATAAATTCAGATTCTATGAAAGTTAATAGATTCTGCATGAATTTTCACATAGGAAATCCTAAAGTATAAATAGCTTTCTTGTGTTCTTGCTTTATCATGTCCAATTTATCCATTCAACTACATTGACATGCTACCCATTAGCAGAATTTTTTCAGGGAGGTTTACAGTAAAAGAGAACTGATATGTAAGAGAAACACTTATAAGTTCTCACTACAGTATAACTAACCATCTAACAAACCTATTGCTAATGAGCCTATTAGAGATATGCTATCAGGTTTTCATTTTTTAAAAATAGAATCACATTAACTACAAGAGTACAATATTAAGGCAGTCAAAGAGGGAAACCAACAAATTCTAAATAGATAAGACGATGGAGTTCCTAGAGAAAATGTTTATTCCCATGGCTCCTGTGGGGGGGAATGTTGGAAAGCAGCCTTTGCTTGGCTTTGGTGTGACTGCTGGATCAACTGTACTGATAAACAGAGTGATGAAACTGTCTCACATAGCAATGTGGTTGTGGCAGCTCTATGGCTTGTTTCTTATCAACTCTCTGTTCCCTTTTGTTGAAGGAAGAGCTGTGTATGTTCAGTTGTTGGGGGAAGATGGAGCTATTTCCTCCCTAGTATTGAACTAAGTTTCATCTGCAAGTATTAAAGTAAGGTACATCTGACTAGTTTATATATATGGACTAGGGAAGGGGTACCAACTTTTTGTTCTCTTTGGGCAGCAAAATGTCCTGGTCTGATACCATGTGGACTTAAGAACAGTTTTGCTGCTACAAAGTATGCATATAAGAAGCTACAAAGAGTTGTTATGGGAAAACCACACACACACACAAGCCCTTTCCGCACAAGGTTGGTGAATCGGTTTGTGCCATTTCTTATGGGATTTTCTGGGCTCGAAACAAGATGGACTTTCTCTTATTCCGTTCCGCACAGCTACTGTGTATGTTCCATTCTGATTTGGAGGAGTGTGAGTTCATGAATCCATACTGCCTCGCCGTGGCCACTGCCGCTACTCCCCTCACCCCGCCCCGTCAGCTGTGATTGGCCCTTTTCTTTCTTTTTTTTTGCATGGTTTAGTACATCATTGCGTACGTGCATACATGTGTAAGTCCATACCACCCCCGGCCCCTCCCATGAGCCCTCCCCTGACCACCAATTTGCATTGGCATGAATGTACAGGTCTGCACCACTGTGAAAGTACAAATCGGATCGATCTGGAAAATTGGAAAACTGATTTCTTCCGGTTTTCAAACAGCACGCTTTACCACCACATGGGAGCACATTTAATCAGAATTATTAGTCAGAATTATATGCAGAATAAAGGTAAATAAACCAAACCTAGTCTGCTCCAAGGTGCAAGAGGCAATGGCCCGCTTGTCTGTGGCAAGAGGCAATGGCTCGCTTTAATAACTGCATGCGGAAAGGGCCACGCACACACATCTGAATTCTTACACCTTGTCATTGAGTGAAGCAATCCACCATGTGTGTCTGTGTGTTTGTATGTGTGTGAACCATGCATACACACACAGTGAAATGGCTACTCTTTTTGTTTGTTTGTTTGTTTGTTTGTTTGTTTTTTTAAAGAAATCTAACAAACATACTATATATTTGGCTTCAATACATACAAAGCTGGCCAGCTGACCCAGAGGTCTTTTTTTTTTTTAAGAGTTGTTTCTCCCCCTCCCTATCATTTGACTTCTTTCATTGGGGATAGTGCAGGCACTCTGAATGAGGAAAACCTAAAAATAAAGGATTCTCCCTCAGTGAAATAATCACCTCAGAAAAAAGTTAGCATCTAAGTGTAAAGAAGCACTTAAGGTTTTCCCCCATTTTGACACAGAAAGATAGAGAGATCAAACACTCTTATGGGGCAAATTCCTAGACACATTCCTAGACAGAAACACAGATAAATTAATGATAAGTATGCCAGGGAGAGAAGACAAGTATGTATAACTAACCCTTGCTGCTTTTCACTGACAATATTATAAAATTACTACAATTATTGTGACCCTTTTAATAAAGGAAACGGGACTCCCATTACATCTGCTAATCCACCAGCAATTCTAGAGTTCATCATTCTCTGTTGGTGGTTATTGTTACATACAAGGGTTTTTATTAAATCTGAACAAAATTCAAGCTGATCTGCCACTAATAAGACCTAATCCCTCTATTAGCGTTTGGCTGGTTTAGTCACTCAGCCCTTTGTGAAAGGCACGCATAGAATATATCAGGAGTTCTGTTCAGTTAAAATACTTGAAGGGATCTCCTAGGAAGATGGGGGGGGGGAAGCATTTTGTTAAGATTAGAGGTGTTTTGTGGAGGGGTACATATGCTTTACACAACTCATTTGGACCATCATTACCTGAAGTGATAGCAGCTGATACTTGCACAAGTAGGAAAGGCTGAGGTACAGGGAGCAGTATGAATCAACAATTCTCTGTGTGTCCACTGTATGTGCTCACCACCAACACATACAGTTACAATGGGCTCAATTTATAATCAGCAGAAAAGGTAACTACGAATCTGTGTACTAGTTATGAAAATGAGGTCTAAATAAACATCAAGTTTCTTCTGACCAAAGTTTAAAGATGTTTGGAATGTTTTTATGTTTGCATATTATTCTGGTGGGCTAACATTTAATATTAACATCCTGCCTTTTCATTTCCCAAAGCAATACTCAAAGTGGCAAAAACATCCAGAAAACAATAACATTGTTGTCAATAATTGAAACACTGTAGCCTCCACCCCACAACACACACACCAAAAACAACATGATATATAATTAGAACATTACTGAGCTTAAAAACTAGGGTTAATGAAAAGATTGCTTGTACAGAATTTTCTTCAGTGAAACAAATGAGAAAGAGGAGGGGGATTGGGAGTGAAACATGCCATTAGGGCACAGCTGCGGGAAAATTCTTTTGGTGAGCAACCATGGAATAATGAGACTAGACTCAGAAAATTGGTTTAAATAAGGACCATGTTATTTAAATTGTTCTGGTTTAATGAATTGTTCCTGGAAAGGAACCAAAGTGGGAAGCAACCAGATGTGGGTGTAGCAGAGGTCTGGTGTCACCCCTTGACTACTTCCTATGACTTCCCTTGGGCTAAGCACATGAGCTGAGCCCTGAGGACAGTTCAATAATTTGGTTGTTTCCTGGCTGGCCATCTACTACAAGTTAAACCCAGGAGACTCCCACTCAAGTCCCAGGACTCCATAAGTGAAAGCCAAGCACTCAGATTCACCTCAAGGATAGTCTCCTTCCCCATCCACTGTGTCCCAAGACCTAGAGAGGAAGCTCCAGAACCCTAACCTATACCAAAATGGTGCCAAGGTGTACACTAAATTCTTATGTTCTCCCTGCTCCCTACTAGTGTCCTCTGCCTAACTGTTGGCAGTCTAGTAAATGTTCTCCAGATGATCTGAGTATGTGAAGCAGATTATACAGGAGGAGGTGGATTTTTTTTGGCAATCTTGACCCAAACCATGTAGGGCTTTACATGTAAGAGCCAACACTTCATATTTTGCCAGTGGTGTGACTTTAATATTGGTGTTATGTGTTCATTCCTAGATGTACCATTAACCAATCTGGTTGCCATGGTTTGAACCAACTGAAGTTTCTGGACTTGGTGCAGAGGTAGCCCAATCTAGATCACATTGCATCAGTCCAGCCCTGAAGTTAACAGCACATAAAGTATCATTTTTAGGTCCTTCAGCTCTAGGAAGAGGTGCTGCTTGCTTATCAGCCAAACCTGATAGTAAGCACTCCTGGCTGTCACGTCTACCTGAGCTGACTTTTGGAGTGACAGACCCAGAAGCACTCCCAGGTTGCAAACACAGTCTTTCAGGGGAGTTTAACTCCATCCAGGACTGGTTGAAACACCTCCAAACCCAGGTTAGGAACCTTGACTGTAAGCACCTCCATCTTGTCTGGATGCAGCTTTAGTTTGCATTTCCTCATCCAGCCTATTATCTCCTCCAGGCATTCATTAAGAGGAGACACACCATCCTTAGCTGATGGTGTTTTTGAAGGCATGGAGAAAAATAGTTGAGTGTTATCAGAGTACTGATAGCCTCCCATTCCCAGCCTTCAGATGATCTCTCCCCACAATTTCATGTAGATGTTCAATAGCATTGGGGACAGAAGAGCACCTGACCATATGCCATATAGAATCTCCCTTTGTGGGGAACAGCTATCCCCAGGCATCACCATCTGGAATCTACTTGAGAAAAAGGACCAGAAGCACTGAAGCAATTTGTTCCAATTCCTGGACCTCTCAGGCATTCCAGAAGGGTACTATGGTTGATGATATTGAATGCTGATGAGGGATCCAAAAACACCAGCAGAGACACACTCTCCCTTGTCAGTGCTCAGATGAAGATCATCCACTAAGGGGACTATTATGATCTCAACTCTGTATTCTACTCTGAAGCTGGTTTGAAATGGGTCTAGATAACTTGTATCATCCAAGACTGTGTGGAGTTGGAAGGGCAACTGTCCTGTCAATCACCTTGCCTCAAAAAGGAAGATTTGATATTGGCCTATTTAAGTGGTCATACCACCACTTCTTTTCAAAAGATGGAAAATTTCCCTCCTTGAAAGACAGATTAAAATATTATGTAATTGAGATTTAATTGTATCTCCTCCCTTGACAACCAGCCAAGAAGGACATGGATCAAGAACGTAATTTGCCTTCTTTACTTGCCCCAGCAGCTTGTTCATATCAGTGGTACTCACCAAATGAAACTGATCCAGTGTAATCCTACGCACAGAGTCACTGGACATCTCATTGTCAACTTCTGTTACAACAGCACCATCTTCCATCACTAAAATGGCAGCCACAATAGCACAACTACAGATTTCCAGAGTTTTGGAGGAACTACAATTGTCCCATTTGGTCCTCTGTGCTGCAGAGCACGGCCACCCTTGGTCTAAATAAATTGCCTTATCAAATGAAATTGAAATGCCACAACATAATTAAATATCTTATCTAAGCATAGAGTAATTGATATAGACATCCAAAGATCTGAGGTTGTATTTGTCAGGCCTAGTCTGGAGCCATGAGGAGTTTTGACCCATCTTATTTCAATAAGGTCCCTAGCTAGTTACTGGCAATGAAGATTAGAGTTTGAAATAGATTGGATAGGAAGTAATGAACAGTTGATCATGTAGAGGCAGAAATGTTTTTACATCCAGGATGTCATATTGCCCCTCAGTATCCTCTTTCTTCCTTGAAGATACTATGCTAATGGCGGAGTACAAAAGGATGAGTCTATGAAAACTATAATATCCATTATCCCTGACAATTGGTCATGCTGTGAGGGTTAAAAACTGTACTTTACAATAGTCAAGTATCTAAGATTGTGAAAAGCTGAGACAGAATATGCAAAAAAAAAATAAAAAAAAAATGCTGAAATAATCCCATCACAGTGCCCAAATAAAGATGTCTTAAAGTGCTTCTAAAAGATGTTTTACTTCAGTTTTCTAAGAGCTACAGAAATTGAGTTCTGGAGAGAGGAGAATGTCATGTTGTAGTTTTAAGAGTCAAAGAGGATTACTGTAAAACACTTTGTATCCAATTTCAGCACACTTTGCATCTAGATTAGGTTTAAATTAGTTTTATTGACCAGTTTTATTCGAGCAGTAAAAATTAATCATTATTATTGGTCCTATTTTTATGATCCCATGAGTAGTGCATAAAATACCACAAATAAGAATATCTTCCAGATTGAAATGAAAATGGATGCTAAATACAGTTCAGGCTGTCCTGACCTCCCTCCATACCACCCAGATTAATACCATTTAGCAGGATTTTTTTTTATTATAAGAAAGAAATATTGAAGTAAATGTTATTTTGCAGCCTCCCCAGTCTCATTGCAGGAAATAAGATGCTAGTTTACATGAGGTCTGGATGGCATTAATAGAAATGTTACATTTGGTTATTTACATACTGAACATCACATTTTCTCACTAGTTTTTATTTTCTTTAAAGTTCAAATGTTTTCGGTGATACAGGAAGGGATTTCAGTAATTTTAAAGGAAAATAAATATGTGCAACCCTCTTCAAGGGCTCATGAGTCAGATTTCACTTTTATTTTCTGTCAAGCTTACTTATTGTATCTGGAACTCTGTAAGCCAGAAGTCTTCTTTAAAATGTTACTTTTTTTCTTGATGACTGTTGGCATGCTTAACAGCCTCACACATTCTAAAGTTGATTGTATTTGAGGTAAGTGAATGGAGACTGTAAGTTATATTGCTGCCCTTGTTTGTCTGTCTGTCTGTCTATCTATCTATTGATAAATCAGTCAATATCAGTCAATCGCTCTATCTATTTATCGATTGGTAAATCAATCAATATCAAACAAGAAAAAAATAATACCTTGTCCTTTTGCTTGAGTGTCTGTTTTTCTTACTGCAACTCCTTAATTTTGTCTCCCTTCACTTTGGAAGAGAGAAGATTAAAGTGCAACTGAGATTAAAATTATACCTTTGGGCGATTTCCACAGAAGCCTCCCATCATGGCACTGGGATCGGAGAGAAGTGGGATAGGAGAGAAGTGGGATAGCAACAACACTTCCACATGACATTGTCACAGCCTTTCTCCTCTCTCATCATCAGGCAGCATGACCATGCATTAAATCATTGATGGGTTTTCCCCATCAGTGACCCACAGTAATACCACCATCCTGCTTATCTGTTCTGCAGACGCCCCAGAAGCATAAAGGTGGTGCTTCCTGCCCCAGCACTTCCTGGGAAAGTGACCTGCTGCATATCATGTCCTGGGCAGATCAGAAAATTAATCACCAAACAGCAGAGCGGGGTTTACTCAAAAGGCAAGAGTGAGAAAATGTCCAAACAGAGTTTAGGTTCCAAAGCAAACAAATCCAAGGGCAAATCCAAATGGTAGTCAAACAGGCAGAGGTTCAAGGTGATCCAAATGCAAAAGAACACAGCACAGGGCTTTCCTGAAAGGAAAGGGTCAGCTGAAAGCCTTTTATCTAGTGATGCTGTCACCACAAATATTCCTTCATTAGGACTCATTTGTTACTTAAACATGCTGAGCAGTGCAGCCCCACTCTCTGACATCATCTCTATTGCACAGTAAGTGTCTGTGTTGTCTTATTCTCTGATATGTGTTCCCCTTGCACAGGCCCCTGCTGTTGCTTGTTATCTTCTCCTGAGCAAGCTTCTGGAGAAACTCTGCCTCTGGGGAAACTTCTGCCTCAGATTCAGAATCCTCCTCCTCACTGCCAGGGTCTCCAAGTCAAGGAATGACACTGCACTGAAAAAGGAAGTGGCGTGTCCAATGCACTCTCTTCTACAGTGAACCAGTCCTGCATGGAAGGGAATGCTCCTGTCACAGTCCTTTCCCAGCAGATCCACTGCAAGGATTGCCACCATAGGACCGCACAAGAAGGTAGAGCGAGGAAAGGGCCATAGTTAATATGTAGCAGGCAACAATATTTAAAAAAGAAATAGCAGGATGGATGGAAGAAATTCTCAGCTGGACCTGCGGGCAGAGCACATTTAATTTCTCCCTTTCCAGCTGTGATCCCCATTAAAATCCCTCCCCCCTCCAAATGTTGACCTGTGACTGTGTGCAATAGCATGTATGCAAAGGTTCGCATAAGGAAAGATCAAATGATATAGGTGACCACCTGACCTAGGTGACAAATCACCAACCTGGCCTTCCCTCTCCCTCAATTTAGGGGTCAAGCCACACATTTTAAAGGTCCAGTTCCCCTCCCAAACAGTACAGTAAACTAAAGTGTGGTGTTTTGTTTTGTTTTTAAAAAAATTACCTTCAAGCCCTTAGGTATCCAAAAGAAGTGTTTCTGAATTGGAATTAAAGGAACATCATGTGTCCCAACAGGACTGGGTCAAGGTAGGGACCCATTATTTAGACTGTGCAGATTCAGCCTACGTAGCAGGATAAGGGAAGAACTGCATTGTCCATCTCTTACACAAAAAAACTATTCTTCTATTTATATTTTATTATAATGCATACATTACTACAAGTTTGGACACATTTAGGAATTAAAATTGTGTGTCGCAGTCATGGTGACAAAGGAAAAGAAGTATGAAAGAAAAATGACTCATTGCATTAATATTGATTAGTTACTTGATGATGATTTTGATTTGATGTCATTTGTTATAGCAATGCATGTTTAACAACAATTCAGCATTGTTATATGTCAATAACCACATAATTATTGGAAGTCTTGGCATCTTTAAGTGGAAGCATTGAATTCAGAGGAATCTCTTTTCATACATTTATTTGTTGTTATGAATATCACGTATGCACAGCATGTCCATTCGGAAAGGGGATTTATTGTTTATGAAGATAGGACTTGTACACATATGAATGTTTGCACAAAGCCTTTGGGTGAAAAAGCTATGAGACACATATGCCCATGCTCATTCTCACCCCTTGCTTCATATAAAGCAAAAGTGGGCAATTTTGGTGAGCCTGGGAAACTAATTTGCATCCAAGCACCCATTGTGGGTGACATAGGGTCTGAAAACGGAAGAGAGGAATAGAAAACAAAACAAAATCACAATCAGAGATGATCTAGAAGTCTACTTTTGTTTGCTTGTTTGTTGTTTGTTTGTTTGTTTGGAAGTAGAAGGTATGGGCTCCTGTAATCTGTTGTGACACAAACCCACAATTCCTGGAAAGCTCCAAGAACAGGAAATTTAGTTTTGATCTTTAAAAAATCCTTAGGGCCATGGTAAATACATTCCAGGGGACAGAGACTAGAAAAATGGTCTTGGAACCTATGTGTTTACACCCACCCAATGTAATGATTGCATTCTGGCACAAAGTATATGCTAGCACGTAGATTAGATGTGCAAAATTATTGACTCCCCATACATTGTCTTCCACATCTGGAAGCCCTAAGGATGGCCACTGTAAAGGAATTATGGGTGTTGTATTCTAAAACATCTGGAATGCCAATTGTGTCAATACCAGTCTTAGACTCACAATAAGCCTGGGTTCCATCTCTTCAGACTACAAGGGTGGTCTCACATGATGAAAGACTTCACCATACAAAAAGAAAAATAACTCCCTGAACAACAAAGTTATCATATCAGAGAGAAGGTTTGTGAAAAATCTACTGTCTGACATTCCATGGGTGGAAGTAATTTTCTATGAAGGTTATTAAGTCAGGTGAATATGCAGTCTAAAGTAAACCATATACATGTTTACTATATCATCAATGATCAGACATAATTCTTGACAACAAATCTTTCTGGGCATAACTCCACTATCCATTACAGGTTTTCCAGTACACATTTGCTTTCTATTCAAATTCCAGTGCAGTTCTTTCCCACGTCCCAAAGATAAAACCTCTCTCCTCTGTAAACTATCAGTAAACACATTTTCCTTCTATTCTGTTATTCTATTATTACCTTCACAAACTAGAAACAAAATGTGCTGCAGAGGAAGGAATTTCCATGCTATGAACAAGGACAGGTATTCATTCTGTGGAGTAGGGATGGGAAAAATGTGACCTGTGGGTCCTGTGGGTCAATGATGATGATGATGATGATGATGATGATGATGATGATGATGATCCAAAATGTCCCTAAATGACATTCAGGGGGTGCGAAGGACAACTCTCCCACAATTGGAATCCTCTCCTTTGTCCTTTGTCCTTCTTTGTTCATTTTTAATTGTCCCAGTGTCCCAAAATGTCATCTAAGAGCCCTGGAAGGCTTCAAAACATGGCAAGAAGGCCCCCATATCCTCTAGATTTCTTTTGCAGTGGGAGCATGCAGCTCTCCAATGTCTCCCTGTAGGGGCTAAGGAAGTTCCGTAACCTTCTACGGTTGCCCATTCCTGCAGAAGTTTGACTGTCACATACAGATCTGTTTTGGAAATGCAGTATTACCCTTTGTTAAAGGTAAATGAGGGCTTTTATGCACGTATCACAGAAGAACAAATAATTCAAAATCTCTGCTATGTCCATGTGTGCTGCCACCTTCAGAAACTGGAGTCATGGGTAATGGATTTGCAGAATTTCCCAACAGAATAATCATTTATGTGTCTCCTGGAGCAAATTTTATCTTAAAATCCATGCATTTCTGAGTATTAGAATGCATTTTGTTGTAGTGATGGCGACAATGTGGACTTTTCAAAAAATGCACACAACTAAAACACATATATTTGAAATATATAGGCAAACACTTAAGAGTCAATAGGAAAAATATATGTAAAAAAATCACACATTTCAGAAAGAAATAAGGAGGGGAAAAAAGGTAAATTTATATGCAGGAAGAGAGGAGGAACTCTCACTACCTAATGCAGATGCAAGGTGGAACATGAATATGAGAGGGATTCTGAGACCTGCAGTAAAAATGAGACTCACAGATTTTGACATTCCTAGTTCTGCTTGTATTTTACAGATCTGACTGGGAGGCACTACTGTACACATGATGAGTATTCCTCCTTCATCATTTTGAATTGTAAATTCCTTTCTCTGTGCCTCCACTAGGTTGGCTGCATTTTGGGGAAGGTTTACCTGTGCCTTACATCTGTCTCCACATGTTCCCCTCACCTACCAAGCATGTCACTTCCAATTGAAAGTGCACTCATATACCACTGAGGCTAGGCTGTCTGCAGGTGTCTGCTGCTGTTTGTCACTGTTCACCTCAGCCCCCTGAGAATGTCAATTCCAATAGAGAGAAAACAAATATCTGCATGACGAAAAGATTTGATATGATGGAGATGACAATGAATGCTGTGTCTGGCATACATTTTGCTAAGGTTGCTGAAGAATTCTTGAGCAGAAAGGGTGTCTGGTTTTGTTTTGTTTGTTTTCTGGGTATTTAAAAAACAAACAAAAAATCCTAATGAAAGAAACAAAACTCTATGTTTTATACACCAATGACAGGAATTTCTTCACAGTTCAAATTTACTAAATTATCATAGTAATTACTTTCATCAAACCAGGCATCATTTTAACTGTTATTAAAAACTATGAATATCTATTTACTTGCCTCTTTACTTGATTTCTATCTATCTTTTCCATCCAGAAAACTCCTAAGGTGACTCACACCATGGATGGGAATTTTGCAGTTCTAAAAAATTTAGTTTCAAGGTATATGGTCTTTTATCATTTACTGTGTTGGTTGAAGCTGAAGAGAGGTGGACACAAACACCATCTGGACATAATTTTTTTAAAAATCAAATTCTTATAAGATAAAATTATGGCAATATGGAAATTTTAACTATTAAAACACTTTGAGGAGGCAGTATATTATAGGGAGGTAAGAGATAAGAGACACTCAGCGAAAAAAGATTGTTAGGACATTCTGCTGATTAAAAACCAAAACAGATTAAGAATCTTTTCATAAGTTTATTTGCACAAAGTCAATGTGGTATAAAATATACTGATTCCTGTGCGAAAATATCACTTTTTGCACACAAAACAAGTTTTCCGGAAAAAAAACTATGCAGATTATACACACACACACACACACACACACACATATATTGACTTTCCTGATACAACACTTAAAGTGTGAGTACTGACTGAAAATTATCATGCAGCAAAGAGAAAAATACTATTATTGCCCTCATGTGAAGGACTGAAATACACAATATGTATATGCATATTATCAGATATCTTTATTACAGTCATTGACCAGCACAAGAAGAGATACAGAATATAAACGGTAGAGGCATCAAAAACAGTAATAAAATGAGATGAAATATTTAAAACAGTACTTAAAACATTGTAAATGCAGAGTTAAAAACAGTAATGTTACAGCCATAGACTGGTATAAAAATATAAAATAGACTAAGAATAATAAAATAGCTTATAAAAACAAGTACATAAAATTAGATATAAAGATACATAAAAATTTGGTGCCCGTAACAATATTTAGTTGTCAGATGAACAGCCCTAATAGACCTAGATGGGTCTTTAGATCATGTATTTGCTAAACTATGTAAACATGTTCTACAGTTTCTATTTGGTCAGAATCACATGGGCAGCATCTCTTTGAAAATGCAATTTTCCTACAGCGACCTTCAAGGACAGCTGTCAGAGTGTGACATTAAGCCAAGGTGAAGGCCTTATGCTGTTTTGGTGGTTCCAGATTGTTTATGTAACCCATAGGCATTTTAAGGTACTTGTTATACTCGCTGATGATGAACAAAGGGGATCTGACTAGATCCATTTGGCACTCTGTGTCAGTGATACACTCTTTTCTGGCTGCTTTAGCCTGATCATACCCCAAACTAATAAAAAATTAGAGGAAAAGCCCGAGGTCAAGATTTTGCTTGAAACTGCCTTATTCCATGAGGACTGGAATTTGTCCTTCAGAACAAGAGGGGCAAGCCCCCTGGGAAAAAAAGGCTAACCTAAGTTAGTAATTAAGTGTGGTCATCTATATTCTGGTCTCTATGCTCAAAAAACCTGCCTCTAACTGCAGAGTGGCATTGGAGACGCATTTTGGGACTTGAAAGACTGACCTCAGAAACTTAGATTGTTTGCACTCCAAAGAGGCACTATTAGGGAAAGAGCCTAACTGGGCTCCATATAAAAGTTGGGCTATTGATTTTGCCTCATATCCACCTTTTGTTCTAAAAATTTTTTGAATAACCATTGAAGTCCTCTAGGCATTGCTACCAACATAGTCCCCATGTGCTTTCCTACTTCCTGAGGAAGGAAAGACTACACCCAAGTATTTGAAGCAGAAAACCTGTTCAATCTTATGGGAGTCTATAAGCCAGGAAAGTCGCCTAGGATGTTTTGCAATGACATGATTTTAGTTTTTTGATAGTTAAGCACTAAATTATCTTCTTTGCAAAACTGGGACAACTCTCTCAGACCTCTTTTAAGGCCAATAGAAGTTCTCAAAAGTTCAGCTGCGTCATCTGTGTATGGCAGTATAAGAGATGGTTCTTCCAGCTGACTTTTGTGGGTGGAAGTTGATAGTATGAAAGCTACCCACCATCAAATTAATATAGAAAATAAACAGAAGTGGAGCCATGATGCAGCCTTGCTTTACTTCCTTCTCTGTTTTAATTGCTCTAGTAAGATGACCCTGTAAGGTACATCACACTTTAAGTGAGGTCCCTTCATGAAGCATTCGTATTAGGTAGAGTAATCGCTTATCAATTGAAGATACCTCCGATTTTTTCCATAGTATGGGGCATGAAATTGAATCAAATGCTCCTTTAAAATCAACAAAAGCAGCATACAAGGCAGTAATATTACCGGAAGAGTATTTCCTAATCAGGTGTTGTAAAACTAAGCATTGATCAATAGTTGATTGGATTTCTCTAAAACCAGCTTGTTCATTTGTTAAAACATTCTCTTGTTCCAGCCAGTCCAGGAGTTTCCTGTGTAAATGCCTTGCATAATGTTTACTAATTGATTTAAGCAGACTTGTTGGTCGCTAATTTATTGGATCATCTTGTGACCCCTTTTTAAAGATGGGCACAATGACTTCTAGTACCCAGTTTGAAGGAGCACATCCATAGGAGTCAATACAAGTGAAAAGAGAAGCCAAGAAAGGAGCTCAGAACTCCAAGTTGTTTTTAATGACTTCCAGTGGAATGAAGTCCTCTCATGGAGCTTTCCCTGTTCTGTTTATTTCAGACACCCTCACAGGACACCACAGTGGGAAGGTCTCAATGCACTGAACATAATCTCCTTTTCCAACACTGGCATCTGAATATAGATCTTGGAAGTACACTTTCCAAATATTGGGAGTGATTGAATAACCTATCCTGTTTAAAGCTCTACTTTGCGTACCGGATGTGGTATGCCAAAAGAGGGATGGGTCATACATTTAACAGCTTGAATAAGGCAGGACCAGTAGGTCTTCATAGTTTTGTTCTTTTTATGTGCCAGTAATAGTTTATATTGTCTCTTTTTCTGAAGCAGCTCTAATGTGACTGATGAGTAGCAATAAGATTTTTTTTTTTGCTTTAAGACAATCTTTATCAAACCATGGTTTTGAGTCTATTTGGTCTTGATTGTGTTCTATCATAATGTAAAAGTAACTGATATAACTCGTGAATCAGTATAATTGTCAAGGAGTACCTCAGGGAGCTCTGCGAAAGAATTATGATTGAAGACTCTGAAAGCAATAGACAGACAAAGAATCAGTTATTACATGATTTAACTGTGGGCACCATTTACCTCTGTGATAGGTTCTTTCATCAAGGATAATATCAATTAAGTGAAGGTCTTCAACATGAGGTTTTTTTGCAAAGTTAATTAACTGCAAAGTTATTGGAAGGTAATCACTGTCCAACCTTGGGATAACTTCTAAGCCCTTTGCATATACAAAAAAGTCCCTAGAGGTAATTATACAGTCAATTGCACTCATTCTGGATCTGGAGAGATCGAAGAACCTAGCTGGATGATCTTTATCCATAGCACCATTTAGTATGTGAAGATTTAATCTCAAAGTAGTTAATGCCAGACACAAGCCTGCATAGTTGGCTTTCTGGTCTTTGGAGCAGTGTGTCAATAGGACTACATCTTCTTCTAAGTGTAGAGGCAGAAAATCATATTGTGAATATTGAGTGTTATCATCAAGGCTCAATCTAGCATTCAAGTCACTTCCCAATATCACAGATGCATCATGGTATTTAGCAGAGAGATTAGCCAAATATGACTCAAGTTCTGCCCACAGTGCATGACCGTGAGTCTTCTGTCTCAATAGAGGCATGCAAACATTGATAATCAATAAATTCGTAGATTTAAATTGAATCTTAACTGCCATTGCATGTGATTTAAATGAAGAGAGTGGTGTTATAGAACCTCATAAGGTTGCGGAAACCAAAATTCCTAATCCTCCTACGATTCTACCATACTCGGACCTGGCAACTGCCCTTAGGGAGAAAGAATGAACCCCATTTAATGACAACTCTCCCATAAACCAAGTTTCTTGTATCAGAAGAATATCAAAACAAGATAAGAAGGTGATAAAACTGGGGTCACTGGTAAACGCAGTCCATCCTGCCACATCCCAAGTTAGGAGAGAAATTTTACTCTGACTCTTTTGTTGCCAGGCAGATATGTTATCATACACAGATTGAGTATATGATCTTACAGAAGGTGATGGAATCTCGTGGGGTAATAGTCCAGATGAATGGGACTTTGCATCCAGACTTTCAATCAAATCCATCTGATAGGCAGGTCTACTAACGTTTGAAATTATTAGCACAATCTTCTTCTATGGTTGATATACAAAGTCACCATGAACTGTTGTTTGTCTTAGTTCATGGTCCTGTATGAATTGCATATCAGTCCATGAGGAGGGTCTTTTCTTTAGAGCTGTTGACCTCATGTCATACTGCACAGGTATATCAGTCCGAGTAGTGCAATCTTTGGGTCTTACAGCCAAGGAAGTTATTTGCTTTTCTCCCTGATGGATTATGCATTCCTTCTTGCTTATTCACAATCTCCTCAGTTGGAAGTAAAATTTCTGCTTTTGTAAACTCCTCCGCAACAGTGAACTGGTATGTATTGGAGGACTCTTTGGTTAATAGAGTTGTTCTCAAGTTGTCTAATCATTTCAAAGTAGTATTTTGTTCCTCAAGTGGAAGAGCAGAGAATGAGTTCAAGAGATCTTTTTCCTCATAACAACATGCAAGCTCTATCTTGGAGGGAACACAATTTAAACTCTGACACAACTGGAGCTTGTTCTGTTTTTCCCTTAAAGTGATAGCTAGACTGGGTTTTATAGTGTCCAGACCTTCATTGGTCAGGTCAAACAGGTTTTCACAGGGTTTTAATTGTTGAGCAGCATGATTAGGGTTATCTCCCTTTAAGTGCAAAGTTGGTGCTCGATTTTCAAATAGTCTTGTAGCTCATCCTTGTTTTCCAATATCCAGCTAGCCATTGATCAGTTTTTAAATGTGACCACTGTATGAGCACATACATAATTAGAGAATAGATATTCTTTTTGTACTATATCCTTGATAGTGCAAAAATTAATGGAGGACTTACTTAGTAACTTTACAAAATGAACTTTATGTTCATACTGAGATAGGATCCCTGCAAGTTTAGGGTAGCTCAGAAACACCAGTTTTTGATGGGGCAGCACAAGTTTCCAGTTGGTGTCCTTGTTGTTTCCCTTCTGTACTTCTTTTTCCTTGAGTGCCATCACTGACCAGGGGTCCGGAGGACCCAGATTCTGGAACCGATCTCTGAAAAGGTCTACCAGACTGGCATCTTCTCCCTATAATTCCTTTGGAGCAGCAGAGGGTTTTTACAGTTTGCCTACAGGTTGGGGTGTTAATAAGATTGCACAAGTTGTTGGCTTGGTTCTGATGCAGCTGTTGTCATTAGACTTTATATTTATTACTTTGGGTAACTTTATCTCTGATTATCTCCTTGGCTAACAAATCAAAGAGTTTCTCAAAATTCATCTTAGATGCCCGCTTCAGCTATTTTACGTTCTTTATATTTTTACATTTCTTCAAATTGTTTACAGTCTTCTTATTTGCTCTTTTCTTAGAGCGATTTTTATTTGATTTAGCAGATAAAAGGGAGTTACCTGGTTTAATTGGTTGCTGCTTACTAGCATTTAGAGCCTTATCCACTTGCTTGTCTATATTCAATATTTTGTAGTCCTTCACAAACAGAGTCAAGAGCTCAGTACAATCATTTAAGAAGGATTTAATATACTGTATATCTTTGGACAGAGAGCAAAGCCATTCTTCAATCCATGTGGTATCTCCATTAATTAGTTTGTTATTACTATGGGCTTTTCCAGGCTTGTCCTTTCCATGTGTCCACCTAGCTCCAAGGCTTGTTTTAACTTTAATTCCCTCTGCTCTCCATCAATCTCAACAGTTCAAGGACATTCCTTTAATAGCCTAGTCTCAGCAAGGGCAATTTCTACTGCCAGATTCAGGGTGGGAGAACCTTCCTTTGTGTTCCTCTTAAGTTTATGCAATTGTTCTTGCTCAGAAGCTGGCAAGTTGGTCTGAGGGTTTGAAACTAACAAGCTGTTTTTTAATAGCTGATACTTCCTCCCCTCCTCCTCACCTGGAGGGAAGAACTGAGTTATCTTTGTCTATTGTTTCTGTTTTTGACCAGCCAAAGAAATTCTTTTGAGTGAAGGAGGGTCCACTTTATTTCTAAATGTTGTTCTTGTACACACCATTACTAATATATCACAAAAATGGTGCAATTAGGCCTCCAAAAGCTTCCAAATCATAGTTGTCTGACAGAGCTCTTTTAATAATAACCTCCACTTTTAATTATCTTCCTCACACTCCCAGTCCCCACAGCTCAGGCTTACTTGAGATCTTTCCATCCTTGGCAGCCTTCATCTCTTATCCAACGGAGATAAACTTGTGAATCTTTGTTTCAGTTCTCCCACTTTACCTCTTAGTCAGTAGCAATTTCAAGTAGGAGTCTGGGAGATTTCTAAAAAAAAAATTTTTTTAGAAGCATGCCTGCAAGGGAGCACTTTTACCATGTGCCTGCTCTGATGCTCCATATGTATATGTATAGTCATGATTCTGTATCATTTAGTTATGTAACCACCTTAGTTGCATAGCTAATTAGTGTCTCCTGGTCCACCTACCCTGAATTTCCACTTCAAGAAGCAGCTGACTAAGTTCCCACACACACACACACCCCGCAGATGATCTCCATTGTAATAGTCAGAAACAAGATTCCTGTCTCAATTATCCCTCAGACCTGAGATCACTCATGGAACACAAGATAGAGATTACCTGTCTGCTGCTTCCTGATCAACAGGAAACAGACCTCTGTTGCTCACAGTATCTGCTTCCTGATAAATTGAGATTTGGGGAACTTTCATGGTCCATGAGCTATCTTTAGCCAAGAAGCCCATCAGCTATGTCTGCCAGTCTTTGAAACTTCTATTATTGCTGCCAATTTGGGATCATTGAAACAAGGAAGCAGTTTACCATCCATTTTGCAAGCCGCATTATTTTGTTTCTCCCTATGTAGATGTCCATGAACTCTTGGACTTTTCAGCTTTTCAGTGATTTCTCTATTTTCCTGCAGTAATCATGCCTTTGTTGCTTGAAGGCCAACTGCTATTCTGGCCATTTTGCTTCTGGCTTATTTTTTGTTTAAAGTACAGTGCTATGGTCTTTGGGAGTGCATCCTAAAGTCTATGGGATATCATGAAACTTTCAATTCACAGATTGACCTTTTTCTCTGTATTTGGAGAAGATGTTCTACAGACATATCAACACTGCAGAGTGCCTGCTCCACTGGCAATGGTTGCATAGAATGGGACAATAAGATACAAAAACCAGAGAGCTGCCAACAAAATCTACAAGAAAAACTGGAGACATGTTTCAGTGAGCCTGTGATAGTGATGTCTGGAATCTTCCAAGAAAGTCTGAAGATTCGTACAATCTCAAATTTCCTTAATCCTCTGCAATATCCTTGAAACATTTCAGAACTGATATCCACTTGGAGCTTGGGCCCTTTCTGGAACTTACCTTATCTCATCACCCTGTGGTCACGATCACGGCAGTGCCTTTGATGGGAAGGAAGCGTGACTTGAAAGCTTTCCTCCACACTGGACTTTCTTCCTGAAGAAGAAAGGGACACACCTTGTCCTTCCACAGGTCCGCTGTGCTTTTTCTCATGCTCTTCTGGGGCAAGAAGTGTTTTAATCATGCTTCTAGCCCTTCCGCAGGGCAGGCAAGTGCATAAGCATCACACCACGGGGGTCACTGACAGAGAAAATCCATCAATGATTGAGCTCACTATCACACCAGCTGGTGACAGAATAAGGATGGAATTGCAACAACATCTTGCGAAAGCATCATCGCAGTCATATTCCTCTCTTGTCGCCGTGCTGCAACACCATGTCCATGTGGAAAGGGCCTTGGCGTTAATGGGGCAACATGTTAAAAGGAAGATATTATACTAGTGTATAAAAATAGACCTTTTACAAAAAAATCTGGTGTCATGCTAGGCTCTGTTTTTCCACATGTTTTACAGAGGAGTTAAGATTCTCAAAAGGAGTTGTTACAAGACGTTGGCACTGATATGGCTTCGGTTGGGTCTATAAAAAATTCTTTGTTCATTATACCACCATTTCTGAGCTTTGCAGCCAACCAACAACTATTTTAAAACAAGTTCCAATTTGTTTTACTTAACTTTTGTGCCTTAATAAAAATATTGTGTATCTTCACATTGTTGCATATATTATAACCTAAAAAGGAAGAAAGAAAGAAGACGGGAAAAATAAATGTGGCAGCACCTTTAAGAGAAATTGATTTTATTTTTGCATGAATTTTCATGGATATAAACCCACTTCTTCACATGCTGTAGCAAATATATTGTGTGCATTAAATAGTAATAAGGTCAATTAAATGCGTTTCAGTTCTACAAAATGTGAAAAAGTTAAATGAAGCAATCATTTCTGTGTGGGACTGCATCCTGATTTTTGGTACTTGAATATGGGAGAACTCAAAACTGATGGATTTGATCATAGAACATAGGCAGTTTCCTTATACTGAGTCAGACTTTTAGTGCATCTAGCCCAGCATTGGCGATACTGGCTCTGCAGGATTTGAGGCAAGATTCTTTCAATGACCCTACTTGTGAATCAGGTGAGATCAAGTGTTCAAAATCCACATCCTGAGAACTGAGTGAGAATCGTGTTTTTGTTCATTTTTTATCACATATAAGAGAAAACAAAATTGATATATAGGTGCATTGTTAATGAGTATGTCATGTATCTAAACATGTACCTTCAGTTGTAGGGATTTTAGATATCTTTTGTGACATTCCTAATTCTCCCCTTCAACTTACTTTTTAACCAATTCCAATTAACAAATCTATTACATCATGTTTATCATTTCTTTAATTCTGTTCCCATACAAAAAGAACACCAAACATTTTTGTTATTGTCTGTAAATATGGTGTTTATTTTCATACAGCATTTTTTAGTGCGTAATCCAGAATCAAAACAATTAACTTTGAAAATTAAGAGTATTATGACAACGTGAGCAGTGATTTTTTTTTCATATTATTTGTTGTCTCATTGCAACACATGCTATTTTCTGGTCAAAAATCAAGGGATATAGTGTAGTATTTGTTGTAATTAGAGGTGAATAAATCTGGTACTCGCACTTATTCTTAATTTCTTCTTTTCCCCAAAAAAGAAATAACCGTATTTCCATTGGATTTATTGATAAAACTGTGAATTTTTGGGAGTTCTTTTCAAATTTGAACCAAATAAATATTTCATCTATATGCTGTCACCAAATTCAATAGGTACAACCATACTCAATATAGAAAAGATCATGTTACACCTGCCTGTTAGATCACTATTAAAGATGAGGAGATGGTTGGAGAAAAAAAGAAAATGTAATGACAACTCTAGCACCATGGGGGAGGGGAGGGAAAAATATTCAGAAAAAAATTAAAAACATATTTTCAAGTGTTGAGAAATCATGATGACTAGATGCCTGCATTATTTGCATGGAAAATAATATTTCAATAAAGAAATATTTCAATAAAGAAATATTAATTCCTGCATGGAAAATTCTGTTTTCAGCACATGAAATGCTGTAATAGGGCATTTGTTTTGTAAGAAATTCCAGCATAGTTTATTTGCATAGAAACCAATATTTAATGTGCAGGAATTAATATTTCTGCATTGGATTATTATTTTTACATTAAAAAATATTGTTTTCTAGGCGGAAAATATTGTTTTCTGTGCAAAACCTCCATGTGCAAATTTGGCACAAAATAAGTTAATTTGTGAATAGTCTTTGAAAGCTTCACAGCTTTTGGAAACTTTCATATAGTGGGAAGAATATTGCTGAAATTGCTCATTACTACTTTCAAGAAGAAACTTGATGAAGAAGTGTATCCCTAGCACTAGCATGCGTAGATATGCAAGAATTTAAACCCATATTTTAAGGAATGAAGCACTTGGGCCCTTAGGCCTGATCACATGTATCTGTCTAAAAAGTCCCAAGGATGTTTTTTCTCAAATCAAACTAAAAGTTTTGTAAATTTCTTAACAAACAGTGAATCAGATGAAAATCTTGTCCATCTCTAACTGTGTTTATAAAGCAATCAAATGTCACAGACCAATTTAAAGAGATGTCATCACAGAGGAAGAGGGTTTTGAAAGGTCATGTGTGCTAAATCATATTTATTTATGATGAAACACATGTCAACAGGTAGTACTGCCACTACAGTGGAACATCATACTACTATTAAAAAAAAATTCACACACATACAAAAAAAAATATAATAAATGCATTTACAGCTATATATGAATACTGGTTTTAAATAGCAAAATTACATGCTTATTGACAGCTGCAAACGTGTGCAATTATGCGGTGAAAATTACCCCCCCCCATTGGTAATCCAATCAACCCACTGAAGGAGAAATCTATTTCCAAGGGAATGATTCAGCTACCATTGGGGAACAAGTATGGATTTTCTCATTGCAAATCCTATTCCCCTCACTGCCATGCTTGAAAGCAAAATTGATGATATGGATAATATAGCAAAATATTGACACATTTGAAATCATTCTCACTGGTAAGTTAATGTGACTATATTAGAATGTACATGAATTCTCTAGCAGACACAGATCACATTCCTCCCCCTCCAAAAAGTAAAAAAAGTGACCAAGAAGAAGAAACAGAATATTGGAGAAGAAATAATATCAAGACAACAAGACATGTACCATGAGTGAACCAGCATTTGCAGTACCAAGAAGAAGAAAAGGAAACAACTAAGGCCCTTTCTGCATGTGTAAAAATAAATGAGCAAAAACGAGACTTACCGGCTTTCTTCTCCGTCCGGGTGAATCCGTCGGGACGAGGAGGAGTGCGAGCTCATCACTCTGCACTCCTCCAGCATCCAAATGGTGGCTTCTGGTTGGTGGAGGCTCTCCACCAACTGTAGAAGCTCGCCAGCCAAAAGCCCGCCCCTGGAAGATTCGCAGACATGCACTTGTGCGAGCCTGCAAATCTGCTCCGGAGCCAGGCGACGGAGCGACACGGAGTTGCATGCTCCGTGCTTTTTAAAAACCTCTAAAAAGAGGTTTTTAAAAAATATGCTGCGCAACCAGTTCTGGTCGCTCCGGAGTGGACTGAGATATGGAACTACAAAAAGTAGTCCACCCCAATCCACTCTACGGTGCAGAAGACCTCCGCATTGTTTTAATAGCCCGGTGTAGAAAGGGCCAGAGTTTAAGTTGATCCTAAATTGGATTAAGGATGTATACATGAAATGAATTTCCAGTCATGTTTAAAAGGATTATGTCATTCAATACTTATAGGACTGTCCATGGGGCACACACATTTTGCACTCTGGAATCATCTGGGTTAAAGAGATGGTTGTAGACTAATCAGAAAATAATGCACATAGACAAATGACAGAATTTCAAAAGTGTTCAAAATACTGTTTAACCAATGTTTTCCTTAAAGATTGTGATGGAAATGCATTCAAGCAGTTTCTGCCATATTATCATGTGTGCATCAGCATACCTGCATTTTAGGGGGGAAAGTAAGCAAAGAAACTTCATCCTTTTTTTGAAAAAAAGGATGGAATAAACATGGCTGTAGGACAGGAGGACATCGATGGAAGAGATTTTAAAATTGAGCACATCCCTAGTCTAAATCCCTCCTACTGTTTGTTATTTTACCATGTTCTGCTAGATACACTCTCACACTCTCCATTGTTTGAAAGGAAAAGATAGCAACTTTCAGACAACATCATAATATTTAACAGATACTAACTTTTTATAGTGCAAATATATATCCTCTGCTTTTACATCCATGTTGCGTCAGAGGAGATAAACATTCTCCATATGATTGGAACCACATCTCTTGTAGGTTCTCTTTAAAAATCAAAAACATTTTATTTTTCTGCACGAGGGGAATTATTTTGGATGTGCTTAGCACACCTAGCATGACCTCTTCTGATTTCCACTCTCACCTTTAAATTCTATAACTGCTTCCCCATAAATGCATACAAGTCGTATAGGATCTGGGAACTGGGAATCTGTTGCTATTACTGTCTGGATGCAGGCAAACTGTATAGAAATCCAATCAACAGTGCTGTCCCTCTGCAATTCAGACTAGGTGATAAGGACTACACTAAATAAACAAAAAGAACTACAACCGGGCATTTTGTTATTACATAAGAAGCTCACTCAGCTACAGAGTTGAGGAATAAGTTATATCTTTTATATTGTTCATTTGAATAATTCTATAGAATCTGAAGCAGCAAATATTATAGAGTGGGTGAAAATTTGTAAAAATATAGGCATCCTTGCTTTGCAGATTACTTTTTTTCCTTTATTATTTTCATGTTTAAGATTACCTATTCCGTTCATTTTTCACAAGAGGCTGTCAAGAGACTGGAGCTTTCTGGAGATAATGTCCATAGGAAAACAAAAACAAAAAATCTTTCAAAAAAAATATGAAGCAAAAAACAACAAACTACTGGATGAAATCATTTTGGTATAAAATATACCAAAATTACCACCCTTAGTTGTAAAAATTACACAACTAAACCCATGTACTACTTCAGTACCCATATTACTATATATTTCTGTACCATATTTTAAATGTTTGAAAGTCTTTGCACATTACCTCATGCAATATTCTTCTAAATTGTCAGGAATAGCACCTCTATAGATTAGCTGTCTCTATAAAGTAGTTTGCATAGAAAAAAAATATTGCTTTGTTTAAAATTGAAGTAAAGACTTCCTGATTTACAGATGAACAACACATCAGGTTTGAGAGGGAAAGAGATTTCAGGAAAGATTCACTACAGATTCAACCTTATCTTCCGTTTTATACACTAAAGATTGTATATTCCAAATATTTCTAGAGAGTGAGGAGAAAGAAAGAAAAATGGAAGAAAGAAGGGAGAAAAAAGAAAGAAAAAACAGTGTTAGTTTCTTATAGACAATGTTCTTACCTCCAATGCACAATGCACAATATTCTTATGTGCATGTACACACACACACACATACACAATTTGTGAATTTTGCACAAAACAAGTCTTCATAGAGCAATTTCATCATTTCCTGTGTAGGAATCTTCATTTCTCTACATAAAATGTTGTTTTCTCTACAAAAATTCCAAGGGTGAATGCACAGAAGAGATCCTGACCTTCAAACAACACAAAGAAAATTACTGAAATTCCTTTGTTTCCTCTGAAAATTAAATTAGCAAGGAATTACATCTCTATATTTGAATCTCACTTGCATTGTCTCCTTATCTGTATTTTATGTCAGGTTTTGAAATGTGCTTTTTCACATACAATGTTTAAAATGTATTTTCTCTAGTTAGCATAGTTATTCATGCAATTTAACTAATTTATATTTTTCACATTAAATTAAGAGTGTTTTTGCACTTTTCTTTCAACTATGCACAATGTCACCACTCACATTTTAAAATACATGCATTAATTTATGTGTTTTTTATTACTTGGAAAAATATATGCAAATCTCATAAAAGTAGAAAAGCTCAAACCAAGGTGTTTTGTTTTTTAAAAAAAATCAGAGAAGACTTAGATACTGCAAAACTGCTATCTACTTCAAAATTGTTGCTTTTAGCTGAAGCCCACAATTTTACTGGGGAACTAGTAAAATTTAATAAACTGTTAATTAAGTTAATAAAGTTAATAAACTGAGGATGAAATGCTAAATCTAGTAAGTGAAAGTTGGTTCCATGTAAAATTATGGTTTATTCTTGTGTGCACAAATAAAGTATTGCACTGTAAAAGAAAAAAAAAACTGTAGGGGATTGGAATATTAATAAGCTTACTGTGCTGTAAGAACATAACAACTAATGTTGAAGATGTATATTCAGCTTAGCAGTATTTAGTATCTAAAGTAAATTCAGACCTTCCTTTATCAATTTTTCATCTTTTCAGACTCCAGGTGGTAATCTACTTTGTATAAAATCCAAATTTCAAATGAAAATGATTTTTTTATTATTATTTTTATTTTTGGAGGTATTTGAAGTCTCTCAAAAGCAAAGTTTCTCTATCTCATAGAATCATAGAGTTGGAAGAGACCCCAGGGGCCATCCAGTCCAACCCCCTGCCATGCAGGAACACATATCAAAGCATTCCCAACAGATGACCATCCAGCATCTGCTTAAAAACCTCCAATGAAGGAAACTCCACTACACTCCGAGGCAGCATATTCCACTACCAGACAGCTCTGACCATCAGGAAGTTCTTCCTGAGGTTCAGGTGGAATCTCCTTTCCTGCAGCTTGAATCCATTGCTCCTTGTCCTGGTCTCAAGAGCAGGAGAAAACAAGCCCGCTCCCTCCTCAATGTGACATCCCTCTCTCTAGGAGGAATCTGAAAAGGAGAGAACCTAAATTTCAGTCCCACAGTGCAGAACATTTGTTTATATCTTACATATCCAACAATGATGTCCTACAGGCTTATCTAATATATAAAAGTCAAAGTTTGTGAGTTTGTCCATGTCAGGCAGGCGAAGACTTCGTATGATTGCCTGTGTCAGGTGAGAAGACCTCATATGATTGTCTGCCTGTGAAGATTCTATCGAATCCTGGGGTTGGCAGTTCATGGAGGGGCGCTATAATTCTCAGCCAGAGAATAGGCTGGTTGCTATGGAGACAAGGCCTAGCAGCAAGGAGGAGGACAGTGTATTCCCTTAGGAATCAAACATCTGTATGTGAACAACTCTGAATACAGGTTGGATTAGGGAATATGGGGGAAAGTTACACATACTGGACATGACAGTTTGGGGAATTAGAAACACAGGATCTCAAATCTTTGTATTTCAATCACATCTAATTCCTAAGGTAAGGTAAGGTAAGGTAATTCCTAAGGTATTTTTAAAAAGTATTGCCTATGAGAAAATAAAATCCTGGGCAATGCCAGGCAAATACACTAGTGCTACATAAAAGGTGAAGAAGAAAAAAACAGACTCGGAGGAAGGAAGTTTTTTGTTCAATAGTATCAATAAGCCAATAGCTGGGAGGCTGGAGATAGAACAAAAGAACTTGACAGGAGTCAATTGAGCAGTCAGGATTAGTGGAGAACCACTGCATAAAACTGGAGAAGCTGGAACCAAAAGAAGAATCAGATATCAGAAGTTGTGCCTTCTCTCTGAAGTAGACTATGAAGTAGACCTTTCCTCTTTCCTGCTCAACAGGATCTGGTCTCAAAGGCTGCAGTTATACACATAATCACATAGGGTAGTCATCACCATTTCTTGTCATGCAGGGAAGGGAAATTAGGGTGTGACTTTGTGACTGAGAGGTATATACTTCTATCAGGGAATGAGCAGCCATCTTTAATTACATTTCCTGGAAATGGTGGGAAATTGGACACTAAAATAACTTCTCAAAAGCTGTTCTAGTGCTTGCAGTGTTTGCAAATGCTTTTTATGGTGTTGTTGGTGGTAGCTGTTTTTGGCTTCTGTCACCTTACCCTTACACATTTCTAGAATTCCTCTTGCATTCTACTTTTTAAATTTTACTTTTACTCTTTGTGTCCTTCTTCAATATTAATTATTACATATAAATCATGATAACATTTGATAAGATCACTAGTTGCAAAGAGTTTCATCATGTAGGAGAACACCATCTTTAAGAAAAACCATTCAGGTAATTTCTGTTTGACCAATATATCTAAGGAATATTAAAGAAAATTAAAAGAGGTTCAAAGACTAGCGGGATATTTCAGGAGGATTTCAGAAATTTCTTCAATGTTTTAGTTAAAGACAATGTCAAGCTTGAATGAAGGGAGAAGACATTTTCAGTGACAAATCATTGCATCATAATGGAAGCAAGAAAGAAAAGTAGTAACCATTTCTCCAGCCTCACAAATCTCAATTAGTCCAGAAGTCTTTCTCCAAACCCCTGACTATCAGTTTTGTCTGTTTTCATTCATCAGTCAAATGTGTCCCCTTTCTGCATTAATTTGTGTTGTGTGTTTTTTTAAAGAAATGCATTAGAAACAAACGCATATTCTAAGGAATAAGTATTTCTAAACATATTTTATTTTGAAGAAAACATTTCTAAGCAATACAATAAATTTATATGCACTCTGGTATGTTTTTGAGCCTGATACAAAATTCAGAAGAGAATTTGCAAAGACAACTGCAGGCAATGGAACAATTTTCAATGTTTCATCTCCCTGATCTGCAATGTTCCTATCCCTATGTTACTCTCGGAGATATAGATAGGTCTGTTCTTCTAAAAAAATTATGAAGAATAAATTACTGAAGTATCATTATATTGTTCTTTGAGAATTCCAGTGCTCACAAATATGAATAATTTGAATCATTTTCAAAACCTTAGATATTTAACCAATTCCCAACACAGAGATATGACAGCAGTTTGCAGAAGTGCTACATGTCTATGTCTCAATCTGAAACTTTCCTTTTTAGAACATCTCCAAGTAGAAATACAACCACTGTGTCAATATAGTTCATCAACACATTGGTGTGTATTCTCTATCTGACTGAAGTCTCATTTTCCAGCCCACAGCCATATAAAATTAAACTTAAATAAAAGCAAAAGGTCAATGCAATTCTCCCAGTGTAATGAAACAGAGGAAACCACAGAGGAAAGAGCAGGCCAGAATGACTCTGCTTTCTATTCCCACAGGCAATGGAGGTTAAATTAAGTATCGGCACGGGGCCTGAAGGTAGCTTTCCTGCTATATTTCACCAGTGTGCTGGCTAGCAAAATTCTTTCTAGGGAAACAGATTGCTATCACCTGTGTGGTCGAAGGTTAAGCCAGAAGCACATAGAAGACAAGGATAGGTAATTCTATTTATTACCCACCTGCCAATGGTTCATTGAATATAGCCCAATTACTGATGCATAGAGTGCTCACCCAACAGCAGCAGCTCTAGTTTAAATCAGAGAGGAGCAACTAGTCATGAAAATAGCACAAATCCTTTAAGCAGAACCACAGTTTTGACTTTGAACCAGTTGGGAGAAGGTTTTTTCTTTTCTTTTTTGAAAGTGCCATAACAGTGTGAATCCCTTCATTCCTGTGTCTTCTAATCATTGACAGAATATATTGTTAGAGTACTATTGGAAAGTGTATATTGGAAAGTGAGTAAGAAGTGATGGTAAATGATGAATCTTGGAATCTGGCTTCATTCAGCTTTTTGATACCATTTCCATAAAAACAAAAACTGTGGACAATTTGTCTCTTGAAATTCTTCACTGTATTTGTAGGTAAACAAACTGCATCTATAATTTTATCCAGTTTCGCTAGCGGGGAAAAAATGATTTTTATTAATGGGTATATATACCATTGAAAGTGACAGTGCTAGCTCAGCTCTTCCTCTCGCTCTAATTTTTGTTATTGTTCCCATTGCAAACAGGAGTGCCAGCCACAGTACTGGCAGCTGTCTACCATTTTGTATGCTCTATGGTGCCCTAGAACTGATTACCAGGCACTGTAGGAATATGGGTTGAAGTCAGGGAGAGTGGCCACTGCCACATTAAAATGGTACATTAAATTAGAGAAAAATTCTTCAGGCTAACTAGTGACAAAAAGGGGTGGGGTGTCAGAAATGTTAAGGAAAAAAGTTAGTAAAAAAAAATTGTAGGAAATATCCTTTTAGCTACAATAGAATAGCATTGCAACTACCATAGAAATTTCTACCATTGTTCCAGAAGGATTTATAAAATATCCCACGTCATACAAAACATCCCATATCATACAGATGGGAAGGACAAAAGTTGCCATATTTAACAGGCCTAAAATCAGAAGGTCAGGAGTGAGTAAACATATATATTACTGGAGCACAGATATGTATCCATGATTTGTTGGACACGTGACTGATGCGTATGAATTTGAGCCCTGGAGTCCATTTTGGGGAATGTTACCAACACTACACCCCCCATCCTGCAGGATGTGCTATTTTCATAACTAGGCATATTTATGGCTGAAAAACATGACTGAGGGCATGACTGGAACATGAATTGCCAGGTCAAGCTGACCTCAGTCATGGTCAGGTCCTAAATTCAGAGAGGATTAAGTGGCAAAACCCAGCACTAATGGGTTTGTGATAATCCTTTCAACACTTCAGGATTCATGAATACCCAAATACAATGGAAGTTGAAACTGCCCAAGTGAGGCAATCAGTGACCATCCTTTGATTTCACCCTACAGAAATCTTCCCTATACCTGCTGCCTGACCAGACATTAAGAGATTGTCATGACTCTCATCAATGTTTTGTCACCTAGATATAGACAATCCTCATGTCCTTCCTATAGCCAGTCCCAGCCAATAATCTGGCTCCTAGTCTCTGATGTGTTTCCAGAAAATTAAAAAAAAATGTACTCAATTTGCACAAAAATGATATTAATGCCTGGCATACTAAGAGGAAAATTGCCAGTTCTCCACATCAAGCAACCTGAGAAGCATTGCTTTATGTTATGTGTACCAGGTGTCAGTACTAAGACCTTGGCTGTCTACTTTTGCATTTGTTTTATTTTTTATTCCATATTTCAGAACAATGACTTATCATTTGACCTCTGGAATCGTGAGCTGGATAATTATCCTTCCTGATATACATTCAGGCATCTCTGCTAACTCCTTTGTCCTGGATCTGATAGAACCCTAGGCTATTTCTGCTGTCAAACGTATACAATGACCCAGATTAAACAATGCAAATTAAACTTGTTGCTAGGCAGAAACCTTATATAGCTATTAAGCTTGCTCATATCAGAGCTTAAACTGTGCTTTATGCAAACATCATATCTAATATTTCCGGGCACATAATTCTTCCTGCTTCTGGTAGTATGATCTGAGGGATGCTTGTAAGCATGTTTAGTTTAACATATAAACTTCACCACAGTCAGAAAATCTCTGACGTATATGAATAGGAAAATCTGTTAACCTTTCTTCCTCACATATTTGCATTTAGGGATTTTTCTAAATTCTGGTTTAGAAATGAGCTTTAACATTCTTACTGCCTTATCAAGGTTCTCCATTGGGATTGGTTTATAAGTGCTTTCAGGCAAATGCACAAACAACATTAATGGATCACATGTATTTGGAGATATGTAGGCAGAGCTTGCATGGATAAGGTTTTTGTTAATGTTGTTATTAAAAGATTTCTGTCCCACTCTTTAGCATGGGATCTCAGGGATGCATAAATTTAAACAATGTAAAACACTTCCACATTAAAATCATAAACAATTTAAACAACATAGAAACAGATTAAACAAAATATCAATTAAAACAACTTTAAAAGCTACCATAATATGTACACACTTTGAAGTAAAATAGTCCATGAAGGCTTCAATTAAAAAAAAAAAACAGTTTTAACTTGGTGGAAGTGAGAAATCAGTGTTGGTGTGAACTAGACCTCGAAAGGGAGCAGACATTCTACATTTGGGATGCAACAAACAAGAAGGCCCTCACCCTTGTCCATCCTATTTTGTATTGCTTCCACTGGTGGGTCACAGAGGAGGACTCCTTCTGCATACCTCAGGCCTTGAGCAAGTATATGTAGGGAGAGGCTTGCCTGCAAGTATAAAAGCCTCAAGCCATTTAGAGCTTTCCGTTTCATCACCAGCACCTTGAATTCAGACCAGAAGCTAACTGGCAGCCCATGCAGCAACTTTAAGACCAGTGGTAAATGCTATCTAGATGATAAGGGAATCAAGCTAATATCCTTAAGCCATCAGATCCTGTCTGATCTTGGAAGTTAAGCAGGATCAGCCCTGGTTAGTACTTGGATGGGAGACCATCCCTAAAAATCAGGTTCTGTAGACTATGTTTCATTGGAAAGAACTGGCAAGACCACCTGTGAGTATTGCTGACCAACCATACAATAATGAGATCAGATGCACAGAATTCAACTGAAAAGGGCCATTTTCCATTTTATTTAACCTAGAACCTATTTAAACTACGTTGAACCTGGGAAAGTGTGTGCGGCAGTATAACCTAGTGAAGAACCAGCTGAGACCAAGCATTACTGAGTCACTTCCTCTTCAGCCTTCCCTGGGCAGGCCACCTGACTCATGAGAGCAACCCAATAGCTGAATTGTTTTCTTTCTGGCCATTTAATGGAAAGCAGACTCAAGGAACCCTACTCCCATGTTGCGGGACCCCAGGTCAGTCTCAAAGCCCAGGCCTTCCCCAAGAGTAGTCTCCTTCCCTATCCCCTGGTCTCAGGACCTAAACAGGCAGTTCCAAACTTCTCTCTTTGATCAAAAGTGCCCCAAGGTGTTCACAGTATCTCTTACTTCTCCCCACCACACACACACACACACACAACCTGCTAAGTGACTACCTATTTAAAGACACTACTCGAAGCCAAATGACACAGTCCTCAAGATCCTACCCAACTCCAAGGTGACCAGCAAATCTCACACAGCACTGGAGGTGGGAGAATGGGTTGAATCACCACTAAAAGGAAGTGAATAGCAATAACATTTATTTCTATACCACATATCAACTGAGTGTTATCTAAGCGGTTTACAATGTATTTTTAGCTAATTGCCCCCAAGCTGGGTACTCATTTTACCAACCTACGAAAGGCACATTGCTCCTGGTGTCATCAACCCTGATTTTTCCTCCATCATGGCTAAGCAACATCAGGAACTTCCTTGCAACACCTCATACCATGTGGGCCTGGGTCCATAATCCTTGCATAAGAAAACCCTGCAGGGCCATCATAGGTTGTCAGGTGACTTGAAAGCACAGGCACAGCCGCAGGCACAGCCACACACACACACATGATAATCCAGTCAGGAATCCTACTCCTGCATTTTTCACATGCCAGCTTTAGCCTTTCCTTGTGCATGCAAGCATCTCAATAGAACTAGGGCAAGGCTTTCTTCAGTACCTCTTAGAATTGATATTCAGAGATCTTCACTAAAGTGTGAAATGTATGCTGAGAAATCCAAATTTAGATTGATCAAATGTCTCGTTTCTGTTTTGGCACTTCAGCTTTGTTCAATTTTTCATTCCCCAGTGGGTTACCTTTAGTGAACCTTTTCTCAGCATCTTTCTTCATCTTGTAAATGAAGCTGAAGATGGAGTGGCAACCTTTCTGACTGTATTTGAAAAAGTAACTTGAGGCTTTCCATTCCTGAGAGAGCACAGAAAGAGGGCAGTGGAAATAACTGTATTCTCAAGTGTTGGGAACTGGATGTAACTGGATCATATTATTTGTTATTTCATTTAAACTGTTGTCAGACCAGGGTATCAGCTCAGATCCTATGGAAGTATATATAACTGAAATTAAATAAAATCATTATTGTAATAAACATTCACAATTCATTAACAATTGGTAGCAATAGCTATTAAAATAAAGCTCCATCTACAGTTCTTAAGGGTTTTGGTAACAGTATCATTTATTCAAAGCTAATGAATTTATTTATTTTATTTAGTATTTCTTTAGTTAGCAGTCAATAGAGGAAATTTCCAGCTTTTCTAATAATAAGTTTCTCCCCAAGTAATCATGTGGCAAGGGTGAACACCAAGATACCAAGGTACAATAAAATCATCTCTTTGTGCAAAATTGTAAAGCAGACATCATCATATAAATTGTGACTACCTGTATACCAATTATGTTGTACCCTCTGTTGCTCCATTCCCAAGCAAGAAATGTTATTACTGTTCTTTAGTAGTTTCTGTTGAAGAAGATACACAGTTTTGGAGACCTATGACACCTTGTGTGTGGTGCCCAAAAGCAAACCTCCCTTCATACCCCAGATCTCAACAGGTTAGGCCAATGCCATTACAGGAAAAAAATGGAGTTGAACTTTTGTCATTTTCTGTGACACCATTGACAGCCACCAATAAAATGCAGGAGCAGTGGCATGCTGTAGTCAGTGTATTGATAAGATATGAGGCCCATGGTATTAGAACTCTGTTACCCTGATTTCTGGTGTCCCGTGGGGGACACCTCAATGTACTCCAAATAAATGGGAATGGGAATTAGCCAGCGCACAAGAATTATGAGAGGCAGGGTAACCTAGCAAGATCTTTAAACTCAATTTTTATGGGGTCAGGCCAAGCCAAAAACCAAGCAAAATTGTCTAATAAAATAATTTTATTGAGGGGAATTCACTCATGCATGCACACAAGATACATACAGTCACACATTCACACAAGAGCTAGCTGAAAGAGAAAGGGAGGAAAAATTATAGAGAGGCTGAGGGATTTGGGGGGATTTATAATTACCAGTCCAGAAGAGTAGTGAAGAGCAGAAATGTATTTTGGCTTAGGTAGGACCTAAGGACAGTTCTCATTCAGGAGCCAGACGGACAGAGTGACGGGTAGACCTTCAAGAGACTGCACTGAGCATCTTCAAATCAGGGGTTTTGTACCCTGATAATGGCTTCTGCCTGTGAAGGTTCCAGATGCAAGACAAAGGGAACCTGTTGTGGACAATGAGTCTTTCACTTGTTGATGGGCTTAGTGCTTTGATTGACAAAGACATGATGAGTGTTGTAATAGCTGTCTATTGTGGGTGCTGTGAGGACAGAGGAAAGAATCCAGTTGTACAAGGGATGGATATCTGTCAATCAGTGTCCTGGTGGGCTCCTCACATTTGGATTCCCTGGAAAATTCCAGCTTCTATTTAAGCCTATTATCCACAGGAATGGTGTGTATTTGCCTGACAAATGATTCAGTCTTACCTGGAGGAATTTTGGAGTTAACCTATACTTCTCACATTTACAGTCAAATTCTTTCCCTTGCTCAGTTTGACCTCTCCGTCACTTCTCAGGCTTGAATTTTATATCAGAGCCAATAAAATGTGTTGCCAGTTACATATGATGCCAATTAGGTACGGTGCCCATCCAAACCATACTGATATTGGGGACCCCCAAAGTGGGGCCTTACAACTGGAATATGGAGAGAAACATATGTGAAGCTTACCACTAAGCATCTAAAAGCCAATGGGCTTGGACTGAGTAGGTCTCCTAACTGGATAAACCAAGATCAATCTCAAATGGAGTGCAGGTAATGAAATAAGAATTGTTTGGGTTATATTAAATCATATTTCCACTGATATCATATCCTGGTTATAGAACTTTGGGAGGTGTAAAGGCCACACTCTGGTTGTTGCATATTGTAAGTGATCTCTCCTGAGATTTGGATAATAATCCTTTGACTGATAAATTGCACAGCTGGTTACAGCTTTCCATATAATTTCACCCATAGAAAAAGAATGGGGTATTATTAAATAATGTGAAAGACAGTAGTGTATCTCAAAATCATAGTAAGTAGTTTTTGCAGGCAGAAGTTGATCATAAATCACTTCCATAACTACCATTGCAGAGGGGGAAGACAGAAAGAGAGGAGACGGGGGGGGGGAGATAAGATTACAAAACAGAGCACAAACAAAGTCACACTACAGAACAAGAACAAAACTAACACAACAAACAGGAAGTGACATGCAAACATGTTCTGGCTAAACTCTTAAAGAGACAAGTAAACTACCACCTACTGGATATACATGCTAAGGATGCTGTGCTTTCTGTCCACTCCATACCCAGTCTTGTTTTAGTACAATTCTTATATATTTATGTTGAGGTTCCGCTTCTAAATTCTGCCACCTTCTGAGTGCTTTAAGTTTCCAGCTTTGTCTTTTACCAATTGGTCAAAGGAGTGTGGTTTTCTATCAATAAACTTCATTACAGTCACAGACTAGTATAAACACCAATGTCAACATTGGACTGCCTTTTCTTGGTCACTTCTCATCTTGGAATTTGTTTTTCAGGGAAAATTTTAGCTGTACAACAATATGTGAGAGGGGAGAACGCCTTACTGCATGCAAAACATGACTCTTAAAAAAGGGGAAGGGAAAGGAAGAGGTGGAGTCTGGGAGTAAGAAGAGATATAAAATGTTTGAACTACAATATTTGTTAGCGTGAGGTGTTATTTAGAAGTTTCTTGTGTATTCAACTGTTTTTCCTGCCTTACTGCCTGTTACCCTGTTCTCTGGGGGTCCCAGGAGGGACACCTAAACAATAAAACACAACCTTGGGGAAAATTAGCTGGAGCACTCACTTAAGCTAGCAAGAGGCAGGGTAACTTAGCAGGACCTTGCAAACTAGCAAACCAGTGGGGTCAGGTCAGTCAAACAGTCAGATGGGTTTAAAGTAATAAAAATGATGTTTTATTGAATACAGACAAATGTTAAAGACACCACAGCCACACAGATAACTAAGGAATCAGAAATTGAGTTAGAGAGAGAGGCGTTTTCAGAGGGAAATTGGTGATACAACACCTGTCTCATAGTCCTGGACCTTAGGAGAAAAGCCAGGGATGTGGAGAAGAAGCTCAACTTGATTAGCTGAGGGGAGCTCGAAATGGCAGCAAGGGGGAATGGAACTCTATAGTAGGTTGATCGATCCGAGGAAGGTCTCAGAATCAGAGGTTTTTATAGGGTGAATTGTGACTGCAGGCTATGCCTTACTCAGGGAACAAAAATGAGTTTTGGGTGCGAGACAATGTCTCTGAAAGGTCACAACTTTGCATGATGGAACCAGAGTCAAATTAACAATAGTGTGGCCAGTATGCAAATGCGCAGCACTTATCAGTGGATAGCACAACATTTGTCCAGTAGCCTGGTCGGGGCAGGAAGCTTTTGTTAGTATCGTGCATATGTAATAAGATGTTTGCTGGAGAGGTCCCTGAAGCGACGAACTGGCTGTGTCTGGCCTGCCTGGGTGGAGAATGGAATGTCCAGCAATTATCGGCCGTGTCTGCTTGCGTGCTTGTCTGGTGGCCTTGCAAACTCATGGAGCGGGGTGGTGGAAGAAAGCTGAATGGTTTGATATCAAAATGATATCTAGGGGTGTCCCCAAGGAGGTCTAAACTGCAGTAACATGCCTATATAGTTTCTATTTTTCCCTTCTGTTATGTCTACAGCAGTGCAGGCAGTTACTCACAAACAGCACAGCTCCTACACACAAGGTGAGAGTCAGAGAATGTCCAAACAGAAAGGCAGCCAAGAGCAAACAAATCCAAAGGGGCAAATTCAAACTGTAGTCCAAGCAGGCAGAGTTCCAAGACAACCAGTTCCAAGAGTACAGCACAGGGTTTCAGGACCAAAGAGACCAGTTGCTGACCCGGGGGATGGGGGGAAGGCCAGCTGAAGCCTTCTTTTATCTATGGCTGCTGCCACCACAGGTGTTCCTTCATTAGGACTCATTTACTATTTAAATGGGCCAAGCAACACAAGCCCTCCCTTTCACGGCATCTCTGTTGCAAGATAGGTGTGTCAGCTGTGTGTTCCTCTATTTGTTCCCCTTGTTGTTGTTGTGTATTAACTTCCTCTGGACCAGCTTCTGGGGACACTTCAGCCTGTGAGGAAGCCTCTACCTCAGAGTTAGAATTCTCCTCCTCACTGCCAGAGTCCCCAAGGCAGGGCATGACACCTCCTTTTTCTACAATGCTATTACAAAATTTACCTTTATATTCCTGTAGGACTAGCTAATGAATAATTATAATTGATTACAGATTTCTTTGTTATATGACCCGGTGAAAAATAAATACTGTGCTTTTGAAAGTTTTTTTTTTGGGGGGGGGAGGTATAAAATCTTAGAATTGGAAAAGGCCACAAGGGCTATTGAGTGCAGCCCCTGCCATGCAGGAAAACAAAGGCTCTTTCTGGACCTTACCTTGTTCCGGCGCTGGGGTGCGGGGATCGTGTGAGCAACCTCTGCTGAGAGGATCTCCCTTCCCTGCTACTTCAGCTCTGAACGAGCTGCCTGCTTGTGTGAGAGCCCCCCCCCTTATTTCCGCAGTGTAGCCTGGGACCTTCCCAGGCTGCACTGGGGCAGGAAGCGTGACCGACCCGGCTGCAGAGTCTCCACACGCCAAGTACGCACGGGGCCCATGAGCAATGCGCAATCATGCACCATTTTTGGCTTCTAGCCAAAAATGAAAAGGTGCGTGATCAGCCCCTGCCAGCCCCTGGAGTGTCGCACAATTGTGAGTATGTCATGCAGATTGCTCCTCACAATCACACAACGCTCCAGGCCCTCTTTTGCATTGAAAATGCTGTGTGAAAAGGGCCACAGTTAAAACAATCCTGATAGACAGTCATCCAGCCTCTGTTTAAAAACCTCCAAAGATGGAGACTCCACCACAATCCAGTGCAGCATATTGCACTGTCAAGCTGTTCTTACTATTATGAAGTCCTTTCTAATATTTAGGTGGAATCTGTTTTCATGAAGTTTGAAGCCATTGATCTTTGTCCTAGACTCTAGAACAGAAGAAAACAAGCTTGCGCCATCCTCAAAATGATTTCAAACATGGCCATCATGTTACCTTTTTACCTTCTATTCTCCAGGTTAAATATACCCATCTCACTAAGCCACTTGTTATGAGGCATGGTTTCCAGTCCTTTTACCATTTTGGCCACTCTCCTCTGGACGCGTTCCACCTTGTCAATATCCTTCTTGAATTGTGGTGTTCACAACTAGACACTATATTCCAATTGAGGTCTGACCAAAGCAGAATGAATGGTACTGTTTCTTCCCCTGACCTGTACATTGCTGACTCATGTTCAGCTTTTGATCTTGATTTTTCTGACATGTACTATGGTCAAGCTAGATGTCATCCATCCTATATTTGTAATGTAAGTGCAGTACATTACATTTCTCCCTACTGAAGTTCACTTTGTTAATTTTGGCCCTGCTATCTATTCTATTAAGTTCATTTTGAATTTTGATCCTGCCCTCTGGGATATTAACTATCCCTCCTAATTTAGTGCCATTTGCAAATTTGATAGGAACACCATCTATTCCATTGTCCAAGTCATTGATAAAGATGTTGAATAGCACTGGGCCCAGGACAGAAACCTGTGGCACACCACTAATCACTTCTTTCCAGGATAAAGAGGAGTCATTTGGTGAGCACCCTTTAGGTTTTCTCAACCAATTACTAATCCACCTAACAGTAGCATTGTTTAGCCCAGATTTTACTAGCTTGTTTGCAATATCATGGGGAACCTTTTCAAAGACCTTAATGAAATCAAGATATATTATATCCACAGCCTTCCCTTCATCTACCAAGCTTAGAGTTATCAAAAGAAGATATAAGATTAGGCTGGCATGACTTGTTTTTGAGCAACCTATGTTGACTTCTACTAATCACAACATTCCTTTTTAAGAGCTTAAAGACTGTCTGTTTCTTTATCTGCTCTAGAATCTTTCCTGGTATTGATGTCAGGTTGACTGGGTCCTCTTTTTCCCCTTTTTGAAGATGGGGAACAACATTTACCCTCCTCCAGTCTGCTAGAACTTCACTTGTTCTCCAGGAATTCTCCAAGATTATTGTTAGTGACTGTGAGACTATTTTTGCCAGTTCTTTTAATATATTTGGATACAATTTATCTAGCCCTGAAGACTTAAATGCATTTAGAGTACCTAGGTATTCTTTTTAGTGGTTATTGTAGCTGTAAGAACTTCATTATTCTGTAGGAACCATTGTTTCATGTCTCCATTTCCTGTTTGACTCCTCTCTCTCTCTTTCTTTCTCTCTTCTGACTGTTTGCTTTAAATTTTAGATCTCTCAGCCATTTCTAATGCTTTGGTGGGTTCTTTTTTTTTTTAATTGTTAGACATGAAACTATCATTTGATGTGGTTTGAATTATTCTTAAGTAGCTCTTATCTGTTGGTTTTTGGGGTTTTTGGCTCTTCCAAACTACAACAGGCTTGTTTAGGTTTTATTTTATGAGCCTTTTGTGTTTTGGAAATCTGCCAACTTGCTGAGCCGCAAGCTGGCTGCCAAAATGAAAGTGTAGTCTGTTTTCCTTTTTCCAAGTCCACACTTCAATTAAGCTTCAGTTAGTCAGTTTTTATTCCTTCCCAAAATCTTCCAGTAAATGAAGGATTCATATCAAGGACTCAGCTCACTTTATAGAAAAGATCAGCAACCTTGAACTCAAACCCAGAGACAATCTGATCAGCTTTGATGTGGTATCCCTGTTCACCAAAGTTCCCATAGCCGACACCATTGCACTCATCAACCAAATTTTTCCCAAAAACATCACAGCCCTGTTTCAACATTGCCTCACCACAAGCTACTTCCATTGAGACAATGAGTTCTATGAGCAGAGAGATGAGGTCTCCGTGGGAAGCCCACTTAGCCCCATGATAGCAAATTTTTACATGGAACACTTTGGAAAGCAAGTCTTGGAAACCGCACCAAAAAAGCCCACTATGTGGTTCCATTAAGGATGACGCTTTTAGCATTTGGAGCCATGGACAAGAAGTACTGACTGTTTTTCTGGACCATCTGAACAACATCCACCCAACCATCCAATTTACCATGGAAAAAGAAAATGAAGGAAGACCACCATTTCTGGATGTCCTGGTCATCTGCAAACCTAACCAAAAATTGGGCCACATAGTTTATAGAAAATCTACACACACTGACAGATATCTACATAAAAACTCCAACCATCACCCAGGACAAAAAAAAAGGAGTACAATAAAAACTCTCGTAGACCATGCAAAAAGAATCTGTGAACCCCATCTCCTGAAAGACAAACTGAACCATCTAAACTGGGCTCTACAGGCCAATGTTATTCCAGTTCAGACATCAGAAGAGTCTCAAGACCCGGAAAACCCACAGCAGTGAAGATAAGCAGCCAACCAAAGGGAATGTGTTTTTACCATACATCAAAGGGGTCACTGAACATATAGGGAAATTGATGAAGAAACATAACCTTCAAACAATCTACAGACCGACCAAGAAAATTCAACAAATGCTACATTTAGCAAAGGACAAAAGGAATCCTCTAACTTCTGCAACTGTGGGCAGGTCTACATAAGGACTACAAAACACAGTGTCCAAACACAAATCAAAGAACACAAAAGACACTGCAGACTGATCCACCCAGAAAAATCAGCAGTAGCAGAACATGTCAGAAACCAACCTGGACACAGAATGCTTTTTGAAAGCATAGAAATTCTGGACCATTCTGACAACTACTATGTCAGACTAGACTGAGAGGCCATTGAAATCCATAAACACATGGGCAATTTCAACAGGAAAGAAGAAACTCAGAAAGTAAACAAGATTTGGCTATCAGTACTGAAAAACACTAAAATCAAGACTCAAAAAACATGCCAGTGAACACTAGACTTTGGAAGTCCCTCTACAAGGAACAATACAATGAATGGCTAATGCACTTAACTCACTGTTGTGCATATCCCCTGACTAACAATATACCCTGGGGAGATCCCATCTAACAATAGGCCATCACACAGGCCAACTGTAACACATGCAAATTGTCCCTTCCCACCTGGGGACTACTCAAGTATATATACTCTGTCTCACTTCCATGCCACCAGATCTTCTGAAGATGCCAGCCACAGATGCAGGCATCAGGAGAAAATACTAATAGAACATGGTCTCAAAGCCCGGAAAACCCACAACAACCCTCTTTATTGTTTTTAATCTCTCTAGCAATCCTGAGCTCATTCTGCACTTTAACTTTTCTTACTTTCTCCCTAAATGTACTGACTATAAATTTGAATTCCTCTTTGGTGAATTCCCCCTTTTTCCATTTTTTTCTTTCCCTTTTAAATCTTAGCCCTGTTGAAATTTCTTTAGACACCTCCCATTTTTCCTCCTAATTGGAATTGTTTGAAATTGTGCCTTCAGTATCTCACTTTTAAGAAACTTCTATCCATCAAGAATTCCTTTCTCTTTTAGTATTCCTGAGCATAGAATGACACTGCTAATTATTAGATCTCCATGGATCGAGGCAGGGGACAAAACTATAGATTAGCATATAATAGTTAAAGACAGAATATCAAAACACTAGTTAAAATGTATACCATCTTAAGAGAAAAAATTAAAAATATCTAAAAAATTGAATTCAACAGTATTTAATTCTGAGTAGGTTTGCAGATTAGGGGAGCCAGCATGGTGTTGTGGGTTTGAGCATTGGAGACGAGCATTTGAATCCCCCCTTAGCCACAAAAACCCGCTCAATAATATTTGACAATTCACATTCTCTCAGTCTCAGAGAAGGCAAAAGAAAACCCTTCTCTGAGCAAATCTTACCAAGAAAACCCCATGATCGATTCATCTTTGAGTCATAATAAGTTGGAAATGACTTGAAGCACACAACAAACAAATATGAATTACACTATTAACTGACTTTTTCAAAAAGGAAGCCTTTTCCACACGGTAAAAGAATGTGATCCTCACTGTGTTAATTAAAAGCAGAGAGAGGGAGGAACAAAAATCAGAACCTGGTATATTTTTTCCTACCTCATCAGAATTCAAATTTCAGGTTTTTTTTCAGTTTCCATTTTCATTAGCATGGTAAAATGGTATGAAACTGACATAACTGTACAAATATACCTCAAGGCTGCTTATGGAAACTAAGAGATAAAACATGCAATTATTATTCTAATTGCTTTTCAAGAAGCAATCCTGTTAAGGGTGTTTAGCCACTCATTGAAGTTACAGCTACAATATCATTTTGGGGCTTAGAATGATAAAATAACCTGTTGATTTCTGCGCTATATGCATGTACATTGTATGCAGCCATTTAAATGACATTTCTATCAAAGAGTTAAAGTAATAACATTAAACTGTGAATGCTAGAACAGTGATGGTATGTCTTACATGAAAATAGCCTTTTTTGTATTTAACTGCATTTTGTGTGCAATAGGAGTAGGAGTCTATTCTAAACTGATTTTGGAGAACACAGATGTACAGATAATGCCTTGACACTGAAATAACTTAATGCACCCTATCTCCCCCATAGTTTTTTTAGGGCTGTGAGAATTCTGAAGACTATGTTCATCTTGTAATGTGTAAGTGTAAATCCCACTGTAACCATGGATACCTCCTCCAATTCATACCAGAACTGACCTTAGCCCAAAATATTAATGGCAAAAGTGATCTCTCTCTCTCTCTCTCTCTCTCTCTCTCTCTCTATTCTTTCTCTGATCCCCCTCTTAACAAGTTGCTATACTTTTCATAAAGATCAGAAAAGCTGTGATTTAGCCGTCATTTCATGAAAATAACTTTCCTTGATTCCTCTGCTTGACAAAATCTTAAAAATCACCCCAACTGTTCTATTCCAAGCCAATATTACTCTATTGAGAAAAAAAAGATAAAACTACTCAGTCTTATAATCTCTATGTGTAGAAGCCGCTTAGTAATGCCATGCAACATAGTTATACTTAGCAGTTACTTAGTAGTTACTCTCAATAGAAGCAAGTGGGGAACCCATTAGAAGCCTCAAAGTTTTGAAGTAAGTTTTATAGACTGAAAGGAAAGAAAAGACTAAAGGAAAGAATACTCTTAGTTCCAGCACTCTCCTGAGATAGTTCACTTCTTTCTTGGCTGGCATAATTTTTCCCATTTGAATCCTGCATTTATTTTGAAGCCCATCAACTTCTTTCCATGACTCTCAGTGTACAAAATTGCAAAATAAAAACATTAAAATGGCTGCACACAGACCACAGGATGAAATACACGCACAGTTTTGTTCTCTGTTGAGAAAGAAAGTACCAATGCACAGGTCATAGGGCCATATGTGAGCATCATTTTTGTTATATGACCTACAAGAAAATCATACTTTTTTTCACAGAAAGCTTATTTTTTCTTAAACAAAAAATATTTTTCAGAAAGCTTGTGAAAATTATTTGTTCTTGTTCACAAGAATAGAATAAATGAAAACTTCCATCCCTCCTAATTAATCTAGTTGACACCTTCATGAAGGAGGGAGCACACATCAAGATCTTAGGGCAAACTAGAGTTCTGTGGCAGTGGAGTTCCTTCAGATACCCTCAACCCAATCATTTAAGAATGTCAGGGTCAGGTATAGCTCTTTGAATTTGAATATTTACTAATTGATTGATTGAATTTATATCATGTCTTTTTCGCAAAATGAGGATCAATGTGGCTTACAGTATAAGTTAAAACAAAGATTTGAAAAACATTAAACAATCAATCCAATTAAAACTTTATTTTTAAGACATTGATTTTAAACAATTAAAAACACAAAAAACACATATTACATTTTCTTTCTTTTTTTTTTAAGGCACTCATTCCTCCCTCAACCAATTAATGCATGTTTTAAAAGGAAGGACTTTTTTCTACCAACAAAAAAAGTTCAAAGAGAGTGGGCCAGCTGAGCCTTTCAAAGAAGGGGAGAATTCCATAGAATAGTAGCATCCGCTGAGAAGTCTCTCCCTTGCGTCCCCTCTTCAAAATTCGTAATGGTTGGACAGGATCATATAGACTACAGGCTTTCAGGTAATCTGGATCTAGGCCTGGTAGCCCTTTATTGGCCATAATTAGCATTTTGAATTGTGGCCAGGAATGAAATGGTGACTAGTGAAGCTGTTTCAGCAAAGTAGCTGTATCCTTTTAAAAATAAACCCCAGTTAGCACCCTAGCTGCAGTATTTTGGACTTGCTGAAGCTTCTGAACCAGTTCCAAAGCAGACCCATATAGACTGTGTTACAGTAATTCAAATGGGATGTAATCAACATATGTCTTACTATGGTCAGGTGTAACATCTCCAGGAATGGCTATATCCAGTGCACTAGTTTTAATTGTACAAATGCACTGCTGACCACCACTGAATCCTGGGTCTCCAGGCTCAGGGATAAACCCAAGAGTGCACCAAACTAAAAACCTGAGATTTAAGGGTTGGTATGACCCCATCCAACACAGCTTGAATCCTTACTCCCTGATCTCCCTTCTGACTGATGAAGAGCACCTCCATCTTGTCTGTGTTATGCTTCAGTTTGTTCACCACCAAGACTCTATTTCCGACAACAGATACTGATCTGACACTTAACAAGCTTATTTGGAGTTAAATGAAAAGAGGAAGACCTGACTGTCACACTCTGGTCACACCTGACCCCAAATCTCCAGACAATCTCTCTCAGTGGTTACATGTGTATGTTAAATAGCATGGATGACCAAACAGAAACCAGAGGGAACCCACAGACCAATGGCAAGACTATTAAAGAGGAATCCCCCAGCACCACCTTCTGAATGTCCCTCCAAGAAAAGCTGCAGAACTGATTTACAGAAAGAACTGTAAATCAATACATTCAAGTCTTACTCCACAGAGGCAGCACAGAAGGATACCATCTTATTGAAAGTCACTGGTAAGCACAGTACCAACAGAGACACTCACTCCTGTCCAGTTCCTGATATAGATGATCATATTCATCACTATCCCATAGCCAGGCTAGACTGAAATAATCTTTGTCACCCAGAAACTCTTGGAACTGAAAAGGTACCATATGTTCCTGCTCCTCCTCAAGTAATCACCACTACCTCTTTTAAATGAGAGGGAACACTGTTTTGCTGCAGTAAGATATTCACCACTTCCCTTACTTATTTAGTCGACCTGTTCCAGCTGCTTTAATAAGCAGGAAATACAACGGTCCAACATACCTTTAACAGGTCTCACATCTTCAAGAATGGACAAACTGAAAAGTTTCCATTAACACAGGATAAATAGAAGTCGATGTTATGTCCACTGGATCTATTTCAACTACCACATCCCAGTCAGAAGAGATCCAAGTGATTTTGCTTGCAAAATGTCTTGCCAAATCATTACAGTGAATTATTAAGTGGTACACCTTCTGTTTTTCTGGTGCAGAGTACAGAAGACCCATGATCACTCAAGACATCTCTCTTAGATGACTCTAAAGATGCAGTGGTAACACTGAAGTACCACTTCTTTACAGCCATCATTGAGATGAAGCAGACTTTCTAATGCCCCAGTTTGATTGGAACTACTGTAATGCTTTAGTTTCCATCTCACTTTTACATCACTGCCAACTCCCTAGTAAACTAGAGAGCTTGATTAGATCTACTCTATTGGTGGAACACGTAAGGGCAGTCATGCCAACTTCTCTAGCCATTTTCTCATTCTAGAAATCAACCAGTGATTTGACAGGATCATTTGCCATTGCAACAAGAAACTCCTTAAGAGTCACCAGGACCCATCCAGCTCCATAAGCTTCCCATGATGGAATATTTAATTGTCCCACAACCTGGAGAGGCTCCAAGTCTCAAAGAGACCAAAGCCTAACAGGCAGGAAACTGCCCATGACAATGGAACTATGGAGACTTCTTCCACACCCAGATCATCAAAATTCCACCCAGTTCAGAAAACTAGTTTCAGAGTGTGTCCTGTACCACACATCAGATACTACTTGGGACAGAATCAAGAATATTGTGGAGGACATGAAGCCCTGATTCCAACACTACACAACCTCTACACAACAACTAGATAACCTGTGCAGATTTCCAAAGTTACATCCTCAGGATGCATAAAAGTTCAGCTGTGCCACTAAAAGGCAATATGGGCTGAAAAGACAGTTAAGTCTTCAGTGACATATTGCCTGTTGTATTGCTTCCTTCTCATAGAAAAGTGGTATAGCTATTAAGGGGAAGAAACTGAGAATGTTGCCCTCTTGATGGAATTTTCCTTTAGTCCCCAAAATTTCTAGTATTTGAATAGCTTAAAACTTCAGCTGAGTATTTATGGATATGATTTACATATCTGACGGAAAGGGAAGACAAAGTTGCCAATGGAACGCAAACAGCAAATGTTAAGAATTCTAGATGTGAATGATCTTTAGCATCTCACTCTCTGCAATGGTAGAAATTTAGAGAATGAGAGAAAATTTCAGTGGAGACAGAATTCTGGGGGGGGGAATGCCCTCATTTTGATACTACTGTATCTACACCCTGTATCTACACTCTGTTGTTAATTCATGCATAATAATAATAATAATAATAAAATTTATTTTTATCCCGCCTCTCCCAAATGGATCGAGGCAGCATTACAGAACATATAAATATATTAAAACATCAAAATGTAGCCCACCCTCCCCACCCACCAACCCTACCATCCCCCTAACACACCAACTATTAAAACAGATTAAAATAAAATTAAAAACTAAAATTAAAAACAAAAACAATTAAAAACAATTAAAAACAAAGGGACAATTGATGAGAGGCAGTTGAACACTAGTCTGGAAAGGCCTGTCGGAAGAGAACAGTCTTGACTGCTTTTTTAAAGCAGTCAAGACTGGTAATGTGCCGGGTCTCCTCCGGCAGGCCATTCCATAACTCGGGAGCGACCGAAGAAAAGGTCATCTGGGTAACCGCAGCCAACCAAGTTCTGATTGGCTGCAGTAGATTCTTCCCAGAAGACCTTAATGTGTGGGGCGGATTATATGGGAGAAGGCGATCCCACAAGTAGGCTGGCCCCAAGCCATGAAGGTAAAAACCAACACCTTGTACTGTGCCCGGAAATTAATAGGCAGCCAGTGTAAAGACTTCAAAATAGATGTTATGTGGTCAGTTTTAGATCTTCCGGTGACCAACCTGGCTGCCATATTCTGAATTAATTGAAGTTTCTGGACTAAGCACATGGGTAGCCCTATGTAGAGCGCATTGCAGAAGTGAAGCCGTGAAGTTACCAGCGCATGTACCACTGTTTTTAGGTGTTCCAAGTCCAGGAAGGGGCGCAGCTGGCGTATCAGCAGAAGCTGATAGCAGGCGCTCCTGGCTGCCGCATCAATTTGAGCTGTCATCTGAAGCGGTGAGTCCAAGAGCACCCCCAAGCTGCGGACACAGTCTTTCAGGGGAAGTGTGACCCCGTCTAGAACTGGTTGACAAACCTCCATACCTGGGCTAGGGCCCTTGACAGCAAGTACCTCTGTCTTATCTGGATTCAGCTTCAGTCTGTTTTTCCTCATCCAGTCCATTACTGCTTCAAGGCACTCATTTAGAGGCGAGATGCCACCCTTAGTCGATGCTATTATCCGAGGCATGGAGAGATATATCTGGGTGTCATCAGCGTACTGATAGCACCTTGCTCCATGCCTCCTGATGATCTCTCCCAGCAGTCTCATGTAGATGTTAAATAGCATTGGGGACAGGACGGCACCCTGAGGGACGCCAGATTTAAGCTCCTTTTTCGAGGAGCAGCTGTCCCCAAGCATCACCATCTGGTATCTACCCGAGAGATAGGACCGGAACCACTGAAGTGCAGTGCCCCCGATCCCCAGCCCTCTCAGGCATTCCAGAAGGATACCATGGTCTATGGTATCGAAAGCCGCTGAGAGGTCCAAGAGTACCAGCAGGGTCACACTTCCCCTGTTGATAGCCAGGCGTAGATCATCCACTAAGGCGACCATGGCAGTCTCGACTCCATATCCTGCCCTGAAGCCAATTTGAAATGGATCTAGATAATCTGTTTCATCCAAGACAGCTTGGAGTTGAAGGGCAACAGCCCTCTCGATCACCTTGCTTAAAAATGGAAGATGGGAAACTGGCCTGTAATTATTCATATCCAGGGGATCTAGGGAGGGCTTTTTTAGAAGTGGACGTATAATTGCTTCTTTTAAACAAGCTGGAAAATTGCCCTCCCTGAAGGATGCATTAATAACATGTCTTAAGTGGGTCTTAATCGCAACTCCTCCCTGGACGACCAGCCATGAAGGGCAGGGATCAAGAGGGCAAGTTGTCCTCCTTACCTTTCCAAGGAGCTTGTCTACGTCCTCGGTACTCACTGGCTGAAACTGATCCAGTATAATCCTATTAACGGGGTTGCCGGACACTTCATTTGTAACCTCTGCTATAACACCGGCATCCAAATCGGCTCTTATCTGAGAGATTTTATCTGCGAAATGATTCAAAGCATCACAGCAAGCTACATTAGGTTCTAACAACGAGTTCAGGGGAGTGGGTAACTGAGTCAAATCCCTTGCCACCCTGAACAGCAATGCTGGATGAGAAATCGCAGATGCAATACGTGCAGAGAAGAAAGTCTTCTTCGCTGCATCTATTGCCACTCCATAGGAATAAAGGAATTCTCTATAGCGTGTCCTGTCAGATAAGAGTCGAGATTTCCGCCAGTTGCGCTCTAGTCGTTGTCCAGCCTGCTTCATATTCCTAAGTTCTACTGTATACCAGGGATTGCGGTTTACAGCAGGCTGGAAAGGACGCTTGGGAGCAATCGTGTCGATAGCCCTGGTAAGATCACAATTCCAGGTATTAACCAGGGCTTCGACAGAATCACCAGCGATACCAACCATAAAACCCTCGAGGGCTTTCTGGAATCCAATAGCTTCCATTAACCCTCGAGGGCGGACCATTCTAATAGGTCCACCACCCCTGCAGGGCCGGATAGCAGCCATTAGTCTAACCCTGACCAGGAAATGATCTGTCCATGACAAGGTGGTAGCATTTATTATCTCCACCCACGGCTGTACCTGTTCCCTACTAAAGACCACATCGAGGGTATGACCGGCACAATGTGTTGGCCCAGAGGCTAATTGGGATAGGTTCATGTTTGTCATGGGTGCCATGAACTCCTGAGCTGCACCTGTCAAACTGGTCTCAAATGAGATGTTGAAGTCGCCCAGAACCAGAAGTCTGGGCGACTCCAACACCAACTCCAACACCAGCTCTGTTAGCTCGGCTAGGGAGTCTGATAGGCAGCGGGGTGGTCGGTACACTCACAGAATCCCCAGACTATCCCTTGCCTTCAGGCTCAGGTATATACACTCAAAGTGGTCTGTTTTCCGGACAGGAATCCTGGTCAGTATAAGAGTGTCTTTGTAGATCAAGGCTACTCCGCCCCCCCGCCCACTTCCCCTTACCTGCTCACTGACAGAGTATCCGGCTGGCAAGGCCTGGACCCAGGTTGTAGCACTATCGTCTTCCAGCCAGGTCTCTGTAAAGCATGCCAGGTCAGCATCTTCATCCTTTAAAAGGTCATGGATAAGATGCGTTTTCTTTTTCATTGACCTGACATTGCATAGGAGCAAGGAAAGGTTCTATGGGTGGTTTGGTTCGCTCTCCAGACACCTTGGGATAGCAGGGCAAATGGAAGGTGGGATAGGTATTAAACATCTATCTCTCCTTCCCCTGTAACGACATTTCGCCATGCTATCACCATATGCAGGCATGAATTAACCTCCCCGACCAACTTGTTTCACTTTGTTGATTATGTGACCAAAGGTTCAGAGACATTCTTAATAAAACGTTCCTTTTCTTCACCAGCTGAAGTACTTATTCTAAGCAAAAGTTTCCAAATATGCTAACAGTATGTTCTTTGTTCTCTGCTACCAGCTACTCACATTGGATTTTCTCTTTCTGTGTAGCAGTTCTACTGAAGTTGAGAAAAGTAAAAAAGATACCAAGAAGTAGGTAGGGCAGCAAAACTATGTTATTGTATTCATTGCTGCTGTTTTTGTCATTCATTTATCACCTCTCAACCCATCTGAGAGATACACAATGGTTAAATAAACTCTTAAAATATTAAATAAATAAATAAATAAATCTGAAACACTTCAGACTTGTCTTTAAAAATAATTCTAAGACCAAGCAGATAAAAAAAAAAAACAGTCAGCACAGACACCCCTAATTTTAAAATCCAAAGGCCACGCAAAATAGCATATTTGTCATTACCCACTGGAAACTCAAAAAGCCTGACCTCAATGAGGTAGGTGCTCCTACTGAGATATCCCTGTCCTACCAGCACAGCCTCACAGGGAGTGAGTGGTATGACATTCAATGGAGCTTCTGCTGATATTGTTATGATATAACAAGCTGATTGAAGTTCACTAGCTATGTACTGTTGTCTATTACATGCTTGACTATACCTATTTGCCTACCTGTCCCCCCTCTCACATTCTCTTCAGGCAAGAAATTATTAAATTACTAGTGCTTGTATTGTTTGGCATATGCAACTGCTGATTGCATTCAAATCAGCAGATTACATGATTATCAGGACACAGATCTAACGGTGCTGATTTTTTTTTTTTTAAAAAAAGGAAAAGCCAGCTCCTATCTTACCTTCGAGAATAATTTTAAAAAGAGATGGCTATTAAAATATGGTATCAGAAGAGCAGATTTTGCAAATGATAGCAGAAACAGGAAAAGCAAAACACAGATCATTGGGAGCATCAAAAAAGAACTCTGGATCCTATCCAAAGGTGCATTACAAAGATGTGCCTGGTAGTTGCCATTACAAATGCCCAGAGCTGATTGTCCTTTGACAAAGCATATCATGGAGTCAGAGTGAAGAGGTGTTGAGCAACAAGGCTTATAAAAATATCAAAATAAAAGTCTAGAATTTTACGAGAGGCAGATTCTAGAAAAGTACCTACAACAATTCATTTTGATGGCTTCTTGTGAGTCTATAGAACAGTTTTTTATCATGTTGTTTTTTAACTTTAATGTTGCTTCTCAATGGAACAGCTATTGGACGATAAAATATGTACCATCTGACTATGAAAGCAGAGGAGAGAAAAAACCAGCTGCTCTTCCAAGCATAGATGCCTCTTTGCACTATTCTGAGAGATCAGATGTAGAAGTGCTTTGAGGAAGAAAATAACACCAAAACACATGGCATCTCCATTAACATTAACGTTAACCCAGAAGTGAGAAGCAGTCCTTTTTTTAAAAAAAAACTGGTCTGGTGTGGGTGGTCTCCCTCCTCACTAGGTGGATAAACCAGGCCTCCAAGATACTGAGGGGAGCACGTGCAGGACATAGAATCAGGTGACTCTCAGTGTCACCTCTCAGAGCAAATTCCATGTCATTCTTCTGAATTTTTTTTCTCTGCTTTGGGTCTCATAGGGGGAAAAACACAAAATAAAACAAATATAATTTCCCCTGTTGGACCTTCTGGTAACTATTTAGCTGGGAGGTAGGAAGACCCAGTCCCTTGACAGTGATGGACCTTCTGTCTGTCCCTTGTCTGGTAAAGCCTTGAACCTCCTCTTCAGGGGGCACAAACCATTCTCCCCACAAGCGGACAGACCTGTTCTCCAAAAAAGTCAGGTGTATCCACTGCAAACATGAGCATAAACATGCATACACTATAGGTTTATCCATAAGAAGAGAGGGAGGTAGAGTTTTTGAGCATTAGCAATGGAAAGATTTTTCAAAAATATATTTTTAAATGATTGAAAAACATGCTTTTCAAGAGTTGAGAAACCCTGAAAAAATGAATCCTGGAGTGATGAGAATCTTCGCAGTCCAGGATTTATTCCATGCAACATTAACATCAAGGGTGTAATGGGGGGGGGGGGTGTGCACAGAAAACATTTTCTGCAGAAGAAATAGATTTTTGTGAATGGAAAACAGTACTTCAGCAAGTGAAGTTGAAGACTTATTCTATGCAAACTTTGCATGTCAGTTTGTTTGTTTTTTCCATGCAGAATATAGAATTTTCTACAATGAAATGGTTTCTTTTGTATGGAAGCTAATATTTCTACACAGAAATGTGATGCAGAAAATGCTGCAAAAATGCCACAGGACATGTTGTTTCATGTACAGAAAATGCTGTTTTCTTTACAAATAAATAAAAGTGTGAATTTTATGCTGAATAAGTCCCAACTGCAGAATTTGCTGCTCAGAAATATTTTCCATGCAGAAAATGCAGTTTCCTCCACAAAAAATGGTGTTGAAAATGTTTTCTGTTAAAAAAGTAGAAAACATGAAAATATTGCACAGAATAATTTCAAACCACAAACAGTATTTGAAAACTTGTCAGTTTTCAAAAACTTTGTAAAAGCAGGTAGCAAATTGCTAAAATCATTGGCTCCTTCCTCAAGAAGAAAATAAGCAAGAATTGCATCTCTGAGCATCCTACCCACCATAAACACATTTTCTTGTTCAGCTAGCCTGGCTTGTCAATGTGCTCTAGTACAGACGTGTGCCACTCCTTCTCTCCACCCCCATTTGTAGATCTGACCACTGGGGCTCTGTTCCTGGGCATTTCTCCTGTTCTCTGGCAGTCCTATTTCCATGAGTTCCTATATCTACGTCCCTCTTTCTGTCCTTAATTCCATCTCTGTCATGACTGCTACCCCGCCTGCTCTTTCCTATCCAGGACACTTCCTTCTTTTCAAGGATGCACCCACCAGAGAGACCTTCCTCCCAAGGAAGGAAAACCTCAGAGTAGCACATCACTTCCATAGGAGTCCTGCTTGGCATACCCACACCTATAAATTATTAGGATAAGAAGTCTCAAACTCTCAAATCATAGCACTAGTTGGCTGGCTACTAAAGACCAGAAGGCAACTTCTACTTTCTAGAAACTAGAGTTGAGCCACTTTGTACTACCAACTCACTGAGAGTTTTCTGTTAAAAAAAAAATAAAAAAATTGTTCCACATGTTGGTGGTTATGTCTAAGGGACCTGGAGCCATTTTATTCTGAAAATTCAAGTCTTCATACAGGAGTGTCTTTAATTTATCAGTGTTCAAATCAAAGGTTCCAAGGGCTGCATAAAGCTGTCCCTCTCTCTCAAGGATGGCCAACAGCTTTTTACAGGCCATGAACACCTCTGGGTTCTTACCTGGAGCCTCGTGCTCCTTAATGAAAAGTGTGTTAGCCATCTGCCTTAGCCGTGAAAGCTGGATGACTTCCCTCATACATGGATACATATCCAGGCCCTTTCTGCACTGCATTTGCCATGCGAAAGGACACTTAGAGTGTCGTGTGATTGTGAGGAGCGATCTGCACAACACACTCGAAATTGTGCAATGCTTCAGGGGCCGGCAGGGGCCGATCACTCACCTTTTATGGTGTGTGATCACGCATTGCTCCCAGACCCCACGCACACTCACCTGGCATGCAAAGCCAGGTGAGCTGTGCCAGTCGTGCTTCCTGCCCTAGCGCAACCTGGGAAACTCCCAAGCTGCACTGCGGAAGGAAGAGGCGGGGCTCTTGCGCAAGCAGACAGCTTGTGCGGAGCTGAAGCAGCAGGGATGTGAGACCTTCTCTTTGGAGGCTGCTTACATGATCCCCACACCCCAGCACTGGAAAAAGGTAACGTGTGGAAAGGGCCCCAGTGGGGCCAAATCACAGGTGGCTACAACTGACTCAAGGGCCAACAGATCTACCTGACAAAGGCATAGCTGGGCTAAATGTGTGAGGTCCTGTCTATTGGAAGTGGGATGTGTGTGGGCCACAGCACTGAGCCACACAGTCCCTGTGTCCTTATTGAGGGGGCCTAGTTGTTTGGAATTGACTTTGGTCTCCATGGTAGAACAGTGTACCCTCTCCTCTATATCCTGATACTCAGGCCTGCCATTGCCTCTGAGTGATGAAGACCTTACTCTTGATTGGGTGGAGCAGGGCTGGCTCCTCCCAATCTGGATTGCAGGGAGTGGGGGGGGACACTTCCTCCAGCAAGGACTCCACTGGAGTGTACACAGGAAGTAGGGGAAATGTCTTAGGACAAACAATGACAATGATTGCCTCCTTGGTGGTAAGACTCCGAAACAGAAACTACAGACTATTTCAGACTAACACTCTCATGATGGGCCTTCTTCAGATGACAGATACTGAGCAGAATGCTTCACCTTAGCATGTTTTACTTCCAATGTGGTTACCATGTCCCAGAGTGGCGGAATTTTGATTGAGGTATTTTCTAGTTTGGTGTGAGTCTACCGCACATCAGTCAAAAAAGTGAATTTTACAGTTAGCTGGGTATGCAGTTTTGGGCCTGGAGTGTGTCCAATTCCTTGACCCGCCCCTTGGTCCTTTTAGTGAGCTCCTGGGTGGTGGCTTTACTTAGGGCCATCCAGAATTCGGAGCTGTCATTGATTCTCCGGAGGGGTCAAAAAGCAACCTCTCCTTACCCTGAGTACAAAAGGCATCACATGGAGTGCCAAACAGATCTGTGATTTTGAATGATCCTTCTTTCCAAGGGTTTTTCACTTTGCTGATAACCCATTTTTCTAGTTTGTCAAGTTTGTTTTGTTCTTTGAACATTATGGCTGAATTCAAATTTTTAATCTTTTTCTAACAAACAAATGTGAAGGTGCCTCCTTAGCATGCCTGCAACACAATGCCTCTGAGGCTTCTCAAAAGTGTGAAGATGTCTCCTTTTACACATTCTCATGATCAGTGGTATCCATTGGCCAGGACAATATCTCAAAACAGGGGACAAGTGGGCCAGGCATTCAGGGACAGGAAGACCACAAGGGTCTTTTGGGAAAAATCTCTAGCATCTGCACTGAGCAGAGCTTCTGGAGAGAAAATGTGTTCTAAGAAACTTACCATTGCTTGGCCAACAGACAGAGAGGTGCTGAGTTCAGTCATCCCCACCACTGACACAAACTGTTTAAATAATCAGTTGCCACCACCACCGATACACCAACCATCCTAACAATCAGTTGTTGCTACCACCAACACACACACACTGTTTGTCCCAAGGGAGCTACCATGCAGGGAAACTACAAAAGAGGGTTCAAGGTTTCTACCTGCTCTACTGACTTTCCTTGCTGGAAAAGTAAACAAGGCACACTGACCTAAACAAAGTTGCATACAGCTTGCACAAAGTGAGATTACAAGGTTCAGTTTCTTATACCCTCCATAAACTTAAGTACTCATGTTTTTGTGGTATGTGTGTTCTCCTAACTGTGATTCCCTAACTCTTTGGATCCTGCATCACAACAGAGACAGAGATAGGGAGTGATTCCCAGGGCAGTCACAAGCTAAGCCCTTGTAATCTATAGCAGCTCATGGATGGTGAACCAAGCTTGTGGCCATAGTAGCCCTTATGGATTCACTCACAAAGATTTCTCACTCACATGTGTCCCAACTACAGTCCCTAAAGGTATCCCTACACCTGCCGTCCTGAGCTCTGTGCATCAACTCATGAGTCAGAGGTGAAGGGTGTTACCAGAATTCGCCACCAATCTCGTTACCCCAAAAGGTAAGTGACTCAGAGGTCCAGCCATGATGCCAGTGCCTCCATGGAATGGTGAGGAATTATTGCTCAATAGGGAGCCTGTGAGATGGGGGAAACTTTACAGGATCTTTCTACCTATATATATACCGGTACCAATTCAGGGACACCAGTTGGAGATTGAAAGTATGTTTTATTGAGGAAAATCACAAACACACCCAAGATTCAAACAGTTTCTCAACCACACAAGGAGAACTGAAGGAAAGGAAGGAAAAATTGGATAGTGAGAAGTTAGGCAAAGTGAGTGATGTTTACCTGTCCTCCAGGAAAGAGATGAAATGATGTGGCTCAGGCTAGGGGCCCATGGGTGGTACAAGAATGGGAATCTGAGCAGCAGAATTATGGCCTATGTTCAGAGTACTGCAAGTTGTCTGGCTCAGAATCAGAGTTTAAATACCCTGTTTCTGTCCTGAGGGGAAGGTGTTAATGACTTTCTGGCAAATCAAACAATGCAGTTCAAAACAGACTAATGGTTTTAGCAGTATGTGACAAAGCACAGATGGGAATTGTGATAGTTCCTTTAAGCCTGTGCAGGTGAAAAAACAAAAGAGAATTTCAGTGGGAAGAGGGAATGGGTTGATGACAAGTAGTTGCTCTGTTGAGGCAGTGTCAGGTGCTATTAGTTTTGAAGATTGAGTCATTGAAGGGATTACTGCAAGTTCATTAATACTGGAACTTCCTGACTGATCCTTTGACTATGACCTGGTTGTGTCCTGCAGTCCCATCTGGCCTAATTTGCATGTGTTCAGCCAGTTCTCTTTGCCTGCATGGCTTTTCAGCCATAATAGTGTACAATTTATAGCTTATGCCAATTAAATAATGTCCATTGCCAATCGTATCTTGGAGTAGGGATGTACAGCAAGGTAACAGTCCACTCGTTTCAATGGATACAAAATTCAAATCATTTCATTTGGACCCAACCCCCTATTTATTTTGCAGCACACTTGTGAATTGTGCCATGTGGGGAAAGAAAATAAACATCACTTTTGAAAATGTTAATAAACAAAACAGAATGATCTAAGGACTTTCTGTGCTTCCTCCTAATCCTAGGGATATAACCTTTCACTGATTTTGTTCTTGGAAGAAGCAATGAGTAATTTAGCAATTTTCTTCTCACTGAAAGAACACATCTGAAAACTTGTGCAGTTTTCAAAGACTTTTTCCAGTACTTACTCTGTGCAAAATTTGCATTTGATTGTTTGCACAGAAAACCACATTTTCTTCTGCATTTTTTTCTTGGGATACCCTTCCCTGTGCAGAAATTGCTGTTTTCTGTGCAGAACAACCGCATGGAAAGAAAGAGTCTGTGAAGATTCAAACTGTGAATATTCTCATCATTCCAGGATTACATTTTTCAAGGTTTCTTCATATTTGAGGCATTTGGAAACATGTCTTTGATCATTTTTAAAATATTTTAGAGTATTCCCTCCATCCATAATATTTTACAAAAGGGGGTGGGCAGAACAATGACAGATCATGGAAAACATTATTTCTGGACTATAACTCCGAGGAATGCTGAATATGTAGCTTGAAGAAGCATGATAGTTCTTTGATTAAGACTTCAAAATACTCCTACCCAAACTACAAGTCTGAAGAATCCATAGGATGTTGTCATGAAATATATTGTGTTAAAACGAAATTCAGTTAAAAAGGAATTATTATGCCATGACTGTGTAGTCTGAAAGCCCCCCTAAAAAAATCTGACTGTCACCCTGACACCCTCGATATGTAACAGGGCAGCTGGTTCAGATATAAGAGTGGCAAGACTTGCATTGTTCTCCTTTTCATGTGTTTGCTCTAGATACCTACAAAATGCTTGAAAATGACTGAAAGCAAAGCAATTAAAAAAAAAAACTCAACTGAACTGTAGGACTTATTTTTGAGGAGACACCTATAGGATTTTGCTATATTAAATGGAATATATTTAATCCATACAATTTGAAAACCGGTTTCTTCGTAACAATGTGACCACTTTTATCATACCTTGATTAAAATTCATCTGGGCCCTAAAGTCCTGATAAATTATCTTTGGGGCTGGATTTACATCTTAGCTACTAGTTGGTCAACCCTGAATTATAGTTAATTCAACTGTAAATATAGAGTTGAAATTAATGATAAAGTCAGATTATTAATGTGAACAGCTTGCTGGAAAAATATTTGTCCATAAATATGTTTAAAATATAATCCTGAAATGTAATATTGTTACAGTCTCTTGATTTATTGGAACTAGGCACTTTCCTGCATTTTTAAAATGATTATTTTGTCCTTAGTTTTCTTTATGAAATAATAAACTGCAAGTACAATTTGTCAGATTCAGACTTCATTTTCAGGACCATAAATGTGTTTTCTTGCTCAACATCTGCCTGTTGTTTTTTTTTAATTTATTTTATTTTAGTGTCTGCTCATTTCTTAAAATGTATAATTTATATGATTTCATGTAAAGAAAGAGAAGGGAAAATGTTTTCAGAAATTAAGATTTTTTTCCCACCAGAGTAATGTTAAACATAAGTTTTGTATTGTAATTAAATTTAAAAAGTAGAAGTAGAAACCAGATAGAGCATTTTTATTTGTAGGGAGGGAGAAATGTTTATTTAAATGGCTCCGCTTAAAATCTCTTGGACTAACAAAGTACTCCAGCATGGCTGGGTCATAGAATCATAGAATCATAGAATCATAGAAATGTAGAGTTGAAAGAGACCACAAGGGCCATCCAGTCCAACCCCCTGCCATGCAGGAAAACCCTCAAAGCACTCCCGACAAGTGGCCATCCAGCCTCCGCTTAAAAACCTCCAACGAAAGAGACTCCACCACACTCTGTGGCAGCACATTCCACTGCCGGACAGCCCTGACTGTCAGGAAATTCCTCCTGAGGTTCAGGCGGAATCTCCCCTCCTGCAGCTTGCATCCATTGCTCCTTGTCCTTATATAAAACTACAACAATGATACCTGATTAAGGGGAACTTATGCCTGGAAGCAATATTTTGTGAAGCCTGAATTGTATATTAGATGTCACCGACACACAGAAAGAAGTTTATGTTTCAAATATATGTTAATTAGTTTATTAATTTGTACAGAAAGCTATAGATGCAAAACAGCAACAGCTGAAATACCTTGCAAAGCAAATACTCAAGCCTTTGGGACTATTCCAAAGTACAAATAACTTGCAACCAAAGTCCAGCTCTCCATAACATATGAGTATTGGGGATGTTTGGAAAATTCAGTTTCTTGTTAATTCTTATAGAAATGGATATGAGTTTCAGCTTTCACACTTTCGAAATGTTTGACACAATTTCTGGCTCAAAAACATGTCAAAGTATATTTTAAAATGTCTGTTTCAGGATAAAATATGTTTTGAAACACGAAGTTTAGAGAAAATGTGTTTAGAAATGCAAATTTTGAGAGAAATAATAAAATCAAGGTGTTAGCCGTCTTGCTATATATTTTCTTTTAAAAAATTCTTAAAATATCAGATTGATGAAAAAGTGGGACAGAAAGGACTTGAAACTGGCACAAAACAGTAATACACCACTAGCCTATCCATATTTTTGGTACAAATCTTCAAGGAGACAAATCTTAAGGCAATTAATCAAAGTAGTTATTGCTTATGTAGCATGAACTCAAGAAATGTAGAGACATAAGAAATGTAGTGCTGTATTGACTTCACATTGAATTTGTGTGTGTATGTGCTTTGAAGGTGACTTATTGAGATCCTATGCGTTTCATAGGGTTTCTTTACACAAAGTGTAGTCAGAAGTCATTTCACCAGTTTCTTCCTCTGAAATATAGCATACGGCACCTGGTATTCATTGGTGGTCTACCATCCAAATACTAACCAGGGATGATCCTCCTTAGCTGCTACTATCAGACAGATTCTGGTGTCTTTTAGGCCATTTCAGGATAAGCTCGTTGAAGTCCCACTTATTGCAGTTGGTCTGCTGTTTATATGACTAAGAGCTCCTCCAGATGAGGAAAATGTGTCTGAAAGTCAGAGGTAATGTTCTTGTATAAATTGATTTTATTCTGGAGATCTACATGATGTTTTCGTGATCTGAAGTATTTCTTGGGAACTTTTAGCATTGCCAAGCACTTTCCATTCCTACTTCCCAGATCTATTTAAATTAATCTAGAATTTTCAGAAATGAAATATATCCCTATTTGGCTGTTGTATTATAGCAGCACTAGCTAAGATGGCTGCTATCAGTGAACACAGCTATTGTTTCCAGTACACAGATTCAACAGAGATCAAGCTAGGGGAAAAAAATGAATGTTTTCAATGAAACTAAATGATCTTAATGTTTTACTAGTGTAATATTGCTAAAGCATTTTAGTACTTTGGCCATAACTTCTGAACAACTAGAGTAAAGAAGGCTCACTTTGAAACAGATGAAAATCAATTTCTGAAATGTTGCATGAGTATAGATGTCATATGTGTTCAGGGGGAGAGGGAAAAGGAAGAACACAAGGGATAAGAGAGTGTGGGAGAGCTGGGATGTTTCATGAAAGAGTTTGGATGCAAACTTTTACAGGTATAAAATCAACAGAGAGAGAGAGAGAACTGGAAACTTTAAATACTCCCAAATAATTTTATTCCTTTTTGAATTCTCTGAATCCAAACTAGAATATGTAAACTCCTGAAATAAGACTTTGTGTTACATAAACCCTTCTTCATTCACATATACAATCTGACCAGGGTTCTGGAATTACCTTGTCAAAGTAGACCAGAAATAGCAATAGCAATAGCATATGTGTTTCTATACTGCTTATCAGTTAAGTGCTCTCTAAGCAGTTTACAATGGTTTTAGCTAATTGTCCCAACAAGCTGGGTACTCATTTTACCAACCTGCAGAAGGATGGAAGACTGAGTCATCCTGGAGCCCAGCAGGATCAAACTCACAACCTTGTGGCTGCAGTACCTGCATTCAACCACTGCACCAACCACTGCACTACCATGTAATCTTACTCTGTGGAGCTCATCAGCAAATGATTATCTCGTTACTGGCTACACTGTCTTGAAGATTAGTTCAGTTTCAAATTAGCAGTCGTCAAATTGTTATTAGTGAAAGTGATAAAAAGGGTGCAAATAACTGATAGCTCAGTGCTGCATTGTTGTGCATTAGCCTTTGATTTGCAATGAAGACTGTTGTACTACACATGGTTTTGCTTCTGGTGTTTCTCAACTGTAATAAATAAATTGTATTGTATGGCTATCTATTGTAAACTTCCTCATTTTTCAAAAGAAAGAAAGAAAGAAAGAAAGAAAGAAAGAAAGAAAGAAAGAAAGAAGACTTTTGGGCCCTTTCTGCATGGCCTTTGCCATACGAAAGGGCACCTGGAGCATCGCGTGATTTCGAGGAGCAATCTGCACAACACACTCACAATCACGTGATGCTCCAGGGCCTGGCAGGCGCCAATCATGCACCTTTTCATTTTTGGCTACAAGCTGAAAATGGTGCGCGATCATGCATTGCTCCGGGGCCCCACATATACTTACCTGGTGTGCGGAGCCTCCAAAGCCAGGCCGGTTGTGCTTCCTGCCACAGTGCAGCCCAGGAAACTCCCAGGCTGCACTGCGGAAGGAAGAGGTGGGGCTCTCATGCAAGCAGGCAGCTCGTGCAGAGCTGAAGCAGCAGGGATGCAAGAGCCTGTCGCCGGAGGCTGCTCGTGCGATCCCCACACCCCAAAGCCGGAAAAAGGAAAGGTGCGGAAAGGGCCTAAAGGGCCTTAGTTAACTTAAACAAATGACTTACATAATTTACTGGCACAATGAGATTAGTGGATTATTTGTCCAAAATGTTTGAGTAAATTGAAAGAATAAAGGCAAATCAGTCTAGCTAAATTGAATCACCACTTTTTTTCCTTTTCTTTTTTTTTTGGAGGGCGAGAACATAATACATCTAAATTTTAGGTTGTGAGGGAAAACAACAGAGGAAGGCCTCTGTCATTGTCCTTTTCCCAGAAGCATTTGGCCAATCCTTCTAAATACTGGTGGGTGGATAAGGGAGACCTCTAAGTCAGATCCTCGTCCTAATAATGACATTTTATTCACACTGAACAATAATTCCAGCCTTGGCAATTATTTGGTGAACATTCAGATACTTGAGCTTTATTCCCGCTAAAATCAATGGTCCTAGAGTTGTTACTAACTTTCTCGTATTGTTTTTCAATAGGAATTAAGTTCATTGAAGTTGGGATCCAAACCACTATGTCCAGAAAGCATTGGATTTTTGCTTTGAGGATGAGAAAGGACCATCTAAAAACTGGATATGTTCATCTATACTTCTTGGTACTACTCATCACTGACAGGAACATTGCCTGATACATTATGTCATCTTTAGTTTTCAACTGTCTTGTATCTCAGTTCAGGGAGGAAAGCAGGACACAAATCAAATATATTTCTAAAAAAAAAATCAAATAAATGCTCAACTTACAACTACACCAGCAGGAGAAAAAGCTTATAGGCAAAGGTGAAAAAGAGTCCTTCTGTTACAAAAAATACTCTTCAACTTTCCTCAGGTGGTCTGTACCTCTTGGATTTGTCTGCACTACGAATGGCTGGTGGCCAGTATTCAACTTGTTCGGTCACCCAAGTTGCACACACTTGCTGCAAAGCCTCATATACTTGTCAAAGAGAGAAAGGACTCCTGCTGCATGCCTACTCGATTTCTTTGAATGGACAGTTTTTTTCTTCCTTTGATCATATTGAGGAAGCACACTGCCTAAGGGGATATATTAGTACATGGGAAGACATGACAGAAACTAGAGTAACTTTAAGTCATTGATTTCTTTTTCCTAAGGAAAAAAATGTCCCATTGATGTTGATTCTATTTCTTAAAAAGAAGCAATAATTTGAGCAGGCAGAAGATTTGTAGCACCTGTTTCAGATGCATAGGAAACAAAATGTGTATCCCATGCCTTTAATATGCCTATATCCATTCTCTTTCTCCCTCTCTCGCACACACACTAGAATCTTTGCTGGCTCTGAATTCTCCTAGTGTTATGATTCCACAAAACAAGCCACATTAATGGTACTGAGGCTATAATGCTCAACACCTTTATTAAGTCCTTTAGAACATAGTGGACTTTTTGTTTGTTTGTTTGTGTGTGTGTGTGTGTGTGTGTGTGTCATATATATATATAGACACACACACACACACACACACATATCTGCCATTAAACTATTTTCAGTAGAACTAAGGCCAATCACCAGAATGAATGGATTTATTTTAAACAGACCTTTGCACCTCTGTCATATATGCTGTAGGGATGTGAAGAATACTTTAGAAATAGTCATCCTACATGAATCTCAGCTTCTCGACACTTTGCCTCATCAGAAGTTTCCACCACAGATGCACAAACAGGAAGACAAGATTGCTTCCCTCCTCCTCCGGTCAAAAACAAACAAGCAAACAAACTTAATCTATACACAGTAAGGGGATTCTATGCTGAATGAAACTAATCTTGTGGAAATGCTTTCATAGTTTGTGCTAATTCAAGAAATAGCTATTACTGGTCTGTTTATCGCCCTTTCCGCTCAATGCACCCAACTCACAATGGACAGGGCCAGGGCAACACTTATGCACAACAGCATCCTGGTCCCATCCTTCTCCCATCCCCAGGCAGCACAATCACACCTCAAATCATTGATGGTTTTCGCTGTCAGTGACTGGCAGTCATGTCACCTTCCTGCTGCATGCCTGTGCTTACCTTCTCTGAGGAGGCCCTTGAAGCACAATGACTGTGCTTCCTGCCCCAGTACAGCCTGAGACAGTACCCAGCTGCACTGTAGCAGGAAGAGACATGGCCATCATGCTCCCTAGTTCCTGGAGGCAGCCAGTGCAGACGAGAGTACTCCATTGCACTCCCCTCCTGAGACAGCTGCTGCCGCCATTGTCACTGGATGCTGCTGGTTCAATGGTAAGCTGCAGAAAGGGACAATGTCTAGTGAACACTGGGATATGAAAAGCATGCATAAGAAGTCATGATTCTGAAGATATGTATGCACAGGATTTATTATGTAGTTTGTGTAATCTGCTGCTATTATACTCAGCCTTTCTTTAATAAAATGTACAGTTGCTCAAGGAAGCAAATAAAAAAAATCCTTACTTTTTGAAATTGCAAAGAAATATATCAATGGTTTATCACTTTGAATATTTTTGAGAACAAAAAAAAATAGCATTTATATCCTTAAAATGTGGTGGTTGTGCTAAATAATTGCTCGTTGTATAAGTGTGCAGTGGAGACTAGGAGGTGCCTATACAAGATATTGCTAGACTTCAGCTCTCATTGCCCAATGGTAGGGATTCTGGAAGTTGTAGACCTGCAATATTTGAAAGATCACATGTTTCCCACACTTTCATATAGCATAGTCCACATCCCACAAACATTATTGTATGCATGATGGAATCCTTGGAGGAAAATATAGCTAGCCATGGTGACCGTTAGACTACAACTCTGGAGACCAGGGTTCAAATCTCTGCACAGCCATGGAAATCTACTGGTTAACCTTGTACAAATCATACTCACTCTGTCTCAGAAGGCAGCAAAGGCAACCCCACTCTGAACAAAATCTGCCAAGAAAATCTTATAGTAGGTAAACTTTAAAGTTGCCATAAGTCAGAAATGATTTATAGTCTCAGAACAATAAGAACAATTCTTATAATTTCCAGATCTCCTAAGAGACCTGGGTGTGTATAAAACTGCATAATCCTTCTGACTCTTCCGTCCCATATATATCTACTTTCTTCTCTTAACCACCCATATTTAGTACCAAGGCTAATGCTAGAAAGTGAAGGGAAATTTATTTCAAGAAGAGTACCATGCAGTATTGTACGCTGCTCCCAATATTTTAATCATGGTTAAAGGCTGAGAAATGTCATGTTTAAATTAGTATTGAGCCTGACTGATGACTTGCATGAGTGAACTGCCTTTAAGCAATGGCCCTAAGTGGCCTGGCATAAGTTGAAACCTCAAACCTCTGTTTCCAGTCTTTTTCTCATTATTGCTTAAAATGGTAAAACGATACTTAAAATGGCCTTTGTTGGCTCATATCCCTATTGCTCCTCTATGGAAGTGCAGCCAGTTTACAAGAGCCTGCTAGGGGTATTTTAATGTCAAGTCTAAATTGGTTGTTTTCCCATTTGTTAAGTTCTGATCTGATCAATGTAAGCATTGTACAATAATATAACAGGATTTAGCATATGAGAAATCCTCATAGAAAATTTTCTTGTGAAGATTTTATTTCTTCTTCTTTGTTTTTTAAATCTGATAATTACTGGATTTTATTTTTTTTTTGCCTGAGCCAGAATGAATGGCTTCTAGGAAGTGCCAAATAACATGCATCCTCAAGGAAATGGAACAGAAAAGCTAATTAAAGCAATTAATTGCTTCCATACTGTGTTTTTATAAACAGTAATTTTAAATGTGAGAGATATTTTTTTAAAAAAAGAACAAAACAAATAAATATTTTAAAATGTGAAGGGAGATAACCTTAGCTCTTGTGTTCTCTAAATTAATTTATGCATGTGGCTTAGATTTTTGGCTCATTATATTCTCTCATTCTTCACTTCACCTTCTTGTAAAATTCTTACTTTCTTACTTAATTTTAAATCATTATTCCAGAATTAAATTGTAAATATCAACTGAACAGTGAAATTACTGTAAATTATTTGAGTTATTACATTATTAATCAGGTACTGGATTATAAACATTATTAAAAATGCATATATCGCTAACAGTCAGAATTTGCTAGGCTACAAAAGGCAATCATGTTTGTAACTGTGTGTGCTTGGTTTTAATTTGTTTTGTTTTCACTAGCTTTTCTGGCTTCTGAGAAAGGAATCAAAACTACATTTGATAATTAATAGGTAGCCCATGCAAGGAAACACTGAAAGAAGGACAGGACTCTATTGGTTTCTCTGGCGTTTCAATAACTTTGGATACTAATAGAGGTCATATCCTTTTGAAAACACATTTTGGGATGTGTCTTGTTGGCAGTGTAATTCAATGGTTCCATTTGTCCCCAACTGAGTAATTATAGAAATATACTATAGAGAGGGATGGCTGCCTCACACTTTTATTGGTCACTGTATCCCAGAATGCTCAACTTGTACAAGAAAAGCTAAGAGAACATTTTGTTAGACATGAAGTATCAGTATTCTGATGGTACATGGCTTATTTCTCCATTCTTCAAGTTGTGATAAGGTACAAGACTTAACTAGGTACAAGGCTTGTTGAGGGTCAGTAACCTGAAGCTCATTTTTGTTAAAACCAGGCAACTGTTAGCTAGTGATCAAGAATTTTGAATACTGATTGTTCTGGGTTTGTTTGCACCCATGTTTTTAAAGCCATGTTTTTAATGGTTAGTAGCTTGATATTCTACTAGAACTTTTGGTTGTTTTGCTATATGAAACTCTTGGGGTGGGGTGGAATACGCTATCTGACCACATTTTTCCATGTCCTGAGGCATAGGGCTAGAAATAAATGGAAACAGGACTATAATGTTTACAGGCTGTGAAGTTGCATCATTGTCTTTTCCCAGAACTTAGAAGAAAGATTAATGTTGTTCCTATAGTGTTTTAGTTTTACTTTGCTTTTCTTTGGCAATGTTATAATGGTGCTAATAAAAATATTACCTTAAGCTGATGTTTGTAAGGCAATAAAGTGTCTCCACATTACTTACTCAACCAGGTAACACTTCCTAACTTCTAGCATTTGTTGATGGCAATTCAGTGAAAAGTCAAAAGAATCACCTGGTGAAGCTTGGTGCACTTTCTTTTCTTGAGCTCAGTGGTTGCAAAAAGAGCGACTGTTGAATGCTTGACATGAAGTTTCCTGAAACTTTCCCCAAAGTATCAATCCATTGTCTCCTTATCATCAGAGGTGAAAGTGAACACAGAAATGTGATTGCCTCTCAGCTGTACTTTCTGAATCATCTGATCCTATTCAACTTTGAGGCCAAACAAACAGGTTCAAGGTAAGCTAATGAAAGAGATTTCACTTAAACATTGACAGAACTTAACAGAACCCAGCCTGTTACCATAAGAGACTCCTACCATTTTTATCATGCTCTGGGGCCCCAGCATTACATATTTTCAATTTATTTTCACAGCTCAAAAATATAACATCATAAAACTATGCACTATTCAACAACCATGTTTTCTTAAACAATACCTGTTTCTTCTTAATTATATATCATGAAAGTAAATGCAAATTTCCCACTTCATGTTGGCCAAAGTACTGTGAGTGTGGGGTGAAAGGAGAATACTCATAATGAAGGCTGTGTCTCCTTACTTTTCCATATAAATATATTTCTGACTACTTCCCCCCTCCTTTTTTTGGTCCCACTTGTGTCCCTGCATTTTTTCCCCAACTTGACCACCTCCAGAAAAAGGAAAAAAAAAAAGAAAGAAAGAAAGAAAGAAAGAAAGAAAAGAAAAAGAAAACAAAACATTATAGAAGTAAATTAGTGGAAGATGTAACCAGAGCTTGGAAAAGTTACTTTTTTGACTATAGATTCTAGAATTTCCCAGTCAACATGTCCAGTGGCCATATTACATATGTAATCCTATCACTTCAGGAACTGCTGTGATGTATTCAATGGCTCTGTGAAGAAGGAAATGGGAACTTGTAGGTATTAATACTTCCCATTGTAAGTCCATCCTTTCTTCTGAATGGATGTTTGGGGGTGTGCATTATCCCTGATGAGATATGTTAGGAGGAAGATGGAGGGACATTCTGACCTCCGACGATTTCCTTTTCCAAAGTATTTCTAATTTTCTAAAAGAACATATCCACACTATGCCATTCTATGATAGTTAATTTTGAAAATAGAACACTGGGAATTCTGAACTCCCTGAGTAATACAACAACCTTGAAAAGTGCTCTGGGAGCTATGAAACACAATATGTGTGCTACCAGGCCCCTGATGAAAAAAGCCTCACAGCATTATCCCATCTTATCCCCTGCACTGTAACATGTAAGTGGTCCGCCTATGCAAGCGGTCCTTCCAAAGAGAACCATATCCTTGTTCCACACCTTTGTCATGTTTTTTTTTTCAGGTTTGTGTAGCCTCCACAGGATATCTAGCAGCAAAAATTCTGAAGAGGGTGAGTTCTAAAGAGATTAGACCAATACACTGCACTTATTTTTGACATATGCATAAGGAAATGGAGTGTCAGTATGCTCTCCCTATAACAATCTACCTAGATAGAAATTTTGTTTAAAGATTTTTGAGTGACAGCTACTCTGTAGTAAGGACAACAGTATTCTACAGTAAGGACAACGAAGGTCATTGTGAGAATAGTAATTTATTCTATTCGATAGGGGTTTTTTTTTTAAAAAAATAGTTAACTAAGCTTCCCATGTCTTATATACATGTTTCAGAAACTATCAGAGAAGGACAGACTGTTGTCAAATATATCAAAGAACAGATGAGAAGAAATTAAAGATAGTGACAAAGGTAAGGAAAAGGACATAATGAGGGAAAAAAGAACCAACACAAATATACAGGATGTCCTTCCTCATTTTTAAAATGTAGGAGGGTAGGACAACGTGAAGACAATTCTATGCAATAAGAGATTTTTTAAAATGTTCTTTTTCTCTCCTTAATGAAATCAGGAAGAAAATAGAGTCTAACTTTTTAGGAATGAAGTTTCAGTCCTCACTTGTCTTCTCAAATTAATGGATGCAACTTTAAAAAAAAAAAATCTTTGAAAATACTTACTCAAATTTGTTATTATTTCTCTAAGGGGATGTGCAAATCTGTCAGCTTTTCATTTTGTTACAGCTTTATGTTTTTGCCACAATGGAACTGTATGTTGCTTTTATTAGGATTGTAAAAGCAAGCACTTCATGGATAAAACATGAACTTGAAATTGTGCTAAGTGGAGATATTTAAAAGCCTGGGAAAAGGAAAGGATGAAATATTGCCTAAAATCTGTGGCTCTGGTGGTGGGGGGTGCTAGAAATTTCTCAGTGAAAAATTGCAGTAACCTAATAATTGCCTTTCTTTGTTTTCAAGAGATGCTCTGTGGTTAGAAGAAAGTAAAACTTGTGACAGGGAAACACGGAAGGTCAAAAGGTTAATTCCTCTTACCGCAATATGTATTTGAGAGGTGATTCATTGGTATAGCCTTCAGTACTTTTTCATAACAAGAAAAGCACAAAATGAAAAGGAAGCATACTTTTTGTTGTGGAACTCCAAACCTTTGAGAAATGCTCCTGAAAATACAGAATAAAAGGAAGAGGAAATATATGTCCTGATTTATTCATCCCTTTACTGTTCAGGGAGCAAAATGTGAAGTGTGCAGAATAGAAAAGAAAACACATTTATTTGACAGACTAATCCAGTGTGCCAGAGACAACATCATACAGAATCAAGCATGAGAGCGGCCTGCCACTGTCAAAGAATACATAGTACCTTACTCTGTACAACCTAGCATCACCACCGCTCTCTCAAAATCAGAAATCCCTACAAATTGCTGTTTTAAAGAGAAAGGGAGGGGGAAAGATACCACACTAAGGATTAGCAACTTAAAATGAATCTAAGCAGGTTACTTTAAAAAGTGTTATCCAATATTTCTGGCCACATATATGCTCACTTCTTTTCTTACCATTTTTAACTTTAGTGATTGGGTGCAGACATGACTCACCATATTATAAGGCAGTTATGTATTTAAAAGTTAAAAAGAAAAACAATATTGCAATATTAAAAAAAAATTCTTTCTTGGATATTGTAGAGATAATCAGTTGCCCGGAATTGAATCTTTTCATTCTGATCAATCACGTCTATGAAATGCTTGGGAGCATGGAAATATCTTAAAATGGCACAGAAAAGATGACAACATCAACACCAGGCAGGTTTCAGTAGCACCCCTTTCCATAGATAGGGTGCCACAACTGAAAATAACTTCTTTCTTGCCACCATGGAGAGTGATACTTGAAGGAAGGTCTCAAATGTTGATCTCAAGGTACCAGCAAGTTTATTACAGGACAGATATCTTCTCAGACACTGGGACCCTAAACTGTATCAACCATATACTTTGAATGGTGCCCAGAAATGGTTAACAACTAAAGAATCCAAGGCAGAGTAGTTGATCAGAACATCTAGTCATTGCCTTCTGTCCAGCTATGGCTTTCTACATGAGTTACATTTTCGAAGCTGTCTTCACAGGCTACCTCAGATACAGCACACTGCAGTAATCTAGCCTTGAGGTTACAAGAGCATAGATCAACTAGGTTATTTCCCTTCCAAAAGCAATGTAGCTGGGTTCTTATCAAACCTAATAGAAGACATTCCATGTTACTAGCAATTTCTACCTTAAGTGACAAGACATCCCCCAGACTGTGAACATTTTCCTTCAGGGAAGGGCAACCCAACCAGAACAGATTAAATACCATCATTATAATCAGAAGAATCAATCACCATCAGCACCTCAGCCGTGTCTGGATTGTGCCTCAGTTTATCAGCTTTTTTTTATTCCACTGTCACACTTGGACACTGATTCAATATATCTACCACTTCATCTGCTGAGGATGAAAAATGAAGAATATGGCTGCATATCCCCACCATAATGAAACAGGGATGATCCATACCAACTCAGTGATTTCATGTAGATTTTAAATAGAATGGAAGAGAAGACTGACACTTGCAGAACTACAAAATGGTAGAGTCCATGGGAGTCTCTGGGAGCAACAACCTTCAAGAATTACTTCCAGAAGAATATGATATAACTGGGAGTGCAGCTTTGCAAGAAACTGCTCCTGAATCCCAGTTCAAAGATTCACTCCAGTAGGGTATTGTCCTGTTTTAAAGCAGGTAGGCATCCAGGCGACTACAACCCCAGCTCACAGATGCTGACCAGGAAAAAGACAGGCCATTCCCAAGGTGATACCAGTATGCATTGAAGCAGAAGTGTGATCAAGTTAAAACAAACAAACCTGAGTTCAGTCTGAAAGCAGGAAGCAGGTTAAGAGAAATTAGTTCAGAGTAAAACTAAATTCAAGAAATACATGAAGCCAAGTTTATCAAACAAGGTGTTTATCAAACAAGGTTTGTTAAATAAGGTTTATCAAACAAAAAGATTTAACTCCACAGTTTTTGAAAAACATTAGCAGTTCAGGACTTTTGTGATTTCTTTTTTATTATTTTTGCACAGAGTACAAGCCTACTGTATAGGGAACAATATTCCCTTGCACAGAAAAATAAAATCATGTTGCTTCCCATGTAGAAAATAATGTTTTCTGCAGAAAAATGAACAAATTTTAAACAAAAAAGTCCTGAAATTCTGTTCAAGATTTTCCTTGTCATGGTTTCTGAAAACCTGAAGAACTCATTCTTGGATTGTTTCTTGATTTTTTTAAAAAAAATATTTATCTCTATCCCCAATGCCAACACAGTTATGTGGAAAAGCACACGAAAAAGCAGGGTTTGCAGGTATAAACTGAAGCATAGAATCTAATGAAACAACTTAATCCTTCTCCAACAAGCAACCTTTCATGAATAAACATTCACTGCTATATCTTTTGTTATGTTTCCAAAACAGAGTTAGTAAGCTGGAAAGCTTGTAACAACAACTATTGATCATGATTATGATTACATTATTTCAAATTATACCTCACCTTACTCCCAACAAGGGATCCAAGGTGGCTTATAACAGTTAAAATAGAAGTTGACCAGAATGTTACTGTAACTTTCATAAAATAAAAATAAACAGTTAAAGACTACTGTTAAAAGCAGATAGTTACAACCATTTTAAAATATATTTAAAACATAAATAAATTAATAATTACATAATAATAATAAGTACAATTAATAATAATAATAATAATAAATACAATTGGTAAAGTAGCTGTAAGCGGAAAGCAGTATGATATAACTGGATAACTAGTTATAATAGAACATTTAAGTAGAGATTGTACTATATTGAGATAAATTGATTTGGTAGGAGAAGGGGAAAATATAAACTAACATTGTTATTAGATTATAACAGACATAGAATAAAGAGCGAATAAGAGGTCCTAATGAGAGCTATCCAGTGGGCAAATAGTAGATACCAAGAAAAAATAATATTATTAATAATAACTATAAGACAAAGTGTAAAATTGAGATTGATAGAAATATTTTTGATCTTATATTGATTTTGAAAGTTTAAGTGTTAACTATTAATTGTTAAGAAGTGTTAAAGGATAAGGGTGAAGAAATGACTACAAGAAAGAAGGCAACCTCACAGGTACAATCACAGTTAACAGTGGAACAAAGACAACCCATGGAACAACTGGTATCTTTTCCAGAAGTGGGTCAACAGATATTAGAAAAAATAAGAAATTTCAAACATGAAATAAAACAAGACTTAAAGAAATGAGGGCTCAAATTAAGATGGATATTAAAAAAAATTGGACGGCTTTAATAAGAAGATTGAAAAAAATAAATATAGAAATGAAATCAATGAAAACAGTCATAAAAGTGTTGGAGGAGAAGACAAAACAGTGCAAAGTAGAAGGAAAGACCATGAGAGACATGCAGAAAAAAAGTGAGAGTGAATTGGAGAAGTATGAAATGAGATATTGAGACAAATGTATTAAAATTAGAGGAATTTTAGAGAAGTCGGGGAAGAATTTATATCAAAGAATAATTTCAGAACTAACAGTGTATATGGAAATGACTGAAGAGAAGATGGAAATGGAAATTGACAGAATTTTCAGGCTGGAGTCAAGAACAACAAAAGAGAAAAATTTACCAAGGGACATTATTGTTTCTTTTACAAGAACTGGATGAAACAAAATTTTGCAGAAGAATTATGATGAAAAATTAATGGTGGAACGAAAAGAAGCAAAACTATTTGAAGATGTTCCATATCAAGTATTTAAACGAAGGCAAGAATACAGAAGTTTGACTCAACTATTACAACGACATAAAATAAGATACAAATGGGAAAGGACTGAAGGCGTGTCCTTTACTTATAAGTTAAGAAGATATAAGGTAACACCAACACAAGCATATGAATTGCGAAAAAAGCTTAGAGAGACATTGGAAAATTTAAAGACGAGAGAGGATACAATACATGACCATGATAGAGAAAGTAAGGGACAAGAGGAGTCTCAAGAAAAAGCAGAGATAGAAGGAGAGGAACTGCAAGAAAGACCAGAAGAAGAACGAGAAGAAGAACTAATAGAATTAGAATCAGAAGAGAAGTTAAGTGAAATAGAAGAAATTTAAGAAAAAAGGCTTTAAAGGTTTTATCGTGGAATATACAAGGTTTGAATTCAAGTTATAAACAAAGACAAGTATTCCATTTTTTAGAGAAGATCAATTCAGATGTTATTTGTATACAAAAGACAAAAATTCGAGATGCAGATACACATTACTTACAAAATCCTAAATTTGGAAAGTGTTATATTTTGGCATACAGTAAAAAGAAGAAAGGGGTAGCTATTTATGTAAACTCAAAATATTCATCAGAGGAAGTTTTTTGGGATGACCAAGGATATTTCATTGGAGTTAAAATTCAAATCTCAGATCTTACATTACTGCTGGTCAAAATATATGCACCACAAGAAAAGAAAAGTGAATTTTATGATAAAATAAGAGAAGAAATAATAAAATACACAATTGAAAAGAACCAAGAAAATATTTTGGTTATGGGGGATATGAATGTGGCATTGGAACCAGTGGAAGATAGATCAAATAAGAAAGGAAAAAAGCAAAAACAAGGGAAATTACCGAAGATTTTCTTTAAATTAATGGAAGAGACTTCTTTGATTGATGTGTGGAAGTTAAAACATCCTGAAGAGAAAGGATTTACCTATTATTCCAATAGTCATCTTACAAGGGCAAGAATAGACATGTTTCTCATTTCAAAGACGATTCATACTAAAATACAAGATATGGAAATCCTACCAAAACTTACCTCAGATCATAATCCAATTCAAATGAAACTGAAATTGAGGGGGAAAAAATCTATCAAAATTGGAAGATGAATGCGTTTCTACTGCAAAATAAGGAATACATCAAAAAAGCCAAGGAGGCCTTAAAGCTCTATTTGAAGAAAACATGATGGAAGATATCTCTATTAAGGTAATTTGGGACGCTGGAAAAGCAGTCATGAGAGGTTTATTTATTAAGTGGAATTCGGACTGGAAGACTAAAAGACAAGAGAAAGTGAAAGAACTGGAGAGAGAGATTAAAATAAAGAAAGAAAAATTAAGAAAGGATACATGTAATGAGAAATTAAGGAAAGAAATCAGGATTCTACAAGAAAAAATAAGGAATGAAAATATAATTGAAATTGGGAGAAAATAGAAAATAATGAAACAAAAGCATTTTGAAGGAGCAGACAAACCAGGTAGATGTTTAGCTCTAAAACTGAGAGAAAGAAAAGAAAGAAACTTAATTCTTCAAGCCTATAAAGCAAAAGAAATTGTAACAGATCAAGAAAAAGTAAAAACTATCTTCAGAAAACATTACAAGGAGTTATATGAAAATAATTATGTAACGGAGGGAAATAACAAGATACAAGAATATTTGGAGAAGCAAAACATAATTGAATTGACAGAAGAACAAAAGAATGCTTTAAGTGCAAATATTACAATGAAGGAGATACTGTAAGCTATTAAAAAAGCAAAACTAGCAAAATCACCAGGGTCAGATGGTTTCTCTTCTTTATATTATAAAATATGTCAGGATGAATTACTAAAGCCGATGCATAGAATGTTTAATGAAATAGTTGACAAAGGAAAACCATCTTGGAATGAAGCAAACATTACACTGATATTGAAAGAAGGGAAGGATTCTCGAGATCCTAACAACTATTGAGCAATATCCCTTTTAAATGTAGATTACAAAATATTTGCAAATATATTGGCTGAAAGAATGAAAAAAATCTTAAATGAGATAATACATGAAGATCAAAGTGGATTCTTACCTAAAAGACAAATAAGAGATAACCTAAGAACAGTAATTAACATGATAGAATATTATGAAAAACATAATGAGAAGAAATTTGCTATGATATTTGCTGATGCAGAAAAAGCTTTTGATAACATCAAACATGAATTTATGCTACAATTACTTAGGAAGTTGAATTGTGGAGAAAAATTTGGCACATGGATTGGAGAAATATACAAAAATACAAATGCTCAAATCATAATCAATGGGGAGAAAATGAAACTAATCAGAACAAAAAAAAGTATGAGACAAGGCTGCCCTGTTTCACCATTGTTGTATATAACAGTATTGGAAGTGCTGCTTAGAATCGTAAGAGCTGCTAAAGATATCAGAGGGACTAAAGTAAAGAGTCAAGAATAAAAATTGAGGGTGTATGCTGACGATCTTGTGATTTTTCTTGAAGATCCAAAGTTAAGTATGGAAGAATTACTGGAAACAACTAAAAGAATTGGAGAGATAGCAGGATTTAAAATTAATAAGGGTAAAACAGAAATCATAACAAAGAATATGACTAAAAGAGAAATGGAAGAGATAATACGATTGACGGGATTTGAAAAAAAAAATTAGGGACTACAATTGCAAAACAAAACAATGAATTGTATGAAAATAATCACAAAAAATTATGGACTGAAAATAAAGGTAGAAATTCAGAAATGGTCCAATCCTTTATTGGGAAGGATAGCATCAATTAAAATGAATATTCTTCCAAAAATTAATTATCTTTTTCAAAATCTTCCAATAATAATCAACAAAGGATGTTTCTGTGATTGGAAGAAAGATTTATAAGATGCATTTGGGGAGGGAAGAAGCCAAGAATAAAGTGGCAGATCTTAATAGAGAGAAAAGAAAGAGAAGGATTTGGTGTACCAGATCTTGAACTATATTACAAAGCAAATGCCCTGACCTGGTTGAATGAATCGATAAGTCTTGAAAATGAAAGAATATTGGAATTGGAAGGATCAGAATTGAAATTTGGCTGGCATGGATATCTTTGGTATCATAAAATCAAAGTAGATAAAGAATTCCTCAACCATTATCTTAGAAGGGCATTATATGAAATGTGGAAGAAATTTAAAAGGAAGATGTATATTAGAATCCCGTTATGGCTATCTCCACACGAAGCCTTATTTGGAAGATGGCGAGATGAAAAACAAAAATGGATCAGATATGAAGATATTTTAGTAGAAGAAAAGACAAGAATAAAAACAAGAGAGGAACTAGAGATGGAAGGTTTCACATGTACATGGTTCTTATATAATCAATTGAAAGAAAGATTTAAAATGGATAACAAATCGGAAGGATTTGAAAGTATAAGGAAAAGGAATGAATTTGAAAATGTCATTTTTGAAAAGAAAAAAAGACCTTATGGTGGCTCAATTATACAAAATACTATTAAACAGAGAATTAGAGACAGAAATAATTAAAGATTCGATGATACAATGAGTAAGAAATATAGGACATGAAATTAGCTTGGAACATTGGGAGAAGAGCTGGAAGAACACACAAAAATGTGCATTAGCCCAAAAGCTGGATGAGAATTACTTTAAGATGCTCTATAGATGGTACTTAGACCCAGCAAAATTAAGGAAAATGTACAAGATTTCCAGCAAATGTTGGAAATGTAAGACAGAGGAAGGAACATTTTTTCATATGTGGTAGTCATGCCCTGAAGCTAAAAGATATTGGAAAAGCATACAAAAGAAAATATTGGAAATATCACAAATTAATATTCCTTTGCATCCTGAAATATTTCTTTTAAATATGTTACATCAAATGGAAAAAAAGCATATTAGATATTGGAGAATAATACTATATATGGTATCAAATACAAGGATTACTTATGCAAAGTACTGGAAGTGTGAGCATATACCTGATATTGAGGAATGGGATGTTAAACTATCAGAAATGATAATGGTGGATGATTTGACAATGGCACTTAAGGGTGAAACAAGAGGGAAAAACAGGGAAGAATTGAAACCGATTAAAGAATACATGCAACGAAAATGGGTGATTCAGAAAGAAACATGAAAAGAATGAGAATAAGCAAAGATATGGGAAAAGGAAAAGGAAAAATTTATTTTCAAAATTATAAGGCAAGTCATATAAAAAGGGAAATGATCAGAAGAAGCTTGGGAAAATAAGTGAGTAATAAAACTAGAAGAAAGAAAGAAGGAAGTTGAAACTATACATTTATATATATATATATATTCATAAAACTCAGAACAAAGTAGAAAAAGAATTCATATGTAAGACATATGTAAGACAAAGTAGAATATATAAGACATGTAATTGAAATTTATTTAGATACATAAAAGATATAAAGGTATCTATATATGTAGATTAAGATAGAAGATCAATAGAAGAAGAAGATGGTGGATAGGTATATAAATTTGAATGGATATATTTCTTTGTTTTCTGTTTCTTATATATTTATAAAAAGAAAAAATGATTATTTGTAAATATTGATTGTTATAACTTTAATAATAATAAAATAAAAAACAAAATAAAACATAAATAAAAATATACAGAGTAATTATCCAACATGTCATTATCAGCACTGTTCCACCATACGATTAAATAATCATTTAAAGGGTTTCCTGAATAAGAAGGTCTTAATCTCCTGGTAGAAAGAGAGTAGGAAAGGGCTAACCAGACTTCCCATGGAAGAGAGTTCAACAGACTGGATACCTGTGATTGAGAGAAAGCCCTCCTCTATGGATTTTAGAAGTAGGGCCAATTTGTATAGGGAAATAGTTTCTTTTAAATAGTCTTCATCCAAGCTGAGTAGGGGTTTGAAAATCATAACCAGAACTTTGAATTCTGTCCGAAACACCAGCAATACCTAGTGAAGTGTTTCACTAGGTTTCAGCAGGGGAATTATAGGAACCCTGTTACCAGGGATCAGGGATTGCAAGTTCCAACTGAATTCTGTGAATTTGCTGACATGGAAGCCATGGGCTACCCTTAGAAAAACAGAGCACTACATGCACAAGGAATTACTGACTACATCCTAGCCTGCTGTATTAACCCTGTGCATGTTGTCCTAGTAAGTTAAATTGAGTGGTGCACAACTGTTCCAAACCAGTAATAGGACTGAAACCCTTAGTTCCTCAGAAAAAAAGCTAGTCAAATGGTCAATAGGCTGTTAGTGCATACGATTGGTCCATGTCCTTTCATTTTTTATTAAGGTTTCACTTTGAATACAAAAGAGAAAAGTAAGAGGAATATTGTCTTTCATACATTCATCACTGACATTCCAAACAAGAATGCAGCTCACAGTTTCCATCCGAAGCAAATCTTTAATTTTCCCATATTATTATCAACTATATTTTATTACTATTCTAACCACCCAAATGCACGACGATTCCTGATGCAATCATTCCCCTCTGGGAGGAAAAAAAATGATAGTGTCTCATTTTTATGCACATGAAATTCCTCTTACTCTGTTAGAAATAACAGGCAGACTTTCAGTAGATTTCCATAAAATATATATTCCATTGTATTGATAACTCATAACCCAAACTGACGCTCTGACAGAGTAGAGGGAAAAAATCATATGGGGCAATTGGGAGAGGGGATTGATGTGTGTGTGTGTGTGTGTGTGTGTGTAATGAGCTCTATGTTTGAAATCTGTGATATCACTGAAAAAATGACAAAGTTGAAGCATTTCCTCATAATTCTCCTAAGGCACTGTCCCTTATTTTACCTAACTGTACCTCAGTACGGGGCAGTCTTAGCAGTGATTGGTCTGGTTGATCTGGATGACTTGTCTTTCACATTCGAAGATTCTCTCGCTCTCTCTCATTCTGTGAACAGTTTTATTGACCTGATTAATACTGCATTGCTCATGTGGCATCAGCTAGTAGACTTTTGCTTTGTGGATTCATTTTAGGATGAAAAGTTGGATAATAAAATATTGAATATATGAATGAATTAAAGTTCTCCACAGAGGTTCCAGTTCAGGAGAAGCAAGGAGGTGAAATAAATAAATGTATGGAGTTTCATTCCCATTGCACTCCGAAAAGTGCTGAGCTGCTGCAGGTCTATACCACTTACCTGGAATTTCCTTATTTTGGAGTGTGTTCTCTGACGTTTTCTAATATTTGGCTTTATTTGCAAAAATATAGACAGAGGAGATGAGGAGGAGGAGGAGTGATTTCTCATGGAATTTCAGGGTAGCATACAAATAAAACAATAAAAAGATTAAAGCAATTCTAGATTAAAATATGTTAAAGATATATTAACTACAATAATCAGTAAAAAAACTCCTTACAGGTCCACAAGATTTAAAAATCATGTACATGTACAATAATATCAAAGATTTTCTTTCTGTTTATCAAAAGCCATTCGATGCTGAAAAGAATCCAACACTGATAACTGCACCTTCAAAGGAGATAATTCCATGACTAGGATGCTGCAACTGAGAAGGCTTCCATGTCCTCCAGTACTAGTGGGACACAGTTGAGGGCCCTTCTTGCAAACCTCAGTCTTCTGATAAGTATATATAAGGACTAGTGCTTCTTCAAGTATAAACATCCCAAGCTGTTGAGGGCTTTAAATGTCAACATCAGCGCCTTAAATCCAGTCAGAAAGTGAAGTGACAACCGGGGCAGCTTCTTCATGACCAGTGTTATATGTTATCTATACATTCTAAACCAGTTCAAAAATCTTGCTGCTCCATTTTTTCACTATGGCCATTTCCACATGGGCATATTGCCCACGCTAGAGCAACCTCTCCAGGAGGTCTTCTTCACCGGGGTCTGCACTAGAGCAGTTAAAAAAAGTGAGGTTCTAGACCTCAAACTGCTCTAGCGCAGCCCCGGGGGTGGCGCTGTGAGTTTTATAAAAACCACCTTCAAAAGTGGTTTTTATAAAACTCACCCGCGCTGCCCCGTAGCAGCCCCCGGTCAAGAACTGCAAAGACGTGGTAGCACGTCCCTGAAGATCTGCCCGGGGGCGGGCTTCCAGCTCGCGCGCTGTCCTAATTGGCAGAGCGCTGCCGGAAGCCGCCGGCCGCCATTTTGGGCACCGCCAGGCACCGCCGAGCGCCGCCGAAATTCGGCGGCATTTGGAACGGCGGATCCACGCTCTCCGGAGGGACGGAGCAACCCACTCGCTGGTAAGCTCCGCCCCTGTGTGCGCGGCCCCGTTTCAGGACGCCCCCCATGAGGAAAGGGCCTATCTGTAGCTTCTCTATTATCCTCAACAGCAGTCCCACACAATCAGCTTTGCAATAGTCTAATTGGAAGTTACAAGGACGTGGATAACTGTGACTAATGCATCTCTGTCCAGGAAAGGCTGTAGACACACCAGTCAAAGCTGACACCAAGCATTCCTCTTTGGCCTTCAGTGATGGAGGTGGATTAAACAGTATCCCCAGGCTACTCACCTCAGGGAGATTATGACCCCATCCAGCACAGACATTCACCTAATTCTAGACCGGAGAACCAGTCTGGCTTATTGGGAGTTATCCTCAGTTTATTGATCTTCATCCAGCTGATTACAGCATCCAAACATTGGTTCAGCACCTGAACAGCTGCAGATGATTCTGACGGCAAGGAAAACTAGAGCTGAATATCATTGACATACAGAGGGCACCCAGTCCCCAAACTCCTTATGATTTCAGCCTTGAACTGCATATAGTTATTGAACAGTATTGAGAACCTGGTGGAATTCTGCAGCATCACAAAGCTTAATGGTTATTTCACTGAACAGGAACCCTCAATGCTATTCCATGGGATTGAACTTGTAGAGAAGATGAAAACTACAGTAACACATGATCACCTATTTCCATCTCACTTGAGCTGGTCCAGTAAAATATTTTGATCAAGGTTATCAAAAGCTGTTAGTTCAGATGAAAGTGTAGCTGAAGCATTGCAACCAAAAGCTAGAGTACACTGTTCAGCATATTCAGTCCCAGGAAGAGATTTAACATCTCAGAAATCATTAGTTTAAACAAGAATTGGCAATATCCAGCTCACAGGCTGGATGCAACCCCCACAAGTCTGTGCTTTGGGTGCAAAATGTTTGGATGCTACTGGGGTGGAAAGTCCTGCAAAGTGTGTCATGGGTTGGGTACTATCCTCCAAGGTCTAGTGAACAGTGAGAACCTAGAGAAGTTAGACATCCCCGTCTGACTGTTCAAAAATTCAGTTTTTTTCTCCACCTCTTTCTTTCTTGCCCAGGTTCAACAGCAGTTAGTGTTCTTTTCATGAAGAAAGACATCTTACCCCTCTCCAGCAAGAGATTGGGATCCAGATGAGTTGTCTCTTCCAGCCATCATCTAGCTTTGTTAAATCATCTTTTCATCCCATAGAAACAGACCTCTCAAAATTATTTTCTTCATGAAGATCATAGCAATCCATACAGGTGGCTCTACACATAGAAATCTAATATGAACCCATAATAATACATAAGGATCCCAACTCAACCAGCAAGATCCGAGTTCAGTTTGTACTACCCATGTGATACACATCAGCATCACAGTACTAATCACATCTCTACTTGAACCAGCTTAAAGTGTGGTTTGAGTATTTGAGTGTTGATATGAATAGGTATTTGCACTTACTTGAAGGATACCATGAGCTCAGCTGGGTGATATAACTGGTAAGTGTATCTATTGTGCATAACTCAGACAGAAAGGTCAGAAAATCTGTTTTCCATACTTATTGTTTGGGAGCTTCTATAAAAATGAAGTAGATAAAAACTGAGATTCATCTGGGTATTGCTGTCTAATCTGAAAGTTCATCCTCTGAACACCTTCGGCACATTCTGCTATCCAAAATGTTCTACAAGATGTCACTGACACACTGCATAGCATGTCAGCCGGGGCCCAATGTAAGAATGGAGGTACAAGGGTAACAGGAATCCAAATGTATTCCCTCATGGCAAACTAAGGAAATTATGCAAAATGGAAATAGAATAACTTTTGATGTTAAGGAATGTAGAATGCATGTCTTGAAATAATATAACAATGTTTTATCATTCATAAAACATGTATTGTAATCAAATTAAGGCTAGCCACAGGCAATGGAAGAAACAAAAGTAGAGATTATTCACTAATGTCACATGGTAGTATGCATGCAAGAGCTTGATATCAAGGGATGGGACAGAGTACAGAATCATTTTAGTGCCACCAGCTGGTTGCAAAGATACCACTGCATGAGTTTTATTATGATCCAAATTCAGACTCAGTTGGTGTGCAGTTCTACGCCAAGTTTCTCTGCTCTTCCTTTATTATAGCCCTGTATATTGGTTTCCAGCAAAAGGCAGCAATAAGGAAGGGTTGGTTGGTTGGTTGGTTTGTTTGTTTGTTTGTTTGTTTGTTTGTTTGTTTGTTTGTTTGTTTGTTTATGGGGGAGGTGGATACAGAAGAAGCACAGTCCACTTTCCAGCACATTACACTTTGGTATCTATTTGGTACAGTTCTGAAATTAATAGGAAACAGGATGCAGGCAAACTTGACTTTTTTGCTGTCCTCTGCTTATGTTGCTTATGTTGTCAACATAATTTCTTTTACTTATTATTTAAAAAAAAATCACCCAAATCAGCTGCTCCATGCTGTTGTAGCAGTTAAGCTGTCAAGACATTCTACAGCTCCCAAGTCCTTCTTTTTCTATCTCTTATTTGCCTACTTTCTACTTCCCCCATTCCTTAGCCAATGACTTTGAAGGGTTACTGAATTGAAATCCAGAGTGATCTCTCTATGATACAAATACACACAAACAGAGTGAACAAAATGTTAAGATGGTTGTGGTGGTGTGTGTGTGATGCTCCCAATTGCCAGATAGCTCATCATTTCAGCATTTGGCTGGAGTGTATAGACTCTATTGACACAGTGAGGCACTTTTGTAGAGCGTTTCCATGTGTTTGGCAATCAACCAGACCCACCTCTCTCCCTGTACAGAGGAACTTTGTACACATATAATGGCACAATCCTTTAGACATCAGTTGAATGGGAAAATATGAGGAACAACTACCCAGCATGTGGCCCCATAAATCTTGAAGTCTTTTAATGTATTAGGATGTTTCTCTTTCTCCAGCCACCAACTGTATACTGCAAGACTTTCAGCCCTGTCCTTTTCCTAATATTCTAATGACTAGTTTATCATCTCTCCTACCTTTAATTTTGAAAGAAAATGTATTGAAAACAGTCCTGAAGCGTGGCCTACTTTGGGCTCCAAGTGAGTTTCACCCAGCTAAATCTTGGCCTTATTCACTCTGTGCTTTATCATACAAGGTGGGTAAATTGCACTTACAGCAAGATAATAGTATCTTTGGCTGGCACTATCACTTGACATCATTCCTTTTCTGTTGTGCTCTCAGTGGGAGACCATTTGGAAAGTCTTTATTTTAAAGAGGCTTTCATTAAGAGATTAAACAATTAATGACCAACTCTGTAAAAGAAACATTTTCCAATGATGTTCCACCAGGACAACAGCAGAAGAGGAACAATGTCATGTGATAAGTTCCAAAGACACTATTATCCTCCTGCAATTGCAATTTACCTGCCCTGTGTGATAAAACTCCCAGATTCAGGTGAAACAGCATTTCCACACTATGGGCATTTCTGCACTACGTTGTTATAGTGCTATTATTCCACTTTCAACATCCTATGGAATCCTGGGGTTTCCTTTAGACAGCCTCAGTAAACTACAAATCTCAGAATTCCACAGGATGTTGAAAGTGGAATAGTAGCACTATAACAGTGTAGTGCGGAAAAGGCCTACACTGTTAACAGCACTATTATTCCATTTTCAACATCCCATGGAATCCTGGGGTTTGTATTTTACGGAGAGACGCTTAGAAATATCAGCCAGAGAGCTCTTGGACCTCAGTAAATTATAAATCCCAGAATTCCATAGAATATTGAAAGTGGAATAATAGCACTATAGCAGTGTAGTGCAGAAATGCCCTAAGATTGGAATCCTGTTGGTCAAAAATGTGCATCGAACATGGAGTTATGTGTTGTTGTTTTTCCACATTGCACAATGAGCTATTCATTCTCTCTTTGCAGAACATTCAACCTCACCCTCCCTGCCCCTCCCCAGATGCTCTGTAAGTCCTGGGGGTGCTGCTATGGCTGTTTACTGTCTGATGCGATGAGGATGGTGAGGCTACCAGCCAGAGATATTAGATCACTTTCCTGGACTTCCAATGCGTGTTAGAAATTATTCAATGGCAAGAAGAGTTAGTATTACAGCAGAGAAGTTGATCAGTGAAACAAATTTCACAACAGAAAATGATTTCAGGGAGTAGCCAGGAATGGAGGTTATTATCTGATCTGAAAATAATATCCTGTCCTAACTTTAGGTTATCTGACAGATAAAGTACAGCAGCGTGAGCCGTGAAGTCCAGCAAGATGTCTGGCAGTGAAGTATTCATTGCTTAGAGGATCCAAGCTGAGAGCTTCTTGTTAATGACGCTACACTAGCTTTGACCTTGCCTCCAGGTATAAAGATTTTGACATGGGTTTTTGTCTCTCTTATTCATGATAGCATTCACAGCTGCCCATAGTCTGCAGCTGTGCCTTCACATCTTTCCAGCAGCAAACATCTTTCTAAGGATATGGTCACACAGCAGAGATGCAAGCAAGTTGCTTAATCCTGAGGGTCACATCATCCCTTGTAATAATTTTCCATTTATATGGAAGAGAGCTCATATTTCTGTCAGCTTGTTCCTCCTGAGCCAGAATACTGAGAGGAACAGGAAGATATAGGGCATGTTAGGAAAAGCTGTTATCTTTCATTGGGAGGGGGAAGCTCCTAAAATGCTATTTCTTCTTTTTTAAAAATGGCCAACGTATAGGCCACATGTCCCCACTACACACTTTTTTATATATATATTTTGAACTCTTAAGAGATAAGGTTTCAAATCCTTTATACTAACCTTTATTGATGCTGAATCAGCCATCTGTCTCTTTGCTGAGAATCTCATGATTAACATCTATATGCCAGATAAGTAGAAGACAGCCTTCCTTGTCTTCTTTCTTCAGTATTATCCACTGAATTTGGCTCATGGAAATAAGGAACAATTTTGTTACAATCCCTTTCTCAAACATTTACCAAAATTCACAAATTTTCTTCATATTTGATTGGACAGAACTTATGACTCAAAAGAGCCAAATATGGGAACAAGCAAAAATGATCAAATTTTGTCATCTCCAATAGGGAAGGGGATAAATATTCTTAAGTTTTGTGCTTTTTGAATTGTTTTATTGGTCATGCATTTATAGCTGTGTTATTTTTATATTAATAATGGGTTGTATCGATTGTGCATTTTTTTGAAAATGAATATCTGCAAGTCTTTTTTTTTTTGTAATGTATGTTATTGATATGAAATGATGCATAAATGTAAGGAAATAATGGACAAATTGTGTCAATGTCTTAAGAACAAATGAAATAAGTGATCCTCATTTTTGTAAAATTTTCAGGATAAGGAATTATTTCCATTGAACTACCTGGGAATTTTCCTAATTTCTTTGAGGAGCCATTGATGTTCTTATCTGAACTTTGCATTGAAAAAAGTCCAGTAGAAGAAAAAAAAAATGAAAAATTGTAACTGGAACATCTGTCTGGGCCCTGGAGTGCAATTGTGACACATGCCACATGTCACCTTCAGTGATGGTGTCCCGCCAGCAGGGAAAATTAAGAGAACTGGAAGAAAGTCGTATGTTGACTAATGAAAGCCGACAGTCTTGAAGACTAATAAACAACTGCTCTAATATAATCTAGTTTTTTAAAAAAGTCTTTTTAAAGCACCTTTGAACAGTAAAAGGACCTTTGAACAGTAAAACTCTGTCCTTCAAATACAATTCCGTCCATGGTGATAGTAAGAGATTGTTAGAATTGCTCTGGGAATAATCTTAAAGCATATATGAGATAAAATGAAGAGCAGACATCTGAGAAGCATATCAGAGTGAAATTCCCCTACCTCTTCTTTTAAAGATTTTGGCCAGTATTCTACACCGGTCATTTAGTTAAGCATGCTTAACTATGTCACCTCTCCTGGCCCTGGATTTCCTCATGTACAACAGTTCCATATTCACTTTGTCAGAATTGTGACTCTATTGTCATGATCTTAATTCCTCCTCTCAACATACTTTACTAGCCATCAGCTGAATGAATGAATGAAATTTCCATCTAATTTTTTTGATGGGGGGGGCAGAGGGGGGCCAGGACAGCTTACTTAATTAAATATACTTATCTAAATAGCTGATATAGAATACTGGTCTTCATTTTTTATATATTAATGTACAATATAGAGTCATATGATGGTAAAGATCTGCAACAGGTGCCTATCCATCACTCCTGTCTGTATACCATTCCTTTCTGCCACTTACCATTTCAAACACTATGCTTTCACAAGGCTTCAGAGAATGGAAACCACCAAAACAAACACAAACTGCCACCCACCTCAATGTAGTACCCTATATAGAAGCCAACATAGACATCCTATATTGAACATGTTAAGATGCTAAGTCTAGTGGAATATAATCCTCCACTACCAGAGTGCCATAGCCTTCTGACACCATCCCACAGTTGTCAAAACCCAGAATAGCTCATACTTCAGTTTACTGGTATACTGTGATGGGATAGACAATTATGGCAATGAAAATAGCTGGTTTCAGAAGGGTGACAAGATGAGATTTCAGTCATAGCTGGAACGTGTCCTCCTCTTCCTGTCCCTTGGAACCCAGAGGAGCCACATCTTCTTCATTTGAGCTGCCTCACTACCACCACCACCCCAGTAAGGAGCAACAGTAGCTCCCACAGTGCTTGCAAGATGATGAAGGAGTGGAAAACCAAGGGCTACAGAACAGCTCACCTCATCCCACCCAAAAAGAGGCATATACATGAGTATGCCACACTTATATGTGCATGTATCACTAACATGATGCCACCTCAGAAACCTTATTGTTTTACTGTCTGTCTGTCCCACTTAGATGTTAAGTCTGCCCAGTGTCATATTAGGATTTAGTAAGTCTTTGAAAGTGAACCTGTCTCTAGAGTCCTTCCCTGAAAAACCTCATATTGTTCAGTGTTTGCTATCACTTTACTTTTCCCTCTCCAAATCTGTTGAGAAAAAGCAAACATAATTTTCTGCAGACAGAAAATTAGCATGTCAGGAAGAACATTTGTCTAAAATCCTATGTTTTTTTATATGCACAGGAAACAACTAGAAGAAATCATCTAGGGATGGGCCATGGGTATTCTTCAGTAAATTGATAATATCCTTTAGGAAATATGCATTATATTTTGAGAAGGCCAGTGGGGTTCAAAATAAATAATAGAAAATATGGAAATCTCACAGTACATGACTGGTGAATTGCATTTGATTTGGTAGCTATCATAATATTGGTCATCTGTAAGTGAATGTATTTATCTGATTGTGTCTGATATTGTGGCTTGAGTGGGAGTCCCCTGGCCGGATATGGAGCAACACAGCTACTGGATTGCCCTTGGGGCTCAAGTGTTTTGTCCAAAGGAAGGCTGACCAGGTTGTCAAGAACTGGTCTCAGGTCTCGGCTGGACCTGCATCCTGTTGTTCTGCCCTCTTGCTCCTTTTCCAGCCAATGCAACTTAAATAGGTTAGATCAAATAAAGTGGTCCTTATCCAACTTTCTGTTGGTTTCATTATTCCATACTTGGTCACCAAAAATTTTCTTGTATAGTAAACAGCATTTTCTGCCCAGCATTTCCACACACACATACATAGAATCATGTACAGAATTAATCCCAGAGTAAATCTCAAACTGTGAATAGCCTTCAAAATACTGCACAGATTTCAATGATTTTCTTGGAGCAAGGAGTAAACTAGTAAAATTATTTGTTCTTACCAACAGGAACAGAGCTGATGAAGAATTGCATCCACAATGTTCCACTCTGCAGTCCCTGGTACAACCAATCATTTTACAAGCATACAGACACATTTCTCTTTCTTTTGATTTGATGGGTAGGAAAATAATTGATCATTACACAACAGAAGAACTCAAGTTTCTGGTGTCCACTGTGCAGCTGGTTGTACAACTGTGGGATCCAAGGTAATCATGCTAGTGTACATTTACATGATATTAACATAGAAAGGATCTTTGCTAAAGTGTTTGGAAATGTATAGATTAATTTGCCCATGAATTTTCCAATTTGTTTCACTGGAGAAAGAAAGATAGATGAAACTTTAGGCTGTTGTTATATATTTTTATGAGCCCAGATGAGAAGATGTGACAATACCACCCTACATGATGTGTGAGTCCAATTCATTAGTAGGTGCTAAGTATAAAATAACACCCCATTCACACCTGCTGTTTATATTCTTATATTCTTAATTAAATGTAACCTTGAATCTACATACTTCATTTTCTTTCTTCATACATTTTTTGTTAAAAATTACCATTTGATTTAAAAGAAAGTATAACAGAAAGAAAGAGATAAAATAGAAAGAAATTGAAGCATTACATAGGGAAAAAAAACGTGGAAATAATTAAAACAGGAAAAAGATAGAATGAGAAGATACAATGGAATCCAACTTTCTTTACAGTGGTTATAGGACTTTATATATATATATATATATATATATATATATATATAATTATATGTGTGTGTGTGTGTGTGTATTCCTTACTTCTCCAATTGTGTAGATATTTCATGCCCTTCTTCTTGTAAATCAAACTTAGAATTATCAAAACCTATGGTTATCATATTCTCTTTTTCTCTGCAAAAATGCAATCAAGGCTTCCCCCGTTTTGAGATTGCCACTAATGATTTTTCTCTCATCAAAATAATTAATTGTCCACTTTAGCTAAATCGTTCAGGTTTAACAGCCAGTGATTTTTGTTGGTGTTAAGTTGTTATTTCTTTTCTGTGCGTTTATCATCTTGCTCCCATGGTCATATATCAATCTCAATAAAAATAATTCAGGTCTAAATATTAACCTTCAAAATCTTCTGGATTGTATTATGTATTACAACTCAAAACTTTTTAACTCTTATACATGTCCACCACATATCATAAAATGTCCCTTTATGTTGTTCACATTTCTGACATGATTTGAAGCATCTTTATACATTCTAGCCATTCTTTCTGGAGTCACAAAGCATCAATACATCATTTTGTAAAAATTCCCCTTAAGATCATAACACAGAGTAAATTTCAGTCCCTGTGATCATGTCTTTTCTTATTGCTAACTCTGAATGTTATAACCAAAATTCTGAGCCCATTTTTTTCTTTAGATATTTAATTTGTTCCCCTTCTGTATTAAATTGAGTTTATACATTTTACCAAATGTTTATCATCAGTACATAATTGTAACTGAAATCCAGATTTGTTTTGTTTAAAATCATCTGTCTTTTTACCTATCTTAAATCTTTCAAGTATTTATCATTTAAAAAAAAATTGAAAATGACAGCCCTCTGACAATAGTTTCATTCTTAATTTAATTTTAAATTCCTTTTGATTCCACATCGAAAGATCTTGGTATGTTACCAACATTTCTTTAGCAGTATTTTCATTTATAGAAAAAGCTTCTTATGATGAGACATACAGCAGCATCTGAGAGCACACCCTTAGTTTATAATTAGTCCATATTCTTAAGAAAGCACATCTCACAAAATGATTATTACTATTTTAAAATGAGGCTGTCATACCATGAATATCCATGCCACTCAGACCTTGGGTCATGTCCTTCTACTTCCAATAATCTCTTATTATTCGGCACAACCCAGCACAAACCAAACAACAGGTAGAAAAATACAATTTCAAATCTGATAAGCCAAATTCCTTTTTTTGTTTTGCATCTTGGAGAGCTTAATATTTAATTCTTGCTTTCTTCCCTTCCCATATCAATTTTGACAATTCCATTTGCCATTGCTTAAATGGTACATCACTGGACAAAATCGGTATTGTCTGGAATAAAAAAAGAAGTCTCAGCAAAACATTCATCTTTACTGACCAACCCATGAAACGAAGAGATCACATAACTAAGCTTGGGTTGAAAAATTTGACAGTTTATTTAATCTATTTCCTATTTAGATTTATTCCCTGAAATATGCAAAAGGGAGGGAGACCTAGTTCAGGAGCAACTAAGACAAGTGGTCTCTCCTTGATCTCGTCCCCAGCTTCTCTGAGTGAAACATGTCAATCCAAGACAAACCCAGGAAGTTGAGTTACTTCTCTTCTGACCAATTACTGGAAGGCAGACCCAAAGATATATCCCACTTGATGAAGGATCAGAAGGGAGGGTTAAACCCTCAGTCCAGCTACAAGAATAGTCTTCCTTCTCACCCCAGGTCATGTCGGAGCAGCTCCAGTGACATCTCCACTACAGGAGTCCCACAGGTGTTCATTGAACTCCCACTTTCTCCCTCACCCCAAAAGAATGCCTTCTACAGATGAGGACAAGCATCTTCTTAGTCCTTATCCCCCAACTGGCTGGTCAAAGGCCCTCACACCCTGTTGCAAGTCTCTGAGGAAAAGTTGGTTCCCTTCCATGGACAAGTAGAGACCATCAGATGGTACAGCTAAGGTCTTTGAAATATGATTTGAGGGTGCAGGATATAATGAGTCACACATGGTGTTGCATATTTTCCTGTTGACCCTACATTGGGCAATATCAATACACTGGAGACCATCTTCTACTTGCCATATTTGCATGGGCATAATGGCCAACCAGATAATGGTCACACCAACACAAGAGTACTGAATACTTTGCATAGCATGAATGACCTGTAACATAAGGGCATTGTCTTTGACCAAACCAAGGTCAGTGCCTTTAAGTTGAATTACCAGTCCTTCAGGCAGGGATCCACAGCACTTCCTGAACAATAGTGGCAGCACTTCGCTGGCATGGCCTGCTGTCATGCCAGCGAAGCCCTCTCTATCACTGACACTCAATGGTAGCCAAGTCACTCAAACCCAACTGGGAGTCCAAAGTGGCTATTCTGAGCCTGGTGCTTTTCCCAGTAGTCAAAGCTATGACCACAGATCAGGACACAATGCCTTTCCAGCCTTAACCCAGGATCAATAAGACAAATAGAGCAAGCAGGATCAACGTTAGAATGGTAAGAATCTGATATATCTCTGATAGGCTGCTTGTTTCCAGCTCCCAATCTACTTGTTCAATTTAGGCCACATGCCAATGATCACTACAGTTGATACAGCCCTGATATGAAATAAACAAATTCCAGATTTAACCCTTTTTAAACCTAAAGTAGAAGGGGCCCTGGAGATGACATCCCAGAATTGATATTTGGTGAGGGGCAAAAATCTGCATGGCAAAATAAGGGGTCAAAGTGATTGCCTCGCATCTGTGTTTATGAGTAAATTCACTTGTGGCTTTCAGAAACGTCCACAGCATCCTTGTTCCCCAATTCAGATCATGATCATGATACTAGAGGAGAAGGTGTTAAACAAAAACGTATTTCCAAAACATTTTCCCTAGAAAAAATTCTGCCAGGTGATGTTGTTATTTTCCTTGGTGGTAGCAATGACTGTACTTCTGCTTTGGAGAGATTTTTACTGGGCAAACAGCGTGGATGAATCAGTCAAGTCCACCAAAATATTGTGGTTTCAATCCTAATAACAGCTCCTATTAGTAATTAGTAAATCCTGGGATATCCTGTTCCCACCTGTTCCTACAAGAATTAGAATAGTTAGATTTTGTTAGCAACAAACTATTCTCACACACGGCAAATAGAGAGGAAGAGATACCGAGATGATTTCCACTGGCTGAAATTCTGTTAATTGCCTGCATAGTAGAAAGCTTTATTGGCATGCTTATGCAGGCACAGACAATGACAGTGATACTATCAAGAGCTTGTACTTGCCTAGCCATTCTATGAATACAAGGATGGAATGGAAATGTGCCTGCATGATGTTGGGGTGCTGGAAAATGGATTGTGTAAAGGGGTACTGGGAACACAAATGTCCATATAGTACAATTGTCAACAAAACAGGAGTTATGCTGATGTAACACCAAAGAGGATGCAAATCGTTATGCTGTTGATTCTCCCTATGACTTTTTGTTAAATGATATAAATATAGAATTGGATTTATATTTAGTCATACTTTGAGCAAATCTATTGAAATTAGTAGGTCTTAAATTCGCCATGCTCAAAACTCATTTTGTCAGGTATCTCTCAAAGAAAATATAAGACCAAACCATTCTGAACAAATAGATGTATAAAATAAATCAGTGATGCCTTCCATATTATAACAACGCATTTCTAAGCCCCCTGACATAAATATGATTCTGTCTTAGCATATTTTACACTATCTGATGAAACGGCTGGACAGCCAAGCTATCTCTATTTTTTAAAAATATTTTTTATATATATATACATATATACATATATATATATATTGCAGTTGATATATCTAGTTGCACACATGCTGGCTGGAAGCTACTCTGCAGGCCAAATAGAACTAAGAAAATTAAACATGATAATGTTGCCCTGAGTGCTGAAAAACTGGTATTGAATTAAATATAACCTTTAGAGTATCTAGTGAGCTTGACTGTGTAACTGGAAGTATGCAGTATGCTTTTAAAAAATATAGTATGCTGTATGCTTTTACTTATTTACTTCAAAAATTTGTTGGCCAGAGATTTATAGCAGGACTCCATGAAGTTTCAATACACCAGGTGCTTCAGGTGAACGTACACACTGACAAAGGGCAGTATATGAATTCTCTAAGTAAATAAATGAATTAAATGGGTAGATAAAACATAAGTGTAATCAAAAGTCATTTATCAAAGTCCTGCAGCGTTAATGTAAGGAAGCAACTGTGAATACAAGGAGTTCATATCTGTGTAGGATTTCTTGTTCTGAAGGAATGGAAGTTTATGCAAATAGTCTCCTCTACCAGTGTTTCAAGATGTGCTTATTTGCAATCAGAGGAATTCCCAGTCTTCCTTCAGGTTTGGTTGTGAGGAAAGGAATGTATGTACGATCGGGGTGAATAGATAGATAGACAGATAGATATTGAAAAATGCATGTGTGATTGGCCCTTACTTCTCCTAGATTGATGTGATGCTTCCCAATCTGATAAGGTGCCCTGTCTTTTCCACAGATCTCTGCTTCCTCCCCCAAACAGACATCCAACAACAACACCTTTGTGTAAAAGGGCAAGAGTTTTCAATGTTTATTTATAATCATTTTATGGCAATGTGTTTTCTTTGTTATTTATCACTGTAGACAATTCAAGCTGAGTGAGTATTTACAAAGATAAATTAACATGTATTAAGATAAGAATAAGAATAAAGTATTGTGTTAGAGTTCATATATGGTGCAATGTCAATACATTTCTTCAGTGCACTTTTCAGACAATATTAACAACTAACTAGCCACTTAGAAACAGTTCAATTATATCTTTAGACTTTCACAAAAGGCACAATTATATCATATGAGACTACTTTGGCTAGACTCCCACCAAAGACTTGACCCCTAATGCACTATCTGACCAGATCCTAGTAGGAATTAATTACATTTCTGTGTAATTACTTACTGTGTGATTACTTAATTAATTAATCTTCTGTATTAATTACTCTCTCACTACACTTCCACTGAGACCTAACCCTTCCCCCTAAAAAAACAGCCACACTTTCAGACTGGCTAAGGGACTCTGCTCCCTAGCTCCTTACTAGGCTCTCACTGAAGGACTCAAAAACCCACAGCTACTTGGCTTTACTTTTTTTTTCTATCAGACTTGAGTCACACCCACACACTATGGGTGCTATTCTGGTTGTCTAGCAACCTGTTTTCAGGTTGCAATGGAACTCCAGATAGCCACACCCCAGAACTTCATCACAACATGGTCTGTCATTTATTGTTCCTGCTGCTTTTTAAAAGTAGCCCCCGCCCCCCGCCACAAATCCTGGCACTTTATTTATATGGTGATGAGTTACCTGATAGAACACAACACTATACAATATGTGTGATATCTTGCATTTTAAAGACAGAAATGTGAAACAATTGAAGTTATGAAGTCAAAGCTGCTGTTCATAGTTCAATACTACATCAAAAGATTGTCAGCCGTTTCATTTCATTGTGTGTGGACAAAAAATATTTCTTTTTGGAGGGGTTACATGATCAGGCAAATTAATCATATCTAGACACAAGAATCCACCAAATGACTTTTGAAAATTTTGATGCTGATAGATGTTTTGCTTACATTTGCAAACAAATAGTGTCATAGGCTTTGGAGGAAAGTTACTGAGAAAAAAAATAAAACTTTAGACTTTAAGACTAATTACGGTTCTCTATCTGCTTATCTGCAATGGTGGCAGGTGGCAGGTGATTTCCATGTAAGTAGAAGAGTGACTATACTATGGGCTTTAGTTTCAGTTTCAAATGAACTATCCACGCTGCCTAATCCTATCTTCAAAATAGTCCCTTTAACATGCAAAAATAAAACAATTGGAGGATTTTCTGTCTGGCCCACATTGGAGTTACCAACTGCCACTGCGAACCTGAGAGTCAGTTTCACTGGACTCAATGAGACTGGCAGGTCAATCCTATGGTAGGCAAGAAAAAGAGTCCATTACAAAGGAACCACTGTTCTCTAAAATCTGTTAAAGAAGTATGCATGTTTTTGTTATTGTTGTTTGTTTGCGTGTATGTTTATCTGTGCTTGGCTTGACATTTATTTCTTTTTCCTCATTTTTTTCTGTCCCCACTTGCAATGTGGTTTCAATGTAGGCATAAAAAAATAAGGCACCTGCAGAACTGATGTGTGTCCCCCCCATACTATAACTATGTGGAATCGCATGACAATGGATACTGTGGGGGAGGGTAGGACTTTGACACCTTCCACAATAGAGATCAGGGTGTTTTGTATCTGACATAGGGTCCCAGCATGCTGCATGTGATGGGGGAGCAGTTGTAGACTATTTAAGGTCTGATTGCTCCCTCACATACCTCCCGATCTTTACAGTGCAGCCCACCCTCCCACCCTCAGTGCAGTGTGAGACCTATCTGGTTGCTCTGAGGCTGTGTCAGAATTTTTTTCCCCTCTTTGACTTAATATTTTATTTTAGCTCACCACATATTGTACTTGTGGGACTTAGACAATTGATATTAAATATGCTTTTACCTGGCAGGTAAAGGAGAGAGAATATAAATCTTTAACACTCTTTAGGTGTAGTGTAGGTCACTGAAACCTACCCTTGTAGGTTGGCAGAGTTCTGCTTCTTAGTTGGGAATCACCTGCTTCTTGGGTGGGAGTCACCTTCCAATTACTGCCAGCCAGGGAGAAACCCAAATTTGGGGCTGAGGAGTTTCACCTAAGGGAAAAGTGATAAGATTGTCAAAGGGCTGGCACTTGGTATCAGCTGGACCTCTATCAACTCCTTCCTTTTGCTTCATTTCCAGGCCAACACATCATAAATAGGTTGGATCAAATAAAGTGGTCCCTATTTAACTCAGTTTTCTGTGTCTTGTCTCATTATTCCATGATTGGTCATTAATTAGTGAATCTGTAGAATGTTTTGGATAGGATAAATTGAGTAAGATGGATTCAAAGCCTTCCCAAATCAGTTCACAGTATGTCTGGAATGTCAATGGCATGCCATCCACAGAATCACAGTTTCTACTGATAGAATAGCTTCAAAGTGGCCCCCTCTCCATGGCCTCGGGAAGAAATCTGTTGTATTCTATGATTTTTAAAGTTCCTCACAAGGATCATAAGTTTGTACTCTTACTTTTAGCAGATATGTAAGATGGCACTGTAAGTCAGTGAGTAGGTTTTTTCCTCAACTCATGTTGAAAATTGCAAAAGTAACCCCCACCTGATTATTTTAAAAGCTAAGGAAAAAACCTAATCTATCACCCCCACTTTCTGAAAGCAGTAGCTCCATTAGCTACAGCAACTGCAACTACAGAATCTATCTTACACTGAGGATTTGGCAGTACATATGGACTTCACTTTCCTGGTATGTTAAGTTGCTAACCTTTGATCAGAAAAGCTTCAGAAATGGTTCATGGGGGAAAAACAACAACAGCAACAATGATGTGCATCTCTAAAACACAACAAACACATTTCACTACTTTGCATATTGCTGCAGGTTATTTGTATTTTTAACCTAATTCATTTCTGAAGCCAAAATATCAAAAGAGACAATGTAATCTTTTTTTATTAGACTCCTGTTTTCCAAGATGCTATCTGGAAGTTTGTGTGCTCAGAGACATATATAATGAATGTAAGAGACTTTGTTCAAAGTAGGTTTTTCACAGCTGTTTTCATTTTTATATAACAAGAGAACTAGAACAAGTATAGTGTATAAATATTGATGAGATGCACACACTACAAAGAGCTAAAAGCCATTCCGTGGTATTTTCCTACCATTACAAAGAATACATAGCCTAAATATGAGAAACAGATTATTTGGAGTTTGAATATAGTATCTCTGTCTTTCCTGAACATGCAGAGACAAAAGTTTTAGCTTTTTATTATTATCATTATTAATATTTTAGAATTCTTAGAACTTTCTTATTTTTAAAAATTAAAATTCCACAGTTCTGTATAACTTTCAGTCTCTTGTGTTCATGTTTTAACCATAGACACGGATGTCATTAACACTGCAGTGATTCACTCACAGTAAGGTATTTTTCACTGGGAAACATGTGTACTATAACCAATACAGTTGTTCTCCTCTTATGCTGTTTGGCATGCAAACTTAATGTGCAGCAAGTGTTACAAGTATTACACACATATCTATATATAACAGGACACTTCATTCACCAATGAAAGTACATTTTATCATAACCTAGCATTTATATACTATTGGCTTCCCCTATCACAAGTCAAAGGAACGGGGCATCATCTTTTGAAACCACCTCATTTTTTATTTTATTTTTTGTAGTGCCTTCTATTAATGATCCTTTCCACCGCTGCTTAAATGAGTCAGACCTTTCCATCAATAAACAACTGATGTTTGCAATAAGGAGATCTCTAAGTTTATGTGCCTTGTAGCAGGACATGAAAGAAGGCTAAGCCATTGTATCATTCTGCAGAAGTGAATTTGCCATGAGAAAAGAGGAAGAGAGTTAGTTCTTACTGAAGAACTGAATTAAAACTAGATGACTACTAAAATATATATTTGGGGTGGTTTATAAGAAAATTCTGAAGATGAGATGCCTTCAAAAAGCAAATATTGTGAATGTTGGATGTATTCTGCACTTAGTAAAAGTAAATCAAATAATATTTTAAAATTCATAGGGAGGAAAATTGGGGTGTAACCCCATGAGCGTGTGAGCATTGTCTTTCAATCAAGAATCTTGTCCATGATTAAATTTTGCTTTGATCTCAAAATTTCAAGCATTACAGAATAAGACACCAAAAATCATTCATATCTAGCACTCTTATATTTCCTGTATTCAGTCCCTAGGTATCTTTGATATCTCCATTTTCTTTGGATGTCTAAATTCTATTTTTGAATGCTCAACTGAAGTTTTAATTTACTGCAATTACAGAAATTTAGTGACTCAAGGAAAATTTTGTGTGTGGGGAGACAATTCTTATTTGGTGGAGAATTACTTCAATCACTCTTAGAGCTACAGTCCAGAGGACAGTGAGACAAAATTGTGAGAGGACACTATGCAATAGTCATAATCAGATTATGCAGGTTATTAGATCACCTTAGCACAATAGATAAATGGCAGAACCTCATTTTTCCCTCACCAGAAGTCTAATCCAAAACATTACATCAGATTCTGGCTCCAAACAGCTTTGGGGATAAGACAATTGGTGGTGGTGAACTTCTTCTCCAGTATGAGTTTATCAAAATAAAGACTGGAGATCTTCTGGCCCTGTCACATGTTTTATCATCTCAGTAGAAGAGTCTGGTGAATACAGGAGAAAGTCAGAACTTTTTCTGCTGCAACACCTATACTGTTTTCAAGGAAAATTTCTATCTAATTGGACATCACTTTAAAAATTCTGGTATTTGATAGGCAAATAAATAAATAAATAGTGTTGCCATTCCATCTATTTTAACTATTTTTTCACTTGACTGTTAGTTGCTGGGAACAGAAGTTACTGATCTAATATGGGAGAGTATATTTTTTTCTCCATCTCACACAGTCCTGGGTAGTGGAAATGATTGCTTGATTTTGCTTTACACAGTATATCAATACATCATGGAGAGAATGATAAAGTTAAAACTCAGAAATTGTACCTGGGTACTCAAATCTGGTCACATTTTGATCTCTTGTGCCTGTTTGTAACATAAAACTTGGAAGAAGATTCAGAAGGCACAAAAAGTTCCCAGTGGTAACACCCCAATGATGTGTGAAAATATAACATAAAACATGTTTTCTGTTCTTTGATGAAAATGCATGTTCATGTGTTGTGGCCAGAAAAGAGACGAAGACCAGGTTTCCAGGGAAAAATCAAAAAGCCTTTCTTTATTGTTAACAATTTACTTGCACAAGGACAACAGTTATCCCAGAACTGTCGTGCCAATTAATTGAGGTAGCATCACTATATACCTTTAGTTCTCTATGTCAGCAATCAATCACTCATTTAGCCCGTCCATCACCGGAGAAAAAGATCTTTAGTTAACTTTTCCATTACATCATTGACTTGCACAGAAGAGAACAAAGAGTTAGTTAGAAAATGATACAAAATGATGCATGTAGCCAAAATGAGGGAGTATGTGTACTCCCCCTTTGTTCCCAGATGCCTGAGTGAGTGTTGCAAGGCCATTCCTAAAATTTGAGATAAGACAAAGACATCTGCTGTTTCACTCAGAGACTCAATTCAATTTGCTTATTTTTCCTATTCAAGTGGCATTGGATTTAACCCCTTCATTCCCCCCTTCATGCTAAATTCAAAACTTTGCAATTTCAAGCATGTACTATTTCCTACTTCCTTATAGCACCAGTGATGCATAGCAGCATTAGGATTCATTAACACACATTACACACTGTTCCCAATAACGGAGGGGGTCTGATTTGTGCGTAGAGAGGTTAGCTTCCTGGTGCAACCCCAGCAGAAATCTAGCCCCAATCTTCTATTCCTCAGCAGTTGCTGGGTCTGATGTACGACGCCTGGCAGCCTCCGAGTGCCAGTTGTATCACCTAGCCCAGAATTCTTCTGACCCCCCTTTTCTGCAATCACCTTTTGGAACCTCCAGCTTTCTCCTTCCATTGACTTGAGCATTACAGATTAGAAAACACTTTTAACATGCAGAGTAAAGACAGGCAGATTTAGGAAAGCCATTATGTTAGTACAAAGTACTTCTGCATACAGTGCCTTTACCCATACTTACTTAGGGAACCCGATAATCATGTTCACATGCCTGCAGACCACTAGAATGTTCTTCTAATATTGTATACTTCAAAATGCATTTTCCCTTTTTGCATTCAACTCATTTACATAATGACAACAGGTTGTATTTTACCAAAATACTGAGTACCCCTTCACATCTGAAGAGATAGTCTAAACCTATTTCATGCTGGGCTGACAGCCAACAACGCATCTGCCTTACATGAAAACCAATTCCCTCCTGTTGCCTTTATTGTGAATCCTCTTCATTCTTGGCCAGCCAAACTATATCAATTTGTGCACCGAGTGAAAAGTGATTCCCTCAGTGGCCAAATCATTTTGTCCCAGAAGATGAACCATATACCTATTTGCCATTGTAAAAACTGGTTGCTTTCCAGAACTGACTATGGAGGACCAACCCCCCTTTCTCACACAACTCAATAAAACCAATGCTGTAACTGAAAAGAAGTTAACATTGAGACATTTCCCTGGGCATGCCTGCTTGCCATATACACATACCTTCCAATCCCTAGTGATAAAACAGGCAAACCAGACTTCCTGCCCTTCCTACACCTACCTCAACCCATGGTATTTTTCCACATTCAAAATCTGATCATGCATAGAATGATGCATGAGTCCCGAGTTTAGCATCCTGGCCACCTTTACCACAGTGGGGGTTGTCACTACTACCTGATAGGTCTCCTCCACCCATGTCCAGGTTGCCCCCAATCCTTCACCCATGTCTCCTGCTTTGAGAGGGTGTGCCTGTGCTTGTAGGGAAAGAAGCCCAGGAAGGAAGCCCCTGTTTTAACATTTCCTCCCTTGTCGTACTCAGAGCTTTCCCTAACGCACTAACTCTTTCCTGTAGAGTTATATTCCCTTAATCCATCCAAAAGGGCTTTTGCTGAAAGGTGACAACTTTATGACTCTATGAGGTATGTACTGCATCTTCTTCCCCATCGTGATGGGGCTCTGGGAAAAACAAAAACACTCCTGGTTTCTCTGTTGTGGGCTGCACATGGAATGAGAGTGAGAGGTTTCTATAAAATGGGCTAAGGTGAATGTGGTATCATGCCACTTGCCCTCTGCTGGCATCCAGTCCAAAAACATAACCAGGGCTGTTATCTGGGCCATACACATTGAACTACTGTGTCTTCAGGATTTTGTTTCATCTTCTCCAGTTTCCTTAAATTCTGAGGTCTGCAGGTACAATGTGACTCCTCCGGGTGATTCCTAGAACAGTGGTTTAATCTTTGATGATCTTGTGGACAAATGCAGGTCTGTTGTTTGAGCCTGTATGATGTGTGGGCTTTTTCAGGGCTGTTGTGGTCTGTTAGCTGTCTCACAGCTTGCATCTCTCTTTTCCTTCTCCTCTGCCTTCTTCAGCCAGAGTCCCTTAACTGCAATTCCACTTCCAAACTGGAGAGGCGCTCTATTGCCTCTCAGATTGTCTCTCTTATTTTCTCCCTCCCAACTCAGAGGTGTGCCGTCACCTCTTCTCCCAGCTTGCTTGTAGGGGTGCTCCATCACCTCCTCCATCCTGCTGGGACTGCGCCAGGGAGCCTTTCCAGTTTCCACCTTATCGGGAACTGGTGGAGGGGCGCTACTTTGTAGTTCTGACTCGGCCCTTTCCCATTTCCATACTTCTGCTGCCAACGTTTCTCACCAGAATGTCACAACTCCGAGCCCTGTGCTGTTTATGGGGTGAGGAACAAAACTTTTCCTCTTAACTGCTGACCACTGACATTGTTCATGGAGTTCTGCTGTCATCTTCCACAAAAGGATTTTCACCATATGTCACCTCTCACTTGGTCCCTGCATTTGCCAGTTGGACCATCTATTCTGCTGTCCTCTTCCACATCCACCACATATCCACATCCATATCCACATCCTTCTCTGACTGTCTTCACCATCTGTCCAGATTTTTCTCGCCTATGCCTCTTCTGTCCACACTGGGCACATTAGCACACTCCAGAGACCCTCTTCCTCTTCTGGGGTCTCCTACCACCTTCTCATCTTCTGACCTCTACCTTATTTTGGATTTTACAAAAACTTACAGCTCCCAGTATTCACAGGCGGTCTCCCATCCAGTACCAACCAGGCCTGACCCTGCTTAGCTTCCGAGATCAGACGAGATCGGGCGTGTTCAGGGTGGTATGGCCATAGGCTGCTGAGCCGCTCCTCTTTGCCCTCTTCAGCCCCTTGCAGCTCCTGGACTTTTGGCTACCCTGCTAGCTTTTTCTGTCAGCTGCTTGGCTCTGCTGCATTTTATTTCCTCTTCTGCCCGGTTCTAAAATTCCAAACATCAAACGAACTAAGGAAGGGAGGGGGGTATTCCCTCTCTGTCTCTCCCAGCCTCGGCTGCATCCTCTCAGCCTCTGCTGCTCACATCCCTCGGGCAGCCTTTGCATCTGCCACCACTTCCATTCCCCCCCCCCGTCACCTGCCTGGCCTCCTTGGCCGGCGCCTCAGCGGGGGGGGGCTGCTGCCATGGCCATCGCTTCTCCTCCAGGGAGCCTCTTCTCCCTTCTCCCTATCTGCCACACGTACTAATGCTGGCAGCGGCTCTCTCTCCTTATTGCTGGTATTATTGCTCCCCTCTCCATCTGTCTCCTCAGGGGAAGGACAGGCAAACAGGTATGCAGGCACCTGAGTAAAGGAACCGGTGGGGGTGAAGCGTGGCTGTCTCCTAAAGAGCTGCCGCTGCAGCTTCAAAGCCTCTGTGGGGGCTCTACTTCTCTGTTCTTTTGCATTGGAATTCCCAAGGGTCCTTGGGGGAAATTTATTCAGGTACTACAATTCCCATGTGTTCAAGATTCCTATGTCAACTGCTTCTCCAAAAACTCATTGTCAGATAGAGTGTTGCAGCTTTTAAGTCCATCATTCCTGAACTTCCCCCTTCTCCTCCTCCTTTCTATTTGTTGGATTAGAAAGGGCTGGCCTCCCAAGCTGGGCCTTTTCTTTTCTTTTTCTTTTTTTTCACAAAGTCAAAAACAACTATTGACAATCAATAAAGTACCTATGAAGCCGTGATACTGGAGCAAAGTTCTATTTTTTCTTGTGGCTTTTCCGTATAAGTTGCACAGTGTGTCTTCCAATTTAGTAGGTCTGATGTGATGAAGGGCGTATATTAATAACTCTGAACCCGCTGGTAGCCCCCTGACTGCTGAGCATCAACTACCAGCTGATCTGTCTGAGTGGGGCCGCTACCTCTTCTTCTTGATTCTTGGGGAACCTGCATATTTATCTCAGAAGGGGAGGAAGTACCGGGGGGGGCTTGTGTTTCCACAGACTGTTGATTGATGAAGGGATTTGTTGAGCTTCCCAGCAATATCTTTCCCTTGGGGTCATTAGTGTTGGCTGGTTGCATAGGTGGAGGTCCAGCACTTGGACTTCTGCTGCTGGCACTGCTAGAACCTCTTCCAAATTCCTTCTGAGTCTTGTCCACCACTGCATACACAGCCTTAAGTGATGGTGAATGGATGGGAATTTGCAAACTGACAGCTCATTAAATATTTAGTGAAGTTTCCTTTCTCCCTTTTCTGAGACATGAGAGAATTTACTATGAAACCAGACTTTGCTTCTATCATTAAAGGGGGAGAAACTGCCTGTCCCCCCTTTCGGTGTTGGAATCATGAGTTTCCAAACTTTCCTGCTGCCAGTCTGGGCATTAAAATTGCAAAATCAGGCTCCTCGCTTCAAGAGGTGGCCAAAAGGGCTGTCAGAGTTTTGTTTTGTTTTTTCTTTCCTCTTTCGACAGGGAGGGGTAGGGGGAATTCCTGGTGAGCACAGAGCTCTCTCTTTTTTTTTTTTCCTTTTCAGATGCAGCTTTTAAACAATAGGACTCGTTGAGTTGAGCCCTTGTTGCAAAAGTACTAGAGGAGAATCTTTTCCAACTCCTGGCATGACTCTCATTATTCAAAATCAAGCCTCCCTTCTCCTACTCTGAGTCGGCAACCATTTATAAGAGTTAGCCTTTCCTCGCTCTCCCTTGAAACCCTTTAACTGCTGATTGCCGGCCCATTAAATCTCTATTAAAGGGGTCAGACTTGGTCCTAGAAAACACCTTACTTTCTGTCAGGCTGAAACGAGTTGCCCACTGCCTGAATTGCAAAATCAAGCTCTTTTTTTTTTATACTTAGAGAAAACAATGAGATTCTGCATTGCTTCCTCACTATTTCTCATTAACTCCTGAGGTTTTTGCACTGACTCAATTTCTGCCATTTCCCAGCCTCTGGCTGAGTTAACTTCTGGCTTAAAACAACAGAGAACCCAAGGAGGAGGGGCTTCAGGAAATGGCTTCAAACGCCGAGAGACAACTAGAGAGGAAACAAACCATTTTTTTTTCACACTACAGCAGCAATAGTAAAGTTTTCACTAAATCCTCCTTTAAATTCTTTAACATACAGCCCAGAGGAGTCTGCCGGCTCTCTCCCCCTCCCATTTCCTCCCAAGTTCCAGACAAGACACAATGGGAATGGGATTGACGCACGGGTGAAAGGGGTCCCATGAGCCCACACAAAGGGGTTTTGACTCCAGTCACTCTAGTATCGACCTAGCCATCTGGACATTCCAACAGTATGGTTGTAAGAACTGCGATACTCACGCAACTCATACACGCATCTTTCATTCAGACAAACAGCCTCCCATCAGGCCCATTAAACCACAATTGAGACATCTCATTTATTTCCGCCATACCAAGAGTTTTCGGGGTTTCGCTCTCCACTGCTGAGAGGTACTCGGCCGAAACTCGGGGAGTGATGAGTTCCCCCTTCCCCCTCCCAAACATGAGGGGGGATGTCTCACCAGAGGGCCATGGGAGGTTTGGTTTCCAGCTGTAACCCGAGGTCTGTTGACTGGATCGCTGTCGCCAGGGACGCCACCACTCCCCCAACCAAACCTCTTCGACAGAAGGTCGAGGGCGCCCTGGGTTTTGTCAGGGGGGCCGCAATCCCCGACGTCCAAACGTCCGTCAAGGGGGACAGAATAGCCCCTTCCCCCGTTTCCCGGCCAACGCACCAGAAATGTTGTGGCCAGAAAACAGATGAAGACCAGGTTTCCAGGGAAAAATCAAAAAGCCTTTCTTTATTGTTAACAATTTACTTGCGCAAGGACAACAGTTATCCCAGAACTGTCGTGCCAATTAATTGAGGTAGCATCACTATATACCTTTAGTTCTCTATGTCAGCAATCAATCATTCATTTAGCCCGCCCATCACTGGAGAAAAAGATCTTTAGTTAACTTTCCCATTACATCATTGACTTGCACAGAAGAGAACAAAGAGTTAGTTAGAAAATGATACAAAATGATGCATGTAGCCAAAATGAGGGAGTATGCTTACTCCCCCTTTGTTCCCAGACGCCTGAGTGAGTGTTGCAAGGCCATTCCTAAAATTTGAGATAAGACAAAGACATCTGCTGTTTCACTCAGAGACTCAATTCAATTCGCTTATTTTTCCTATTCAAGTGGCATTGGATTTAACCCCTTCACATGAAACAGCTTCTAGGGACCTGTTTTATACATGGCTGCAGTTGTGTTAAAAGCTGTTCTGACTTTGCAGAATAATATCAGCAATCACATATAGTACCATTTGAGAATACAACAAAAAGTTGCTATGGGGTGACTAAAGGCAAAAAACAAACTTAATTAACAATCATTCCATCTCTGTTGGACACAGTGGCAAAACTAACATTATGTGGGGAAGAGATTTCTGTAACAAAGATTTTTCCATCCTTTTCAAAGGCAATGATGCAAGGGGGTCCCCACATTCATTTCTTTTACCCACATTTTCTTTGAAAAGAGATTTTTTTCTATTTCATGCTAAATTTGATAACAAACTATATCAGTACTGGTGAAAACTGAGTGAACAAGACTGAGTGAACAAGATTGCTATAATTCTGAACTCAAGGGTATAGTAACCCTCAGAGCATTTCTGCTAGAAGAAGCCCTGCCAACTTCAAACAGAAATGAAACAAAGAATGTAAGACTCTTGAGGATTGTGAGGAATGAGAGAAGGCAACATAAATATGAAATATAAGGACACGGCATTTTTTTTGGTAAAAAAAAAAAGAATACAAGAGAGAAAGAAAGAAACCCTTTAATTTCAGTAGGGCTTCTGCTGATGCTGTTGCTTTGAAGAGCTGACTTTGTAGAAGAACCATACTGCAGATAATAACCATCTTCGTTTGAGCAGCAGCTGTATTCTGAGAGACCGGAAATGGCTACTGAAAAATCTTTTGGGAAAATATTACCTTCTGCATAACACTGCTGCCAGTATTGTGTGTCCAAAAGCCCAAACCTCAACAGCAGGATTGAAGAATAATTAAGTCAGAGCTGTCATTCTGTCAAGAGGTGCCATGAGTAGTGATGTATGACTCAAACATCATCTGCCCAGCATGTGTTTCAGCAGGTTAGACACTCTTGTCTACTCCATTGTCCACAGAGTATGCTTTCTTATTTTTTTTAATGCTAGTGAATTTATGGTGAAAATAAATCCAAAAAATGCACATTTTTCTATAAAGCATAGCAATATTAATCGAATTGCACGCACTTGTGTAGATAAAACACTCTTGCTTCTATCTTCTCTTTCAATTTCATCTCTTTCTACATCATCTGTAACTTTAATAGTAGTTCAGCATTTTCCGTTGGGATATATACAAACTTTAAAGGATCCTTGCTGCCCAGACCCAGATCCTGTTGAGAATCCTTCAAAAAAGGAAAAATCTAGTACCAATCAATTCCGTAATAGATTTGGCATCCTTATTCAAGAGCAATGGAAAAGCCGTACAGTCCTCTTATCATGCCTTCTATATAAAATCTGGAAAAATATTAAGACACACAAAGGAAATGTTTGAGTTCTGTTCATGAAGTTTCTTTGCATAAGTTTCCCATGTTCCTGTGCATATTCTCAATTTTCTTTTAAGAATTTATGACAGTCATAGAAATAGATATTATACATCCTCATAACATCTTGCCCAGAGACCCCCCTGAAAGCAAGACAACAGATGAGTAGTGATATGTTTGCATGCAAGGAATGAAGACTGTTGAGAAGACAAGGGCCTTTTTTATGTCAGACATTTTAGGCCAGAAAGGCAGATGCTCACATGGGCCTGTGCCTAAGAATAAAAAGTTATTTTATGGGCTTCCAAAGAGACCATGAGGTGAAGTGACCAGAGGCTGGAGAAATGGCTGGAGCTGCTGCCGCAGCAGAAGTCCAATCTTCAATCTGGGACAGTTTGCTGATTCTGCCTAATGACAGGGCCAGGGATATCTCAAGTTAACAAGGTTGTGTTGAATTTAATTTATAGAAATAGGAAGAAGAAGGGGGGGAGATTCTGAGAAATTTATTACATTTTAATGGCATTTTACTTGTGTCATTGTTTAAGCATGCAGAAATCTAATGATTCACAAAAATGCACTGTATTAATCAGAACATTAATTAGCAGAAGGAAATCAGAGAATTGTCATTTCTAACAATAGCATCCGTATGTGTAAATTCAGGAAGTGTCGTGCATAAAAGAAAAATAACAGAATGAATCAGAAAATGTTATTCCTCAAAAATAAATAGTTCCATTTGGGGGACTGGGGGATTTTTTCCCGGGTGCTTTTTCAGCATTTGTTCCATTTCTATAGGTATTCTTTAAAACTAAGAATACGTTTTGGTGTTGTGTGTGTATGTTAAACTTTCAGATAATTATCAGTTCCAAATTTCTTTTTGAAAAATAGTAGTGCCAGTTTTAAAAAAAAGGCCTGGTGAAGGAGAAAGGTGCAAAAAAGAAAGAAGGAAAGAAAGAGAGAGAAAGAAAAGAGTTAGTGGCCCTGGTAATATGACGCAATCAAAGAACATTGGGGAGAATGGAAGGAAACTCTGATGGATACACATATGTCTTTGTTTCAGCACAGGCTAAATATAAACCCAGCACAGAGGAAAACAGGAGACAGACAGGGAAGTTGTCACAGAAATAAAGATTTATGTAGGCTTGTAATGAATCTACACTACACATTTGGTGATACATTTAGAATTCTCTTCTACAGAACTGTAATATCGTCCCCTACTGTACTATAGCTCTATGGAAGATATTTGGAAGTGCTTTGCCAAATTATATATCCCAGGATTTGGTTGGAGTTCTGAGAGATATAGTGATATCCAGCTGCTATATCTGAGTAGTGCTAATTCATTTTTAGTTGCAGTAAAGTGTAGAGATCATAGGTGAAAGGCTTAATAGGAAAACAATAACATCTACAATTGACATGGGCTTCCTTTACTCTTTACCTAGTCTTACATGCTATGTTTGCAAGAATGAGAAATGTCCTCCAATACAGCATTTAGGTTGGTTTAAATGCATTTTAAAATGAGGAATAAAACAGAGAAGAAAGAATTTTTTGAGCTAGTTAGTTTTAGCCTTAGGTTAATAGTTCAGAGATGAAAAGTTTAGGTAAAATAAAGAGGTCAGGAAGTATTTGGCTCCAGAAGCAGAAGGGCTTGTGGGTGAGGAATCAGCAAATGCCAAAAAGCCACCCAAGGAAGCCAAATGGAATAAAGTTCAGCAAAAGTTGAAAAAGAGTTATCTCTGGAAACAAAAAAATGTAGTTGGTACAGGGAAGCAAAACACCTACCTTCCTGGCTGGTTGGAGTTGAGGCGGGAGAGGTGGCGGGGGGAGAGAGAGGTAGAGAGAAGCCAAAGGTCAACAGGCAGGAAATCAAAGAAGAAAGACCAGAATATGGAGGGGAACAAAGTGCAAGAGCTGGGGAAATCAGAGAACTGAGAAGGAAGATAAAGGACAGTATGATGTTTGTCGGATTAGGGATCAGGAAAGAATAGAGACACAGAGGTTATCTGCATGCCTTTGTCCCCAGCTGTCATATTATCTTATTTGACATATGCTTGTATGAAAGCACATACATTTAGATTTTAAAACTTCTCTGCTGACAGTTTTCACTCAACTTTAAACATTGTTATTCTGATTTTTTTGGGGGGGGGAGGGGGCACCTACACTACATCTAACAGCCACCTCACTGTACATATATTGTAAATCTATAGAATGAAAAGCTCCATTTCTTACAATAAAAAAAAAAAGCCATGGAGGGAAAGGTCAAAAGGCTTGTAGACCCATTATTTGGCTCTTCCCTTCATGAAACAGGATACAGCTCGATTCTCACAAAGGGGAATGCATATGACTGTATACTGTATGGGTGGACAACAACCAGGTGCTCATGGTCTCCAATGGCCCTGCAGGGCATGTGGGACTTTTGGAGGTTGTATCCTCCTGTTGTGCACACACACACACCTTTTTTTCTTTTTGAAAATTAGACCAGTTGCTGTGAAAGATTATGAGGCCTATGCCTTTATAGGTATGGATATGAATATGGATATAGATATAGTTATAGGCCATTTCTATATGGATATAAATATAGGTCATTTCCACACTACACTGTTATAGTGCTATTGTTCCACTTTCAATGTCCCATGGAATTCTGGGGTTTGTAGTTTACTGAGGCCAAAGAGCTCTCTGGCTGAGAATTCTAAATGACCCTCCCTAAACTTCAAACCCCAGGATTCCATAGGATGTTGAAAGTGGAATAATAGCACTATTACAGTGTAGTGTGGAAATGGCCCTATACTACACTATAAAAAGAGAGAAAGAGATCTATCTATGTATACACACAGGCACACACGAATACGGTAGTACCAAGGGCTTAATAACACTACATAACAAAGGGTAGGGATGAAGCTGCTGTTCTTGTTCTTCAATGTTTTCATTTTTTATCATTATTAAGAGTATTTTGAGGCATTCTGAGCAAACTATTTTTTTTCAAGTTTCACCCCATGTGTTTTTTTCCAAGTCATTCCTTAAGGTAACAAAAAGGTAGAAAAGGTACAAAAAGGTGGAAAAAAACAAAGAGCAACTCAGCTACTTTTTTTGCAACTGTAGAATAACAGATAATAACAAATGATTTTTAAATGTAACTTTACAAGTTTTATTTACCATAGCAATGTTTAACTGTTTTGGTCTCCCAGTTTTTAAAGGTAAGGACAATAACCCTGTTTGACCTTCTAACTGCCTGCAGGTGCCACCAGCAGGTCTGCCTTATGAAATGTCTCGCCAGTGGTCATTCATTTTTATTAACAAAGATAAGCATTTTCGGAAGCAACAACAATAAGAATGTTCTCCCCCTGCCCATAGTTCCACAGACTCAAGGATGTACACAAATACATTATTGGAAAAGCTAGGCAAAATAAGATGTTTTTAAAAATAAAATAGATAAATCCTTATTAGAAGGAGAAAATGCCAAAACCCTTTAGATCACACCTTATTTTTTCAGTTTGGAACAGTAGGGTGTGATCTAAAGAGCTCCGGCATTTTCCCCTTATAATGACATTTTATTTTATTTTATTTTATTTTATTTTATTTTATTTTATTTTATTTTATTTTAACTTTTCTCTTGTTTGGAGGAGTTTTAATTGAATTTTCATGTATATATTCATATTCTCTCTCTCTATACACACACACACACACACACACACACTATTCCTATTGGGTAGTTATAAATGTGTAGTTATCAATTTGTAACTAAGAGTTGCACACTGGTTACTGTTTCATATTAATCATCCCTATATATTGTCACATTTAGGGATACTTGGGGCTATGAAAGTCCCCCAGCCCTCACTTGATGATCAGTAGCCACTGCAATCAATGAGGTCTATCCCTCCCACCCTCTCTTTCAGCTAGCAGCTGACTGATGCTGCCCCCCCCCCATTCATGTGATTTCTACTGTGAGGGAATATTGTGACAGGGACCCCTCTTTCTGCCTGTTACAACAGAGATTACTTATGGGAAAGGGTAGGAATATTAGTCAGCTGCATCCCATCAACAGAACAGACCCCACTGATCACAGTAGCTTCTGACCAGTAAATGGGGATTTGGGGTTTAAGACAGGATTCGCTATGTAGCTCTGTAACTATCATGGTTATGTAGCAATGTAGTGCATAGAGGTTTCTGGCTAATATTTTGTGTGAGTGTGTGCAGAAAGCAGAGTATGTTGCAAAAAAAAAATGTGCAAATTTTTCATGCAAATGGGTATTTCACAATTTTAAGTCCAAAACAAACAAACAAAACATTAAAAATGCAACAAGATAAACAGGATAAATTTTTGAAACTATTCTCCCATGTCAGAATGTTATAAACACATCCCTGTCATTCACAAATTTTGCTTTACTTATCTACTAATAGCCAATGCTGGTTGCTTTTTATGGTGTCACCTTTTATATCTATTTGCACACATTCCAATGTGAGATGTCATTGCATCAAAAATATTGCTGCGACCAGTGATATTTCAATGCAGAGGAGTTCTTTGTGATACAAGCTGACCTCCATGGTGTCCAACAACCTGAACAAGATTGTCTGCCCTTTTGTTCAGTTTTTTCTAAAGCTCCAACATTCTCCCCTTTGAAAGAAAATGTCTGATGATTTGCTTGGTTGTGTTGTCCTTTTTTGGTTAAGTATTTTAAAACTGTAATACCTGAAATACCAAGATATATAATGCAGAACAGATAGTTTCTTGTGCTACACTGCCTGAAAGAGATCTGAGGAAGTGATATGCATTGGAGCAATAAATGAATTAATTAAAGATGTGAAATCATTAAAGGTTATATACCATCTCCACTACACATTGAAAAACAATGTCAATGCCTGTGTAAATGAGTTTCATCTCCCCCTCTCTCCCTCACTGTCTGCTCTATAAAAATACCACCTGCCAAGTTCCAGGGTATTTACAGATCTATAATAAATACAGCCTATTTCTTTAAATTTGTTAGCAGATGCCAAACTATTCTGGAATTAACTAATTCCTTGTGCTTACTTTAAGCAATTATATGTGTGGCAGTTTTCAGAAGTGTTGAAAGATCTAATTTTTCATTTGCATAATTGTTTCTTCTAGTTAGACAGCAGTTTAAAATCAGATGCAACAACAACAGAAAATGTGTAGCAAATGGGAGAGCAATAAATAAATAAGGAGCTATCTAGTTGAAGTGTGACTAGTTGGAGCTATTTACATACAACCTAAACTCAAAATAAATTCACAGACATTGCCAAAAAAAAAAAAAATGTGTAAATTCAAAAGGTGTTCACAACAATGATAAAAGAAAAGGATTTTTTCCCCCCGCTTGACTTCAGGTTTCAAGAGAGAACAGATCTGTGAATAAAAGTTAAATTTTAATCAAAACCAACAATGCAGACTATATTGCTCTTACACCTAGGAATGATCCAGCTGTTAAACAACAGAGGGACTGTAACTCAATAGTACAGCACATGAAATGTCATTATGTGAGTATGTGAATTTCCTCCAGAAGGTCCCAGTTTCAGTCCTCAGTATTTCCAGGTCAGGCTAGGAAACAACCCGCTCTCAATCCCTGAAGAGGCATTACTATTCAGTATAGCATGTACTGAACTAAGTGAACTAAGACTTTTGTCTATATATAAGGTAGTTTCCTATGCTCCAGTGTTGTTTACAACCACTTCAAAATGGTAGGCCAGGAAAGTCCTGTAACCCAGTTTGTTTGTTGATTATGCTTGCGTACTTCCCCATTCAAAATGGTTATAATCATTCAGGATATCTAGACAACGGTAGTAAGTATAATAGAAGATGTCATAGCCTGCAAACCTACTTGTCCTAAGCATGTAGACCAGTGGTTCTCAACCTGTGGGTCCCCAGATGTTTGTGGACTTCAGCTCCCAGAAGTCCCAGCCATTATGGTCAATACTCAGGGCTTCTGGGAGCTGAAGTCCAAAAACATCTGGGGACCCACAGGTTGAGAACCACTGATGTAGACAAAAAGCCACACTAAAGACCAGTATAACCTTCTTCTCCCTTGTCATGTGATGTCTGATGGAAGCCATGTTTTCTCATTCCCCCTCTTTATATTCACTTGTATCTATTCATATGACAACTAGGGGCGGAAATAATATTTGAAAATATTCAAAATATGATTTAAAAAAAGAAAATTATTCAAATATTTAGAAACTTTGACAAGGAGAATCCTTGCCCAACAAAAATCTTGATTCAGGATTTTTTGCTTTGCAGAAAATGTTGTTCTCTGTGCAAAATAACCACATTAAAATTTTGCTCAGAATAAGTCTCAAACTGAGAATAGGATTTGAAAACTGTGTGGGTTTTGGTTTTTTGGTTGTTTTTGTTTTTGTTTTTGTTTTGGTAACTGGAAGAAAATTGCTAAAATTACTCATTGCTGACCTTGGAGAAAGCCAGTGTACTATAGTGGTTAAAGTATTTGACTGGGATTTGGAAACTTCAGGATGAAATCTTCTCTAAGCCGTGAAAGTCACTGAACATCTTTGGGTCCAATTGCACTCTCTCTTGGTCCAATCTGCTTCATAGATTCTTTCTTCAGGACATTGTCATCTCACACTGGGGTTTGGAGAAGGATGGGACCTGGATGATGTTTATGCACAATATTGTCATGGTCCCATCATTCTCCTGTCCTCAGGCAGTGCAATCATGCTGCAAATCAATGACCAGTGATTGAGCAGCCCTCTCACCATCCTCCTGCACTTACCTTAGGTGTGGAGGTCCTCCAAGCACAATGGCTGAGCTTCCTGCCCCAGCGCAGCCTGGGACAGTGCCTAGCTGCACTGCAGAAAGAAGAGGTAGTGCCGTCACACTTCCTCCATTCACAGAGGCAGCTGGTGCAGAGGAGAGTGCTTCTTTCACGCTCCTCTCACAGGAGAGGCTGTACTGAGATCGCTGTGCAATGCAGCCAAGATCTGGTAAGCTGCAGAAATGACCATGTCTTGTGTGCCTTGCACAAAGGATAGAAGAGAAATGCAACTAATAAACAAACAAACAGGATTGCTTCCTCTGCTGCAAGAATCCCATCTATGTATGTGGGCATGCTGGAAAGTGAAGTTCATGACAATCCAGACACCATTTAAAACAATGTTTTCATAGCATGATTCTTGTCACTGGGGATCTGTAAACGAACACAATGATAGCAGACCATCACATATCTAATCAGATTTGGTCATATGATGACACAACTAAGAACAAACAAAACCTTTCCATTGCCCTCAGTCTCAATGATGTAATCAGAACCGTCTTACTCAGTTGTGTGGGTGGTATCAATACCTAGAAGTATTACAGAGCAAGTCTTCCTCTTTGATATAGTTTACTCCCATTAAGTCACAAATTATTAATTAGAGTATGATGGGATTGATGTTGTACATTCAGATGTATATGTACATTTCATTGAAGTAATGCCCTGCAGATCATTCAGACATTTCTTGAGACCTTTTACACATCCCAGAAGACAAGCAAAGCAAATAAAGGGTAGATAAACAGTAGGAGATCAAGAAGATCCTACTGTAGCCCAAAGAGTACAAACATTAAGGTTTGAGGGAACAGAAATGAAACTTTCTATTAACCTGAGTGAACTGCAGTCTTTCCTTTCTAGGCTAAAAATCAATAAACAGGACAGGCTTTGGTATCTGCAGCTTGTGCATCATTCTACAGTTGGCATTTGACTTACCACATGAGATGTAGCCTGAGTTTCAGAGGGTCATTTAAGACTATTTTGTGCATTTTGAAAAACAACAGTGAAGTGGTCAACCTTTTTCTGGGTTGTAGTAATTTAGACTGTAAAGTTGAGGTGGACAGAAGATATAAAACACAATTTGAATTCTCCTCACCACACCATGTAGCATCACCAGGGGGAGGCATCTTTGTTGACTTCCCAAGATGAGAGGCCAGTAATTATATGTCCTGGTGCAGTAAGTGAGTAAAACCAGAAGGTATAGAAGAGTATGCTGCCTCTGCTCTTCTCTTTCTATTTTTTTTCCTGAATTTATAAGAAGCACACATTGTGTGGAGCAATGGAAAGGAGTCCTTGCTGAGTGCCTCTCTCCAGTTGAACAGAGCACCTAATAAGCAATCATTATCAAGCATTGCCTTCACTTCTTTACAGAGCAATTCTTCTGTTGTAGGGGCTGCTGGGTCTGGTAGTGCACTGGTGTGGTTTGCACCACCATCGTATGATTGGGCTTGCTTTGTGTCTTTTGAGACCTCACTGGGCTGAGTTTATGTTTAGTTGTGTTGATTGATCAAATTGATTCCTCTAATCAAGGGAGTTATCGGCATGTGGCTGGGCATTATTTAGCTCCACTGGGCTTTGCTGTAGGGTTGTTTATCTGAGTCAGGGGAGTGATTTCAGCTTCCCTGCCAAATATTTGTATGCTACCCCTACTGGCCATTTTAACCTTTGGCTTTCATTGGGGCATGGTGGAGGTCTCACTGCCACTTCCCCCCCACTTCTCATTTCCATGTGTCTGGTGCTAGGCCCAGGGCTAGGTCTCAAATTGTCACATGCCTAGGTGTTAGGCCCAGGACAAGACCTCTAATTCCTACATGCCCTCTTTAGCCTCTTTTAATTTAGTATGCCCTTCTAGCCTAGGATAGCCATATAAGCCCCACCCCAGGTGGGCCCTGTAATCTCAGGCCTTTCTACCTTAGGCCTGGTAGGTTTTGGAGCACTAGACCAGTGGTTCTCAACCTGTGGGTCCCCAGAGGTTTGTGGACTTCAGCTCCCAGAAGCCCCAGCCACTATGGTCAATGCTCAGGGCTTCTGGGAGCTGAAGTCCAAAAACATCTGGGGACCCACAGGTTGAGAACCACTGCACTAGACCCATTCACCTTAGAGTGGTCTGATAGGCTGCAGTTCAGTCAGAGTCAAGCTTCATCCTCACTAGGCCTAGGCCCCAACCACGTAATCAAGACTTATAAAGCATCCCCCTTTCATTTGTGTTTCCCATTCAGCCTTTTGTGGTCTTGATCAGGCCCATTTGGGCTTCTTCATAGGTTCCCTATGACAATTGCTATCTTGAGAGGGCTTATTTTATAGGTCTTGTACCCTTCATGGATTATTATGGGGATGGTATTATGGTGATGGTGTCTGAAAAGGATTTGGGTGAGTCAAAGGACAATGGCCCCTTAAAGAAGTCCCCACAGTGCTTACCTCATAACATATATTCCCCTTCTGAGAGTGATAAGGGGTGGATATTGCTAACATCATTCTGTCATGCCTGTAGATTTTGGAGTAAGATAAACAAAAGAAGGCATCCATGAGTTTTGTCAAAGTCATTGCCTGTCTTGATTCTCTTGAGTAGGATTGGAAGATTGGGGGCACAGTGTTTAGTGGGATTTGTTGAGCAAATTGATTCTTTTAATTAAATAAATTAATTAGCATGTGGTTGGGTGTTATTTAGCCCCATTGGCCCTTGCCAGAGGATTGGTTGTCTGGATCAGGAGGCAATTGGAGTTGGGATGCTAGATGAGTCTGATATGCCTGCTGCTCCTGAGACTGTCGCTCTTGTAACTGATCTCGCACAGGATGAAGACATGGAAGCATCTGTTTGGCTACAGGTGAAGTGACTGAACAGACCAATGGGATATTAGGATGTCAATGACCATAGGGACCATGGAGTGTTGCTGTTAATCAGACATCCTCACAACCTCTCTTATCTAGTACGCCAGATCCTAGTATGGGATGGTTTTCATGTCTCCAAATGTGACCTTCAGTGTATCCTACCTTCTGTTTGGGTTTTAATCCAGTTCTGTGTCCACCTGGGATACAGTGAAGATATGATTTGTTTATCCACCCTAACATATTATTTGGTACACTTTGGCAGTGAAATAGGTTAGAAAGTATGGGATTGGTGCCAAGCTGGCAAAGTGTGACATTAAATCTGTATTTCACCTGTTACCAGACCACCCTTGATGATTTTGAGCTTCTGAACTTCTTGTTTGAATTTGTTTTACATGAACCAGGTCTTTCCTATGGGGAACTCAATATCATGTGTGTCATTTAAGAAGTTCAGCACATTTTTGGAACGGGACATTAAATTTAGTACTGGTGTGAGAGGGGTCTCTTTTTTAAAAAAACACCACTGGTGGTATGGCACAGGCACTGTGCCTTCTTCACAGTAGAATTGGCAGCCTTAATAGAGAAGCTAGGCAAGCCATTAATCTGTTTTAATCATTGAAGCTGATATGCTTAATCAATTGTGCAGTTGTGAGACACAAGGGAGTGAGTGGCCAAATTCCTTGGGCATAGGAAGGTTATGGTTAAGGAATTTCAGGAGCTCATGGGGCATCTAAATTTTACACGTAGGGTTGTCACTAACTCCTTGCTTCATTTCTTGTGTGACAACATGGCTACATGAACTCCTTGACATCTAGGTCAGATAGGATAATGTGGCTAGTTAGGGAATTCACATTACAGTGTCTTCATCACAACATCTTATTTGCTGCACTCTATGTGGCCAGAGTGGCCAGGAGTTTAGCCAAACCTGCCTCCTGCTTGCAGATGGAACACTTTAGACAGCTGGTGCCCAATGAAGCTGCCATATCAGACCCAATGCCAGCTGATCTCTAGAATCTTGAAATGGCAAGTTAGTTAGGGCCATTACTGTCCCTGGAACCCAGCACCAGGAAAAGCTATTTTCGGGTAGTACAAGTATTCACCAAATTTAGGAAGCAAGTTCTTCTGTGTGACAAATGGCCTATTCTGTTAAATCACTTGTTACAATATTGTGTCTTCTTCATGTGCAAAGGTCTTTTTCCACAGTCTATACTGGCAGACATGTCTGTCTTGGCCTTTTGGTTTAAAGTTCATAGTTTTCTGGATCCCACTGGTGATATTCAGATTAAGAAGACACTCAAGAGGTAGAATAGGCTGAGACTCAGGGTAGCAGATGATAGGTAACCCATTTCTCTTGACATTCTTAAGGGTTTAAGAGGGATCTGGGATGGTATTTGTATAAATCCTTTTGAGGTACTGTTGTTTCATGCTGCTTCTCTCACTGCTTTTTGTACAATTCACACTTCTTCTCTTCAACAACAACAACAAAACAGTGGGGATCAGAATGCAAATCTGTAATGACTCAACATTATGCCCTGGGTGGACCTTAAAGGAGTCCATACTTATTTGGTGGTCTCATTCTGGCCTCTTATTCTGTTACACAGATTTGTTGCCCTTTACTAAATAGCAGTTTTAGGCTGTGACATCCAGGGTCCTTATTTCACTGAGATTGAAGGGTGTTAAATTTGGAATGCATTCCTTTTGAAGAGGAGTGGCTTCAGCTGCAGCTGTAATCAGCATGTGGCCTAAAGTCATTCAGAGGATAGTGTGCTGGAAGTGAACAGCCTATCAGATGTATATTAGATATTTGCCATTGTAATACATTGTCTGGATGCCCTTGCCTTCCACTTTCAAAGTTATCACCAGTGAGACATTTGGTCCTGACCTGCTACCATCACTTTTTCTCAGCATGGAACTGTTACTCTGTTTACTGGGGGTCCTGGGAGGGACACCAAAATGTGTTCAACTATAGGTGGAGAAAATTAGCTCAGAGCACTGCTTTAGCGTTGCGAGAGGCAGGGTAACTTAACAGGATCTTGTAACCCAATGTTTACGGGGTCAGGCCAAGTCAAGGAGCAGACCAGTTTGAAAATAATGAATGATCTTTATTAAATACAGGCACACAATGTAAGCAACACACACACAGATAACTACAGAAAATAAAGGTGTGAGTAAGATAGCAGGATTTCAGAGGGATATTTGGTTTGGGTGATACGACACCTGTCCTGAAGCTTGAGTTCATTGGTCTAGAGTCTCAGTACGTGGGACTGAGGGGACAGCTCGCCAAACAGAGCAGCAGCAAGGTTGGATGGAAGTCCGGAGCGATCTGAGGAGGGTCTCGGAATCAGGGGTTTTTATAGGGAGAAGTGTGAGTGCAGGCTATGCCTTACTCGGGGACAATGATGAGTTTTGAGTGCTAGACAATGTTTCTGAAAGGTCACAATTTAGCGTGATTGAGTTAAGTCCAAATTGACAAAGAGGTAGACAGTATGCAAATGCTCAGTGCTTGGCATTTAAGCTTCTAGCTTGCCAAGTTACCTGCTCGGGGCAGGGAGTCCTTTGTAAACAGCACACATACATAATGAGGGTGTTTGCAGAGAGGTCTCCTAAAGTGGTGATCTGGCTATTTCTGGCCTGCCTGTATTGTCTTGGGATATTGCAGCGTTTGATGGCCGAGCCTAGTTCTGTGCTTGTCTGGGGGCCTCTCAAGCATGTGGAGAAGGATGGTGGAAGAAATTATTGATATCAAAGTGATATCTGTTACTATCACCAGGTAAGCCTAAACTGCAGTAACATAACAGCCATTTTGTATCCCACCTGTGACTGGGCAATCTGGCTGATGTAGAGTGGCTTGGCAGGAGGGCCTCCAGTAGCTACTGCTATTTGTGGAGCACTGTGACCCTCTGTTATATCTGCTCATTATTCACCTTGGTGGTAATGATCTAGGTATGTTCAAGGGTAAGGTTGCTATCCATGACATGCAGGTCATTCAGCCTTCTTGGTCCAAGGTGTTCATCATAGGCTCAGCTATTCTTCCACAACAAGTATGGCCAGGGAGGGGAACACAAACCACACTGATGTTGCCTAACAGAGGACTAATAGAGATATATGAAATGCAATAAGCAAGGGATGGATTATTGTATGCCATGCCCCAAATCATCTCCCAGTGGCCTGAGTCTATAGAGTTCAGTGAACATCTATGATGCTCATTTGGTGAAAGACAGCCCTCTGGAGCTGCCCCTACAAGTCATGAGACCCAGCAGTAAGGAAGGAGACTGTTCTTGAGGTTAGCCTGTGAATTTAATCTGCACTTTGATTCGTGTGACTGGGGAGATGAATTCTCTGTTTGGTCTTCCCAGAAATGGCTGGCAAGGGAGCAACCCAGACTGTGAGTTCTCCTTGGGGCTCACTGGGGAACCTGGGAAGTTGCTCTGGAGCGATATTTGCCTCAGCTGTTCTCACCCTAGGTCTCTACCCTTTTTCACATCCCCAGGAATAAATCTAAATAGGAGATATTTAAATAAAGTGGTCATTATTTCAACCCAAGCTTTGTTGCATGGTTTCATTTCATGGATTGATCAAGAAATATACTCTAACATGTTAGAAAGTAGAGTTTAGCCTGATCTCCCTCCTTCAGGCCTTCAGGAAGAAATCATTTTTAACATATTTAATGTAATTTGCAGAGTTCCTGCTGCAATCTCATGTAAATTAAATTAAAAGTGGCATTGGAGGTTCCTGCAAAATATCCAATGAATTCAAAATAGCTGTGATGGCTATAATATATTTCTGTGGAGAGTCTTATACCTTCATAAGTTGTCACTGAGTGCTTCCTAAAGGAAACATCAAAGTAAATCTTTAAGTTCATCAAAGAGATTCTAGTTGAATGAAAAGACTGGGACGCTTCTGAAGGGGGAAGGTCCAAGTGTGTGTGTGTGTGTGTGTGTGTGTGTTTCAAGAGGCATCAATCTTCTTTTAAATTTTCACTTAGCTCTTTTTCAGGGACTTGGCTTTCAGAGTTTCAAGGATGCACTTCCACGCTTTCCCACAGTACTATTCAGCCTTTTGTGTGATCTTTGTCATCTGTCCAAGATGTTCTTTAATTCTAAGGATTTCTGCCTTTATTTTTTCTTGGCTAGCTTTTCTGGGGACTTAGAGGCATCTCAGTCAGCAGTAGCAATTTCTGCTTACAATTGAAATATAACATTCTCCTCCTTTTATTAAGTGCTTGCCTCGGGCATAGCACCAGATGACTATTCCCCTTTGTTATATGGCCCAAATGATTTTTCAGAGTCCAAAAAGCTAACAGTGCATAAGATGATAAATTAACCTTTTGGCACTTTGATAACCTTGCAAACTCAGCCACTGGACTTTTTACAAAGTATGTTGTGGTCCATAAAAAGCAAGGTGAACCTTGTGGTGTGTTCATGTCCCTGAGCAAACCACTGGCTAATATACAGGGGGGACATTCAAAATGAGCTGTCTGTATACCCACTTATACCCACAGCTTTACTTTAGGGGACATTAATAACAAAAACATCACTTTTCCTCTGGCAGTAAAATAATATTTTAGGTCAAAGGATCATGTTGAGCAGAATCACCCTTATTACATGGGGGAGTTGCTAGGCAACCTGCATTCTCTATCCAGTTATTCACCAATAATAGGGGATAAGAGACACATGAACAATGGATGTAAATGTTTCCTTATTTGTTTTACACATATTTTCAGTAATTTCTTTTTCTCTTTTCTTTTAACCACACTGACTGAAATCTGAGACTGAGACTGAAATCTGAGGCTGATTTTTCCCACTTCAGGATAAGGATGAGGATATTTTGCAATTCACATTTTTATGTTTTGTTTTTCTTTACTCTTTTTTAAAACATCAATATTTTTTGACATAAATTTTGGAAATATTTTTCACAGCCCCAGTGTTGTTGAATAACCTGTTCCTGAGTATTTCCTATTGTTATTTTACATATCTTTGAACATAAACTTTAAAAGTCCATATAGAAGCTTGTAATGAAAGCCAGTGAAGTCCAGTGGTTGACTTGTTGGGCTAAGACTCTGGGAGACCAAGGTCTGAATCCCTGCTCAGACATGAAAATCCAGTGACTCTGGGAAGCCTCTCTGATGCTTACAGGAAAGCAATAGCAGATTTTCTAAACTAAAAAAAATCCTAGGATAGTGTCTTCTAGTAAATTGGGGCTGACTTAAAGAACAGAGCAACAAAATTAGAGGATTGGAAGTACATTCAGCTGAATACATTTGCAGAGTTTCCAAGATCAGGGCCTCAATAATTCTAGGAACTACGTAACTGAGTCAGCATGGTGTAGTGGTTTGAGCATTGAACTATGACCCTGGAGACAGTTCAATTCCCTGCTCAGTCATTGAAACCCCCAGGTAAACTTAGACATATTACAAACTCTCAGCCCCAGAAAAATCTCATGATAGGTTCATCTTAGTGTCACCAGAAATGACTTGAAGGTACACAGTAACAACAAGCTAACTGAATTCACATTCAAAAACTTATTCAGATCTTTCTGCTAAATAGTCAAATGTTGATGGTGTACACAGAGATGCAGGAATACCTGTGTAGGAGTATGCACATGTTCACATATCACATCTCCTTTTCAGTCCTATATATTCTGCTGGTGAATGCTTGCATGGACCAAATATCAATCATGCCTATGACCACTGCTAAAGTGATGAAATAGCTGTCAAAATAAATAACAAGATCAATAAAATTCATCATATATCACAATATATCACAGTTTTTTCACCTGGATAACAATGAAAGCATAAGTCAGCCATTCCCAAGCTTGCACATTCCAAATAAGTTTGTCTACAGTTTCATTGGGTCTCTGACTATTGGTTATGCTGCAAGTGATGGAATTTGTAATCCAAAATATCTGGAAGGCAGCAGGTCAGGGAAGGCTGCTATAGACATCCATCCTTTTCCTCCTTTGTTTTTTTTTTTCACCCTCTTCTGTCTAGCAAATTTTCTCAAGAAAAGATGATGCCAAATGAGCATAAATGTCCATACAGACTATGTTTAAATCTTCCACAGGTGTTTAAATTGACTCCCCAAAGTGAAGCCTCCTGCAATATGGACTCTCTGGGGAAGTCCTGCCCTCCAGCCTCGCTCAGACATGCAGCCTCTGTTTGAATGAGCTCAGCACAGTGTGCCTACTGGGTGGATAGCTTTTGCACAGCACTTGTGAGTTGTCAGCCCAATGGGGAAACCTACAATAAGTAAGATAATGGTGGTGACCATCACACACCTCTATTTTCACCTATAGGCCTACAAACAAGTACACAGGTAAGTCCAGGAATGCAATGTCTAATGATAAATATCTTCCTGTCCTATAGGTTTAATTGTGTCATCAGGACAAATAAATCAGAATATTTTGTTCTGCGTCATTTTTGCAGGTTTTTTTTCTTCAGAGCAATCAAAGTAAGTAGATGACTAATTTCAGATCTACACATTGCTCCAAGATATGTTGTTCAAATCCATCCATATTCTCACTGATCAAATTCCTGAAACTCAGCTGTCTCCATATATTTCCTCATCCTAAGTTATGCTTCCATTTGCATTTACATTTTTAAGGAACTAAATGTATTCCCAATAGGTATCCAAATCATTGATTATTTCATCTACTCACTCAGGAGTGAGTAATTACTGTAGTTTTCACCTACTGAAAAAGAATACAATATACAATATTTCTTCACCATTAAATTTGCCAGGATTTCTTTACTCCCCATACTTGAAAATCTTAAAGTACTGCAGAAGAATTTTTCTGTGATTCTGTATTTCCCCAATATTTCCTGTGCAAAACACCTCATCAGGATACTTGGGAAAATAGTGTAGAAGTCTTACTGCTGTAACAGTTTTGTTTTTGTTTTTTGTTTTTCATTTCTTGACCTGGAAACAAATAATTGCAAGTATTCTATCCATCCCTAATTCCCATCATCACCCTTATTATTTTGATGGAACCTGCTATTTCAGTAGATTTTCTCTAAATTTAAAAGGCAGTCTGTGAGAACAAAAATCACCTGGAGGTATTCTTCTAAAAGTGATGCTACTTCATCTTTTCCAAATCTACCAGATTATTCTGTCTGCAGAAAGTTCTTTCTGTTTTTTTTCCGGCTGCCAAACTTTTGACATTTTAAACCAATCAGTATGTGCTAACATATTTCTTAATGCTTCCACAGAAGCAAATCTTAGCATTTGCATCAGATTTAAATGCTAGTATATTTATCCAGTCACTCAAGAGATATTTGCAAATGATGTCTGATGCTTTCAGCAGTGTGGCTTACAAGTGGTCCTCCACATCTTCAGATTTACATTTCACAGATTTGATTATCTGTGAGTTTCTTCAACCTCTGTCCCCCACCTTAAGCACTTCTTTTGCAGAAGAACTTTCCATCTAGCTAGCTCTGATCAAGCCATGGCATCAAGCTTCTGGTCCTCCTCCTCCTCCACCTGTCACTGCCTGGCCAGCTAAAGGTAACTTGTGCCTCAATTTCTTAGCACCACAAACCCTCTCCCAAAGCCCCCTCACACCCAAAGATGGACATGGGCAGGAGAGAGGAAACCATAGGTCTACTATGCTGACCTACCCCTTTTTTCTCTCCTTTCCCTGACCAGGTTTGGTTCCTACATGCTCACTGTCCCCACCATGCCTCGAACCCATTCCCCCAGACACACACACACACACATTTTGATATTTTTTTTCTACTTCTGCAGGAATCCTGTATCCTTAACCCCCACAAATGTGAAGGGCAGACTATATTTAAATTTAATGGATTCAGGGAGTTAAATTCACTACTTCAGACTTTTATATATGCTGTCATCAAGTCAGAATTTCAGATGATGGTTAAGAATTAAAAGCAGGAATCCTACAGTTCAAATCTCATCTTTGTCATGGATTCATTTGGTGTCTTTAGGAATAACAGTGTTTTGTATCCTAATCTATCATCATAACTGCAGTGTAGAAACATATAGATTCCTGGTCTAATGGGGAGACCCTCATTCTGCACTGGTAATATGAGCTCTTCCCCCACCAGACCATGGTATACCAGTGGCTTTACCCAAGGCTAAAGCATAATTTTTGGTCCAATGCAAACATGCAATGTGTTCTTCTCCATGCTGTATACTATAACACCTTTCCTTTACTCTGAGTTATCCAAGAAAGGTTACTATTTTAATTCTGACTTTACGTTTTTTACATTTTTAAAATAACTACATTGCTACTATATGGTTACTCTGTCATGTTCACGTTTTCTCTTATTCTATCATATTCATTGCAAAATTATATTATATTTCTGGTGTCAGTCAAGTTCAACTTAACAGACAAAATAGCTTGCTTTTTTTTTTTTTTACCCATAGCAGAATGTAAGATGTATACAATTTTGATATTTATGGGCCTGGTAAAATGTGTTTTTGGTTCTGCCATAATCACTGTGATGTACGAGAAAAAAGAAAGAAAGGAAAGGAAAGGAAAGGAAAGGAAAGGAAAGGAAAGGAAAAGTTCAAGTTTTTTTTTTTATGAATTTATTTAATTGTATAAATCCAATTGTTAATCTTAAATCTGAATAGACCACTGAATAAACAGAAATTACACAAATGCTCACTTACCAAATTCTGCTTGATTAAATGGGTCTACTTTAACAATTAAAGTGAATAACATGCCTGGAAATTGTATATATATATATATATATATTTTCTAGAATAGATGTCAAGATTCCCCTTCCCTTCCCTCAGTGCAGGATTTCACACAATTACCCACATATAGTTTTCCAAAGGGTTAATAGGTTATCTTACTTTAGCTATCATCTACCATTTCCTCAGGCTCCAGTGTCACATATTTTAGGAATGGACATAATATGAAAGCAATGATATTGGTTGCTTTGAAACTAACCTTTAATGTACTTCATAATATTTCCAAAGGAGAATCAATATAATTTATTGAATCTAAATATTCTGTTTCTTTTATACAGATATTAGAACATGATTCCTGTGAACTGGAATGAGGTATGTTTATGAAGTGAGAAAAAAGAATCTGTATACATGTGCATATGTTCCTTATCATATATGCCGTACTTAATTTGCTATATATGTGAAATGTTTGGTCAGCCCAATGTGCAAAGACACAGTTTAAGGGCTATGAGTTACATCATATACTTACACTTTTTTTCATACAAATAAGTATCTATATGATATCCTATACTTCTTTTTAAAATATGTTTAGATGTACAGAGGATGTACATGTGATTTGGTTTATGTGTTAATGCACCAATATAGTGGTTCTAGCCACTATCTAGTTATGACTGTTACAGCCCCCCACAAACTAAGGGCTTTTCCGCACTTCGCGGGGGAAACGGGGCAGTCTGTTACTTACCAGACCTGTCTCGCTCCCCCTGACCATCCGCGAGGCTCCGGAGCAGCGCGAGCCAGCGCTACACAGTCGGTGTGACGGAAATGGAGGCTTCCAGTTGGCAGAGGCTCTCCACCAACCAGAGAACCTCACCAGCTGGAAGCGCTCCCCGGAAGATCTGCAGCCTTGCACTGGCGCGAGCCTGCAGATCCGCTCTTTGCGCAGCTACGGACTGGCACAAGCTGTACTACTGAAAGTCTTGTTTCAAGCGGACTTTCAATAGTACAGTGAACCACCAGTTCAGGGCATTTGAGAGTGAGCTGAAGTCCAGACAAACAGGAAGTAGTCCGGACTCAGTTCGCCCCCAACAGCGGACGTCCTCGCTGGAGGACGGGCAGCCCCGAGCTAAACAGAAAATGTGGAAAAGGCCTAAGACTGATATGGTTTAATTGGTGAAATATTATTTAATTGACAAATACATTAATTAGCATTGATATAAAATAGAACATGAGGTAACTGGAAGGCCAAGCTGGGCAGAGGAAAATTACTGAGTGAAAGCATAAGATTGCAAGGCAGGCCAGCCAACACCCCCCTCTAGGCACAGCTGAAGTCATTGTCAGGCAGATTACAAAGCAATTCCAGAGATAATAGGCTTAAGTTGAAACTGGAACATCTCTGAGCATACAATGGTCAAAGGGAAGTTGTTATAAATGCTATGGTCATTTCAACCCTGCTCTCTCGCTTCTGGATATTTCCCTGCATTATCCCCCAAACCTCTCCACAATACAGAGCTATTATGACAGCCATTATCTCTTTGTCACCTAATACTGAGACCATCAACTCCATCTGGATGCCATTGTCTGTGTTCAACTCCCATTATCCATTTGGCAGGGAGAGCCATTCACACCCATACCCGCAAGATGATTTTTTGGGTAAAAGAACCCTCCATTTTGAGCAATTCAATTCAGTACTTTGCTTGCTTGTTGCCATGCTGTCACTCTGGTTCCAGAATGAGTACTGTCCTTAGGTGTTCATCTAAGCCACATCACTACTTTCTTCACTGCTCTCCAGATTGGTAATTATCACCTGAACCACAAAATTCCTCTAATCACAAATTTCTTCCCTTTATCCTTTGGCTAGCTCTTGTGTGAGCGCCTGGGCCTTTTGTGTATGTGAGTGAACTTTAAATAAAACACATTTTACCTTATTTTAGAATCTCTGACTGGTTCTTTCCTGCCCATAAACATTTCTGAAAAGATCTCATTAGGTTACTCTACTGTCACAGACCTCCTAATTTGAGGTAATTAGTTCCCCACTGTTATGTGAAGATGCTGGCATTGGAGGTGGACTCCTGAGCCACCAACATTCTGGGGTAACAACTGGTAAGAAATATTTTTGCTGTCTCCCCCACATAAAAGAATGGTAGATGTTGTGCCTCCCTCAGAAAAAAACAAAACAAAACAAAACAAAAAAAACAACCAAAAACCTTTTGGTTATCCTTTTGTTTACTGCTATTTATACAGGCCCAGTCCTCCTACTGCCAAAAGCTTGAAATCTCTTCCTACACCTGAGTGGATAATATAAAGTGGAAATTTTGTTATGAAAATTATGGTTTGCTAATACATCCCACTCACCTGTTGCACTAGCTGGAACCACATCCTAAATATAGGCGCCTTCAAGGTCTCTGCTTCTACCTAAATATTAGGAAAGCAATTCTTTATTAATTTTCTTTTTGAAAGAAGCAATGAGAAATTTTACCAGTTGTCTTCCTGCTGCAACAAAATTTTTAAATACCACATTGTTTTTGAAGCCTGTTCACAATTCAGGATTTATTCTGTGCAAAGTTCATATGTGGTTGCAGAAAAAAACTGGATTTTCGGTAAGCAGCATTTTCAGCACAGAGAATAATATTTCTACAAGAAATAGTTTCTTCAGAGAAAATACTATTTCACTTGCAAATCTATCACAAGTGAATTTTGTATAGAATATTTTGCTGAAATATTATTTTATGTACAAAACAATCATGTGTGAATTTTGTGCAGTATAGTTTCCAGATTGTGAGTATTCTCAACGGTTCAGGATTCGGCTCTTTGAGGTTCCTTAACATTTTGAAAAACATATTTTTAACCATTTTTCAAATATTTTTAATTTTGCTTTCTGTATGTACTGAAAATTATCCAAAAAAAAAAAAAAAAAAGACATGAGGTTTTATCTCAATAGATCTCTAAGCATAGTTTCAAATCAAAGGTATTTTCTATCTAGGTTATGTGCATACATCTGTGGGTCCCAGCCAATGATTATTATATGTTCTTGTTAAGCACAGGAAAGAATATAAACCAAATGTATCTCTTGGAGTGGCAATTGGAAAAAAATATAGACAAAGCATGAACATCTACTTTTTTTTTAATGATATAGTGAGGAGATAAGTATTTCACAGAGAAAGTTCAGCTTGATCACCAGTAAACCTGTAGTCCAGTACTCTATGCTCAGATACTGAGTCTCCATCATTTCAACCCCACTGCTTATAATTTCTTGAAATTCAACAGATTGGGTCTGGAGACATCTATACATAAAGCATATCTTTCAATCACAGAGTCCACCCAGATGATTTTTCAGTAATAACGAATAATAACTTGTGGCCCTTTCAGTCTGCTACTCCTACCAGCCATCACCAGAATAACCAAGATGAGAGATGATGTGAATTACAGTCCATCAATAGCTAGAAGAGCACTTGTTGCCCAGCTTTGATTTGTCCAGAGCTTTTGCAATGCTAGATTCTTCCATTCATTATTCTACTTAACTAGTTGCTGTGTTTGTTACATTTTACGTAAATCTTTTGGAAGAAGTTTCTTTTCTTTTCTTTTTTTTTTAAGCAAATAGGATAGTCCAGTTTCTCATGATTTCTTTTCTTTTCTTGGTGATCCTGTATGAAGGAAACCTATACTGTCCTCCTACATTACCTTCTCCCACACACAAAAAGAAAGGGTTACATGTTGTCCCATATAGTGTGTGGACTGTATTGTGTTAAGAGTACTTACTTAAATCTGTCTCAGGAAATATCATGTAGTTAACAATACAGTACAGGTAAATGTACAGTATGAAAAACTTTATTAAAAAAATGTTGAGGAAGCAGAAGATATAAGGAAGAGAATCTTAATCCCTCTGTTGTTGTAGTTGTTGCTGATGTTGTTGTTTGTCTTCAAGTTATTACAACTTATGGTGATCCTAATATGAACCTATCACAGAGTTTTCTGGAGCTAAGAGTGTGTGATGTGCCCAAAGTCACCTGGTGGGTTTTCATGGCTAAGTGGGGAATTGATCCCTGGTGTCTAGGGTCATAGTTCAAAGCTCAAACTACTACATCATGCTGGCTCTCTAAGTAGTGTAGAACTACAGCTCCTATCAGTTAGATTCAACATAATCCATGGTGAGGAATCATGATAGTTGCAATCTAATAGTCTCCCACCTCAACTCTAGGTAGGAGAATAATTGGCTCGTATTTTTAAAACTGCTTTTTCTTCTTCCACGCCATTCCTACCACACACAGAGAAAAACACAAACACAATTCAGTGTACCTTGAATTTTAAACTATAAAAAGTCAGCATCAGCTCTGCCAATTCTATTAATCTTTATTGCATAGCTTCTGGACAAAAATACCTCTAACAACTTGTAATCAAACTGCTTTTTTAAAAAAGCATGGGAATATTAATGTATACTTGTCTCATTATGTCTTATTTTGTGACCTTACCATTCAAATCATTGCTATTAAGTTGGAGCACAGCATTTTTTTAGTGTTTTGATGTTTTATCAGTTATTTACAGGTTACAGTTTAATTTTTGATACCCACCAGTCTGCCAAGTACCACACAGTGTTGCTAATATTCACACAGTTTGACAACAGCAAGAAAGACATACCCTACTTACCTGATCTAAATTGACTGGAAAAAAAGATAAGAAAGACTGTTCTGATTCTGTCTGATAAACATACACAAAATGTGCTCTCTCTTTCTCTCTATGTGTGTGTGTGTGTGTGTGTGTATCTTTTTGTGTATACTTGTCTCTACCTAAGCATATAATATATGTGAGATGAATAGTTTGGGGTTCAGTGCTGAAACTTAAAAATGAGTGTTCACATATGCACTGGGGATTCATGCAATTCTGTAAGAATTTTAAGTTTGCAAGAACATTTTTTTTGCCTGACTGCACAATACTAGAACTGCATAAACTGTAATAGCTACATTACACTATTATATTATACACGTAGAAAAAACAGACCCATATGATAGATTATTTGTCTCTTTTTCATCTATCAGCTAATTCTTCTGCGCTTATCCTTTGCGTGTGTTTGCTTACATACACATATATGCCTGCTTTCACAAGCGTAGCAGTAATTTCTGCATTCATCTTTGGCAGATTATGGAAACCGTGACAATGTAAAAAGGTGGTCCTTCTCTTGTGCTAGTGGCAGGAACTGTCATAGCAATTTCTCAGCAGTATCTCAATGTGCTTGCATACTGCAAACATAGATAAATACTGTTAAGGGATACTGCATATCTTTCCAAAGTTGTTTCAAGTTTGGAAAGTGGCAATAGAATTTCAACAGCCAACTCAATGTTGCTTAAATAAGTTCACTTGTTCTATGATGCTATACTACCTTGACTTGTAAAATGAAATTAATATTCAGAATAAGATGGACAATGACAGACAGACAGTCAGATTGCAGCTATTATGTACCTTTTTTTGTGTTTCTGCTTAGAGCAGGAGTAGCTAAGCTATTCTGGGTTTCATTTTGAATTACTTGAAGGGGTGAAACAGTCAGATTGTCCAGGTTTTCCTTCTTAAAAAGCACAATGTCTTAAGGCTATCTCAGTTACTCAGTAATAGACCAAGTTCTATAATATATAAACCCAGGTTTTATCAAATCTTCTAATCTTTACCCTTTAAGCTTGAAGCTATGGATAACTGAAGTATAAATTCAGGATTCTAGCTTAGGTGTGAGAATTATAAAGCCTGGAGGCCCCATGTGGCCCTCTGGGGGAATTTGATCCTGCCTTTGGGACCCACAGTGTCCACTCTTCCCAAAAGCCAGGGTACTCTCAAACTGTTAGGGGCCAAAAAGTCAATCTTTGGCTGGGAAAAGAAAACCTCTCATACTCACTTGATCTTTTTTGGAGTGCTTCACCCCAAAATAGTTTGAAAGGAGAACTCAACATGATGTGGTGAGATGACCCAGAAATGGGGTAGTAAGGACCTTTGGGTGCTTGAGCGTGCCCACCACTACTCTGACTTAAAGAGTCTTAATAATTTTAATATACCTACCATTTCACTGATGACTGAGTCTTATGATGAAACTGAAGTAGATAAAGAGACACATTCATGCACAGAATAATAATCACTAAAACTGGCTATAGAATCATAGAATCTTGGAGGTGGAAGGGACCTCATGGACCATTAAGTCCAAGCTCTTGCTCAGCACAAGATCTCCAACTAAAGAGGAGACCCCACCACCTCTTGGACAATTGGTTCCATTGCCAAACCACTCTTACTGACAAGAAATTCCTTCTAATGTACAATTGAAATCTATTGTATTATAACTTCAAACCATTAGAACTGGTCCTAGTTATACGGACTGCAAAAATAGGCCTGCCATTCCTTTCTGTGGCAACCCTTGAGGTTACAGAATGCAATCCTGTCATCTCTTAGCCTTTTCTTCACCAAGCTGAATCAGCCCAGCTGGTTTCTACATGTATTTTGTTCTCCATAGCTGTTATTATCTTTGTTGCCCTTCTCTGAACCTGATCCTGATACATTCTTCCTAAAATGAGGTGCCTTAGAACTGAACACTGTTGTGTCTCAACAGCATATATTATAGTGGAACATATAATTGCCTCAGTTGGAAAACTATATATCTATTAATGCAGGTTAAAATAAGCATTCATCTTATATACCATGGCATCACACTGCTGGGTCATGTTCAGCTTATGATCAAAAATAATCCTAAAATCTTTTTCATATGTTGAGCCATATATTCCCCATACTATACCTATACATTTGGGTTCTTTGGCCTAAATGTAGAATTTTTCATTTGTCTGTATTTAATTTAATTTCATTAATTTCTGACCAATGTTCTAGTATACCTAGGTCCTTTTGAATTCTGTTCCTATCTTCCAATGTGTTATCCACTCCTTCTAGTTTTGTATCATCTGCTAACTTGATAAGGATTTCACACCCACCCACCATCTAAGTCATTGATAAAAATGTTGAAGAGCAATGGCCCTAGGATAGAACCAAGGATAGAATCAAGATAAATGACTTGCACAGCATTACCACCATCTACTAAACTAGTTACCTGACTGGGGGAAAAGATATAAGATTAGTTAGGCAAGATTTGTTCTTGATAATCCTATGCTGGCTTCTACTGATCACTTCATTGCCATCAAAATACTAGCAGACAGATTCCTTTCTGCAACTCCTTCAAGAACTCCTACCCTTTGTGATAACTGAAGCCCCTGTCAGAGCTGCTGATGACAAGCAGCAGATGTTGGTCCCTGTTGCTCAGGGTGGAGATGAAAAGCAGCAGCTGTGGGTCCCTGTGGCTCTGGCTGGAGATGAGTCCTGCAGCTCAAGAGCTCCCCCTGCTGCCATGGACCAAGTAGGCATGGACGTCTCTCTGCCTGCTCCTTTAGAGCAACAGGGATCCAATTCTGTGCCTGCTCCTTTGGAGCAACAGGGATCCGATTCTGAAGAGGCTCTGGAGCCTGGTTCAATAAGTCCCCAATCAAGGCAGAGACTCAAGAAGGCTGTGCAAAGGGAAGCTTCCTTGGCTAAGTTTAAGAAGCGGTGACTGGACACACCTGTGTCTGGTGCTATATAACTGCCTGCCTGGAAGCTTCCCTTTGCTTGTGGCAAACTTCTTACAAGCTTTCCTCTTGTCTGTACCTTGTTCCCAGCATCTGGTTCCTGATACCTTGAATTGATCTCTGGACTCTTGACCCTTGGCTTTGGAACTCTGACTATGGCTTTGCTTGGTGCTCTGGTCAATGAGCTTCCTTGAGTAAGTGTTTTCTTGTCTCCTCCTGGCTGGACTTTGCTGGCTGTCCTACTACTCTCTTGTCTGGGTTAGCTCGCAGCCCAGGTCTCTGACCTTGACATCATTGCTGGATGTTAATATCAGCTTTCTTAAAATCAAGCGTCCATGCTTGACTATGCTTTTGTTTGCCCTGCCCCACAACTGCAAATTTTAACATTTCATGATGGCTTTTCTTGTAAACTATCAACTACCTTGATTTTAATGTCCATCTCCTCCCTATTGGTTAGGATAAAGTTCAGGATTGCTAATCTGCTTGTTCCTTTTTCTACCTTTAGAAACAGGAAATTATCTGTAAGGTACATCAGGAATTTGTTGGAGATTCTATACTTAGCAACATTAGTCTCCCAGCAGATATCTGAGTAATTGAAGTTCTCCATAACTAATAATTCTTGCATCTTTGAGATTTTTGAGATTTGTTTCTGAAACAGAAAGGGAGAGATGGAGATTATGAATCTATCTTTATTCTGTTATAGTTTCACATTAAGATAAAAAACATGCAGGTATAAATTAAATTAGTTGTGCTCTAAATTAAAAGGACAACGCTGAATTTAAAATTAAGGGTAAGTGTACTATTGGGGGAAAAAACTATTCATGTTTTATTGATCGTTTTTCAACTTTATGGTTGCATGTTATTCTTTTAATATGTAATCCAATGCATAAGATTATCAAAACTTTCTAAAAAAAAGACCTCTGCTTTATTCCTAATTGCTTTTTTTAATCATACACTATAAAAATACACATTAGCTTTTATCCTCAATGAGTCAGAATGAAAGATTAATGGCTCTTCTGTTCCCATGAAATATCTTTTTAAACATAATGCTTCTATTAAATATTGTATAACATTGTTAATTACCTAGTCTCAGTGCACATTATGCTGAAAGAGGATTATGTACTGGTTAGGAATGCTTTATACTGATATAGTAAAGATCAGCCGTATTGACTAATTTTATTTTATAAATCTTTTCAGTTTTCATCAATGCAGTGTAATGATGCCATGCTTAGTGTACTGTAAAATAAATAGATAAATACAATGTATAAGATGTTGTTTCTTAAAAAGATGCTATGATTATTCATTTTATTGTATTTGTCACTTATCAAACGAAACAGTACAATAGAAGTTGATATGTTTTGTTTTTACAGAAATTGTCATCTAAACATTATTGATCACTGTTCATGCCAGTGGAATGGTGGATCCTCTCCAGGTTTTAATCCTAGCCTTAAATGAGCTATCTGAAGTGGTGACTGTATTTTGGAGAGGGTAACAACAGGTGTCAGCTGTTTAAATAGGTCTTGTAAAGTCTTGGCTGATGCATAAGGTTGCCTTGTCATCCAAGGAGTCGAAACTGATTGGTACTAGTGAAGTTGGGAGGGTTTTTTTTTAAAAAAAAAAATGATAGACATAGACAAATTTAAATTTTGCCTTACAAAAAATATGTCTTGCAGAAAAATGTTAGGACATATATGGTGTTTTGCCCGATCACATTGTTATTGCCAGTATGATTTACAGATTTTAGGAACATAATTGTTTTCCAAATCGATATGTATTTCATACTGTTATTGATATCAAGATGTAAGAATAGTTTTATTTTCACAAGAAAATCAAACCCCAGTATATTTTCTTTTTTATCCTGGAATTGGATGCAATTTCACAACATTATTAGGAAAGTTTGGTTAAAATCTGGTAATATTTTAAAGGGATATGTTTACAATTCAGCTTGATGGCTGATGGTGCTCTGCGTCAATGTTCCATGATATTTTCTCTAAGTTTACCTAAGATATTGCCTCTAGTATATGGCATATTTTTTATAGCAGGTTATGTAGATTGTCACTTCCTGCGGAGAATTCAATCAGTTTCTTCTTATTTGTGTGCCAAGTATTCTAGTCATACCACAAGGTGCACCTCTTTGACTATATTAGTTACAGTTGGAAGCCAAAGAGGTTACTGAGTAACCAGTATGCATTTCCGCTCCACCTTTGAAGCTATTAATATAGAATGGCATTTCCATTTGGTATCTCAGCCAGTACTAATCTCCTCTCTCTCTCTTTTTTTTAAAAAAAGAAAATGAAAACAAAGAAAGGAAAGGGGAAAAAAAAGAATCCTCATTTGTAAACGACCCGGAACTCATGGCCCTGTCTTTCTATATCGATCTTTTTTCACTGTGTGCTGGATTAGTTAAAATATTTCATCTTAATGTTCTCCTAAAGGGAAACAACCGTGGATATGTGAAATAATATTTATCTATTCTGTGGTAATCTAGATGGTGTCTAGAATACCAAGATTCACATGCTACATATTATTGAACAATTTGTCAAGACACATTCTGTGTACCTTATGTTGTCCATGGGCAGTATGCACTTCTCTTGTTCATCTGGGAAGTGTTAGGGTTTCAGAATGATACAGAGTCTGCCTAGTTAACAGAAATGATGGAAAGAGGAAGAGAAAGAAACAGTACTCAGCTCATGTGAAAACTACACACACAACATTAAATACTATGAATAACATAAAATGGTATTGTTTTCTGGCAGATGTATCTACATTCCAAAAGTATATCTAGCACAGTAAGAACTTGGAGGGTTGGAAATTGTCCCAAGTCTTACCTAGAGTCTTTATAGTAGCCTTGAAATTTTTCACTTATGTCACATGGCCATCCAAATGAGCTTCAGACTGTCACTTTCAGATATATTTGGTGGCAATTTTATGGAATGAAAAAAAAATAGAACATCAAATTTCTTACTTGCGTGTGGTAAAGATGAATTTTCTGCAGGGAGACACTGAGTTCTTTAACAATTGTAAGAATGTACAAATGAAAATTCTCCAAAATGCTTTCAGTTCATATTGGTGGATGAAAAAAAGTGATCAGAAATGGAGAAGGATTGGAGGGAGCAGGGGTTATGTATGGTTCCAGAACGTAGGAAAGGAAAGGAAAGGAAAGAAAAGGAAAGAAAAGAAAAGAAAAGACAGAAAAGAATTTCTAAACAAACAATGTTTAATACTAGTCTACCCAAACATTTGCTTTTCTGGATGTAGGGTAGAAACACATTGCTTTAGTGCTATATCTATTATAAGATAGTGTGATGCTTTATTTCAAGCAGTGACTGACATCCACCAGCAGAGTAAGAAATGTCAATGACTCTGAACCACAAAGGATGGATATGGTAGTGGAAGCAGTCACACAGTCTACTTCTCCAAAAAATAATAATAATAATAATAATAATAGAGAGACAAAGCTCTTTGCCACTTGCTACAAAAACATTTTGTCCTCTGAAGTTTTATCTTACTAACCAATTCACAGTAGAGTGTGTTCTGTTCTTAGAAGGTGCTCTGATGCGTGGACTGAAATGAAAGATCTATGCTGCTCTAGGAAGCAATTGCCCTCTGTGGATGTAAATAAGCACACATAAGGTAACAAACCTTTGACATTTCAGAGCAAAGTAGCACTTTATGGCCCAAACTGGACATCTGAAGACTTGTTAGTGGTATTGTTAATATTTTATGAAATGAATAAATACTTGGTTCTATGCTAAAATATTGAAAGAACCTCAAGAGTATGCTGGTCTGGACCTTACAAGAAACACGGTCACTCCTATTGCATGTTTGGGAGAAAGCAAGCTTCTGCCTAAGAAGGTATTTGAATTGATTTGTTAGTTTTTAATGTATAGTAAGACTCTCTGGGTTTTGGGGGGGGGGTTGGTGGGGAGGTTGTTTGTTTTTAAAAATATTTATTGCTGTGGGAAATGAGTATACCAGCTAAGTTACTACAGTGACAGTGGTGCTGAATCTAATTTCTTTCTGCATTATAGATCTTGGAAATTACTTAGTTCTATCACCCCAAGCTGGTATAATGCTTTGAGCATTGGGCTACAATTCTGGACAGCAAAATTCAAATCCTTGCTCAGCCATGGAAGCAGTCATTCTGGTTGAGCTTCAGGAAATAACACTCAGTCAAACTCAGATGAAGGCAAAGTCAAACCCCCTCTGAACAAATCTTGACTAGAAAATCCCTTGATAGGTTCACCTCAGAGTTTTCATAAGTTGGAAACTACTTGAAGCACACAACAAGAAGAAGAAGAAGAAGAATACTCCTCTCCAGGTAGAAAAATTTTGCTGTCTTTGTGGCTTTGTTTACATGCTGGAGAGATTTGGATTTGTTGTAACTCAGTTTCTCCACTGCCCTACATCTTCTCCTTTTCCCTTTGGGATTTTCTGCCAGCAGACCCTCACCAGCAGAGCAGTTCTGCCATCAGATTTTTTTGTTGACATATCTTTGAGATCAGCCAACAGAATGATCTTTTGACCCCACTACAAATGACACATCTTTGAGTTATAATGCACCTACTACTATACCAACAAAGCAAAACAAGATGTTGCAAGATTTCACAACTTCAACAACTTGTTCAATTTCTAAACTATTGTTATAAAGCTTTATTTATGAGGCCTAAGGTATATGAGATCATAGCATGATGATACAGCAGGGAGGATATTTAACTACAGGGAAAATATTTTGGGGTGTCTACTTTTTTTATCTCAGGCATCTGAAGCTCTGAACAATTGACTCTTAGATCTGTCAGCTGTTACAGTTAGTTGTTAGTTCAGCTGTAATTCGTATACTTAGCAGTTAAACAGCAACACTAATTGCACTATTGTAGCAGCCTTGATTTAGTATTGGAAAATTATGCTTGCTATTGCTGAAGCCGGGTAGTGGAGTATGTAGGTAAAGTGTCAACCCGCGGTATGCTGCGCTTGTCAAGGATGTTTCAGACAGAGGAAGTAACTGATGGTTAACAAAGAAGGGAACAAAGTACAGGGAGTATTTCCTGAAATGTCAACAAGGGTCTTGATAAGGGGAACCGAGGCTGTGCCGAATTGCAAGGCTAAGAAGGGCTGTGACAAAGCTTTGGGGGGAGCGGCTTTCTGCGAACTGAATCTATAAGAATCTGTGTAACCAGTAAACGGGGCTCTTGGCATTTTCAGGGAGCGATCCCGCCAACAGCCCGCGCGTAAATAAAACTATCTCTTTTTCTTAAACTCTGAAAGGCCTCTGTGTCCGGTGTTTCTGCTACACTATAGAGTGTAATATGATAGTATATAACCATAAATAAATGGACAACAGATATTTCTAGGAAAACTGAAAAGATCCATCAGATTCGTGATGGAATTTTCTACTTTCAAGTTGGGAAGGGCAAGATAAACATCAGATGGAAAAAAAAGCTAGAATGATCCTTACCATTTCAGTAGTCAGTGAAACAGAAAGGATTGGGACTATTTTAATTCAGCCCTATGAAGCTATATTTTGTCTACTGTTGAAGGTCAAGAAGTTTGAATAGTCATCCAAACAACTATACTTTTTAAGGAAAGAAACACCAACACTGAGTTTTGCCTTAGATAAAATAACACACACACACTCCTCCACGATTTAGAGAGAGACTAGAAAGAAGTCATCTACACATAAGCTTGCTGACCACATTCTATCAGTTAGGTTGGGGCTTATAGGGGTGAGAACTTGTGATGATTCAGCACAGCCCACCATGCTCAAAATCCAGGTGGCCAAATCATGTCATTCTATCATATTCCAAAGTGTCCATCAAGAGTTGGAAAGCTTTGCTTTTTGATATTCCCATTAAAAATCAGGAAGGAGCCATAATATAGTCATTCTGAATCATATCACAGATGGATAGAGAGGAATTTGGATCCATAGTATATCCAGACAATCTGACATTTCCTGACAGAAAAAAGTTCCCAGATATCTGGTCTTTGCCTTTGTTAACAGGCTGTACACCCCCACACTTTGATATTGTTTAATTGGCAAAATATGATTTAATTGGCAAAATAAATTGATAGGCATGGCATAAATATAAAACATATCCTGCTATGGCTGAATGGCTAGACTGGATAAGAGGAAAAGGTTGACTGAACATGTGAGTTGCAAATTAGGTCAAAAGAAACCTCCTGGTGTAGTTAGGTCATAGTTAGGAAATCATCAGCAAATTCCAATGATAATGGGCTTACAATTAGCCTCTGATAACTAAACCTTTTAAGACAATAGAGTCTGGAAGATTCTCAAAGATGGCTGATTGTCTTAGCTTCTCTCCTTTTGATCAAGCAAGTTTCCCTTTGACCTCACACCAGTCTGACAAGCACTGAACTATCAGGGCAGTCATTAGCCCTTTGTCACCTAATGCTAAGACCATTAGCTCATTCTGGACCTCATTGTCTACTGTCCGGACTCCATTGTTTACTTGGCCAGAGAACTATTAACACCCTAGCCCTCCATGCAGAAACAGGGTATTTAAACCCCAGTACAGTACACCAATTGCTGGTCACCACTTTGCCACTCCGTGTACCGTCCGTAGATTTGTATCTAAGCCACATTGTTTCTTCACTGCTCTTCTGGATTAATAAATATCGCTCACTTTGCCCTGAAGTTTTGCTATTCAAAACTTTCCTCCCTTTTCCTCCACTTAGACTTGTGTCATTGCATAACTGTTTGGATCTTGTTCATGTGATTGCAATTCCCTCAATAAAACACATTAAGCTTATTTTTGGATTTCCAGCTGGTACTTCCCTGCAAAAGTATTGGTAAGTGTAGGTACAAAATATCTCATTAGGTTACCCATCTCTTGCAGGCCTCCTATTGGAGCTAATATTTGCCACTGTTTCCCGAAGGTACTGGCATCGCAGGCAGACCCCTGAGTCACCCATGTTTTTGGGTAGCACCCTGAGTCTTAGTGTTTGTCCTCTATGTCACAAGTTGAAATCTTAAAACTCTGTATTAGACAGCCTTTTTGGTTATGTACTTCTTCATATTTTTAAAAAAACTGTGCTATTATTGGACTGTCCACAGTTGTTTTCTGCTGGCCTTTTGTTTTTTCACTTCAAACACATTGCCATGGGTGCACAGACTCTTGAAGAGCAGTGTGGTTAGCTTTCTTCTACCATGTCTCTCAGAAAACTCTCCTGGCATTATGGCTCAGTGGGAGGGAGCACACCATGTAAATGAAAATAAAGAGGTAAGAAAAAAATAAGAGGGTAGTGACTTTGAGAATGCATGTTCAACCGCCACAATGTATAAAAGGGAGTGGTGATGACTAAGAAGGCAAGTGCATGAGTTGTGCATCAGTAGCACAGCAAGCCCTGTTGCAATAAGGGTGGAATTTTTTTTAAAGAAAATTTAATAATGGTCAAAAATGTGTTCCCTCAGTTGTCAAGAAACCCTGACAAGAAGAATCTTGGATCGAAAAGAATATTTGCAGTTTAGAACTTATTCTGAGCAAAATTTTTACATATCTCTTCGGCACAGAAAACAGCATTTTCTATACATAAAATGTGTTCTGTCTAGGCAATGCTGTCTTCTGCACAAAATTACCACATTAAAATTTTGCAAAGAAGAAATCTTGGACTACTTCTGCAAACTGCACAGCTCTCTCAAAGATCTTCTTTCTTCTTTCATTAGGAAGAAACTTTCTAAAACTGGTTATTGCTTCCTTTGAGAAGAAAATACACAAAGAATCACATCCTGTTAGCTGGCTGCTCTTGTAGCTATTGGCTTCAATAGAGGCCAAGGTGAGAAACCAAAGGACAGAGGGATTTTTAAAAAATGATAGAGAGATGATGAACAATGTAAACTTAGACAAAGAAACTGGACTAACAAGGTTTTTTTTATAAATACACATATAAAGTAGAATGATTGTGGACACTGGAAGATTAGCAAGCACATTTGAAATAGAACCATTCAGAGGCATCCATTTTAACTTTATTGGGTATTCCCACTTAGCATTTCCACAGCTTTAGGCTTCCTCCTTTTTTTCCTATAGTCTTTCAGAGTGTGGCTTGATGACATGTCAACCCTTTTTTCCAGAAGCAAGTAGTGTAGGTTAAATGTTCCATACTGGTTAAAAAGGAATGCTTCCCTCACTTCAGCTGCTCCTGGGAACATTGTTTTCATCTAAAATTTATGTTATCATTTCCAGCTTGAGGAACATTTTTCCCTTTGTTAGACTTTGTTGGACTCTAACAGCCATCCTCTGCTGGCTGATTAGGTAGTTTCATTTAATTTTTAGAGGCTGGAACTAGATATTTAATTTCTATTATTTTCTGTATTTATGTCAGTGATGCAATAATAAAGAAATCTACAGTCATGTAGCATCAGTTAACATATCTGTGACTTCAGCATTGCAAATGCTAAAGACTAATTGACAAAGATATAGCGTACACTAAATGCAAGTGGCGGAAAATGAATACAAAATGTCTGTTTTCCCTGGCAATAGGCAAACTACCATTTTGTTCAATAATATTTTAATGACAATGTGCAACCTGCATCCAAATGTTGAGCAAATATTGCTCCATTTGTGGCTGAGATTGATGTAATTAGATTACAGAGATCATCACAGAATTAGATGTAGTAGCCTGACCTTTCCAGAAATTCTCTCATTATTCAGGCAAATTAGGTTACATAGTAATCTTCATTCTTGATATCTAAACTAAAAGATTATTAGGTAGCTTCAAATAAATTACATCTTTACAGTGCTTGTCATTATATAAAATTTACCTTGAGTTTCTGCTTTTATCTTCCCATTGTGTTTAATGGAAGGAAGAAGTGGACACATTTAATCCTTTTTTATTTATTTAGTTTTACTCAATTAAATGCAAATATTTTCATTACATAATCACCATTGCACACAATATGTCTTCTTAACTAGAATCTAGAGATGCAGAAAACCCATGGTATCAAATTTCATGTATATTTAAATCCTATTAGCATAGCCCTCTCATCCTTTTTGCATATGAAGTTTCAAGATTACCACATGGAAATTAGTATGCAGTATCCATCATCAGTTTTCATTTTTTTAAAAAATACATATTCTTCAAATATCCATTTTTTACACATTTTCAGACTGATTAATGTGTCTTTCAAGTATGAATGGCCAGCACTCATATTTTTAAACTTCAGGCATGTAATCAGAGTTCCCAAGCAAGGTGGGCTTCCTTTCACAACAAGTCTCACAATGTGTAAGATAAGTAATTTCAGCAAGAATCTAGAAACCACTGAAATTATTTCTCACTTCACCAAAATCTGGATTCTTCTCAGTTTTCACTTTCCTGTCTTTTTCTGATCCCTATTTCTATACCTCCACCTTTGTTAGTGTCACACAGAATAGTTTAAAGATGGCCAGAGAAATATACCCATTTGTCCTTTTTTTTGCACCAGTGTCTAGAAAGAATGGATCAAAATGTACAAACCCAACCCAAAGACCTTACCTTTGGTAGAATCAGGTGAATACCTTTCTAAATAATGTAAGAGAAAGGAAATCCTATGTTAAGTGATGATTTTCAAAGTGTGGGAAATATTTTAATATCACTTATCAGTGGTGGCTGGCCATTTTCATGTCAGTGGGGTTGCAAAACCACCAGAGGTTTGAGACAGAAATTTAAAGAAGCTATCCAAGGTAGGGATCAGCACCTTGGTTAACCCCTTGAATGTTTGGACAGAAATCCAAAGTAGATTTACTGCCCCTCTGACATGAAGGCCACCAGCTACCACAAAAATGTATGGCTAATGAGACTCCTAGAGTGGAAACTGCCTCCCTGAAATTTATTGTACTACACAAAGGCATGGACTGCTCCATGTGATAATATACCAGATATCTCAGTTACTGCTAGAACATACTCTGAAAATGGAGGCAGAAAGAGAAAACTTTCAGTCAGCTTCCAATTTTACACTGTAGAAGACTCTTTTACGTGTTGTGCTTCTATTTATTACTGTTGGGTGTGAGTAGGCTACATGTTCCATCCTGTCAAACTGTTTTTGCAAATCCAAACTACTCACTAAATAATTATAAAATAGATTCAGGTTAGCTTACTTGGTAAGTGGAGTTTGGCTTTCTAGATCAAGTTGTGTAGCTACGTAATTCACCAACATAACCCATTTTTAGAATGGTAGAATGTCCATGTTTGTGAACAGAGCAACAATTTCTCCAGTTCCTAGTCACTTTTCTGGTGCCAGGAAAGATGACTATTACTACTAGTTCTCCTCCCCCTTCTATTCATTTATACCTCACTCTCACAAACTTGGACTCAAAGATACGAGTAAAAACATATGGAAATTTCTCATTAAAATGCAATTAAACCATCAATAGAAGTAAAGCAAATCCATTAAAAGACAACAGGTAAAAGTCAGCAAAATAGCACACTATTAAAGGCCCTTGCAGTGATTCCTATATAATTCCTTCTTGACACATGTCCCTATTCATTCCTTAACCACCTTTCAGCTAAGCTTCTATAATGTGCTTTTGAGTGGGACTTCCACTGAAAAAGTTCAAAAGCCACAGCTTGTGAAAAATACAGACTGTTTTCAGGTGTGTGTTATAGAGACCATATATCACTGATCTTCAAATTAACTGTACAGGGTTGTGGACTCAATTTAACATTCTAGCTTTGACCTACAAAGCCCTAAACAGGTTAGGGTGAGAGTATCAGATGGAGCAGCTCATCCTATATGAGGCTTCCTGGAATTCAGAGATTTTCAGCAGAAGGCTCATTGTGTGTCATACTATTACGCAAATAAGGTGATGATTACACAAGATAGGCCTTTCTCTGTTGAAGCACACTGAGTATGATGCTTGTTCCCAGAGAAAGTGAGGGGTACTTCTCTGTTGCTGCTGCTGCTGCTGATAATTAACCATTTTCTTCCTTTGAGATTTCTTGTAGCTCTCACAGTCCTTTTAAATGATCTATTATTTTTATACAGTTTTCCACAGTTTGATTATATGTACCTGTGCCTGCACAGCGAATAGTGCTGCAGGCAAGATATGTGCTTGAGGCCAGAAGTTGTCATGTGAGGTACACAGCACCTGGATGCTGCATGATGACAGAGAAGCAGAGGCAGAGGCTATTTAAGGCCTGGTCACCCATTCGCATGCCTCTTTGGATCTTTGCGTCACGGCCCACCCTCATGCCCTTCATACAGTGCACGTTTTATTAGTTGCTTTGCTGCTGAGTACCAATCTCTCCTTTACTTTCCCCCTCTACACTATACTTGGGGAGTTTGATAATTAGCTAAGGGTGGTGTCTGCACAGAAGTTGTCAATGGCAGATAGTGGAGGGATCTGGAATGGCCTCTTTAGGTCCTGGGCATCTTTTAGAAGGCAAAGCACAAAATATCAATAAAATCTTACAATCTTAAATTCATTTTTAAAGATAACTTGGCTACCAAAATTATTGTGGATATTTTTATCTTCCATAAAGTCTACATTAGGCTCAAGAGACAAATAGTTCCTAAAGTGTTATTACTTGGAATGGCTGCTTTCCCCTCATTTTGACACATCTGGGGCATGCAATTATTCACAAAGGTCATTTTCCACAGAAGAAAAGGACAGTGACCAAAAGGCAGCACTTAGGCTACAAATACACTATGACAATTTAATCAATGAGAAAGCTCCAGTGTCAAGAACCATCTCACTCCTGGGTAGAAAAAGAATGACACTTCATCAGACCTCTGGAAAATTGTCTATGGACACAGGAGGCCAGCTGAATCCCACTGCAGCTGTTAAAAGATGAAGAGATTCAAACGTATTACAGATATAAATGTTGAACTACAGCCTTCTCTCAATGTTAGACTTGTAATTAGTTTGGGGAACAGAAGAGAATCTTCTGTGGATAACAGTGGCTGCTCAGCTGTGGACAATGTCAGAAATAGCTTTCCATGCTCAAAGACATGGTGACCTCTACATTTTCTTGAAAGTAAGATACATGACTTTTTGCAAAAAAAAGTATTTAATATTTATACTACACAAGCAATTTAATGGTTTTTTGTATATAAGCAGAGAAGACAGATCCTTGACCCAAAAAGGTTGCAATGAAAACTTTGACTGTGGGAAGTCTTGGACAAGTTACTGATTCTCTGTTTCAGCTTACTGTCTGTAGCTTGCATTATTTTTAAAAGGGTGTCTTTGTGAAAGCAAACAAGATAAAGGTGTTAGTTATTACTAGTAAGAGCAGATTCAGAAAAAATGGAAACCATATGACAGTTACTTACTGTAAGACCATATGTTGTGTTTGCTTCCTTGTTCTGTTCCCTCCTGACCCATTTCACAATCTAAAGTGTTTAATCAGTGGAAAAAATAGATTCAATTTCACATAGTTGTAGGCAACATGTGACCAACTTTTAAGTAGATAGTGTATTGCTCCCTGTCAGAACCGGATTAACCATTCTTAGCACTTGAGCCAATGGAGTCCAGAAGACATGGCTCCCAAACAAATAGGATGCAATTTAATGCATTTGGAACTTCTTTTGGACAAAATTCATTGTGAAGAAAGAGAGCTGAAGAGAGACACAATTTGGGATCTACCACTGTATAATGGACACTGTGAGTTCAAACTTTTCCTCAGCCATGAAAGCGACTGTGAGTGGTCTCTGGCAAACCTCCATTTTCTCACCCTAATCTGCCTTTCAAAGGGATGGATTGTGACCCTAGGATGCTGCCTCGGATCAACTTCTAGTAGGTAAGTATCTTGTATCTCAGTGCATTCTAACTATCTAAGTCTTGGTGAGAGGGCAGTATCTTGCTCTTCACACCAAAAAAGGTAGGATGAATTGGTGATCCTGGAACTTGAATATATATGCCCAACAGGATCAGATTTTTGCTAGTACTCAGCAAAAATCTTGCTGACATTTCAGCTTCATTTTCCTTTCAAAAGCGATACAAGAAATGTCTTTACTAAAATGTAAACACCATCATATAGTGCCTGAGGAAAAAAAAGTCAGTCCATCCAGTCCTCTGTCTTGTCTGTTTGTTCTTGCATCACAAAACCTTTACAAATAAATTGAGGTTTAATATTTTGATTTAAGTTGATCTGCTTCCATTAAGGTCATCTGGTTTGTGGGTAACAAGTAAATGGTATGTTCACAACATGCAGTTGTGAGAGGGTGAGAAAAAGCTAATAGCTTACATTATATTTCTTGTAAAATAGAGATCCCCAGTGATTCAGCATCTCTTTGCTTACCTTGCTAACAAACCTAACAGAAGAGTTGACAAGGTTGGTAGCCTTTAATCAATAACATAAAAACCTAATGTTCCAATGAGGCCATACAAAATAATTTCTTTCAGTTCTCCTTTTAAAAAGAATCATGAATTTTAATCGGTTTGATTCATCTCTCCTCAATTTGTTAGAAAAGTAGTTTCTATATTTTGATAATAGAATAAGATTCAGCTATTACATTAACTTTTACACTTAAAGACATTCTAATGTGTAGAAATGTTACATATAAGTTTAAAATTTTTTAATCAAAATCAGTAGATATTTAGAAATGCATTAGAAATGTTATTGAGATCTAACTCACTTGATATATTAGGTGATCACTGCAGGTCACATTGTAACTTTAGAAGAAAAAAGAGTTATAAGCAACTATAATGAAAAGAAACAAATTATCAGAAATTGTAATTTTCAGAGGATGAAGATGCCTGGACAGACTGTGGCAGTGTCATGTCTGAAAGTATCCGAAGATTTCATGGCATTACCACACTTGCTTGGAGGCTTGTATCCCAATATATTTTTGAAGTTGGCTTTTTCATACTCAGAACAGAAGTTCTTCTGAAACGCACATGATTGGTTCAAAATTACTCTAGCTTTATGAAAATCTTCTCTGTCTCTGTATCTCTTTCACACTCACTCACTCTCTCACATACACACATTCTCTCAGGAACCAGCTGTTTTATAGGAGTGGACAGGGTCCTGACAATCTGGAAAGGTTGATCCACAAACAGCACATATACTAAAAAGAACTTTGGAACTTGAGTCCTGGTAGCAAAGTCCCCTTGTAAAGCACCCAGAACTGAACAATGGGGAGTATATTAAAGTTTGTTCTATGGAAGAAGTGTTATTGAGAAAGTAAAATAAAAACAAAAATTAGGTGTTAACTATTGAAGGCTTTCTCCTGTGGGGAAATAAGTCTGGGAAATAGTGGGAATTAAACATCTAGGGGGAAATGGTATGAGCACGAAGGGGTTTACATGTTACACCTTGTCTTTTCTTTCTGACCTTTAGAGAGATGATAGAACAGAATGCCTGGGGTGAGTTTTAAAAGTTTTGGGCAAAGACTTTTTCAGCAATGGGATGTTCTCTGAATGAAAATGACTTCCAAAAATTACAACAAAAAACCAGAAAGTGAGAATGAAAGGATGGGAATACGTATGACAGGAGGAGAGAGATTTTTGTGGAGCACAGCTGGAAAGAAGAGTTTTTTTTCTCTCTTTCAAAGAAAGAAAGAAAGAAAGAAAGAAAGAAAGAGAGAAAGAGAGAAAGAGAGAAAGAGAGAAAGAGACAGACAGACAGACAGACAGCAAGCCATGTTCCACTACTGCAAGCAGCATCAGGACTGATCAGATAATCCAGCAGTACATCTTTTTCCATCTTTTTAGTTACTCCAATAAAGCAATATTATCTTATGACTATTTCCTTTATTTCCATTATAATTTACTAACATTGGCCGGCATCCTGTATCACAATTATGGATCATTAACCTAGACTTATGGATTCCGTTATACTATGTATACACAATTGCAGCACTATTGTCATGATTGTAAACACTATCTTGATCTTAGAGTCCATGGAGCCACCAAGTGATGAAATTTTGTTCTGCTGGTGATCAGAAAGCATTGGGATGATGTTTCCAGCACCTTCCAACTAGCAAGAAAGGCTGTGGCAATCAGAAGGAGGATTCAATCACAATTCTTCATTGTATCACAGATCACTGATGGAAGGAGACTGAAAACATCCTGGTGTGGGGCGGAGGTGTCAGGTAAAGAGATAATGTTCAGCTACATATCCATAACTAAGAGCCTTTTCACACTACACTGCTATAGTGCTATTATTCCACTTCCAACATCCTGTGGAATTCTGGTGGGGTTTTTAGTCTCTGATCCCAAGAACTCTCTGACTGAAGTGTCCCTTCCTAAATTGCAAACCCCAGGATTCCATAGAATGTTGAAAGTGGAATAATAACACTATAACAATATAATATGGAAATGGCCTAAGTCAGCAAAGTAAATCTCAGCCATCTTTCCCAAGTTGCTGTTTCCATATCACAGCTTTTGTCACAAAGTATAGAACAGATGAGGTTTAAGTTAGCAAGCAGCCATCAAAACTCAGTGGGGCTAGAGGCAATCCAAATGAGTTGGCTATCAAGTCCAGTGCAGCAATTGAGGATAGGAAAAAAATGTACAGGAAGATGATGATCTCACACAAGTTGCTCAGACTGAAGAGCCAAATCTCAGCTAGTGGCTTGATAAGCTCTCGTAGGCAGGGAGTGATTTTTTTTTTTTTTTTTATTTGAGGGAGTTTATACACAATACTAGTGTTTAACATTATTTCTATATTATACAACAATCTTACATTAATTCTCCATTAATTCCTTTCCAGCTTTGTTATCAAATATACATATTAATTTATATGTTCCAATCCCCCTTTCCTCTCCCTCGCTGCCTTCCCTTCCCTCCCTTTCCCACCCTCCTCCCTTATCTTAATAAAACCATCTTTCCCCTCCCAATCCTCCCCTTTCCCTCTCCCTACCCTTTCCACTCCTTCTTCCACGTTTTCTCCATTCCAAACTCTTTATTCTCTTTCTTAAACTAAACCTCCTTCATACGAAGTCTTTTTTTGTTGTTGTCTCTACTTCAATTAATAATATTTTCCTCCCTCTCTCTGAATTCCCACCTTACCTTAGCTGTTACCCTACAATTCCTTTATTGTATTCTTTACCTCTCTTCTCATTTCTCTTTCACCCATCTAATAATACCTTGTAGGCAGGGAGTGACTTAACTGACGGATTATTCAGAAAACAACAACAGCAACCTTGCAATGGTACTGTTTGTGACACCACTTGTAGACAGTGTCTTGTAGACAGTCCATCTAAGTGTAACAGTGAATCTGTACTTTTCAGCCCAAACATTAAAGGAATTATGCATAATGTTGAACCATATCTTCAGAACAGGTTCAGCATCTTGGATGACTTATTTAAGGTCTGGACACACACACACACACACACACACACACACACACAAATCCATAATGAATTCACTGTCACTATGAGTCGCGGAAGGCAGAAGGTAAAGAGCTGTAACTCATGCCTGTTTAAGATCGTGTCTTCCTTACAATTACACATGAACATTTATCTATTGGGCTAATCTCAGGGAGATGTTGTGGAAATCAAGATACATCTTCCTCTATCCTTACCAAATCCTCTATCCCTACCTTTAGAATTCTCAATCAGAGAGCTCAGGCTGGTTGCTATGAAGATGAGGCCTATCAGCAAGGGGAAGGCCAGTGTATTTCCTCTGGAACCCAAAATCTGTATGTTAATAACTCTGAATACAGATTGGATTGGGGAATATGGGGGAAAGTTACAGGTACTGGACAAGGCAGTTTGGGGAATCAGAGACATAGGAGCTCAAATTCGTGTATGTCAATCTCATCTAATTTCTAAGGTAAAGTAATTCCTAATGTATTTCTAACAGGTGTTACCTATGAGAAAATAAAATCCTGGGCAACGCCATGTTACCCTGTTTTCTGGGGGTCCTGGGAGGGACACCTAAATACGCTCTCAATTATACAAGCTGGGGAAATTAGCCAAGAGCACACGCTAGCAATACAAGAGGCAGAGCAATGGAGCGAAATCTTTTACCCATTGTCTACGGGGTCAGTCCAAGTCAAGGAGCACACAGAATTGAAATAATTGTGGCTTTTATTAAAATACAATCAAACAGTGTATGCAACACACTCAAGCAGAGAACTAAAGAAATAAAGGTTGGAGTGGGATAGAGGGATTTTTAGAGGAGTTGTTGGTTTGGGTAATACTACACCTGTCCTGGAGCCCGGGCAGTCTGCAGCAGAAGTTTGGAGATATGGAATCTCAGTACATGGGACTGAGGGGAAGGCTCGCCAAGCAATGCGACAGCAAGGCAGGATGGAAATCGGGAGCAATCCAAGGAAGCTCACAAAGTCAGGGGTTTTTAAAGGGGAGAATGTAGCCACAGGCTAGTCCATACTTGGGGAAAACAATGAGTTTCGGGCTGGAGACAAAGTCTCCGAAAAGGGCAGAATTTAGCATGATTGAGTTAGGTCTGAATTGACAATAGAGTAGATAGTATGCAAACACAGAGTGCTTAGCAGATGAGGATTCTTCTAATCAAGCTGCCTGCTCGGGGCAGGGAGTTCTTTGTAAGTAGTGTGCATACCTGGTGAGGGTACTTGCCATGAGGTCTGATGAAGCAGCAGTTTGGCTATTTCTGGCCAGCCTGTATTTGTTTTGAATATTCCAGCGATTAGCGACTGAGTCTATTTGAGCACTTGTCTGGGGGCCTCGGAAGCACATGGGAAGGAATGGGTAAGGAATGCTGAATTATTGATGTCAAAGTGATATCTAATGTCACCTCAAGTGCAGCTTAGGAACTGCAGTAACAGCCAGGTAAATATGCTAGTATCTTATAATGGAAAAGAAGGCAGTTTGAATTTCTAAAAAGCAATGTAATGTTGGTTCATTGCTGAACTTTAACTACTTTTTTTGCTGAACATGGCAATGACACTAATTGACTAATGCCTGAGATTTGACTGGCAAACTTAATTACAGCTTGTGTCTTGTTCTGCAGCACTAAGGAATTTTTGAAATGTGCTTCTCAATTAGGTTTACATTTTACAGAGTTGTGAGGGGGATTTTGGTGGAGGGGGGTCACTTGGCAATTTTAGCATCCTGTATTAAACCCATTATACTAACTTTATAAACACGTCTTTTCATTTCCCATTTTTGCTTATCAAATATATTTTGATAAAGAATGTATAAAATAAAGCAGAGAGCATTGAAAAGAAAAGGCCAAACTGCTGGCATATGGCCTTATTGAAGGCTCCAGATTTTCTACTCAGCTTAAATCTTCAATTGATTTCAGTGGAGAAAGAACACAGCATCAATTATTTTTAGACTGCTTCTTTATTACATGTTGATTGACTATGCCAGATTTTTAAAAGGAGAAAATCTGTCTGATTCATTAAAAAACCTTGCCTAGTTATAATAGCAAGTATCTGCTTACAGCTATAATGGAGAAAGTAGAACTTACATCTAACTACTGCCTAAAGCAAAATTCAAAGCAAAATCTGGGGGTTTTCTCAGGTTAAACTTCTTAGGAAATGCAAGGGAAACTGAATGAGTCTCAGAGTTTTATCACACCTCTCAGAAATGGAAGAGCATTTTAACTTGGTAAGCAGTTTCCACCAATGCATAGTAAGCTAGATCATGATTTATTGTTAAATAAAGAATGACAGCTATTTAAAGACAATGTCACCATATGCATTGTCACTGCATTGAAGAACTCAAGACCACTGACTAACCAAGGCTGATTTACACAAGCTAAATAATATGTCTTTAACTTGACCCCAGTCCTGTTGAAACACAACTTTCTTCTTGTTCTGATGTGAAAATACTTCTCTTCAATGCCTGAGGAATACAATGTGATTTTAAAACACCTTTTGTTTACTCTACTGTTTTAGGAAGAACCGTTTTTTAAAAAAAGAATGCACACCTTGACACTTGCTCCCCAATTGGGATTGCAGTGGAATCAAGCCTGGGGAGTAGGTGAAGTGTGGGAAAAGTTAGGTTGGTATCACCTAGGTCAAGTGGTCATCTAGGCCATTTCCACCCTACACTGTTATAGTGTTATTATTCCACTTTCAACATCTTATGGAATTCTGGGGTTTGTAATTTACTGAGGCCAAAGAGCTCTCTGGCTGAGAATTCTAAATGACCCTCCCTAAACTGCAAATCCCAGGATTCCATAGGGTGTTGAAAGTGGAATAATAGCACTATAACAGTGGCCCTTTCTGCAATGCTCCTTTTTGCGGAGCTGGGGTTCAGGGATCACATGAGCAGCCTCTGGCAAGAGGCTCTCACATTCCAGTTCCTTCAGCTCCACAGCTGCCACTTGCTCACACAACCCCACCTCTTCCTTCTGCAGTGCAGCCTGGGAGTTTCCCAGGCAGCGCTGGGGCAGAAAGCGCGAGCGCCATGACTCCGGAGCTCTGCATGCACGGTAAGTGCGTTCAGGGCCCCAGAGCGATGCACGATCATGCACTATTTTCGGCTCACAGCCGAAAATGAAAAAGTGCATGGTCAGCCCCTGGACAGTCACGCGATTGTGAGTGCGTCATGTGGACCGCTCCTCACATTCGCGCAATGCTCGAGGGGCCCTTTCACATGGCAAATGCCATTGCGAAAAGGGCCAGTGTAGGGCAGAAACAGCTTTAGATCATTTGATCATTCCCACCATGGAAGAGTAATTCCCTTCTTAGTATCAGCATCCTGAAAAGGAAGTGTCGTTTTTGGGGGATAGTTCTGGTGTCTGTATGCAAAGCTTCACATACATACAACTACACACATTTACAGGTTAGCATTTTACCTTCCTCTGTTCTACTGGCTTCACTTTATAGAAGTACAGGTGGAACAACAACTGGAAAACAAGGAAAGAATATTTAACTAAGTGAATATGTACATTCGCAGTGGGAATCCAAAATAAAACCAAAGCTTCTGTAGTTGTGTGACCAGGCATAAACTGATGCACATATAGTAGAAATACTCCCTTGCATCTATGTGACTACATAATAGGGGTCTTGTGTGGCTTTCCAAGGGGATTTCAGTTTGGATTAAAACAGGTATGTGTGGCAGTTAAGGGGTCAAACTGGAACAAGCATACTACACAGTGGAGTCAGGATACAGATTCCATGAAGATTAAGCCTAAATCTCCCCTGAATGGAATGTGCAAATTTCAACCAGTTAAAAGTCTGTGTTGTCTGAACTATGGCACACTGGCTATATATTGCCCTTTTCCTGTACTTGGGTTTGTTTGTTTTTTTGTTTGATTTTTTTCCTGTATTTTTGACACTGGAAACCATTTCATAGATGTAAGCAGCCATGTGCTGATACAGTCAGTAATACAGCAATTGTGATCAAGCATGTTTTTCCCATCTTGAGTGGGTACATTTGCCTAGGCATGTTGCCTAACATGTTTCACATATGGGCTTCAAAACATGCCATAGGAACGTGTTCTGAAATTGAGGCCTATATAGCAACTCTTGTTAGAAGAGCTGTGCATTAAAGATTTGTGTTTTCTAACTACTGCTAACAACCCGAACAGTAACTATAGCAACAAATGGAATGAAGGAGAAACTTGGAATGGCAGACTTTAGTAACTGATTTCACCACAATCTTGCACTTTGAGGGCAGACATTCATATTTAGAGGGTCAACCAAACTCAGAATGTAGCTACTCTTTTGGAAAGTAAATAGGAAGACAATAAAAATCTTTTAATTAAAATTCAGTGTTGTGTAGTAGATAAAAGCTGGAATATAGCTTACTGCAACTGTTATAAATGTACCTATATTAAATGCCCAGATTGGAAATTAGCTTTCTTTCCCTCCTACTTCTTCCAGTTGTCCATATCAAAGTTTACAGCTGGGGTTGTGGGCCACTTCTTATGCTTAGCAAATTCTTGAAGCTGCACTATTTTGGTTTGGTTTTAGGGATGGTTTAAAATTAAAACTACATGTAAATTATCCATGTATTTATTTTATTATCTCTCCTTTCTCCTTGTGCAAGAGACATGGAGGCATATAAAATACATAAGTAAAATAGATTTTTAAATTGGCCAATTTCGATATTTTAACAATTTTTTACTAAATATTACTGAATTCATTACAATTCTCTGATACTCAGTATTAATAAATAAGACCCCATTCATACTTATTTCTTAAATACTTATTAGATTTAAATATACATATAAATACACCCTAAACTAGGCATGAAAAGAATATTTGTAATTATTTATAACCAGGAATTTTTTTAATGGTTTTCCTGACAGTTGGGAAGCCCTTTCAGAAAGAAGAACAGACCAGGAAGAACTTTGTAAAATTCTGTTCCGGTGTTCAGCATCCCAAAGTCTTGCAGAGGGATTATTCTGTAGATGAATTCACATGGGCTTCTTGCAAAAAGACTATTTTCTGAAAATGGATTGCCCGCTCAGAAAATATTGGATGGCATCTTGTTAAAAATTTAGGACACTGTCAACTCGATGGTGCAGTTTAGAATTGAAACATTGCACAACAGTTTTTTTCTGAGGGAGCGGAGAGTCATCTTAAGTGTCCCATTGGGCTGAGCAGTACAACACTTTGTGCCCTTGTGAAATGACAGCAGAATGAGAGAGGGAATGAAATGGCCTCTCAAATAGCTATGTGGCACTTTAACCCAGAATGGACACCAGAGAAAAGTCATGGGTGCCCTGCACCTGCCCAAAAAATTATCGTCACTTTTTGTGGTTCTCCTATTGTGTAGTAACAGCCCACATTGAACAATGGGACATCTTGTGTGGTGCCCTGTTGTTCATTGTCACAGTTCTTACAGTATAGCTGTTGTTGTGTGCCTTCAAATCATTTCTGACTTATGCCAACCCCGTGGTGAACCTATCATGGGCTTTTCCTGGAAAGATTTGTACAGAGGGAGTTTGTCTATGCCGCCTCCTCTCTAAGGCTGAGAGACCACAACATAGGCCCTTCCTGCATGGCATTTGCCATGCGAAAGGGCACCTGGAGTGTTGCAATCTGCATGATGCACTCACAATTATGCGACACTCCAGGGGCTGGTAGGCACTGATCATGCACCTTTTCATTTTCAGCTGGAAGCCGAAAATGGTGTGTGATCAAGCATTGCTCCTGGGCTCCGCGTGCACTTACCTGGCATGTGGAGCCTCCGGAGCCATGCCGGTCATGCTTTCTGCCCCAGCACAGCCTGGGAAACTCCCAGGCTGCACTGCAGAAGGAAGAGGTGGGGTTCTCGTGAGAGCAGGCAGCTCGCGCAGAGCTGAAGCAGCAGGGATGCAAGAGCCTCTCACTGAAGGTTGCTCGTGTGATCCCTGCAGCCCAGCACCAGAAGAAGGTAAGGTGCAGAAAGGGTCATAGTTTCATAATTGTATCCATGATGCAGGATCTCAATCAATGTTTCTGCAAATAAAATAGGGTGGGGTGTGTGTGTGTGTGAAGGAAAACTCATGATTTTTTTTCCTGCAGAACAATTACTTTGGAACACTTCATGATATTCGAATATGATGAAAGTACTGCAAAGGCATATTCCTTTTCTCCCACAGCAGGGAGAAAATTACTATCATTTTTCATTCACAAAATTGTTGATGAATTACATTTTTAAATTAACTTTTATTAAAATATTGTAAGTGTGATTTAGGCATAAACTTTGATAGTACTAGATATCCCTTTGTGATATCAAATAATTTGACCTTTCCATGGCACCCTGGCTCACATGTTTGTAAGGATCCCGAGGAAACACAGACACAAGGAGCAGCCGTTTAATGACAGGAATTCCAACTTCCCCTCTCTCAGGCGGGCATTTCAGAGCCTTGGTTGTTGTTCCGGGATCTGGATGATCTGGATGACCTATTCCTTTCATCTCACAAGATACCTGATTCACGCCCATGAATAACAAGACCATAAAAAGTGTCCATCGATTGGCATTTGGGCTGCGTGATTGATCTACCACGGATGTTTTGATCCACTTCTAAGCCTTTTGGTGCATTTCAAAGTTAACTTTATTCTTAAAGTTTATGACATGGATCGCAGGCACAATTTTGTTATAAAAACCCCTAGTTCTGATAGTTGAGAGAGCTGCTTTTTGCATTTCACCCCGCCTTGCTGCCAGCCTGTATAGCGAGCTCCCCAGAAATCCTACTATGTCTCATCTTCTTCAGCTGTTCAGGACTACATGATCAGGTTGTATTGCTTATCCCTAAAATTCATTTCCATTTTCCTATTTCTTATTTAGATAGTGGTGTGGTTGTTTGTCTTATTTGTTTACTTTTCAATAAAACATTAATTGGTTTACTCTGTAATTTGTTTGGCTCACTGATCTGACGCTGTATACATAGGGCAAAAGGTCCTGCTAAAGTTACCCTGCCTCTAGCTAGCCATTTGAGTCTGCTCCAGTTAATTTCCCCAATTTTGTGTTAATATTTGGTTATTTGGGCATACTTCCCAGGACCCCAGAGAAACAGGGTAACAATATTGTTGACCATGATGTTCACTATTCTGACATTTACCAGTGTGACGTGAAAAGTGAATAAATCCCAGAATCTCACCCCTAATTTGCCTAATAGATTTGCTTTGATTCACTTTTTAGTGTCATTTAAACCCTGTTCAGGCATTCGAGCCCACATAGAACTAAAACTGGGATGGAGATATGGGTGGTGCATAAGTTCTATCCCAATATCTGAGAACATCTGGAATTATATTAGAACATTTGTGTTGAGCCTGAACATCTGTAGAGAAGCCTGCAACTGTGTGGCTGAACATGGTTTCCATGATCAGGACTCCTGATAAGGAATGCCTCATGAGGGCTGTGTAATCACATTCAGATGAAAGCAGTTGCAGAACTTTCTTCAAGCCTTTGTGCTCAACATGTGAAAATCTAACTTACTTTGACTGTGGATGCATGGGGATGTTGGAATTTGCATGTATGCTCATACCCCTGTCCCTAGTTTTAGACCAAAGCTAGAGCAGGGCTCTTTCTCCAATGTATCTGGCTCTCAGAAACGATCTTACTTGACTATCTAACATAATGGATGTCCTGTTGCTGCCCTATATATTCATAAATATGCAAAACAGCATCAGAACATCTCCCTGTTCTTGTTTCCCATCCCCTTTACAATATTGACATTTGTCTTCTATATTCTTTGACAAAGTCATAGTAAATACCAAAACAAACACTAAAATTCTCTTCTGTCTTTAAATTATAGTTATTTTTCAGCACAAAAAAGGAACACATCCATTTTCTTAACAAAAGAAGTAATACTCTACCAGTCAGAGCCATAGACTCATTATTAGAGGCTACCAAATGAAACTTTATTTTCCTGAGCACATGCCAATATTTTTGTGCTTCTTTTAGCACTGCTAGGCTCTACTTAATCCAGTCTTCTGCAGACAAGAGGTCTGTTTATTCTATGGATTGAACATATGGATCCAGGATGCAGTGCGTACATAATAAAAAGAGAAAGACAAGGTTGTCATTAAACATGTGTGGGTGGAATAGTTATTCTGTTTATTTTTGTTTCGACATTTCCCTTGACAATATTTAAGAATTTGTTAATATATTTGCTGTACATAAACACCTTCCTATATATTCACAGATCCTGCTTTGCAATGTATTTTTCTTCAGATGGCCTTTTAAAATCCAACTAATTAATTGCCATAATCACATAGATGTGGAGACCTTTCTCCCAACTTATATTTAGTTAACTAAAAAGTGATATCATGTGTATGGGACATTTTTATCCAAAATTGGTTATGTTCTAGGAATATAATTTTTTGCTAATTTTCATCTTGAAGGAAGCGATTTACTTCTCACTGTGAGAGCATATTCTAAAACTGCACAAGTTTTGAAGATTATTTGCACATCAAGACTTATTCTATGCAAAATTGTATGCAATTGTTTTGCAGAAAAAAGCACTTTCTTCCAATATCTGCACAGAAATTGTATTTTCTTTACAGAAAAAAAAACCCCTATATCCTGTTCATAAAATATGGTACCTAAAAAGCTGTGGGGAAAAAATCACATGCCTATTTTGTGTACAAATAAGTTCCAAAGTGATGATTTTTCTCACTCCAGGGTTGTCAGGGTTTCACAACATCTGTGACAGATGAGAGGTCAGAGGTCAAAGAGCAATTTATCTTGCTGGAAACAAAGACCTTGCAGCCAATGCCTATGATAGAGCAATCTATCTTGCCAGCACCACCACCAAGGGAAAGAGGAACTGAAACGGAGACTTTACTGCCGGTGCTGGAGAGAGAAGGGGTCAGTGATAATTTTGGGGAATTAGATTTACCTTTTAACCCTCAGTCACGGAGGAGGCAAAAGAGAGCACCTCAGAAGGAAGCAATTTTGCTGAAGTTGAGAAGAGAGGATGCTGATTAAGAATACCTGTATTCCCTGCTATTTAATTGCCTTTTGCTTGTGGCAAATTGCTATCTCAGTTCCTTTGATCCTTGCATTTCAGCTCTATGTCTTTGTGAACTTTGACATTCTTGACTTCTTGGATTGGCTTTGACTTTGGCTTTCTGCTTAGCATTCTATTGGATTGATAGCTCTGGACACTCCCTTCTACCTCCACCTCCTTGGCAAATGCTGTCACATTCCTTCTCTTGCTGGAAGACAAGTACAGGCTGAGAGTTAAATTCTGACAACACTTGAGAAACATATTTCAATCAGGTTTTTTTTTTAATAGCTTTAATATCCTTTTCCCTCTTATTATGTGCTTTATTTGACTGTAAGATTTCCTAAAGGGCCCTTGCATATGTTAGGTCAATCTCTGGCTTAGATGAATAGAGTGAGTGGTTTTGTCATATAAATGAACATTTGAACATAGGACCTTTCTATTTCACAAAATCCCAGTTTCTGCATAATAGAGCCCTCATTCAAATGGCTAACTGGCTTGCAAATTGTCAGTTTTGTGTTGCTTTACTGCTACCACCTCTGCATCTTGTGTGTGTGTGTGTTCTTGAGGAGTACTTAGTGAATTACTTTCTCCTATATGTGCTTACTGTCCATTCCCTAAAATCATTCTCAGGGTCTTATTCCAATTTTTTACAGCGGGTGATGACTTCTTTTACAATGCCACTAAACTACTGGAAGTTCTACCTCATGAATTTCCTTCTTCTCCTTTGTTCTCGGGGTTTTGCCAATAGGTGAAGGCCAGCTAGTTTCAGATAGTATGAAACATATAAGATACTTCCTATCCCCTTTTGGATGTTATATTGAATGTTTCTTCTCTGTTGTTAGGACTGTTCTGTTTATCTGATTATTTTAGTTTACTATGGGCAATTCAAGATTGGTTTAAAAAGTATAGATTTGCCTCATATGAAGAATCTCTTTTGTTCTTTATTTTAGTTGGTTTACCTCAGTATAATATTGTTGGTCATTTTGAAAATGCAAAAAGTAGGACATTAATCTTTTCAGAAATACGTAAATATGTAAGGTAATTTTTTTTCCCAATATACACAATTTGATAAATTTCACAGTCTTTTTCAGAGCATCTTGAACATGTTGCTATTTCCTTATCCACCTACTGCTTTCAGATACTTGGTAATTCTTTTCCATAAATGTAACACATGGATTTTTATATTATCTATATGACCACAGTGTTTTAACATCTGGTATTCCTGGGAGCTGTAATCTCACAGAGTGCTATAGTCTTTCCTTTGAGGGCAGTTCAAATAAGGCTCACTTTTAATTTACTCCTTCACCCTTCGGGATTTCACAGTGTGCTATGACTTCCGTATGGTGGATTTTAGATTTTGGCACCAAGACACACTGAAGGCCAGAGCTCTCATGAGCTTGGCAAAATGAAGAAGAGTCAACAGATGGGCACCTCAGGTAACATACTGAAATCAATGTGGCTGATTAATACACAAGTGTTCAGCTATGCTACTGATGAATGTTAGACCTTCAACGTCAACACAGTGGTAGCTGGACAGGTTTTTATTTTCACTGAGGAAGCATGCTAATCAATGGTATTAATACACTGATTATTTTCTTGGATACCTATTTTTAAAAAAATAAAATAAAAAGATTTATTCAGCATGTGCTACTCAGTTCCTTTGTCTTTTCAGCCAAAGAAGCAGAGTCCAGCCTCTCTATTTAAAAGAGCCCAGGCTGAATAATTATATACTCCAATTGTTCTCCATCTGCTGCTAGCTTGATCTACAAATGCCTTTTCTTGTAACAGAAAAGCAAATAGCATATATTCAGCTGTTCAGTGTTTCCATCTGGGTAACTGAAACTTGCTAAAGTCTGGTAGAGGAGCATATATCACCACTGTATAAACAGTAGAGAAGAAAAGGTTTATTCATACAGTTAAAGGGTTGTCCATGAAGTGAATTATAAGTTCGTCCCTCTCTGGAGACTACGTCAGGAGACAGTATCATTATGCATCTGCTAGGTCCAACATTTCACCACTATTGATTTCCCCACCCTCTTTTTTTCCTCTCATTCTTCTTGCTTTTGTCTCTACACCTGTCTTCTCCATAAATGCAAGCAGAAACCAGAACAAGGAGAAGCCTACACTTTGTTTTAATCTTTTTATGAACATTAATTGGGCCTAGAAGGAAAGGGCAATTGAACAAAAATGAACATTTTGACAAGAGGGTGAGTCCGTTCAAGAAATTTTTAAGACCCCAGTTTTAGGGCTGCTGTTTAGCCTAAATTTGGTTGGTCCCAAAAATCTGAAAACAATAGTCATTTTATGGATTGTGGGTTTTTTGTTTGTTTGTTCTTTGGATAATATTTATGGATAGACCATTTTCAATGACAGCCATGTGAAATGGCAAATGGATAGTTAACATGTTGGACTAGCCTGGTATGAGGCAGAATAAAATGTGCTATTAGCCAAAACTGCTAAATTAGCCAACAAATTTAGAAGCACAAATTTGACTTCTTTCCTGAATATTCATTGTCAATCAGTAAGGGATGGTAAGGCTCTTCTCAAGCCAAATACTTTACAGGTGGTACAATGATAAATGGCAGTGTGCACATTGAAAGAACACCTACAAGCTGTTTGAGGTCACCGGACCAGATCTGAGATGCTTTTCTGCCTAGTAAAAGATAAAGAAGTGAGTTATAAAGATTGTTATTAAGGGTCATGTACAGTGGCGAATGACTGAAGAAGAAATGAGAGGAAGGGAGTTCTGCCTTCCACTTCAAGCTGATTTCGCCTTGCTGTGTAAGCCATGCCATGGTAGTAATACTACAACCTTGCCATCTTCCACATTTCTTACATGCTGGAACATGTCTCACTACCACCACTACCAAATGAGACAAAAAATTATTATCTTGGAAATAGTGCATAGCTTGATCTTTCTTACTCCAAATACTAAACAATGGCCTTTACATCTCCGGATGAAGTGGGACAAATAGATGGGCAAATAAATAAAATATAACTTATACTCTATTAACTATACCCAGTACATGTACTAAGGCACTTAAGCTTTTTAAGGAGTTGGTCTTAATAGTTATCTCAAGAACTCCAATGCTGTAGACTCCAGAATAGTGAAAACCCTACCACAGCCATGGGAAAAGTAGTATTTTGGTTCACCTCCCATTTAAGTTAAAGCATTTCCTGCTCTTGAAAGTAGTAAAAGGAAATCAATCTACAGCAGCTCCAGTGCTGGTGTAGATTACTACCAAACATAGGGGAGGGACCAGGGACCAGGTGAGCTATGAATCTTTATGATGTCAGAGTTCTAGTATTGGAGGGGTAAAGACTAATTTGCAAGTGTTGGGAGGAGGGCTTCAGGATCACATTTAAGAGTTGATCACATCATATTTAACCAATAATGTTTTTAAGTGATTGCCATTATTCCTGCTTTTCATCCAACCCTCTCATCTGGTTTTCATACCATTTCACTGTATTGTTGTTTATTGGCTCCATAATTTAGTAATAGGGCAAATGTTTTGCATACCAGCATTTCTAAGTTCTCTTTTTGGCATGGCCAGTTAAGAAGATCTCATGTGTCCTGTAATGTAAAAGAAGATCTCATGCAACTGGTCTTCCTGAGACCCTGCAGAACTACTACTGGTGATCAGAACAGAACTTGGGAATTTACTTGTAACAATAATTGATACAAGGACAGGTTGAATGTCAAGTGCTACCACTGTTCAGTTATTAAAGGCTTTATCCTATTTTTATATTCATTCTTTTTTAAAGTAACTTTCCAAGGTCTGGATCAGAGAGTACAATACTGGACATATAGGCTGAGAGTCTGTTAGGGACATACATAAGTGTACCTGTTCTTTACTTATCTGGATGTCCTTTTTTCTGTGCCATCTGCTGTTCCCACTTACTGTAAAGAGCTTGAAGCTGGTCCACACAGCCCTTCTGTGCTTCACTGCGAGTGGACAAGGTAGAAGAAATAAATTACTACACCTCCGTGGTCAAATGAAAAAGGATTATCTAAAGACTGACATCTTGTGCAGTCTTCCAGAGGTCATAGCATTGTTATTGTGCATGAATATATGTAGCTATGAAGATGTAGACAGATGCTTCTCCAATCCTGACTGCTTGCTGCAAAGCACAGAACGACTATGCAGGACATCTTTGGGGGTTTTAGACTAATTGGGGGAGCTCAGCATAGCACAGGTCCACATGTGGATATGTATGTTACTCTGAGGAGGAGATAGATTGAGGCTGTTGTCTTGTTACCATACCCTTCCACCCCTCCTGTGAGATATGTGATCTTTATAAATAGAACTTATTAATGACTGGGGAATATGATTGAAGTCATGCTGATCGGAAATGTTTTACCAGGGTCAAGCTGACCTGAGATATGTTCAGGATCATAATTCCAGAGAGGATTAGGTGGAAAAACCTGATGCTAATGGGTTTGTGCTGATCCTTCTACCATTCCAGGTTTTTGTTTTTGTTTTTTGCATTTCCAAATATAATGAAAGGCGAACTGCCCAGATTGATGAGCAATCATAAATCAAAAGAGGACTAGGACTTGGAAGGGCAGCTATGAAGGAACCCACAAGTTCCTGAAATATAAAGATATATCAGTCAATACTAAAATTAGGATTATCTCTGCCATTGTACTTCCAATTTCTATGTGTGGTTGTGAAAGCTGGATAGTGAAGAAAGTTGATGGGAAGAAATCAACTCCTTTGAAATCTGGTGGTGGTGAAGAGTTCTACGGAGACCCTGGATTGTTAAAAAGACAAATGAATGGGTCTTATAGCAAATCAAGCCTGAACTCTACCTCAAAACCATAATGACTAAATTCAGACTGTCCTGTTTTGAATATATCAGGAGGAAAAATGACTTCCTAGGAAAGACAGTAAGGTAGAAGACATGGTTGAAGGCAGTAGGAAAAAGGAAGACTGGCTCACAGATGTATAGACTCAATCAAGGAAACCATAGCTGTGAGTCTGCAAGGTATGAGCAGGGCTGTTGATGATAGGGTGACTTGGAAGTCTCTCATTGATAGGGTTGCCAAAAGTTGGAATTGACTTGATGGCAGTTAAAAGAAAAATAATATATTTTCACCTTATATAGGATTTCTTGTAAGGAATTTTGCTTAATGTATGTTCATATTACTGCATTTTTGATTAGGGATCTGTATTTAAAATTCAAAGAAGTCTTTAAGCCAAACAATAGCATTTCAATTTACTTTCTAATTCAAGAAGTAGAAATCTGGTTAGTATTAAAATATGAACCAAAAATATTTTTACCTCCATCTCTAATATCTCTAGTACAATCCTTCACACTAACCATAATACCACAGTGGCTAATTCAGAGGTACTTGGGAAGCTATAATGAATCATTGCAAAAGTTGTGCCATGTTGTGCATCATAAATGCCTCTTCAGTGCAAGTCTGAATAATGCAGTACTGATCGGGGTGTTTTCTGGTGTTGCTGCTTGTGTTCATGAAAACATCCCCCCACTTTCTCCTTGAATTTGCATGTAGAGTTCTCCAAGAACTGCAAATTTGTCTCAAGTGAAAACAAGAAAAATCAGGTTTGATTAAGATGTGTCATGTGAGGTGTTGACACACGATGAAAATATACTAAAGATAGTAATTAAAGTGTTCTTATTAAACTGCCTGTCATTCTTGTGCTTCACAGCTTAGCAGAAGAAATAATTGGTACAGGTGCACTGAATTCAAGAAAGAGAGGCTCTAGAGGAGGCTTACAAAATACAAATCTTTGTAGAAAGATGTCCCTCCAATTTGGTTGAGGCTATAATGAAAAGAGCAATGCTTGCATGATTCATCTTATTCTGTACCAATCAGAAGTGATTTCTCATTAAACAGAGACATTTCAATTATTAGAAATTTTGCCACCAACATCTCTAGTCTAGGTGAGCTTTCTATTAATACCAGAAGAACAGGGCTAGCTTTTATTTGCAAGAAAGTAATTCTGAACCTAAGCATACCTAAAGAAATTTTCTATTTATATATTTATTCTCTTTAAAAGTTCCTGTCATAAGATTTGGCACTAAAACAAAGTCTATGGGTCAGTTTAAGACTTGTCCAGTATCATATTTTTCTGATCTCTCAATATCAGGTTAAAATATCCTATGGAAATTTTATATATATATATATATGAATGAATTGGTATAGCAGTAGAATAAAATAGTTGGACAGTCTTCACTATGAGTTTATTTTGATCTACCTGAATTCTGGAAAAGACTATTGTAGACAGAATGAATTCTGGAATATGTTTAGTGTTCACAAATGCAGCTGTTATGGTCTAAGGTATAATGAACCCAGAGGGCACTACCAAAACTATAGTGTGTTTAGAATGTAGTGTTGGTTTCATCAACTCTCTCATGATATTTCAGTGGATCAGTAGTGAGTTTTAGAACTGTATGGCAATGTCCTCAAACAGATGAAGACAGCACCACAATCCCAATGCACATATTACCTTGAGAGTTTAATGATATTGCTGACTCCACTTCACACCAAAGGATGCTACACTTGTACTACGTAGCTATGTTCTTCAGGATTTTTCCAGACACTGGTGAACTGAGATTAGGTATCATCTAAAAATAAAACAATCTAAAAATACACTGTATACCATACTATGTACCACAAAATTAAATGGCATACCTATTTTTAAAAAATGTATTTTTCCATCCATATGTCTGTAAAGGCCACAGAAATATTTAAATCCTCTCTGCACAGTAGCCAATTATGATTTCTCTTCACAAGAATAACAGATCTTTTTTATTTATTCATTTACCCCCCCCCCAATATCTCTTCAGCTAGATTCCATATTTGGCCTACATCTAATGGTTAGTGCTAGCTAAAATCCCCCTGAACCACTAAAACTTGCATAAATGTTAATTTGCCAAGGTCCTATTACTCTTGCCTACTCTTCTTGGAATTAACAGTGGGATCTAGCCAAAGAATAGTAGTGGGGTGATGCTCATATGTCGAACTGCTGCTCCCAGTATTCATCACTGTTGTCTATTCTGGCTAGATTTGATGAGAGTGCAGTACGACAATATCAGGAGGTCCAGACAATTCCCAGCCCTGATTTAGCTGCTAAACTTAATGGATTTTTTTTATATTAAATGGAATCGATATAATCCAAAGTAAAGGGACAAAATCCCAGTATGTCAATCCCATCTAGACCCCTGATAGAAACAGTTTTCCTCATATCCACATTCTATTTTGCTTCCTGTTTGTTCGTACAGCAAAAACTGCTAATTAAATTCACTTTCTCAGGTTGCTTTTCTATATAACACATGAATAGCAGGTAAAGTCAATTTGTGAACCCATTGTCCTTGATGCTCTATAGAAGAGTTCCCAGCTGGAACTGATTACGCTTAATCTTCTTTGTGTTATCCAGATAAAAATAATTCAAAGGCAAGTATAAATAATTGCTGCTCTCCTTTTATTTAAATCCCAGTGTTATCGAACAAATGCAGATAAATAGCAGAAGATTGGTCACATTGTCCAAAGTTAAGTTTTTCAGCGGTAAGAATACTCATATCTGTGATGCAGATTTGTTTGCTATGGAAGAGTGACACACTGTTTAAAAGCATCCCATAGAAAAGAATGCTTAATTCACTTCAGAACACTATATGCTCAGACCCTCAAATATAGTCCTGTGTCTCAAAATACAGTCTTATGTTTACTTATTGTAAATGTAAGCTGCATCTTTCATTTTAAAAATTCAATTTCCAATATACTCTTATAAAGTCTGTTCATAATTAAGACCCAGAAAGTTCAATGGGACTTACTCTCTGGTCAATGGATATAGGATTGTAGCCTTATGCATACTTGAATTACAGTAAATTATATTATGCCTTTAAATAGTTTGATTAGAGTTGAATTTCAGAAAGCTACATTTCCTTAGTGGTAAAAGGAATTTCAATAACAGAGAAAACCACTCAAGAAATGATTGCATGCCACTATGTTGTCAATGAACTTCATATAAAAATAAATGGTTGGCTTATCTGTTTGTTTTAAAAGTAACTCCATGGGAAGGTATCTTTGAAGAAACTGAAATGATTTCATTTATATTGGCCAGTTCTCTCCAAAAACTCCTGACATTGTTGTGTTCTACCTTTCTAGGGGAGTAGCAGATTTCACTAAAAGAAAAATTGCCGAATTGGCTGTTGTGTTGTTGTTGTTGTTTTTTCCTTTTTCTCTCCCCTCCCCTCCACCCCACCCTTTTCCTTTTTCCTTAGGCAAAATGTGTGAAGAGTATTAAAAGGGCTTTTATGAAAGCAGATTTCTCAGATTGATACTTCATATCCTTAAGGTTTTAAAAAGATTTTAATTAAGCAAAGTTCAAAGCAAATTTGATAGTTCCCCATTTGACAAAATACTTGATGGAGCTGAAAGAATTTAATACATATAGCTATGTTTATGTGCAAAATGTCTTCGTATATATTTTACAATCTTTTCCATCCAAAAATGTATTTTAAAAAATTATATAAATGATAATACAAAAATTTTAAATGAGTTGTTCGTATTCTCTGAGAATACATACATCTCCAGACATTAAACATACCAAGTTTTGGTTTTGTTTTTTTCCCCTTAAAGTGGGCAGCTGAAGGGCTATTGACTGTTGTTCAATCTCCTCCACTGCTGATAGAAAGTCCCTAGGCAAAGGAGGACATTCAATACCAGTTTTTCTGCTGTGCTGTTGGCCCTCTATCCTTGAAGCTCTGGCAATTGTAGAGAGTGAAAAGGTCTCTCTTGGGGAGGATCTGATGTGTCTTCAGGATCCCAAGCTTACCTGTTTTTTTATCATGCCTCTAACAAGGAAGGAAAACTATGTCAATGTCAGAACTGGTGTAAATATTTTTCCTCTCAATGAACCACCTGGGCAGAGGAAAAAGAAGAACCAAATACATAAAGGTGAGAAGGAGAGGGAAAAACTCTGTTCCTTGTACCATGAGTGGCTTGGGCCCAGTAAAGCTTGCACAGTAATGGTTCCTCCACCACTGAACTCAGCTCTGAGCTTCCATACAATTGTTCTGTTGTGGGTTTTTTTTAGAGATTATAGGTAATCATCATTTTTGAAGTACTAAAATATTTTTTTAAAAAAAAATGTTTCAAACATCTGTAGTCATTTAAGGTAAATATCTATCTACACTATATGTAAATTTCCTTTGCCACATGTCTGTGCTAACAACTGCATGTCATTCCACCTCATGTATTTGGAGCTAAGGGCAAGGGACAACACAGAAAACCCACAAACTTACATTTGTAGAAATAGAGATTTGGCCACATGACAAAAGTGATCTTTCTTTTACTTTTCCTAAAATGAGTCAGTGAATTTGAGTTCACATGATTTATTTTAGGCACAAAATAGTTTGTCTCTGGCTTTTAGCAGGACAAAAGTGCTTCAAAATAAAAAAAAATGTTCTTTTTGGCTGTCCTTCAAATGTTAAAAGTCGAGAGTTGTGCTGGACACAAGCGTACACAAGGACATGCAAACTTGTTACAAATGATAACATACAAAGAAATTGGAATCAAAAGCATGACAGTCCTTGAGAACAGTCAAGGGATCATAATGACAAAAAATAGCACTGTTCTTGCCAATATTCCTGTCCCTATGCCTTGGGCTGAATAATTTTGCTGCCAATGTCCTCGGTAAAGGAAAACAGAGGTTTTTGAAAAGTTTTCATTTCTTGTCAGTTGTTCCTCTTACTGGTACCCAGACTGAGAGTTTAGAAAAATATTGATTTATCAATTTTCTCTTTTTTAAAGACTACTAATATCAATCTCATATAATAATGTCCAACACAGGTACAAATCATTCCTTCTATATGTCCACCTTTTCTTTCTGAATTACGGAAGTAATGTCTGAAACCCCAAAAGAAGGAAAAGTGTATAGTGTGAGATTTGGGTAAGCAGATGAACACAAAGGTCACAGAGGAAAGAAAGAGAAGGTATAGAGTAAGATCAAGTGAAAGAAAGGAATGACAAAGGTTGCTTCAAAGGGATTAGTTCATATTCCTATTATTCTGGAACCTTTTGCTGCTCTTACAATATTACTTGCAGGTTCTATTTTTCCGGTGCATTTTCTGGGCATTTCTAACATCTGAACCTTTTAATACACTATATGCTTACTGTTACCAAAGTTGCTAATGAACTTAGAAGAATACTTATAAAGAATTTACAGAAGTGGTGAGGCTAGACTTGTGTATCCATGTGACAGCATTTTCTCTTTAGCAGCACTCCAACTGCCAAGGAAAGTAAGGATGGCTTCATCTCTTCTGAGCTCCCACTGGGCAGCCAAACTAGTTGTTCCACATAACCTTTAGTTCTTGAAATGGCTCTGTTTTAACCATTTGTTTTAAAGCAGTATTTTCAGCTTTTTAAAACATTTATATCAATGTATTGTTTTATTTATTTATTATCCATTCTGCATTTCCTTGAGAACTTGGCAGACTTATGGTGATATTTAAATGCCACAAACAAATAAATCTACTATTTACCATTAAGCAGAATGAAGCTGTTACTTTAAATAGCAAATTTAGACCTCATGTAAAAAAACAGGTGTATATGTAGATATATATGTGTGTGTGTATGTGTGTATATGCACATAAATGCATACATATATACACATACATACATATACATACACACATATGCACTCACACACACAGAAAGACTGGAATTCCCCCCACCCCAGCACTAAGGCTTCTTAGTAGAAATCTTTTATACTTCATGTTAGGTCTTATTTAAATGATTTAAATCTTACTTGCATGTGGTGCTCTGTTGTAGAAACAGGTCTGTAAATCAGGCCAGGCAATCTCTTTCAATTCAAGGGTAAAATTAAATTGTAGAGAAGTTCCCAAGAGCCACATTCTATTGCTGGATGGAACCAAAATCAAAAGGATGGGACCAAACAGACTGGCAGATTTTATCTTAAAGGACTTACTGCTGTTATCTAACTCTCATGAGAAACACTTCAACCTTTCAGGATGGGAAAACATAGACATTAAAACAAGGAAACCATATAATGGTAGAGAAGGGAGGGTCGTCATCTAGGTACCTCAGATTATCATTTGGGAAGATTGGTCTTGGCTTCTGTACCTGAAGGTCCCCGATAAAGTAGTATCTAATTCTTATATCCAACTCAGGTAATTAACATGTTATTAATTAAATTTTTACATGGATAATTAACTTTTAAACTATTAATTAACTAATTAATTAATTAATTACAAAGGCCTGCAACTAAAAAGCTTTTGAATAGTGAAATACAGCTGAGATAATACAGTAAGGAGAGGCCACATGAACCCTTTATTGTTTGATAAGACCAGTTACCCTACTTCCACACCAATTTTGTGGTTTGGCAGTAACAAAGTTGCTACTTTGCCTGTAAACAATGGAAGCTGGGTCAATATACTCTGTTTAAAACATGTATCATGGAAAAAGCTTTTAAGAAGCATGGTTTACAACAGGTTGTGTTGAATATGCCTTATTTACGTGAAAAAAGGTATAATTTTGTGCTGAAAATGTAGAGGCAGAGGCAAAATCACTGTGTTGTTCAAAAGAAACAAGGTGCCATGCAAAGAAATGCCTTCTTTTCATGGTGGATCTCACTTTCGAGAAGATGTCAGAACTATGATCCATCTAAATATGAGAAGATTTGAAAATGCTATGTGGAATGAGGTATTTATTCAAAGACAAATTGGTGACTGAAACAATGCCAGGACTTTTCCATTCAACCAGGAGTAGAATATTGTGATTAAGTTATAAATCAGTATCCTGGGATTGTAATTTTCCTTGTGCAACATAGGTAAAAATGCACACACAGAGAAGGAAGGGAGAGGATAATATCTTTATAAAGTGAGTTTATTGATTTAGACATATAATGGAGATCAGCAAGGGTCCAGTTTATCTTTGATGAAGCTTCAGGCAGTTGAAAGGTTCCCCAGTTCTAATCAGAAAACATTTATGAAAGAAAAAACAAAACAAAACAAAACTTTGAATGAAGTTGTAACTTGCCAAAAAGATGTATAAGTGAGGATAGTGAGAGGTATATCCAAGGTATATAGCAATTAACTGACATACAAGTTTGAATATCCTTTAAGAATCCCCATAGAGATAATTAATTTCATATATGAAAGGTCCATCTGGACCTGACAATATAGGGTTTTAATATAGTAAACAGATTTTTAAAAAATTATGAGCAGAAAAAAATATCCAACAGTTTATTTCTTTCCAGAGAATATGAAGAGTTCTACTTATAAGTCATTATCCAAATAAATAAGCTTATCTCTGATGTTTCTGAGAAAAAGAGCACTTAAAGAGTTTGTGAAAATTCACAGCCATTTGTTTTCTCCATTCCTGTCTTCATTAGTGAAAACATGTTAACTTTGGGGACATAATCTGTACATATCAGAAGTGGCAAACAACTTGGTATCAATAGGAAGCTTGGAACAGCATGTACACAAACACAAGCATGTAGTAAAATCCATGCTTCAACTACAGAATGTCTCCAGTTCAATTTCTAACCTCCACAGTCTTCTATAAGAGCAAGACTAAAGAAGACTTCTGCTTGAAAGCTTGGAAGAACCAGAGCCAATCAGAGTAGACACTGGGACAGTTGAAGGATAGTTTGATACATTTATAGCAGAAATTGGAATCATGTAGCCTTCCTATTTTTGGAAGTAAAACTCCCAACAGCCATAGCCAGTAGACCTAAAGACAAAGGAGACAGAGAATTACATTTCAATAACATTTGGCAGGCCATCCAGTTCCTAAACTTGAGCAAAATCTAATTGTTAATCCCAAATAGAGTTAATTTTATTATTCTTACTTTTATTCACCTTCAGGTCAACACAAATGTAAGGTGAATGATGTTGTTACCTTAAACGATGAGTGGCTCAGAGGCCTACCTGTGATGCCAGTGCCTCTGTGTAACGCTGGGAAATACTAGCTCAAAGGGCAGGCCTATGGTGGTGGTGGGGGGGTAACCTAGCAGGATAATATTAATGCAGGGATACAACTTAGAGATTCAAAGAATGTTTTGTTTTGTTGGGGAAATTGTCATGCCCTGCTTCCAGAGCATGGACTCTGACTCACAGAGGTCATGCCAGGGCCTGCTGTACAGAGAGAGGCTACAGTGCTGGAAACGCAACGGAGGATAATGCCAGCTTCAACATAGAGTCCTGCCTCTTCAGATACAGAGGAACACTTACCTTGACCCAGCTTCACAGTGTACAGGCAGCAACAAGAAAGCCTGTGTCACTCTCTCAGGATTTATAACTGGCAACAATCTATCACGTCTTAGCTGCACTAGGCTGGGACCTATTTAGCTGGTGTCCTTCCCCTCCAGGAGTTGTCAGAGCTTATCCGACTTGCTACCTTGCTGGATACATTGACAAATGTTCCGATTGATTTGGACACTCCCTTGCTGTGAAACTCTACCAGACTTTGTTTATGTTGGACTTTATTTATAACTCCTTGCTTACTACCTGGAAGTGAGTGACAAGCTAGGAGATATTCAGTTTTGTTTTGTTTGATTTATCAGCTATACCCAGACTGAGATAGGACAGGAATTAACAATTATAAGCTCACAAGATCCAAGCAGTCTTATAGTCACACAAAGCTAACTGAAAGAAAAGGGAGAAAAATTGCATAGTGAGGAGTTAGGGCAAAGTGGGTGATATTTATATATCCTGAAGAGAAGAGACAAAGTGATGTGGCTCAAACTAAGGGTCATAGGGTAGTACAAGAATGGGAATCAGAGCAGCAGGGTGATGGTCTATGTCCATGGTACTGTGAGTTATCTAGTCCAAAACCAGAATTTAAATAACTTGTTTCCCTACTCTGAGGGAGAAGGTGTTAATGGCTCTCTGGCAGAGCCAACAGTAGGGTCTGGAATAGCCTAATGGCTTTAGCATTAGATCATCATTGATTAGCGTTAGATTAGCACTGATGGAAATCAGGATAGCTCCTTAATGCCTGACCTACCTTTGCATCATAGGTGTTCAACCATTCCTCTTCCATAGCATAGCTTTTCAGCCATAGCAATGTATAATTGATATTTTGTGCCAATTGAATGATATTTACCAGTTATACCATATCATGTATCAGCAGTGTACAGCCTGGTAACAGTATCATAGGATTTTCTTGGCAAAAGGTGGTTGGCTATTGTGTTATTTTGACACTAAGAGAGTGTGACTTGCTCAAGTTCACCCAGTGGACTTCCATGGCTGAGTAGAGGATTGAACCTTATTCATCATTGTTCTAATGCAGTACTAAAACCATTATTCCACCTGTTGGATTATTGGAAATTTGATAAATCAAAATTCAAGTAAGTTCCATTGATTCAATTGAAAAGAACACAGGAAGTTGCAATTCAGCAACATCTGGAGAACCACTGTGATTCTCATAACAGTTTGCAGAAATACCTTTGCAGTATAATTAAACTGTATTATGGAAGAGTGAGAGACTTAGGACCTTTCTGTGCTACACTGTTTTAGTGCTGTTATTCCACTTTCAACATCCTATGGAATCCTGGGTTTTCTAGCTTAGGGAGGGGTATTTAGAATTCACAGTCAGAGAGCTCTTTGGCCTCTGTAAACTACAAACCCTAGAATTCCACAGGATGTTGAAAGTGAAATAATAGAACTATATCCCTGTAGTGCAGAAAGGGTCTTAGGTCATTTCCACACCTAATCGATCTCCATCATCATCCCGTTACAATAAGAGTGTGATGTAAATGCTCCCCTCTACACCAGGCTGGCTGCCTATAGAAGGGTAGAATAAGCAGTGCAGCCAGCAACTTCCCATGCTGCACTGGGGAGGGAAGCTCCTAAATTGTGCTTCCTCCCTTTTCACACAGCCACTAGCAATGGGACCGTCGCATGATTGGGGACCATTACCAGATTTTTTTTTCTGGTAATGGAATATCCCATGATTGCAACTGGTGGAGATGCGTGCAAAATCACCACTCATAGACTGGCAGCAACACATCTCCATTGCGGGACAGCAAGATCGTGCAGAAATGACCTTAAAAGACAGCAGCCAGGCTGTACCAGACCAATCTTTGCTGTCCCCAGCAATTTTGAGATGATTGTCAACACCTAATTTTCTGCCTTCAGCTTATTGGCCTTTACTGCTGTTTTTCTTCCTCTGCTTTTGAAAACCCTGCTGGAGTGGGTCTATCACTAAACACCGTGAGGTGGCCACCTCATGCAGCAGATTTTAAATGCTGTTAGATATTTTACGTATTTTCTTTGTCACAATTGTTTTTATTATTATTTTTTTTTATCATATGCCAAAATATTTTAGGTATAATAGTCCCCAACTTGGTGGAGATCAGGGAGATTATTTGCTTTTCAGCCTTGGGCAGAAAAATGTCAAGGGATGGCTCTGCCAATTCAACCTTGTTCTGTTGTTGGGACCATGTAATTGGTTAATCACAGGTAGTTTTCAGTGGTTGCTTGTACAAGGTTGAGTGGTGTTTACATAGAACATAGCTACCAGAATTTTATTTCTAACATTTGGACAGTAAAATTAGTTTGTAGAGCCCCATACCTGCTATTCCCACCTTTCATTTTGTATACACCCACTCAGAGTAATGGTGAAATACAATTCATTACTACACAATACCTTTGCATTTTCAAGTTATTCTTTGGATCAATAAGGACTAGAAACTTCTTTTTCTTTGTATGTTGAAATTTTAAAGCACCCATGTTCAGAGCTAAAGCATATACTACTCGTAAAGGGGACAAAATATGAACTCCACCAATAGAACAGTATTGATTTTCTTTTACTCACAGTTATTCTTAACATCCATTATCACCTCAAGAAAAAGAAAGATATATTTCATTGTCTGTTTTTAGTGTTCAGTCTCCCAGAGCAAATTGTCTTCTCTCGATCTCATTTTCATCAGCATAGTATCCCACTTGCTCCTGGACAAGTCACAGTGCATGACAGGTCATTAACACACACCCAGCTTAATCTCCAGAAGGCCATGGCTGGCCTTATCTACACCGACAAATTGATTAGTTGCAGATGATGGCTGATGGCAATCAGTCAAACTAAATTAGTGCTGGAAAACAGCTTAACACCTGCTGGTGGTGTGATGGTAGGAAAAAAAATGATTTCTGCATCAGTGCAGTAGAAAGTGTTTCTCAAAGAAGTCCATGCTCTTTGTGTATCTTTGGAAAATTACCTTTGCTGAAAATAGCTTGGAGAAAAAGAACCCCTCGAACAGATGCTGGAACAGGACAAAAGCCCCTATGTGCAACAGTAATGAATGTTTTTTTGAAATAGACTCCCATCAGATTTCAAAGATGCCTTCAGCTCTCTGGTGTGGACAATATGTTTAAAAACCTTTGAGATTTACTCACCATGATGAAATCCAGTGTATTTCAGAGTCGTAGTCAGGTTATTACTTTCTCTTTCAATTTTTTTAAAAAGACGAGTCCTAATTCTGTCTGAGGGTTTTGAAAGCCCAGGCCCATCCTGACTACTATAATTGTCATCAAATTTTTCCCTAAATCAGGCATGCTTACACATACCTCATCTTAAATCACCTTACTGGCCTAAAGGGTTGCATTTGGCTGGGAAGGTCACAGGTTGCTCGGATCTTCTCATACTTTCTTTTCAAGTAAGAACTAATCATTTCAGATCAGTTGGGGTATCAAGTTAGAAATTTTATAACAAACCAAAACAAAGAAACAAAATTCTCATTCATACCTAGCTATTATATTTAAAAGTGAGAACTAGACAACAAGAGGTAGTCATTTATCCTAATGCCATAACAATAGCAAGCAGACATATCCAAAATAAGTATTATACCTTCAGAGTCTGGAATTGGCAATGCAAGTTGTAAGAGTTGGTTGAAGACTTTGCCAGCCCAGGCACCATGATGACACCATCTGGATAGCCACTTCCAAATTCCACTACCCTCTGCTCAGCCTCTAAATTAAACGATAGGTAATTTCAATATCACATAATTTTGAATGAATTACCACGCACACATAAGATGCCCAAATACCCAATATCCTTTCGGAGAAATAGTAAGCCTATGACATAATCATTACTCATTTTAGAAAGTGAATCATGTTAAAAAGATATAAAAAGGGTTAATGTATGTGACTCTTGTCATGGAACATTGTACAGAATTCCTACAATCCTTTAACACCCAAGAACAAGCCAGTCTCAAGTTTCATACCCAGGCTTTTTGCAGAACAGGCTAATACTCATAATGTTTTTCAGGTTAACTCATTTATGTTCTCAAGAGACCTCTAAGGTAGTCTAGGCTGAATGGTAAAGACTTGTTCAAAGCCAAACAGTCAGCTTTCCAGCTGAGATATCTTGGCCCCACTCATACAAAATCAAGAGTGCCAAACTTGTTCTTTCTAATCTGTCATTTTGTACAGCTCTATTGAATTTCAGTAGTCTTACATGGAAAAAACCTAAGCCAATAGTGCTCAATGGTCATATGTGATGGATGGATGAGTTTCTTTAGTGGTGTGTATTTTTGTTTGCATCATATACCAAAAAATAAGATGGTTGTAGGTTACAAATAACCTTGACAGCCTCATACTGTCAGCTCATCTGATCTATGAGTATAAGGTTTATAGAAAGTTAGATAGCTAGAAACTATTTTATATTTTCTAGAGCAGGGGTGATCACACATCTTACTTAGGCTCTAAGGGCCATATGTAATGGCAGATGGTGACCTGTACATAAACACATTCAAATGTGCCCACACACACACACCCCAACATATCCCACACCCATCACCTCCAAATTGAAATAGGATTTCTAGGGTTTTGAGAGATTACAGTATATCTCTCTTCCCAAAAATTGTCTTCAAGATGATTATCTTTCAGTTGCTGCAGCTATATAGTAGGGGGTATCACTATAGAGTTGAAGACTGTTGCTATTCAGATTCTTCCACATTCTAAGAGAAAGAGGAGAAGCACCACCACACCTCTATCACCACCACCACCCACTGATAGTGATAAAGAGAAGGACTTGGTGGTGACTAGCTATGCACTGGTCTCTCCTGAACTAGCCAGACCCAAATCACTTGCTCTGAAGTAACCTATAGCATAGGCCATCTCCTAGGATAACCAGCCCACAAGGCCTTCATTCAGAAGAACCATCTTCTAGCTGTGCATGTGTGGTGACAGTCCTGTTGCATTAAAGTAACTAGCCAGGACTCTAGAGCCAGTTAATGCCTTGCTATGGAATTTGTTAATGGAAGGGCAATGACTTATTAGGATATAAAATACTCTCCCACTTCCAGACATTCCATCTAAGATTTCTCTTTTCCCATCACAGTATCTTGCCTCATTTTGGAGGAAGTAGAAATGAAAATGTAAAAAATTCTACAAATAAAACTAAGAAAACAACATCTTATACTTCCACATACTTCTTCTTTTAAAAAAAATATCATGTGCATGTATTACATTTTTCTGTATTTATTTGTTTGTTTCTTTTAATTTTACTGATAAAATCTAGATACTAATTAAATCTACATTTTAAAAAAAAGTCTCCTGATGCTGCCCTTAAATTTTCAGGAGGACTCAATATGGTGGTATAAGGATGAGAGACATGATATCACATTTCCACATACTAATGCTACATTCCTGGTAGCTTCTGAGATGGATTAGGTACCCATGATATTGTAGCATCATTCTGTTTAATAAGTACTCATATATTTTATAGCCAAAGCAACAACAGTTCACTGTCCAACAGAGAGGACATTTTCTATGGCTTTCCCAGAGCAACTGCGGCCAAGTTTAAGTTGTTGTGACCACTTTCAAATCTTTCACATTTCCTGATCTATGGATTAACTCTTAAACCTATTGGGGCTTGCCCTCCCTCACATCTTGAAGCTGAAAACATTTCCCCTGTATTGCACTGACACAAACACTTTGGCCCTTTCTGCTGCACACTCCCATCCCGCCCTGGCGATGAGAGAAGGACAGGACCACAATGACACTTCTTCATGATGTTGTTGCAGTCCCATCCTTCTCCCATCGCCAGGTCACACAATCGTGGGTTTTCCTCGTCAATGACCCACATCATGCCATCATCACAAACTTACCTGTCATGCAGAAGGGCAGGAAACACAATGATGGCACTTCTTGCTCTAGTGCAGCCTCGGAAAATATCTGGCTGTGCTGTGGAAGGAAGCAGCATGTCCATTGCACTCCTTTCCACAAGGAGCCTGACCTGCGTGGAGGGGAGCACTGCCTTCATGCTCCTTTTCTGGAAGTGTTGCTGCCAGGATCGCCAATAGACGCCACCACAAGAAATCAAGCTGCAGAAAGGGCCTCTACTGTTATCACTAGGATAAAACCCAGGGCACCATCAGGAGATTTCTTCTTTTTAAAAAAATGTAGATCAAATATGTGCAAATTTGTAGAAAGTTACACTTAGTTAAACAAAAAGACCTCCATGTATAATACACCTGTGTAATGCTGTCCTTCAGATTTAAATTAAAAACTATAAACAAAACAAAACAAGAACCTATTACTTTTAACAAATTCACATAAAAGCATATGCACAACATGGCCTGCATGGTTGCTAATTCAGCAGCCACTGCTTCAACAACACAAAGCAATTTATGAGGAACTTAGGACATTGATGATAAAAACATGTTAGTCAGCTCATCAGTGGTCCCATAACTTATTGCAGATAATTGGAAGAGTAGTCTTGACAGCGTGGCCGAAATATACTGCCCTAACCAGAATGTTTTCCATTTGGTCAGATGGCAAAAGCAGGTGATGCAGAGCCAAATAATATTTTAGCCTACCCATTTTTGATTTTGGAGGCTCATATGTGTGTTTTAAGTCTGCACATCTTCACACTAAGGACCATGTGGTAGTGTTTGCTATATTTGCATATCCATGCTTTATGATGCTTTGTATAGGTGACATTCCACTGACACTTCCATACATTGAATGAAGACCTGTGTCTGTTCTTTGTGTGAATATGGGTAGATGGTTCAATGAGATAGTGTGTGTCCATTGGGGGGAGCGGCATGGAGAGGACTTACTGTCACCACTCTCCCTGCACATTCATTTGTTGATCAAACATATACCTCACTAGCCATGATCATCTCCTGAAGAAGGCTGAGGTCATTGGCTCAAACCATAGTTTATAATATTTATAATATCATACTAGCAATCTTAAACAGCCCCAAGGCATAAATCCAATTATTAGACTCAATTAGATTAGATCCACTCAATTAACAGAAAGCCAACATTTATGTAAGTTCCATTGATACATTGAGTCTATTCTAGTTGGCTCTTAATCACTGGATTTAGACTGAAATATTTAAAACTGAATCCATGGTGTGAATCCACATAGCACAGGCCAGCTGAATCAATGGGGGCTTGATTATGTATGATCTTTTCCTGAATAGGTCTACTCTAGTTGGGACTAGCAATTGTATTTAGGCTTTTGAACTGTATATCTTGATCTACTACCTGGTCAAGAAAAATAAATTACATTATTATTATATCTCTATCCAACTCTATAGCATACAAAAATAATCAGTTTAACCAATTTGACCAAAATAAAATAAGAAATTATTTAAAGAATCCAAAATCACATTAAACAAGTTGTCCAGTTAAAACAAGACAATTAAAATAGTTGAAACAGTTAATTACTTAAAACCATAGCATCTGTCTAGATTCAGATAAAATCAGTTTGTCCCCAAAGGCTTCATGGCAAGTCATGCTTTAACTTGGTACGGAAATGAGGCCAGATTTGATACCAAAATGGCTTCCAAGGCAGAGTGTTGAACAAGTGGGACACCAGAGCAGAATAGGCTTTCTCACATCTCTTCATGTGGTGTATTCCCCGCTCTGGTAAAACAAAGAAGAGGTGCCTCCAGTTCTCAGTCTTTGGGCCCTATGTATAGGAATAGATACTTTTTCAAATAGCAAGGTCCCAAGCTAATATTGTGGTTTAGAAATATACAAGAAGTTGATTCATTTTGAAAATATCTATTCTCTCTTGCTGGACTGTTGCTTGTTTGTTTACAAGTTACATTGATTTTTTTTTTTTTTTGAAAATTTAATAAGTTTTAATATGTTATAAGGAACCATACCAACATTTCTGAAAGAATTGCCTTTTTCATTTATTTTTTTCATTTTATTCTATTTTAGTTTATTAATTACCCAATATGTGTGTGTGTGTGTGTGTATTAAATCTTTATATTAAGAGACAGAAAAATAAAATATTAAAAAAGATGTAACTGTCATAAACTGGAAAAAGTATGCTTATTATCTGAAACTAAGAGGAAAAAAATGGTTCTGGTTTAGAAAGACAGGGGTCTTTCTGCACTACACTGTTATAGTGCTATTATTCCACTTTCAACATCCTGTGGTATTTTGGGATGTGTAGGCATTTAGAATTCTCAGACAGAGAGCTCTTTTTTACCTCAGTAAGCTACAAACCCCAGAATTCCACAGAATGTTGAAAGTGGAATAACAGTGTAGTGTGGAAAGCCCCAAGTAATTTAGAATTTGTTCCTATATTGCTAATTTTATAAAATCTGATTGTTAATAAGCACCTGTTACAAGAAAGGGTAAGGTTTTAATTCTGGATTTTAAAAATGCATTATTCCTTAGCCATAAAAACAGTTCAGTAATCAAATGTTGATTTAGTATAATTTATAAAACATTTTTGATATTAATACATATGTTTCCGTCAAGGAACAAGATGAAGTGCGTTGAGTGAAAACAAATGTAGAGAGGTAGACAAGATGACTAACAAGATTGTGGGTGCTAGTATCAGGGGTTGCTCAGTTAATTGTTTTTGCATATCTGTGTCTGTCTTTTTTTGTGTATGAGAGAATGAGAGAGAGAGAGAGAGAGAGAATGGGTGATGATATATGAATGAAAGAAGTAGAAGGTGTTGCTTGCATGCTGTCTGTTCATGAATTCATGTGCAGAACTTGTGAGATCTCTTTAACAATTCAGCAGTGGCAGCAAGTTTAGTGGTTGGAATTATCTTAACCAAATTCTTTCCTTTCCCTAACTTGCTATAAAAGGACTCTCTGCTCACATCTGTTTCTGTTTGGAAATAATGAGCTTTCATTTTTATACTGTTACGTATAAAATAATCTCCCAGTAGTTACTATAAAGTCCTAATAGAACCAAATAACAAGTTTCAATTGAATGTTCAGAAATATATGAAAAAGGAGTGTATAGGTTCACAATGCAATATAAAATCTAGAATTGTTCTTTAAATAAATATGCTAGTAAGGGAAGGTGTCATTGTATAACCATCACCAACCTAATTAACACCAGAAATTAATAAGTTCAGAATAAACTTGCAAACTTCTTGGTTTGATGTGAACATTATTACTGTGTGGAACTTTAATTGATTTTTGAGACATAAATACAATCACTGTCATTGCCATTTTCTTATTTTATAGGTAAATCAAAGTTGGAAACCTAGATATTTGTTGTGTTTATGGCAGAAGTTGACTCTGAGAATTATATAGTGTCATTTTTTCTTGCCAAAGTTGAACTATTCTTGAAAATAGTTTCCTTTACAATGGCCAAGTGTAATTAATAGTTGTAGCACGTACATAGGCTTTGCATGCCTGTTTGTTCTTATAGTTCATGTATCTACTCAAATATGCTCCTGATTTTAGTTAAATTTTGTCCCATTTGATTCCTGTAGAGATCCACACTTCATCTCCCAGTCCATATGCAGGAGTTTGTAACACAGGATCTCTTTGATATAACTTTCCTTATATGTATATCCTTCCTGACAGATTGCACACATTTTGTGTTGTCTGAGAGCCATCTGTGCTGGTGAAGTACTCTCCAGGGACTGCAACCTTCTCGAAAATGGTTATTACTTTGTCTTCTTTAGTTTGTACAATCCACTGCTTCTGTCATGCAGAAGCACTGCAACTTTTCAAACAGCACATGGCATTATCAGAAATATATATTGGAGCCTGTGTCAGTATCAGAAATGCAGATGTGACTTCTGAAATATGTCTCAAGTTACTTTCCCCCCTTTCCCCAGAAACTTTGAAGGAGACAGCTCAACCAATGGATATGGGATATGGACATGTGTGTTCAACAGTGACCAAATCAGCAGTTGTATCAGACATGATAGTATGCCATTTATGGATGACACACTTTTGAATATTCAAATGAATAGGATGACGTAGCTCAAAGTTTACAGAAAGGCAGGCACACCACCACACCATGGTCATTTAAGTGTGTATTGGGTATCATTTTCATGGGATACCATGCCTGAATATGATTTGAATCTCACTAAAACATTAGGCCAAAGGAAAAGTTGTATTTTGGATATCTTATTTGAAATGACTGAAGGTTTTTCTGGTGTGCATAACCTTGGTTTCTTATTCATTTTTCAATATAAATAAATGCTGTCCTTTGTTGACATGGGAGTCCAGGATTCTGCTAGTTTTAGATGGCAGGAATGCTTAACTGAAGAGTGGACAACCCCAGTCCCACTTTTTTTGCAGTATTGTGTCTCCCTTAAAAGTTGGGATCTGTCACCACAATCTATATGTGGTGGACAATCAGCTTTGGATATTTGGTCTAAAGCCCAGGATTCTCAAGACATCACACGTGATTTCCATATTTGGAAGATGTTAGAAGGATAATCCAGAGAGAGAGGTAAGGCATCTGATGAAAGGCATCCACTTTTCTCCAGCTATCCTTAGAAGCCTGGTGGAACCTGGGCAGGCGTTTGTAATTCTCAGTATAACTTTCCCCTCTCCCATGCTTTTTCCCTGACTGCCTTTTTCAGAGCTCCTCACATCAGCAAGCTGGTGGTACAGTCTAAGGGAGAAAGATCTGGCTGGGCACTTGAGTTTCATGATCTTGCCTGGGGCTCTGATCATGTCGTTTTGAAACTACATGGTTCCAAAACTGAACAAATGTGTGTTAGATCTGTTGTGCATCTTAAATCCTGTTCACATTCAGCTTCATGTCCTGTACTTGCTCTCAACCACTATAAGAAGTCTAAAAGTTTTCATCCAGGTCGCTTGTTTTGCCATGCTGATCTTCCCCCCTTAACAAAACATCAGTTTTGGTCAGTCACCTCCAGAACCCTTTCCTTCCTGGGTTTAAAAGAGTTTTTAAAAATTGGGTGCCAGTCATTTTAAATTCAGACAGCATCTACTGCATCTGCAATGGGGTTTTCCCCTGCTCAAATTCAGAAGATAGGATACTAGAGGTCTTCAGCTTTCTAGGGGTATGTTAGGCTGTTACATCACTAACATGCAGTGCAGTTGGTTTCATTGTCTTTCAGATGCTAGGCTATAGCCAGTGAAGCATTTTGTCCTGGTTTACAGCCATAGTTTTATTCACTAGGTGGCACACCAGACTTAGAATGGCCAGTTCAGATCTCACCACGGATTGGGTGAGCAGGTTGTAGTGGAATGGCTGGGCAAGCAGGGACTTCAATGATATGGCTTGCTGCCATCATTGTGTATGGAGCAAAATAGTCTCTGCCACATGTTCTGACCATCTATTTAGGTGAGAGTGACCCAGGCTTGTTAAAGGGTAAAGCCTTGATTTTACAGATACTCTCCAATATTTACATTATCCAATTCTCATGGCTAGGGATGACCCTGATGTCGTTGGCCTTGTTATCTAAGTGTGTTTGGACAGAGGAAGGGGATCCAAGATGGTATTGACAGGAACAGAAAATGAGTTAACAGGGAAATTCACAATGCCATGGCTAAGGGCTTAGGTCACTTTTTACCTCACCCACAAATTATATTTCAAAAGTCGGAGCTCTACACAGCAGATGGTGTCCATCTTTCTGAGATGGGGAAGGATGCTGTCTTTGAGGCTGGCCAGGAGGTTTAGCCCTCATTTTAGAGTAAGCTGGGGGTTGGATCTTCTGGTCAGCCTTCTGGTTACAAGCCAGTCAGGGAGCAACTCCTCAATTGGGTTTATCCTTGTGGCTCAGGTATTCACCCAGGGAAGCCAGGGATGAGGTCTGAGAGAGACCACCTATCTGAAATTGCTCCCAAACTAGGTTACTCCAACCCTCTCCCTTTTACACATTCAAGGAAATTATTCTAAACAGAGATAAAATAAAGTGGTCCATATCTCAAACCAAGCTTTGGTGTGTAGACTCATTCATGGATTGGTCAGGAAATGCTAAAAGAATTTGTTGCTTCCTTTGAGAGAAAAAAATTGAAAAGAATTATATCTGTAATTTTAAATTCCTTATTTGTTGCTTGAGTACGTTAGGTATTACTGGCATATGAATTCTATCCTTGACAGTGTCTTGCATCTCAACAATGTGTTAGTCCTGGTATGTGGTTGTGATGTCCTATAGAGGCTACCATATATAAAGCTGAGGTATATGATTTGTGCTACACCAAATAAGTTTGCTTTGAAAGCACATTCTTTCTTCCTTATGAAAACATACATGTTTTGTCAATTATTAACTTTGTGGTGGTATGTTTGACAGTGGTTGACACCTTAGGTTGTCTTACCATAAGTAAAATAAGGGCAATGATCAAATCTAATGAGTAACAATATCAGAAATGTAAGATCTACTTGGCAGATGATATAATGTCAGCTGAAGTAAATGCCGAATCATTTCATCTTTTACTTGAACACTGTAATAACTTCATGACCAGAAGTACTTTTAACCTATATGAAGAGAAATGAAGTCTACTTACTTCAGGTGATGCAACATACCATCCAGTATGTATGCAGGTGGTCTACCTTTTCTTTAAGAGATCTTCCAATTCTCACTTCTAAATTAAAGTCCAGCTGTCATTGCTCACCTTGATGGCATCCTATTTTAAGCAGCATCTGCCCTTGCAGTATGCTGTCATTTGTAAGGCTTTTTTTTTCATGCCCAAGGTAAAATCTTGACAATCACATTGTCCTTCAGTGAGAATAATGACCTAGGAATTTATTATTGTGTTGTTATTTTTAAATAAATGTTTATCCTGTTTTTTTTCCATTTTATTCCATCTAACATGCAGGCAGGAACAAACAGGATAATCTCATACAACATTGTAAAATGCTATAAGAACAGAATGAGGAAACAGAAAGATACTGGAAATAACTTCCTGTAAAAGCCAGTTTAAGTCAAGTCTTTGTTATGTACTGAAAGGACAACAGCAACGGGTTCACATGAGCCTTTCTAAAGAGGTCATCCAGCATCTTCAGAGCCAATTCTGAGATCCTATTGTTTGTTCCCACCAGCTGAACATCAGTCAACAGCAGGTTCCTCAAGGCTGAAGTGAGTGAATGCTTGCCCATATATTATAAAAGTCAGTTATAATGATATAAATAAATTCCATTTTTAATGGGTCTCCTCTAGTTAAGATTAGCCAAGAGAATTCAGGCAACCTTACTTTGACTGGTGTTCACTGAATACATTGTCAACTCCTTCGGACATTGCTTTGTGGAGAAGTAGCAACACTGGAACAAATAAACATAAATGTATAGGTTCTTATCACTTTTCTTAGTATTAAGGCTCCATAAGATTCTGAGAAAATTGATAGAAACCCAAACGTTTGAGGCAATTGATAGTTATAGCTAGCGGTGAGTGCAGATGCATCCCACCCTCTCCAAATCTGTCACCCTGTTCACAAGAGGCAAATGTTGGTGGGAAGAATTCTTGAAGAGTATATGGGGTGCTCCTTCAATGGCACAGAACTATTTTTTTTTAAAAAAAAAAAATCAGACAGCCATTATGTCTCAGTGCTGCCATTTCTTTCCTGAAACACTTTAGGGAAGACCCACTCTTAAGGTTGGCACAGGTTTGTATGTTTGCTGCCTTTCTTCCAGAGAAGGATCCAAGATGGCTTCCCAACAAAATTAAAAACATTAATGAAACATTTAACACTATTAAAAACAAGTAAAAACAAGATATAGATATAGATACAGATCTAATTCTAGATAGACAGGCAGGAGAATTCTAGGTCAGAGTGTGATATCTGCCACATACAGTCACCATTTTGGTGAGTGTTGTCATTCTTCTAAAAATGTGCTAGGACAAAATTTCATTGGGAGGATGGCAACAAAGCTAGAGTTTTGTTTTTAACAGTCCTGAGATCAATGATAAGTCACCTCAGAAGCCTGTCAAAGAACTGTGTTGTCTCCCCTCTCCAACACATATTTTAGGCTCCCAGTGTTTAAGTTTCATTTTTCTAATTTTCATGCAGAAATTTCTCAAGTAAATAATTTTTAACTTATCCTTAGCTGCAATTTATTAACATGGCTGCCTTTTGGAAGGTACCTTCGCTGCTGCTCTTTTCTCCTCCTTTCACAAAGCAAGAGTCTGACCTCTGGAGGAAAATGTTTTCTGGCAATCTTTCTTATATGTTCTAGACTTTCTCTATGCCAAAATCACTCTCAGATTTTAATTGAAAGGAAACAAGAATTCTCATCCCATGTGTCAGACTTCAGGAATTCGTATCACTGATTTTCAGCTCTGGTTTCATTGGGACAAAGTATCACTGACCTGCCAAGTATTGTCTCCTTGTTACTTTTCCATCTATATCAGCATTGTTTCTTTCTCTTTTCTTGGTCTCATCTCTGATTAAATTGACATCATTTTAGCTTCTGTGATTCCCGTATCATTTTCTGTTGACAGCATCAGGTAATGGTAACGAACCAGTGTCCTTGTGAAAGGGGCAGCTGCCATTGATTGGCTGGCCGTATTAATGCAGTCCCTTTAAATGTCACGCAAGCATGGCTTTGTGCTAAGTGGCAGCTGAAAGGGTGCCAGTAGGAGTTGTTATAAATCACAGATAACAGGCAGAAGGCACCCTTTGTGTGCTGCCAATGTCACATTGCGCCATCCGAGCAGCATTAAGGGAAGAAGAATCCACTGAAGCAATTCATTTCCACACCAGCACAGAGGATGTTTGCTTAATGCACACAGCGATTGAGGTCTCGTATTCAGCACACTGACTGTCTGATGCCAAGAGGCCGCACCACGTCAAGAAAACTGAAGTCCTTTTCTTTAATCCTGCACAATGCTGCTGAAATCTCTGTGGGACGATCACAGAGATTTCTGGGTGACACACATGGTTAAATTATATTTATCATCCACATGAGTTTTCTATTTTCCCTCTCCCAAAGAAAACAGATGATTAAAAATGGCCATAACAAGCACTGGGATTTACAGCTCCAATATCTGTCACTGGCAGAAGAAGAGGCATATATTAAATCTACAGCAGCACAAACTAGAGTGGCAAATGCTAACACATCCCATAGGGAAACTTTTAAGGTCACAGCACTACTTGATGACAGACAATATAAAGAAGTTGTAGGTTTGGTAGGTCTGAGCCAACCATCATTTATTGACCAGTCATTTCCTTTTTTTTTTTTTTTGTTCTGATTAAAAATAGACATAGTGATGATTTTAGAAAACCTGTAACAAAAGATTGCTAAATGTCACATACACTTAAGTAAATCTATCTGTTTGTCTGGGATTTAAACCAGACAAGTTTCAGAGTATTTGTTTCAAGACCATACATTCCCCCCCCCCAATCTATGTTTACCTAACTATTGCTTTAACTATCCCTGAAGTACTTCCTTCCTTATGGGTGAATGGTCAGACGTAGACCCTAATTCTAGGAATTCTACGCTTTTTTTTCCCTTTGCCTTATCTGTCTTCCTTTTTCAGTATACTTCTACTTCACTTGTTCCAATGAGCATGTTATGGTTTATTAATGGGACAGTTTCACTCAGGGTATGACACATTTCCATTTAGCACTGGAACTGCATTATATCTTCAGGTCATTCTTGACTAACTCACCAGATTTTGTAAGCTGTTTTGAGTTCCAGCTTTAGGGGAAAGGCGAGGTGTACATTATAGTGAATAGAATAGAATAGAATAGAATAGAATAGAATAGAATAGAATAGAATAGGGCATCCCTGTATGCCATGCTTTATCAAGAATTAAAACTGGAACTATTAACTGGCTATAGACTCAGATTCAGACAATGGTCCTTACTTAGTACTATTGGAATTAATGGGACATAAGGTAGGAAATTCAATCTTTTTACATTGATTTCTGTGGGGCCTAAATACTCCAGTTTAGACTTCATACAACCCTCCATTTTAGCTATATTTCCACTATGAGAGCAATGTCTGACTAAGGAGGGGACTTTTCATTTAACGTTCTCTCATGGGCATTCCAGGAAGTATGTGAGGATGAAGAACGCCAGAGACTAGGAAAAACTGAAAGTCGGAACAGAACACCATTTGCCCATGTTGTAATGTTATAGCTTTGTTGCACTTCAATGGGGCATTCCAATTCTATAGACATTTGTTTGTCTTGCACAATGTAAACATGAATAAACCTACAAATAGATCAGTTCCTGACACTGTTGTAACCTATGGGCCTAAAATTCAGCCATTCATCATGTGCAGTTTTGCCTATAAGAAAATAAATGGTTGGGATAAAAAAAAATCCCAATCAAAATATTGGCTTTTGCTACTGGACTGCTTTCCTTCCTTTCTTTGCTCTTCTCTTCCCTTCCCTTCTGTTTTCTGTTGAGGTTTTCTGGCGAACTACAATGAAGTGAAATAAAATGGTATATTTTAGCAGTCAGCAGATTGATTTTATTTGAAGGAAATCAGTCAAATTTTTCCATTCTGTTTGGAGTGCTATTCATGCAACTTGGGAAATATCTCAAGGTATGAGAAAGTGTTGTTGTTATTTTGTGCCTTCAAGTCATTCTGATATGTGGTGACCCTAAGGCAATCCTGTAATGGGGTTTTCTTGGCAAGATTTACTCAGAGGGATTTGTCTTTGTCTCCCTCCAAGTCCAAGAGAATGTGACTTGTCCAAGGTCACCCAGGAGGTTTCCATGGCCAAACTTGGATTTGAACCCTGGTCTCCAAAGCTGTAATCCAGTGCTCAAACTACTACATCACATTGGCTCTCATGAAAAGTATATATTTCCTTCTTCTTTTCTTTCTTTACTTTTTCTAATTTTGTTTTACCTTTATTCCTCTAGGTGTTTTGGAATCTGTGAGTCTGGGGGAAACACACTACATTCTTGCACAGAAACACACTATTACGCATGGATCTGCACTCTGCAAACTGGGCAGTGTTCTAGTGATGGAAACTCCAAGTATTTATCCATACTGGTCTTACAACTGCACGCATGCTGTCTGCAGCTAGGTCCATACCTGAAGCCTTGTCAGCTTGGTAGAACCTGTCAGAATTTGCATTCTGTTGGCATAGCCTTGGGAAGCCCGCATTATCTCCATGATTTTAATTGTTGTTGTTGTTCATCATAAACTGAGGACTTGTTTCTTAAGTAAGATTCTTAATATCTCTACCAATAATAATTGTATCATGATATGCAGAATATATTTTGATGCTATAATTAAATTTACAAGCCATCTGTGCACTGAGCACTGAATTTTTTTTAAGTACAATATTTGTATCGTTTATGTATCTTTAAAAGGAATGAGGTTTTGTTTTGATTTGATTTGCTTATTTGTTTATTTTGTCTTTTTTAGACTTTTTTGCGGGGGAGGGGGGTAATTGGAAAGCACAAATCTGTCTAGAGAATTCCAGTGAGGACAAAATAAATCTAAATAATTTAGACGAGAAGGAAAAATGAGAGCTGTCTAAAGAATCTGGGACATATGTCTAATGAACTTTCAACTGAGTTGGGATTTAAAAGGGACATGTACAGCAAATGAAAAAAGGGGAAATCAACAAAAGGGAACTCAAACAGATAGCCAGGAATCATAGGGAGAAGGTCAGAAAAGCTAAAGTCCAGAATGAACCCAGACTTGTGAGAAAGAGTAAAAACAATAACAAGGCTTTCTGGGGGATCAGGTGAGTTATTCAGACCACAAGCTGAACATGAGTCAGCAGTGTGATGCGGCAGCCAAGAAGGCCAACGCAATTCTTGGTTGCATCAATAGGAGTATGGTGTCTAGATCGAGGGAGGTATTGGTACCACTCTATTCTGCATTGGTTAGACCTCATCTTGAATACTGTGTCCAGTTCTGGGCACCCCAATTCAAGAAGGATATGGATAAGCTGGAGCAGGTCCAGAGGAGGGCAACCAAAATGGTGAGGGGCCTGGAAGCCATGCCCTATGAGGACAGACTTAGAGAGCTGGGTATGTTTAGTCTGCAGAAGAGAAGGTTGAGAGGGGACATGATAGCCATGTTTAAATATTTGAAGGGATGTCATGTTGAGGAGGGAGTGGGCTTGTTTTCTCCTGCTCTTGAGACCAGGACAAGGAGCAATGGATGCAAGCTGCAGGAGGGGAGATTCCGCCTGAACCTCAGGAGGAATTTCCTGACAGTCAGGGCTGTCCAGCAGTGGAATGTGCTGCCACAGAGTGTGGTGGAGTCTCCTTCCTTGGAGGTTTTTAAGCGGAGGCTGGATGGCCACTTGTCGGGAGTGCTTTGAGGGTTTTCCTGCATGGCAGGGGGTTGGACTGGATGGCCATTGTGGTCTCTTCCAACTCTACATTTCTATGATTCTATGATTCTATATCTACAGCAAAAGGTTCAGGTTTGCATGTATACCTGTCCCAGAGTGACTGTGTAGATAGCTGGTCTAAGCTTCTTGCCAAAAAAGCAGCTTTAATTGTTTCTCTTCCTCACTTCTTTGCATTCTGCAGATGAATATTGCCCTTAAATCTCTTAAACAAAGACCTTGGGACATATCTTTTTGCGATCTGTACTCTCGCTTGTACATATCTTGCTCTGCCAGTGCTATGAAAGTTTTCTATGTTGGGCCTTTTCTATTGGCTGACTATATAAAGAATCTGTAAGTGGCTAAGTACCACAGATCTTTCTCTTTGATGCAGATTTTCTGGTGTCCCATATCTTGAAAGACAGTGCCCCAGCAATAATAAGGAAGTTGAGTTGATGAAGCATGTTCTTTTGTCCTGTAGCTACTATAATCAGGCCCGTCAGCATAGGATTATTCCATTATTGAGAAAATTTCCTAGAAGTTCAGATCAATTTTATGTCAGGTTCCTGTTGGAGGGTAAATACCCAGAAATGACCCTGGCTGTTGCTAAATTACAGAGGCAACCAGGATTAGAGCTCATTGTATAGTAGATTAAAGTTAATTGTAACTGTTTTACCTTTTGGATTTTGCCTTTTGGATGTTATGTCCCCTTTTCCATTTTATGCTTGAGGTTTGTTTGTTTTTTTAAATTGGATCTGTGGATTGCAATAAATTAAATTTAAAAAAAAGGAAGAACAAGGAAATAGTAGGGCAACTTCATGAAGAAGATGGTGAAATGCTAACAGGGAATAGATAAAAGGCAGAACTACTCAGCACCTTCATTGCCTCTGTCTTCTCCCCAAAGGAAACAGTGGTCAACCTGGGGGAAGTAGAGCAGATGATATGGTAGAGGAAATGCAGCACACTATAGGTAAAGAGATAGTATAGGAATACCTGGCTACTCTAAATGAATTCAGATACCTAGGGCCAAATGAACTACATTTGAAGGTATTAAAAGAACTGGCAGAAGTAATCTTGGAGGCACTGGCAATAATCTTTGAGAATTCCCAGAGAACAGGAGAAGTCCCAGCAGGCTGGAGGAGAGCAAATATTGTCCCCATCTTCAAAAAGGGAAAAAGAGGACTCAAACAATTATCACCCACTCAGCCTGAGATCAATACCGGAAAAGATTCTAGAGAAGATAATTAAATAGTAAGCACTTAAAAAGGAGTGCCATGACTACTAAAAGTCAACATGAGTTTCTCAAAGAAAACTCATGCCAGACTAATTTGGCATAATAGAGTTACAAACTTGGTAAATGAAGGGAATGTTGTAGATTTCACATATCTTAACTTTAGTAAGGCTTTTGACAAGGTCCTCTATGATAACGTTAAAAACAAGCTATTGAAATGTGTGCTAGACAATGTTATTGTTAGGAAGATTTACAATTAGTTTACTGACCAAAGGGTACTCACCAATAGCTCCTCTTCATCCCAGAGAGAAGTGACTAGTGGGGTGCCACAGGGTCTGTCCTGGGTCCAGTGCTATTCAACATCTTTATCAGTGACCTGGAAGAGGGAATAGAGGGCATTCTTACCAAATTTGCAGATGATACCAAATTAGAAGGGGTAGCTAACACCCCAGAAGACAGGATCAAAATTCAAAATGTCCTTAACATATTAGAGAGCTGGAACAAAACTAACAAAATTAGTTTCAACAGGGTAAAGTGGAAGGTATAAAAAATGGGCATAAGAAAATGGAATGCAGAGATATAGGATGGGTAACATGTGCCTTGACCACAGCATATGTGAAGAGGATTTAGGAGTCTTAGTAGACCGCAAGCTGAAGTTGAGTCAGCAGTATAATGTAGCAGCTACAAATGCAGTTCTGGGCTACATCAATAAGAGTATAGTGTCTAGGTCAAGGGAACTGATAGTACCACTCTCTTCTGACACCACCTGGAATGCTGTGTCTATTTCTGGGCACCACGGTTCATGACAAACTGGAATATGTGCAGAGGAGGGCAATCAAAATTGTAAAAGACCTGGGAACCATGGCCTATGGGAAGTGGCATAGGGAGCTGGATATGTTTAGCCTGGAGAAGAAAAGGTTAAGAGGTGAAATGATAGCTATGTTTAATTATTTGAAGGGGTGTTATATGGAAGATGCAGCAAGCCTGTTTTTTTGCTGCTCCAAAGACTGGGACGTGGAGTAATGGCTTCAAACTTCAGGAAAAGAGATTCTGTACAAACATTATGAAGAACTTCCTGATAGTAAGAGCTGTTTGACAGTGAAATATGCTGCCTTGGAATGTGGTGAAGTCTCCTTCTTCGGGGGTTAGTAAACATCTGTTGGCAATGCTTTTATTGTGTATTGCTGAATGGCAGGTGGTTGGATTCAATAGCCCTTGTGGTCTCTTCCCGCTGTATGATTCTATGATTCTAATTGCTTCCTAGACTGACAAAGATAGTTGTGACTCCTAGCAATGAAAGAGACACTTTTTTTTTCTTTTATCAGGCCCACCCATTACCTGTCAAATATCAGCAAGAAACTGATTCAGTTCAAATTGTATTTGTTATAATCGTGGCTAGATCCTCTCAGGTGGCCTGGGCAGTAAAGGAATTCACTGTCATATCTGGTATCCATAGCAACCAGGATGTATGAGGTCCTTTCTTTTGGTTATAAACAGTAGGGGTGCTTCTCATAGTCCACAGGGTTAAGAGAAAACATTGAGTCGCTCCACCCTTCCCTGTGACTTACATCTATTGTTCTTCTTTGCTCTGTTGGAACCTTGGTTTTAGGATTAAAGGGCTCTGTTGTCCTCACACCTTCAGGATGTTTATATAGACAAATAGGATCAATAATAGATCAGAATCCTTGACAGGCTGCCATATACTGTGGCTATTCAATCTCTTCAACAGTCAGGTAGGGGGTAGTGCTTGCTTGTTACATCAACAAAAGTCATTGGTAGGAAAGCTGCACACCTGCAGTCTGATGAATTTGCTTTCATAAGTAGGCGGTTGCCAGACATTCCTTTTACTTCTTGAGAAGGAACACGTCAGAGTCTGGACTTCCACACCAGCAGAATGTTTCAACACCGTGATTTGATAATTCCCTTAATGTTTACCAAAAGACAAGCCTTGTAGAATCAGAGTGTAGTTTTGGGGAAGTTCACTATGGATCGGTCTAATAAGTGAGGGCGAGATCTAAACACTGCTTCAGTAAATTGACACTGGATTGAGTGTCATACGCTTGCTCTGGGTTTAGCACATCAGTCTGGCAAACTGTGACAGGATTTCCTCTAGGGCTGGAGAAAATATTCATTTTTTGTTCCTGCTTTGAAAAATGGGTTTCCCAATAGTCAGGAAACACCTGTGAATATTTATTCCTGCATGGCAGTGGTTGGACTCAATGGCCCTTGTGGTTTCTTTCAACCTATGGTTCTATGAATAAAAGATCGATCAGAATAGTATTTGGATATTCCAAAATGTTGCCCTATAGAGAAAATAATGTGTGTGTGTTTGTTTGTTTGTTTGTTTTTTTTAAAAAAACCCTCTGTTTTCTGTGTAGAAAATGTTGCTTTTTATGCAGAAAAAAAGGAGGACATGTTTCTCCAAAAAGAAAAAAAAAGTGTTTTCCTTCTCTCATTTCTCCACAAATGATGCATGAAGTGAAAACATTTGTTATTCTCTCATCCTTCTTCCTATCATTCACAAAGAGAAAAAAAGTTGGAGTCATGATTTTTACCACATTCACATCTCATTACTTAAAATACAGTTAGTAGAAAAACATTGGTAAAATGTGTTATAGGATTAGAATGAGGATCTATCAGTCACTAAACTCTAATCAATTCCCCACCTTTTGGTGTTTTCACAGAAATGAAAACTGAAAAATTATTTTAATAAAATTTTGTGAAGCTTAAAATTCTGACAAGGCTTCATTTGAAGGTTTAATTTTGTTTTTGTTATCTGAAGCTCACCTCCATTGAAGTACTAAAAGTGATCCACAGGAGCCCAATTCACGTTGGACTGCATGCTTGTTCCAAATCCAGTTTACATCCTCATTATCTACTGTATCTCCATTATATTTTTTTTAGATTGCCTTAAGTGTAGACAACAACAAGAATTCTGTATAAGTAAAGATTAAACTGGATTGTTAATCTTAATAAGTAGTATACCAAAAGAAAATGTTTCATGTGAAATTGTCAATGATAAGTCATTGGTGTAATATTCCCTTCAACCTCATACAACTCTGCCAAATATCATTGTTTGTTCTACATTGCCGTCATTCACTGATTTGCACTAGCTCTTACCCAGCCAAGACTCACAAGTTACTTTCTATAATATTTGATAACACACCCTTTCTACCTCATATTAGGATCAGGATTCTTTCAGAAATAGTGTTCTTGTAGTGAATCAATATTTTAAAGAAGGAGATGAACTGGAAGGAACATTTAGTAGCACTAGCCATCTAATGGCTGTGCTTAGGGATTCACTGAGCCATATAACTGTCTGTGGATAAATAAAAAAGAAAGTTGAAAATTACAAAGAAGCTAAAATGGAAATGTTCAGAACAAAGTTAAATGTATTCCTTTCTCTAGACAGGCAGAAATCTGTGCCTTGTATATTCATCAAGGATCACCAAAGTTGAAAATGTGTTTCAGACATTCTAAAAGAAATAAGTTGTATATATTATGGGAGGCATGCATGTGAAGGACACAAAGAAACTCCTGCATATGGATGGAGAAAAGAGCATGATATAAAGATGTTCAAGCACCCTTCCTTATGGTATAAAGGTACCAAAGTGATGAACTGCTGTAGGACAGAAGATTGGGCTGACATTGAGGAACCAGGCAGGAAGAGGATTCCAGGAAGTAGAAACTATAGACTACTGATAGTCAAGCCCCATGGGCTAATGCAGGTGTTGAGAAATAGGACCATGTATTGTATTACATGCAATACATCTCTCTCACGACAAACTTTCAGAGCAACATCTGACTTGGTCATACATTTATACTCTTGTGTTTGTCATTTTGGGCATTCTTCCTTATCCCAAAAGTGATATTTTAAAAAGAGGACAGGTTTGGCTGCTACATGCAAACTGTATGCTTGTAGCAATTACTCTGTCTAATCCCATGATTCACATCTCTGACATATAGATCATTTTCTTCTGTGGAATGTGTGAAATAAGCCCAAGGATAAATATAGGAGCACCCTGGAGCAAAAACATGATACCTTCATACCCAAACAACATTTCTCTTCAGGATTCCAGGCAGCAAACCACATTCTCATTTGGCATGCCAAAAGCCACAAGGAATCATACAGGTCAATTCACTCCCCCCTCTGCCCATGATTTTTATTTATTTTCTTCTAAACGGCCCCATCATACTATACAATAATAACTATGATTCCACTTTAACGTCCATCACACCACCCTGTGGAATCCTGCAGTTCATACTTTGGTTGGAGTCACTAGAGCTGTCCGGCTGAGAATTGTAAATTCCCCTGCCTAAACTGAAAATACCAGGAGTCCATAGGATAGAACCATAAAAGTTAAAGTGGAGTCATAGTGTTATAATTGTATAGTGAGAAAGGGCCCCAGCTGACGCTTCACACTCTATGGTTCAGTTGATTACTGAGCATATTTTTTCCTCAGTGTGTTATATGTTTGTCCTCCCTTCCAGCAACCCTTTCAGTGTTGTTTAAAACTCTTTTTAAATGCTTTTGTAAAACATGTGCTTCTCCTAAACATGATGTTACTTCCATTCTATTTCACAGTAGCCCAAGCTCATTGCCACTTTTGTCAGCATGGGAGCATTGGGTTTGGATTGAGATTGCTGCAAGCCATACATTAAAAATGTTCCATTAACTAAGAGTTTGATAGGCAGCATGTGCAGAAGAAAGAATATTTCCTTGCACTTTTCATTTCTTTAATGAACAATTTTTTTTCCCATTTGTTGCACGTAGACTGCATATTTCCCATAAAAGTGCAGCTTTTCAAGTGGAGATACAGCATTTTGCAACTTTCCAAGAACATGGCTGTCCTTCTGTCAGAGCAACCAATGTGTCCATGCGGGTGAAGACTCCTCTACCCACAGCTAGTCCAGCAGGCTGTACCAAAGGGAATTGAGATGTTGAACCCTATTTAAAGACTATCTTTTTTCATATTCCGCCCACCATCCCTTCCTTTCTTTTTTTCTTTTTTGTCTGTTTTATGTCGCAATCCTGAACAAAGGAATGTATTTTATTCTCTTGCATAACCTACTTCAAGAACCTTGGTGGGGATGTGAAAACCACCACTGCATATTTTCTGGCCTAAGAAAACTCTATGAAATCACTGGGGTCACCATACGTCAAGAGGAGACTTGAAAGAACATAGACTCACATGTAAGTTGCTCCAAGAAGTAGGATAAAAATACTATAAACAAATGCATTAGTGATTCAATTCACAACAGTCAGGAATATTTATTCTATCTAAGTGAACAAAGCTGATTTTAGTTTAGTTTAGTTTAGTTTAGTTTAGTTTAGTTTAGTTTAGTTTAGTTTAGCTTAGCTTAGCTTAGTTAACAGACTGAGGATTCTCTTTTAAGGATCTATAAGCTGTCAGGGTGCCCTGGGAAGAGGGAATGAATACTCAGCAAAGTTTATATCTGCCATAGAGATGTGAACTGACTTTCCTTTGTGTACAATGATTGAATCACAATAGAAAAGGGAATTCTGAAACAATCATGTCATCATATCTGCTATGTTCATGCATCCAGGCTAGATATTGAATTGCAAGATGTCTGTGATTAGTCTGGAATCTCTAGGACTCTAGCTACTTCAGTTTCCATGTTTTTCTTGGCTCTTCTACAAAGAATTTGCATGTGCAGTCTCCTTCATTAATCTTACCATCCTTTTTCCACATTTAGCATCTCTGAATTAAGTTTCCATGAACGAAGGGCTTGCAAAATCATCATCATCATCGTCATCATCATCATCATCATCACCACAGATTTAATCGGTGAACATGTATGTGACTGCACATCCCTAATCTCTGGGGTCAAAAATATGCAAATTGAATGCACACTAATTTCAAAACTGATTTTAAAAATGTGCCAAATTTGAAGTAGAAAGGGGAATAGAAGGCTGGGTGGGGCAGGGTGAATCTACAGCATAATAATGGAAGGAACCAGGGGAAATTCTTGGATCCCTAATAAATACTGTCTTTTTTTGTCAAGAATGGCCAGTACTACCAACACAGCATTTTAAAATAGACATATCTGTTTCACTTCTATTTAGTTCTCATTTTTCAAAGATGACATTACTTTGTCAATGTTTTAGAAGTCTGCATGAAAATTTGTATGACTATTCTTAAAACACTTTCCCCTGTATTTTTGTATGCAATTTTTCTTAAAGCATACATTTTTACATGCCATTTTGCCTAAGGTATGTGCTTTTGTATACTTTTCTCTGATTAAAAACAGTATCTCAAAATATGGATAAATGTAAAAATGTGAAATGAGAATAATGGCATTCTGATCAAATGATTAGTTATGGGAGTGAAAGTTAGGAAAGTTTGCATTAAAATACAAGTCAGTTAAACTTTGTCCCATCACTCAGGATCTTACTGAGTTTAGACTGAGATGTGGATCTCAAGCTTATCAAGGGAATTTAAAGAAGAACAAGAGGAATGGGATATGTGTGCACATGTTCCACAAGGAGTCAATTTTTGTGTGAGAGAGCAAGGGAGTGATACTTACAGACACAACACAATACATGGCTGGTAGGCAGTGGGAGACTATTGCTTTAGTGTCATTGGAGTGGTGAATTCAGTCTTTGTTGTGCTCTAAAGGAACTGTTCAAGGTTCTGAACTTATTTGGGGGATAGGAAGAAGAACTTTGGATTGTCTGTTAAAGTGCAGACTAAAATTCAGAGTAGATTACTGCTTCACTCACATGGAAGCTAACAGCATCCAGAGATGATTGGCTGCATTTATTTTGATATCCACAGTTTCTATAGACATCCATAAACAATTTCCATGCTATTTCATCTGGCAAGAAGACCTCCCCCCAAATCTGTACATTTTATTTTACACAATGTTAATAGCACTGAACACAAAGTACATTGGGAACTAAACATTGAGTAGTTAGGAGAGGAATAAAGGAAGAAAGACAAATTATTTTCAGATTTGAAACAATGCTTCTGCCTAGAAAACACTAGAAGCGCGATTGATTGATTGAGAGATGGGGAAGAGAGATGGCAGCTACCTGGACTGTATTGTCAGAATTGTTCTTGTGTGTATATTAAACCAGGTGGAGTACTTATTTAGTGAGAGTATTTGCCATTGCCAAAATGAATCATTCTCGTCTGCTGCAGAGATGAAAGAAAGAGTAGGGGTTGGTAATGCTTTGTAAAACGCTTTACTCTGCAGTAAGTAACCCTCCACAGCCCCTTCTGCCCTACACTGTTATAGTGCTATTATAGCACTTTCAACATCCTGTGGAATTCTGGGGTTTGCAGTGTAGAAAGGAGCATTTAGAATTCTCAGCCAGAAAGATCTTGGGCCTCAGTAAACTACAAACCCCAGAATTCCACAGGATATCAAAAGCAGAATAATGGCACTATAACTGTGTAGGGTGGAAATGGCCTACATCACAGTGCAAAGTGCCATAATAGATTACCTTGTGACTTTCTTTGATTGGAGGCCAGCAAAATGTGTCCCCCTGGCAACTTTCTGTGAGGTGTTGGGGGAGATTTGAATTCTAGGTGGAAAATGCATGGAAATTCTATAGCTCATATATATATATACACACACACACACACACACACACATACATACATACATACATACGCACACTAAGACATATTGCCTTAAGATGTCACTTAACATTAAGGAGGCAGGATTTTTGTTGGTATGCTCCCTCCATTCCTTTTAGTTATCCTGCATAGCTTTTGTTGAAGAGTAACAATAGATGATTGACAACCAGGAGAAACAGGAGGTAGTAATCAGCAGAGAAACAGGGAGAATGTTGCATCTCCTTCTCATACTCAGCAGGCAGATTTCCCCAGAGTTCATTCAGTGATTCTAGTTTTTTGTATCTGAAATGTAGCAGTTCCAGGGGCATTCCTTTGTGTGTTTGCTCCATTCTGTTTCTCAGAGTCATAGGAATATGTGACATCATGTTTACATTGACTATAAGAGACAAATTAGGTCCCTGGTAGATGGTATGTGTGAAGAACTGTGCAACTATTTGTTATCTCCAATGAAATTCAGAAATTAATTGCAATGGCAGATAGAACTAAAATTTGTTCAGAATTATTTGTAAAGCTTCCAGCGGTGACTGTCACAGAGGGTTCTTTCTCTATTCCTATGGTGAAGGAATAAGGGAAAAGCTGTGATTCCTGGAGAAACACCATTGGGGGGTTATTTGTACAAAGCTGCAAAATTACTCCCTAGCCTACTTGTAGCTTCTGCATGCTGTGAATTGCTGTAACCTCACAGCTTGTATGTCTGGATAGTTACTGTCTCCAGAGCATACATTCATATTTTGTTTTCATTAGATGTGAAGGAGCAGAAATGTGCAATATTTGTTCATATCGCATATACTTAGGCCATTTTCCCACTTCACATCTCCATTTTTTTCATTTTCTCTATCTCTCAGAGTGTGTATCCATTTCCTCATTATATTCTCCTGACCAAGAAACATCTAGATTTCCAACATGCATGCTATCAACTCTAGAGGGCTGATAGTTCAGTAGCACAACACAATGTATGAAAAGAAGTAAATGAGTTTAATGCTGATCTATTGCGCTAAAAAGAAGCATGGAAAGGAGCTATGCTGGAAATGTCCTCTTCCTGAGACCTAGTGTGTAGACTTTACTGAGCTTAATGTAACAATTGATTCATTTCTGTAGAAAGGCCAGGAGTAGGCAAATGTGATCTTTCTGACATTTTAAGTCTACAACTTTCATCAGTTCTGGCCAGCATAGTCAATGGTAAAGGACTGTGGAAGCTGCACTTTCAAATCATCTAGAGGGCCACAGTAACATAAGATAACATTATATGATTTTTTCCTCAATTTATGATCAGTGTCATGGCAAATTCTAAATCAACTGACATTTTTCTTTAAAAAGCTCCTGTAAAATAATAAACTGTAAGCCAATGTATTACTTCTGTGAAATGAGTGGCAGAACATTTTTCCAGACTGTGTCATTGCCATGGGAAGCTGTACTTGAAAGTTTTCTACTCTGGATATTCCTGTCCCCAAATGAACCCCTTTTAACAGAAAAAAAAATAGTATCTCAAGAAGACAAGCTAATTTTCCATTTATGGAAGGAAGAGCTCCTTGAAAAATAAGGAGCCTGCCCTTAAGGATATCTTGCTAAAGCACAACACTCCTTATCCCTTGAGGACATAAGAATACCTTGAAGCAATTATGTGGCTACTGTGTGATAACTTTGCCCACTGCCTGTCCAGTTAAAATGTATAATTTAAGTATGAAAAGTATGAGGATGTGAACAGGATCCTTGGAGTGGTGACACCCCAACACATGTGTTTGACCTTGCCTTGTCTGACTTATAAACTTACCAGGGAAAGTGATAGTCTGGGTAAGGAATGATGGTTCCATTTTCCCTAAAACAAGAAGTGGTGTTCCCTCTATTGTTCTTCTTTAAGATACCTGCTTCTAAGTCTTGTTGTGGCAAGACTGCATTGATTATCTTGTGGTCAATCTACAGTACTGGACAGGACAAGACATATGTGTCCTGTTCATTCTCTTAGCTCTTTCTGTGGCTTTTAAAACTATTAACCATGGTATACTTCTGTATTGCCTGACTAGGATGGAACATGCAGTACCATTTCACAATGGTTCCAGTCCTTCCTAGAACAGTAATTTCAGAAGCTGGTGCTGAGAAACTTTGAATTGGTGGTTTGGTCAACTGGTCTGTGGAGTCCCTCAGGGTTCCAGCTTGTTCCCTATGCTATTCAATACATATGTGAAATCACCAGGATAGACTACCCAGAGTTTTGAGATTCACTGCCAACACTAGAACAGGTCCTAAACTCCATGTACTTTTAGTGATCAAGCATTAGAAGATTTTCTTGGTAACCAGTCTCAGGTTGTGGAACTCCTTGCCAAAGAAGACAGAAATGCTCCCTAGTCTTATTCTTTTTCTGACAAGCCTTTTTATTCAGATAGCTTTTGACATTTAAAATAGTTGCTGCTGAAGACATTTTAACCAGTTAAATATTGCTATTTATTTTTTTAATGATTTAATTTGCTGCATTTTAATTGCCTTTGCTTTTGTTTCATTGAGTCCTTTTTTTTTCACAACAAGGAAGAACAAAAATTAACTAAATAAGTGTTTACTAAACTTGGAGGTCAGCCCATCCTATACCTCCTCAAAAGCCCATTCCCCAATGCTCTCTTTCCTTCTTCCTTACTGTTGTGATCATTACCAATCATACTCCGGGGGCAAATTATCCATTGGAATTGTGACTGTCTTGGCTTTTGAGATGCATATTTGGTAGAACATGAGAGGCCCTATCTGAGGCTTCACTGTTTTATGCATTTAATTACATTTCCACAGAGTGTTCAGGTGGCTAACAACATTAGAAGAACAGACTGAGTAATAAAATGAACAACTGGGTTTTGGGGAGGTAAGAAGCATATGTGTACAGAATGAATGTATATATTAAGTATCCATTGCATTTCATAATATATTTCTCTGAGGAGCCCAGGACAGTTTAAACAGTTTCCTCAAATTCTCATTTACTCTCACAAACCTATTTTATGGTGGTTTAGTCAGAGAGAAAAATATTGATTCAGGGTCGTCCATTGAGTGTCAAAGGTATGCAGATATAAGTGGACTGTTGCTCCTCCACTGTGTCTCACATAAACATCTTTTAGGAAGTTCCTTTCTTTCCACCCAATTTCTCCATCTGATTTTCTCTCCCAATGTAATCTCCTTCCTTTATTTGTTCTGCCTTGTTAGACTGGAAGCCTGAAGGCAGGAAATTGTCCAATTGAAAATTTGTTAGCCACCCTTGTTTTGAAGCTTGTTTTGGCTGAAGTGTGGGGCATGGATTTTTCTAAATAAATAAGTAGATAGATAGATAGATAGATAGATAGATAGATAGATAGATAGATAGATAGATAGATAGATAGATAGGCAGATAGGCAGATAGGCAGATAGGCAGATAGGCAGATAGGCAGATAGGCAGATAGGCAGATAGGCAGATAGGCAGATAGGCAGATAGATAGATAGATAGATAGATAGATAGATAGATAGATAGATAGATAGATAGATAGATAGATAGATAGATAGATAGATAGATAGAGAGGCAGGCAGGCAGGCAGGCAGGCAGGCAGGCAGGCAGGCGGGCAAATAAATTTTGGAGTGCTGTACTGGCTATAGAATTTAACCATTAACATCTAGTAAGGCTTTGAACTGCAAAATAAACCAAGTCACCCAAAAGACAAAAACCCATCAAAGTTCTTCCACATTATTGTTGTGTGCCTTCAAGTAATTTCTGACTTATGGAAACCCTAAGGTGATCTTATCACAAGGTTTTCTGGGGGTAAGAGTGTGTGGTGCATTCAAGGTGATCCAGTGGATTTCTAGGGTTGATTGGGGAAGTGAACCCTGGTCTCCAGAATCACAGTCCAGCTCTCGAACCACTATGCTATGTTGGTTCCAGAAGTTCTGTGTCTTTAGCTAAAGGGAAAACCATCATTTACATCTGCTGTTTTTGTCTCTGGTTTAATTTGGCCATGCCACATTTATTCTAAAAATCACTGTTTACTAAAGCAAACATGTTTATCCTATAACTCTCCTCCACGTTTCTGCTGCTATGTACTTTATATGTCTCCAAACATGTCCAGTGATTTTTTTTCTGTATTGATATATATTAGCACAACCTACCTAATGCACATATCTGTTCAAGTCATAAACTTTCTATAAGGAATCCTAAGAATTCTAATTTATTAGGGTACTAAGAATGTCCATTGCTGATCCCAGAACTAGAGTTCACAGGGTTTCTGAAGAGAAAGAGAAAGAGAGAGAGACTGTGACTCCTAAACCAGTTTCAGACTGTAATGCAGACACACCATAAAATGCATAAACTTTTCTGAACTAAAAATGTCCTTATTCCAAAATGGTTCCCATCTCATTTATTTCTGCATGAATCCAAATCTCTCACTTACGTGCATGTGCCTCCTTTTTTATTGCACTCTTCTTATGGGATTCTCTTCTCAGTCACCATCTTTCCACTTCCCTTCACTCATAAATCCATATGATCACAGAGATCATCTGGGTGCGTCAGGAAGTCTGATAGTGCATAAATTGGTTTAGTCTGTTTTACCTAGGGTGTTATAAAATTGATGTGAAGCCTGCTGAAGTCTATCATGAGATAATTCCTGGCAGTTTCAATATCCTGAGCTTGCAATCAGTTAGCCAGTTTAAAGACTGTGGTTAAAGAGATTCGTAGGATTCATTTTTAAAAAAAGAAAAAGGAAAAAGAGAAACCCTGATAGCTTCATTCATATGTGTTCGCATTTCAGGCGTTTCAGTAGCTTCTGGTGAAAAATGGTGTTTTTAAATGGCTAGCCTGCGGCCAGCTATCAAATTATTGCTCTCAAATCGAAAGCACAAGATGGCATTTTCAAGATAAAGGAGGCTGGGCCAATATCCAGGCTTCAGTTTGGCACCATAGAATGATTAAAATATCTGCTAAGAGGAACAGAATGTTGCTTATCACATTGCCAGATCTGGAGTTCATGCTGTCACTTTAGGACAGAGATTCCCAAATCTCTGTACCAGGTTGATCTCTGCCAACCATCAATTTTTTCCTAGACAACCACCTGTTCCATGCCACCAACTCTCAAAGTCCCAGTTGGTAGGGACTGTAAAACACCAAAGACAATCTGTCTTTCTATTTGTTCTCCTGTGAGTACAACAAACTTCAGGGATGCATTCCCTCATGGCAGTTTTTGACAGCTGAACTAGGAAAGCAAGGGCTGCCCTGAATTCTTGCTTTGCTATGAGGTATGGCTCAGGCTTTCTGGACCATAGTAAGTAATTGTGGGTCCAGCAGAAATATTTTTGTGTGCATACAGATGTATCAACATTTGAGCAGTAACTACAAATCTCTCCCTTTCACACACACACACATGCAAACCTCTTCATCTCAGTGGTACCAATGGTACCTCAAAATCTAATCCTCTGAGCTGGGACACCTCACCCTATTTAATTTTGCAGCACTTGCCTGGCTCAAAATGTATGAACATAGAATTGCCAGCAAATTTCCTGCCCTCATTCAATACCTTTTATTTTGAATTTTAAGTCCTCAGCAGGACTTCTTTCTACTCACTGTATAAAAGTTTAATCAAAAGCTATCTAAATATTGGAATGGATCACTGTTTGTTAGGCATTTGTAATAGCATGGAGCTAGTTACTTGGATTATCCCCTGCCTGACAGTTTAATAATTCTCCAAAATGTCCAGGAATTATTGCTGCACTGAACATTTCTGAGAGTGTACTTTTCAAACTGCTAGAAAATTCACCTTTCCATCCCTGGGAAAAAAGAAAAGAGGGCAATAGTTGTCATTTTTCATTCAGAACTAGCCAGAAATGTTCTTCCGGAGATGGTAGGAAACTGTAATCACACATCCTATTTCCAAATGTCAGAAGAAAGTGACCATCATTTTGTAGAAAAATGACAACATCTCTGCCCAAGCTGTATGTAGTTTTGCATTTGGCAAAATTTTGTTAACTAATTACTTTTTAATTTGTTATAAATAGCTAATTTATATTAAAATACATTACCTTTGAAGTTCTCTGAGGAGTTTGTAACCTTTTGTATCCAGAGGTGGAGAGAAACAGATGGTTCCACATCCCTTCAGGTAAAACATGAATCCATCACATCTCAAGTTGATGCATCAGTTCATCAAGAATTTAGCATAATGACAGATCTGGTGGAGTTAATATCTGGCCAAGATGATTTTTGAATTTTTCTGTTCTTAACCCACTTAATGTTCTTTATTGCCCAGTATGATGAAGAATCCTCAAGGACCCAAAATGTTGCCCCTTTAAGGATATGTTAATAGCCCCCCAAAATAGTTCCATAACCCCGTTAAAAAAAAAATAATCCTGACTCAGCAGGGGAGTTTTCTTTTCCTTTCATTACAGTTTAAGCCCTTTCCACAGCTTATCTGGGTCCAGGGTGATCCCAGTTCCCAGGCTGCACTGGGGCAGGAAGTGCCTCCATGATGCTTCCAGGGTCTCTGCAAGGAAGGTAAGTGCAGGCACACAGCAGGAGTGCAGTGCAATTGGGGATCATTGATGGAGAAACTCTGTCAACCCCATAATTGCACTGCTTGGGGATGCATGGGACCATGATGATGTCATGCAGAGGCATCATCGTGTTCCCACTGCCCATGTGTGACCATGACAAGGGCATCAACAACCTGTGGAAAAGCCCTTAGTTGAAACTTAACTATTCATTATTACAGTTTAACTGGAATTTTTAGTTATCCTTATAGTTATGGAGTGTGGCCTTATAAAAATGGTGGAAGAAAGATATCACATACTTCAAGGTTTGATTTGTGCTTTATAGTTGTTCTGGTTATGTGTGTTCTAGTCAAATCTGACTTATGGTGATTCTATCAGAGGGTTTTCTTGGTAGGAATTATTAAGAGAAGGTTTGCCATTGGTTTCCCCTTAGGCTGAAAGAGTGTAACTTGCCCAAGATCACCTAGTAGGTTTCCATGGCTAAACAAAAATGCAAATCTTGACCTTCCAGAGTCCTGGTCCAACACACACACATACACAGAGAGCTACAGTAGGCCCAGCATATCCACAAGGGATTAGCTCCAGGACTCCTCGTGGATACCAAAAGAATTCATATGTTCATGTCAGACTAACAAGGCTTGTAGAGATATTGAGAAGCCTCGCAAGTCAAAGCTAATGCAGTAGCCTGTATTAAAAATGGCATAGAGCAGCATCAGAAGCAGTGGCAAGTCTCAGCTTCTAGCTTTGCCAGCTTCTTTGGGCTGCCTCACATCAGCCACTGCCCTATTCTATTTCTAATACAGGCTTGTAGTATGAAGCTTGGTTAATGGGACTTCACATGAGGCTGGGAGAGAGACTGTGAAGCATCATAAGGACTGGAGAGTGTGATGCTATATCAGGGAAAGCAAAGATGAAGAGAACTTGGGGGAAAAATGTAACTGAAGAATTCTTGGATGAAAGGATGTGAACCATACTTGTGAATGACAAAGGGTGATCAATCCCAACACAGAGAACTCTATGAAAGAAGGATTTTTTTTAAAAAAAAAAATGATGACAGTTAAAGGAAGACTACTGAAGTAGTGAGTTGTGAAAGTTAGGAGTACTAAATGTCTGAATTGATTGAAGGAAAAGGTCTGACATACTTCAGTTTTAATCTTATTGTATGTTGGGAACTGAGCAGTGAAACTTGATAAAACAACCATTCTCTATGTTAAGAAAATAAAGTTGAATAATTGGTTACTTTGTTAAACCTGACTTTGACTGTCTTCCTTAAGCCTGGACCAAAGATTGTTACACTTAGCATTACAGGAAGCACCTGTAAAATAAATTGAATTGGTCCACACCATGGTCACCTGGAGGCTCTTGTCCCAAATCCAAGGGGGAATTTGAGTAGGGACTTTAGTCTTATGAGGCCGTACACCTCCGTTCCATGGCATAATTGACAAATATCATTCAGTTGGTCTGAAATATAAATTATTCACTGACATGACTATAAAGCTATAGTGGCAAAAAATAAAGGCTGGTTGAACACATGTGATGCAAAAATAGGTCAGATGGGACCTCAGGGCATGGCCAGGTCATAGTCAGAGAAGCTCCAGTGATAATGGACTTGCAAACGTCCTTCAACAACTCAACATTTGAAAACAATAGCATCTGAAACTGCTGCTGATTGTCTTCAACCCACTCCCTGTTCCTGCCAAATTTCCTTTTTGTTTCCCTACATGCTCAGCCATTAAGGAGCTATCACAATTCCAATCAGTCTTTTGTTACCTGATGCTAAAACCATTAACTCATTCTGGACCCCATTGTTTACTCTGCCAGAGAGCTTTAGCACCTTACCCCTCTGGATTGAAACAGGGTATTTAAACCCTGGCTCTGAGCTAGATAGTTTGTCACTCTGATTTCCACTCTTGTACTATCCTCATACCCTTAGTCTGAGCCATATTGCTTTGTCTCTTCTCTGCGAGATAGCTCTAACTTCTCATTATCCAATTTTTCCCCTCCTTTTCCTTCAGTTAGCCTTATATGATTGTGAAACTGCTTGGATCTTGTGTGCATGTCATTGTTAATTCCTCCAAATAAGATATTCTTTGAATCTTCGACTAGTGTACCTGCATTAGTACCAGTGTCACCCCAGTTCCTGGCCCGCACTTGAGGTGACATTAGATATCATTTTGATATCAACAATTTGACCTACTATACCCCTCTGTTCTCCACATGCTTGCAAGGCCCTCGGACAAGCACGCAAACAGGCTCGGTCGCTAATTGCTGGAATATTCAAAACAAATACAGGCTGGCCAGAAATAACCACCCTGCCACTTCAGGAGACCTCAAGGCAAATACCCTCATTACGTATGCACACAACTCACAAAGAACTCCCTGCCCAAGCAGGCAGCTTGATTAAAAGGATCCTCACCTGTCGAGCACTCTGCGTTTGCATACTGTCTACTCCATTGTCAATTTGGAACTAACTCAATCATGCTAAATTCTGACCTTTCAGAGGCTTTTCTCTCCAACCCGAAGCTCATTGTTTTCCCCAGGTGTGGACCAGCCTATGGCTACATTTTCCTCTTTTAAAACCCCTGACTTTGTGATCTTCTTTGGATTGCTCCTGATTTCCATCCCACCTTGCTGCCGCTGTGCCTGGCGAGCCGTCCCCTCAGTCCCACGAAGTGAGAGTACGCACCTTCGAACTTTCTCAGTGATCTACCCGTGCTTCAGGACAGGTGTAGTATCACCCAGATCAACAATCCCTCTTTAAAATCCCTCTGTCCCACTCCAACCTTTATTTCTTTAGTTCTCTGTGTGAATGTGTTGCATACACTGTTTGATTGTATTTTAATAAAAACCACAATTATTATTTCAATTCTGTATGCTCTTTGACTTGGCCTGACCCCGTAGACATTGGGTAAAAGAGTCCTCTCCGTTGCCCTGCCTCTCATTTTGTTAGCTTGTACTCTTGACTAATTTCCCCCAACATATATAATTGAGAGTGCATTTAGATGTCCCTCATGGGACCCCCAGTAAACAGGGTAACACCAGTATACACAAGTATAAAAGACCCAGCTAGGTTACTCCCCTCTTGAAGACCTCTCTTGGAGCTAATATTCCCCACTGTTACATGGAGGCACTGGAAGGTCGACCTCTGAGTCACCCACTTTTTGGGGTAACATTGGAGCAAGGTGAAAGTGACAGGAATTCCAGAGTAGGAATTTTGGAGCCAGACTTGAAAGGGGATCTGTCACTTGGAGTGAAACTGAAGGCTTGGAAAGAGACTGTGAGCTTATATAGTAAGTTCTCATAGTATTAAAAATAGCATCAGCTGCCCACTTCTTCTTTGTAGGGGAATTCCACTGCCTTGAAGGAAGATGTGGGCAGTTAGCAGGCTCCCCAGTGCAGATTGAAATGTAGAGTACTGTGTATATTTGAATTTTCAGTAAGATAAATTTATGGGGTCCCAAGATCACAGATGGCAGGCTCATAGTTCACTATGCTGTTTGTCTTGTATTGTTGCATTTGTAGATATTAATTACTGTCAGGATTCTGGAACTCAACTTACATCTAGCCTTCAAACAGTTCAGTAAATGTAGACAAACAAACCCAGTAAGTCTTAGATTTAATTTAGATTTCTCACAAATCCATATGCCATTCAACATATACATTGACATAGACATACTTCTACACATCTATACTCCTAAACATGAATTACACGTCAATCAAGCTTGTGAAATAATGGGCCCTTTCCCACTACTGAATTAGAAGACTGTAGTTCCACTTTAATTGCCATGACAACTTCCTATGGAATCCTTGAATCTGTAGTTGAAAGAGTGATATTTACAATTCTCAGACAGAGAGCTCTAGTTTCTCATGAAGCCATCAAGTGTGGGATTCCATAGGATGCAGTCACGTAAAAGTGGAATAATAGTGCTATAATTGTGTAGTGTAAAAGACCCTCATGACTAAGAAGAATCTGAAGCTAGGTTGACTTCTCTTCGAAGTTCTGTATGCTCCCTAGTAACCTACATTGCAACATGTCAAGCATTCCTTAGAACCCTTTCACAGCTTTTCTCTATTTTGCTTTAACTCCAAGAAAGGAAAGCTTTCATCAACAATGCTTTCTAATGTATTATTTAATATCTTTACATTTCTGTAGTGCCTAATATCATTGATAGATTATTCAAATTTCATTTTTTTCTTTCATTTTTTTCCATTCTCGTTTCATGAATGCATTACTAAATTAAGAGGTGATGTTTTTATTTTTGTTTTTACTTGGTTTATTAAGAATTCTATCACTTTTCTCCTTCCCTTCTCTCTTTCCTTTTCTTAATAGTTAAAACTACTTCATGTTTACTTGTTTGTTAATCCTACAAACCTTTGAAGCCCAGGGAGGTATTCTTTCCTGAGTGGTAGTACAAAGAAAATATATTTTTAGGGTTCAAGTCAGAAATGTCAAGAACATCCCTATTGTATCCCTATTGACATTACTACTGTTTTTATGCTTCTTACACTGAAAGTTAGCTGCATCTTCATGTATTTCAGGTATTTCATTTTGTAACTATTTATTTCATGCATTGTTTTCTCTTCTAGATGCTTGGAAAGAATTCATTGAGGATATATACAAATCAACTGAAGGTAAGTTCATTGGCTGTTGTATTAAATTCATTGAGTTCATTAAATTCATTAAAGGAATCAGATGTGAGGCATTTAAATTCCTTGTGATTTAAACTATATGCAGTTGCTCAAGTGCTTGTTTTGTGCTGTGTTTCATTAAGCTATGAACCTGTGGGCACTGCAAATCTGTTGTTTAATTCTTTGTTTACTCTCTCCTCTATTAAACTATTAATCGATGCTTTGTCTAATTTCTGAGATGTTTGTGGTGGTATTTGTAAAGGGAAAACACTCTGTTGCTTTGTCTGCATTGGATTGTGTGATGCTTCTAACACGAATGCTTCCAAAATCTTACTTTGTTCCCAAGAAAAAGTTCTGGACATGCAATCTTGCCACCCCACCCCATCCCATCTTACTCTTTCATTGGTACACTTCCAAATCTCTGAGTATCTCTTTACTATCACACCTGTAATATAATTCTTATTGCTTGCTCCCACTGACTAAGAGGAGCTTCTGCTCCACCCTCTTGTCTATAATGCTATTGCTATAATGCCTTTTTTTCAATATGGCATCCCAAAGTGGTCTTCAGAGGTTTGGCTTCAACTCCACTACAGTTTTCTCTAGTGATTTAATTTTAAAGTTATTCATTTTGAGTTTTCTACTTGCCTTAGCCTTCTTATCCTTTAATTTTACCACTGATCTCTCTTCCTTTCCAGTCTTTTTTGTTTTCTCAGTTCTTGGTGTAGTTTTAGTTGTCTCCATTCTCTGTTTGCTTGTTTGTAGAGATGGGACAAATCCCGAATTTTCTGAATCTGAATCCAGATCCAAATCCCTGGAAGGTTCTGGGAATCCACGAATCTCACGAATCTCAAAGCTTTTGAATCCTTTTTTTAAAACAAAAAAAAAGTTTAAAAAGCAAGGAAATAAGGATAATCTTGGGCAAGACACACTCTCTCAGCCTTAGCAAAAGCCTAGGCAAAGGCAAACTTCCCTCTGAAGAAATCTGGCCAGGATAATGGTCATAGTTTTGCCTCAGAATCTCCTCAGATTGAAAATGACATGAAGGCCCTTTCTACATAGACAGGAAAATGTGGATTAATCCCACATTTTCCTGCCTGTGTAAACAGGGCCACTTACTACAGTACAGAGATAATCCAGGTCAAAACTGGCTTTTCTTTGCATAGCTCCTTACGGCATCCTGGGGTTTATAGTTTGATTATGCACCAACACACTTTGTCAGAGAAGGCTGTGACACCTTGTAAAACTACAAACCCCAGAAGTGTGTATGAAAGAGCTTTGCAAAGGAGGTATGTGAAGGAATCTTTCAACTGTCTTTGAAATCTCAAAAAGACTGTACCTTCCAGTAAAGTCTCAAGTCCTGCAACAATGAAGGCACTTAAAACAAAAACAACAACAACAACCTCTAGTCCAGTCTCCACTCTGCACCCAGCAGTCTTGTGTCAAGTCTCAAGTCCTGCAAAAATGCACTTTAAAAAAAAAAAAAAACAGCCTCTAGTCCACTCTCAATTCTCTACCATCAAGTCCAATCTCAAGTTCTGCAAGGGACTTTCAAGTCAAATATCTAGTCCAGTCTCAATAATTCCCAATCCCTACCCTCCAGTTTCAAGTCAAAAGAATAGAGATTATTACCTTGCAGAGGGAGGCAGCCCAAGAGAGCACAGGCAGCTGCCCGAGACAAAGGCAACAGCCCTAGGCATGGGCAGCCTCCAGCATGTGCGCAGAGCTTTAAGCCACAGGTTTTCACGTGTCTAGGGTCCCGCCAGTGAATCAGGCCTTTAGTGGGTGCCAGAGACACCAATTTTTAAAAACATTTTTTTTTCCTTTCTGCTAAGTGTGGTTTGTCATGTGTCTCATGAGAAATCATGACAGACATTTCATTTCTCATCCTATTCTAGCAATAGGTTTATAACCAGGCACTGGTCTTGTGGAAGGAGGTACTCTGGCCTAAGTGTGGCAATCACTAGATGAGATTGTGTGACCTTTCCCTCTGCCCCACTACTTCTGATAGGTGTCAGACCCACTGACCCCAACATTTCTATATGCCATTGATTTTCAGTGCAGAAAGTAGTGCTGAACTTAAATGTTAAATGTTCAATTTAAATATATTAAAATACAACCGCAAATGTAATTTCTGAAATTGTTATCAAAGGCCATTATTACTCCAAGGGAAAAACTCACCTTCTTGCCATCTCTTCATGTGTGTCTGCATCCCTACTTGTTTGGGATAAAAATTGTTTATTCAATTCCGCCTGAGTTGATAAAAACAACTGCTCCGTGTCTCTTCCTCACTTCTGCTTGGTATGTTGTATGAGTACAATTAGAATTAGAACAGCACTTTGTGTGGTCTGGGATATCTTTTTGTTACTTTTACATATTCACATATTTGCAAAGTGAAAATTATGACTAGCATTGTGGAAGGGAGGCATTGTGAAAGGAGAGAACACACTCTGTTGAGTCATTGCTATCGCATGCTTTCAAGTCATTTTGACTTACGGAAACCCTAAGGTGAACATCTCACAGGGTTTTCTTGGGAAGATTTGCTTGGGGGCAGGGTTAGACTTTGCCTTCTCCCAAAGCTGGGAATGTGTGACTTGCTCATGATCACCTAGCAGGTTTCCAAAACCAAGAGGGTATTTGAACCCTGCTCTCCAGTTTCCTGCCCAATGCACAGATCTTTCCTGACCTCTCTGTTTGCTTGATGCCTTGCTAACTCATTGCCTGTTTTTGGATTACCTTGAATCTGGATTATCCTGACTGACCTTGGACTTGCTGCCTTTGAACTCTGATGGACTTTATTTTGGCCCCATGCTTACTGAATGAAAGTAAATAAGGAGCTGGGGGCTATTCAGTTTGTCTTGTTTGAATTATCAGCTGTGCTGCCCAGATAGGACATTAATATCCCGCCTTTTCTGGTTTGGGACTCAAGGCTGCTTACAATAGTTGAAAGAGACATAGCTAAAAATATACCAAATGCAAAATTATTACAAAAGTCAGTTAAAATATAACTATTAAATATGGCAAATAAACAAAACACAGTTAACTAGTGCAGCATAATTCTGCAAGACCCAGACCCAGCACCATATAGAAATCAATTTTCAAGGTCCTAAAGTTTTTTGTTAAGCCTTATCCCGGCTGAGGAAAGATATAGGGAAGGTGCCAGTCCCTTGGAAAGTAATATCAGAGCGTGGGAGCAGCCACCACAAAGGCCTTCTACCATGTTCTCACCAGATGTACCTGTGAAGGTACTGGGACAGAAAGATGCCTTCCACAGTGGATCTCAAAACACAGACAGGTTCATATTTATTTAAACACAGAAATTCAATTTTAAATTCCCACCAAAAAATTTGAAATGAACCTTCCTGTAATGAAAATGTCAGTTATCATTTCATTAAAATTGGCCACAAACTTACTGAAATCAATCTAACCTGCAGTGAGCCAAATTAAGGTTGGATTTGCCATAACTGGAGACACATTGGCCCTTTCCACACACAGTTATTAAGGTGGGCCAATGCGTCTTGCCACGGAGGTCTTCTGCAACTTGGAGTGGACTAGGTTTGGTTTATTTACCTTTGTTCTGCACGTAATTCTGACTAAATGTGCCCCCATGTGGTGATAAAGCACGCTATGTGAAAACTAGAAGAAATCGGTTTTCCAATTTTCCAGATCAATCTGATTTGTACTTTCACAGTGGTGCAGATGCGTACATTCGCACCAATGTGAATTGGTGGTCAGGGGAGAGCTCATGGGAGGGGCCAGGGGGTAGTATGGACTTATGTACATATGCACATACACAATGACATACTAAACTATGTCAAAAAAAAAAAAAAAGCCCAATCACAGCCGACAGGGTAGAATGAGGGGAGTAGCAGGAGTGGCCAAGGCGGAGGCAGTGTGGATTCATGAACTCACACTCCTCTGAATCAGAATGGAACATACGCAGTAGCTGTGCAGAAGGAAATGAGGGAAAGTCTGCCTTGTTTCGAGCCCAGAAAATCCAGTAAGAAATGGCACAAACAGATTCACCAGCCTCATGCAGAAAGGCCATTGTCTCCAAGTAAGAACAGTGCCACCCTGGCTCTGAGTATGGCTCAAACTAACTTCTAGGGTGTGTCTCTGTTGGTGTACTTTCAAAGACCACCAGAGTTGGATCCTGACTCACTCACACCAGAATTTGCAAGAACAGAGAACTATATCACAAATTGGAAGAAGGACCACAATTCAAAGACACTCATGCTCCAGTTTGCAAATTAATTCAAAAAGTGCAGATCAACTTGGCCTTGCATACTCAAATATCTGTTCCAATATCTGTCCCTCAAGTAGCATTTTTCATTGGGGCAGGGTATGAAACAGGTATTTGCATCATTTCACTTGTGGAGGTTGAAAATATTCCCTGTGCAGAGTAATGCAAGTTTCTAAACACACCTTGACCCCTTTTGGTAGGCTTGTCATGGGTCTGACAAAATTGGTTTGGCAGTCAGGTCCTCCTAACAGAATATAAATGGGATGTCTCTGCACTAATTCAATTAGGATTGCTGTGAAGATTTTCAGGCAATGTGGGAGTATTGATAGAGTATTGTGAGAAAAAAAGGCAAGTTCTTATATTAGCTTAACTCTTAACAATTGCTTCCAAGGAAGACTTGAATACCATTGTGTCTAAAAGGAGACAACAGAATATTATTGCCTATAAAAGAGCATTAGGCTCCCCATAGCATACAGCAATGTTTAATGATGGATTAGAACGTCAAGCTGCTTGTGAAGTGACTAGCATGCAGTATAGTCCCAACACATTTCAAATTTATGCCACTTCTTTTGAAGAAGAAAGAACAGCAGACAAAAAAAAAAAAAAAAATGGATACACCACTGCCATTAAACAATTCTATTTTTTTTTTAAAGGTGGTGGGTGGGTGAGTGTGCATATGTGTGTTTGATCAAAAATGTACTTATAAAAGAATGATGTGACAATGGAGTGTGCTGCATTTTATATCCAAGACCACAGTTGAAAAATAATATAAAACCTTTTTCAGTACTGAGCTATACTGGAAGTTTTGATTTGTTTGTTTGCTTGCTTGTTTTAATTTTAATAACAAAACACAGAGGAATGTCTAGATAAGATTAATGTAATCCTTTGTAATATATCCTGCAAACAGAGGCCATAAGTCGGTTTGAGGCATTAAGGCCATTGAACTTTTTATATACTGTTTATATGTATGAAATAAAGTCTTCTAGTTTAAACCAGAGTTGCTACAAAATTTATTCTAATTAGGGAGGAATTCTTGTGCCTTTCTCCCAAAATGGGAACAAAATTATACGAATATCCCCCTCTGAAAGAAAACCAATGGAATCTGAAATGGAAACAAATGTGTTTTGACAACGTTGAAACAATTTATCACACATTTTTACCTGATTTTTAAAAAAAAGTCAGAGAAAAAAACCCTTAATATAATTTGTTTTTCGTCTTGTTACATTTTTGTATCAAGCTGTGCTGGTTTTTTGGTGTTATGTTTGCTTAATTTAAATTCCTAAAACTGTTCTAGTTCTATAAGAATAGATGTGTGCTAGTTCCAGGCCTGTATCCAACCTAACTATAAATAGACATAATCTTGAAAGAGAGAATGAGAATGTGACATGTGACATCACATCTAAGATCTTTGTTTTGATTGGACCAGAGAGATGCTTATATAAACAAGGAATAGCTGAGATCTCTCAGCTGTTTTTTGAAATGGATGACAGAGACTATAGAACAGAAGCTTTTTGGGAAGTAAAACAGCAGATTCTTCTCTTAGCAAAACTGGTCTGCCTTTTGGTTGTTACAGCATAAAGCAATGGCTGATAAACCAACTCCTACAAGTGGTAAGTTGTATTCCTTTCTTGAGAAAATTGGTTATCTAATACCTAATCAAATTCTAGTGTACACATAATTGTAAAGAGGCACCCTAGGAGAAGGGTTTCTTTAAACTTAGGGAAATGTTAGGTGCCCGTGGCCAGGCATATTAAAAGAGAAAGGAGTTTATGATGGATGGGAGTTTCTTAAAAATGAGAAATTGAAGGCATAGTTTCAAACAATTCCATTGAGGAGGAAAAATGAGAGGTGTCTAAAGAAACCATGGTGGATGTCTAAAGAATTTTCAAATGAACTAAGATCTAAAAGGGCCAGGTACAAGAAACGGAAAAAGGGGGAAATCACCAAAGAGGAATTCAAACAAATAGCCAGCCCATGTAGGGAAAAATTCAGAAAAGTTAAAGTGCAGAATGAGGCTTGCTAGAGAAGTTAAAAACAATAAAAAAGACCTTTTTTGGTTAAGTCTGTAGCAAAAGGAAAAACAAGGAGATGGTAGGACCACTATGAGGATAAAATGGAGAAGTGGTAACAGAAGACAGAGAAAAGGCAGAACTACTCAACATCTTTTTTGCCTTGGTCTTCTCCAGAAAGGAAAACCAGTGTTCAACCCAGAGTAAATGGAACAGATGATGTAATAAGGGAAGTGCAGAACAGAATAGTTAAACAAGTAATATCTCGCTACTCTAAATGAATTCAAGTCACCAGGGCCAAATGAACTACATCCAAAGATATTAAAAGTACTAGCAGAAGTAATTTCAGAACCACTGGCAATAATCCTTGAGAGTTCCTGGAGATCAGGAGAAGACCCAGCGACTTGAGGAGGGCAAACATTGTCTTCATCTTCAAAAATGGGGAAAAAGAGGACCCAAACCACTACTGACAACTAAGAAAGGAATGCTATGTTCACTAAAAGTCAACATAGATTTCATAAAAGCAAGTCATGCCAAACTAATCTGATTTAAAAAAAAAAGAGTTACAAGCTTGGGGGACGAAGGAAATGCTGTGGATGTAGTGTATCCTAACTTCAGTAAGGCCTTTGACAAGCCTCCCCCCATGATATTCTTGCAAACAAGTAGTAAAATGTGAGTTAGACAAGACTACTGTTAGATGGATTTGTAACTGGCTCACCAGCCAAACATAAAGGGTGCTTACCAGTGGTTCTTCTTCATCCTGGAAAGAAGTGATTATTGGAGTGCGCAGGGTTCTGTCCTGGGCCCAGTGCTATTCAACATCATCATCAATAACTTGGATGAACAAATAGAGGACATGCTCATCAAATTTGCAGATGATGCCAAATTAGGAGATATAGCTAATACCGCAGAGGAAAGGATCAGAATTCAAAATGACCTTGACAGATTAGAGAGCTGGGCCAAAACTAACAAAAAGAATTTTAACAGGGAGGAATGTAGGATACTACACTTTGAAAGAAATAATGAAATGCACAGATATAGGATGGGTGATAACTGGCTTGAAAACAGTACGTGTGAAAGGGATCTAATGGAGCACAAGCTAAACATGAGTTGGCAGTGTGATGCGGCAGCTAAAAAAGTCAATGTGATTCTGGGCTACTTCAAAAGGAGTACAGTGTCAAGATCAAAGGAAATAATGATACCACTCTATTCTGCTTAGACCCCACCTGGAATACTGTGTCCAGTTCTAGGCACCACAATTCAAGAAAGATATTGACAAGCTGGAACATGTCCAGGAGAGGGCAACCAAAACGATGAAGTTCTGGAAACCATACACTATGAGGAGTATCTTAGGGATCTGGGTATGTTTAGCCTGATGAAATGAAGATTAAGAGATGACAATGACAGCCATGTTTATGTATTTGAAATGTCATGTTGAAGATGAAGCAAGTTTGTTTTCTGCTGCTCCAGAGAATAGGAAACAGAGTAAACGGATTCGAACTACAGGAAAAGAGATTTCAACAGTGGAATATGCTGCCTCAGAGTGTGGTGAAGTTACCTTATTTGGAGATTTTTAAACAGAGATTGGATGGCCACTTGCTACAGGTGCTTTGAGTGTGTGTTTCTGCATGCCAGGGCATTGGATTTGATGGCCATTGTGGTCTCTTCCAACTTCATGATTACAACACTTTGCTATAGTTCTAGAAAAGGTGAAAGTTTTGCAAGTGGAGCTGTGGAAGTCAGCATGTTTATCTATGTTACCTGTGTTACGAGAATAGATATTAGTATAAAGCTGAAACTTGTTTTCCTGTTAATTTCTTCATAGACCAATGCTTAAGAATACTTAATGGGAACACCGATGTTGATCTGACTATGAGAACACAGATGTTGATCTGACTATTGGATAAGACTGAATTTTGTGACCTAGGTGACCAATAAAACAAATTCCAGTGTTACCTAAAACATAGAGATTCAAGAGATGATAGATGGAATTTCCTTGAAACTCAATGTGTGTGAGAGGAATCATTCTGTGTTCTACACAAAACCCAAAAAGCTTAGCACATTAAGTCCTGTTTATCTCTATCCCTTTGTCACCCTAAATCCCCAGACCTCTCTGGCAATCAATCAAAGTCCCTCTACCTAAACACTGATTATGTTGTACAAGTGGGATTGTTACTCAGACAGAATATGACAGTGTCAACTCAAAATGCACACTTTTGATTGGTCTTAACTGAAAGATACATCGTCAGGCATAATTCCAGCTAAGCTATTATGCATTTTGAGCTGTGCGTGTGCATGTGAATTTCTTCACAAATGGAGAAGACATTTACTTTGCACAAAGACATCTTTGCTGAAGTTACAGAAACCTCAGTGAAAAGCACAGTGCTCCTTGTCTGTCTTTCACAGTAGAGGTGAGAATTCTCACAGAGGCTGGCAATTTCTTTGCAAGATATCTTGACATGTTAGGACAGCCTCACTCATCAAGAAGAAGAAATTTTGCAAATATTCTTCACTTCCTTACTTTTTACATAGCTGCTCCAAAGAGCTGCTTCCCAGTCTAACAGTTTTGCTCTCCATGACTGGATTCATTTTAGGGTGTTACTGTTCAGCACTGGACAGTTCTTGGCTGCCATTTCTTTCTCTTTCTAGAATCTCTATCCTTCTGTTTCCCAGTGGCATGAGAATCTTGGTCTTTGCCAGTTTTGAGCAACATAAATATATATGTCATTTGGATCTAGAAAGGAAGAACAATCCTTCCTTTTGTTGAAGAAAATAATCAAATAGAGTAACCTTGCATTGCTTTGACTGACTGTAATTAAGCCTCTTAACCTGTGTGTTAGAATGGAAACTCTCATAGCTGACTGGAAAATGTATCACACCTCAGATCAGCTTGCTTCTATGTGTACATGTAACTGCATCTTACCTTTATCAGAAGGAAACCAAGGACTGGTAGTGGTGACGGGTGATACAAATCAAGAAGTTTAAAGATCTGGAAGTGGATGCTATTTCAAAAAAATGCAATATTATATATACCATTGCAATTTGCAGATAATTATTTGTAATGAATGTAGGATTTCAGCTCCTTCTACTAGTAAATGCCTGTTACTGGGGACAAACATTCTGGCAGCCACATGAGAGTACACCAAAGAAAGGAGATAAAGAAGCACCAGTCTGAATGATCCAGATAACCATAATCCCAAGGATCAAACAGACAACAGAACATCCTCTGCTCCATCTCACCTGTCAACTTTAGGCAGAGACTAATAGGTGTCAGAAATGGATTGGAATTTTACATCCTTAATGGTATTATTTGAAGAAAAGATGTGTCAAGCCTACAGCTAAAGGAAAAGGCATAATATTACAGGGCAATTTGCACAATGATATACGTGAATACAACTCACGGTGAACTTCTGTGTTCACTTTCTTGTCATTCCATTTTGTTAAGTGCATAAGAATTGCTTTGCAGGATCTGATAAAAAGCTTGTGAAGTCTAAGGCATGAAGGCCTCTCCAAACATCATTGCAACCTACATTTTGCTTCTTGGTCAGATAATAGTGTGAAGAAATGTTGGGAACTAGCTTTTCAATATAGATAGAATTTTTTTAAAAAACCCCTAACTCCAGTTGGCTTTCAGCATTCCTTCTTGGTATGCAAATGTATCCCAGTGAAAATGTATCCCAGTGAAAACACAGACTGCTGATTATGAACAAAATTATCAAACCAATTTCACTGTTGCCAAAATTTATATTCGGCCTGACTCTTCATTTCTGAACCCCTGTGGGCTTGGCCATGTAGCTGTTTCTAGCTTCCAGAATAAGTGAGTTTGTTCTGATTTGCCCCTGTTTTGTATAATCCAGTCTGTCTACCCATCTGCTATCCAGCTATCTGTCTGGTTCATATGTTGTATACTTTTCCATCTATCTGTTTAAATATGGAATAAGAAAAATAATCAAATTATCCATGTACCTTTACCTGGACTGCAAAGTTATTATATTTTTCTCCTTACATCTTTACTCTTCACTGCAAGTAATATTAGAAGAGAAATTAATTTCCTGTCTTTGTCACTAGGGAAAGAAAAAAAAAATAACATAAACAGAAGGACTTTGTAGCTTCCTCCCATGTTGTGACTTATGGTGATCCTATGTATGAGACCTCCAAATCACCCTAACCACAGCTGCCCTGCTCAGGTCTTACAGACTCAAGAACATGTTTTTTCTTGACTGAGTTTATCTATCTGTTATGCAGTCTTCATCTTTTCCTACTACCTTACCAAGCATGACTGTCTTTTCTAGTGAGTCATGTCTTCTCATGACATGGCCAGATTATGACAGCCCCAGTTTAGTCATCTTGGCTTCTAGGGAGAGTTCAGACTTGATTTTTTATAGAATCCATTCATTTGTCTTTTTAGCAGTCCAGGGGATCCATAGAAGTCTTCTGCAGCAAAATTTTTAATGAGTTGATTTTCTTCCTATTGGCTTTCTTCATTGGCTGGCTTTCTCAACCATACAAAGAAACTGGAAAGACAATAGCATGGACAATCTTAACTTTAGTGCTCAGTGATGCATCATTGTACCTCAGGATCTTGTCTAGTTCATTCAAAACTGCCCTTCCAAGTCCTAATCTTCTCTAATTTCTTTCCTACAGTCTCCATTCTGATTAATTATTGAGCAAATATATGGAAAATCATTAACTATTTCAATGTCTTCATCATCTGCTTTAAGGTTAGGTAAATCAGCTGTGATCATTATTTTCATTTTCTTAGTGTTCAACTACAAACCTTCTTTTGTACTTTTCCGCCTTGACTTTCTTCTGTAGTCATTTAAAGTCTTTGGTATTTTCTGCTAGCAGTATGGTGTCATCTGCATATGTTCCTTTCTCCAGTTTTCCTTCCTTTCTCTAATTATGTTTTATTTATGCTGGCTTTAAATTAATATATAAATTAGTCCCATCACATATAAGCTTCACCCTTTTCCATCTTGGCTTAACAGACATGGATTGATTGGGTGGGTTGCTATATCAGAGGAGGTTCCTGCCACCTTGAAGGAGGCTGTGATGTACCATCTCCTGAAAAGGACTTCCATGGACAAAAAGTTATGTGAGAATTTCTAGCTCCCCTCTCTCATTGCTAATATAGCTAATGCTAATATCCCCCTTTTGGACAAGGGGCTTGAGCATTTGATGGCTGAGCAATGTTAGATGTTCTGTAGACTGGGGGTCCCAGGAGAACAATGAGTTTCAAACTGGAGACAAAGGCTCCAAAAGGTCAGAATTTGCATGATTGAGTTAAGAACCGAATTGACAATGGTATAGCTGATATGCAGAGGTGGCTAGCTCGGCCGTTAAGTGCCTGGCTTGCCAGGGTGCTTTCACAGGCAAAGAATCCTTTTTGTCTTACAATCAAGGTGTTTGTTTTGAGTGGCTACCCCTTGAAGCGGAACTGGCTATATTTGGTACTTTACAACTATCGCCCATGCCTAGCGTCATGCTTGTCTGGCAGTGCCCAACAAACACTCAGCTGATGAGGGGAAAAGGGCCGAATTATGATATCAAAATGATATCCTAGTTCACCAAAGACCAGACCAGAATTCCGTGGTAACAGTTCTGGGAGGAAGCAGATTATCTGGATCCATTCCAGTTTCAAGCCAGGGCACAGTGCTGAAATGACCTCATTTTATTTGACTGATGACTCCAAGTGAAAGACAGGGAAGGGCTCCCCTGTAGGTCTTTCTAGATCTCTCATTCACTTTTAATACAGTGGGTGTGGAATCTCATTAGACTGGCTCTATCAGATAGGAATGTGTGGTGCTATATTGCGGTGGGTTTTACTCCTATTTCGGGGTTGGTTCTAGAGAATAGCATGGCAGGATTTCTGTTCAGGCTATTAAACAGTAGGGTACCATAGGGTTCCACCATTTGTCTCACCTCTTCAATATCTATATGAAGGTCCGGGACATCATGAGAAGTTTTGAGGTGGGGTGCTAGCAAGAATGCTGATGACATTGATCTTTACCTCTCCTTGCTGTTGGATTCATTTAGGGCTGTGCAAGTGCAGGGCCAGTGCTAAGATGATGTAGTGGGCTGGAAGCAGGTCTATAAACTGATGCTTAATCCTGATGAGAAGACGGCCCTATGTATTGATGCTTTTCAAGTCTAGGAATTGGGTCAGCAACTTCTCCTGGGTGGGGTTGACCCTCCTCCTCCCCAAAGCAACTGTAGCTTTGGAGTACTCCTAGAGGCATCTTTGGTACTGGCACCCTAAATGAATTCTGTGATTTGGAATGATTGTTCCCCAGCTCTCACTGGTATATCAGCTGTGACCTTTTTAGGTCAAGGATAAGTTAGTAATTTAGTAATCCATGCACTGGCAATTTTCCAATTAGATTGTAAGGTGCTCTTGAAAAGGACTTGGAAGCTACAAGTAGTGCAAAATGCAGCAGTATGCATGCTAACCAAGGTAATACAGACAACACATAATACATGTCTTAATGGAACTGCACTGAATGCCATTGAATTCATGGTGCTAGTGATGAAATTCAAAGCCAAAAATCGCTTCCAACCTTGTTATTTGAAGGACCACCTCTCCCAAGGACTGCTGGTTGCCCTTCTATGTCCTGCCAGTGGGAGAAGTATGATGAGGGGTGACATGAGAGAGGGCCTTCTCAGCTGTAGTGCCCCAATCGTGGAATGCCCTCCCCTTGGAAGCCTGAATGTTATAAACATTGGTTTCTTTCTGGCACCAACCCAGAATACTTTTTAAAAACAATTAAAGATTTCTTTCTAAGTATACATGCCTGCTTGAGGCAGGGAGTTTTTTGTAGGTAGCATGCATACATAATAAGGGTACTTGCCGTGAGGTATCCTGAAGCAGCAGTTTGGCTGTTTCTGGCCTGCCTGTATTGTTGTTGAATATTCCAGCGATTAGCGACTGAGCCTGTTTGCGTGCTTGTCCAGAGGCCTCACAAGCATGTGGGAAGGAATGGGTAAGGAAGGCCAAATTATTGATATCAAAATGATATTTAACCCTGGTGGCGCAGTGGTTAAATGCCAGTACTGCAACCACAAGGTTGTGAGTTCGATCCTGCCAGGCTCCAAGGTTGACTCAGCCTTCCATCCTTTCACAGGTCGGTAAAATGAGTACCCAGCTTGGGGGCAATTAGCTAAAAATACATTGTAAACCGCTTAGATAACATTAGTTGATAGGCGGTATAAAAATAAATGCTATTGCTATTGCTATATATATGGTGCTCCCCAAGTCTGGCTAGAAACTGCAGTGACACAATATTTATGGCAAAACTATGCTCCTGGAATGTCTTTAGTTGAAAATAGGTTTGCTTCAGCTTATTTTTCTTGACTCTGGAGGCTTTGAAGGGGTAGTGGTGAGGCCCAAGGATCACATGAGACTTTCTTCTTGGACTGCAAATAGTCTGTACAGTTCCTATCCCTGCTTTAAAATAACCCACTATCTGTGACTATTCCAAATCCTGCAGAAGGAAGGAATATGGCTGAGAAAGAGTGACTTCCTTAATGTCATATGTTGAATTCATCAACAGAGGGAGGTGTTCAGTCAAGGGCTTAAAGATTTGCAACTCAGCTGCCAGCTCAGAAGTTACTTCAAAACTTTAGACTACTCTCCCAAAAGGTTTCCAAGAGCTATAAAGGCTAAGGGAGAACCAACATTGTGTAGTGGTGTCAGCACTGATTTACAGCTCTGGAGACCAGGGAATCCCCTGTTTTTCCATGGAAACCTACTAGGTGACCTTGGGCAAGTCACATACTCTCTGCCTCAGAGGAAAGGAAAGGCAAATCTACTCTGAACAAATCTTGCCAAGAAAACTCCATATGTTCACCTTAGGGTCACCATAAGTAAGATATGACTTGAAGGTAAACAACAACATAAAAGTTGATACAATACTTGTTTTCTGCTAGAATTTTCAACAGAAATTATTAAAATCATGAAATATTGCTACATTTTTGTTTGTTATTTTTGTTTGTTTTTTTATTTCATTTACTATTTTATGGGGTAAAATATTGTGTAGTACAAGTTGCATTAATTGTTTTAATGTGCTTTTAACTGGTAGGTATTAAATTTAACAAGGATTATGAACTAGTAATAGGTGCAGCATTACACTGCTACTAAACTAGACACTAATGAAAGGGAGATGTACCTGAACTTAATCCTAAATGCAGCTATGGCCAGGTGGGACATTTAAGTGCTACAAACCAACTGGGTATAAATGGATAGATGTCATGGAGACTCAGACCATTTGTCTCTGACATCAAAATACGTACAAAAAGTCTCACAACCTGAGAAGGAAAAATGATGCAACAAGAACACACATAGTGTTTAGAAAAATTGAACTTTAGCACTTTTTTCATATCCTCCTTTCATATATTCACTGATGGTATCTGATCAGGAGATAAATTTTAGTGTCATAGTGGATAGCTCATTGTAAATGTTAAACCAGAGGACAGATCTGTGGAAAAGTTGAATTACATGTCTTAGACTGGAATTGAAAGGAAAGATGTCATTATCACTATATCTTTATACAAATTTATAGTACAATAGCTGTTTGAATACTGTGTACAATTCTGGACACTACTCAGAAGAAAAAATATTGTAAAGGTGGAAAGAGTGAAGAAAGTGATGAGCAAAATTATCAGAGGTCCAGAAGTGGCCAAATGTTCCAATCATGTGGTCAGCCATCCTCCCCTGGCAGCTGTGGCCAGGAGAGGGGAATCCTCAACGTATAGACACCACCTCCCATAGGTTTCATAGGGAGATTCACAGTGCTTTGGCCAAAGAGTTAGGCCATTTTCTGTCACATCCCCAGATTGTTTACCAAAGGCCAGCGCTTTATATGGAACAAGATGGGTTCCACCTGTCAGAACCAGTTATTCCTGGGGATTTGCAACAAGGAGTGAGGGTCTTAATGATTATCTTGGTGGGAGATAGGGGCTAAGCAGACATTTGCCCCTTATCCAAGGCAGGCAGTGGGAGGAGAAAGTAGGAGTTCAGTGAAGTTCTATGGCACACATTTAGTGAAAGATGGGTCCCAGGAGTTGCTTCTACATGCCATGAGACCCAGGGGTGGACAAGGAGCTCTCCTTGGGGCTGAGGGTTTAGCCATCACTAAAGATCAAGCAACTTGGGATAGTGGATCCTTGAGATGGCCTTCCAATAGATGGCCAGCCTGGGAGGAATCCAGCTTTTGGGCGCTCCCTGGGGCTCTGGTATTTTGCCCATGGGAAGCTAGAGGGAATGTGTGGGGGAGACCACCTGCCCCCACTGCTCCCCACTTCTGCGCATCCTGGGGATAAACTTAAATGGGTGATCGTTTAAATAAAGTGGACCATATCTCAACCCAAGCTTTGTTGTATGGTCTTGTTATTTCATAGGTTAGTCAGCAAACACAGACAGAAGAAAAATATGAAATTATACATTGTGGGGAACAGTGTACATTTTTTAAAAAAAAATGCTTACAGATTTTCTCATCCTCAACATGTAAGGGTACCTTAATACATTGAAGCACCACTTGAAGAAGATAGTCAATTGTCACAGTTTTTTTTAAAAAAAAAAATCTTAAAAAGGGGGGGTTGCAACAACAAGAAACAACGTATTTCTTTGCAAAAACACTGTATTATATGGAAAATGTTGTTCTGTGAAAAAAGGTTTTGTACAAAATTAACGAATTTGCACATTTTTTTCTTTTGCACAGAACTTCTGGAATGGGAAATATAAGAAATAAACCCACCACATCTTATAATCTCACCCAATGAAGAGAAAACCTCTGCAATTATCATTCTTCTATGTGAGGGTTATATAACAAAGATTTAGGTCTTTAACAGAGACCTAAATATTAGAATATGAGGTCATCCAATAAAGCTAAATAGTTGGATATCTAGGACAAACAAAGGAAGTACACAGAGTTCATACAATATGAGTTGATTTTGCTTCCAAAAAATGTGGTGAGGTTGTGGTTGTTGTGTTTTTGTCGGGTATAACACAAAGGCCATTTCTGCATCTGACCAGGTCCCACCAACATCCCATTGTGATCCTGGCAACACCTTTGCCAGTAGGAGAACATGACAGGAATGCTCCCCTCCACACCTAGCCAGCTCCCTGCTGAAGGGAGTATGAGTAATACATTCCTGCTTTCCACAACACAGCCAGCCTCTTTCCCTGCTGTGCTGGGAAAGGAAGTGTGTGATTGTGCTTCCACCTCTTCTGCATGGCTTGGGGTGATGGGAGCTTTGCATGATCACAGACACATAACAATTTTTTTCCATTAACCAAATATCCTGTGATTGCAATAGGTGAGGATGGGTTGGCAGCAGGACCACAATGATGTGTGAAAGCACAACCCACAGACCACTGCCATCACATTCCTATCGCAGACTGTGACACTGTGTGGAAATGGCCAAATTCATGGAAGATAAGGTCATCAATGACTACTAGTTGTAATGGTGATACAGTGACCCCTTTACATTTGTGAGGGTTCAGGGCACAGAACCCTCACAAGAGCAGAAAAACCATGAATCTTCCCTCCCCCAGAGTTTCTCCCCTTCCATTCCTTTGCCTCTTGATCCAGTGTTCTTGGGGGAAGGAAAAAGACGAGCTAAAAGGCTTACCAGTACTTTCCTGTCAGACAGAGAAGAGCAGATTTCTGGAGTTCTAGCTACTTCTGGTGGCCATTTTGAGAAAGGAGAGGTAGGAGCAAAGAGAGCACCTGACTAGTCAGCAGCCATTACACAGGAGTGCAACCAAATGGCAGAGAAGACAGTGGGAGGGGGCTTTGCTCACCCAAAAGGGGGAAAAAAGTCAAATTTAAACACAAATCTTGGGGTGAGGAATGCAAGAGAATGGATGAAAATGGGGAAGGGAGGCAAGCAGGTGCCTTATGAACGATCAAATTTGTGAAGGTCAAACCTACAAATGTGGAAGGAGGAATGTATATACTTTTCAAGATCACAGGCATCAAGCTCCTCAGTACTTGTTCTGGGGAAACAATAGCTGTAATAGACTAGATAGGTCTTGGGTCTAATACAACAGGCTCTTCTTAAGGATGTAGGTAGTGCAACTATGAAGGAAGGACAAAGCACCTACTGAACAATTTAACATAAGAAATAATATTATATAGAACAAAAAAGAAAAGAAAATGGCTCCAATGAAGGGATATACTAGTATATTTGCTTCCACAGTTTGAAAGAAGGAGATGTGTCCAAGGTTGCAACATATAGCTGTGCACACTCACACAAACACACACACACTTTTTCTGTTCTCATCTGAGTGAGAAAATAGCAGAGAAAATAGCATATTTACAGGGCCAGGTAAGTTATTTTGAACATACAGTAAGTATGACTTTCATTTATTGTTGGATGCACTAAAAAAGGGGGGGTACTGCATGCACAGCTTTAAGCTAATTAAACAGAGGACAATCATTTTGATCAGCACTGTGTTGTATAACTTGTCTATCTGATTTGAAGAATGCTTGTTCTGTGAATCAAATGTCAAAGTATGGGAAAATGGAAATATCCAAGGAAGGGAGTGGAATAGGGCTATATATCCCTAGTCATGCTTTATACAAAACAGGATTGACAGATTTAAATCATATAAGAGGTGTCCATCCATTCACTCAAAAGAAAATATCTTTATTTCCATATGTCAAGAATGGTATTGCCAATCTACTTTGACAGATAGCGGATAATGTTTTTTTTTTCTTCAGAAACTTTCCACTCACATCTTCACCAGTACAGATAGAAGCCTTCTACAGACAACCTGCCTGAGGGTACAAATTAAAATGTAAGCCCACAAAATATCAATAAAACTGTCAAAACTGTATATTTTTCTCTGGATATATATATATATAGATATATATATAGATATATATATATATATATATGCGCTTTGAGACAATCACTATTGTATTTTAGATGTATACAATCACCTTTCATTATTCTGGGATATCATCATCATCATCATCATCATCATCATCTTTACAAGGGCTTTCTGAGACTTTACAGGCATTTGAATGTGAACCATTAACACCTATCGACTGGTGCAGATGGTGCTGCTCTTCAAGTTCTAATCCAAATAGCAACAATATATTTTCTTTGTTCTATTTTTTACCCCTCCTTATAGTGGCTACTTTGAGTATCAAATCAGCTGCCTCAACCCAGCCAAAGTGAATGCTAATTAAAAGGGCAGGATGTGTTCCAGTTGTTCTAATCAAAGGGAGCTTAATCCCTCTATAAGCTGTTTGTCTTTGTTGGAGAAAAGTCTGAACAACCTTGTTACTTTTGATAACTGTAAGCTACTGACTCATAGCCCCCTGACAGCTAGCTGAGCATGTAATAACATTCCTCTGTATCTGGGGACTAGCTTAGCTGGCTTTATAACAGATTATTGAGGGTGTTAAAGTAAAATGTTAGTCTTTCTTTAAAGCCCTAATTTTTCTTAGTAATTAACGTGTGTGTGTGTGTGTGTACACACATAAATACACACATTCATAGATCCCCTTACCTATATACATTGGTACTGATATCAGCATAGATGTAGATTGAGATGGAATCACCCAAGTCAAAAAAATGTCAGTCAACCAGCTAGGATGCAAAATGTGTAAAAAAAAGTATTATTCTTCCCCAGTATTAATGTGAAGAATAGGAGCCCTCCATCATGATTTCAATGAATATTAGCTTTTGTAGAATGAACAAGCATCTTTCATATTATAATTACTAAATAAAAATAGGCATTTAGATAAAAAATAAAAAGAGATACTAAACACAACAGCACACTCCTATCTCAGGACATTAGTGACTCTTAATTCTAGTTTATACAGCAGGTCTAAATTAAGAAATATATATCTAATTGTAGTAGATATTAGTTTGACAGATTCTATTAGAGCTTGGAAGAAACTAGTTGTAAACTAGTTTTATTTATTCAGTTTATTTTCCCAGTAATCCTATAACTTCATTACATTAAAACAATAAATTAGAATTATAAATTAATGAGAGACAGCTTTGTTGTGCTCTGTAACTTTTCTTTTTTTATTTACTTTTATACCTAGAAGGGTTGAGGTAGCCTCATTAATCAGTGCTGCTACAAGTTGTATGACCAGTCGTTCACTTTCCAACAATATAAAAACCCTACAACAGAAGAGTGAGAAAAAGAAGTGAAAGGATCATGGCCATTATGTTGGCCCATTTGGGCTTCCAAAAGAAGAATTGCTTTGGTATTAGAGATAATTTTGTTACCAAGACAGGATAGACCATGGTAAATGGTGTGTTCAATGTCAGTGGCACAATGAATCTACTCTGGGTTTTAGTCCAAATTTTAAAGTAGTTATCCAAGGTACTGAGGTTCATCCCCCAAACAGAGTCAGTACCTTGGATAGTACCTTTACAGTTCAGACTTAAACCAAGAGTGGATCCACAGTAACACTGACACTAAAGATATCAACTATCTCATTGATCCTCAGTTATTACTATTGCTAACCTAGGAATACATACAATCAGGATTGGCAATCTCCAAGGACTGGAGGGCCATATTGATCAAATTTCATAGCCTGTCACTATCATCATCAGTGATCAAATTACTGATTTGATCAGTAATCAATATTCAATTACTGATTGAATTCCATCAAATTAATTAGTGCATTGAGCAGTGACAACAATCATTTCAAGTATACAGGTTATGCGGGCTATACACACTTTCTTTTAAGATATTTTAAGAGGTTCTTGGAAGCCTTCAGAAAACATGGTCTTCCATAAAAACTAAGGTATGCAGCTCTTTCCTTCTGGCTGCTTAAATGTAGAAAGGAAGAATGGAAAAGAATATTTATTAATGATGTCCTCACCAAAAACATGTCCCTCTCACACACACAGTTGGAAAAACAGGTCAGATTGAATAACACAAAGAAAATAATTTTAAAGTTTTTATATTGTGTTCACACATCCTGAAGTGCTTCAGGGAAATTCTGTGTCACAAATTGGAGGGGATTTGAACACAAATTGCGCATTTTTTTTTTTCAGGGAAAAAAATCACTTCTTGCAGAAACACTTGTGGTTTTGTACGCAGAAATAATTTTTTTTCACATAAAAACATAATTTTCAACACAAAATTAGCACATTTTTTGAAAAGAGTTGTGGGGTTGCACAAGAGTGTGTGTGTGTGTGCGTGCGCGCACACGCACATTCACAGCTGTCCATGTGTACCCCACACACATTTCTGTGCAGAATTATTTCCTGAAAGACTTTAGGATTAGTGAGAACTTCATAGAAATAGTCTTTTTCTCTGACAGCAGGCAATAAAATAAATTATTTGCGTAAGAGAATGAAATGGTGAAAGATTTACAACACTAGTGAAAAAGCAACATTTTTCATTGCTACCCCCAAAATTTGCAGTGTCAGCTAACAAAACTGTTATTTGAAAGAAAGCTGCTTGTGGGCCATGTGTCTAATTTTTATGGAGAATCAAACTTTTTGGAGACTTCCCATATAACTTATTTAAAAGAAAAAGAAAACAGCAATTTTACTGCTGCTACCACAATTACTTTGGTTTCAGAAGACAAGACAAGCCATCCAAAAATAACCTAGTGTGCATAGCATGTGATGTTCCTCCATGATATCAAGGCTTCTGCACAATTTATATTGATAACAATTAGATATTTCATTTACTTCTCATGCAGGCAATGCTCCATCTCCCACAAGCTCTGTTACTTGTCTGGGATGTTAACATGATTTCCTGTTGAATCATACTTTGCCTGTATTAAGCCTATGTGGAATAATCTAGAGACATCTCTGACAAAATACATGCACAGTACAACTCAGGAAAATTTGCATTTTGGGATTTATTCAGCACAAAAATTGTATGGGGATTATTAATATTGAAAACAGCATTTTCTGCACAGGAAACAGCTTTTTCTGCTGAAGAAATGACATCTCTGTGTAGAAATACAATTTTCTGTGCATAAAATACTTTTCCTGCAGTGACAATACAAAGCAACCACTTGTGAATTTTGCTCCCAATGAGTACCAAATTGTGAATAGTTTTCAAAAACTATGTGGTTTTGGAAGGATTTCCCACACTGGGAAGAAAATTGCTAAAGTAACTTGTTGCTTCCTTTACGAAGAAATTTAATGAAGAATTACATACCAGGGGCCATATGATTCCCATGCCTGATATTATTATTGTGTATCTTCAAGTTGTTACTAACTTGTGACAATCCTAAGGTGAACCTATCACTAGGTTTTCTTGGAAAGATTTGTTCAGCAAAGGTTTGCCTTTGCCTTCCTTTGAGACTGAGACAGTATGACTGTCCAAAGTCACTCAGTGGATTTCTGTGGCCAAGCAGGAATTTGGATCCTGGTCTTCAGAATTGTAGTCCAACGCTCAGATCACTACACCACACTGGCTCTCACCCCCAATCTAGGGCCATATATTTAAGCCAAATAACTCATCCTGGAGTACCGTGAAGAAGAAAATTAATTTGTTCCATTTTTTCATGAAAATTTGAAGACAAATAGTGAAGAGCACATCATCCACAAAGGAAAAGGGGAGACAAGTTCCCCACTGCTCCATAGATAAAAGATAATCTACAGAGCACTTGCAGACTTGTCTCCCCATCTTTCCTATGGATTTTATCAAAATTTGAACAAAGGTGAAATTTAAAGTTCAGTAGGATATTGTACTGAAGCAAAACGTTTCAGAAAAATATGAAGAGAGCTGATTTTTATCTCACCAGCTACATTTTTCAGGAGCCTTCACACATTCCCTAGGTTTTGATAGCTGAACAATTTCAAAAGAAGCTGAAAGGTTTTCAGTAAAATTAGCAAATCTACTTAGGGGGCCCTCATTGAAAATGGAATAATGGTTATGTGTGTTACATAGGAGTGTGTAAGAAAATAAGGTACTTACCATTGATTCATGAACATCTTTTCTGAAAATATTCTCAAAGTCTATTGCCTTAGCTAATATGCATCAGTACCAGTACTCAGAAATTATTTACACTAAGTAGCTAAGCCAAATTATACTCAAATCTGTTCATAATAGATTGAAGAATTTTTAGCTTTTTGATATTCCATTTGGAATAAAAGCATTAAATCAGATTTACTAAAAAAACACATTTGTGTTTTATGTAATATTCACTCTAAGGAGTTAATGGAGAATTAAATGAACCACTCTCAGCTAATAGTTATCTATGAAAGCCCATATTGTATATTTATGATAGTAGTGTTCTTATTAGCTAGTTAATAATGATTTTTGGAGCAAAAGAAATTTAAGCTGTAAAGAAAACGTACAGGAAAACGGTATAGAAAAACTGAACTTGGTTTTAGCATTCCCGAAGACTGGAATAGCAAGTTGGGTAAATTATAAATCACCTCTTTCAATGATATCTTCAGACTGCTTTTCTCAATGTGTTAAAAACAAAACAAAACAAAACAAAAAACAAAAAAAATGTCCTCCTAATTCATGTCTGTTTTTGAAAATAAGTTGAAAGGCAAGGGGAGAATAGCATCAGCTATCTTGGAAATACAACTTTTGAAATGGATGCGGATCTGGCATGTCTAAACTTCTGGCAAAACTTTAGTTTTCTCTGCTGTATGTATGTATGTGTACATGTGTGTGTGTGTGTGTGTGTGTGTGTGTGTATGTATGCATGTATTTTCAAGTGTTTTTCAAATGTATGAATTTCTGGGCACATGCACCCATAGACTTAAGTGTGCTTGGGGTTATTTTAGAATTGTACTGTATACACTTTTGTTTAGATATTTTCAGACATAAAAATGTTGTCAAACATTTTCCCCCTTCTTTTGCAGAATGCAGATGTGTTCAGAAATATACAGAAATATACACAGATCAGGTGGATAAGAGATGTGTAATAAATAAAACCATGAAAACCACAAGGTAACACCGAGTCAGATAAACAAACATATTGAGAGATGATAGGCAAATACATTCAATAAACAAATAAAATCCATAGTAACTCAGTGATTTTTCCCCCGTAGGGTGATAAAGAATTATGAAGGCCAAGCTAGGAGTAATGAAGACTGTTATCTAAACTAAAATAGAGTTGATGACATTCAGGTAGCATAAGGAACATTTGCACATCCCTGCTCAGTGTTTTTTGTAGCAATACATCCTAACTTGTCACTTGAGTATATCAGATCTTCAGAACAACAGAGAAAAAGAAAGAGAAAGAGAGGGAGGGAGGGAGGGAGGGAGGGAGGGAGGGAGGGAGGGAGGGAGGATGTTTCTGTTAGATTTCATTTCTTTTTCCAATAATATGATTGAGAAGAGTGTCATTATTAACATAAAATGGGAATGATGCTCTTGAGATGAGAAGGGCAATCAGTAACAAAGAGCAGTAATAAGATAACAATCATGTTATCATGAGATGATGACTCCTTGATTGTGATAGATTAAACAATTGCAACAATTTAATACTTCCCTCCACTTCCTTCCTACAGAAATAGCACCACTGCAATCAAGTCAATTTCCCCTCCCCACACAAATTTGGCTTCTGCTGATGGGAGATCATTTATATAGCGTTGTTAAACTAGTGTCTTAACACAGACTTTCCATTGCCATTCACATGCTTAATGGCCACAAAAGGAATATAGAACTGGATCAATTGAAAGAGAAGGTTAGACCACCCACAGTTTGCAAATGTATGTGGGCCACCACTAATGAAATGGAGGTCTCCTGGGTCCTCGTTCTGAAGATCAAATATGCCAGACAGTTAATCAATTGAGATGGATATCAATTGGAGCTTGCACTCAGCTGGATTTTACTGCATCATTCTTTCTGAGAGAGAGAAAGAAGAAGGGAAAAGCATTCAGGTGTAAGAAGGGCAAAAGGGGGTCATCACCTGTGGCAATTAAAGTGATTTCATTATTATTAGTAACAGTCATGTGTCTGCTCTTTCCATTTTTCACCAAGCATGGCCAGAAAAAGGAAGGAAGGAAGGAAGGAAGGAAGGAAGGAAGGAAGGAAGGAAGGAAGGAAGGAAGGAAGGAAGGAAGGAAGGAATTTTATACCTTTGTCCTCAGAGGCTACAAAAATGCATTTTAGAATTATATCTAATCCATTTATCTTTGTTGGCCCAAACAACCCAAGCAGCTTCTTTAAAGACAGTACTAATTTAGCAGGAATTCCTTTTCTCATTTTAACACCTAGTGGTATTATGAAATAACAGGATCACAAAGTAGATACGAGCAAGATAATATACAAACTGGCACATGGTAATCAAGAATCATGGTAATCAAAGCTGTTTCACAGCCTGTTTTTGTGCACATTTAAATAGAAAATGTTTAATCTGGTTATTTCCAGCAAGGAGGTTCTGCATCACAAAAAGACCAATTAGCCAAGACATTGTGTCCATTTCCACATGGGGCAAGGGAATCGCCCCGTGACACTACTTACCGGGTCTTTTGGCTCCCTGGTCTGGTCCACACTGCTCCAGAGTAGTGTGTGCTCCTTGCTCTGCACTGCTCCGGGGATGAAAATGGCGGCTTCTGGTTGGTCAAGGATCTCGACCAACTGCTGAAGCTAGCCAACCTAAAGCCTGCCCCCAGCAGATCGCAGGCTCACATTGGTGTGAGCCTGCAAATCTGCACAAGGGAGCAGGCTCGCACTGGCGCGCTCTGTGCTTTTGAAAAACTGCAATAAACAGATTTTTCAAAAGCATGCTGGACGACCACTTGGGGTCATTCGGAGCAGGCTGAGGTGCGGAACTACACTAAGTAGTCCGGAACCAGTCCGCTCCCAGGTGCGGACGTCCTCCCTGGAGGACGGACTGCACCGTTTCTAATACCCTGTGTGGAAATGGCTGATTTGCGAGACCTCACACCAGTCATTCTAAGGTCTGAGTTAAATATGTAGCATCTTGCACTACCAGCATCTTGTACTAATAGTGTCCAATTCTACCCGACCATTGTGGTCCATATCCATCTTCTGGACAGCAACGCCAACCTCTCTGAGCATTGTCAGTGTCCCCAGTGTCACAAATCCAATTGGTAATTGCAACTGTAGTACAGTCATCAAGTCTAGGAAAAATTCGCTAAAACTGCTTTCAGGAAAATAACCTCTTTGACATAGCTTTAGTCTTCTCTTAGTTTCTTGCTATCCATATAAAGGCAAAGGAGGTTGGGCATCTCTAAGGGAAGGAAATTTAAACTGTACATAGGGATGAGTCCTCAAGTGCTTTCTCAGGCAACTATTTAACATAAAGTTGAGATAATGCCCTTTTGTTAAGAGGTATTTCTGGAAAGGAAAGGGGAGTTGCACATTTGGAGAAGGGAACAGAAGCTTGGGAATCATCTTTATTTAGAGAAAGTTGCTCAAGCTGATGCTGTGTTGTAGCCCAGGAATTTATGGAGCCTGGTGGAAAGGAAACACCCACTTTCCTAACTGCAATTGGTAGTCTCAAAAAGAGTAGAGCTATCAAATCAGTTGCTAAATGTTAAGTCTAGACTTATGCATATTGAGGCAGCATTCACCCCTCATTGTAATTCTGCAGCTGGTGGAAGAAAAATGACTTGCATCCCAAATATCCAACAAACCGTGGAAATTCTGAGAGTTCAGTTATCTGACCCTGGATGTAAATTACAACCAAGGGCTGAACAGATGATGATGACGATAATGATGACATAGTTAGAACCCACAGCATACAAAAGTTAAAACACAGTTAAACAATCAAAAAAATAAAAATAAAAATAAAACAATGTTAAAATACATAGCAAGAAGTCACCCATCAGCAACACAATATCCAGCATATTCTATCAGACAGGCCACATATAATAACACATCAAATGCTTCTTGGAATAATAATAATAATAAAAAAACCTTTACTTAATTGCGGGAAGATAGTAGGGAGGGTGCCAGTCTGACTTCTCTGGGAGGTGAGATTCAGAGCCTGGGGGCAGCCACAGAGAAGGCCCTGTCCTCTCCTGTGTTCCTACCAGATGTACCTGTGAAGATAGTAGGACAAAGAGAAGGACCTCATCTGCAGATCTTAAAACCCAGGCTGGTTTCTAAGGGAGAATACTGTCCTTCTAAGAACCTGGATATGATAATCACCAGCACTTTGAAATCTGCTGAGAAATGGACCAGCAGCCAGCAGAGCTGTGGCAAAAGGGGAGTTGTATGATCCCTGTAGCCAGCCCCAGTTAACAATCTGGGTGAGGGATGTAACCAAGGTATGTGTCACCGTGGTCAGATCTGACTTCTCAGGGATGGGCACAGCTGGCACAAGCCTTTACTGTGTAAATACACTCCTGGCTACCACTGAAACCTGGGCTTCCAGGTGCAGAGTTGAATCCAGGAGCACCCCCAGGCTGTGGACCTGTGTCTTCAGGGGTACTGTAACTCCATCTAACCCAGACTGAATCTCTATTCCTTAATCTGCCTTTCAACTGACCAGAAGCAGCTCTATCTTGTCTGGACTAATTTTCAATTTGTTCACTTTGATCCAGTCCATTACTGGCAACATGCATTGATTTAGGACAGTGGTTCTCAACCTGTGGGTCCCCAGATGTTCGTGGACTTCAGCTCCCAGAAGCCCCAGCCACTATGATCAATGCTCAGGGCTTCTGGGAGCTGAAGTCCACGAACATCTGGGGACCCACAGGTTGAGAACCACTGATTTAGGACCAAAACAGCTTCCTTGGCTTTTGGTGGAAAGGAATAATAAAATAAAGTATGATCCACATACTGATGGCACTGAACTCCAAAACTCTGGACATCCTCTCCCAGATGTTAGATAGCATGGTGAACAGAACTGAGCCCAAGGGACTCCAAAGGCTGAGAGTTCAAACAGGAGTCCCACAGCACAATCTTCTGGGTTTGTCCCTCAAGGAAAGAACAAAGCCACTGTCAAACAGTGCTCCCAAGTTCCATCCCTCCAGAGAAACCCAGAAAGATATCATGGTCAATGGTATCAAAAGCTGCTAAGAGATCCAGCAGAACCAACAGGAACACACTTTTCCTATGTAGTTTCTGGCATAGGTCATCCACCAAGGCAAACCAAAGCCGTCTCAGTCCCATATCTAGGTCTGAAACCCGGCTGCAATTATTCTAAATAATCTGCTTCATCCAGAAACCCCTGGAGCTGGAAGGCCATCACACGCTCCAGAACCTTGCCCAAAAATGGAATGTTAGCAACTAGGTGATTGTTATATAAAATGATGGGACCCAGAGATGGCTTTTTAGTAATGATTTTATAACAGCATTCTTGAGGTAATCTGGAACTCTACCTTGTTTAAAAGAGGCATTAACCAGTCTCTATACCCATTCAGCCAGTTCCCCTCTGTTTTTGTTTTTGTTTTAAATAAGCCAGGAAGGGTAAGAATCTAGAACAGATGTGGTGGCTCTAATATCTCCAGGAATCCTGTCCACATCCTTGGGTTGAAGAGATTGAGAAGTATTCATTATCATTATTCATCTCATCCTTCCTGTCTTCCCAGCCAGTAAATGGCTATGGTAGCATGCTATAGTATTTGAAATGCCTTAAATGACACAAAATTATACAGCTAGGTGTTATTTTCTGCCTACATGATGCAGGATCATGACCAGTATTTATAACTATGTGGTGACAATGTGGTAGAACATCTGGCTGGCAGTAGTAGCAGTAGTAGTTTCATGATAAAAACATTATTTTGTGCACAAAAAACCCTACTTTAGTACAAGAGGGTTAAGGACCACTTAATGCCACATCAGCTTCCCTAGAAGTTACGATCATTTATGGAGATTGTTCTATGGGTCCCTGCTTAAGGTAAATGTGTCAGACATTAGCCAAGGAGATACTTTTTCAGCTGTCGTGTCTCAGTTATAGAGTTTTCTCCCCCTAGGAAGCACAGCTGGTAATTTTACTTGTTCAAGGGTAGGCAACTCCCAAGTTGGAAGACTCTGTTTCACTCTGGAGGGTTTACTCTTTTTATCACTCCCCCTCCCATATAGAGATTGAAAAAATTGCCTTTTTTTCTGCATTTAGGGGCTTTATGTATGAACTCTCACCTTTTTCTGGCACAGATAGACAAGCAGATATTCACTTATCTTGGGAATAAAAAAAAAGTTGTGTCCAGGTCTGAAAAAGATGGGGTGGTGCAAAAGAATCCAAAAATGCCAGAAATGTTTCCAGGGGCTTAGGAAGGTATATTGACCATTTCTTGGCTTTGAAAAAATGAGACGGGTGTGTACTTTTCCCAGCCTGTTTCATGCTTTTGAATATGTAAATCCAAAACAGTTTACTTCTTCACTTTATTTATAACCTGTCTTGTAGCCTGGGTTCACAAAGTGCTATAGTAATGAATTTATTTAAAGACTTCCCAAGCCAATTTAAAATACACCAACACATTTAAAACGAAACACAAAAGATACACTTCATAATAACATTAACAGTAAAACAAGATCAGTTTTCAAAGGGAGTGCATTGCTCGGCAGTGGTGGTGGGCATTATGAGATTATCCAAATGACGTTATCCAATGAGGTATACATGTAGTTGAAGAATAAATGTGATTCTTACAGAAACCTCTGTAAAGGCCACCATTTAGGTGAAGAATCAGTGCAGTAACCAGTTACTGCCCCATGTAGTTCTTGGCTTGGATGTCACTGGAAAGAAAAATAACAAATGATAAAGCAGAGGTTAATCTGTTGTGGATAATACTAATATTCATGCAATGAGAAATAGTGCTTAGAATTTATTTTGCATAACATACATTTCTAGTTCCATAGATAAGTGTACTGAATGTGTGATATCAAGAGAGCAGATTGAAAGGGAGTGGATCTCTTTAAATTAAGAGACAAGTTTTGGACATCCCTACCTGGGCTAAGGAGTAACAACTGTTTACTTTGAAAGTTTTTCATTTGACTTTTCCATGGAAAGTCACCCTCTTGTATGCGAATCACGTTCCCCCTTCATGCTCCTTCTTTGTATTGGCTTAACCTAATTAGCGTTCACAGTTAATGCAATAGCCATTGGTGGTGATGGGCTGCAAGCCCCCTAGAAAAAGCTCCTGCCGTCTAATCTCATCAATGTCTGCTATCAATCCAGCTGTGTATAGCAATCATTGCCAAAAGGTCATAGAAACCCTTCACTGCAGTTTGTCCATTTTGCAAGGAACTTCTTTTCTAATCGCTTTCTCCGACCAGCATCTTCAGGAATCTAACCCTGCCTGCAGAGCATGAGAGGCTGAGATAGGAACCAGAGGCAGTTTATTTTTAAAACAGTATTATTGCATGACGGTGGGACTAAATCATCAGATAAGAATTACAAACACTCTGCCAACATGATTTCTTTCCTGCTCTTCTAACCTGCAGTTGAAAACAGGAGCCTGGCATATACAAACCGTCATTGTAGAAGCAGAAATAGTTTCTCTCCTCAATTTCCAGGACATTTGAAGGTCACAGGTGAGATAATGAAGAAAAGATGCCTAACAGGTGCTGTCTGGAGAGCAATGATTAAGAAAGGACAAAGTCTCCAAATTATAGTCATAAGACGGAAAAAATTTCTCCCTCCAGCATTGGGAAGCATTAAATAAAATGCTATTAAATACTTTAAATAAGCAGAACTGGCTGAGTGACAAGCTAGTGTTCTATGCCAGACTGTCTCTCTCTCTCTCTCTCTGTCACACACACACACACACACACACACACACACACACACGAACTCTTATTTAAGTATACTGCGGAAGGGTAAGTGAACTCCTTTGACACCCAAGAGGCTCCTTACATCCCCAAAGAGATGGAATTCACCATGAAAGTCTCCCTTATTTTTAAAGATTTCTATGCTTTTATTTATTTTGATTTTAAAATCATGGCATGGATAATTAATTCAACTTATTCACCTTCAGGATCTCACAGGGTTCAGTTTTCCCCATGCTGTTCAACATCTACATGAACCTGCTAAGAGAAGTTATCCAGAGTTTTGGCATTCAATGTCACCAGTATCCCAATGACACCCAACTCTCTCTTTTCCATTTAACTCCAAGGAAGCTGTTTTGGTCTAAGCCAGTGCATGCTCTCAATAATGGACTGAAGGGGGGCAAATCAATTGAAACTTCATCCAGACAAGACAGAGCCCCTTTGTCAGTCAGAAGGCAGAAGGAACACAGCCTGTGTGGGATGGGGTTACATTTCAGTTTCGTAACCTGAGTATATTCTTGGACTCAACTTTGAGCCTGGAGGTCGGGAATGTGTTTGCACAGTTAAATCTAATATGCCAGGTGTATTTCTTCCTTTAGATGTGAGATTTGACCATAGTAACACAGGACTTGATTACATCCCCTTTGAATTTCTCTAACACATTTTGCATGAGGCTTCCTTTAGAAACTGTGCAGAGGATCCAGACAGCCAGACGCCTGGTTGGGATTGGTTACAGAGAACATATATTATCCCCTGCTGAAATAGTTTCTCAGATTATGAACTTGTTTCCAGACATGACTGAAATTTGTGGTTTTGAGCTATACAGCTTGTGTCCAGAATATCTGGACAGCTGTTTCTCCCAATATGTGCCTACCCAAGTGTTAAGATTCTCTTTGAGACACCTCTTTTCCTTGGTTCCATCACCATCACAGACATGATGGACATGGGTGAGTTATGTGGAATTGCGCGGAATTATGTGGAATAGGTTATGTGGAATAGGTTGAATTCCACTCTGCTTTATTTCCACTGGTAGGGGAAGACCTCCCCCCCAATCAGGCCTTTGAGTGTCTGATGCAGAAAATCTTTTAATTGGAGTGTGCTATATTTTTGTCACTTTAATGACTTTAAAAAGTGCTTTAAATTAATGTTGTTAATATGACCTTTAAAAAAAAATCTTTTGGATTAGCCATTGTTTTAATTGCATTTTGTTTTAACTCATATTTTGAGCTGCTTTGGGCTTCATATTTTAAGAAAAGTGGGATATAACTTCAATAAATAAATAAATTCACATATTTTCACATGTAGCACATAGTTGTAATCCAACAGGTAAGTGTACCATTTTTGGAAAAAGATGGAGTAGAAAGTATTTCCAGACATGCACTTTAAAGTGAGTCATTTATTCATGTTCCACCAAAATGACTCTAATTATGATAAGGTGAGGGAAGATGTATTGTTTAAATACACCTGGTACAGTGCAAGGTGTCTTTCATGTGATCTGAGCATCAACAGCCTTTCTATCTTCTGTGGGGTTCATTGCAATAAGAGTCAGAGCTCAGAACATTACTTACTATGTAACTCAGGCCCTTTCTGAACCACCCTTCCAAACTGCCATGAGGATGGGAGAAGGACAGAGCAGTGATGATATCTCTGCATGACATCATTGTGGTCCTGTCCTTCTCCTGTCCCCAGGTGGCACAATCACAGATCAAATCACTGACGGGTTTTCCCTGTCGATGACCTATGACTGTGCCACCATCCTGGATGTATCTGTACTGAGGAAGTCCAGGAAGCACAGTGGCTGCACTTCCTGCCCCAGTGCAGCCTGGAAAAGTATCTTGGTGCACTGCAGAAGGAAGAGGTGTGGCCATCGTGCTTCCTTCACCACAGAGCCAGCTGGTGAGGAGGGGAGTGCTTCCATTGCACTTCCCCCCAGCAGAGCCGATGCTGGGATCCCCACTGTATGCTTGTGTGAAAATGTAGGGTACAGAAGTGCCTTAGTGTAAAATCCTTCTTACTCAGTTAACTATTATGGTTATGATTTTGTTTTTGAGGGGTTCCTTATATTTTTTATTACTTTTTAACTATGATTAAGTTTGTTTTTAAGAAAATCCATGCAAAAATGTATAAAATTCTTAAATTTTGTTTGTCTGTTTCTGAGAAGGCTGCAAAATGTCCCTCAAAGAATTTTTGTGATAAAAGTAATAATAAAAGAAACTGAGTGAACAGCACTGATATAAGACAGAAGTAACAATTTTACCTATTGTCACAGTTTTGCAAAAGGATTGTTATCATACATCATTCACATTAAAAAAAACAATAATAATGCACTCCTGGCAATGTTATTTGTGCTACAATATTTCCAATACTTGTTGAGGACCAAGGCTACATCAAATACAACACTTAATTTGGGTGCAATTAACCATAGATATTGGGCAAGTCAACCTGTTCCCAGTTTTTGAACCCATACGAACCAAACACTTTATTTTGTATGGTTTCACCCGAAAATCAGGGTTTTTGTTTTCTGGTGAGCAGCAAGCAGCAGGAATTGATAGACATGATAGGTAATAGAGAAGAGGAAAGATATACAGAGGAGAAGGAAGGCAAAATCCATAGTATGGTACAGAAGCATACACAAGAAAAGAAAGCCAGCCTGTGAAGAAAATGAGAAAGGAGATAACAAGAGGATACACGAGTGCAAAGAAGAAGACAAGAGAAAGGGAATGGAAAAAGAAAAGCATGCAGAGGGATTTATGTTAAACAAGAGACATATTGAGAAGTGAAGAAAATGTACAGAAGAAGGACAAGAAGAAACAGAGTGACTGGACAGAAAAACACATGAGAAGCAAGGAAATGGGAATTTCAGAGGGTGAAAAAATTGTGGCAGGAAAGAAAGAGGAAATGCACACCACAGGCAACACATAAGCAATAAAAGAATCAGTGCAGATAAAGAATGTGTAAAGAACTCTAACTGTTGCTCTGATCTATGGGCATTTCTGCCCTAACATTGTTATAATGCTATTATTCCAGTAATTTTTTTGTGTGTGGTAAACATAATAGCCTGTGGAATCCTTGGGTTTGTAGTTTAATGAGACCAAAGAGCTCTCTGGCTAAGAATTCTAAATGCCCCTCCATAAACTGCAAACCCCAGGTTTCCATAGGATGTTGAAAGTAGAGTAATAGCATAACAGGGTAGTGCAGAAATGGCCTATGTTTTTTAAAAGATCTGAGAATTGTTATTGTGGAGAACAGTTGGATGGGGTGGAATGGTTATTTTTAAGGAAAGGTGAGGTATAAGGTGGGATAGGTCTCACTTGTTGATTTTATTTTTATTAAAAATGTTTTTGTTTCCTGCATCTGTCCTGCATGTTTGTTTCTCCATATTTCTCTTTTTAATTTATTTTTATAAAATAAAAATTCATTCCAAAAAAACATATATACTCATTACAAAAAAACAAAACAAAACATTTCTTATGTATCTGACTCATTTCTCTTCAGTGGGTAGGTGAGTGAGAAATGGGCTTTTCCCAAGGCCCTTTCCACACCGGGCTTTTTAAACAGTGCAGAGCAACCTCTGACGGAGGTCTTCTGCACCTTAGAGTGGACTGGGGCGGACTACTTTTTGCAGTTCTGCACCTCAGTCCGCTCCAGAGTGATCGGAACTGGTCGCGCAGTGTGTTTTTTAAAAACCTCTTTTTAGAGATTTTTAAAAAGCATGGAGCACGCGACTCCGTGTCACTCCATCGCCATGCTCTGGTGCAGATTTGCAGGCTTGCAGATCTACCGGGAGTGGGCTTTAGGCTGGCGAGCTTCTCCGGTTGGTGGAGAGCCTCCACCAACCAGAAGCTGCCATTTTGGATGCCAGAGCAGGGCGGAATGATGAGCTCACACTGCTCCTCATCCCGACTGACTCAACCGAATGCCAAAGAAATCCGATAAGTCCCGTTTTCATGCGGTTCCTTTCCCACATGCAGTAAGGTCCTAAATTTATGTAGCATTTTCTTTCTCTCCTAAACTCAAAACTAGAATTGGAGGGATGAAAATATAAATGAGATTTTTCATCTGCATTCCAGTAGTTTAAACATCAAGTCAGAATCAACCTGACTAAATTAAATATCCTTAGCATGATGCCTATCTGAAAGGAACAACATATTTTTAAGATCAAGTGATTTTTGTCATGCAAAGAATCCTTCAAAAGAAAAGCTCATAATCTTCTCTATTTTGACCCTAATTGAAGAAGGAAACAGTGACAAACATAGAAATAATGGTGTCAAAGGTTTGAGAGAACACCAAATAAAACATTAAGGGGGTAAATATTTTATAAACAAGATACGTTTCTCTTTCAGGAAGACATCTCCACTTCACCACAGAACAATCAAGTGAATGAAAGTATTCTTCTTCAACATCCCCAAAGAGTTTTTTTTTAAAAAAAAAAAAACAGGAATTTTATTTCTGGATATTTTCATTTGAGCAGCAAAACAAGTCAGATGGAAGGCTGTTTGGCTGGTGTGAAAGGTGGCCTCCACTGCCATTTACCCGTGCTTTAAAATAAAAGTAAGGCATCCAGGTTTTTTTTTTCCCATGACAGAAATGAACTTTACAATCATTCAAGAAAAAAGAAGTGCCTTGCTATTGAGAAGTTTTGTTTTTGTTTTTTTATCCTGCAGTTATTCACTTCTCCCCCCTCCACCTTGCAATTGTAAGCTCTTTTCAAATTATTATTCATTTGCTAAGAAGTATTAGAAATGATGGGAAAAAACTGGGGATGGAATTGATGCATAGCAATCAAAAATGAAATCAGATATGGGTCTATAATGATTCAAAATGTGTTGTGAGAAAGAGATTTTTCAAAGAGGTGGTTGCATTTTTGACTCATTTTTAAAGAATAATCTTATTGCTAAATTAGCTACTAAAAACAAAAACTAAAATTAAAACTGGGTAATATTCAATACATTGATGACCAACATGGAGTAATGAGACCAAACATGGATAATTGGGCTAAACAAGGGCCACCTTATTTGTCCTAAAAACTATTTAAGCTGGGTTGATCCTGAAAGGATCAAGATAGGGGAACAATCTACTGTTGGGTTACCTGAGCCAGGTGTTACACTTGACAACTTTATCAGCTTTCCCCTGGGTAAAACACCTGAGTGTTGCTCCCCCACTAGCCATGTACTGGAAGACAGACCCAAGGTACCCTCCCCAAGTCAAAAACTTAAAGTGAGAGCATACCTGGACTCTTTCCCCATCCACCCCCATATCACAGGACATTAACATGCAGTTCCTACACAAAAGAGGGTCAAGATATATAGCAAAAGTTACTTTATTTCCTCCCACTACCAGCCATATGATTGTCTATTTAAAGATAACACCCATAACCAATTGTCAAATTCCCCAGATAAAGTGCTACACTCCCGAGCACCCTTACACAATCAGCATGGTTTAATTGGCAAATAATATTAGGTTGGCACCACATTAATCATTTATATCAAATTTCAGGTCATGCTTAAAGAGGGAAATTCCTGACTGTAAACATGACATGGCAAGGAAGGTCAGCCTCACCTACCTCTAGACTGAAGACCCAGTCAGTTCAGGACAATAACGTGGCTGCTCTGAATACAATAGGTGTGAAATATCCAGCTGGACTCTAAGAGCAAAATAAGGACATCCTCACCAAATTGTGATTGACTTAACCCTGGTCCCTGTGCACTTGGATGTTTTCCTATTGTTTCCCCACCCCTCCACAAAATCCAGCTTCTATGACAACCGTTATCCCCTTGTCACTCAAACATGAAACCCATTAACTCTGTCCAACTTCATTGTTTGTGTTGCAACTTCCATTGTCTGTGTAACTGGGAATGTGAGTCATAATCATACCCTTGGGACATTTTTCAGGTACAAATACCCCCAATTTCAGGCTGCTCAGTGCAGTCTCTCACTGATCCAAATACCACTCTGTCCGTCTGATTCCTGAACAAGAACTGTCCTTAGGTTCCTACCCAAGTCACATCTTTGCTTCCTCTGCTTCTCTCTGGACTGGTAAATATTGCCTGAATCCCTCAAAGCCCTCTATCCTACTTTCTTTCCTTACCATCAGTTAGCTTTGTGTGAATGAGAGTGTTTGAACCATTGCTTGGATGAGTGAATTGATTTCAATAAAATATATTGTTAGTTTACATTTTGGTCTTTGGCTGGTTCTTTTCCTGTGTGAGCCTGTAAACACTGATAGTCATATCTCGCTAAGTTAGTCTTCTCTCAGAAGCCTGTGAATTTAAGCTAGTTAATTTCCCACTCTTGCATGGAGGTATTGGCATTGCAGGGTGGGCCTTGTGAGGTAACAGCAGTGTAGGGTAGGCAACAAGGGGGGGTGAAGAAAGTTCATACCTAGCCCCAACAGAACCAGCAACGGTCATGCTGTACTGGATGAGAGAATATGGGCTGAGCACAAAGAGCCAAAGAGGACACAAAGGGTGAAGTAAGTACTAACAAGACTCTGTGCCTCCACCCTTACACACTGCACCATGGTGCCTCACATCTGATACTCTTATATCCTGGCCTCTTAGCCATAAAGCCATCAAAGATAGCCCCTCCCCACAATGTCCTTCACTGTCCGGGTCTGGGCTGATTTTTTTATAGAATTTCCTCAAATGTGCTCTCCACACATTCAGCCCTTCTGGTTCTGCATACAAAATATCTAAGTTGCAACTAAAATCTATGCTTATCATGTTTTCTGCCCAGATTGATTGACTGCAAAGTCTAAGAATGCCAGGACTGATCTTCAGAAGCTTACTGAAACTTCAGGAGACATTTCAGTTCTTCCAGCCTAAAAGAGATGGGCCTGATCCAGCCATCGTACCATGGCTTCTTTTTCAATTGATTTCATCAGGATATAGTTGATTCTCCAACTGAAATAAGCAGGTCCTCAACATGCTTAACTCTGAATGGTTCATTCCCTCTCTATGTACTGAGCACCGTGTATTAGAGCACTGTTGCGTAGTGATGTAAATTACAATGATTCAACCTGTCATATGAAATTGTATTCAAGCCGTCATATTACTTCTTTATGTGCATATGCACAGCTATAATCAACCCAAATTAAAATGTGACAAAGCTGTAAAATGTCTAAAGTCATTTTTGGAACTCATGCATCATTTCACAGAAATACTTGATGGATTGTACAGCAAAACAAGAGAAATTTCCATGCAATGCATGACAATAGAAGTGGATGCTACCTAATGGGTTCTAATATTCTCCAGAAGAGATAATATTTTTTTTTTCAGTAAATCCTGTTACAACTGTCCACTGAAGCTTGTCTCCACAGAATCACCGATGTGTATGACTCTATATAGACCAGTGGTTCTCAACCTGTGGGTCCCCAGATGTTTGTGGACTTCAGCTCCCAGAAGCCCCAGCCACTATGGTCAATGCTCAGGGCTTCTGGGAGCTGAAGTCCAAAAACATCTGGGGACCCACAGGTTGAGAACCACTGATATAGACCAACTTGGGGAGACCAGATTTTGGTTTAAAAGAGTCCTGCATAGTTTGTAATCCAGTGAGGCAAGTTCAGGCTACAAAATTGTCCAGCTTTTGCAGTCCTAGGAAGGCAGAAAAAACAGATTAAGGATGATTGATACTTATTTTTGGATTCTGATATGAACTGGCCTGTTCTGCATATCCATTAGGCACTGTTAGGCTGGTCCTAATAATAAGGAATGAAGCCTTCAGTAGAAGATTCTAGAGCGGTACTGAAAGACAGGGCTAAATCTTCCATCTGCACTTAATGCTAGCCTAAGTCCCTCAAATTAAGGATGTTTTCTGCCATTTGAAATTAGTTTTAAATGCCCATCTAGTTGTCTATGTATGAAGGGAGGGAACTGTCTTGTACTTTACCTCAGAAGACAAAGTATCTGGAACAAACCTCATACTTTCCAAAGTGTGGATCAAAATTCAGTTATCCAATGGATTTCATGTTTCATTCATGTTACAATGTGTTTTTTAGCTAGTAATAAGATTAAGAATAATAATAAGAGTAACATCAAAATAGGTAGTTTTAAGTATGTGTTTTGAATTATATGCCAATTAATATAAATTAAATGCTTTTAGAAATCACAGATTAATGTAAGTATAAAAGGAAGGAACACATGCAAAAGTGACATGACTAGATACAGACTGGTTTATATATTTTTACCTACCACAGCCTTGTCTGACTCCCTTGCCATTCTAGTTTTCTGTATTCAGTCCTAACAGTAGCCTCTTGTCCTGTGTACAGGTTATACGTCAGGATCAATCAAAATTTGTAGCACACCTGTTTCTTTAAGAGCAATCCATGGTTTCTCATGACCTACACCGTCAAAGGTTTCACTATAATCTATGAAGCAGAGGCTGATTTTCTTTTGAAATTCTTTGGTGTGCTTCATTACTAGATTACACTTACCAGTGTCATAGAAGATTCTGGCCATTAATTCTGATGAAGGATTTTAAAAAGTTATTGTGACATTGGTTAACTTAGGTGAAGGTTATTCATTCTTCTCATATTCCTTCCTTCCTTCCTTCCTTCCTTCCTTCCTTCCTTCCTTCCTTCCTTCCTTCTTTCTTTCTTTCTTTCTTTCTTTCTTTCTTTCTTTCTTTCTTTCTTTTTCCTTCCTTCCTTCCTTCCTTCCTTCCTTCCTTCCTTCCTTCCTTCACTTACATGTTTATTTTAAGCAGTCTATATATAGGCCAACCTTCAATTCAATTCTGCTATGGCAGCATGCTATTTAAAATAATAACAAATGCATTCAAAGCTCCAAAGAAAACATCAAAAGCAGAGTTGGTAGCTGACATAAAGTTGTAAAATCCAGCAAAAATATGGAAGACATTAGTAATACCAATTACAGCAAATGCTGGAATGTCTGAACAAACAGCTGTGTCTGATGCTAAAAAGATATTAAAGCTGGTGTCAGTCCATTGTATATGGAGGTCATTCTAAATATGTAACACCCAAACATAAGCCCCCTTGCCCCTATGTATTCATATATATTCATAATAACTCAGATAGCAGGTAGACCCAGAAGAGGGTCTCAGATAACGAATGAAGATTTGAGGTATATTCATGTGGAAAAGATACTTCTTCAAGGAAGTGAAAGGCCCCAAGTCATTAGGAGACATTGTGTCCTTAAATGGACTGGCAGCCTCAACTGTTTTAATTTGTACTGACAACTACTTCCTTTACTTCATCTCAGAAATCTACTTTTTGCAGGTCTTCAAAGATCTGAGGAGCCTGACATGACAAAGGGTCAGCCAAGGGAAAGATTACTTCTCTTGGAAACTGGAGTAGTGTATGTGTGTTTCGTTGTACTACTTTATAAGGAAAAGAAATGTTCCAGCTATAAGAGATGACCATATGCTTAAAACAGGAATGATGGGGAGATAATAGGACAACAGGGAAAACCGCACACAGGTAGGCTTCAGTCTTACATACTCCAGCATAGCATGAATATCTATATATGAAGCCTTGCTACACTGAGCCTGAATTACTGTAATGCTTCTGAAGTTACCACAAACAGTCATTTCATGCTTTGCAGCAAGCATACAGGATCAGAGAAGCAACTACCTATGTCCCCATAGGCAGACAAACAATGATTACAACAGTGTTGAACCCCTGAAGGACCTTGGTGGATCTTACTGATGATGTCTTCATTTTGTGAAGTGAAGAAAGATATTCCAACATCTGCAGTGCTGGGAAAAGAGCACCCACATGTGTAAGAGAAACTTATGGATACAGATGTCCCTAGTAGAATTCTGGCCATAAAATCTGAATTATGAAATGTACGACACAACTGAGAGGTGAGGAACTTTTGGATCCCTTGTTATATCAGACCAAGCTCCCAAAGCCCTGGATATCATAGCTGTCAGGGAGTTTTAGTAAAAAATATCAGAAGTACACCAAGTTGTCCACATTTATTTCAAGAATCATTATTGGCCCTTTCCACACTGGGGTACTAAAACGGTGCAGAGTGACCTCCAACGGAGGTCTTCTGCACCGTGGAGTGGATAGGGGCAGACTATTTTTCGTAGTTCCACACCTCAATCCGCTCCAATGTGACCGAAACTGGTGGCATGGTGTGTTTTTTAAAAAAAACCTCCTTTCAGAGGTTTTTAAAAAGCACGGAGCCCCGTGCAGCTCCGTCGCCACGCTCCAGTGTAGATTTCTAGGCATGCACTAGTGTGTGCCTGCAGATCGGCAGGGAAGGGCTTTAGGCTGGCGAGTTTCTCTGGTTGGTGAAGAGCCTCCGCCAGCCAGAAGCAGCCATTTTGGACACCGAGGCTGCCATTTTGGATGCCAGAGGACTGCGGAACAGCGAGATTGCACTGCTCCGCATGGCGATGGACTTACCCGGCTGCCGGTAAGCTCTGTTTTAGTGCGTTTTCCCCTGTTTCCCCCTCCATGTGCGGAAAGGGCCATTACCAAAATTAAATTTACAAAACATAGTTATTAGACTGGGAACTGCACACATACATGAATATGCAAGACAAAGTATACACATTTAATTTGCTTGATAGTCAGGGATGGAAGGAATATATAACATTTTTAAAAAAAATTGCCAAAATGCTGTTTCTCAAGCATCAGGACTCCTTGATCAGAAGAACTTTAAAGTGATAAAAATCTTCACAGTTTAGTAGTTGATCATTGGCTTTTGTGCAGAAAGCAACATTCTGAACAGACAGTAAGGTTACATGTACAAAAACTATGTTTTCTGCACAAAAGACACACACACGAGAAATGCTGTGTGAATTTTTCACAGAAGAAATCTATAACAGCATTTTCTGTTGAGGAAACTGCAGAGAAATATTGTTTTCTGCATAGAAAAATGACTTTCTGCACACGCACACACACACAAAAGATGCTTTCTGTTCAGAAAATGCCATTTTTTGCATGAAAAATTCCACATGAGCCTTTTACACAGAGTTAAGTCCAAAACTGCTAACAGTCTGAAAACTGCAGTTTTTGAAGACATTCTCCTAGTGGGACAAAAATTAATAAAGCTACTTTTTGCTCACTTCAAGAATGAAATTAGTAAAAAATTACATCCCTGGTAAAAAAAATTAACATATTTCTCTAGTAGTAAGGGGGGGAAATCCCTCTGCTCTGTGGAATCAAGCCTCATTATGAATCCAGTTTTATTATGAAGTTGGTTTTACCCATTCAACTAAAGTAGTTTTCATTATGTGAGCACTGGAAGGAGAAACAAGTCTTTTACAAGTCAGAAAATGGAAGATTGATAATTACTCCCAAATTCCACATTAATCAGTGATTTGTTTATGGCACAATCACTTATCAAGTGCAAAACTTCAGCTTATAGTACTGTAGGCTCCTATGCTAACTACTGCAATGTCCACAACACGATCAGGTAGTAGAAAGCCAGATCACAGTTATGTTCACATGGCTGTACTGTCTGTGTTGACAAGTATTCTATATGCAGACACTAAAAGGCTCACACAGTGATGCTTTTCAGAAATCACGTCCACTGACGCTATGGTTGCAATGATACTGCTACCATATTCATCATTTCTGAGTTTACATGTACAGTATACAAATAATAATTGCTTGCTTTACCAGGAGAGGAACATCTGTAACTTTCATTTTCTCAGCCATTTGTATTTGGAAAAAAAAGATATTCTATTCCAAATATGAAGAAATTTTTCCAAATTTTTGTAAATTCTTTTTTAAAAACATCTTCATTTGCAGCAGATAAATTCTATAGGCTCACATTCCAATTATAAAGGAAATTATGTTGTATTTGTTTGACATGTAGCTCTTAAAGATGAGAAATCACTCAGAATAAAAGGATAGCAACTAACATAGTTGACTCCTAGGATTCAAATCTAGATTTTTAAGGGTTAAGCACTAATAGCCCTGGTTCTGGATGGATGAATCTGACTATTTAATTTTCTGTCACATTCAATTTTTGTTCATAATATTTTCATACTGAACATGAAGATGTTTGTGAATTATGGTTACTTCCAATTAAAAAAAAAATAAAGGAAACAATTAGATGACAACCAATGCCTACAGAGTAGCCCGGATCCAAGTTGAATTTTATCTGTCTGTGCACATTTTGCAGGCAGTCATACAGGGTTATACACAGTGGTGTGATGGAGTCAGGGGTCACTGGTCAAAGCTCTGGACTTTGTGTTTAGCAGGGATCATGGCATTATCTTCTTCTTCTCTTGGATTCCTCTTGTCTCTTTGAGTTTAGCTAACAGTGCTTTGTTAAGATCTATCCTGTTTCTGGAATGAAAATTACTAAAAACAGAATAGATAGATAGATAGATAGATAGATAGATAGATAGATAGATAGATAGATAGATAGATCAACATTTCTATAGTTTTGGACTCTCTGTAAGGGTATCACTATAGGGCAGTGCTTCCTAAACTCTAGCCCTCCAACTGTTTTGGATGTCAGTTCCCATAATTCCTGACAGTTGGTCAAGCTGGCTGGGGCTTCTGAGAGCTGATGTTCAAAAGACCCAGAGGCGCAAAATTTGGGAACCATTGCTATAGAGACTATCATGATAAGGACCTGAACATCAACATTTATGACTACTCTACTTATCACAGAAGTCCTCAATTACAACATTTTCAATTCAAGAAGCTGCACAGAAATAATATTTTCTGCACATAAAAATTAATCTCTGCACAGAAAACGATGTTTCCTGTTCATAAAATGGTGTTTTCTGCACAAAAAGCACCATACATGAATTTTGCACAGAATACATCCCAAATTTATAAATTAGGTCAGTTATAAAATATGAAACTAACTGTGCTTGAATGTATGCCTAGAAATACAGTGTTGGGTTGTGTGACATTAGGCTTCTATAATTTGGGAGATCAAATTACTTAGCATCTAACACAAAATACAACAATTCTTGGTATCATTCACTGTGCTAGCAAATGGCTATGAAGCTATAAATAGGCACATGAATAGGATGGCAAAAAGAAAATTGGTGGAATTACTTGTTGCTGGGCTGTAGAAGAAACTTGGTAAAGAATGACATCCCTACTTGGGTCCATGGGAGCTGTGTATGACAGATGGAAATTGAAAATATGAGTGGTAAAGAATCCTAGACTATGGCCATTTCCACAATACAATGTTGTGGTGCTATTATTCCTGAAGCAATATCCTATGGAATCCTGGAGTTTGCAGTTTAGGGAGGGGCATTTAGGATTCTCAACCAGAGAGCTCTTTGGCCTCAGTACACTACAAATCCCAGAATTCCACAGGATGTTAAAAGTGGAATAATATGTCACAGGTTGAGAAGCATGATGGGACCTGTTGTTACTCCTGGCTTCATATTTTCCCACCACTAGAGGGTGAGAACGCAAAGCTGCTTGTAGTTGTTTAGTCTAGCTTCCCATGTGAAACCTAAACGTATTCAAGGTCTTCTGCTGCGTGTAGCCGCAACATTGTTATGGTTAAGGGAACGCCTTGTTCTTGAATATGTATACTTAAAAACACGGCTTTTGAACAGGCTGTGCCTTTTTCTTGTTTCCTTTCCTTTCTGCTCTGGACGAGGAGATGGCTCGCTGCGCTGTAACTTAATAGTCTGCTACTTGATCTATTGCCCGCAATAAAGACTGTTAGCCTGCTGCCTCGTGTTGGCTGTGATGTTTTTCCTATTGATGGTAATGCCCCTGGCGGGTTTTCAACATGGTCGCAGAGGATGGTTTTGAGAGGTGTTTTTTGAGGTGTTTTTACGATGGCTCATGTGGTGCCTGGGGGCCTGCCTCTCGTTAAGCCAAATGCAACTAATTACTTGGCATGGTCAGCTCGCATGGAAAAGTATTTGCAAGCTGAGGGGCTGTGGGGTGCTTTCACAGCTCCCCGACTCTGCAGGGGACTGCTGCGGAGATAGCAGCGGCAACGAGCCGTGCCATGTCTGTCCTCTTTCTGGCTGTGGAGGATGACCAGCTCACGCATATCAGGGATCTTGCCACCCCTCGAGAAGCCTGGGCGAGGCTGCGGGAGTTGTTTTTAAGTCAATCAGCAGCCGCCAAGTACGCCCTGTGCGCCCGTTTATATGGGATGAAACTGGCCCCGGTGTCCCGGTGAGGCAGCATTTGACTGAGATGTTGGAGCTGTTTTCGTCACTTCGGGAGAGAGGCAAAGTGTTGCCTGAAAGTGACAAGGTATTTTGCATCTTGCATTCTCTTGATAGTTCCTGGAATCTGGTGGTGTCCTCTCTTCAATCCATGCCAGAGAGGGAGTTAACCGTTCCTTTGGTTTCTGCTCGTCTGCAGGAAGAAGAGGAAAAGCGCGCAAGGAATGCAGAGACTCCCACACAGCCGGTTCCAGCTGCAGAGGCCTGTGCTGGGAGAAAAAGTTCTCCGGCTGCTGAGGCGAGGCAGGAGGGGCTGGTGAGAGCCCACGCTGTGCGAAGGTGCTTTCGCTGTGGGTCTGTTTCTCATCTGAAGCGTGATTGCCCGCTCCTGAAGCAAGGGGAGCAAAGCTTCACAGGCGCCGGTGCCAGGGGCCGTGGCAGAGGAGGCAGAGGAGGTCGGGCCAGAGGACGGCTGAGAGTTGCTGTTGCCCTGGGAGATGCTGTTTCAGACTCTGAGGAGGCAGGTGGTTCCGTTTGGCTTCTAGACAGCGGCTGTTCCCAGCACCTGGTCAATTCTGAAGATTTATTTGACTGTTTGGATTCTGCCAGTGTTTCCTCTGTGACATTAGCTGATGGGACAAAGGCTAAAGTTTGTGGCGAAGGTGTAGCTTTTGTCCCTGCCCTTGACATGGGTTTGAAAAATGTTTTGTTTGTTCCCTCTCTTGATTTCTGTTTGCTTTCTGTGGGGCAACTAACAGAGTCAGGGTTCAAGGTTGAGTTCTATGGGAAGCAAGGTAAAATCCTCAAAGATGGGGTGGTATGTGCTGTGGCTACACGAGAAGGGAGGCTGTTCTTTCTTGAGCCACGACACACTGTGTGTAATGTGTATGGCAATGTCCCACAACATGATGAGTGCCTTCATCTCCTCCACCGGCGCGCAGCGCATGCAAGCTTTCCTGTGTTAAAGAGGCTTGCTGGTTGTTGTAAAGGGTGTACTTTGAAGCCTTGTAATGTCTTTCTTGACTGTGCTATTTGCAAGCAAGCTAAATCTAAACAACTCCCAGCACCGAGAGTTAGTTTTCGTGTACCAACCGCCCCATTTCAGTTGGTACACTGTGATATTGTGGGTCCTATGAGTAAACCTTCCCTAGGGGGAGCTAGATATTTCGTCATTCTCGTAGACGATTTTAGCAGGTTCATTTTCTGCTATTTGTTGAAACAAAAGTCTGATGTGTGTCAAGTTCTCAAGAACTGGTGTTCCTTGGTTGAAAGGCAATTTGGTTATTCCCTGCAAAAGCTTCAAACCGACAGAGGAATGGAATTCCTGTCGGAGAACTTGCAACAATGGATCAAAAAACAGGGTATAGTGCACAGGGCGACTGCCGGCTATTCTCCTCATCAGAATGGAGTGGCTGAGCGGAATGCAGGAGTTCTGCAGACTCGAATGCATAGTTTGCTGCTTGATGCAGATCTGCCTCTGAGTTTTTGGGGTGAGGCAATTCTGACTGCCTGTTACAAACACAACAGGCTGTGGAGTTCTGTGGTTAATACTACTCCCTATGAGTGTTTGTTTGGTAAACAACCTTCCATTGCACATCTGAGAGTCTTTGGGAGTTTTGCTTGGGTGCACATCCCCAAGGGGCAAAGAAGGAAGGGGGAGCCTAAGGCCCAGCGTATGCGTTTTGTTGGCTATGAGCCCAACTGCAAGGGGTATCGTTTTTACGCTGGTGGCAATTCCTGTGTGGTGTCTAGGAATGCCTCTTTTGAGGAACATGCTAATTGGTCGCGTGTCCAGGCAGCGTCTGAAGTATTTCTCCCTGTGGCTGGTCTGCCAGCTTCTCAGCCACTGCAGCCTTCAGTCTCTGCTCCACTCCCTGCCTCCGCTCCCAGTTCCTCAAGGGTTGAAACAGAGGAGGAGAGAGGCGCGTGGAGGAGAAGAGTTGTAAGTGATGTGCGAAGGTCTTGCACAGGGGAGAGAGAACGCGAGGGCTCAGTGAAAAGGTCTCGCAGTGCTGAGGACAGGGACGAACCTTTGCAGGATCATCCCATCCCCAGACGGTCTCAAAGAAAAACGAAAGGCATTCCACCTAAACGTTTTTCCCTGAGTCTCTCGCAGTTCGTGTGTGCGCTGTAAACTGTGAGCCTCAGTGCTTTGCTGATGTTGTGAAAATGCCTGAGCAACAGGCAGAACCCTGGTGGGATGCAATGCAGAGTGAAATGGATTCCATTATCCAGCATGATGTGTATTCTCTTTGTAATTTGCCCAAGGGTGTGAAGCCAATTGACAGCAAATGGGTCTACAAGTTGAAACCCACTGCTGATGGGCATGTGAAATATAAAGCGCGCCTAGTGGCACGCGGGTTCTTGCAAGATACCAGTGATCTGGATCAGATTTACTCCCCGACTGTGAAAGCCCAGTCCATCAGATTGGTGTTTGCCATAGCAGCTCAGAGAAAAGCTGTTATTACTCACTTTGACATCTCTACTGCTTATCTTAATGCTGATTTAGAGGAAAAAGTGTACATGCTTCAGCCTGATGGGTTTGTAGTAGAGGGGAGAGAAAACCAAGTTTGGTTTTTGAGGAAAGCGCTTTACGGATTACGGCAATCTGCCAAGTGTTGGAATGTTTGTTTACACAATGCCCTGCAAGGGTGTGGGTACCCTGATATACACCTATATCAGTCTATCATTGGGAGCCTTTTGTACTTAGCTGGTACTAGCCGGCCTGATATTGCTTTAAGTGTCAACATTCTGGGCAGAGCGTGTGCTAAGCCAACCCAGTATCATTGGCAGGGTGTGAAAAGGGTACTCAGGTACCTAAAGGGTTCCCTTGATTATTGCCTAAGCATTTGTCCTGATCAGATGCCAAACCTTGTCTGTTCATCAGACAGTGATTTCGCTGAGGATACTGTGGACCGCAAAAGCACAACTGGTTTTCTTGTCAAATACAGTGATGTAGCAATCGACTGGAAGGCTAAAAAACAGTCTTGTCTTGCTTTATCAACTGCAGAGGCAGAGTTTGTGAGCCTATCTGCGCTCTGTACTGAGTTGGTTTGGTTCTTGCAGTTGCTACAAGACCTGCATGTGTCTGTGCCATTACCAATACAAATATGTTGTGATTCACAAGCCTGCATTCAAATGGCAGTGTCTGACCGGGTGTCTTCTCGATCAAAACACATTGACATCAATAGTTGTTTAGTCTAGCTTCCCATGTGAAACCTAAACGTATTCAAGGTCTTCTGCTGCGTGTAGCCGCAACATTGTTATGGTTAAGGGAACGCCTTGTTCTTGAATATGTATACTTAAAAACACGGCTTTTGAACAGGCTGTGTCTTTTTCTTGTTTCCTTTCCTTTCTGCTCTGGACGAGGAGATGGCTCGCTGCGCTGTAACTTAATAGTCTGCTACTTGATCTATTGCCCGCAATAAAGACTGTTAGCCTGCTGCCTCGTGTTGGCTGTGATGTTTTTCCTATTGATGGTAATGCCCCTGGCGGGTTTTTCAACAGTGTACACTATTAACAGTGTAGTGTGGAAACGGCCTAAGGGTCAATTCATACATTATCACTGTCAATAAAGGAACCTATGGATTTTTGATAGGTTTATCCAGTTAAATAGAATGGTGGAGCCACATGGTAAGGTAGTTTCTTCCTTCTCAATGTCCCTACTGGAACAGCAGGAAAACAGTTCCATGAGAAGTAATACCAAAGAGGAATCCCTGATTTTTCATCTATACTTTACTAAAGCAATATGAGAAGTTACTTCAAACCTTCTGTAAAATGGGAATTAAGCCTGATAAGATTAATACTATATTTTATGCAATCCTTGCAGTTACAGAATCTCTCTATTGAGCTTGCAACCCAAGGGAGATATCAAGATGCAACTCACTGAGGAGGCTGAAATTCACAAATGGATTTATGCTATCTAGATAAATCCACTGTGAATGAAGGGTGGAGAGGCAACTTTTAAACTGGGTTATTCAGGGAAGATCCCATAATATGGGATAATTTATTCATATAGAGTATTACTAAAACCATAAGTTACAACAGACAGAGCTTTTAATGCAGGTGTGGTGTTTTATTATGTTTTAAATTTATTTTTAATGTTATTTTAACTTGTTGTTAACCTTTTTTCTTATTGAAGTTTAGTTTAATTATTTTATAACTTTTAGACTAAAAATGTTAACTGTATTGTATTATTAAAAACATTTTATACTGCCTTGAATCACATCCTGGGAAAAAGGCAGGATATTAAATCAATCAATCAATCAATCAATCAGAAAGCAAGCAAGCAAGTTTCTTGTATCTTTCTTCCCCATTAAAACCTTTCCTACTTGTGTGGCCCTCACCTTCGTATCCCAAGATCCTCCTTCTTTTGACAAAACAAAGTCTAGAATCATATTAAGTCTGATTCTCAGCTTTGTTTCTAACTTGATTTCTACTATCACAAGCCAGACTACCAACATTGTAAATATTGAAATTCATATTTGCAGTCATGGCACCATTGCAGTGACTGCAAATTCTCTGCAAAACCCATCTTAGAAGCCAGGCAACTTCACAAATCAAAGGAGTTCTATGACATTGGAATGCAGAGATGCCAAATAATGATGTAAGCAGCCTTCTGCCACCAGAAAGGTGTGGTGTGAGAAGCAGTTGATCCAGGACCCCAATGGGTTTTTACTCACTAGTGAGTAACTCACTTGTGAGAGGAAGCTGGACACGTCATCATTAGCATTCCACTTTTTTGCACCTTGGAACTCCTTCAGTTAGTTTGGTTGACTGCCATCCAAATTGGGTTTGTGGAGGTCAAATTGCCAGACAACAGAGTTCCTTTTCCATAGCTACATCTGACAATGCAGATTTCAACCATCAGTTTCAACAGTCTTCACATCTTACATTTCCTACTGAGTTATCCAGAATATGATGTAAGCAATATTTGTTAATAAAATGACTTGATAGATTGAATTGCCAAAGCTTGGATTGTAGGCTTCATCTGGCTTTCAAGATCTTTTGATAGCCCTTTATCATCCCTAGATTTTTTTAACTGACATTATGGCTTGCTGCTGAAAGTCAATGGCAAGCCACTAAATAAACTACAGTTAGTGTAGAAAGGGGCTAAATGGGCTATGATCAATGGGATAGACAATACAATATTCAGTATCACATTCAGCACTCAAAATCATTGTCAGTATCATATTAACTACAGTTATTTTAAGGATATATAAGGTTCATTTATATACAAAACATAAATTTAATATTAGTCAATTGTGAGTACAATTTGTTAATAGTGAGAATGTGGGAATTTTTTGTTGTTAAAGAAGAAGATTAATCAATCAAATATGAGAAAGTAGATTTTAATTTCTTAAATAATCAAAGTTACATAAAAAATAAAACTTATTTTGCACTTGTTTAACTTGAAAAGTGGAAGACAGAGTCCCAAAAACTGCCAATCCTGTTACATCCCCAGAAATTGTCCAATCTTTTCATAACATTGGGTCAAGCACTGAACTAAAGATAAGTAGGAAGTCTTACATTTTGTAATTGAATTTCTGTACAGTTTAGATAGTGGTTTAACTGCTTGAATAAATATGAAAAAAAGGAAAGTTCTGGAATTGATTTTAAGTTGATAGATTCTAAGTAATAAAGATCAGAAGCTAAAAATACATTCTCCCTTTCTACTGTAGATTTTAAAAAATAAGGATTTTTAATTCAGATACAAGTGCTAAAAACATTGTTTTCATTTTCTGAGTCCATTTTTTTATTGTCTACATGATGGAAAGGACAATTAAATAATGACACCTTTCCTCCGTCCAGAACACTTTTTTGTTTTTAATGGCTGGTTTCCTCTTCAATGAAGAACAACCAAAAATATCTGGTATCTCAAGGCTCCTGGAGCTGATGCTAGAGGATATATTTTGAAGTCCATGGATCTTCTGTGCTATTTCAGTTTGGCTGTTTTCTTATTTTGGGGAGACACTAGGATATTCTTCTATTCAACCTGAATTGGACAGTTATCCACTGCAATGGATCTGCAGCATGCTGAGAATATACTGAAAGGAGGGAAAAAAAGTTTCAACTTTTCCCAAATCATTTTTAACATACACAATTTCTGCATGAGGACACTCTGCTGTGTCGTCCCATCACAATCCCGGTAGTACCTTTGCTGGAAAGGGAGTGCAACAGGAATGCTCCAATTCACACCTGACCAGCTCCTTGTGGAAGGGAGTGCAAGCAACACATGTCTGCCTTCTGCAGCACAGCCAGGCTCTTTCCCATGCTGTGCTGGGGAAGGAAGTACTGCCATTGCATTTTCTACCCTTCTGCATGGCACGTAAGTATGGAAGTGTTGTGAGATCATGGGCACTTAACAGATTTAACCTATTAAATGACTATATCACAATTGTGATACATGAGGACAGGATGGCAGAGAGACCGTGACATAATCATGCAAAAGCACAACCTGCAGACCACTGCCATCCCATCCCCGTAGTGGGACTACAATGCAGCAATGGCCATGTTTTTGTTGTGTACCTTCAAGTTGTTTCTTACTTATGACAAACCTAAGGTGAATCTATCACAGGAGTTCATTGGAATAATTTATTTGAGAGGGTGCCTTGCTTCCTTAGCCTGAGAGAGTGTGACTTGCTCAAGGTCACCCCGCAGGTTTCCATGGCTGAGCAAGGATTTGAACTCTGGTCTCCAGAGTGATAGTCCAATGTTCAACCATTCCACCACATGGCAGTCAATATCATAAACTGTGATAATTAGCACTGTCTTAAGCCCTTTCTTCACCACCCTCCAAGTCCACCATAGAGATGGGAGAAGGACAGGACCGCAAAGAAGGTTTGGCATGACATCACCACAGTCCTTTCCTTCTCCCATCCCCAAGTAGCACAATCACAGAGTAAATCATTGGTGGGTTTTTCTCATCAATGACCCATCATTGCACCACCATCATGACCTTACCTGGTCTGTGGAGGGTCCAGAAACACAATTGCTATGCTTCTGGCCCCAGCACAATCTAAGAAAGCACCCAGCTGTGCTGCAGAAGGAAGAGGTTGGGCTGTTGTGCTTCCTTCATCGCAGAGGCAGAGCCACTGCTGGGATACCCACAGGAGAACATCAGAAGAAGGTGGTTGTGGAAAGGGCCTAAAATGACTTTAACGGGGCATTAAAGAAATTATAAGAAAACAGATCTTCTAGACCTCAATATTAAAACTGACAGCAAAGCAAAATTTCTGTCAGAAGAAATAATACCATTGAGTACCAGATGTTGAGGACAAGCCACAGGAAATAACTACTAGTTTCATGCTTTCTTATGAATTTCCCAAGGCATTTGACCAATTACAACTAGATAGAGAGAGAAAGATTGTATCTAATTCAGTGAAAATGCACAGATTCTAGCAGGGCTTCCAATGGCAGGGATGGGTCTAAGACTACTCCCAAAAAACACATTTGCTTCCTTGAGAGGAGTACAAGCCCATCCAGGAAAGACTGCTTACCCAAGTCTCAGACCTGGAAAACAACAATTCATGTTCTTTTACTTTTACTTTTCTTCCATCCCATTCATTCATAAAAATCTTGCCTGGATTTGAAATCTGATTATATTGTACTATTGAATGAGATTGTATTTCCTCCATACAGCAGAATCCACAGCTGCATGCAGTGCTAAATGGACTTTTTTTTTTTTTCCTCCAATTGAACTCGTCCAGAGAGAGAAATAAGACTGGGAGAATCTGTCAGTTTCAATTTTTCCTGACTACAATTTTCCTAAACTTCAAATTATTTCCATCTCAAATGTGAAGATTCTTTTCCCCTTTTACTAAATTCTTTAAAAATGAATTGAAATGACATTAGGAATGACATTATTGCTGGTCAAAGTCAATAGGTACAGCTGTTCTCAGCATGGAGAGGACCAAGTTTTTCTCTCTGCCAAAGATGAGGACCTTCTCAAAAAAATGAAGTGACAATTCAGGGCCGATATAGTTGAAACGAAGAAGGAATAAGTTCCAAGTGAGTTTGCCAGACATAAAGGTATCTTCTATTTATATTAGGGGGTATTTACTTAGGACTTCATGAGCACTTACAGATACTAAACATGTCGTGGTCACACCTGCCTTTAGAAATCTTTTGTAAAGTCTGCTTTCAAATGTATTTCATGTTTTTATACTTCTTTCTTTTTAGCAATCATCTTAACTGTTATCAGTCCAAAACCAATCACATTTTGTAGCTACACTGGAGAACAGTTGCCATAAAAATAATTAGGAGTTGACACAGAAGTTGTTCAGTTAAATGCTGTTTTTTTTTCTGTTTTTTCTTTTTCTGTTTTTTTTTTTTTTTTTGCTAGTGCCTCCCAGCTTAGACATATAGTTGGGGTAGGAACAATATGATAAAGCCAATCATTAATAATAACAAGGAAAATGTCTGAGAAGAAAAAATGCAGCAGATTATACATCATACTGGCATTCAGTGTGTTCAAATATTCTATTGCATAGCAATATAATTCTTTAGTTATGTTAATGCTCTATCAAACCTCCAGTGCAAGACTAATAGTATATAATGAGATTTGGTGCATTAACAGCTGTTATGTCATTACAATTTGCTAACATAGTAAACATGATTATAGTGATATAGGTTTCAGACTTTGCAGAGATAGAGTGAGAGACCAATATAAAACAAAGGAAGCAATAGATACTCTAGGGTGGCCTCTTGTATTCCCTAACTTAAATTGTCCTAATCCACAAGTGCATCACATTTATAATTTTAAGAAAAACACTTTAAAAAACCTTATTGTTCTCAGTGCACACACACATATATGTCCACCCCATTCTGTACCTTATATGAGTTTGTATTTGTACATATTAGTATCAAGTAATCAACTTTCTAATCAAAAATGTTCTTAATTTTTTTTGGTACTGTGATGTAAATATTTGACTATAAAATTTGTACATTTGTATCTGGAGAGATTAAATGCCTAACAGATGTATTGGGTGCCCAGTTGGAACCTATCTTTAAAGTTCTTTTCTTCAAAGATGTCCACATTCAGGGAATTCTGGGTTAGAATGGGATGAGGAAAAACACTTTTGATAATGTTAATTGGTTATTTATGACTGAAGTGTTTAAAAAACGAACTTTGGACATAATTTTATTAGATATATTAAAGTAATATATTCTTCACGGAAAGCACAGAATTTGATCAATGGAGAGACAACAAAGTTTTGTGATATGCCAAGAGGAAGTAGACAAGGCTGTCCCTATCTACCATTACTTTTTATATTGACTTTAGAAGTTCTTAATAGAGTAATAAGGCAAGAAGAAAAAGTTAAAAGTGTGATAGAGAAATAAGTGTTTAAATTAAGGGCATTTGCAGAAGATCTACTGTTTGTTTGTTTTTGTTTTTTGTTTTTTTGCAAGATCCTTTAGAAAGTGTGGAGATACTGCTTAAGATTCTAACTGAGTATGGAATCCTTGTAAGATTTAAAAATAATAAAGTCAAGAGGGTTATGTTGATTAAAAATATGATAAAAGAAGAACAAGCAATTTGGATGGAGAAAACTGGATTTAAAGACAAAAGAAAAGACAAAAAATTGCCTTAAAGGTGGCATGGAGCCATTTCTACACTAGACTGTTATAGTGCAATTATTTCACTTTCAACATCCTATGGAATCCTGGAGTTGTATTTTAGGGAGAGGCCTCAAAGGCCCCTCAAAGGCCCCTCTCTAAACTGCAAACCCCAGGATTCCACAGGATGTTGAAAGTGAAATAATTGTTTGTTTGAATTGTCAGCTGTGCTGCTGGGAATGAGATAACACACACAGCAAAAATAAGACAATGTGGCCTCATGGGTGAAAACTGGCCTGAAAGGGTGCCCAACCTTGTTTAAAGGGGAGACAAGAAGTTTCATTCTTATTCTTGCTCTTCTCCAGCTGCCTAAAGATTAAAAAAGGAGTGCAGCATGGCTAGAGAAACTTCAAAATCAATCATCAGGCCAGCCAAAAATATCCAGTGCAATACATGCTCAGGAAGCAGTAAGAACTGAACACTACAGGGTGAATAGCTGGGATGTTAGCCACATTTGATTAGGATATTTTCTTTAGTTTTTCTTTGGTTGGCTGGTTTTATTAATTCCTATGCATGCAGATATATTTCACATTGTCTATAGCTTAAGATGATTCCCTGGGAGATTACTGCCTGTGTATTAATACTTTGAAGCTTCTGGTAACACCATACAAGCTCACGTGAAATCTTTTTTCTTTCTTTCTCCCCTTTCCCTCTAATAAAAGATGTACTGAGACCTTTCATCTGAGAACTGCAGATCTAGAAAATGACCAACTTTTAAGAATTGCAACTGGGATGGGCACTGCCCAGTCACTGCCCCCATCCCTCCTGGCAGTGTCTCTGAAGCCTGAAAGCAAACTAGAGAGAAAGTCATTGAACCAACTGATAATGAATCCTTGCTGAACACCCACCTAAAAATCATACAAGTACACAGTCCTGATTTCTATGTGTATAGAAAGAGCATTCTAGCAACCATTTTCTAAAACTGGAAGGATTTTTTTATTCCATAATGAGATAAGTGTGCACAGCTTAAGACTGCAAGGTCTGCTATCTAAAGAATTCAAATTCAGAATGAAGCAGAATTCAACAACTGAAAATCCCCTCCCTCTCCCCAGATAATAGATGGAGTTTTGGCAATACCCCACAATGAAGAGGTTTCTCTCTGAATGGTAAAAATAAATTGGTTGATTATAACTTCCTGGAACCAAGAAAGGTGAGCTGGGAAGACGTTGCAGGCTGAAAATTTCTCCACTCACAAGCAAAGGATATATAGCCTTGAAACAGCTCAAAGGCAATTGTCTTTAACTGGCCATTGTTTCACATATTCAGACAAACAAACAAACAAATAAATAAATATGAAAATGAAAATGAAAATGAAAAACCTATGGTGGGTATGATGATCAAGCTGTTAGACAAGGATTAAGGAAGCCAAAATTTAAATTCCTACTCAGCCATGAAATGTCCTTTCCGGTTTTAGATCTTTGGGCCAGGCATGCCACCTTGAGTTCTTTGGAGCAAAGGCAAGATCTAGACAAACTAAACAAACAAAAATTACCTTAAATTATTAACTAAGCAATCCAGAAGCAAAATAATTTTTTCTTAATTTCTTCTTGGAGGAAACAATAAGAAATTTTAGCAATCTTCTTCCAGCTGTGAGAAAGGCCTTTTCCGCACAGGGCGAGGGAATTACCCCATACCAGTACTTACCAGACCCGTGTGCTCCATGTGCGGGTCCAGGCTGGTCCGGAGCAGTGCGTGGCCACGCTCCGCACTGCTCCAGGGATGAAAATGGCGGCTTCCGGTTGGTGAAGCTCACCAGCCTAAAGCCCACCCCTGGCAGATCTTCAGGCTCGCACTGGTGCGAGCCTGCAAATCTGCAACAGAGCGCAGCCACGGAGTGGTGCACTCCATGGTTTTGAAAGACCTGTTTTAAGCAGTCTTTCAAAAGCACACTGAACGACCACTTTTGGTTGTTCCGGAGCGGGCTGAGGTCCAGAACTACACAAAGTAGTCTGGACCCAGTCCGCTCCCAGGTATAGACGTCCTCTCTGAAGGACGCTCTGCACCATTTTAAAAACCCCATGCAGAAAAGGCCTAAGTCTTCAAAAACAAAACAAAAAATCTGTAGTTACCAAAGAGCGTTCACTGTTCAGGACTTACTATGTGCAAGATTTGCACATGGTACCTTTGCACAGAAAGTAACATTTTCTGCATGGGAAACAGCATTTTCTCCATGGAAAATACTTTTTCTGTTCAGAAATTTGATTTTTACAAAGAAAATGTTGTTTTCTATGCAAAAGAAGTATGAATTTATTCATATTAAGTCCCTAGCTACAACCCTTTGGACAGATAAAGCAGTCTTTTCCTTACAGGAACTAATGTCTTCTACATAGAGGATGCTGTTAACTGTGTAAAAAATATATTCTGCACAAAAATTCCACATGCATATTTTGCACAAAATAAGGTTCTCATCAGTTCAGGATCCTCATCAGGATTTCCTTACACTCAAGGATTATTTTTTCAATCATTTATCAAATATTTCTGAATATTCTAGTGTCAAGTGATGAGAATTCAAATATGCAGTTCTTCCTCCAAACTTGTGGGCTTGACCTTTATGAATTCGATTATTCATAAGGAACGAGCTTGCCTCTTCCCGCTTTTTCCTCCTCCCATCCCTTACATTTCTCACCCCAGGTTTGTGAGGCTTGTGTTTGCAATGGGCATTTTTCTCCTTTTTGGTAAGTAAAGCCCCCTCCCATTGCTGAAGGTGTGCCCTTTCTGCCATGTGGTTGCACAGTTTGCTATGTATTTGCTGCCAATTGGTCAGGTGCTCTCTTTGCTCCTACCCCTACCTTTTCAAGATGGCCAGTGGATTAGAACTTCAAAACTCCCCTCTTCTCTGTCTGAGAAAAAGTACCAGTACGTCTTATAGGTTGCCGTTTTTCTCTCCCCCCCCCGCCAACATCAGGGCAAGAGGCAAATGAATGGGAGGGGAATCAAAGGAGGGAGTTATTCATGGCTTTTCCATTTTCACAAGGGTTCATAGAATCATAGAGTTGGAAGAGAACACAGGGGCCACCCAGTCCAACCCCCTGCTAAGCAAGAACATTCTCAAAAGATGGCCATCCAGCCTCTGCTTAAAAACCTCCAAAGAAAGAGACTCCACCACACTCTGAGGAAGCATATTCCACTGTTCTTCCTGAGGTTCAAGAATCTCGTTTCCTGCAGCTTGAATCCATTGCTCCTTGTCCTAGTTTCTGGGGCAGTGGAAAACAAGCCCGCTCCCTCCTCGACATGACATCAAATATTTAAACGTGGCTATCATGTCCTCTCTTGACCTTCTCTTCTGCAGACTAAACATACCCAGTTCCCTAAGCTGCTTCTCATAGGGCATGGCTTCCAAATCCTTCACTATTTTGGTCACCCTTCTCCGGACATGCTCCAGCTTGTCAATATCCTTCTTGAATTGAAGTGACCAGAACTGGACACAGTATTCCAAATGAGGTCTAACTAATGCAGAATAGAGTTATCATTATCTCCCTTGATCTAGAGACCATACTCCTATTGATGCAACCAAGAATTGTATTGGCTTTCTTGGCTGCCACATCACACTGCTGACTTATGTTCAGCTTGTGATCTACTCCTAAGTCCCTTTCACACATACTATTATCTAGCCATGTGTCCCCTATCCTATATTTATGCATTCCATTTTTTCTGCTTAAGTGTAGGAACTTACTTTTGTTTCTGTTGAAATTCATTTTGTTAGCTTTGTCCCAGCTCTCCAATCTACCAAAGTCATCTTGAATTTTGACCCTGTCCTCTGGTGTATTAGCAACCACTCCCAATTTGGTGTCATCTGCAAATTTTATCAGCATGCCCTCTTCTCCTTTATCCAAGTCATTGATGAAGATGTTGAATAGCACTGGGCCCAGGACAGAACCCTGTGGCACCCCACTAGTCACTTGTTTCCAAGTTGAAAGGCAACCATTGGTGAGCATTCTTTGGATTTGATCAGTCAACCAATTACAAAAACCTAGCAGTAGTCTCTCCAGCCCTCATTTTAGTAGCTTCTTTGCAAGAATGTCATGGGGAACTTTGACAAAGGCCTTACTCAAAACAAGATATGCTATACCCACAGCATTCCCTTCATCTATCAAGCTTGTAACCCTATCATAAAAAGAGATAAAATTAGCCCGACATGACTTATTTCTGAGAAATCCATGTTGAATTTTAGTGACTATGGCATTGCTTTCTAAGTAATTAAAAACTGAATGTTTAATTTTCTGCTCTAGGATCTTCCTGGTATTAATATCAGGCTGACCAGGCGATAATTATTTTGGTCCTCTTTTTTTCCCCTTCTTGAAAATGAGGATGACATTTGCCCTCCTCCACTCTGTTCCCCAAGAATTCTGAAAGATTGTTATGTGTGGTCCCAAAATTCCTTCTGCCAGCTCTTTTAATATTCTTAGATGCAATTCATCTGGTCCTGGACATTTGAATTCATCTAGTTTAGCCAGGTATTCCTGTACTACTTCTTTACTTATTCTGTGCTGCATTTCCTCCCCTCCTCACCTGCTCCCCACCCCCCAGGTTGAGTACTTCTATCCTTTCGGGAGAAAACTAAGGCAAAGAAGGTGTTGAGTAGTTCTGCTGCCTTCTCTCTTCCCTCTCTCAGTAATTGGCCATCTTCTCTGCACAGTGACCCTATTATTTCCTTCTTTTTTCCTTTTGTGGCAGACTTATCTAAAGAAAACCCTTTTTATTGTTTTTAATGTCTCTGGCAAGCCTGAGTTCATTCTGTGCTTTAGCTTCTCCCTATATATCCTGGCTATCTGCTTGAATTCCTCGTTGGTGGTTTCATCATTCTTCCATTTCCTGTACATGTTTCTTTTAACATTTAGCTCAACTGAGAGTTCTTTCATCAACCATTCTGGTTTCTTTAGACACCTGCAATTTTTCCTCCTTATTGGCATCATTTTAAGTTACGCCTTCAGTATCTCACTTTTAAGAAACTCCCATCCGTCCTGAACTCCTTTCCCTTTCAGTATTCTTGACCATGGAATTTCAGCAAGTAACTTTCTGAGTTTACAGAAATCAGCTTTTTTAAAGTATAGAATGCATGTCTGGCTACACTTGGCTTCTCCTTCCCACTGAATGACAAGTACAATAGAGCATATTCACTCCCCCCTAAGGATACCACTACCTCCACCTCATCAACAAGGTAATCCCTGTTGGTCAGGATCAAATGTAAAATAGTTGATCTCCTTGTTGTCTCTTCCACCTACTAGACCATGAAATTGTCTGCAAGGCAAGCAAGGAACCTGTTGGACCTTGCAGTCTTGGCTCCACTGGAAGCAGATACAAAGAGCTGCTAGCTCTTCCCCAGCTTGTCAGTTGGTCAGTTAGACTTAAAGGCTACTAGCTCCTTCCCCTGGCTAGTCAGTTAGACTGTGTGCTCAGGGAGAGCACACGGCTAGAGCAAACAGACAAACAAATAAACAAACACAGTCCCAGAAGCCTGTAAAAAACACCCAGTCAAGGATGTCTTCTCAGACACAGTTCACCTTCCACTCTCTCCTCCAGAAATGAGCTTGAAGGCCACTGGGAGCAGATACAAAGAACCGCTAGCTTCTTCCCCTAGCTAGTCAGTTGGTGAGTTAAACCTGTGCCCTGAACCCTTGCAAATGTGGAGGGGCTGCTATATGTCATTGTCACATCCAAAGAAAGCAAGGAAAATATTTTTGAGACTCACAAGATTCTATGAAACATGACAAATAGGTTAAAAATGCTGCACAGTTAAAATGAATGTATCTAGCCTTCTTTCTTAGAGGAAAGATCTATTGCTTTCTTTGATGGGAACTTTCTCAATTACGTTCTAGACATACATACTAGTAAGCAAATTGTAGACAATTTCTTCTCATGCCTACACTTTGTCCAATTAGTCAGATTTTGTTTGTGTCTATACACACAGACTTTGAAAACAAGAAGATAGGATTTTCTCCCCCAAATTTACTCAGCATAGAAAATTATGTAGGGAATGGCAAAGAAGCACAGTATTCATTAACTATGTTTCAACGTTCTTAAAATGTTACATCTGTTTTTTATCCTGATGGAAAAGCAACACAGCTATGAAACATGTGGTCCATTAACTTCACTGATTTTCCATAAATTCGATTTGTAAAAGCTGTGCCAGTAAGATGAATGGAGCAAACAGTATAAAGAAAATAATGATAAATAATGGTTGAGCATGTTTCAAGACTTGTGCCTGTGACATGATGTCTTCAGAGTGTAAAGACAAAGTTTGGTAGAAGATACAAAATGGATTGGGGGGGGGGTTGCAACAGACACATTAGCATCTTTAATAGCTTCATTGCTTGCCGTTATTCTGTATCTGGTCAGAGTTCACATAGACTATCACCATAGGGGTTCAAAAGAAATTTAATGAAGTTAGCACACACATGTAATATCTGCATCTATGGGTGAATAGCTATGGGGAAGATTACTCCTGATGCTAGGAAAACAGAATGCTTCAAATTTCCATGTAAGCAGTATGAGCTATTAAAAATGAAATAAAAACAGCAATTAGAAAAATCAAAGTTCACATTGTCCTAACTTTTCCTTTTTTTTTTTTTTTTTGATCTGTTTAGCAAATTTGTGCCAAACATTTGCAGAGTGTATTATTAAAATGTCACCTAGGAGTGGAACAGTGTCACTTTGTCACTAAATGTAATTTTAAAAAAACAAATGTCATAAAATAAGAGAAAGAATGACTTTAATGAACAAATTTGGTCTAAATTGGTAGGTACATAGAGAAGGCACAAGAAGAAGTCAGTACATAATCCTAAAAGTGCTTTCATGTGAATCAGCTGCAGCATCCAGACAAATTAAACCATTGGTACAGAGCTTGGAAATATTTTTAAGTAATTAATTTCTGTTATAGTTCAAATAGTTATGGTTATGATTATAGTTTTTGAAGGAGACCATTTGCTTCTCCCAGTTCTCAGAGGTAGTTAAAATTGATTTTAGTTCCTTTCTAGATTTTTTTTTTTTTAACTCTAATGTTGGCACTCTTCTCCATCTACTTCAAAAGTATCTACAACAATGCACAAGGCAGTTCTTGAACCATGTTATCTTGCTCCTTTACCATTTAGTGAAGTCACAGTTTGTATCTATAAAAGTAATTGAAATGGCAACACATGAATGCTGTTATTTTGCAATTTTAATGGAAAAGTAATTAATAGAAGAAATTAGTTAATGCTTTACTAGTTATTTCCATGCTCTTCCAGCTAATAAAGCAGAACACGAGTGTTCTAGTATGAAGTATACTGGACTTAAAACATGAAAACATGGGTTCCACTTTCAAACAAATCCATATAAAACTATGAAACCATTGCATAACCTTGACTTACAAGACTGGTCTGCAAATAAAATGGAGGGGGTATTAGCTTAGTATAGGTTCTTAGGATGGAGACATTATAAAAATACAAAATCTGTACAGAGTCTATAATACAGCAAAAAGCGAGGAGCAGTTTGAAACTGAATTTAACAGACCTGGACCAAAATCCTATTGTTATTTGTACCTAGAAAGCAACTCAATGCAATTCAGCTTACCTCCATGTTCACTTACCACTTCCCAAGTGATTCAATGGGTCTGTTCTAGCAGAGATTAATCAACAGCCTTACAGCCACTGGTTATTCTGATTCAACCAAAAATAACATCCTAGAGACCCCCTCTCCAGTCTAACTCTCATTGCTCTGGCTTCAGACGGAGAAGAAGAGGAGCTGGGCATAGGTCCATCATGTGTAGGTCCCAGTGGCTGGTGGAGAGCCCAGCTGCCCTTGCTCTACAGAGGTAAAAGAAGAGCAGCCTGGAACTGCTGGATTTTCCCCCCTGCCTGTTTGTGCTCTGTGAAAAAAGTGCTTGTAAGCCATTCTGCGATTTTTTCCCCCTAAATGGTGGGGAATAAATTATATGAAGGAAGGAACGAACAAAGATTGGTTCTTAAGTTAATCTAGAAATAACCAGAATCATTTTTATTATCATTTGAGAGCAAATATGATATATTACTCTAGCATTGAAACCATTTGTTGTGGAATTTGTGATCTATGAGATTTTATACCTGAAGTCATAATGACAACCTTGCCAAATCAGAATGTAGCTTCATTTAGTTTGTACAAATATTGGCCAGCCAGATGCCTCCAGGAAGAAAACAATCAAGAGAAGACAACCACATTTAAAGGTGGCATGTCTCAGATATGGAAACTAACTTAAAACATGGAGTTTCTACCTCAGTTTTCATAAGTAACTGTTATTACTAGATCTAGGCATTATACATTTGTGTATTCCAGGAACTGGGAAAGTGTGACCCTTTGGGTATTATTGGGCTAGAATTTCCACTGATTGTGATGGCTTGAAGTAAGGGGAGTTGCCATTTTAGGCCTTTTCCGCACTTTGTTTTTGCAACAGGGCAGAGCGTCCTCCAGCAAGGACATTTGCACTTGGGGGAGGACTGGGTCCGGACTACTTTCTGTAGTTCCGAACTTCAGCCCGCTCTGGAACGACCAGAAGTGGTCGCTCGCCATGCTATTGAAAAACCACTTTAAACAGGTTTTTCAACAGTGCGGCGCGCCCCACTCCGTGGTTGCACTCCGGTGTAGATTTGCAGGCTCGCACCAGCATGAGCCTGCAGATCTTCTGGGGGCGGGCTTTAGGCTGGAGATCTTCACCGGTTGGTGGAGAGCCTCTACCAACCAGAAGCTGCCATTTTTGTCCCAGGAGCAGTGTGTAGCACGGCGATGCACTGCTTCGGATCAGCCTGGATCCTATGAGGGAGCATGCCAATCTGGTAAGTAACAGAACAGGGCATTTTCTTCGCCAAGTGTGAAAAAGCCCATATAGTGCCTGGAGGGCCACATTCTGTTTTAATCCTCTCCAGAAACCATACTGTGCCAGTAGATTGCATAAATCAAATATGCAGTGTATAACAAAATATCTTAATTTGTCCCATGTTGAAAAGAACTGAAAGGAGCATGGCTTAGTAAATCATGAACATGCCAGATCATTGACTTTGGTGCACTGGCTACCTTTAAACCCTACGTAGTTCATATTCTGAAATACACTCAAGATCTTTTCCCCATTTTTTGCCTCCCCATTCACTATGATTAATTAAAGGCAGGATTTCTCCAACTGTCATTTATTATACAAGTAACCTATAGGATCATTTAACACCTCTGACCACACTTTCCAGTAGCAGTACCAGAAACATTGCATTAATTTCTGAAGTATCTGATGACTTCTTTCATAGGCAAACTAAGGATTCCCTTTTTTACCAAATTATTTAACATTTTTATTTATCAACTGCAGTATTGTGATCATGAGGACAAAAAAAAATCTTCTTCTTCTGTTTTTTTGTTTGTTTGTTTGTTTGTTTGTTTTTTTGAGTTATTCCCTTCTGATATCTATGTTTTGGCACTTGCATTCAGCTAGATCTCAATTAGACTGCTAGAATGATAGGTGTAGACATTGTATTGTCTTCCCTTTGTGTTGCTTTTCATGGCAGCCTCTTCTAGTGGCAAAGCCATCAAAATATTACACAGAGTGTAATATTTGCAGAAGCTTGATCCGGGAATCAGTCCTTTGTTTTGAAATTAAGGAAAGATGACTGGTTCATAAATATAACAAATTAAACATAATGAAAGACAACCCAATGCCAAAATCATGCATTTTTAAGGCCAAATTATTTTAACAAAAATGTTCAGCATGTTTTCTTAAATCCAGTGGCAATTAAAATAGCTTAATCTAGTTTGGATTGTTCCCAAATTAAATACAAACAACTTTACGGGTCAAATGCCAATGTTGTTGGAAAGCCAGACATTCAACTGTATAATTGCTCCCACTTTCTTTTTAAACATCATTTTACCCCAAAGCAAATAATTTGTAATGATTGGTGTGATTTTGTTACAGTTTTCAGTTGAAGAACTGAAAAGATGAAATTCAGAAGCTTACAAAAATTCACAAATGATAGTTATTGTCAAGAATGTCCTTATCATTTTTCAGCTGTTTAATGCATTCCATTTAATAGATTCTGTTATTAAAGAAAGATAAATATTTTAAACACATCAGATTAACAAAAGGAACTTTTCCATGTTATTAAACATTTTGCGGCAGAAACTATAGAATGCTCTCTGTAGAATATTTCTTTCTATAAAAGATGAAGAAAAAAAACAGAATACAAAGAGGCAGGGAAATAATTAGCTTGAAATATTCCTCCCAAAACAAACTGATGATTATTGCATATGTATAGGAATAAGAAGTTTCTTCCCTTCCATCTAGAAGTAGGAATGGAAAAATTTTCAAAAAAAAAATGTTTTTTCTTCAAAAATATCACTGAAAGGGGGTGAAAATTCAAAACTGTGGATGTGGGTGTGACAGGTCTTACTTTTCCCTGAATGAGGTGGCTGTTTCCAATTTGATAAGGTGGCCTGTCTTTTCCATAGAGCTCTGTTTCCTCCATAACACTACTTTTGTGTAAAAGGGTGGGAGTTTTCATTGTTTATATAGAACCACTTAATAATTTTATGATAGTGTGTTTTCTGTGTTGTTTATCACTGTAGGCAACCGAAGTTGAATCAGCATATACAAAGATAAACTGTAACATTTATTAAGGTAATAATAAGAATAAGGTAGCATGCTACAGTTCATGCGTAGTTCAATGTCTATATATTTCTTCAATGTACTTTTCAGGCAATATTACCAGTCAACTGCCTGCTCAGAAACAGTTCAGTTATGTCTTTAGACTTTCAAGAAAGGCACAATTAACATATAACAGCACTTTGTCTAGATTTCCATCGAAGTCTTAACCTGCAATCTTGGTCACACTCTCTGACCAGATCCTATTAGGATTCAATTACTCTTCTGCCTCTCAGCACTGAGAACTAACTCTTCCAAAAATCACGTTCTTTGGCTTCCTAGCTTCATCGAAGTCTCTCATTGAAGGAATAAAAAAAATTCCACAGGTACTCATCTTAATATATTTTTCCCCTCTAAGCCGTAAGCCCCTCCCATACACTACTGGGCTGGATTTTTCTCCTGAGGTGCTATTCTGGCTGCCTTGCAACCTGTTTTCAGGCTGCACTGAAACAGCCAACCCCCCAGAAGTTAATCACAGTGGGAATAAATGATACTAAGAGACTTTTCCAGGTTTTGAATTCCTGTCATGGGCTTCCAGGACTTAGACTCAGGGTCTGAGACAGCAGAACCTACTCTGAGCCCTGGCACAGAGACTGTTACAGCAGAACCTGCAAAGCAGACAGTACCACCGGCTGCCCCAGAAACAGAAGTGCCAGCCCCAGCAGGGAGTCCTTCTCATTCTGACACAGAAAATGGCCTATCCATGCCAACTTTTACCCAATGTAGACACCAAAAGGGTCTCCTGCATCACTCCCAGCGAATTTATGCCGAACACCAGTTAATCAAGCACCAGCTGCACTGATCTTGGAACCTATAAGAACTGAACCTTTCCTCTCTAGCTTTTGTCAGTGTTTAATTGACCATTTCTCCAGTGCTTCCATTTGCTTCCCTTCCCTGTTGTTGCCTTTGACTAGTGTTTATATTGCCTACCTCTGATTTATGGAAATTGCTGGGACCATCATTTGCTTCTCATTTGTTTCTCATTTGTAAGGCTGCTTCTTTGCTAAAGCAAACTGACTAATTATGTTGCTTCTTGAACTTCTTGACCTGTGTGTTATCAGCTTCTCCTGGTTGCCAGCCCAGACCAAGCATGGACAGATTAGGACAATTCCTGTTGGTAGTGTTGAATTACTGTTGCCACTGCTTTTTCTGAGAGTTTCTTCATCTGTAACATTTGTGATAGTAGAAATTTAGTTTTCTCCAGGTTAGAAATAGTTGTCCCTATTGAATTTTGCCAAAGCAAATGGTTGAGAATATTGTTATATTGATTTTTTTTATATAAATGCTTACCAAAATGGGCAAGCTGCTCCATAAATATGATTGAAAGAATTCAGATATTAAAATTCATTTATCCCAATCTTCTGCCTGTTGCCCTATCTGATTTTATGAAAGTACTTGATGTGATAAACTTAGTCCTGTATTGCATTGCTTTAGAGATCACGCATTTCCCCAAACTAAAAAGGAGTATCTTAGTGTTCTTTCAGGAAAGAATGAACTATTCCTGCAGTATTTTCCATACTGGATGGAAACAGTTCCTGATCACTGTCTGGGGTTTGGGAAGTGTTTGTGCTGAAATACATGTTATACTCACACACACACACACACACAACCACTTTCTGTGTAGAAATACATTTCTCTGCAGAAGTATACGTCTCGTGCAGAAGGTGTGATTTTTTTCTGTTCATAAAATACATTGTTTTCATCACTTCTAATGAATATTCACTCTTTCCCTATTCAAGGCTGAATGCTCCGTCTATTTTTTGTTTGTTCTTTTTCTAAAATAAATAAATAAATACTTGTTTCATAACTTGTCTCACTGTGGTCATTGCCACTGTTCTTCATGGGTAAGTTGCTTGTCCTTTAGTTTTCCCACATTGCTTTAGCTTTACCACGTTCTACTAAATGGCTACAATAAATGTAGTGGCCATTTTGTAAGCTGCTACATTGTCCCATGACAGACATGTGAAAGTGCCAACACCACTTTCACAATATTCCAAATAGTTCAGTTGGCATTAAAAGTTTGGGGACACCATAGGCACTACACAAACCCTAGTGTGGCACTTTTCTTGGTTATAGGTCTCTAGCACAATAATACCAAATATAAAAGTGAGCAAGAATAGATTAAGTTAGAGTTCTCAGTGGGAGAGGGAGAGCAGAGAAGCCAGCTGAGATATATGCTAGATAAACAGCATTATTTTTGGATGAGTTGGGTTAACTAAACATTTCTGTGGGAACTGTTGGCACACAGTTATAAGAAATGGCAAATTGTACCATTTAAATTTTATTTTTGTATAAAGCAAAAGCATTTCACCTCCACTTGAAGTGGTGGCAGACCTGGAAACTGTGGTTCAAGAACATGGCAACATCATTATAAATATTTTTGTCAACAAAGAAAGACCTTATATCATGAAATAGTCTCATTTCTATTTGTTTAGTTATAGTGGCTGTTCTTAAGTTGTTGTTTTTTTAAAAAAAAAATCACTTCCTGCACTGATCATTCACGTGGAAGATGAGTGACTGTATTTCCTGAGTTTTGTTAGGACTTTAAAGTAGCCATCAGTTAGGGAACATGAATTGGACTAAAGCTGCAGCATTGATGGAGATGGGATTAACACTTTCCATATCTATGTCATTTCCTAAGTTTAAATTAAGAGACAGAGAAGGAAACAGGCAGAAAAGTTTTCATTAGCCATGGTATGGAAAAGGCAAGAAAGATATGGTACTCTGTCTTCCCCCCTATTGTTGTTATGGTGTGCATGTATTAAGGCTGCTCATTTTTTTTAATAATATGTTTATTAAGTTTAAAGAGAAATACATCAACCATAACAAACAAACAAAAATATAAACATTCCTTTACAGAACAGAGCAAACAAACAAACAAAAAGTAAAAAAGATGGGGGGAGAAGACAAAGTATCTAGAAACAAGTAACAAAGAGTAGTAATAATAGGAAAAGATCCAAGAGTTAGATAGAACTTGAAAAAGAATAAAAATGAGGAGTCTACATAGCAAAGCACTAGAAAAGCAAGTGAGAAAGGTATCCATTGAAAAAGGAAGACAAAAAAAAAAAGACATTGAGACTACCTACCCTCTAGTCCCCCGCTCTCCGACTTCCCAAATTTTCTGATATTGGTTGCTTTAGCCCGATCATATATCTCCTCACTTTGAAGAGAAGGAATTTCTCTTGTGTGTGTATGTATGTGTGTGTGTGTGCATGTACACACACATACACACACTAGAGTTTTTGTTTATCTAAAGCAGTGGTTCTCAACCTGTAGGTCCCCAGATGTTCGTGGACTTCAGCTCCCAGAAGCCCCAGCCACTATGGTCAATGCTCAGGCCTTCTGGGAGCTGAAGTCCACAAACATCTGGGGACCCACAGGTTGAGAACCACTGATCTAAAGCTTAAATCCCAGTTGAAATTTATTGCCCAATATATTATCTATTGTTCCTATAACATATATAAGGTTTCCAAATTTTAAGGTAAGATTGGTTAGATTTTCCCCTCAACCATCCTGATGACATATCTATTTCAGCCACTTCTGTCACTTTTCCTAAACATTCTTAAAGGAGTGCATTTTTGCTGCCAAGATTTTGCAAATATTATCCTTGCTGCTGTTATCCTATAACATAACAGTGTTTTATTTTCCTTTTCCACCTTATCCTCATAATGTAAAATATTCAAAAGATATAAACATAACTTTTTATTTCAAGGTCTTCTGTATTTCTTCATTCACCCATAACCGGTATCTCCTAGCCTTTCTACATGTCCACCATAAGTGGTTGTAGTTTACATTTCCAACACATATTACTAACCTTTTTATATATTTTTACTAATTTAGTTAAGGCTAAGTACCATCTACACATCATTTTAAGCAGATTTTCTTTATAATCATAACAACCTGTAAATTTCAGTCCAGTTCTCCAAACTCAGTCTCACTGTTCCAGTTGTATAGGATAACCCATATTTTCTGCCCATTTTATTATACATCGTTTAACTAATTTATCCTCGTTCACATAATATAACATTAATTTATATATTTTTTTGCAATCAAATGATCATTTTCTTTACATAATTTTTTCTCTACCTCTGATTCTTTACTTTCAAAGTCATATTTGTTTTTGTCCTCTCTAAGTCTTTCTCTTGGTTGATAATATGACAGCCGCTGGATTTTTAAACCTTCCTCTTTCTGTTTCTAGCATTCTTTTATTGTCAAATTTCCCTGTTTATTTTCCAATCCATTTTTTCAGGATATCTTAATTCCCTTCTATAAAAGGCTTCTTGAAGAGATACTCAGCCCAGAATTTTAAAGCCAAAATTATCTTTATATTTTCCCCATATTCTGAAGAAGTCCCTTCTTACTATGTGATTTTTAAATTGTGAATTTATTTTTACTTTCTCATACCACAAATAACCATGCCAACCAAATCTTAGTTCATGGCCCTCCAATTCCAATAGTCTTTTCTTGTTTAATATAATCCAAACTTTTATCCATGACATGCTGGTAGCTTCAAAATATAATTGCAAATTTGGCAAGCCACACCCTCCTCTTTCCCTTGCTTCCATCATCAGTTTCTCTTTTATTTTGGGTTTCTTACTCATCCAAATAAAGTTAGATAAATCTTTTTTTCCAATTTTTAATTGGCTTATCAGATAATATAACTGGGATAGTTTGAAATAGATAAATTAATTTTGGTAGAACATTCATTTTTACTATTGAGATTCTCTCCAACATAGATACGGATAAGTGTTCCATTTCATTAAGTCTTTTTTTAATCTCATTCCAAACTTTAACATAATTATTTTCATACAACTGCTGATTGTTCATTGTTATATTAATACCCAAATATTTTACTTTCGTTACAACCTCAAAATCTGTCTGTATTTCAAGATCTTTTTTGTTCCAGTAATGACCATATTTTTTTGTCAAAATTTTGGATTTATCAGCATTCATTTAAAAACCTGCGTATTTACCATATTCCTTTATCACCTTTAATAAATTTATTAAATTTGATTGGGGGTCCTCTAATATAAACACAACTTCATCTGCAAAAGCTTGAAGTTTGAATTCTTCTTTCCTTAGCCTTATTCCCCTGATCCTCATGTCTAATCTTACTTCCCTGCACAATACCTCCAATGCTAAGATGACTAATAATGGGGAAAGCATTGTATCCTTTTCTATTATTTTATATTCTGATTCTCTATTATTTATTCTCAGTTTGGGTTTTTGGTTTCCATATATTGCCCTAATCCAATTATAGTAGTTCTCCCCTATTCCTACTTCCTTTAATAATTTAAGAAGAAAAGTCCAATTTAAATTATCAGAGGCTTTTTCTGTGTTTATAAAAAGTAACACTCCTTTTACATCATTATGGTAATTTAAATACTCCATTGCATCCAAAACATTTATAATATTATTTTTTATTTGCCTTCCTGGGAGGAAGCCATTTTCATCCTCATAAATACATTCTTGGAGGCAGGTTTTTAATCTGTTTGCTAAAATTCCTGCATATAATTTATAATCTTCACTTAACAAGGAAATAGGTCTGTAATTTTTAATCAATTTTGGGTCACGGTCTTCTTTAGGAATTAAAATAATAGTTGCTTCTTGCCACTCTGAAGTTCTACTATCTCGAAGAATATCACTCATAAGTCTCCATAAAGGTTGAGCTAATTCATCAAAAAATGTTTTACAGTAAATAGCTGATAGACCATCCATCCCAGGCATTTTTCCTCCTTTTAATCTTTTAATAGCTTCTTTTATTTCATCTAGTAAGATACTTCATTTAACATATTTTTAACCCTTTGTGAAATTTTGAGAATCTTTCTCTCTTGCAGGCATTCCCCAATAAGATCCTCCAGTGATGTCTGTTTTTTATATAAAGCACTAAAATAATTATAGAACAAATTATTATTATTATTATTATTATTATTATTATTATTATTATTATTATTTGGTTACAATTCTATCCCACATTTTCATTTCTACTATCCTTCTTTTGGTGCTTTCCTTCCTCATGTTATAAGCTAACCACTGTACTGGTTTATTTTCACCCTCAAAATATTTCTGTTTAATGAATTCCAATTGTCATTTATCCTCATCTAATAACAATATATTAGCTTGTTCTCTTAACATATTTAATTGTTTCATAATCTTACCATTAGTGGGATACTTCTGCAACTCAAATTCTCTTAATTTTATGTCTTCCTCAATTTTTCCCAATTTCTCCTTTTTTTTTCTTTTTCTGTTCCATATTTTTTTGAATAAACAACCCTCTACTAACAGACTTGTTGGCTGTCCATACTATTCTAGTATCAACTCCTTTATCTAAATGTACTTCAAAATATTCCTTAATTTTCTCTTTACATTATTTCACTATGTCATCATTTTGTAGTAATAATTCATTCAATCTGCAATATAATCCCCCACACACACCTGTTTCAGTACTATTTGAACTGGATTGTGATCTAACAATATTCTATTTAGAATCTCCACCTTTCCCACTTAACTTACCAAAGTTTTTGAGATCTAAATCATATCAATTCTTGCGAGTGAATGGTGTGCATCTGAAAAAAAGTATAACATTTCTTGTCCCCTTCCTTAATTCTCCAAACATCTGCTAACTGCACTACTTCTACTGTTTAAAAAAATTCCTATATAATTTCCCCTGGTTCTCGTTTATCTTTTTTTCCTGTATTTCTATCAACTAATGGATCCACTGCTCCATTGAAGTTCCCTAGAAGATACTAATTATCATAATTAAACTCTAATATCCTTTCTTTTAATTCTCTAAAAAATGTACCTTTTTCCTTTACTGAGGCATAAATTCCAAGAAGTAGTAGCTTATCATTATTTACCATATTGTCTACAGCCACATATCTTCTTTTATTATCCGAATATTTTAATTTTGGCTTTAAATTTTCCTTTATATAAATTACCACCCCATTCCACTTTTTTAAACCTAAAGAGAAGAATTCCTTACCTAATTTTCTCTTTTAATAAGTTACTATATTCCTTTTAAATTCTAATTTCTTGTAAGAAAACATTTACACTTAATTTTTTAAAATAATGAAATATGAAATTCATTTTCTTCAAAATGTTAACCTCTTTTGTATTCCAAGTAATAAACTTACAATTCATTTTTTATCTCCTTCCCTCCTCAATCAGAGTTGCTTAAGACCTGAAGTGACACTTCTTCTTCTTTTGAGTATTTGGTTCTTTCTTTGAATCTTTCCTTTTTTTCCTTTTTGTTCCTTCTGTCCAAATCCTGGGGGGATCCATTGGATTGAACTGGATTGGCATCATCTTCTGAGACTTCACCCCCTGGAGTTCCACCTACTTCTTCTGGGTCTTCTTTCAGCTTCTTCAAAAATTATTTTGCCTTCTTTAGATGTTCCCTTTAAATGTTAGATTCACTCCTTCCAATTTATCCCAACTGAAGGGGATTCCATGTTTTCGCAATTTTTCTACCGAAAAGGTGTAGTCCTTTCTCCTCCTTGAAAGACTCATTAGAATCTCCTTCAAGATAATCATTAGTTTACCATCTATCGTGATTCCTTTGTGATGGTGTGCACCAAGAATACAGTCTTGGACAATACAGTCTTGTGATGGTGTGCACCAAGAATACAGTCTTGGACAGTAATATCCCTAGGTAAGTTCTTCCTACAAATGCCGAGTTCACTCGGTACACATGGTCTATCTCTCTCTGGTTTCTTCCAATCCCATTCCAGAGTTGCTAAATTGTTTTGACTTAATCCTGGATAAAGGAATTAAATCAGAATGACTTGGACCAATTTTCATCAGTTTTGGAGCAGATTGAATTGTTCCAATTCAGTTTTGGAGTAAAAGGGTATAATAAAAAGTGGATTGAACTGATTCAGTGGATTCATGTCAAAACTAAATGGGAAAGAAATAGTGTGACTACATCATGATCATATATGGAAGATGCCAATGTGATGTGATATGGCAGGGCACTGTAGGTTCTGCTCATAAAAAACTGTAATGTACACATTCCATCAGTCCTTTCCAATCATCATGCTTATGGCAAAGGATTTTATAAAGTTATTGAAGTTATTTTGGCAGTGTTTTTTGATGGTTCTTTATTTTGTGTTAGGAGCAAATTCTGAAAGAACTGTTGTGAGGAGTGAGGGGTTGTTGGTCTCGCTAATTCTTTCATTTCCTTTTACCTTGTCAAAAAGCCTACCTTAATCTTCTATTTGCCCTTCTTATTTGTTAATTAAACTGTGTGCATTTGGGGTAATGTAATTTATTCTGTCTCCTCTTTTTTGTTTTTGTTTTTGCTTTTTAATTTTTTATCTTTTTTAATTTGAATTAGTTATCATACATACAAATTATGCACAACATTTATATTTCATCCCTTCCTCCCCTCCCATCCATCCCTAGAAAGGTATTTCATAAATAATTTCTATGTCCCTTTGTGTGGTATATCATTTTATCATCCGCATCCTCATAGCCCTCTCTTTCTCTCCTTTCCAAACTCAAGCAGTTTCTCCCATCTCTTGGACCAGTTATCTTCTCCCAGCTGACCTAATTATAACCTCCTCTTCTCCAGTATAAAATTGAATGGCATATATTTTGCTATACAATCATCCCTCCACATTTGCTAGGGTTAGGGGCACAGCACCCCCATGAAACTAGAAAAACCATATATAACTCTAGGCCCTCCCAAACCATAATCAATACAAAAAAAAGTTTGATCACCATATTCAATCCACCATGGATTCCTTTGAGGCATCAGGGTTCCTTCACAGGGCAGAAGTGGTGGGGCTTACTGCCACCTCCACTGCTGCCCCACACCATTTTTAATAGGGACTTACAAGCCTCATTCGCAGTTTCTCAGTCTCACGAGGCTTGCAGTCCCTATTAAAAATGGTATAGAAAGGCAGCAGAGGTGACAGCAAATAACCTATGAATAATCAAATCCACAAAAGTGAAATTTTCAAATGTGGAGGTCTGACTCTATAGTATTTCCATCTGTTAAAGTCCCAACTTTTCTTCATCCTTCCACCCATAGACAATCACCGTCTGTGCTGCTATTAATAATTGTTTAAATATTCCTCCTCTTTTTGTTCCCCAATATCCTTAATATTAATAATCAGTCATCTTTCTTTATATATTTTCAACTTTTCTCTGATAACTTTATTAATTTCCTGTTCAATTTCATTTATTCTCTCTCCTCATTCTCCAATTGTTCACAGTTGTTCATGCTAGACAGAAAAGCTGCCAGATGGTGTCACCACATAAGAGGCAGAGACATTTTGATGTGAATACCAAGATTGCTATTGGACTTCACTGAAGGCAACAAATGAGGTGGGGTAAAGAAAAAGAGGAATAAACTCTTAAAGTATTAGCATTTGCTGCAACAGGCAGCACAAGATGGTCGTGTTCAGGGCAGAGGAACAAGAACAACCTGAGCAGTGAGGCAGTAGGGATAACATCCATATGGCAGGACTAAAGAGTACCGGCAACAACACTGCCTCCTCTGCAAAGAGAATTAGGCATGCAAATCTAGAAGAAATGATGTAAGGTAAGTACAAAACCATGAGAAGGAAGTTTCCAGCAGCAGCGCAGCAATCCAAATTCTCTTTCCACACACCATTCTTTCTTTGTGCCGTGACACTGCATCTCCCCAGTTGATTAGCTGTAGAATAAAGGACAAAGGCAACCACTCCTCAGATATTTGACTATTTCTTTATCATTATCAAATATCTGTCAAGATTGAGCTAACAAACAAACAAAAAGTGCTAGTGAGAGTTGTTTTTGAAAAAATAACAAATTTTATAGGTACCTGATACAACGAACCCTGGAGAAACTTGAATGAAATTGAGTGGGACAATTCCCTTCTTTGAATCTATTTTGGTGAAAATCCCGCACTGGGAGACTTTAGGCCTTTCTGCCCTGTTATTCCACTTTTGACATCCTTGGAATTCTGGGATTGCAATTTAGGGAGGGCCCTTTAGAATTCTCAGCCAGAGAGCTCTTTGGCCTCCACAAACTACAAACCCTAGAATTCCATAGGATGTTGACAGTTGAATAATAGCACTGTAACAGTATAGTGCAGAAACACTCTATGTCTATCACATAGCTACATTTTTGTACCTATCTCTTCAAATACTATTCCTAACAGGAGAGGGGGACTTCACATTGTAAGTAGCACAGCCTCTGCCATCATGGCCATTTCTATGGTTTGTGCTCCCGGAGAGTGAAAAAATGAGTGAGGACACATCAAGCTATTTTACCATAGCTCAATGTACCACAACAAGCATCTGCAGAGACCTCAGGGGTCATAGCAATCTCTCCAGAGGTGGCATCCTTTAAGTGTATCCAGCTAGATGAAAATAGCTGGCCCTTTTCCTGATCAACCCTCTGCAATTTGACAACAAAGAAATAGCCAAGTTGTGGTGAGGGCAGTCTGCTGTGCTTACAGGGTGAAACTGGGAGAATTTTAGTTGTTGCATAGAAGGAACAGAATTCTGACCTACACAATGACCAAGTGAATTGCAGTGGCAAGTGAATTATAGTGGCATAAATCTGACTTATGTGTGTGTGTGTGCCCTCAGGTCACCTGTGTGAGGAAAGGTTGGACAGAACCTAAGTCCAAATAAAATATACATGATGTACATTAAAGTTTTGCACCTGGGAAGACAGTGGATGATGCAATCCCATGTAATACCTGCGTGAGTCATTGGGTTGTGTAACCAGGGAAGAAGGTTGCATCATACATGGGATCTAGCAAGGTTGGCTAGAGTTGCATCAGAAATGTATATATATAAGGGGGTGTGTTCTAGCCAACTGTGCCCTCTTGATGTCTTAAGGAGCGGCCAGAGGCTATGTTGGATGCATATCTGCGCATGTTGTGGAATGCTGATACTCCATTGGAGGACTGTATATATGTATGTATCATAACTGGAAAGTAAAAGCCTCCTGTTGGAAGATAACATTGCGTGGGAGTATTTTTCCTGGCTTCAGGGCTTTGCTGCTAATATTAAATACTCTGCTCAGACGCTTCTAAGCTGTGTGAGTAAAACTCTGCTGTATGGTGCTTTTCAAACACTTGACTCTGGTAAGCTGTTTTGCCAGAGCTCAGTGCTGGAGGGAAGTGCTACTGAGGTTTTTGTGTAGCTCCCATCATTCACCATCCCTCTGACAACCTGTCAACTTGTGATAACCCTATGAATTTCATAAGATTTTCTTATACCACCATAACTCACTAAGGATGCCACCACATGACTCCAAAAGTTGTAGGGATGCATGATTTTTTTTAAAAAAAAGAAGTGATAAGCTTTTCGATTTCTGTGAGTGCATGTACCTTCATGTCACCTGTTGCCTTATGGTGATCCCATGAATTTTCATAGGGTTTTCTTAGGCAAAGAATGCTGACAGGTGGTTTTGTCAGTTCCTTTCTGCAAACTATAACCTACAGCACCTGCTATTCATTGGAAGCCTCCAGTCCAGTACAAATTTTCATTATGTTATAGAAGCCCAGATCACAATGGATTGGTTCAGGTCAGTGAGGATTCAGTTGGGCTCCATGCATAGCCCTAGTGTGTGTGAGAGAGTGAGTGTGTGTGTGTATGAGACAGAGAGAAAGTGAGAGCAAGAGAGAAAAAGAGAGAGAAAGAGAGAGACAGAGACAGAGAGAGATTAATAAAATAGTCGGGAGCCAAGACCTATCGCATGGCATTGTGATCCTACTCCTTTATCGTTTTCAAAAAGTCTTTAAATCAAAGCAAGTGTTTTAGTTTGTTTTGTTTTAATAAAGCCACCACATCCAACATAGTTGTCTTTCAACTATATGTATGTATGTATAAGTGTGAAGCTGATATGTAATACATGCATTTATGTATTGACATAAAATGCTATTGTATTTTAGGTTTGATTATTGATCTATTCCTATGTTAGGGGCAGCCTATGGTTCAAATGAGAAGAGGGACATGTTTCAAACCCAAATGGTGTGCTGAGATAGCCCCCACTCAGAACACAAGTTACTAATACAGAATGGTCTACTTTGACTTGTAGAAGTTCTTTCAGGTTTCAGCTGAGATTTTTATTATAGTCATGCTACTCAAAATGTTGAAGTGGAGATGGTAACAAGTGGATATTGGATTTTATAGATCTAAAACAGGGGGTTGGCAAATGTGGGTGGTAAGGTTCACTTTTCCCCCAGCTTCCCCCATGGATCACACTAGGGAAGGAAAAATATTCTAAAATATATCTTTCTTTTTAAGAAGTTCAAAAACATTTTTTAAGTGTTGAGAACCATGATAAGAAGAATCCTAGACCAATGAGAATCATCGCAGTTTGGGACTTATTTTGTGCCAAATCACACATAGCTCTTTTCAGCAGAAAACAGCATTTTCTGCACAGGAATTAATATTTCTGCATTTTGAATTATTATTTTATATGCAGAAGATGCTGTTTTTTTCCCTATGAAATTGCTATTTTCTACACAAAACAACCATGTCCAAATTTTGTGTAGATCAGTTCCAAACTGCAAGTAGCCTTTGAAAACTGCATGGTTTTTGAAGACTTTCTCACAGCAGAAAGAAAAAGATTGAAATTACATGTTGCTACCTTTGAAAGGAAACTTAGGAAACAATTTTATACTTAACTATCTCTCTCTCACACACACACACACACCAAACTAAAATAATTGTTTTCCTCTGTAGTCCCTCTCCAAATGGTGAAGTGAAGTTGTGCTACTTTCACAAAGGAAGATGGAGTATTGGAGTAATGGAGAGGTTCCCATGGGTTGTGGGGATTTTTCATGTTTGTTCATGCTTTGGGGGGATTTCTACACTTTTCAGGCAAAGTATTCCTGAAAACTACACTGCAAAATTGATTTTAAAATAGGAAATGAGAGATTTTGTGAAAGTGGGGCTTGGAATGCAAAAATGGGTCTAAAGGTTATATGTGCTCACCAGGTTGTACTTTGTCTACCCCATGCTAAAATTGGTGTTCTAACCGTGAAATAATTTGTCCACCTGTCAGAGCAAAAAACAGATAAGGAGCACTTGAGGGCTATTCCCTAATTTATCTTGTGCAACACTTACAGCTTCCAGAATGTGTCAATAAAAAAAAAAAAAACAGGGACATTTATAGTGTAAAACCATTGTTCAAAAGGTGCAAGCTAGCACCTCACTTGGTCCTAATTGGCCCAGATGGAGCAGTTTAGACAAGATTGATCACACTGTGTCCAAGGCTTAGAATATTGTTGCAGACGTCAGGTTGGCTTTTACACATATCTGATGACAAATGGAATTCTAATTCCTTTGCCCAGAACATCATTCTGCTAGAGGACATTTTCTTTCAAGAACTACTTTATAGCACATATGTGAAGCAGATATTATATTTCAGCTTTAAACATCTATCTCAGCTTTAAACAAAATATTTCACCTTTTTTTAAAAAAAACAACAACTCTGCTTTCCTCACATGAACCAGAGTCAAGGAATTTCAAGTTGTGGTTTTTAAAAGGTCATTGCTTTGGGAACATAAAGGAGACTATACAGTTATATTATTAGTTTATACACATATAAACATATCCTTATATACATATATAAAGATTTATAAACATAAACTGCTGACCACATGGAAGTTAATCCTATGGGAATACCTGTGGTCATTTGTAAAGTATTGTGAAAATCAGCATACACTCAGAGCCAGAACTAAAACAGACACAGCAAAGTCTTCTTTATGCTTTTCACTTACAAAGCACAGGCTGTGATTCCTTCACAGGATGCTTTCCAAATTGCAAATGTGTCTCTTCAGACCCTTCATGAACAAATGAGGTACCTACGAGACATCAGCCACCAATCATCAAAGACAGCCAGTCTTCCTTAGTTAGGACAGATAAATCTGTCAGTTTTGGTTTTGCTGAATTTCTCATTTTTTTCCCCAATGTGTCATTGATTTCCTCATCAATTTGCTTTTTTTCCCAAAGTCTTCAAGGTTTCCAAAGTCTTCAAAGTCACTTGCATGTGTAGTTCTCCTAACATGCACATTTTTGTATGTAAATTTATCTAATATATATTCATATTTGCACAATGTTTATCTTAACAGAGTGTGTATTATTGCACATTATTTTCAATAACATAGACATTTGTGCATGTATTTGCATACACATTTTTACTGAAAAATTAAAAGTAGGGGTATTTTAAAAAAAAGAAAAGAAAAAGGTCAAAAATAATTTTCTCTACTATCAGGATATCCTGATGAAGAAAATCTTAGTTGGGTGAGAATCTTCACAGTTCAGGATTTACTCTGTGTGAAAAGCATCCATGGTTTTTGAGGAGAATGAAAAAACAGCATTTTCTGTGCAGAAATTAACATTTCTGTCTAGAAACCAAATTTTGTTGGTGAAAGGGTAGGGTTTAGGGGCATTTAGTTGCTCCATGGTGGGAAGAAACTTCCAACCTTCAAAGCAACTGTAAAAGCAAATTTTGATGGCATGAGTCAGACATGTCATTGTAACTGACAAAGAGGATGTCGACCATAGTTTTGATTTGTTTTTAAAGTATGCTTTTTTTCTGTTCTGCATCTGTAATACATTGCCTTGTAGGTCTTGGTGAGATGACATGGAACAAATGTATTTAAATAAAAAGTAAGTAAATAAATCATCCCACTCAATCAGGAAACATGTAATTGTACATACCTGATGTGATTTAGCTTTATAATGCCATGTGCTAGCAAGACCAGTCAACTAGGATTAAAAGGAAAACTTAATTTTGTGGAGGGTTTGATTCATCAACAGAGGAAAGAAATAAACAAACATATTTAATTTGTGAACAGTTTCACAAACATTGTGGCATATTTATAGAAGAAGGGAACTATTTTGCAAAACTGACTACGTAAGGGGAAAAAAATCTGACTAGTTTTAACTCAACTTTAGATCTTATTCATCCACGATTGTAAAGCTCTACTTACAATAATTGCACACAATTTATACATTTGCTATTTTTGCCAGACAAATTGGATGCATCCCAGGCACCTTTCCTTTCATTTGTCTTTATTTTGTGGCATTACATGATACCTCACAAACTATCGTACAGACTAATTAAGTTCAAAAAGAAGTAGAAAACAAGTGTATTTTTTCTTCTAGTTACATGTTGTTTTCCTCATTTCTGCAGATGTGGAATCTTTGAAATGATTTATAGCAAACAAGCAGTAGATTTACTTGACAAATACAAACAATGAGCTCAGACTACAAAGAATATACTGTAGAGAAGACTCACCTGTCAGTAGAAATGCCTGCAAGATGGCACTGCAATCTCTTGTCATCTTCATCTTCAAAAGTGATGCTATTAATATGAAACAACTAAGAGAAAGTGGCATCATATCAAATTAATAATTCACTCAGTGCAAGGCACTCTTCAGAAGATCTTTTATATTAGTAAATCTGTGAAGAGGATACATTTTTGGTATGTGTACCAAATTAAAAGGTCTTAAGCTCTTTAAAAAGGAGAGAAAGAAAAGTTAGCTGTCTAGCGCAAATTGTAGGAAGAAAGACCGTCATAACCACTTGTTTCCAGCTGATCCGTAGCACAGTGTCTTTGATAACCAATCATAGAATATTGAGATCAGATACAAAAATATGGATTAAACAAGTTACACTTTATTTTACCCAAAAATCATTTATGTTGTGTTGGCCTAGGAATTAGCAAGAGGGGAAAGCAACCTGATGTGGCTCCAGAGACCAGGTGTCACACCTTAACTACCTCAGCCTTCCCTTGGGTGAAACATCTGAGCCCCAAGGGCAATCCAATATTTGGGTTGTGTCCCAGCCAGCCATCTACTGGAAGGAAAACTCAGGACTCCCACCTAAATCCCAGGACTCCACCAGTGAGAGCCAAACCCCTTTGATTGTCTTAAGGACAGCCTCCTTTTCCACCCTCTAGGTCCTAGGACCTAAAGCAGTGGTTCTCAACCTGTGGGTCCCCAGATGTTTTTGGACTTCAGCTCCCAGAAGCCCTGAGCATTGACCATAGTGTCTAGGGCTTCTGGGAGCTGAAGTCCAAAAACATCTGGGGACCCACAGGTTGAGAACCACTGACCTAAAGAGAGAGTTCAAGAGCCCTACCCTATACTAGAGGTGTACTCCAAGATGGACATTGTCTCCCCACTACTTGCCATGGACAATGGACAAGTGTCTGCTTAGTCCCTTTCCCTTACCAGACCAGCTGTCATGGCTCTCACTCCCTGTTGCAAGTCCCCCAGGAACAATGTGTTAGCCTCCTCAGACAGACAAAGGCCATCAGCCCTATAGAGCTCTGGCCACCGGAAAACTATGGTGGGATGTAGGAGAAAGTGGCCCAACTGCTTCCCCAAGGCATTGGAGATTTCTCTTTTTACTCTCCTGCAGGCAGCGTCAAGGAACTGGGGATCCCCCTCACCCTGCAAACATGGTAGGGCAAAATAGCAGACCTAACAAGGGTTATTCCAGGCCAGTGACTTTGAATAAAATGAAAGTCACACAGAACTTGTAAAATAAGGCCCTTGCCTTTCAACAAGCCCAAGTCATTCCTATCAAGGTGGATGACTATGACATGAGGAGGTCCCATGTACTCATCAAATGAAAAAGAAAATAAACTGTTCTAAGCCACTCCACAAAGGCTAAATTGCTTAATTGCTCAGTTGAGCCCAAAAATTGCAAATCTGGACCTGAAGCACCACCTGGTAGAACATACTATGGCCCCAAATAAAGTCTTGTCATTTTGCAAACAGTGCCTTGGAACTAACAGAGAAACTGAAGACAACTCAATACCTTTAAGACTTAAAGGGACATACACCCTTCTTAGCAGCAGAAGACCTCCAATACCCAGCGTGTTGGATGAACTGTAAACCCAACCCTGTTGCAAAAGTTGTAGAGGCAGCCCCAGTTTTAAATGAATGGGTGCAAAAATTAATCCCTTGCAGGCCAAACTGCTACTTGGGAAAGGGTGGAAGTCAGCATGACAAAAAAGAACACAGGCCTAACACACTCCTCGGAAGTGTGTGTATGTAACACTTCAGGGCATGAACTGAGCATAAAGACAGATCAGAACACATCCACCACCAAACCATTATCCCTGCTTCTCTCTGGTCAGTCTTGGAACGCCTAATTTTTAAAATCATATGCTTCTCAGACAGACAGAGCTCTCTCTGAATTATCCTCTTTGGCTGGCACAAACAATTCACTAACACATAAAGAATACAATCAATGCTGCAGCATGAGAGAAGTCTCATAGCCAAATTAAAATAACAGACCACATATTTCCCAGAACCCTAAGAACAGCTGGGGATCAAGGCTCTGAGTCCACATTTCCAGAGCCTTTCAAATCCTAAATTCAGTGATCATATCCTCATACCCCTGTGCCTTAGCAACAAAAGCCAAAATTGTCAGCGTAGGCCTAAAGGACTGCAGAGTCAGCCCCCTGTCCCTCAGAGAAACAGGATACTGAAAATACAGTCAATAGGAATAGGCTGCATGACCTGCAACCTGTTAACCATCCTGAAATACCCAAATGCCTTCCCAGCCTTTTGACAACTTTTCACAGTACTAGGAGCTAAGGAGAAACCAATGACTCAGACAGCTTCATCCAACAAAGTCTTCACAGGTCTATGGCCAAAGTAACAAGAGCTGAGTATACATTCAGGCCAGTTGTCTGAAGCACATTATCTGTTGATGGGAAAGAACACCAGCTGTTTCATTCTTCAAGCCAGCCACATGAAGTACTGTGAACAAACTATTATAGTGAAGACATCGTGAAATAAAGATATATGATCCATGGGGACTTGGAAGACATAGTAGTAATAACATGGACAGTAGCCATGTTATCACAGCAGAAATGGACAGAGAAGTCAGACAACTCTTCTGCCAAAATCCAAATAGGCACAACTGCCAGGAGGGGGAAAAATCCCAAAAATCAAATCCATTAATAAACTGGACCTAGCCCATTCCTTAGGCCAACTCTGAGTGCATAATTGACCTCTAAAATGAAAAACAAAGCTTATGGATTGTGCATCTTCCTGAGGTCAAAGAGCTATTTGGCTGAGAATTCTAAATGTCCCTCCTAAACTGCAAGCTCCAGGATTCCATAGGATGTTGAAAAGTGGAATAATGGCACTACAGCAGTGTAGTGCAGAAACAGCTCATTTTATTTCCTCTAGTTTCAAAGAAAAAACGAGGGAAGTACCCCTTCTACACCTCTTTTTCCACTTCACTAACAGAATGTTAATGTCATATTCCCCTTTTTGTGTAAACAGAATGTCAGAGGTGTCAAATAGAACTCATTTCCCTATTGCTCTTCCTGTTGCTGCCCAATGAATCTCTAGAGGGTTTATTTTTTTAAAAAAAAAAAAGTTTGACTACAAAGGGATATGTTTCCCCAAGTTCTTTCATGTTTGTTACATCTTGCCAGCTACAGTTTCCAGATTTCAGAGCCTGGCTCTTTTTCCTGATCATCAGGGTTTGCAGGAAGGATCTCAGTGTGGGAAAACTGCCTTGAAAAGTATATATGTATATGCATTCCCTTTTGATGGATTTAAAAAAAAAATGAAAGACATACTTTGAGCAACTATGACTGATGCTCAATGCATCATGCTTCATGGTATGACCAGGGGACCGTCCCTTATCACATCACTAGAGAGCTTCTCTCAGCACTGGGGCAATGAAAGGTGCATAACTCTGAAAGTGCTAAGTTCATTATGTGCAGCAAATATGAAATAAGTCATTTCATCTTTTTAGTGTCAAGGCAGTAGAAAGGAATGGAGTAGGGTGGGTCTCAGATGAGTAGCTTTGCAGCTATATGGGAAACTTCTGTAGGCTATGCCAGGCTCATGAGCCAGATGTTCTTGTTCCTGTGGCAATAAAATATTCTCCACAATAATTTCGGTAGCTAGATGTATTTCTCTGGGACGTGTGACATGCTTGGGATGGAAAGAATGTTGGAAAATACTTCACATGCTTATAGGTGGAATAAATTTTATTCTTTAAAAAGACCAACACATTTCAGCCTCTTTTTATATTTTTGGCCTTCTTAAAGGGTTTCAGGGGCTGTCTTAAAAACAAATACATTATTGTCAATATTAAATGGTTTAGTATCAACAATACCATTTAGTATTGAGAATAATGTATTTGTTTTTAAGACAGCCCCTGAAGAAAGCCAAAAATATAAAAAGAGGCCAAAATGCACTGGGCTTTTTAAAGAATAACATTTATTCCATCTTACAAGCATGTGGAGTACAACATGGAGTACAGCTACAAGCACATGGAGTTTATTCTTCCTCCTCTTCGCTGATTCAGTGCTTCCCGTTTTTGCTCCGGAAAACATCGTACCAAATCAGCTTTCCCTCATCTTTCCATCTATATGCTTGTAAAAGTAGTAAGGAGGACATTGTTCCTATTTCTTCAGAGTATGACTGTATCTGTATCTGCTTCCCTTCTTCAGTTCAGTTCAGATAGTGACAAGATACATATTATGCTGTGCAGTCTGGGTTTTGTCCCCCTTTTTAAGCACTTTTGTTTCATTGTGTTTTATAATTCCCAGTTATGGAAGCTACAGTCTCCCTTAGAAAGCTCTCTGGTCTTTACAAGTATTTGATTTTAATAAACAGCAACAAGCAGATCCTCCAAAACAGACAAACAAACGACTTTACTAACTAAACACCCATGGGGGAAAAAATTATTACATGTGTATACATATGTGCCTTATACATATCTTACATAGTTTTGTTCATAGTAGGAAGTAAGGATGCAATACACTAATTTTCTTACTGGAGGAAATAGCAATTTTAGAAATTTTCTTCCCACTGTACAAAAGTCTTTGAAAAACTCAAATTTCAGGGATTTAGGATTTGATCAGTACGAAATTTGCATATGGTTGGTTTGTCGAGAAAGCAACCTTTTCTATGCAGGAAATAGGAGCTTCTGCACAGAAATATTGTTTTCTGAACAAAACAACTGTTTCCTTTGCAGAAAATGCTGCTTTCTATGCAAATCAGAAAGGTGTGAGTTTTGCACAGGAAACAGAGAAATATTTTCTATACACAAAAGTTCCTTAACTGGGGCAATTCTAATTAGTCTGGGATTCTTCTTTTCAAGGTTTCATGACATTCAAAAACCATGGTTTTCTACAATCTTTCACTATTTTCCAACATTCTCTCCATCCCTACTGTGCTCATAATTCCTGAAATATTCATCTAACTACTCAAATTCTTTGGGCTTTCTGCAAAATTGTTTCAAATATTTTGCCAGGAAAGGGAAGGTGCACTGCATTTTGCTTTTGGTTGGTGTCATTGAAAATATAGAGGATAATAAAGAAAGAACTTGAAGGGCAGTTCTAATGGAAGGGTGACATGAGGAGCTCAGTGAAGTATATGATTCCAGAATTTAGCTCTGCATCATAGGAACCATTGGTTGGATCTACAATAAGATGGCCACACGTTATTCTCACTAAAAATGGTGTATCATGACTTACAGACTTAATTTCCATTAGTTTCAATATGACTAAGGCCCTTTTGGCAACACACCTTCTCACGGAGCTGGAGTGAGAGGATTACACGAGCATCCTCTAGCGAGAGGCTCTCATGTCCCAGTTCCTTCAGCTCTGCAGCTGCTGCCTGCTCGTGCAAGAGTCCCACCTCTTCCTTCTGCAGTGCAGCCTGGGAGTTTCCCAGGCTGTGCTGGAGCAGGAAGCACGAGCGCCACAGCTCCGGAGCTCCGCATGCATGACAAGTGTGTGCAGGGTTGCGGAGCGATGCACGATTTTGCACTATTTTCTTTCTTTCTTTCTTTTAAAGTTTTATTAAATGATTAAAACCAGTAGAATAATAATAATAATTTCCATGAAAAGTTACATATATCGACAACTATCAAAGATTATACAACATATTTCATACTAATCATCATACACACTTCATTATCAGTCCTAGTAAATGATATCCTATAAACATCTATATCTTACTAACATCCTCTTCTCATCATTTTATATTCCACTGTACAAATAACAATCTCTTCTCTCTTTCCGGTTTATTTTTGTATTGTTATGTTGTGGTTACCTCTATGCTACTATTACCATCTTTTTGTTTTAATCCAACACACATCTTGTTTTATCCTTTTATCAATACAAGATCACTCCAATATTTCATCATATCCCAGTTACCCTATTCTCTACCCAGATTAGGGTAAATCTAAAGATCATTGATCCACTGCTTCATCTATGTTAACCTTATCATCTTACAATGTATCTTAGTCTTATATCTTTCTACAATATTTTAAACAATCACCGTATGTTCATATCTTTTTTCAAGTAAGATGTTATAAGTTTCCACTCAATATCGTAAATTCGTTTTGTTGTGCCCATACGTATTTTTGTAAGTTGATCACAAGTTTTCATTTCATTGAGTTTTAGTAACCATTCCTCAAGATCTGGAATTTGTTGATTTTTCCAGTACCTAGCGTAGATGATTCTCGCAGAGGTAACCATGTACGATAAGATTCTCCACCTATTTTTAATAATTAATTGTTGATTGTTTGGAATTATATTCAACAAATATAATTCCGGTGTTAGCTGTATATTAATCCCAAGTATTTCTACCATGGTTTTGTTAATATTTTTCCAAAACTTTTTAGCTTTCTGGTACGTCCACCACATATGGTAGAACGTGCCTTCTTCCACGTTACATTTCCAGCAATTTTTCCTACCTGTGTTGTACATCTTACTCAATTTGTGTGGACTCAAATACCACTGATGAAACATTTTTAAATAGTTCTCTTTAAGGTTTTGTGATAAAGTAAATTTCTGCGTCCTCCTCCAGCTATTTTCCCAATCTTCGAGATTAATGTTTCTACCTATATTTTGAGACCATCTGACCATTGTTTGCTTTATAGTTTCACCTTCCAATTCTCAACTTAATAGAAATTTATATATCTGGGATGTTAGGTGATGCTGATTCTCAAAAATAGCCTTTTCAAAGTCATTTTTTTCTGTTTTGGGGAGTGTGATAATGGGGCTTCTTATTATCTAGGCTTATCAAAGGGAGATACTTCCCTCTTCAGGTAAACCAAGGGTTAATGAGGTGTTGGGATTACATCAAGGGTCACAAGGTGAGAGTTGACCAACCAAAAGGAAAAGAGGTGGGCACCTTGGAGATGCTTCCAGATCCTTCCAAGGAGGAAAAGATAAAACTTCTGAGAGGCCATGTGGCCAGAGAGAGAGAGAGAGAGAGAGAGAGAGAGCTGGGTCAGTCGAGCTGGCAGGCATGCCGTGTCTCCTGGACCCCCCCTCTCTTCTCCTTCAAACCATCTACGCCTATAACCTAATTGTGAGTAACTAGAAATAAGTAGTTAGTCGTGTTAGGGATGTTGTTATTTTGGGAATTGGCTGATCTTAAGAATGTATCTGTGCTTTTATATCTGTTTTTGTAACTTCTTGTAACTAAGCGTACCTGGGAGGGGGAGCCTCTCAAGTGTGATATTGTTTTGTTTATTTGCATGCCTTGATTAAACACCTTCTATAAACCTCCGTTTCTCTCCATTCCACACCAGGGTTGGCACACGCTACATAGGACCTCTCACTCAGGGGAGGGGGAGGTGGAAGATCCTTATGCTTAGAGATTGGGCAGAGTCCCTCCTGTTCTGTCCAAGTGATTCATAATTCAGGGGGGTGGTGGCAGCATATCTGATAGATCTGGGGAGATTGCCAGTCTTTCCAAGCGTGGGAGTCAGCTTTGGGAGGCTGGCAAGAACCCCAGTAAAACGTTGGGAGGGAATTTCCAGTATTGCATGGTGGTAGTCAACTTAAGAGACTGGAAAGAAACCTACAGTGTCACAGGGAGAAATCCTTTCAATCTCATATCCATTTTAAATCTTTCTCTTAGTTGTAAATACAGGAACCATTGAGTGGGAAAACCACCTTCTTCCAGCTCCAACCTTGTTTTTAATGTATAAGTGTCACCTTCAATTATAATATCTCTGTAAAAAAATCCATTTTTCTTGAGTCAATTTCCATCTCCCAAACAAGGCCTCATGTGAGGAAACCCACTGTGGAATTTTATGATATATTTTAGATCTAATTTTTTTCCCAAATCATCAATAATGGTTTCCTTATATAATGATGTGTGAATTCTTTGTCAGCTATATCCTTCCCATACCATAAGTAGGCATGCCATCCAAATTTATTGTCTGGACTTTCTAATTTTAATAATCCATCATTTTTTAATGTTATCCATTCTGTGATCCATGATAAACCTGCAGCCTGATAATATAGTTTCAAGTCTTGGAAGGGCACATCCTCCTCTTTCTTTCTTATCTGTGAGTATTTTCCAATTAATTCTTGGTCGTTTTCCTTCCCAAATAAATTTGGAGATTTCTTTTTGCCAATTTTTAAAACATTTCTCGTTTATAATTATGGGGAGATTTTGAAAAAGAAAGTTCATCTTCAGGAGAACATTCATTTTTTATTGCGGATATCCGCCCTAGTAATGATAAATTCAATTTCTTCCAAGTTTGGAATTCATTGTGGATTTCACACCAGATCTTTTTGTAGTTGTTTTCAAACAATTCTGTATTATGTTTAGTTACTCATATTCCTAAGTCCTTTAATTTCTTTTCTATTTTACATCCTGAGATTTCTGAAAGCTCTCTTTCCTCTAAAGTACTGAGATTTTTCGTGAGTGTTTTTGTTTTGTCTTTGTTCATCTTTAATCCAGCCATCTCTTCAAATACCTTTAGCTTCTCCATTAGTTTTGTAATACTCATCTTCGGATCTTCCAAAAAGATCACCAGATCATCAGCATATGCTTTGAGTTTATATTCTTGTCCTTTAATTTTAATGCCATTTATCTCAGTGTCTTCTCTTAGATCCATCAATAAAACTTCTAAGGTAAGTATAAATAATAATGGAGAAATCAGACATCCTTGTCTGGTGTCTTTTTGACTATTAAAGAAATTCGTTTTTTCTCTATTTATTATCTTCGCTGCTGTTTGGTCTTTATATATTTCTTTTACCCAATTGACAAAGTTTAGCCCACAATCCATTCTCTGAAGAACCTCAATCATAAAATCCCTTCTTACATTGTCGAAGGCCTTTTCAAAATCTATAAAGATCATTGCCAATTTTCTTTCATTATGTTTTTCAAAATACCCCACCATATTCAACAGCGATCTAATATTATTTCTTAAAAGTCTGTCTGGGAGAAATCCATTTTGATCTTTGTGAATAATCTCTTGTAAGATTCTTTTCAGTCTATCCGCTAATATCGAAGTAAAAATGTTATAGTCCACATTCAGCAGAGAGATAGGTTTATAATTTCCACGATCCTTAATATCTTTCCCCTCTTGAGGAATCAGCACTATGTTAGCTTGCTTCCACGTCTCTGGTATTCCTGTTGTTATTATTTCATTAAAGGTTTTATAAAGGGGTATTATCAATTTATCCTCTAGTCTTTTATAATATGAGGCCGGAAAACCATCAGGACTGGGAGCTTTGTTTAATTTTAATTTCTTATCGCTGTCGATATATCTGCAATCATAAAGGGAGCATTTAATATCTTCTTTTGTTCTTCCGTTAATTTCCTTATGTTTCTCATGTTTAAGTATTGTTGTATCTGCTGTGTCCTATCTTTTGTTGATGCTGTCCGTTTGTATAATTTTGTATAATATTTAACAAATTCCTTTTGAATAGAACTTTGATCTGTTACTATCTTCTCACCTTTTTAAATTTCTGTTATTTGTCTTTTCTCTATTTCTTTCCTTAGTCTGAAGGCTAACCATCTTCTCGGTTTATTAGCTCTCTCAAAATGATTCTGTTTAATTCTTCTCAATTTTTTCTCTATTTGATATGTATTTTCCGTTCTGAGTTGATCTTGTAGGATTTTTATCTGCTTTAACAAATCTCCATTCATTGAGTCATTTCTCAAAGCTTCCTCTTTTTGTTGTAAATTGTTCTGAACTTCTGTATATTTTTGTTGCCTATTCTTCTTCCATTCTGTGCCCCATTTAACAAGGTAGCCTCTAATAACAGCTTTACTAGCATCCCAGATTGACTTCATTTTAACATCTGGCATCATGTTTTCCTCAAAATAAAGTTTCAACTGCTGTTTGATTCGACTTAAATAATCCTCTTTTTAAAGTAATGTTTCATTCAGTTTCCAATTCCAGAATCTTTTTTCCCGTGCTTGAAGTTTAAGTTGAATTAAATTATGATCAGAGATAAATTTTGGTAGTATTTCCATTTCTTTAATGGAGATATGCAAATATTTTGAAATCAAAAACATGTCTATCCTAGACATTGACTTATGTGGTTCAGAATAAAATGTATATCCTTTAGAGTTTCCATATTTATACCTCCAAGCATCTAGTAAAGCAAAATTGTTCACAATATTAAAAAATCTTTTTTTTTGAAGTTTGCCTTGAAATTTCTTCATGGGCTTTGATGATTGTGCACTATTTTCAACTCACAGCCAAAAATGAAAAAGTGCATGGTCAGTGCCTGCCAGCCCCTGGAGCGTCATGCGATTGTGAGTGTGTCGTGTAGACTGCTCCTCACATTTGCGAGACTCTTGAGGGGCCCTTTCGCAGGGCAAATGCCATGCGAAAAGGGCCTAAAGCAGGACTAAACTGGTCTGGATTCAACAATGTCTTTTAATCCATTGGTGGTCAAAATGCTTTCTGATCTTAGGTAATTGTCTGGTATGCATGGTAGACAGTACACAAATAAAATCATTCATCTGGTTCCTTCAGGCATAAAAAGTGAAAAAAAAAGTTTCCTGAATTTTATATTTAACTCTGTGTTCTTTTTGTGTTTCTCAGCAATTTCCCAATATATACTGGATGGTTTAAAATGGCTAAAAGTCATTGTTAATCTAACCTCTCTTTCTTATCTGTTTGAATGATACTCAATTTTCATGTTTATTTATGTGCTGTCCCTGCAAACCAGCTATAAATAAAGTGGAGCATTTATTCCTTTAATATTGTTATGTATATACTAGCCTGGCTTATGTAATATTTTCAAGATCTGATTCTACATTACAGCTTCCCACAATGGAAAAGAGAAATAAATTGTATTAGATAAGGATACTTTAAAAAAAAAAATCAAGAGTGCATTACAAATGCTCTCAAAAGCTATTTCATGCTATTGTTCCTGGAAGACCTTTTATAAAAGTTCACTGGCATTCTCTGTCCTTCAAACTGATGTTTCAAGGCACTTTTTCCATCCATTACTGTGACAAATGCTTACAGCAAAAATGTAGGATGAGGTTTCTGTGTTTATCTATGGCCTGGTTCTTTCTAAAGTGGGAAACTATTTGGGCCATCCAAATTCAGAGTAAAGGTTCACTTCACTGAATAGTCCTAAACAGACCAAAAAAAAAAAAAAAATCCACCGTAAGATGTAGGCACATAGCTGTAAAATCTAAGCCAGCTATCTTCTTCCTTACTGGTATCAATGTCTCTTTCAAAGGATGTGTGCATCTTAATAAAGAACGTACAATTACATGAGCTATGGGGCTCAAAAGAGTGAAGCAGGTGGGGAGTGGCACTAATAGCATCACTGCTATTTCCATATCTAGGGCTATTTTCACACTACACTGTTATAGCACTATTATCCCACTTTCAACATCCTGTGGAATTCTGGTGTTTGTTATTTACTGAGGCCAAAGAGCTCTCTGGCTGAGAATTCTAAATACCCTTCCTATAAAACTGCAAATCCCAGGATTCAATAGGATGTTGAAAGTGGAATAATAGCCTATAACAGCGTAGTGCAGAAGTGGTCTACGATGGTAGACATGTGCACTATCTGTCTTGAACCCCGTATACTAGTTTTCAGTCCTTAGGTGTTGTCCTTTGCTGCAATAGAAAATAGTGTTCTGTTGAAGTAAGAACACTTAATTGTAAGTCCAATTCATTTCTGTACAAGAAATTGGACATATGTGACTTGGAAAGTGCCATCTTGTCCTTCTGATTAGGTAGCAAAACAACATGCATATAGTCTTCAGTAAAATTCAAATTCTTTCCATGGCCTTTTCTAATATACACATACTGAAAGATATTACCCGCTAAAGTTTTGTACTAACAACACTATAAAGACTTTCTGAGACATGTCGACAGTTTGTTAATCCCAGCTAACTGGCATCAGTAAATCACTTGCTGACTGCTAAGTTAACACATAAGTAAATCCAGTTAATTAAACGGGCTTACTCTAGCCAGGACTAACAATAAGTTTTGGGTCATAAAGTATAGTTACCCTAAGTGTAATAAAGGTTTAAGAAAAATCCTAAAATGCAATTTTCTTTCTGAAATCATGCCTATAATATTAATTTCCTTTTAGTGCCTTTTGTTGCTATAAAAATAGCTACTAGCTTGTTGTAATATTTGGACTGGCGACAAAGGATATGTCCTGAAAACTATTGTGTTTTATGTGAGCATTGGTGTTTTGAATACGCCCATTTTAAAAAGTTATTTTGTGTTCATGTTTTTAAAAGAATACAAATGCACATGGAATCATAGGACTTTTGCCATCAATTTTTTTTCAATGTTAGGTGTAGTAAAAAGATACTATAAGCATAGCACAATAACACTCAGTGGCTTCTATGTCACTAGGATTGTGTTTCCTGTCTTGGATTTAGTTTGAACTTTAAAGGATCTGTCAAAGTGCTGAACCTTCTTTGTGGACAGGGTTCACTATTTTAAATAGCTCCTTTAAAGTACACACTAAAACCTGGAGTGGGTTACCAGCACCACCGACATGAAAGCCACCAGCTACCACTGCTATATTATCTTCCACTGTTCTGCATAAATGTTTCACAACAGCCTGAGTCACATAACTAACATATTCTTGATGTTACATCCTTGACTATATGGCAAAGGGAAAGGCTTCAATTTGATAGAATATCCCAGAGTTTGGTTTTTTAAAAAAATATCAGTATCAATAGATCTCTCTGATATTTTTCTCTAATGGGCAAGCCCGCTGCATAGGAAAGAAATCATTTTGCTTAACTCCCTTTCCTCCTGCTACAAATGAAGTTCACTGGAACAAAGATGGCAAGGAAGGAGCAAGGATGGAAATGTCCATGATGCTATGGCAGGGGTGATTTCAAAGATCTATTTCTACTGTCAGTACACACCACCAATTGCTGTAATTGATGTTTCAGCCATTACACCACCGGTTTTCACAGACAATGTAGATAATTAGCCAGGCTCCACTTTTGGATGATTATTTCTATCCTCTGAGGAACTTGACGGTATAATGGACAAAATGTCAAGAATAATTAGGAATAATGATGGTGGTAGATATGCTTCTAGACCTAAAAGAGAGTTTTGCCTTGTCTTGGGGCGGCAGGGAGCAAGGCTCAGGGACATTAGAATTCAATTCTGTGGTTTATGTGCTCCTTGGGAGATTGTTAACATTTTTCAGAAAATACAAAGTGGAAACGAGAGTACTCGTAAGACATCTCACAATACGCCTGAACGAAATTAGTCAAACAGCTTGCCTTTAAGTTACTGAAAATATTCTGAGTCGTTTTCTCTGTGTATGTGTGTGTGTTTAGAAATATAAAATCCCAGGACATGCTACATTATTAATATATTATCTATACATCACATACTTACACATAGACCATTATGCAACTTTTGCATTAAAATTTTAAAATTTCCTTCTGCTAAAAAATCCAGGGACATATCCTTTACCTTTTATGAAATGTAGTGTAATGAGTTTATTCAGGCACCTTTCAAACTTACCGTGTTCTTTAGTTTAAGACACATTTGTACATGCATGGACATTATATAAATTATCAAGCTCTACCAAGATGAAACACAAATCAGATGAAGAAAATATGGACATAGCCTGATGCACCTGGCTCCCTCAGCCTTGGCAAACATCTGAAAAACGCATGATTAGTGACATAGAACTACTAGCATTGCTGTGACTCATCCAAGATCTGACACAACAGCTCTTTTCAAACAGCTGTGTCCATGTGATACATTATTATACCTTGTTTATTTTATACCTTATCTGACATGTCATAGCTGTGTGTTATCTTGCATTAAGCAAGCACTCTTTTCTGAAGACCAGAGTGTATGTTTCTTGAATGCCTCAATTCTCTCTTGATAGTAACATTTCAAACATATACACACACACATGCACAGAGGCAACAGACACACACACACATACACAGAGTGAGTGCGTGTGCATGTGTGTGTGAGAGAGAATATTAATGTCTATTCATCCCTAAAATCTAGTTCAGACATATGGTAGATGAAGTAGTGGGCCTGTTCTGGAACTATTCCATTCAAGAATGCAAGGTCAAACATTTCATAGTTGAATATTCTTTTCCAAGTAATTTATTCTGTTGCTTTCTACAGTATTTTAAAAGTTGGCTGTTGCTGTTGCTCGAATCAGTGCTGAAAACATAATTTGCGGCATTCCTTCTTGTGTGTTCATTACTTTCCCATCACCTTGTGTTTCCTCTTATTTTTAGAGAGAAAAAATTACTACTGATAAGAGATTGACACTAAACTTGATTTTTTTTTTGCCAAAATCCCTTTTTAAATGGTCCTTAAAAGTCACTTTTGAAGGTAAGTATAAATTGTTATTTGTTACACCAAAAAAATGTACTTTCCCATTTTGTTACTTTTGAATTGTAGCAATGTTATATCCTTCCTGTGCAGAAAAAAAAAATCAAAACATTACAGGTAGTGCATTACTTGTTTCTGGTTACCTCTCAACTCCAATTTTTCTACATTAAATAAGTTCTCTGGTGCATGTGGAAAATTAGTGTGTCACACCAAAGAGTGCTAAGTTACACTTTTCTCTAAAATGATCCATAGAAGTATGCGGGGATCTTCCTCATCATTTTAAATGTGCTTTTCTTCCTGGCATCTGAAATACAAACAGTTGCTATGCTTTCACATTTTGGCCTAAATCTAATTGCCGGTATCAATGCACACACTGAACCAGTTGAGTGTACATGTGTATTCAAGTTGCCTCTTGATGTAGGACATCCCCATGAATTTCATAGGGTTTTCTTAGGCAAGGAATGCTCAGAGATGGTTTTCCATTTCCCTCCTCTGAAATACATCCCACAGTATCTGGTATTCATTGGTAGCCTCCCATCCATATACTAACCAGGCCTGACCCTGTTTAGTTTGCAGGATCAGATGGATCTGGTGCCTTTAATGCCTTTAGGTCACTGAACTAACTATTGGATGGTAAACTGACACTTGAGTACATCTCACTGATTCAATAGATAGACTTGAGTTGAGTTACCAGGTAGATTTAGGCAAAGAATGAGAATTATGTGACCTGTTGGATATTATTGAAAAAGAGCTCCCTGCACCCTTAGCTAGTATGCATAGTGCTAATGATTGTCAAAGATCCATCAACATCTGTCCGAAGTCATGATCTCTCCTTTAGGTCATAGTGTTTATGCTACCTGCAGTTACAGCAAGTTCAGTGGGCATTGCTATCTTTGAATATCTTTGTAGACTTATAATATACTTCTAATAAGTTTTCTATCACATTCAAAAATTGTACATTTCCAATAAATTCTGCTTAAAAAAAAATGAAATTATCAGTTATTTCTAAGAAATAGGCAAATCTGCTAGTTGTTCTTTCCTTACATTGTTCAGTTGTACTTCTTCATAATATATTCTGATAAAAAATACAGTGAAATAAAATTCTCTACCTAACCTAATCCTAGAGGATTAAATCTGAGCAGGCTTCAATCTAATTTAATGTACTTTCTGCCTTTGAGAAAACTCTGCTGTGTAGGGATTCACAATAGACTTTGTACAGATGGTGAGGTATCAACTTGATGAATATCATATTATCTAGAAGGATGCTTTAAGTCCTTTATCATTCACTTGAGCTACAACACAAGCAACAGTCTCTTGACAAAGTTTCACTATATATAGTAGGGCAACTTTTGTATACATAGGTTACTATATAATAAGGTATCTGTACTTTTGTTCCTATATTGTTTTCACCTTACACTGTGCTCCAGGGACTCCATGGATCTATTTCCTACCTCATGTTCAGTTCCAGGGGCTAGTGGTGACCTATAAAGTATTTTGTTGTTGTTGTTATTGTTATTCAAACAGCCATTTTGTGGCCAGAGACAGGAAGGGATTTAGTAGGAAAAATAAAATTTACAAGGAGAAAACTATGGTACAAGTTCTATTGGAGCATTATTCTGGCAGGTGAACATTTGTTCATGGTCACAGAGCAGTGGATCATGAAGACAGATAAAATTTCTTAGCTCTGAGCAGACTGTTTCTCTAATTCTTATATCCTTTATGACTGTTGTGCTTCCAGCTTTATTCTTCCTATATTCAGACATAATTAAATCAGATAGTGTACCTATGAGATTCTACGGAGGCATCTACAGGCCTATATGTCCATATCCGTAGATATACAGTTTAAATGTTAAAACAATGAGAGCTGCAGCCATTCCACATACTAGTTCAGAAGAACTGTATGAGACCCTGTTTACTTCTTATTGTAAACTAGAAATGTGAAAATATGTTTTGTTGCATCTCTTCAAATCCCATCTGATGACACAAAACCAAAAGACAGGCATATGCTTTCAGAAGCAGACCACAAACTGGACACATGTGTTAAAAAAAAAGTCTGGGTTCAACAAATTTCTTTTCCATTCCTGATGTAAATGCTATTCCTGCATTCTAATACTGTTTTTCTTTAAACATTAAAAGAATAGATTCGGACACTTAAGTGAATGTGATTATCAGTTGCATATACAGTTTTTCTTGATGATGAAAGTAATGAATCTGGATTATCTACTATTTCAATAACATAGACACCATTGAATTATGATATTGTAGCTGATATATGAGCAATGCTATTTAGCCAGCATAACCAGACAGATGTGATAGAAAGGGAATCGGAACTCTAGCGGCAGGAGCAGTTCACTTTACACATCTTTAGCTAGCTGCATCAATATCCTATCTTAGTACATTATGTACATATCTAGGCTTTGTACTCATGGCTGAGAAACCTGCAAAATGCAGAGTGTCTGATTGTGTGAAAAAGCAATATATAGGGATGACACTTGGGAACATTCAAGTAATAAATGGTACATGTTAGCCCTGTTCAGAGACCTTTTGCAACTACACAATTACAGCACTTTGATTTGACTTTAACTTCCTTGGGTATATCTTATGGAATCCTTGGATTTACAGTTCAGGGCATTAGCGCTTTCTGGCTTAGATTCTAAATACTTCATAAATTTCCAAATCCTGTGATCCTGTATGATGCAGCCATGGCAGTGGAATCAAAGTACAATAACTGTGTAGTCTGAAAGAGTCCTAAGTGTTACTCACCACACTTTCTTTAATACAGGAAGAATGGAGCATCTTATCTTGCCTCTTACCCTTATCATTATATGCAACATTTTTCTTGTATGTGGATATTATCCATGGGAACAGGAAGTACTTCTCTTCAGACATGTTGCTTTCCAGAGGAGGAAAATGACCATAAAAGTAATAATTTTAAGGAGCTTGGGAGGCACATGTACTTAAGGTTGTCTGTAATATGGCCTTTATGGATCAGCAATGAAGGTGCTGATTGTCTATTTGGCTGAAAATGACAGCCATAAGCGTACACACACACACACACACACACACACACACACACACAAACATATCACACACCAAAAGGCTGCCTTATCAAAGAAAATAATTGGCAGGGAAATTCAACTGCTCAACCAATACCTCTTGTACTTAACCTATATGGAGGAAAAATCAATATGGAACCTATATGGAGGAAAAGTCAATTAATAGTTAATTAATATGCATTATTAATATACAATTAATAGTTAATTAGTATACTTTTTGATATCTTCTGAGATGAATTTGCAATAAAATAAATTCACGGTTCATTTTTAAATGTTGATCTGTATGATATTTCCCTGAAAATCCTAAATCTAACTGCTAACAGCAACTAGAGTAGACATATTGGAAAAAAAATCTTAATAGAAGGTCAAGACTTATATAAATGATTCAATGGTCTGGATTTTGGCCTAGGTTGTTTTTGCTTTTGCAAGAGAGGGATGCATCCTAGCACAGATTCAAAACTGAGGCCAGGCATCACTCCATAACTTCCTCTTCCATGTTTCTATAGGCAAACCACCTGAGCCCTGAGGGCAACCCAATAGTGTGCTTTTCCCCATCTGGTACCCACTAGAAGGAAGATCCAAGGAACCACATCCCTAAGCTGTAGGACTTAAGTGAGAGCAGAGTCCCCAGTTCAGCCCCAAGAGTAGTCTCATTCCCCACTCCTTTGGACTCAGGACCTAAAGAGGTAGCTCCAGAGCCCTCTGCATCAAAAGTATGCAAAGATGTTCAATGTAAACTTTCTTGCCTGCTCCACTACCTGCCAAGTGAACACCTTTAAAGATATTGTCCAAGCCAAAAAAAAGTAAGGGAGCAAAAGACTTCTTCTTGGCCTGAAAGCTCACTGCACTGGAGATGGGAGAATTGGTCAAAGTGTCATCCAAAGGGAAACAAAGATGGGTGAACAGAGCTAATAAACCCTCTAGCTCCATCCTCAATGACTGGTATTAAATTTAACCTCTTGAAGTCCCACACAGTGCAGAGTATTGAAGATAATGGGCCAAAATTGGTATTTGGTAAGGCACCAAATGTCAGTTTGACAAAATAAGAGACCCAGCCCTCACATACTTCTACAATGCAAAAACCAGGCATAAGGCCATATCTTTGCCCCATCTCCCTCTGAACTATCTTAGAGATACAGATCAACAATATGGCCTAATGCCCAAAAAGCATTAAATCTCTCAACTGCAATGTCCCACCTATTACATCCCCTCTAAATAACACAACCAGCTCACTAATCTACAAGGCACCAAAAAAGGCAATCAAATATGCTGCATGAAACAAAACTGTTTCATAACCTAAAGAGCAAATGGCCACCCAAATGCATCATGAATCCTTAAAGACATGAGGTGATAAATGTCTACACCCTGTCCTACTCCCAAGATCAACTCTCCAGCACCTTGTGAATCCTGAATCCTAAAACCCCTTCATCAAAGCATATTGTCTTGTTCTATGAAGAAAAATCTCTTTTTGGATCTGATCTTAAGGACCCATTCATGAAAAGTATCATTACCATCATCATCATCAACAACAACAACAACAACAACATCTTTTTATAACCAACTTTTTTCCCAGGTTGGGATCAAAGAAGCTTGTAACAATTAAAAAAACACAGTTAAAACCCATAGAATACAAAAAGTTAAAATATAATTAAATAGTCAAGAAGAATTAAAACAATGTTAAAATTCATAAAAAAAAAATTCAAACATTCTTCAACAACACATTATCCTGCGTATTCAATCAAACAGGCCACGTACAATCAAGCACCTGTCTGAATAAAAACATCTTTACCTGGTTGTGGAAGGATAGTAGGGAGGGTGTCAGTCTGACTTCTCTGGGAAAGGAGTTCCAAAGCCTGGAAGCAGCCACTGAGAAGGCTCTCTCCCATGTTCCGACTAGCTGCATCTTAACTTTTCAAATGTAGCACATGACAATGAACAACCCATAGGTCCCTGTAAGAGACCATCAAAAGAAAAACCCAAAAACTAAACGTCCTCAAGATGAACTGGCAAGAGATGAAATGTAAACTTAATCTCACATTTGGTCAACTCAGCTCCAGTTCCATTCATGTACACCTCCTGAACTGCTACATCAAAAAATATATAATGAATAGTACAATGCTCCCCCTTAGGAGAAGAAAAATGATGAATTAAGCCTGTATTCATCAGGTGCCATTTTCAGAACAACCTCCGGAGTGAATCCTTCAGATTAAGTACAATGCTTTCTCACTGATTTTATATCTCACAACATGTTCTAAGTCCAACATGGAACATAATTCTTGGATCAGAAGTATACCTTGAAAAAAGAGCTGAAAACCTTCCTTAACACCCTCCCTCAAGTAATGGTCAGGAACCTGGGCAGCATAACATTGTAAAATAAGCTCCAATTTATCCAGTTTAATTGGCCTGGTTCCCTTTTGAGAGTGGAGGAACACTCCCTGTTCCCAGCTTCCCTGACTGCTGATTGTAATAATAATAATAATAATAATAATAATAATAATAATAAAATTTATTCCTACCCCGCCTCTCCCAAATGGATCGAGGCGGCATTACAAAACATATAAATATTAAAACATCAAAATGTAGCCCACCCTCCCCACTCACCAACCCTACCATCCCTCCAACACACCAACTATTAAAACAGATTAAAATAAAATTAAAACTAAAAGTTAAAAACAAAACAATTAAAAACAATTAAAAACAAAGGGACAATTGATGAGAGGCAGTGGAACACTAGTCTGGGAAGGCCTGTCGGAAGAGAACAGTCTTGACTGCTTTTTTAAAGCAGTCAAGACTGGTAATGTGCCGGGTCTCCTCCGGCAGGCCATTCCATAACCTGGGAGCGACTGAAGAAAGGTCCTCTGGGTAACCGCAGCCAACCTAGTTCTGATTGGCTGCAGTAGATTCCTCCCAGAGGACCTTAATGTGCGGGGCGGATTATATGGGAGAAGGTGATCCCGCAAGTAGGCTGGCCCCAAGCCATGAAGGGCTTTAAAGGTAAAAACCAACACCTTGTACTGTGCACGGAAACTAATAGGCAGCCAGTGTAAAGACTTCAATATAGGTGTTATGTGGTCAGTTTTAGATCTTCTGGTGACCAACCTGGCTGCCATATTCTGAATTAATTGAAGTTTCCAGACTAAGCACATGGGTAGCCCTATGTAGAGCGCATTGCAGAAGTCAAGCCGTGAAGTTACCAGCACATGTACCACTGTTTTTAGGTGTTCCAAGTCCAGGAAGGGGTGCAGCTGGCGTATCAGCCGAAGCTGATAGCAGGCGCTCCTGGTTGCCGCATCAATTTGAGCTGTCATCTGAAGCGCTGAGTCCAAGAGCACCCCCAAGCTGCGGACACAGTCTTTCAGGGGAAGTGTGACCCCGTCTAGAACTGGTTGACAAACCTCCATACCTGGGCTAGGGCCCTTGACAGCAAGTACCTCCGTCTTATCTGGATTCAGCTTCAGTCTGTTTTTCCTCATCCAGTCCATTACTGCTTCAAGGCATTCATTTAGAGGCGAGATGCCACCCTTAGTCGATGCTATTATCCGAGGCATGGAGAGATATATCTGGGTGTCATCAGCGTACTGATAGCAGCTTGCTCCATGCCTCCTGATGATCTCTCCCAGCGGTCTCATGTAGATGTTAAATAGCATTGGGGACAGGACGGCGCCCTGAGGGACGCCAGATTTAAGCTCTTTTTTCGAGCAGCAGCTGTCCCCAAGCATCACCATCTGGTATCTACCCGAGAGATAGGACCGGAACCACTGAAGTGCGGTGCCCGCGATCCCCAGCCCTCTCAGGCATTCCAGAAGGATACCATGGTCTATAGTATCGAAAGCCGCTGAGAGGTCCAAGAGTACCAGCAGGGTCACACTTCCCCTGTCGATACCCAGACGTAGATCATCCACTAAGGCGACCATGGCAGTCTCGACTCCATATCCTGCCCTGAAGCCAGTTTGAAATGGATCTAGATAATCTGTTTCATCCAAGACAGCTTGGAGTTGAAGGGCAACAGCCCTCTCGATCACCTTGCTTAAAAATGGAAGATGGGAAACTGGTCTGTAATTATTCATATCCAGGGGATCTAGGAAGGGCTTTTTTAGAAGCGGACGTATAATTGCTTCTTTTAAACAAGCTGGAAAATTGCCCTCCCTGAAGGATACATTAATAACATATCTTAAGTGTGTCTTAATCGCAACTCCTCCCTGGACAACCAGCCATGAAGGGCAGGGATCAAGAGGGCAAGTTGTCCTCCTTACCTTTCCAAGGAGCTTGTCTATGTCCTCGGTACTCACTGACTGAAACTGATCCAGTATAATCCTATTCACGGAGTTGCCGGACACTTCATTTGTAACCTCTGCTATAACACCGGCATCCAAATCGGCTCTTATCTGAGAGATTTTATCTGCGAAATGATTATTCAAAACATCACAGCAAGCTACATTAGGTTCTAACAATGAGTTCAGGGGAGTGGGTAACTGAGTCAAATCCCTTACCACCCTGAACAGCTCTGCTGGATGAGAAATCGCAGACACAATACGTGCAGAGAAGAAAGTCTTCTTCGCTGCATCTATTGCCACTCCATAGGAATAAAGGAATTCTCTATAGCGTGTCCTGTCAGATAAGAGTCGAGATTTCCGCCAGTTGCGCTCTAGTCGTTGTCCAGCCTGCTTCATATTCCTAAGTTCTACTGTATACCAGGGATTACGGTTTAAAGCAGGCTGGAAAGGACGCTTGGGAGCAATCGTGTCGATAGCCCTGGTAAGATCACAATTCCAGGTATTAACCAGGGCTTCGACAGGATCACCGGCGATACCAACCATAAAACCCTCAAGGGCTTTCTGGAATCCAATAGGTTCCATTAACCTTCGAGGGCGGACCATTCTAATAGGTCCACCACCCCTGCAGGGCCAGATAGCAGCCATTAGTCTAACCCTGACCAGGAAATGATCCGTCCATGACAAGGTGGTAGCATTTATTATCTCCACCCACGGCTGTACCTGTTCCGTACTAAAGACCGCATCTTTTTCTCTCTGGAAGTTATGAAATTAATGCACTCTTCTACAACTGATGGACTCATGTTGGAATTTGTGGCTGTTGTACACAGACATTCTGGATCCCAAATTCCCAACATAACAGCCTGTACTGCTGGCCTATAGCATCTTGATGCTTATTGCTAACCCCAGTCTGTGCAAAGTAAGTGATATCACCACTATCTGACCTCTCACCTTGAATTGATAGAGCAAGTGTCATAATTTTCATCCACACTTGTGCCTACATCTGATCCAATTGGAGAGTGAGATTAATTGCTGAACTCATACACAAAGTTTTGTTGTAAAGTAAATAGGCTGGACCTGTTTACCAACATAGGCCCTATAAATTACATCTAAGTACTCTCCATGACTACATCCTGACAATAACCCCTGTGAGGATCAAAAATCCAGGTCACCAATCACAGCAAGTCCTGTTACTCTACATCTACACAGTTTCTCCTTCTCCTTGCCTACCAACTCCTCTTTATCCTTCTGTAATGCATGATAAAGAAGAGAAAGACATCTGCATGTTTACCATGCAGAATGTTGTCCCTAGTGGATTGCAATAAATGTTCCCCATGGGAAGTATTTGTTCCCTGTATGGAATAGTTCTATAAGAGATTGTACTATACCCACTACTGTTGGGCTGCTGCATACTCATAAAATCCACCACCCCCCAAAAAAAACCCACTTGGGGACAACAAAGCCAAAGACTCACATGGGACTACCCTAAACTCAAACTGGGCTTGCTTGGAAAGCCCACCACCCTGTTGAATCCATTCCCTATCTAACTGAACCTACAAAAGTTTACCTATTTTGTGTGCTCCAAAGCCCCCACAGTCTGTTATGTGAACCTGCATAGATGATATTACTATCAAAAGGCTCACCTGAAATAAGCTCCACTGATGCAGACTCCCTGATTATCCTGAACACTGACTATCACTCCTCCACTTCCCCAGGCAAAACATTGTCATTACATCAGTTCTTCTTTTCCAAAGCATTTGAACAAGTCAAAATCTATTTCATAAGATGTATATTGTCCTCTGATCTGGTTTCTCATTTAGCTGGGACTACATACTGCTTAGAGGAAATTCAGACTTCACGTCTGGCTGGGATACTTAACAAACCACCCCTTTCTCCTTCCTCACCAGAATTAGGCAACACTGGAGGGGAATATTTGGCTCATTGCATTTTAGCCAGATATTTCCTCTGATGACCTCCACCCTCTTTTTGGAAGCTATTATCAACTACTGAGACTAGCAACTAGTTCCACTAAACAAACATGAAGTTGGGGCCCTAAAGCAGTCCATCTAACCCAGTGGTTCTCAACCTATGGTCCCCAGATGTTTGTGGACTTCAGCTCCCAGAAGCCCTGAGCATTAACCATAGTGGCTGGGGCTTCTGGGAGCTGAAGTCCACTAACATCTGGGGACCCACAGGTTGAGAACCACTGATCTAACCCAAAATAGGCGCACTCAGATTGTCAAGTATAAGGCCTATGAAGGGGCTTGCTTGTCCAAAGAGGCCTAGCAAGGTCTGACTGGGGCCATTTGGCCTGTGAAAATTAAAATGTCCACATAAGGACCTAGCAAGTTGCCACAATCTAGTGCATCCTAGTGGGCTTCCAAAGGTCCTACACATGCTGGGGTCTAGTGGGGCCTACTGGACCTCTAGAGGGCCTCCAACTGCCACAGCCTAGCAGGACCACGGCCAAGCAGAGAGTACCATGACCTACTAGGCCCTCCAAATGGCTTTGCAAATTAAAGGTCTATTCTGAAGCATACTAGACCCTAAAAGGAAGGGGCCAGAGAGGCCTATCTGCATGCCTGGAAAGCTAAACCAGGAACTAGAGCCACCCAGCAGCAACAATGCCTAGACTGGCCCTACAAGTCCTCTGATACCTAACAATGGAGTTAAGCAGTCAGCTTGGAGGGCAGTGAAATGATGGCATAGCCAGACCTAACACAAACAAAACAGTTTGTGAGTGTGTCATGCAGATTGTTCCTCACAATTGCGTGATGCTCCAGGCACCCTCCAGGAGCGTCACACAATTGTGAGGAGCAATCTGCACGACACATCACAATTGCGCAATTTTCCAGGGGCCAGCAGGTGCCAATCGTGCACATTTTCATTTTCAGCTAGAAGCCAAAAATGGTACGCAATCGTGCATTGCTCCCAGGCCCCACGTGCACTTACCTGGCCTCTGAAGCCATACTGCATGGAAAATGCAATGCAGAAAGGGCCATGGTCTTGATTCTAATTAAGCCCTATGAAAACAATGCAAGTTTGTGAGGTTAATGTTCCAAAGGTAAACAGTTCTTCCAATGCTTCTGTTTTTGTTTTGTTTAATTTGAATAATCTCACTCATTGTTTTGAGAACTTTTTAAGGACCCTTAATCTTATTTAGTGATTAATAACTATCTCCTTGACTATAAAGAGGGTATCATTATCAGCTGCTATCCAGATGCTACTGTTGGCTTTGTTCATAATTCACACAGTTCTTTGTAGTCTAATGTTTCTAACTCAATTTCTGTTAACTGCTTGAAGGCTGGTTGTCCTTTGTCATTTCTTAAACAAATAATGAGGTGTCAGATGACAGTAGTCTTCCCAATGAAGGAGAAAACATACAAACTGTTTGAGGGTTGTCATTCTTCTGTATTTTTTTTCACTAAAAAAAGTCTAATTAACAACTTTAGTTCCCTTAGATCATTCTTTGAACTAAAAAAAAAATTCTTGCAGAGTTGTGTGTTTTCACTCAATAAGCAGAGATAAGGAAGGATGTTGGAACTTTGGCTTTGGAATCTATGCTTTCATGACACTGTAAAAAGGACTGAATCACAAAGTACACTACTGGTGAACTTTCGTCTCCTAATAGCAGAATCTTCCCTTCAGTCTCACTGAAAGTAGACATAATAAAAAAAACTTGTTGCTACCACTGCAACAATCCCCCCTGTGTATTCACCTCCTCTTCCCGTATTTAAGAATTTTTATATGTATCCTGCCGAACAAAGAGGCTAACAGGTAGCATCACAAAATATTTAAATCAATATTTTTAAAAAACATAAGTATAAAAAGAAACCACATAATACATCCCCAATTCAAAAGAAAAAAGAAAACAGTTAAAAGCAGGGGGGAAAATGAGACTAAAAACCCAGTACAAATATTTTTGATACCTATTTTGTTGTAGTCTATTGAATACAAAAAAAAAAAAGAGGATAATCTATGCCATCATACTTTTGATTTCTATGTATGCCTGTGAAATCTGGACAGTGAAGACAGCTAAAAGGAAGAAAAGCAACTCATCTGAAATGTGGAGCTGGAGTAAACTTATCCTGATCCACAGACTGATAAAATGACTAATAAATGAGTCCTAGAACAAATGAAGACTGAACTCTACTTAGAAGCCACAAGGACCAAACAAAGGCCTTTTTCACATGGCATTTTCCATGCAAAAGGGCACCTGGAGCATCGCGCGATTGTGAGGAGTGATCTGCATGACACACTCACAATTGCGCGATGCTCCAGGTCCGGCAGGAGCCGATGGCTCATCTTTTCATTTTCAGCTAGAAGCCAAAAATGATGCGCTATTGCGCATTGGTCCCAGGCCCAATGCACACTTACCTGGCATGCAGAGCCTCCAGAGCACTGGTCGTGCTTCCTGCCCCAGTGCAGCCTGGGAAACCCCCAGGCTGTGCTGCAGAAGGAAGAGGCAGGGCTCTCACGTGAGCAGCCAGCTCATGTGGAGCTGAGTGGTCCCAGATGTGAGAGCCTCTCGCCAGAGGCTGCTCACGCAATCCCCGCACCCCAGCACTGGAAGAAGGTAAAGTGCAGAAAGGGCCAGAGACTACTGTGCTTGAGAAATGAGATGACATGAATCATTAGAAAAGATTATTAAGTTTGGTAAAGAAAGAAGCAGTAGGAAATAGGAGAGATAGAATTAAAGGTGAGCAGACAAGGAAATCACAACCCTGACTTTGCAAGACCTCAGTAGACCATTGATTACAGGGTATCCTAGAGGTTTCTCATGCTCAGATGACATGATGGCAATTAACAACAAACAAACAGATTCTGTTCTATGCCATTGTCTATTCTATTCCATTCTATTCTATTCTGTATAGACTAGATATTTAATCTCATGGCATAAAACATTTTGCCATGCCAAGATGTTTTCTAGCTGGTTTTCCGTGGTATGATACATTGAATGACCAAAATGAAAACCTTCAAATTTGCCTAGTAGTAAGAAATGTGTATACAATGAATGTGAACTGAAGTCTGGTGGTAAATGCAGATCCCAAAAGTGTCTAAGATGTGACATCTGCAGAACATTACAATAATTGCCCAATGTAGTCTCCTTTTATACACAGGTTCCATTAAATCTTTATTATATCATCAATAGCTCTTATTACTGGTGGTATTAACACCCACACAATTTTTTAATTGTTACTTCCAATTTCTGGGAATGGCCTTGGCAACAAATGACCTGATTATGACCATATTAAAAGTATATTTGAATAGTTACGTTGATTAAATGAATGCCTTCTGGCCTAGCTAAAACTCTACTAGAATTGTCAGCTAAGAAACGGTATTTTCCAGAATCTGAAGATACTTAAAGCCTTCATGGCCTAAATGATTTTAACCAACTTGCACATGTGCTATGGTTGGGATTTTATTTTAAACAGGATGAATTCACTTCAAATTATCTGGTTTTAAGTGATGAATGATTTCAGATATTGTTAATATTTTAAAACTATTATTATTGTTATTTATTATATTGAATTGCTTTTACTATATGCCACTCTAAGGGCCCCACAAAAGGGCAGGGCATAAATACGTAGGGTAGTTGGGCCCTTTCTGCACCCTGCATTGTCCTGTCATGTTCTGGTGGCGATCCTAGCAATGGCTCTGCTGAAAAGGGAGCACAATGGGAGCACTCACCTGTGCACAGGACTGGCTTCCTGTGGAAGGGAGCACAATGGACATGCTGCTTCCTTCTGCAGTGCAACTGGATACTTTCCCAGGCTGCACTGGAGCAGGAAGCACCACTATCACACTTCCTACCCTTCCGCAGGATGGGTAACTACAGGATGGTGGTGTGATCATGTGTCATTGGAAGGGAAAACCCATCAATTATTTAATCTGCAGTCACGCTACCTGGGGATGAGAGAGGCAGAAACATTGTCACAGTCCATGTCTTCTCCTGTCCCTGTGCCAAGATGGGAAGACACGGCAAAAAGAGCCTTGGTTATTTAGTAGTTTAATTAGTTAATGCAGAGAAAAGTCAACTGCCTTCACTTAAACCCTTTTTGCACAGCATTTGGAAGCGAGAGGGCCCCTTGAGTGTTGCATAAATGTGAGGAGCGTCTGCATGATGCAGCTCAAGGGCTGAACGCAGAGTGCATGTGGATTTTTTCATTTTCAGCTCAAAGTCGAAAATACTCCGTGCTCACGCATCACTCAGGGGCTTGGGGGGTACTCACCTGCCATGAAAAGCCTCCTGAGCCACGCCATTCATGCTTCCTGCCCCAGCACAGCCTCCAACTCCCAGGCTGCACTGTGGAAGGAAGGGACAGGGTGCAGGTGGGGTGCAGGCAGGGCACTCGCACAAGCAGAAAGGAACTGCGGAGCTGAAGCAGAAGGCTTGCAAGAGAGTTCCTCCCAAGCCTTCTCACGCGAAAACCCCAACCCAGCAGCGTGAAAAGGTAAGGTGCGAAAAGGGCCTCAATCATTTAAAACTGGATGTTCATCTGGTCTTTACTAGGGCCTTTGTGGTTCCAAATAATCCAGATCAAATCTTTGAAAAGGCTATAGGTCTTGTTGTGTGATAATAATTTAGTGCACCTTTCAGGCCATACCTACACTCTTTGTATAACTTGTAGAGATGGTTTTTCCAACAGAAATAGAATAGAATGCCAGGGAAACAGTGAGACTATTAGATTGCAGATTTATCTCAACTAGTTTTCTAGTCTTCATTTTATATACACAGGAAGGGTTTATTTCACCAGGAAATATTCAAATACTGCATTCCACGAATAGCCTGAAATGGTACATGTCTGAGGAAAAAGTATATCACTGTGACCAGTTAACTATTTTCTCCGCTATTCTTTTCATTTGGACCTTAGCTTAACATCTGGCCAACACATGATGTTATCACTTTGACTTTCACTATTCTTCTATCAAACTTAATTTGTTAAAGGCCCTAAAACAGTCAAGGACCAGGAGTGTGCCATTTGTTCTTGGGCTTGATATATGACCCTTGACCTGCAAATTCTAATCTCACATTCTGTCATTCTGAGAGAGGTTTAAGAACTCTACCTCTAAAACAAAATAAAAGAAACATACAGAAAGTGTGGCTTAGCAGTTTAAGCTTTTTGCCTTTGGTATAGCAAAGTTTGGGTGGGGACTGCACTTCTAAACAGAGAACCCTTTCACTCAGTAGCAGAAGACAAGTTCTCCATGAAAAAGTTCCCAAAACTCAAATGTAAAGTGTCTAAACTTAAAGAGAGTCCAACTATTAAGAGGAGGGACAATGTGCAAACAGTATGATCCAGTAGCCCTGTTCACATGAAAACCATACTTTCCTTGGTGGGCTGTGCCAACTGTTCATATTACTAGATCTCCTTAAACACACTTAAAATGGCCCAGAATATGTATGCGGTCTTTGGAATTTTCACATAATTCTTTCATTTTGATAGGCTATACTTGGAAAGCAGGTTCCTCAATTATATTTTAAAGATCAAGTGACTCTTAAGTTGTATGTATAATAGATAAGCAAGGTCAGGGCTGGTTAGTACTTGGACAAGGGACTGCCGAGGAACATCAGTACCTTAGGCTACATTTCAGAGGAAGAAAATGGCAAAACCATCTCTAAGCATTCCTTGCCTATAAAAACTATATTAAATTCATGGGGCTGCCATAAGATAATAAGCTATGTGAAGGTGTGTGTGTATGTGTATATGTACAGATATTTTATAGATAAAACATTGCATTAACCATTTTTTCATGAACACATTACATTTGTGGTTTGTGAGACTATGATTTTGAGTCCTTGCATGTCATAATTATGAGGAAAACATCAACATTCATTTCCCCCATCTTTTTTTCTTTTTGCTTGATATGCATGTAAACGCCCATAAAAATGTGCATGTGCATAAATTTTAGTTAACAAGGAAATGCATAAGAATTGAGAAAAGTGGTAAAAGTACTGAGTAATAGAAAAAAATGCCACACTAAATATAGAACTTGTACTGGACAAGAGTGTTGTTGGGATTCTGAAAAAAATGCACCAAAAATGACATACTTAAATTTTGGCATAACTCTTAGGAAGTGGTAGACAACTGAGAAGAAGGTGAGGTTTCCTCCTTCCCTGCAGGTCACAGCACAACTGAAAGTGATACATAATGGCTGTTCTTCCATTGAAAAATGGAACTGCCCAGATAAAATGTCCAGTGATATATCTGACCTTTTTCCTTATTTTCTTTCATTTTCAGCAAAGGATGACCCAAATCCCTGTCAGACTCCCTCTCAAATGTGGAGTCAAAAATTACCCCAAATTCATGTAGTGCTTCTATGAAATACCCACAACTACGATGATTCCCATGAAGAAAATTTGCTGAGAAATCTGAAGATGGAGTCACTTCCACTTTTGTTTTGGTTAATTTTCAGCCAGTTTTCAGGGAATAAAATCACTTTGTCAACATAGGGGGTGGGGAGGCTTCAACTTCAACTTTTACTCTGGTTCTTGGGCAGCAGAATCCATAGAAAGTTAAGGCTTCTGGTGGTCAGTAATATATCCACCAACATACCCACCAACTGTCCCAATTTGGCAGGGACAGCCTTGATAAAAGTGTAAGTGTAAAGTATTTGTAGGCTGAAATATCATCTGGCAAAAAATGGGATAGAGAGAAACTGGTATATTTTAGAAGCAGCTTTAAAAAAAGAGAATGACGCAAGTTTAATCAAGAGTGTTCATGCCAAACATGGGAGTCATGGTGGTTGTGGATGTTGTGGGTCTGGGACCTACTGCTGCTGAAAATGAAAGAGAACAAGGAAAAGGGTCAGGTTTATCATTAGACATTTCATCTAGGCAATATTAGGGCCAGAGGCCCAAGGTCCAAGCTCCTTTTCAAAAGATATTCCTAGTGATGGCACTGGAGAACAGAACTTGTTTATGAGAGCTTCCAATATACATTTGACATCTCTGTGATATGAGAAGGTGAGAGAGAGAGGGAGAGAGGGAGAGAATGAGAAGATAAATCATAAGAATACATAGAACCACTTTAGACCACTTCCTACCACATATCCATCTAAACCACTAAGGTCTACTCTGGCTTGCGGTGGCTTTACTGGATCTCAAGAAGAGAGGGGCCTTTCATATCTCCTGATGCTTCATTCTTTGAATGAGAAATGTCAAGGATAGAAGGTAGGATCTTCTACATGGAAAGCGTGTCCTGTATTATTGTGCTATGGCCCATTCCTTCATTCCAAATCCAAATCCCCAAACTGAATATTTGTATTCCCTTTGAAGAATTTCTGTAGGACAAGATAGCAATATGTGCCAGGTAATACTGTTTTATCCTCTGACAAATAAGTGAGCAGTTGGCTAACACAATGGTGATATTCCCCTTCACATTTGCATGCCCCATAAGAGTTTCTTCCAGGTGCTAGATCGTGGATGTCATCAGCATTGTTACAGATCAAAAGACATTGCCAGGGAGAGAAAATATTTAATGTCTCACTCTCCTGCAAATTAATCCAGAAAAAACCACCCTTGGCTAATTATTACTCTTCTCCTTTGACTTCCCTGTTCACAGGAATAGTCAAAGATGGTAATGAGCACAGATTAATTAAAGTAATGGGAAAGACTGTCTTCTGTTAGCAGCTGCTGGGATTTAAAATGCACATGGCTGTAATTCAGACATAACCAAGGTGTGGTTCTCCTCTCAGCAAGAACAAGCCAACTCAAATATATTAATAATATATATTAGACTTAAAAAGTAAAACACCTTAATTCTTAAGTCAAACATAGTCACCCATTTTTCTTGTCATGTGTGTCATAGTAGTGCTGCTAGTCATTTTAATACCTGTGTTAGCTTGCCAAACTGGCATTCTTCCCCTTTTCTGATATCAAGAAAATAAACAGCAAAAATGTATGGGATATTAGGTTTGAAACAGGTGTTATCTAGATTCATACATAACTGATGAAAGCTAAGTTAACAATAATCAGTTTTCTAAGTTTGGACTAGATGGATCTTTGACTGGGCTTAGCAAAGGATTTTTTTAAAAAAAATGCAAGGTCTTCATGTTTGTAGTGAGTGTGGATTTGTGCATGTATGTGTTTTTGTGTTCATCTGTTTTTAGTATCTATCATTATCAAGAAGAGAAGTTTAAAGCAGGCCAAGTCTATACCATAACTCGTAGCTCATTAAATTTTTTTATTATTGACACTCCTAAAATGGACTAAGAACTCAAGGACATGATCCTACAGGTATTTATTAGCACTGCAAATACCTTGTTAGCCAAATTAACTGCCCACTCTGTGGACAAGATCAATAAGCAGCTTTATTTCCTATGAAAAGTCATCAGTAATACCAAGTTTCCTGCTATAAGGTCTTCAATACAACAACCAGGGCTTGAACTTCAGAAAGAACCACAGCATTCTGAAACTCCTCCACAGAAATAGGCATTTAATTGGAGAGGCTGGAGAGAACAACTAATTACTCACCCTAGAAACAACACTGAAATCATTGGGCAACTTCAAGACTAGAACAGGAATTGCACATCTTTGGTTTCATTTTAGGTCTTGTTCCAGTAAATGCAATTGTCTGTATAATGGCTGCCTGGGGAAAGTATGGATATTTCTAACAATAGCCTTCAATTAGTCAAAGACTTGTCCTTCATTGAAAGTGTATTGTAGAAATATTGCTCTCTAGTGTATAAAAGTCCACCAAAAATGAACTGAAATCACAGCAAAGTGCAACCATTCAAGAGTTTACAGGAGTTTGTGCACATAAAAAAGTAGTATAATAGGCAGTTATCTTGATTGGAACATCTATGATTGATTTTTTTCTGCCTCTGACAGAAAGTCGTAAGTGTTCCCTTGTGGAGCGGGGCTACACAAGAGCTTGCATGGTAAAGCTGATGGAGCTTACCACTTCAGACTGCAGGTGGAATACAGGTGCTTTAATATGTACAACACACACACATACACACCCACACATCCTACCATTGGCAATAAAAGATAGATCCCAGCACATCCTATAAAGATGAAGGAGAAATTCTTCTATTACTTTTGTACGAACATGCTAAATTTAGACCTGAAACACTGTCTAGCAAAACATTCTGAATCTTCTTTTTTCTGCCTATAAAAGAACTCTGAAAGAATGTTTGTGTGTGTGAAAGGGAGAGAGAAAACACACACACACAAACACACTTGTGCTGTCAACCATTTCATGACCCACCATGTTTTTTACATAGTAAACAAATAGATTGCATAATATACAAATATGGCTGTTTGGATTTGGGGAACAAGAATATGTCAACTTTTGGAGGAAAGTAATTGATGGCATGAGGCGTTAAGAGATGGAAAGGTTGAGTGAATACTGGGATGAAGCAAAAGTCTAGAGTGAAAGAAAAATGGTTAAGAACAGAGATATTAAAAACAGCATTGGACAGAGGAGAACAAATGGGGTTGTAACCTAGGCTAAGTTTATGCAACTTGAATATGTGTAAGGATAGAAGAGGGAGGGCAGAGGAAGGAAGGGAGGTGGAGAGAGAGAGAATCAAAAGAACTGAGTAGTGGGAAAAGATTGAGAAGAAGATGGAAAACAGGGGTGAGAGAATAATTAAGGGTTGACTAACTTGCAGAAATCCAGAAACCAAAAATAATGCATGAAAGCAGTTCAATCCTGTTTTAAAACTGTTCATGTTACATTACATCTTATGGTAGCAACTTGCACAGCATAACTATAACATTGTATGAAGAAATACGTATTTTATCTCCCTTAAATCTTAAACCATTCAGCTTTACTGGATAACCCCAGGTTCTCCTGTACTTGGAAGGTGAAAACATTATCTCTGCTCCAGAGAGTAGCAGTAATTAAGTATTTTTTTTTCCTCAGTAATGACAAGTGTATGCACATTACTTCATGACTTTACCTTAACAAGGGACAACTTCCCTTTTTTTTGCAGGATATCAGTAACTTTATTGATAGAGAGTGTGGTCTCACCAAATTGTGGAGTGATATGGCATGATTCAGGTTTTCAGCTATGCCTCATATTGTGCTATATGTTTCTTCCTTACTCACTGTTGTAAGTATTGAGAGAATATTAAGGTGCATGGGAAGGGAATGCGTTTTGTCTCACAGACAAATGGATTGTGGTATTTTTTTTTAAAAAAGTAAAGTAACTATTTTGGTTTCTTTCATTTTATCACTATTTGAGTTACCATCTTATTAACTTCGAGAAACAGAATTGTTTTAAAAAATATTTGTTAAATTTTTTTTAAAAAAAATTGTAACAGCACTGTTAGGAAGGCTTTTGCTGCAACAACAATTAATTATTTTCTGAAAAGTAACTTTCCCTTTTCTGCTCTCTTCTCTTACTCCACACTAGACTTGTATACTTTATTACAGCCTCATTATTTACCTTTTTTGAAGTTAAAAATATCCAGTCCCTTAATTATTTTTCTTTCCTACTCTGTTTCCTTTCTATCTGTTGCTGTTGTATGCCTTCAAGTTGTTTCCAACTTATGGTGAACCTAAGGCAAACCTATTGGCAAGACTCGTTCAGAGCAGGATTGTCTTTGCTTTCCTCTGAGGTTGACAGGGTGTGACTCGCCAGGGTGATCCAGTGGGTTGCCACAGATGATTATGAATTCAAACTCTAGTTGCCAGAGTCATAGTCCAACACTCAAATCACCACACCATGCTAGCTTTCCGTGCTAACTTTCCATTTCTACAATATCCTTTCTGAGATGTAATGATAATAACTGTCCTCAATGTTCTAAGTATGGTTATGCTATAGCTTTTTATACAGAAATTATAAGAAACAGAAAATAAATATAGCTACTATTAGGTTGCTAAGATTTCAGCAGACTTTGCCCACCCACTCTCAATCATATATTGTAAATAGAAGGCCTAGCCTGCTAATGAATACTACTTCTTTTTTGATCAAAACTGAAGCCTTCAAAACATCACATTCATTTCTGCTCAGTGGTTCAGCTGGGTTATTTTAGACCCTGGATCTATTGAAGGGAGAAGGTCTTTTAGGTGGTAATTCATATTATTACGAGTATGGTAGGACATATATGCTGCATTTTCTCCTCTCTCCCTTGATTATTTTGCTGAGTGGGCCCATAAACATAGGCCATTTCTGCATTAGACCATTATAGTGTTATTATTCCACTTTCAACATCCTATGGAATCCTGGAGTTTGCAGTTTAGGGAGCGGCCTTTGAGGCAGAAATGGCCATATGATCCAATGAACTGTCCTAATGGAACCAACAGGTTTTAGATTATGTCCCTCAAATACTATATGATTGTTTCTAATGTTTTGTATTCCCTTAAATAGTCTCTGGACAGAAAAAAAAAAGTTCAGAGTCAGGCCATTTTTGCACTACATGTTATAGTGCTATCATTTCAGTTTCAACATTCTGTGGAATTCTGGGGTTTGTAGTTTACTGAGGCCAAAGAACTCTCTGGCTGAGAATTCTAAATGTCCCTCCCTAAACCACAAATCCCAGGATTCCATGGGATGTTGAAAGTGGAATAATAGCACTATAATAGTGTAGTGTGGAAATGGCCCCATTTTCTTGCATTTTGCCCCCACACTGCTGCATCAACACCTGAAAGTCTAGCCCCACATTACCAGTCAGATAGGAAGGATCCATGGAGATAGGCCCATACAATTGGTAACAGGCTTTCAAATATTACTACTGTGATATGGGACGATACCACAAGTTGGCTGAGGTAGTGATACATTAAAAACCTCTAAACTGAAAAGGCAATATAGAATAGAAATTCCCTCCACTGTCAAAAGCCCCAAGAAAAGTACTTCACCTGAAGTAAATAAATCTTGGGATATTCAGTAAGTATATATTAGAGTAATAATGCTGCTCTAAGCCACATAAACCTTTGTTCTATGTTCAGTAAGACAACCTTCCGGAGAGATTCAGCTACTATTTTCATGGTCGTTTTCAATAGGGGAGTCTTTATACCTTCAATGAGAAGATGGACTATGTTGAATGATGAGTCAGTTAACACCAAGTGCAGAACACAGCTATAGAAAAGGCATTCTGAAAAATTTCACCATCACCATCCCTCTGAAGTAATTGTTAGGGACATATTAATAACATTTCCCACACTATGCTATTTGAATATAATTTATAATATACACAGGTTTAATAGTTTTATCTCCAAAGAGGAAAATAATGCTTCTTGAGCCAGAATAGTTCACTCTTTTATTCAACATACATATGCTATAATGCTACCTCAGCTGATAGACCACACAAAGAAAATTGTGCTAATTATATACAGAGGCTTAAGACTCCCTATTTTCTTAACAATATTATTACTCTGGTTGTTGTTCTCCTTCTCCTTCTCCTTCTCCTTCTCCTTCTCCTTCTCCTTCTCCTTCTCCTTCTCCTTTCTACCATTCAGAGATGGGTTTGCCAGTGGGCCACTGGAAATTTCTGGTGCCTGATAGTGACTACATTTCTCTCAAATAGGGTTGAGAAGTCCAAGGGAGCATTTCTTTCATTCTGAAGAAAAAGTACATATTTAGTCTCACTTAACACAGATTGATTATGCCTTGACTTTGAAGAGATGACAGTATTTCACCCTTTCTTTGTATATTTGAATACATTAATAGAACTTGGGCATTCTAGTAAAAGTAAAGTGGACTAGGCAAGACTAAACAACCATGGTGTGCAGGTTTGATAGCTGAACTATGATTCTGGAGCCCAGGGTTCAAATCCACACTCAGCCACACTCTCTCAGCCTCAGAAGAAGTCAAAGACAAACTCCTTCTGAACAAATCTGGCCAAGAAAATGCTATGATATGTTCACCTTAGAACTGCCACAAGCAAAAATGACTTCAAAGCACACCACACACACACACAGGAAAAGACTGAAGTCTCCCCATCTTTGGTGTAGCTTAAATATTGTGGCCCTCTTTTTTTCCCCAGATCCAATCAGTCATAGGCCATTTTGCACCTTACCAGTTCCTGATGACATCCTGTCACAATCCCAGCAGCACCATTGTCGGTGTGGGAGTGCAACGGGAATGATCCCCTCCACACCAGGGTAGCTTCCTGTGGAAGGGAGTGCAGATGACATGTGCCTGCCATCTGCAGTGCAACCAGTCTCTTTCCTGTGCTGCACTGAGGAAAGAAGTGCATGATCACACTCCTGGATCTTCCACATGGCTGGGAGTGAAGGGAGCATCACACAATCATGAGCACTTAACAGATTTTTTTTTCCATTAAGGAAATATCCCATGATCCTGATGGGTGGGCAGGGGTTGGCAGCAGGATTGCAATGATGTTGTTTAAAAGCACTACCTTCAGACTCCTGCCATCACATGGCCATTGTGGGACAGCAATGCCACGCAGAAATGACCCTGGTCCTTGCACACAAGTTTTCATTATGGAGTTTCTAGATACACCTCATATTGTGTGACTTCATTAGATGCTGACAGAGGACCAGAATAAATTATATTTTTTTCTTGATCTGGTAATATACAATAAGAGAAGGAACAAAAATATCTACCTTTCTTATGTACATGGTGCACCTCTGCACCACATGAACCTTTCCCAGACAGAGTAATAAGTCTGTTTTCCTAAAAGAAAATATGTGGTCTCTCCTTCAAACTGATGCCTCCATGCTCCCCAAAACAAATACCAGTAAGCTGAGAAACTTCCTGGAGCTCATTAATGGGAACTGCTGAAGGCTGTAGGCTCTTTTTGCACCTTACCTTTTCCTGGTGCTGGGCGGCAGGGCTTGCGCAGGAAGACTTCGGAGGAACGCTCCCGTATCCCTCCGGCTTGGGCTCCACAGCTGCTTCCTGGTTGCGCGAGCACCTCACCTCTTCCTTCTGCAGTGCAGCCTGGGACCTTTCCCAGCCTGCACTGCACAGGAAGCACGACCGGCCTGTCTCCCGAGGTTCCACATGCCATGTAAGTGCGTGCGGGGCCCCAGAGTGATGTGCGACCGCACAGCATTTTCAGCTTTAAGCTGAAAATTTAAAAATGCATGTGCAGTCCACATCAGGCTTTTGAGCATCGTGCAAATGTGAGTGCGTTGTGTGGACCGCTCCTCACATTTACACAATGCTAAAGGGGCCCTTTCGCTTTAGAAATGCCATATGAAAAGGGCCTTAAAAGGGAGAGGAAGGAATGGTGGCTTCTTTGCACTGGCACTGCACCAATACCATATTGCATTTAGTTTGATTACAATTCTGGAAACACTTTATTCCTTGATTCCGTTGGTTATATACAAGACTAACATACTTCACTCTATACAACCAACTTCATATGTTTAAACATCCAAAGTTTCTACCTTTGGCCCAACCCTTTCTCTTTATTTTTCCTCCAATTTTCCAGTACCAGAAGTAGCATGCCCTTCAATAGGGAACAACAAAGGTTAGAGAAAACCTTCATCATTTACTGATGGGCTTCTGAAAGGCATTAGGTTGTTCACTTTGGAAAGAACATAGTGTGCTTAGACACTCCTTTGGTCCTATCCTATTTTTTTTTCTCTTTCTCCTTTCTTCTTGCTCTTTCTCATAATTAATAAGGAATGAATCTATTATGCAAAAATAATAAGAATATAATAATGAATCATGTAGAAACAAACTATGCACAATGGCCTATATACTTCTATGTTAACAAAGGTCACCTGAGAGATCACAGAACACAGGGTGATGTTTGGCACAGAGATCCATAGTCCTGTGTGCAATCAGATCAATGCCCTGTCTATATAGAGAAAGCTGGGCTGCACTGAAGTTGTGCTTAAACTTCCCAAACTCTTGTATTGATTTCTTTTTTCTTAAAGTCTGGTCTACCTAGATATGGTTATGGGTGTTACACAATAAAAGAAATAAATATAAGACTAACCCATTGAGTTTCCTTGTTTAGGAGATGTTTATCTACCTGATCTGTCTTTCCCCATTTTTGTTAAAAGAATAAGGGATAAGAAGAATTCTGAAGAACATGACCTGATTCCAGTGTCCCATTTCCCACAGTTCCTAACCAGATTGAAGTCATTTCTAGATGTCTCTGAAAATTACCCTGATGGGATTTGAACCAGTATCTTTCAGTACCCAAAAGGATGTGGTCTTTGGGCCATCTGGGTCACATACATTCTGCATTGTTCCATAGAATCTGCTTGAGGAAGGGGCAAATCAGCTGGGGGATATTGGTTATTACTAAGGTTGTTATGTATGCATAACCTAGAATTAGGCATTTATGACTGGTTTGTATTCACAATCCTCACTTTAAATAAGTGAATATGCTCTAATTTAGGGTATATGTAGAGACTGTGAGAATACTCCACTCCTCAGTTACTGGGCAGCAGCCACTGTGAATGATGGGGTCTGTTAACCTGTTCATTAGGAAGCAACTGACTGATGCTCCCACTCAGCCCCCTCCATAAGTGATCATAGGTATGAAGGGACAGGGACCCTCCTTCTGGCTGTCACACTGGAAATCATTCATGAGAGGAGGTGAAAACATTGGTTATCTGCTTCCTGACTGACAGTGGAACAGATCTCTGTCACTTGCAGTGCCTCCTACTCGGTAAGTGAGGACTTGTGGGGTCAAGCTGGGAGATGCTGCTTAGCGATGTAATGAAGGTGGTTATGTAGCTAAATAAATGGTACAGAACCATTATTACCAGCTTTTCCCTGACGAGCTGTAATGTACTAACCAGAACTGGCAGAAGAGAGAGTAGACAGACAAAGAGCTTAAGGACTCCCCCAGATGATCACTTTTTGAGATGACGCAGGGAAGTCCTTCCAAAGATATAGCCAATAAAAACCACAACAATAAGAAATGGGAAGGAGGCAGCATTCCATTTGCATTTCTTTTTTAAGCAATTGTAGTATATGAAGTTGATAACGCTATAGGGAAACTGAGCAGCTTGCAAACAACTGTGCAATAAAATAAATAAGAAAAGAGTTTTTGAAATACCACAGTGTTTGAATATGCAAAAATAATGATTGTACATAAACAAACACGAGCCTCAACTGATATTCATTACTAACCATGACAAGGAGGTCAACATTAGATAGAGACCACAAAAAGTATGAAAATGATTTTCCTTTCCTAATGTTTTAAGTGGATGCTACTGAGAAAACTCACAGTGGTGTTTTTCAAGAAATTATAAATGAAGTGTTTTTTAGTGAGCCTATAAATAGTCCCTTCCCTTCTAAACTCTGCTTTATTTTGCTTCTGCCTGCAAGTCTAAATGGCTCCCTAGAGACATGGAACTATCAGTCACAAGTGTGGCAGTATTGCAGACAGAACAGTGACAGATGTACAAATCTATCATGCTCCATGTGAATACCCTATGTAATTCTTCATAGAACTGCTGGTATCTTTACCAGAGAAAACAACCAACAAAGCCCTTACGGTGCCATGCTCCATTCATCTACCATGGTTTCATATTTCTTGATTGCACATGTGGTCTTCTATGGTAGTGCTCTTCTTTTAAATCTTCTCTTATTACATTCCAGTATAATATTAAACATGATTCTGCTCTTTTAGGCCCTTTAGTTTCATTGGAAGAGATAAAAGTTTGAATTTTATTTCTTCTTTAAATCAATAGGCTTCAAAGGTAACTATTTACCTTTGCCTGGATTGGCCCCTTTCATTTGCTTAGTTAAGACTTCCATGAGTTACTCTTCCTATGTCCAGTCTAAAGAGAAGAACCCACCACGCAAGGATGAAGAAGTTCTTGGACTGCAATTCCCATTATTCCATACTATGGACTATGTTTGCTAACACTGATTGGGCTTACAGTTTCACAACCTCAGGAGATTAAAGCAGGTATACCCCTGCCACTATAGGGTTCTAGAGTCCCTGTCAGAATCATGGCCAAATGTCAACAGCTGTACAATGGGATAAAAAAAGGTTATTTTGTATGCAGTAGGTTGTTCTCATTGTAGCGAGTAGTGGTTTGAGCACTGGACTACAACTACAAGGGTTCAATTCCTTGCTTGGTCATGGAAACCTAATGGGTGACCTTGTGTGTGTCACACACTCTCAGCTCCAGAAAACCCTGCAATAGGTCCACCTGAGGGCCTCCATGGGTCAGGAATGACTTTAAGGTACACAACAACAAAAAGACTCTGCTAAAGATTTCATTTTAGCCTGGTAATTCAAGACTGGTCCTGGGTAAGGATGTAATTGTTCACAAAGTTTAAAGGTAGCAATATATAATTTCTGTAATTTTCTTCCCACTGCAAGAAAGTCTTCAAAAACTGCACAGTTTTTGAAGGATAATTGCAATTCAGGATTTATTCTATGCAAAATTCACAGGTGTTTCTGTGGCATAGAAATCAGCATTTTCTGTGCAGGAAACAGACTTTTCTGCATGGAAAATAATAGTTCAATACAAAACTTTTAATTCCTGTGTAGAAAATACTGTTTTGAATTTGTATTTGAATCAATGTGCAAGCCAAGTTGAGTTGGAGAGAGCATGTGTGATCACTGCTAAAGGAGGGAACTGGAAAAACAACATTTGAATTCTTAAATGTACACAACACTTCAGTGCTGATAAACATTGTATTTGTTACGTTCTCAAGTGCTGAGACATTCCAAAAGCAGTGCTATCCAGATTTGGCTTTCTTGAACTGCGAAACAGCACACTAAAAATTCACGGTCTCCTATTCATTTCCCATTTCCACTCCATATAGCTTAATAAAAGCTTTCTATTGTTTTCTATTCTATTTCTACTGTTTTTTCCCAAACTTAATTGCAGCACAGGTGGGTATTTCTCAGTGGGAGGAAATGAAACATATAAGCCAGTGGTTCTCAACCTGTGGGTCCCCAGATGTTTGTGGACTTCAGTTCCCAGAAGCCCTGAGCATTGACCATAGTGGCTGGGGCTTCTGGGAACTGAAGTCCACAAACATCTGGGGACCCACAGGTTGAGAACCACTGATATAAGCCAACTCTCTAGCAAACTAACCACCCAGCAATCACCAATTAACCTGAATTCTGCAACTAAATTCGTGTGTCTTCAAGTCACCTGTCAACTTATGATGACTGCATGAACTTCATAGAGTTTTCTTAGGCTATTACCACACTACAGTCTTACAGCACGATTATTCCACTTTCAACATCCTATGGAATCCTGAGGTTTGCATTTTAGGGAGGGGCCAGTGGGCCTCTCCCTAAACTGCAAACGCAAGGAATACTCAGAGATGGTTTGGTCAGTGCCTTACTTTTAAATATAGCTGAGAGCACCTGGTGTTCATTGATGGTCTTCCATCCAAATACCAACCAGAACTGACCCTGCCTAGCTTCCCAGATCAGATAGAATCTCATGCCTTTATGGTATTTAGGGCCTTTGCTTAATTAAGCTTAAAGCAGCATCTAAAGGAAATTTGGAAAGAGGAAGGACAAGCATCCCCAGTTGCATGCCCTAGTACTGCAATTATACTTGAAACAAGCAATCAAAGACAGAAGGAAAGAGAACCTTGGGATGTGTGCCTAGGTTTGCACATGCCCACATACAACAGGGATATAAAACATATTTGCAAAACCTCTCATCTTTGATGAGGAAGGATCCTTTGTCATATTGAAAAAGTTTTCTCTATCTCTTTACTTACCTACCTACTTTGAGACTTTTCACAAACATTCACAGAAAGGATTTTACCCTAAACCCCAAGTAATTTTGTCCCAAATCACTATCTGGTGTTTACAAAAGGCATTTTATGTAAAACACATTTTTGTTCTCTCATATGTTGTGGATGAGGGTCAGTTGTTGCAAATGCCTTTCACAAATGTTTTCAAAAAAGCACCTAAAATGTACAGAAACTCTTTACTATCTCTCCCAGTGCAGAGATGTATTTTGATATTCTTTGTTCACATGAGTGAAGATGAGAAAAGTAAAAATTTTCATCTTCCTTCTCTGATTGTGAGCTAGTTAAATGTACTCCCACACACATTTTGGGCAATCTCCTTTGGAATTCATTCCCCAGAAGTCTCCCTGGAAGGAAATGAGTCCCTCATGGTGAAAAGTTTTTCCACTTCTTTGCTCCCGTTAGTTGAATATTCTGTAATTAACCAGCAATTTGCCTAACAAACAATTGGTCAGCAAGCAGTGTTAAAACCATCTAAAAATAAATGTCCTTCTGGCTGGACATGTTTTCATCTTATAAAAAGTTCTCTCTTTTTTCCTATATCAAACCAAGTAATTAAAAAAGAAATAAAATCACTGGAATTGCTTCAAGGGTCTTCATTTGATGTGCAGTACAAATACACTGTTGTATACACAGTGGATTCAAAACACAGATAACTCTCACGTGGGAAGAAACTGAATTTGGTATAAACAAATCTGTTGTTGGCTGAAGGTTGCAATATCACTAATTATAATTAATACATGAATGTTCTTAATTAGTAAAATTTCTATAATTTTGTTAAAGTTCTTCAAAATCTGCTCTTGCACTCTACTTTGTTGCTATTTGCTATCTTCTTAAGCAAGTATTCACATGAGGAACAGACCTTTCACTTGCCATAATTAACGTTATCTTGTCTTGCCAAATCATCAGGCAACTTGCATTAAATGGAACCTGACATGCTGAAGAGCAACCGTCTGGTGCTAGCTACATCATACAATTAAGTCCAGATGCATGAGAAAGGTTTTCTTTTGAGTTGCTATCTGTCGTAGGAAGCATGTTCAAGTTTCATGGGCAATTTATCAGGCTAATAGCAGATATCTCTCTAAGTCTCCAACCCCTCAAGTTTTGTCTTATGAATCAGGACACTCCATATTGAGACCCTTTTTATCAGGAAGGATCTATTTCTTGCTTATTGTACAATGAAGGAGAATCCTTTGTAACATCAAGCAAATCAAAGCCTACCTTTGAGATACCAAAACAATTATGCTCTTGATGTTTATACTTCAGATGGTATTCCAAAATAGCAGTGGGAAAAGCTCCCAGAATTAATTACTGTGTAGTTTCATTAACCAAAATGTTTTACCACCCTTTTGGAATAGAAAGGATTGTTAATATTTCAAAGTCATTTGGGTTTATCTCTTATTTATTAAGGAAAGCACATTACTTATCAGGATTGAAGAACTTAGCACACCAGAGTCAACATTAATGCACAAAATCAATTAGTAATGGAAGAAAAACAGCAGGTGAAAAGTTATGGATTTGAGGGGTACATACATGCCAACATGCTATTTTTTGAGTCCCATGTTCAAGGACTAATAATGTGCATACTATTCCCTTTGTATCAATACACTTCAGTTGCAGGCCTTTAGATTACATAGCCCAATTACTTTGTTGGAGACAGTGAATTTACACTCAAGTGTTGACTAAAACAAAACAATCTCCCTGCCCCCTAACTACAGCATAGTTAGGATACTAACGATTATATCCCTCAAATGATAATAAAATAACTATTCTGACATGCTAAAAAAAATATTTCGGATTAGAATCTCTTTTCTGCAGAACTTGTGACCTCAAAACCTGAATGCCATCACAATTGAGTTCTAGATACTTCTAGTATTGCTACCATCCTAAAACTACATAAACAGGACAGTTGTCAAATTCTGAGCATGGCCAAACATATGGTCATTGGCTGAGAAGACTTGGTCTGGGAGAAAGCACATTTCTGAGCAGAAACTGTTGAAAACAGTTATTATTTCCTCTTTTCCTAGGCTTGGAAAATCTGAGATGTAATTGCAGCCACAACACAGCCTTCCTTTTATTTAACATTCTTAATCTTCTACAGATTAGCATACCCTCAAGTTATGTGATCTCATTACTACCATCATTAAGTATTATTTTACCCCTCAATTTCCATAATAAAGAATAAAGTATGAACACACTTACAAGTGAAGTTGTATCTACCATTTGTTTTATTGGATATTTACCAGCAATATAAACATTTAAGCGCGCATATATATATATATATATATATATATATATATATTTTCTTTCCTTCTCTCCAAATGCCTTTCTAGAAATATTATGTGTATCTTTTAAAAGTACTATACACAGAAAAAGAATGCCAAAGGCCCTCTGAGGGGGCAGGGAGATTGCAGTGATAGAGGGCAGTGGCAATGGCTTCTGTGTATTTGGCTGTGCAACTGAAAGGCCATTTCTGCATTACACTGTTATAGTGCTATTATTCCACTTTCAACATTCTGTGGAATTCTGGGGTTTGTAGTTTACTGAGGCCAAAGAGCTCTCAGGCTGAGAATTCTAAATGCCTCTCCCTAAACTTCAAACCCCAGAATTCCATAGGATGTTGAAAGTGGAATAATAACACTATAACAGTGTAGAGTGGAAATGGCCTAAGTTAGCCTGGGCCTTGACAGTAGTTACGGAAGGGTCTGGAGGACATTCATTTCCTTCTTGCCTCAGAACTCAGGTCTTCCCTGTAATGGAGGAGAAAAAGTATGGGAGGAGCAAAAGCATGTTCACTTGTTTTCACTACATTCCGTAGCCTAGTGAAATCTGTGTCCTGTTGAATTTTCAAGGGAAAATGCAGCTGTGAGAGCATATCATTCATACCCAGTCTCAGCATGGCTTTAATATAATTACTTATCCAAGATGGAGGATGCCCTTGAGATGGAACATTAAACAGGCTGAAATATGGTCATATATAACCTGTTGAAGCCAGGATTTCACATCTAGAATGGTTGGCATTTGGCATATTCTTCACATTAGTTCTTCTAGTGTGACTTATGTGAAGTAGCCCCAAAACAGGAAGAAAAAATCCCAGAGCTGTTGGAACGGTAACACATCAAGTGGATCTCACAGACATCTCCCAATTTGAATCATCACTATCATCATCATCATCATCATCATCATCATCATCATCATCATCATCTTTTGACAATGATAATCAAAATGACCATTTAATGAAAACCAGCAGGTATATTTATACAAAGCAGAAATGGAATCTAATATTTTCCATGTGCTTTGACCCTAAACTAGGATCCCTCTCTCCAAAAAAATTCTTTACACTTTCCTGTGTGTATATATGTCAGATGAAAAATGTATGTATGACTTTTTAAAAATCTATTTATTACAAAACCTTAAAAGGTATCATAATATACTAACATGATTAAAAATTCAAGTGAATTCATCGAGAAACCCCCATCTTCATTCCAGTAGCTTAAAAAGCTATGTTATGTATGCGTATATATGTATGATAAAGAATTCTAGTTTGCAATTCAGCGCCTGCTATGTATCTCACCCATCCCAAAACACAGCATGATAGAACAAAGAGACTGATGTTGTATTTACCGCATGAACAACAGCTTAATTAACTGGTATTTTAGAAATACTGTTGGTGCACTGTTACTGGGATTGCACCTGGGCATACATCACATTGTTCTGACAAATGCACTGGGAGAACTACTTTGTAGCTAGTTATGTCTTCTGAACATGACTGGCTAAGAAATCAAGAACATGTTATTACTATCATACAAGGAAGAATTATATAATAATTTCCAAATAGGAATACTAGAGGTAGAATTGGAATGAAAGGGTTTAGAATTTCTCTGTACACATGTATTCATATATATGTTGAAGTGAATCCAATGTGAGTTGCTTCTAAATAAACAAGTTTAGGATTGCTCCCATTGTTTAACATTATGTGAGGGCTCTATGAAATCTCTCCCTTTCAAATGTTCACTCCCTCCTCCCACCTGAGCAAATTTGGATTCAAGACAGTGTGTCAACATTGTGCACAGACTCTAAACCCAATATCCCTCCTCACACTGTTGCCTTCACAAAATGAAGGGCTTGGTTGCATTTTGTACCAAAGAAGGGATTAAAAACTCCTTGCAACAGATTGTTGGAGGACCATCACAGATATCGGCAAAGTGTTACCACCTTCCTCTTGATTTTTTCTACTTAATTCCCAAGTAATAAGAAATGTACCTATGTCATTAACCATGGATAGGTCTGGTCTTGGCTGATATCCCAGATAATTGATGCCAGGATGGAAGATTTGGAACATCAGTCAAGACAATCACTTTTCCTGTTTTTCCTATATTCATTTACCCAGGGCATTCTCACACAGAATATAGTGTCAAGATCAAGGAAAGTAATGGTACAATTTTATTTTGCTTTGGTCAGATCTTAGTTGGAATACTGTGTCTAGTTCTGGACACCACAAGTCAAGAAGGATATTGACAAGCTGGAACATGTTCAGAAGATGGCTACCAAAATAGTAAACAGTCTGGAAACCATGCCCTATGAGAAGCAGCTTAGGAAGCTGGTCTGTGTTTAGCCCAGTGAAAAGAAGGTTAAGAGACAACATGATAGCCATGTTTAAATGTTTGAAAGGATGTCATATAGAAGATGATACAAGCTTATTTTCAGCTGTTCCAGGGACTAGGACATGGAGCAAGGGATCCAAACTATGGGAAAGGAGATTCCACATAAGCATAAGGAAGAACTGTCTGGTGATAAGTGTTGCTTTACCGTGAAATATGCTGCCTCAGAGTATTGTGGAATCTTCTTCATTGGAGGTTTTTAAACAGAGACCAGACGCTCACCTGCCAATAATGCTTTGATTGTGTATCACTGCATGGCAGGGGGTTGGACTCAATGGCTCTTGTAGTTTCTCCCAACTCTATAATTCTGTGATCAGGACATAATGCTGTCCTGCAGTTTCCTCAGTTTCTTTGGAGCTGGCTGGAAACTTGTATCCCTGATGGAGATAGCTTCACTAGTTTCTTCCATCCAACATCATTAGTAGGTAATTCTTCACTCGTTTTCTTCACAATGGATGCAATCAGTAATTTTAGCCATATCAACTTGTGTCTTTGCAGTACCTCTGACATGGTACTATATCCAGATATAGCATCCTTGAAACAGAGGAGCAGGAACGGAAGGTAACAGTCCACTGAGTCTCAGCTTAAGCAGCAGCAGAGCAAAAGATAAAACAGAACCCAACTGGAAAGGCTTCTGCTTCTGCTACCAGACACCACGGTGAACAAAAACATTCAGAATTTCACCTGTCTTCTGAAAAATGAATCCAACAATAGCATCACACATCTGCAACGTTCAAAAGGAACCACAAAACTAGAGTAGCATTTTGGATCTGCAGTGCTACAATCCTGCTAACCTTTTGAAATTATAGCACAGCTCAGCCCAGATTATTTTGTGCATATCTATGAGTTCACATATCTGCAAGCTGACTATGAATTGTACTTTCTTAAAGATTTGAGAGGGAATGTTGAGAAGGAAAGGTTGCCCTAATGAAATTCTCTAGAGATAGCTAAAATGAGAATGGAAAGGAAAAAGTTCTACATCTGCAGAAAATGATTGCTACAAGAGAGGAGGAGACATCTGCTGGATAAATGATTTTTTAGAGACAATTATGTGTGCTCATCCAGAAATAACAAACATTATACAACATTGGCTGCCATGTTGTAAAACATGAAGAACAACAGAGGTTATAAAAGTGACTATAAAAATAAAAAGTGGTGTTGGGTCAGGATATAAACTGTATTATGGGGGGGGGGGTGGCTGTGGAGAAGATAGATCCAGCACTGAATGTTCCTTTTTTAATAATAAATAAATAAATAAATAAATAAATAACTTTGTTATTTCTGAAGGGAAGAGACTGGGCTTTTAATGTCATATGAGGGATTTTCAACTTGCTTCCCATTTTTAAATACTCTGCACAAATATTTTAGTTTACATAATCACAATGTGATGACTCGGTGATAGATGATGATGCTGTGATTGAGGAGCAAATGATTGTGCAGGGGGCTGAGCCAGTGACTGAGCAAGTCAACCCGCAAACATCCCCTACACTGGAAGGTTAAACAGAGACTGAGTTGCCCCGGCCAGCTCATGACGGAGAGGGAACCAGCAGTGATGCAGAGGAGTTGCAGCCAGCTATGCCCATCAATCACACAGAAGGCTGAAACAGGCGGCTGAGAGGGAGGCTGAGGAAACAATAACAAGCAGCACCCACTCACAGGGGCTATTTAAGTCTGCCGGTGTGGCTGCTCCTTGCTTGCGGCAAATTATTAGCAAGCCCTCACAACCTTTGTGTCTCCTGCTCCCTGAAACCCTCCTGACGGATCTCTGCCTCCTGAACCTTTGGACTGGACCTTGACCAAGCTTAGCTTGTGTTTTCCTGGTTTTTGGTATATTCGGACTCCCCACGTGTTCCTGACCTCTCTCCTCCCTTGCTAGCTGTGGCCTGGCAGGGAGAAATTCCTGACAGACTCCATGTTGAAGTGCATGAATTCGTCCTCCACCCCATACAGTCTAAACATTCAGTATAAATTGTGTATTTGTTTTTCTGGTTAATGCTGTAATGAGATCAAGAGCTATACTATAACTAAGGAAGTTCAAGTTGCAAACTGAAGTTAACTCTTTTCTTCAGATGATCTGTTATATTAAGTTCAGCAAAATTCTGAATGATTTCATGGTTCAGAGTTTTCTAGTTATTTGCTTGGAGAAATGTGAACTTGGTATTCAACAACCTATCTATGGATTGCTTTGCTCCTTTCAAATAACATGATCAGGGCATTAAACTTAATGACAAGTATGATATAAGCACATAGATACTGTCAGCCAAATTTCATCAATTTGGGCATGTCTTTGCTCAAATAAGGGGAAAAACAGATGGAGAAGAAGCTCCTGTTACTCAAGTTCTTGATTTATTTGCTTGTTTAAACAAACCACATATACTTTCATTTTCATGGAATATCCAGAGTTGTCCAAGGGTGGGAGAAGAACTATTTTATTCCTACCTACTGGCTTCTTTTTATTGCAGTGAAAATTTCAATTTTTCAAGCAGTATAGATACCTAATTTCAATTTTTTCTTGAGCTTTTGATGGAAGGAGGAGCATGTGGCATTTATGGCCCTTTCCGCACCTTACCTTTTTCTGGTGCTGGGGTGTGGGGATCATGCGAGCAGCCTCCAGTGAGAGGGTCTCCTGTCCAGGGTCCTTCAGTTCTGCATGAGCTGTCTGCTCACATGAGAGCCCCACCTCTTCCTTCCACAGTGCAGCCTGGGACCTTCTCACACCAGGTAAGTGTGCGAGGGGCCCAAGAGTAATGCGCGGTCATGCACTATTTTTGGCTTCTAGCTGAAAATGAAAAGGTGCACAATCAGCACCTGCAAGCCCCTGGCGTGTGGCACGATTGTGAGTGCATCGTGCAGATTGCTCCTCATAATCATTTGATGCTCCAGGCGCCCTTTCACATGGCACCCAGGTCTCCAGAGCCAATAGTGAGCAAAGAGACAGAACAGATATTATGTTGGCCAATTTTCTATAGGGTTGTGTGCCTTCAGGTTGTTTCCAAATAATGGTGACCCTAAGATGAGCCTATCATAGAGTTTTCTGGGGATGAGAGTGTGTGACATGCTCAAGGCAACCCAATGAGTTTCCTTTGCCTAGCAGAGAATCGAACTCTAGTCTCTAGGGTCATAGTCCAATGCTCAAACCATTATACCACACTGGCTCTGTCCAGTTTTCTATAACTTTATGAAATCTGTATGTAGGTTGGCCAAATAGTCTGCCCAGCTTCCTTCATTCTCCCATACCCTCAGCTAGAGATTGCCATGTGGATTGAAAATGCTTTTCTAGAAAGTCCCATTTGGTGAGAAATGAAGTTTTTTGACATAAGATATCTCAATTTGTTTTGTTAAAAAAAATGTTTGAACAGGCCATATATCAACAGGGTTCATTTTCTTTCAATTATCATTGGAAGGGAGCAGTTTGATGCCTCTGCTTTTTATATCAGTAGGAAGTTTTTTAGCATAACATTTTGTCCAACATTATAGATGTCTATGGTTAAGTACTATTTGTTTGTGAGCACTCAGCCACAGGTTATAACCACACTACACAGGTATAGCATTCTGATACTGTTTTAACTGTTATGTTACGGAAGCCTAGGATCAGAGATGTCATGATATACTTCAAATTGTCTGCCAGAGAACTCTAATGCTGTAGTTCAGAGAAATGTACTAGAAACTTCATCAAACTACTGACCCCAGATTTCTGTAGGCATGATTGATGATGGTTAAAACAGTATCAAACCACTGTAATAGTGCATCATGGATATACTCTAATTTTAAATTATGCAGATGCTTTGCATCTGCACTGAGAACTAAGCCGTAGATTTAGGGATGGCAGAGCAAGGCAAAGCAGAACAAACAAAATAGAAACATTGAAGGAAAAAAGGAACTAGAAACAAGATTATGGTGAAATTTAGTAAATCTACAGAAATGGCATTAACTAGCCTATAAGAGTCCCTCCCTGCTTCCTTCTGCAGGAGCTAAGTGATAGACTGGAGTCTAAATAGAGCAGGGAAGCTTTTGACACCAAGAGAACTGTATTCTAAAATGACATTCTTTCAGATCTTAAATTTCTGCTGTGTCAGAATTCTGTTCCCTGGGCATGATCTGGAAAGTACTCTTCTGTAAGTGAGCATGATTTCAAGCAAATAATTTAAAAATATGTTTGCAAATCATTTTTGCTGAATGACCAACCCATTTTCCTCCTCAGTGAAAGGAAATAGACACCTTGTCAAACTGGGGGCTTTACCCAAGTACAGAATGGTATTTAGTACTTAGAAAAAAGTGTTGGATTGACAAATTGTTGTGAGGGCTGTGGGTGGGAATGACAAGTATTCACAGAATAATAAATGGTGAAAGCTTTTCTTGCCAAACTTGGAAGGCAAGATTAGTTTAGTCTGAACTGATATACTTGGCTGTCAGTTTTGACAATGTTTTTGTACTAATTTTGGAAGGCTTGTCTGATACCAGGTTCAAAGAGACTGTATAAGAGTCATTAGGTTTGAAATATCCTTGGGGATGAAATTTGCAGTTTGTCAAGGGATGGCCACCTTCTGTGTCAGATATTCTCCTGGCAGTGGACTGGATTTTGGCAGGTGGTTAGTCTCTATTTTAAAGGTGACAGCTTCTAGTGGCGTGTGAGGACAGGGAATGATGTTCTGTTAGAATGCTCCATTGTCATTACAGTCATTGATCAATTAAAGATTGATCAATTAAAGTTTTTATTCTCAGGAGTGAATGAGACACACAGCTACTTCATTGGAACCATTGTGCAAATGGAACCAGCCACATGGCAATTATGAATTGGTCCCAATACACAAAGTGTCCCAATGCATAATGTGTCCCACTGCACAATGAGAGCCCCTCTTACACACTGGGACATTTTGTATGGGGCCTCATTGTATATCATCGCTAGGGATGGGCCAACCGAATCCTTGAATCCTCGAGTCCATGAATACTGGGTAAGGATTAGAGATTTCCGAATCCCTGTGCCAAAATAGGCAAACCGAATCTTTTGAATCCGCCAACTAAATCAATTGTTGGAAACCGTGATGCCTGAAAACTAGGAAGACTGAGATACCTGAAAACTTGGGATACCAGGACGCCTGAAAACCTGGGAGACCATATACGCAAGGGAAGATAGTAAGTAGGTGAGTTTTTCCCTTGGAGTAATAATGACCTTTGCTAACAATTTCATAAATTACATCTGGGCTTGTATTCTAAGATATTTAAATTGAACATTTCATATTTAAGTTCAGTACTTCACTGGAAGCTACAGGCTTGAGATGTCAAGGACAGCTGAAACATTCCTTTGCAGGGCTCCCTTGCAAAGCTCCTTCAGACACAATTCTTGGGTTTGTAGTTTTACAAAGTGTCACAGCCTTCTCTGCCAAAGTGTGCTGGTGCATCATCAGAGTACAAACCCCAGGATGCCAGATGGAGCTATGCAAAGAAAAGCCAGTTTGACCTGGTCTGTCTCTCTACTCTACTATGTGGCCCTGTTTACACACGCAGGAAAATGTGGGATTAATCCACATTTTCCTGCCTGCATAGAAAGGGCTTTCATGTCATTTTCAATCTGGGGAGATCCTGAGGCAAAACTATGACAATTGTCTTGGCCAGGTTTCTTCAGAGCGAGGTTTGCCTTTGCCTAGGCCAGTGGTTCTCAACCTGTGAGTCCCCAGATGTTTGTGAACTTCAGCTCCCAGAAGCCCTGAGCATTGACCATAGTGGCTGGGGCTTCTGGGAACTGAAGTCCACGAACATCTGGAGACCCACAGGTTGAGAGCCACTGGCCTAGGCTTTTGCTAAGGCTGAGAGAGTGTGTCTTGCCCAAGATTATCCTTCTTTTCTTTGCTTTTTAAAATCTTCTTTAAAAAAAGGATTCAAAAGATTCGAGATTCATGAGATTTGTGGATTTCCAGAACCTTCCAGGGATTCGGATCTGGATTTGGATTCAGAAAATTCTGGATTCATCTCACCCCTCATTATCACAATTTACTAGTATGGTTGTATATTGTGTCAGAGATGCAGCTGCTTCATTGTAAATTTATGCATCTTAGCCTCTGATCCAGGATCTTGGCCATGATCTTTAACCAAATGACCCCTAGAAAAGCATTCAGTACCCCTACTTTTACTAACTCTTTCAACGGAACATTATTTTAGTTAGTATATTTTGATACAACCAAATAGTCAAAGATCTCACACTGGTTTACAAATAAAAGCTTTAAAATGTCATAAAACATCCTGTGAAACCTTAACCAAGTTTAAACAACAGAACAAAAACACAGTTATAAACTTTTTTAAAAAAAAGGATGTAAAGGAGGACAGAGTTTCTCTCACTTCTTAGAAATTACTTTGAAGGGGACATTTCAGAATTTTCTTCAGGGTATGATTACGTATCTACTGAGACTTCCTCTCCTACATTGTTTTCAGCAGGATGGCTGCACAAGAAAGCATATAATCATGACTGCAGTCTCTTACTTAGATAAGTTCTTCTGATATGTTGCAACCTTTATTTTATAGTTTATTTCCAAAATTACTACTGTACAGAAACATGGGGGGGGGACCAAACACATTTTCTGTGAGAATAACAGCAACAACAACAGCAGCAGAACCAACAACAATGAAAAATTCACCATCTTGGAGCAGATCACTTCAAGGAAAAAAAAAGAATAACGTTTAGCTGTTCACCATGCAAGCACAAATCAAGAAAGGGTTTACATCACTGGGACAGAGTAAAGGTTTTCCCATACTGCAACCTTGAAATAAAAAATATTTGACTGCATTGAAAAGAGATATTCAAGAGTGAGACGATCAAGAGTAACAGATGCCAGTACTCCAGGACAGTGCTGAAGACAGTTTTAGAGTGGACACCAAGTGTAACCCTGAAGAGGAGTTAAATAATAACCAGGCTGAGCTGAAGATCTTGGATGCAAAACAAGAATAAATAAATAAAATACAAAAAGAGCAGAAGACCCTGAAAGAGGTTTTTTTTTTCCATAGAAGTCAGAGACATTAGAAACATTTGTTCTGTTGTGATGTAATGGTAAGCATTCATGCAGTTTCACTGGAGTTAATGATATGTATGTCAGGCAATTGTGACCTATAACATAATAGATGTGTGACAGAAAGCATGAAGGTTTAGCACACAGAGAGACAGAGAAACAGAGAGAGAAAAGGAGACAGAGAGGGAGACAAGAGACAGAGACACTCACTGCTGTCTATAGGCTTTCTGAGAAATTAGACTTCATATATTCATAGAAAGCATTGAGGGGGAAGCAGTGTGCTACCCCTACCACCACCAACAATCCCTCTCCTCTTCCTTCTCCTCCTTTTCCTCCTTCTCCTCCTTTTCCTTTTGTTATATTTATTTATAGCCATATTTTTCATGATCCTTGGGAATCAACAAATTTTGAATGCCTGCTTGAATATCTGCACCAGCAGCACCTTTTCATGGTCACCACATGTTAATCAGAGTTCTGAAAGTAAAACCTAGATGTGTGCACTCTACACTACCGGTGCATCCCGTTACACCTAGAAGACGTTTGGGCCTGGGTATTCACTGAGAGTTACCATAGCTGGATTGCAGACATATTATCGATAAGAGATCTCAGTGAAATCTTTTCTAGCTAACCAGCAAGATTGTGATATTGCAGCCTTTTACAAATGAGTACATCATCTTAATGATGCCTCACTACATGAATTACTGTTAAAACATATGAACAAATTTCTGAGAAAAAGTTTATCATCATCATCATCATCATCATCATCTTCCAAATCACAAGAATCTTCATAAAAATGTTCTCTAGCTTCCTTTAACTGTGGTAGCTCCTTCACAGAATAGAATTGGTCCTTGATTCTAGAGTTGCATATGCATGCATGTACAAGTTTGAACAGATTTCAGAGAGGTTAGTCTGCTTTGACATAAAAAAGAGAAGAAGGGAAGGAATCTAGCAGTACCTTTCAGATTAGCTGATTTATCTCAGGATGAGATATTGCAGATTTCAATCTGCTTCTGGGAAGGTACTGAGGAAATGTATCTGAGGGAGTGGATTCATTGTTCTGGTCTGACCTTTGGTGAACCAAAGATATCATTTTGATATCATAATTTGGCCCTACTCTGCCACCAGCCAAGTGTTTGTGAGGCCCGCCGAATAAGCGCAAAGCTAGGCATGGCTATTACTTGTTGCTCCCACCAAATCAAGCCAGATATTGCCAGATCTGCTTTAGGGGACCTCCCGAAACAAACACCTTCATTACATATGCACGCTACCACAAAGGGATCCTCTGCCCTGAGAGGACACTCTGGTGAGCTAGGTACTTAATTGCCATGCTAGCCGCATCTACATACCGGCCATACTATTGTCAATTTGGATTCTAACTCAATCATGCAAATTCTGACCTTTCAGAGGCTTTGTCTCCAACCCAAAACTTATTGTTTTCACCCGAAGACCAGACTAGCCTGCAGTTGTTCTTTCCCCCCAAAAAATTCCCCTGCTCAGAGAGCTCTTCGGAACTCTCGCCAGATTGTCTGAACTTCACTTTGCCTTTCTGCCGCTCGGTTCAGCAGACTCCCCTCGGTCGCCACACCGGGTTTCTTCCTCTTCGATCAGGCTTCCCCAGAACTACAGGACAGGTTGCGTATCACCCATTCCCCTTGAAATTCCCTTTTCCTTTCTAGTTAGGAGTGTGTGCTTTTCTTTAATAACTGTTTAATAAATCTAATTGTTATTTTGAACCATTGCCTGCTCACTGACCTGACGCTGTAGACATAGGGTAAAAGATCCTGCTGCATTGCCCTGCCTCTCGTTAGCCAAGAGAGTGCTCCAGCTAATTTTCCCCATCTTTGCTTGTTTTGTTTGGTAGTTTGGGCGCCCCTCCTGGGACCCCCAATTCACAGGGTAACATCATGAAACCTCATATTAAAACAAATCAGTTAATCTTAAGCTACTGCTTGATTCATCCACTATTTTTTTCTTTTTTAGGTTTAATAACATGACCAATTTAACATTTTCTTAAGCATGGCAACTTTTTGTAACGTTGGAATGCTACACTGATATTTCCTAAGCCCTGCCAGATTTGTGCCATTAGGGTAGGTGGGAGAAAAAAGTGACATTTGCCACTTCTTTTCACTTAGTTTTGCTTATACAATCTATTTCTCTCACACCCCAAGTTTTGGAGTTGGTCTAAACTTTCTTCCATTTTGGGGATGTGGTTACAAGATTGGAAGGGCTTTAGGTACTGTGTATCAAAAGACTACCATGTTCTCCCCATGCCATTACCTCCAATACAACCACTATTGCAGTTCTAATACTAGTTCTAATACCATACAAAGACCTGTAGAAGGAGGAAGGAGAGATCCAAAATCAGATCTGTTCCACTTGTCCTCAAAGAGAGATATTTTCTGTGTAAAAATGTTTGGTATTTGTGCTAGGATTGTGCAACAGGCTAGCGCAAGTAGCTTTTGGCTAAAACCAGAAGCAACTCCTCTGATTTCTCTTAATTAAATGAAAATGAATTTGTTCAGTGGTGATTGAAGTTCCACTTACCAATAACTGCACAAACTGTGTTTGTTCAGATAAAAGAGACCATAAGATTTGATTGGTTACAGCTGTACGGATTTCGTCCTAGCATGGGTCTGGATCCAAGCATCATATGACCAACTGGCTGATGGAACCAACTCACCAAGCCTGCATGGTGGATATACCTTTGGAATAACAGACTTGGAGTTCCACATTGGTGTAAGCCATTGTGTGGCTCCCCTGCCACCTTGGGGTGGAGTGGACCACTTGACACAGAACTGGGCATGATCTTGGTAGCCCACACCCTCAAGGCCCTGCTACCCTGATTTCTGGGGTCCCTTGGGGTACACCTCAATGTGTTCCAAATAATGGGGAATGGGAATTAGCCAGAGCATGATCTGTAGCACTACAAGAGGCAGAGTAACCTAGTGAGATCTTAAACCCAATGTTTACGGGGTCAGGCCAAGTCAAAAACCAAGCAGAATTAAGTTATAATTGTTTTCTTTATTTAAAAGACAGTCATTGCGCACTTATGTACTCACTCACATAGACCTAAGAAAATAAAGGGAGGAAATTCGACAGGGGATTTCAAGAAGGATTTTCAGGGGAAAAATATACCTGATCCTGCAGCCCGGGTAACCAGAAGAAATTCAGTAAGTCTGGAGCGGAGATTCTCAGCATGTGGAAGCTGAGGGGAAGGCTTGGCAAACTGAGCGGCAGCAAAGTGGGATGACAACTGTGAGCAATCCAAGGAAGCACTCAAAATCAGGGATTCTTATAGGGAGAAATGTGCCTGTAGGGTAGTCTGTTCCTGGGGAACGTACTCACGTACTCATTCCCACAGGTTTCAAGTTGGAGACAAAGCCTCCAAAAGGTCACCACTTAAGATGATTGGATTTTGACGGAGTTGTCAATAGCACAGACAGTATGCAAATAGGGAGTGCTTGACAGTTGGGTAGTCAGAAGCACTAATCTCGTCAAGCTGATGGTCCGGGGCAGAGAATCTTTTGTATGCTTGATGTGCACTTAATTTAGTTTTAAAGTGTACTTGCCTGGAGGTCTCCTGAAGCTGCATACCAGAAAATTACTGGCCTGACTTAGGATTTTTGAGCCGTTCGGTCGTGTCCGTATGCATGCTTATCCGGGGGCTCACAAGCACGTGGAGAGGAACAGTTTGGAATGGCCAATCTTTTTATATCAAATTATATTTGGCAAGCCCTGGGCTCGGACTATGGACTATAGTAACAGGATCCCCAAGTGGATCTGACAGGCACCCATGCTTTATCTCCCCCCAACTGGGTCTGGTCCCCATGCTAAAAACCAGCCAATGTTCTGACAAAATTAAATGTACTATAGACAGATCCACAAAACCATGAACAAGAATATGGATAGAGGCCGAAGCTCTGCACTGATTGTTGAAATGGGAGCAATTTTCAGACTTGATTTAAGCCTCTGCTTTCATTTCCTCCAGTCCTACCTACAAACCAATAGGAAGATCCTGATTGGCAGGTTTCCCTGCCTTTCTGCAGACCCCAAGAAATTACACAGACTTCTTGGAAGGAGAAGACTCCATCAGTGGAAAAAATAGCCATTGCCATACTGAGACTCACTGCAAATTGCAAACATCTCTCCCTGGCAAGTTAGGGAATGTTATTATTTTAGCAAATTCATAAAATGTAAGACAAGAAAGGAACCCCTCAACATGGTTGCAGATTTAACCTTTAAATCTAGCTTGTATGCATGGTGGTAGGTTGGCAGCCATTATTGAGAATGGACCCCATAAGAGGAGAATAATTGGGAGAAGATGGTGGGGAGGAGACAGCAGGAGACAGAACATATGACTTAAAAGAAGCAATTTACACAGCAAACTGTTTAGTAAGAAAGATGAAGAGAAAACTAGGTATTGCCCCCAGCAGGTGGCTTAATTGCTACAGTGTTTTGCTGCTTTTGATTCCTCCGACAACTATGGCTCTGAGATGCTGCCCTAAGGGTCCTAGAATTTAAATCTTAGGGCTTTTTCACATTACACTACTATATAAATATGATTCCACATTAACTAGCTTGGTTTCATCCTGTGGAATCTTGGGATTCAGGAAGGGTATTTAGAATCCTTAGCCAGAGAATTCTAGTGCCTCCTGAAACTATAAACTATAAATCCCCGATGTCTTCCTGTTGTCATCAGAAGAAGATAAGATCCTTTCTCCTGTAAGAATGTTCTGTATTTGTGCTAAAACAGGCTCATGCAAGCAGTTTATGGCTAAAACCAGAAGCAACACCTCTAGCTGGTACTGATTAGGTGAAAATGAATTTGTAAGTTCATAGTAATTGGAATAATGTTGCAATAATGACACAAACTGCATTTATTGAAATAAAAGAGTATACAACCATGGAAGTTAACATGGACTCATAGTGCTATAATTGTGTAGTTTGAAAGGGCCGCTAATGTCTAATTTATGAATGAATCAAGAAGTTCCATTTATCCATTCACATTAAAACAGGTTGCATGGATGTGAATTGATTTTTTAAAAAATTAGGAAATCCAACTGATTTAAGGCTAAATAATACAAAGTCTCTGAAGTCAAATGTTAAAGCTCACTATCAGTTCTAAAAAGGCCAGCCAGTTCATTTTTATGTCTCTAAAAAAGCAAGGTTATGAAAAGCTTTACCAATTCTGCCTGCACAGGCATTTTCAATTCTTCCAGCTGAAGTATTCTATAAGAATAAGCAAAAAGGCATAAAGTTCTAAAAACAGACAATGGTAGAGCATGTTGATATGTGGAGGTTAAGATGGCACTTCCTATCCCAGAGGGCAGGGGATAATGGCATCTCAAACTAAAACACCTTGCATTTCACAACTCATTTTCTGCCAGTGTATATAAGCTGAAGGGAAGAATTCAATGGATAGGGAGAAATAGATGCATACACTCATACTTCCTTGTGGGCTTTTTAAAATAAACTCTTGTCTACATTCTGCACCCTGTATAAACACAGTTCTTCTGAGGGTATTTCTCACATTGAAATTAGAAAGAGAATGACATCAACATTTAATACCTCCCTGAGGTATTTTACCACAGCAATAAAGTATAGCAGTGAGGCAAGAAAAAGCTTGCCTTTGCTTTCCTATGCTGTTTGCCTAAAGGGGATCAAATTGCAGCATGTGTTTTATTATGTGGAAACACACTGATCTCAACAGCAATGTGTTTTTCCTTTTGCCTACTGTATTGAGAAAGATACTGTGTAACTCTGAGTGATTTGGAATTAGAAGAATCAGCTCATCAAGTTCCATGGTGAGAGGAACAGCTTTGTGCCACACACTCTACCATTCTTAGTTCTGCTAGTGTTGGTGTTGGATTCCAGAAATATTGTAATCTGATAGTGACTATAGAATGTTCTGGCACTGGTGGGCCACATCAGAATCAGTTCAGGATTTGGAAAAATATTAGATCATCCCCCATGAACTGGCATTCACTGGGTTGCACCAAAGCAGGTTGGCAAAAGTAGTGTACTCAGAACCAAATACAATATGTGGGTGGAGGTTGAGGTGACTGACGTGGAAGGGACAATAGGAAGAGCCATTCCTTTCTGCTGGAGGGCAGAGTTGTTTGTCCTATGTGGGCTGTCCTGGCTACCCTAGTGTCCTCAGTATTGTTCATCGGTATTGAAAGAAGTTTCAGCTGCCAGTCCTGTCCATTTGTATGGATAGAATGATGAGTTTGCCCTCTTGTCTTTCAACTGGGATAGGTGTTTCTGAGCTAATCTTGTGATTGTTTCAACTCTGAATGCAGTCACAAACTGTCTACTTTCTTGATTTTGAAGTAATGTGCAGGAAACAAAAACTCAAGAATAACCCAGGCCTTTTAAGGCCAACATGTATGACTAGTGGGTTGAACCTGACATGAGATCACTGATTGTATACCATACACAATTTACCAATGCATGATGTGGTTTTGTCTTTATTATAAAGGAGTGTAACCTGGAAGAAGATCAGGGAGATGTAGCATTAAGTTCCACCAGGCAACACCATGCCATGTCTCCACTCTCACCCCCACAAAAATGCAAGGAAACAGCACAAAAGAATTCAGCTATGTTCTTATAGCTGAATGAACAACATTGATTTTGTATTCTGAGATATCTGAAAAGATTGGCAGAGGATACCATCCTCTGCTAGCCAGTCAATGGCTGTGCAAAAGCGCTGCAACAGGTAAAACTGATGGGGAATAGGAGAGAATATGGTAATTTAGTTATGTTGGTAGATAATTCTGATAATTCCACAAAAAACAACAAAATGACTCCCACAATTTAACTTATGAATGTGTAAATTGGACTCACATTTCTGCATAAGTGACTAATAGGATGCTAGCCATAACAAAGTAAAGAAAAAATGAAATAAAAATCAGCTAAGACCCTACATCACTTCAGTGTAACATTAATATTTGCCAACTAAATTGTGTTAGGCAACTGCACAATACTGAAAACCAATGTAGCACAAGCATGCAGATCAGTGGTCTTTATGTGCAGTGTGCAAAGGAAAAGCATTGAGGCAATACCCACTCACATGCTATTCTAGGTACTTCAATTTGCTACAGTCCCATGTGCATAGCTCTGCTTATGCTGTCATCAGCTGGATACAACCATTGCTAATTCTTTTTTTAAAAAAAAATCAGTCCATAGGTGTGGCATAACACATGCCTATCTATATATGTCACGAACAAGATGCCAGCCAAAGTGTGCCAGGCCTGTGGAAAGAGAGAGGGGATAAAAAAGAGATGAGTGGTGGGAGAAGAGAAAGACGATGGATAATACTGAGTTAAGCCTGGAAGCAGTGATTGCTTGTTGTGTTGTTGTGTGCTTTCAAGTAGTTTCTGACTTAAGGTGACCGTAAGGTGACTATCACAGGTTTTCTGGAGGTTGAGAGTGTAAAAGTCACCCAGTAAGTTTCCATGGCCAAGTGGAGAATCAAACCTTGGTCTCCAGCATTGTTGTCCAGCATTCAGATCACTACACTATGTTGGTTGTTACCTACTAGATCTACTAGAATAAGTTAAGAAGAAAACAGAATAACCAGAAAATTTCCCCAGATATGACATGCCATCCTGAAAACATTAGTGACCTTCTGAAGTTCACTAGAAGTATGATGAACAGAATACTGGACTTAGGCCCTTTTCGCATGGCATTTGTCATGCGAAAGGGTCTCCAGAACATTGCATGATTGCGAAGAGCATTTCACATGATGTCCTCGCAATCATGCAATGCTGCTGGAGCCAGCAGGTGCTTGTAGCGCAATATTTCATTTTCGGCTTTTGGGCAAAAATGATGCACGATCATGCGTCACTCCAGGGTCACACACACACTTAGTGTCCATGCGGAGCCTCTGGAGCTGTGGCCCTTGCACTTCCTCCCCCAGGGCAGCCTGGGAAAATACCCAGTTGTGCTGTGGAAGGAAGAGGTGGAGCTTTTATATTGCCTACTGTCTGGCAGGCAACTGCTGCAGAGACAGAGCAGAGGGGACATGAGTGCCCCGCACAACCGAGCCGGACAGAGGTAAGCTGCAGAAAGGGCCTTAGACTGGCCCTAACCTGGATTGATACCATGACCTCTTCCAGGCTAGCCTAACTCCCAATAAAGATAATTTGGAACATAAATTGGGATAACACCATGCTTCCTAGAGAAAGAATGGCATATATAAATATGATAAAGAGATAATATGACTCTCTGGAGTGTTTGAGTGAGCAAACACATGATAATGTTAAAGGAACACCTACTGCCTCTCGTTATGACAGATCAGCAACTTTGATTTATTTTTATCAGCTTGTTATCAAGTCATTTGTTTAAACCATAGATTTCGCAAATCTCTGTATGAGAAAATCTAAAAAAAAAAGTTATCAAATTCTTTCTTTCTTTCTTTCTTTCTTTCTTTCTTTCTTTCTTTCTTTTTCTCTCACTCTTGTTATTGTATTGTTATAATGAATGTAATTTAATTAAAGCCAAGTTAGAAAGAAAGAGGGGGTGAAAGTATGCCATCTATTATTTATTGACCAAGTTCTTCTGAACTCATTATTAACTCACAATGAAATGAATTATTAATCAGACAACAGCAAATTAATATGTAATCTGCCATGGTAATAACAGCATAATGAGGGGAAAAGATGACAGAATAAGAAGAGATTGTATGATGACAATTTTCGTTTCTAACACAAATAAAGAAAATATGATGAATCACTTGCTTTTAAAAAGCTGATTTCATATATAGCACAATTAATTTTCAACTTGCTTTTGAGTGACTTTAGTTTTAAAAAGAAGTCCTGTATAAAACTATGTGATAATGTTGTACCTTGGCTGTAGAAACTGCTGTCCTGAAAAGGGACTGGATAGCTATACGAACAGAACAGGCAATCAGGAATAGAACAAAATTTGTGACTACTCGACTCCACCTGAAGGCCAGAATTGGAATTAAAATAAACTCATTCATTCAGGCTTGAATCTTAGATTTAATATTGCTTTAGTATAATATGTAAGAATCAGAATGGTACAGTGATCTGAGTGTTGGAATAAAAGCCCAGTAGACCTGACTTTGAATCCTTGCTCAGCCATGGAAGTTCACTGGTGACCCTGAGTAAGTCACGTTCTCTCAGCCTCAGAGAAAGGCAATGGCAAACACCCTTTGACCAAATTTTGCAAAGAATGCCCCATGAGAGGGTTAGCATACATCACAGTTGATTTGAAGGCACATAACAAGAAGCATAAAAGGCCAGCAAATGTATTCTTGATTTTTTTAGAGGTAGCAACTTGAAGGTACACAACAACAACACTTATCACCAAAGCTGCCTTGGTTCATGCTGGTGTTATATGGTTTCAAGGGCAGACAGTATGCTTTTGCAATGCAAATCTAACTACCAGTTTTCTAAATTACACATTTAGACCACAATCCTGCACTGCCCAACATAACACATTTCTACATGTGGAAGTACGCTATGCCACATACCATGCTCCCAAATGTACAGTACTGCTTTTGAATGCCTCTGCCCACAGCCATTCTGTGCTTGGAGGAGAGCAGAAAAGGAGCCAGATACAAAACAGAGGACTTCTGATGGACCTCGTGGATGATGTCATTACTTTGCATCTGACTATGGAGACATAGCTAGATGCTTCTGTGATCCTCCTCCAGGTATGGAATGACAGCTCTTTAGTGGGTCTAGGGTGGGTTAACTTACATTTGTAGATGTGACTGACAGGATGTCAAACATATCATCATCATTGTTCTTGTTATTATTATTCACTTAATGGAGTAAATATGGGCCATGGTTTCCATTCAAAAACACAGCGACAATTCTTTAAATTGCTGTATGATGTATATCAGGACAACTGTTGTGCATAATATATATAAAAAAATCAGTAATTGTGCATTAGATTTGCTACAGTAGGAAGATCCATCACTTTCACTTTCTTCCACAATGATTTTTTTTAAAAAAAAGAAATATCAAGCTTTTTCCACCTTAAGCATTTTTTTAAAAAACACATGTTTTAAATTGCTGCCCAACCCATAAAACTAAGAGACCACACACATGGCTTGGGTTGAACTGAGGAATTCATTATTGTATGTCTAATTAACATGAAACTAGAATGTGAACTTGAACTTGGGCTTGACTTTGAACTTGTGGTCTGAGAAAAGGGGCGTTAATAGAATGGGATTTGCTAAGGCAAGGGGTCACCTCCTGACTTCTTTCCAGCCTCCCTTAAGCAAGTTAGCAGGCCTTGAAGTAAACTCATGAGGCTGGGTTCTGACTTCAGCCCACCCTTTCTAGAAGGTGAGCCACCCCGACTAAGCCGCTGTATCTTGACCACTGAAGTGAGGACCAGCCGTGGGCCAGCCCCAAGGACAACTCTACCATCATCCTCCCCCTATGTTTGATGATAAGACGAGAGGGCTCCAGAGGCTTATCCAACACCAAAGGATGCCACAGATACTTACCAAAGGCCTTCAGACACCCCCTAACTGCCACAGATAAGAGCAAGCATTTGCTTAATCCTTATCCCCCCATTCCAGTGCCAAGATGGTAAATCTGCAAATCCTGCTGCAAATCCTGCAAAAAGATTTCATTGCCCTCAGGCGACACATGTACCTTGTCAGGCCTGTAAATGTTGAGTCTATGAAAGGCAATGTCACAGTGGGGAATATAATGACCCGAGCTCCATCTCAAAACATTATGAATTTCCCTGTTCGCTCACCACTGAGCAATCTCCAAAGGTCGAGAGTCCCCTCCCCCAGCCCACACTTTCCTTGGGATCGTTGCAGACCAGGAGATGTGCACACCCAGCCATGTGCTGAGAATGAGCTGCGTATCATGAATGGCTTGTATGATCAGGGCCTTTCCTTTTAATAGTCCAAGGCCATTACCACCCTGGTGAATGACCAGCATGTCAAACGGAGGCCCCATGAGCTCCCTGAACAACATAGGTAATAAGCCATGCCAGCTAAGGCATCTCTTGCCAAGCTGTGACTGCTGCAAGCCTGCCACTCTGCCCAGTGGATGAAGCTGTTGTTGCAAATCAGCACTTGCCTTCTCCCTGTCAAAGAAGCACAATCTGAAGCGAAAACATTAAAACAGGTGAATAGGCCTGACATAGCACTGATAGGCTATAGACTTCCATTTCCCAATCCTCTGGATGTCCCTGGGAGTCATGTCCATTGAGGCTGCAGTGGACACTGCACATATACAAAAGAATGTGTACCAAACTTAAATCCCTGCAGATCCAAAGAGGCCAAGGTCTTTGATATGATAGTCCAAAATTGGTACTTGGTCAGCAGGGATGTATCAGTATGACAGAACAAAAGCCCTGAATGTGCCCCCCAGTCAACTTGATAGGCCCTTAATACCCTAATGGGGCACAAAACCATGTTAGTGCGCATCTGCAAAGTAAGAACCATGCCCCATCTGGCTTGGTTGGTTTTAGACCACTGGATGTGAATGTGCAGGTGCCACTCTCTCAAAGTCAAATCCCTGAGCTCCAGTGCCCTGCTAGACCTTTCTCCTTTGCTCTGGACCACCAGCTTGCTCACAAAGTGCCAAAAATGCAGTGAGAGCAGCTGTGTGAAACAATACTGCCTTGAATGGGGAAGAGCAAATGACTTTCCATGTGTCGCCTAGACCCCTCAGAATGCCCAGAGAGAGTGGATGACTACAATTAGGTTAATCCTTTTTGCCTGACCCATCTTTCAATTATTTTGTGAATCCTGAAGTCATTGGTGGGAAAAGGGAAACCTAGCACCTTGGACCAAAAGACCAGAGTGGACATGCTAGACCTTATGATTGAGAGGAGAGTCCCACTTCATTAAGAAACACACAGAACTGCAATATGTGTTCAACAGGGAGTGGCAAGACATGATGGAGCCAGTTAGACTCCCTGAAGTTGGTGAATTTCCTTGAAACCTTAAGGTAACTTCTTTTGGTGCTGGGTGCCATTGACATACTGATGACCCGTGCTACCTCACCCCATCAACTTCCATAGGTCGAAAGGCATCAGCTCTGGCAGAACTGTGATGTCTGATGTGAGCTCTCTGAACCATTCCATCTGCATACATGAAAGAGCATCAGCCATAGAATTATCTACACCTGCCATGTGAACAGCTGTAAAGATTATACTAAAATGGAAACAATGCAGCGTGAAGGCCCAAACCAAGTGTGTGATATGCTGCAGTCTAGAGGAAAGAAAATCAATCACTCTGACTGTGGTCATATTATCACACCAAAAATGAACTGAAGCATTGGCCAATTCCCAAGTCCAAATATGGACAGCCACTAATATGGGAAAAAACTCCAAAAATGTGAGATCAGCTGCAATGCCAGTGTCCATTGAGCTCTCAGGCCACTTCTGCACACACCACCTGCCCCTGAAAAATATGCCAAAGCCAATGGAGCCGGATACATCAAAGGAAATGTTAAGTGCATCCCTTACCTTGATCTTATCATGCTAAAAGGAAATATCATTAAAATCAGCCAGGAATTCCTGCCATACCTCCAGGTCCTGTCTGGTCTCCCTTGTGATCATAATTTTGTGAAGGGGCTTGGTGATGCCCTTCATGGTGTCACACATGTGCTGCAGAAACGCCTTGCCAGGTGCAGGCACCTGGCATGTGAAACTGAGATGCCTGATGAACTCCTGGAATTCCTTGTCAAGGCATTCAGAATGTGAGTGTGGTGTGACCAAGAAGCTTTTTCTGGTGGGTGAGATGAGGTAACATGACCTTGGAAGCACAGCTGCAAGATTTGTTATGGCTAGTCTGCCTTACAAGGTTTCAGCTCATAGGAGAGCATCCAACATGAGAAGAACATATGCTACAGATGCATTGGATTACCCCATGTGTAGCTGGGTGTGGTTAAGCCCTTAAAAAGGCTTAGGTTTGACTCTGTAATTTGCCTTGGGTCATGTTTGATACTGCTTCTGGCCATACTGTTTGTCTGCCTTGCATGCTGTTTTGTACCTGAATGTTTTGCTTCTAGGCTTACTGCCAGTAGCCCTAATGCTTATCTTGTGCTCTGTTTTGATTAAACAGCACTAAGCCTTAACACAATGAGTCTGTGTGGCTATTTTTCCCAGTCTGGAGCTGCTGGCAGTGGTTGGGCACTGCTTCCTATTTTTCTGCACTCTGCACATGCTCTGAGGTGCATACCTCACACCCTGACATTCTTTAAGTGTGGCCTTTCACCATCTCATGAAGAAAGCCACTCTGGCCCTAAGATCTTGTACTTTCTCTGATGGGACATGACATGCTCGGTTGACTGTATCTAACTCACTGCCCAGAAATGTGAGTTGCTGAGCTAGGCTCTCAGTCTTCTCATGCACCAAAGGAATGCCTAGCTCCCCCATGAGAGATGCAAACTCCACTAAAAGAAATGCACACTGGCCCAATCTATAATGCCTAATAAATTGAAAGTCATCCAAATAGCGAACAATGCCCTTTAAAGCAGACTTAAGTTTGATGGCCCAGTCTGAAAAGGTACTAACTATTTCAAAAGCAGAGCAGGATACAGAACATCCCATCAGAAGGGCATGATTCATGTAGAATTTACCCTCAAAGTCGAATCCCAAAAGCTCAAAGTTGCATGGATGCACAGGCAGTAGGCAGAAGGTCAACTTGATATCACATTTAGCCAGCTCAGCACCAACATTGTGTATCCGTGGTACCCGTGCTGCTGCATCAAAGGAAGTGTACCTAACAGAACATAACTCAGCAGGGCATCATTAATGTAGTTGCTCTTAGGATAGGACAAATGATGTATTAATTTAAATTCACCTGGCACCTTCTTAGGGACAATCCACAACGGGCAAATTTGTAAAGTGGGAGTGGAGCGGTGGTCAAGGAGTGAAAAACCCTGCCCTCTAGCACCTCTTTCCTTATTTTTTCCCCCTGATCACATGTTTATTACCCTTTACAGATTTAAAATTATTAGCCAAGAAAGACTGCCTAGGCCTGAACCCTATAGTGAAACTTTCCCTCAGATATTGTGCTGCAACCCAGTCTGGAGACAGGCCAGCAGCCTGTCAACTTTAATTGGACTGGGGCCCTTTTGGAATGAGGGAATTGCCTGGTCCCCACTTGCCACTCGCATCCCTGGGGCCCATTCCCTCCCTCTCTCCCTTTGAGACTGTTGCAAACAGAGTGTGAGCCCCAACAAATCCTGCAGGCATGTTTGTATTTGCAAGAGCAACAAGTGCAAATCCCTTGTGTCCCAACACAAGAGGTTTTGATGCTGCTTCTGGGAGCCTGAGGTGTAGGGAAGCCCACTGGACTTGTTATTCTGCACCAGATGACCACTTTCAGGCCCTTACCAGAAAAGGTGCGAGAAAGGATCATCATTTGCATCCACAACTGAAGATGAATGATGTCTGAATGCAAGCAGAGATATTTGGCTGCCCTCATTTTGAACTTCTCATTGTAACACAGCCAAGACTGACCTGCAGATCATACTGTCTCAGATAAAAGGAAGGACAACAGCAAGCTGTGCTCTGCTTAATGCAGCCTGCAATAGTTTGCCCCACAATTACTGCAGGATGACTAACTCCAAAGGAGGGGCAGGGTGAGAAGCAGAGACTACAGGAGAGCCAAAAATACCTTAATGCTCACACAGATAAATCCCCCCCTTTTTTTTGGTGCCAAATGAGGCCAGCGCATATGCACAGACACTGAGAGTATAGGGGAGAAAACAACAACAACAACAAAAAGCTCTCACTTCCACTCTTAGCTAAGGCTCAGTAGTTGTCACTGAAACAAGCCCCCAACGAGGTGCACAAAGGCCACTTCCACCACAGGAACCCCCCCCCCCACAGCTGCTGCCACTGCAGCAAGGAACCCTAGTGAAGGCCACAGCCGCCAAGGAGGCCTCTACTGTGGCTAGAAGCACCAGCGGGTGCTGCCACTGCTTGCTGACTCTGGCCTCTCCTTGGCTCACTATGTGACCTTTGTTGTGTGGTCTCCCTTCCTGGGAGGTCAGCAAAGGTGCCTCCCCACCACAAGCACATGGACAGGGGGAGAAAGACAAATTCTTATCAAAGCCAAACTGACATGAAATTATCTGTCATCTGTCCTGGCCAAATTCAAACAGTACAATTTTTCTCAGTAGGGGGAGGGAAGGAAGGAAGGAAGGAAGGAAGGAAGGAAGGAAGGAAGGAAGGAAGGAAGGAAGGAGGGAGGGAGGGAGGGAAGGAAGGAAGGAAGGAACTCTGATTCAGCTGTTGAACGTACATTGTTTTAAGGTCAGTCTTTCAAAAACCAAGCACACACACCCTCTGTTTGGGTTAATATTTTAGCTTTGCTTTCCTCTACAATTTTTTTTAATAAAAAAATCTCATTATGTCCATCGTGTTGAAAAAGAAATTTGGAGAAAGAAATGTGGAGTTCAGTAAATTCTTGGGAGAAAGAGAGAGAAAAAGATTTTTTTAAAAATAAAATCACACATCCCTATTTTACATATTTAGTCTCCTCCTCCTCCTCCTCCTCCTCCTCCTCCTCCTCCTCCCTCCTTCTTCCTAATGTTCATATTATTTTTCAACCCTTGTTATCATTCGGTACATTTATACATAAGAGAAAATGTTGGAAAATCACAGATATTTGTGACTTCCCTGCTTTTCACACCTCAGCCAAGAGCAGATGGGTTCTTCACAGACACAGTACAGTTGTTAAATGCAAATAAAAGCAAGAGCATGATGCTGACGGCAAGCATCCCATAAGAAATGCAGCATAGCCCTACAGTTGCAGAGTTATCCCAGCAGCATAAATAATGAAAGTGGGCTCAAGGCTGGGTACCATGCAAACTATAAATCATTGTAGAGTGTTCAGTAATAAATGTCTCCCTGCACATTAGTGGTGTCCTTCTCAGTGACCTTTCATCTTCTGCCCCATTATGAAGTTCTATTTTGTGAAAATAATCAGATAGCATTACTCTGTTTCTGAAATGTAAAGTTGCTGTGGACTTTTGCCTTTCACAAAATGCGGGCTAGTAAGCAAATTTTCCAGTATGGTGAAACTCCTTCATGATATTTACAGATTAAAAGGGGAACTAGAGAAATTCTTCTAAGACTCAAAACTTGTTTTTATAGGGGAACAACTTGTGTCTCTCAAAGAGCACCTCAGCCTCACTTCCACCTCAGCCTTGTGTCTTGAAACTATATTTCTCCTTTACAACATGGTTTCAGGAGAGAACAATGTACAGAGTGAGAAAGAATCTAGAGAAGTGGATATGATTCAACATCCTCCCTGACTTTTCTCTCAAAGTTCTCTGTTTTCACTGAAAATGAGGATAGCTCTGGCAAGGCTTCCATTTGCAGCAGTGAGCATGGGGTTTCTAGGCCATACAGTCCCACCCATGCCATACACACATGCATGTTGCTTTGACACATGGGGAGTCATTTTAATCTTCAATTCTAGTTCAGTGCTAAAACATGTCACCTCAGAGATGGCAAATGGAGAAAATGAGGGTGACTTTGCATGAGAAAATGGAGAAAGAGTGAAGAGCTCATTTAACCTTCCCCTCTTTCCCAGTCCTTCACTTGGCAGGGAAGGATCAGCATTCAAAACATGACGTGGAGATGAAACATGGAGTTTCACCTCAATATACCAGTGGAGTTGGGATTCTAACTCTGCTCTCCAATATACCATTGGTGTTGGGTACTCAGGTGAAACTCAATGCAAATTTGAAGGGTTCTCATTAAGCAGAATATCTGTAGGTATAGGCTGGGACTCCAGGGCTTACAGGTGCAGCACCACCCCTCAACCACTGTTTGGATGCAGAGATGCATATGGACATTATGTCAGTTGTTCTTGAGCACTCAGTGAAGAAGGGACAGATTTATTGCTAGGTCTTCCCTGCATACTCATGAACACCAGCATGAGGTTGCTGCACTGATGAAGCTGTTTAGTGGCAGTAGAGGCAGAAGTGCTCCCAGCTGCTGCTGCTGCACACTTCAGGAGGAAGCAGAAAAGAGCAAGCAGCTTCCACTCTCAGATGATGGCACTAGTGTGGTGGTGGAGATTACCATTTCTTCAGGAGGATTAATGGCTCTGGACTAAGATTAGGAAAATCTCTTAAATAAGATGTGCTGAGTTTGCTAGTCACAGTTCCTCCACACTATGCAGGCACTGAGCACTCCTTCAGCTGGCCACACACCAACCTAAAAGTATTCTTAACACATGTGCATTAGTATGACCAGCATAGGTCTCCTTCAGAGAGGTTCCAGACCTTCCATTAGGCAGAGTGAGGAGGAGGATGTCTTTGGTGTTAAATGCTTGGGTCAGGAGGTGGTGCTGAGGTGAAGGGGGATAGAGCTATGTGTGCCATGTGGCTTTCTTCTTCTTTAGTTCCATCCTTCTCCCACTCCTGGCACAAGCTAGTCTACTTTTAGTATGGAAAATTACAACATCCAATTTCCAGTACTGAAGGAAGATTCAGTTCGAAGTCTGTATGTCTTTCCATTTCCTTCAGGCAACAAAATGTCGTGGGATGGTTCTTCTTCACATTGATGCTGACTGTGTGCCCAGTGGGTAGCATGTCTGCACATGAGATGGCACAGGAAAGTAATGGCTACATGGTATGATCTAGTCATCTAATGCATCTAGCAAAAGAGGACTTCTGAACATGACTTCTGCAATGAAAAAGAAACTACAGTGAATATGATGAAATAGGGAGCTGCCATCAAACTAGCAAAAGAGAACTGGCTGTCAGTTTTCCTCCCTGGGAATATGAAAATCTTCCAGTCTCTATAATTGCATTTATGTGAATCAAACCTTCAGGGGTTTTTTTCCTCATTTTTGTTTTGTATTGGGTTCAGAGAAGATAGTGGAAGAACAGGGTTGCATCAAAATTCACACACATTTTAATGCTTCCATCCTTTAACATGTGTGTTTATTTATGCACTATACATAATGCGTATATGGCTGCAATTGTACATTGGCTGAAATCTTGTACAGTGTAGTTCAGTATAACATACTAGATTCACATGTGGACTTACATTAGGTTCACCACAACCCAATTCACCACCAGTCCCAACTTAGATCCTTTTCACACTTTACCTTTTTGTGGGGCTGGGGTGTGGGGCTCATGCGAGCAACCTCCAGAGAGAGGCTCTCACTTCCCTGCTTCTTCGGCTCCACATGAGCTTCCTGCTCGCACGAGAGACCCACCTCTTGCTTTTACAGTCCAGCTTGGGACCTCCCAGGCTGCACTGAGACAGGAAGCGCAACCAGCCCAGCTCCCAAGGCTCCACACACCAAGAAAGTGTGCACAGGGCCCTGGAGTGATGTGTGACTGCACAGCATTTTCGGTTTCAAGCCAAAAAAGAAAAAATGTGTGCACGGTCCACATCAGGCCCTTGAGCATTGCACAAATGTGAGTGCGTTGTGTGGACTGCTCCTCACATTTGTGTGATGCTTAAGGAGCCCTTTCACATTGGAAATGCCGTGCGAAAAAGGTCTTAGTCAACAGCCACTGAAGCCTCTCACATTGCTATTCTCTGTTTCATTAGGAATGAGCAGGATCACAGATTGAGGATGCCAGTGTATCCCAGCACCAGGTTATTGATGCCAAACTTAGTGTGGACACCTCATCAGCATAGCCCACTGCAGTCCAGAACTCCTGAACTCAAGCAATCTGCCAGCCTCAGCATTCCAAGTAGCTGGATTAAAAACTTGCCAGCTGTCTGACTATTTATTTGCAACTACAGTCCTTCCTCCACATTCACAAGTTTGACATTTGCAAATCTGATTATTCATGAAGCACATACTTGCCTCCCCCATTTTCCTCCTCTCATCCCCTACATTCCTCACTCCAGGCTTGTAAGGCTTGAGCTTAAAATTGTGTTGTTGTTGTTGTTTTCCTTTTGGGTAAGCAAAGCTCCCTCCCACTGCTGAAAGTGTGGCCTCTCTGCCATGTGGTTGCACTTTCTGCTATGTATTGGCTGCTGATTGGTCAGGTGCTTCTTTCTCAAGATGGCTGATGGAAGTAATTAGAACTCCATAACTCCCTTCTTCTCCTTCTGAGGAGAAAGCTCCAGTAAGCTTTTTAGGTTGTCTTTTTTCTTCCCTGCCTCACTGCCCATGATGGGGCCAGAGGCAAAGGAATGAGAAGAGGGAAGCTCTGGAGGGGGATGGGAGGGGAATCGTGTGGGGGGGAGTTATCTGCATTTTTCCACTTTCTTGAGGGTTCTGTGCCCCTTATCCTTGTGAATGTGGAGGGGCTACTGTATTTATAAAATAGGTTCCAGTCTCAGAGGAAACCTAGTAACTTAAACAGCAGTGGGGAAAACTCTGCAGAGGTCTGGCTAATTGACTCCTTCATATTATGCTACTCTAAGTCCCATCATTCTCAAGATTCTCTATCAATCTCTATCAATCATTATCATCTCCCATCTGGCTACAGGAAAAACTTCTGTGATACTGCCAACTCTCCATGAAGCAGAGAATGGTCACATGGGGAACTTCAGAGGTTCTTCAGTAAGTTGGGTGGGACCTAGACTTTGGGTAATACGGAGGAAGGGAATGCCAACCTCTGCAGTGACCAAGAAAAAAAATAGTAACATGCATAAGAAAAACCTATACACCAGTGGTTCTCAACCTGTGGGTCCCCAGATGTTTGTGAACTTCAGCTCCCAGAAGCCCTGAGCATTGACCATAGTGGCTGGGGCTTCTGGGAGCTGAAGTTCACAAACATCTGGGGACCCACAGGTTGAGAACCACTGCTATACACCCATACTTCCTTAACAGGATACTGGTTATTGTCTCAGTATAGTGAAAATACCTGCCAGCAGAAATATACCATACTAGATTTATGCTATCCCCATACAGAATAGCATCATTGTATAAGACATGCTCAGGAATGTGCACACCTGGATAACCACTGTTCAGTGTGCAATGTACCATGAGGGAGCACAGATGGATATGAATACCATTTTGCACGTTTGCAAATACGTGGTTCACTCTTTTGTACATCCACATGTGCAACAGTTCTACAAACACAACTCCACTTTCAATGCTGTCATTTGAATATGGCTGTTGTGGAATGTCAAAATAACCATTCTGCACAGACAATGCAAAATCCAGCAGGGTAAGTCACTAACAGGATATCTGCCATTTCCCACCACTGACTACAAAATGTCTGTGCACATTTTTTTTCCAGTTGTTCATATTTTTACCCATTCCCATTTCAAATTTGTGCATTGTTTTCCCTCTCCAGCTTGCTTTGGAGAGCCTTGCCAATGTGTGTCAAAGTATGCTTCTTTTCACAGTGCCTCAACCCTATAGAATTGAGTGCAGTTATTTCCTTGACCTAGAAGCAACCTAGAATGAGACAAAAAAAAGCCAATGCCATTCTAGGCAGCCTAGAATCACAGTGGCTTTTTTAGTTTCATCTTGCCTCTTGATAACGCTGGCATTGTTGTAACCCCTTGGTTGCAACAATGTCATGTCCCGTTTAGAGAAAATGCTGGTCCATGCTCGGCCCTCTATGAAGGGGACTGGCTTCTTGAGTACACACTGGGTAAACCAAATGGCAGAAATGTGTTACATACTTGGTGTGGATTTTGCAAGGCTTATTGCTTGAATCCTCATCCAAGAACGTCCCAGAGGACATTTCTCATAAACAGTGTCTTTGTCGGCCGTGCCTAGCAAAAGAACCAAAGACACATTTTTTAAAAGTATATATGCACAATCAAGCATCCTGCAATGTACTTTAAAATACAATATAGTTTATATTTTATAATGGTTTCCATAGCCCTGTGTTGTGTATGGAATCTAAACTATTTGTCTACCACAATTGTTTCATTATGTGAAACAGTCTTACATACAAAGAACCTTGGTAGACTTTTAAAAAAAAAGAAGAAGAAGATTTTGACTCAAGTTCAGCTACATTTGCACTAATGTCTCACATAAGGATGCACACTCCTGTCTCCATCACATTTAACAATAAAGCTAGGAAAAACATCACTGTTCTTATTGTAAGATAGCATAGCATAGCATAGTATGTGTATTTCTATACTGCTTATCAGCTAAGTGGTCTCTAAGCGGTTTACAATGCGTTTTAGCTATTTGCCCCCAACAAGCTGAGTACTCAGTTTACCAACCTGCAGAAGGATGGAAGGCTGAGTCAACCTGGAGCCGGGTAGGATCAAATTTGCAACCTTGTGGCTGCAATACTGACATTTAACAATTGTGCCAGCAGGGCTCCTAGATGAGGAATGACTATTATCTTAGACATGTTACATGGGGAGGAGCACAGACTTTTAAGAGTGAAAAACCCCCAGAAGTGCTTAAAATTCAACTTCTGATTTTGTAAAAAGAAAAAGAAAATAAATAATGCAGAGGGAGCTACAATAATTTAAAAAGTGAACTGCTGCTTCAGGAGAATTTTGGAAGATATAGTTCACACTGTTTTTTGTGGAGGGGATAAAAAGGGAAATCTAGATATTTGGGGGAGGTCAAGGGCTGTAAACACAGCCTTGTGGGGCTACAAGTGGTCCCAGAGCCACCTTTCAGCTACTTCTGCTGTAGGTCAGAGTAGAGTTTCTAGCATAGAAAAGATGGAATCCTTATTACTTCCCCAATAAGATAACAATTCCCAAAGTATGGATTGGACCCCATGAAATATCTCAGATGCTGAAATCCTATACAGATCTAGTTGTGAGACATTGAACTCTGCATCAGACTGGACTTTGATTGTTTTCAATGTGTCACCACATTGTGGATGGTAGATGTTCAGGAAGTACTTTTCCGTGTGTGCATGAAGTCAAATTGTTATTTAAACTATCCAAACTAGCCTCTTCTAATGGACACCCTAACACATTTTATAATGTACTATACATTTAGTGAATCAATGTATTTCTGTACAAAGGAGATGAGTAAACTAAAAGTTGAGCCATCAGCGAGTATGGCAAAAATAAGAGAAAACAATTGTTACCATCAAGTAGATGGATCTGAAAAAAGTGAATGCTGAATCCCTGTGCATTTGCATTGGCTGCCTGAATCGAGATACTTAGAGATACACCATCACAGCAGTAGATTTGAGCTGCTTCCTCCAAATCTGCCAGATGAAGGGGTTGGCTTGTGATCTTTTCCCAAGTCAGGGGAGCCCCCCTGCTGCTAGGACAATAGCTCCTGTGCCAACACGCCTTCCTGAAAGCAGTGACAGCACTGCTCAGCAGTGCTTCTGCTGGAAACGGAGGTCAGCAAGCCTGATTACTGTTGAGGAAGGAAGCGAAATGAAAGTCAAGCTTCATTTGCTTCTTACAATTAAGAAAAGAAAATACACTTCCAGCAGAAGCAAGAAGCTAGCTGTAATATGTTACATGGAGAGGGGAAAAATTGCAAAGCATTCACCCTTACAGTTTGGATTATGTATGTTTCTTTTCTTTTCCTTTTTTTTTTAAAGAAAGAAATGTGCTGCAATATCAGGATATTTTTACACTAATTTAGATGAAGGATCATCCACTGTCATTTCAGAAAGAAAATAAGGAAATTAGGAAATAAGGATAAAACACCAAATGATATATGGAGATCCTCTTGAAAGCTAAGTATGTTCTTCTTGGACTCAAGGGAGAAAATGAACACAACATTATAGCTTTGGCTGAGCAGATCAAAGTTCACGAAGTCTATCAGTTTGTTTCCTACCAACAGCACTACATGAGAAAGGTTCCAGGGCAAAAGGCCTTTCATGTTTGTTCGCAACAAAGTTAATGGTATACTGCATTCAGCCGTCATAGAAAAGCACCATTGGTAGACCTACCCTCTATGAATTTCTGATTTAATTTTCTCTTTCTCTCCTCCTCTTGTAAGCCACCCAAGCTAGAGACCATAATTTCTGGTGAATAAATCCATAAATTAATTATGCACTCTACACATTTTTTTTTTTTTTTTTACCTTCTGTCCTTCTGGTACAATCACACTGGTTGATCCCAAGTTCCAGTATTACAGGGTAATTGCAATGTGTTATACATGGAGCTGCTTTAGAAAATACTCCAGAAATGTTTGTGCTCCAAAAGATGATGACTAGATTACTAACTGGGATATGATCAAAATGTCATTCTGCATCAAAATCTACATTGATTGCCAATCCATTTCCAACCTTAATACAAACAGCTGATTCTATCCTGCAAATGGGTTTGAGGTGGATGAACTCTTAAGCTAGGCTCCTCCTATATTTACGTACACTAAGATTGTCACACAAGGTATTCCTCTGCATTCCTTACCAAGTGGAGTGGAGTGGCTGATTACAAGATAGTCTTTTCAGTAGTGGCACCAATCTGTCAAATGCTTGTCTCAGGCAGGCCCATGATCTTTCTACCTTATGGCTCTTTCAGTGCCAAGTGAGGATCTTTTAATTTTCATAAGCATTTTAAAAAATATTTCCAGTGCTTTTATTCTTCTGCACTTTTATCCCGTGACTGAATTAATTTCATATGCTGAAATGTTTTAATTCCCTGCTGCCAGTTTTCTCTTGGTTTTATATTCTAATTCTGTAGTAATGACATTACTTTTTGTATTTTCTGTTTTAATGGTGTTTGCCCACTATTCAATCAACATTGATGAGCAGATGGTTTAAAAAGTAAAATCAATGCCTTCATCCACCATGACATGCAACAAAATATTGTCATGTAGAGTGATCCAATACTCTGTGAATATTCCACCAACACTTCCATCATCACAATCACATATAACAGTCAGTTACCATTCTGAGGCTGCTAACCATGTTCAGTCCATTTTTACACACATACTTGTGTGTGTGTGTGTGTGTGTGTGTGTGTGTGTGTGTGTGAAAATCTTAACTTTGCTCAGTACTACTATCTTATGGTTTCATGTACATAGTTCTGTTTTGGGTTTATAAACTCTCAGAAAATTAAGAGTGTTAGTAGAGAGGAAATAAAATAAAGTAAAATAAAAATGTCCCCCTTCACTTTCTTATACTTTCTTCACTATCAAACACTTTCTTAACATCCATTGTGCTTTCTCTTTAACTTACTTTTTCTACATCTTTACAGTGCTGATAAACTCAACTTTATCTTCCTTATGGACCTTTGATCACTGTATCTGCCTTTTCTGTATTTAAGAGAATTTTGAGGAATTCATGAAAAAAATAAAAATAAAGAAATACTGAAAAAATTGGAGATTCAGAGTAACCTTGCCCATATCCTATTAGTCAGAATTGTCTATGATCTAATCATCTTTCTTTAATTAGGTTTAATTTGGATTAATTTCTATTCATTTCTTTCACAGTACACTCTGTGTGACTTCCTTTGAAAACTGTTCAGTGCTATGCTGCACTAAGGATTCTGATAATGGTGACTTCCAGGGAACATATAACACTCTTGTAACAACAACTTCACTAACTACTTGTGTGTTTCTAAGTCAAATTACAAGTGCTGGTTATGGCCTATAAAGTACTATATGGATTGGGTCCAAACTATCTGAAAGACCATACCTTTTCACAAGACATTTATGAATCTAGTAAGAAGCCTCTGGAAGAGTTTTGCCATTAGCACAGTTATGTTTGGTGATAACATGGGAGAAAATCTTCACAGTCATTGTTCTCAGGTTGTGGACCTCCCTTCCACAGGAGATTAGAATGACCCTTGGTCCTTCTTTTGCTGGCAGGCAAAGAAAGACCTTTTTATTTAAAACAGATTTTTGTCTGTTAACAGGTTCATACAGAAGAATTCTTAATCTACTCACCTGTTATGTCTTAAATGATTTTAAACTGTTTTTTATTCAGCATTTGTAATATGATAGCTTATTTATATTTTTAATTGTTGGTATGATATAATATGATTATGTTTTTATTTTTTTTTAAAGCTAGGTTCCATGCTGGGAAGAAAAGGATATCGCTCTTTCAGGAAGCACCTAGAGGCAACAGCTAATCCAATGCAGCTGATTGGTTAGTTTGAATGTCCAGTTTGTAGGATCTGATCAGGAAACACTCCAGCCCTAGAACAATCTATTTTGTTGTACAAGAGGTATTCTTAGTTGTCATGTGGTTTGTGAAGAGGCAAGACCAGCTTAAATCTATCAAAGCAGGTGGAGAAGTTTCTCTCCCTTGAAAGCTGGGCCAGTGAATTGTTCATAGAATCCTGATAAGATTGCTCAGCAATTGCTCATTTTACTCTGAAAGCAACTCATTATTTCTAAACTTCTTTCCTGCTTGCTTCTTTGATAAATGAATTGAATCAGAGACTGGAGTTCATTTGACTCTCCTGCTTAGTCTGAGAACTGTTAACAGCCTGCACACCTACATTTTGGGGTAACAGGACTGGCTTCCACTTTGTGCTAGCTGTACTTACCTGTACTTACTTATTTCAAAAGAAGTGATTGTGACTTGGAGACTTGCTATGTGGAGGACTTAAATATTTTGTAGTTTTATTGTGGTTTTCTCCAATAATTTCAAAAAGACCTAGATGACACTCTTCCTCCCTGCTTTAACCTCACAACAATTCTGTGACATACACTGTTTGAGACAAGTAATTGGACCTAGATCACCAATAAGTTCCATGTTTCATTGGACACTTGAACCGGAATCATCCAAATCCCAGTTCATAACACTAGCCACCAAGCAACACACCATACAGTTTTGTTTCAATCATCTGGACAGTTTCCTTAGTATACACTTGAAGTGTCTATTTGAGTGAACAGACAAATCTGTGAAATAAATCTACCACTTTTCCACTGACCATCATCTCACTCCAAGTAGTGGTGAGGCTGGGGGTAACTATATAACATATACACTATGCTGCTATTGTTATTGTTGTTTGTTCTTAAATCCAACAAGTTGACTTTGACTTGTGGTGTCCTGAATGAAACATCACAAAGAAATCTTATTATTAATATTCCCCCATAGATGAATGGAAGATTGCAAAGTGATGAATGAAAGATCACAAAGAGATCCTGTTATTAATATTACTCCAGAGGTCACACAAACTTGAGGCTGTGGTTTCATCTAGTGAAACAACCATCAGTAATGTGGTCTTCCACTTTTCCAATTGTCTTCCCCTTTTTCCAAAATTATTGCCTTTTCCATGAATAATGATATTTGTTAATATGCCCAGAGTTTAATGATCTTGGCTTCCAGAGAGAGTTCAAGCTTGGCTTGCTCTATGACCCATTCGTTTGTCTTGGTTTGTTTGCATGCTTGCTTTTATTTGCTATTGTAGTCCATGCTATTTGTAAAACTGTTTTTCCAACTCTTCATTTCTAATTACTTTATTTTTAGTTTAGTTTTTTTTTTAAAAAATCCCTTTTAGCTTTCTTAATTATTCAACTTTTACATTTGTACATAGGGATTGGAAAGATCATGGCATGAATGATCCTGATTTTGGTGTTTTAACAATGCTGTCTTTATTGAATTTTATAGTTCACGTGTACGTTAGAGGGGAAAAACTGGGATTATAGAGTACTATATAGGATACTATATGATGTCCACATTGCCCTAGTAGTGTATTTCTTGCGAGCCTACCCTTTGGAATCTGCACTTTACCAGCACTGTAGCCCCTGAGTGAACTGGACAGTCTGTAAGCAAACCTATTCAGCCAAACAGTGTTTTTGTTTGTTTTTGAATCAAATAATGGTTCAGGTTCAGTTCTAGTTTGGAAAAAATATAAAAAAGATTAACTGGCATCCTGTTGGTTAACTAGCTACAGTGGACCCATTACATTAATTAAGCCAGCCATGATATAGGTAAATTCCATTGAATCATTGGGTCTACTCTAGTCAGGGCTGATAACATGATTTAGACTATTCTATTTAGTTTTTGTTCAGGGATCGCACAATAAAACATAGACATATAAATAATGCCACTATTCTGGAGTCTTTTGAGAAAATCAGTAAATGTAGTACAGTTTCTTAGTAATTGTTACATGGCCTCTTAAAAAGAACTACAAACTGAAAACCACTCGCAAATATGCATTAATCATTAATTTTAATAATGGGGGAGGGGTGTCTAGAGAAGTAAGATGAATGTGTTTTCTTGTTGCCATTTGTAACATTCCTGTTAGGAGGAGGTTGCATTCAACATATTAATGTGTTTGCCTCTCTTCTAATTTATGATTCCCTTCCCACTTTAATGAGATCTGCTCCTCAGCCCATAAAATAATTGTTATGGTAAACTGGCTTTTTAAAATTAGCTACACACCAGTTGGTCCTGAAACCTATTCCTCCAGACTATTCATGCACAAAATACCTTTGTGGAAAGCCCTTTCCAAGTGTGTAATGACTGGAGAAACTCCAGAAGTCTGCCTGTGGAGTCTCTCTGCATGACTGCCAGAGGACGAGGCCTTCCTTTTCCTTTTTACCACTAAGCCATGAAGTCAGAATGGCTGAGATGCTAGAATACTTACACAGCTCTTGACCTGACAAGGAGACTAATGCCAATTCCTGGTGCCATTTCCAATAAAGATAATAGACTCACCCTGGAGGAACCAGGATTCCCCTCCCCACATCTGCAGCTGTTGTTCCTGTGGCCAGGAGCCCTTTGTAAAGAATGTAAAGGGACAAGATGGGTTTTCCTAACTTCTATATGAATACCATCATTGTCTTTTCTTCCCCTAGGATGCTTATAGATAACAAGAGCATCACTATGATTCGAATCTAGGCACTTCAGTTTGAGTTATTAGCTAATGCCACTGACACTTAAGTCCCACTTTGACAGAGGACTTAAGCAATATGGATTTCAGTCTCACTTCAATGAATCTGACATGTGCCTAAGACAATATATAACACTGTGTACTGAAAAAGCAGAATGAAATCAAAGAGGAATACAAAGCACTAAGGATCTCATACCCTTTCTTTGGGTATTTTATGTTTCTATGTGTGTGTTTGTGTGTATTTATTTTCTACTCTGCTCTTCTTCCTCCTTCCTTCACAAATGACACTGAAGGCAGTGAAGAATAAAATAAAATATAAAAGAAGTATGATTAAAACATAAACATTCAACAAATGAAAAGCAATGGAAGCATATCAATAAAGGGGGACAAATACACTGTCTCAATTGAATGCTCTTTCTACAAGTACCAGATTAATTGTCAAAGGCTTGCCTGAGCAGTTTGCCTGCCAGTGGAAGGACAATATAGAGAATGAAGCCTATGCCTCCTTGCTAGGGCATTCCATCTCTGGGAGCAGCCGCTTGTAAAGTCATTCCTTGTGTCCATACTAAACATAAGTAAACAGTCTGTAGGTGAGGTACATAAGTCAAAGTCCACACTACACTTTTTCTGGTTGTTGTGAAGGTAGGGATTCTCTTCCACCCTCTGTAACAACCATAGCTCTTCCCATGATTTAGCTACCCACCAGTGGCTGGTAGAGAGTACTGGAGACATGGGGCTATTCTCATCTAGGCTATGCTATGATAATATGGTCCATGAGCCCCAGAAGATCTCAATGGAAGATGTTATTTGTCAGCAGGGGGCTATCACAGCAAAACCATGACTCCTAGATGTGAGGAACAGGGAGCTATTGCAAAGTTCTCCACTCTCACATTAGGTTGGGCAATGTAGGACATCAGCCAGGTCTCAAGGTATTAGATAAAGTGTCTGGGAATGTCTGTCGTTTCCTCAGTCTTCAGACAGGGAGACACATTTCAGGGTGAGTGGTGTTGCAGAAAGGAAAAGATTGACTTTATGTGAGACGAAGCTTTAAAACCTGAGGACATCCATCTCCACTCATTTCCAGCTGGAACCAAAGCTCTCCTGTTCAGCCCAATGATAGACAGCCACTCACATCAGTCCTAGCCAACATAGCCAGTGGTAAGGGACTGTGGGCTCTGCAGCCCAACAACATTTCATCCATTTATACCCTGGAACCAACTTGAAACAGGTGAGGAAGACTGCAAGCTTTAAGGCTGTTCCATGCACAAAAAGCAGACATTTTCCCTAATTTTGCACTACTCACTATCAGATTTGTGTCCTTTCTGGAGACTGAAGAATCCATAGCAATTCTCTGAGACTTTCACTCAGCACCTGGAGACCTGGAAACCCTTTACGTACTGTAGGTTAGGATGTGTCACATGTGAGTCTTACTAGGCATGTGAGAGCCGCTGAATTTATTTTGCTGCTGGTATGGTCATCAAAAAATTGATTCTACTTTCCCAGCTCTGGGTTGCCAGAAGAAGACCTCCCACTAAATATTCAAAGCCCAGGAAGGTTTGTATGAACAAATGAAATCTTTTAAATGGGTTATAACCAGGACTTCCTATTGTGCCCACAGACTGGTAGCCAATGAAATTGTCCTAAGAATGGATTTATCTTCTCCTTCTCTTTAGCCAAATTCAAATTGATCTGAAAATTTGCAGAAAGAAGTTTTGAGTGAGTAGTGAACACATATGTCCATTTCCAAAGCTCCAATATAAAATGTCTATAATATTTACACACACAATTGACTGCCACTTCTGTTTTATAAGTTCTTTCTTTCTCTCCTTTCTCTCTCCATCACCATCTTTACTTATAAGACTGGCTATGGCAAGAACACTAGTATGTTCCTTGAGCATTTACACTTTGCCATTCATACCAGCATTGAAGGGAAAGCTGATGGCAGCACCCAGAACTCTGCTGCTGCTGCAGACTACCAACACCAGTGCCTTAAAACTTTTTTAAAGGGGGAAATAAAGTTCAGATCATTCCTTCCCCCAATAAAAAGCAGGGTGAGATTGCAGGCTTTGAAATGGTTCCCCACTGGCCTTCTGCAAATGAGATGGCAAACTCAGTCAGCTGTTTCCACCTCGATACAGCTGATCTTAAATCCTTGGAAATGGATATATGGAGTATGATGGACAATACTCATTGAAATGCAGTTCATAACATTTTTGCTTTTGAAAATCAATCCTCCTATTCTATTCTGAATCAGTAAAGATGATTTATTATTTCCTTCCTTCTTTCTTTCCCTGTTTCAGTATACCAACTATGTATGTCCAAATACTATCCCAAGAGACAACAGGCATTTTACACATTATGCTTTTCTGAATGAATTATACAGTTTTAGTTGAACAAAAGTCACTTGGCCCTGTGCATGTTAATGTCAGCCAAATTGAATTATAATCATCAGGAAATGAACTGTTGTGTCTTATTTGCTTGACTGATGTGAAGGTTCTTTGATGGTTTGATGAGAAACAGACAAGTGTTTTAAAATTCAGGGTTTAGAAAAAAACAAATGTTAAAACCCAGTCATTTCTTCTGAGACCTGCATATTTCAGCCCTATTCATCTACCAGGAAACTGAAGACCACTCTCTGCCTCCCAGAAAGTGCGCTATAGCAAGAGGAAAACAAGTCTATGCTCATTCATCAACCAGAAGAGTAGAAACTGCAAGAAGTTTTTTTTTTTCAAACTCTCCCTGACACTCAGAAAGCTCCAAGACTATTGATAGTGACCTTTGGATTAAAGAGTTGAAGGAAGCCTCAATCTAGTCTCATCTATCAGCAGGGGACCAAGGAAGCTGCACCTCTTTCCTTGAATACAGAACATAATGACAATGAAGGGATAAGTCTGGTCTACCATACATTGGCTAAAGAACGAGAAGTTTCAAGGAGCTTATTTTCTTCTGTGAATCTTCTCGTCAGCCCCTAGTTTTTTCACAAAAACTCTCTAAGTAACACCTGCCATAAAGTGTGGTAGAGTCTCCTTCTTTGAGGTTTTTAAGCAGATACTGGATGACCATTTGTTGGGAGTACTTTGATGTGGGTTCCTGCATGGCAGGGGGTTGGCCCCTGTGGTCTCTTCCAACTCTATAATTCTATGGTTCTATGACCTGTCTTTTGTCCCAAGGTAGCTGTGGTGGTTTGTGTAGTTGTCTATTTCGCTAGCAGTTCATCTCCAAATGACCTGGAGATCACCTTGGATATAATTATACCATTTGACTTGATATCTTTGCTAAGATGTCTTGTCTGTGAGGAGCGCCCACATTGCTGAGTATGTGTTTAAAATTTAAACATTTAAATAACTGAATCACAAGGGAGGAAGCCAAAAGCACGATTCTTTCTTGAGAAAACCAGATATTATTCCAACCAAGGGATCTGTGTGATTACCCTCCTACTAGGTTGGAGGCAGTGGTGGTTGATGATTGCTGTTGTTGATGTTCCTTCTTCTGTGAGTATGCTACTTACACGATGCCATCTGCAGTCTTCCAAATAGCCTGGACTTAAGCAATATAGGCTGGATTATTTACATATTGGAGACATTTGGACAAAATATAAAGAGGTTTTCATTGGTGAAAGATGCAACTGGAAGCCTGAGGACAACCATAAAGACAGCAGCTACTATTCTAGTCCTGGCCAGGCCCAGCCCTGCCATTAGACAGAGTGAGGCAACCATGAGGGGCAACATTCTTTGCTGCTATACAGAGCTCTGTGCCCCCCGCCCCACCTATCCAATTCCCATAAACTGGTCTACTATTCTCAGGTGTTGTGGAGGATGCTATTCTATTGGCAGTGTTCAACCTGCAGTCCAGTCAACTGTCTTTCTGTCAGCAAGTAGAACAGGAGAAGGGTTGCAGTCTTGTTCCTCAGCAGCAAAATGTTTTGAGTGAGGCCTTCCTGAAAATGGGCCAATGAGGCCTTGGAAGTGTCTAACATTGGCCAGGATATGCTTGATATGTTTAGAATTCTGTGTCAAGGTTGTTGCCAGGCAGGCAAATTTTTACTTAAGACTCTTACTTTAAAAGTCTCTGGAATTCTTTCTGCTTCACTGGGACCCTCTGCTGCAGTGAAGCCTTGCTTCACAGATTACACTCTGCTCATGCTCAGAGGAGCCAAATCCTGCCAACCCTGACAGGTTATGGGCCCAGCCTCATGCTCCTGATGCATCAGAGGGTCAAGTAGACCAAGTTTAGTGCCAGTTCCAGTCTGCAGCTGCCTGCTGAGAGCCTGCTCATGGACAGTCTCTGGTAAGTGAGAGTCCTGGCATAGGAGGGGCCTGCAAGGTGAGAGAGGCTTCAGGGATGGTGTCCACGAGGAGTGCGAGTCTGTCCCTGGACAGATTGAATGAGAGGAACTATCTCATTTGGCCAGTGAAGATGGAGGTATCTGCAGAGAGAGGGGTTGTGGAAGGCTGTTGCTGATCCCCCAAGGTCTCCTCTCAGTGCAGCAGATGCCAGGATGGAGGAGAAAGCCATCAGTAACATTTTACTGGCTTTGGAAGATAGCCAGGTAAACCATGTCAGGCACCTCACCACAGCTCGGGCATGTTGGGATGCTTTGCGGGCCATGTACATCCACCCTACAGCTGGGAGTAAGCTGTCCTTGTTCAAGAGGCTCTACAGGGCACAGCTGCAGCCTGGTGAGTGCATGCAGGACCATCTCCAGCATTTGACCTCCCTGTTTGTTGACTTACAAGAGAGGAGGAAGGAGATCTCCAAGCGTGACAGAATCTACTGCATACTGAGCTCCCTAGATGCAAGCTGGGATGTGTTCGTGGTTACCATCGAAGGCATGCCAGAGCAGGACTTCACTGTGCAGTATATTTCCAGGCTTCTGTACCAGGAGGAGGAAAGGTGTGCTGAGAACAGCTGGCAAGAGCTTATCAACAGGAGCAGCAGCAGCAGTGGCAGTAGGAAGAATGCCAAGGACACTGACTTTCCCTGGACTGAGTCTGAGTCTACCAAGATGGTGAATGCTGTGAAAAGATGCTTTTGGTGTGGATCCATGAAGCATCTGTGGAAGGACTGTCTGGACAGCAGAGGCAGTGTAACAAAGACTCAGGGCAAGAGACCCAAGGACAGAGGGAGTTGCCAGCTGGTTTCAGCCCTGGTTAATGGCTGTGAAACCCAAGGGGCTCTCTGGCTGCTAGATAGCGGGTGATCTCAACATCTGGCTAATAGCAGGGGTATGTTAAAATGCTGGGCAAAGCAAACATTGACTCTGTTTCCCTTGCTAATGGGTCTAGATGCAGGGTGAAAGGCGTGGGGGAAGCCTTTGTTCCTGCTCTGGGGAAATACTTTGACAATGTGCTTTATGTGCCCTCGTTAGAAGTTTGCCTGCTGTCAGTATCTGAGTTGGCACTGAGTGGGCATGACGTTCTGTTCTCCGGAAATGAGGGTAAGGTAATCAGAAATGGGGCTGTGTGTGCAGTCAGTGAGCTCAAAGACCAGCTGTATAAATTCTTCCCAAAACAAAATACCCACAAGGCATATAGCAATAAGCCCCGGGCACCGATAATTGCATCCACCTGTTGCATAGGAGGATGGGGCATGCCAGTTTCCAAGTTCTAAGGAAACTGAGTGCTGTAACGACTGCAGAGTTAACACTTTCGACACCTTTTTGGACTGTGCTGTCTGCAAACAGTCCAAATCAAAGGTGCAGCCATTTCCTAAGTTTAGTACCAGAGTATCTACGCAGCATTTTCAGTTGGGGCACTCAGACCTTATTGGTTCCCGCCCAAGTCTCAGGGTGGGGCACGGTATGTAATGCTCCTGGTAGATGACTACAGCAGGTACACATTCTGCTATCTCCTGAAACAGAAATCTGAGGTGTGTGGAGTGTTCAAAAATTGGTGTGCCTATGTGGAATGTCAAGTTGGGTACGAAGTCAAGGCTTTCCAGACTGACAGTGGAAGTGAATATTTGGCTGGGAGTTTGCAGCATTGGTTAAAGAAAAAGGACATAAATCACAAGTTAACTGCCCCCAATTCTCCAGAGCAGAACAGAGTTGTGGAACGTAATGGGGAGTGATCCAGGCAATAATGAGTTCCTTGTTGGCAGATGCTAACATGCCTCAGAAAAGTTTGGGGTGAGGCAATGTTTACTGCCAATTACATTTGTAACAAACTATGGAGTTCCATTGTAAAGATAACTCCCTTCAAAAAACTGTATGATAAGAAACTCTCTGTTGCTCATATGAACATGTTTGGGAGTTATGCCTGGGTGCACATTCCTAAAGCCCAAAGGAGAAAGGGGCAGCCCAAAGTCCGCAGGTTGAGATTTGTAGGGTACTCCAGAGGAGGGTATCGCTTTGATCTCTGTAATGGAAGGGTGATGATATCCCGAAATGCTCAGTTTGAAGAGCACGGTAATTGGAAAAGGGTGCGTGCAAATTCTGAGGTACTCCTTCCAATTAGTGATGAAAGTGATGCTGAGAATGCAGCACACTCTCCTGCAGCCAGCCCTTCAAGGATTAAGTAGGAGGAGGAGACAGAAACTGATCTGGAGAAGCAGCTCAGAGTGCAGAGCAGTCTGATGGAGTGGAGAAACCTGGCTGCAAAAGAGGCAGATCATCTGATGATGAGGGGGACTTACAAATACCAAAGCAGTCTGAGAGGAAAACAAAAGGCATTCCTCCACAGAGGTTTGTGTTGTGAAACAGTGTGAGGGTATGCCAAGTTTCCTGCAAGCCTGAAACCTTTGAGGATATTCTGAGCTTGCCAAAGGCACAGGCTGACTGCTGGTTTGATGCCATGGACCAGGAGATAGGAGTCCATGCAGAAACATGGGGTATTTACATTGTGTAAGGTGCCAGGTGGTGTGACTCTGGTAGGCTGTTGGTGGGCGTACAAACTCAAACCCCTGGCTTCGGGGGAGGTAAAACACAAAGCCAGGCTTGTGGCTCAAGATTTTTCACAAAGGAAAAATGAGTCATTTGATCAAACTTTTGTACCAATGGCCAGAAGTGAAAGCATCAGGCTGGTGTTAGCTCTGGCAGCACAGAGAAATGCTTGATGTCACAACAGCCTGTCTCAATGCTGAGTTGCCAGAGGCCATCTATATGCAGCAGGCATCTGGGTATGAAAATGGTAAACCAAATCTGGTGTACAGATTAAACAAAGCCATCTATGGGCTCAAACAATCTGCCCGTTGCTGGAACAAGTGCCTGGATGGTGCTTTGCAGGACTTGGGTTTCAAGTGGAGTGTGGCAGACCCATGTGTGTACACCAAAGGGTCTGGGAAAGACCAAGAAATCTTACTAGCCTTTGTTGATGACTTGTGTCTTGTCACAACAACAAAGGAACAGGAAACAAGATTTGCCAAGGAACTGGGTGAAAAGTTCCAAATTAAGGACCTGGGTCCCATCAAACAGTACCTGGATATTGAAGTACAGAGAACAGAGAATGGCTTTCTGCTTAGCCAGAAGCAGAAAATATTGCAACTGCTGCAAATGTTCAACATCTTTGTTCAACATCTTTGATTGCAAAGGTGTGCAAACCTCCATGGTACAAGGGTTTACAAAGTCTGTGGATGACAAAGTGTTCACTGACAAAGAAATGTACCAGTCTGTTGTGGGATCTCTGTTGTATTTGGTTGGGTATAGCGGACCTGATTTGTCCCTGGCTGCTAACATTCTAGGCAGGGCAAGTTCCAAGCCCACACAGCAACATTGGCAGGGGGTGAAGAGAATGTTAAGGTATGTAAAAAGCACTCTGGAGTACAGTCTCTGTGTGTCACCCTCTGAAAAACCTGAATTGGTTTGTTACTGTGACAGGAGGTCAACCTCAGGAATCCTAATTATGTACAGTGGCACACTGGTGCACTAGAAGATTGAAAAACAGAGTTCTGTGGCCACTTCAACTGCAGAAGCAGAGTATGGAAGTCTCTCATATTTGTGCAGTGAACTGACATGGTACACACAACTGGTAAGGGATCTCGGTGTGGACATACCAATCCCTATAATGGTATTTGATGATTCCCAGGCGTGCATTCACATGGCGAGTAATGACAAAGCCAGAAGGCGAACCAAGCATGTAGATATCAAATACTAAAACGTGAAACAAACAGTAGAGAGCGGTATGATCAGATTAGAATATTGTCAATCTGAGGAGAATGTGGCAGATGTGCTCACAAAACCACTCACCACTGGGAAGCACTGAGACATGCTTAGGAAACTGGGAATGGTTGAGCATGGAGTGTAAAGCTGCCGATCCACTACACAGGAAAAAGAGGGGTGTCAATGTTGTTGCCGGGCAGGCAAAGTTTTCCTATTAGTGGATGGCAGAAGGAAGAGGCAGTATGGCCAGGCAGCCAGGTGGGCAAGGCCAGCAGAACTGTTATTTCTCTTTGTCTAATTGCTGGAATGCTAGTATGTTTCTGCTAAGCCTTATCTTAGAGTGCAGCAATAAATCAAGCCTCTAAGCCTTACTTAATAAGCTTCTGGAATTCTTTCTGCTTCACTGGGACCCTCTGCTGCAGTGAAGCCTTGCTTCACAGATTGCACTCTGCTCATGCTTAGAGGAGCCAAATCCTGCCAACCCTGACATTTTGAATTCTCCAGAATTCATGGTCAGCAAACGGTTAATAAAATACTTTTGAAAAATGAAACTCAAATATGCTGTGGCTTTTTAAAAAGTCCCTTTAGGCACTAAAAATATTTGAAAAATGACTCAACAGAACATCTAAAATACTGCTTCTTTGAATTGTCTCAACTTCAAAAGGTTTTTAAACGTATCCAATGTCAATCTTCCTTTTGCATGGCTCAATGTCAAAATGTTACAAAGGGAATAAAGCCCACCATGAAAGAAATCAAACAATCCATTGGGGTGTGGAGTGGATGAGTGGTAAGAGCCGTATCAAAAGCAACCTCAGGCAAACTACACAAACAACTTCCTTGAAATAGAATTGTAAATCAAAACAATTATAAAAATAGCCTTGAAATGCAAAATCAAGTTCATTAGAAACCAGATGAAGGAAAATGAAATCATTATAAGTGTGTTGGTGATGTATGTACACATACTACTAACTTGCTGAAAAAGGCTTCCACAGTGAGAGCATCATGAGATATATGTGTTATATAAAAACAAAAAGAAAGAAAAAATGTTTCACATGTAACATTATGAAGAAACAGAAAAAAGCACATACATAAACCTGCACTTTCATTTTCTTTGTCAGGATGGAATATGGTGCAAATATAAATTACATCCACGGGAACTTAGTTTCATATCCATACCAACAAGAAAAGTTAGTTGCATTAATAAAAGGCCAACAGATTTAAAAAAGAATCTGCTTATAGGACTAACAGTGTCGATATTGAGTCATAGATCTGCTGATCTACGTTTGGCTTGAAAATGTAAGGGTGTTTTTTTTAAAAAAAATCCTCAAACATTATTTTAAAATGTCAAACAAGTTCTGGTCAAACTGAAGTACTTTTAAGTACTATTGATTCCAAAAGAAGAGTTAAGTATGTGCTTATATCTCTCTTATCAAAATCAAAGGGACTCTCATGTGCTTCAGTTTGGCCTTTTTTACTCTTGATCTTTGATACTCCAAAACTTTGCCTCTTTAGTTTATTTCTCTTAGATGTAGTCAAGTCTTCCCTTTACACAAGTTATTCTATCTATAATAAAACAGGAATGATAATACTTATTTTGCTGGCATTTTAAAGGCACCATTAATCTTTACAGTATTCTTCTTGTGCAATGCCCAGGGGTGCAATTCTGCTGCAAAATTCAGAAGTGATGTGTAAGAGGCCTTTTCCTTCCAATTCTGTTTCTTATGGATTTACTGGGACAATGAATAATTGTGCTGCAAAAAAGAAAGAAAGAAAGAAAGAAAGAAAGAAAGAAAGAAAGAAAGAAAGAAAGAAAGAAAGAAAGAAAGAAAATTATATAACAGGATGGGCTGCAATTAAACTGTGTTTGCTATGCAAAAATGATGAGCTAAAATAAGTATATTGAAATGGGAAAGTTTGCAGACTGATTATTGAAATAAATAGACTAGATAACAGAGACTGGGGCCACTTTAACTATTAACCTAATTAACCTTATTTCCTAAGAGATGCAAAAGGGTGGGGGGAACATACCTAGCATGGGAGGAGATGAGGCAGGAGGTCTCATCTAAACCTCCTCCCCAGCTTCCCCTGGGTGAAACCTGAGGAGAGCCAAAAACCTGAATTGCTCCCCAGCTGGCCCACTACTGGAAGGCCAACTTGAAGAGCCCTCCATCAAGTTGCACAACTTAAAATGAGGGCTCAGCACTTAGCCCAGTCTTAAAGGAAGTTACCTTCTTCATTCTCCTGGTTGTACAACCTAAAGAGAAAGTTCCAGAGCCCTCTATTCACCTAAATGGTGCTTACTTCTCTACTTCACTACCTGCCAAGTGATCTAGTTAAGATGTAACCATAAGCTAGTTATCACAGTCACCAGTCCATGGTGTAGCATAGGAAGAAAAAGAAAGTGGAGGCCAGCCAAACCATCTCCCTGCCTGCAAAATGAAAAATGGTATCAAAAAAAAAAATCATTTTTTAAAAAACCTTATTTAGCAAAGTGTTAAACAAATGATAGCATTTGCTTCTTTCAAATAAACATATTGAAAGTCTTGATAAGGTGCTGACTCATTTGATGGTAGCCACAAAAAAATTGCTCTGTTTAATCAAGTACACACAATGGTAGTATAAGATGACAAAGGCAGTTTGCCAGAAGTGTGTCCTGGTAACTTGCCAGGTCTTTTTGCAACCCCCATGGAGGAAAGGAGAGGATAAAGAATGATGGTCTCTTGGTGAAGTGCACAGATCATCTTGGTGCACCACACTCCATGAAGGCCACTGCTGGCGAATAAAGATGTAAGATGAGCTCTGTCTACTGTCACTTCTCAGTTATATTTCAAGTCACTAATTGCATCAGCTTTGGGAAGTCACTGTTGTTCCCTTGAAGCTACAACAATCCAATTATATATGCAGCACAGGTTGTTGTTGCTGCTGCTGCTTCTCCTGTTTGAAAAAGCTTGCTTCTCATTCCGCTTTTTAAAATCAGACTACTGAATTGTCCCTCCTTTCTGTGTTACATTAGAACACTCTTCTCACAAGCAGCAGATCCCCAGAAAATCCTTAGCATATCTTGGACAAGATACTTCAACAATAGACTACTCCTGATTATTCCTGTTTCTGCTGAAATAGTTCACAGTAGCTTCCAGCACCAGATGTTTTGGTCTACAATTACCTTAATTACAGAGCTTTCAAACAGAGTGCTGAAGGTCTGAACGTTATAGCTTGGAGTTGCACTCATTCATAGCAGCAGGGTATATAGCAGTAACATCAGATGGAGTAGAACGAGAGAGTCCAAGAGCTTCCGGCAATTGGAATGGTAATGATGGTCCCATTACTTGATTCTACCCAGGATTGCATTAGAACACAATTAGAACATAATTAGAACATAACTGCAGGGAGCTCCACAGAAGGACTTCTACAGGATTAGCAGGACTGAAGACAAAGTTCCTGTATGCATATTGACCTCTGGACATCTGAAATTGTGGTTTTCAGCAGGGGTGGGCAAAGGTGGCCCGTGGGTTGCAAGCATCCCCCTGGGCCATTTTTATCCCCACTGGGGTAAAACACATTGATATTTTTGCCTCAAAGGGCCATCTGGGGACTTGGGACATTCTCACCATATTTTGTTGTGTGGGGGGACTGGGTCATTTTTGGCCCAGGAAAGGCCTGTTTTAAAAACCAGAAGTGAGATTAAAAAAAAAAAAAAAGTTTCTCCTGCACCTAAAATGATGCAGGGTGGCTAAAAACATCATGAAAATCCATCCCCCCACCACATCTCTTAGAGGGTATGTGAGATATTTGGTACCTTCTTCTTAGTTTTAAGGGGTGGGAGAGGGGAGCAGCCCTCCAAGGACTCTGGGGGAACGGTAATGAAACCCCCAGCCTTCCATATTTATCTATCACTAACATTGAAGATGGCAGGAAGTAGAACTGAATGTTTGGCTGTGACTTGGATTTGTTGGGCCTGTAGAGGCAAAATAAAATGGTTATACTATCTGCCTTGAATCCTGTGCGTGGAGAAATGTAGGATATACATAAAATTAAATTTAACTTAAAAAATAAAATAAAGCTGCAATGCAAACAGAAATGGGGTGGACAAAACATTGGCTACATGAAGTTTTCCCCAGCTGTTTTATGCAGCCCCCGCTGCCCCCATTTGCCATACTGCCAAGAACACAAAAATGACTTTTTACCCTTCCATTCTGGAAAATAAAATGTTATTACTGTGACAAATTCTACCTCAGTGCAGGTGTTCCCCAATGTAAATCTTCTGTTGCTTGCTGGCCCTAACCTATGCAGTTAGCTTAGCATATTGGATTTTTTTTAATAATCAACTCTCACTTCTGGATGAATGCTGTGATCTACAAATGTCTAGTGTGCGTGTGTGTATATAGACACACAGACATGCACTGGATCCTTCTTGGTTAGTCCTGACAGGAAAAGACCCATTAAGTCAATTGTTGAATAGTGAGTCAATGCACAGGTAAATTCTTTTGATGAAATAGTACAACAGTAGTTTGCATTTACAATAGGATTTAAGTAACAATAGGCCACCACAGGGGCCAACTTAACATATGCAAATTGCTTCCTCCCACCTAGGGACTACAGAAGTATACATCTGTCTCACTTCCACGCCACCAGATCCTCTGAAGATGCCAGCCACAGATGCAGCTGAAATGTCAGGAGAAAATACTAATAGAACACGGCCTCAAAGCCTGGAAAACCCACAACAACCTATCGATTCTGGCTGTGAAAGCCTTCGACATTACAATAATTTAAAAGTTGATATCTCTCCCAAGACACATAGAATGATAGAATCATGGAGATGGAAGAGACCACAAGGGCCATCCAGTCCAACCCCCTGCAATGCCACCTCATATCGCAGGGAAAAAGCCAGTTTTTTGAAAGTTACATTTTGTACAAAATCAATAGATTTTTGTGCAAAAACACAATTATAAAAAAGTATAAGTTTCTTGAGAAACTGCTTTTGCATGAAAATTTTCTGCAAAAATAGATTTTCAAACCAACCTCTCCCTTCCAAAAAAAACACCACCCTGCCCAGAAAGTCACATGGGGGGGGTGCAAAAAAAACAAACAAACCATGGTTTTCACAAAAGCCATACATTTTGTACAAAAAGGAAAAGCTGAAACTGATTTTTTGAGCCTGAAAAATTGAGATTTTGTTAAAAAAAAATCACAGACACAAAATGTGTTTCTGTGCAGAGTAATTTCCTGAAACACTTCAGCATGGAAAAAAAAAAAAAGATGAGAACTTCTCAGAAATGTTCATTTTGCCCAATAAAGGGAAAAAAATAGAAATCCTTTATCCTGACTTATGAAACGAAATAGTCAAATATTTACACTCCTATTTTATCATCTCTTTGTGGTGTCTATGTGTTTTCATCCTGCACTATGACTGTACTGATGTTTTTATGTTTACACCAGGGTCACCAGCTAGACTCAGTTTTACCTTGGTTTTACTTTGGCCAAACAATATCTTGTCACTATCTTGGGGAAACATTTGTCTTAGGGTGAAATGTAGAGGTTTCATCTTACAGCTTCTTTGAAATGTTGGTAGAATAAGTTTTAGTGATCTCAACTTATTAACTGAGAATCAGTTATTCAACCATTTGTGACCTCTTTTTAATGTAACTGTCATTTTGCTATTTCTCTCTCTAGCTCCTGAAGATATTGTGCTGAATTCACACATTAAAACTTACATTGGTTGGAAAAAAGTTAGCCCAACATCTTTTATTAATCTTCCCACCAATTATAATATGGGAAATATATGACATTGTGCTGTGCCAGACTGCCAGGGTTCAATGGTGCATAAGTCTGACCCACAAGTTTTCACCAGAGACACTTTCTCATGTGTAGAACTGTGCGACCTGGTCTGGAACTCTAGTGGTAGAGGAAGGGAAAGATTGTCAGGGGCCCCTTACAGCAACAAAGATCTTTTTTGGCACCTTAAGGACTGACACCCAAACTCATCTGTCAAGCAGCTACATCTCCATAGCTATGTGTCCCAGTGCTACCTCCCCTAAAAATCTCACCTTGAAAGCAGCACAACACCTCCAGAACATAGCCATTTCTATGTTGTCAGAAATGAAGGAAATGAACAGAAACATGTCCAGCTGTGTTGTGACAGGCAGATCCAGAGACTTAGGGGGTCCTTGGGATATCCCTTTAGTGTGTCCAGCTACAAGAAAAATATCTGGATGCATATCTGCTCATCCCTCTGTTCTCTGTCCATACAGAAATAACAGATGTTTTGACTGCTTCAGATAATCTGCTCTGACTATGCTATAAAAGAAATAGATAAGACACCTCCATCTGCATGTATAATTAAGATGAAACAGGATATTTAGTTGCTACATATAAAAGAAGCTAATTTATGCCCCCAAATTCCTTCAACCCCTTAAAATCTCTAGAAAGTACTTCCCAGTGTCCTACAGCAGTTCCTGAAGGTCCAGAAGGTCTGTGCTTTAAGTATTCTGCATAAGTATATCATGCCATAGTAGGACAAATTCCTTTGGTTCTCCCTCCCCTGTTTTCAGTGCTATTCTGCTCAACATCTCTTGATCAGGTTTTAGTCAATGGTTATGACCTGTTAGGATTTGGAACTGTTTCATTATTTCCAGTTTTCCTTGTTTTTACAGCTCTGCCACAAGCTGGAGAGCAACCTACCTGAAGAGTCTAAAGAATGGGTCATGATGACCTATTAGCCCAATCCAGATATTCACAATTGGGTTAAACTGAACTACATTAGTCTTGTCACCTTTGTTGTGTCTCTCATGTGGAAAGGGACAATCTGAAGGACAGAGCTTCTGGTACATGTGAGTTTCTCCCATTTGATTAGAAACCCTGGTTTTTCAAATTAACTAAGACCCATTAAAAAAATGTATAGTTGAAAAATGTGTGCATTTTTGAGGTGGAGTGAGGACACAAATGTATATAGATTTCTGTGGAGAACATTTTCACACCTTCTGGATGGAATCAGCTTGAAAGCAGGAAAATTAGAATATTGATCCTTGGCAAATTTACTTTCCTTAGATTAACAAAATTTATCCTTTGTTTCCTTCAATATTCTGAGTTTGTGATTGTCATCTGCCAATGCTTATTGTTTCACAGTAGATATTTTAGTTCAAAAAGGGGAAAAAAAAACAATGCTGGTATCTAGTAGCTGCCAGTACCAATTGCTAATAATGCTATTTCATAATGGTTTTCGCACTTTGATCTTTAGAGGGATGCTTTTTCTGCCCAAGAGTCATATGTGCTGTAACACATAGTATGCTGTAGTGAGTAAAGTGTTGGAATGGGCCTCAAGAGTTCAGTGTTTTTCTTCCCCATTGAGCTGCAAATCTCTCTGGATGACCTTGACCTAGTTGCTCCCTCTCAGCCTTTCTTCAAAGTTTTTTCTAGCTGTGTATACCACATTGAGATAATTAGAAAAAAGGCAAGATACACAAGAACTAGTGCCTGTTTATATTGAAGATAATTGTCAGTATGTTTTCCTTCAGTTACATAGGACAGTATCAAACCATAACATGGGCCACTGTGAACTAAGAGTGGGCTGTAGGAGGACCCATCAAATGTTCCTTACAACTTTGTACTACAGAGGAAGATGAGTAGAAATGGACAAAGTATCCTTTACCCTGTAATGTTGGCCCACTGCTGCAAAAGGTTCTGTGCCTATTTTTCTAATGTTAGCCTTGTTGCAGCAAAAATTAGAATCTTACAACAACTTAAAATCTAACCCACTTATTTTGAGATTAGCTTTTGTGAACCACAGACTACTTCATCAGATGCTAGAGTGCACCAAGGTTCTAAGGTAATAAACTTATTAAGCTTAAGGTTCCACAAATATCTTCAATATCTTCAAAATATCTTCAAGGCTGATTTGCACACTAATGTCTAGGTTAATTTATTTGAAGAGTGATGAAATCCATGGGATCATTTTAAGTCGACAGATTATTTGAAGCTTTTCCTCTCTTCTTTCCCAGGGTCCTGTAAAAAAAAAAAAGGAAAACAAAAATAAAGTTTATTCTTGAAACAGAAATGCAAACACTGTGTTTGTATTACGTAAATATATATTCACATAGTTAAGCGATGATGGCACTGCACATCTATCTGCTGAATATCAGCATTGTGCAGTTGATGGTATATCTATGGAACCTGCTTGTTTATTGCACAATAGAGGATGCACAGCAGCTTTTCTGCATTCCCAGTAAAGAAAGTGGTACACTGAAAAGACTGACAAAATACAACATCCAAGAATGTCCAGTTGCATGCACAGTGGTCACGTTTGCAAACTCTGATGATGCAATAGTTGACTGAATATGGAGGTTAAGCCAAAGACAAAACAGTACAGGCACTTGGATAAAAGAATTTCTCTATGCATATAACACCAACAACCTACACAGCTATATTGATAGCAGAAACATAACTGAAGGCCTGCAGCTCCACCAGTTATGAAGTTACAGCAGGGGGAGGTGCCAAATGCCTTACAAATTAAACTTGCATGAACCACTGTTGATGATTTCATCAATGTGTCATGGAAGAAACAGAGTGTTGCTGAACTGCAGTCAGCATCATTAGAGTTTGGGGCTGACAGAACAGACAGTTGTGCCTTTTGCTTTCCTGACACTGTGCAGGCTTCTGTATGTGGGTAAAACAATTGTCTTTCTGCTGCTGCCTCCTGTCCCTTTTCATTTGGCTCTTGGGGGTGTAACACCGCCTGGTGGTCAGTAATTATGCATGATCCCTATCAATATTGTAGTTATAACCTCAAACAAAGGATACTGGAAGTGTCCTAGGATCACAAGATTAAGTATTTGAAATCCCAAGCTTGGAGCATTCCCTTTAGAAAGAATTCTATACTTTAAAGAAAAATAATAACCCAACCTACATAAAACAGAATACATTACTCCCCAAAAACTGTTCAGCAAATGTCAAGAGAAATAATATTTCACAAAATTCAATTGCCTTACCTTCAGACATAAAGGTTGGTAGATGCAAAGAAATATTTTAAAAAATGGGAATCATCACATTAACTACAGAAACAGAATTCTGAAAAAGGGTTGGGAGGGTTGAAATGGTTAAACTGTAGGTTTTCTATTGTAAATAGGCATTTAAAATTTTAAAAACCTAACAAATAGATAATACGCTGTGCATAAATTCATGGGATATGTTTTGAAGAAACCACCATTTTCCTCATTCATCAGCCAGTTGTTGTGCCTGCTGGGTGCTGAAGAGTAGTCTTGTCATCCTCCATAGCCAGCACAGAAATCAAGGGAGGTTGGTAAAGAAGGGAAAAAACAATGTGTCTCAATTCTGGCAGCCTCTTAACTCACAAGAGCGCATTTCCATACACTCATATTCTATATAAATCCATGTTTTCAGTGGCAATCAGTACAAGATGGGATTACATACAGTGCAGCTGCATGCAACATTAGCCTAGCAGTGTGCTTTATATTGTGAGGCACAATAGAGGGATTCTTTAGAGCTTCTGGAGAAAAGAATGGACAGGGGAGAAGAATACTGGTGTTCAAGTGCGTGTGTATGTGAGTTTATATGCATGTTTGTATGTGTCACAGGGCAGCTGATGTGGAGAACATCACCCAGGACAGAGATTACTGGAGGTAAACAAATGATAACAAAAGAGCTATCTTCCCTTGCACCTTCTCTATTACAGAGACATAAGCACTGTTTTCCAGTTAAACTTCCAGTGTCCATATCATGCAGGGCTTTACTGGAGTACATTATAAATCTTTATTGCAGCTTCAGACAGCCACTTCTTCTTTTCAAATGTAGAAACAAACTCTGTCTATAAAGGTCAAGACTCCAACCTGATCAGTACTTCTTTTGGGAGAAAACAAGGTTAGACTCTCCTTTTCCATACTTCTAATTTTCTATATGCAGGGAAATTTACTTTCCCTTTTTCTTCATTCTGTATTTACTTTATAGTGTATAGAGGAATTTCACAATGTGAGCCGCTCACCTACAGTCTGAAGCATTCTGGAGCTAAGGTTAGTTTCCTCACTTGTTTGTAAGAAGGCAGCTACAGATTCCAAACCTCATGACAAGTCTAACAGATAGCCCACTCTGTCCTGAAGAGTGGAATGTAGAGCTGTTTCACACAAACATTTTTGTCATTGTACCATCCAGCTGCAACTTTCAGGGGCTTTCACAGATAAAATCTCAGAGACTGAACATTTACATAACTTTACATCATCTCAGTGATTTCCAATGGAGTCAAGTCACAAATCTGATTAAGAGCCATACAATGTTACACAAACACTTGGTAGAAGAAATGTAGGGAACACAATTTTGCTGTTAGTTGTCAATAATTAGGGCACAAATTTGCAAGACTAAGGGTTAGGTCTTGTTATCTCATTGGAGATTTAGCCAATGCAGCACTGATCCTTTCCAGGGAGATATGAAATGCCTGTATTCTTTCTCTGCTTGCTTGCTTGCATTTCTAAAGTGCTCATTCAGATTTTATGTTGAATGCCAACACTAAAAAAGTTATTGGAAAGAAGCTGGAAAATGTCATCCTTTATGTTATTGCCCAGCCATCCCACTCTTTCGAGCTTGGAATAGAAGGAAACATTGCCATGAATTTTTTGAAAAGCCTATTTCTCATCCAGACCTTTTATTATTTTTAGAATGGGGCGGGAGAAGATAATTTACTGAGACTCCTAACCTCAAAAGCCTGTAGAACATTTCATCCCACTGTAACTCTTGAGTAAGTGATTTGAATCTTGTGATCTAAGCATAGTGATCACCCAACCCAGAGGGTCTACCAAAAAGGCAAAACATAGTTTTGCAAAAATCCAAGGGAACTAGGCTTTGCGTAAAGAACCAACTGGAAAATGTGACAGTTGTTGGTTCTTTAATGGTGTCTCTCATTTAATTACATAGTAGCATAATTAATAACTTAATTCTAAATTAAGTTAATGCAAAAAAAAAATCCAACGAAGGCCATTCAGTTTAGTTGAAAACAAAACTAAATAAGTTGCCCTCTTTCATAAGGGAATGTATAACTTAAGTGATAAAATAATTTATTTTATCTAGTCATTTCATATCACTGGCCATTCTACAGCTGGAGAAGTTCTCATGCCAGCTTGTGCAACAAGTTTTTAAATAACACTGTGCCATCCCAGAGTCTTATAGTCTGAAAAGACACAGTATAAAGAAAAGGGAAGGGAAAAGGGAAAAGAAGGAGAAGGGGGGGAGGGGGGGAGGAAAGTAAGTAAAGTTGCTTTGTGAAAAGACTCCATGGTATGGCATCTCCCATAGTATAGTAGCATTATCAAGCTGCTATAATAGGTTTATGGAAGAAAGTGAGTATGAGTTCTCTTGTGTGACCCGTGATGAGGTGGAAAGTTGCACATTAGCCTAGTAGGAACGGATCACTCCTAATGCTTCTTCCAGAGAGATCCACAACCCTTGGAGCCACTTTCTCAGTTGTTATGCGTGTGAGACTATCACAACCACATGGATGCTATACATTGGTTGTCTGCATCTTAGGTGATTCCCACAATGAAAGAAGAAAAGACGATGATCAGACGGAACCAAAATGGAGCAGAGGAAGGCAGGCTCTGAGGAGGAGGCTGTAGCCTTACAGGAATCACCCTCCCACTTCCTCCCTCACCTGCTTGGCATTGGGAGTGGGATAGAAGCCAAGTGAGGATTGGAAAGTTCTAGTCCTTCCACCTGTATTCTCTTACCTGCTTCTCAGTTATGAGATGTCATCATCCTGTGCCAAGTGTCTGAACACAGACCATGATGATGAGCCTCCTTGCTGGAGGCTTAAATGAGTGAACAGGATCAAAACTCCTTAAGCCCTTCCTCCCAGCTTCAAGGGACAGGAAATAGAGATGTCTGGGCAGATGGGAATAGTTCTCAAGTCTATGAGAAAGGGGCTTGAAGAGGATTTTCCTTGTTGGGGATTTCAAGCACTCAACCCCTCCTTTTTCCTCTCAAAGATTTCAATGTTATTTACATCTCTATTTTGATCCTGCTGTCAACTTACTGATGATTCCTATCACAGTAGGCCCACTGTATCCATGAGGGATTAGTTCCAAGACCTCTCACAGACACTAAAAAATTATGCATGCTCAAGTTCCTTTTTAAAAATAATGTATAGCAGCAGTGGAAGTGGTGACAAGCCACATGTGCAGCTGAAGTTCCCCAATTATTGCTGCTGTCTCCCTGTGGAAGTGGCACATAATTCTGCAATTGTCAGCAATGATGGTGCTGATCCTGCTTGCTCATTCTTAAGTGAGTGAACAGGATCAAAACTACAGCTTTCAACAATTACAATGGTTCTGAGGAGATTCATTAGGGGGTGGTGCCCAATCTGCTCATATACTTGCAGTGCTGATCCTGCTCATTCATTTCTCTGAATCAGCCTGATGTTTTGGGAGTAGGGGTGGTGGCAGCAGCAAACAAACTATCAGGCAAGCTCTTTTCCTCAGACACCACAAAATATGTAAGGATCTGTGAAGTAACAGGAGACATGGATTCCCACTATGTCTGTGTTTCTCTGAATCAGCCTGATTTTTCAGAAGAGGGGTGACAGTGGTGTTGGCAAGCACACTCTGAAGCAAGCGCTCAGACTCCACAAAAGACCTTCACAAGGTCTAAGAATGTGCTCCTGGTGCCTGAACCTTGCCATCACCTCCCCTGCTGCTCTGGATCACTTCTGTACTTGATGTCAGGCATTTTTTTAAATATTTCTGCACTTTTACATTTGCAGATCCTGGGCTTGTGGATACGGCAGGCCCACTGTAATAGCAATAACAATCTTAAGTGAAAGATTCAGCATGAATATTTTTTACTTTATGCTTGCTCAGTAGTTTACTATTATGATGTAATGACTGTGGTTTAATGATTGACCAATATATATCCAGTCTACTCACAAGATTGGTCGTATGTAGTTTTATGTAGTTGCTGGTTATATTTTCCAGAATGAATATAAACGGTAAGATGCATGTTTGTATCAGTGCCAAACTGATTATCTTGAAAGCTGACATCTGAACCAATATGTTGTTAAATAAACTGCTATCTTCATTCCATTAATGCTTCTATGCTTGAATCCTAAAAGGGACAAGTTTCTTCTAAACTAGTCAACATCTTCTCATCCAACAGAGGATTTCAGCTATTTCTTTCTACTATAACTGTTCTGAGGAGCCTATCCATGCCAGTCTGTTGAACAAGAAAATCATATTTGTCATAAACTTTTGGTCAGTGAACATATATATTTGACGAAGTAGGTTGCAACCCAGAAAACACTGTGGCATTTTTCATTTTTTTTTAAAAAAAACTAGGGTTGTTGTTTTGTTTTGTTTTGTTTTTCCTTTAAGGTGGCACAAGACTTTGTGCTTTTGTATGTGTGCATGAGCTAGTATCTGGAGTGGTTGGACCATTGGACTATGACCTTGGAGACCAGGATTTGATTCCTACTTGGCCATGGAAACCCACTGGGTGACCTTGGATATGTCACATACTCCCAACCCCAGAAAACTCTGTGATAGATTCACCTTAGGATCTTTATAAATTAGAAACAACTCAAAGGCACACAACAACAACAGCCTTCAAGTCACCAGTTGACTTATGCTGACCTCATGGATTTCATAGGGTTTTCTTAGGAAAGAAACAATAAGAGTTGGTTTTACGTTTCTTTCCTCTGAAATGTTGCCTACAGCACCTGTTGTTTGTATCCAAGTAATAACCAGATTATTAACCCTGCTTAGCTTTCAAGATCAGATGGAATCTGATGCCTTTAGGTATTTAGGCCTTTGTGCTGTTTATATTCACTATTTTATAGGACTCAGTTATGAGAATCCTGCTCCCTCTTAGCTTCAGTGTCTATGTGTGTCTGTGTACATGCATCAGCATGTATGATCACCCATGATACATAAAGAGATTAGGGTATATACTATTGTGTAAATTTGTGACTTTATACACAATAATATATATTCAGTGTTCAAAACTTACTTATTTTAATTTCATTAGTTTTATGTCAATCTTTTTTGTTTTCCAGACAAAGTTCTGAAGAAATCTACCACAGTTTATATATTTTCCCAGAGGCCTGCAAAATCCTGCATGTTTCTAAAGGGTGGGGCAAAAATGGCCCTCATGTTTCTCTGCTGAAAGGAGGCTTCTGCAAGTGACAGGAGCAAAGCCTCTAGACACAGCCAAGCAAGCTCACTGTTAATCACCCCTTAATGCCTGACTCTGGCTCATATGATCCTAACAAGCATTTGAATAGTCCCTTGGGCTCATCTGCATGTTCATCCTCTGCCACAGGAGGAAAAGTGCCCTTTCTCTGCCACATTGTTGAATTTCTGTCAGGATGTAAACTAAGGGCTTATTTAGAGATATATGGGATTTACTGAGCAGTGTCAAAGTGCCAGTGGGACTATGCCAGCCCATTCGTTAGAAATGAAGGCATATTCACAAAGTATGTACATAGGGCCAAGTGCAGATCCTATTGAAATCCATGGCACAGCTCCTACTGCCTTTAATTGGATTTAGATCAGGTTCTTGGCACATTTCCATATTAAAGCTGTTTGCCAAATGCTTTTTTCTTAATGAACACAATTCCTTCATAAGCTGGTTTAAGATGTTCAAGGTTTAAGATTACTAAGAAAAATGTAAGCACATACTCTCATGAAGACAGAGTCTTTCATGTTGCTTTACCAAGATTATGAGTCACAATGTGTTTGAATTTTAGTGATTCTCTGTACTTATATAGGATTGTCCAGTAAACAATGGTCAGTTTTATGGTCAGTGTTAAATATTTTCCCTCTGCGGCTTGTTGATGTATTCTTATGTTATGATGCCAGATTGTCAAGTTCCTCAACTTTCTGCAAAAGACATAATCAAATGAACAATGTCGCTTTGACAATCATGTTGCCAAAGCATGCTCACAGATGAAGATTTCTGATCAAAATTTTTGAGGATCAACAGAAGTAACTATCAAGCATGACCCTGGCATTTAATCCCAGTTTACCTTGTAAACTAATCATCACTCCATTAACATGAACTTTCATATACAGGTTAATTCATATTAATTCACAGAGTTCTGTTAGGTGAACCATTTGTAGGAAGAGCAAAAAAGTTATTTTTTTTTAACAATGCTCATGTTAATTATCTGATATTGACCTAGTACAACATTCCCTCACCATAGTATAAGTATTACTGTAAAGCTTTTGAAGGCAAACAGGCAGTGTCAGAGTAGAAGCTGGCTACCTCACCATAGTCAGATGTCTAATGATTTTAGGTAGGCGTGGGCCAACCGAATCCTTGAAAAGGATTTGAGATTCAATAATCCAATCCCTGCACCAAAATAGGCAAACTGAATCTTTCAAATCCACCAACCAAATAGCTTGTTGGAGATTGAGACACCTGAAAACCTAGGAGACCGGGACATCTGAAAAACTAGGCACCCAGACATACAAGGGGAGATGGCAAGTAGGTGAGTTTTTCCCTTGGAGCAATAATGACCTTTGCTAACAATTTCACAAATTACATCTGGGGTTGTATTCTACGATATTTAAATTGAACATTTGATGTTTAAGTTCAGCACTTGACTGGAAGGTATAGGCTTGAGATTTCAAGGACAGCTGAAAGATTCCTTTGCATAGCTCTCTTGCAAACCTCTTTCAGACACAATTCTGGGATTTGGAATTTTACAAGATGTCACAGCCTTCTCTGCCAAAGTGTGCTGGTGCATTATCAAGCTACAGACCCCAGGATGTCATAAGGAGCTATGCAAAGAAAATCTAGTTTTGACGTGGATAATCTCTCTACTGTAGTATGTGACCCTGTTTACACAGGCATGAAAATGTGGGATTAATCCACATTTTCCTGCCTGTGTACAAAGGGTCTTCATGACATTTTAAGTCTGGGGAGATCCTGAGGTGAAACTATGACAATTGTCCTGGCCATATTTCTTCAGGGAGAGGTTTGCCTTTGCCTAGGCTTTGGCTAAGACTGAGAGAGTGCGTCTTGCCCAAGATTATCCTTCTTTCCCTTGTTTTTTAAACCTGTTTTTAAAAAGGATTTGAAAGATTTGAGATTCGTAAGATTCATGGATTCCCAAGAATCTTCCAGGGATTCAGATCCAGATTCGGATTTGGAAAATGCTGAATTTGTCTCATCTCTAATTTTAGCAGTGCTGAGATCTCTGGAGCACCCTAAAGGATCTCCGCACCAATGTCATCAGCTTGTGTCTGGCATGAAGCAGGTAGCCAGATGGTTCCATAATCCTGCCTGCATACCATGAAGCATGGAATGGATGTGTGAAGCGCTTCCAGACTTTACAGTGGGAGGGGCAGGGCTTTGGGTTGTGCAGAGGGAAGAAGTAGAAGACTAACCACCACAGAACCCAAAAAGAACATTTGTCCTTACATGTCCTTACATGTGTATATGTCCCTAATTGATTTCTGGCCATTGGGAGTGGTCATGCCTTATGTGTTTCTTTTGTATGTACAGCAATGCTCAGAGAAGTGCTATGTTTCCCTCTATTGGCTATGGTGGAAAAGACTAACTTTTCCCAACTCTTTAATAAGACTATGATGAAAGTGAGCAATGATCATTTGGGAAGAAGAATTTGTCAACCAATGATTGCGATACACATTCCTGTAACACCCATCCTTCCCTTTGCCACAGCTCATAAGCTGCCTACAATAACTTTTCCATCACCAGCAAAAGGGGGATAGAGATAACATGCCAATGAAAGGTGGTCTTAGCAAGTGGACACCTCTTACCTCATCTGTGACATCCACAGTCAAAGTTAAACTCAGGAGAAGAGTTCAAGTCCTGTTTTGTTTGCTGCTTCATCTGTGCCACTCCTTTGAAATGTTATTTTTCTCTCTACCTGTGCACATTATGACAAAATGTCCTCAGCTGCAATAGACTAAGATTTCCCCTTAATCTTAGCCACTGCTGGTTTCTTCAACTGTACCACTAGTGAAAGAGGGAGTAGGTGGACAGAAGTGTTCTGGAAGCGAGTGTTTAGTAAGGACAGATATAAGGAGGTATTATGCCAAGAACTCCCACAACACAATCAGGAATTCAGAACATTTATTGCAAGAGCTGAATAACTGTAAATAACGTTGAACTGGCAAAGCAGTAACAAGGATAACTGTTTAGATATTTATTCGGTCAAAGTCATCAAACACCCCTCACAAACTGACATAAGTACCGCAGGAAGCAATGCACCCCTAGCCCATTTTATGCTTGTATATTGTGGAGGAAAGAAAATGTGAACTGCTATATACAAAATAACCTTAGTTAGTTTTATTTTTATTTATTTTTGGTAAGAACAAATTAACCATTGATATTAACTACCTTTCTTTGATTGATGTTTAACTGTGGCATACGATAATTTTTGCTTTTTTTTTCCTTTAAGGACTGTTTTCCCCTATGTTGCATGCTATTTGTTTAAATTGTCCGTCATGCCTTAAGAAAAGAAAAAAAAATGCCTTAAAATGTTTGGATTAGGATTTGTTAGACGTGCAACTGAGATCTTATTAACATTAAGTGTCACTTTCCTGGATTGACTCAAGTGACACAACACTGGTACCTGCCAGGTATTGACCAACTATGATAACAAACAGTTAAACAGCAAGAATTAGAGATTGAACCCTTTCATTTCCCCCAACTAGCCTACCAGGAGAATGCTTGGTTACATCATGAAGGCACAACACATTAAATATTTTGTGGCTATGATCTAAAAACACTTGTGTTACTACAACATCAATGCAGATGAAGATCAACACAACCGCTGCCATTTGAGCAATACAAACTGTCTTAGGTATAGACACACACCTGGCCCAATTAGAAAGAAAGCAATCATCCAATACTGGTACTGGGTACAATGTGCCAAAGAAGCTTTCTTGCACGAGCCCCACTGAAATGAAGGTACCCTTGGACACCTCTCCTTCACGTCAGTGGGACTCAGGAAGCAAAATTTCGTAGCAGATTGTGCCCTGGCAATTTATCCTCCACCTCATTTGGATTAATATTACTCTCAAGTGTGATTGCAAATAACACTGGAGATTTTGTTTCTTTTTTCTTTTTCTTTTAAGCAAAAGCCACTCATTCAGCTGCTGCCACAGTTGATGTCCTCTTTTTGCCCCATTGCTTTGCAAATCAGAACAACAGAAAAATAATGTTTTTAAAGCCCTTGCATCATGTGCAATTATATTTTAGAATTGGTAAATAGTGTTTGTTTATCAGAATAAAAGCAAAATAAAAGTTCCCCTCCCTCCATTTTATTCAGTTTTTTAACACAAGTGTTTTGAGTTCCTTGGAACATTGTGTGTCAGACAGACTACTAACACAGAAACACCATCACCAAAAGAAACAGTTTTTTTAAAAAAGAAATAACAAGAGGAAGCAAATGAAATAAAGTAGAAAAAAGCAACTGTGAAACACAGAGTTATGCTACAGTATCTTCTTTAGGTGAACATTATAAGTACACAAAAGTTATTAATAATAATAGATTCTATTTACAAGTACTTGAACACTGATTGACTTAACAAGTGTCCACTAACATTGTTAATAGCACAGTAGGTTTAATGTTTGCAATTTTAGTTGTTTTGTTTCAATAAACATGTCAAGTATAGCAGTCCCAGCACAAGATCAATGGCAACAATAACACAATTTTCTAATTGGATATGCTTTCTAAGAATTGCAATTCACTTTCCTTTTTTTCTTCTCTCTCTTTCTCTCTCTCACACACTCACTCACTCACTCACTCATTCACTCACTCACACTCTTTCTTTCTGTCTCCAAATGTATCTTCTACTGTTCACAGCAGCAGTCCAGGGTCAAAAAACAAAACAAAGGAAAGCAAACAAACCTCCCACCCCCTACCCCAAATAAACTGAAAATGTAAGATAATTGCAAACTGGAGAGATTCTCTGTAAGAGTTTGATTATGTCTATTTAACAAAACCACACAACTAGTAGAAATGCTCTTTTGTATTGTAGTTCCTTGGAGCTACCACAAAGTTATGCATATCTCTGCTATGTGACGCATAGTTCTAGAGGTCTACTCAGTACATAAAGCTCTGACACACACACACAGTATTAGCAAATCTAATTAGGCTAAAGTCATTGTTCCAAAGAAGCCATTCCTTATAGCTGGTTCTCCTTTGGACTCTCCACTGCTCCTGATGCCTGTTTATAGGATTTCAAGTTAGCCAAAGGAATATCAGTCATGTGATTGCCAGGGTTGAAATGGCCTTCACCTGAGCCAAATTGCTTTCGGTCACTGAACTGGTTTCTGTTGCTATCTTCTTTCCAGGTTCTTGTCAATGTGTGTCCATTCACCAGTTTGTCTTTCTTAACCCATTCCTTCTGAGGTGCAAAGGTGGAGAGTGGAGACTTTGGCTGCTGGTATGAACCTAAAGTGGGAGGCATCCAACAGTTGTCTGAATGACCCAGGACAAGGCATTCTTGAGTACACATCTCAGTCGCTTCTGCTAATCCTCGAGGCCCAAGAGGTCCATCTGCAGGAAGGTGTAGAAAAACAGCAGGGAAGTGGAGTGGGGCGGAGAAGACAGAGAGAGAGAGAGAGAGAGATGTCAATTTTCAATAGAGATATTTCTTGTTATTCTTTATTACTATTGTAGTTTGATATACTCTTGATTTGAATTGTAAAAAATAAATCAACCTTCACAACATTGCAAAATTTATTAATGAAATATGAGCTACCAGGAAATCTAGTAGGAAATTTACATTCATAGTGGAAGTAGTTAACTTCATACTTTGGTTATGATTTGAATGAAACAAAAGTTTGATTGGCAGCACCTATAATCCTTAAAATTTGTGTCACACTAAAATGGATCAACAACAGCATTTTTCTTTTAAAAATTTCCCAAACTTGCTGATAGGTTCTGAACTTGCAAAAAAATGTTTAGAATGTCAGCATGAGTTTATTATATCAGGTGTGGTCGAAAATAGTTCATAAATGTACATTTTAGAGTGGGAAAAATACAGAAAGATGAAGTGTTTGTAGCCCGAAAAATTGATGAATTGGTTCCAAACCTTAATAGAGTCTTCATTTTAATTCCCATAAGATAAGGATTTCTCAACCAGAGTTGAGAACTCTGGAACCTTAGGGTTTTTTGAGAGATTGTGATTAGAAAACAAAAGGAATTTTTTTAAGCTGTAGATGTAATAATTTTTATGCTGGGTCTCCATTAGATCAGGAAATTATTTCAAGCATTTCCCCAGCGTAAAAAGATTGAGAAAAGATGCATTAGAAAGCACACGTTTGCTTACTCTATAAATGGTGAATTTATAGATGATAACAGACAGACAGACACTTAAAAATATAGCTTAAATGAAAATCATGTCATCTCCAAACATTCAGAGGGATCTGTCAAGCTTGTGTGCAAGTATTTTGAACTGTATTATCACCATTTCCAACTTTGAGGCATTCCATGGGGGAAATAAAATATTTGCTTGATTGATTGCATGACTTATTTCTAAATCAACCTTCAATAAATATTTCCAGTGTAGTTTACAATGAATTAATCTTATGAGGAGAAAAACTGCTCTCAAATCGCAAGATGTCGTTGAGTTGAATTCTTCATTATGTAAGTTTTAGGGTCCCCAGGAATACTTCAGTCAATTATTATGTCCCCATCTTTCCCATTATTAGCCTTGGTCCCCATGGGATTAAAAACTACTGGATTTATGGTGATTTCCATTCCTATACAGACAAAGCCCTCAATTGGTTTAATGAATAGATGGAAAGTAAGAGCAGCACCTGCAGACAAAATCTCAGCCCTCACACACACATATACAATGCTCTGTTGTCTGCAAAGGGCTATTGGAATAATCAAAATGTGTGTAAGTGCAACCAATTAATCAGGTGTTAGCTTTCAGTAAAAACTTTCTTAGTAAAAAACTATTTATTTGCAGGAGAGGCAGTTTGAAAGAGTTCTCCCTGTCCTTGCAGTTCAAAAATTCAAAACCACAGCCTCTCAGAGGAGAAGAGAGTGTAAAATCCTTCTTGCATTTTCCCAAACTTGGGGAGCAAATGCCAACTGAATTCTTATAATGAGTTCTGATATATATTACCACCAACCCAAACCTCATGGTCTTTCTTTGCATATTTCTCAATGGAGTAAAACTGCAGATAAGTTATTGATCTGACCAATGTGGATATGGAGAGAAAACAAGCATTCAAAAATATCCTCACAAGTGACTTAGCTTTATTCCCCCCCCCCAGTTCTGTCAATAAATTCATACATGAGTTTCTAATCTAAATATATTACTACTTCAACTGCAAATAGCCAACAGGGAAAGCTTTTCAAATCTTTCTGTTGTCTCTGAAGAAACAAAGTTGCTTTCTCTACCCTGTCTACAGGCAGTCAGTTGTTTCGTGATGAAAATCAAGTGACAGGAAGGTGATAGGAAGGAAATTACAGATTTATTTGGAGCATCCAGTTAACTGATAGTCAAGAAGACTGCAGTCAAAAGAGCTTTAAAGGGCAGCTCAAATCAGAGAGGGGAAAGAAAAGAACAGAGAAAGGAGATCTAGTTACTGCTGCATCAGCAAAAAATAGTGTTTATTAGGGATAAGACTTGGCCTATCTACAAGACACAAAGGGAGCGGTTCAAAATAACGTTAACAAGTGGAGTCATGCAATATCCAGTGCCACCACCAAAATGTTGTGTGAGGAGAAATTAGAAACAGATTTTGTTCCTGTCAAGTTGTTGAGGAATACAATGCAAAAAGACAAACAAGGGAAATTCACGGTTATCTCTGATATCTGCTTTCAATCACTTGCTACTAGGTTTGTTCTCAAGTGAATATCAGGTAAAACACGTGGACAATTTCATGGAAAGCCAAAAAGCTTTCATAAAGAGTGATAACATTTCTGAATGGGATTTTGCAAGGCTGTCTAAAGGGTTTTTTGTTTTTGTTTTTTCTGATTTGCAGATCCTTTTGTCCTACATTATGCTGTGGGAGATCCCAGCTGGTCCTTATCATGGCACTTTGGCAGAACCAACAATCTCTAAAGTGTAGGAAATGTGTGAGCAATTTGATGTTGTTAGCCTCCAGCTCCTATCATACTTTGCAAGCAGGGCCAGTGGTCAAGGATGATGGGAACTGTGGTCCATCAACATCTAGCAAGTTAAATTTTTGACCCCATTGTGTTTGATGGAAGAGAGGTGTTGGCTTTGGCTACTCACCTCCCAAAAAATGGCAATTACTGACACAGTTCACAATGCCACTCTTATTCTGGATGGATCACCATGTGTACAGCTCCAGATGTATCAGTTGTACAGTTCACCTCTGAGAGACCAGATATTATGAAACTGTAATTTCCTGTTCTCAATATAACAGCTTCATTTATATATTGCATTTAGCAGTATCAAGCAGAAACCAGGAAGCCTGCAGCAGGTTGCATGGCTTATACTCAGGAAACAGATTGATCTGAAACTTGATACTATAGGAAAGGTAGGCTTGAGGATGGTTCATGCTATATCTGAGGTAGAAACGGACAATATGGCCTATTAATAGAAATTTAAAGTATGATCAGTGATCACCAATAGTTTCACAGTTTTTCCTCCTTTATTTTGCTGGGGTTAAACTTTATAACCCAATTTCTTCATTTGTTCAGCACCTTTCAATAAATTGTTTTAGATAAAGTTAAAGATCTACTACATTTTTTCCCCCTAGCAGTGGTATAACATTACCAAGGGGGAGGGAAAAGTGAATTCATTGGTTTCACCACCACCTCTCCATTTTATAGATGTCTTTGGCCAGAAGGATCCTCTGTTTTGCTTGTGTAGTGAACCATATCTTGGAATTGTAATGGTTGATTACAAGAGTGATGGGGGAAAACGTAAGGAAAGAAAGTTGCCATATCAGTCAAAGTGGGCAATTGATAAAGACAGAGGTTTGTGAGGAGACTTGCAGCAGCAGGATTTATTAAACATATGACCTGTTTATTGCTGTTGTTGAAATATTGCTGTTGTTGAAATAATTTAAGTGTAGGGAACCTATGGCATATGGAAGAGTGATTTTTTCTTTGGAGAGCCACCATGGTGTAGTGGTTTGAGTACAATCCTCTGATGCATAGGATTGTAGCCAAAAGCTCATACAAATTCTGCCTTCTCTTGTATTTTTTTTTAAAGTTATGTCCAGTGGATGCAGTTAAATAGGCATGCTATTGTCATATATTATTTTTTTCACCTGTTTTTTCTGATTTTGAGATCCCCCCACCCTTTTCAGATTAAATGGCAATAGCAATGACTTTAGCCAGTGACTATGAACCAGGCTGTTAACAAATGGTTAACATAACCACTTGGGGAACAAAGTTACCTAAGATCAAAGGAGACACCCTTTGTTGATTAAGCTCTATATGAGTCAGAAAGATGCCAATCTATCTGGAAACTTTAGGGGCCAGAAGTAGTTTTTAAAAAGATAGTGTTTTACTTCTTGTGTTTTCTCCTATTCATTCCTGTGTTCTCCTGCTTATGCTTTGGTAATGGTCACAGGCATGACCTTGAGGAAGGACTGGTAGAGCTGGTCCAGAAGGGTCACATTTCCAGCTTTCCCATCCACAGAAGACTTGAAAACAGAGCATCTGCCCCTGTTTTAGTGGCAAGAGACCATTTAGCTAAGAGTAGTGGGAATTTATTGTGTTCTCTAGTTGGTTATCAGTTCCAAAGATTTTTTTAGATGCAGTTTTTCTGGTAACTCTGCACTGCCTTGAGTTAGTTACCTGTCGGGGTATTTCAAGCTGTATGATGCCTTCCTACAATAATGTAGTCTTTTTTATTAGAATAAAGATTTTTCTCACATTTCCCCTTTCCACCCTCTTTTGCATTCAAGCTACTTGGTGTGGTTGTGGGATTTCCTTTCTCCCATGAGAAGGAGGGGAAAGACTCTCGAGGAAGCCAGAGTTGGATAAAAGGGTCAAAACAAATCCCTTAGTGACATCTAGTTCTGTCATCAACTTGGGCACCCAGAAAGAAATGGTGCAGATACTCATGCTTGAGACCTTCTCCTCCACTGAAGGACGGGGATAAGAGACCAGATCCTATGCAGATGATGAGAAGCCTCTTACATTTTTTTTCAGCCCAAGGAGTTTCAAATCCTGAGCTTTGTATTTGAGTCTTGCATTTTTGTGGAAGAAAAGTCTTCATTTTGTAAAACCCCTTCTGCCTTTCCCACATGTCTTTGGATGTCTTTGGAGTTTTACTGTTATAACAAAAGTAATGCAGGTATTCCATGAAAAAAGGGAGAAAACATTCAGTAAAAAGAGTAGTTTCAGCATATTGTTAACATTTCCAAAGGTTAATCTATAGGTTAAATGCTGATTATTTTCTTTCCTGCTGACAACTGCAACTTACTTTTAATTAGGTTTTCTTATTCCTCCTCCCAAATAATACAATCCTGTATCTTGCTGATTCTGGCCCAAAAATGAAATGGTTTGGCAGGGATTAAATCTTGCAATGCACAGTTAAGAAGAAAGGATGAAAATGAGAACACACACACAAGTGATACTGATTTCCAATGAAATAAATGGCAAATCTCAGTACTCAACTCTTTATATTTCATGTCCTCATCCAAAACAAAATAAACTAAGCCCAAGTTCAAATACAGCTGACATCTATTTTAGTTTGGGCTTTAAATGAGAAATAAGCTGTTTTTAGTCAGAATGAAAATATGCTCATGGCCCTTTAAGCCATGTCAAATTAGTCTTGAAGAGATTTATTTCTTATTTCATTTGCTTTCTCCAGTTACAGCTACTGAGATCTAAGACACTTAATTTTAGTATAGGCTTTATGCAAGCTTTCCTGACTGATAAGTTGGTAAAGTTTATATGGGGCTTTGGATCTGTTTGTCAGAAGCCTGATTTAAATACTTGTTCTTAGCAATGAAATGAATTTTCTGCAAGTATTCTCAGAGATATGCCTATATCTTCTTAATTTAAACAGATGTATGTTTATCTTTAACTCCACCCACACACTCCTCACAACTATAGCATTGGGTACATCCAGATCTTCTTTTAAAGAATCTGTTGCAAATGGCACTTAGGACTAGCCCCGCTGTGTGTTTTATTTAGCCTTCATGCAAAGGATACAGTGGCTGCTCAGCAAACTCCACCATAAACTTGGCATATTTCTCTTGCAGTTGTTAAGATTAATGGCAGATCAGGAATCATAGATTTGGAAGAGAACATAGGGGCCACCTAGCCCAACCTCCTGTCACCTTATTCTTCTCTCATGCCATTGCTGTTGCTACTGTTATGGTTTGCCTCCCACCAAAACCTACCACCAACTGTGTATGGAAAGAAATCTGGCTCTTTTTTCACATTATTTCTTGAAATATTATAAATACATATTTTGCTGTTATTTGTACACTGCCTCGGAAGGATTTGTACCTTGAATTGTGGGTGGAGGAGGAAGGGGAAAGGTGTGCTTCAACTGGGGATTAAAATCATATATATCAATATTTGTTTCACCGTAAAGAAAAGAGCTACTAATGCACTAGGAAAAGCAAAGGTAGTATTGAGACTGCCATAAGATTCTTTAGATTTTGGTAAGTATTCATTTGCGTAGAAATACATGTGCTTTTTCTGTGCAGGATCTATTTTATTTTTTTATTTTTTATTTTTGTTTTTGGCAGAGAAAATAATATTCCTGCAAAGGAAACAGTGTATTTTCCATGGAAAACACATTTCTCTGTACACATAGCTTGTTTTTGGCATATTAAAAAAAGTCACTTTCTGCACAAAACCAACACCTATCAAAATGTGACTAGGGATCAGGGACTGCACTGAAAGCTTAGTGTTCTCCCTCAGTGGATCTTAATTCTTCATTCTCATTCTGATCTTAAGACTTGCGAACCAGCTGTACCTATTCCTTCAGATGTCATATCAGGACACAGTAACATATACCTTGATTACATCCCAGTATTATTAGTATAACATGGTTTATGTTGGACTGCCTTTGGAAACTTCAACAAGTCCTAAATATTGCAGCCAGGCTGCTGACTGGGGTTGGTTACAGTGCATATATAACCCCTCTGTTGAAACAGTTTCACTGACTATCGGTCCCTTTCCAGGCAGAATTCAAAGTGCTGGTTATGTCATGTATTGCATAACTCACACTCCACAACATTTGTTCTGAGGTAGGCAGTAGCTTTATTTGTATAGAGATATGAGCAACAATTTCGCCAAGTTGCTGAGACTAAAGTATATAAGGAGCTTACATCTTTTTAAATGTAACTATTCCAAAATTTAGGTGTACAAAGCCATGATTGGTGAGAGACATAAATCCATGCATCACATCACTTCCCAGACAATTTCCAGACCTGTACCTGTTTCCCACTTCTCTCCATCCTTGACCAGTTTGACCCGGGCACATACTTCCTGCTCCTTATCTCTCAGACACCAGGTTCTCAAAACATAGTGCCTCTCCAGGATTTCATTTTTGGATATATTGTAGCAATAGTAGTAAAGCAGTTATATTTGTTACAAATCCAGGCAAACTCCTGACAAAGATACATTGTAACAAATACAGGCAAACCTCAACAAAGATACATTATTGCAATCATCAATTACCACTAGATAGCAATTACATTGAAGCTGAGTAAAGATCTACAGCATTTACTTCTACAGTGGTTAAAATACATTGGTTGAATATACATTTAGCATACCTTCCTCATTTCCCACGGCAGAGGCTAGGGATCCTGGCAAGTTATGACCTCTAAAGCTCTATATGGCTTAGGTCTACATTATATATCTCCAGTATGAGCTTCATCAGGTTTCAAGATCTTTGAGGAAAAGCTTTATCTCAGTACCATCACCTTCACAGGTACGTTTGGTGATGAAATAGTTTGATAACTGTGGAGCGATGAAGTAACCATGATCAAACAGTGATCAAAAATAAACATGCACACATACTGTTAATGTACATGAATGTCTGTCTCTAACAGAACACTGACCTTAATGTCATCTTGTAACACAACTTTTTTTAAACCAAATAATTCATAAATTAAACTGTGAGCCATGAAGCTCCCCATGGTTTCCAGAGCATTATTGATATCCACCCACCACACTTTGGTATAAAATAGAAATAGAAGACACAGAGTATGTTGGACATTCCTAAGTTGTATTTTGAGATTTTGGAGAGCAATACAGATGTGAAAGATTCCTGTTGTTCCTATTTTTTTTTTCTCAGAATTTGACCATCTTGGCATGATGAGACTATACTTCAACTATTCATTAACTGCCTCAGGAGATCTCTGTTTCAGTAGGACAACAAGGTGCCAATTGTTGTTGTTCTGTTTTCTGTGATTTGCATGATTTATGCATATAATTTGTGCAAAGCACATCTTTGCTGAAAGTAGGATACAAGTTTTTTAATATAGGGTGGTCCAAAGATTCATTGTCTGCAAAATATATCTAATCCTATCTAGTTTGCACAGCCAACAAAACAATTGTTACTCCATTTTTCAGTACTGCTCCTTTCAATATATATGCACAAAACATCCCACAATGTGTGGTTCTTTGCATGTCTGTCTGTATATGCATGTGTGTCTGTATCTCTCTCTCATATATATATATATATATATATATATGTATATGTATATGTATATGTATATGTATAGATATAGATATAGATATATAGATATATATTTTACCCCCCCAAAAAGGGGGGGAATGTCAGAAATTTCTGTCACATTGTGAACTACAACATTTTCCATTTTGTTTCCTGGTAAACCACGATGTATCTAATTAGGATTTGCATTCCTATTAACAGCTTGTGCTTTTGCCCAGTTCAAATTGGGAGCACCATGCACAGGTAGAGGGTTTTAATATTACCCTTCAGAACAATTTTTTCATACTTCTCCAGCCATGGGAGCTAAAAGGGAAGGACATCATTGGTATCAATGAAGGTTGGGGCACGGTTTAATGTGCAAGCTAAAAGGGAAAGGAGGCTAAGAGGAGTCCTATGCCTGCCTTCTTTGGGAGGAAAAAAAAAAGAATGAAAAAGTGGTTCATTTGCATGCTACATATTTGAAACAGTATACATTTTTCCGAAAAGCCTGAGCTATATAACATTACCCAACTGCTCTGCAACAATACAGTTTTCCTGTGACACACATAAATATTGCTCAAATATGAGGTCCCTTGGGCATAAGACTTGTACACACACATGATTGTGCCTTTTCAGCCCTTTTCGCATGGCATTTGCCATGTGAAAGGGCCTCTGGAGCATCGCACGATTGCGAGGAGCATTTCAGAGGACATCCTCACAATTGCGCGACGATGCCGGGGTTGGTAGGTACCGATCATGCACTATTTCATTTTCAGCTTGTATTTGAAAATGGTGATCGATCGCGCATCACTCTGGGGCCCCATGAGCACTTACTTTCTGTGTGGAGCTCCGGAGCTGCGGCCCTCGCACTTCCTTCCCCAGCGCAGCCTGGGAAAATACCTGGCTGCACTGTGGAAGGAAGAGGTGGAGTGCTCATGCTGCCTGCTAGCCAGCAGGCAGCTCCTGAGGAGCCAAAGCAGCAGGGACGTGAGAGCCTCTCACAAGAGGCTGCTCGTGTCAGGGTTTGCCCTCCATATTTAACTGGCTGATGGGAATTGTAACACTCTCAAACATTATCTCCTGTACTTGACTTCTGGCTGCAGATGTTCTTTGTTTTGCATTCCTCGCTTGACTCCCTTAGTTGTGCCAAGCTAAAGGTGATAGTAACTAGGCAACGAGGTCAGCACAACCTAGGAAGCTGGTATCCCGCTTCCCGTGGGAAACCTGAATAGTATAACTGGATAGCTTTGGAATTTCTTGTCATTCTGATTCACTGAAGTCTGCTGTCTGCTTACACTCTTCAAATAAATCTTAGTTTTCACAAGTTTATTGTCGTTGTGTGAATCTGATCCTGACAGCTCATGTGATCCCCATGCCACCACACCAGAAGGAAGTAAGGTGCGGAAAGGGGCATAGTAATTTAGGATAATAGTCCATCTAGTCTAACATGGTCTGCTTCAGGTAATGGTTGTTCTCTGGTGCTTCAGGAAAGGCCTGACCCATCGTACACCTTTTTTACTGAAGAGCTTTGTGGATGCATAACATGCTTTACAACTGAGTTATGGCCGTTCCCAAATGTGGCTATGATAGGACTGCCCCACTTGTCTTTCTACTTCCCTTTCAATTGTACACAGGTTTTTACAATGAATACTGTCTCATGTTTCTACTTTCTGATCAGTATGCATGAACAAGTGAGAATTTAGGGCAATGAATGGACTAAGATGAGACAGGATACTTTACAAAATGCATATGGCCTGGGTATTTTAACTATTTTATTTTGTTTTTAATTGCATTGCACAGAAAAAAAAATGCATAATGTTAACTTAATGGTAATTATTTCTTTCCTCTACCAGCACCAAACAATGGCTTTCTCCCAATTTTCTGAAGTTGCTTCATCATCGCATACTATGACACCACTTTAAAAGCTGTTCCTGCTGCTTTAATTTCATAATTGCATGAATTTGTTTCCCTTCATTCCATAAAAACGTCATTGGGATCTCTGTATCATTTTTTTCCTCCTCCAATCTGAAGTATTTCATTGATTCTCTCTCATCACTCCACGCCCTCAGGCCTGAAGTACTTGTTCTATGAACAATCCAGAAAAGATCAAGTGATCAGTCTTGGCTGCTTGAATATATAATGACGCGAGTGCTGATAAAGTTGTACAAGCCATCTGTCTCCAAATTTAAATATTTTGAAGGCAAACACTGTAGTACACAAGCAAGAACTCCTTAAACTGCATTTGTAAATATTTATAGTTATTTGTGCTAAAAAAATAATGGCTTTTGTTGTGATGATTTTTATGCTGTTGATGGCTGTCAGGAAGTTGCACAATCAGGTTGCCTCAGAAGCATGCAGGTGGAAGACAGGAAGATAATCCATGCCAGTCAAGTGCTGGCCATCTCATAATGGTAGAAATTCTAAGAGTTCTTTTATCTGACTTTATTATACCCAGAAGCAAAACTCTTATTCCACTGATTAACTTACTAACCACAAGTAGCAAGTGGCTTCTGGCAGGCAGGCTAATCAAACCTTTTCAGTCTGTCAGTTCAAAGGCCTCTTGCTTGAAAAGTGGAGAATTATGACTGGGGAAGAGTCAGAAACTCAGTATTAACTAATCAACAATAACAAACGACCCTGGTGATTGGGGTTTTATTCCTTACTTGGGCATGGAAACTCAGTGGGTGACCATCACACACTTTCAGCTCCAGAAAATCCCATGGTAGGTTCACCTTAGAGTCACCCTAAACACACACACACACACACACACACACACACACACACCACAACAATCTTCTCTTACATGAAATTATTAGCTAAATTTAGTGGTAAGCAAGTATATTTGCAACAGAAGTTTTCCTTTTCATTCTCTCCCACATCTAGTGCAAGTCCTCTATGTCTGAAGAACAATTGTAACAATTTGCTACCACTTTAACTGTTCAGGCCTCAACTTAGGGAATCTTGCAATTAATAGTTTCACAAGGTATTTAGAATTATCTCCCAGACAACACTAGTGACTTACTAAACTGCAAATCCCAGGATTCTTTGGGATGTCAGTTAATGTGGGGTCAAAGTAATGTAACTAGGTAATATGAAGGAGACTGGATGGCATGCAGGAAGGGGGTTCGAGTGACAATTCACTCTCCTCATAGTGTCTGTTTAGTGGAAGGAAGTGCATCATTGGATACAGTCCTATTTCTATAACAGGAAGACAAAGAAAGATTCAGTACAATATTGGAAGCTTTATCTTTAGAACAACAGAATAAAAGCTGTACAATTTGGGAGAGAGGTTTAGTCAGAAAGTATGAAAGTGCTTGGATACTTGGAACTAGTCTCATGGTTCTTTGGATCTTGGCCTATCTCACTATGAATACTTATTCACTGCCAAAGTCAATATTCATTTCCTGCGCTCCATTACATGGTCAGGCCTGATTCTGCTTGTGACCAACAAAACCAATGACAGCCTTCTAGCCAAGTGGTGAACTGCATTTGTTCACAGTCTTGATTGGCTACTCTCCTTTCATCTGGTAGCTTCTGAGAGAGCAACAATGTCAAATTCTTCCATGCCTCTACCAATGAAGGCCATCCATCAGTGTAACCAATCCTGATTCCATCCCACAACTAGTCCTGTTCTCCATCCCCAAACTCAGACTTGTTCTGATCCCTTAACTAAACTGGTTCAGTGTCAGCTTCTTGCACTCTGTATTATGCATTTAGTTTGGGTGGGGTGATGATAGTTCAGGAGATGTACTGCAATGCTGGCAAGTTCAACTGCCCCAAATCAAAAGCTACATTTCCGTATGAGAATGAAGGAGGTGTACCTATGGATCTCATAGCTCATGGCTGCACTCAGTTATGGAAATAATGTTCCCAGTTTTGACAGCTCCATAACATTGTTTGAAGCCTTTTCTATGTATAATACTACAAAGCCTTTTCTAACCCATGCAAAGCTGCAGACTTTTGCTAGTTTCCAAATATATTGATAAAAAGAAGGTTAGTTTGCAGGTAGAATATCAGAGTCTTGTTCTATATGCAAGAAGTCACCTTCAAAAGTGGCAGAGGAGAAACCAAGTAGGATTCTCCAAAACCTTTTGTTAGCAAATAAATGGGGATTACATTTTTACACGTCTCTCTCACAGATTTTATTCTTTGGTCACAGACGAAAAGTCAACATTTGGAGATGGAGATGGTCCAAACACAACAACACATGGGCAGCCAAAGCAGCAGATTCTCTCCCTGGGAGAATATGGTTATTTAGACAGACTTTATAGCTCAAAAAGAACAGATACTAGCACATCTTTATAAATCCGTACTTTCTATTTCGTAGCAGGGACTTCATCCGTCTTTTTAACTGCTAAGCTACTGCTGAGGAGAACATTACCACAACTAATTCTGCCTTTTTCATATTAACATTTTAGCTGCATACCCCATCTCTTCCAAATAATTTTTTTAAAAATTTATGCAGGGGATTGAAATGAACCTTCTACATTTGACATATTTGCTAATAAAAGCAGAGCACCCACAGTGTTGGATTAATATTCACTTTATTAACCCATATTTTCTTTTATTTAGTTGAGATGTTTTAGCCTGCTGCTAGAAGATAGAAAGAATAGAAATTTATTGACTTTGCTGATACTTTTCCCTAAGTAAATGCAAAATAAACTAAACAATGCTGAGGATTACTTAGGCAACTGATAAGTGCGCTGGGCTTCTCTGAATAAACTCATCAGGGCCTATTCTGGGGAAAGAAAATTTCTGCCTGATAGTAGTAAGGGGAAGGAGACTAATACCTGAAGAATTCAGGAAAATGTAGGTGTGTATAGAGATCTCACTGTTTCTACAGACTACTATTGTACAGTTGCTGCAAATTTTCTGTCTACACTAGGCACACCTCCATTCACTTATGTAAATAGCCTCTACCAAAGAATCATTACTAGGACCAAACAAGACAAACTCCCTACAAACATGGGAGCCAAAACCATAACATTATCTTGTGTTTCTGTATGCTTTTGCATGCAGTATGCCTACTATTCCTGTATATACTCAAATACTGACTGTATAGTAATTTAGGCTGTGTATCAGAATATTCAAATAAAAAAAGAGAGCACTATTTACTATGTATCAGCCTTTCTAGGTTCATACTTTGACCTTTATAATTCACACGCAGGCTCCAATTTCTAAAAGTTAAATTGGACAAATCCCCCTTGTGGTAATGACACTATAATCTACTCTTTATGGCAATGATGTAGCTATCTTTTCTGCTGCTACATGGGACTGCTTTACCCTAGTGGTCAGAAACACTCTTTGGGCTGCACTGGTGTTAACAGCTTTGAACTAATCAGTTTGGACTATCCAGATTGTATCTGGATAAAAGAGGTGACCATCTCTCAAAGACATTGCAATTTTCTTGTATCACAATAAAGTCAGTGCAATGCAGGGTTTTGTTGGTCACACTTGCCATATTTGACAGCATTTTTTTTAAGAGATAATTGTTTAACAATGAGGGCAGCATTCATTTGATCTAGTACATTTTGAAAAGCAACACATTCATTCACTTAATCTATGCTATTCCAATCTAGAATTTCACTGAAAACTATTAATTAAAGCAGACCAAGTTGTTAGTCTAACATCCTCCAGAAGTCATAGGCTAACAAACACATTTCTGAGCCCTTTCTTGCCCTGCAACATATGCTGAAGTTCAAATTCTGTTCTAAACTCCACCTCCCATCCACTTCTGTGCTGCATTCAGTTTATTCAGACAACTTGTTTCAACCACAAATCTCACCTTATGCTATTGATCTAGCATGCTTCTGGATAAACCTGTTATGGCGTGAGGTAGAATCCATTTGACAAAATGCATAATTAGAAGTTTGCAGCAACAAGAAATAGCATATGTATTATTTTATTTGTCATAGTACAACAGGCAAGCATAAACAATTTACCACTTTAACTCATTATTTGTTGGCACATCAATTATGTCCTCTTGTGGACAGGAATTATGCTGGGAATTGTGCTGATATCCTCCTCTCTGGTCTATTATTTTGTGCTAAAGGCAGAGTTTCCCTTGACTCAAGTTTGAAACCTGTATCTGGTGCAGAATGAAGTGACCTGGGTAGTCATAAGTCTGTCTTATTGCTTGTATATTATGCCAATACATGACAAACAGAATGGGATGCCTATTAGTGAACAAGTCACCTTCAATGTCTTTTCAACATATTAAATCATGAACAACTCTGGACCAGGTTACCCCAAAAATCTCTTTCTCTTTATAGATCAGCCAGAATATTTGGGAGGATGCAGTGCTTTACTCTGCTTACAGCCGTCTGATGGCGATCCAAAAATGGGTTTTCCCCCATTACAGCTCCTGCTTTGGAATGAAACCCACAATTGCTCTTTGGGATGTTATACCCGTTATATGTTTCAGACATCTCCTGAAGCACACTTGTTTCCTCATGTAAGGCCCCAGTTTTGGGGTCCCCAATATCAGTATGGTTTGGATGGGCACCATACTTAATTGGCATCATATGTAATTGACAACACATTTTATTGGCTCTGACATCAAATTCAAGCCTGAGAGGTGACAGAGAGGTCAAACTGAGTGAGGGAAAGAATTTGACTGTAAATGTGAGAAGCATAGGCCAACTCCAAAATTCCTCCAGGTAAGACTGAGTCATCTGTCAGGCAAATACACACCATTCCTGTGGATAGTAGGCTTAAATAGAAGCTGGACTTTTCTAGGGAATCCAAATGTGAGGAGCCCACCAGGACACTGATTGACAGATATCCATCCCTTGTACACCTGGATTCTTTCCTCTGTCCTCACAGCACCCACAATAGACAGCTATTACAACACTCATCATGTCTTTGTCAATCAAAGCACTAAGCCCATCAACAAGTGAAAGACTCATTGTCCACAACAGGTTCCCTTTGTCTTGCATCTGGAACCTTCACAGGCAGAAGCCATTATCAGGGTACAAAACCCCTGATTTGAGGAGGCCCAGGGCAGTCTCTTGAAGGTCTACCCGTCACTCTGTCTGTCTGGCTCCTGAATGAGAACTGTCCTTAGGTCCTACCTAAGCCAAACTACATTTCTGCTCTTCACTACTCTTCTGGACTGGTAATTATAACCCCCCCCCCAATCCCTCAGCCTCTCTATAATTTTTCCTCCCTTTCTCTTTCAGCTAGCTCTTGTGAGAATGTGTGTCTGTGTGTATCTTGTGTGTATACATGAGTGAATTCCCCTCAATGAAATCATTTATTAGACAATTCTGCTTGGTTTTTGGTTTGGCCTGACCCCGTAAACATTGGGTAAAAAGATCTCGCTAGGTTACCCTGTCTCTTGTAATACTACAGCTTGTGCTCTGGCTAATTCCCATTCCCCATTATTTGGAGCACACTGAGGTGTCCCCCACGGGACCCCAGAAATCAGGGTAATGCTTAGCCCTATTTTTAGTATTTGTTTTACACTATGTCCTGTTTTATCTTTCTAATATTTATTCTTTTCTTATTTGTTTGTTGCATATACTGTTTAGGTATTGATTATGATAATAGTCTTATAAATTTCAAGAGTTAAGTGCCTAGGATATTAGAGTGAAAGAAAGATGGAGGGGGAGAGAGAATCCAGGAATTAATAAAACAAGCTTTCTACATTGAAAAAAAAAATCAACAAAAGACTTTTTGCAGCATATACAGATTCATGAAGTATGTTTGTTGTTGCTATGTGCTTTCAAGTCAATTCTGACTTATCCTGCATTTTTCTTTGCAAGTGTTTTCCTTGCAAGACAATGTGACTTGCCCAAAATTATCTAGTGAGTTTTCATGTCTGAGCAGAGATTCAAACCCTTGTCTCCCAAAGTCCAACACTCGAACCCCTATATCAAACTGTTAGTCTTTGATCATTGCACCATGCTGGTTCCTTGTCTGAATGATAGGAATCAGTATTTTCCAGTTACAAGTTCACAGCCAGTTCCCTCACTGTAATATCGACTGATGCTGTATGTTTACTAGTTGTGAATAAGTAATCAAAATCTAACAGTACAGGAAAAAAAAAAGTTTTCCTATCTCTGCATTAAGTCAGGTACAACTATTTTCCATACAACTATATTATCCATTCAGTTACAAGGCATGCCATTCTGATTAACTGTTTTCCAAGGCAGAAAGTTCACTTGTATTATTAAAAAAAAGTCAAGTCTGTCCCTTCCACTACACATAAATACAGTGAGCCCTCGTCTTGCACAAACTCTGCACACACAAATACATGATCATGTGAGGTGTTACATCCCATTATAGTCAATGGACGCAATGTGTGTGCTCCTGTTTTGTGTTTTTTGTTTTATGTTGCTGTTCCTGGAATGGAACTGCCAAATAGATGGAGAGCACTGTAATAGAAAGTGTGTTGCACAGAAACATAGTCAGTGAAGCTCATTGCCACTTATGTTATCTCAGATTAACCTGCCTTGCAGGGTTGTTGTGGGAAGGGAAAGAAATATGGCAGAGGTTTATTGTTATAACCAAAAATAGCTAAACTACTTTTTGATATGCATTATCTACATAGAGCTTTAGAAGCAGTATTTCACCCTCAATAAAGAGGAGTGTTTCAGACACCTGCAAAGCCTTTAAAAAAAATCAAAAAGGACAAAATAAGTACATCTGTACACCAAGGGAATGATACTTCTGTTGCACAAATTTCAATTGTCTCAAAAAACTATCATCCCTCTCCTTTCAGAATTGCATTTCAAGTATTTTATTGAGACATTGGAAATATTTCAGATTTTTTTTAAAATTTTATTTTACAGTGCTTCCAGGGAGCAAAGATACAGTCTTGCTGAGTAGATGACATTATATCAATGTCAAGACAGTGCTACTTCGGTCAAGTTTATCAGGCGCTCTAATTCTAAATGTATGCACATATGAGTGGCTTTATGGTCATAAATAGTTCCACTCACTAGAACAGGACTACTTCTACCTTTAAAAAGTTACTGCTTGTGTATGGTTTTTTTTTTAATACACCTTCTATGTATTAGTAAACAAATTTTCTCCCTTGAAAATGAAATATTTCAAATGGCTACTAAGATGGTACTTCCTTATCTTCTTTTTTTCCACTCCTAATGTGCAAAGAAGCATGGATCTTCAGGCTGAACTCTCCCTTTTTGCCATCCATGAAATGTTATAACTTAAGAATTCCTTTGATGTTCTCTATCTATCTTTATTTCTCACCCTGTTCATTTTTGATTAGGTTAGGTGCTCAGTGAATATAGCACACAGTAGGTTCTCTACAACTTTTGAGCTACTAGCAAGCAACAATCTATATTAAACACTAAGAAACTAGTAGGTAATTTGAGGCATAGATTTGTCCATATTCATATGCATCTGCACCAGTCAGGGCAAACAAATGCCCCAGTCTGGCAAATGATCAGGAATATCGACAGAAATATAGCTATGAGGGAAGGGAACAAAAGGAAAACATTGGTTCATTTGTCTTATTAGAATTCCTAGGTCTAACAAAGCTAAATGAAAAATAATACCTCCACAGTGGTGCGGGGGGACACAAATTCATAGATGGATGGAACAATTATGTCTCTGAGCACTCACACATCCCAGTTTTCTTTTCTTTTCTTTTCTTTCCTGTACTGAATCCATAGAATGCAGACAAAATTCTATCCTGGTTTCCCCAGTTAGTGATGGAAGCAATCTAATAAGACCGATCTTACTTTAAGGACACTGCTGTGACTTTGAAAATCAAAAATACCAAAAGTATTTGGCATTGGCTGCATCACACCAAACATCAGCACAACAAAAAGGGACAGTGTTCAAAGTTCTTTTAAAATTTTCATGTGAGGAGAAGTTTTTACTAACTCATGCTGCTCTGATAATTTATTCATTTCCATACGATTCTTGTTTCATTCTTTTTTTACATAAGGGCAGTTCCTAACCCTTCCAAATTGGTGGTTCTGTGATTCTGGTTATATCAGTAAGGGATGTGTGAGTTGCTGTTTTTTCTGCTGATTTCCAGTTCCATACCTCTACCACCAAGCACACAAATAGACACATTTCTGAGGTCTTGATTCATTCCATGATATAAAACAAAAACCAAAACCAAATATGGCAATATTTAAACATTTAAAAATGCACAAGAACACCACATTCATTTTTCAAATGCCCGCAGACATGAGCTCTTTCTGCATAACATCACTGTCCCATTTCTGCAACAATGTGGCAGCGGTCAGCAGGTCATGCGCCTATATGACATTGTCCCCATCCCACTGCCATCCTGTCACAGAACATCACACTTGTGCAGTTTTTGCAAAATGGAAAAAATCCATTTCATGTCTGCAATCGCTCAGCACTCCTGTCACTTCTGGCTCTGTGGAAGCTGAGGAAGCACATTGGTGATGCTTCCTTACATTGTGCAGCAATGGAAAAAGCCCGGCTGTGCTACAGAAGGAAGACACGGCATCATTGTGTTCTCTTCCGCATGGACCAAGTAGATGCAGAGGGGAGCATTGCTGACGTGCTCCTTTTGGACCTGGGACTGCAGCAAGATGACGCAGAAGAGCGTTGTTGTGTGGAAATGGCCACGTGAGGCAGCATACATTAGCAAGTCTGTTATAAAATATATATTTTGTTTTGTTTAAAGATATAGAGTGCGCATGGAGATATGCAAAAGGGAAAGTCTGCAAATATGGATTTGACTGATCTTTGTGACACTAAAATAACTTTAATTGTATATCACTTTTCCCTTAAAAAAAACCTACAAAGCTTTTTACCTTACTGCATTACTAAAACCCAGTATTGAATGTAAAAATTCAATAAAATCAAGAAATGAAACAGAGAAATAATGATTAGACAATAATAATTGAAATCACTAGGTGTAAATGGACTAGGGCCATTTCCGCACTAGACTGTTAAAGTTCTATTATTCCACTTTCACTGGGGTTTGCAGTTTAGGGAGGGGTCTCAAAGGCCTTTGAGACATTTCCCTAAACTACAAACCCCAGTATTCCATATACTGTTGAAAGCGGAATAATTGCACTATAATAGTCTAATGCGGAAATGGCCTAGGTTGATCAGCAGGTAATACCTGTGCAAACACCTTCATCTTCTTCATCTGCTAATGTGAATGCCCTGGCTGTGGGAAAAACATTGAATAATTATAGAAAATCCCTGAATCCCAAGGCTTCCACAGCAGTGGGAGCAACAATTTGAGTTTGTAGGTTGTTGCGGGTTTTCTGGGCTTTGAGGCCATGTTCTATTAGTATTTTCTCCTGACGTTTTGCCTGCATCTGTGGCTGGCATCTTCAGAGGATCAGAGGATCAGATCCTCTGAAGATGCCAGCCATAGATGCAGGTGAAATGTCAGGAGAACACAGCCTCAAAGCCCAGAAAACCCACAACAACCTATGGATTCCAGCCATGAAAGCCTTCGACTTTGCAGTTTGAGTTTGGTTTTTAAATGGCCTATTCAAAGTGCTGAGCCCTATCCCAAAAATGGATAGCTCGGTAATCCATGGAATTGAAATCTGGCAAATACCACTTGATGAGAAGGTCCTTTTTTTTACCATGGCCAAAAAAGCTTTACTTAGACTGTGGCACAGTAAGAAGTCTCCTGCCCCTGCTAAGCTTGAAAGAAAAGACAAGATCAATCTATGTGGAAGAAGGTGGTGTCTCAGGTTACCTGGCCTTATAAATCAAGTTGGTTCCATACAGTGGGATGTATGGATTTTAGAGCTAATTTATGTCCTGTTTAGCTTCCATATTATGGAAAATAATACAAATATTACTTATACATTACTGATCTTTTCCATGACCTATTGCTGATAAAATTTTGATCATACAGAACTACTTGGGGGCAAAAAGGTTTTCTGAACCACAAAACTCAAGCGCCTTCCAATAATCCTTGATTTTATGCCATCAATTTCACCCTTAAAATATCAACTATAAAACTTCAGTTTTGAGAAACTGCCATATTTAAGCTGATGATCATCCATTCATTGGGTGAATTAATGGATTAAGCATCAACTTCTACAGCCTCAAAGAGATTTAGAAGCAATCATGGGTAATCAGTGATGTAAGCAATAAAATAATCTGTCACAGACTGTAGAAAAGAGGTCATTATAGAGTTAATTTCAGCTGTTCCTGTCATTATGAATTGGTGCTAATCTCTACACACTTGTGCTTTTATTTCATGTCATTTTAGTCAACGACTAATGTTCTTTTCCAGCACTAAAGCAGCACATTACTTGTCCTGCCATGACTGCACATGTTTGATCGGAACCAGAAGGGGTCCCTATAAAATATATATTCATTCATTTAACACAGATCCACAGATCCTCTTTTTAATTATATGAGGAAATTCTTTACACTTATAAATAAAATTACAGTTAGAATGGGAGCTCATGAATCTGGTCCTAAGAATGAATCCTGATGAATCGGATTTGGGACAACATTTCTATACAATTGCAATAGGAACAACTGTACCTTTTTGTTTTCGTCTTCTGGTAAAGAGCCCATGTTCAATTTAAGTTTTTAAATTTGATGCAGGAATTGATAGGCTGGAGAAGATCTTTGAGGTTGAAAAGTGTGGAATTTCAGCCCTAAAGCCAATAAATAACTAAACAGGGAAGCATCTGTAGTTCATTTTCTAAATTTCATTGTCAATGTCTTGGTTGTCCTGCATGGAGTGTAGGGCAGGTGACTTCCATGTCATCTCATCTCATGAAGCAGTGAATGTGCTCTGAGTTTTAGTCTAAACTTGAACGTAGTTATCCAATGTGTAGTTATCCAAGGTGGATAACTATATTAAAGTAGATCCAGCACCTTCCACAGTAGATTCAGTACCAACAGTAGATCCAACACTTTGACAGCTTCTTTAAAGTTTAGACTGAAATCCAGAATGGATTCAATATCCCACTGGGTCTATACCAGTAGCTTTCACAGTATGTATATACATTCCATTGCCTATGGATTACTCAGCTTAATTTATGCAGGATTTAGCTTTCATGTTAAGAAAAAAAAACATTACAGGTGTTAATTATGTTACTGATCTTTTCTATTATGTACCAACAGAAATAGGATTTCCTAATATAACATAACATGCTTATTATATAGGTCTATTTTTCCGTAGTTTATTTGAGCTCTAACTCTAGTCCCCTTCCATAACTTTTGATTTTGTGCCAACAATTTTACTCTTACAAGTGATTTAAAAGATTTATTTTATTTTGATAATACATATCCAAAATATTTTCAGCTTGCCTCAAATGCAATGATACATTCATTGCACAGAATTATTAACATTTGTCCTCTATTAAGATCTAAAATAAGACGAGTAAAGTCTCTTATTCTGTTCAATGATGTCCACAGAGAGGGAAATGGAAATGGATTAATGGGTGAGAAGAAAGGCTTTCTTTAAATTACTTCTGGTTTGAAGTATCACGTGGGGTTCTTAAAAACAACGGCAATGACAACTATGTCTTCCACACATTCAGTACATACACACACACACACACACACACACACACACATAGTGTTAATTAACCAAATCTAAAACAATTAGCAGAAAAATGCTTGGTAAGTACTCAGCAGACAGTGTGTCAAATAAAGCCTGCATTCTGTCAACTCACATATTATTCAAAGAGTTACATATTGAGGACTGAATTGCAAAGCAATCCCCACACAATTGTTTTGTACAGCAACAAGATGTAGGTCTTTCCCTGTGTATGGCAAGTCAGATCTGTATTCATCCGTGAAGCCACAAAGGAACACAAAGGAATAACAGCATTCCATAGCTTTATTTTTCTTGCCAGATACATCAGTCTAGTTCAACCACTTTTACCCGTATAGGGCAGGAAGTCATATGTGGCTCATGCATAAACTCTTGCTCCGTCCCAATGGAATTTTCCAAGCATTTGAAAAAAGCTCTTGTAGCAGAGCTTCTAATACATGACTTTCCCAGCCACAGAGCTCCTAGAGAAACAGCCTTTCTCCAAGTGCTTAATATTTCCGAGTGGGTGGTATCATAAATGAAGCCCATGGATTGGTTACACTACGGAGACCTCCAGTTTCTTCACTTGTCCTAAGTTCTTCTTCTTTTTCTCTGTTTCCTCCAGCCAAAGGGCTCAGTCCTGCCTTTCTAGAGGAATGTAAGGCCATTTCCACACGGGGCGAGGGAATCGCCCTGTGATGCTACTCATTGGACTTTTGGGCTCCCCGGTCTGGTCCACGCTTCTCTGGAGCAGTCCGTGGCCACCACGATGCACTGCTCCGGGGACGAAAATGGTGGCTTCCAGTTGGTCTAGAGTTTTGACCAACTGCTGAAGCTCGCCAGCCTAACGCCCACCCCCGGCAGATTGCAGGCTCACACCAATGCGAGCCTGCGAATCTGCATATGGGAGCAGGTTCGCAGAGGTGTGCTCCGTGCTTTTGAAAGACCTGTTTTTAGCGTACTTTCAAAAGCACGCTGGACGACCACTTGGGGTCGTTCGGGAGCAGGCTGGACTTCAAATCTACATTCAGTAGGTCCAACCCAGTCCAGTCCCAGGTGCAGACGTCCTCCCTGGAGGACACTCTGCACTGTTTAAAAAACCCCGTGTGGAAATGTGCTAAGAGAGCTTTTCTCAGCTGACTTCCTCTTGGCTTTTCTGAACAAACCTTGTTCAGAGTCTCTGCTTCTTGTTCCATCTCTCTGCTCCCTCTGCATATTGTAGTTGATGTTGACAGCTGAGGCTAACAGACTGAAGAATGAACCTGGAAGACTTTCTTCTGAGGTCTTGAATCTTACATGAAATCACTAAGTAACTTTAGGTAAGCTACCTTCTCAGTCTCAGGAGAACAGTAATGCTACCCTAATTTACAGAAAGGAAGTAAGTTGCAATATTAGGAGATAGTGGGAACAATCTAGTCAAAGTTGTTATATTACCCATTTGACCAGATTTTATCCAAAATCTAGGCATATCACTCTATGACCATTTGAAGCATTAGCTAGGATTTATTGGAAGTGAAATACAGGACAAAATACACAATCACTGTTCTCTCCAGCTGTGAGAAACATGCTTGTTACTGTCTTTCATTGTGTTGAGCCAATGAGTAAAGTGTCACACCACTGACAGAAATGTTTATAGATCTATAAATGTAGAATAGCTTCTTCCAAATTTCCAGTAGGGAATGAGAAAATAGCTTTTGGGGGGAAGTATAGCTGAGGACTGTTTTTACAGAAGTGAGCATGAATGCTGTACCATTATAGGAATGAAGGCAGGAGAGGGGAATGAAACAAAGCATTATTTGCTCCATACTGTTCCTGTCATCAATTAACATATCTTGTTGGGTCTCTTTCCCCACTGCTTCTCATTCGATAGTGGAACCAGTGCTAACATCCAACTGCCTGCTTAGCTGCCCTCTATTTTAAAGAAGCTTTGGACAATTTGTGCAGTCACCACAATTTACATGCAGTGGTTCTCAACCTGTGGGTCTCCAGATGTTTGTGGACTTCAGCTCCCAGAAGCCCTGAGCATTAAGCATAGTGGCTGGGGCTTCTGGGAGCTGAAGTCCACAAACATCTCGGGACCCCTCAGTTGAGAACCACTGCATAAGAGGAATGCAGTAAAGTGGAGCAGGGATAGTTTGGAGGAAGAAAGTTGAGAGGTAAGGGAGCACACAATTAGTGCAAGAAAAGGAAAGATGATGTTGGGGCAAGGTTACATAACTTGGGTCAAAGAAAGGAATTCAGGTGGAAGATGAAGCAGTGGATACAAAGTATAAGGAAATGAGGCACAAGGGTTTGAGAAACCGTAGCACAGCAAGGTAAGCAGGGGCATGAAGCAGCATTGGCTGTAGAGGCTCTCAAAGAGGAGAAGAACAGTACAGTTCGTCATGTTCAGTGTTCAACAGCCTGAGAAAGTCTTTGCCTAACTTATGAAAAAGCTCTGCATTTTATTTTTTATTATTTTTTATTTTTTTAATACTTTTTACCAAACTATATATATACATAAAATACATTCAATATATATACATACAATATACATTCTTCATTTTATTTTTAACAGGTGTTTGAGCTGACTCTTATATTTTAAGAAATTGGAACAAAACAATGTTAAAGAAAGATAGCTTCCTCTTGGAAGGGCAAACTCCACATTTATTTGTCCTAGGATTACAGTATTAAACTGATCATTCATATGTATTACTACATTAGATGGGTTATACATATGCATAGGAGGCTTATGTATTAGTATTTATTAGGAATCTTGTTTCTTTCTCCACTGTAATCCACAACAGGGTAAAAAAACACACTTTGTGATGGAACATGAAAGGTAGGTATATCAGTGTTAAGTGGAAGTACAATATAAGAGGCTGGTGTTAATGAGAAAAAGCAGATCTGGCAAATTGGATCAGAACTTGCTTTCACTATCCATACACATAGCTTACTGAAAAGCATATGTTTCAAAATTTTCAAGTATGTTGCAGCAAAAAAGAAAAAGAAAAAAACTATTCTAACATCTTAAAGACTAAGTTTTATTTCGCACAAGCTTGTATGGGCTGAAGCCCACTTCATCAGATGTAGAATTCTAACAATAAACACTCTAACAATAAAGTGTTGTCTGAGTTTGCAAGTTATTACACATGTATTTGAATGGAAAGCACAATTGGTGGGTTGAGAGGAAAGGAAAGTGCAAACTACAAATATTGACCATTAACTTTACTGTGGTCACTAACAAATACTAGCAGGGTGGTACCAGAGAGATTCTAGCACAGATGAGCCAAATTAGCACAAATATTGTGATTAAAAAAAATGAACAGGACAAAGTTAAAGCAAATTATTTTCTGGTTATAATAAAATGTTTAATGTATCTGAAGGACATCATATTTCTTCCTGTTTCCCTTTGTCTTTGCATTTTTGCTGACCTACTATGGAATAACAAGATCAGACACAGAGAACTGGATTGAAAAGGGCCATTTTTAAAAACCTAGAACCTAGGCCCTTTCCTCACCTTACCTTTTTCCAGTGCTGGGGTGCAAAGATCACGCAAGCAGCCTCTGGCAAGAGGTTCTCGCATCCCTGCTGCTTCAGGTCCACACAAGCTGCCTGCTCATGCGAGAGCCCTGCCTCTTCCTTCCGCAACGCAGCCTGGGAGTTTCCCAGGCTGCGCTGGGGCAGGAAGTATGACCAGTGCGGCTCCAGAGGCTCCGCACACCGGGTAAGTGCGAGCGGGGCCTGGGAGCAATGCACAATCATGCGCCATTTTCAGCTTCCAGCCAAAAAGAAAAGGTGCACAATTGGTGCCTGCCAGCCCCTGGAGTATCACATGATTATGAGTGCGTTGTGCAGATCGCTCCTCACAATAGCGCAACATCCCAGGCGCCTTTTCACATGCCAAATGCTGTGTGGAAAGGACCCTATTAAGCTGATTTAAATCTGGAAAGGTTCAAAAGTGGGGACCAACTTAGTACAGGATTAGCAGAGGCCAGATATCACTCCATGACTTCCTCCTCACCCGCAAGTTGCAGGACTTAGGTCATTTCCACACTACACTGTTATAGTATTATTATTCCACTTTCAACATTCTATGGAATCCTGGAGCTCTTTGGCCTCAGCAAACTACAAATCCCAGAATTCCACAGGATGTTCAAAGTGGAATAATAGCACTATAACAATGTAATGCAGGAATGGCCTTAAGTGAGAGCAAAGGCCCCAGGCCGGCCTCAAGGATAGTCTCCTTCCCCTCATGCCCAGTCTCAGGCACTAAAGAGGCAGTTGCAGAGCCCTTCCCTTCACTAAAAAGGCATTCATAACTCTTATTTGTCCCACCTCATTGTCTGCCAAGCAACCACCTATTTAAAGACACCACCCCAAATTCACACTGCATTGGAAGCAGGAGGGTGAGTTGAAGAGTCATCCAAAAGGAAGCAAAGAGGGGCAGATGGAGCTAATAAATCCTGTAGTTCTGCTCCCAAATGCCTAGTGTCATGGCACATTGTATCTGGCATCATCAATGCTGGTTTCCCTTGGAGGCCAGGAAAAGTGGATCCTCCCTTACAGTATCTTGCACCACTCAGGTCTGGGTCTGTATACTTGGTGAATCTGATGGCACAGTCACTCTTGAGGACTTCCTATCACACTGTCATCAATTTCTGGGTTTTGTGTTTTCTTGCTTTTTGCTCAGTAAAAGCCGGACAACAAAAACATAACAAAATCCGATAGAGTTCCAATGAGAACACCACTAGAAATGCTTATGCATGATAAAATGGTTATTGTTGTTGTTTGTACATAAAACAGTGCATATAACCACTTCACATTGCTATTATTCCTCAATAAAAATCCTGTAAAACTGTTAATTGCCAAAAGGTAATAACTGGTGCAAGGTCATCTAATAAGTTTTAATCATCCATCCATTCATTTTAATTTATATCCCATCTTTCTCCTTGTAGTGGATCCAAGGCAGTAAGTTCCATGAGTGAACAGAGATTTTAACTTGAGTTTGCCTGCTGCAAGTCCAGGACTCTTAACTCCTACAATATACTAATTCCCACAGACCAGTGCATACTACATAGATGGTACTGAGTGACACACAGTGGTAGATGAAGAATGAAACAAGGAATGCGGTTAATTTTCATGACATGCATTTTTTCATGATATGCTTTGAGAAAGGCTCTTGGGAAGTTCAGAAAGTACCATTTAAATGTTGTTTCTTGCTTCTTCCTCCATCTCACCACCTGTCTAAAACTAACACAGATATAACAAAATAAGCGCTGACAATGAGTGTTTCGAATAGAGGGTATTCTTCTAGAAACCTTTTTCAAATGTATTCCTCCTCAACTGGTAACTTGCTACATTCTATAATCATTCCTGCACCTCACACACAACAGCATAATTAACAAGAAACACAATCTAGTAGGACTGCTGCTACCTCAAAGGCACTGCTGTGACTTTGGAAATAACTGCATCCATTTGTGGGATTTCAGATTAAGCATCGGCAGGAAGGAAGGATGTGGCAAAAGACCTCATGGCTTCATGCTGTTCAAACGCCATAACTGATTAAGTAAGCTGGAGGCCTCTGCCTGTACAAGTATCTGCTCAGCATGTCCTGCAGCAGAGGGCAGTACCCACCAGAGATGCTTGAACATATTGGATATTTACAAACAAGGCAAATGGCCAAGAAAGCAGCTGAAACAGACACGCACTCACTCACACACACAAACACACATAGCAACCAAAAACTGTTGCTACAAGAGACTGGTTTAGAGGCAGACATCTACAATACAAAGTGAAAAAAGTCAATGCCTTTTCAAGCATTATCACTTTTGCTGTTAACTGTGGGGATGATGGAATGGAGGGAAATGAAGCAATAAAAAAATTGAGGAGAATAAGTTTATAAGGAGGTTGTCTATGGAAGCTCTTAATTTCCAGTCTTAATTTGAAATCACTTATTTTATTAGTACTCTAGTTTTATAGATGGCCAATGCAGTTCCAACTTAAAATCGGTGAGAGCAGGTGGCAGACCACATGAATAGGAATGTGCACAGTTTCCCTACTATTTATTTATACAACACAGTCCTCTACGTGTTTACTCAGAAGTCAGTTCCAGAGTGTTCTCCTGCTTCCAATTAAGTGTGCATAAAATTGTAGATCTTCAATGTATTCTATGTACACTAAAGCCTATCCTGGAAAGAGTGGTGCTTACTTTTAAGCAAATATGTAAAAGAGTGTGCTGTTGGAGAATTTTTGTTTGTTCGTGTTTTTCAAAATTTTCTGATATTTCATTTTGGGGAGAATCTTCAGTTTTACAGCTGTGTCAGCCCAGAAATAGGTAGATACTCTTTCTATGAAATAGAGAAGGTTTTGATGACATTCTTTTGGTCTTCATCTTCTCAGATGTTCTAATTAAAGATGGAGACAAAAGTCTCTCCATAGCAACACTAATATATTGAAAAATAGAGGGGGCAAACAGATGGCAACACTAACATAGCTGGAAAAAAAGAAATGTAAACTCAGTGCCTTCCAATAGATGGTGTTCTGTACTCTAGGTCCAAATGAATGTCAGTGTCAGTTCCTGTCACATTTGAATACTGGTAATCTCAAAGACATAAATCAAGAGTAGGAATTCTGTGGTGCATCTCCCAGCACCCCAATCAACATAATCTATGGTGAGGGATGCTGAGAGATGTAGTTCATCATTTGGAGGGTTGCAGACCCACCCTGAGCCTGAATCCAATTCTCAGCTTCAACTACAGGAAACACATTTGTCTACAATGAGAACTTGGTAAGCCAACAGTTATACAATTTCCACTGATTCCTGGTGACTAGCAAACTAGTTCTAAGACAAGTTACTTGCATCCCGAATGAAAAGAAATGTGTCTGGGCTTTTGGAAATTCTTATTAAAAATAAAACTGAAATGAAATTTTCACCATCACTATCTTACAACATCTTTGCTAGGCAAATTGTAATATAAGATACTTTTATATTGATTATTATCTTCATATTAATGGATATAGCTGGATGGATAGGCTCAGTGATGATAGCTTATCTATGAAAACCAATCACTTATAGCTAGAGAAAAATTGAACTGTGGATTACATGGGACACAGTTCAACACTCCACCTTCTGTAAGTAAAAAGAGGTAACAGGAAAGTAGTATAATCTTTATAAACTCCTTACACCACCATAACAACATATGAATATGCATTTCCTTTCTAAATAGAAACCAAGCAGGCAAAACAAACTAACTTTTTTTTCTGCAGTAAATTTCATTGTTGGTATTTTGACATTTTCCCATTTCAGTTTTAGTAATGAATGAATACTCCATTTTCGCTTTTGAAATGCAGTCAGATTTGATTATGATATAATGCAGTGGTTCTCAACCTGTGGGTCCCCAGATGTTTGTGGACTTCAGCTCCCTATGGCATTGACCATAGTGGCTGGGGCTTCTGGGAGCTGAAGTCTACAAACATCTGGGGACCCACAGGCTGAGAACCACTGATATAATGGTATATGATATATGCTGATATGCTGATATAATGATATAATAAAATTGTGACTTGTACTTTAGGAGCCAACTTCTGGGATTATTTGTTTCCTCCCTCTGTTCATCTTTACAATGGTTGCACACCTGACTAAATATGAATGGTAGTTAATGCAAGCCAGATTCCCTCTTAATCAGGATCTGCAAAGAATTTCAGACCTTGATTTCAAACCCACATTAAGACAGAAAGCTTGTTTAGTGTTACTGGTTAACGATGTTGGTGAATTTGTAAAGTTGAGCCATGGTTATCATCAAGAGGGGAAGGGAAGATTGCAGGCTTATATTCCTGAAGCCAGATCTTATGTTGCCATAATCTGAAGCTTGGCAAAGTTAAACCTAATCTTTCAGGTAACTCCCCTACCCACCCCCCCAAAAAAGGAAGGAAGGAAGGAAGGACAAGCTTTTAAGGGCTGCAATAAATATGGATGTGAAGAAAAAAAAAACAACCTCTTCCAATACTCACATTGAGAAATGGGTCACCACTTTGATATTTTATTTTTCCTTTTGTGATTTTTTTCTCCAGAAAACTCAGTTTCTGTATAGAAAACAACATTTTCTACAAACTATGCTACTTAATATGCAGGCTTTTTTTTTCACAAAACCAGGAGTGTGTGTATGTGTTTCCTATGCATTGAAAACGTTTTAAATTGTAATATTTTAATTGAATGGAAGGTTTAATTTTTTAAAGAAACTTCTGCAGTATACGTTATTCTAATCATTTTGCTTTCACCTATACTATAGGCCTCTCTGTATCCCATATTCAGAAAAATGTGAGATACAAATTGGAAATAAATTATTTTTCACAAACTTGTTTTGTTTGTTTTGTGTTTTTGGGGAAAAGAAGATCCTGAAGTATGCAAAAGCTTCTATGATTGTGCTCAGGAGCAATAAAGGCTTTGAAAGAATTTGTCCTTTCATGCAAAAATAAAGGAGGAGGAGGAGGAGGAGGAGGGGGAGGAGGATTGCCTCCCTAGCAAAGGTGCACTTGAAAAAGATAGAAACATATTTATTTTTTTCCCAAAAAGAAACTCTTTCCAGTGTTTTAAGGCTCATTTTTTTTAACTCTTAGTCCAATCTTTTAGTATTCTGATAACAGGTGTGATGTCACAGGCCATTTCTGCAGTAGAAATGCCTTTTAGTATGAGGCCACAGCAGCCAACTTTCAACATCCTATGGAATCCTGGGGTTTGCAGTTTAAGGAGGGGCCTTTTAGGCCCCTCCCTAAACTGCAAATCCCAGGATTCCATAGGATGTTGAACATGGAATAATTGTGCTATAACAGTCTAGTGCAGAAATGGTCACAGTACCCAGAGCCAATCCTCTTTCATTACCCAATGAGGTTGGCTGCTGTGGCCTCATACTAAAAGGCAAGAAAGGGGATGGAAGATATCTCCATTATGCAGCCAACCAAACTGACATCCCTTCTTCTTTCCATATTGCACTGGTAATTTCATTTTCTGCCAGATGTTTTTATCTCATTCACTCACCTATAGTTTTGTGTGATTAATGGTGGTTAGAAATAGGGATATAGACAGTGAGCTACCTTCATCTATTTTAGTTCCTCCCATCACTATTTGCCTTTGGAGAATTGACCAACTTTTGCCAATTTCTTTATATGTAGGGTGACAGAAATATTGAAAGAAATTTGAATGCAGTGAAAGGGGGAACCATCGTATTTCTCCATCCCTAGCCCAACCCCCCCCCAAAAAGTAAATGTTGTAGGGAACAAATGTATACAACAGACAGAGAAATGGTTACATTGCCCCCTCCCCACAAGAATTCTTACTCCAATGAAATTTTCCTTTAGTTCCCAAATTTCATTACAGTAATTTGAAATTTCAATCGAGCATCTACAATACAATTTAGGCATTCAAAGAAAATAGGCAGGCAAGGTTACCAAAGAACTGTGAACAAATCAATGTGTGAACTTTCTTCAATACCTTACAATGCTGGAAATTTGGGGACTGAAGGAAAGTTTCATTTTGAAAGCAGAATTTTTATTTGAAGTGAACCTTCATTCTGCGCCTCTCCATGACCCCTGACAACAGGATTAATATAAAATGCCACCCTCCTATTTGGATTTAGCATGGTTAAATTTTCAATGTGTTTCAGAGAGATATAATTTAAAATAAGGATGCTGTCATTTCTAAACAAAACAAGGTGATATTAAAACCTTGCTGCTTTCAGGCTATTTTGGAGTTAAGACATAGAAGACACAGGACCAGACAAAGTGAGCTGATTGCCAACAAGAGGGAGTATAAACCCAGCACTCTATTTGCAGCTGAAAATCCAAGATCAAATACAGGACTTTTTTTTCCCTTCTCTGGTGTTTAAAAAAGATTTATCTGTAGCACACCCAGGGCTGACTCTGAAGAATTCTATTCTACACAAAGCACATACAGACATAAGTGTAAGAGGTATTTTAAACTGGAAACCTCGAAACATCTTGGGTTTGTGGGAGACTGTACATTTGTTTTTATAGATACTCTACGTTGTCCTTTTTGCCCAAAATCCACAATGATAGGCAGAGGTTGGAGGGGAGTAAGCAAAGGAAAACTCTTCTGAAAAAAGGCACATGTTCAAATGAATGAACAGACTGGAGTTATAATCCACATAGTTCATTTTAAAAATATCATGAAAGAGCTAATTCTGACTTTGGATTTTTTTTTAAAAAAATATCCTTTTCGGCTAAGGATATATAAAAGCAGGTTGTTTCTCTGGGTTGCCATCTGTGAAGGTTACATGGACCTAATAATTATGCAGGTGTCCTTTTTAAAACACAGTAACAAGATGCCATTTCCCCCCAGTGCTACATCTGAGTATTTTAGTATTTTAGCTATGCGTCAAATTTTACAACTTCATACCATTGTTGAGAAGAAGTTTGCAGGTATTGCACAGTTGCCAGCTAAACAAAATTTTAATTTGGTTGTTCCAAATCAGCCAATAGAATTTCAAGAGAATCCCAAGGAGTTTGTAGAAGATTCCTTGGAAGTAATATGAACATCCCTCTCAGCACAGAATGACTTAACTCCAGAATGGTGACTGAAAGAAAACTGGTGCTCATCCCCAAGAAAATAGACAGATAAGATAGATAGCCCCAGGGAAAGAGACTGGGATTCTCTTCATCCCAAATGTATTTATTTGAACCATTTTCATCTTGCTTTTCAGCATTTCAGAACAATTTACATAAGGCCAATTAGAACAAAAATATATCATTAAAACGGTTGACAGAGGAAGAAATTAGATAGTATCCTCTCTTTGTGTAGTTGAGGGCCAAATTTAGGGGATTAGCTCCCAGAAAAGAAAAGAAAAAAAGGATTCAGGATCCCAAATTTCCTTCAGCCTTCAAATTTCTAGCATTTCAGTAAGTCAAAATTTCAAGTGAGCATTTAGAAATATACGTCGGGATTCAAAAGAAAAGAAGCAACAAAGTTGCCAAGACAACATTAACACAGCAAATGTAATAGTTGGCAATGTGAACAGTTTTCAGTGCCTCACTCACTGCATTGATAACAGTATGGAGACTGAAGGAATATTTCATTTGGGTGTAAAATTCTTATCTGTTTGGCAGCACCTTCATTTCCTTCCTCCAAAGTTATACCATGCCCCAGTCCCAGGTAGAGGTAGATGAGAAATCTGAATATTGGGAGAAAACAAAACTGATAGAGCTACTGTTCTTCAGTTCCAGACCATTTCTGCACTGAACTGTTATAGCGTGATGATTCCACTTGCAACGTCCTATGGAATCCTGGGGCAAATCAGCAGCAGATAGAGAAGATTATTATAAGATTTCATCCCAATGATTAGCTAGTAACTAAAATGTGAGTGGTTTGATAATATATAGTTGTACATTACAACTGTCATACTATTCTTGTCACTGACATAGATGTGTACACATTATTTAGTAATAGTGCTTTAATACAATTTTATCAAGGTTCTGTCTTGGATTTTTACTTAGAATTCTTACCAAAAAAGCTCTAATGCTATAGTTCAGGGGAAAGCAATACAAAATTCTAATGACCCCCCCCCCAAATTACAAACCCTAGGATTCTGTAGGATGGAGCCATGGCAATTAAAATGGTATCAAATGGTGATAATTATGTACTTTGGAGAAAGTCATGTGGAACCTCCATATGCTGATGGATGTGATTCAGATTTTGTGTCTATTTGGACAGCGGGGCACAGTGGAAGCAGGGTTGCCATACTCACACCACCTATTCAAGCCATATTCAAATGCTCCCTGAACTAGCCTAAGGTCACTGTTCATTTAAGAAGGGATACTGGATACTCCTTTGCACCTCTGTGGATATCTGGCTTGAAAAAACAAGCCTTGCTGGAAAACACAATGTTGACTCTGTGCCTATTATTTTCCTTTAGAAATAGCAAATGTGTTAAAACAGCATTTGAGTAATTCATACTGTGCTCCCATTCACCTTTATCTACCACATACTTATTTTGACAATAGCATGTGTGTAGCATAGGATCTTTTTCAAGCTTTTTTTTTTACGTGCTCTAAAAAGGGTATATCATGGAACTCTTATTTAGAAAGAAAGAAATTCAATAACTGTTCTTCCTCTGACTGGAAAGAAACAAAATACACTCTTTTACCTGAGACAGTGGTGGATAACTTCCTTTGATAAGTGTTAAGTAAACTTCCCCTGCTTGTTTCTCAATTCATCATCTGTATCTAGACACAAAATCCTTACAGATCTAAATACCATACTTATGTTGTTTCCTGAGGAAGATACATTGAAGTACGGATGTGGTCAAGCTGTTCAATTGACAGATTTTTGTCATGTTATACACAATAAGAATTCAGCAGGATGGTATGGTGATACTGAAACACTTTGGATGAAATAAATATTGCTTCCCTCTATGTTGCCATTTCTCTTGTGCCACCCCCACCACACTTTTAAGATCAGGATCACTATTTAGGGTAAGGTGAGCAACATGGACCTGGGACCTTCCAGGAACTACTTCTATTGCAAATTGGCCAGAAATCCACCTCTGATTCTCAGAAGAGGAAGAGGAAGAAGGAGGAGGAGGAAGTAGTAGTAGTAGTTAAACACTACTAAAGAGAGGCCTTGCAATCTATTTAAAAGATAAATTTGGAGGATTTCAGGACCAATATTTCAACCTCTTTTTGTAGGAACAGAAAAAGACCCATCTGACCCTGGAAGTGTCAAGGCCCACCAAAACAACCTTGAGGAGCCATGTGTGGCCCCAAGGCTACATTTTGTCCATCCTTCTTTTAGAGAATGCAGCATGTTGTACATCAAACCACATTTAGTTACCACTAGCTTGCTTGCTGATTGCCCAATGGGCCACCATTTCTATAAACCCTTCAAGAACACATGAACTAGAACTGAATATGCATATTGCATTATTTAAGAACAATACAGATAGTTGGATGGCATCATTGTTCTTATTTTTTAGAAGGAACGATCCACAAATAAACTGTTTTTAAAGAAGTGTAATATTTAATTTGTTCAGGACTGGAAGTTTAGACTTTGCTAAATGTCTACTTATAAATCTCTCTCTCTCTCTCTCTCTCTTTCTTACTCTCTTAAACATGTGGGAGCTCATCCAGACAGGAAGAAGCATGGAAGTGGGAAGCATACAACTTTCTTGCCAGCTATCTTCCCATTTCTCCCTCCACTGCTGTTCTTGTTCTTGTTCTTGTTGTTGTGTGCCTTCAAGTCATTTCTGACATAAAGCAACCCTAAGAAAACCTATTCCAGGGTTTTCTGGGCCTAAGAGTGTGGCCATTTCCACATTACACTGTTATAGTGCTATTATTCTCACAGCAGTGAAAAAACTAGATTAAGGCCCTTTCCGCACGCGGTTATTAAGGTGGGCCAACGTGTCTTGCCATGGAGGTCTTCTGCACCTTGGAGTGGACTAGGTTCAGTTTATTTACCTTCGTTCCGCACATAATTCTAACTAAATGTGCCCCCATGTGGTGGTAAAGTGTGCTATTTGAAAACCGGAAGAAATCAGTTTTCCAATTTTCCAGATCGATCCAATTCGTACTTTCACAGTGGTGCAGACACATACATTTGCGCCAATGTGAATTGGTGGTCAGGGGAGGGCTCATGGGAGGGACCAGAGGGTAGTATGGACTTACACACATATGCATGTACGCACGTACGCATGTACACAATGACGTACTAAACTATGTAAAAAAAAAGGGCTAATCACAGCCGACAGAGTGGGGTGAGGGGAGTAGCGGGAGTGGCCACAGTGGAGGCAGTGTGGATTCATGAACTCACACTCCTCCAAATCAGAATGGAACATACACAGTAGCTGTGCGGAACGGAATAAGGGAAAGCCCACCTTGTTTCGAGCTCAGAAAATCCAGTAAGAAATGGCAGAAACTGATTCAACAGCCTCATGAGGAAAGGGCCTAAGTGGGAAAGCAAGATCTTTTCTTTCTTAAACAAGAATATAGCTGCAACTCAAATGAGATACAACTGGGTGCCACCTAGTGACTAAATTACATTATAGCATTGTCCATACAATACCCTTTTTTCCCATGCCTTGTATCGTTCTTGGACACACACCCCACCATTACCTACTTTGCATAGCAAATTGCTTCCTCTCCTCTTTCCCTGAATTTAAAAAAAATAAAATGATTTCTAGCTGCTCCTTGCAAGACAATGGCACTGTATTTCAATTATTTCAGAAAGTGTTGCAGGGCTAGGAAGTTAAGAGTCTACTGGTCAATGGTAACCCAACCTGGGGTCGGGGGCATGCATTTTGAAACAGAAGATCTTCATGTAATAAGTATTGGTAGTAGTGTAATGGACCTGGGGCTCACAGACTTGAAGCGGTAGGCCTTTTTGCAAAGTAGAGGTCATGATACCATTAGCCACTCCTCTTTATCTTCCCTGTTCCTCTGAGTTTATCTGCACTCCTCTAAGTGGCTGGGAATAAATAGATTTCTCCAGGATCAATATACTACTATAAGTTATACCCCCCTGTAATACAAAGTATAGTTGTTTTAATAGGTATTCAAGAATGAGGTCATTTCTGCACTACACTGTTGTAGTGCTATTATTCCACTTTCAACATCCTAATGAATTCTGGGGCTTCCAGTTTAGGGAGGGGCATTTAGAATTCTCAGCCAGAGAGCTTTTTGGCCTCAGTAAACTACAAACCCCAGAATTCCACAGGATGTTGAAAATGGAATAATAGCACTATAACAGTATAGTCTGAAAATTACCTCACAAGTCTAGTTCCAATTGTTACTCCCAAACAAAAGAGGCTCAATTCTTGGGAAATGAAATTCCTGGAATATCATGAATTGGTGTTCTGATGGGTATTGTCATGATGAGTGACTGTTCTTTGAAATTTACCCCTGCATCAATTCTTACAGGGATCCTTAGTCCCAGGTTTGATTCTGAAACAGCTGGGAACTGCCTTCCTTCCTTTACAACATACTCAATTCATATTGCAGAAAGGAACTGATTTACTGTAATATTTTATACTTGTATTGTTCTGTAATGCTAAGAAGCAGCCACTAGGAAATTTAATCCCATTTAAATACCCTACCAAAGGCTGAAGCTGATTCTACATGAAGCACCCAGACTCTCAGAAGTGCAATAACCATTGTGTGACCCTTCCTTAGACCAATATAGACTCAGGATCTCATTATCCTAAACGAAGCATCACATTGTTATTATATAAATATGAATGTTGTGGGATTCATGGCACTGGGGTTTTCAAATGGTAGCATCTGCAGAGTCAGCTAGCTATTAACACCCCTGCATCTACAAAGGAGATTGCTGACACATGAATGGGATGCTTTGTCAGTCTGGCAGAAAATGTAGATGAAGTGCAGAGAAGTGAAGAACAGAGTATTCAAAGGGGCTCTTGATTGCCTTCTTTAAAATGCCAAGAACTTAAGCTGCCCTTTCTTATCTTCCTCTGCATGCATGTGACACTTTAGGAGGTCTGTCTTATTGTACTATAATTCAGCGATTGTTCACTCCATGCACTGCTCCTTCCCTTGCAAAAGGGCAGCATGAGATATATAATTCTGGTAATGAACAGCTGCATAATTTAGGGGTTGTTAAACTATGAGGGCATGCTTCCCAATTTGTGTTTCCTTAGCAGATGCCACGATTTCCTAAGCCTCTTTAGGGATGTGCTTTTTCCCACTACTTTCAATCTCACAATTGATAAGTGCAGGAATTTCTCAGAAAGTGAATGCAAACACATGAAAACTCTGCCTCTCTTAATTGAGTACAACTGCCTTGCCTCACATTTCTGCTGACAATGATAGGCAGTGATAAGGAGGAGGAGGAGGAGGAGGAGAGAAGAAAGAAAGAAAGAAAGAAAGAAAGAAAGAAAGAAAGAAAGAAAGAAAGAAAATATGTAAGCTAGACTTTGTTCTAAACGCCAACAACAGCTAACTAATAATGATTTTTTTTTCAAGCCATTCCTAAATCTCTGTTGCATGGTGTCATAGAATGAAGTGAATAAAACCAGTGCTAAACTTGTCTGCATTATGATTTATAGAGCACTATTTCATGCATTAATGATAGCACATATTTATTATTTATTTATATATTTCATTTTATTTCATTCCACGAATATATTACATTTCTCCCACAGTGGGACTCAAGGAGGCTCACAAAAGAATCCGCTAAAAACAATAAAATTTTCAAACACAATTAAAATTGTCCTGTTATTTGCTTGAATTCTACTTCTTCTTTTATTCATATACCCAGTAATAAAGAGGAGCAAGGGAAAAAGGGAAACGTGGGGTGGTCATAGTCCTGTTCTCCTCAACCTCAACAAGAATAACTGAAGGAATTGATCTATTGAGGATGCTAGTAATTCAGTTAAATAGGTGGCCACTTCTCTCTCTTTGTAAATGTAGTATCTGCAGCCAGATCACATGATGGAATTCAGTTATGTGTAAAGTTAAAACCTTCTGCTATCACATTTGAGAATGAAGGTTCCTTCCTCTGTCATCTCTGTCCTCTTTCTAGAGCCCAGCAGAAGACAGAGCAAGGTATGTCACTAGACTAGCTGAAGGAGTTATTGGCTATCAGCTGACACTATCATCAGGAAGAGACACCTTTGTTGTAAGCTGGGTGTGATAAAGTATTTGAACAAATGAGACTTGTCCCCTTTTCCTGATCGTACTTAGTGTTAGAAGCAGATAAATGTTGTACAAGCTATGCAAAAGATTCAGAATATAAAAGTTAAAAGTAAAACCAGTAGTTGTTAAAAACTGCAGATGCTCAGAAACAATGCAGTGGCAGTCAGTATGTCAGCTCCTTAGTGATAAATCTAGATGTGCAGGCAGTCAGTCTGACCATTCTTTAAGAAGATAACTTTTTTGGATTGCAAATCCCAGAATCTCTCAGTCAGGAGCCATGCCGATTGGGAAATTCTGAGCATTATTGTTTGCTTTTTTTCAAGTAACTTTTCCAAGCTCTGATCATTACAGTGCAAAGGAAGATACAAAGATGCAAATTAGCATGTTTTACAAGTAACTCCTTATTTACAGTGAGTTAATTCCATGCTCTAACTGAGGGAGTTTAATACAGACGCATTTCTTTGTAGGGACACTAATGCAAAACACGACACTGAGTACACGCAAAGGCTATCTTTCAAAGAGTCAGAAAAGGTGGTTAAGGGCCTTCAAGATGAAAGCTGCATTTCTCATGTTGAAGTCCCTAAAAATATTCTCCAACATTTTCCAACTAAAAGGTTTATTAAGGATTTGCTGTCAACTAAAGGGGTGAGAGGCTGCTTTAGCTCAAATTCCTGTGGCCTTCTGAAAGTGCACCTACTGAGAAGGTCTTGTGTGTGTGGTCATAAATACACAGTTCAGGCACCCTGAAGGGAAGAAGCCACATAAAACAAATAGGGCTGGAAAGGAAGCTGATCATTAATAGCATTCACTCACTTCTATTTGATTACATTCTTAGATAGACTTGTTTCCAATTTGTTCTGTTATTGGAGGTTTAAGTTGGTATACAGCATTTAACACAACCACCACTCCCCTCACAAGAACCTCTGCATAAACAATAAATAAGTAAACAAGCAAACAAACAATGGAGTATTTCATTCAAATGGTAAATAACAAGCATAAGAGAGATGAAAAACTGAAAAGGACCATAAATTGTCTGCAAAGTCGCAATCTGCTCTGGGTTCAATGAAAACCTGATATACTTTGTGGTAGTTTTTGGCATATCTCCATTTGTCACACTTAGATAGCTATAGCCAATGGTATTTAATTAATACTGGAGGGGATACAGTCTTTCTTTCCTTTTTTCTTTCTTTCTTTTGAGAGAACTACAAAACTCAGCCATAAAAATTCTGCAGAAAAGGTAGCTATGCCAGATTTCATGCTACTGTAAAAAAAGGGGGGGAAAGGCAAGATAGTGACAAAAAAAGAAAGAAGAAAGGCTATCCCACTTAACTTGCATCACATTCCACTGGTCATTATTCACCTTGGGTCATCTTCTATGCAGTGTATACAGCCTCTGTAATTTTTATTCCAGACAACAGCTTTGTGGGCAAGTTGAATCCCTCCAGTTGTAAATCATGCAAACAGCCAGCAGTCATATTATGTTGATATGAAAAGCACCAGAGAATGTGCTTTTAGAAATACCCATTCTTTCCCCAAATATTCTCCCCTCTCTCTCCCTCTCTCCCTCTCTCCCTCCCTCTCTCCCTCTCTTTGAGAAATAAACTGTGTTTTCAGTTTGAAAGTAAGGTGCAAGTTGTTTAATTTGAAATAAGCACAACCTTCATGGATCAATATGAGTTTTTGACATTATCATATAAATCCATCAATCACAGCATACTACTAGCTTTCTCTCTCTCTCTTTCTGTGGATGTATGTGCACATGTGCGTGTGTGTGTTTTGTGCATGTCTATGACATAGTTTGGGCTATAAGAGTCAGATTTCTAAACACTTCTATTAATAAGATTTTTTTCAGTAACTTTAGCTTTTTCCTCTTTAAGAACATAAGAAGAAATGGACTATATCATACCACAGGCTCATCTAACTGAGCACCCTGTTTCCCACTGTAGCCAACTAGATGTCCATTGGAAGCCCACAGGTGGGACTTGAGGCCACAGGTGGGACTTGACAGGAATGCTGTCAAGCCCACAGGTGGGACTTGACAGGAATGCTGTCTCTGATCCTGAAGGTAATGTAAAGCCAACATGATTAGTACACTTTGATAGCTTTATCCTGCAGGGCTTTATTCATTCAATTATTTCATTTATACCCGCCTTTCCTCACAAAAAGCCCAAAATGACTAACAACTTGGATAAAAATACAATGTAAAACATGTACCATAAATAAATAAATAAATAAATAAATAAATAAATAAATAAGGAAGGAAATTACAGTCCTCCCTCCACATTCATGGGTTTAACCTTTACAACTTGATTGTTCACAAAGCACCAACTTGCCTCCTCTCCATTCTCCCCTCCCATTCCCCTGCCTTTTGCAGGTGTGTGTGTCTTCCTTCCATGGACCTGTGCAGAAAGCAAGTGAATAGCAGGGGCAGCCCCATGTGCATGCCTTCTCCAGTTGTGTCACTGCCCACTCCCATTCGCTTGCTGATCACACAGGTGCCTGGAAGGCAGCATGCCCAGCAGATACATAAGTGAATGGGGAGAGGCGCATACACATGCCTTCTCAGCGTACGTGGCTGCCCCTCCCATTTGCTTGTCTACTGTATGGGCACTTGGAAGGAAGGCAGTGCACCCAGGCAAAACACAAGTGAATGGGAGGGGGAGTGCTGATTTGGGTTGGGGGGGAGTTATTCGCAGTCCTTCGACTTTCATGAGGCTTCTGTACTCTGATCCCTCATGAAAGTCAAGGGGCCACTGTATCTAATTCCCTTTTGAGGCCATCTAATTTGACAGCCATCATGACATCTCAAGGCAACAAATTCTGTACCCTAGTGGCATTCTACAAGCATTTTCTGTGGCTCAGGATGTTCACCAGCCCATATCTTGCTAGAAACTGGATTCCTTGCTTTTGCTCCAAGGCTGTATTTAATAGGACAAGTTATAATGGAATATCTTGATTTTTCTTTCTTTAAAAAAAGATTGAGACAACTCAACAGATTGATAAAAAGTCAACCAGAGGGAAAGATAATGTTCCTTGAACTGGATAATTATTTCTTAATAATGTAATGTAACTTAATAACGTAACTTACATATGATAACAGTTGTACATGAACAGCTAAATCTGAAAATAGCTCTGTTTTATTAGTACCAAAAAATGAATTTGGTCTTACATTTTAGTAATGTTATCTCCTCTAAATTCTGTTTTGTAAGATGGTTGGAATGCTTACAAGAAATATAAATTGAAAAAAATTGAGAAAATAACATTTCTTTTTTCATAGGAAATTTTAGGGAGCACAGAAGAAAGGTAGGAATCATGTGACCTTCCAGATATGTTGAAATACAACTCCTAGCATTCCTCACCCATTGTCTTTGGTGGCCAGGGCCTCTGGGGAGTTTCAGCCCAATACAATTCCTACCCAGGGTGTAAATCATTGTTGTTGGCATCATCATGCCCAACTAATGGCCTAGCCAGGGGCATCTGACTGGTCAGTGTTTGAGACAGAATGCTGGATAAGTTGGAATCTCATTCTGACCTAGCCAGGCAATTTCTTACGTCCTTGTGAAACTTGTCTTCTGAGTAAGTCCTATTGTCAAAATAAATGGGAGTTGCACACGAGAACAACTGTGCTCTTAGCACGACCTGCAGTCATTTGTTCTGTCTAGGTGTTTTTACTATTAGCTATCAGACTGATTGACAACGACAGCGGTACCCTGGGGAACCCATTATTGCACAATTTCAAAAAAAGAAAAAAAAGCTGTTTTTCCCTCAGCAGAAATTGCTCAATGCAATAGCAAAGGAACTGATTGTATCCTACTCATATTTCTGAAACTGGGGAAAAATCACTCTACATCTAGTTTTATCCAGAGGGTTGGTTATTGGTCACTTTGGTCACTTATAATCTGCTACTTAAGTAGAGGTTTAAAAAAAAAAGAAAGAAAAATTTTTTTTTCTCAAGAAGTTTCTACCAGTCTTAAAGACATATTTGAGCATTCAACATCTAGTCATTGCTACCCTGAGCTGCACACACACACAAGCTGTTTCTAGCTAAATCTTACTCAGCTGTCATCTTTTGGTCTTTTATAGTGCAGGTCTGTTATCAGAAAGTGGCTCACAAAAAGCACAGGCTTTTGACAACAGGGAAGTATAACATGTTAATTTATTACTTCCAAAAATATACCCTTGTGGAATAGGCTGTGCTTTGAAAGTACCTCTCTTCTGTCTCTTCCCCCACCCCTTTTTGATATACTCTCCAAATGCCTCTTTCTCTACTTCCCTGGTGTCTCATCAGGCTTCTACAGATCATGAGCTGTTAAAGATAATTCTTTTGAAAGGCTCCCTGTTACTTCTGGACCTTTTTTGAAGAGTGTAATGTTACTGCTTGCAACAAAGGCAGGGTTGTGGTAATGTGCACTGAATTTAATGGAAGAGAATTACTCAGAGGATTTTGCAGAAGGATTAATATCTTATCCCAGGGAAGACATTTGAACAAACTGTGCATGGAGATGAATTAAAAAGATGTTCAACCCACTATTTTCTTTGCCAGAGTTGTCCAAAGGTCAAATACATCGAGAACTGTAATGATAATGAAAATGTAAGGATTAAAAAAGAGAAAGAAGAAATATCAGCCATATCTAGAAGTTACTATTGGGACATTTTCCCTGTTGGTCTAAAGGAGAGATAATTATAAAATTAAAGGCTTGTTCCAGGAGGTGTGCCTTGTTGTATGTGCACTTCGTTTTCAGTGTTACTCCTTTTTTTTTCTTTTTAAAAAAAGTAATGAAGCAATGAGTTGAACAAATAGAGGGCCAGCTGCATTTCTGTGTTTACATTGATTGCTTTTCTTTCTAGTGTGTGTTTATTTGTGTATGTGAATAGCTACCGGGAATTAGTATGTGAGTTAGCACACCCCATAGCAACACAGAAACCTCCAGCTCTCTTAAATGTCACTGTTCACTTCTCACAAGGTTGAATTTTTAGGAGTAATCCAGTCTAGCAATTAAAAAAGGCAAAAAGGTAAGGGGAAAAAAGCCCAAGACATTACTTACTTTCTGCCAGACATTAGGATTACCAGTCCTGGAAACTCTGGCAGGAAACTGCACCCTGAGCTGGATGCTATTTGTGGCATAAATGGGATCATCATCAGTTACAGCAGTGTATGCATTTTGATGAAACTTGTGTGGAGAGGACTCAACTAGCTCCTTGTGCAATGTTGCTCTCCTCAGTGGAACATAATGTAATGGCATCTCACTGTCAATTACTGACCAAGAAACCAAAAAGGCACTCAGCCCCATCTAGCTGCATTGTTGTTGGATTTCTATCTCTGTGTCATTTCCACTCAGAAGAAGGTAAGTGTTAAAGAACTCAGTGGGGCCTGCTTTTGCATAAACATATGCAGCACAGGACTGTATGTGATAAGAAAAGATGGAATGTCTAAGTGAGCTTCTCCCAAGCTGATATCATCCATAGGTTTTGTTTGTCAGTTCCTTAACCAGCATTGCTAATTCTGGGAACTGTAATCCAAAACATCTGGAAAGTGCCACTTATACAAAGCCTGGTCTCTACCCAAAGTACATAACATTGACCTTGACTTTGTTTGAAACTGACAGAAATGAAGGAAAAGTGTATTCTACAAGCTAGCTTGTTTCACTGGCCATGACATTTCTCAGAAAAATTTGAGAACTATAAAAATGAGCATGTCTTTCTGGTAATAATCCCTAAGTATATTCCTGCAAAGAACTACAATTCTTCAGGGATCGTGGATAGAACTTCTAGGTGTAGATATGCTCAGTTAATGCCTCTCTCAGCTCACTTCCAATTCCAATAGCCCACTTTTATTTATATGCATACAAAATGTTTTAAAATATTTTGTTTCACAACAGTGGGTTGCATTTTTATTTTTTTAAAAAATCTCACTATTGTCAGATTCATTGTGTCTCTTGCTGACTGCAACTCCTAAATGAAATTGATATTGGCTTGTACAATTCCTTATGAATATTTGGTAATTTATTGCTAGGTCAAAATAGCCTGCAACTCTTAAATGACTGACTATCCATTAAACAGTAATTATGACCTAGTGTCCAGACCAAATCAATACAAATGTACATAGCTGCTGTAAAACAGCTTTTTCTAACCAGAGAGAATTATCTACCATTTTACAGTCTGAAAGAACTAACCAATTAAACAGTGGGTAAGGTCAAATTTTATTGATTGTAGATTCAATGAAATCTCTTGTGTTGCTTCCCCCCACCACAATCCCTTGTAATTGTAGCATGATTTCCTTAAAACACTTTTTATTTTATTATTTCCAGAGGCTGTACTTCTATAGCAATAGAGTATGAGCGGTCTTGGAACAACATAATGATTCATTGACATAAAGATCAATAATACAGTACTATAAAACCTTGGAGCTGGAGAATAAAGCAAGGGCAGGGAGAATAAAACCATTTATGGCTAAACTGATATAGTATTTTTAAAAGGATTTGCAACTCTTAGTTGAAGTATATATATCAGTGAGAATGAAAGTTTTATGCATGACAATTGCAAATAAAAATTGGCTGGCTCCTGTACATGTTTATCAGTTGATATCATTTCACACCACTTTCCAATATCAGTCAGGTGTCATTGGGGCAGTGAGTCCGCTCTACATCATGGTCCTAACTTTTTTTAAAAAAAATTATTTATTTTAAAATTTTATTAGTATACAACTTAAGAACAAAAGCAGAATAGAAAGTAAAAATCAAATATGTCAAGAACAAAAATCCACTCTCAGGAAAGCACTCAGCCAGAATCCTGAATGGCATGTTGGAAGCTCTGATAGTGATGAAGTGCATCATTGATGTAATCAATAAAAGGAAGCTATTTTTTTTCAAAGTTGTCTTGTGTGATATATCCTTTTGTTATCCACTCATTTTGTGCAAGCTTTTCCATTAGCCATGTGTCCCAGATCCTTTTCCACCATCTTTCAATGGAAAAATTGCCTGTTTTCCAATTGGAAGTGTTTTCCAATCTTGCTTTTATGAGGAAAAAGTTAATGAGGTCCTTGTGGTTCAACTGTTTACATTGTGAGTCATATATTGAAAGGAAGTGAAGAGTAGGACAAGGATCAACTGCTTGATTTGTAATAGTACTGACGGTTTTCAAAACCTCAGACCAAAATTGAACTACAGCAGGGCAGGATAACCACATCTGAAGGTAGATGCCCTTAAAGAGACAGCCCCTCCAACAGCTGGGTGATATGGTTTTTGTGATGTGACTCAACTGAACAGGTATAAGATACCACCTATGAATCAATTTGAGGGTTTATTCTTTAAATTTAGTCAGGTGGGATTTGTATGAGAGTGATGTCCAAATTTTCAACCAATTCACATCAGATATCTGAGCTCCACGGTCAGCTTCCCAGCCTGGTTTACTATTAAGACCTCAGATATAGGCCTCATCAGTTAATCATTTACTGATTTGTGATGCCAACCCTTTCAGGGACAGGTCCTTTAAGACACATATATTTTCAAATAAAGTCAAGGTGCATGGAAGTTCCCCTGTATGGGTCAGTCTAGCAGTGAAATTAAGTATTTGATACAGGGGAACCATGTAGGGGTCTCAGGGAATAACATCTGTATCAGCTCATTTTGTGATTTTGGCCTAGAGTTGGGAAATAGGTCGTGAGTAGTAAACAACCCCTTGTCCTTCCAGTCTCTGAATTGGGAAAATTTTTCAGAGCTATAGAAATTTGGATGTCAAAGAAAAGGTCTGATTGGAGATGGATAAGGTGCAAGAACATGTTGCCATTTTTTCCATGTCATTAGCGTGTTTGAGACTTTTTTGAAATCTCTGTTGGTCAACTGAGAGAATGTAATTCTCAGTCCTTCAGAAAAATCATGTTCTAATTCTAATCCTACCCATTTAGTGGAATTATCATTCCTAATTAACTAAGAAAGCTGGGAGATCTGAAAAATTTCTAAATATAACTATATGTTTGGAATCACAAGACCACCATTCTGAGATTGTGAATATTTAGCTATCTGTGAAAAACGAGGCCTCTTGATGTCAAAGACAGTTATTGCTCTTGGTTTGCCAATTTTTGAAGCATGAAGGTAAAAGAGTTTAGTGGGATAGTTTGAAATAAAAAGAAGAGTTTTGGAACAGGGAACATTGTTACTAATGCAATTTTACCCAGCCAGGAGAGGGTGAAAGTTTTCCATTGACTAAGTTTGGTCTTAATCCATTTGGTTAATGGTTTACAATTTCTGCACAACATTTGAGAAACTTGTTTTGTTAGCAAAATCCCTAAATACTGAAAACCAGATGGACATAGTTGTAAATTAATTAGTTTCTGTCATTTCTGTTGGCAATTAAATGAGCATTGAAACAGAGCATCTTAGATTTATGAAAATTTGTATGCTGGTGACACTCTGCTCTTTCTTGTAGAAGCAGACTCTTCTCTTCCAGTTCTTTCTAACCTTCTCAACTCGTTTGGTAATTACCATGGGTCCTAACTTTAAAGGAGCTATACATCATACTGAACCTAATTTAAGGATAGGACTCAGAACATAGGACAGTTCCTATAAACTTCAGCCTAAGCTCCAAAGCAGATTCACCTCCCCACCAACATGGAAGGCAATTGCTTTTGCCATCCAACAAAATGATTTGAATAGAATCAGTCTACAGAGCTGCCAGTCATTACGTATACACCATCTCTATGCTGATGATAAAAGCTGAAAAGGAGAAGTTAAAGAATGGTTCTCTTCTATCGGAAAATCATAGTAAGGCTTGAGTGGCATACGGCCCTTCATGGATTTTTGTTGTTGTCATGTGCCTTCAAGTTGACTCCAATTTATGTTGATTCTCTCCTAGGTTTTTCTTGACTAGATTTATTCAAGGGGAGTTTGCCATCAGTTTCATCTAAGGCCCTTTCCGCACCAGGTAATTAGAATGGGGCAGTGTGTCCTCTCACGGAGGTCATCTGCACTTTGGAGGGGACTAGCAGCAGACTACTTACCGAAGATCCGCACCTCAGTTCGCTCCAAAATGACCCCAAGTGGTCTTCCAGTGTGTTTTTGAAAGACCGGAAAAACAGGTCTTTATTTTCCTGGAATGCGCCACTAAGTTCCTGCTCCCTTGTGCAGATTTGCAGGCTCGCACCAATGCGAGTTTCAGTGGTTGGTCAGGACCCACAACCAATCGGAAGCCACCATTTTGGAAGCTGGAAGTCATCATTTTGGAAGCTGCCAGCTGCCATTTTGGAAGCTGGAAGCCACCATTGTGAAAGCCCGAGCAGTGCGGATCTACAGACCTCGCACTGCTTCGATTCGCCCTGGACCAAGGAAGAGGCCTGCAGAAGGCCTCTTCCACGTTGCTTCAGACCCAAGAAGAAGCAGTAGGTAATGGCATGGAGTGATTCCATCGCCTCGTGTGGAAAGGGCCTAAGTCTGAGGGAATGTGACACCTCCAAGAAGCCCATGGCTGAGTGGAGATTTAAACTTTGACATCCCAGAGTCCAACACTCAAAGCAGTATAATTTAGTGGCTCAGAGGAAATTTGGCCCTTAACAGGAAAAAAAAAAAGACTCCTTCTTCAGTAATACATTTTCATCTGAATAAATATACTCATCTACTTGCATAAGCAAGAGTCTGTTCTGTATTATCTCTATGCACAAAATGAGGGTGAGCCACTAGGGATAACTAAGTTAGCCACTATGGGCTGAGGGATAGGCTGAGGTTTGGTGTACACATTTATGGAATATATTAAGGAAAATCACTAAATTATCTCATGCAAAGAATCCACTGGGAATTTACATACTTCACATTCCAGATTATCTTCAGCCTATGTCATATTAGCTGTATTTGTAGGCAAGCAGAATAACTTTCAAAAGGTATTTCTCTCAGTTTGGTTATGTATTCTGTTACTGTTTTGTCCAACACCCCCAAGGCATTTTTTCTTTCCCTCAAGATCACCACAAACCATTACTTTATATCATATTTCTGAGTGCTAATGGAATTAGTCTCAGACTCATATGCCTGTTCCTCTAGCTGCAGGTAGATGATTTGCTGTCAAATTTTTATCTGTCCGTCTCCAGAAAGTAAGTAAGCATACAAATGGAAATACCAAGCTTTTGGAAAAATGCCATCTGGCGCAAATTTAATAAACTCAGTGACTCAATGTTGTGAATAGGAGGGAAAAAATCGGGCAAAAAAAGAAAATCTGCTTATTCAAATCCAGTGGTACATCTGATTGTCACGCTGAAGACTGAAACAAAATATTTATCTTAGTTAATAGCTCCAAGGTTGCTTGTCATTTTCTCTCTTATCCTAACTCACAGACTGGCATGTGCATCTGAAATTTGTGTTAAGCACTTCCTGCCCACATAAAGCTGCTTTCAATCACGGAATATCTGATAAATTTTAAACTATTAATTGAGTAGATTGTTATCTCAAGCACACAATGGCCATAATCCACTTTTTAAAATATGCAACATAAAACTATATTTATTTGGCTTCCAGCTACCAGCTTTTGTATACAAAATTTAAATCTCTTATTATTAAATAAAATAGGCATATCGGTATATACTTCTTCATTGTACAGAACATATTGTACACTTTCATATGTCTTCTGTTACAGTATTCAGAATTCCATGAATTATTGGTACCACCAGCACCAACCCAATCCTGCCTGTCAACTATGGTAAGGTCACTTACCAGTCATCTTTGTTTGTCTCTCTTGTGCAGGCAGCTTGAAGTTAGGAACATGAGTAGTAAGGACAATGATTTAGCACAGCAAATGCAAATGAACAGTCAGTAGTCAAGTTAATTGATCATGTTTTTGAAATAAATTTTGTCTTGATCTTAAGCCATTTCTGCACTACACCGTTACACTGCTGTTATTCCACTTTCAACATCCTATTGAATCCTGGGATCTGAAGTTTAGGGAGGGCTCTTTGAACAAGAGAGCTCTTTGGCTCAGTAAGCTTCAAACTCCAGAATTTCATAGGATGTTGAAAGTGGAATAATAGTACTACAACAGTATAGCACAAAAATAGCCTTAGTTTTCATTGTGGCCTGTATGCATTATGTGGGTCTAAAAGTAAAAGAAAACACTGTGTTTCTTATATGCTTTCTTGACATTATGGTTTGTCTGACTCATTTATCTGTAATTGTTTCCCATCTATAAAATAGAGAAATATTTTCTAGAATGTCATCTAAATAACTGATTCATTAACAGTGTTTTGCATGGAAATGTCTTAAGCTTCAGAGGTCTGTGGCCTGCAGTTGGGCTTAATTGTTTTTGCATGCAGAATTTGCTTTCATTTTACTTACTACCATTTGGTGGACAGATTTATATTGCAAAGAAATGACCAATACACACACACAAACACTAAAAAGGAATTTTGAAATTTAGGGGAGCATTCTAATGAAGAGCTATCAAGCAAAATAAAGAACACACACAAACACACCACACACCTTCACCAATTTGCAGATTCTAGTGAAAATGTTCCACATCCTCACTTGTGCATTAGAGTTTTACACATGTTGCAGGAACCAACAAAGGAAAATTGTGGAAAACAAGGTTTTTTGCAGGTATGCCTGATTTTAAATTTCAAACTTCAATATGGATGTCATGAAAACCCCTCTTCATATGAAAAACCAAAGCACAACACCTATTCCGCTTAGAGATATACCTTCCAATCAGGATTACAGTGTGGATTTCAGTGAGTTGGTGTATATGTTTGCATATCTGTTTGCTGCTTCTTAACTCTTTCAGAATACCCACAGACAAAATAATTTTCTTTTCCACAATAGTGCTGCACAGATGTGTGCAAATGGTCAAGGCCAGGTGTGAGTATATAGGAAAGCAAGGGACAGGTTTTCTATACACCAAATTCATACTTTTTGCTAGTACTCCAATTTCTTGTCTGACTTGAAAATGTAAAGAACATTCATGAATTTATTGTCCATTTATTGTCACAATTTACCGTGAAAGAACAAGACATGTCATTTATTGCATCCCACTGAAAACCATGTCAACTGTAGTAATATTTTTTGTGCATTTTAGTGAGAGCAAAAATGTCACTATGTTTTTCATTGTTTTGTGCACAAAAAAAGTATATGTTATGCAGAAAATTGTATTTTGTGCATATAACTTTCTTCCCAACTCTTCTCCACAGTTTATGAAAAACTGACATTTTCAAAAGTAATCTCCAAATGGGAAAAAAAAAATCAGTGGGAAGTGCCCAAAAACTGTTTTAATCTTGCCATATGAGGATGTTTTTTTTTTAAAAAATTATCACAAGCAAGAATGACATCAGCATATATTAACACACCTATTTCAAATTCACTGTTAGTGATGGCGTCTCACATTGCTGGATTCAGTCAGTGTATTATGCACCCAGCACAGTAAGATGGATCAGTAAGAATATGATGAGATATGTCAAGGAGAAAAGGCACAGGAGGACCAGCTATCAGCAGAAAGAATTGTAATAATCGGAGAAAAGGTCATGTAATGAGAGGAATTCTGTTTCTTTCAATTATACACTCTGGGCTATCACTATAATCACGTGTATATTGAGACACCACATTCTGTGAAACTGTTCCTCCTATTTTGACATTATCATTAGTATCATCACTGGAGCAACTGCTATGGTGCCTTATTTTTTTTCAATGGAGGTTCAGCAAGAGTAACATTCCGGGTATACAATTATAGCTGTTAGAAACATTGTTAAATAGGAATGCATTCTTAACCAAGTCTGTTTGTGTCTTTGTGCCAATGCCAACTTCACAGTCAGAGAATCTATTCATTTCAATCTATCCTGAGGCATTTACAAATGATGTAGTCCAAATAATCATGGCTTGATAAGTAAAAGAACACTTGTATCTGTGACATGTTCATTTTGTTCTTCTCCAGAGCAGAATTTCTACTGCCATTCATGTCTCAGGCCTCATAGTGATAGGTCACGCATGAGCACATTGTGATAAGATAGCTCACAATTATGCATGATTGCAGAAGTGGTTCAGGAATTTGCTTGAGTTACATTTTGAAGTAGAGTTGGATGAGAATTTTATTTTGGATCTTTTTTTTTTTATCAGAATTTACTAAAATATGAAAACTTCAACTGTAGCAGAAATTGAAAGTTGTCCATTCCGGTTTAGAAGGGAACAGACCTGATATATACCACTGCAATTAATGTGTGGATCAGGATGTACTTACTGTTTTCCAGTTTTAGTGATGCACTTGGCATAAAGAACCATGCCATAATGCATATATTAGGAGTATAAAATGCAGGTTTTAGGATAAAACACTTTAGGCATGTTGTTAGAAGAAGTTTAAAAATGCATATTTCACATCTTAAATATGAGTTTTGTGCTTTTTTAAAATGAGATATGAATGTAAAAGTGGGACACAATGGACTAATGAGTAAACACACACATATACACACACAGTATATTGTCATACATGGAACAGAAAGAGGTGTCTCAACATCTCTACCCAGACATATAAGTATGTTCATATTTAATAAGGAGTAAACCCTATTAAATTCAGCGGTATTAGCTTTTGAAAGGACATGTGTAACTATGCATTAAATGGACTTGAAAACTCAAAGTTGTTGTTGTTGTTGTTGTTAAATGCTCTTTGGCTCTGGTATACTTGGGGATGAAAGAAGAAACATTCTCTAATATCAAGAAGAAGATTTTTGTCTGTTTCTTAGTTTCTATCTCACCTTTACACTTTCATAAATGCCCAAGGCCACGTTAATTTATCATTCTTTATTTTGGGGATTGGCACTTGGCCAGTGTGGCTCAGAAACATCCTTAAGACAGCTCTAAATATATAAAATCAATAAAACACCACCCAGTGAAAATCTATAGCAATTAAAAATGTACAGTAAAAGTATATTCTCAAAATGACAAGTTTTGGAATGTGCTTTCTTATTTAAAGGCAACTAACTAACCAGCTATGTTTGGTCAACAAAAGGTAACCAACTCATATATATTAACCAGATGTCCGGCCCAATGGATACACAAGAATATCACAAGATAAATGTGCAAAAATAGTTTAAATTCATGATTTAAGTGCCCTCGTATAACAGACTGGCATTTAGCAGCTGATGAGAAAAAAAAAATCACTTCTATCTAAGTTAGTTCATGCCATTCTTTTTGGATGAATATTTCACTACATTGCATATGAAGAAGGATTGCAGTGACAAACATACAGCCTTTGTGCCTTATTTACACATGAAAACTATATGGAAACCATGTTGCTCAAGGTGTTGTTGTTGTTGTTGTTGTGTGCCTTCAAGTAATTTCTGACTTATACAGACTCTAAGGCCTTTTCTGCATCGGGCAAGGGAATCGCCCCGTGCCGGTACTCATCGGACCTTTGTGCTCCACCCGCAGGTGCAGGCTGGTCCGGAGCAGTGCGTGGCCACGCTCCACACTGCTCTGGGGACGAAAATGGCAGCTTCCGGTTGGTGGAGGCTCTCCACCAACTGCTGAAGCTTGCCAGCCTAAAGCCCACCCCCAGCAGATCTGCAGGCTTGCACCGGTGCGAGCCTGCACATCTGCACCGGAGCACGGCCACAGAGTGGTGCACTCCGTGCTTTTGAAAGACCTGTTTTAAGCAATCTTTCAAAAGCACGCTGAATGACCACTTCGGGTCATTCAGGAGCGGGTTGAGTTGTGGAACTACACAAAGTAGATCCAACCCAGTCCGCTCCCAGGTGTAGACGTCCTCTCTGGAGGAAGCTCTGCACCGTTTCTTAAGCCTGTGCGGAAAAGGCCTAAGACAAATCTCCCATGAGGTTTTCTTGGGGCTGAATATGTGTGATGCACCCAAGGTCACTTAGTGGGTTTCCATGACTGAGCAAGGAATCAAACCCTGATCTCCAGGGTCATAGTCCAACTCTCAAACACTACAGCACACTGGCTGTGTCATAATTCATCTGACTTTCTGGGTCATCCCTGAATCCCAGGTGTGTTGCCATAAATGGTGAGCTCATATTTTCCAGCATTTCACAGATGAAAATGAGACACATGTGGTTGAGCAACATCAAAGTGTGGTCAAAAGGGTATTGTGAAGCAACCAGAGGGCAAAAACTATCAGTGAGGAAGAACGCATAAAGCTGCTATTTTAAGCAGAGAAATGTTGGAATTTATGTATTGAATTAGGAGAGCCTTTAAAAAAAAAGGAACAACCTTGCAGTACCATAAATATGGCACTATGTGTTTGTGTATACAGTATATTTAACAATAAATTTAATATTACATAAAACCATATTAAAAAATCAAAATGCCTTTATCAGACCTGCTCAAAAGTACAGATTTCTCTCAGCCCATGATCACTTCATGAGTTCTGTGCTCACACACCAGCTCTCTGCTGAATGTCTAATCCCAGCTTCCATCACAATATTCATAGGGCCAGTTGCACCTCTCAGTCTAGCCTACTTTAGAGAGTTGTGGTTAGGAAAAAAGATGGGGGTGGGGAAAATATTGTATAAAAGTGTTAGATCCTGTGAAGGAATGGAAATTAGTTAAGAATGATACAGTTGAAGCAAACATGATCATTATAAATAAATGCATGCTCTCCAATGGCTTTTTAGAATGTCTCAGATTCAATTCTCAAGCTCTTTAGGTAGAAGAATGTCCTGTTTGAATGCATTGGGCTTACTTTTGAGTAGAAATGTGTATGAATGCATTGTTAAGACAAATGGAATATTGCTCTGCAGAAGATTCACTCAAAGTAAATAGCCAGTAAATTTCTACCAATGTTTGAGCTCTAATATTTTCTTTCCCATTGTTTTGTAAAGCCCTGGCATATAGACATACAAACAGGATTAGTAAATCAAAAGGAAGGGAGGCAGACAAAAGAAAACCAGTAAAACTAAACCTTAAACAATAAAGATTATATAAATTTCAAAAACAAACGAAGCAAATCAATCCATTCAGCTTTGGTCAGGCCTCACCTTGAATAGTGAACTCAAAAGTGTGTTCTGGGCAATAGAGCTCAAAAAAGATGCTGCCAAGCTCAAAGGAGAAAATTGGGAGTGATATTGATAGCACTATTTCCATATTTGGAGGGATGTCAAATAAATTGCAGAACAAGCTTTTTGTCTGCTGTTCCATCATCTAGAACACAAACCAATAGATTCATCTTACAAAAAAAAAAAAAAAAAAAAAAAGGAGCAGGGGTTCTACCTAAAACCTTAGGAAGAACTTCTTCATTGCAAGAGCTGTTCAACAAGGGGTAGAATTACTTGAAGGTTGATGGTCTCCCTATCTTTGGAAGTCTTTAAACAGAAGTTGGAGGCCATCTTTCAGGAGTGTTTTAGCTGTGCATGTCTGCATGTCAGAGGTTTGGAACAGTCTACGTGTCATAGAATCATCTACGTGATTGTATGATTCTATGACTCTAAATTAGAATTGAGAAGTGAAGAAAAATATTTTCAGTAAAGCTTTTCTACAAAACTTATCTGAGATGGTTTACATGTGTCTATGGGAAAGATAAAGAGGACAAAGAGAAAGTTTCAGTGGTTAACAAAAATAACTTAATAGTAGAATAATTAAACAAATCATTTCAGCTTCCATATATATTATATATGATGTGAGACTAATCACTGGTGGAAAGGTGGGATTGTTACTGCAATCTAGGCCTATTTGTAGATAGCACCCAATATCATTTTGATATCATAATTCAGCCTTATCCGACCACCCTCTCCACGTGTTTGTGAGGCCCCCGGACAAGTACGAAACTAGGCTCAGCACTTAACTGCTGAAATATTCCTAAACAATACAGGCAAGCCAGAAATAGCCAGATTGCAGCTTCAGGGACCTCCCTGGCAAACACCACGTTATGTATGTGTGCCACCTACAAAGGGCTGCCTGCCCCGAGCAGGCAATTTGACAAAGGCTGAACCATCCACTGTCAGGGCGTTGTGCATTTACATACTGGCTATACCATTGTTAATTCGGCTCTGATTCCATCATGCTAAATTGTGACCTTTCAGAGACATTGTCTCGCACCCAAAGCTCATTGTTGACCCTGAGTAAGGCATAGCCTGCAGTCACACTTCTCCCTATAAAAACCCCTAATTCTGATTCCCTCCTCGGATCGCTCCCGAGTTCCAGACCACCTTGCTGCTGCTTTGCTTGGCGAGCTTCCCCTCAGCTCCACGTGCTGAGCCACACCGAACCCCAGCATTGCTCTCTATCTTCTTCTGGGCCTCAGGAACAGGTTTCATATCACCCGAATCAACGATCCCTCTGAAAATCCCACTATCTTACTCACACCTTTATTTTCCTTAGTTATCTGTGTGCATGTGTTGCTTACATTGTGTGCCTGTATTTAATAAAGATCATTCATTACTTCAAACCGATCTGCTTCTTGACTTGGCCTGACCCCGTAGACATTGGGTTAAAGATCTTGCTAAGTTACTCTGCCTCTCGTAACGCTAAAGTAGTGCTCTGAGCTAATTTTCCCCACCTATAATTGAGCACATTTAGGTGTCCCTCCCGGGATCCCCAGAAAACAGGGTAACAGGATTATAACTTTTTAAAAAAAGTCCTTTCCACGTTTCATATAATACAACTTGGTTGGCTAGCAGTTAAATTTTCACTTCAAATCTTGCAGTGTGATACAGTATTTATCATGCCTCAGGATCTTTAGGGATAGAAGACTGTGTGGCACAGTACTTTCTTCTTTTAGGGCAGAAGAGGTAAAGAGAAAAGAAATGACAGCTAAAAGGCAGGTACAGCTCCTCCCCTGTCATTTTATCCATCCGGAGGCAATTACACCATTCTGTCTATTGGTAAAGCCACATGTGATAAAACTTGTTTGTGGCGGTGTCTGGCAATTCTGTAGAGAAGACAATGTTGGTGTGAAGATCAATGTCTACTAATCTAAAATGGCAGTGGACATATATTTAACACTCTCCATCCCTTAGCATTCATTGCCTTCACTTGTTTTACTACTTTTACCTTATATTTTGCCCTTATACTGGTAAGTTCCAGACTTTGCAAACATATAATATACATTCCTCATTTGAAGCACATTTCATATATCTATAATGCATAAACCTTGTCTTTTCAGTAGATAGGCTTCATTGTAATATTTTAACTGGAAAGTTCAAGAGGTTTGTAATTATACAGTCTTGGGATAATGGGGAAACCTATTGGTTGTGTAACTTATGCAAAAAACAAAACAAAACAAAACCTCACTACCCACTCCTCACATTAATCAGCAGTGCACTGAGAGCAGGACATAATTAATTGTAATTCTAATTAAAATTAAAATGCAGCCTAATATAGGCAACATAATTGAATTGCTTACAAAAATTAAAAGTTTAATTTTAACATTAAAGAGTGACAACAGAGCATGTTAATTTTCAGCATGACTGTATTTAGTGTGAGGGTAATGTTAAGAACATTCATGTGAGCAAACTGCTGATTAAAGAAAACTGGTGTTCAAATTAATTGGAAAAGTTATAATTGCTGCTCATATTTTAAGTCCGAATAGCCATGTCTGTCTTTTGGTAGTGTTGCAATCCGGCACAGAATAAAGTGTGCTTAAATCTCATTGATTTTGTTAGTTCATTTTAACACATGTTAAGATATGTTCTGGATTACATGTACATTACAACTGTGCATATTTTACAATAAAATCTGTGAGCACCCAAAGCCAGAACATTAGATTTAAGTAAATGCCAACTCAGAGTCCAATTTGTTTGCATTTAATTGAACCCAACAGTTATTTCTTACTTCACTGATGCAAAGGAGACTAGAATTATAACCTACACAACTACCCTTATGCTTATTCAAGCACAGAAATATGCTTGGTGTAATTATCCTTTTACAATATTGAATGGAGATGGAGTTGAACCTGTTTCAGAGAGCAACTAATTTCGCTTGTTTTAGCCAGAGAGAATGAGGGAGAGAAGACTAGAATGACACACACTCTATGAACTTTTCATAAAAATTGAGAGCCACCATTGATCTTGATTCTCTGTGACATTTCCTTGTATATTTTGCATTAAAGTCAGGATGGAAAAGAATGTTTCAAGTTTTAAACCAGAAAGACTAAAATGAAATGAAATGAAATGAAATAAATAGATTTGGGAAAGAAAGCCCTGAAGTGTGGGTGGCCAGAACTTCATCCAGGCAGAACTTCATCCCAGTTTTAAAATCAACAATTTAATGAGCCTGCTTCTTTAAATAGTACACGTCTATGAATGGATGAAGAAAAAAATCCACTCAGACAATCCAAATTCTGTTTCAGAAAACGCTGAATTCTTGAAAGCCTGTTTAAACTATGCAAATTGAAAAAAGTGTATCATCATGCAAATATTAGAATCATTTCTGTGTGTCACATAACTTGTTCAGCAAATATTAATTTGATGCAATCATATTTTTCTCAGAACTTGGAAAAATGTGTTAATCAATTCATTAAATTATTAATTAATCAGCGTTCCCACAATATGTATGAACTCCATGGATTTACTGATTACTGAAGTTAATCCTACAATTTAACAAATTAATTTTCACAAGTCATTAGAATTCATTAGAGGCTGAGGGTAATGACTGACCAAAAGGGGGCAAAAGGGGCACTCTACCCTGGGTCCAAAACATAAGGGGGTACGGTACGATGGCTCCTCATCTCCCCCAACTGAGGCACCAAGAAAGGGAAGGGCTCAGCTGTGGGGAAAGCAAATTGAGCAGCACAAACTTGCAACCTGTCTCAAGCAAGCTGATCTCCTCCCTTTCTCTCCTTTCCTCTGGAATTTCCTTGAGTAAGAAAGAAAGGGAGGAGTTGGGTTAGGACAATGCTAGGTGCTGCTTCCTCTTGAATATGAAGCCATCAGTCCTTGAAAAGTAGTCCTAGTCTGTGTTGCAGCAGAAGGCAAAATGGGGAGAAGGAAAAAGGGAATCTAGCAGTCCCTTTAAGGTTGATTTATATGTTATCACATGTGTTTGTGTATATCAAATTCACTTTCTCAGATGCAATGACCGAGGAAGTGGATTCATAAAAGGAAGCAATGACTGAGGAAGTAGATCTATTAAAGCTCATGCTAAAATAGAAATCAATTACTCTTAAGGGGGCTATAGATGTCTTTCCTCTCTCCCCTCCCTGTCTCTTTTCTTTTTCCTTTTCATTCAACCTCAAATGGAAGTTATAATTTTCCACATGCAGTGGTTTGTTTGTTTTTTCCCTTCAGAATGGTGAATACAGTGTGGATTTCCAGAATTTGGGGGCATTATCTGCTCATATTGTATATCTGCAGTGAAGATTTGTTTACCCCTTTAGTGCGTTTATTGTTCACATGTTTTTGGCTCATTAAATGAAAAGTTTTATTCAACCACTTTCCCCTTTCCTCCTCTATTGACTTCTCATGTTTCAGGGCAGACTTTCCCAACCTGATAATTTCAAGATGCAGTTGAGTTATTGTCACCCTGCAACGTATAGTTGCCCTATGGCCTTTGTAATCCATGTGGGGGAAAATCCAGTGTAGGATAAGACAATTTTAAAATAAAAGAGCACTTTTAAAGAAGCCCATATCTAATGTTCTGGATGAGGCCCCAGTAAGGTATATGGAGGCACTGAAGCTCTTGTCTCTAATTATAAAAAATTGTACCTAGATATTTTAGTGAAAGATCTAGCATTTCTCCCTTCCTCTCCTGCCCCTTTGTCTTTTTAATATTCAAGGAAATATCTGTCAACAGATTTTTAATGTTAGTATATATAAAAGACATAATTTTAAATCTGAACTACATCCTAGAACTAGGAAGCATTTATAACTATATTTTGAACTGTACCTTCAAGGTACCTCAAGTGCCATCTTGGGAGAAAGGAGGGAAACAAATTCAATAAACAAACAAAATACCACATCTGCAAAATAGCACACACACTTTTTTTCTCTTTTTGATTTGATGATGATCCCTTTGTCCATACAATCCTTCTCTTCCCTATTTCTCAACTTTAAAGACACTATAACTTGTTCCTTTTTCAGTGTTTTCTTTCTGTGAGTCTGGTCTGGAAAAAATTTCACTTCTTTCCCCCATGAGATGCATACTATGGCAATAAAGGAAGATATTATGATTTCCCATGTAAATGAGTAACCTTAAAAAGGTTGGCTGAGATCCTACATCTCCCAAGTAGCTATAAATGTGTAATTATATATCATCTCCTGTTTCGACTCACCAAACCTATGCCAACAACCAGCAGCTGCACAGAGAGATAGCAATGTTCTGCTAGCAATCAGGACACACTAGGACAACATTTCCAGCCCTCACCCACCAATGATCTATGAGGTCACATGGAGTTGTAAAAGAGGTCCTGCTTCTGATTGTCACGTTGCAAATCGCTTGTGGGAGTGGGCTACAAACATCAAGTTGCAGCATTCCAATTATCAGCAGAACAGACCTCCATTTGCTCGGTGCAGCTGCTGGCTGTCAAGGGAGGTTGTGGGAGAGCATGTGCAATTGTGACAATAGCCCCACAATTGTAAACATGGATATCAATCAGTTATGAATGCCAAAGTCCAGCATACTCATTTGTAATTTCCCAACAATTTTTTGAAATATAGAATTAGAAGCTTCAGTTGATACAATAGCATTCAAACTCACCACTCTCCCTAAATCAGGGTTGTAGAAATAACAACGCACCAGCCACAACCTATCAATGGAGGTTTCCCATCCAGAGGTTTCTATCCAGAGGCTTCCTCCCCTTCCTCCCCAGAGATTCTCCCAGGGAATAAGGTGGTGGGTTGGAGCAGTGCTTCTCCAATTGCCTAATCAACCAGAGTGGCTTTCTTTCCAATGTAGCAAAGACACCTCCTTGCCCAAAGTTCTGCCTAGAGGAACTCCAGCCTGTGTTTTGGCTATAGAGCAGATAATAATGGGAGTGGCACCAGCAATGTCAGTGTGACGTCATGTCACCAACATATTCCAGACTATGGAGGGCTAGTGGACTGTTCCTCTTGTCTTGGCCTAAATACTGCTAAATATTAAACCTACAACTATACATATCCAGATACCATGTTTCCAGATCTCAGATAATTGTGGTATTGACTCATAAGTAAGTAGCATAAAAGATACTTCAATTAACATGGAGAAAGTGGAAGAATGTCCATCTGTTACACCTATTGTTTTGAATTATCATTAAGCACTGTTAATTAACTTTCACACCAAAATGAGCCTGTATCAGACTCAAAACTGGATTACAAAAGGACCACCTCCATTTTGCAAATCTTGTTCCACATTTATTATTTGCTTTCACATTTACATTGAAGCCATTGTGCAGCCTGAAAAGCTGAATGCTGCAGTGTCATCACATGAGAATTTTCCATACTGTAACTGAATCGCCATACATATAGATGAAAAAAAAAGCTTGCAGTCTCAGCACTTTTTAAATAATTGGTTTATCCAATAGAAGTGATATCAGCATTGTATTTCCCAAAAGGAACAATCCTATTGAGAAACACACCAGTCAAATCAGTCAATCAATTGCATTTCTCAATATGGTGACATAGAATAGTTGCTGTTCTCCCCCCCCCCATGTGGTGCTTGTTTGAGATATTTCCCCCATTTACTTCATCCATGCTCTGGGAGTAGAGATGATAGAGTCTCGACAAATTATAATGCTTAAAATTGCATGTGAAGGAGCACAGTTTGAATGTTTTCTCTGCGCATATGTTCCTTCATGTTTCCTGTTGACTTATGATGACCACATGAATTTAATAGAGTTTTCTTAGGCAAGAAATACTCAGAGGTGGTTTTGTCAGTTCCTTCCTCTGAAATACATCCTATAGCACCTAGTACTTGATGGTAGTCTCCCATCCAAATACTCACCAGGGCTGACTCTTCTTAGCTTCCAAGATCAGACACAATCTACCCTTTGAAAAGCAGATTAATTTTTTTCCCTGAGAAGAGGTATAATGTTGGTTTAGAAGAAGACATTTCTATTTGGGATTTTCACCAAGTACATGAAGAAAATATTAGTATGTGGACATGCCTGTATGCCAGATGAAGTTTTTGGAGGGGCACTTGGGACAGGTGTAGAAACCACTGAGTTATGTTGCAGATTTAAGTTGCATTCCTTGCTCTGATGTTAAGCATCAGGAAGAGGACATTTATACTACAGAGATAGGGCATTTTGGGAATCTCTGATACTCTGGTTTTCTTTGTACAACATTTATTTTTATAGTGTTCTTTCACCTGAAGCATGGCGCAACATCATGGACCGTACTATCTAAAGGCTGAATCATCTCCTATTAACCTGTGCACATCAATATTGCATTTTCTGTATTTAATTAAGTTTTTAAAGCAAGTTACTTTTTCTCAAACAAGTTGGTTATATCTTAGCATCCTTCCTTTGGTGATAGTAAGAATTTGAAATGAGATGCATTCCACATAGGGAGTGGGGCAATATTTAGTCCTTTATGAGGAGCAGTTTTAGCACTGTATGGTTGGATGGTGCTATAATAAATCAAACTATCTGAGCAATCTATAAAAACACATGACAGTTACACTTTTTTTTTTCTTGGGATGGAAAGGTCATCATTCATAATAGTGAAAACATCCAGAAATGCCCCTAAAAATAAAATAGAAACCCCCTTAGGTGTCTTTCCTGAACAGCAATAAAAATATTGCTTGCTGTAAAATTTGTAAGAAGGTTCTATCCTGTCAGCTCAGAAGGAATGAAGATGAATTACATTCAGAGAGATACATCCAGAAGACCTATAGCAATGGCAAACTGGGGAAGCTCCCAAGAAGCAAGTTTTTTTTTCTTCAACCATCTAAACTTATGAAGTCTCAGTGCCTGTTCAGAAAGAAACTGAAATATGAAAAATTAGCAGTGGGTTCTCATTTGTAATGCCTCCTGATAGTTCTGAACTATAAGAAAGTATGTGACCTCTGAAACATATGAGAGTACAGAACTTGAAAATGTTACTATTTGGAATACAACTCCATAAGTTGAACCTGAAGGCTCACAACAACTACAACAACTCATTCGCTAAGAAGCAAGTTCACTGTAAGCTTTGAGCACAAAGCTGTTTGCCATGTTTGATTTTGTTTTTGTTTTTGTTTTGTAACAGGCCCATGCAAAACATCAAGAAAATCTACAGAAGAACTGTGGTCTTTGCTCTTTGACTACATAAAGTAGATCACAGCTATGTGACCTATCAATTCTCACACAGGCCAAACAACCATTTCAGGTCATCAATTTAGGTTGCTGCAATAAGATCTCTGCCAGTTATATTCTGTCACTAAGAGACAGAGGAGGGCATTGCTATTCATGCAATAAATTCTCTTCTAAATTTATGAAAGCAAACTGACAAAAACCTCAGAATCACTGCATCATCTCAATCTGCATTTTGATGCTATTAGACCTCATTAAAATAACTTTGTATTGAGCCTCAAACTTGTGATATAGGTCATATTTTCACAAAGAAACATAACATAATGTGCAGTCTCATATTTTGAAAAAATGAGTTGACCTTTGTCAGATTCATAAATAATGCTGCTTAAACATTTCATAGATCGGTACTACAACAAGCATGAAACATTAAGTGTTTTTTAAAAAGGATGAAGGGGGATTCTTTACTCAGAAGTAGTTAAAGACTTTTTCTTTCTGTTGAAAATCACTATGTAAAGAATTGAAGTTAAAGCAACACAACAGAGACTATAACATGATGTAGTCTGTAGAACAATATTACAAAACTGCACATTGTCTCCCATGCATACACAAAATGACAAACACACTTTCACTCACTGTCACACACAAACTAACACAATGCTTGGCATTAATAGTACAGAATAATAGAAAATTGTCTTTTATTGATACTTGCAGGGGCATTATTAATATACCATAGGAACATATTGCATCTATTTCCAATTACAATATTTTCCATGACTCTGAAAAATAATGGGTGATTCTGCATATTGAATATGATCACTGACATTTGTGATAATGGGGCTTTCCATTATCTAATCTTAGCAAAGAGGGATACTTCCCTCTCCAGGTAAACCAAGGGTTAATGAGATCTTGGGATTAGATTACATTTTAGGTGGGTCAGCATTATAGGTCACAGGGTGAGAACTGACCAATCAAGAAGGAAAGATGTGGGCATCTTGGAGATGCTTCGAGATCCTTCCAAGGAGGAAATATAAAACTTCTGGGAGGACACGTGGCCGAGAGAAAGAACAGAGAGAGAACAAAGGGACATACAGGAGATGAGGTCTGTACCAGTCGTAGGCAGGCAGGCATGCCTTGCCTCCTGGCTTCTTTCTTCTAAGAACATCTGTGAGTACTAGAATAAAGTAGTTAGCCACGTTCGGGCTGTTTATTATTATGGAGACTGGTTGATCTTAAGAATGTATCTGTGCTTTTATATCTGTTTTTGTAACTACTCGTAACTTAAGCATGCCTGGGAGGGGGAAGCCTCTCAAGTGTGATATTGTCTTGTTTATTTGCATGCCTGATTAAATACTTTCTGTAAAACCTCTGTTTCTCTCCATTCCCACGTCAGTCTTTGGCACACGCTAGCTAGGACTTCTCTCACTCAGAAGCGAGGGGGGGAAGGTCCTTGAACACAGGGATTGATAATCCACTGGGCAGCTTCCCACTGTGTTGCTCAGCTATTCAGAATTCAGTGAGTGGTGGCAGCAGAATTAATAACGCTGAGGGAATTGCCAGCCTTTGCCAAGGATGAGAGTCAACCCCAGTATGAACTCCAGTTTAATGCTGGAATCCCCATTCCAGTATGACAACATTAGGTATTCATTCTGTACTTTGGAATATATCAATTTAAAATGCATTTTATAATTCATTGAATAATTCCATTTGGAGATTCCATTTATACAAACAAAGCAATTTTCCCCTTGCTTTTCCTGTTTACATTCTCGTATAATGTGGATGTACAGGGTTCCTTACAGAGACCATCCATATTTGAATGATTTCATAATCATTCCCTCCCTCCTTCCCAACTGCCTCTACCCTGGTCATGGAGGAAGAGAAAGAAGTCAATATCCACTGGACTTAATGTCCTCCCATGCTTTCATCCCATTTTCCTTTAGTATCATGTCTTAATTGTATTGTAAGCCTGAGGGAGGAGAACTTTTATGTTGTTCTCTTACTTATGAAGGGCCATGTACAGTGATGGTGCTAAACAAATAATCATCATCAACAACAGCATCACAAAGCTCCCATTATAAGGACACAGCAAATGTTTTCTTTGTGAGTAAAAAAAGAAACATTCTGATTGGCATGTACTATATTTAACATGGAATGTACTTTGTTGACAAGCGACAAGTGACAAAACACTTCTAAGTTTTTATGCCTAAAATGTTAAGGAAAGTTCCATACCAAGCCAATTACTGGTGGGCATCATCAAAAATGTACCTCCTATTTTTGTAAAGCATAGCAGAGTTTTGAAAAGAAGGAGGTATCTGGAAATATCTTCATGTGCCATCATCTGCCTTCTGTGAGTACACAAAGCAAAACTGACATCAGAAATCAGAAAGGACTATTTTACATATGTCCTTGCTTCAGGTGCAATAGCAGCAAAGTAATATTGATATAGAAACAAAAGAATTGGAGAGCTGGAGGGGAGTGTTTTGTAAAAAGATGATTTTAATACCAAGTTGTTAATTCAAAACTATACTTCTAATGTGCTGTTTCTACCAAGGTCATATGCAAAATGGATCTCTCACTCCAGATGTTGGATCCAGGAGAGTGTTTATTAAGCCAGAAATAAAGATCCTCCAGAGAGATATTGCCTTTACGTTGCCTGGCATAATACTTAGTCTGATTAATATTGCATTTAACATTGAATTTCAAAATAAATTCATAAAAAATTAGTATCAAATTTTCTCATTGTTATATTAAACTTATTACTAAGATTTGGTAACCCTTTTTTCTAACTTTTTTCCCCCTTGCTACTGGGCAACAGCAGCTATGAGGGTGACACTGGTGGAGAAGAAACAAGAACAGAATAGATACTGAAAAGCACATATTAAGAATCAGTAGAAAAAAGGAGACTAGATCAGAATTTATTATTTTTTAAAAAAGTCCAGTGTGCTAAGGGCTGGTACATAGACTGATTTGCCTTCTTTAGGGGCTGCATTAAAAATAAACATAAATGCATACATTAACTTAAAATCTTTTAGAAAAGGACAACATATAAATAAAAAACTATATACCTATATTCCCACCATTAATTTAAATCAAATCAACAACAGAAATTTCTGGAGTTGCAGATACACTTTCTGTTAGTTGGACTGATAAGCAATAAAAGAAGTCTATGACGATGATGACGACGACGACGACGATGATTACATTTTGACAGGTGGTCAGAAATAAGGGAGGGAGTGCAGAATGTGGTATAACCAATTGCAAGGACTACTGATGTGATCTGGCCTGGAAGTTACCATCCTGTCTGTCTGTCTGTCTGTCTGTCTGTCTGTCTGTCTATCTGTCTATCCATCCATCCATCCATCCATCCATCCATCCATCCATCCATCCATCCATCCATCTATCCATCCATCCATCTATTTTTATGTGGGTTGGAGTGGCTTAATGAAAGAGAATCCAGGTCTTCCTTAAGACTCCTTATACCAATGAATTCAGGTTTAAAATCTATTCCACTTTATTTCCCATCAGAACTTTTTCATCATTATTAGCTCTTTTCCACCACCCAAAACAGAAGAACTGATGCAGAGTGTTGAAGTTCCTCAAAATGGCTGACCAATGGAGCATTCATTCTTTTATTCCTTAAATTACAGAGAGATTGCCCTATTTGTTTGTGTGTGTGTGTGTGTGTGTGTGTGTGTGTGTGTGTGTGTGTTTGCTTTTTTGGGGGTCTTGATGTCCTTCCAACATACATTTTTTTTTCACTTGCACTAAATGACATATATTACAAAATGGCTATAACAAATACTAAAGTGGGTCAAGATATATCTCTGTTGATAATTATAAGTTATGCATTCATTCATTTTGGGTGTGGGCTTGCCATATGTGCAGTGACCACAGGAATGGCATCCTGTGGGACTAGCTGCATTAGTTATATTTTTATGTTTGTTTAGCCTCCCTGAAAACAGTATTCAAAGGAGATCTGTGGCTTTTCCTTATACCCTGTGATATTTTCTAATGTAAACCAATGTTTTTTGATGAGCCCCTGTATATTTTTATGACTGAATGTAAGACAGCAACAGAGACAGCCGGTCTGTGGTCTGTGCTGTTTATGTAAAAATTCTTATTGAGATCTGCCTGCTGCCTTGGCAAATCCCTGCGATATCACATATTGTGGGATTTTGTAGTTGTGTCCCTTCAAGTCATTTCTGACTTATGGCTACCCTAAGGTGAGCCTATCCCAGGGTTTTCTGCAGACTGAGAGTATGTGATGTGCCCAAGGTCATCCAATGGGTTTCTACGGCTAAGCAGGGAATCAAACTCTGGTCCCCAAGGTCGTAATCCAATATTCAAACCACTACACCAACTGGTTCTCACACTGTGGGCACTTCCTTTCAATTAGTTGTTTGGAAATATGAGGGATTCCTTTTGGAATTCTTCCTCACTGGAACAGTTCTGTTTTTACCTGAGGAATTGGCCATAGGGGAAGTTGTGTCTCATTGCTCTGGGATGTGAACTATCAAATCTGAGATATATGTTGGCATCAGTGACCTTTTTATATAGGGATGTAATGAGATGATCCACTACATTTTTAACAGTCAAATCTCCCCTCGCAAAAAACTGATCTCTGTGTTACTAAAACGGCAGTCAAATTGTATACTTATATTGATTGAATTTATTGTGTTATGAATTCTGTAAATTCTGTTTTATATTGATATTGGTCATGAGAGAGATGGTGTGGAAAGTTAGGGACTCACAGGCTTCAATCTTGTCGTGGCATTATCTGCTTCCTTAATGGCAATGGAGAGGTCTGCAGCCAGCCTTTGGAGGGTTTCTCTTTCCCTCTGATTTGTATTATTCCAAGGTAGTGAATACTTCCCCCCTGCCCAAACCTTTGCACTTCCTGAGAGACCAGCCTTTCAAAAACTGTGATAGGGAAGGATCTATCATAGATGGCCTGTGAATTTAGAAGGAATTCTGAAATGTAAATCAATATTTGAGGTATGTGCATTCTCACGAAACTATTGCCTTAATTCAATACCTTGGAAGAATTGAAACAAATCTAATCTGAATTTTGCAGGAATTTATCTAGGATTCAGAACAAAGGATAACCCTTTCCCTAACACCTGTTGTGCTGTAAAAGTAACTACTCTTTTTGAGAAATTTACAACTATCTTCTTCTCCGGGAGCATCTGGAGGATGGTTGATGTTTTGTGGAACCACTGGCACAGTTTGTGATTCATGCACAGGGTCATGCAAGGGCCATTTTATCACTCTATTTGTTTAACTTGTATGCTGAAAATATCATACACAAAGTGGTTTTAGACTAAGAGGAAGGAGGTGTGAGAGTTGGAGGAAGGAACAGCAACAATTTAAGATATGCAGACGATACTATACTACTAACTGAAAATAGCAAAGAATTGAAACAACTTGAAGAAATTCAAGGAAAAAAAAGTGCAAAGCCAGGTTTATATTTGAACATTAAGAAAACAAACAAAAATGACCACATATGAGTTACATAAGTTTAAAATAAATCATGAAAACATTGAGTTAGTCAAAGATTTACTTTGTCTTGGCTCAATCATTAATCAAAAGCAGAGACTGCAATCAAGAAATTAGAAGACTATGATTTGGAAGGGCAACTAAGAAGAAACTAATAGTGTGAAGGCATATCATTGAATACCACTCTTTTAGCTATTGTTCTTTCCAATTTGTGTATATGGCTGTGAAAGCTGATGAGGAAGGCTAATAGGAAGAAAATCTACTTATTTGAGACCTCGTGCTGGAAGAGAGATCTATAGATTACATGGACTACCAAAAGACAACTAAATGGTCCTAGAGAAAATCAGGCCTGAAATCTCCCTAGAAACCATGATGACTAAACTGATACTGTCATACTTTGTACATATCTTAAGAAGACGTTATACATTAGAAAAAAACAATAATGCTTACCAAGGTGGACAGCTCAGGAAAAGGAGAAGACAATAATATAGATAGACTCAACCAAGGAAGCCCCAGCTTTTGAGTTTGCGAGCCCTGAGAAGGGCTGTTGATGAGAGGGGGACTTGGGAGTGCCCCATTCATAGGGTCACCATAAGTTGAAGTCAACTTAATATCGTTGTTAACAATAATAAAGCTGTTTCCAGCCACACAATTATGATGTGTAATGTTGCTATATTTTGGCTATATTTGCCAAAAAAAGGTTGAATTTGTTAATATATTCAAACTTAAAGTTTCTGAAATGAGGGCTACTAAAAACTTTGTTTCCAGCTCTATATGTTGTGTATTGTCACTGTAGTTTCTAGCCCGGGCCTGTGGTATATTAGATATCATTTGATATCAATAATTTGGCCTTCACCATATCAATAATTTGGCCCCCAGACAAGCACGCATGCGGGCACAGCTGAAAATAGCTGAACTATTCAAAACAACTCCAGGCTAGCCAGCATTTGCTGGACTGCAGCTTCATGAGACCTCAAGGCAAGTACCTTCTTAAGATCACATTATGTATGCACGCTGTTTACAATAGATCCCCTGCCCCGAGCAGGCAGCTTGACGAGCCAGATACTCAACTGTCAAGCACTCTGCATTTGTATACGGCCACTCTATTGACAACGCTGCCATAATTCAATCATGCAAAACACTGACCTTTTGGAGGCTTTGTCTCAAGCCCGAAACCCATTATTCTCCCCAGGAACAGACTAGCCTACAGGCACATTTTTCCCTATAAGACCCCCTGATTTTGAGCGCTTCCTTGGATTGCTCTGACTTTCATCTCACCTTGCTGTCACTCTATTCAATGAGACTTCCCCTCAGCTCCACGTGCTGAGAATCTCCACTTCTACAGACTTTTCTTCGGACTTTCCAGGCTTCAGGACAGGTGTAGCATTTCCCATGCAAAACCTCCTCTCAAAACCCTCTATCCAACTCCTACCTTTCTTTCAATAGGTCTGTGTGAGTGTGTTGCATACATACGTTGTGACTGTGTTATCAACAATAAAGAAAACAATTTAATTTTACTTCTGTTTGCTCATTGACTCGGCCTGACCCCGTAGACATTGGGTTCAAGATCTCGCTAGGTTGCCCTGCCTCTTGTATTGTTTAGCTTGGGCTCTGCTAATTCCCATTCCCCATTGTGAGCACATTGAGGTGTCCCTCCCAGGACCCCAGAAATCAGGGTAACAGTATCTAGAATGGAGAATGTGTTGTTTGCAAAGGTCAAATCAAGATTGCACAGGGCTAACTGAGAAACAGACTATGGTGATAAAGAGAGTAACATATCTTTTTAAAAAGAAAATACATGTGTATCAAAGGCTAATTGAGATATTTATTCATTTATTAAGTTTACCTTCCACAATTTGGCCAAAGATAATACTACACGACACCCTAGGTAAGTAAGCATTTAAATAGTATGGAATATAGTTAAAATGTGTGTTTTTTTTAAAAAAATGATAAAAAGGAAGTAAAATCACTCAGCCAGTTAAAACTCTTTCAACAGCAACCTAATTTACATGACAAGGCCTATCTGAATACAAAATTCTTTTCCAGCAAGAAGAAAAGAAAATGGAAAGAGGATAACCTAACCTCTTTTGCCACAGAGTTCTAGGGTGGCCATCAAGAAGGCCCTTTTGTATGCCAGAACTAAACATGGAATGTTAATTTATAACTTAATCTCTCTTCACTCCATTGTCAATCTGACATTTTCATATATTTCTAATGAGATTCTTTCTACAAGAATATCACATACTCTGTCTGCCTTGTGTGACAGAAACATCAGATACTTTTTTCTCAAGTTTTCTTACACACAGACATCTCAGAAAGTTATCAGGATCCTTGCCTTTAAATTCATCTACCACCACTGGTCCTTCTCTTCCTCTGGTCTCTACTACCCACAGAAAGTATACATCATTTCAGTCATTCATATACACACACGCACACACACACACACACATATGGAATCAATATTTGGTAAGAAGGGGCTAAGCCAGTGGTTCTCAACCTGTGGGTCCCCAGATGTTTTTGGACTTCAGCTCCCAGAAGCCCTGAGCATTGACCATAGTGGCTGGGGCTTCTGGGAGCCGAAGTCCAAAAACATCTGGGGACCCACAGGTTGAGAACCATTGGGCTAAGCACCCACAACTTTATGTGTTCTCTCACACTAACTAATCCCTGAAGAAGACATGTATAACTGTATAGTCACCAGTGTCCCCACTTCATTTCCTCTATCCTCTATCTCCTTATGGGAATAGGCTGCCATATCTATTTAACTCGGAGAACAAACATCCCTTTATCTCTTATTGAAAGAACTTAGCTAACTAAGCTATGATATGACCAACTCTCTTTTTTAGCTCATTTGTACATTTTCAATGAACTTTGTGAGGAAACTTCAAAAGAGGTCTTCCTTGCACTAACGGATCACAGGAATTATTGCCTACAGGCAACACACAATAGGCTTATGGCTTCCCAGCTTGGCTCCTGCTGTTGGATAATTTCCTCACATAATCAGAGGCAATGAAGCATGGTAACTGACTATGGCAGATGTCAAGTGATAACCTTCAATTATCACATCAGTAATGCAAAGAAATGTATAAACTCATTCCTTAGTCCAACAGTTAATCCAGCCCTAGTTAAGAAAGAAAGAAGGAAGGAAGGAAGGAAGGAAGGAAGGAAGGAAGGAAGGAAGGAAGGAAGGAAAGAAAGAAAGAAAGAAAGAAAGAAAGAAAGAAAGAAAGAAAGAAAGAAAGAAAGAATACCCTTGTTAACTGATATTATTTAAAACAAAACAAAACACTGATATCACATAGCTTCCCAGTTCTCACAATTCATCTGATTTTAAATCTCCAGCATCAGGCAAACCTCTCCCTGCACTAACAAAACTAAACATGTAATGTAATGGTGCTACAGCAAAATATTCTTAAGATCAAGAACTCTGGAGCTTTTTCTTTAAAAGTGCTTCCACTCCATTTGTCATTAATATATCTCCTTTCTTAGCAATGGCAGTATGATGAAATAATCTACATAATAACAAACCTCTATTGTGCAATTCTGTAAAGCTGCTGGTGTACTGATTCAATTGGAAAACAGTCCTAAGATAGCATTCAGGGGGACAGAAACTACCCAAAGCCTACTTCTGCACAAAAGCTTAAGCAGTAATCTCATAATTATACTACTTGACTCCTCTGTTCATTCCAAATTTTGCCTGTCAGCAGTCAAATATGCCCAGTGCTAAGCACTCTTTTCTCCCATATTAAAGTGATACAAGCGGCATCAGGATGTAATTACTTGCTTTTAATAGGTGGATAAGGTTGAATAATATGACTTCTCAGTAATAAGAACTGGAGATTTTTTTCTGAGATTTTTTTTTTTTTAAAGAATCCTGACATATACACAGCACCTGTTCTGGGGAAATATTCATAAAGCAATTGAAAAATGCTACACATGCTCTACAGGGGTTGCCTATTAAACTTGCATTGGTGAATGAATTTGATCTCCAAATGCTAGATCCAGTAAAAGGCAAATCTGCTATGAATGGCTATGAATGGAAAATATGAAACATAAAAGAGGTAGGTCTTTTTATGTCATAACTTTTAAACAATTTTAAACAACTATTAAAGAAGAGACATTTCTAGTTAGAGTGAGCTTAGCTTCTTTCTCCTCCATGCCACACAAAACTTTCAGACAAATTGTAAGTATTCCCCCTAATTAAAATATTCATAAAATAACTTTTTGAATTTTTCACATATTCTGTGCACATGATGGATGCCAGAGGCATTTGCCTTCCTTTTATCATTTAGGGATGATTCTGAGTCCCTTTTTATGAGTCATGTTGACTTGCCTCTAGCTGTCATAACTCTTTGGAATCAAGTTCAAGATTAAATAAGATGAGATGATATGCTACTAGATTTGCACTGACTCACTTGTAAATCTACCCCCACAGGAAGATCCCCCATTCCTACATGTTTTTCCAACTGGGGTGAAAAAAGTAATTCACCAACACATAGCTAATAGCACTTTCCGAAGTCTTTTACAGAACAGAAATGAGAGCAGAGCAGACCAGACATGGCTAACTTACTATGACTTGCAAGACTAGGGCCCTTTCCGCACCTTACCGTCTTCCAGTGCTGGGGTGCGGAGATTGCATGAGCAGCCTCTGGTGAGAGGATCTCATGTCCAGGTTCCTTCGGCTCCACACAAGCTGCCTGCTCGCACGAGAGCCCCACCTCTTCCTTCCACAGTGCAGCCTGGGACTTTCCCAGGCTGCGCTGGGGCAGGAAGTGCGACCGTCATGGTTCCAGAGGCTCCGCACATCAGGTAAGTGCACGCGGGGCACAGAAGCAATCCGCGATTGCACACCATTTTCATCTTTTAGCCGAAAATGAAAAGGTGTATGATCGGCGCCTTCCAGCCCCTAGAGCATTGTGCGATTGTGAGTGCATCGTGCAGATCGCTCCTCACAACCGTGTGATGCTCTAGGCCTTCTTTTGCATGGACAATGCCATGTGAAAAGGGTCTATGAGATGAAAACAACACATAACTTCAGGAAGAAGGTCATTCAATACAATGGGTCTCACACCAAGAATATTATCTAAGATTTCTTATTATCTAAGAAGACAGAAAGACTAAAGACTTTAAAAAGACCAATTCAGATTTGGAAGTTCTGTTATGTTACAATGAGGAATATTTGATTGCCAAACTATATAATTTTTTGTTGAAAATGGAGATGGAATTAATGAGAATTAATATGATGTAATGATGATTATGATGCAATGATATGATGATGATGATGATGATGATGATGATGATGACGACGACGACAGAACAACAACTGTTACTGATGTAACGGGGATGATTATATTGTAATGATGATGACAATAATGATAACAATGATGATGACCATGATGTAACGATGATGATAATGGAATAATTAATGATATAGCAAGTCAAGAATAAGTATGGATCTGAGAGTTTGTTGTAAAGAAGAGGTTTAAGTTGATTTACATATATTAAAAGGGTCTCTTAGGAAGAAGGTTAAATTTCTAAGCAAAAAGATAAAGGAGTAGTGTAATAAGAAAAAAAAATACCCAATCTGTAGCTCTATCAAAGAAAGAAGTCGGATCTGTTTATTGTAGCATTGTTGCACTTTGTATGGTCTTATGTTGCTGTTATATTGTCTGGTAATTTTTTTCTTTCTTTTTATTTTCTTTCGTGGGCATCAACCTTTGTTTCTATGTAAGATAACTTGTTAATATTTGTTATCTGTTATTTGTTTGCACATATTCATATTTGTGTTTTTTTTTGTATGGATATGAACAAGGAATTTTAATTAACAATATTCAGCAAAAAGAAAAGAAAAGAAAAAAAAAGAAAAAAAGAAGATGGAGATGGAGATGGAAGAAGAGCAGGTGAAGGAATATATGATCAACCAGGCAAAGATTTTTGGATATTCAGTATATCTCTGAATCGATGGGAAAGACTATGGACAAAAGAAATTAAAAACATATTCTGCTATGATCTAAAAGTAAATTATTATAAAATGTTGTTACTTTGGTATCTTACTCCAGAAAGACTTTCCAAGATTTATAAAGAGATGAATAATTGTTGTTGGAAGTGTTTGGACCATCTTTGTATCGTATGTGGTGGAATTGTGAAAAGGCAAAACAGTTTTGGAAGATGATACAGAATATAATACAAAAAAAAATTGAAATGCCAGATCCTTAATTACCCAGAATTGTTTCTACTGGGAATTTGACAGGATGATACCAGCTATGATAAACAATGACAGAGAATGATTCAATATATATTATTAGCAGCAAGACTGGTTTATCCAAAATATGGGAAAAAAACAGAAATCTCAACAATGAATTAATGCTTTGGTAGATTGAGGACAATTGTGGAATGGATAGACTGAGAGATAGATTAAAAGGCTGTCTAGAAAATAATTTTGAAAAAAAAATGGCAATTATTGATTGAATACCTGAGAGAAAATGAGGGTGAAACTATGATTTGGGGGTTCTGAACTTGCTGTTAGTATTGTACTTTCCTTTGAATAGAGGAATTTATAACTTGATATCATACAAATGAGTTAAAGAAAATTATAGATGATTTTAGTTTGTTGCTATATTCTAATACTTTTTTACACACACACACACATATACAAACACACTATACATACAGATTAGATATTAAAATATTTTAATTTGATTAATTCATTTAGTTTTTGTAGTACAAATATCAACTAACTATGATATAAATATATACATGTATATTTGTTTGCTAATTCAGATATTTTTCATCATATGATCGTAGAATCAAGATTATGCAACAAAGGTTAACTTTAATTGTATGTGTTAGTTTTACTATACTAGTGTTGAATAGAATACTATAGATAGTTGATAACTGGGGTGGGAACCTCCTTTTAATTATGTGTAAATATTTGTGCTTTTTAGTTGTTTTCTTTAGTTTTGATAGATTCATTGTTAATTGACTAATTTGTTAATCAGTTAATTAGTTTAGATAGTTTAGTATGTATTAGTATTTTTTGTTTATCTTTATTGTTAATATTTTTGGATGTTTATTTGTATTATGTATTGTCTTTTTAAAATATTATTTAATAAAATTATCTATCTATCTATCTATCTATCTGTCTGTCTGTCTGTCTGTCTGTCTGTCTATGAGCACTACTATGGGTCACTTTATAAGCCTGAGGACTCCCCACCTTTTTAAACTACTCTAGACCAGGTTGAATTTACTTTTTCAAAATAGGAAGTGTGTTGACAGTCACTTTCTGTTTGAAAAAAAATAGATCTAAAAAGATGGGGTGCAAAAGATCTACAATCTACCATGCAGCAAAATAGCCAATTGTCTTCTCAAGATTTTTGCTATTTATGATGAGAAAAAAAAATGATCTCCATATTAGGGGATTGGGCAGAGAATCCTGAAGAGGCAGCCAAAAGTCTTGGAGCCTGAAGTCTTGGAGCTGAAGTTTCTTCACCTCTGATTCGGAATAGTTGTATATTCATTTTCTTTTTATATGATGGAGTAACGCTGTTTGCCCTAGCTTCTCCCTCCTCAAAGGCATTTGTCTCTCTGGCATCTGCTTCATCCTCACTCTCAGATTACTCACCTCCCATCCACCCAAGGATGCCAGAATGTTGCACATAGGAGACTACCTGATACTGCCACGAAGCAAGAAAAGGACAGTGTCAATACATGATCATATCATTTTTAAAAAAGATGGAGGAGGGAGGGAAGGGTACGTTAGTACAATACTGGGGGAAAAAAATTGTTAAGAACCGTGAGTATCATTTAAGACATATGGTTGCTACATTGCTGTATAGGATTATGGCTGTATGTAAAAAAATGTAATAGAAGTAAAATGCATGAAAATTTCTAATTAACTCAGTTTATACCTTTTGTTTTGTTTTATCTGTTCACTTTATAGCATCTTCTTTAAGGGATGCCACTTGCCCAATTTTTTTTTATCTCACATTACAAAATAATGGTGCAAAAGCCTCTAGTTTCCTCTAACACGTGCATGGGCTTCTTTTCTGATTCATCAATGGCAGAGTGAGTGGCAGTTCCTATCGCCAAAATATGAAACACTGCAGGTCCCCCCACAGCAATATCCCATTTAATGCCACACATAGTCTGGTTGATTGATGTGCCACCTCTGGAGGAAAAAAAAACCCTCAGTCATCTTCGTTTATTTGAAACAGTTGGCACTCTCCCTTCAGATACTTGTCAACAATCCTGGAAAGATGTTTTAACTGGCACACTGTCAACTGATATATCTAGACTAGTGAGTTTTACTAGCTGTGAAATTTTGTGGCTTCCAACCCCAGTAGGACTTAAATGATGAAAAATTCAAACAACCCCCTAAAGAGGACACATTGCCCAATTCACAAGCTTGAGAAGTCTCTGTCAGTCTTCCTCACTCTTTCCCTCTCAGCATATTTTAATTGCAACCCTCTGAGATGTGCATATAAGCTGAAGGCAGTAAACATGATTGAGAGGTTTGTTTTGAATCCTTACATTTCTTTCTATGCGTTTTCTGAGAAGAAATCAACACTCTTACATTAAAAAAAGGGAACTGTATGACTTGGAGGTGTTTTTTGAACCCCAATGAGAATTCCAGTGTATTGAGGATAAAGATTGTGGTTAAAGTGAATTGCAGTTTCCCAACACTAATAAGAATTCCAGTGTTCCCTCCCAGGCAAGATATGGCCAGCTTACTGAAAACCAGAACAGATCACTTCTACTTCAATGCATCATGGTTTGACTACAAATATCATTGGATTTCCCCCCCTAAAAGCATTACATTGGCAATACATCACATTACAGGATAAAAATGAATACATTTTTTGTGACCCCCTATTTTTTTGTCCCAGCTACTTTTGTTTCTTTAAAACAAAATGCATGAAAAAAGAAAAAAAAAGGGAAAATAATTTGGGAAAAGGACTTACAACAATGGCCATTTCCACACGGGGGACTTAAAACGGCGCAGTGCATCCTCTCACGGAGGTCATCTGCACCTTGGAGTGGACTAGGTCCAGACTACTTACCTGAGATCTGCACCTCAGTCTGCTCCAAAACGCCCCCAAGTGGTCCTCCAGCACACTTTTTAAAGAATGGAAAAAACAGGTTTTTCATTTTTCCAGAGCGTGCCATTGCGTTCCTGCTCACTTGTGCAGATTCACAGGCTCGCACCAATGTGAGCCTGCGATCTGTGGAGGGTGGGCTTTAGGCATGGTGAGCTTCACAGTTGGTCGGGACCCATGAACAACTGGAAGCTGTCATTTTGGAAGCTGAAGCAGTGCGGATCTAAGACCTCGCACTGCTCTGATTCACCATGGACGAGACGAGGAGCCCTGTGGAAGGGCTTAAGGGACAGTCCATGTTGGTCCGTGCCCAGAAGGATCTGGTAAGTACCAGCACGGAGTGATTCCCTCGCCTCGTGTGGAAATGGCCAATGACATTGTCACCGAACACCCACATTGTTCATCAACTTCTATATGGATACTGCAACACAGCATGACCTTAGGAGACTAAAATGTCTTGTAATGCTACATGAGGCTTTTTTAGGGGAAAAAAAACCCAAAACATTTTCAGACTCTTTTTGTACTGAAATGCTGAGGAACTCCATTTGTTCAATGCTACTCCAGCTGAAGCAAGGACACCCTTTCGTAAGAGATATTTTTAATAAGAGCTTTCTTAAACGAGATCATTCATGGTTCAGATGGACTAGGGAAGAACCTTCTGAAAAAAAAAAATTGTTGAGTCAAACCCACCTCCTCTGTCCCTCTCTCTCTCTCTGTCTTAGTTTCCTTCAAATTCTTCAAATGGTTTACCCTATTGTTCCAAATCACTTCCAAAAGTTGACTTTAGAGAAGACAAAGTTGTCACTCTGGTGAGTTATAAATATGCAACTAAACTACTTCTCAAAGTTATTTTGTGGACATTATGTTGTTGAGTACCATCAGACATTTTTGTCAAATCTTGAATGCATGAAGAAACCTAGTATTTACTACTTCTGTTTGACCACTGTAATATATCAATGTGATTAAAAATGACAGGTCTAGAATTTTCACATTTGAAATTTTAAGGTAAAATTTTGCATTAAAATATATAGCTCTGCATTCAGAATTGTACTGGTAATCGAAATGTTATTGAATTTTAAACATATAGAGATACCTAAATAAATACATTTCTGCCCTACACTGTTATACTGTTATTATGCAACATCCAATGGAATCCTGGACTTTGCAGTTTAGGGAGGGACATTTAAAATACTCAGCCAGAGAGCTTTTTGGCCTCAGTAAATTGCAAACCCCAGAATTCCACAGGATGTTGAAAGTGGAATAATAGCACTATAATAGTGTAGGGAGGAAATGGCCTAAGTATTGCATTTCATAATTATTATAGAAGTGTATTCTCAGAAGTAATTTAAATTTAATAAGTCCAACAAAATTAATCTACTCATATTTCTGCTCCCATGCAGAAGAGAAGAAGGGCAGCATTAATGTGACAACCACCTTTTTATTCATGAAATTCATCTAAAAAAGGAATCTCAGGGTTGAAAAATGCAGTGTGGGGGGAACCCTATAATAATGTAGCCAGATCATTGAATCAAATTAATTTAACAGCTTCATGCTAAAACTGAAATATACACGTAGGGTAAATTCACACCAGCATTTATTGTTATGAGTATGAGTTTGTCCCCTCTTCAACTCACACCATTATAACTTCAAGGGATGAACTAGAAGCTTTGGCTTCCATTTGAGAATAATTCAGATAATCTACAATGAAACCTACACTATTGTTAATCTTAAACATGATTTGATTAAACTAGGAAGTTTCTTAAAGTCTGATTTGAAGTAGACTTGCCTGAGCAAACATATTTTGAATGAAACACAATTTGGCATGTTCACATGACATAGAAAACTTAGTTTGATCTTAAATGTTGAAATGCTGGATTTGGAAGTTAATTTGGAAGTTGCAAACAGTAGAAATGGGAAGACTCTATTCTTGTTACTAATGACAACTAAACTAAGGGCCTTTCTGCATTGCATTGCCATAGTGCTATTATTCCACTTTCAACATCCCGTGTAATCCTAGGGTTTGCAGTTTAGGGAGGGACATTTAGAATTTTCAGCCAGAGAGCTCTTCGGCCTCAGGAAACTAAAAACCCCAGAATTCCACAGGACGTGGAAAGTGGAATAATAGCACTATGACAGTGTAGAAAGGCCCTAAAATTGATTTGTATGCTCAGTAGACATCATTTCCTTCATTACTATAAATACATACATACATACATACATACATAAAAGTTGGATTTCACAATAGATCATAAGATTTACAGAGAATGGCAAGGAAGCTGTCACCAAAAACACATTTTGGTATTCACTCCCCTAAAAGCGTTGTTTTTGTTGTTTTGATCTTTATCCAGCCTGACACTTTTTTCATATGAACAACGAAACCCACAGTGCAATTATTGCTTGAAGATGCTAGTAGTCCAACACATCTGAAAACTATCAGGTTGGAAAGGGGTAACCTAAAGCATAGGATGTCATATTACAACCTGCTTGGTTAAGTTTTTTTTCCCCCCTGATCTATAGTTTTCCACTTCTTCTTTCTGCCTTAGTAATATGGACAATGCTATTTCACCTTTCAAGCACAGACACTGTTCAATCATCTTTGTTTATTCAGGAGTAGTAAGGAGTTATGTTAAAGCTTAGTAAGAAATGTGTTTACTTCAGTTAGAAGACATGGTCCACTGCAAGTGTAGAAATAAGTGGCTATCTCCAAAGACGTCAGTGAAAGTGACTGAATCAGAATACTTAAAAAGAATTTTTTTTAGTGCTCTGAGCATACCAAGAATTTTTTTTCTGCATAACTGGATCATTGCATACTGTGTCTCTCATTCACAATCAGGAAATGTGATCTAGCACCATTTTGTTGGCTCATATAGATTTCCAGAACAGTTTAGAGACAGATTGTTCACTCTGAGACACTTGAGCTAAAGGCTACCAAGTGTTAAGGAAAATTTCATCTCTATGATGTTGAAGATATATAGCAAAATATGTGTCTGATTGTCTATTTGGGCACCGATGCTAGCTTAATATATGGTTACATATACATGATACTAAGACAACCTTTGCTAAATTGTCATCTCTCTTCAATTGCTGACCAATCACAGAACAATAAGACCAGCCACAGATAAGTTGGTTGAAAAGGGCCACTTTCTTTAATTTAGAACCTATTTAAACTGAGTTAATCTTTGAAAGTTGTAGAAGGGGGAGCAACTTAGCATAGGATCAGCTGAGCCCAGGGATCATTCCAAGACCTTTTCCTCAGTCTTCCCTTGTACCCTGAGTGCAACTTAATAGCAGAGATGCTCCACATCTGGCCATCTACTGGAAGGCAGATGTAAGAACTCCTACGCTCCAGTTGCAGGGCTTAAGTGAAGGTAAACCTCCCCAGGCAGCCCCAAAGATAGTCGACTTCACCATCCATGTCTCCTCTTCACCAAAAGGCTGTCAAGGTGTTCACTGTGACTCTTATTTCTCCTCAAACTATGTGCCAAATGACCACCTCCAAGCAAATTGACAGAGTCCTCCAGATGCAGTGAGGGGTAAGGGGGAAAAATGGAGCAGCAGAAGTTCCTCCCTGGCCCTGAAGTAACCAGCAAAGTTTGCACTGTAATGGAGTTAGGAGGGTGGTTTGAACATCACACAAAAAGAAATGAAGAGGGATGGACAGAGGTAATAAATGCTCCAGTTCTGTATTGCATCTAACATCAACATTGGCCTCTCCTCCATTGGAGGCCAGTGAAAGTCGGTCCTTCCCTTGCAACATCTTGAACCACATAAGTCCATATACATATTATTGTTAACACATTCATTGAAAAAGATAGTCATACCAAGACCTAGCAGTGAGATATGATAATTTTTGTTAGAAATTCTAGGGTGGATCTGTTCATTTTATTTTAATTATGCTGAGAGCTCTTATTCCTTTCATTTCTCCTTGAGAATAAATTTGTATTATACAAGTCTCAATATAAGTGTCTCTCCATCAGTATTTTCAAACTTTAGAACCCTTGTAGAGATTCCACTTTAAAACTGCAGTAAATTGAACAAGGGTTCTTAAATTGTCACTAAATGGCTATAATTGAATCCTCGATTAGAAAGATGGTGTCCATTCCAAGGACAAACTCTCCAAATAAGTACGGGATGCAGAAAGAGAATATTATATCAAAACTTTGCCACTTGGCTGGCTCCCATTGTAAAGAGTTACATCAGTACTCTCTTGTTCATAAAAGATGTTCAGATTAGCAGTGGAAGACAGAATGGTTATGTTTAAATATTCAGTTCCTTCCATTATGTCATCTTATGCTGATATAAGGGAGAGTTTGAAAGTGTTTGCACTTTTCCATGTGACCATTGGTAGTTTAAAAGGCACAGAAAGAATAGAGTAGGATTGGACAGACGATAGACTAAAATACACTGGTAGGTTTGTGGGTGATTAGGAGCAGAATGATTCTCAATTGTTCTATGATGGCAATAACAATATTACTTCCTTTCCACCGTCAATTATATTGCTGAAATGAAGAAAGCTTGGGGTGACCAAAGACGATTTTTGGGTGGAAGAACTGTAACTTCTCTGAATTCCTCCACTTATAATTCCAATAATAAATTAGATAGACACTGCATTCCTGATGTCTCCCCACTTCTGATATAGGGCACTGACAAACATTCAGTTTTCCATCAGAGAAAAGCTAAGTAAACTGTCCTGAGGGCGTCCCTCTCTCCTTCCCTCTCTCTCCCTATCTCGCTATGTTCCATGGATATATGTGTATCATTCAGAAAGCTGTGGTACAGAAAATATTGACATGCAACTCCGCACCTCTTCTGTGGTGACCTAAGGACATTTGGGTACATATTCTTCCTGGGTAAGGGTCCATCATGTTAGTTTGCCTATTACACTTCGGAAGGCAGCAAAACTATGACTGACAGAGCCAAGATGTTACCTCCCTTGCACTCCTAACATTTGGAAATAAGGCCAACTGATTGAATGAGACTCACTTCTGTGTAAATAGGCTTAGATTTGCCTACCTAGCCAAAGGAAGCAACAATTCCCTATGCTTACATTTGTCATTAAAATGACAGACTGAACAACACAGGGAGGATCTCCTCAGTTAGCCAATCTCAACAATTTTAAGACAAGGTAAAATATTTCAACAACACAAAAGTTCTTAAAAGCAAGTATGGGATATTGTCTCTAGTTAGCATTTCTGACTAAAGCCCCTCAGTCCTTTTTTGCTGGTCAAGATGACCTTTGGCCATTGAAGTCCAAAATATTTAGAGAGTCAGAACTTTCACACCACTACTACATATTCCAACTAAATCAAGTGGGGTTAGAATTTCTTCTCTGAGTGTCAGGGCCTCGGGTGTCGCCGCGCCGGCAGGCGCCATGGAGGCCAATGCCGCAGTTACCTTCGAGGAGGAGGAGGCGGGTCCGGGCTCTCCGGAGGCCGCAGCCGACGATGGGGGCCGCGCGGCCGCCGCGGAGAGCTCCGCCGCCAGAGGGGATCGCTGGGACGCCGCGGCGGACTCCGATCCCGGCGGGGGTCTCCCCAGCGTGATGGAGGCCGCTGCCGCCGAGGATCATCCCGGTGTTGCCCGGCTCCTGTGTCACTGGGCGTGGCAGGCAGAGACCTGCTGGAGGAGGCGGGCCCTGGGCCTGATCCCGGGGCACCGCCTACTCATGAGGCTGCCTCGGAAGAGGCTGAGCCCTGCCGCCGACATTCCAGCGGCGGCGGCGGCTCCAGGAGGCCAGCCGCCGATCCCGGTGGCTACAGGAGAAACACCTGGGGGCGGGGAGTTCCCAGCTGTAGCGCAGCTGTGAGCCCAGCTGTGTGCTCGGGCCGGATTGGCCGCTGCCCAGCTTAGAGGACTTTTTAGGTACACACGGGGCTGGGAGAGGCACGGAGCAACAACCGTCGGCTTCCAGGACGCCTGCCGCCCGTGCCTTGTTCCAGTCCCGTCCGAGCCCGCTTCCTGCTGCCTGGTTCCTCCAAGACCCTACCCCAGCGTTTGGTGAAGTAAACCCTTTGCGTTCTGGGTGAAGTAACCCATTATCGTTTCCTGTTGACGCCTGCTGCTAAGGCCTGCTTTAAGTTCCCTCCAGATTGTGTGCTGCAGCGCTTCTGCGAAGGACTGCACGAGCGCTGCTAGTGCTCTGCTCCAGTCCAGCCCCTGCTTGACCTCCGCCCGCACTGACACTGAGAAGAAATTTACAATCAACATATTTTAATTCTTCTTACTGATGTTTCTGCAGGGGGAGGCTTTTTTGAAGGCTCTTTCTCTCTGGCAGATCTTTTTCTTCATACGTGTGTGTGTGTGTGTGTGTGTGTGTGTACAGTAATTTAATTACTATGAACACAGTTCATTTTCATAATACATGCAGTGCCTGCATACAGAGAGCACTTCAACAGAGCTCAGTGGATCTCTAACAGACCTCCCTTTACCTACAATGACCTTTTGTCCTGCCTGGGCATCCAAACGGAAGAAGGAAAGATCCACACACAAATCCTATGCACAAGACAGTTTGTGATGTATTAAATCCTTAGGTCCTTTCCGCATGTGGGAAAGGAACTGCACAAAAATGGGACTCACCGGACTTCTTCAGCGTCCAGGTGAGTCCGTCAAGACAAGGAGCAGTGTGAGCTCATCGCTCCACACTGCTCCAGCATCCAAAATGGCGGCTTCCGGTTGGTGGAGGCTCTCCACCAACCAGAGAAGCTCACCAGCCTAAAGCCCGCCCCTGGCAGATCTGCAGGCATGCGCTAGTGTGCACCTGCAAATCTGCACCAGAGCGCAGCAATGGAGTGGCATGCAGTCACGTGCTCCATGCTTTTTAAAAACCTCTAAAAAGAGGTTTTTAAAAAACACACTGTGCGACCAGTTCTGGTCACTCCAGAGCAGACTGAGGTGCGGAACTGCAAAAAGTAGTCTGCCCCAGTCCACTCTACGGTGCAGAAGACCTCTGTCGGAGGTCGCTCTGCACCGTTTTAATAGCCTGGTGCGGAAAAGGCCTTAGTTTCATATCTACCCAACCTTCCTCAAGATTTTCTCCATTTGCTATTGCTTCGCTGTACATTATGTGCCAAAAGGAGCTGCTACAATCGAAGCATGAGAAGAGGAACTGCCTTTTCTGATGGCGGCCTAAATCAGAAACTGCCTGGTTGACATTTTATTTTCCTCTCTTTGGAACGTGTCTTTTAGAACACTGTTTTCCCCTTCACAAGCACTTTTCACACCCAGCGTGAAAACTAATCTGTCTGTTGACTGGACAGATAAATGCTTGCCCTCATAGGTTCTTTTCTAACAAATTAACTAGTGAATGCCTCTGGTTATCTAAATAAGGTGTTGATTGATCTTGTGGAAATAATTAATCTGGCTCCATCTGATATGATCTCTGGCCATGTCAGAACTTTCTCCTCTCATTATGCTTACCTAAAGGAGAATTTAAATTTGCAGCCAGTGGCAAAAGGTAATAGTTTTCAAGAGGAGTCAGTGACTGAATTTACAAGAAAGAAGTCAGATTTCATTGTAATAAGCCTTTAAATGAGTCCAATTACATTTCAGTTCAAACAGCCTTATTTCAAATATTATTCTGTCCATCTAGCAGGATTTAATAGAAATCAACATCAGATTTTCATATATATGGGAATAAGATGTCAGTTTTCTACTGGGTAATCATATGAAGCAAGAGCCTTCGATGACAGGCATTTAAATGTGTAGAAAGGATTAATTGGAAGCAGACTGCTGTTAAAGCCATGTGATTTCTGTCTAATAGAATAATTTCAGTTAGACATTTCAGATACTGTCATGCTTTTGACCAACTGACCAAGTGACCATGCATGTACTGTAATTATGTCTACGGGGGAGAGTTTTATGTAATCAGCAACAGTTTTCAGTCAGCCCTGTTGTGGTATTATACAGACCTAAAAGAACTGTGAGCAAATAAAAGCGAAGTATTATTAATTAATTATTACAATAGGCCTCTACATCAGCTTACAATCAAGTAAAAATTAAGTTGCAACAAACACATGATTTATGCAGGAGTGACTTGAAAAAAAATGTTATTCTCTGAAAGACTTTCCACAGTTTCCACAGTGGCCAGTGAAGACAAACATAGTGTGGATATATGCAATGCCCTCTCTACTTGTTCACACACATGCACACAATGGAAGAGAGCTAACAAGATGCAGTTTATTTATTTGTTAGAAATCCCTGAGGAGGGGACACAGCCTGAACAATGGATAGTCTGCAGTGTCTGGTTCTTTCCAACAGCAGTGATGACTGAAACAAAAGGGCACATTGGCTTGGGATTTACATAAGTGTTAACTTAGCATTCAGAAATTGATTCAATGGGTCTTCTCTGTTTGGGAACAGCAACTGGATTTGGTCCAAGATGTTAACTGTCTACTGTCCTAGTACAGTTACAAGTGTGAAGAAAGAGCCAGACTTTAAAGATCATGAACAAAAATAATTTTGTTTTTTTTTAAATATTTGGTTTAAATCCAATACCAAATCCCACCTAGAGTAAACTTGCTGAGCCTATAGGAATTTTGGAAGTAATTACATTAAGTGCAGTTGATTCCATGTGTTCACATTAGTAAAAACAATAAATTAGATGTAGATCTTTGTACCCTGCCTTTCTGCCCTCAAGTACTCAAGACAGCTTATAACAATGCTTTTGTGTTTCAGGGAAAATATTATGGGGAGCATATGTCCAACATTACAGAGGATGGCCTTCTGTTGGAAGATATGTTCAGTCCAGCTCCAATAAAATAAACCACCTACAAAGTGGAGTACACAAACTCTTGAAGATGCCTAAAGAAGAGAAAATATCTTTTTTACCTTCTCCTGAAAGCAAGGAGTCTCTCAGGACAAAAAGAGAAAAAAAATGAGAACTCCACTTCAACATCACAATAGGATGGCAATAATATTCAAAAATATTTGGAAAATGATTAATTCAGTTTTTTGTTTTGTTTTGCATTTTGGGAGATCTGAGGAGGACAATCCTAACAAGGTTAGCATCTCATGACTTATTCTGCCTGTCAAATGCACATTTTTATGTAGAGAACAGCCATTTCTTGCACAGAGAAGAAGATTCCTGCATACAAATCATCGTTATTTGCACACAAATGTTATTTGCTAAGAAGAAAGTGCTATTTTCTGTGCAGGAAACAATCACTTTCTCTATACAAAACCTGTATCAATTGATAGACTGAAAGATAATAAATCCTGAACTGTGAATATTCTTCCAAAACTGCATGGTTTTCAGAGGTGGATCTAGCATGGGGCAAGTGGGGCTCATGCCCCAGAACCCAATGTCGGGGGGGATGCAAAAAACAGGAAACACCCCACCTGATCCCCTGCCCTCTGTTCACCCTGCTCCCACCCACCACCACTCAACCTGCTCCCTTGCCCTGGGTGCTGTTGAGCCTCGGTACACCACTGATGGTTTTCAACAGTTTTCTCTCAGCAAGAAGAAAAGTATAAAACTTCCATTTATAATGCTGCCTACAATCCACTCCTTGCATATAAAAAATGAGTGGATTATATTGAGTAGAAAGCTTTCCTCCCCCCCCATTCTTTCTTAACTTTTTAAGACATTGTTTTCATTTCAGTGTGAATCTTGGAACATTGTTACCAAAGATGAACCAAACAAAATTCTCACCCATCTGCGCACAGAAAATCCAATAGTTATAGCTGTTTCTCGTACGGAAATGATCATGCTGTACCTGCCTTCCATGTGGCTGTTCAATGTGAGGAGCCTTTTCAGGGGGGACAAGAAAGGGCAACTGTAGTTCAGTATTAGAGTCAGGTTTTACAGGCAAACTTTTAAGAGCTAGCCATTCACAACGCTGTGTTGGCTGGGTCTAATTAACACTTCCCTCAAAAGCAAAAATCAGTAGGATCAAGATCCTCCATCTTCTTTGCTCCTCGATCACATTGAAAATACAAACCAGCCGTAAGCTACTTCTGTTCCATTGAGCTTTTGCAGATGGAGGTCTCTTCTTTTTCAGCTTTTAGTTGTATCTTATTTTTTGTTCTGACAGAGGTGTTAATTAGGCTTGTTTTTGTGCTTTTTTAAAAAAAAAATAGTGTAATTTTTTCAATAGCTGTGTTGATTACAGGAAAGGCAGAATAAAGATAAATAACTAATGCAGGGCTTCCTTCCAATTAATTGAACAGAGAATTGGTGTATTATCTGTGACAGCCTATACTTACAAGACTCTCACTTCTTCAAGACTTGCTCAGTAACATATGCTAGGACTCAATGGGTTTAGATGGGGTGTGGTGGGCAGTGCCAGACAAGAGATCCCACCAATTTGTATTCAACATAGCACTCTTGAAATATATACGTGAACTATCTCTGTAGTGACAGAGTCTGGCATTTTACATATGAAAAATAAATCTGGTTTCATTGTTTATTGTCCAATAGCAAGAAGATTAAGATTAGATAGAAACACCTGTATAAATAATGAAGGGAGAATATTTATTTATTTATTTTTAAATAATTGCTTCTTTCAATCACACACACACACACACACACTATATATATATATATATATATATATATATATATATATAATTTGAAACCTATATATAATTTGAAACAGGCAGAAGATACACAACTGGGTACCTTTTCTCTCTCCATATTTGCATGCAAATGGATTTCCCATTTCTGTTTTATGTTGTTTTAGAAAAAGTGGTTGGGAATTAATTAATTCATAATTGAACTGATGAAAAAAGTTAATTGTCATTTTAATGAAACTAACACCAGCACAACTGATGGGCAATTGCAGCATTAAAATCAGAGACTAGACAAAGCTCATTCAGTTTAGTGATATAATGGAAACACTTATAGCAACAAGAAAATTCACAATTAGAATGTATTAGCAAGGTCAAAATAGCCATTTATGTGTGAATATGTGAAGCGAATATTAAAAACCTTCCCCATTCTCCACTCTCAATGCCTTTCCAGTTACCACTTCTGCAAAAAGAAATACCATCTAAACTAGTTGTTTCTAATCATGTTATCATCAAGGAGCCCTATTCATATCCATTTTTGTTACTTCAAAATTACCTTCAAATGTACCTGGGGAGCTGAAGCATGCCTTATTCATAGCTGCAGCATGGCACTATTTGGTCCTGTTCAGCCTTTCACTGGAAAGCCACTCTTCTCCTATTCAACATATGCAAGTTGGATGAATCATTAACCCAAGACAGCACAACAGTTGTATGTGTATGTGTCTTCAACTCACCTGTCAACTTATGTGGACCCTATTGTATTTCATAGGGTTTTGTTAAACAAGGAAGACTTAGAAGTGGTTTGTCATTGTCTTTCTCTGAAATATAGCCCCCAACATCTGGTATTCCTTGCCAGCCCCTTATCCAATGAGGGCTGATCTTACTCAGTTTTCAAGATTAGAAGGAATCTGGTTTCCACACAGTATAGAAGCCAGAAAGACAGTTACTCTAAGACAACTGTTTTCGTAGTTGCAGCTACTGTTTTCTCTTTATACCATGAAATACTTGGGGCCCAATCATACTGCTTCTCTTGATGAAAATATGTTGCAGATGATACAGTTTATCATTCTGACTCTGGCTACTAACCAGTTTTGGCATGGGATGTATTTAAAATTTAGGACCATCACCAGCATCCAATTCACTCAGTCTAGAAAAGCCAAAAAAAAACCCCAAGGAAACATCAAGTTAACCTCCTTATTCTGACATATGAAGAGATCCAGCCAGAGCTCTTTCTGAATGTATTTCAGCTGCTTATTCCCATTTGGGCATGACTTGGCTGCACGGGAGTATAACTAAACAGTTGTGGAGAATAAGGACAAATTTTGACAGAGTTTGTTGATGTTAAAATTGGAGAAGAAAGGTTGAATATCTTGATTCATTGAGAGAAAGTGAGAACCATAGGTTATATAGCTAGTAGTGACACTTTCCCTACCACTTTTAAATTGTGATTCAGATAAAGACTGTAGCATGGAGTAGGGGTTTCATCTGCTGGGTTTCCAATCTGGATTGGGTGTACTGCATCAGAGTAACTAAACACTTGCTCACTGTTTACTGATCAACTGACTTATGCTTGTTCTAGAACAAAATGTGGGTTGTGTACTTCATAAGGATGAATAATCTTTGTGTTGATGTTCTTAGCAACAAAAATGTATCATCCTTTACAACTGACAATGTTTGGCTATTGATGAGGGGAATTATGACGTACCAACATCTTAAGGAATGTATGTTCTCCTTTCCAGATAAGGAAAGAGAAAAGAGAAGAGCAGAGAAAAGAGGAATCTTTGAACTATACTGATTAAGTCTCTGAACTGCTAGATACAAACTTGTGTCAGGTGAAAATCTGTCTATGACTTAAACATTTGATTCAGTATAAGAAAAAAAAAAATTACCTAGCCTCTTTATGCTTTCTGTCTGCATTGATACATTTGTGAAAAAATAGCACACATCTATGGCCATTCCCTCATGGTGTCACAGTCCCACTATGAGGACAGGATGGAAACAGTCTGCAGGTTGTGCTTTCGCATAACGTCATCATGGTCTTGCTGCCATCCTGTCCCCATGCATCACAATCATGAGATAGTCATTTAACAAAACAAAACAAAACAAAACAAATCCATTAAGCGCCTTCAACCCTTAAATGCTCCCATCCTTACCTGTCATGAATAAGGGCAGGAAGCACAATGGAGGGGCTTCTTTCCTCAGCACAGCATGGAAACAAGTCCAGCTGTGCTGCGGAAGGCAGCCACATGTTGCTCATGCTCCCTTCCACAGGGAGCCAGCCAGGTGTGGAGGGGAGTGTTCCCATCACATTCCCTTTCCAGCAAAGGTGCTGCCAGGATTACAACAGGACAATACGAGAGAGTGTTGTTGTGTATCAATGATGTAACTATCTATCTATCTATCTATCTATCTGTCTGTCTGTCTCAAAAGGTTCAATAAAATCTTGTTTTTCTCTTCACTCACCAGTGTGAATACACAGACAGTATGAAAGTATGTTACAAAGAATGGAAAGAGCATGTTCAGCCATGCTCAACATTCTGCAAATTTGCCTAGCAGATTGAGAACAGTGGGATGGACACATTGGAGGTGTAAACTAGGGCTGCCTTTATTTAAATTATTCATTCCTGAGAGCAGTGAATGAATTATTTAACCATGTTTCTCCCCCCTGTTGGAACATCTTTGAAAACTATACAGTTCCCATAGGGGGAAAGTGCCTGTCCCATATTTACATTTTCCATAACTCCCCCAACATCTGGTGATGCATTGGGGTACAGGTGAAGATCTATGTGCAATAAGTGGTGGATAATGATGCAGGCATCTTTTGGGTCCTCCTCTTTGGAATTTCCTGACTTATGAGAAGCTCCTTTTTCACACACACACCCATAGTTTTTAAACATTCTTTCCATCCCTACTGTATGTCAGTTTCCCATTCTATCAAATATATCGTTCTACCCCCTTTCCATTCTCTGGTACTGCCAAGGAAACATGGTAGGTAATGTTTGACTGGATTAACCCCACACCTAAAAGAAAAAACCTTTATCTCTGTGTCAAAACAACAACAACTGAACATATCTACCAAGCATGTTTGCCTCCCTGATCCTAAATCACAGGAAAAAGTGAAATATCCTCAGTGATTTTCATAGTCTTTGATATCTGACATAAGATGTACTTGTAAATTTGTGTCATCTTCAAGGTTTGGTAACTGAGTGCTGATAGAGCATAGGTTGAAGTAACAGATATGTCAGCATAATTTAAAATTATCATTAATATTCATCCTGGCAATTTAGACATTTGGGAGTCACAATCATTTTCAAAATTGTTGTTGATTGACCTGAATGTTTGATTTATTAAATCCTGTTAATAGACATAACACAGATGTCACTATTAATACTATTATAAACTAGACTCTTTACTAATACTGAGACACTGGGTTACACAGAGCAAATTGAATCTACCTGCCACAGTGTTTTTCTCCTCAACATTTTACACGGATCCTTCAACATAACACAACATAATACAACCTCTGAAAGACAAATTTGCCAGTCCTAATGTTATATTCCATGTTAGTCGATTCATATATGTGCACACACAAATGTTCCAATAAAATTTAGGGCTTGAAGGATACTAAAACAAGCTTCGATATGTGTATCTCTGGTTGGAAGAGGAATCACCTGAACAATGAAAAGGATTGGAAATGTGTCGCTTTCCAGATGTTGTTGGAGTACAATTCTCATCAATCCCAGTAAACACAGCCTATAGCAACAGGAGCTGTAAACAACACAGCATGGGAAAGCACAACAACATCTGGACATCCACAAGTTGCCCACCTCAGCATTGCTATGCATATAACTTCCCAGTTGCTTTCAACAGTTGGAGAAAAATATATGTAGCCCTTTTCTTGGGAAACATGCTGTTCAGAAGTGGGCAGGACGTTGATTCACTTCTCCCAGTTCCTCCTCCCCCTCAAATAACTAATTCATTAGATATCAGTCTTTTAGAAGTTCTGCTTCTTTGGACTCAATCTACATTTTTCCACATTTCCATGGCCATTAGGAACTGGACCTTCAGCAGTATCAATCTTTCTTGTGTCTTGATCCTGACTGGGGATGTAGGGAGGACATGCACATTTTTATTTCACTCTGTTCTATTCTAGCCCTTATATCTCACATTTCCGCCAACATGAGATCCAAGGAAGGTTACATAAAAATTAAAATAAGACATAACTAAAATACTTTTCTATTTGTTCTTGCCTGCAAAAACATAATTTAAAAATATTTATATCCTTAGTGTGTAGATTCCTACTTATGTATACACACACAGGTTGCAATTCTTCCTAAAGGAAGCAACAAGTAATTTTAGCAATTTTCTTTCAGCTGTGGAAAAGTTTTCAAAAAACAGTTTTCCCAATTTATTTCATAGTTATTTTGTGCAAAATTTGCCTGTGGCTGTTTTGCACAGAAAAGAACATTTTCTGCATAGGAAACAGAAAAATTATTTTCTGAAATGCTGTTTCCAGTACACAAAAGGTTATTTTTGTGTACTGGAACAAAACAAAACAAAACAAAACAAACAGATATAAAATTTTCCACAAAATAAGTCCTTAACTGTAAAGATTCTTATCACTCCAGAATCCTTCTTGGTAGGGTTTCTAAACATATTAGAACCATGTTTTTTCAAACATTTTTGAATATTATTTTCATTCCTCTTTCTCACTCACAAATACATTCATAACATGGTCCCTGTTTTTTGGGCACCCCCGTTTGTATGTGTGTGGGAGTAGGGGAGATGAACTGGGAAACTTGATAGCTGCAAACAAACATGAACATGGAGCAAAAGGTTAAAGGCAGATTTCATCCTCTTTCTCTCTTTACTTTTCCCCACATATATCTTTTAAATTGAAAAGGAGAACATTAGAGATTCAGCATGTGAGTAGCAGGAACCATTTTTTTAGTCTTTTAGCATCTTCCCTCTCCTTTGTCAAAATTCTCACTTGCATATTAAGCTGTGGATTCAACAAAGGACACTGTCTGTATTCACTGATGCCAAATCATCCTGCTTCATTCCAGGCTGTTTACATAACTCTATAAGAAATGAAAGATAGCCCTACTGCCATGTCCTTGAGTTATATTCATCTGACACAAACAGCCTTAGAGAAACCTGCTACTGCTCTTTGCATGTAATCCCAACCTACAGGAAATATAATTCTAGGCTTTGCTATACATCCTAGCCCAATCTACTTGTTATGTCACTTGTAGATTTCATGAAAAGTAGAAGTAGAACTGCTAATTTTGATACCTGTTCAGAGTTAGAAAATAATATAGTCTGCTCCTTACAGTTACATCTGATTTCCTACACAAAACAACTTCAGTCTTTTCTGGTAATCAGTTTTGCTTGAAACTTTTGTGAGATCAGCACTGGTTCCTTAAAAGGGTACCACAGTGTTTGGGAATTCCTGGTATTTTATCATTTATCAAAACTACAATCAGATTAATTAGCTGATTTAGTAGCCTACATTTTTAAACCAATTAATTCTAATCTTGTATCGCATACAGTTGCCCAACCATAGCCTAGAAAGTGCACAGTATTCATAAAAAAAACCCCCAGCTTTGCACACCTGACAGGAACAGTTAAATGCAAGTAAGGGTGTAAAACAGAAGAATGATAACACAGTCTGCAGTATTTTCTCACAGCATGGATATTGCTCACAATGCCATCTTTAAGGGGAAAAAGAGATTGCCATAAAGTTAAACTTGTCTTTTTATTAAGCTACAGAAAAGATGTATCTTCATTCACCATCTGGGCTCAAACAAAGCAAGCAGAGTAACTCTTTCTCGCAGTTGCTGTACCATATTTTACTACTTATTCCAATTTAAAGGGGAAAAAAAAGGAAGAAAAGAAGAGCTGCTTTTTAGGCAAATCACTTGTAAGGCTGGTAGGTCTGAACATCCCCAGGCTAGCATTTCATCTTAGATGCAGCCTAGTTTTGCTGAACGAGCTTCCATTCAGAATATCATGATGGAGACAATCCTGTTAAAGAAATAGCAATTGAGTGGCCATGACTGTCACCACTTCCCAGTCACAACTTTCCCGAGCTTGACACAGAAGAAAACAGGGACATCTGTCTTTACATATTTTAATGGCAGAATGACTGAAATAAGACCAAGCCAGGTCAAATTTTCTTCCTTCAAACCATCAACACAAAACTGTCATGACTGATTTCTTTAAGCTATTATCATCTGTGTTCCAGCCACTAAGATCAACACTACCCTTGAAGTGTTTCAGGGCCCATTTTCTGCCTTTCACGGCTCATATGCCTTCCTTTCTGAGGGTGGCTTAAACAGCCTTAACAAAGTTTCTTCTTTATATTGGCATGCTAAGGTGAACTTCATGCTCCAGTTTAAAGAGAGAAGTACACAAATGTCCCATCTGAGACTTTTTCTAAGCCCTGTTTGTGCATTATCCATAGACAATATAGGTCAATTGCACTGAGGAGGAATGGAGCTGTACTGCTGATCCTCTTTCCATGGTGTGTGTCCTACTGGACTCAGATACCAATTCATGACATACACAAAGGAGCGCTCCTACGGGAGCACACATCACGGCAACTGATCATTTGGTGCCCATAAACAAGAAGGACATTGTAGTGATTAGCAGTTTACTTCTCAATACAAATGAGGTGGTTCTATGACATCCCTTAAGAGCCTTATCTTTATACTGCAGTCAGTCCTCTACATTTGCAGGTTTCACTTTTGTGGATTTGATTATTCACAGATTATTTGCAGTCACCTCCTCTGCTCCCTGTGCCATTTTTAATAGGGACTGCAAGCCTCATGAGACTGAGAAACTGTGAAGGAAGCTTGTACGTCCCTATTAAAAATAGGGTAGCAGTGGAGGTGGCAGTAAGCCCCATCAGCCACCCACTTCTGCCTTGTGAAGGAACCATGATGCCTCCAAGGAATCTACAGTGGGTTGACTAGGTGGTCCACATGAATACACCCTATATTGAATACTTTTTTATGTGTTAAATATGGTTTGGGAGGGCCTAGAATTATTCATGCTTTTTTTCACTTTCACAGGGGTCTTGTGCCCCTAACCCTAGCAAATGTGGAGGGAGAAATATAATTCATTATGGTACCATAAGAAGAACAATGGATGGCAGGCTACTTAAGTCATAATATAAATGACATCTTGCTCTGGTTGCATATCTTTGTAAGATGTAACGGTTTGAAAGGAGTATGAGTTGCCACATGAGGTTTAACATGGTGGTCCAATTTAGAAGGAACAGCCCAGGAAAATAAAATACAGCAACCCCAAACTTTATAGGCACAAGGAGCATCAGGTAACATGCACAGGCTCTAATTAGTCACTATGAAGAAGCTTTCCTCACAAGAAGGAAAAGAGCTAGGAGCCATCACTCTGAAAATAGTTTAAGATTCCTATCCTTCAAGGTATTCTGCAGCTGATCCCCATCCCAAATTGTAGAGAATGATGGTGATTCAATTTAAGTCCAGAATGCATACTTCTGACCTTACTTATTATCCAGGTTGAAGAGCTATCTGTCTCTTTGTCCAATCAATATTACAGCATACTCAAACTGAAGTATCCCTCTTTTCCTTGTTGTGCTTGGTTTAAAAGCACTGTCTAGGCTCAGAGATTCAGTTACCCAGAATTGCTAAACCCCATTAAGTTATCAATACCGGCTCTACCGACATGGGAAAGCTTAATGGATACTAGGAAGACATCCAAGGCACCCAAGATGACGACTTCTATAGGACAACGGAAATTATCACTGGAACCAGCATCGAAGCCTGAGCAGAATAAAGCAGAGCAATATCAAATGACACGGAGGAGATAAGAAATATAAAATTAGATATATGACAAGAAATGTAAGATTTGAGAGGCGAGATAAAACAAGACCTTAAAAATGAATTGAAAGGAATAAAGATGGCACTAGGAGGTCTCCAGGAAGACTTAAAGTTTATGCAGAATTGGGTGGAAGTATTCGAACTGAAAACAAAAGAGGTAGAAGAAACAATGGAGAATCTGGGAAGACAACAAGAGCAACTGCTAGATGAAAAGGTGCTGATGGATCTAAAAGCAAGAGAAAATTTCATAAAAATAAGAGGATTGACAGAGCGGAGAGATGAAAACCTGTACGAGAGATTGATCTCTCCCCTAGCAGAATACTTGAATATCTCGGCAGAAAAGATAGAATGGGAGATCGATCAAATATATAGGATAGAGTCTAAGATTGCAAAAGAGAGAAAACTCCCAAGGGATGTGATGATACAGCTACTACGTAAGAAAACGAGAGAAGAAATAATTCAGAAAAGTTTGGAGACAGACTTGATAATTGATAAAGTCAGAGTATCGATTTATAAAGATGTGCCACCGTGGATTCTAAGAAAAAGAAATGAGTACAGATTCCTAACAACTTTTCTGAAACACCAAAATATAATGTACCGATGGGGGAAATTAGAAGGCCTCAGCTTCAGATATTGGGGGAAGCAATTTAAGATTGAGACGGTACAGGAAGCTAAAATATTTATGAAAAGATACGGAAAAGAACAATGGAAACAGAAACTACAGCATGAAGATGAAAGAGGAGAGCTTCAACCAGAAAGCAGACAGAAAGATATCCAAGAGCAAAAAAAGGGTTGAAGAAGAAGAAGCTACAGGGAATGAGCCAGAAGAAGAGGAGAGCTTGGAGTCAGTGGAAGAGTACAATTAAGAGCAACTGAACTATAAATACTTGAAGTATGAATTTGAAAATTCTCTCTTGGAACATAAAAGGTATTACAACCCCCCAAAAAAGAAGAAAAATATTTCACTTTATTGAAATGAAAAAAACTAGATATAATATGTCTTCAAGAAATTCGTATACAACCCGAGAAAATTCATCTGATTCACAATAAGAAGTTTGGAAGTGAATGTGTATCTACATCAAGCACAAAGAAAAGAGGGGTAGTGCTATATGTAAATTTGAGACTCAACTCTATAGAGATATTAAAAGATGAAGCGGTTCCTTATGTGGCAGCTGAAATCAATTGGCAAAATCAGAGACTTTTAATAATTGGAATATATGGTCTGCATAGGAAACAAGAATTTTTTTTTATAAAGAACTGAATAGGAAAATTACAGACTTGGAATATAGCCATTTTATATTTCTAGGTGATTGGAATGGGGTGAATGACCCAAAATTGGATAGGATGTCAAAGAAGAAAATAAAAGAAAAAGAAGGGAAACTTCCTGGATCATTTGAGAATATGCTGGATAATTTAGATTTAATAGACACATGGAGATATAAATATGGTGGAATCAAAGACTTAACACTCTATTCAGAACCCCATGGCTCATTATTAAGAATTGATATGTTTCTGATATCAAATTCCTTAGCCCAAATGATTATTAAACAAGAGGCACTACCCCGAAATCTTTCAGACCATAACCCAATTTTATTGACACTAAAACACAGACTGAAGGATTCATTTAATTGGAAATTAAAAGAGAAATTACTGTTAGAAGAAGAATTAGTACAGAAAATTAAGAATCTGATTAAAACTTATCTTGACGAAAATCTCAATAAAGGAGTAAATTTAATGATGGTGTGGGGTGCGGCCAAAATGGTGTTTAGGGGGTATCTTATACAGTATAATGCGAAATTAAATAAGAAGAAAAGAGAGAATTTTCAAAAATTGAATGATGACCTGAAAAAAAAAGAACGCCTCAATGATGACCCAGATAATAAAAGAACGCAGAGATAAATTAAAATACTACGGAAGCAAATAGAGACGCAAATAGAAATGGAGATTAATGAGAAAATGATTTATACTAGGCAGTACTATTTCGAATGGGCAAATAAAGCAGGTAAAAGGCTATCGTATAGATTAAAAAAAAGGAAGGAGAAGACATTGATTACCAGACTCAAAAATGGAGAGACAATATATACAGATTTTCGACCAATAAAGAAAATAGTGACAAATTTTTATAAGATGCTATATAAAGGCCAAAAACTTCAAGAAGAGATGATAGAAGCATACTTAGCGAAACAAGATCTAGCAATATTAACAGAGGAACAGCGGGAGAAATTAAATAAACCAATCACATTAACAGAAGTAACAGAAGCAATCCAAAAAGCTAAAAAAGGGAAGTCACCAGGACCAGATGGATATACAAGTCAATTTTATAAAACCTTCCAAAATGAACTTGCTCCTATCCTCCAAATAATTATGAATGAGGCACTAAAAGGAAAGATCCCCGATACATGGAGAGAGGCCAACATAACCTTAATACATAAAGAAGGGAAAGATCCGTTGGACATCAAAGTCTTATCTTATCCAACTGTCTTAACCAACTTGAGATGTAAAATTATATTCTTAGGCATCTTTCTACCTCTTTTTCTCCTGCCTCTTTATTCTCTCAGTTCTACTGAAAGTGAAATGAGCTTAGTTCTCTGTCAGTGCACCCATAGAGAGCTATCATCTCTTTGAAGGAGTTCCTACAACAAAGCCTTTGGTTGATTCTTAACCAATGGCATCTTTGCTCCCTAATCAGAATTTTTAGCTGCTGTAGACACACACACCATCTCTTATCCTCATGGCTAACTTGATCCAGTATTTATCATTACTACAGTCCCAGATCACTTCACTGCATGTCCTTAACCACTTGTGCGGGGGGGGGGGATGAGGTAGACTTAAAACCTAAACACCTCTATTAGCCCCCTGGTCTCTCCTTTGACAGCAACAAAAGATCATTTATCTTTCGCATTTATGCTTGCTTTGCCTGCATGCATATTTATTTCCTCGTAGAGGATGTGGAGACTATTTAATAAGTGCATTGTCAAATAGTGTGCTTCATCCACTTTTCATTTAGCTATACTCACCAACCCCTTTGTACTGAGGCCCCCAAAAATAAAAATCCCTGGCTGTACAAAAATTATTGACTGAAGTCACATGTTTCACAAAACTGAAATTGAAATTACATTGTTGATGTTCTTCCTCCCAGTTTGCATATCCCCTCCTGGGAGTCTAATCCATCTTTGTGTACTATATGTTCAGCAAACAAGTTAAACAGATAGGGTGATAAAATGGAGCCTTGTTGATGCTCTTGCCAATTGGAAAACACTCTGGTTCTCCATATTCTATCTTAATGATAGCCTCTTGTCCTGAATCCAGATTCCATGTTAGAGTCATAGAATTATAGAGTTGCAAGAGACCAAAGGGGCCATCGAGTCCAACCCCCTGCTATGCAGGAACATCCATCAAAGCACTCCCAACAGACAGACATCCAGCCTCTGCTTAAAAACTTCCAAAGAAGGAGACTCCACCACACTCTGAGGCAGCATATTCCACTGCCGGACAGCTCTGACTGTCAGGAAGTTCTTCCTGAGGTTCAGGTGGAATCTCTTTTCCTGCAGCTTGAATCCGTTACTCCTTGTCCTGTGACACACTTATTTCTTTAAGAACAATCCATTTTTTTCATAATCTACACAATATCATGTATAATCTATCATCTATAAAGCACAGACTGATTTTCTTCTGATATTCATTGGTGCACTTAATTCTCCAACAAATTTTTTGCACTATGATCCATAGTGTGTCTTCCTTTCCTGAAACCAGCTTGAACATTTGACATTTCTTACTCCATATATGGTAAAAGTCTTTGTTGCAGGATTTTGAGTATCACATCACTTGCACAGGTGATTAATGTAATTGCCTGGTGGTTACTGAAATCCTAGTGTCCCCTTTTTGGGGGACTAGAATGTATATGAAGTATTTCCAATCTGCGGACACTCCTTTTCTTTTCCATATTTGTTTAGTTAGAGTTTGAGTGGATTCTGTATCTGTTGCTTGAAACACCTCTATTGACATGCCATCTGTTCCTAGTGACTTATTTCTCTCAACTACCCTGACTGCAGCTTCCATTTCACTCTCTAAAATTGTAAGTTCATCTTCAAATGCTTCTTCCTTGAATGAATATGGTATTCTTTCATCTCTTTTATATAATTCTTAAGTGTATTGTTGCCACCATCTTGATCATTCAGTGTGCTCTTCTGTTAGTTTTAGAGCATCCCCACTCTTGGTTTAAATATCCCTTTGAATTCTCAGATCTTGTGGAAGAGGTCTCTTGTCCTACCTTTTTGGTTGTTGTCTTCTATTTTTCTGCATAGATAAGTTATAGTTGTTCTCTTTGTCCCTATGCTTCAGATGCTGAACAGTTGCATTCAGGGTTCTCATCATATTCTGTCCCCTTTTACCTTTGCTTCTTGTATATCCTTAACTGCTTGAAGAGTTTCAACTGTCATTCAATGAGGTTTTGCTTGCTTTCTTTCTTTCTTTCTTTCTTTCTTTCTTTCTTTCTTTCTTTCTTTCTTTCTTTCTTTCTTTCTTTCTTTTTTTTTGCCTAGCAATCTTGGGCTTGTGTGTGTGTGTGTGTGTATTTATTTTCATTCTTCCTTCACAATGTCCATGGCTTCAGTCCAGAGTTCTTCTTGCTTCTGGTCAATTAAGCTTAATAGTGCAAATCTCTTTTTTTGTTTGTTTTGTTTTGTTTTTTGCATCATCTTTAAATTTAAATTCTAAAGAGAGGTTCTTCAAGTTGTATTTTGGCAAAATGATTATACAGTATTCATTTTTAGCTGTTTTCAGAATTTTAATACTAGCAGTTCATGATCTGTGATATAATCTCTTCCTCTGTCACAGGAACACTTAATCCCACCACCAAGGAAAGGTAGCACCATGGTAGGTGGGAATTTCTAGTTACTTTTTTTTTTATTGTGCCACATTTGGCTAGTGAGTTTTTCTTCCTTTTTTTCTTTTTGCCTACTTCATGCTATATAATATTTGACCCTGTTGGCTCCAGTTTTCTCTTTGGCTAAGTGGTTAAGTGTGGCTTTTGAATCATAACTGTTGGGATGTGGACATTTAGCTCTCTTGGAAGGTTTTTGGGGCACCACAAGGTGAAACAATTAACTCATTTCCCTATCACTGCTGATCAGCTTGAAAGGAGGCATGTAGTGGGTTCTTGTCTCCAAATGGCTTCTTCAGGAAAGACAGCCAGCCAGTATCACCTGGGGAAAACCATTGGAACCTTCTGATCCCCTTATGGGATCAAGTAGGATGAACTGCAGGGTCTATACCCTGAGTTTCTAGCCTGAAAGTCTCTGGATTGGAGATGCAGCTTAACAGGGTTCCCACATACAAATCCATGCCATCACATTCCATTTGCTGCAGCTTCACATATTCTTGAAGTTAATAAAGTTCTTGCCTTGTTTCATCAGCTATTCAGAACCTATTCCTAAAGCAGCTGGCATCATCACTATGATCTGCTGCACTTTCTCTGTGACGGCATTTGCTCTGTAGAAATGTCTAAAAACCAACTTTTATGCCTGTCCATTTCTGGGCACAATTTAAAGTTTTGGTTTTGACCTACAAAGCCCTCTATGGCTCAGGCCCATGTTACCTGAAGGACTATATTTTCCCTTATGAATCAGCCTGTGTGTTGAGATCTGCCAGGGAGGCCCTACTCTGTGCCCCATCATCCACACAGTGCAAACGGTGGGAACACAGGAGAGGGTCTTCTCTGTGGCCGCTCCCAGGATCCAGAACTGCCTTCCCAGAGAAATTAGTCTAGCTCCCCTACAATCTTTTTACAAGCAAATAAAGACTTTTCTGTTTTGACCGTGATTTGAGTGATTATATAAGACCCATCCCACCAAATAATGTACTGGATCTTGCTAATTGTTTTAATGATATATGTTTTAACCTGCTTTTAATCTTTTGATTGTTTAATCTCATTTTAACGTTTTATCTTGTGGATATTTAAACCAATTTGAGTCTTGAATTGGCAAAAAGATAGGACAGAAATATATAACAATAATTAACAATATTTCACCACTATGAAGATTCAAATGAGTTATGATTCAATCTTCTTACATGTGACTGAACATTTTCTAATGGTTCTTTTTAGTATGTATAGTAATGTGGAATATACTGTAGGATGCCTTCCATATGTGTTTTGCCGTTAACAAAAAGACATTAAGCCATGCAATAACTGACAGAAATTTCCTGTTTTCAACTAGATCATACATAAATATATAATATGTTACCAGTGTGAGGTCACGGTCAAATAGTGAGAGTCACATTTACCAAACAATGGTTAAAAGGCTTAATGCTGGTGTGATGTAACAAGAAATGTTCCTATGGTACTTCCCTCCGACACCCCCCCCCCAAAAAAACTAATCATATATTCACTGAGGAACAAGTCTAAAAAACAGAAATGATCATCTTTTATCCAGACTCTTGTCTATGATCCTAAATGAAGAAGGTTTTTCCATGTACATTATTGCCAGTGGAACTAGTGGTTCCCTGCAGGGCAACGGATTGGTATTATTTGGGAATTCAGTAGCATAATGCAGAAGCAGTAAAGAATGGATTCTGTGTGCTACATTCTCTTCCCTCAACAGATGGCTGGTTAAACTTTGTACACATGGGAAATCAGTTTTAGATTTCTACTCAGGCCCCAGAAAATAAACTGCAATAGCAAAACCTCAGGAAAAAAAAAAAAGTAAATTTCTCCTCTTACCTTCTCCACCCATTGCCTAATAGCACTGATAAACAAAGCTCTCTCTTCCTTTCCACCTCACTGCAGTGTCTCTCTGTCTGTCTTTCACTTTCTCTGTTTCTTTCTTTCTCTCTTTCTTTCTCTCTCTCTCCCTCACACACACACACACACACACAAATCCAAACTGTTCCAAACCATTTTTGGTATCTATCCAAAACATTAAGAATCATATTCAAAGATCATGCTCAATTACAACATTTGTGAGGGAAGTGTTTAAAGGGAAACTTGTTTTGGAATGACACCCACATATACTTTGTATAGATTTTCTAAAAAAGTGAGAATTAAAACTCTTTACTGAGGCAATTCAAATTTAGCAGCAGAATCTGTATTCTGCAAGCTGTGCAAATTGTGTAAATTAGGGTTACAGACATATACATGCATTTCACACAACCTGCCTTTTATTTCTTTGTAACATCTTTCTTTATTTTACTAGTTATGGAGAGGCACAAGATGTTATTCAGAATCCATAATGTTGCCTTCTCAAAGCCACTGAAAACCTGTAGGCCATTTCCGCACGGGGCAAGGGAATCACCCTGTGCCAGTACTTACCGGACTTCTTGGCTCCATGCTTGGGTCCAGGCTGCTCCGGAACAGTGCACAGCCGCCACTCCAAACTGCTCTGGGGACAAAGATGGTGGCTTCCAGTTGGTCAAGGCTCTCCACCAACCACTGAAGCTTGCCAGCCTAAAGCCCACCCCCGGCAGATCGCAGGCTCACACTGGTGCGAGCCTGCAAATCTGCACTGGAGCACAGGCACGGAGTGCTGTGCTCCGTGCTTTTGAAAGACCTGTTTCAAGCGGTCTTTCAAAAGCATGCTGGACAACTACTTTGGGTTGTTCCAGAGCAGGCTGAGGTGTGGAACTACACTAAGACCCAGTCCGGTCCCAGGTGCAGATGTCCCCCCTGGAGGATGCTCTGCACCGTTTCTTTAAGCCAGTGTGGAAATGGCCATAGTTACTTTCTGCTCCCTGGGATTTCAGCACCTTCTATTCAGGGACATGCTACTTCCAAATACAGTGGTTCCACTGTGCCAACACCTGTCTGGGTAATATGTTTTTTCCGAAAAACAAGAATGAAAAGAAACAAACAAGCAAAAAAAAAAAAAAATTTTCTTTAAACTCGTCTGAGTTGAAGTTCATAACTACATCTTGTTATAGAAAGTTCCAGTCATTCTGTGTTCTATGAAACATGACTTTCTTTTGTAAAAGGCAATGGATTTATACAATTTCAAGAGAAACTAGGAGTTTCTTTTGAATGACAGTTGTTCATACTGTGCAAGAATCAAGAAGTCTCATAAGTTCAATTTTTTCACCCATTACCACTCTTTATATTTTTTTTCATTATTTTTGCAGCTTCATGACATATATTGTGTGCAACAGCAGTCCTTGAAGCGCCATGAAGAAGAAAATTTAGACCATTTCCACATGATGATGCTCTCTCAGGTCATTCTGTTGCAATTTCCAGTAGCACCTTTGCCAGGAAGGAAGCGTGAGAGGAACACTCTCCTCCATACCTGATTGGCTCCCTGCTGAAGAGAGCATGAAGTGCATGTGTCTGCTTTCTGCAACATACCCGGGCTCTTTCCCATGCTGCGCTGGTGAAGGAAGTACCTCCATTGTGCTTCCTATCCTTCTGCATGGCAGGTAGATATGGGAGCATCGCACAATCGCAGGCACTTTATGGATTTAATCAGTTAAGCCAATATCCTATAATCACAATGGATGGGGACGGGATGGCAGCAACAAAAATGCTGTGTGAAAGCATGACCCGTGGACTGATGCCATCCCATCTCCATAGTGGGACTGCTACCATGTGGAAATGGCCTAAGAAAAGTTTCAGTAATGACTTGGTACTAACTCACTTTTTAATTCAATCAAAATCTCAAGATCACAGAGAATAGTACAAAAGCTATACTAATATTTTTTAAAAAATAGCAAAAGTCCTTCATGGTTAAAACAAGGCCAGTAAAATTTCTTTCAGCAACAATGCTTAAAGCAATATATTTCAAATGGACTATATTGTAAAATTATTAGCATTTACTAATATAGATTAATAAAATGCAGTCTCAAAGGTGCTATTGAACATCCTGCATTAGTCAAAGTTGCTATTTTAAATTCAGCAGTTTGATTTTGTGGCTGGGTCCATCACTGTGGGTTCAGTTAAAGCGTTGTCTCATAGGAGTTATAGATTTGACAAAATCATCTCAATTTGCTTTTAATTCTTGTTCTCATAAATGGAAATGCATTGCAGGCAAGGTCTCTTGAAACTGTTTTCTCAGAAACAGAAAACGACTGTTTTATCCACAGATATACCCAATCACCCTGCAGAACATTTTTTCAGAGACTCTGCCTTCGCAGTGACAAGAAAGGCAACAAGACAGGAGAACATTCTGAGTAAAAGTTATCATATAGTCTTTCAGAAATCTGCCCAAGTGTCCAAAACAAATATTAAAAGTCTCTATCAACCTTCTGAGTGCTCTTACTGAAATAAAACTAAATCAATGTATCATTTCCCCAGCAACTCTGCACCACTGAGGGACGTGTAGAATATATAAAGTCCTTCTCTCCCTCCTATACCCCCAACCTATATACCAGTCATTTGGTTTAATGATCAGTGCTGTGTTCAAACCTGGATTAATCAATTCACAATAGGCAACCAAGTTATTCCAGAATAATAAAGTTACACAGGCAATCCACAACTAGCCAGGTGCTACAATTTTATCATCTTTGCTTGATGAGTAGGGCAGCTCCTTGAGGATACTATTATCGCTGAAGATGAAGACAGATGCTGAAGAAAAAAAACCTATAAATCACTGCAATTTAAAACCTGATCAAGCAATTAAGAGAAAAATCTTGAGATGTCTGTGGTTCTAGAAGTCAAATGGGTGTTTTCACTCAGGAAAAGCGCTAAATTGTTGGGATACAAACTACACTAGCAGATTTCAAATATATTACAATAACTCAGTTAGTGTTATTCCAGGTGAGATGTTCAAGAAATGGACCAAAGAAGAGCTTCTCCTTTCTTTTGCTGCATTGCATTCCCAGTGCAAGGATACTTGAGAAGTCCAAGGTTTGCTAACTCCAGATCTTCACTTGATATGAAGATCAGATCTTAATCAGCCAATGAAGTTTGCACTTGTCTTGATGCTGTGATGTAGTTCTCATCAATTTAAATATGTCAAAATATCAATCCAGTCAGTATTTTGACAGAAAATGTTTACTGAAATATGCCTTATGAAATAAAGTAAGTATGCAAGCATTCATTTTAAGGCGTGTGTGATGCAGCTAACCCTTTCTCCAGTGAGGTCCTGTGGTATGGTAATACAGCATGTTCATGTAGCACATAAGTATCCATACCTCTTGGAAAGATCTTGGAGCAGATCATCAAACAGTCAGTTTCTAATCACTTAGAAAACAATGCCGTAATTACGAAGAGTCAACATGGATTTCTCAAAAATAAGTCATGCCAGACTAATCTTATCTCTTTTTATGATAGAGTTACTTGCTTGATAGATGAAGGGAATGCTGTGGATGTAGTATATCTTGATTTCAGTAAGGCCTTTGACAAAGTTCCCCATGACATTCTTGCAAAGAAGCTAGTAAGATGTGGGCTGGACAGGGCTACTGTCAGGTGGATTTGTAACTGGTTGACTGACCATACTCAAAGGGTGGTCACCAATAGCAGATTCTCATCCTGGAGAGAAGTGACTAGCGGGGTGCCACAGGGTTCTGTCCTGGGCCCAGTGCTGTTCAATATCTTCATTAATGACTTGGATGAAGGAATAGAGGGCACGCTGATCAAATTTGCAGATGACACCAAATTGGGAGGGGTTGCTAATACGCCAGATGACAGGATCAAAATTCAAAAGGACCTGGACAGATCGGAGAGCTGGGCCAAGGCTAACAAAATGAAATTCAACAGAGAGAAATGTAAGGTCCTACACTTAGGCAGAAAAAATGGTATGCAGAAATATAGGATGGGGGACACGTGGCTGGCTAACAGTACGTGTGAAAGGGATCTAGGAGTCTTAATAGACTACAAGCTGAACATGAGTCAGCAGTGCGATGCGGCAGCCAAGAAAGCCAACACAATTCTTGGTTGCATCAATAGGAGTATGGTGTCTAGATCGAGGGAGGTATTGGTACCACTTTATTCTGCTTTGGTTAAACCTCATCTGGAATACTGGTGTTCAGTTCTTGGCACTCCAATTCAAGAAGGACATGGATAAGCTGGAGCAGGTCCAGAGGAGGGCAACCAAAATGGTGAGGGGCCTGGAGGTCATGCCCTATGAGGACAGACTTAGAGAGCTGGGTATGTTTAGTCTGCAGAAGAGAAGGTTGAGAGGGGACATGATAGCCATGTTTAAATATTTGAAGAGATGTCATGTCAAGGAGGGAGTGGGCTTGTTTTCTCCTGTTCTTGAGACCAGGATAAGGAGTAATGGATACAAGCTGCGGGAGGGGAGATTCCACCTGAACCTCAGGAAGAATTTCCTGATGGTCAGGGCTGTCTGGCAGTGGAATATGTTACCATGGAGTGTGGTGGAGTCTCCTTCTTTGGAGGTTTTTAAGCGGAAGCTGGATAGCCACTTGTCGAGAGTGCTTTGAGGGTTTTCCTGCACGACAGGGGGTTGGTCTGGATGGCCCTTGTGGTCTCTTCCAACTCTACATTTCTTTGATTCTATGATTCTATGATTCTATATATACATACTTTAAACATCCAAAAGTCCATCATAGGGCCTGTCAGTTGAAAAAGCCTGTCATATGTTGATTAGGTAGCATGCTATGCATATAATTTATTTCCCAAATTACTGTTACAGTGTCTTTGTTCTGTGAGTTTAAGATGAAAAAACAAACAAAACAAGAAGAGAGATTGTCTACCCAGACTTTTGAGATGTAACCTAGTTCTGTGACCTTACTGCTTTAATATTGTAGGTGTTGTACTATATTGCATTTTTATGGCTGATGACATTAAAATAATGATGTATGAATTATGTTTATCAGTTGTTTCTATCTTGCACTTCTTTTGAACAACAGGTGACATAATAAAAATAAATAAATAAATGTTTTCCCCTCAGTTTTGTTGATGAAGTAAGATGAGGAAAACACAAGAAAACATAACATAAGCTGACATGTTGGACCAGACAAATACAATAGGACCACAACATGATTATATCCGTTCTTACTTAGCCGTAAGGCCTCATTATTCAATAAAATGTATAAGACTGTAACATAAATCAAGTCATAACCATACAGTCTATTATTTCAGATATTATACAATAGAATTGTGCTTTAAGATGTTAGTTGGCGTAAGATACATACAAAAAGGAGAAATAATCTTCTTTCAGATATCACTAAAAATATCTTCCACCAAATGGGTGATCCTTATTAAGCATACCATGTAGGAATCAACTTACAACAAGGTTACTTCTTCGAGAAACTGCCCTTTATGAGTGGGGCTAATAATTCTTATGAAAGAATTCACTCATAGAATCATAGAATCATAGAGCTGGAATAGACCACAGGGGCCATCGAATCCAACCCCCTGACTTTGTAGGGAGACCCATCAAAGTACTCCTGACAGATGGCCATCCAGCCTCTGCTTAAAAACCTCCAAAGAAGGAGATTCCACTACACTCTGAGGCAGCATATTCCACTGCTGGACAGCCCTGACCGTCAGGAAGTTCTTCCTGAGGTTCTGGTGGAATCTTCTTTCTTGCAGCTTGAATCCATTGCTCCTTGTCCTAGTCTCTTGAGCAGCAAAAAACAAGCCTGCTCCCTCCTCGCCATGATATCCCTTCAAATATTTAAACATGGCTATCACGTCCCCGCTTAACCTTCCCTTCTGTAGACTAAACATCTCCAGCTCCCTAAGCCGCTCCTCACGGGGCATGGCTTCCAGAACCTTCACCATTTTGGTCACCCTCCTTTGGACACTCCCCAGTTTGTCAATATCCTTCTTGAATTGAGGTGCCCAGAACTGGCTACAATATTCCAAATGAGGTCTAACCAATGCAGAATAGAGTGGTACCATTACCTCCCTCGATCTAGACACCATACTCCTGTTGATGCAACCAAGAATTGTGTTGGCTTTCTTGGCTAGCAGATCACACTGCTGACACACATTCAGCTTGTGGGATATCTTTGTTAAAACACAGTTCCCAAGATTCTTAAGACCCATCCATAATAGTGTGCTACACCTACATATTTCTGTTACATCCGTTTTAGTCTCAGTTGTGGAACACACTAGAAATGGAATAGAAATTTATCAGTTTCACAACTGGGGTCAAATGTGGCATTCCCATCCTCCTGAAAAAGGCGGGGGGGGGAAGGCACGTTGAAGGTTCCTACAAACCATAGAATGAATTGCACATATTTTGAAAACTGTTTAAGACTCTGAGAAATGATGCAGCTTTTCAGCAGAAACATATACATAACTTTAGTACATATTGTACAGTTTTCCCACTTGGATTGTTTTCCACTATATACTTACAAAAAGTGCACCAAATGTAATACTAAATTACATGTTATATCTTTATACAAATAACATGGTGAAGGGTTTGACATCATGGTTCCAGCCTTTGCCACCTTGAAAGTTGCACAACCTAAGTGTTACACTGTAGGTAAAGAAACTCATGAAGCGGCAGCTACATGTGGCTTTGTTGTGAAGATTGCTATTTTCTGCACATTTTTGTTGTGCAAGATTTTTTGTTCTTCAAGATTGCTGTTTTGATATAGAAAAAGGCACAAAAATGTTGTGCAAAATCCAGTAGTCTTCCACAAAAATTGTATGGTTTTGTTATGCAACATTGCTTTTTACTAAGAATTTTATGGAACAAAAATTTTGTGCAGAAAACAAAAACTTTGCACAACAAACCACATACTGTTTTCCGCAAGATTGCCGCATTTTGTGCAACATTTTTTTTTTTGTATAAGATTATCATTGTTTGACATTGCAACTTTCTGAGTAAAAAGAGCAATCTTGAGTAAATACACCTGGAGCTGCCTGAAAAGAGCCTTTTTTGTGCAAACCGCCAATATGAATGTTGTTCGATTTACTTTCTACACTGAAAGCTACAAAGTATTCCAGGAAGCTGGCATGGATTATGAAAAAGATGTATGGTTTCTGAAAAACTACCAAAAATGTTGTGCAATCTCAAAGCTATAGGACAAAGTTATAGGACAAAAGTTATTATTTTCAGCATCTGTTGAGACTTGGAAAAACAAAATAGACTCAGTATCAGTTGCTTTGGTGAATGACCTACACCAGGAAGTGAACAGAGGAATAGGTTACAGTTAGAAACGTCAGAATTGGCCAGGGTTGCACATGCCTCAGTCACATCCTGATTGGATTAATGTAATATACACTACATGGGGCTGGCTTTGAAGAATGTTCACAAACTTCATCTGATCCAAAGAGATGCAGCCAGATTGTTAACAGACTGACTACAAGGCCCACACAACTTCTTTATTGCAACAATTCAGCTGGCTGTCAATCTGTTTCTGGGCTTAGTTCAAACTGCTTTTTATGACCTATAAAGCCATGTATGTCTGAGGTCTTGGTTACTCAAAGGGACACATCCTCCCATATGAGCTTGCCTGTGATTTGAAATTTTCTGGGGAAGCCCTTCTTTCTGCCCCGCTACCTTCACAAATGCATCTGGTAGGAAAACAGGAGAAGGCCTTCTCCATGATTGCTTCCAAGCTCTGAAACTCCCTTCCTAGAGAGTTCAAATTGGTACCTCCCTACTATCCTTTCATGGACAGGGGAAGACCTTTTCATTTCAGCAAACCTTTGAGAGCAGATTACTTAGGGAGAAAGACCCTTTCAGAATGTGTTGTACGGTTTGTTTGTTGTTGTTTTTAATCATGTTGCTGTTACTGTTTTTATTCTAGTGTTAATATAACTATATTTTTTAATTTTTCTATGATATGAGATTAAAAGTTGTATCTGTTTTAACTCTTTTGGGTCCAAGACTGGGAAATGGGTGACATGAAAAATGATGATGATGATGATTGGATGCATTTCTCCCATTAACTATGGAGAACTGCAAATTATAAAGCAAGCACAAAACAAATTCTATCATCCCATCCAGATATGTTTAGAATATACATGCATTTATGTACCAAAATATTTCTAACCACCATATTGGAACTGACCTCAAGGTGGGATGCTATGAATAAAAAACAATTCAGTATAAAAGCACAAAACAATAAGCCAAAATCAAATGTAAAATTATTAACAGTAAATCTATATTGAGCCATAATCAGTAAGGCAAAAACACGTGGGTCTTAACTTTGTGACAAAATGAATCCAATAAGAAACTAGCCATGAAACCAGGAGGATGACATTCTTAAGCAGAGGTGAAACTTATATTGGTTTTGTATCATTTTAACTGTCACTGTATCTCATAAAAGATTCTGGAAACTGCAGCTTGGTTTACTGAAAATTCTGTTTTAGAGATCCCTAACCCAACATATCTCATTGCATCCTGGAAGGACAGAAGGTTTGTATGCAAGTCTATTCTGAGATGAATTTCACTGCATACTGTGGGACTTATTCTCAGGTACCTGTTTACAGACAGCCTTAGAGTGATACTGTTTATCTACCAGTAAGTATGGTAAGTCTTTCATCCATTCACTGTTTAAACTTATATCCTAGCATATTCTTGATCTATTTCATTTTTTTTTCCATATTGATTGGGATGTATTTTCAGGATACTATAAGCACAATGAATCCTTTAGATATATCATTATGCTACACAGCTTGGCTTGCTTCCATAGAAACCAAGATAACAGTGTTCTACAGCATAATATTTTTGAATGGATTATGTTTCCACTTCTTTTTAAAAGGAAAAAGAACCCTAATGTAAATGGACAGCCTAAGGAAATACATAAAACTGCACTTCACTGTTCATCTTGCTGAGCAAGGAGGGCCAAACAGCAGAAAGGAGGCAGATGAATCCTGCATTATTTGAACATTAAACTTCCTGTTAAAAACTAAGTTAGAATTTAACACTAGGGCCCTTTTCGCATCTCAGCTGTTTGCGCAACGGGGGAGGGCGGCTCGCGTGAGAAGCCTCAGCCGAAACGCCGCCGCTTCCCCACTGCTTCATACCGCAGATGGCTTCCCGGTGTCACATCCATCGCTCTTGAGCCCCTTCCTTCCTTCCGCAGTGCAGTCTGGGAGCTGTAGGCTGCGCTGGGGAAGGAAGCGCGACCTGCTCGCCTGGGACGATGCATCGCACGGAGGTAAGTACGCGAGGTCGCAGCAAGCATTGCGCAAGCGCACATTATTTTTGGCTTAAAGCCGAACATAAAAAAAATGCGGCTGCCCCGCTTGAGCCTCATGAGTGCTGTGTGAGTGGGAGTGCATCGTACGGAGTGACACTCCCACTCACGCAAGGCTCAAGGGGCTCTTGCGCAAAAAAAAAAAGCCATGTGAAAAGGGTCTAAAAGAAGAAGAAGGAAGAAGGAAAAAAGTTTCTTTCATTTGTCTTGAGCGGTAGATATGCAATATTTTCTGGCACAGCAACCTCAGAAGCCAGAAGCACATATCAAAGATGAGAGGACAATGTACAGATTTTTGCTAATAAATGTGCCTATGACTAAGCTTTCCAAACAAATATGCTGGTTTGACTGATGTTTCAGGATATTAACAGCTCACAAGTGCAATCAGGATATCTAAAGGGGAAAGTAGGATTTCCAATGGGTCAAGAAACTGCCTTATATATTAAGCAGAGCTTAGCTTTTCCAACTTCTTAAGTTAAGGCTTTCTTGTTTTTTAAAGACTGAACTTATTCTAAATCAATCTCCCCACACCCCGTCTCTCTCTCTCTCTCTCGATATATATATATATATATATATCAGAAAGAGCCAGAAATAAACTCCTCTCTCTCTCTCTCTCTATATATATATATATAAAGAGAAAGAGAGAGAGAGAGATTTAAAAGAGCCAGAAATAAACTCCCTGTTTTTATACTAATAGTCATAGGCCATTTCTATGCAGGGTTTTTAAAACGGGGCAGAGCGTCCTCCAGGGAAGATGTCTGCACCTGGGAGCAGACTGGGTCGGACCTACTTAATGTAGATCCGCACCCCCAGCCCGCTCCAGAATGACCAAGTGGTCGTCCAGCATGCTTTTGAAAGACCACTAAAAACAGGTCTTTCAAAAGCATGGAGCATGTCACTGCGAGCCTGCTCCCTTATGCAGATTTGCAGGCTCACATTGGTACGAACCTGTGATCTGCCAGGGGCGGGCTTTAGGCTAGCGAGCTTCAGCAGTTGGTCGAGACCCTCGACCAACCTGAAGCTGCCATTCAGATGTCGGAGCAATGCATATTGACGAGCACACACCGCTCCGGAGCAGCGTGGACTGGACTGGGGAGCCTTAAAGTCTGGTAAGTAGTGTCACGGGGCAATTTCCTTGCCCCGTGCGGACATGGACATAGTTTCAACAATATGGTGTTGTATCTAATATTTAAATCTGATCAGTTTATTAATCAGAACATCATTAGCACGTTAGGTACAAAACAAAGCAAACATAGCTAAAAATTTACTACAAAAGTAAACTAAACTATCAAACACCCCAATTTTTTAAAAAAGATAAAATAAATCATAAACCTGCTAAACCATAAACCATTAAAAGGAAAACAGCAAATAAAAAAATCCAGTCCAAGTTCTTTCCTATGGTTCCAGAGCCTGGAAGATGCAACCAAAAAGACTTTCTCTTGTGTCCTCACAAGATGATGGTAATCAGACAAAGAGAAGATCCTCCTCTGGAAATCTCAAAACATGGAATATGAAATATGTTATCCTTCAGAAAACATGAACCTGAACCATAGCCACCATGAAATTTCTTGTTTGAAGGTGCATACGGCATGTGCTATTATCAGCAAAAACTGAGGTACATGGTCTTTCTTTGTGAGTTCACCCTTAGACCTTTGATTCTTTTTTTTAAAAAAAATGATTCCACTTTTTTTTTCTCTGTTTTTCATTTTCCTTCTACTTAACCAAACACTTGGATAAATATCTCCTTTTCCTCTCTTCTCTTTCCCTCTATCTTTCTCTCCCTTCTTCCAACCCACAACTCCTGTGTACACTCATCTTCTCCCTTGTTCCTTGGTATCATTATCCAAATTCTATTTTTCTGACTCCTGGTTAAACATCCCCTATTCTCTTTTTCATCCATTGCTCCTTCCACTCACAACTCCTGCCAAAACATCTTTTTCTTCCTTTTTTCTCTTTTTCCTTCTCCTCTCCAAATCTCCTTCTTGTGTTTTCTATTCCTTCCTTTCTTCCTCTTTGCTATTATTCCTCTCTTCTCTTATTCTCCTTCTGCTTCTCCCATCTCATCAACTTTATGTTTGCCTTCTCCCATCTTCTCTATGCCTTTATTTTCGTTCCCATTCTCTTTCTCCTTCCAATCCAGATCCCTTAGCTACACACTTCCCTCCATGTCTGGTTCTTCTTTGTCCTCCCGTCGACAAAGAAAATCTTGAAACCATGTGGGAAATATGTTTGCTTTTTTCATATTGAAGTTCTATGACAGGCGCCTATCATGCTTAGTATAGAAAACCTGATATCTGATGAATCCAGAGATAACCAAGGCCATGGGGGGTTGACTGCAGAACAACTGGACAGTCCCATTATATTTGTGCAGATGGATTGTCGGAAATGCAAGGGGGAGTAGTTAAGCATCAAAGTACGCCAGTGGTTTTGGGCATGGGAACACACTGGGGAACCATCCGATTTGTATTATCCCCTACCGCCCCAATATCCTGTGGTACTGATACTGAACTGGCTGAAATTCTATGACCCCGTACTTGGTAGAGCAATGGAACCATATGCTTTCTGGAGCAAAAGTGTCAAAATCATTTATGGAACAGTTGCTAGCTGATGGAGAAACCAAAACACAAAGGAACAGTTGGTGGTAAGGACAGAACTGAGGCCCTTTCCGCAGCTTACCTTTTTGTGGAGCTGGGGTGCAGGGATCACACGAGCAGCCTCTTGCAAGAGGCTCTTGCGTCCTCTTGCTTCAGCTTCGCACTGCTGCATCTCACGAGCAGGTAGCATGAGAGCCCCTCCTCTTCCTTCCGCAGTGCACCCTGGGATTTTCCCAGGCTATGCTGGGGCAGGAAGCATGAGCGCTGCAGCTCTGGAGCTCCGTACACACAGTAAATGCACATGGGGCCCTGGAGCGATGTGTGACCACGCACCATTTTTGGCCGAAAGCCGAAAATGAAATAGTGCATGATCGGCAACTGCCAGCCCCTGGAGTGTTGCGCAATTGCGAGTGCATCATGCAGACCACTCCTCACAATCGCGCAATACCCCAGGGACCCTTTCACATGTCAAATGATGTGTGAAAAGGGCCTGAGACTCGAGGAGGGAGGCAGATGGAGCTGCCAGGATCCTCTTGGTAGAATACACCAATCTGTGGGAAGCCACCTCTCAATGAGAGTGTGACCAGCTCACCCCGTCAGAAAACAGACCATATCACTGAACTGGAGCCAAGGACTACTGTACCCAAAAGCAAACTGTATGCTATATCTCCCAAAGAGATGAAAGTGTTAAGGGAATTTATAGACAAAAAATTCAAAAGGGGGCTCATAAGGCCAGCAAGATTTCACATGCTAACACCCATCTTCTTCCACAAAAAGGACGCTTTGCTTAGGTTGTTTATGGATTTCAAGGGGTTAAATGCTGTTTGTACCTCAAACCAATACCCAATCCCAGTCATGAAAGATCTGCTAGCTCAATTGTCAACCAACAAAATCTTCACTAAGTTGGATTTGAAGGATGCGTACTACCAAGTTCACATCCAGGAAGGGGAAAAGTAGAAGGCAGACTTCAATACATACTCGAGGGATTTTGAATACCTTATCATTTCATTCGGATTATCCAGAACTCCTGGAGTATTCACACAAATTATAAACAAAGTTTTACACAGATATTTCTACAAAGGAGTCCTGGTTTACCTAGATGATGACTTGATCTATAGCCAAAGATATGAAGAGCATGTGGTACTGGTGTACAGAGTGCTAACCAAGCTGTTAGCCAATGATTTGTACATTAAACTGTTTAAGTGTGAGTGTCACACTAACAAGCTAGATTACCTGGAGTACTTAATCTCAGATCAGGACATAGAAATGGACCCAGCCAAAATACTGGTTCTGGATTGAGAATCTCCAAAGACGCACAGGAGTCTGCAGAGTTCTTTAGGGTTTGCCAACTTTACAGGCAGTTCATTACCAATTTTGCTCAGGTAGCATTGCTCTTGACAGACTTGCTTAAAATTAAGAGGGAAAAAGAGGATACAAAGAAGAAGGCACCAGGATCAAAACCCAATGGATCCCAGAATGCCGAGAAGCTTTTGATGAACTTAAGCAATTATTTAGTTCTGAACTGAACTCCAGGTGGCCCTGAACTCCAACCCTGGTATCCCTTTCATAGTCCAAGTGGATGAGAGTAACACTGCAATGGAAGCTATCTTGATCCAGAAAAAGGAGACAGGCAATTTCAGACCATGTGTGAACCTGTCAAAAAAAAGTTTGCACAAACAACTTAATTGGTTGATTTGGGTAAAGGAGGCTGCTGCCATTAAGAGAGTGTTGGAGGAGTGGAGGCACTTATTATAGGGGGTTTCATGCCTCTTTGAGATCTGGACTAATCACTGAAACCTGAGAGCACTCCAGACCCCACACAGACTCAGTGACAAACAGGAACACTGGGCTAAATTCTTTAACAAATGTAAGTTCATTATAAAACACCTGCCTGGCAAAAAGAATTTTTTAGCAGATGCTCTGTTGGGGCTACCCCAACATGAGTGAGAAAAGCCAGAAATAATTGTCACCCTGTTCATCCTCCAGCAACTGTGTTTGGCAGTCATCACACATGGTCAACGTAAAATACAGGCGAATGATGGTGGGTGGGAGGATTCTGAAGTACCAGTCTAAAGAATTTTATGAGGTGGTTCAACAAGACAGCTGGAAGAGGGAGCACAAAGTAGAATTAATTAAGCAGGACAAGGTGCAGTCGTCCTCGAGAGCATGCATGCGCAAGTATTACAACATTGTCATGACACTAAATCAATCAGCAGGGCATTTCAGGGTTTCTAAAACCCTCCATTTAGTGTGTTGAGACCACTGGTGGCCTACACACAGAGAAAATGTGGAGACATATGTACATGGGTGCCCAGTGTGCACACAAAACAAATGAGTAGGGGGGACATCCAAAGGTTTTTTACAGTATCAACCACCACTCATCCATGAACTTAAATCAGCAGGGACTTTAGAATCGATCTACCCGAGAGCAATAAAAAAAACTCCTGTAATTTGGATGATCACTTTTTTGTTCTCTAAGCAGCTTCATTTTGTGCCCTATAAGAAGCTACTTACAGCTACACAACTGGCAAAAATGTTCACAAAAATGTGTACAAGTTACATGGGGTCCCCTTAAAGATAATTATGGATCACAAGACCCAATTCACTTCCCAGTTTTGGAAGGCACTTATGAGGCTGCTGGGAGTTGAGCAGGGACTGAGTACTGCTTATCACCCGGAAATGAATTGGCAATCTGACAAAGTGAATCATATTCTAGAACAGGACCTGCATTGCTACAGCAACTATCAAAAGAATGACTGGGACGCTTTATTGCCTTTCACAGAAATGGCAAAACTCCTTGGTCCACCATTATGAACACCTGAGATTGTGCTAAAACAAGCTGTAAAAATATGCTGACCAAAAAAGGGACAAAGAGTGGGACATTAAGTTGGGAAGCAAAGTTTAGTTGTTTACCAAATTTCTGAAATGCCCGTAACCTTCCAAAAAGTTGGGATGAAAGTATGTTGGACCTTTCAAAGTACAATGATTGATCACTGATGTCACTGCAGAGCTGAATCTTCTTTAAAACTATAAACAAATCCACCCTGTGTTTTATTTCAGCTTGCTGAAGCCCATGGCAGAGCCCAGAGACCAAAGGATGAGCTGCCCCCTCCATCGATCATGGTAGGACAGATCCAACACTTTGAAATAACAAGATATTTTAGACTTTAGAAATTGATGAATAGAACTCCAGTATCTAGTTCAGTTGAAACATTTGCCTGAAAGCAAAACGGGGTGGGTAGAGGCACACCACATAAGGGCACCTCATTTAAAAAAATTCATGACATGTGGGTACACAAGCTTGTGGATATACAAGCCAGGGTAAGGAGAGATGATTTTTTGGAGGGAGCAGAATGTCAAGAGGATGACTCCTGTCATGCTTAGCATAGAAAACCCCCCTTAACTTAATTAATAGATAAGCTCACTACCATAACAATGTATCCATTGCTAATTATAACTCACAACTCACAATAATGTACTGAATATCAATTGTTGCATGTAACATATATCCGTGCATGGGTTCAAAGCCATCCAGCTGTTGGAAAGAATGCCTAAGTTCATTCAGCAAGGAAGGAGGGAGATGAGAGGGATGAAGTGTGAAATCTCAGAAAAATAGTGTGGGAACAACCAGAAGGGTCAAGATAAGAACACAGAAAGTGTTTAGGTTCCCAAGATGAAAGTATATGAACATCAGGAGAGCCTGGGAAAACTCAGGGTCTCATGGAGTAATATGACATTTATGGCATTCACAAATCAATACCATTTGTGCCTAAATTTGTTCTAGCATAAAATCTTGCTACCAACTGTTGTACCTCAATACTCACTCTACCTCAGTAAATGCTGCTGCTAAATTCTGAGTGTTTTTTGGGGAAGCAAGTTATCCACCACATGGCATTCTATGTCTCTCTAAACCCAAAAGGGCCTGTTTCTTAATAGAAATTATAGAAAATATTGTCCTATTGGATTATCATCATAACTGCTGCTGCTACCCCCCCTTCTCCTCCTCCTCAATAACATCCCACCTATCACATCCTCCTAATCAAGATATCATTATTAATACAATTATCATAATTATTTTGGGGGGAGAGCAACGATTCTACAACCACATTTTTTTTAGAAAAAGTCAACCTGAACTAGTAAATCAGAACAACTCATTAAATTCAGAGTTTAGAAAACTTTGTCTTCATTTAACAAAAATAAAGTTTATTTTGTTGTACCACACTTCCCCTTGGTCTTACAAATAGTGCTCAAAACAGAGCCAGGAATTCCCATTTCCCCCCACAATTCAGTATAGAGCTTAGAAAATTTAATTCTCAACCATTTTTTTTTTCATTTGTTAGACTGTTCTAACTGAACACATTCTTAGAAACCGTTGTTGAAATTCACAATATCACATCTAAGACAGCCCTTATGACATTACCAGCATCCAGCCCTGATCTCAGACGTTGGCCTTGAAATCTGGCAATCTGGCATTTTATTAAGGACAGAAGAATTCTGAGCATGTTTGTTGCAAGTAGTAGCCAACCCTTTCCATTAAAAAACACTGGTAAACTAAGAACCTTCATAATTTATCAGAGGGTGTGAAAATTGGCCTACTAAACTGAACCAAAGTCCATCTAGCCTGTCACTGTTAATAGCAGAAAAGACATAGCTTAGCAAGAAAAGAGGAGTGACAAAGGTGACAAAGGTATTCATAGTGAAAAGCCAAGACTGTAAAATGCCTAGAACAAAGTTTGAAACTAACATCGATGAAGAAATAGTGATTCTCAAACAGAGCAAACTCATAGCTTAAGTAGAAGCGACAAGAGGAACAGCCTTCATTAAAATCCCCCTGTGGCTAAATTGAGGAAAGAAAATCTAACTTTACAGGATACTTTGATATTCTATCAGCTTATTTAAAAATGAAATAAATATGCATGAATACTTCATCCAGGTATCTGTCCACTGAAATCAAGTATGAAAAACACTGGATGCCATCCTTATTAGCAGGCCTAATGAGATAGATTCAGCATAGAATTTTATCAGACCAATCGTTTTGTTAACTATAAGGAGCTGTAACCTCAGAGCTGCAGCTTCAACTATGCTGTGACAGCAAGAGTGAGGTTTTGTTTCTGTTCCTTTGGATTATTTTTTTAGATCCAAATCCAAATCCTGGTCCTATCAAAGGCATACAACCTAAAATAGAATTCTCAGCCATAGAGCTCTTTGGTCTCAAGTAAACTACAAACTCCAGAATTCCACAGGATGTTGAAAGAGGAATAATAGCACTATAATAGTGTAGTGTGGAAATGGTCTAAAATTTCAAAGGATTTTGAAAACAAGAAAGCTTTAATTGAGATTCAAAAATAATGAGGGAAAGAGCAGTCACAAACACTCAGGGATACAATTTCAAGAGCAAAGAGCTGTGAGTGAGATAGGGAGAAGACAAGCCAAGGAAGAGGAAACCCTTGGTTGGTTGAGAATCCTAGAGTTCTTAGAACACAGATCTCCAGCAGGCCTGTAAAAAGAAATAATGTCTGAAAGGAAGGGGAGCTAGGTTGTGTAGGGCTTTCAGTGTTAAAGCAAGAAGCTTATACTGAACCCTAGAAGGAATGGGTAACCAATGAAGATATATCAAAAGTGGAATAACATGATCAAAACCATGGGCCAAAAAGATAATCTTAGCAGCAGAATGTTGAATGGAAACCAGAGGGAAGCCCAGTCAGAAGAAGATTACAATAATTAAGGTGGGAAATGACAAAGGCATGAATTAAAATCTTTGCAGAGGAAGCAGAAAGAAAAGGCCTGATTTTGGCAATGTTATAAAGAAAAAAATCAACATGACTTTGCTACAGGCACAGTGTGAGGAACAAAAGACAAAAAAGAGTCAAAAATAATTCCAAGACTTCACTTTATACATACTTTATTTCTTGTACAGCATTTAAGAAGTCTTTTGCCAAACTGCTGATTTCAACAACTCCCTATGATTCCCACAGTGTATCATCAACACATTTACCCTGCTTTTCCAGTGATAAGAGCCTTCAGGAGTGCACTGCTCACTCAACACATCCAAAGCAGTGTCTGACATGTTGAACAGACTATTTTTATATATTAATATGACACAATTGAAAGTGTGTGCAGGCACACACGTGTACACACACGGCAAGGAGTCTACAGTCTCTCACTGAAATGAGAATCCTCCAAATTGCTGAAGCAGAAAAACTATTCTTTACCAGGGTCTCTTGCCAATGAACTTCAGGCTAAGTTAAGAGTATTCTGTTCCACATACCTATCCTCAGAATCTTGGAATCAGTGGTAGAGAACGTGAATTAAGCTAAGCTGACTAAAATTAGTCCCTGCCATTTCAGCAGCAGCTCTGACCATCAGAGACTAACTGGCTCAAGTGTTATCACTGTGAACTGGCCTGGCTTCGGTAGACATTAGATATCACTTCGATATCACAATTCGGTCTTATTTTGCTACTCTCAGCCAAGTGTTTGTGAGGCCCCCGAACAAGCACGGAGCTAGGCATGGTTATTAATTGCTGAACATTCCTTTTCCCACCTAAGCAAGCCAGACACAGCCAGATCTTGCTTTAGGAGGCCTCCCAAAACAAACACTTCATTAAGGATGCATGCTAATACAAAGAGCTCCCTGCCCCGAGCAGGCACCCTGGCGAGCTGGACACTCCACCGCCCAGGCAAGCTGCATCTGCATACTGGCCATCCCATTGTCAATTAGAACTTAACTCAATCATGTTAAATTCTGACCTTGCGGAGACATTGTCTCGCGCCCAAACCTCATTGTTCTCTCCCAAGTCCAGACTAGCCCACGGTCATATTTTCCCCCATAAAAACTCCCAGTTCCGAGAGCTTCCTCAGACCGCTCGGATCGCTCCGGACTTCCATCCAGCCCTGCTGCCGCTTTGTCAAGCGAACTCCCCTCGGCCACCACACTGAGTTTCCTCACTACCATCTTCAGCTTCTTCAGGACTACGAGAAAGGTGTCATATCACCCATTTCCCCCAAAGACTCTCATTTCTTATTTCTTAGTTAGCTGTGTGGTTGTGTTGTCTTAAGTGTTTGTCTGTCTTTAATAAAACATCATTTTTGCTATTTCAAAACTGTCTGACTGCTTGACTGACCTGACCCCGTAGACATTGGGTTACAAGATCCTCGCAAAGTTACCCTGCCTCTCGTTAACTTAAGTGAGTGCTCCAGTTAATTTTCCCATCTTTGCTTGTTGTTGTTTGGTTACTTGGGTGCCCCTCTCAGGACCCCCAGCACACAGGGTAACACAAGTAGAAAAAGTTACAAAAGGCACAGGCCCAATTCCCCAAGCCACTTTGGGTACTGAAGGTTTCTAGTTATATGTGCAGTTTCTTCATGTTTTTTAATAAAATGAGGGCTCTGAGTTAATGTTATCCATACATGGGAAATTTACTATACATTTAAAATGGTTACAAAGATTGCTCAGTTTAAACAGAAAGAAAGAGAGAAAAATGTTTTCTTAACTGTAAAACTACAGTATTCTACATTCTTTTTTGGTTCTGTATATAATTTTATATGTTACATGTTTGCATGTTACATATATCTTATACACATTGCTATAATAGATTATCTGTGGCCCTTTCTGCACGAGGTAAGTAGTACGGCGTGGTGCGACCTCTGATGGAGGTCGTCCGCACTGTGGAAGCGGACTGGGTCGTACTACTTGTTGCAGGTCCGCACCTCAGTCCACTCTGGAGCGACCTGAAGTGGTCATGCAGCGTGCTTTTTAAAAGCCTGTTTTTACAGGTTTTTCAAAAGCACGGAGTGCGCCACTCCGTGCCACTCTGTTCCCGTGCTCCAGTGCAGATTTGCAGGGGTGCATGCCTGCAGATCTGCCTGGGGCGGGCTTCCAGCTGGCGAGCTTCTCCGGTTCGTGGAGAGCCTCTGCCAGCCAGAAGCTGCCATTTTGGATGCTGACGCTGCCATTTTGGATGCCGGAGGACTGCGGAACAGCGATCTCACGCTGCTCTGCATTGGGACTGACTTACCCAGCTGCTAGTAAGCTCCGTTTCAGTGCGTTTCCCCCGTTTCCCCCTCCACTTGTGGAAAGGGCCTGTGTTCTGTAACTGAGAGAAACTTTCTGATCAATGACTTGATAAGAGTATATTTCGTGCAGAAATATATACTTTCAACATCTGGATTACTCTCTGGAGGATAACTTATCTTGAGTATGAAGTAGCCTTTGAGAAAATAACTGCTCTGTATGTCACAAATAGGATTTCAGTTTCAGTTCAGGATTTCAGTTTTTGCTAAAACAGGAGTGAAAATCATGCAGCCTTCCAGATGTTGTTGAATCATAACTTCTATCAGTGCTCAGAGGCATAGCCAATGGGGAAGAATACTTGCATTTTTGGTCCAACAACATCTGGAGAGCTTCATGATTCCCACTCCTGTGCTAAAGAAAGCATTCTTCTATCAGAAAGGCATTCAGTCTTTTCCAGTTTTTGCTTCATAGCTACTGGCGTACCCCAACAGTCTCTCACATAAAACTTCCCCTTGATGTATTAACCACAGAGCCAACTAGATCCTCTGAGAGAACTTACTGGTCAGTCTCATCCTAAACTCTCAGGATTATGACCATTAAGCTGGGATAGAATTCTTTAGGGACACTAAAGCCCTTCCCACGAGGCATCACTGTCCTGCAATGGGGATGCATTACTGCCTGTCCATGAGTCATGCTTTCACACATCACCGTGGTCCCCCAAAACACTCCACACCTGTCACAATCATGGGATATTCCATTACCAGAAAAAAAATCCAATAATATTCCTCAATCATACAGTGCTCCCATCACCAGCAGCTGTGCAGAAACAGCAGAAGCTCAGTCTATGAGCTTCCTTCCCCAGTGCAGCACAGGAAGTCGCTGGCTGCACTGCAGAAGGAAGGAGCATGTCCCTCACACTCCCTTCCCAGAGGCAGCTGGCTAGGTGTGAAGGGGAGCATTCCAGTCACACTCCCATCCCAGCAGACAACAAGAAACAGTAAGGTGTGGAAAGGACCTAAGTCTCTTCCTGTCTTCTCATAATTATACCTTAAGACCGTCTCTCAATGTCCTGAATAAGTTACAGAAAAGAAGAGGTTAACAGAGCCTCTAATTTCATTCTGATCACTCTTTTCAGGCAAGCCTGCAAACATCCAGTCCTACCCATATCTACAGATCATCATCTGAGATCATTCTCTCTCTGAGAGAGTCTTGAAAGGTGGTTTCAAGGCAGAAGGTCTTTTCAGTGGTGGTCCTCAACATATGAAATATTCTCAACGAGGAAATCTGCCTGACTCTGATAGTACAATGTTTTTCAGCTCAACTTTAAGATATTTCTCTACTCTAAAACATGACAACAGGAGACAAGTGCCTTACTCCCTTTATGTGTATGCGTGTGTGTGTGTGTGTGTGTGTTGGGGCCCTTTCCACATGGTATTTGCCATGTGAAAGGGCGCCTGAAGCATCACACGATTGTGAGGAGCAATCTGCATGATGCACTCACAATCGTGTGATGCTCCAGGGGCCAGCAGGTGCTAATTGCGCACCTTTTCATTTTTGGTTGGAAGCTGAAAATGATGCACAATCGCACATTGGTCCCAGGCCCCGCACGCACTTACCTGGCGTGCAGAGCCTCCAGAGCCATGCCGGTCACGCTTCCTGCCCCAGTGCAGCCTGGGAAACTCTCAGGCTGCACTGCGGAAGTAAGAGGTGGGGCTCTCGCATGAGCAGGCAGCTCATGCAGAGCTGAAACAGCAGGGACGCAAGAGCCTGTCACCAAAGGCTGCTTGCACAATCCCTGCACCCCAGCACTGGAAAAAGATAAGGTGCAGAAAGGGCCTGGGTCTGTGTCTGTGTGTTTGTGTGTGTACGCCTACAAGTCAACTGTGGAATTATGGTGGCTCCATGAACTTCATAGGGTTTTCTTAGGCAAGAAATACTCAGAACTGGTTTTGTCAGTGCCTGCAGCACCTGGTATCTGTTGTTGGTCTCCCATCTAATTACTAACAAGGGCTGAGCCTGCTTGGTTTCACGATCAGACAGGATTTGGTGCCTTTATAGCATATTCATGCCTTTGACACCCTTTGCATTGTTGGAAGTCTGCAGCAGAACTTACAGGCCTCTGACTTGTTTTTTGCTCTGTCACAATTGCACTATCACTAGCACATATGGATCAGTGGCAGTACTGCAACTTCCAGCTCAGCAGGCATCAAAGTTCCATGAGTTCTGGTCTCATTCTATAAATTGCTAATATTTGACACACAAGTTTTTCTTTAAACCCATGCAGAGCTACCTTCTCAGCCATCTGCTTGCACTAGCAGCTTTAGAAACAGGACAAACTGGACCAATCTGCCTCATAAGCTCGTAACTTGGACAAACATTATTATAAATAATGAGTTCAGGTGATTAATTGCTTTTTAGAGAGCCCTGGTGCATGGTGGTTAAATGCCAGTACTGCAGCCACAAGGCTGTGAGTTCTATCCCATCGGGCTCCAGGTTGACTTAGCCTTCCATCCTTCTGCAGGTTGATAAAATGAGTACCCAGCTTGCTGGGGGCAATTAGCTAACACATTGTAAACCACTTAGAGAGCATTTAGCTGATAAGCAGTATAGAAATACACATGCTATTGCTATTACCATTTAATGATAATTAAGAAATAACTAAGCCACACTATAATGATAACCTTATGGGGGAGAACAGCGGTCCTTTTGCGAGTAACTGTGACTATAGCCATTTTTTCCCTACTTTTATGGGACTAAATTCAATTGCTAGTAAACCTATTGAATTATTTGCTAAAAAGGGAATCAATGTCCTTGATTCAATGTTTGTTTCTTTTTTTACTTCTAGCGTGTGTATCTGCACCTGCCTTGAAGTTGCTTTTCAGCTTATGTTGACCCCCTGAATTTTATAGAGTTTCCTTAGGCATGGTATAGTCAAAGGTAGTTTTGCCAGTTCTTTCCTCTGAACTATAGCCTATAGCACCTGGTATTCATTGGAGGTCTCCCATTCAAGTATTAGCCAGGACTGACCCTGCTTAGCTTCCAAGATCAGATAGGATCTGGTGCCTTTATGGTATTTAAGCCCTTGTAGGGTGTGTGTGAGAGCCAGGGTGGTACAGTGATTTGAGCATTGGACTATAACCCTGGAAACCAGGGTTTGAATCCCTGCTTGGATATAGAAACACACTGAGTGACCTTGGTTCCATCACATATTCTCAGCCCCAGAAACTCTGTGATATGTTCACCTCAGGATTGCCATAAGTCAGAAATTACTTGAAGGCACATAACAACAACAGCAACAGGATGTGTAGCCTCACTATATATTTGTAACTCTCTAAGCCTGAATATTCCAAACTAAGCTCTTCCTCTAGTCACATTGATCTCTACTGACATGCTGTAACACTGTAGAGGTTGATAAGCATCTACAGAAGTAAAAAATAAACACAGGAAGCAACAGTATTCAAAATATGAAAAACATTGTACTGCTTAGCTTCACTGTTGCTCATGAAAATAAAATAAAATGGAAGGTAAACACTTCTAGTTATATCTTCCCAATTCAAATGTGACAGACAGGAGGTACTGATAAGGCAAATGTGTGCATGTACCATGTTTATGTGCATAACAACAGAAACTGAAGAGGCACTAGACTTTTGAAATCGTGTAGTACAAGTACATAATTCCACAGGGAGTCTCTTGTCAGCGTGAAAACACAAACGCTGCTTTTGCTACTGGAGCCACCAAACATTACCATTGTGCAAATAAATTATTGCATGATTGTTTTAGGAGATATGAACATTGAGGTGTCCAAGGTTGTGCTGCAAAAGCTGCAGATGGTGGCTTCCATGTCAGTGTGATGGTAAATCTGTTCTTGGTTCCTAACGAGCTATTCAAGATGACGAACCCCAGCCTTCCAGATGTTTCAATGCCATTATAGCTCCTCTAAGGTTTAAATTAAAACTGAAGTGGGGCACTGCCTTGCTAACAAGGGTGCTACCAGCTAACACTGGCCCTTTCTGCAGCTTACCTTTTTCGGAACTGGGGTGCAGGGATCGCACGAGCAGCCTCCAGAGAGAGGCTCTTGCATCTCCGCTGCTTCAACTCTGCACAAGCTGCCTTCTCCCAAGCAGGCAGTGTGAAAGCCCCACCTCTTCCTTCTGCAGTGCAGCCTGGGAGTTTCCCAGGCTGTGCTGGGGCAGGAAGTGCAACCACCACGGTTCTGGAGGCTCCGCATGCACGGCAAGTGCGCATGGGGCCCTGGAGCAATGCGCAATTGCACACCATTTTCAGCTGAAAGCCAAAAATGAAAAAGTGCACGAGTGGCGCTTGCCCTACCCTGGAGCGTTGCGCAGTTGTGAGTACATCATGCAAATCACTCCTCACAATCATGTGATGCTCCAGGCACCCTTTTGCATGGCAAATGCCATGCGAAAAGGGCCACTGTGAATGTTGCTGTAACAGACGTCCATATTTGATAGTGGTTTGATAGTTGCCACATTTTAATATATTTGGATATACAAAAACAGCATTTTGAAAAAAGGATTTTTAAGTACAATTTTATAAATTTTACATGTGAAAATATGATTGCACATTTACTTATAAATTTTATATGGTCAGGTGACCCTTGGGAGTAAAATTATCTGGCTCATAAAACTGCTTCCAAGCGCATTGCATTTAGTCAATTTCCCAAATCCATCTATATTGTATTGTGCTTTGTTTTGCTAATGAGTCTCCATCTAAGGCAAAATGACTTTAATATTTCCCAGCCAATCATAGGCAATGAGAGGGGAAAACACTTCCAAGGTCTACCAGGATTTTCAATGGGTAGTGACTCTCAGTGGATTGGCCTATTTTGACTATTGTAAAGTGGTTTGTGGTGTTGCAGGTCCAAAATGTAGTGGCCAGGCTGTTGACTAGGGCTGGTTACAGTGATCATGTGGCTCCACTGTTAAAACTGCTACACTGGCCACCATTCTGTTTCCGGGTGGAATTTAAAGTGCTGATTTTAACCTTTAAATTCCTAAATGGCTTGGGTCCAGACTATGGTTCTTTCCATACTACACTGTTGCAGTGATATTATTCCACTTCAACCTCTTGTGGAATTTTGGAGTTTTAGTTTACTGAGGTCAAAGAGCTCTCTGGCTGAGAATTCTAAATGCCCCTCCCTAAACTGGAAACCCCAGAATTCCATAAGGTGTTGAAAGTGGAATGATATCACTGGAAAAGTATAGTGCAGAAAGGCCCTAACAGAAAGACCATATCTCCTTATATAGGCAAACATGAGGGTTAAGATCTTCCATGGTTGGGGCAGGGGTTCTCTCGGTCCCACCACTTAGCAGATGTGGTGGTGAGTTACTCAGGAGAAAACCTTCCCTGTGGCGGCTCCCAGGCTATGGAACTCCCTTTCATGGGAATTCCAGTTGGCCTCCCTCCCTGCTCTCTTTCCATCAGCAAGGCAAGCTTTTGGAGCTGTAGTGTATGTGGGAAGTGGTGTGATGCATCTTTTAACCTGTATTTTTAAAATATTTTTTGAAATAATGTTTTAAATATTAAATTTTAAGTGTTTTAACTGTTTTAAGTATGTTTTAATGATTGGAATATTCAATTTTGTTTTAACTTATGTAAACTAATATGTTTTAGAAGTATCTTTTCAGATTATTGTAGGCTACCTCAGATCCCATGTGGCAGAAAGATGGGATATACATTCAATAAATAAATAAATAAATAAATAAATAAATAAATAAATCTATCTATCTCCCCGTCTAACCAGTTCAGGTTGGTTTGTAAGTTGCTGCATTAATCACAACTGAATTTATTCATGGCTAACTGTGGCTGAACTGAAGTCATTAAACTCTTATGGATGTTCTTTCATATCTAAATATAAACATTTTATTCAGTTTTTCACATACTTAGTTAGCCTTCCTCACTCTGGTGCTCTCCAAATGTTGGACATCAACTTTTAGAGCCAGCTCAGGATTCTGGAGGTTCTGGAAAACAGGGGGAGATGTCTAAATGTCCATTTTGGGGAGACGCCTAAGAAGTGTGGAACAATAGGACTTAACACACTTCATGATTATTTGGATGAACTTTCTGTGCCCTTAAAATGTATTGAAATGATCTGACATTGAATGTACACACAAGTCTGTCACTGTTCTCCAATCTACCAGTAAACTGCCATGGGATATCCTTCTTTGCTTCTCCTGCCAACCTAAGAAATCTCTTGTCTTAAACCAAAATCAGAGTAATTCCAAACCTAAAATATGGAGACTACAATATCTTGATCTTCTAAGATCTCTCAGCAGAGATGTTGAAAGGATGTGCTTTTAAAATTCTAATGACCCTACTTCAAAAACATGGGATAAACCATTGGGGACTTCTATTAAAATTGATTGTAATGAAGGGAAGTAGTAACATGATTGTGACCACAAGAATACAGCTTTTAGACATGCTTGTGGCACCAGACATCCCTGTCTTGAAAGAAGCAGCAGAAGAAATAAGGAGAAAAGTTCTCCTCCACTTTCAAAATAACAAGGATCTACAAGCATCAGACTGGAAAATTGTCTAATAGGAAAAGAATTAAAAGAACACCCATGCATCATCTCAGAGGCATGAATCATAACACTCACTTTTAAGAAACATCTATTCAACAAAAATTAGCAAAACAAGAAGTAAGAGATTTTGGTGCAGATGAATGCAGCTGGAGGAGGCAGCATCTTGAAGAACTTTATGCTGGCTGAGGAAGAATCATGGACACCCTGCCATCTTCCAAACAGACAGCTACACATAGCATACTTCAACTGTCCTTCCAAAAGATTCCCCTACTGCACAGAGACCTTCATAAACTCTTGTGAACAGATGTTTATTTGAGCCTTTGCTGTAATTCAAGCAGCTTGGAATAAGCCGAATTTTTTTCTTATGTTGGTTTGAGCATGTTATTCTGTTATGTTATAAGTGAATGTGATAATGTAAAGGTTAAGACTTATACTCATTTTTTGATATTTTCAGAGATAGTCACCCCCTCCCAACTTGCTTCCTGCAGACATAGGCCCTTTCCACACGGGGTAAAAAAAACGGCTTAGGGCGACCTCATCCGGAGGTCGTCCACACCGTGGAGCACGCTAGAGCGGTTTGAATAGTGAAGGTTCCACACCTCAAACCACGCTAGCGCGGCCGCAAGGGGTGGCGCGGCGCGTTTTTTAAAAACCACATTTTATGTGGTTTTTACAAAACGCGAGCGCGCTAACCTGTTGCAGCGCCCCGTGTGAAACTGCAGGGACGCGCTAGTGCATCCCTGCAGAGCTGCCCAGGGGCGGGCTTCCGGCTGGCGCGCTGTCCTGATTGGCGGAGCGCCGCCGGAAGTCGGCGGCTGCCATTTTGGGCGCCGCTGAACGCCGCCGAAACTTGCCAGCGTGTGGAGCGGCGAACGCACGCTCCCCGCAGGGACGGAGCAACCCGTTTTCAGGTAAGATCCGTCCCTGCGTGTGCTGCCCTGTTCCCCCGTCCCCCGTGTGGAAAGGGCCATACCTGCAGACATACCTGCCTTGGGAAGGAAGGGGAGACTAAAAGATCAAACACATGAGTTCACTTCACCGATACTATAAGAATAGTCTTGTTCAATGTCAAAGGACTAAAGGCAGCTCCCAAATGTACAAACATTCTAAAGCAGGTTAGGCAATTCTCTCCCAGTTATTTTATTTCTACAAGAAGCTCATAATAGAGGCTCTAAGCCAGTATTACCTGCCACACACTTTGGGGAGTAAATTTGGGGATGAGAAAGGCAGAGCAGGTTGCCATGATTTTTTTGTTAAAGGACTCCGTTTCATCAGCATAGTATTAAAGAAGATTCAGAGGGGAGAATCATAATTTTGCAAAGGAAATTAATGGACTGTTCAGTCATATTGGGGAACTTTTACAGTCCCAACAAAGGTCAAAGTTAATTCATGGACCTTTTCTTTTGAGCTCTAAAAGAAAGGAGAAATAATAATAGAGGAAGATTCTAATGATGTGCTAGACCCACCCCTAGATAGATCATACTGCTGTAGAGATAAGAAATTGGTGACTCCCTCACAACTTCCAGGGAACATAAACAGCATGGGTATGATAGACACCTCGAGAACTTCTCACCTCAAATAAAGGAATTACACTTTTTACTCTTCTACTCTTCAATCATATTCGAAAATTGATTTTTTAAAATTTATTTTTGGTCAAGAAGGCACTCACGCTGGAAATACAAGAAGTAACCACAGAACCCATCTTTTATTCAGACTACCCACTCACGAGGTCACAGCTTCAGAATCACAGTCCACTAGACTGGTTCTTTAGTCCACATTTTATTGTTAAATGAGCAATTTAAAAAAATCTGTTGAGACTATTAATTTCTTCAGTGAAAGATCAGAAGCCTCAACCACTTCTAATGCCTTATTATGGGAAACATTAAAAATGTACTTCAGGGGCTGTTTGTCCAGAAAGGAGCAAAGCTAAAGAAAATAAGGGAAACTGAAAAGTAATCATTATTGGCAGGCATTGCCTAATTAACACATACAAATAAGATGCCCAAGACAGGAATACACTAAATGCACTACTTTAAAAATAGTAGAAGAAATAGAGCTTAAAAGAATTCAGACCACATTCCAATTTACTAGAGTGAACCACTATGAAAAGAACAACCAAAAAAACCCACACCTGTATCTGTTATCAAGAATGGTCAAAAGACAAGGAGAGAGAAAAAATAATATTTAATATCTCTACCTTGGGTGGATGTATCAAAACTAAGGGAATTTGATGATTTCTACACCAAATCATACTTTTCTGATGCAGCTAATGAATTCAATGTTAATTAATTTGTCAAATCACTTAACCTTAAAAAAAGTGTGACCCAAAGATACATTTAAATGCCTCCATAACTGATTAAATCATCAATAAAGAACTTAAAACAGGGTAGGATGCCAGGATCTGATGGTCTAACAGTGAAATTTTATAAACTTTTAAATTATGTTTTGGTTCCACACTTAACAAGTTTATATAATGATTTAATCCACCAAGGTCCCTCACAACTTAGCTGGAAAACATCAAGGATGGTCCTGCTGTACAAAATGCAGGAGAAGATCATCCTCCTGCAAAATAATTTTGGCCCATCACCCTCTTGTTGGTATATTAGAGGGAATGAACTTTGGGGAAATATTATCGGCCTCCTTAGAAAACTATATGAGGGTTCAGAAGCCATCATAAAGGTTAACAGATGGGACTCTTTACCAATTTAGCCTAATAGGGGCACAAAAAAGGAGTGCCCCCTCTCACCAATGCAATTCACTTTAACCGTAGAACCATTAACAGAATCTATTAGGAGCACAGAGAATCAAGAATTACAGTCCCCATGATCCACCAATGTGAACAAAAATCAAATGGTATGCAGATGATACGCTAATATTTCTTATAAATAATAAAAACTCATTTCTAGAACTTGCTAAAACATTAACTTATCTGTGATAAGCTTGCAGGCTTCTGGGTAAACCTGCAAAAGTCAAAGCTGCTTCGCTTAAATACCCCTCTGGAATGTAAAAAAAAAAAAGGCAAGAGATGACCAAATTACAATTGCTCCCATCAGGAATCAAATACTTGTTATCTTAATCACATAAGACCTGGTTGAGATGTTACCACAAAACTACAAGCCACGTACCGTATGGATGAAACTAAAAGCAGAGCTGTGGAAAACATTTAAACTATCCTTACTATGGAAAATAGCTTTGGTAAAAATGTTTCTTTAGAAGGAACTGTTGTTCCTGTTTCAACCAATAACCTTGCTTCCCCCCAAACAATTATTTCAAATCATGGCATACAATAATTAATGATTTTATATTTATTGGCCAAAGATCCAAGATTTCAAAGAATATCAGATACTTGGGAGTCCAGAATGGTGATCTTGCAGTCCCAAAGACAGAATGTTACTTTGTGTCCTTCAAAGTATCCAAGTGATAAGAAAAGATGCATCAAACAACTGGATAAATCTAGAAATGCTACATGAAACTTCTGAAGAAATGGATTTAGTTTTCAGCTATAACACTCAAACAACATAAAGATATCAAAAACTCCTTCCTGCACATGTAAATTTCAGCTTGGAGAAAATAGAAACATGTATTATCTCCTAATTCTCCCCCTCCCCCATTCAGGTCACTTCTTCTATACTCCCATTTCAGGCAAATTCAGTCAATTCAAATTATGGGAAGATAAAGGTCTCTAAATCATTCAAGATTTACAAGGGTAAACCAAAACTTAAAGAGGTACTTGATAAGGCACTTAGTGCTGTTGGAACCCAACTGCCACCATTTATGGCAAGTTGCCTCCTTTTCAATACATCTGTACAACATAGGAGAAGTTCCACACCCATAAGCTTTATTTGAAAATAAGTGTGTCATGACAGACCAGTTCAATAAAGGACACAGAGTAAAATTATATAAATGGAAGGCAGAGGAAATTTTTGGTAGAGGGCTTAATCATGGGACTGGTTGGGAAACAGAATTGCAAAGTGAGAATCTAGAATCTTAATGTATAAGAATTTGGAGTTCACCTTCCTTTAAAATAAAGTCTATTACAAAATACAACACAGTAAAAACAGTGTGCAAATGTTACTTCCCTCCTGTTTAGTTACCAAGGATTACAGAGAAAAACGTTGCCCAGGTGATGCTAGAAAGCTTGTAACAGTAAAGGGACTTATTTACACATGAGTATAGAGTGCCTGAAATCAGTATAATAATTGGCATACTATCCAAAATTAAATGTAAATTTAATGTAAAATGTAAATGTAAAATTCTGTCCTGTCTCTTTTTGGTCTACTTATGCTTAACTGAAAATTTGTAGTACAAGCGGCTGTTTTTTGTATACCTGCTGCCAAAACAGAAATTGCCACATATTGGAAAATGGAGGACCTTATATTAGAAAATTGGTAGCAAGAAATATGGGAGATATGGTTAATGGAGAAGCTTGAAGCTTGCAGACAATATGAGAAAGTCAAAGGGGCAAGAAATGCTTCCCTTCATTATATATGTATATGACAACTGGAACAGCTGAAATCCCCTTCACATCATGGAGGTTTGTGGAAGGAAGGATGCATTATGTGAAGATCCAGCTGCAACCCAATTAAAGTAACACTTGTAATTTGGATTTGAATGTCTTTCTTTTCTCCTCAAACACATCCATGAATTATTGTTCTTCTATTTCATGCTGACTACAATCAGACAAGTTTATGACTGTATCAAAATGTTGATGACTTACACTTATGTTTAACTTTTGGATTGAATAAATTACAAAAAAAAGTTTAAAAAGGAATAAACTCCAAATGTTCTTTGAAATTCCTGTAGAGCAAAATCTACATGACATTCTACACAATGTCAAAGAAAACACGTTTTGAGACAGAAAATGTATTGTTGGGTATTTTCTGCACAAAAAAGCAACACAAAACACATTGATTCTATGATCCTATTTCTTTTGCATTGTGCACTGGAACTGAAAATATTTCATCACAGCTGTTCCCCTTTTCCTCTGTGAGTGTTTCAACTGTAAAAACATTTTTATTTTTTCAAGGATGTGAGTATTAATAAGTATTTTTTTACATTTGTTGCTACCCTTCCAATTTCTGGCATGAGTGGTTTAATGACTGAAATAACTGATTCTCAGATAGTATTGCTTTGTACTAACACTGAAAAGCTGCATGGCTTCTGTGCCCACTCACTGATAAGGATGTGAGAGATCTTTGGATAAAAGGTAGGATATAATTATTTCAATAAGTAAGTAAGTAAGTAAGTAAATAAGAGCTGACCAATCTTTGAAACTTATTTCTCACTGACCTAATAGAAGGCAACAGAAGCCTGTGGGTTTCCTTAGTCATTGATTGATAGCATGAGTATCAGAAGATAAAATGATTGATAATATGATGGTGCTTTGGCTTTTTAATCCATTGCAGCTGAATGAAGAACTTGTCTCCTCTTGTCCATATCTATAAGGTTCTAAATGATTTAGGCTGAAAGGCCTTTATAGACCATATACTTGTGTGTTTATCTATTGTAGGAAAATAATGTCACAACAGGAATCCCAATGTGGTGCAGTGGTCTCAGCATTGGACTACAACCCTGAAGACCAGGATATGACCCCACTCATCCGTGGAGGCCCACTGGATGATTTTGGGCATACCACATACTCTCAGCCCCAGAAAACCCAATGAAAGGTTTATCTTAGGATCACTATAAGTTGGAAATGACTTGAAGGCACACAAAACCAACAAGATTGAAAAAACAAATAACATATGCTTATATTGCGTATATATAATCTATGTTCTCAAACTCTCCAACTGTCCCCATTTGCCAGATCCAGTCCTATGTTATCCACCATTTTCAGATGTTTAAAAAATCTCCAGTTTCTCTCTCCTTCTCCTGCTTCCTTCTTTGTCCTCAACTTATTTCCACTGTTGCAAGTTGAACTCAAAATGCAAAAGTAGTTTGCACTCATTTAATTCAGCATAGGAGAGAAGAAAGTAGGGGCTGGAATCATTCCCTTCTTTGCGGTCTGAGGCAAAAACAAACTGCTACAGCCTCTCCTAGCTTAACTGTTCTTTATTAATAATTTTTGCTAGTTTGACCATGCTCTGATTTTCTTTGGCCACATGCATCCAAGTTTTCATCTGCAACAGGTTGGAAGTTATGGGTTCTTCCAGACTGCAACACATAATGTGTTTGTCTGGTCTCAAGGCTGTTCAAACCTATCTTGCTTCTGCTACCAAAATATTATGCACCAATTGGACAGTGTACCTTATGTTCATTGTATATACTGTTCTTTTAGCAAACTCTACCTTCCCTGTCAAATATTTTGCCATACAATATGACTACAACAGCTGTATTACAGCCTGATCCCAACACTGGGCTGATTGCTCCACCTGCAGTGCCAACGTGACATCACTGGAATGGCAACATGATGTCTTGTTTTGTGCTTTCCCTCATCCGGAGCATTTATTTGCTGGCACAGCAAGTCTTAGGTTCAAGCTGTTAGCTTGTTTGCAAAATGGATTTGTGGGAAGAAATTGGAGGAAACAAAGTTAGCTTAGTGATACACTGTTGGTGGCATCTGGCCACTATGGAAGGCTGATCCTAAGCACGTTACAGAAAAACAAATCTCACTAAAGCAATGGCCTGTACTTTCAAGTAATGTTTTTGGGCCTGGTATGAGAATAAGGAGAAATTTAGCAGATGAATATTCTCCTGGCAAGGGAATATCAAATGGTGGAAAGCCTTTGCCTGTTTAATGTTTCTGTACATGTGTGTGGACTCTTTAGTTTTTGCTTTTGTTTTGCTATTCTTTTAACAGAGAGCACTCCCCACAGAAAGCACTCTCCACCCCAAACTGGGGCGGGGGAGGGAAGGAGTGCTTTCTGTTAAAAGAACAGCAAAACAAAAGCAAAAGCCAAAAAAGAGGAACCCTGGGATCAAGAGAGAAACATTTCAGGGAGAGACAGAGATTGTTGAAGTGCTGATTGTTGAAATGTAGTATTTTTTTTTTTTCTGCTCGTGGACTTCTGCTTGTTGGTAGTTGAAATTACTTTACAACAGACTATTTTGTATATCTATTTATGACTATTTTGTATATCTATTTATTTTGTGTATCTATTGTATATCTAGAAAATGGAGAACAGTGACTAATGACTGTTGGAAACCTGAATATTTCTTAGAACTGAAGCCAATGCATACAGAATGGAGTCAACATATGTCTTTCCATTAACATCAGCTAGAGAACAGGAGGCTGGGAATTGCAATTTCAGGGGGAAAAATTGCTTTTTAAAAATGAACAGAAGAAATCTAACATTCTGGAAGCCTACAGGAAACAATATAGTGAACATTGAGACCTGGCTTTCTAAAAGAAAACCTCAGTGATCTTGACATAAGCAGTTAATCTTCAGTACCCACAGTTAATGATCTGTACTCAAACGTTAATGTTCTGTACCCAAGCCTAATTGGTATAACTTAGCATAGCTTGGGAGAGAATCATGTATTTAATGTAAATAATGAAGCTGGCCTACATTCACAAGAACCCACAACTCTTTTTAACTGGTATGCTGTCTTTTACTTTTTTTTCATTATAGAAAGAGAAACAAAGTTGGCACATTCTTTCCCCCCCGTATGGTTCTTGTCTGGCTATGTGAAAACACTGAAAGTTGCAAACAGAACCAGTCCAAGACCACCTGCTTATGCCACCAGCAGCTACCACTCATTCGGTCCCTCTGAATCACTATTACCATGTAGAAAGATCATTAAGTTTCACTATACTGAGGAAAATTCTTTGCTGGTGTGGCACCATGTGGCTTTCTCCTTTAGCAGGTGCTGCTGGAGGACAGAGTGCTGAATCAAGGAAGGAAACAATTTGGCACTTAGAAACTGGCTGAAATGTCTCCCAGGCAAGGAAGATTCAGAGGAGTGTCCCATTAGTACAGAATCTCAACATGGATATTGAGGAGACCAAAGACCAAAACTCCAGAGGATTGGAGGGGACTAAGGAAGCAATTCTACCCCACCTTACTGCAGCATCCATTTCTTATTATGAGCAACACAAACCAACCATCTTAAATATTCTTGAAACAAATTCATCTTAAGAAAGCCTCTTAGCTGATGGGAATAACATTTAAACTTCACAAGTAATACTACTGTGTGTGCTGTTAATTCTATAAACTATTTGAACACTGTTTTAAACATTGGGCATCCTGGCTCGTCAAAGACACTTTTAAAATTAAATTAAAATTAAAAATTAAATTGAAATTGAGGGGCAGTATCATGACTCATGAACCCATGAGTTCTTTTTCACTTAAACTACATGTACTCACTAATTGTGGAGTAGAACAGCGGTTTAGTGTCCTGTTGGACCAAAATTAAATGTAAGTAAGTTTGTAGGTGCCCATAAGGTTTCTAACATTTTGAAATATGAGTGGAGAGTCCTATTTTTGAGTGGTCTCCTCACTATCCCTGTTAGCATAGCAGCATAACAAGAACCAAGTGCTGGAACCCTTCTCCTTTATGACTTTTTTCCCTTCTTGTAAGGAATTTGTTCAAGATGGCAGGGCATGAAAAAAATGCAATGATTTCCTATAGTCTACAGTACAGCCTTAAGATCCTGCATCTTTCACATTTCCTACTTTCCATCACCAAAAAAGTCCACTTCTTCAAAGGAAGGCAGGAAGGAAGGAAGGAAGGAAGGAAGGAAGGAAGCCTCCCCACCCCTACAGGCATACCTAGTCATGGCCCCTTCCTTCTTCCTATCTCAGAAATTGTGTTTGAAACAGAAAAGAGGAAGGAGGAAATGCACAAAGATCACCTGCTTTCTTTCTGTCTGCTCTCAAACCGAGTTCCTGGTCTGCCAGGAAAATTTCAGAGACACATTGCTTCTCATACACATGGAAGTGTTTTGCTTCCTTCATGAAGTTCCTAGTCTTGGTACCCGGTCTATCCAATATCAGAGTAGCAGGCAAACTGTGCCAGCAATAGAGACTACTACATGGACCATGTTGTCCTTAAGATGAAAATAAAATATTGGTCTGTTTGGTTGATGGATGTATTTAATCAGCTACAAAGATACAACCAAAGAAGACTTCCTTCTTTTGGGCACAAAAATATTATCTAGCATTTAGTCCTTTATTTCTGAATTCCTAAGCAATTCTAAACAAGCCATTCTGTGGGTTAAAAATCTTCAGTCTCACTTACTTCTCTAACTCTGTAAGCAAGAGTTGGGTCTCCCTCTTTTTCTTTTTCTTTTTCTTTTTAATGGAAAGAATTTATCTTCAATTACAGCTTCTGCAAGACTGGTTTCCATATTTGACACAGCACATACTATCCTGACTTAAAGGGTCATACAGACCCAAGTATACGATTACAATGAAAATCAACTGAGTTAATACTGGGCTAAGAAGTAACACACATGAAAATGATCGTAGGGAAAAAAAGAAAGAAAGAAAGCTCAAAGGATGTAATAAATGCCCACAAACACTCACAATGTAATGCCAATGAAAGAAGCTAACAACACACCAAAGTAAGGGAGAAAAAAGCAACACACCGAAGAAGGAAGGGGTTTATTCAGAGTCTTGAAATAAGTAGCCTAATGCATGGCAATGGCAGCTAACAAGAGCCCACTGTCTTTGTAGATACATGCACTTTTTCTTTCACAAACCATTGTGTTCATTCCTACTTAAGATGCTCTAGATAGGTGATTGTCTCGTGCAGAAAACAGGCAGATATCCTATTCTACATGAAGTTGCATTCATCATCAGGTCTCCACTTTCATACCTCTGAACTTATTAGATTTGAAAAGATTTTAAGAATGGGTGCTTGTTGCTTTTTTAAAAAGCCTATATATACTTGAGATGGGACTGGTGTCATAGGGGGAGAGTTGACAAGACATGTATTATCATGGGATTGCAAATAAATGTATTAGTTGACCTTAATTATTTTTTCAAGTCGTTTGAAGCAATATAACAGTCTTTTAAAAATCCATTTAATGTGTACTGGTCTTCTTCTGATTCCTTCAACAAGAGCACTTTTCCTGATAAACAGCAAATTCTGAGCTCTTTACATTATTAGAACTGAATGAAACTATGCTTAATAGAGGAAGTGGGGAAAAACCCACTCCTGATCTCTTCTACTAGGAGTGTAATAGCATATAACATTTACTTTATTTCAGTGTTTTCTCTCTTAGTTTTCCTATATGCTTTCCCCTGTGTATAAGGAGCATAGACAACATCAACATTTTTACTGCATACTTATTTTCTTTTGAGATGCTCTAGCTGACTCCATTGAAGCTTGAATTCAATGATCCCGGTCCAGTTTTCCCAAATGCAGTAGCTAGTTACATTGAACCATCTCAGTAGGATAAATGTAGATGTGTCATGAAGGCTGTGGAAACAACAGCACCTTAAGAGAAATCTTCCTCAATCTTTAGAACTTGTTTGGTTTCTCTCAGAATGCCCAAAATGTTTAAATGACTTTAGATGCCTCTAAAAATTAGTTTGAATTTTATTTGTTGTGACATATTGGTGGTAATCCTTACACAGGTGCTTATTTCTGTAACTGTATTAACTATGTACATACAGGTGGACTTTGCAGACTGGAATGATGTACAGCCCATAATAGATAATGGAATATGATATAGTGAGCATGTGAAGTACAGTTTTTGGTACTTCATGCAAAATGACCTTTCTTTTGCACAAAGAAAAGCGTTCATTTAGAGTTCATGAATTGGTTCAGCCCTGGTAATAAATATATATGTGATAATTAATTGAGCCACATATTTTAACTTATTGGAAATTAAAGAAGGGATCATTATATATTTTTTTTCTTTGTGATTTTATTAGGAAACAACAAAGCTGGGTGCTTCATTTAAATAATTAAATTTCATTGTTCAGTAGTAAAGGTAATTCTTCTATTGTGCCCAATGCAGACCAAACAAGATCTCATTTTGATCTTACTTTCACCAAAGTAAACTAGGATTAATTCCTTTTTAATTTAGACAATGCACATTGGCTATGAATATTGAATCTGGAACACAGACAATGGTGTTGGAGAAAATATTGATGTGGCATACCCTGATATTTTTCTATGTGTTGATGTTTACACTCAGGAACATCACTGTTTGCTGTGTATGCTGTAACATCACTATCAGATGCAAACAAAGTTCCCATGCTTTTGTTAGTCTATTTCAGTCATGTCCAAATTATGCATTTCCAGCAGGGAATATGCAAAGGATACTCTAATCTAGGCAGCCTGCATATCACCAAAGCAAAAAAAATCACAATCAAAAAGAAGAAATTTGACTAAATCAAGGGCAAGGAACTTGTGGCATTCCAGAAGATGCTAGAGTGCGACTCCACAGTCCATCACCTTTGGCTATATTGTCTAGGGCTGATGGAAATTGCAGTTCAACAACAGTTGGACTTTCCTGCCTATGGATTAAATGGATCCTCCATTTTCAGATAATGTATGCTTCTGGAGAACTGAAATGGAGAAACAGTGCTGGAGGGTTTATTGTCTTCATCCCCTGTTCATAGGCTTCCTAGAGACACCTTGTGGGACACTGTGATAAATAGGGTAATGAATGCAGTTAGACTGTCTTTGGTTTGATTTGGGCTGAATGGACCTTACCGGGCATCATTACTTTGGGCAAACATAAGATACCAATGCTCAAACTGTGACAACTGACTGAAACAAGTACATGAAAGAAGACGCAGTTATGAATATGTTTCAACTTGCCCCCAAATGGAAACACATATTAAAAAGCAATGCTGCATTATTTGTTTGTTTGTTTATTTGTTTATTTATCATCATCATCATAATTAGTAGTAGTAGTAGTATGATGGTGAAAGATAAGGACAAGTCTTCTGGAATCCATTTAAAAATATGATAACCAATGCTAAAGGTGCTGATGATTTATTGAATACATAATGCTAACTTACAAAAGGACAATGGAGAGAACTGAGAGAATACTGTGAATCCCTTTCCCTTTCTCTTTTATTTTTTGACATTTATAAGAGCACTTGCACAGTACATTCTTACAAAATTAGCAGATACATATAATTTATCTGTCTTCCAGGAACTGTTGAGTAACGAGGCACCAATAGATTTACGGACTAACAGTTGCTGAGAGAGCAAGAGAAAAAGATTTCTCTCAAATTAACTTCTCCCTATGTTCCTTATGTTCAGTATGATGGTATCACTGACATTCTAATTATCAGACATTTCATCTACAATATAACACTCAATATCAAATTTTCAGTAGTAAAAAATGTTATTGAGTGCCTTATGGATGGGTAGCAGTTCATTCTGTGACCTAATCTTTACTTTAGAGTTTTCTGCCAAGAACAATTAACAAGAGAAGAATAATTTAGAATAAGACGTCCTAACCTAAAATTAATAAACAGGGCGCACAATAATTGTCTATTAACCTTTTCATCATATATTAAAATATGTCTTGTATTCAGACAAATTCCAAACTGAATCAAGATGATTCAGCCAGACATAGAAGACATTTAGATCAAAGCAAGATTCCTCTGAAATGAACTGAATGTAAATCTTCAACATACTTGATGATTCACTAGTAATTTGGAATTGTAGGAACAAAGACACAGTGCGACTCCAAAACTGATAAACTTCTCAAGTGCAGTTGGATTGCAAAGGAAGGCAGGACATAGTTTATTTAGTTCTAACTGCCTAATCACAGTAAACATTTTTATCAGAGATCTCCATCCATAGCACTTTTGAGGACAGGTATTGAGGTAATGCATCACAGAACTGATCCAAGTCAATGCTCTTCCCCTCCCCCCACCTTCAAAGAAAGAATTTCTGTTTGTTTGGAAAATAAAGGATTTTCAAGTACTTCTGTCCTTATCACCATACACTCTATTTTCTTCCTCCACCCTAACTATCATCCATCCCATTTTTATGACTTTTATGATAACTGTGCAGAAAAGAAAGAACCATTTTCTTTTAAAGTTCATCTATTTGTAAGTCCTGTTCTCCAGATTAAACTAGGTGACATTTGTTCCCCTCTCCAGGTTTGTAGAACTATTTCATCAGTAGGAATAAAAACTGTATACAACTGACATGCTGTGGTGTAGTCTTTATATCTTAGAATTGCTGTTTGAAGAGTGTGAATGGAAAAACGCAACAGCAGTGTTCATGCAGTGTTCATGGGAAATACTCTGATTTAAGTTGATTTTTCCAGCTATAGAATAATCATCTTTCAGTAGCTCCTCCTCCATTTAAGGCAATTTTAAGGACCAAGGGAGAAACCAGAAGAACAAAACTGCGAAGGAAGGAAGGAAGGAAGGAAGGAAGGAAGGAAGGAAGGAAGGAAGGAAGGAAGGACGAACCAGACATAAACACACTGTTAGGTGGTGGCGTCCATGTCAGTGAGGTTGTGAATCCATTCAATGATTTAGTCTGAATTTTATGGAGCTATCCAATGTGCTGGTAATATTTTGCTGATAAATGCAGCACCTTATTAAAACCCAGAGCAGATTCACCATCCCACTGCTGTGCTGTCAGAACCACATAAATTTCAAAAATTAAAGGCCTGCAGGTTGGGGAGCAGTGCAGAAACAGATATGGGTGAATCAAAAAGAGAGAGAGAGAGAGAGAGAGAGTGAGTCTGCGAATTACAACCAGCAAGAGACTTGTTGCACAGAGGTCTGGTAATAGGACAGGAAATTTTGTAGAGAGTCTGGAAATGCTTCTAACTCATCACAATGAGGCAGAAGAGATCAAAGAAAAGGACTAAGCAAGAGATCAAAGAAACAGTTTCCAAAAGGCATCTACTGAGATTCAGTACTGAGCAGAACTCTGGCCCAGATCCTAAAACTTTCACTGGTAGAGTCTGTACAGATATGCAAGATTAAATACCATTAAAAAAAAAAAAAAAAAGCATATGGGTCAACTGAAACATTCTTATTTGGAAAAAAAAGTTTTTGATGAAAACCTTTAGAATATATTTTTTCATATGGTATGCAAAAGCACATCCCTGTTTCCCAATCTACTTTACATTACGTGAAAAGATAGAATACAAATATTCCCAGTACAGCAGAATAAATTAATTTATATATTCTTGTCTAGACTCAGGGATAGGAGCCATAGTAGAAAAATTAAATACAATGTGAAACATTTTAGTGGTCTCCATTACATATACTGAGATGTTCAGAATACCAGTGAACATAACTGTGCCACCGGCTTTTATCAAAGCTGGCAACAGAGTACAAAGGTGTTATCATATTACATGCTTCTGAATTACATTAATTGCCTTTTTATCAAATGAACTAACTCCTTTCATCCTAATACCATGTAAAAGCCAATGATATCTTAAAACATTAAAATGCTTATTTGCATTCTTGGAGAGGTCAGTGAAGTCTCCTTCTTCTATTTTGAGAAAAATATTAATTCCGTTAGATTGTATGTAGTCATACATTTCCTTTCTTGCTCACTGGCATGATGTTTGTTATGACAAAAGGCAAATCCAGGAATGATTCAGATCATCTTACCTTGTAAGCAATCACCAACTTTACTGCAAGAACAAATGGTTCTACCTTCCACCGTCCCAATAGTCTTTCAGGAAAGGAAAGACATGATTGTAAAGTTCTGACTCATGCACAATTAGCTAGCATTTTCAAAATAAAAAATGCAGAGAGTTAGAATAAAGAAAACTGATACCTTCAGATAAATTTCATCTTTGGTTCCAAGTATTGTTTTATCTCATCAAATTTTTCCCTGTATAGTGGCCCTAGCAATATATTTTATACTAAGGAGAGATATAGTAGAAAAGTTCCTCTTTATCTGGACTACAACTCCTAGAATCTCTCAGCCAGAATGAGCAGTAGCTTGCTGGGAAGTCCTGGGACATATGGGGGGGGGGAATCCCACTCTGGGAAGAAATAGGACACAGACATTATATATTTATTATCTTGAGCTGTGTGATTTTTCCCAAACTTCATTTGAACTTCTATGCAGCTGTTTCCTACATATGACAACCTTGCACATCACTTACACATCAGAAGTCAATTAATCCATACACATTAAAGATATGCAGAGATGAGCTATGGCAGGCCAAATGACACAAGTAGAACTTTTTTTATTGCTGCTTATATTCAGAAATGAAATGCTTTTAAGTGGACTATATGTTTACAGTCCGTTAGAAATCATTAAGTTGCCCCTTGTAATTAATTCCTTATGTCCTGACTCTACTGTCTATTAGAAAACACTGAATGTATCCAGCCAATTGTGTAGTGAGTTTGTCTAGCTCAAATAGCAAGTGCAATCACAATTAGTATGGACTAGGAAAATTTGCTATATGTTATTCTTGACTCAAGTGGTGAATGATGCAAGGTAATTTGGAAAGAAAACATAAACACTGGAAGTGGCTTTATAACAGATCTAATACCTTATTTATTTGACCTCACACCTTCTCTTTCACTCCATCTTGCTTGCTCTGATTGGAGGCACTTCCCCAGGGTCCTCAGAAGAGGTCCTTCCCATTAGCTCTTTCCGGTTCCCTTCTAACTTTTTATCCAGGCACATAAACTAGGATCTGAGTGCAATGAATTTATCTACCTCTGAACAACAGAAATATGCTAATCCCACAGTCATCTTTGAGTATTCTTTCAGACAAATTCTGAAAACGCAGGTCTAGGTTTAATTACAACAAGATTATAGTCTGTCCATTTATTTAATTCCAGCCACACCAACCCCCTCTTTTAAAAGGATATTTAAAGGTCTACTACATCCGTCTACATTGAGCATGTTTCGTACTGTCGAATATAATGACACCCAAGTGGCCTTGATCTAGGTGGTAACGTTTATTTCTGGTGCTTGAGCCCAGAATTTGTATTCAGATCCCCCAAAGAATTAGGTTTTTGGGGAATTTGTTGCTACTGCTTTCTTGTAAATTGGCAGTATCTGATTTTGTGACAACTAGTTGTGTTCCATGGAGACTAAGCCATTCACATTCACCACCACATTAAGAATTAATATTTGCCCTCCCTGAAACTTTCCATTGCTTAGGAGAAAGTTTAACAAAAGCAGTCCAAATCCCCAAGCACCCTTGTCTGGAAATATTAATAATAATTCATTTTGATCAGAATAAATTCAGTAGGTTAACTGTGGTTACCATGGTAATCAGGTGGAAAAGCAGATTTCATCAGTTGTAAAACATCATTAGGATTGTCCTGTACTTCTAATTATGACTTGTAAAGCTGGCATTTTACATACTGTAGCTAAGAGGCACACAAAGGAATAGCTTCAAGCTAAAAGTCTTCCAAGCAAAAAAATCAGAATTCACATCTTCTAATCAAGCAGGATAGTTTTGTTTGCTTTAGTTTAGGGTTCCCCCCCCCAAGCCAGATATGTTGAGAATTAAGGACATATTGTTAAGAATATAATATGGAGATTTTCTGCCGAACAGATCTGTGAAGGACCACATTTGGAACTAGCATAGACCTAGAAAACTCTATTCCATTGGTTCTCAACCTGTGGGTCCCCAGATGTTTGTGGACTTCAGCTCCCAGAAGCCCCAGCCACTATGGTCAATGCTCAGGGCTTCTGGGAGCTGAAGTCCACAAACATCTGGGGACCCACAGGTTGAGAACCACTGCTCTATTCATTTCCATGTTGTATTTCACTGCTTAGTATTGATTGACAAGTTCTTCTAAGACTGACTCATAAGTAAGCCAAACTAACATGCTGGGTTGATGGGAGGAAGATGGCTTGGGATGGATCCCACAAGTTTGGAGTGGGTAACTTCAAGAGGGATTCTTTCCTTCTCCTTGAATTTATAATCCAAAGCATGAGATGTTGCTACTTTTTATTACTGAGAAAGTATCATAATGTATTTCCATAGTTAGTCTGATTGAAACTCCTTGGCCAACCTTAAAATCCTTGGATGTCTTGTAGGACCAGCCTTAGAATCAAGTGCATCTAGTGTGATGAGTGCTTTCAGCACCCCACCATCACCATACCACCCTATATAGTGTTCACATAGATTACACTGCCTGGCAAATATGGTGTCAAAGTAAAGCCACATTCTACTGATTTTTGTATTGTAACTTCAGACTAGAATTTAAAAAGCTACTCACTGGGGTGTATTATTGTACTTCAGCTATAAAACTTGCTTGTGATTTTAGGGGGAGGAGCTAAAGACAATGAACATTTGTTTGTTTGTTTTTCATCCAAGTTTCCTGCAGAGCATCCTCAAAACAATACGTCCAACAGTCACTTCGCTCAGACTCTCTTTTTAGTTCACATCCCTGGGCACGGTGCAGTTCACCAACTCCTAAACTTGGTCCTGGCTTCTCTTATCACTCCTTGAGAAGAAATCTCCCTCTAAATTCATTTCTAGTCTTGTTTTAGACAAAACTTAGGTGGCAACACAACAACTTTCATTCATTCAAAAGAGCCAGCCAGTGATTCAATAGCAGCCACCAACAATTGTTTTGCAAATTGGTGCTGTACATATCTCAAACCCCCTCCCTTTTTAATTTCCTTTTTTAAAAAAAATCTCAGGAACATCCATTAAGGGAGCTTCATCATAGTGCCCAGCTGGTTCTCCAGCACAGCAGTGGCCAACTTATGATGAGCATGCCAAATCAGCACTTAATCCTTATTTTAATAGCAAATTCAAGTGCTGGTTGCTGCTTGTTTTCTTTTTTTAAAAAAGGCAGCTGGAAATAATTATATAAAAGATATTTTACTGAGATATTCAAAGATGGTGGTGTTATTAAAAATAACCAACCTGTACTATATTCTTTTTTTGCTTTCTTTCTCTAGAGAAGCAAAAACAAAAAAGCAAAAAACAAAACAAAACAAGATGGTGGTTAGAGCCAAGACATTTGGAGCTGGCATTTCTTTTTAAGTTGGAAAACAAACATATAAAAGAGTTAGTAGAGATTTGGGTAGTGATCCAAAATGAGAGCCAAACAGTTGGCTAAATTTAATCCTGTTTTCTCACAAAGTTGTGCATTTGCTTCCATTTATTGTTAGTCATATTTCCCCAGGTGGTTTTCAAAAGTCAGTAATGGCTAGTTTTCCAAGTATTCTGCAATCAATAAGCTGGCAGAAAAGACCAATAAAACTTTGCAGGATGGCACTACTAAAATGTGAAGGTACAAAGCTGGTTCCAGATAGTCTGTTTTCTTTGCTTCACACTCTGCTCACTTGAGTGGGAGATTATGAATGTGGTTGGACCAAGACAGTTTCTTTGCTACAGGCAAATGGATAAAAAGATTGTGCCAAACACCCAGGTCAAGGGTAAATACAGATACCAAGGATGGTCAAGTTATTTTGGCCCTTGAGATATAAAATCACACAAGTGCCTCTCTCATTCCCGGACAGAAAGAAAAAACAAAAGACCCACCTATACTCACTCACTTGTTCATTTGATTTATATCCCACCTTTCTCCCATGAATGAGATTCAAATTATCTTATAATAAACTATATAAATACAGGTGAAGCATGACATGTATATTTTTTTTTTATTAATTTATTGAAATACATAAAAGAACACAGTGAGTGGAGAGATTACAGTCACGTTTTTGACAAATTTCCTCATATTTGCTTAAATATATATTCTGATAGCACTCAATGCATCCCTCCTTCCTCATTCCCCCCTTCTTCCCTCCCCCCTCCCACCCTGCCTCAAGAAGTGAGTGATTAAATATCTGTTCCTTACCCTCTTAAATCATCTATATCTATTGAATCCAAATCTCCCTTTTTTTCCCTTGACTTTTTTTGTTTTCCATACAGGTCTACAGTATCTTAAAAAATACTTGTTAATAGCTAAAGAAAATAATTAACAGAGTGATTATAAAACATGAAACTGCTAAATTCTAATACATATCCATCCTCTTTTCATATCTATGTCTATATCACACCTATAATTATCGAGAGATTGACAATTTAATTAATTAGCTTCTATACTATTCTATACTAGAAATATAAATATAAGTTATAGTCCCACTTAACTTCTTTGACTAGTTATTGTTATTTTACTAAATTACCTATCCTAATTTCTACAATTATTGCTTGCTGGATTGCAACCTATTCAGATTTTCCCATCTAAAAATGAATCAAATCATTCTAACTAATTGGTTTGAATTCTTATACCTAACGTTGCCTTCCTACCCCATATTTATTCTCGTGTGTGTTACATTTCCCATCCATTTCTGGTCTGCGTTATAGGATTTTCTGATGACAATATCTGGATTTTATCATATTCTAGCATTTAATATAGTTTCAGTGCCCAGTCTTCTGTACTTGGAGGCTCCGGTTGTTTCCATCATTGGGCAAAGCACAACTTTGCTGCCGTGATCATATATAGTAAAATCCTTTTTTTGTATTTTATCCAGTTTATCAAGTTTAGGGAGGCAACTGATCATATTTAATAAATATAGCTCTGGGAATAAGGGGAATTTAACTTTAAATGTTGCCGAAATTATTGTGTGAATCTCTTCCCAGAATTTTTTTTGCTTTCAAGCAAGTCCACCATACGTTATAGAAGGTACCTTTACACTCACACTTCCAACAGCCGTCCTTTCCACCTTTTCTCATTTTAGCTAACTTATTTTGTGCTAGGTACCATCTATGGATCATTTTATGTAATTTTTTTTCTCAAACTGACTGGTTTTAGTAGAGACCATGTCTGGGCCCATACCCTACCCAGTGTTCTAATGTAAAAGAGCGACCAATGTTTGCTGCCCAATTTTATCATGCTATCTGTTATTGTTTCTTGTTCCACATCTATATCTAATAGGATCTTGTATATTTTCCCCACTTTATGGCTTAAACTTAATAGTTTATCTATCTCTTTCTCCTTAGTTTCAAATCCCTCCAACTTGTTATCTTTCTTGAACCTTTCTTTAAGTTGTTTTAGTAATAGCCAATGCATTGTGAAATCTTGCATCTTTAATTCCCCACCTGTTTTAAATTGTACACTACCCTCCTGGTACTTTAAGAGATCTCTGTATATAAACCATTTATCTAGTCTTGGTCTTTCCCTCTTATAGAATGCCTCATGGACAGAAATCCATGAGGGAATTTTTAATAGAATTTCCTTTTATATTTTAACCATACTTAGGAGGCCCTTTCTTATACAATGATTTGTAAATTCTTTATCAACTTTGGCTTTCTCGTACCACAGGTACACATGCCAGCCAAAGTAGATACCTTCTCCTTCCAATTGTAACAATCTTTGATCCTTTAGACTAATCCACTCTGTTATCCAATCCATACAGTTAGCATTGTAATACAATTTCAAATTTGGTAAACCTAAATCCTGCTCTTTCCTGAATGTCCACTAAATTTTTTTGTTTTATTCTTGGTTTTTTCCTTTGCCATATGAATTTTAACAAATCTTGATTCCATTCTTTAAATGGTGCTTCTTTTGTTAATATAGGTAGATTTTGAAACAAAAAAAATCATTTTAGGTAGTATATTCATTTTTATGGTTGCTATTCTGCCCAATAATGATAAATCCAATCTACCTTATTTCTCCATCTCTGCCCTGATATCTTTCCAAACTCTTTTGTAGTTATCATCAAATAGATCTGAGTTATTTTTTGAGATTACTATTCCCAAATACTTGGCCTTCTTCACTACTGTGAAATTAGTCCTCTGCTCTAACTCCTTTTCCTCATTCTTTGGCATTTTTTTTTTTTTTTTTTTGTAATTATATGAGTTTATTTATCTTGAAACCTGAGAATTCCCCAAATTCCTGCAGGATAGTGTGCTTATACTTTGTAAAGGGTCTTCTAATGATATAGCCAAATCATCTGCAAATGCCCTAATTTTATAATTTTGTGTTTTAATTTCAACACCTTGAATTTGTTCCTCCTGACGAATTTTCCTGTTAGTACTTCCTGTAAGTACTTCTGATATTATGATTAATAATAGAGGAGACAAAGGGCATCCTTGCCTAGTCCCTTTTTCAATTTTAATAAATTGAAAAATAATTTTTTTGCCATTTATTATTATTTGGGCTTTCTGATTTTTATATATACATTGAATCCATGTATTAAAATTATTTCACAGATTGATGTTATTGGAAACCTCCTTCATAGATAGCCAACTAACATTGTTGAATGCCTTTTCGGCATCTAACAGTATCAGGGCTAGTTTCTTCTCATAGTGCCTATGGTAGAATTCTAATATATTGATTATAAATCTAATATTATTTTTGAGTTGTCTTTTGGGGAGAAAACCATTTTGGTCTCTATGTATCCATTCTTGTAGATTTCTTTTAAGTCTTTCTGCTAACACTGAGGCAAAAATTTTGTAATCAATGTTTAACAAAGAGATAGGCCTGTACTTTTTCATCTCTAATTGGTCTTTCCCTTCTTTGGGTATCAAGGCTATATTTGCTTCCCTCCATGATGGAGAAATGTCTTCTTTTTCTAATTCTTGAATTACTCTTTGTAATGGGTTAATTAATTGATTCTGAAATGTTTTATAGTAGAGGGCGGTGAATCCATCTGGGCCTGGTACCTTCACAGATTTTAATCTTTTTATTGAATTTATGCTCTCATTCTTCATTATAGGTTTATTTAGCTCTTTCCTTTGGGATTCTGTAATCTCCGGTATATTGTAACATGTATAAAAATGTTAAAAAAATTCAAAACTTTTTTTTCCATAAAAAGTACTCAAAGTCTTGCTGATTGGCTAGCTATTCATAACCAGGAGTAGGGGTATGGACAATCTTTGCTGATGTCTATCATACAACCATTTGGACGGAAAATACTTTTGAAAGGGCTTCATACTGCCTCCTTCACTCAGGACAATTTCATGACTGAGATTCTTTGCCTGTGTAAGTAATTTTAAGAAATAATGCTTGATTATCCTAAGGACCTATCATTTTCTGCTAGAACAGTATAGACACGCCGAAAGATTGTTGTTGCTGCTGTGTGGCTTCAATCCATTTCTGATTTAGGGCAAACCTAAAGTGAATTTATCATGGGGTTTTCTTGACAAGATTTGGAGGTTGCCTTTGTCTTCCTCTAAGAATGAGAGAGTGTTACTTGCCATAAGTCACCCAGTGGGTTTCTATGGCTGTGTGGCATCGAAACCTCATCTTCGGAGTCATAGTCCAACAGTCAAACCACACTGGGTCTCATACTTAAAGTTAGAAACCCCCACATTACGAAGTTGATGTCTAGTACACCCTGCAAGCTTCAGGGGTTATCTCTTGCTAACAATAAGATCTTCACCTTCTACTCCTGAGCTTGATAGATCATCTAGTTCAGCACCAGATTTATTACAGAGAGACATATTTACAGATAAAAATCAGCAAAATTCTATTTTGCATACACAGGCACTTGAGGTATACCCAATTTATGGGCGGGGCAGTTTCCTAGTGGGTTTCCATGGCCAAGTGGGGAATCAACTCTGGTCTCCAGAGTCATAGTCCAGCACTCAAACCACTACAGTGCTCTGGCTCTCCATAGTTCAGGACGTATCAGCTTATCACACAAGACAGGTAAACTGAAGAATACTAGCATCTTTGGCTAGGACTTTTGACATGACCACCACATCATCATAGAATCATAGAATCATAGAGTTGGAAGAGACCTCAGGGGCCATCGAATCCAACCCTCTGATATGCAGGAACTGTTAAAGAATGCTGGGCCTAGCAGGTACAGCTGGCTGAAGTAGGAAAGAGTTAACTGGTTCACTGCGCTGAGAAAGCAACACAAAGTTGTAAATAAATAAGTTGTAACTGCCTTGTTGACTTGACTTTGAGCTTTCTATGCTGCCACATGCCTTGAATTTCCTTGTAGTTTTATCAACATGCCTTTAATAAAGCCTTTTAGTGTTTAGACTCTGGAAGCTGTGTGCTGGCTTTATTTTTTCCCTGGCTCAAAGATGGGGCTTTGCAGTGCCTTGCAACCCAGCCTGCTTGTGGGTTCAGCTTCTTTTACAGCTGACACCCCATTTTCCTTGACAGGAACACCCATCAAAGCATTCCCAACAGATGGCCATCCAGCCTCTGCTTAAAAACCTCCAAAGAAAGACACTCAACCACACTATGAGGCAGCATATTCCACTGCTGGACAGCTCTGACCATCAGGAAGTTCTTCCTGAGATTCAGGTGGAACCTCCTTTCCTGCAGCTTGAATCCATTCCTCCTTGTCCTAGTCTCTGGAGTGGTAGAGAACAAGCCTGCTCCCTCCTCAACATGACATGCCATCCTCATCCTCATCCTTATCATTATTATAGTCCTCCTCCTCCTCCTCCTCCTCCTTCTTCTTCCCAGTGGAGACCAGTTAGAACGTGGAGTTTTTGGAAAGTGAGGTTTTTCTGTGTTTGTAAAATAAACACTCACTGGGACAACAGCAGAAGAGGAACAATGTCATGTGATAAGTCCCAGCTAAAGACACTATTATCCTGCTGCACTTGTGATTTATTACCTTGTGTGATAAGCTCATTTTGTGCAAAATTTGCATGTTATTTGTACAAAAAAAAAATCATCATGGAAAACTGTATCTTATGCAGAATAAGTCTTGAATTTTTATTTCCACTTTTCTTTCTACTTTGAACTTTTTTTCCACTTTTGTCCTTGGAAATCAGCTTCTAACAGTGAAAAGTGCAAAAAAAGAAAAAGAAAAAAAAAGATAATAATAATTATTGCTTCCTCCCAGAAAGAAATCAGTGAGGAACTGCAAAAATTGAGGCCCATGTGTGGCTTGCATAGCACACAATGACCATGATATCTCTATACAGGTCATTTGAGAATGGAAAATATTCTTCTTGTTTATAGTGAATAAATAAAAGCACCAGAAAAAAATGCTATAATGTTTCATCTTATGAATTAACAAGGACAAGAACAAGAAAATCTGTACTCTGAAAGGTGAAAGAAAAAGCAGAAAAATCTGCAAATGGTAATAAGAGTTGTCCAATCTATAATGCACCATTATTTTTTTTGGAGCTCAATTCATTAGCAGTGAAAAGTCCTAGAGATCTGGTGACTGTTCAGAAACTTACACAAATCGATTTTGTGGCTTCTATCCAGTTCCTCTAAAGTAAATATCATTTCTTACTGGAATCATAACTTCATTCTTATATTGCATATATAAATATTCTGACAGTGTATATGGAAATAACCACAATAATATATTGCAATACAATACAGCTTTGTTGGAAAGGAAAACAAAACAGAGATTTTTAATGGGTACTTCTAAAAGCAAAATGTGTTTGCTAAGCTCTCCCAGAGGAACAGAGTTTTTTCTCTCCCTCTCTAACACCAGTCACCAGTGCATCATAATATATCTCCAGCTGAGGCATTTCTGATGATTCCAAGAAATTTTTCAACCACAGATCTCGATACTGTTAAAAAGTATAAAGAAAGATGTGTTTCCATTTCTGATGTGAAAAGCTAAATTTGGGCTTAAAGCCATACATATGCTGATAGAAAGGCTTAAAGAGCACTACAGGAGAGTGCATTTTAAATCAATTTGTTAGCAAAAGATCAAAATATTCTTAATTAAAAGTGTTTTAAGTGACATTATTTAAATAGTGAAACAGTATGATGTACCATTGTATTGAGTGAGGCAACCCCTCCGGGTAGCAGATTCAGAAATTTATGGATAGGAAGCAAGCTTATAGATATTCACACCATTATTGTTTGTACTCACTGCTAGGGGTGCAGGATTTTCTCTTTGATGTGACAAAAAAAAATATGGCCAGCGTTAGGCAATACGTACATTGTGACTTGAGTATCGGGTGCAAGGTATTCGCTGCTCTGTCTCAGGCAGCAAAACATCTTAGGTGATCCCCACTATCAAATAAGGACCGAAAAATCTAGGAAGGAGCCAGAAGAATTCTCTGGTAAACACTTCTGTAAAAAGCAAATAATTTTCAGAGGAGTCACATCCTTTCCCCACCTGCCTTTTTTATGATATTTCATTTCTATTGTAGGGAGTGAGGGAGAAAAAAGCTCTTCTTCTTAACTAATAAGGAGAAATATCACCCAACCACTTTGGGTATGTGACAATGTTATTGAGGGAGAACAAAAGGTAATTAATAGTTGCAGTATTCCTTGAACTGGCACTGCTTTCATTCTGCATTAGATTGTTTGGCCTTCAGTGACATTGTTAAGTAGCCAAATCTGACTGGCTGCATGACAACACTACTGTTACTAGGAAGCGGGGGGGAAAGGGCTATATAGAATGTGTCAAAACATCAAGTCAGGATCATAATGGAGCACAGATTTAATGACAGGCATGTGGGTAATATATCAAATACATGATGCCCAAAAACTTCATTAAAAAGGTCTCTTTGAAAGATCTCTGAAGATCTGTATGCATTCTCATTTGACAGCTGGCAGATGAGTTCCTAAAATATGTTCCACCCCATTTTAGTGCATATCTAGGAACATCTAGAGCACACTTGAGCACACGATAGATACATGCTGGTAGTAAAATAATGTAGTCATTTAAGAAGAATTGATAGTCGGTATAGTGTCATGGTTTGAGTATTGGACTAGGAGTCTCAGAGACCAGGGTTCAGATCCCTGCTCAGCCATGGAAACTCACTATGTAACAGGAACGTTACACTCTCTCACCCTAGGAGGAAAGCAATGGTAAGCCACTTCTGCCTAAGGTCATTTCCGCACTAGACTGTTATAGCACTATGATTTCACTTGCAACATCCTATGGAATCCTGGGGTTTGCAGTTTCGGGAGGAGCCATCCGCCCCCCTGAAACTGCAAACCCTATGATTCTATAGTATGTTGCAAGTGGAATCATAGTGCTATAACAATCCAGTGCGGAAATGGTCTAAATATTGCCAAGAAAACCCCAGTATAGCCTCAGCTTCAGGTTGTCATATATCAGAAAAGACTTGAAGAAACACAATAGCAAAAAGGGGAATAAACAAGGGGAAAAAATCAAGGGGGTGAAATGGATATAATTGTTAACCCCACTATCATGCAATAGCTGAAGTCTGAAGCTTTTTTCCCCCCTTAATGGACAAATTGCATAGTACACTTTCTGCCTATCTGCCTTTATATTTAAAAGGCTATTGACCTCACTTTTTTTTTTTCATGAAAGCTGAAAATTCAGAAAGAAACTATATAGGAAGTGAGCTTATCACATCATTCATTCAACAGAAAGGGCAGCAAAGAAGTGTCACAGGAAAATTTCCTGACTTGCCTCATGATTTTTAAAAGCTCCATAATTAACATTATAAATTTAATACGCAAAGGAAAGCAAGGAAGAATAAAAGCACCACAATTACAGTGACTTTAGAACATGGAAACTAAAGATCCAGCTTTTTTAGCCCATTATGCCATTGATAAAATCATCATTAATTTCAGCTCGTTCAGGGTAGGACTTTACAAAAGAATCTACATGAGTCCAAAATATCTAAATGTTGAGGTAAATCTGTCTGAAATCAAGAATATTTAGGTCCTGTGTCAAGGAAACAGTGTATTCAAATAATTTTAAAAAAAATACCTTTAGAGCTTCATTCTGCATGATCCTTTCCTAAATTGCTCCCAGACTGCACACAGTACCAATATTAGAGGTTGACTAGGGAATCAACTGAATTAGGGAGAAGTCAGAGGGGATCAGTAATCCACCCAAAAGTATTGTTGCCAGGAATGATCCTGAATATGCAACATTCAGGTTACTTTTCTACAAGGTCCTTGCATGAGGGGACATGGCAGGGTCCCATGATCTAGGAAAGGTGCAATTCAGAGAAGCAAAAACGTAAAAGTGAATTAAATCCACTTCTGTCTCATAAATAGCAATAAAGTACATTTGTCCCACCACATTTGCAGGTTTGACCTTCACAAATTTGATTATTCACAAAGCATGCCCATGCTTCCCTCACCCATTCCCTTCCCCCCATCCCCTTGCATTTCTCCAAACACAGAGCAGGAAGGCAAGCACACCTGGGCCAAAGGCAAGGGAATGGTGGGGGTGGACGATAAGGCAGACATGCACACACCTTCCTTCTCTGCCGCTAGAGCTCTCCTCTTCGCACTCCTTGCATGCCAAGGCAAAAGACAAGGGAATGTGGGGGAGGCATGGACTTGCCTTTATTCTCTATTCACCCTTCTCCCCTTTCTATTCCCTTGCCTTTTGCCTGGGTGCAGAGAAGGAAGGTTTACATACCAGGGCAAAAGGCAAGAGAAGGGGAGTGGGGAGCCCCAGAAAGGAATGGGAGGGGGGCACGGGGGGAGTTATTCACAGTTTTTCTACTTTTGCAAGGGTTCTGCACTTCAAACGCTCATGAAAGTGGAGGAGCCACTGCACAATACAGAAGTTCACCTGGAATCATTATGCAATATTATGCTCTAGGAAAAAGCAGAATTAACATTATTAAACCATCTGTGCATTTGGTGGATTGGTGGATACATATTCTCAGACTGGACAACATATTTGTAAGAGGAAAGTTTTCTGTTTCAATGTTTGTGTGTACAAAATTTGGTGAATCAATTGTTCAGATAATAGGTTCTGTAAGACAATGGATGGAATTTCAGAAATGACTTTTTTAGGAGCGATAAACATTTGGAGGAACATTAGGTATGCTAGAATAAATGTTTCATAGTTATCAATCTGATTTTCAAAATGATACGTCTGGAAGACAGAAATTTATTTGAAACCATATACCTTTAATTAGGGATGGAAATCCTTAACTATTTCATCCTCAAATGCAGGGACAAAGAATTAATTAGGGAAAAGAGAATATTTCCCCATTGTATTCTCCTCACATTTTAACATCTCAAATTATTGCACAGGAATTGTTCTGCAAATGAAAATATGTGTTTTCTCCACAGAAATGATATTTCCAGTCAGAACAAATCCTGTTCAGAACTTCAGAACAGTGTAAACTAGAAGAAAATTACACAAAATTATTGCTGGCCTGTTATTCTTCCCACTGGAGTTTTCTGACTGTTGGAAAATTCCTTTTTACAAAAATAAGCAAAATCTGGGAATGAATAATAATAAATATTGTTTACATTGTGCCAGACACTGCAAGAAAGTTTTTCTGTATTATACTGTAAATAATATTTGATTCCAAAAAAGGGTAAAATCATAGAGATTGATTGCTGGAGACGTAGCACAGCAAATGCAAATGACCATAATATATTTTAATCATACTTATGGATGAGAATTTTTGGCTTTCTGTTTTGAAATCAGTTTTCAGGCAATGTTTTGCTTTTGATCTTTATTTTACTATTGCAAAGTAGAATATGAAGTTGTGGAATTAATTTTAATAGCCTCTTGAATGTGCATTTATTATAACCTGTATCCTCACTGAAGACATAATAGATGTCCTTGAAATGGGATATGGCATACATGGCAATGTTGGTTAATTTAAGAGTTCAGGAGGACAGCAAACAAGCAAGTTGCTTTATACAAAAGTGGGCATTATTTATAGATGAGAGGAATAACAACATTTGAGATAAAACCAGTCCATATAAATTCTTAAGACAAGCTGGAAATATTGAGCAAAACGTGTTAGCTTGGTCTTAAGCTTCCTGTTGTTTTTTGCCTTCAAACCATTTCTGACCAAAGATGACCCTATCACAGGGTTTTCTTGGCAAGAGTTCCTCAGAGGGGTTTCACTTTTAAATTTCCCCAAGGCTGAAAAAGTGCAACTTGTCCAAGAGTTTTCATGGTTGAGCAGGGATTCAGACCCTGATCTTCAAAGTCATAGTCCAATGCTCAAACCACCACACCACACTGATTCTTGCTTTTACATTAGTATCAATATGAATATAATTCCTTTAAAATGGGGGAAAATACATGAAATAGGCTGCTCTTCAGGCTAGGCTTTGCTGGCAGAGTCCTTGGTTCTAGTCTGTGGTGCTTTAACAGACATCCAAGAGACCATACATAATTGAAGGACTTTCTATGGTGCAAATGGAATGCTGTCCCTAGCTGGGCCTCTTCTTTTATTACTGCTTAATCAGACACTACTTTTAATCTAAAGCGTCAGTGACAGAAGGAAGGGATGGCTGTAAACACATACAAGGTACTCCCTAGACCAGCTTTCATCAAAGCAGGTTCTATCCAGCTATGTTGTACTACAGTTGATATCACACCCAGCCAACATTTGTGGAAGGAGAAAACTGTTTGAGAGAGTTTTTCCAGGAAGTAACTGAAATGTTTCCATATTCAAGTTGATATTGTACAAGGACACAACACAGATCAATTGTGAAACTCCGTCCTCAAAACTGTGCAAATCTGAGAAAGTGAAATAGTATTCATGATTTTAAATTGATGGTTGTAAGCTAAATATGATCTCAGCTGTAAGAATCACATTCTGTGCAAATGTTTAAGCTCTGTGCCCATAGTTACTTTATATCCTATAGGTTATAATTATTTCTATCCTATATGGTACAATGACCAATTAGAGAGCCAGCATAGTATAGTGGTTTAGCGTTGGACTATAACCCTGGAGAACAGCGTTCAATTCCCTTCTCAGCCATGGAAATCTACCGGGTGGCCTTGGGCACATCACACACTCTCAAGCCCCAGAAAAACGTGTAATAGGTTTGCCTTGTTGTCACCATAAGTTGGAAACAACCTGAAGATACATGCCACCAACAACAATGACTCTTTAGATTGCACACAAAGTGAGCCTGTCTCCCACTCATACCACTTCATATGAGGCTCAGAGCCTTTCACACTACACAGTTTTAGCACTGTGATTACAGTTTTGTGTGACACAAGGGTTGCTGGCTGAGAGTCCAAAATGTTTCTCCATCAACTCGAAATCATAGAGTTGGAAGAAACCACAGGGGCCATCCACTCTAACCCCCTGCCATGCAAGAGCCTGCATCAAAGCACTCCTGACAGATGGCCATCCAGCCTCTGCTTAAAAACTTCCAAAGAAGGAGACTTCACCACACTCCAAGGTAGCATATTCTACTGCTGAACAGCTCTGACCATCAGGAAATTCTTCCTGAGGTTCAGGTGAAATCTCTTTTCCCATAGTTTGAATCCATTGCTCCTTGTCCTAGTCTCTGGAGCAGTGGAAAACAAACCTGCTCCCTCCTCGACATGACACCCTTTCAAACATTTAAACATGGCTATCATGTCCCCTCTTAACCTTCTGTTCTGCAGATTAAACATACCCAGCTCCCTAAGCTGCTCCTCATAGGGCATGGCTTCCAGGCCCTTCACCATTTTGGTTACCCTCCATAGCATGTTTCCATTTCAGTAAGAGGGGAATGGTCCTATAATTGTACTGTATGAAATGGTTGATAGTATTGCAGAAAGAGGAAGAAGAATTACATATTTTTTTGGAACAAACAATTGATCTTATGATTTTATATTCAAACACTTCAATAGTGTTTGGAGGAGAAGTTGCTTCGCTTAGTCTTCTGTTGATATAATCTTTGTGTTATATTACTTCATCCTAGGTGAGGAATTTTCTTTTCATAAGGGAAAAAAATATTAGATTTGCCACCTGCATTTTGTAGTGGTATGGTCCAAAGAAATTTGAAATTTAGGGATATATGTGGATTGGCTATTACAGCATGTGGCTGTAAGATGGGCTTCTGATCTATACCAGCAGGACTCTTTTTTCAGTTTTTCTGTACTTAATTGAGGAAACTGCCACCAAAATTAATAATGGGATGGCCTTACAGCCCCAGGTTTCACAAGAAAATACCTACAAAATTGTTAACTTATGTTTCTTCTGATTCCAGAAATGTCTGAGATTTTTTTTAACCATGAATTGCTGCTTTAACTCACCTAGTTTGCAACTTTTCAGTGATTTAATAACAATATCAAGAAGGATGGTCAGAAATATCAATATTCTTGGGGGAAAAATAGGGCATCAAAAAGAGATGGGGAAAAGAACATAATTTCTTATGAATTTCTGGAAGTATAACATGTTAACTCAAAGTTGTTGCTGTTTTCATAACCCAGGAAGAACAGATGCTGTAATATTAAGCTGTACCTGCATTTGTCCAGAGATTAAGGAGAATTGGTTAGGATGACAGCTTAAAACCCCCTAAGGTAAAAGGAAAGGGGGGTAAGCTTTAAAATTCCATCTATGACCAGGGCTCATTTATGTGTACAAGTAGATATATATAGCACAGATAAAGCCACTGCAGAGGAACTGTGAATTGGACTAAATGTAGAGACACATATCTAGTCTTTTAGCCAAAGGGGAAATAAATGTTCGGCAATAGCATTGTTGTGAAAGATATGAAGTTATTTAAGAAAGAAATAGGTACACAGAAAGTCCTATTTGTGGAAGCAGGAAAGATATTACAAAGTATGAGTTCCATTATGACTTTGTTGCAAAGTAGTCATCCATTGCAAATATCTTGACTGGCAATCTGAGTAGAGTTAACACAGGAGAAAGCAATGCACATTGTTGGAGTTTTGTCTGTTTTTTTTCCCAAGTGTATTAAACAACTTATCTTTTTTAACTGACCATATTTCTTTACCATCATAACTATCTAATTTCTCTTCCTTCCTTCCTTCCTTCCTTCCTTCCTTCCTTCCTTCCCTCCTTCCTAATATTTGCAGGGAATTGGAAGGAATGAGACAACTGAAAAACAGGGACAGAATGATTAAAATACTTCAGGGTGACTAAGGGAATAAGCCATCATATGAACAGAATCTTCTTGGTTGCTGCAGAATCTAGAACTCAAACAACAACAAATTCTTTTAATTTAAAGAGCTTTTTTGGTGGGAGGGGTATGTTACACTACTGCAATTACCATCATCACAATCAGCAGAGATGGCCAGATCATGGTGGGATTTGTAGCTGAAGGGTGTCAGGTAGCGGAAATCTGCAATATGCAATAGCCACGTATATATTATATTACATATTGTGAATGTAAGTATGTTCTATACAATATATTTTAAAACGCAGTTGTTGTTGTTTTTTTAACGAGTGATACACTTTTAAAGATGATGTGAGATTGGCTAGTACCAAACCGATGTACCTCTTTCCTCCTTGTGAAAATCAGGAAATAGTTAATTCAAGCAAATTTGAATCAAAAGGGACTTGTTTTTTTGTCCATTAACAACACCATGTTGCCCAAATCCTTATCCCATCTCTACCATTATGCCTCAAACCTCCACTTCCTATGCACGGTCCAAAACCATACAATAAGTTCACACTTTACTACCTGCCCATACACACCTTTATTAGAATTATCTCTGACTGAACTAAGGATGACCCCAGGCAAGCCAGACTACTGGATACTCTGAAACTGACAACCCCCCATGCCAGCCCGACTCAGCCTGAAGCTCAGAGGCTGAAGTCCTCCCCAGCTATTGATTGGTCAGTGTGAATCTTTCTCTCTAGGAGTTGCACAATCACCCCAAAGGTATATCTTCAGTTGCAGAAGAAATTTCCTTTCTCTTCAGATGGGTAGCAAAGAGAAAACTCTGCCCCAAAGTTAAGCTAAGTTTTTTTTTCCCCCCTCCTTAACTTGAATGCTGTTGTAATGAATTATTCCTAGGATTCTGGTAAGTTTAGCTAGCTAATGTTTCATTTATTTCATTTATTCTATTATTGTAACCACCACACTGCCTGGTTCTCTAATGCATACATTAAATTAGAACCTCATTTTAGTACTCTATGTGTAACCTGGAAGCCAGGAACACCTGTTCAGAAGAATATTAAACTAGTGAGAATTTGGTCCTGGTATCTGAAGTCCTGAACTGTTGTACAAGAATTATTATGTAGAGGAAAATATGTGTTTTTGTGAAAGCTTTCCCACCCACCCAATTTTCTGAACAGAAAATGGGTTTCCTATTTTCCTTTAGTATAGCGCACAAACTAACAAATCCAGAAGATTTGCATAAGAAAATACTTTTTTACTCCACAAATCCTTGTGCAACACTGTGCAATGTTTGAATATTGGGAGAATACTGGGGATAAATATTTGTTTTCTACTGCAGTGACGCCTCGACTTTTTCAAGGGTTTGGGGTGCAGAAACCTTGTGAAAGTTAAAAAAATGTGAACAACTCCCCCCTGACCGCCCAAATGAGTGCTCCCAGTCCCATTGCCTTCCAGAGTTTTCCCCCCTTCACTTGTATTTCACCCAGCCATGCTGCTTTCCAAGCTCACAGGTGACAGGCAAGTGAATGAGAGAGGACAGTATCACAACCAGTGAAGGCATGCATGTGGGGCTGCCCCTTCCACTCACTTGCCTTTTACCCAAGTTGGTGGAAGGAAGATGCACATGCCTGGGCAAAATGGAGGGCAATGGGAGGGGAAGAAGTGGGGAAGTGAGCCGGCATCTCAAGAATAATCAAGTTTGCAAAGGTCAAACCCACAAATGTGGAAGGAGGACCATATATTAATTCCTTATTGTGTTTCATTTAGAAAACATTTAAATTTTTCATCTTAACGTGCAAAGATGAAACAGTTGAAGATTTATATATGTGCTGTACTGCTTGTAAGAAAGATTTATACGCATGCTGTACTGCTTATAAGAAATATGATCTGCCTTGTAGGAAACTTGAAAGAACCCCCTCCTTCTCCATATATTTAACCCTAACTTTTCAATGCAGTCTAGGAGATATTTATAATACACAGGAGTGGAGGTGCCATCAGCTGTGAGGCAAATAGAGTATCATGCAGTTTACACTATCTCACAAAGTTTTGAAGTACATGCAGACTAGGGCCCTTTCCACACTTTACCTTCTTCTGGTGCTGGGGAAGAAGGCGAGATGCTGGCGAGTTGCTCTCACGTCCGGGGCCCGTCAGCTCTGCATGAGCTGCCTGCTCGCACAAGAGCCCCACCTCTTCCTTCCGCAGTGCAGTGCAGGCTGCACTGGGGCAGGAAGCGCTACTGGCGTGGTTCCTGAGGCTCTGCACGTAAGTGCTGTAAGTGCGTACGGGGCCTGGGAGCTATGCACACTTGCGCACCATTTTCAGCTTCGAGCCAAAAATTAAAAGGTGTGTGATTGGCACCTGCTGGCCCCTGGAGCATTGTGCGATTGTGAGCGCATCATGCAGATCGCTCCTCACAATTGTGCAATGCTCCATGTGCCATTTCGCATGGAAAATGCCATGTGAAAAAGGCCTAGGTTGTCATATCCTTCTTCCCTTATGCTTCTCACTGCCTCTTGGTGGTGGCACTTAATGGTAGAGACCACCCCTTCCTGTCTCTTGGATTTAGCATGCTGCTACATAGCATACACTAGCAACAGCGTTTTCTTCATCATGAAGCCATAGGAACCAAATCAATTTTCTTAATTCACTTGAAGAGAAATCAATAATATAATTCCAGCATTACAGTTTAAACATAGGGCAGTTAGCCATTCCTTAGCAAAGGGCAAGCTGTGTCACGGCACTCTACTGAGGCAAAGTTACATCAAGCTACACCAATGTCTTATTGGAGGTCTGAAGGATCAGCAGCATCTGAAATAGGGTATTCATACCAATAAATGTTGATGCTTAATATGACAGTCCTTAACAACCAAGAAAGTATCACTTAGACCACTCTGAAAAATCTTCAAGAATGAGTTGTTTCAGATAATGATTAACTTTATTAGAAGGCCAAAATATAAGGCCCAATGTTTTTCACGGGTTTGTCTAGATAACTGAAAGGGAACATCTCTTTGTCACAAAAAGACTTAGTTAAACTATATTACTTCAGCTCTATAAATATGTTTGGTACACAAAAGCTAATCCACAGACTTCTGGTTCACTTATTAGCTAAAGGAAAAGTATTTTGAGAATTAGACGCACAGAGTCTAGTACTCTTTAATCTGTTTATAGATGATCTGGGGTTAGGAGAGAGAGAGAGAGCAGTGAGGATGTGAAATGTGTAGAACATACAAAATCGCTCAGAGTGGTATAAATTCAGGCAGATTGGAAAACATATGTGTACAGTGATGAACACTGACAGCAGATTCAGTGAAGTACTTCTTCACACAATGCAAGTTCCATATTTATGGAACTTGTCACAACAAGATGTAGCACTGGTAATTAGTTTAGATCATTTTAAAGAGGGATTTGATGATGAGACAATCGCCATGCCATCTCTGTGGAACTTTCATGTTCAAAGGTAGCATACCACTGAATCAGACACAACCAGACACAAAATTTGCAGTTCTAGAAGAAAATGTTCTCTAAAGAAAATATGTGCAGTGCAAAGATCTGTCATACAAAAACTGTATTGTGTTACATGGCATTCTACAGAAGCCTGTAGAACCAGACCAGTAATACAATTCAAAACAAAGATACTTGCTTTAATTGAGGTTGTCCTGGTTTACCACCAAACCATATAAGCCATATAAAGGTGACGTTTTCCTGAGAGGCCACTGATACATTGACATGATTTGCTGTCAAATTTTGGTGGCACAGTTTTCAGGGAGACCTTGGAGGAATGTCAAAACAGCCTAGGGAAGCCTTGTGTGTGTCCTGCTGACTATATTCACCATTTTTAGCTATGGTTCCCCAGTTTTCCACAGAACAATACTTGTAGTTGTCAGTACCACCAGCTGCCAGACCAGCTCAAGTCTAGCTGGAAGCACATAAAGCAGTCATATATAAGGTCTCCTCGAGACTGAAAAGAAAGAAGTCTCTTATGAGATTTCAGATCTCACAGGAACCCCAAACCCATTCAAATCTTGTGATAGTAGGTGAGCCACAACAAAGTAAAACATTTACTGCATTTACTGGGATGAAGAATGGGTGCCTGCACCATATCAGCCATAATCATAGCAGCTGTACCTCCAGCATTTGGCATGTAACAGGTCAGTGTACTATGTGCACCAACCAGTAGGAGCTGGTCTGTTTTGAAATCATCTGGGACCTGTTCTCACTAGAAGGGGAGATACAGGACTTGAGATTCCCTATAACATCAAATTGGGCCTGGATTTTAAGCCCCCAAATAGAAAACTCCCTGTACAAAACAGGACTTATGGGAAGCCTATCCATGAAATAAGTACTGTCAAATTCCCACTTTCTTCCTACTCTGTGTAGGCAATGTCATGGAATCTAGTCTGGTCAACAAAGCATTTATACACAAAGAAGGAAAATGTACAGGTGTCAGGTATTGGTGCACATTATGCATACAAATTCTAATGACATATCCCCGTGCAGCTGAAAATTTTCTTTTGAAAAATAAAGAAGAACCCTAAACTGAATCCCCATTTCTGGGAAGAATACTATTATTGGATCTGGTGTATGGACTTGACAGAAGTTTCTTGTAAACCATGCTGAAAATGATGATGCTGGACATGAAAGATCTTTGGACAGACCTAGCTTGTCTTTCTGGTGTTCTTACAATCTGTTATTACAATGCATTGAATAATCTGTTTGAGCAGCAGTCCACAGTTACTTTCAATTTGAAGAGCAGTTCATCACTCTTTAGAGAAGGGAGAGAAAAGCAGACTTCTTTTTTAAAAGTAAGGCATTATTATCTGGAACATTCCCACAGAGATCTCAGTCAAGGTATATAATAACCACACATTCCATTAATGGAATTAAGTGCCCTAACTAGTTTTATGTGCGATATTTACACTGTAAATACAATGACTTCACTGGTGGCATAAAGGCCATTTTCATATTCTCAACATGAGAGCCTTAATGTAAAAGGCAAACCTATTTAGTGTACAAAAGAATATTATCACCTGTTCTGATGTCTGATAACAACCTGAACTTATCTCAGCAGTCTTTCTAACTCCATAGGATGTGTGTGTATGGAGAAAAAATCCTCATATGATCTGATTTATATTGTATAAGAGAAGAAGAAGGAGGAAAAGAGGAAGAGGAGGAGAAAGAAGAAGAACAACGCACTATAACACCGTTCCTGCATGGACAATATAATACTTTCATAGAGTATGTTCATTCAGTTTGAAGCACTGTTCAGAGAAGACAGTTTTAAGGCCACTGATTCAGATATACATACTCTATTAGTATTTCCTGGCTGGGTAGTGACATTTAAAAGAAACAGCAGAAGCTGCATCCTATTTCACACATAAAGAATCAAAATGTTGAGCCAAATGCAGATTCAGCAGTCCCATGAAGTATGAAAAAGAAGGGGAAAAATCCACACCATATCCTGAATAGTCCTAGTTGTTTCCCTTGTGAAAAGGACAGGAAATTTAAATTTACTGGGACTGTTACCCTTCAGCTAGTATAAAGGACTCATACAATGTGTATTTCCCCACTAGGGTCCATTCATTTGTCTATATAAAACTCTACCATAAATGCTATGCAATTTCCTTGGATTGTAAGAGGTTTGCCTCTTTTGTGACCCTGTCCCCCGAGGCTCAGGAGTCACAGGAGGTTAATCTGGTTTTGTGATTTCTGGTTTATTCCAAAGTTCCTCTATCTTTATTCTCCTGTGGGTTTCCTAAGGGCTGTGCACTGGAGTGGACACAGGAGCAGGCAATCGTCTCTCTCTGAGTCTCAGGCGTAAACCTGAAGCAAAATGAGTTTTGTCCAATGCTTCGGTTGCTATGCCTGATAATAAAAGAAAGTGATTGGGTCATAAAGACTTAAACATGAAATTGAATCATTTTGTAGCAAATATTTACTATTGCCAAGTAATTGGAGCAGAGAAGGACAACAGCTCTGACTCAAAATATTCGTTACCTGAAAGAATCAAGGTGGTGGGGAGTGTTGCTCCCCCTCTCTGTCTTTTAAAGGTTTATTTCTGTTTTGTTTCCATCTATCCTTTGCTTTCAACATTACTGAAGCTTCAGTTGAGAAGAAAGCAGAGGCAGTGTCCTGGAAAAGGACCCCCAGACAGAAAGAGATTTAAATATGTATCTACCAATGTATCCTTTAAAATACAAGTCACATTTCATTTTTGTTCTCTTTTTTAAGCAGTTTGGCCTCCTTTGGAACGGTTACACATAAACAGCCATAGACTTTGGTCCTTGAATTATTTATAAGATACACAGCTTTGTGATGCACATAGTGGTAGCTGGGGCCATCAGAAGGTAATTCAGAGAGAGGGGAGAGAGAGAAAAGAGAGAGAGAGAATGAGAGAAAACAGTTCCCTAAAAGGGGTGGGGGAAGAAAGAAAGAAATGACCAATAGCGCTATTCACTGTCTCTCATATTTTCAGTCACTTGTGCAATGAAGAATTTTAGGGATGAAATTTATTTGAAAATGTTGAAAAATGATTGAACATACATTTTGAAGTGTTGAGAGATTCTAATGGAAAAAAATGGACAGATGAGAATTTTTGCAGTTTAACCCTTATTCTGCACAAAATTTATATGTGGTTGTCTTGCAACAGAACAGCACATGCAAAATTGGAACAGATACATCCCAAACTGTAAATATGCTTTGAAAAGCAAGTGATTTTCAAAGAAAATCTCATGGTGGAAAGGAAATTGCTAAAATTACTCATTGTTTCCTTCAAGAAGAACAAATAAATCCCTAGTGAATTTTCATGCAATTATCACCCAGTAAAACAAGACCTATTTACATAAATCAGTTTATATTTTTGTATCAGACAACACAACACACATCTGTGCATATGACTTCCTTGCTACTCAAATTGCACATATATCTTGTCTTCCATGGGAACTTGAGACTTGGGCTTCCCTCAATATTCTGTCAACTGTTAGCAACTGTCATGTATCTTAGGTTTCTCCAAATTTCTTTCTTCTTTCTTCTTTTTTTACTTACAGATATATATGTGCACATACAAAGAGAAAATATGCATATATACCATGATATCACACCCTATTTTTATCCAGAAGTATATGCATAGTAGCGGGATGTGCATTGAAACCCCTGCATCAGTTTTCTATTTTCACCCACTGTCCCTTGATAAAGATACATTTTATATAATTTTCCCAAGCTCTGGAAGGTGTTTTATTTATTTATTTATTTTGTAAACACTCTGGCATCTCCTAACACTTCTTATTGCCTGCCATTTGCCAGAGTTTGTGTGGCACATCCCTGTTTGCAACTGATTAAAGATGGTTTTGATTCTGAGGCCTGACCATACAGTGTGCCAGAAGCTATCAATTTGTCTTTGATTCCTAAGAAGCCAAAGAATCATTTGAAACTGCCACAAAAAGGAGCAGCAGCAATGACTGAAGCAAACTTTTTTTTCTTTTTGCCAGTGTGAACAAGGCAGAAGCAAAAAAAGAAAAAAAAGAAAAAGAAAGAAAAAAGTTTAATAAGATTTTAAAGCACACAGTAGTAAGTTCTCCCAAGAGGCTTCTAAAACAGATTTTGAACTCTACAGTTTATCACTGAAAATAATGTAAGCTAATTAGTGTCACAGGATATCACTGCAGTATTAATTTCTATAGCATATACTTGCATAAGATAGTAAGCTGATGATACATAATAGCATGACAGCAAAACACAGAAACCAGATTAAAAGCCTACTTGAAAGCAATTGTGGGATTGGGAAGGAAATTTTCATTAACTATCAGCATGGAAAGTGCTGGGACAGTAAGACAAATAACTGCAATCATAATAAAACTCAGAAGCACGTTTTTGTCTTCACCTTTTCCTGATTACATTATGGTCTGGTTCTCACAAGCAACAGATAAGGTAGTAAACTTGTGTTTGGCTAGTACCAGATAGCAGGCAGGATTCATATGGATCTATGTTCCTCTACGTGACATTTATAGCCGCATACAAAGAATGAGATTCCAAGGGTAATGTCTCTAGCTAAGCCTTCTCCTCCATATATAGCCATATTTCCCTCTGTTCATGCAATCATGAGCGTCCACAGGTACAATCCAAACAACATTACCTCCTCTTTTACTATACATGGAAATACTAGATCTGAGTACAGGATAACATCTTTTCCAAACATCACTATTTTCTGTATACATTCTGTATTTATGTGACTCAATAATACAGTATAGCATCTTCTAGAAAACATTATAAAAAACAATGCAGTGATGGGAAAAATATTTTTGCTTTCTCTCATTTTTTTAAAATGTATCCTTTCTATCCCAAATAGGAAGAAATGTAAGATTTCTGATCAATTCCTTAAAAATGAAATTGTACAGAGTCATGCAAAATAGCAGAGCTTACACTCCACACACTCTAGAATCAGTTCATGTAATTCATCAAACAAAGTCTAGGGACAGCTTTAGGGATGACTTATAGGAGTGGCTTCCAGCTTATGCTGCAGTCCTAAGAGGCAAAGGAAGGAACTACCTGATTTCAAATGTCTTTACATATCCAAAGCCCTACTTAGAATCTTGCCAGTGGGGCACAAGTTTCAGTTTCAATTTACAGCTCCTTTACTATATCAGTGACACTGGTCACAGAGATATATCAAATATCAAATGTTCATTTATCTATGAACTTTGCACACTTTCAGGTTTCTTTTTTCCTTCAGAGATGCTTTGCAAGATCTAATCTTAAATTGGGGAACACAATATATGGCCATACAGAGTTTGTGGACTGAAATTCCATAAGCTCTAGCTAGGACGAGAGTAAAACATTTAGAGTGCCAGCATGTTCTCCATTCCATTCTTAAGACTTACTATTGTCTTAATTAATGGTTGTGATGTGATCATACTTAAGACGGAGGTTCATTCATCCCATGCACCTCCCATTCAGAAGTGGGAAAAATGTATTTTTTTTTCAGTACAGCAAATGAGGTTATTAAACTGTTCTGTCCACATATTCTGTTCCTTTTCTCTCAAATGAAATAGCACAATTAAAATAACACCTAATTTCTTTCTTCTTTTTTTTTTAACAGGTGGGTCAAATTCTAGAATCAAGGTCTGAATTCCCTTCAGATTCACTTAGTGCTGGTATATTAGATTTTTAAAAATAGACTAATTGAACCTTTATACAACTACATTAATGCAGAAATTATTACTTTTCATTAATTAGCATTATTTCATCCCTTTTACCACTGTAAATTAATAGCAAAACTGTTTCCCTTTCCCTCACTTTCTTTGTGTATAGGACTATTTTGCTAGTTTCAAAATATTTACAGTCACTGAGAGGTGACATTAGCTACCTATTTAAATTTCATGTCTGGGAGTTCTTTCTATAATTAGAAAAAAAATGGATGTGGATAAAGTTTTTGTTGATATTGACTTCTCCACTTCCCAATATATTGCTGAAACTCCCCACTCTCAAATCTGATCTTTGCAGTTGTAAAACAAAGTAAAAATAAATTGTAACATAAAAATAACACAGTGTTAGAATGACACCATCTCATCTCCAGGAAAGAAAGAAAAAAGCCGCCTTCTTAGATCACAAAAGGCTATGGTTCATCCAGATTTTACCTACACTGTGAATCTTAATGACTAGACCAATTTAAAATGGAGATCTAAGATAAACGCCTGAGTCTCAGTGAGAGCATCTTGAAAGCTACCAAAAGGAATCAAAGAACCAACAGGAATACATTCCTTTCCTCTGGATGCAGCACAGACTGTCTACTAGAGAAACCCAGGCTGTTAGTGTCCACTCTAATTCCTTGTACAGAAGTCAGCTGGACTAGTGGTTAAATCTTACTGCAACAGAGGTTATAGGGCCTCATCCTGCATCACATCAGAGAAGGGCAAACTACATACATGCTACAGAGCTCTGCTACAGAGACATCTAGCTCTGGTAATTTGCTACCTATAGTGTTTGTTTTACTTTGCTTAATGATAGCACTAACCTGTGAAATAAGTGGGTTAACTGAAGTAGCTGTCAGAGTGTACTTGCAACCATTATAATATGGATGCTCATCTAAAGGAGCTGTTCTTTTTCACAGGTGAACTACTGTTTCAACTGGGGTGGCACTTTACTCTAAAGAAGTCAAACAACTTGTTAGTGATAAAGAGCAAAGCAAGCCACAGTTCCTTGTCTACTGGATCACAATCAGTTTGGCTGTTTATATTAACTGAAAACCACGAAGGGAAGAGTTCAGTCCAGCTCATTCGGACAGAGTAGTAGCCTTCTCAGTAATCTTCTGCATGTATGAGAATGAGCCACAAAAATTGTAAAGGATGATCCTTCCATGTTGTACTGCTATTCCAGAAAAAAACAAAACAAAACAAAAAAACCCACCTACTTTTTTATAATTCAAGGAGATTTAAAGCCAATTCAAGTTGGCAGGTGCAGAAAGTCAAGATAGCCAGTCTCTACTAACTGGATGCAATTCAGTAATGTCAATTTATATGACATCCCTACTGAAAATATGAATTGTATTAGACATGGAAAATATCAACATTTTATTTATTTATTTATTTTCTTTTCAGTTGAGTATTGATTAATGGGGAAAAATGTTTTATTATATTTTGCCATTAATAGAACAAGAGGCTATATTTGTAACAGTGATGATTGCCTGAGAAATTAAGAATTTAAAATGTAACTTCTCTTAATCTTTTAAAGATCCACAAAACTAAGAACAAGCTCATATAGAGGATTTTTTTTTTAAAAAAAATAGAAACATCTGCATAAAATGGATGTTCATTGCTATACAAATCAATCATTGCAGTGTATGAGTTTCTATCTTATTTTTTTGTGATGCAGACACTTCCATCCCAGAATTCATACTGGTATGATTCTGTTAATCTCAATCAGTATACTATATACAATACTTAACTTTGATTATTTAAACTTTAAGATAACCACCTTCACTTCATCACCTTCACTTCATCATCATTCTCCTGTTTGGAATAGAATTCCTGTACAGACATGTCCATCCTCCCCTTGTTCTGGTTAATATCGACTGACAAAATGTGGTCTCACTTAAATCCATTTGTTGAGTCATATTTCTAATTCCCTCTCCTGAAAGCACAATATTTAACCAATAAATTCTCCACAAAGCTAGGTCAATTAGGTGATGGAGGGTGTGCAGTGCAGAGTTTACTAGCATAAGAAATCCACCAAAGAATATAGTTTATGGAAGTGGCATGAACATCTGTAGATCATGAATATCTTATGGCAGCCCACCACATGAAGATAACTGTGATGGCCCAAGAACTACATTGTGAAGTGTATAGTTTCTCTTAAGTAGGATAGACTCAAAGAAGATATTAAGCAACAATCTATTCCAGTGGGATCACAATAATGTGCTTCATAAAATACCCACAAGAGAAATGGATTGTTGCTTGAGGACTTCAGCAGGAACAACAGATTTATTTATTTGTTAGCTGTCAAAAACTGGTTCAGCCTTTTACTACTTACTGTTTCTCTTTTAAGTAAGCCCTTTTGTGTTTTTTAAATTCAATTGAACATTCAGCACATCATCATATAGCAACATCAGCAGAAAGATGGAACATAGCTTTGATCCTATCTAAATTGTTATTCTGTAGAGTCAGTATTACTGTACAGAAGATGAGCTGTGACATTCAAGGAGTACATTACAGGCACTTAGCTTAGGTGAACATTACTGATACAACCTTTTCCTGCATTATTCTTCAGCCCACATTTACTAGACTGACAGTATCTCTTAGATCACAGTAATGAAAATGACTGATCAATTAACCAACCAGTGATCAACCAGCATCAAATGAAACAAATTAATAGTGAAGAAGCTATGGATGATCTGATGTTACATTAATGCTACTTATGTTTTCCGTCATCTAAAATGTATGGTAACTGTCAAAAGTTGTACGTAGGGAGCATTCTAACAATTTAAAACATGAAACTAAAGCCATCCCTTTTAATGGCTCTAGCTGTGTATGAATAGTAATTTTTCAGATCTCAAATCCAGGTGTCTCTCAGAATTTTCAGTGATAGGTGTTGATGTTGCATTCTTTCATTTTATTTTCTAGGTCTGCTCCACATATGTAATTTTATTTTATTTTATTTTATTTTATTTTATTTTATTTTATTTTATTTTATTTTTGGATAACAAGAAGGGAAGCTTGTGTGTGTGAGTTACCTATTGATACTCCACAGATAAGAATTTTTAGTTTTATATTGCATGCCGTCCTTTTTGATTAAGTTGTCTCATGTAACTGCCTTTCATCAAATGTGCAATAAACAAATGCAAAACAATCAGTTTACAAACATTCATTTATAAGATCGACCTGATTTTTTTCATAACATCTTGCCTCCTGTTTCCTGAATAAAAGTTGTTAGTAGTGCTCTTGTGCTGGTAATTTGCTTTTGGTGGAGACTATGAATATGTGAAATGGTGGAATACAGAAACATAATAGACATGGTAGTTCCATTGAGCACCAACAGCAAGGGATTTGCCTACTGTGTCATTTAAAAAAGCACTGTGACCGTGTCTCCTGACTAATTTCTAATTTTTTATGGAGATGAGGGGCTAGTGTCACCAGGGAGCCCTGGTGGCGCAGTGGTTAAATGCCAGTACTGCAACCACAAGGTTGTGAGTTCGATCCTGCCAGGCTCCAAGGTTGACTCAGCCTTCCATCTTTTCGCAGGTCGGTAAAATGAGTACCCAGCTTGTTGGGGGCAATTAGCTAAAAATACATTGTAAACCGCTTAGATAACACTAGTTGATAGGCGGTATAGAAATAAAATAAATGCTATTTCTGCCCTCCATTTCAAAGCAGTTGAGTATTTTGAGGGTATAATCTCTCTCTACCCAGACACACATATACATATTCCCATCCCTCTTACAGGATTCTACTTTCAATGCCAAGAAACTAACACATGTAAATGTTCTTTTTCCCCCTCTAAGCCCAGCATTCTAGCTGCTACATCACAGCAACAATTACTCGTTATCCTTGACAGAGAGCGAAGATTCCAACCTGAGGTGCCACATTGCTATTCCATTTCCTCCTTTTTCTGACATGGCTGAGATTCATATGCTCTGTCCTTCTCTGCTTCATAAAATCCTGACCGTGCCCTTCTTACAGCATGCACCAAGGTCATTATATGAAAATGGAGTCCTCCAGTGAGGCTGAGTGGCAGAAGATAAAGGTTAGTACTTCTTCACAAAATAAACACAGTTAAACTGTGGGATTCAGTGCTGCAAAATGTTGGGAGGGCCATTAGCTTGAGTGACCTGAAGAGGGGATTAGAGAAATGCATAGAGGGTAAGGCAAAGCATGGCTACTCCATATGTTGTCAATATCAGACAGTGTGAAAATGAACACTGAGAGGCTGCTATGAATTCATTTGTAATAACTAACTTTTGAATAATATAAAACATATAAGTATGCTTATAGTCCCTAACAGACATTTCTTTCTTTAGCCTGATCAAAAAAACTGAGTTCTATACAAGATCGCTAAGAATCCTATCTCAAAGGATTTTTTCCTTGTCATCTCAAGAAGAAAGTTACTCTTACTATGCCCTTGCCTATGCATGAGATAATATTTCTGTGTAGAAGAATATTTCTGAGCAGAAAATATTATTTTATGTGCAAAAATGTGTCAATTTTGTGCAGAATAAATTGTGCACAAAATTTTGCAAAGGACGTCCCAAACTGTGGTGATGCTTCTAAATCCAGGATTTTTGTCATCTGGGTTTCCCAACACTCAGGAAAAGAATTTATTAATCATATTATGAAATTTCTTACACCTTCTTAATTACAGGTGTTATATTTATTTCAGAGACCTCCAACAAAGAAAAAGTGAAGTTAAGATGACACCTGTCACTGAGGATGTGTAAGAAATTTGTTCCAAGATTTTGTTGTAGATTTACCAATCTGCACCTCCCAGACTAAATGCAGACATGGGAACACCTTTCAGAGAGAGATCCACACACTTCCCATGAAAGGGAAACCCATGAAAAGTTTCCATGAAGGGGGAAAAATGTGGTCATCAGTGCAGCAGTTTGTGGAGGGAAATGCAGAAATAACTACACATAGAATTTCTCTGTGAAAAAGATACCCAGAATCAACACTGAATGGAATTACAGGTGGGAAAATGAGGAAGTCTGAAGAAATGGACTTGCTATACTTTCCCATTTCCATTTAGCACCAGGCCAGGGCTATGGACGGTCATACCCCCATCTTGGAATGGACACTGTAAAAAAAAATATTGGGAAGTTGAAACCTGAAGGGCAGCAGGTAATTATATGTAAATAGGAGAAATGATTAAAGGAGTCTCCAGATCTTTGATACTGCCTACAGAATCAAGGACAAATATAGCATGTTCCCATTCTCTTTTGAGAATGACTCTGATCATATTGAAATAACAAATAACTTATAATGTTAGATCAAGAATAGATTGTGGCTCACAATCTCACAATTGTCTTACTCCAAATATAGCCTATATCATCTGATTTTTCCCTGATGTTCTCCCTTCAAAGTATTAGCCAGACCTGACACTGCTTAGCTTTCATGATGAGATAATACTTCCCTAGCTTGGTCTTTACATGGGACAATGGGGCAACAGCAGAGAAATATATGAATTGCAGCAATGTGCATATTCTTTGTTCCTTTTCATGATAGCACTGCTTGAAGAATACTCTCTTTGAGACAATTTAGGGATTCATAACGCCACAACCCATCGGAGGAACTCAGAGACTAGTATTCTCTCTTACTAGCACAGCAAGCCTGTGAGGGTATTCTTCCTAATTCATTATTACAACAAGCCTGGTTGTGGCTAAAAAGTATTTAAGACTGAAAAGTGGAGCCTGGTGTGCTTTTGTTGCATGGTGCTTACTTTAAAGACAAATACAAAGAAAACTCACAACCTTCAAAGCCTTAGAATGTAGCACAAAATTCAGAACTTTTGTATATCAGACAGAAATGAGTTAGCCTCTTCTAAGTGGTTGCTTTTACAGAAGGACTGACCCAGAGCAATGTATTCCATCCAGCTGAGTACCACAATAATGCAAACACTCCCAGGGCTCAACTCTAGGGATGGTTCTGCGTCATGCCACTAACCACAGCTGTCAGCAAATGCATAGCAGCAAGAAGGGAAGGGTAAAGGGGTGAACAAAATCATTAATGACATGCAGCATGACCCAAAGACACGTTTCCATGGTTGCACACATTTGCAGTTCTAATTTGTGGGCCCTTAACTTTTAATAAGGCAAGCAAGTGAAATGCAAGAAAGTTTTAAGAATGACTAATACAAAAGTTGGATCTCCACAGTCTATGTATGATTTCAGAAATTTGGTTCCTGTTGCTGTTGTTTTTGTGTACCCTTTATGTTCTATTTTATATTTATATTTTATATTTATATTTTTATAAGGATATCCTTTTATGTCCTATTTTTATCTATTTTTATCCTTTTTCTTTTTTTTGGTGATCCCCTTCCATTTTAGGATTTCAAAAGTGTGATATATATTCTTTAAAGAGGAGGGAAGGAGGGAGGGGGAGAGAGCGAGAGAGAGAAGGAGGAAGGGTCAAGCTATCTAATAGAAATAGACAGCTGACATATTTAGATATTTATATTATATTGGCCTTTTTAAAAAAGCATTCTATAAGCACCTTGGATATCACTTGATTTCATTCCAATTTAGCATCAGATTATGTCTTTTGTATGTGATCATTGTAGATTCAGCTCCCAACATTTCAACTTAAAACAGCACCACATGTGTCAGAAAACTCTGTGGCTGATATCTTGAGGAGTTGTGGTCAGACAGAAAACACATTTCTGGACTAAGTGGACCAATAATCTCATCTTCTAGCTAAATTAGAGTCATGTGTTCACCATATCATTAACAGTGCATTCTGAGAACTTTAATTCAATTTGCAATTCCAAGATACTGATCAATGCCCAACAATATGGAGGAAACTATTGTGACACAGGCCCTTTTCACATGGGGTTAATAAAACGGTGTAGGGCGACCTTGACCGGAGGTCATCCACACCTTGGAGCGTGCAGGGTCGGTTTTAATTTTGAGGTTCTATACCTCAAACCGCCCTGAAGCAGCCGGAGGTAGTGGCACCGTGTGTTTTTTTAAAAACCACTTTCCAAGTGGTTTTTATTAAACACAAGCATGCAGCCCCGTTCCACCCTGTCGCGGCGCCCCGGTGTAGATTTGCAGGTGCGCACAAGTGTGTGCCTGCAGATCTGCCAGGGGGCAGGCTTCCAGCTGGCGAGCTTCTCCAATTGGTGGAGAGCCTCCACCAGTTGTAAGCTGCCATTTTGGATGCCGCCGGACGCTGCCAGACACCACAGGAGTGTGGAGCGGTGAACGTGCGCTGCTCCTTGTGGCAACGGACTTACCTGGCTTCAGGTAAGCTCCATTTCTGCGTGTTTTGCCCCATTTCTCCCTCCGCATGTGGAAAGAGTCACTGTTTAGGAAAACTTGATAACTCACTCAAAATTCCAAGAATTTCTTAAGTCTTTTGCAGTTTGGTATATCTGGCTGATATTTTTAAGACACATACATGCTGAAATAAACATAAGTGCTACAGAGAGTAAGGGAGGACCACCTTGCCAGTGTTGTTCTACTTCTCAGAACAGAAAAGCCAGTAACAACCAGAGAATTGTGACTTTCATGTTTGCTCCTGGTTTTAGCCCAAATCTTTGAAGACCTATCCAAGATACTGAATTTTGGACAGATGGTAAACATGCTGGATAGTTTTTTTAAAGCTCAGGCTGAAAACCATGGCAGATTCACCATCCTACTGACATGGAAGCTACAATCCATTATTTCCAGAGTGGGAGAGACACTTTTTCTGGTCCAAGCTCACTGTATTTCAGCGCATCTGCCATCCATTTGATAAATATACACAGGTCAACATCTGTTTCTAAATTAGCACACAATAATCATGAAGCTGGCCAGCAATAGCTGTTGTTGTTATTGTGTAACTTCAAGTCATTTCCAACTTATGGCAAGCCTAAGGCAAACCAGCATGGGGTTTTCTTGGGCTTGGAGTATGTGATGCTCTTAGGGTTGCCCAGTGGGTTTCCATGGCCAGGCAGGAATCTAACTCTCCAGGATTGTAGTAGAAAACTCAAACCTCTACACCACACTGGCTCTTAACGAGTGTAACCCAAGCAAAATGCAAGAATGTAAAATGATTATCTACCCAATCCAAAATAAACTTCTTTATCAAGGTGTCCATTTTATCAGAATCTGACCTCAAAATTACTTAAAAGTTCTACTTGCAGATGCTTATAAGACAGTATATCTTACAAATGAGTAAGTGGAGCCCCAAATAGCAGTAAGGTCTTAAATTACATATTTGGAGGACTCTTAAATCTAACTCTCTGCACTTCTTTCTTTCTTTACAGCTCCCATTTAACATTTTCTGAAATCCTCTGAGATTTAGTGAACTATGCTGTGCAACTGGTGATCTAAAATTATAAACATTGCATATATATATTTTGAACAGCATCTTTTAGCAAGAGTCACACATCTTTTTTTTTAAAAAAAAATCAATATCTGAGCCTAATAAAACTGGATTCATCTATAAACCTGAATATGAGAGGTGAGAGGAAGATGGAGAGAGACAGAGAGAGGTGAACTGTCATATAACTTATAAAAATTAATAGCAGGAGCCCATTGCAGAGTGTTGCATTTTCTAATTTCTGGGAACAGCTGAGAGGTTTTGTCAGCCAGGAGCAATTCTAGCAGAAGCAAGTCACAGAGAAGTCTAATCTATGGTTCTTTCCAGTAAGAATTCCTTGGTTAGGGAATTTTTTAAAAAACTGTGACACAATGGTGTCAAGCCTGATAGTTAACAAGACCCCTACAACAAGTTTGACTATTAGGAAAGGGAATTGGAATGGCAGGAAGTGAGTTACAGTTCACAAGCAGGATTCTGGTGCCTCAGTGCTCACCCACAATGGAGAAATTGACAACCCAGTTGGTCACAAAAAGATAAACTATCCGTACTCTGGGGTCAGTTTCTCTATAAGAAGAAAACTGAGGTGACATCAGATTAAAATTTTTGATCAACAAATTAGAAGAAAACTTCATGAGCATTGTGGTTTCACAGGTTAATGCTAGATGTGTCTAAAGTCCAGCCAAAAGTATTCCCTTTTTTTCCACCTTGCTATTTGATACAATATCTCTTCAATTTCTGGATTTCCACCTTCTTTTCCCCCCTTTAACTTAATGAAATAGTTATTAACTGTAAGAAATATATTCATTGGAGCATAGTTTTAGATAATGTTCATATTTTGGACGAATTCTACAGTTATGTATGACACCTGCCTTCACTACTGTGTGAAGTATTTTGCTGTTTTCTCCCTACAGAATATGAGTAGGTGTGTGTTGATGTGTGTTTTGGTGCGGACTCTTTCCATTTTTCTGTATGTATTCTTAATTGGAGAATGTTAGTATTAAATTCAGAAATCTGATCATTTCACAATATAATTATGTCCCCATCTGAACATCCACATCTATGGTGCAAATCTGGCAAACTTAAAATTAGAAATCAGAATGGGATCAGTTAAAAATTAAAACTCTTTTTAAAAAATGGGATAGTTAAGTGGGGTGATTTTCCCATGTTTCTCTAATTTACACACAGACTGATGTCCAATTTAAATAGCAAGAAAAACTTTCTGAATCTAAGTATTACTTTCACAAGTGTTAGGGTTGATTTGGTACTTCACTTTGCTTGTTAATGTAACCTATTTTTCCATATTCAAAAAGCAGAGGAGCCTTTTCAAATATACAGTAGAGTTGAAACACTTTTTTTTTGTGTGTACTATTACTGTTAAGGAAGCTGTCCAAGATTCCGCTGTTTTTCAGTATCTTATATTTGTAGCCTCCTGAAAAGAAAACAGAAGCAGTAGAATACTAACCCTATTGCAGCTAGCTTGGGATTTTAATTTAATTTTCTCATATCACTGCCTCTGTTCCCTCTGTAAGAACCTAACTGGCATTTTTCAACTATTCACTCTTACATTATGTGTGATGAGTATACTCTACATTACTTTAATCTTCAGTTTCCTTGATTTTAGCCTTGTATTTCAGCTCCAATATTTGTCCTTTATTATTTAACAAAGAGGTTCGTACAAATACTACACAGATTCAATTGACTGTTTGTTATTTCAGCGTTAGCTAGCATCTTTCTCCAAGAAGATTCACCTCAGTGAGTTTGTTCAATTTGATCCTTATAATGATCTTGTGAGGAAATCTTTAAATTACAGGAATTGGTAAGTACCTATTAGATGACAACATTAGTCTTCTGCATTATATTGAGTTTGTTTGGTCATACATCATGAGGGCCTTTTATGTACCGTTACATGTTTTTGGGATAGGTCAGTGGAGGGGGGCTCAGATTTCCTACCAATCCCCTTATCACATCACTTTCCCTGGACTGGATTCTTATTCTGTACACTGGTTCTTCAAAAAGGTATTTCCTTGACATAATCTTCTAATTCTACCACTTGCTTCACCTTCGAATGAAGTCTTAGATTGTGTTCAATTTTACCACATAGAAATATATACAGGTCAGTACAAGTAGGGATGCAAATTTTCATTTATTTCATTCTTCCACACAAGACTTTTTTTTTCTTTAAAGATCTTCATCATTGGGCAAGTTTATCATAGCTTCTGTACTTTTTTTTTAAGCTCTTGGGACTTTTTGAGAAAATTTGAGAAAAAAATAGGTTTTATTTACAACCACCACCACCGTGCCATTGTGAAACTGTTTGTCCTTTTAAGTTAAGGACACAAAACGTTGTGGTTTGTGGTTTGTAGTTTGGTTCGTTCTTTCTTTCTTTCTTTCTTTCTTTCTTTCTTTCTTTCCTTCTTTCCTGCTTGGCTGAGCTTAAAGATGTAAATATTCTTTACACTCCAGGTTAAAAGCATGTGTTTGATATATGTGTCTGAAGAGCATGCAATGGATAATAGGTTTAGCTTTATTTGGGAGATAAGTTAAGTTGGAATAAGTTAAGAAAAATTGGTGAAAGATAAGTTGGGAGATAAGACATTTGCTTTGCCACAAAACTTGTGAATGACTTAGCAAACTCATCATTTGCTGAAGTAGCCCATTTGACTTTTTTCTTTTCTTTTCTCAAAACCAAATACATAAAGATATATTAGATCTCAGTCAGGACAGGTGGGAAAAAACAAGTTTCACTTTTCTTTCAGGTGAGAAATCTAAATACCAAATAATGCAGGTGTGCTATGTTACATGTATGAATCCATGCATATTAACAACACATAGACACAAATGTTGCATAATGCATTTCTATTATTCACACAATGCAGATATTAGGAATAGTAAGACTTTCAATAGAAAGCCGACTGTGGTTTGTTTATTTGTTGTTTTAAATTTTCTCTATAACTAAAATTCAAAACTAAGTTTGGCAGTCAGGAAACAAAATGTTAACTTGTAAAAATAATAGATTTCTAAATATTTCAGTTCCATGTTGCATAATGGTTTAGAAGATGAAAAGAACTGGACAAATTACAATGTGCCACATATAGAAACTAATAATGCGACATGAATAATGTACCCAGTTCCAGTTGCTGTACTTGAGAAAGCAAGCATTTAAATGGAAAGGTCTTTCCATGTGTAAATCCACATCAGACCTCCTGTTTTCAAAATGCAGAGCACACTGCTAGAATTTAAGTTGATAGTGACCTGTTTAAAAGGAAAAGATCAACTAACCAATTTTATGCTTCAATATTTTTCTGCTGTAAATATGAATTGAGAGGCTCTAGTTAGTGGAACGTGTTTGCACAGACCGGTAAGCAAATTCAAAAAGTTGAAGTCAGGGAGTCCCTTGCTTTACAATGCAAATCAGCCCATTAAGACAGTGGCAGTCACAGCGTTATGAAGCAAGGAAAGAAAGAAAAAGGGCACCTGCTGTAGTTTCATAGTGTGATCAATGATATTCACCTTTCCGTTTCTGCTTAACTAGAATGCCTATCAAACCCAGAAAATGGAAAGTTTCAAAAGTGTTATCAAGCATGTGTGCATTTTAGAGATACCCCCTCCCACACACACTGGTAATTTATATTCTTTCTGAGCAGGACTGAAGCACAATCAAAGCTGAATAACAAATCTCTTAACTTTTTAGGACTTTCTGTTGTCTTTTAATTTTTGTTTTAAAGAACATTGGTAAATATTACTAAGTGACCAAAGTTGGGTACAACTGTTTCTTTCCTCATTCATTCATTCATTCATTCATTCATTCAAGAATACTCATATAAACTCCCATCCAATGGAATGCTGAACAATGAAGAGCAAATATACAATAAAATATTGATATGGCAAAGAAAACTGTAACATTAATGATAAAATGGGGGAGAGAGAGCAACTAAAATCAGACTGCAGGGTGCAACATTTCTCAGGCTGAAAGATCACTGTAATATGTACATATATATGCAAAGTGCCTGGTTAAGAAAAAGCATTCCTAACTAGGATTTTACTATCTAGTCTGAGGGACAGATCAACCACCAGAATCCTACATCACCTTTTACCTACTGTAATGTTATGTAAACTAAGTATCACAGATGCTAAGAAACCCTGCTAGTGAATTGCAAAAATATGTATCAGGACACCAGCAAAATGCAGAGTTGGCAAAGTGCTGATGTGCAATGCTCATCAGCGCACAGTGCACTTTGTGGACATTATCAGCTCTATGATGTAGCAACATAACAGCTACCCTCTGTTGGATATGGCATTCTGAAACTGACCAGTTCTAACTTCCATACACGTAAATCCACATATGAAGATGTAACTCCCATAAAGGATTCTGGTCCCCCTTGCATGGCATATTTCTAAAAACCCTACTCGTTGAAAGTGGCTTCAGAAGAAGACCTTAGGCACTGAAAAAAATCTTACCTCAATTATTTCCATGTGTGAGCCAAAGCACATTGGTCATTAGTAAACAATCAGAGACTTGTTGCGTGTCTGAAGAACATTAGAGAGTGACTGAATTCTCTAATTATTGCAGGTGCAAAAAAAACAACAACATCAGATTTGCCATCTTGTGTGTTGTAGCTGAATAAATGACTGTTCTGGATTTATTATTTTGCATAGATGGCACACAAGTTTAAAAAAAATGAGGTAATCCTACAGCTGAGTGTTATCCCTAAGTGTGGTAGAATGAAATGACCATGCTGAGTGGTAGAAGCTCAATACTGTAGAATGGCTTTAAAGGCAAAAGGAACAAAGGACTGTGTTTACCATATCTCCTGTGCCCCTAAGCTAGGCCATGGCCTTTAGGTACAATAGGAGACACAATTCCACCACCAATGCTAATAATTCAATTGTCTGTAGAATGGTAAGGGGACTACCTTGTCTTTCACCACAAGAGGCAAAATGTTTTTGGAATTGCTCTGAGAAGACAGGTCTTTGAGGGCATGTAATGCTCACTGAAAGGTTTTTCTTTATTAACGTGATAGTACACAATGCACAGAATGATTCTACTTTGACAATGTTCCACTATGCCTGTTATGACATAACCTCAAAGTATAGCTCTCCATACAGTTTTATAGTATAAAAATGGGCAACATGTTAGTTTGTAACCATACCATAACCAAGCCATGAAATAAATGCTCAATGTTTTCTGATGAAGGGGAAGATAGAGCAATCACAATAACTCTCTCCATTGTATTGCTCATCCATTTTTCCAACAGCTTTAATGGGTGGAATGCCAGGTGATCCATAAAGAAAGAGGAGAAGAAAGTCGGATCATAGGATCAAGAAAGAAAGAGAATGGACAGATGCCTCTTCTCCCACTGCACAACTATCTGTACACTATTTCTATTATGGAATAGTAATTTTTACACAAATGACCAGATGAGAATATAAGCAGTGAAAGAGTACATTAGATGCAACCACAACAGAAATGCTGGATTCACTGCCTTGCTGGATTTGTTGTTTCATGAATTGCATGAAATTCAAGAGATTAATTTCAAATGTGATTTTAGAATGGTCAGATTTTTTGGGGAAAAAAGACTTTATAAAAGAGACTATTAGTTTTCTCATCTAATCAATACTCAAGACAAAGGCCATTTCTGCACTAGGCACCATTAGTGCATTGTACCATTACAATTGCTTGAGTGGCAAGGGATGGTAGTAGGTTAGGAACATTGTTTTTCACACTTTTCCGCCTTCAGTAGATGAGTAGCGGTATTGCCATCAGTTTTCCTTCCACACTACAGCGTCCTTAGCCACTCCCTGTCATTCAGCCTGCCCCACTGCCCCAATTGGTCTTCCCCCTCCTTTGGAAGCCATACTAGCATGGCACTGTTGTAACTGCATGACAAGTCATTACACTATTGGATTTTCATGCTATAATGCTTAAAAATGTATTACAAAAAAATAAAAAAGTTTTAAAGCATAGGAGAACTTTAACATACACATGGAGAGATGATAGATTTCAAAGTTACCAGGCCATGGGAGTCGGGGAGGGAAGGACAGCTGGGCACACCATGCCCTGTCCACTGCTGGATCCATGACAACAGGAAGAGCTATCAAGCACTATTACAGTACCACCCAGAGCTGGCTGATGGGATTGAAGTACTAAAGGAGGTGCCTAACAATTTTTTTCTGGCATAGTATAAGACATTTCAGCAATGCTTGGAGATTGGGATAGCACCTAGATAGCAACAACATTGTGTGATAATGCAACTACTAGACAGGTAACAACTCATTGCTATGGTGGGATAGCCACGTTATGCGGAAATGGCCAAAGGCATCACAGTACTTCCCTTCTACCTTGAATATTCCAGGAAAATGTTCAATTAGTAGTTGATTTGAAATGTAGAACTGAATCCTGAACACACATATAAGATTTTATTTTAACTTCCTGTTACCAGGCCGTGCACACCCACTCCAGAATACAATATAATTGGCAAATACTGTTTAACTGGCATAAAATATAAATTATATATTGACATGGCTATAAAGCTATGCTGGCAAAGGAGGACTAGCAAAACACATGCAATGCAAAAGAAGGTTAGATGGAACCTCAAGGCATGACCAGCTCATAGTTGGGGAAGCTCCATTTCCCTCAGTAACTCAGCCTTTAAAAACAATAGCACTTGAAACGGCCTCCAGTTTTCTTCAACCCACTCTCTCTTCCCACCAAATTTTTCCCTTGCTTCCTTATCTTCCTAGCCATTAAGGAGCAATCGTGATTCCCATCAGTCCTTTGTCACCTAATACTAAAGCCATTCGCTCATTCTGGACCCCACCGTCTACTTTGCCAGAGAGCCATTAGCACCTTCCCCCTCATAGCAGAAACAGGGTATGTAAACTCTGGCCCTGAGCCAGATAACTTGTAGTACACAGTACAGTAGTACTCAGTCCATCACTCTGTTTCTCCAATTCTCATTATTGTACTATCCTCAGGCCCTTAGTCTGAGGCACGTTGTTTTGTCTTTTCTCTGCAGGACAGGTAAATATCACTCACTTTGCCTTAATTTCTCACTATCCAATTTTTCCTTCCCTTTCCTTCATTTTCCTAGCATGATTGTGAGACTGTGCAGATCTTGTGTGTGCATGACTTACTCTGGAATCTCCAGATGGTATCCTTGCATTAGTCCCAATATACACAGCCGTAAAACACCCTGCTGGGTTATTCCGCTCTCAAAGGCCTCCCCTCTGATCTAATATTCCTCACCATTTCACAGAGGCACTGGCATCATAGGCGGACCTCTGAGTCATCCACCTTTTGGGGTAACACATCCCATGCTATAAATCAGAGCCTAGAAGTCACACTTATTACTTATAAAGCAATACATTTTGAGGTAGGAAGATAATTTTTTTCAGTAGTAACATAACAAATGTTAACATTTTAGTCTAAAAGGTAGAATTTGTTCATTACATCTAAATCATTAATTGGGGTCACTTGGGTGTGTTTGGCCCTTTTTTCTTTCTTTATATTTTTGTAGATGATGGAAAGAATGAAGCAGGGATCACCCTCATAATGTACAGTAATGTCATAATACTTAACACATATCACTAACATACTGTTCCAAACTCCCCTACAAACAAACTTTCAGCTAATGTAACATTATGCAAAGCACTTAAGCTAAAGACCTCACTTAGCTGTGCCAAAATATTAAAAATTGTGACAATATTGTTGCATACTAGTTGCATGCTGTACAGAAAGGCATGATCCCACCGCCTTTGTTAACAGATAGAGACCTTCATTCTCACTAGCTACACATCTATCATTACACTCTTAAGCACCAAAGTTCCCATTAAAAGAAATAAGATGCCGCTAGGTGTATAATTCTGAATAATATTACCTAGATAAAATACTGTAGCCTCCAACCTCTGCCTCTCTCCTTCCCCCACTGAAATTGATTCATGGTGATTGAAAATGTCCAGTGACACAATTCTGAAACCAACAAAATAGCATTGTTTAGAAAGTGTGTTGATTCAGAACTGCAAATACCCATTTCTTTCTTGACTAAATCAAAGTGGAAGTGACATATTTTTCTTAGGAAAGAAGCAACACAGTGGAAATATTCCAGTGGCAGAAGCTGTTAGTTCAGTGTTAGACATTCAGCTGTATTCAGCTGAAATATAACTAGCATTTTGCTCACTGAATTAAAAGTTAAGCACGCTGAGATATATATATATATATATCATTAAACACTGTAGTCTGTGCAGAGCAACACTATTTAATTTCTTACCAGATTAATGCAATGTTCTGCACTACAACTCCCTCTCCAAGGAAGGTAACCCCTATAATGATCTCAAAATCATAGTCTTTCATTTTCACAATGGTCTCCTGTAACTTTTTTTTACTTATTTCTTAATAAAATTAAGGATACTTTTGCATTTTACATTACTTTTGCATTACGGATACTTTTTGCATTACAGGCTCTAATTCTTAATGTTACTATCTTTCACGCTGCATCCGTCAAAGTAATTCTTAATCTCTCCTCTTAGGTTATCTATTTCATATACAGAATGCAAACTCTGAGGACAGGGATGATGTCATGTGCTTACTGTGTACAGTCAGGGCTGGATAAATTTACAATTTCACAGAAGGCACAAAAGATGGTATTGGTTGAGACTCTGTGCTTCTGAGTCTGCACAATGGGCAATGGGCTGGAAGAATGAGCAGCTTTAGAACATCTCCAGGCCTTGTCAATGCAAGTTGCTCCCTCAGAGCTGTCAAAGGTGCTGAACACAGACTCTTCTCAGGCCTTGTCTGTAACTTCACTGTACTTCACAGACTTCTTCCCAAGGTCAGGATAGAACACTTCCTGAAAGCCTCAGCTATTTTGTTTCTTTTCAAGGAAATCTCCAGCCCTCTCTGTCCAAAAGTATGGAATATACCTTTTCTCTCAAAAAGAGTTGCTGGACATATGTAATGGTTGGAAGGGAGAGCAAGCCATGACTATTCAGTTTCCCAAAACAAAACAAAGTATACTAAACAAAGAAAACATGATGGATTGCATAGCCGACACATAAAAAGAGTCTTAATTTTTTCCCCCTAGGGATTTGGCATATTCTTAATTTGTTCATTAAGGTAGATTTGAATTTTTTTAATTAAAAAGGTGATAGAGGTGAAGTATTAAGTCATTACAAGAACCATTTTATGAGTATCAATCTGATCGCAAAAAATGAAAGACTATAAAAGAAAATAAACTAACTGAAATGCAGGATTTTAGAGCTTTCTTTTTTAAAAAAAATGTTCTTTCCGTATCATCCATCCATGAATGTATTCTAGGAGGAAAACTATACATTCTCCCTTTGCAATATATCATACAGGACTTTAAGGCCTTAGTCTGTGTTTAGAGTAAGTTTAAAAGCAAGGACCTGAAATCTTACACTCTAGCATATTTTCTATATCAAAATTCAAAGGAAAATGAATTTCTAAGAACTTTTGATTGGGGGAAGGTGGAATAGCTATTACCCATTTTCACTTGGAGTGTCAGCTTAACTTGAAATAAATATGATATTTGTTCATGACACTGAATTTTCAGTGGCATTTTCCAAATGTTGAAATTTTCAATGTTTTCAGTGATTGGCTATAGTTATCTTTCTGCTAACAAGGCAATGAACATTCCAACTGAGAATATCTCAAGATACAAACTAATTACAAATAATACCCTTTGATTAATAAATGAACAGAGGAATACTACAATACTACAAGTAAAGCAATTCACCACAAACTTTCTCAAGATTCCTTTGATTCTCATGATGATTCAAATCCAAACAGAACCATTGAGTTGTGAGAGAAATAGAAAGAGGTCAGATTCCTCTCCGGTGTTCTGAGTTCAAAGTCCTTTCCTGTTAGATTTTCAAAATACTGCTCAGATACTTTAATATCAGGTTGCAGAATAGCAAAAACACACCCCAAGGACTTTGTGCATAAAATCCTAATTGCAAGTGTTGTCTATGCCTTTTCTTTTTCTTTAGGAGCCATGCATGCTGAAATCATCCTCTTTCAATCTTGATAAAATAGTCTCTGAAATGAGCCGAAAAAGGGATGTACTTACTGTTTGTATTCAATCAAGGCATGTGCATGCATCTCTATGTTATTTACCATCATCTATAACCTTAATCAGATTGCAATCACAAACTGAATTGTCACAAAAATATTCTTCTGAAGTGACTTATGGGAGTAGGAGAGGGAAGAAAGTAAGAATTTTCTTTTTTTAAAAAAACTACTTTGTCTCAATGTATTTTTTACACATTTTCTTGAGCAAAAACATCTATATGAGGGATATTTTTGGTTTGTTTGTTTGTTTTGCTGAGCTCATGAATTTGAAATGTTAAGTATGTTGATCCATGTTCTGCACTATGATGGGAGTGAGCCAACTGCAACCCTGACTGGGAGATGCCCATGGAATCCCACGATCTAATCCCACTTGGTATTGGCCAGTAGTCTTCATGCAACATCTCAAAATCCAAAAGGAAAGCAAAAGCTATAATGACTCTGTAGTTCTTATTTGGTATGACATTTAAAAATAAAAATTCTGGGATAATGCAAACCCCAAAGTGCAGGCAGTTTATTTTCAATATTGCAGGCTGGAAGCATCTACGGACTGCTCTTCAGCATAATTCAAACTGAAACTTCAGGAAAGATTGTTTGTGGCTTATAGCAAGTCAGCAGTGGTGTATCAGATACATATTATCTGCTGAGGATTGCACTGAATCGGAGAGAAAACAATGGGTCATTTGTTTTTGTCACCACATTATTGAGTAAGCTGAGATCATGTTATAAAATAACTCTGCAATTCATTGTTCTATCCCTATTACAGAGTTTTAATTAGAAAGAATGCTTTATAGCAGATGTTGAATGATAACATACAATATAAATCAGAGATCAGGTTGGTGTAGGGATTCAAATCTTCTTTACTTTATTCTTACATGCAAGAATGAAAAAGAAATCAGAAGTTTGTTCCCAATTAGGTTAGATTATCAATAATTTTACTCTATTTTCTGATAATTTTACCCACATGGGACTTCTTGTGAAAATTTCATATTTTTTAATGCAAAACCCATCACATTTGGGTAAAATACATCATTATCTGCAAAAGCATATTTTGCAGAAAGATGTGTGTGTGTGTGTGTGTCTGTGTCTGTGTGTGCGCATGCGTACGTGTGTGCCAAAGCCCTTAAAAATGATAAACTGACAAAAGCACACTGACAATTTTGTCCTCTTGTAGAGGTAAAAATGTTGTTCATCTCTGTATGTAATACACAGAGGAGACACACATATAGATCTTCTAACAAACTATGGAGACTGTAATCTCATTTGGCATAATATGATTCTTTGTCCTACACTAACCATAAATGCTCTTAATTCTACAAAAAGGTGACTTTTTTTCATTAAACATCCATACTCCTCCATCCACTGTTAAAGCCCTACTGTATATGACCAGAAACATGGCAGATGGAAATTGACTGCATTTTTCTCTGACTAAATGTCACATGCTTGCCTGGGAACTGGAGAATTGCTAATAACCTTCTTATTTTTTTCAACTGCATATATTTCACTGTGGTCACTAATAAATTGTGATGGAAGACACATTTTCCAATATCTGCCTGTTCCTCATAAACACCCGCACACAGCCCATCTACCTGCTTGCACTGATTTGAATCCATTGCTTGTTGCTTCAAGAGACCAAAGGATTTTTTAAATCAACACTGCATTCATAATTATTATTATGTGTATTCTCCATAGTCTAACTGTACACATCTGATAGTAATTTAGAGGCTTCTTGACATTTCTTTCTTGCAATGATTTGATTTGATTTTTTTCATATTTTTATTTGTATTGTCATTGTGATTGTTAACATACGCAGTAATCTATTCAAAAAGAAACATGTGGGGCATCAGAAGAAAGCAAGCTCCAGAAAATAATGTAATGATAAGCAATTTACATTTAAGAGAAAATATTATTTAATTGCAGGAGAGAACTAGCAAAGTAGTATTCCTTTGAGGCTGAGAGAATATGAATTGCCCAAGCTCACCCACTGGATATCCATGGCTGAAAGGGAATTTGAACACTGGGCTCCCAAGTTGTAGTCCAACACTCAAACCGCTACACCAACTGGATCTCTTCAATAAACAGTAGTTCAGAGTAAATAAAATTTAGAATGTGTCAGGTGGACCAGTATATTCTTGTTAGTGTAAACTAGAAAGGGGATGTTTCCTATTTATCTTCATGGTCATTTTAGAGAAGGAGTAGGAGAGAAAACACAAGACTCAGAATCCTGAAATTCTAAAATCACATTAGAAATTGCTCACTTTCTAGCTTAAACTAATCAGAATATATGGTAAAATCATATTTCAGCATCACATTTGACCCATAGCAATGAGTAAACAGGGTCTATGCACTAACAACAACAAGAAGAAGATAGGTCAGTGGGTGGAAGTGGCAAAATGGAAACCTCTGGCAGAATATGGGCAGGTTTTACGTATAACCTGACTTTTTGGACTTCAGTACATGAATAACACTACTAAATTACAACTGCTAAAAAGCAATTTTACTCTTTACAACTTGTGTAACACTACCAACCTGGCAACCCTATATCCTGTAGAGAGAAAGTCACAAAGCAATCATACAGGATGAATGAGGTAGAGCCACACTGAAGAAAAGTTTGCTTAGACTTTGTTGTGAATTCCTAGTGATTTCAAGTAAGTTAAACAGGCACAAAACATTCTGAGCCATGTTCCAAAATATCTTGACATGTTCTGCTGAAATGAGAACAACTAGTTCCCCATAACATTCTTGCAATGAAGCTGGTAAAATGCGGGCTGGACAGGGCTACTGTTAGTTGGATTTGTAATTGGTTGACTGACTGAACCCAAAGGATGATCACGAATGGCTGCTTTTCATCCTGGAGAGAAGTGACTAGTGGGGTGCCACAGGGTTCTGTCCTGGGCCCAGTGCTGTTCAATATTTTTTATCAACGACTTGGATGAAGGAATAGAGGGCATGCTCATCAAATTTGCAGATGACACCAAATTGGGAGGGGTGGCTAATATGTCAGAGGACAGGATCAAAATTCAAAATGACCTGGATAGATTGGAGAGCTGGGCCAAGGCTAACAAAATGAAATTCAACAGAGAGAAGTGTAAGGTCCTACACTTAGGTAGAAAAAATGGAATACAGAAATATAGGATGGGGAACACATGGCTGGATAGCAGTACATGTGAAAGGGATCTAGGAGTCTTCATAGACTACAAGCTGAACATGAGTCGGCAGTGTGATGCGGCAGCCAAGAAAGCCAATGCAATTCTCAGTTGCATCAATAGGGGTATGATGTCTAGATCGAGGGAGGTACTGGTACCACTCTACTCTGCTTTGGTTAGACCTCATCTTGAATACTGTGTCCAGTTCTGGGCACCCCAATTCAAGAAGGACATGGTCAAGCTGGAGCAAGTCCAGAGGAGGGCGACCAAAATGGTGAGAGGCCTGGAAGCCATGCCCTATGAGGATAGACTTAGAGAGCTGGGGATGTTTAGTCTGCAGAAGAGAAGGTTAAGAGGGGACATGATAGCCGTGTTTAAATATTTGAAGGGATGCCATATAGAGGAAGGAGAGGGCTTGTTTTCTGCTGCTTCAGAGACCAGGACAAGGAGCAATGGATTCAAGTTGCAGGAAAGGAGATTCCATCTGAACCTCAGGAAGAACTTCCTGACAGTCAGGGCTGTCCGGCAGTGGAATATGCTGCCTCGGAGTGTAGTGGAGTCTCCTTCCTTGGAGGTTTTCAAGCAGAGGCTGGATGGCCATCTGTCAGGAGTGCTTTGAGGGTGTTCCTGCATGGCAGAGCGTTGGACTGGACGGCCTGTGTGGTCTCTTCCAACTCTACATTTCTATGATTCTAAGAACACTCAGAGAAGATACAAAGAAATGGTAGGATGTACATAGTTTGCTTGTTTGGGCTAGAACTCTAGGCTACCAAGACAGAGTCCAGGCAACAATGCATATACTCCTGAGTTCAATCTGCTATCAAATTCATGAACCTCAAAAGGTTTCAAATAATCCCCTTCAAACCACCCAAACAATGAGAGTATAGCCAAATTCTATGACCACATAAACTGCATACAGCTACGGGGCTGGGCGGACTGTGCCTATCATTAATGGCACATGACTTCCTCGTACTGGCAGGTTCACTGGTGTGGTATCTTGAAGTGCTTAGGCATTAAATGTGTTATCATATCTTCCATAATTTGGGGTTTCATCCATATTTAGAACCCTGCCCAAATAGAAATCCAAACATGTGCATGTTTGAAGTGTAGTGAAATAATCCCCACAGATGAATTCTTTGATTGACCACTTGAGCAGTGAGACAGGGAATTTTTCAAGCCACTCTAACATAAAGTTACACTTCTCTAACCTTACCTTGAAAGAAACTTGTTCATTATGTCAAGTACTGAAAGAATCAGGGCAACCTAATTCATTTCCTTCTTTCTCCCTGAATCTTCCTTTCTGGGCAGTCACAGTAACGCTGCCCGAGCTACATCAACCCAAACATAAGAAATAATTCTCTATGCAGCAGAACTCTTTTGAAAATGCTGGCAAATTAAATAATTAGATATATGCGTGTGTCTGACAGTTTAATTTGTTTTAATGTGGACCATAATATACCTGTTTTCAACACAAAGGACCATTGTGCTTTGACAAAACCCACATAATGTTGTCTCACAAAGAAAGAAGAGGAAGGACACACATTGAAAGACTAACAATAGAAAGTGAAAACATGGCAAAGATCATTTTCAAGTGCCATTATATTTATGTGCATTACGCAGAAGAGGCTGCTGGGGGCACAACACATTTATTGTTACCAGTTCACAAAAGAAATAAATTATCATAATGTGGAAGGGACAACAGGGAAGAAAAGAAACACCCTTAACTGTTCGACAGTTCCTTCTCCTCACATGTGAAAAATGAAGACCAATTTTTCTTTCAGCTATTATTCTGACTGCTTAAACACCAGCACTTAAAAAAAAAACACACACAATATTTTTAACACAGTTTTACTAGTTGCAAATAGCAGAAGGGTGTAAATTGCCATACACGGTTTGATTCTACATCATCTGTGATGGTTGCCTAGGCAACCAACGCAAGACCAAATTTGGCAGAGTTTGAAATCTGCAGAGTTAATGCAGAGAATATAAACCAGGACACATTGTGACCTAAAAGATAAAACCCATTTGGGTACAGAGAAAGGATGTCGAGGCAGTACCTTGAGGGAGAACCAATGAGTATGACTGCTTCTGATTAAGCCAAAGGGACCCTCTATTTCATTTTTCCCCAACAAAAGATACTGCTTTTCCATAAACCTTAGTACTTTTGACCATGAAGGTTAGCAAGAAGTGAATACATTCATTTATTCATGTGTGCAACAAGTAAATAGTCAGCTGCTGAATGCCGAACTACCATAATGTGCATGATATTCTCCTTAATCCACTAATACACCACAGGAGACATTTACAAAGTGGACAAAATGATGAGAGAAGTGTGGAAACTCAAAGTCCTCACTATCCCTTAACCTTATTTGCATGAAACCTATTGTGGGTATTATTTTTCTGCAGAACAACAGAAGGTCCAAATACCACATAGATTGTTCTTCTGCATACAAACAGAATCCAAAATATATAAACTGGAAATAGACCAGCAGTGGTAAACATAATTTCCCTTTCTGTTTTCTGCTCAGCGATTGAAAATACTCTCAATGCTCAGACGATGGAGAATTTCACGAGCCAAAAAGCTCACTGACACGAACAGGGCCATATTAAAACTAAACGGAATATTAACTGCATGTCATCCATTTTTTTCTACAAACCATCTTAGGACATAGATATAAACAGTCCAGGCTGCGGAACTGATTGTAGAACAAATAGCAAACACGATAGGCACAAAAACACAGCCAGAAGACATGGAGCTCAAGGAAGAGGGAAAGTGGGAACAACATTTAAGCTACTTTGGTTTTGAAATAATTAGAATCCAATGTGATGAACACTTTAATAACAAAATGCCCATTTGATCACTAACTAAGCTTGATTACTGATACTGTGCTTAGTATAAAATAGTGAAAATGGAAGTGGGAAAAGAAAGTGGAGTGGGGATAAATGACCCTCATGCTTATAGCAGGAAACCATGATTTTTGGTTATCTCAGGGGTATCAAACTCACTTTCATCTTGGGCCGCATCAGCATTATGGGTACCCTCAAAAGGCCGGTTGTATCTATAAGATGATATAAATGTATCTACTCTTTTATCATATTAAATAATTGCCTCTGCATTCGATTATTACTGGTTTTAGTAATAATTAGCTGTGAAACTAGAAGTCTAGGAAAAATAAATGGCAAGTAGATATTCAAGCGTACAACTGTTGTATAACTTACTGAAAAATTAGTTTTGAAAACAGAAAGTTATTTTTTTTAATCATCGGAAAAATATTACCTAGCACTGTTTATTACACTAACTTTGTTAACTTTTTGGTTGCAGCTGAGACAGGCAGAATAAATAATTGTGCTCTGAACTAATATGCAATCTGTGGCATATGAAGTTGATAAGGTGATGCTGCCAGGCCCTGTACACATCAAGTAGATCCCATTTCACCTTGAGACACGATATCAAATACCTTCCTCTCTGTGCCTCTTTCTGCCCTTCAGTCCCTCTCTGTGCCTCTTTCTGCCCCCTCTATGCCTCTTTCAGCCCCCAGCCCCCCTCTCTGTGCCTCTTTCTGTCCCTGTCTGTGCCTCTTTCAGCCCCCCACCCCTTCTCTGTGCCTCTTTCTTTCTGTCCTTCAGCTAAGAAGCCATGAAGTTGTGAGAGAAGGCTGTGCAACTGAGAGGAGTTTTCCTCAAAGTCCAGTCACCCCTGCTTTCGAGCAGGAATGGAAGCAGGTCTGGACTTGTTTATCTGTTTGTTTGTTTAACTAGAGGGGAGTTGCATACTTTTTTAATACGAAGAGATAAAGGAGCAGAGAGAAACTGCCATGGTTTCTATGAAAGGAACTGGAGGGCTCAGGAACAAAATGTGGAAACACATTTGCGCGCACACACCGCACCACACTGCCTCTCTCTCTTTCCCTCTCTCTCTTTTCTATCACCCGCACGCACCCTTACAGCAACACCCATCACCTTCCTCAGCTCCCCTTAGCTCAGTCCACCTTCTGCCCGTCCCATGGGTGCTTCCTTTCATTTCTACAGGATCCCTCTTCATCCTTAACCTCCCACTAAACCCCTTGAAAGCTTCCAAGACATGCCCTGGAAGGCGGTGGCAACAGCAGCACTGGCAGCGAGTGGTGAGTGCCCAGGTGGATGCAGTTAACAGCACAGCTACCGTGGCAACAACAGCAGTGGTGCAACGGACCCTCGCACTGGATCCACAGCTGCCCGGACATGGGAGTTGCCCTCAGCCTGGAGGTGAGTGTGTGGGAGGAAAAAGGAAGCTGTTGCCTGGGTTTCAGACACCTCTGCGATGTGAGTTCTTCTTAGCGAGCAGCATGGGTTCAACTGAGGAAGTGGTGGAGACTCCGAGACACACTTTGGCAGTGGTGGTGTCAGCAGCAGTTCTTCAGTTGAGTCCACTGCCACTCCCTAAGAAGAACTCATGTTGTGGCGGTGTCCCTTGCCTGGCTTCCCAGCTCCACAGTAGTAGCTGGATATTGCCAAGGAACCCTCACCTCCCACTACAAACTGTCCATAAGAATGTACCCCAGTGCCAAGAAGCCTCATTGTGCTAGAAGTGGAAATGTAAGAATGTTGATTTTTACACTCCACAGGATTCTATAGGATTTCAGCCACATAATGTTTCTAATCCACATCACTTTGGGATGTATTATTCTGCAAGTCTGTTACTGATGGATTTGGCCATAATCTCTAATTTGTTAGAAAAATCCATACAAAGGTAGGTATTTAAATACAATAGAACACACAAGACACACATTCTGATCCACATGTTAGTGCTGGACTTACCAATAAAGTCTGTTCATACCCAAATTGATAAACACCCAGTTCCTCTAGCATGCCTAAAGCATATTGCTACTGAGGCTACATGCAAGTCCAAGCCTCACCAGAGGCTGTTGGCATGAAAGGGAGACAACCACATCCAGTTGTCTGCATACATAAAGAAGGGGTTAGAACATGACTCTGTTAATCTGTTGTGGCCCTCCACATCCTGGATAATTCCCAGTGTTCCTACACCAATATTATGGCAGTCTCTTCCCTTTTCTGTGGCACCACTGGATATAAATGGAAGTCTAGGGAAAATCATTGTTTTCAGTGTCTCTGTTACTCAGTTTGAACAAAATGTATCAGTAAAAATACTGAAAAGTGCCTTGGAACAATGTAGTAAATTATCTATGAATTTAACTGTGTGTTTTCTAGAAGGGTTGGAAACTGGAGTTTAAACTTGAAAATGCATAGCCCCAGGCAGAGAATTTGCCCAGGAGAGCTCCTATGAACAATCAGTACAAAAAGGTTGCTTCAGGAACAGAAGCTAATAAAGGGGACCATAAGGTATCCTGAGATTGGCTGTTAATATGAAACCTCTGCAAACATTGCAGGGCCTTCTGTCTTCTGCACTGCAAGTTCTAACCTCTGCCAGTATGCCCTGCTTCAGTTCTATTAACAGACCTTAGCAGCACCAGACAATATGTTCATCTTCATATTCAAAGAGACAGAAGCAAAGAGGTCTGCCTAGACTTTCATATGTCAACCAAGCCACCCCCACCCCTCAAAAAACCCTTAGCCCAGCCTGATTTTGGAAATGCTGTTGAGTGGTGTGCTGGAAAAAGCCATTCCCTCTTCAGATACAGTACTTATATTTATTAAGCAAGACTTGCATCATCATGAAACTGATATATTTCCTTTCCCACCACCTGTGGACCTATTTACTGCTAGACATTATTTCTATCTGTAGATCACTAGGCCTGCAATTTTGCAACTAGGCTCCAGATTTGTCCTTAGGTATTGCAATTATTTATCTACAAAGTTAGCAACCTGATTAATGTGAAGAATTGGCACAGCACTTTGTGCATTCACTCAGATCCATTCCAACTTGGATGCTACAGTTGATACAGTTCCAGTTGAGGTAATCTTGGCTTCTGCTTTTCCAGTGTCACTGGATACTTTTCAGTTTGTGCAGCCTAAGGATATCGACAGGATCTTTGGAGAAGTGAGATCCACCACACATATACCAGACTCTTGTCCTTCTTGTCTCATTAAACAGGCTAGAGGGAGACTGGCTGAGTGGGTAAAGTGGTCAGTCAATGCCTCCTTACAATAAGAGTTCAAACATGCCTAAAGAAGACAGGTGGATTTCATTAAAAAAAGTGATCCCTGAACCCCTCTATAATGGATAATTATTGGTCAGTGTTTGAACAAATTAGCAAAGCATGTGATGACCTCCAGGCTTGAAGGGTTTCTGGCTGATTATAAATAGATTATCAAGATCCATTTCAATCTATTTTCAGAACTGATTATGGAACAGAGACAGCTTTGATCACCTTGATGGATGACCTACATAGGGAACTGGACAGGACAAGTGTGCTACTGTTGGTTTTGTTGTACCTCTCAACAGCTTTCAATACTATTGACTATGGTACCATTCAAGGCTGCCTTGATGGGATGGGACTTGGAGCCCCTATTTTACAATGGTTCCATTTTTTGCTGGAGGGATGAACCCAGAAGAGGGTGCTTAGGAGTTCCTCTTCAAACTTTGCCCCTTGGCTTGTGGGCTCCCTCAGGATTTTGTTTTGTCCCCTGTGGTATTTTATACATGGGGAGTTCATCCAGAGTTTTGATGTCATCAAGATGTAGCTGACACCCAACTCTACTACTCCTCTTCATCCCAAGCCAAATCTTTGAGTTTCCAGATTTGCACTCACAGAGATAGGAAAATATGAGAGTGGTTCATCTCACATAGCAATTTTCAATCTTCTCTTTTAGGGATACTTGATATAGTTTTAGGAAGAACCGGTATACTTATTAAGTATAGTAGCTTCTATTAATATTACTTTTTGTTTTTATTTGTTACTAACATATTTTGGTGACAATCTCTCAAGGAATTCATGCAATATTTGATTGGACAGAAAAAGCCTAGGAAATATTGCTGTGTGCCTTCAAGTCATTTCCAACTAATGTCAACCCTAAGGCAGACCCATCACGGGGGTTTCTGGGGCTGATTTGTGACATGCCCAAGTTCCCCCAGTGGGTTTCCACAGCTAAGCAGAGAATCAAACCCTGGGCTTCAGGGTGTTTGACCAATGCTCAAACCACTACACCATACTGGCTTTCCTTAGCAAATATACTTTGGTACTAAAACTGGAAATATGGTCTATTGGCATTCAACTAATAGCTCCTTTAAACAAAAATCCAGTATTAGTCTTTATACTATAATGCAATCTGCTATTTACTGCTTAGGATGAGCTAAACAACAAAGAATGAGTCCTTCAGATGCTTCTTGAGAATCATTCTATATTCTTTGCACATACACTCTTATATAAAATAATGCAGAATGTGTAATGTCCTTATAAAAAATACACATAGCTCCATTTTTTTTTTAAAAAAAGAAAGCTATACTAAAATGCAGATTTTAACTTTTCCCTGGAGAGTGTTAATACTAATACTCTCTTGAACAGAGCTGCCAAAACAAAAGTAAACTTTGATCCATATATTATCCACAAAGACAGAACTCTGGGGCTCTTTCTTTCTGTAAGTGAAGAAGAACTACGTTTGTACAAGCTTCCTTTTAATGTTACAAGATGCTATCAGGGCAGGGCACACCAAAAAGAGGGAAAATGTGCATACTACAAATGAACACATTCCAACCATACTAATGCACCCCAAAGATTCTACTGTAACAAAAGGTCTCATTTAGGCAAACTACATTAAGAGAAAGATGTAAAATACATATGCTTAGAGTCATGCAACCCTTTCACACTACATATACATAGCACTGTATTACCATTTAACTGCTGTGGGATTCTAGGGTTTGCCATTTTGAGAAGAATTTACAATTCTCAGCCAGAGACTTATAGTGACTCACTAAACTACAAATCCCAGGATTCCACAGGATGATGTCATGGCAGGTAAAGTGGAATCACAATGATATAACTGTGTAGTGTGGAAAGACTCCTGGTCTAATAATGATAGCTCTAGACATACTATTGCAGCAGACTCTATATACTCCTGATCAGCAACTAGTTTTCCTAGACAACCAGTGTGATGAATGGGAGCTTATGTGGTAGTATATCAAACACTATTTGTCAAAATAGACTGCTTGAAAAATCTATTTCTTGCCACAGACACCATTTTTAAACAACTTCTTTGGTGAAAAAGCATACACTCGCAAATTTGGCACTCCCAGTTTCTGGCATCTAGCATATTTTTTTCTTAATCTAACACTCATTTGTAGAAACAAGGTCAAAATCCAGAAAAGATAACATATATTACAGTGTTTGTTCATTTCCAATTTTCCCTCTCACCTTGCCTTCACACAACCTTCACAAGAAGATGAATTTACAGAACACTGAGAATGCCTAGCTCGAGATGTTCATAATGTACACATGAATATAGGAAACACAATGAAGTCATAGATTTATCTTACCATTAACATTACTATACAGTGTGAAGCCTGTACATCATTTCAGTATTTCAGATGCTGATCCTGAGTTAGAGATATAAACTTAATTTCATTTTTGTTTGCAAGAACAAATAAACATTCCAACATTTGCTCCATGCTAGATGAAATTACAAGAGAGTGGGGAGAGTTTTTTTCCCCTCTTACATTTTCATTTATTTTTCTTCACACTTTGGAGTATTTTGTGACTTTATTTTTGGGGGGCATATGCATTATGCTTATTCTGCAAAACCACATATTTTTTTTGGAAAATTGTGTATTTTGTTTGTATGTACAAAATCATGCTTTTTTAAACAAAACACAAGATTTTTGTGTAAAATAACGAAAAGCCCACAAATACAAACTAACAAACTTTCAGAGGTCTCAGAGAAGTGTCTCAGTTGTTGATTACTGATGCTAAATGTCCTTTAACCTGTTCTGACTATGCCTCCATTTGTGGCGATGAAATCAGTTCATTTCAGTGTGCTTACAGAGTCCATAACCTCTTTCTTAGGGAGGCTAGACTGACTCCCACTTTTCCTGTTCTTCCATTAGCAGATGAAGTCTTTTTTATTCCAACATACTTTATGGAAATCTTTTACAAGAAAATAATTTTTCAAAGAGCCACTGTGGTTTAGTGGTTTGAGCACTGGACTGCAATCCAGGAGACCTGGGTTTGATTCCCTGCTCAGCCATGGAAAGCTACTGCATGACATTGGGTGCATCACATACTCTCAGCCCCAGAAAACCCTGTAAATCACTTGAAATCACTTGAAGGAACACAACAACAACAACAACAACAACAACAACAACAACAACTGTTTGTACTTAAATCAATGTCTTAAACAGTTCTAGACTACAAAAAAAATACTATTATTTTAAACATCATATTTTGTATGTTTTTAACTGCATGAGTTTTACTTGTAATTCTTTACTTGTAATTTGTCTTAAGACCCAGTTTTGGACAAAAGGAAGGCAAAAATATAAGTAATCTATCAAAACAGAACAATAGTTGCCATGCGAAAGTGATGGTATAGACGGGTCACATTACCTCTTCTTGGTGGAATTAATTCCTATTTTGAACATTACATAGACACATTACTATACACATTAAATATGGGCTAGATCCAAATACAAAACAGTCTTGCAGTAGATGGTCTTGGATTTTCCAGCTATATTCTTTCAATTGCACGGTAGTCTTGATGCACACCATCGTCACAGAACTTATGGTTTGCTGCATGATAAAACTGCACTATGATATGGATTACTTACTTGTGGTAAGGTATTATCAGGAACCTGCTCTCATTGATCATTCTTATCACATCAGTGAAGAAAAGTATGCAGGCTGTGATATAATAATAATCAAATATCCATGATAAAAAGATCTGTGATAATGGCTTTACAGCAAGTACTGTTGAGATAGCTGCAGTTCATCGCACAAAAAACTTTAAGTACTGCTGCATTCTCTGAATGCATGAACCAGCCCTCTTTCTTAGTCACACCTCAATAAAATAAAAATACACAGACTCTTGCTCTTGTTTTCTAGCAAGGTTAGTCAGTGATGTTTTTCATTGGATTTCAAGACTTAGCTCTAATATTTTGAAAATATTATCCTGATATTTTAATTTAAAAGAAAACCTTGAAAGACTTCTCTGTGGCCTAGAAAAGGAGGGCTAAGATGTTTTAATTTAATAAATAATTCAAACCAACCAATAAACTAAAATATTGTAGGCAATTTATTATCTGTCACCTTAAAGACTGTCCATTGAATCTATTTATTTAAATAAGCAATATATTACTTTGTTGATTCAATTAAGTAAAATTGAGCCTGCGATCTCTTACTTATTTGTATGTTCAGTACCCAAACAAGCACCTCAGTAAACTTTACTTCTTCTGTATGACCTCACTGTTAATGGATGGCTTAATAATGATATAGGACCTTGATTCAGACCAGTGGTTCTCAACCTGTGGGTCCCCAGATGTTCATGGACTTCAGCTCCCAGAAGCCCTGAGCATTGACCATAGTGGCTGGGGCTTCTGGGAGCTGAAGTCCACGAACATCTGGGGACCCACAGGTTGAGAACCACTGATTCAGACAGATTCCTTTAAAAAAAAATCCTCTTACTCTTCTACATTGCCTGAGCTTTGGAATTTCTTATGATTCCTTTGGGACTGGAATATATTGAAGGTTAGGGTTAGGATTATCACCAGGCTAACTTCATATAATTATGATTTATATCTTGGTTATTTTCCAATGGTGGGAGTCAAGATGGCTTACAAATTATTAAAATGTATATATGTTTTTTTTAAAAAAAAATCTGTGTGGGGGATGTTATTTTTTTTAAAAAAAAAACTCTTAATCTTTAGGATTAAAACCTTTTAAAATTATTTAAAAGCAATATAAAAATCAACAGCACAGCACACCGGTCTGGCAACAATCACTGAGAAAGCACTCTTCCTTGTTTCCTTGTTCTCAAGTAAGCCTGAGATATTAGTAGAGCAGAGAGAAGGCCCAGTCCCAAAGATCTCAGTTCAGACAGGCTTATATAGGGAGATACAGGCCTTCAACAAGCCATATAGGGTTTTATAGGTTATAACAAGCTATTTGAAAGGCACAGGCTGAATCCAGAAGTCCATCCAACTGCGAACTTTTGTCTTTAAGGGGAGAATAACCCATCTAGCACAGGCTCAACTCCTATTCTTCTGTGGATGAAGTTGTAAGAGCTGCTGGAACATCTAAAATAGCTCCACTAGATACAATAGTGCCAGACCGGGGGGGGACGGGACTTCCCCTATCCCTATTGGCCCACCATATACTTTCTAATAGATTTTAGCCCATTTTTTTTTTATCATTTTTGCATCAGGTTTTCGGCAAATGTCACTCATCTCATTTGCTTCATTGCCACCAGCTCCTCAGAGAACCAGGGGGCTGTTTTAGTGCTACACCATGAGAGGGGGTGATTAGAAATAATTGTGTCTACCATGTTGTTCATTTCTCCAATATAGAGATCAACTAGAGCTTCAATAGAATGGCTTCTCAGGCAATAGGAAAATCCCTAAGTACCAAGAGAAAGCTATCTGAATCTATCAACCTCTTGCAGTAGAACATCCTGATCAATTCTCCACTCTTGCAAAAACTCTCCTAGCAAGTTTAAGCATATCATAAGTGATCTGTCCATAACAATGGAACAATAGAAACCTCTTCCTATCCTAGATCCCATCACTCCATCCAGGACATAAAGCAAATTCTAGAGAGTGTCCAATAGCATGAGCGAGCACAGGTACCAGTTGGGGCAGGCCCATGGTTTTCATGGTGGAAAGTCTTGATCCACTTCTCACAGGGCACTCTCAGCGTGAATGCCAAATTCCTCAGTACCTCCATAAAAAATGTTGCATTAGTTTACATTACCTGTGGTTATGGTTAGAGCCTCTTTTGCACAAGGGTTGTGTGGAAGGAACAGTTAACAAAATGAAGGATGCTAACATACTGTTGTGATCAGAAAGGTGAGGATCTGGAAACAGATTCCATAAAAATTGATTCAGCAAGCTAGTTATTTTTAGCCTTGGAGGAGGGAGAAAGGATTAAGGGGAAACATAATACTGACCTTCAAATATTTCAAGGCTGTAATGTCGATGATGCATCACACTTGTTCACCAGATAGAAGGACTACAAGAAATGGGTAGGAATTTCAAGTAGATTTCAGTTAAACTGTAGAGAAAACTGCTTAAAAGAACTACCTATTTAACATAAGCTCTCAATCAAAGTAGTTTCACTGTAGTTGCATTCTGCCTTGCTGCTCTTGCATAAAGCAGTTGGACTAAATGATCTCCAAGAGGCCCTGTAACTCTTTGATGCTGTGAATAACAGAAAAGGCCAAGAAATCCTAGTGAAGATTCATGAAGAGGGAGAGGAACCAAAGTGGTTGCGCAAAATCTGCAGTATCGATGCTTTTACTGGGGTTGAACAGCACTGAAATGGAGATAAATATGGCTACTGTAAAAAGCAGCATTGGTATGTGATGTTTTTTCTTTCCTCTGCTTAGTAAAAACTACCCCATAATGCAAATTCCCTTATACTGAAATACTGTGGTGTGCCTAGATTCTCTGCCCTCCTTTTTTCATATTAAAGAGACAGGGAAATCTGCACTGTTGAGGCATCATGACTAAAGAGGGCACAGAAATTCATTTGCCTAAATCGCACTTCTCAAACTAATATATGGACCAGAATGACTGGCTTTTCCCATCTTCTGATTTTTTGATGCAGTGTTCCAGTCAGAAAAAGTACACAAAATGTGCATATATTAGGGACAATCACAACTAAAATGTGTGGAAATAATATACTGAAAGACATACACAGGAGAAAAATCTCTGGCAACAATGTGTATGCCAAGGAAAATGGCTTGAAAGCATGTGTCTATTAGGTTATATATACATTTTATTCCCATTCTGCATCATTACGTGAACTTGATGCAGATAGGGGGAAAGTTTGTGGTTCAAAAATTTTTATATATATATAGAGAGAGAGAGAGAGAAAGGCAGAGAGAGAGAGAGAGAGAGAGTGTAAATCAAACAGATTCCTCATCACTCATTCTGAAGTGAGACAAATTGTGGCAAACATTACACAAAAGTAAGGGTGAGGGAGAAAACCCAAACAGGCATTCATTTCTTTCAGTTTATATATATAGTTACCAGCCTAACTGTTGAGAGATTTTGACCCATGAAACTAGCTTATTTCCTGCTAAACATTTATTCCATGATGCTACTGATTCTTTTCCACACAGAGGGCTTCCAGGTGATTTCAAATATTAATTTGAGCTTATTTAACTTGATTCCAGACTGATACAGAAGACAAAGCAAGGCAAGATGAAGGCAAGATGAAAGCATTTCCTGTCACCACTCAGTTTTGCATGGCAGCATTGTCTCTTACTGTGAAAAGATGTTGATGGCATATAGCTTGGATTGTGCAGATATTACCAGGGCTTCAAAATGAAATTTTATTTGTTTAAACATTAATATCTGTCTAGCTGTATATATCTTTAAGAACCACTCAGAGAGAGAAAAATATACTGAACTTTAAAATGTGTACATTGTTATCAACCATGAAATACACTTCACAGTGCTACAAGATAATGTTTTATATGGCATTTTCTGGTGCTGCTTCCAGCGAGTTATTATGCTGACCATAGGACTGCTATTTATTAAAAGGTTGCTTCCTTTACAGTTCATCTGCAATAGAACCGTTCAGTTTTGCTTCATTGTCCTGAATGTATGAAGCAAAACTGCTTACTTTTACAAAACAAAAAAAGTTTCCCTTAGGGCATAGCCACAATAGAAATGTGTAGAGCATACACACAATCCAAACACTCTCTAATGGAAAAATCTCTTTCACACAGGTATACATATCCAGTCATTAGCTTTGGTTTCATAAATGTGTAAGTTGGCACATTAGTGTGGTGGTTGAAGAGAGGCAGATCTATAGTAGTAGATTGGGCATGATCTATACCATATCTCTCAAGACAGATGTGTGTGCATAGTGAAGGTATAAAATACTATCAGGTGCCATTCACAGCGGATGGCAGCCTAATTCTAGATGGTAGTCATTTATCAGAATGATACAGCCTTTCATGATATTCCTTAAGGACAAAAACTTGTGCTTCACACATTGAGCTAAAAATTGTAAGGACATACTTAATTACAGAAATTTCTAAGGGCCAGGTTTAAATCTTTAATAATCTTTTTAAAAAATGTGGAATAAATTGATTTAATGTCTTAAGACATTAATCCAAAAAACAGTCTTCCAAATTCTGAATTTGCCTTTATGATACTGAATTTAACCTATAAATTAGCACATCTGTGGCAGCAAGCACAGGGATTTCAATTAGATGTGCTAGTTTTCAAGCTAAATTCAGTATCATAGGGCTAATTCAGAAATGGAAAATCCTTTTTGTACAATAAGTTTGACCACCTACCAGCTAGCATAACCACTTATTCTGAAAGTTGCAGGGAGGGACTTGTCCTAATTCTAAGTAAATTGTGCCAATTGCCTGCTGTGTAGTCTAGGAATGAGATTCATACAGTGCCTAATAGGGATCACCTTATATCCACATGCTGCCCTATATTATGACTAGGGATGGAAAGAATATTTGGAAGTATTCAAAAAATGGTATGAAGTGGGTTTCTAAAGTATTGGAAAATCATGATGGGGAGAATCCTTAAGAATCCTTACTTTTTGTCATTGTACGTCCGCTAAAGCTCTAGATCAGAGGTGTTGAAACTATGGTCAAACATTCATTTCTCACCTTTGGGTGGTGTAACAAGTGATAATAAAGGCCAAGAGGCCAAACTTTAAACATTCTGGCAGTCCGCTCATGCCATTTAGGACGATGGCCTCGTTTTCAAGCTTTAAGGATTGTTGGAAGACTAAATCCCAAATAGCCTTGAGTTCTAGGAACAACAAACCTTTACTGGTTGGTAACTGTCTATTGCTCATGAGGAGGAAACAGAGAACTTTTCAAGAGTATACAAAGAAAAAGTAATACTATCTGCTCATATCCATATCCTTTAGCAGAAGCATAAAGTCTGAGCTTCTACGATGATTATTTTTCCAAGAAATCAGCCAAGCCTTATTTAGCAACAAATATTAAATCCTCAGGCTGGATCTTTAGCACCAATTACATAGAAATACCACTGAGAAGCTGTCAGCATCACAATCTTTATACTCATTTTACCGTTTGTCAGAAGATGGGCCACCAAATGAATCTGTCTTCCCCCACCCAGAGCCACTGCAGCCTAGGGTGACCTCAATCCAACTTAACTCTTCATTTTGTCATTGCAGCACTGTCAGATGCTAAGTGAACCACAGGATATATATGCCAATACTGCTTAATAGCTTTAACTATGCAAATTTGCCCCCCCCACCTTCATAATGTCACTTGTCAGAATTAGGACTCAATCCTGCTGAAATTATCCATGCATATGGTCGTTTCAGTCACCACAGGAGACCAATTATGCCAGCTTATATTTTTTTTTTTGTTAAACAGCAATGATGAAGCCCAACCTTGTAGGACTGGTTTGAAAATGGAGAGATTATTCAAATGAGCTGTCCCCCTCCTGTAGAGCAGAAGATCAGATTTCTTCCTGGCTTACATCTCTCCTCATCAGCAAAGTTATTTCAGATTTGTGAGAACTGACCATGAAAGAAAGTAACAGGTAAGAAATCTGAGATCTATTATATGGGATGAGCTGTAGAAAAGCTACAAGGGAAACATTGTACAGTCTCCTCTGTTTGAAGTTCTTACAAGTATAGTGGAGAGGATTCTTCACTACACTTGTGATTCTACCATGATATGATTGCAGATATGATGGCGGAATGTAATAGCACTTGCTTGGCTTGGAAGTAGATGATATCTGTAGCTTCATCAGCCATTTTGTTTGTCCAAGCTAGAGCACAAATCCACAGAGCAGCCAGAAAGCAAGAAAGGAAAAATAATTGCTATAGGTTCACCTGTTTGGGAACACGGAAAACTATTTAAAGGCAACTTCTGCCACTTGGGGCAGCATCAAAGGAACAATTCCTTTGAATGTTTCCTTGAGGCTGGTTGGACTTTGAAGGTCGATTTTTTTATTTTACTCAGTGGTATTAATCTTCAGCCAGGTTCCAGTGGGAGAGAGATTTGTAGGTTGTGAAAAGTTAAATTTTAGGCAATGACATTTTGATGTTCCAAAGGCTCCCGTGGTTGGGAAACTGCAGATGACAAATGGAGTTGAATGTTAGGCTCTCTGCCCCCCCCCCCCAACCACACTTTTCAGGTCTTCTACTTGAAGGATTTAGCAGAGGGATAAGCTACACAGCTTTTCAAGAAAGACCAATTTTACATTGAGGCTGAATGTGCTTTTGAAGCTTTTTAGATGGTTCTCTGCTTCTTCTCCTTTCATTAGAACCTTATGAAACTTGCTAGGAGTATGGGTTATGAAAGAAGAAAGACCTCAGGAAAAGTAGCCAGAAAATGGAATGGTGGGAGCAGAGTAGCTGTTATAGAAGAAAGGGGCAAATGAAGGTTTTTATTTTACAGTTTTTCATTTCATTTCATTTTACAGTTTTTCCATGTTCCTGGGAGTTATGTGGTAAAAATGCCAATAAAAGTGCATGACCACCTTGGATGAAGGATCTGGATGAAGAGTGACTGAATTTGTCCTAGCCCTTCTCACAGATTGGAGAGGGGAAGCTCAGAAGCCCTTCTGCTATATTCTAACTACCTTCAGTAGTCTAATTCTGCATGTTTGTTCTTGAGTATATGTGGCCGGGACAGAATGCCCAACTCACAGTCCAACAGCCCCCACCTAAACTAGCCCAGGTCATTTGGAACATGGTGTTCAAATATCTCATACTGATGATACAGGAATGCTTCAATCCTTCTGTTAATGAACTTAAAGTTCAGTCATGCCTACAGTCAGCCAGTAGGGTTTCTGTAGCTGAGTGGGTATTTCAACCCTGGTCTCTCAGAGTCCTAATCCAACACTCAGATTATTATAACACATTGGCATCAGCATCATCAGTAAAAATCATATTAGTCTTGACTATAGTAGACCTGTTAAATCAATATTGACTCACCACTCAACAATTGATTCAATAGTTCTACTTTACTTATGACTAATCAACAGAATTCAGGCCAATATTATCTAATCCTCTCATCTTGGCCTCTCAGCTCGCCAATCAATGAGGTATCATTGGATAACATGACATATTCAAGCAATATGTTATTGTGATCCTGTCTATGACAATTTCATTATGATATTTTGTCAGGCAATCTATGCCGACAGCTGGACAGTAGGCCTCTGTGCCTATGGTTCTCCAGTGCTTCCAGGATAGTTCTCAGCTGAGGTTTTAGTATTTATTTCTTATTTATATAGGGACTTGGCTACAGTGCATTTAGATCTGCTCTAAATACTGCTCCTCAGTCTGAGCTACCTGCTTTATTCAATTCATGGTGTATAGAATTATTAGCAAAACCATGAGGACATCATTATTGTTTCCCATCATTGTTTGTTTCCCAGGGAACAAATGATGATGATGATTTCTTTTTAAAAAATGGCAACAAATGCACACAACTAAAAAGTATAGTTTCAGAGAATGGACACAAGCACTCTCTACTCAGTGGAAAAAATGTGTAAAAATTGGTACAGTAAAATGAGCGTATACAACACATATATTGGAGGAAATATGTTCTGAAATATAGAGATATTTTTGTGCAGGAAATGTCTCTCAGCTTGATATTGAATGGGACAAGAATATAGGTAGAAAGGTGAAATTAAATGAAACTGTCACATTCCTTAGCCACATCAAATATTTTCAAAAAGAATTGGATGAGGATATTTATCCACCAGTGGTCATGATTCCAAAATGTGGGGAGTGGGGAATAAATATTAAAGCTATGGAACAATGTTATTTTTGGATATAAGATTCAATATAGTTGCCAGAAAGATATATGCATCCAAACTTTCTGAAATCTAATGCAAACTAATAACTGACAGGCCATTAATTGAACTTCTCATGCAATGTTTTTCTTGCAGTTTTATATACAGTATGAAACTCAAGACTCAAAATATTATATGGAAAAACAAATAATTTATGACACTATACTTTACTTATGATCTCCCTCTCTAATTTTCAACTTTAGAGTGAGCAAAATGCAGTTTCATTCTTATGTGAAAAATATATCTGGTAGGACCTGAAATGTAGCATTTTGAAATGGTAAAGTATATGCTAGGAAATAGATTTTTGCATATCCTGGGGGGCATCATTTCATTTCATTAAAGCTTTTTATTAACGCACTACTTGTTAGCTATATCTAGACATGCTGGGTTAGTGATCATATTCACTGTAATGGCATGCCTACCATAGGGAATTTGGGTACTGCATGTGGGGATGAAAATATTTGCCTGAATGCATAGAAATTACCAACTACACCTCCAGGGCACCTGCTGATAAAGAAACAAAAGTACTTTAAAAAAAAAAAAATAAATTGATTCAATTTGTTAGTAGAATGCTTTGAGGCTTTTTTTTTATATATAAACCTTAAATGGTGAGGGGCACATCTGATTAAAATATCAAGTTTGGGTTTCAAAGAGAGTTATGTCCTTTTCTTCCTGTACATAAATTGTTGATGGCATGTATAAGGCAGGATTCATCCAGTTTTCAGTCCTTAATGATTCAAATATGTGTTTGAGTGTATGAACATGTCACTGAACCAACTGAACAGGCAGACCTATATCTTTTCAAATAAGATGAAATCCTGCCAGCAAGCCTGTTACCATGCCATATACCCCCCACTCCATGATATGATAAAACTGGCAAATATAATTTAATTGGCATGAAATATAAATTATATACTGCTGTGGCTGAGAAGTCATGCTGGCTAAGAGGACTGGCTGAACACATGCAAAAGTAAGTCATATGGGACCTCAAGGCATGGCCAGATCATAGTCAAAGAAGCTCCTGTGTTAATAAGCTTGTGAATATTCCTTCAACAACTCAATCTTTAGAAACAGTAACACCCGGAATTACTCAACAGAGCAACTGACTGTCCTCAACCTGCTACCTCTTCCTGCTCAATTTTCCCTGTGTTTCCTCACCTGCCCAACTATCACGATTCCCATCAGCGCTTTGTCACCTAATGCTAAAGCCATTAGCCTGTTCCTGACCGGTCCATTGTCTACTCTGCCATTCAGCCATTAACACCTTCCTCCTCAGGGCAGAAACAGAGTATTTAAGCCTTGGCTCTGAGTCAGATAACTCACAGGATTCTGGACATAGTCCATCACTCTGCTGCTTCAATTCCTATTCTTATATTACCCTCGAACCCTTAGTCTGAGCCTCATCATTTCATCACTACCCTGCAGGACAGGTAAGTATCACCCACTTTACCCTAACCTTTTGCTACTCAGTCTTTCCCTCCTTTCCTTCAGTTAGCCTTATGTGGTTGTGAGACTTCTTGGATCTTGTGTATGATTGTGATATTCCCCCAAGAAAACAAGACATATTAATCTCCAATTGGTATCCCTGCATTAGTACCGGTATACATAGATGTAAAAAGTCCTGATAAAAATCCTGATATTGCAGACCTCCCCTTTGAGCAAATAATTCCCAACTGTTTCATGGAGGCACTAGTGACCTCTGAGTTACCCACCTTTTGGGGTAACAAGCCATTTGCCACAACCTGGGTTTATTTCACAGGCTGGGTGAAAATTTTAATTTGGGGTGGAGGTCACAACTTAAAATTCAAAAATTCTACACATAAAATTAACAGAAAATAAATGTAAGAGAAAACAAAACAGGTATGTCTGTCCATCCCTACTCCCCCAAAGTCAAATGTTTTGTACTGTTTTAACTATTTATGCTTATTCTTCTCTCAGACTATCTCTTCTGTGTGAGGACAGCAACGGGATCACAGCTCCTGTTCTTGCCCTCTCATGGCATATCTGTTAGCTCAATACCACCAGGCTATAATTTGAGGGGTGAGTTAAAAAATCCACAGTGGGATGTCTGCTGAATGTGTACAGGTGACTATTCCATGTAAACAGCCAAACTCCTGCGATCCGTGATAGGATCCCTGCCTTTAAAAAAAAAAAAATCAAATTTGACTGGTAAGGTTCTTCTAATGGAAGTTTCTCTCCTAGTTGTCATTAGAAAAGTAGACTAAAGGAATGGGACCAAGGCATCTCACACATAAACCCTAAAGTTTCTGATAGATTTTTCTCCAGTCTTGGGGATATGTTACAGAGAATGGAGCTGAGAAAGATGATTCTATCCTTCCTTTCTTTCATACAGTGTTATTAATGTGAGTAAAGCTTGACTGGGGATGCAGAGAACAGCTCTGCCTAGAGATTAGTGCTTCAGGTCCATGACAGTCTCTGTTGATTTAACAATTTTTTCAGATACATTAGCCCTGGCTTTGTACACATAGTTTGGCAATTGCTGTTCTGTTCAACGCATTGTACTGACTTCCTGAATTACTCTTATCTCTTACTAGAGGTAGTTCTGATGCCGTGATTCAGAATAATGTCCATTATTCAATACTTAATGTGAATAACATCTGGATTTTTTTTTTTAAAAAAAAAACAATTTAACAATTGGAATTTGGTGTTAAAAATGCAAACAAATTTCATAATGTTTAATATCCATTGATAATGCCACACACACATACACACTGACACATATATAATTAGCTTGAAATCTATGTGAAAGCCTTTCTTTCTTCAACAGAAAGGAAAAATCTCATCCTACCTACATGCTAGAGATTACTTTCCTCAAAGGTTATTAAAATGTATCAACACTAATTCTTGCATTATTCACCAGCTCTACTCTCTGTTTTCCTTTTGGATTAGATGTCTTTACCTAACTTGTAAAATGTAGGAGAAGAATTCTGCTAGAATTGTCATGTGCATACACTATCCTAATCAGAAATATTACCTGATGCAGAGCCAAGGATCTCTTAACACTCTTGACAACATTGACATAAATCCTTCCCATATCAAACCCTCTTCAATATATAATCACAAATTTCTTAAATTTAAGCTCTGATTTATTGTACTTGAGCCAGGAAACTAACAATGGCTTGAAGGTGAAATTTAGTCTGGAGAAGCACCTGGGTCTCCATATACTAGAGCCAATTTTGGGCATATTTTTAGTCCAACACAATACCTTACACTAAACAGCCTATAAAATAACTCTAGATTGGGCAGTGTTGGTACAAATATTTGAATCCTGGCATTCTGCCATTGCCTGCCAACAAAATAATTTCTTTTTGTGTTAGGCCAAAGCTCTTTTCACTTCAGCCAACAGCTTCTTTATCTTAGCTAAAAAAAAGTATTCTTTCTGTAACAGAAACCAGAAATAAACCCCATACAAAATTGGTTGTCATCTAGATCAACAAGGATTACATCAGATGTTGCAGTTCCTGGACATTAGATAACTCAGATATGTTTTTATTGACATTCAGGGAAGTCTATTGGAAAGTCTACCACAGAAACAGAATTCGACAGCAGTAGAAAGCGGACTGATAACAGGATGCTATTATAAAGTAAATCCTTCAGCCCAAGGTTTCCAAAAAGAGAATGTAATACCATATGGGAAAAAAATCCTAGGTTTCACTGTAACAGAACAGCAATTATGCAACCAAAGATGACATATTATCCAAAATAAACTATTCACCAAAATTGAAGAACTGCAAAGAAAGATCAATAAAGCAGAAGAACAAAGGAGTAAGAGATTTGAAAAGAAAGCATCTGGACCACTAATTGAAAACTAAGACAGTACTGGAAATCTAAAAAGTGAAAGGAAAACAAACAGAGCATCAAAGGAAATATTGAAAAAAATAACTTTAGATAGTAAATGTCATCCCTGTAAAGAAAAAGTTGAAACTGCTGACCACTCTATCAGTTCATATAACAAGATCACAGAGTGGATATAAGAAATGGCATAATAAAGTAACTGTGGTGATATATCAAGATTTCTGCAAAAATATGACTAACCATCTGCAAAGAAATGGTGGAAATATATGCCTAGAAAAGTTGTTAAAACTTGTGATGTAAAAATTCTATGGGACTTTAAGATTCAAGCTGACAAGGAATTAGAACATAAGATGCCAAACAAAATTGTGGGTGAGGGGAAAAAAAGAAGTAGTAATTCCAAGTGACAACAGAATTGGAGACAAGGAAATAGAAAATATTATGAAATATCAGGACCTATAAATTGAGACTAATTGCTTCTGGGAAAAAAAATCAACAATGATTCCAGTAGTGATAAGGCCTCTAGGAACAAATTCTAATTGGACGGGGGGGGGGAATATGAATGAAAGCAACATATATAGGATTACCGTAGCACTACTAAAAAAAGTGGTATTGCTGGGAATATTGTTACCAAGCTGTACATGTTGATATGGTTTAATTGGTGAAATACAATTTAATTGGCAAGACATATTCATTGGCATTGATAGAAAATGTACCCTGATGTTACTGTATGGCTGAGTTGGGCAAGACTTGGCTGAATATGCACACTGCAAAGTAGGTCAGAGATCCCTCTAGCTATAGCCAGGTCACAATCAGGAAACCACCAGGTAGCTCCAGAGATAATAGGCTTAAACAAATCTATAATGACTCTGTTTTCATACAATAGTGATGGAGAAGTTCTCACCAACTATTCCTTGTTTCAAATCATCTGCCCACCGACCTGTGCATTTCCTCATAGTTCACACACTTGTCCAACCATTACAGAGCTATCACAGCAGCCATTTACTCTTTGTCACCTAACACTGAGATTCTTAACATAGTCTGGACCTCATTGTCTACTCTGTGAGCTCAATTGTTTACTTCGTTGGAGAGCCATTCACACCTGTGCTCTCCAGGTAGAAACTGGGTACTTAAAAAACCAGTTGTGAGCAGCTAGCTTACAGTATCTCCCTTGCTGGTGGTTACACTGCCACTCAGATTTCCAAATGAGTACTGTCCTTAGGCACAAGTATAAGCCACAATGCTGTTTGTTCTCTGCTCTCCAGATCAGTAAATATCACCTTCATGCCTTTGAAACTTCACTACCAACAACTTTCCTCCTTTTCTCCTTCAGCTAGCCTTCTATGATTGCATGAGTGCTTATGTCTTGTGTGTGGCTGTTAATTCTCTAAATAAAACACATTTTAGCTTACCTTTCAAATCTATGGCTGGTTATTCCCTACAAAATCCCTGTAAACATTGGTGGAAAGATCTTATTAGGTTACCCTGCTCTTGTAGGCCTCCTAATTTGAGCAAATAATTCCCCACCTTTGAACAGAGGTACTGGCATCACAAGTAGAGTCCTGAGTCACTCACATTTTGAGATAACAATGTGCTGCATAATCCAATGATACTTCACTGATTTCTAGACTCTTGAATACAATCTGAATCACTAGTGGTCCAAAATTGCAGTCAGAGAAACCTGGTAACCTGTGAAACTGAGTCAAGAAACAACAATGACAAGAAGAACAGGAGTCAGTGTGACTCTAGAAGTCCAGAATGCAAATCCAAACTCAGTCATAAAAATCCCACTGGGTGACCTCAGGCAAGTCACACTCTCAGTCTCAGAGGAAGACCATGGCAAACTTCCTCTGAATAAATTTGCTTATTTTATTTAAGGTATTTCCATATTGCCTTCCAAACCAAAAGGGCTCTCAAGGCAATGAACAATTAGAAGCAATTGGAATAGCACAAAGGCTTTTTAAAAAACAACATGTGTATTAAATACTCAATTAAATTTTTTAAAAAGAGTCTAAAAACTCACTTTGTGTACAGGAAATGTTTTTTGTCCAAAAAAAATTAAATTTTTGTACAAAATAGATACTTACATGTGAGTAGTTTTTGAAAACCACCCCATTTTTAAAGATGTTTTCACAGTGGGAAGAAAATTGCCATAATTTGTTGCTGCTTCATTGAAGGACAAAATGAACAAAGAATGTCTTCTCTAATGTGATCCAGTAGAACAGCTCACTTGGGTTGTCTCTCAAGTCTATAAACTTTTCAGGTCTGAGGAGTTTGAATGGAGTTTACTAGCCCACTGCAATTCCTGTGTGTGCTATATGGTTTAGGACAAAGACCTAGTATGCCAGATGAAGGAGATGTGATAATTTATGGAAGATAGTTTTGAAGACTTTTGAAATATTTTGAATCCTCTAGGAATGCCTGCTTATTTCCTATTTATTTCATAAATAATTTCAATGTTGGTTAAAATTTGGGAGTTGCCCTTTTGTATTAGACTGCACAACGTGCACACTGTAATTCTTTAAAAAAATATTAAATACAAACATACAACTTTATTTCATCGGTTTATCCCAGATATAGGATCTGTCAGCCATACATTATTTACCTAAAATTTTGCTAGGAGAGTCATAAAGGAATTATGAACAACAGATTTAATTCAATACCAATGGTGACTTTTACATATGGTCCTTTTACATATGGTACCTTGTTATGATGATGTTGATTACTAAGCCAACAGAAAGTTATCACATGAGCCTGCAGGTCTCCTTGCCACTGCTGTATAATATTAAAATGCCATTACTGAGTCCCTGACTTTTTGCCTAGCTGTAATATTATTCCCTGTTGATCGCTTGCATGAGCTGAAATTTAAAACTGTCACCCCTTGCCAAAGTGATTCAGCTACACTTATAAGGAAAGCAAAATTAAATATTCATTCAAAGACTGCATTTCAAGTTCAAACTGACTGATGCTCCTTAAGGCAAAAATGTACTTAAGTTGCTGAAGAATCTTTAAAAAGGAAGGAAGGAAGGAAGGAAGAAAGGAAGGAAGGTAGGAAGTACTTACAAATATTTCCCATGTCTATTTATTAGGATTGGGAAAACAGTGGCAAGATGCATTTATTCTGAACACCAGAACAGAACGTTTCTGCTTGGCTTTTCAGGAAGATTTTTCCTGATGCTTTTGACCTAACGATTGCTTCAGAGGTATATTTTAAAGCAGTAGCAGTTCTGAAACCAGGTTTGATCAGTGACTGTGCACAGCTATGAACAGGAATGCATTGTGTGTAATTTGTGACCAGACTTACAAGGGCTCAGCTCTAGAACATATAAAGATAAAGAAACTTGGACTATTAACTGAGTATGTTTACCTACATGGATCCACAGTAAGTATACCAACTCAACACAAATCAATAATACAGAGATGACCAAGCCTCAATATCTCCTTCACCTGGGAAACTACAGCACTAGTATGGAAATGTATACAATACAGTTATTAAGTTATCAGAACACAGAAATCATCTCCCATACACTGTAAGTAAAATTTTAAAAAATAAAAAACTATCACATCTCCTTTCAGTTCACACACACACACACACACTTCATTACAACGTCAGCTTCCAGGAACCTTCTCATCTACTTTTCACATTTTTCATTCAAGGTGCATCTTTTCTAGCCCTTTGAAATGGTAGAAATATTTCTATATATCATTTCTTTCAAGGGGGAAAAAAATTACTCTCTCTAACCTTCCTTTCCACATGAAAGCTTAAGTCTCAGCCTAGTTTCTTTCTTTGCCATAAATGTGACCATGTTGTAAAATTACTTGCTGATTAAACTTGGCTTTGGCCTAAATAAGTGTCATATTTGAACCATGAAAACTGGGACTTTGGAAACTAATTACAGAACACACATTCTTTCATCTCAATTTACTTCAAATGATAAGCCCAGCAAGACATAATTATTGTTTAATTATGTTTACCAAAATACAGACAAAACTATTATCTACCAAGGATACTTCCTGGTATTAATAGATTAAGAGAATTCAAAAACAAAATCTAATGCCAGATTGTCTTTGAAAACCATCACACCTACTTTTAATTTGTTGCTATTGATTACAATTGTAATCTATAGCTGTTTTCCATTGATCAAGCTTCTCATTTTGTATGTCAGACAAGAAAATGAGATACATACAAAAATAGACCATGTCACTCTTTTCTCCCTTACCACCTAAACACTGTGAGCACTGTGGCTAAGGGGATCTAGAGATGGAGCAGCATTTTATTTTCACTGAATTGATATATTGCTTCCACACTGCCCATCATTAGGAGGGTGGAAAATATATTCAAAGGATAGTCCACCCTGAATCTCAATGTACAGTGTGCATCTGTGTTCCATCATTAATTCACACATTCTTTGACATGTTTGTCAGAACCCTAATAGTTCCCTCAAAAGTAACATTTCCTTCTTCCAGTCTAAGGGAATGGTCACTATTTTTCAAAAGGAAGAAGCTGGAGAGACACTCAACTCGTATGTCAATGGTGAGGTGAATCAACTATAGATTTTAATTTAGGCTTTAAATGCACCTTCCAAGTTGCTGAAGCTTATTTCTAACAAAGTTCAGGACTTTGGATAGTTCCTTTAAAGCTGGTCAAAGCCTGGAATTGATTCATTGATCCACTGACATAGCACTCACCAGCTACCACTGCTTGCTATCAGAGCTAAACACCTCAGTGTTTGTTGCAAGAGGAAGAGTTTGCTTCTTCGTACATCACAGTGTAGCCAAAAGAGCTTCATAGGAGCCACTGGAACTGGGATAGTTCTTATAGTCTCTCTGCCTAGTTCACTTACATGATCCCACCCTCAATTTCATTTCTCTTAATTAGTAAAGTATAATAGAACAAAGAGAACTGACTGAGAGAGAAAATGGGTGTGACGTGGGGAGAAAGATGCTGTAACACAGATTACAGGTACCTTTCCACTTATTCATAGCTATTGGCTTTTCTAGGTAAAAACACAGCATGCTCTTTTCCGACTAGTGTCCTCAAGATGTGATGGACTATAATGCTTGGAATCCCACTTTACACCTATAAATATCATGCATCTGTGAAAAAAATATATAAAAATATATAAGGAATCTGTGTGATACAATTCAACACACACATATACAGTCTTTGCACATGGCAACTCTTTGCATGGGGTGTGGTTTAAAAATATGATTCATTTTTCCACCTAATTTAATGCCCATACGCCAGCTTGGAGATTGTGGAAATTCTACAGGAAATTCTACAAAGATAGAAATATAGGAATGTAGAAACACATTTGGAAAGCACCAGGTTGTCCCCTTTGCATTGCAAATTTACAGTGAACAATATATGTTTATTTGCTCATTGGGACTAAGCCATCCATTCATACTTACAGATGCAAATACTGATATATAATGCAATTGTATAATAAGTAAAGGTAGCACTAATGGATTGACTATGGTCCAGATTGCCAGAGGTTGTAACCAGATATGTGTGAAACTTTTCTGAAATTATTTTACTAATAGCTTTTGTTCACTTTCCTTGAAATCCCATGAGACATTTTGTCTGAATATGGAAACTAAAATTTATTTTAGATCAGGTGAAAGTTGGTGACAATGCAGATAATAAACACAAACAATGTCTACATAAGGATGTACATGAAATGACTTCCATTCTTTTAGCAGCTCTATATATGTACTATTAATTCAAACTTCACTATTTAACATCCTAATATTCTCTTCTTTTCAATACCCTGTCTGTCATTGTTTCTCAAAGTCCCCAGATTACACAGTATTAGGGAATGGGACGAATCCAGAATTTTCTGAATCTGAATCCGAATCCCTGGAAGGTTCTGGGAATTCATGAATCTCATGAATCTCGAATCTTTTGAATCCTTTTTTTTTTTTTTAAAGGGTTTAAAAAGCAAGGGAAAGAAGGATAATCCTGGGCAAGACACACTCTCTCAGCCTTAGCAAAAGCCTGGGTAAAGGCAAACTTCCCTCTGAAGAAATCTGGCCAGGACGATTGTCATAGTTTTGCCTCAGGGTCTCCCCAGATTGGGGAGACATGAAGGCCCTTCTACACAGGCAGGAAAATGTGGATTAATCCCACATTTTCCTGCCTGTGTAAACAGGACCACATATTACAGTACAGAGACAATCTAGGTCAAAACTAGCTTTTCTTTGCATAGTTCCTTCTGGCATCCTGGGGTTTGTACTTTGATGATGCACTAGCACACTTTGGCAGAGAAGGCTGTGACACCTTGTAAAACTCCAAACCCCTGAATTGTGTCTGAAAGAGCGTTGCAGGAGAGCGATATAAAGAAATGTTCAGCTATCCTTGAAATCTCAAGAAGACTGTACCTTCCAGTCAAGTCTCAATTCCTGCAACAAGGAAGGCACTTAAAACACACAAACAAACAAACAGCCTCTAGTCCAATCTCAGTTCTGCACCTTGCAGTCTCAAGAGCCAAGTCTCAAGTCCTGCAACAAAGAAAGCACTTAAACACACACACACACACAAACAAGCCTCTAGTCCAGTCAATTCTCTACCCTCAAGTCCTGCAAGGGACACTCAAGTCAAATCTCTAGGCCTGTCTCAACAATTCCCAATCCCTACTCTCCAGTCTCAAATCAAAAAATAATACAAATTAATGCATGCTCAGTAAATGATTCTGGAGGCAGCTACTGTTCACCTTGTTTGTTGTAGGCAACACGCTCCTCCTATAGAATCAGCTAGAGTAGAATCCCATTCTTTCCCAGCTCAGGTTTTTTGACATTCATTGTTTACCACAGACATGCTGCTGCAACACAAGACCAAAAGTCTATGTTTCTCCAGCTCTCCTTTGCAACCTTTCCAATGGCAATGCTGCTTATAAACTTGCAGCTAGACAGAAGAAAAGAGGGAAAGGGATTGAGAAGCATAAAAAGGCTTTCTAAAGGGAGCTTCAAAATGGGTTAGCTGAAGTATTCATGTATTCAAGACACAGAAACTAAGAGAGAAAGTGGCATCATGACAATCTTAGCCCCAGAATTGGGACTAAGAAAGCTGGTGAAGGGGAAAGTATGGCTGGCATGGCTTACATGGAACCCCTGAACCCCTTTTTGCTGTCTTTGAAACCCTCTGGGACATTCCCACAAGCTCCTAGACCCCCACACAAACTCAGTTTTGCTCCTCTGTCCCTTATCTCCCAATCCCTATCCCAAAATTACCTTGCAGAGGGAGGCAGCAGCAGGGGGAGGCACCACTAGGGGCACAGGCAGCAGGAGGGAGAAATGGTGGCCTCCAGTACGTGCAAGGCTTTATGCTGCTCTGCCAGCCAATCACCCGTGACCACGTTGGGTGGGGAAACAGTGGGATTCCGTCCTGGTCCCGAGTTTTCAGGTGTCCCCGTCTCCCAGGTTTTCAGGTGTCCCGGTCTTCCAGGTTTTCAGGCATCCTGGTCTCCAACAAACTCTTTGAGTGGTGGATTCAAAACATTCGGTTTGCCTATTTTGGCACAGGGATTCAGATTCCCGACTCTCAAATTCCTGCCAAAGATTCAAGGATTCTGTTGGCCCATCCCTACACAGTAGGATTGTTCTTTTCCATTTCTTTTTCTTTTCTTTCATATCCTTTAAAATGTTACTGATTATCCTTTCTGTGTAAAATTGCTATAGATTGTTGATATCTGCAACTGTATAATTGTTTCTAATTTATTTATTTCATAAAAGTTGATCAGATTTGCTATTTAGAAAACTGGACATTGTCAATAAATAAATAAATACCTTGAAGGCCTGATAAAATTTATCTTTAGAGTGACTCAGCTCAACCTGTATATCTGCCCAGATCATTAAGTCCTCCTTATGTTATACACTGGTGAATTGTACTATGCAGAAGGAATATTCACTTCACTGCACACGGTACCAGAATAGGACACAGTCTAGACAACTCAGCTGCCATACCTTTGTTTTGCTTTTAAGGACTGATGTTTTATTGTGGAATTCATTCTGCAGTATCCAATTATATCAAAAATACTTATTCAGTATATTACTACTTGTACTACTTATTAAAGGATTTGGCACATTAGTGAGTCTATTCTGCAGCAGCAAATAGATTCACATCTATTTAAATAGCAGTTTTCAAATTATGTTGCAGGGAACACCTAGAACTTGATTAAAGATCCCCTCAGTGTTAAGATTATATAAAAAAGAGGAATTTCCTTTAAGGACAGCTTGACCGCTACAGATTTTCCCTCACGATATGCCAGACCATGGATGTATTGCTTTAACATACTTTCTCAAGACATTCAGAGGCAATGATTGATCCAGTAAACCTGGCCAGCATCATTTGAACTGACTTTTTACCATAGGACTTGCCCTAAAGTACACAAGGATTTCTCAGCAAGCTTGCAGAGCTCCCTGAGCAGATAAGTAAATGTAGGAACGGGTCTTGAAGGTTGAGAAAGGAAGTTTGAAAACAAAACAGCAGACATCAAACTACTGAGACAGAGAATGTTATATACATGAGGACTACTGCTAAGAACAGCAGCCTTTACTGAGTTTGTTTGTTCCCTCATGTAAAGTGCAGTATAACATATGACAAGTTCTGATATGACTATACTGAGTACTTCCTGTGTATTGTCTTAAAACTACACTTAACTTGAAAATAATATTTTCATTTTAATTTACTTTCCGGCATTTGCAAAATGCCTTTCTGGCATTTGCAAAATGCCTTATAAATCCTCCCTCCCAGTTTTGGGGTGGAAGGAGGAGTCAAGTAACCAGATTGATTGATTGATTGATTGATTGATTGATTGATTTATGACAGAGAAATGGCACATGACTGATTAATTCTCGATGGAATAGTTTAATAATTTGGTTATCTGGGACAATGCTACTTTATCCTATGAGCATCCAAGTGGAAAAAAACAGTAGGAAAGGAAGACATCCATTTTAGACAGCAGACACTAGAGAAGATGCTAGGACGGCAACAGGCTGCTGAAAACAGACAGAGATATGAACTTCTTGCAGTGACATCAGATGTGCTGGAAGGTTCTGTCTCCTTATCATTTTCGAAGTAAGATTCAATGGTAGTCAGAACCGAGAACTGTGACAGGGTGCCATCTTGGTCTTTTCAGAAAATACCTTTGGGCCACCTCAACAGTTGATCAAGCAATGCCAGTAATGTCAGTAGGAGGTTAATTCTTATGTGTCTTCAAGTTAATGCTGACTTACAGCAAGCCCTTCAAAGGGTTTTCTTTGCAAGAGTTATGTAGGGGAAGTTTGCAACTGCCTTTCTCTTAGGCTGAGAGATTGAAACTTGCCCAATAGGTTTCTGTGGCTAGTGGGGACTCAAACTCTGATCTCTTAAGACACTTAGTCCACCTCTCAAACCACAACAGCACACTGGCTCATAAAGGTGTCTTTACTGCAAAGGGGAAAAACACACACAAGGAGAAGTGCTTAGTTATCCTCATAGATTTCTAAATTGCTTTTCTCTTTGGAAAGCCATTCAGAAAGGATAATTAATACGATTTCAATTCACTCCACAATTCTCTTTTATTAAGGAGTTACAGCTCATTGTAGTCAGATAAATGTGCCTCAATGCAGAGGTTAATTTACAATACAACTCATAAGAGATTGTTCCCCCAACAGATAATGTTCCATTCTGCTCTACTAGAACTCTGCAGTAGATTGAGTAAAGTATAATATATGTGAAATAGCATTTTAACGTGATTCAGGAGCATGTCCAGCTTGCATTATGGAATTGTTCTGCATATATTCAGCTTCCAATATGGCAAAAGGGTACTTTCTTCAATACACTGGCTCTCAATGTCTGCAAGACATTGCCCCAGGAGTAGGGGTCAACAACTGTGAAGAGAGAGAGGTCTGATTTTTGCTTCACATCTCCAGCTGGTAGGACACATTAGATGCTAAAATCCCTAGATTCCGGTAAAAAGGAGAAGGGGACAATTTCCTTCCCCAGATTTTCTTCCTCGCTGTTTCAGTTTGGTTCCCCAGTACCACCACATACCTTAGAAATGTGCTATGAGTCAAATGTGTCATGAGTCAAAAATCAGCCAAAATTGAAACAGGAAGTAAGTCATGTCACTTCCAGTTTCACTTTCAAACAAGAATTTTCAAGAGAAAGCCCAAGACCACTCTAAGATACTGTCTCTTACACCTTTTCATTTATTTAATTATGTATTAACATAACACAATGTTTATCCAAAACTGGGTATCTAGAGGAAAAAAGTCAAGACTGGGCAGAGTTATGGCAATCACCCCTCAAAAAAAAAAACAAAAAAAACCACACACACACACACACACACAAAAACTTTAAATGAAAGAATGCCCCCAAATAAGAAACCTCCTATACAGATAAACTAAGTCTGAACATGTTCAATGGGTACAGTACACTGAACAACTGTTGGTGAGAGGAAGAAAAAACAAGGGGGTAGTGGGGATAGAATGGAATAACCAAAATCTTAAACCAAAGTACTCCCCGGTGCAACTTTTTTGTTGCAGAATTCCATTTTTATTAACACACACACACACACACACACACTTCACAGTACAAATAGTATCGCTTTCTTCTCACTTATTCCTGCCAATTGAACAGAAGTGAAAATCTGACAGGTGATAATTGCTAACAGAGCAATTTCTGCAAGCAACTGGATGTTTATTGATGGTTCTAAAAAGTTATGCAAGTCAATTAAGGCAGAAAGTTCTATTGACTGAATATAAGTTGAGATTGATTTCTGCCATCTTACTTCAAGCTCATGGTGAATTGTAGTCCTGACAAGGCTAAGGAAATCTAAATGCAGCTTTCAGGTATGGCCACAGCTTTATATGCACATTACAAGTTATAACAGCTGCAAGTAGACACCACTTTAAATCACACTCCATGAAAAATGCCATCATATGGGAGCTACACATGTATATCAATGTGACACACAGGTTGGGTAATTTTGTCCATGTTATCACAGATGTGTGGGGACAGCTGCAGGTATACTATATTTATTATAGAATAGTAAGACAAAAATAGTGTGTCATTGAAAGCAGGAAAACAAGCAACATATTAAAGATTCTATGAAACTTTAGTCTCACAGCCACAACTTTTAGAGTTACAGCCTTTTTTGCAAGTTTAATTTTTGTGCATTGTCTGAATTCTCAATATTTTGTTTCATCCAATCATAAGGAACAGTAGATTTTTAAAGACCTTACATAGGAATCTCTGTAGCACAGTCACATTTATATAGATTGAAGATGCCTTGAGTTTTTTTGCAATACCTTCTTCAGCATTTACAAAGATTTATTATCTAACTCTGAAAATAATTTGGCTATAAACTGCTAGACAGAGAAATTTTTGAAAGTTTTATGGAAACAATATTCTTCGGTTTGTACAAATAAAAAGCCACTGCCAGATGTAATGTTTTTTTTTCCCTTATAAATTGGCAAATAAGCAGAACAAACAATGACAAATAAGCAGAGCTGGCAGCATTAGACCATGGTACTTTGTTAAGGCTTGCAATGACCAAGGTTTTCAAAATGTGAGATGGGATGGCATCTCTCTGGAAATCATGCAATTGGGAACAGAGGCAGGGATAAGTTCTTTCGTTATCTTCCCTGCCAAGCTGTGAAGAATTTTTTCCCCTTCCACCTCCCTCTATCAGTAAATTGCTGGTGATTCTGTCTGCTTTCCTTACATTAACTGATGAGTCTGAGTACCATTCTTTATTTTTCACATAGTTTTCCAAGGCCTGCATTTTATTATTTCTTAAAGCATGCCACAAGACCCAGACAGGTCTTCTTTTCCAGGTTTCCCCTGATATATTTGTACTATGACTTTGGAGGAAGAATGCAACTCTGTGCTTATTTCCCCTCACTAATACTTCCAGAGGTACAAATAACCCAGTTCCTGACTGCTTAAAATCAATTGACATGACTCTATTGATATGTCATGGGCATGTGCAATATTTGGCATGCAGAATCTCAGGGCCAAGGCAGAAATATGTGGATATACTCTGCTATAGTTGTCAAACATTTCTTCTACTACCTAAGAAAGCTGAGATCAAAGATAAGGGGATGAATCTGGAAAATATGTTAAGATCTAGACCTATAAATGCATCAGGTCCTATAAGGTCCTATAAATGCATCAGGTATTGTTGTGTTGCCAGAGTGACTTCACCTCTCAAAATTGCTGACCACTGGCCATGATTTCTGGTTGAAAACTGCAAAGTTTAACTCCAGATTACTAGTGGGACAAAAGATAGAACTGCTTGACTAGATAACATGTAGTTCATTTCCAAAGTTTTAACTACACATAAATCTATTTTCCTAGAGAGAGGGAAGATGTCTTCTGCTTTTTTTTTAAAAAAGGCAAAGCTGGGGGGAGCTAAATTGCTATATGTAAAATACACATAAAACATCTACTATAAATTTGGATTGCTGTTACAATGGCTGTTCACTGCAATATTCAGCATTTTAGAGTTTTTATTTAATAAAAAGAGGTCATGGTCAAAATATTATACCAAATGGTCTTATTACTTTGAATCACTTTCTTTTCTCATAGATTTGCAGAAAGAGACAAATCATTGCATTCTTATGAGCCAGGGGACAGGGAACTCCTTAAACTCTATTTTATTCTTGCCTCTTCAATCGTATATTAATGTGTTTTTTAGTTTCACAGTGAAGGGAGGAAAAACATAGCGCCAGGAACGTATTTAACAAGGTAGAGCTAATAAGTATAAAAAAATGATACTTAACATTTATATACTGTTTTGTATGCAGTTGTTCATTAACCCTTTCAATATCTCTTTAATTAGTGTTATCACCCCTGGTTACAACACAGAGGTTTTTCTCTGTTTTTAAGTACTGTTGATACCCAGTCCTATGCAGAATTATCCATGCTTAAACCCACTGATCTCTGCCAAATGAAATAAATAGTTCTGCACATCCAAGGAGGACTAAAACAGCTAGTGTTCCGAACTCCATGATGAACCTCTCTTGAAAGACTTGACATTCAAGTCTGTAACAAATCATGAGGACAGGCCATATAAAACAAAGACAACATTCTAGCAAACCCATGACTAAAATAATCATTTCAACCCTGCGTCTAAATGATTATATTTATCCAAAATGTCCAGTGAAATGTTAATATGATTTTGAATGGCTAGCTGATCATATTGGGAAAAAAATGTTTTGTGAAATACATCCAGCTTGCCACGGAGCAGACATTTTTAATTGAACTATTTAAAGTTTTTATGAGATTTTAATTGAAGAGAAGCAAGTTGATACTTGGCCTCATATACCTACACCTGCCCCTTGTTGCCCACTTCATCCTTCCTAGTAAACTTATAGATCTGATAACCCATAACTACAGCTAGCATACAGCAGACATCCACACGTGTCCATAGAGAAGCCAGTTAGGTAAGAAGTCCATGCACAGAGACAGTACTATCACATAACATGTGGATGGGGGCAGTCGCATAGGGATAGGGGGGCAGAGGGTGGTTCACCCCAGGCAGAAATGTTTTTGGGGCATCCTGGCCTGTAGCCATGCCCCCGTGTGCCCAGGCCATCTCTCCACACACTCTGGCCATGCTCCCATGCACTTCAGCCATGCCCCCAAACACAGTGGCCACACCCCTTGTGCCATATCCTCACCCCCTCCCGCCCCTCCTCCACACACTCCAAGCTCTGCCACTGGATGGGAATAGGGGCCAAGAAGGTAGCATTAAGTGAACCATACTTGGAACATTTAGTTGAAAGAGATTAACCCCATTTATCTGGATATAGACCATATATTTTAATATTTTTCCACTTTCCTCCTTTTATTTTTTTTCTCAATGTGAAATTTGACAAATTCCTGTAATCAGTTTTCTATAAAAGATGCAGTTATGGACTTCCAGTTCTGGAAGACCATGCATTTGGCTACCAAAGTCACTTGCAGAAACCATAATCTTGTTTATTCCCAATGTCTCATTCTGATTTCAAGTGTCCAAGTGATAAGCTATACATATGCATGTTTAATAACTGGTTAGGGCCATTATACATGCATTAAGGTTCCTCCACATCCAGAGCATCTCTAGCATTGTTGTGTTCAAATATGTTCAGCTGGTAGAATCTGTCTGCTGTCCAGTTTGCAAATAATATGCATTGTTAGGTTAGTTGTAATTGAAGATTCAAGGAAGAATTTCTGATGTTTGTAAAAACACAGTTGTAAAGGGAGGTTTTATTTTATTTATTTTATTTTTAGCACAGTGGTCCACTTTTTCCTCAACTCATCCAATCAGGGGACAAGTGTATGTTAAACTACTGGTTTGCTTCTAGTTTTTATGTTGGGATTATCTCCTATATCAAAGTCCAGGGCTAATTTCTCTTCTTTCTGTGCCCTCCTAATAGGTGTAATGGTAGAAGTATAGAGTTTTCTGTTGATGACTGGAGTTTAAAGTTACTCCTCCATCTAGTGAGGCTATTTTCTAGCTCTCTAATCTCCTCGATCCAGAGTACTCTGCTTTTTCTTTAGCCAAATATTGTGCCCGTACAAATATTAATGTTTTGTGATACTTTTGGGAAAGCCACCCTTCTTAATTGATAGAAGAAGTGTTATCTGCAACACTTTATGCTGTATGTTATTCTGTACATGCACAGTCCTTGACATTCCCCATGACCAATATACTGCATCTATTTGGATATAAATGCCACTTTGGAAGTAATAACTCGTGCACAATATATATGATGCAAGGAACTACATTCATTTTATGGACACTTATTATTTTTCCCACAGACTAAGTGCTAAGGGTTTCCAGTATCCTATCTGTTATATCTTTTATTAATGTGGAGAAGTTCAGGGTCACTATGTCTTGTCCTTAGAGATTTGCCATGCAGCAAAAGTGGAGCTGCTGTTTGAGACCCTCACAAAATCAAAACTCCCTTGGGCACAAGCAACTAACTGTGTGATCTTTTAGTTCTTAGTGATTAGTCCTTAGGTTCTACTAACTTAAAGGGGCTCAGCATTGAGTCTGTAGTTACTGAGGTAATGTACCAAAGTGTTAAACCATTCAGAAACATGTATATGGATGCTAGGAGTTATATTAAATTAATATTAAACCTCTGAAGTCAAAACACTATAGTTACATTTTTTTGAAAAAAATAAACATTGATGTCTTTTATGCTTTTCTAAACATTTAGGCATCTGCACTTCAGAAAGTGTTTAGATTTGTTTGTTGTATACATGTGATTACTATAGTCAGCAGAAAATGTCCTTATTTTTCTTGGCTTTCTTTTTTTTTTTTCAAAAACAGAAAAATGAATGCAAATTAGAGATGTGTTATGTTGAATGATTTGTTCCCAAAAGGGAAAACAAAGTATTTAATAATTTTTCCTCATGTTACCAGATGTCTTTGAAAACTACAATTTTTGATGTTCCATCAGGAAGGCTACAGCCTTCTAGGATACTCTGCTGCATTCTATTATCAACAATCCATACAACATCAGAAGGGTGAGAGAAGCCAGCAGAGAATCTGGAGGTCTGTAGCCATCCAGGATCCTTCACTGCCTTCAGTGTCCAACCTGTGCAACACCAAAGGAAGGGCAAGGACTTGAAGGTTGCTGACTTACAGGAGCTGACAAATGACCTTTTTTTTAAAGAAACTCAAGTGAAGCAGAGCTTACCACTCATTGAGGCAGCCCATTTCACTGTCAAACTTTAGTCAAAATATCAATCCAGTGGTTTGAGTTTTATCCCCTGGAACCCTCTGGAAAGGAACTTTGTTCCTTCTTTTGCATGACAGCCTTTCAACTATTAGAAGATTGCTACCATGCTAGACAAACACTCTTTCCACAACGATGCTTCATAGGGCATCACATGTGGTGCTCTTCTGGACATATTTAACCTTGATAATGTGCCCCTTAAACTGTTGTGGCCAGAACTAGATACAATACTATAGGTAAGGTACTGCTATTATTATACTCCTTGAACATTCTACTTCTGTTGCTGCAATCTAGAATTGCATTAGTTTTTTGTTTTTGTTTTGTTTTTGGCAGTGCTTCACTTTGCTCGCTTTATACCAATTTGCTAAATTTAAACCAAGTCAGGTATTACCCATATTTTCTATATTTATCTTTGATTCACTGGCTATGGTGTGCTCCAACAGTAAAAGCTGTAAATTATAACCATTTAGTTCCATTCAGTTGTGTGCATGCAATTATGCTGATCAATTCAATGAGGGGCGAACTCAGGACTGCATTCTTTCTTTGCAAGGTTCTGGGAATTTTTGCATAGTGCAGCTTGTACATGTGAGAGAGTGAGCAGTCACTAATACTATCAAACAGCTAGAAATGATTCTGCAATCTACATGAAAGAGAGAAAACAAGCAAGTACAGTACTAGAATTGGACATACAAAATTAATATGTGTGAGAGAGTGGCACATGTAGTGTATATGAAAGGTACATGAAGACTTATATGTAAATCGGTACAAGTCGTCACTTTGGTGTACTGATTACATTAGAAAGAATTGATGATGATGATGCTAGCATCTACAATAATGTCCAAAAAGACATTTACTCACCAGAGGTTGTGAGAAACAAACCGCATATAAGTTTCTGTGTTGTATGCCTTTAAGTCACTTCCAACTTATTGTGACCCTAAGGCAAACCTATGCAGTCTTATCCTGGAGTAGTTCTAACAGAATTCAATGGGACTTCTCAGTAGATGTGCACAATATTGTCTTGTAAATTAGCTGAACTTGGGTCCCTTCAATCTAATTATGCAATGAAATCAATGTAATAAGTTATCCATGGCTTAATTCTCATTGATCTCAGTGGAAACTTTCAGCGACCTCAGTCTGGATGTGCTTTGTACTCTTTGAATGCTCTTGTCATATCCTTGAATATTAGTAACAGGAGATTCTGCATTTATAAGATTCAATTGTCATCAAGTACACTTAGAAGTATTCTGTATTTCAAATGTTAAAAAAATGTTTTGTAGCCTGGCAACAGGAATATGTATACAACATTGACAATTAAGACAAATGCATATGTTCACATGAGAAAACACATTCATTGGTGTATTTTTATTCTTTTTTAGCTTTGTAATAACAGATGTACAGATGGAGTTCAACCAACTGAAGTACGTTATGTTAATTGACTCTCTATAAATAAGCAAATATTTCTTCTTGTTAGAAACATATCACAAAGCTTTAGATAAAGTTTTGACTTGAATCCAAATGCATACATTTAATGGCAATGATAAAATGTTTTTACTGCATCGCTTTTCTTTATCTTATTCTACCTGTTCTTAAATTTCCCTGTCTTTTACATAAATAGGTTCTGCAAAAAGCATTCTGATGCCCTTGCTCTTTGCTTTAGACAAAAGAAAGGGGGAATCTCTACAAAGCATATCAATCAAAAACACTGCAGTCAGCACTAAGTCTCATAATGAAACTCAGGATTTCATAAATCATTTTCTACAGGTGGAGAGGGGAGGGTTGTCATTAACAGAAATGCTTATCACAAAAAGCTTAAGATGTCTTTGTCGTTCTTTTTCCTCTTTAATTAAAAAATGGAAAGCGTGGCAAAATATAAATGATGAGAACCCCTTTGCCTTAAAATATTGTGCAAAAGGAAAATTGTTCCTCACTTTGCCCTTGGAATGAGATGTTTTAGTTCCCAACCTCACAAAATGTTATAAGAACACAAAGAAGTAGCCAGCTGGATCAGACAATGGCTTGGGGAAAAACAATTCTATTGATATTCAGTGGTGATACACAATGTTCCAATAAAGGTAGATTAAATGAAACAACTCTTATTTTTCACTTTTGCAATATTGCCCACTTAAACAATAATCAGTAATTGACAAACTATAGCTCATTACTGCACTTTCTTAAACAAATCAACAACTTTCCATTAATAAAATTAGATCAATTATAATCACAGACAAGTATGCTAATAAAAAAAGATTGCTTTTAAAAACTCATCATTTCATACAGGCTGTTTGCTATAGCTAGGCACGGGGAAAAACACTTTGAACTATTCTCTGTTTGTTTGTTTTGCTTTATAGAGGAATGAAAGGATCTTGCCAAGGAAAGAGAAGGTTCAGCATGACACACTGTTATAATAGGCAAGGTTTCAGCTTTTCTGCTTCAAGTCCTTTCTGGCCCCCATTTTGTTATCCAGGCCAACAATTAGGAGGCACAACACTCAGCTCTTCCACTTGAATGTCCACAGGCATGTGCCATCTTAGAAAAGTCTGACCTATAATTTCATCATGGCCTCAGACACAATGTCAAAAATCAATGATAATGCACACTACAGATACATACATTTCTATGGTTGGTATTCTCATAATCTTTCACTTAAAGCCATATTCAACAGACTTTTCCATGAAAATGTTATCTGACTTATTCCTTTCCATGGTTTATATGAAAGTGACCATACTGTAGTAGATTGCAGTTCATATGTCACCGGCACAGTACTCATAACTGTTTAAAATGACATCACAATTTGTCACCAAAATTTGTCAGTAAACTGCTAAATGCACTATATATACTATGAGGAAAAGCACTGATGACCAACCATGGAAAAACAAGACCAGACCCAGAAAGTTGGGTTAAATAGGGGCCACTTTATTTGACCTAACCTATTTAAATTGTGTTGGCCTGGAAATGAAGCAAGATGAGGGTAATCTGATGTGGCTCCAGTTGAGATCAGGTGACATCCCATGAGTATTTCTTCAGCCTTCTCTTGAGTGAAACACCTGAGTACTGAGGGCGGTCCAAATACTTGGGATGATTCCCAGCTACCTGTAATTGAAAGGTAACCCAGTAGACTTCCAGCCAAGCCACAGAACACTACAAGTAAGAGCCTGATTCCCAGGTTAGCTTCAAAGGTGGTCTCCTTCCACACTTATTGGGCCATGGGACCTTAAAAAGGAAGTTCCAAAGCCCTACCCTACATTAAAAGGGTGCTAAAGGTGCACACCAAATTCTTATACCTACTCCACTAGCTGCTGCAGACAAGAGACAAGCATCTGCTTAGTCTCTTTCTCTCACCAGGCCAACCACCATGACCCATAACCCTGCTGCAACTCCCCCAGAAACACATATTACTTTCTTCCAACAAATGAATGCTATCAGACTAGTAAAGTTCCAGCTGTCAGAAAACTATGGTTTGATGTGGGAGAAAGTAGATTAACCCCTTATCCAGGGTGTTACCCTCCTTCAGGCAAGGTCAATATGTTGTGGATCATTCGCACTCCACCACACCTGGCAGGGCAAAACAGCAGAGAACAAGGGAGACTACAAGCCAACAACTTTGTATAAGTTGAAAATCACTCAAAGCTTGCAGAATCAAGGTATTGCATTTCAGCAAGCCCAGGTCATTCCCACCAAGGTGCATAACTAATGATGAACTGCTCAAATAAAAGAGACAATAAACTGCTTCATCAGAGGCCTCTTCTCCTAAGCCATTCCACAGTAGTAATATTGCTTAACCCCAAAATGGCAATTTCAGGCCTAGTGTGACACCCAGTAAGCCATACTACAGCTGCAGACCAGGATCTGTTGTCTTGCCAAGCAGTCTGCGAACTAACAGAAAAGGCAAAGAATAAGTTTGTTTTTGTATTATTTTACATTTCTTTTATTCTTTTAAAAAACCACTTATAAATATTTTAACATTTTAGTCCATGTTCTCCTAAAATTTTATATAACATGTACGTTCTTTTGAAATACATTTAAATCCATATGTTGAATATTTGACTGTCAAAGTCAAGTAGCAATGTTCAGAGTAACGTGAAATCCATTGAATAGCTGATTTTTGATCTATGAATAAGATCGCTACCTTTCATATAGAAATCTGCATAGATTAAATTCATCAAGAATCCTCAGTAGTATTTATATCTACTATGTAAAAGTCAAAGTTTGTATGTTTGTTTGTCTGTGTCAGGTGAAGACCTCATATGATTGGCTGCCTGAGAAGATTCTATGGAATCCTGGGATTTGCAGTTTAGGGAGGGGCCTTTAGAATTCTCAGCCAGAGAGCTCTTGGGCCTGGCTAGTTGCTATGGAGATGAGGCCTAGCAGCAAGGAGGAAGGCAGTGTATTCCCTCAGGAACTCAACATCTGTATGTTAATAACTCTGAATACAGATTGGATTAGGGAATATGGGGAAAAGTTATAGGTACTGGACAAGACAATTTGGGGAATTAGAGACACAGGAGCTCAAATCTTTCTAACAAGTATTATCTATGAGAAAATCTTTCCTTCTTTCTCTCTCTCTTTCTCTGCATACAAAGATAGTAAAAATATTTTATAAAACATATTAAAAACTCTTTTAAGTTCTTCTGAAATTCCCAGATGCTTTTTCCTCAATGGGAATCTCCACGAAATATCACTTTTTTACATAAAATGTCACTTCTGCCAAATTCAATGGCAATGCACCTCTGGCACTCCTGCTTCTATCCTTTCTTCTCTCTTTTGCCAAAGAAAGAGATCTTAATCAGCAAAGATATCTCTAAAACAGGCTGACTGCCTGATACATCACCTATACCAATTTATGTAAACTCCACTGGACACATTGCTGATGTGGCTTCAGGTTGCCTCAACCATACATATTAAGGTGTCTTTTGTGAGACAGAAATAACTTTTTGTAATGTGACTGATCTGTGGCAGCCCCATTAAAACAAGAGATATGTTCCCACATTATCCTGACAAGGGATTACATTAAATAAAATGCTTTTGACTGACATGAGTTTCTTATTACTCAGTTTGTCCTTTGCTGCCAAAACAGTAATACAAATTGAGCACATTAGAAAGGAAGCTCTTTGTCCCCAGGCTCCTTCAGGATGTGTAGGCAATCTGCTGTTCCTGAGACATTGGGACATTCATGATTTAAGTTGTCCTTTCTGGCCTCCTTCATAGCCAGAGGATCATTCATTGCAACTCTTAAGGGAGAGATGCCACAAACACTGAGTTGCTCCTGCTCTATTTTTAGGACATGTGCATAGCTTATGGAGATGGTCTCAGCACTTAGGACCATATCATAGCATTTATCCATGTAGATTAATGCCTGAAATACAGTCACAATTCACAGCACCAGTACATCTTCCAAAACATATATAAGATACATAACTTTCTATAATTGTAGATGTTTGTTGGAGCTGCTTCCTGAGTGGAAAACACAGTATAGAGACATAGAGGTATATATTAATATAGAAACTATATGTTAATACTATTAATACTAGATTACATTTTAACCAGAAACCGAACTGTATGGTTATCTTTTTGTGCGTCTTCCTTTTTCTTTCTTCCATTTTTGTTCTTTTGTTTCCTCTGTCTTCCTCTGTTGGCCTATTTACAGATTTCAATTTGATTTTCATTAGGACATGTGGGATTTCACCCAGGCAGGGGGACCCTCTCTTTGCAATCTCTTGTCCAGTGTGGACAATGCCCTCACTCTTCCTCAAGTTGTGCTTCTGCAGAATATGGTTGGCATGCTGTTCAATATTTACAAGATCATTTTATAATTCCAGAACTTTTGAGATTCATGTTTGGGAACTGCAACCCTAAAAATCTACTTCCTTCCCCTTCCTATTATTACCACATCTTTCCCCCAAAATTGGGAACCAGTGGAGTTCCCCAGCTGAAAGCAACAGAACACTTGAAGGGTTTTGGGGGCATTCCAGATTCAGACTGCAGCATTCCAGATTGGGCTGTCACTTATGGGACGTTTTGAGAAAGGCAGCTCTGGAAGAACCCTAGGGGCTCTCTTCAGCCATTACTCTCAACATACCCTGTGACCCAGAGAATGCTGTGGTTGTCATTTCTCAGCACCTAATCTACATCATCTCAGAAACCAGTTGGTTGGAGCGCAGCCTGGCTTAAGAAGTAGCTTTTTGAAGAGTGCCATCAGCAAAAGTAGCTACAATGATGGAACTCCATCGTCTTAGCTACGTCTGATGATGTAGGATCTCAGTGACTATATTTTTCTATATTCTTAATTTTTCAATTTAGAAAATAGAAAAATCAATAGCTAACCAGTTGTTATAGGAGGCCTGCTAGCCGGGCATGAGTGCAACTGCACCCTCCATCCTGTGTTCCACAAGATACTGGCAATGACATAAAGCCATTTTGACAGCTAGAGGTTGCATAAAGCCACTGATTGTATACCATCCATGAATTTATCCAATTCCCTCCTATAGTCATTCATGTTGGCAGCCATCCCTACATTTTGTGGCAATAACTTCCACAATTTAATTATGTGCTATATGCAGAAGTACATTTTTTTATTGGTCTTAAATCCTAAATCTCTTATCATTTATTATCAGAGGTGACCATGGGTATGTTGAGAGATTATTAATATTAAACATCTCTGTAAAGTATCCTGTTACTCAACTGTTTCCTAAGCTAAACTGCCACAAACACTGAAAGATCTTATCAGAGTCAAGTTGTTCCAGTCCCTGGGTCATTTTGGTTGCTCGTTGTGCCACCTTTCCTTCTCTAAACTTTCTTCTCAGTGAGATGTCCAGAACTGTTAACAATATTTCAGTTATGATTCTACTGTGGATATACAAAGATAGTATGATATTGGCAGTTTCACCTCAGATTCCTTTTCTAATTATGACCAATTTGGACCTTGTCTTCTTTACAGTTGTAATATGCTTGTCTGTGTCCATGAACCCTGGAACTCCTTTCCTAGAGAAGGTAGGGCATTTTGCTTTTATCATTCTATGAGAAGATGAGGACTTTTTCATTCCAACATGCTTTGGGAATCAGTTACTTAATAAGAAAAGGGCTTTATTATTCTGCTGTACTATTTTTTAAAAATGTTTTTAATAGACATGTTTCAAATTGTTTTTAACTCTATAAATTATATCAGTGGCTCCTAATCTTTTTTTTTTTCATTTGTGTACCCTTTGGCAGCCCATTTCCACAAATTGTACCCCTCATATTAACAAAATGTTTGCAATTAATATAGTTGGCTGTTATTTCAAATTTCTATGTTGTGACTGTAAATAAATTGCTCAATAACAGGATCAAAAAGCAAGCAGTAGTTATTACTATTCTTAAGAAGGTAAAAAGGATGGTGAAAAAATAAAGCTGGCAGCACTTTTAAAATTAACTGATCTATATTTTAGTATGAGCTTTTGTGCATATCAATCTACTACTTTAGAGGCACTGAATATTATTATAATTACTACTACTATTAGTACCACTACTATTAGCAGTAGTAAGGAAAATCAGAGAATGAAAAAATAAATCTAACAGCACATTTAAGATTAACTGATCAGAAATAAGATAAGAGATGACAGGGAAAAGTGGCGAGAGGAGAGTTGCCAGGGCAGGACTATACCACTGTACAGTCAGTAACCCACAAAGAGACAGGCAAGCAAACTGGGAGGAACAGAATGGGAAGGAAAGACACAGAGATGGAGGTTGGTTCAGGACTGGCCAGCCAGCTGACAGGGATGAGGAAGGAGGGAGCCAAGCCAAGCTTAGCTGTCCTTGGCCAATCCTTCCACCATATTCACTTGCCACAAGCCCTGCAGCCACAGAAACAGAGAAAGGTGCACTGTGGCATGCAGAAAAGTGTGTGTGTGAGTGGGAGGGTGAACTGCAATGTCACTTTCCCACCTCTCTTCTCACAAAGGCTGTCCCCCTCTGTGAAAGAAAGAAAGAAAGAAAGAAAGAAAGAAAGAAAGAAAGAAAGAAAGTAAGTCTTTATCAAATTCTTTTTTAAAAAGGCTTTGAATTTTTTTAGTCCTCACAAAAGCCACTGAGGCAAGTTCTCCTCCATTAAAAAGAGAAGGTGTGGCACCTCTCCCTTTGTTTGCTTCTTGCTTTGTGAAAGGAGGAAGAAGGGAGCAGAAACAGGAAGAGGGGGAGAACAAGAAGAAGGCAGGGGAAAAGGGTGGAAAGAAAGCCCAGGCAAAAGGTGCACAGTGGATTCCCCTCTCCTCCTTCCTACTGTGGGTGTGTGTGCGTGTGTGTCTGTGACTTGTATCTTGTCTTACTGTTGTGGTATGTGTCTTTTTCTGCCATTACTCAATCTTTTCCACACACCTTAAATGCTCTTTCGCATACCCTGAGAGAACTTACCGCAGCTTGGGAACCACTGAATTACATAATTGTAATTTAAATAATATCTTCTTGAATGCTTTCACCTATATGTATTCTTTTAGTTTGTAAGCTGTCTCAAGTCCCAGCAATCAAAAGAAGGTAGGGTATAAATAAGAAAATGCAACACAACACAATACAATATAAGAAACAATTTCCAAAGCACTGATTGATATAGAAACCCAAGGGGTGGCATTCAATAATGGTGGGGCACTCTTACACATTCTGAGCATCAGTTGCAAGGGTGAAATGTGTTTCCAATTATCATTCAAGAACCTGTGGCTCTGAGGCTTGGGAAAGTGTAGAAAAAGGTTACAAATCTCAGAACGGCAATACTATGGCCTTTTCCACACGGGGGAATTAAATGGTGCAGTGCGGTCTGCACCTTGGAGTGGACGAGGAGCGGACTACTTACCGGAGATCCACACCTCAGCCTGCTCCAAAACGACTCCAAGTGGTCCTCCAGCATGTTTTTTAAAGACTGCAAAAAACAGGTCTTTATTTTCCTGGAACGTGCCATTGTGTGCCTGCTCCCTTGTGCAGATTCTCAGTCTCGCACCAACATGAGCCTGCGGATCTGTGGAGGGTGGGCTTTAGGCATGGTGAGCTTTGTGGTTGGTCAGGACCCACTGGACCAACTGGAAGCTGCCATTTTGGAAGCCGGAGCAGTGCGGATCTAAGACCACACACTGCTCCAATTCACCCTGGACCAGACTGAGGAGCCAGAAGATCTGGTGAGTAACAGCACGGAGTGATTCCCTTGCCTCTTGTGGAAATGGCCTATGTTTCCTGACACAGTGCTCTCTGATAGTCTTCAATAAGTTTTCCTGCAAAAGTCACCTGGTTTATTATTAAACTGAATTATATTCTAGATTAATAGTTTGATCTGGGGATATGAAGACAGCTACCAAATATACTTCATCTTTGCAGAAACTGTCCTGCTTGAGTAGCTTGCTTAGTATATCTTTTAGCAAGAGATCAAAATGCTTTTTAAGAAAAAAAAAGAAAAGATTAGCAAACTTTATCCATGAGTTTCCCTTCATTTCAATTTTATCCAGTAAAATAGACATTTCTCTTGCAAAGGGATCTTGCAGCACCTTTGAGACTGAGAGAAAGAAGTTGATAACATAAGCTTTCCTAGCTCAAATCTACTTCATTAGATGCAGACTTAAGTCTATGAAAGTGTACTTAAGTCTACGAAAGCTTATGCTACCAACTTATTTCTCTCAATTAGTCTCAAAGGTACTACACTATCCCTTTGCATACTGATCAAGACTAACAAGGCTATATATTTGAATTGTGCTAGCACATGATAGTCCTCTTAACTGTTGCATAAACAAGTTTTTAGTATGAGTCCCTCGTTCATTCCAAAAGTGGTAAAGGTGCAATATTTTCTTCCTTATATCACAGTATATTCTAAAAAGATGGATAATTCCATATTTCATGTACTGAACATAGAGACAGAGAGATTTTGGGGCAGAAATTTTATTTCTTTGCACAGAAAATTCTGTTTTCTCCACATACGTATATATCTCCCCCTACAACCCCCCATGCCCATTTTTTTTTTTCTTCACAGAGAATAAGTCATTAAATGTGAAGATTGTCATCTATTTAGGATTCCTCTCTTCATGGTTTCCTGACATTCAAGAAACCTGTTTTTCAATCATTTTTGAATATTTTGTAATACTAGTTCCACCCCTAATGTTTGCATCTATAGTAGCAGTGGGAAAAATATGGCTGTAGGATCCTATGCACTTTCATTCACCCAGACTATTCCATACCACTCTTTTTTGCAAAAACACGGCAAATTGTCTCTCTTGAAAATTAGTCTGTGAACTGATTGCAGTCAGTCACACCTCATATACAGGGACAAAAGGCTAATTCTACCTCTACAAGTAAAACAGCTGTCATTTGGTTGTATATGGAACTTGAAGTTCAAAATACTTCAAGTGTTTGAGACATCTGACTATGCAAAATTAAATGCTTCTATTCCTTACTTTGGTCAGAAGATTTCAGTATTGAAGCAGGATGGGAAATGATCTCTCTTCTCAGTAATTTTGCTGCTGATTTTACAGATAATTTTGCTTAGTGTAGATCAACTACACATCTTGCGCTCCACTAAGATAATACAGGCCACTACCCATGAATGGTGCCGGCCTGCCAGGCATTACTACAAGAGTCCTGGTAAACCTCCTGTGACTGAAGAAATCTGACAGGCTGTACAACAGATGGCTGAGGGGCTCTGTTCCATTTGAAGGGTCACAAGATGTGCAGGCCTGGTTAAAGCTATCTGAATTAAGTGGTGAAACAGCCACTCAAGTTTTAAAAGTACCTTTGCTGAAACTTACATTTTGAGATTCCAAAATTACTAAGATAAATTGAGCTAATAGTCCCAGATTGCTGTGGAAGTTCATCCTATATTATGATATTATTATCCTATATTATAGCCAAGAATTCCTGCTCTTTGAATTTTTTTTTCTTGAGAAAATTACATGTATGCATACTTAGAATCTGGTACAGAATCTGTTAGTGAATGGTAAATTAATTACTGTCACTTAAACATCACTTATACATCAAAAGCCATTTTTTTAATTTTATTTTTATTAAAGTTATAACAAACAATATTTACAAATAATCATTCTTTCTTTTTAGAAATATATGAGTACCAGAAAGTAAAGAAATATATACAATCAAATTTATATACCTATATACTTATAAATTTATATACCTATCCAACATCTAATTCTATTTCTATTTCTTGTTCTTCTATTGATCTTCTATCTTAATCTACATAAATAGATAGATAAATAGATCATTTCCCTTTTTATATGACTTGCCATATCTTTGCTTGTTTTCACTCTTTTCATGTTTCTTTCTGAATCGCCCATTTTCTTTGTATGTATTCTTTAATTGGTTTCAATTATTCCCTATTTTCCCTCTTGTTTCTCCCTTAAGTGCCATTGTCAAATCATCCATCATTATCATTTCTGATAGTTTAACATCCCATTCCTCAATATCAGGTATATGTTCACACTTCCAGTACTTTGCATAAGTAATCCTTGCATTTGATACCATATATAGTATTATTCTCCAATATCTAATATGCTCTTTTTCTATTTGATGTAACATATTTAACAGAAATATTTCAGGGTGCAAAGGAATATTAATTTGTAATATTTCCAATATTTTCTTTTGAATGCTTTCCCAATATCTTTTAGCTTCAGGGTATGACTACCACATATGAAAAAATGTTCCTTCTTCTGTCTTACATTTCCAACATTTACTGGAAATCTTGTACACTTTTCTTAATTCTGCTGGGTCTAAGTACCATCTATAGAGCATCTTAAAGTAATTCTCTTTCAGCTTTTTGGCTAATGTAAATTTTTGTGTGTTCTTCCAGCTTTTCTCCCAATGTTCCAAGCTAATTTCATGTCCTATATTTCTTGCCCATTGTATCATTGAATCTTTAATTATTTCTGTCTCTAATTCTCTGTTTGATAATATTTTGTATAATTGAGCCACAATATGGTCTTTTCTTTTTCAAGAATGACATTTTCAAATTCATTTCTTTTCCTTATACTTTCAAATCCTTCCAATTTGTTATCCATTTTAAATCTTTCTTTCAATTGATTATATAAGAACCATTTACATTTGAAACCTTCCATCTCTAATTCCTCTCTTGTTTTTATTCTTAGACTTGTCTTTTCTTCTACTAAAATATCTTCATATCTAATCCATTTTTCTTTCTCATCTCACCATCTTCCAAATAAGGCTTCGTGTGGAGATAGCCATAACAGGATTTTAATATACATCTTCCTTTTAAATTTCTTCATTTTCAACACAATATATGTCAGTTAACAAATTCTCTGCTAGCGAAGCTCCATTTTATGAAGGCTTCTAGGTTCATGTGGGTAGAAATGGTATCCTCCCAGTGGCACTTGCCTAAGGGGTCCTACCACCAGGCTTGCAGTTATCATCATGAACCCTGTAACCCATGTGTAATAATAGATTCTACAGAAAACTAAGTCTTACATCACTAAGAAAAATTAACCAGAGTATGCCTCATAATGAGAGGTGGAAGCTCTTTCAACCATTCTCCAGCCAGAACACTTTGCAGACACCCATGTACTGCCCACATTGCTGGACCAAATCGGTGAGCACAAGCATCAGGATCCACTGGTACAGACTCATGCCCTGGAGTGCCAACCCCATACTCCACCTGTCAAAACCTAATCCACTTGTCACCATGCTAAAGATCAGCCCACCAGTCTGATACATCCTCTGTCTAATCCTGGGGGACATTAGCAGATGGTCTCCATGGATTTTGTGATTGACTTTCCCTGGTTGGCTGGCCATACCATTATTCTAGTGATGGTAGACTTGTTTTCTAATTTGTTTTCTTGTTGTTGTTTTTTTCATTCCATCCTCAGGGGTGCCCACTGCCAAAGACACTGCTTGCCTGTTCATTGAACAGATCTTCCAGCTTCATAGTCTCCCAAAGTGGATAGTCTCAGATCAGGGTCCTCAGTTCACGGTGTTCGCCAGAAGTGAGTTCTGGCAAAGTCTGCTTCAAAAACTGGACATCAGGCCTCATCTGTCATTAGCCTATCATCCACAGACTGATGGGTAGACAGAGTGCAACAAGACCACATGGGAGCGATACCTTTGTTATTTCACAAATGACCAGCAGGACAACTGGGTGGTGCTGTTGCTGCCACTGGCCTAGTTCACATACAACAGCTCCCTTCATGCCTTGACCCAGAAGACCCCCTTCTACACTAATTATGGCTTCTACCCTCACATATTTCTAGCTGTAGCTCCTCAGTCTTCCATCTCTGTGGCAGACCACTGGCTCTAAGAGCTACAGGCTGTGCAATTGCTCATCAAGGAGCAATTGGACCAAACCAAGCAGGACTATAAAAAAATATGCTGGTGCCAAGTGACAGCCAGGGCCCCCTCTTAAGGTGGGAGATTGGGTCTGACTCTCCACCCAATACTTGTCCCATTATTGTCCATGCCTGCTTCATTGGTTCCTACCCTATCACAGCACAGGTAAACCCTGTAGCTTTCTGGATGCAGCTGCCTCATGGTTCCAGTATTCATCCCGTGTTCCACTGCTCACTCTTGATCCTGGCCACAGACACTTGTCCAAACACAGGAGGGATACCAAAGTCCCCTCTAGTGATGGTAGACAAGGCAGAGGAGTTTAAGGTTCTGAGCTCCTGGTGGCATCATGGCTGGCTACAGTACCTTATTGACTGGGCAGACTGGGGGGGAGCACTCCTGGGAAGATACCACAGATGTCCACATTCCTGACCTGGTTTGCTGGTTTCATCACTGCTATCCCACCAAGCCAAGCCATCCTGGGCCCAAGAAAGGGGACTGTGGAGAGGTGAGGAGATCCTCCCCAATAGCCAAAACGCAGACACAAACAGGACAATATTCATTGCAACCCAGCATAGACAAGAAAGGGAGAGCCCATGAGGCTCAGAGCACTTATACAGGGAAATCTCAGTAATCAGGCAAACAGCTGCAGGAGGCTTCTGACCAATAAATACCAGAGGCCAGGTGAGAAGAAATCTCCTGTAGACAACTATCAATTCTGTTAGAAGGAACACATTATTCTTTTGATCCTTGGCTCATATTCTGGGGGCGTGGGGAAAAACTTGACTCTTGCTTTGTGTTGTGACTACCTTGCTGGATACTCCTTGAATTGACACTTTTTCACCAGCCATTCTTGCTACATTTTTCTCCTTCCTTCTTCCCACAAAACTTAGCTCAGAGCTTCTCAAGCCATCCAAGCTACCCACCCCTCTCCCAGCTGGGGTCACCTCTTCTTCACTGTCTAAAGTGGAGCAAACCAGAAATTAACAACAAGAAATCAACAAAATATGGGTCAAGAAATGTGGGATTTGGAACATTTTATATGACCCTAAAATATGGGATGCCTGATAATAGTAACTTTATTATCACTCTTACTGCTAGGCTTACTTCATTGATTGGCTAAACACATTAGAAGGCAAGGGAGGTGGGTTGTTTATCCAGTGACATGGCAACCCCATCTTCGGCCTACTCTACTACTCCACAATATCAGAACAATTCAGCTAATGACTGCCAGGCACCCTTTGCTTGTCTGGAGCTTTTCCACTTTCTTCTGTTACAAGTAAGCCAAACAGTGGCAGAGAATCTATCTTCACTACAAAGTCTTTGAGTGCATTACAAAAGAGACTATGAAATCTTTCAGGTTCTCAAGGTTAAACAGGTCTTGCTCTCACCCTAGATTACACTTTAATTATTATTGTATGGCTAAGAACCCAACACTTTTGATCTGATTTGTAAAACAAGAGACATGAGGAGATTACAAATACCTTTTTGATGGAAATCTCTCTGAAATCAGTAGTGTTCCAGTAGGAAGAAATTATTGGGAATAATGAGGAAGAGAAAGACAGAGTGTGTGGAGGAGAACATAGGGGCAAAGATAAGTGAAAAGAGAGAAGAGAAGAGAGAGAAAGAGGAATAGGATTTGTCCTGCCCACTGCCAGTATGTGCTGCTACCCATTACTGGTTTACAGCCCTCAACAGGAAATGTGGCAAAAAAAAAAAATGTAGCAGAGGAAATGTGGTAAGAAAAAAAGAACTCTAACCCCCTTTCTGTCTAGTAAGGCCATACATTGAAACAAAGATCTTTTCCATGTATAACATGTGTTCAGCTGATGGATGCCAGACACCCAATGCCTACTGAGAACTCTTCTAGCTTTTCCTGTTGCAACACAGCAATTGCTGCCAAAGAGTTTATCTCAACTAGTTTCTGAGTGTACATAATACGGACTATGAAATTAGCAGAGCCTCCGCCCCCATCAAACCTATTATGCCAAATAAAACGTATTCACACCTAACCTACAAAAATCCTGTGGCCAAATTATAGTCAATATTTGCAACCAAATGCTCCCCACTAGCCATTTTAAACTCTCTGTGAAACTATTGTATCCAATAATAGTATTTGTGTAAGCAATGAAAGAAAAGATAAATAATGCACAAAACAAATTTAGGAGAAACACAGCAGGGATTGAGGTTTGCAGCCAGTTACTTCCCATGCTTTTGGAAGGCAGCTTCAGGACTGATTCCAGAGATTAATGAGCAATCAGTTCTAAATTAAATGAAGGACTTGCATTGAAATTCTCTTTCCCTTCAGAAGGGATCTTGGTAGACTGGATATAAGTTACACTAAGAAGAGATGAAGAACAGTAGTAGACTTTTTCACGTGCTGAGGAATGCTATTAGCCACAAGAAAAATTGCTTCTGAAACATTTCCTTCACATTTTTTCTGTCATTTGTTTTCTTGAGCAATTTGAAAGGAAATGGGCCATGATGAGCTTTGCAGTTTCTGAGACAGGCTGCTGAATATATCTCCTGGTAGAAATATTCTTGATACAGATACTGCACTGTTCTTCTGAAATCAGAATAGATATGTTTTATTTCAGAAGTGTTATGATTTGTCACAACCAAATTACGGTCCTGAATCATGGCTGGAATCCTGTTGGTGACATGTATACATGTGTCCTAGGGCTTTGCATGCATATGTCCTTTAAAACCTATTTCACAAAGAAGTGTTCGTAAGATCTTTTCACAGCGCCTCCCTTATCCTGCAAGTCTACTGCATAGACAGGTATCTACTTTCTCACAACCATTTAATGACAGGGGAGTGTAGGACCACTCATTTAGTGGTTGGGGAGACTGTAAGGTGTCTGGGTAGCACATGGCAGCAAGTAGCACAACAGAGTCTGCTTTCTGGATCTGCAGTGCATTCCTCACTAGGAATCTGGGAGGAGGACACTGCTGTTTGCTCCTGGCTGCAAAAGCTGCCCAGTTGCCCACAGTCTTCTTCCACCATTAAATGGTCACCCCACTTCCCCCTGTCCAAGAAAGTGTACATGTCGCTTTTTAAGCAGACTCATGTGGGTGAGGCAGCAGTAACCACATCAGAACTGCATGGGTCAATCATTATTATCTGCTCTATGCAGTGTGGGATTATTTATTTATTTGAATTTATTTTTATTTGGATCATGAAGTTTTATTGTCTTGCACACATCTATGCACACATAAATATCTTGATGTATGTGTGTGTGTGCTATATGAGGGGCAAATAAATCAACTGTGGTAAAATCAAGTTAACAGAACAAAAAAAAAATGTTGTACCACATCCTAAACTGCTTTATTCCAAAACGAAATGAAAAGACTCAACTTTATCTTAACTTGTTCATCAAATTCTGGTGACATGTTCATTAATAAGAGCTGGATTAATAATCTTCTATCTAATATACAAACATGGTACTATCAACAGATATCTTACCATTTTGACATCCTGTGTTCTGTCCTTGCCAAAACTAAATTAGTTCTAGTGGTCTACTGGTAATTAATAAGTTGTTGTTGTTTTAATTTTCATCATTATAGACATCACAATGCATGATCTTTTTCAGTATGACTAGAAAATGTGAAATATATTTTTTCAAGTACAATCACAGTCCCAGCTTTATTTTCCACCTTGTTAACATATACTTATCTTCCATCTTTTTTTTAAAAGAAACATACATTGGAAAAGTCTTCAAATTGTGAAGAAACCAGTTAAATACTATTTTAAAGAAGTTCTTTTTAAAACACATGTGGTCTGTGATATGTGTTTCCACACTCAGCCTTTGCTCCTGCACTGTCCCTTAGATAATTTTGTTTTTTGTTGAGTAAAGATTATTGAAATATCCAATATTATATTTCTACAATAAAAACTAGTGTATGTCTGGGTGTGACTCAATTGGATATTTTGAGAGTCCAGACTTTTAAAGTAAATGAAGGCTGAGGGATGAAAGAATTTAACAGCACCTTTGAAAATAAGTAGTTTATTTTCGCACGAGGTACGTATTGGCTGATATAACAGAATCCAGTACCTGTGTACCTATGACTAAGTCCCATTGATCTCAATGGAACCATTTTTTTTATGTGAACAGTTAAAGTTGTTTATGTCTAAGCAATATTTCAATATTGATTTTGTAACTGTATGTTCTAATTTTATCATTAAGTTCTTATAATTCTTTTTCTAGACCGTTTTTTAGCATTTCTTGAAGTCTGTTAATGCATATTTTTCTCAAATACCCTTTTTGCCTCAGACATCTCTAGACTAGTCACCAAAGTAACATACACTCAAGCACAGGTCTCTCACTCCCTCAGCAAGATTTAGACTTAGCTAGCGATTTGTATGTAGGAGCCCTCAGTACTTGCATAATGCTGTATTTCAATAATCTTTATGAAAAAAATAAATGATGATGGTTCTAATGGCACATTTTGTTATTACAAGTCAAGATTTCCTTTGTGATGGGATACTGCAAATAATTTACCCCATTGTAATTCAGCACTTTGGTGTATAAACAAGAAAAATGAAGTGGAAATGAGGAACAAATCATAAATGAGTTCTCACTGCCTTTGCCAGGATGAATGCTCATCTTATTTTATCACCATCTTGTTAGTAAGATTAGTCTGTTAAATTGAAATAAATGAAAAGTAATGGGAAATGAAAAAGGAGGCGAAACACCCATGGCACCTCTTAGGAGTTTAATAAATATTGAAGTTGCACATTGTTTATTAATTTCCTTGGTAAGATGTGGTTTCATCTTTTTAGTGGCATGCATCAGACCGAGGATCTTATAACTTTCATTACACTGTTTATTTCATGTGTATCTAAGCAAGGAAAGAAAGATTAAAATAAAGAAGGATTTTCTATGTGTTCTATCTTTCTTTCTTCTGAGTCACTAGGGAAAACAAATCTCTTTGTTTATATGCACATGTCTGTAAATAAATAAATAAATATCACAATTCTAAGGCAGGGACTGATAAGCTTTGGAGATCAACAGACCAATTTTACTCTTCACCAACCTGCAACAGACTGTACCTCCTCTAGCAGTGTACCTTTTTCTGCATTCATACTTAAAAAGTTGAATGGCCTGAAAGTTCAGTAAAAAAGATTAGGCCTTTTCCACACAATGATGCTCTCTCACATTGTCTGGTCCCAGTGCCTCTGCTGGGAGGGGAGAGTGTCTCTAACACTCCCTCTGCACCCAACTGGTTGACTGCAGAAGTGAGCACGAGGTAAACACCTCTTCCTTCTACATTGCAGCCAGCTGTCTTCCCATGCTGCAGTGGGGAAGGAAGTACATGATCATGTTTCTGGCCCCTCTGCATGGCCAGAAGTGACAAAAGGCTCACACGATTGGGGGCCATCGACAGAGTTTTTCCGTCAATGATATACCTGTCATGCCCTGACTTGGAGTCCCTGACAGTGAAGAGGATTCTGAATCTGAGGCAAAAGTTTCCCTAGAAGTTTGCTCAGTGGAAAATAACACACAACAGCAGGGGCCTAAGCAGAGGGTACAAGTATCAGAAAACGAGGCAACACAGACTCTTACCTTGTGCGAGAGACAACACCAGAAAGAAAGACTCAGGCATTTAGCTTGTTTAAATAATGAACGGGCTTTAATGACACCATTAGAGTATAAAAGGCAAACAGCTGGCCCGCATCCTCTCAGGGTCAACAACTGATCTTCCCTGTGGTTGAAACTCTGTGCTGTGTTTTTCTGAATCCTGACTCTCTTGGACCTCTGCTCGTTTGACGCTGATTCGGATTTGCCTTTGTGCACTTGTTTGCCTTGGAACTTTCATTCTTGACCTAAACTTTGTCTGGACTACTCCTGCACTCATCTCTGTGAAAAAGTTTTGCCCTGCTGGTATGTTAATTGATTGCTTGGTCTGCCTGGGACATGACAATACCCACCTTGATTGTGCAGGCTGGTGACACAAGAAAGGCAGGAACGTGACAATGTCATGCAGAAGCATTGTCACAGTTCCACTCCTCTCGCATCTCCATGTTGGGAGGACGCTGTCCTGTGGAAAGGGCCTTAGAGTTATAGAATCATACAGTTGGGAGAGGCTTCATGGGTCATCAGGTACAACCCCTTGTTCAGTGCATGATTTCCAGCTGGAACATCCCCAGCAGGTAGCTGTCCAGCCTGTTTTGGAAGATATCCAGACAAGAAGATCCCACCACCTCTCCAGGCAACTTAACACACTTACAGAAGTAAGACACTGCCCCATACTTCAAAGAAGAACTGTTCTACTCTTACCCAGGACAGAAACAGCCCGGATCTCAAGGGAAGTTTTTTTGTTGTTATTGCTAATGGAGTTGAAATTTTATTGACTGAATTTTATGACTCTGTCTTCCCGTGCTCACATGATCAAAGAGGGGAGTGATCTCTGCCTCCATTGATATCTCTCCAGACCATCTTAATTGACAAAAACAAAAACATCTTCACAAAATGTAGGCCTGTGACTCATCATCATCATTTTGTTCTTCTTCTGTATGATTTTTTTACACTTTGGCCTGATCAAGAAGCCAGTGGAACTTTGAAAGCTTATGTAATATACTTCGTGCATTTTTGATTGGCCCAATAAAGATATCACTGTTTAGTGGAATCTGGATGTTGCTGTATTTTTCTGTGTGGCCAACATGGCTACCCCTAGATACAAATACAGTTAGAGGTTTCAAGAATGGTAATTCTCCTTATTTTTATTTTGGCTGGTATTTTCCTTCTGGACAGTAGAAAATAGTTCAAGGGACCACCAAAATGATATTGGGAAGCTGTTTGCAGTCTGTATGATTCCCATCTCTTCTGAAAATCATTATAGTCCTGCTTTAGTATGGAAAAAAAATTTTCTCTTATACTCACAACAGTTTGTGTATCTCAATACTTTTGTTACTAGAGAGGGAAAAAAAAACAGTGACCAAAAACAGGGTCCCAAATAGTTGAAAGTGACACGATAAGGCTACGATTTCCAATGTGTGACAAACATTTATTTGTCCAGCTGTTGTTTCTGGTCATCCAAATTTTAAAAGCTATACAAAAATGTCTTAACACTAGTAAACAAAAATACCTCCTCTTAAGGGAGATGCAACATGTCTTTTTTCTGCTTTCCTTGCTCTCTTATCCAAAACATCAGTTTGGCATTCATGTTTGGCAAAATATAGCAGTCTTCTGAGAAATTTTGCTAGTATCATATTTCAATGTTATATCTTCATTTCCCTAGAAATCCATTAGATGTTTGTTTCAAGGAGGAATCTCCAAGTTCACTTGAAGAATTTTTTTAAATAAATCAATGGCATAAGATGACAATGGGATGACTATGCTCATCACAAACAATGATCCCTTGATCATGCCACTTTAAGGTCTCTGAAATGAATATCCTTCTCCCAAGGCCAAGTATCACTGTTTAAATCTTAATTTCCCTTTATTTCATGCCCATTGCTTAAGCCCTTGATGAGAAAACATTTCTTTTTCCAATTCCAAACTGTAATAGTCAGTCCTATCTGGTATCACTGGGAACATCCCTGTGGAGGCAGACAAGATTTTTTGCTCTTTGAGAAGCTTTGTAGAAAGGGAGCTTTAGTCATAATGTATGAATATGGTTGCCAAGAAACATGGGGAATACAATACTCAGTGTTTTCCTCACTCATTTTGCTAGAGGATATTCTGAGTACTCCATTTGGCAAAGGTAGAAATGGAGTGTTAAATTTAAAAATGCTCTGAACTGGAAATAAAGCCAACAGACTCTTAGGTTCAGAACATGAAAATATTCCCATGTTTCCCAGTGGAAAAGGGAGCAAGACCACATTAATTTCAAGGCTGTCACAGCTATATGACCTGAAAAAGGTATTTGTACTTTTCCAAGATAAGTCTGGAAAATACATGGTGGAGGAGATGGGTGGAGATCTAAGGGTTCATGATCCGATTAATGTCAGGCCTCAGCTTAAAATTAATTGCATTTTGTCCACTGAAACATATTCATTGGAATCAGATCCATAATGAATTACAATCAGCCCTCCAGATACATGGATTCTGTATCCACTGATTCAACCAACCACATTTGAAAATATTCCAAATAAATAAATATATTTTAAAAAGTAAATTTATTTTGCTATTTTATATAAGGGATGCCATTTTACGACACCATTGTACCTAACTGAACATCCACAGATCCTGATATCCACAGGGAGTCCCTAGTGGGTCCCTAGTTGATACTGAGGGCTCACTGTATACTCGAAGGGGGATTGACCAGTACAAGGTTTGTCATGCAAGCCTTCGAGTCTACCATTTGAAAGAAGACATAAATGGTGGAAAGAAAAAAAGCTGTACATACTAGTTAGATCAACACTAGAGGCAGACAAATCTTAATTCATTTTTTTCAATCCCAAGTAATGATGTTCAAAAATGTATTTGATGACCAACCATGGAAGAATGAGACCATACATGAAAGTTTGCTTAAATAAGAGCCACTTTATTTGACCTAACCTATTTAAGCTGTGTTGGCCTGGAAACAGAGTAAGAGGAGGGAGCCACTGATGTGGGTCTAGTTGAGGGGAGGTGTTGGCCCATGACTAGCTCCTCAGTCTTCCCTTGGGTGAAACACCAAAGCCCCAAAGTTGCTCCCCAGCTGGCTGTAACTGGAAGGCAATCCAGCAGACTCCTACCCAAGCTTCAGGACTCTACAGAGAGCTTGCATCCCAGCTTTACCACAAGGTCAGCCTCCTTCTCTACCCCCTGGCCCATGGGAGGAAGTTCCAGAGCCCTACCCTATGCCAAAAGGGTGCCAAAGGTGTACACAGAAGTTTTATAGTATCCCTCTGTTACCAACCACAGGCTTAAATAACATCCATCTCTACCCCATTGCATGTAGCAATCTGGCACTTAGTGTCAGTCACAAAGCATCCTGGTCTCTACCATGGAAACCATCAAAATATACCCTCCTCAAAAGTACCATTCACTGTGCCAGTCTAGATATGTATTATTTAAGAAAACTATGAGCTCAAATGCACATATCAATAGAATTGATTCCCAATAAAAGAATATATTTGGGGGAAAAATCAAATTATATAGTAGAAGAAATGTGTATTATGTTATTAACATTCAGAAAAGTATGTGAAATAGATATACAAGCAGTGATTTAAAAGTGAACATAAGAAGTTACTTGAAACTGTACTCAACTTTAAAAGTGAAATATGATAGCTGTTTGAAAGTACAAAGTAATATAAATTGTAATTGATAGAAAGAGACCACTTTTCACCCAGTTAAACAGAACATGGAGATTTTAGGTATTTTTAGGTATTTAGAAAAGTCTAAATAGAAGAAATCCATTGAAAACATTAATACTAATTGGCATCTGCCATGTTTTTTGACAAATTCTGTTCACAATTTTCAGTGCCCCATTTTCCTTGTTTCACAGCATCACTGTCACCATTACCTATGTTCCTTCCTAAGTAGCTGTAGCTGCATGAGGGATTCCTCTCTACAATAAATCAGGAAGCCTCCAGGTGTCAACAAACAGGAATACATGGAAACTTTTTTCCACGTAGCACTGTGCTCCTTCCACACTCTCTTTCAACCATTCAATCTATCATTCCATTGTCTCCCTCTCTTATTAGGAGAGAAAGAAGGCGGGCAATGTTGATTCTATTCTCTTTCTCTCACATGCAGAAACCACTCAGCCCCACACTTTTCACTACATTCATTTATGCCTAAGCACATATACACCTTCTTCCTTTTGCTTGAATTCTTTTTTTCTACCCATTGAACCTGAAGGTCAAACAAGCAGTGACAAAGCAATCTACTGCTCAGGGGTACTTTATTTGGGCTGCAGCAGAAAAGGCAAAGGATAGATAGGGTTAGGAAGGACTGTCTAAAGGCCAAATAGAAAACTGTCACAGGCTACCTCTAGTCCATTGGCTAGCCATCCTCTAACCATGATGTACAGAAAATGTCCAACCTTAGTTGCCTCCAAATTTAAAAACCTCCTTTGTTGGGTTATAGCTAGGATCTCTGGTTGCCTATAGCTAGATCACATAAGCACTCAAAGTAATGGGTGAAAACTATGGCACACTTAGATGCTTTAAGCGGGTGGGGATATTCTTCAGAGATAGGATGCTGGCACAACTGGGGAATCTTGCAATAATGAGTGAAGGGATAATCCTACTCCTTACTGCAGCCCTCATGGACACATACATCACCCTGCTGTGATCAAAAGAACTAGTTGTTCAAAATTTAATTCAAATATCACAATAAAAATATCATTTCATACTATCTTGATGGCATACATACATAGGTAGGTAGGTAGGTACAACTATTAGCCAAACTGAAAAATGAACACAGAAGATTAATTATTAATATATTTTATCAGCAATTAAATCAGTAATCAAAGGAACACACCAAATATTGTACAATTATTGTACAATTGTACAATATTGTACAATTGTATTGAATATCTTTTTTATTCATTTTTCTTATTTTCTTATTTGTCTTATTTATCTTTTTCTATAGTGAAATACTATCTATATTACTATTCATAAAAGAATGTCAAGTTCTAACTTAGGCCATTTCCGTACAAGACTGTTATAGAGCTACTATAACCAGCCGGCCCCTCCCTAAACGGCAAACCCCAGGATTCCATAGGATGTTGAAAGTGGAATGATAGCGCTATAACATTCTAGTGCAGAAATGACCTTAGTGTAACTGATTATTGTCTTTTAAAAAATCTTTCTACAACAGTAACTAAATTATCTGGAGGACTTTAAGCTATAACTGTAAATAATTACTTTTTTTTAACATATAATGTTCTATAGTCTAGGGAAAAGATTCAGGCATTTTTCTTCATGCATTTCCAACTTTGAACATTTAGTACATTTGTTGTTGCGTGCTTCAAATAATTTCTGACTGATAGCAACCTTAAGGAAACCTAGCACAGGGTTTTCTTAAGGTAACCTAGCACAGGGTTTTCCCAGGGGGTTTCCATGGCCGTGAGGTGAATTGAACCCTGGTCTCTAGGGTCATAATCCAATTCTCAAACCACTATACTACGCTGGCTCTCAAGACCCCTCTGAAAACTTCATACACTATTACAGAGTTTTGATATTTTCTCACAATTCAAATATATGATTTAGTCTGTCTTAATTATTCTGAGAGACACATTTAGAAACCCATTAAGGAAGAACAGTAATTGCAAATGCAGACTGTCCCCTGAACACCCATTACAGCCTGTTCCCTTTTGTCTCTTTTCCTGCTCCCCCCGCTACCCATAACACTTTAATTTATCTTTGCCGAGTTTTTTTAGCTCCTCTTGAGGATTGTGAAATGGGTTTTTTCTTCTGAGAGAATTTCTTCTGGCAGCTCCATCAATTCCACAATCTCCTAGCTCTCTCAGAAAAGTCGAGATTCAAAGCTACCCTGCAGTCAGTCATATTAGTTCTACAGAGAAGTGGCAAAATCAGCTGGCATGGTCCTGCCAAGCCTTGAGTGACATCATTCCTGTTTCAGCTAAATCAGGTTCCTGCGGGGAATGATCGCTACCAAAGTACTGAGGAATATTTCTGCTAATCTCCTCTAACTGCTGTTGACCTGCTGCAGCTGTCCTTTCTCCAGTACATAATAAATCAAATGCTTTTTTTTTTACATGAAAAATGAAGTAATTACTCAGCGAATCCAATGGGTAATTGCACTCCAAAACCTCTGGGAGACATGGGATAAATCCATGTCAGGTTTCAAAATAGCCGAAAAGGGAATAATGAAGTTAATAACACTTGAAAACAGTGACAGTTTGAAGAGGCTCTAAGAAAACACACCGTTTACTGTTGCAAACATATGCCACATACTTTACCAAGAAATGCTAGTAGTGTACAACATACACAGCTGTAAACATAGTGAGAATATGTCACTATAAGGAGCAAGAAGATATGATTTGACCTTTAAGTCACGATGTCACCTACTGAATATTTATTTTATTTTATTATTAAGACTTATCTGTCTGTCTGTCTGTCTGTCTATCTATCTACCCACCAACCTACCTTATGCCAGTTTCCCAGGTCTCTTATATACATTATAACAAGGGAAAGGGGAGAGATGGAGAGAGAAATTGGATGAGACCATGAGACGATGCGGTTGTACAGGTGGAACTGAGGAGAACAGAGATCTAATTGATTCTGTTTTATGCATTTTTGAATTTGACATTTAACCCAATGGTATCCCAAAATGGCAATTAATTTTCTACCATGAAAATAAATGGTTGGCATTTGTTCCTCTCGGCCAATATAAACTACTGTAACTGAGAATTTTATCAGAGTAAGAGAGAAAGGGGAGGGGCATCAGGCCCCTCCCATAAGTTTTTTTTTTTTTTTTAAAGCATATATGCAGATACAACTAGTTGAAGCCCACATTCAAACTCTATGCTGGATGAATGTCCCTGTAATTTCTCATTTCAGCCAGTTAAAATTGAAGGGATCAACTGAAATCTTGTTTTTACAGGCTGGCTAAAAGTTCTCTTTGTGCCTGTGTGTGTCTACACAAACTAATTGAGATTACTTTTGCTTATAGGCCAACTTAAAGCTTGCCAATTACAAAAAAAATATTGTCCCAAGGTCTATTGCATGTGTCCTTAATGCAGGTTGTCTTTGAATGCACAACACATCTTGCGCTCCTACAGTTTCTTCCTTGGAGAATTCTAAAACTGCTACAAGGACAACTACCTTCCATTCTCTTTCCTGAGCCTCTAAATGCTTTCTAGGGCAGTTTTACAATTCTCCAAGGAAGAGCTTGAGAGGCCTGAAGTGCTTTGGACATTTAAAAACAAATTCTATTACAGATATTTACAGGTGTCTGTGGCACATTCCTTTGCAGGAGGTAGTTGTTGTGTGGGGTGAAAGAAAGGTGAATCTCAAGTGTGTTCCATTGAAAACAGAATCAAATAGAAAAACAAAACTAACGCTATTTTTTTCTCTTCAACGACATTGCAAAGCCGAGAAGTGATATGAGGGCCTGATCCGGATAACAAGGTGTGTATAGGTGCACAAACACTTGCCTGCTTGTTGGAATAAAGGTCTTCTAAGCAAACCAAACAACCCTAAGAAATAAAATGGTTTTGTATGCTGAGTAGGGTATCATGATTGAGACAGTGATTTAGTTGCATTGTGATGTAGTCCTAAGGAGTTTACAAGCTGGAGAAAGTGTGAAGCACAGCCTTCTAAAAGACATCACTAATTGGTTCCCTGTTAAAACATCTGTGTGAAACCAGACTTAATATTTTTTTTTTTTAGACCTTGCCCTTCAGGGCCCCAATACTCCTCTTTTTTTCCCTTTAATTTGCTTAGTCTCTGCTGATTAACATGTAAGCAGTGTCCTGTACTGCTTTGTAAAGGACATCTTTGAATCACCAAAGAAGCTTTAAATGCAAAGCTCAAAACTTGTCTTAAGCTGAGCTGTGCACACTTTGAACCTCCTTTGCCTTGAATTCCCAGCATAGTGCTGGTTTTAGGCTCAGGTGGTGATAAGACATTGAGTTCAAGAGATGATAAGCCATTCAGTTTGACCCACAAAGGATAAATTGAAATTTCTGATGGCGGACTGCTCTACTTTTACATCCTTTGAGAGGTATAGAGGGCATATTACCATTTCCCTGTCTGACATCTGAAAACAAGAGTCCTTATCCCCTGCCTTAATCTCAATGGGTTACTTTTTAAAGCTCTTTAAAAGTTATATATGGAAAACCTGAAATAAGCCGATTAGCAATCATCGTATCAACACAGTACATAATAAGGCTGAAACATTACGAGGAACTGCACGAGTGGGGGGGAAGAAGCAAGAGGGGCAAGGAGGGCTGTCAGGTTTGAAATGATCAAATACTTTTCAACCAGAGGTCAAGACTTATCCATATACAGTCAGAAACATAAATAGGGAGACAAAAAACTACACAACGTACATCAGTAACATTCTCAACAGCAGTTTGGGATTTCCTCTACTCAGTGGACCAAAGACTTGCACTATTTTTCTCTAAATATTGAAATTGCAAGAAACAAACAAATAAAACAGCAGGCTTGCTTTAGAGCAAAAAGAGTCAACCTCACTGAGTTTGTGAGCCAAATTTCTGCCCCAGGACCCTCTAGAAAGCAGCATAAATTGTCAAAAATATCCCACCAAATGTATATAAACAAATTAGAAAACTTCACTGCTAGTTTGCTATGGCTATTTCTTGAAGTTAAACAGTGCCCTGTGAGGGGGAAGGGAGGGGGAAGCTCCATGGGCTATTGAAATTGGATTGCCACTTGTTTCCAGAAAAAGAGCCTCCCTCTCTTAATCTCATTTTATTTTTGCCAGAAAATAAAGGTTATCTAAAGGAAAGGAGGGTGTTACTGCAGTTTCCTAGCCTGAGCTCATGGGATATTACATATCATTTGATATCAATAATTTGGCCTCCTTTATCTATTCCTCTCCACGTGCTTGCGAGGCCCCCAGACAAGCACGCATACAGGCACGGCTGCAAATCGCTGAAATATTCCAAACTAATACAGGCAGGCCAGAAATGGCCAGACTGCCGCTTCAGGAGACCTCAAGGCAAGTACCTTCATTATGCATGCACGCTACATACAGAGGACTCTCTGCCCCGAGCAGGCAGCTTGATGAGTCGAATACTCAACTGTCAAGCACTCTGCGTTTGCATACTGGCTACTCTATTGACAATTCGGTCTTAACTCAATCATGTAAATCACTGACCTTTCGGAGGCTTTGTGTCTAGCCCAAAACTCATTATTGTCCCCAAGAACGGACTAGCCTGCAGCCGCATTTTCCCCTATAAGAACCCCTGACTTTGAGCGCTCCCTCGTATCAATCTTGGCTTCCATCCTGCCTTTCTGTCGCTTCGTTCGACGAGCCTTCCCCTCAGCTCCCCGTGCTGAGAACTCTACTTCAACAGACCTTTTTCCTCAGACTACCCGGGCTTCAGGACAGGAGCAGTATTTCCCATACCAAACGTTCTCTGAAAATCCCTCTATCCCACTCCAACCTTTATTTCTATAGTTCTCTGTGTGAGTGTGTTGCATACATGTGTTTGACTGTACATCAATAAAACAATTATTATTATTTACTTCTGTTTGCTCCTTGACTCGGCCTGACCCCGTAGACACTGGGTAAAAGATCTCACTCTGTTGCCCTGCGTCTCGTACTGCTAGCTTGTGCTCTTTGCTAATTCCCAACTTTGTAATTTGGAGCGCATTTAGGTGTCCCTCATGGGACCCCCAGAAATCAGGATAACAAGGGCAGGGGTTTGAGGTCTGCCTTGGAGAGCCACTTTGCACACCTCTACTTAAAGCAACAGGAACACTTTCTTTCCTAGAATATTTGAAACTGTGAAAAATTTGGTAAACATGTGTACCCAGTTTCAGTTATAAGTCTATCTTATTTTAAACTGACTCATACACCAGCTAGGACTCCATCCTTGACCAAGTATGTTGTGTGATTTGACGGAGTTGCTTTAATATAACTCATGAATATGTCTTTTCTTATGAAGGTATGTTTCGCACCAGATTGTCATGACACATCTTATACAGTTCATGCAACTCCCCTTAGTTTCAGATTACCACACTGTATGAACTTTACTCAACTTTAAAGGTTTTGAAAAACCATTGATTTGATTTCTAGAGATAGTGAACAAGCAAATATCCTTTTGACAGACTAAATGATATAGAAAAGATTCTTAAAGGAGAAAAAAGTTAACACCATTAATCTACCCATCAGCTTAGTAAGTATGTATTTCCTCGAGTAAGGAATGATGCCTCATGTCTTCACTCCTTATTTGTGCACAGGAACTTGCCTCTTCCCATTGTTGGTGAAAATGACTATTTGAATTTGAAACCTAATGCACCCATTTTTTACAATGGGTTTGTTTCTTGCAGGATCTTTCAAGAGCCAGACAGCCAATCATAAGATGAAATCCTCTCAAGAATCCATCTTTCAGTTGCTGTTACTTTTTCCGACAGCCAGTTCCCACTGAGACAGACAACTGTTAATCTAACTTCTTTATTCTTCTTATCCCTTTAGAAAACTAACACATCTACAAATTAGTTAGCAAAGCTCAAAAGCCCAGAGCAAATGTAGCAGCACCATGCAGCATCCATATATAGGATGGAAAATAAAATCCTGATGTTTAATTTAGATCAGTTTCAGCTAATGCATGAGATGGGACAAAGAAGGTTTATTTAAGACATACTGCACATACTGGGAAAAGAAAAGAGATATTCCTTCACACATACATCATCAAATGGTTCATTTGGCAAACATTCCATTTTATATGTGAAGCTTATAACAGAGAAACAAAATCAAAGTCTGTGTTTCTTTTATACCGATCACTACAAGTACGCCTGACTCCCCACTGTCAACTGTTCAATTACGGATGATTTTAATATATAGAAGCACAATCTCATTATTGGGTCCACATGCAAAAGGCCTAAGGAAATTTATTCTTTGCTAAGTTCATTTCAATGAAAAAATTAGTAATTTTAGCCATTTTTTCCCACTGCATGTAAGTAGAAATTCACCCATGGTATTTTTTTCCCCATAGAAACAACATTTCTTTTGCCTGAAACAGCATTTTCTGAAGAAAAAATAAAATTTATGTGAAGAACAATTATTACTGCACATACACAGACACGTACACAAAAATGTATTTTCCTGGGCAGAAAACGCCTTTTTCTGCAGAAAAATGCTACATGAAATATTTTGCACAGAATAAGCCCTGAACTGGGAAGTTTCTTTTCCCAGTCTAGTATTCTCCTCATCAGTGTTTTCTGAGACTTGAGAAACACGATTTTCATTAATTTTTCAAATATGTTTGACTATTCTTTCTGACCTCAGAAGGCAGGCAAATCAAAAGAGTTGATCAGGTCACATTTCCATCATCTCTTGCAAGTGCAACTATTTCAAATTTTGCAACTATTCTTTCTTGCAACTATTTCAAATTTTAATAAGGGGGAAGGGAAAACTGTTTCATTTGGTTCAGATGGATCTTATCAGAACGGCATTGAGGAGGCTTCATAGTTCTACAATTTTAAGGTTTTGTTTGTTTGTTTGTTTGTTTTTGCGATCTGTGTAAGTAATAGCAGCAGCTTTTTCTCACTTCCTCCTCTTCTCTTAAATTTTTAGCAGGTGTTTCAGCCACCTCCATATTCTTCCATACCCAACCTGCTTCTGGACTTTCTTGCTCCAGAAACAGTGAGTTTATTCCAAAGCCAAGAAAGGAAAGTTTGATGATGCATTCAAAGGTGGCAGTTTTGTAGAATATTTTGAAAGGGGGTAAAAGAAAGCTCCTCCACTCCCCCATTCTGGTGAAGTCAAAGCAAAACTGTCAAAATGATTTAGCCCCATTCATTCCACAAAATGGTTGCATCTGTCTTAATATTAACCGGGGTTTTTTTTTAACTTCTCAAGTTTTTTTGATATATTTTAGTCTATTTGTACCTTTTTAATTGTTTTTAATCTCCTTATACTGATTTTACTTTCATACAACCCTGAGATCTTGTGATATAAGGTGGGATTTACATATCATCATCATCATCATCACCATCATCTGTTTTGTGATGATTTATACTCCATTTATAAGAAGGTTGATCAGAAAGACAAGAATCCCTCTATACCTTGTACATGCACAATCAAATTGTGATTCAGAGTGTAGACCACATCTGGAACAACCTGTTTTAACTACCACCTGTTTTGATCCGCTTGCCAACAATCTCTTCGCATTCCAAGATTTTTTTCTATTAGCAATGTAGTATTGGTTTGTTATAGCTCTCTGTAAGTTGTCTCCCTCTCAACTCCCTGTTCCCTGCTCTCAGGCCATTTCCACACTAGACTGTTATAATGCTATTATTCCACTTTGAATCTCCTATGGAATCCTGGGGTTTGCAGTTTAGGGAGGGGCCTGAAACTCCTGCCTAAACGGCAAACCCCAGCATCCCATAGGATTCGAAAGTGGAATAATAGCACCATAATAATCTAGTGCGGAAATGGCCTCAGATACCTCAACATAGTGCTTACCACCATATGTTTGAAGTTGTAACATCAATCTTCCTCGACTATCCAACATCCAATCTTTTGTCTCTCTTTCTTTCTCTCTCTCTGTACTCGCAATATGGAGTACCTTTCTCCTAGTTCCTCTGTACTTTTTTTCTTTCCTGTGAACTAAACATTTCTACTCTTTTTTTGTGGCAACTGTACTGTTTGTCAATATTTTGGGAAATACTTTAATTCTTCAATGGATCCAATATTTGCAACTATTCTGTGATATCAGAGCATCTCAATAAATTGTATTAAGTTGCAAGTAATGGTTCAGAGATAAAACCTTAGTTTTTAATCTAGGATATAAATGACAGAGAGAGGTGGTCACAGCCAGAGCATGGAAAATTACTTTTAAAAAAGAAATTAGATATAAATATAGATCCAAGTCACAAAAATAGGTACTGTTATATCATGTTTTGAAAAGGGACTCTTTATGTTTCTCAAAAATAACTAAAAAAAGTTATATATGTTTTTCCTTAAAAAATAAATGTTGTAAGTTGCTGACCTGCAGCACAAAACACAATTTCCTCCCATCCTCTTCTTATCAGCCCAATAGAGCATGGGGCAGCGGCTCAAGCCAATATGTGAACAATGGGACATTTTTCCTGTACCATTTTATAAGGTCACAGTTTGGTAACCGCACAAGTAACTAAAAACCTAGAACTGCATCACAAAATGAGTGACTTTATTGCTCCTTAATTTTCAATGATAAAGAACCTACTGTTTCAATTAGTTACTTCCATACTCTGGTTAGAACAGATTTGAAAAGTTTTCTGTGCTACTTATGCTGGAGCCATAGTTTTGATACTACTTTATAGGTAACTTTTATAAAACAAGTCCTCTCACCATTTTTAACTTCACTTGATTCTGTTAAGTTAGGCTGTAAATGAGGTAAAACAAGGTTAAGTTTGGCCGAAGGGACAATGAAACAATCATGAGTATTTTCCAACTAAAAATACAAAAAGAAAGAAAAAAATCAAGTCTGATCTATCTTCAGCACTAAATGATACAGGCAGATTCCCCTGTAAAGCAGAGAAGAAAGTTAAGAAATATATGGTGGTCTTAACTTTCTTATTTGTCTCACAAGTCATCTTGAAATAATGGACTCAGGCTAAGATTAGGCCTAGTCCACTAGGTTAAAAATTCAACAGGCAAAAAATTAGGTAGAAATATTTAGCACAGACTTTAAGTTTTTTCTGTGGTTGACAGATTTTTTTTCTTTCCTCTTTTGTAGGTTTCATTTAATATTCAGCAGAAAAAAAGAGTTCAGTTAACCCCAAAGTTAGCTCATCATTTGTGCCATTTTTGGCGGACTTAACAAAAGTAATACTCTACTGCTATTTTGACTCTTCCTTCATGGAACACAACTGCCAATTACCACCACCACCACCACCCCCAAAAAGGCAGAACATTTTCGGAAGGATACAATTCAGCCAAAATCAAAACCTTTTTAATGTCTGCACAAAAGTTGATTCCATTCAGTTCATTGTCACCTCAAGTAGGTGGGTGTAGTATTGTAGCCTCAGTATTTGATGACAGAGGTGGAGAGCTAAGAACACACTGTCATTTCTCTGTTTGATATCAAAGGAGAAAAAGAGTATTAATGGTTTTAGTTACCTATCCTAGATTTGGAAAAATGTAGTAGTAAATAGAAGCAGTAGTATTGCTATGAATTATTATTAATGAGGTAATGCCTTACAGCACAGTTCAACAGTATTGGAAGAAACACTGACACTTCCTCTTTTACAAATGTGCACAAACTGTCTCAGAGTGTTTCTACGCTATGCAACTATCATACATTGATGCGATTTTAGCTGTTGTGGCTCTATCCTACAGAATCCTGGGATCTCATGAGTTCAGTGATGTACTTAAAATTCTCTGCTGAAGTGTTCTAGTCCTGTCATTCAAGGAAAGGCATTAGATCTCTCCAGCAGAGACTTCTAAATACTTCACCAAAATACAAATCCCAGGATTCTGCAGGATGGAGCCATGCCAGCTAAAAAGGTATCAAACTGCTATATCCAAGCGGTATAAATATGTTTCCAAGCATGAGCACACTTCATTTTAAAATGCACCATGCTGAAGAGGAACTGTAGATAAATGACAGTGGCAGTGTACATCCTTTACACATAGAAGATTCCAAATCTATCCTTTGAGAACTCCAATTAAAGAAACCTCTGGATGGCAGTACATCTATAAAAGACACCTGCCTGACACCTTGTGGAGTCAGTTCAAGTTATACTAGACAGCATGTAGCTAGAAAGAATCTGGATGACACAATTTCACCAGCTGCTCCAAGACTGATCCGTTTATTATTTTTATTATTATTCTGTTGAGATACTTAATATGCTCCACACGTTGTCATTTTTATTTAACCTATTGGTATAAAAATTCTTTCTATGAACTGCTGAAGAGTTCATTTCGTTAATCCTCTAGGTGGAGTTTGTCACATATTCTAAGTACTGGCTTTAAGCTATTGGATGTCTTTGAAAAGAAAAGAAAAATTCATTGGATCAATAATTAATCAGAATTTTCTGGGGCAATGGGTTTTGCTGGGTGCTCTGTTCTTGTCTTCTCTTTCTTTCTTCCTTTTTTAACTTGTTAATTTTACCTGCTTTGGCTAATGAAGTTAGAAAACCTGCTCCAGGAAAGGTGTTTGACTTTTAAGTGGCTGTTTGCTTTCAAGTAAAAAGTTCTACACATTTGATGACACTGTGTTATCAATGTACCCTGTAAATGATGTTATTGCTTTCAGCTATACACAATTAAAAGGTTGGGATTGGGTGAAGCATACATCAGTTTTTTGCCAATAGCCACAATCCCTGAGCCCCCCACAAAAATCTAGATAACATTCCATCAACTTCATAATTATCAAATGGGGAAAACTCTAGACTATATATACAAAGTGTTTGTTATACATCTGTTTGGATCACAATTACTAGATGCTTTACTTACCACAGAGATTGTTGTATATTAGTGATGAGGCAAATTATGATATATGTATCAGGCTTAAATACTCTAAAGGTACAATATCTGGCCTGATCCTGGATGTTAAGCAATGTTAGCCCTGGTTAGTATTAGATGAGAAACCGCCAACAAATACCAGGTGTTGTGGGCTATATTTCAGAGGAAGAAACTGGGAAACCACTTCTGACTAATTGGGAGAACCACTTTGTTGACTAAGAAAACTCAGTGAAATTCATTTGTCATCTTAAGTCAATAGGCAAGTTGAAGGCACACACAGAGAGAGACAAATAACATGCTCCCTCTCTTGCTCTCTGTCTCTCTCAGTATGTATGTACCTATATATGTAGGGAGATGTGCCCCTTTGAATTATTCCTTCCTGCAGGGAGAACAATTAATTTAATAAACTTCCTTCCTACTTGCAGGCACATCTTTGAATAATCTGCAGTATTTGAAGATGTCCTTATGGGAAGGTGGAATTTCCACTTCTAGGCCAGTTATCCTCTCTTGGCTGCCACCTGCCCCTCTTCACACAGAGGGGAAACTGAATAAGGAGGAATACTTCTGCTGTCCCTGTTCTTCTGACACAACAATAGAAGTAATTCTCCTCACACAGTTGTGTCCCAAACCCTGTCACAACACAGGTATTGTGGTGGTCTGGTGGTGGTAGTGGTGGATGTGAGCTGAGACAGAAGAGTGCTATCACAGCAAATATCAGAACAACAAGGGCCGCAGCTGTGATACTTAGCTTCATCCTGTTCCCCCTGTGTGACCATGTGGTGGTCCGCAGAAGAAGATACCAAAAAGAAGAGAAATATTGATGGTACTATTACTATAACTGGTGTATAGCTTCTGAAGCCTCCCAAGAATCCTTCCAAAGAGGAAGATACCATCATTGTGCACCAGCTATGATTGACAATGATCCTCGTTGCTTGGCTGACCTCTACCAGCTACCATCTGGCCAGTGTGGAGGCAGGAAGGTAAAGGTGAATCTAGGCTTGGAGCAGTGGCAGTATTCTCAAGTCCATTTGAGGACTGCTTTGGCGGGGGGTGGAGGGAGACAAGCAAGGGGCTTGGGGAAGATTTTCCACATCAGGCTTATCTTACATTCAGGAGGCCTGTAATCTCAAATGTTTTATCTGAGTTCTAGAAGACCCAGAAGCCGTAATCCCTAGTTGTGTGTGAAAATTTCTGTGTGAAATTAGGGCCAGACTAACTTGATATTATAAATCTCATCAACATGTTAAAAAATCAAATCAAAATCAAAACAAAGGAAGGAACAGCAATGAATAGCCAGCAGAAGGAAGACTGAAGTGTGAAGCTACATGAAGCATGATGCTAGTGCAGCTAGTAGCAGGTTTTAAACCAGAATCATGATTGGGAGCCATCCTACCCAGTAACCTTAAAATCTACTTCCAATCAGAGAAAGGTTGCACTCTAATTGGAAATAAGAAACACAGTAAGGAAAGGCACTCAGGATAATATTAGAGGCAAAGATGTAAGCAGTGCCTTCCCCTGATCCTATTTAATACTGTGTTTTGAACATTTTTAATTCCAGGGATAACAACAAGCATAATGTCCAGTCACATTTGATTCTTAGTTTGACTAATCTTAACAGGCTATGTCTTATCCTGGGGAGAGAATGACACAGTTTGTCTTTGTTTGTTTCATTTTTAGTTTCTTTTTTAAATAAAAAATTACATAAGGCAATTAGATGAAAAAAGCAACAAATTGTCATAGAGGGCACATGTTCTAACTTGTGGTTGTGATTATAGTCTGATTGTCTTTACTGTTTTAATGATGCTTCAGTCCATCCACAAAACCTTGAGTTATGTATTCTTTGTAACAGATTCATATCTAAGTGAAACTATACACTAGGCTGTGAGGACTAGGCTCTTACAGAGAAGTCATTTCCTAACTGGTAAATATGTAGCCGTAGCTAGCATATTATAGGAACCTTTTCACATGTTGCATGAAAATGAATTCCATCGTGGTGATAGACCAGGAGCAATATTTTTAATTAAATCAGTAATTCTAGAATTTACACTAAATGCCAATGGAGAATTTTTTTTTATGTTTTTAGGTTTGGACATTTTTTATGAACAGTTAATACCAGATATCATTTAGCATAAGAAAGAAAGAAGCCTCACATCTGATATACTAAGACTATGTATTCAGTTGAATATAAATCAAGAACAGGGGTTCATATAACATGTGCCTTCATGGTCCCTAGACAGGCAAAGTATTACTACAGGCTCACTAGCTATCTAATCATTGCAGATGTGCTTCCAGCTTCCATGGATTTTAGTAGTACTTGTCTGAACTTGGCTATGCTGCTACCAATACACATGAATATTTCACATGAGTTCTGCTGAGCAACTGTGTATCATAAGGAGGTAAGAAGGAGAACGGTTCGCAATGTATTTTCCCCCACAAAGTTGAGGAGTTTCAGATTATTTACATATAAAATAATATGGCTTACTTAAAAGGTAAAACTAGCAAAAGAGAGAAAGAGGGAGGGAGGCTGAAATTAATCAAAAGAAGTGTTCTATCTGCTTCTTCCTAAAACTCAAAGCAGATAAGGCTGTTTAGATAGATAGATAGATAGATAGATAGATAGATAGATAGATAGATAGATAGATAGATAGATAGACAGACAGACAGACAGACAGACAGACAGACAGACAGACAGATTTTATTTGCTACCATAAACCCTGTTTTGCTGAATGCTAACTTTAGAATCATACCACCTAGGTTGCATTTCAAGTCAGTAGGAAAAAAAAGATGAAGAGGAGGAGGAGGACGAGGAGGAGGAGGAGGAAAGTGAAAGAGAATATATATGAACCCAGGAACAGTTCTCAAGTTCTTAATTAAATACTGCCCCCAACTACAACTAGGATTTCAGTAAATACACATAACACAAACTCTGTTTTAAATTCTCACCACTTTGGCCTAGTTCCAAACGTCAAAAGCAAAACAATGCAAAACCACACAATACGTTAAATGATTTCCTATCCCAATCTTGAGGTAAAACCAAACTGTTCAGCTTTTGAGCAAGCTGTTCTCCAATGAAGTGTGGAGGTGAACTTTTTAAAAATTTCCATAGGGCTAGAATACTTCTTTCAGGCTCTTGCATTTTTTGCCTCCTGCATATTCTCCATTTGGCAGGGATGGCTCTTGCTAATCCTCTGCCACCCTGTTTTCTAAGCTGCTGTTCTTGGCTCACTTTGTTTCAGACTGTGTTCAAAATGTCAGAGTAGGTTGCCTTCAGTTAGTTTAACAGGACTGAGGGAAGAGGAAGAGATGGAGTCTTGCCCTTCCAAGTAGGCTCAGGCTAAAAGTATTGCTGCAGCCTCTCCTAACTTTGGTTGGGCCGGTGGGGGGAATGTCATGTGCTGTATGACACCAAATTGCTTCCTGAAGTATGCTAAAATGAAATGAAATGAAATGAAAACACAAAGCTGTTATTACCGTTTACTAGCCTTACTTTGGAAGGTATTAGATATTGTTTTGATATCATAATTCGGACTCATTTTGCCACCCTCTGCCAAGTGTTTGTGAGGCCCCCAAACAAGCACAGAGCTAGGCATGGCCACTAACTGCTGAAACATTTCTTTCTCCACCTAGGCAAGCCAGACTAAGCCAGATGTTGCTTTAGGAGACCTCCCTAGACAAACACCTCATTAAAGATAAACACTAACACAAAGGCCCACCAAGTGAGCTGCATCTGCATACTGGCCATTTCATTGTCAATTCGGACTTAACTCAATCATGTTAAATTCTGACCTTTCGGAGAAATTGTCTTCCACCCAAACCTCATTGTTCTTTCCAAAGTACAGACCAGCCTAGGGTCATATTTTCCCTATAAAAACCCCTGGTTTCGAGAGCTTCCTCAGATCGCTCTGAACTTCCATCCAGCCTTGCTGCCGCTTCGTCTGCCGAGCTTTCCCCTCAGTCTCCATCCGAGACTGCATGATTACGGACCTCCGCTGTGATCCACCCCGGGCTTCGGACAGGTGTAGTATCACCCAATTCAACAAACCCTCAAACTCCTCTATACCGCTAACACCTTTATTTTCTATAGTTACTTGTGTGAGTGCGTTGCATACACTGTTTGCCTGTATTTAATAAAATCATAGTTAATTTCCTATTTTGGTGTGCTTCTTGACTTACCCTGACCCTGTATACATTGGGTTGCAAGATCCTGCAAAGTTACCCTGACTCTTGCTAGCTTAAGTGAGTGCTCCAGCTAATTTTCCCCAAAATTGTGAGTTGTTGTTTGGTTATTTAGGAGTCCCTCCTGGGACCCCCAGGGTAACAAAGCAGGAAAAGGAGATAGCCCTGCCAATTAAGGGACACTTTCCTTGAGTCCCTGGAACATCCCTGGAACTGTGCACCTGGTCCATTTCCGCACTAGACTGTTATAGTCCTATGATTCCACTTTCAACATCCTATGGAATCCTGGGGTTTGCAGTTTAGGGAGGGGCCTTAGAGGAAAATGGGCCTAGTGTTCTTAATATCAGTCTCACTGCCTCACAGACACATGGGATATCTCCCACTGCTAATTTCCCTAAAACAGTATTAGTATTTTGGATAACCACTTCTGACTTGCATTTTTTCATCGTTCTTTCAGTTTTGATTTTTCTTTGTTTTTTAGATTTTCACAAACTTTATACTTTCAGACTTGGTTTTATTGGTTCCTTTTTCTCTACCTAGTTCCTTTTGATCCTCTGTGTATCACAGCTGCACAGTGCCATAGGAAGAAAGCAAACTTGTAGAAGCTGAAGATTGAGAAATTGTTTTATTGTTTACTTACTATGGCAGAGGTTTGTGTTTTTGATTCTTCCCCTCCCCAAACAATATTCCACTTACAATTAAAACCTAAGGAAATATGTACTCAGAAGGAATACCAACAACACAATATGCAGATGATACCATACTTCTAGCAGAAAATAGCAACAACTTGGAATAATTCCTGAAGAAAGTACTAGTACTTAGACCAGCAGCTATGAAGGAACTACACAAGACCTTGATGTGTAAAGATATATCATTGAATTCCAAAGTAAGGATTGTCCAGACCATTGTATTTTCAATTTCTATGTACCGTTGTGAAAGCTGGACAGTGTGGTGCTAGAGAAGAGTTCTGTGGCTACTGCAGATTGCTAAAATAAATAAATAAATAAATGGGTCCTAGAGCAAACCAAGTGTGAACTCTCTCTAGAAGCCAAGATGACTAAACTCAGATTGTCCTACTTTGGACACATCATGAAAAGACATGACTTACTAGAAAAGTCAATAATGCTTGAAAAGGTAGAAGGCAGTATAATAAGAGGAAAACCACATTACAGATAGATAGAATCAATAAAGAAAGTGATGTTTCTCCATCTGCAAAACCTGAGTCGGTCTGCTGATGATAAAGTGACTAGGAAATTTCTCATTCATTGGGTTGCCAGAAGTTGAAATCAACTTGATGGCAGTTAACAACAACAACATGATGTCCTGTGTATAGGGGGTCGAGTGGATATGAAGACCGTATACAACAGATGTGAGAGAAGGCTGCAATTCTGAACATACAATTTGTTCTGGTAAACTAATTTGATTTTAGAATAACATTATATAAAATTATATTTCTTGCTAATCATTCTGTGTGTATGTACACACATACACAGAGTGTATGGGTGTCTATCTGCCAGAGACACTTCTACTAAGTCCCTTTCCACAGAATGTCATCAGCCCTCGTTGGGGATGGGAGGACGGGACCTGGATGATGTTTATGCACAGTGTTGTCTGGTTCCATTGTTCTCCTGTCCCCTACAGAGTGTGATCATGCAGTAAATCATTGACAGGTTTCACTCATCAATGACCGGCAATTGTACAGCCCTGATGCTGCCCTCCCATACTTACCTTAGATGGAGAGGTCTTCGAAGCACAATGGCTGCTGCTTTCTGCCCCAGCACAGCCTGGGACAGTGCCTGACTGAACTGTGGTAGGAAGAGGTGGCACCATCATGCTTCTTCCATTCACGGAGCCAGCTGGTGCAGAGGGGAGCAATCCTGTCATGCTCTCCTCCCAGGGGAGGCTGTACCAAGATCTCATGGGATCTCAGTACAGATCTGTAGATTTCCTTCAATTGGGATCTCAGTACAGATCTGTAGATTTCCTTCAATTGGCAGAGAATTAGACTAGATCAGTGATTTTCAAGCTATCTGATCTGTTGAATGGGCATTTCCACTCAGGGACTGGCACCACATATGTACTATACTATTATCATATTTGCATAGTTCTTGGAAATTTGATGTGGACTAGCAGACAATGACTGATAGGACAACAGCAGTCTACAGAGCACTACTTTGAGTAGCACTGGGCAAGATGATCCCTGGGATTCATTCTAAATCTATGACTGAATGACTTGCATGCTTCTGGCTAGAAAGACACACCATAATTAGAATATCTCATACAACCCGCCCTCTCACTCACTCCCCGGACCTTGTCAATGTGTAATTACTTTTGATCTGTGTTGGTGTCCATTTATGCTAATGCATGCCTCGCTACAGAGAAGTACAGGGTCATGAAGATCCTGGGCATAGAGAATGAGCCAAACTGCTCATGAATGGAAGGACTTGGCCACAGATCCCTTTAAGAGTGCAAATAATAGAGAGGCAGCTTATGTTGTAGCAAATGAAGTATGGCAAGCAGGTATTGAATACAGATCCCTGTACGACAAAAGCAACATTCTTTAACCTGATTTCTCTTCTATTAGCATAACAACAAACACAATGCCAGTCTCTTTGGCCAAAGCCCAGCAGCCGCTCTTTCAATAGTCAGCATCTCTAGCTTTATCACAAATGAGATCAGGCAAATACTTGACTGTATGCTCTAAATATATATAACTACACACACACACACACACACACATTCACATTCATCCAGGGGATTTTTGGAAAACAAATATGTTCTGCCTACTTTGCTTACATTTTAAGGTTACTAATTATTCTCTTGCTGGATATGCATACAGTAAAGTTTAACCTATAAGAGATTGGAGCCGTTATTTTAATTAAAATAAATGAATGTTTTAGCCTGGATCTCTTTGATCACTGCCTTGTTAACAAACTGAATAACAATAAATCCTTTGAAATGCAGTACCTACTGGGATTTGTACAGCTAGCGATGTCCAAACTAGAGCTAAAGAACCGGTAATCCAAAGCTGCTCTTACTTTTGCTTGTGTTTTTTTATTCAGTTTTATCTTAAACGTAAATGTTATCCAGCACCATCAATACCTTTTAAAGTTCTTTGTACTGAATTGCTACTGTCAAAGGCTAATCTGCTTTCTCTTTTATCATTATTTTTTTTCCCCTGCCTGACAAAAGGGGACAGGTCTGCATTGTGTGAGGAAAGTGCAACAAAATGAGTTGGTTGCTCTTGCTCATTAGATTCTCTGTGCTTGTCTCAGTGAGAGACAAAGGTGTGCAAACAGGAGGCTTTCTATCCTAATGACACAAGAACATTCAACAGAAATGTGCCTTTTATCAGGTCTGCTGCTTGCTTGCTGTTCTCTCTTAAAAAGAAAGGCAAGAGAGAAGGAGACAGAAGCAAACAAGGATCTGTTCATAAAAGAATTCTTTTGCAAGGGTGCTCTATCCCTACCCCCAACCCATCATGGTGAGCTTTTTGCTCTGTTGCTTACATTTTCATAGCAAACATCTTCAGATCAGAATACAAATTCTTTGCAATATTCTTCCTTATGTGGAGTTTAGTGAATTGCATGTTTCTGTTAGAAGCCTATCCAAGAGTACAGGCAAAGCAAAGCTTTCAGATCAGTGGGGAAACCTTTTCTAAATACTTTGCACATTGGAGAAGAACAGTGGTGGCATCGAGGCAAGATTTCGGAACAGAGGTTTAGGGCACCAATCAAATGAATGACCAAGATAGCCACCAAGCATTGTGGGAATGTCTTACCATATGTATATGTATATATGTACAGCACACCCTCCATATATGTGGTGGTTGCATTCCAGAAACCCTCAGAAATCCTCATATAAAACAAAAACAAATGAACAGAAAAAGAATGCTTTGTCCCATTATCATGATGGGACACAAGGCTTCATGTGACCTCACATTTCTGTGTTTGGAGGTTAAGCCAGTAGGGGGTACACAGTACATATATACCCTGCTCCATAAGACCATTAAGTACAGAGTCACAAATTACCTGACTACTCCACGTGGGGTGAGGGTAGACTGTATGACACAGAAGCAATTAATGAAAAGTACAAACTCAGTAGACAAGATTTTCCACGATGGTATGTGCTTTGTCTACACATATGTATAAGCTACAGTAAAGGGCTCTGATATTTTTGGGAGTGTCATGCTCTTTCAATCTACACACAGTCCCAACCAGGATAATATACACAATTGCAAATAGGAGCTTTCTTTATCATGCAAACTGCAGGCATGGGATACCTAATCCAATCTGGACAACAATGTTGGGAGATGGGGAGTGAATGGAGTAAGAATACTTTCCACACTAGGGTCCTGATCCGAATCTGTACTTACTATTGTTGAAAGGAAAATTTCTCACAGAAAGTTAGCCCATATTATTGCATTCTTTCACCCATAATCACATTTCATTGTAAAGAAAAGTCCACTAGATGGTACTGATTGAAAACCTGCAGAAGTCAAATGAAGCCTACGAGGAGACTACCATATCTTATGTTAACCATGTCCTTCTGATGGGAAAAAAGAAGAAGAAGAAAGAGAAGGAGAAGGAGAAGGAGAAGGAGAAGGAGAAGCAGCAGCAGCAGCAGCAGCAGCCAAGGACAGGGACAATGACAACACTCAGGAGTGAGATATTCAAAAACACTTGACACAAAATAATAGCCTTACCAAATGATGGACAGTTTACTGCATGCAGACAATTAAAAGCAGAAATAAATATTGCCAGAAATCAACAGCTCTTCTATGACCTTGCCTGGTTTTTAAAAAACATGGAGTCAAAAATTTGCATTAGTGATGTGCTGATTTGCACTCAAAGAATATATTTTTCTGGCTATCTGATCATTCTACTAGTTTCCTTTAAATCTCTGAAGAAACAACCTAAACATTTTTTTTTCATAGTCAGTAACTTTGGCTACAATGCCAACAAACTTACTTCAGTATAAGGTCCACTAGACACAAAGGGATTTGCTTCAAAATGAGCATGCACGGGATTGTACTTTAAGAAGGAATTAATAACAGGAATAGACCAACTTTCTTCTGGATAAGTCTCTCAACTCTCTACAGCTCCCATAATGCCATACAAGTGGCTGCACTGGCTGGAGCTGATAGGATTTGAAGTCTAAAACATGTGGAGTGACTTACGTTGGCCAAAACTGGATATGAGCGATTCAGTATCTGTTTGGAAATGACAATGGAATGGAACATCAATGTTAAAAGAGAATTGGATCCTATGACATTGGCTAGAGAGAAGTGATAAAGTCTCTCCTCTGTTTTCTGAGTTTTGAATACAGAAAACCACGCAATTCTCAGTCAGAAAGTTTTTAGTTTTGTGATATTTTTCATAAGAGAAACAAAGGACACTATAGACATTTGTATGAAGTCCTAAAATGCATACACAAAAAAAGTTTAGCCAATTGCAGCATGCACCCACTAAATGTGGTGCTATTCAAAATTCCAGGGACCAGCATTGGTCCAAAAGTCATTGTCAGCCAATCTCAGCGGGGTTTCCAAGAAAGAAATAATTTTAGTCCCTGGCACAGTGGGAGATCATTCCTCCCCCCCCCCACACACACACATCAGACAGGGAAGAACTGTGTTAATGGTTCTATTTGAGAAAAAAAGGGGCATAAAAATACATGCAGATTGTTATACATACAAATAGTTATCCTTTAAAAACAAAACAAAATACTAAATTGGCATGTGACTGATTTGGAGGTGGCAAAAGTGGAGGGCCACAAAAACAGACAGATCTGCCGCATCCCTTCTGCCGATGAACAACATGAAAAGGTCAGCAGCTTCATGGCTGGTTTGTGAGCAGCCAGAGATATCCAACTGATAAGGTGTTAAGAAAACAATATTGGATTAAGGGGATCACGAGTGTGAATGATCATGGTAAATTCTTGCATTCTTAAAATAAGAGCAAATCTGATTTGAAAATACTGCCCAAGACTCTTTTCCTGGAAACAGCAGAAACAAATATCACAATAGATTTAAACAAGTGCAGGCAATAGGTCTAATACTTATTGTCGAGAACACTGGTAGTTTAGGGTAAATTCCTGGCAGGGCTGTGTTTGCAAAGTTGGTAATTTCAGCTCGAAATTAAATTTGACCTGAACCACATATCAAGCTGTCACTTCCATTCACCTAAATTAAATGCAACTTGTGTTGTCTGAACAAAGAAAATCAGCAAATTAGTTATTAGGCATTTCTTACACAGTAACTAAAGCACTTTCAGAAAACTCTTGAGGCTCATCCGATATGGAAAGCCAAGAAGGGCATCTTTTCAAAGTATATGAGCAGTGGCTATGTTGAGAGCAGGTGTCAAAAGAGGCAGCAAGAGAGTCTGAAAACTTTAACTACTTTTCACCTTGGTAAGAGCAATTAATCTGTATTCCCAGAGGTGCAACTAAAAGGAGAAAAAAGGAACACAGGACTCCCTTTGGGGAGGAGGGGGCAAAATAACTGCAGCGCACATTAAATATGCAAAAGGCCATTAGGTGTGATTAAAGATTAATTCTTTGTCAAAAGATAGGCCTTGGGATCATTAAAGGTCATGACTTTAGCCTTAATCGTTTGGCTTATTGTTTTTATTTAATTAGCTTAGCTTAATGAGTCTTTGGTTATTGATGTTTGGGTCATTGGGATATTAGCCAGGAGGCTCATTGTCTGACTTTGGCTCCACTAACAACATACAAAATACAACAGAGAAGAAGGAACATGTTCATGAAAAAGACAGCAAGATACTTTCAGATCTTAGTGAGAATAGGGTGGCCCACCAGATGTTGTTGAACAGCAACTCTTAGCATTCTTTACCAGTGAGTTTGCTGGGTAGGGAGCTGGGAGTTGCAGTCAAACAAATCTGGAAAGTCACAGAATTTCCACCACTGTTGCAGACATAAACTAGATACCTTTTAACTTGCCATGGTTCTCCCACCATGGTCTCTAAAGGCTAAAGTTCCAATCAAGTTAGAAGAGACAAAAGAGATTTGTGATTAGATATTGTATCTCTCTAGATCAGTGGTTCTCAACCTGTGGGTCCCCAGATGTTCGTGGACTTCAGCTCCCAGAAGCCCCAGCCACTATGGTCAATGCTCAAGGCTTCTGGGAGCTGAAGTCCACAAACATCTGGGGACCCACAGGTTGAGAACCGCTGCTCTAGATCACAGAATTACAGAATCAGAAGGGCACTGAAGGACCATCTAGTCCAACTCTCTGCTAGTGAATGAATCCTTTGGAGCTTGGTGGGAAAGAGGGAGGTTAACTCCTTCTCCCTGAGCCAGATTTCCACATGAAAATCTGAGGGATGAATGTCTAACTCACCTTCTCAACTCTTACAGTTTCTATGTATCAGCACATAGGTGACAAAAGATCCCATCATGCATCTCTGTTCTCTCATCTACTTTGATTCTTAGTGAAACAATTATCCCTGTGTATGAAAATATAATGCTTCAAGATGAAAACTGGTGAACAAAGATGATTGATTGATATTCACTCTATTCAAAAGTGCCAAGCATTTTTTTTCCTAACAACTTTTGTCTGCTGCTATCTTGGGTCAGATCTAATTAAACCAAAATTAGATTGACAATGCTGGATGGTGCTTCTGGGAGCTGTAGTTCTCAACGTATTTGGGTTTGTGCCACCATTATACAGCTTCATGGAGGGGGCACCTTTGCTGGCCTCAGAAGGAAATAATTGGTAAACAGAGCATCCCAGCACAGGCAAAGGAGGTATAGGGTCACAATGGTGGAGCCACCAGAGTTTTCCTTCTTGATCTCCTCTTTCTCATTTTTTGCTCAATCTATCCTCATGCTCTTTTGTGTAGTGCAGGCTTTGGCCGCTCATTTTTGAGACAGATTGGGATTCCCTCCCCCATTTTGTTTTTGTTGTTTTGTTTTCCTGCCCTGCACTGTGTGGGACAAGGGACCATTGACTCAGGATGGTGCTTGTAAATAGGTAGTGAGAGGAGAAGAAATGGGATCCCAATGAGCCTCAACAGGCACAATTTGTTGAAAGATTGGTCTCAGGAATTGCTCCTTTTGGCCATAGGTCCCAGAAGATAGGGAAAGGTACTACTCTTGGGGCAAGCTTGAGGTTCAGCCTCACTTTGAGTCACAGGGCTTCAGGTAGGGGATTCCTTGAGCAGGCCTCCCTCCAACTAGGGCAAGCTGGGCAGCCATCCAGTATTATGGTGTGGTTCTGGTGTTCAGATGTCTCCTCCAGGGGCAAGTTGGGGATGACCTCCTGCCTCAGCAAATCCCGCACTGGGTGCTCCCTCCTTTACAATTCATGGCTAAAGTTATTGATAGAAATAGTTTAAATAAAGTGACTCTATTTATTCCACGGTCTTATGTCTTACCTCTTTAGTTTTGGAGCGGGTTAGCAAATACCATCACTTTCTGTCTAAAACACAAATACTATACTAGGGAAAGCCTTTTCATATATCCAATGACAAAATGTCCAACAAATTTTGGAGAGAACATCTCCTGTTTAATGTGCTACCTGATTTCTTTGAGTACATGATGGAACAGGTACAACGATATGAAAATCATACAGACCAAACCCAGCTAAAGGAGTACAAGATTTAACAAAATATACAATACACAGAACAAAAAAGTCCTCAAATTATTTGTCCACATTTGATTTTGATGGTGAAATACACACTATATCTGGAACCGGTAGCCATACATTCACTTCCACAGTAGAATTAGAGTGCGTCCTAGATCTTGAGTATATAGCTCATCTTTGGATTTGGTATAAAAATGGTATTTGTGAGTGTTCCTGCAGTCTCATTCTTATTTATATTTAATTTCTAAAAACTTTTGCCTCTCTTTATAAACACTGCTGATGACAAGCAAGTAACTCATGCAGCTTCACACACACACACACACACACACACACACACATCCTACTTGATGTATAATATATAAGTAATACATTATATAGTGATTTGTGTCATGTTGAAATCTCAGAATCTAGATATCAATACCTTAGCTTGTCAGAATTTCTCAGTGCTTTAACACTACTTTGAAAACTACCTTATTAAAGACATAGTGATGAGTTTCAAATAAAACAAATTCAAACTGGATTACTCTTTCATTACTGAAGGATGAAGATGTCAGAATTTCAGAACATGGTTATATCATCATGATATTAGACTCTTTGTAAGCAAACACACAAGCGTGATTTTATGCACTGCTTCTTTAAAGTAAAGGATCTAAGAATCAACTGTCTTAAATTGTATCAGGTTGTGGTATTGTGATCAAAGTTGCCCATTTTAGTTAAGACTAAATATTTTCTTAAGAAAAGAATATGTTGTGCAAGATGTTTTATTCTCCTTCCATTGCACATGTGTGCACACACACACAGACACTGAATCAGCAATCCTTACTGAAGTTTGTTGATACACTAGACCATATGATTTTCCCAACAATGCTTGCATTTACATTTCCTCCTCTATGGAAACAAACAAAAACCCACTACAAAGATCCAAAAAGTTTATAGCAGTGGGAATTAACAATGAAGCCTCTATTACCAGTAATGGGAATTCTATGGCTCATTCCCCAGCACAGCGACGGAACCAACCCGTATTTCCTTCTGATGGTTTTTTAATTGATAACCACATGCCGGCCAAAAAGCTTGATTAGATGTTGCTCTGATTTGTTACCAATGCTGGCATGCATTCTCATTTGGTGTTGCATTACTTGTTAACCCCCATTTATTCATTCATGCATTTATCCATTCTTATTTTTCCTGATCCTTAATTTGGTCTCTAGTAAATGCCCTCTAGTCAGTGGAATGGTCCCTAGCCTAATCAATTTTGCTCCTTCCTCTCAACCAATATGAGTCAATATCATAGGCCCTTTCTGCAATGTACCTTTTCACGGAGCTGGGGTGCAAGGATTGAGTGAGCAGCCTGTAGTGAGAGGCTCTCGCATCCCGGTTCCTTCAGCTCTGCAGCTACTGCCTGCTCGCACGAGAGCCCTGCCTCTTCCTTCCGCAGTGCAGCCTGGGAGTTTTCCAGGCTGCTCTGGGGCAGGAAGCGCGAGCACCGCAGCTCTGGAGCTCTGCACGCATGGCAAGTGTGCACAGGGCCCCGAAGTGATGTGCAATCATGCACCATTTTTGGCTCACAGCCGAAAATGAAAAAGTGTGCGGTCGGTGCCTGCCAGCCCCTGGAGCGTCATGTGAAGGTGAGTGCATTGTTTGGATCACTCCTCACATTCACACGATGCTTGATGTATGGCAAATGCTGTGCGAAAAGGGCCATAGTAAGTATTGTATTAATTAAAGTCAACTTAAGTACATTTAAGGTTCATTCATATACCATTGGCCCTCCACATTCACTAAGGTTAGGGATCCAGGAGACTCACAAAAGTGGGGAAATGGCAAATATCAAACTGTATGTGCTTGTGTCCCTCAGAAGGGGACTGAGGTATTGGGAGAACAGGCACACAGGGTCCAAACCAGCTCAGAGAAATAAGAGGGAAAGGGAGTGGGCCAGCATTCTGGCCCTATATTTCCTCTCTCGTGCCCTTCTCCTTTCTTGGTTTGTGGTGCTTTGCAATTGGGCTGTGAGTTGTTCTTAGCTGGCCGGGCAGCTGGTGACAGGAAAAAGGACCACCAGAGGTGGCCTTTTAAATGGTTGCATGGCCTGATCAGAATCACTGACAGAGAACATTTCCCTGGAAAAGAAGTACCTGGGTGGCAGGGGTTGAAGAAATTTGCAAATAATCAAATCTACGAAAGTCAAACCCACAAATGTGGAGGGCCAACTTTATAAGTATCAATTTGATAACAACCATTTATGAATTAGGATACTTACTTAAAATGAGTGGGGGGACTGATGGATTTAGTAATATATAAAGAAGTGATGTCAGCTATTTTTAAACTATTTTTCATCTATATATGTAATTTTGAGTACCATGCCCATGCTCTCACACTAAGCACACATACATAATGAAGAAAAGGTGATAAATGCTTGGTCAATCTGAAAACCAGTCTGAAATCCAGAGCAGATGGCAACATTCCCTAATGTCATACATTTTTGAGTGTACATTCCCCTAATATATTCCTTTTCTGTTTTCTTTAATATATGCATTTTCAGTGGCAAGACACAAATTCAGCATACGCGTGTTTCCCATGGTATTTTTCCCCTAGAAGTTCCCACATAAGCTGCCCTCATATACCCAAGAGCTCCAGAAGTGACATCATGTTTTTCAGTCCCATTCTGGCTAAATAAAAGGCTGGGGTCAAGTGCGAGGTTCTGGAAGGTAGAACAAGGAAAACCACCACCTTTGTATGTAGTTTTGGGAGGTCTGACATAATTTTTTGATTCTGAAAAATATTAAATGTTTGGGGGAGAGTCTTTGAGGACTTAAGGTTACTTAAGAGGCCACAAAAGTGGTGTTATAGTTTCTCCACCACAGTTCGTAGGTTTGGAATGTGTAAACTGGAATGTTTGTTTGCAAATTCAGATGAAACAAAGTCCACCTCCATCTCAAGCACACCTTGCCTTCAAAGCTGGTAAAGCCAAGACAGATAAAGATATGTTGACATTCAAGCAAACAGGAACCATGTACAACTGGGTGGCTCTATTATATGGAAGCTATGAACATTCAACTTTATGCCCCTAAGCTTTCTGCATCAGAACTGTGCTCTGTGAATCCAAAATGTCAAGGTCAAGAAATGTTGGTCCTTACCGTAATATAGCCCAACAGTACTTTGTCCTGCCAAGATCCTAACAGTGCCATTGCTAGGATAGGATCAGGACCTGAATGCTTCCCACCATACCTAGTTGGCTGCTGATGGATGGGTAGCATTAAGAACACTCTTCCTCCTTCTGCAGTACAGCATGAATGGCAGGTCACTTTCCCTGCTTCTTCCTATGCTGTACTGCAGAAAGAAGTACTATCAAACAATTCTGCCCTTCCTGCATGCCTGTAGTTGATGGGATCCTCCTAGGAAAGTGGACTATTACCAGATTTTTTTCTGGAAATGGTATAGGGCATGTTTACAACAGATGGGGATGCAACAGCAATGATGGTCAGCAATGATGTTGTGTGATAGCACGTGTCTCAGACCAGGAGCAATGCATTGCCATCCTGGGATGGCAATGTCATGTGGTAAGAGCCATTGTCTTCCTTTCCTTATGGTTGTTTGATCCTATGGGCAAGAGCATTTGAAAATATCTTCAGTCATTAAACACAGCTTTTCATCTTTGATCGTCTCTCTGTACCTCAACTTTCTTCTGTACAATTCTTACCCTAAGCTTTTCTGCTTTCTCTAGCTCCCAGGTTCTTACCTCTCAGGTCACTGTATTGTGCTTTCATAATGTTCTTCTGTGGCCCCATATTTTAACTCTCCTACTTCTTAATACTTAACACTTTCATTTACAGCCATCTGTTCTGCAAGCAGTGTGAATCCTTCTTGGCTTTTTATCAGATTGCACTGGAAGAGTGCACTTCCAACACTTTCCATTAGATCACCTTTATGTCAATTTGTATTCTTCCTGAACACAGACAGAAGGCACACTGACCTGACACCAATGTTTGTCTAGGACAAAACTGTTAGGATGGAAAGGAATTTGGTTTTCAATTACTGTGTGAAAGCTTTCTCTCAACCACAAATTTCACATCAAAGTAATCTCATATTTGGAAAAAAAAAACTGCCCTCCCATCTCTGCCTTTTATTGTATTATTCATGTCGCTAAAAAGGGATAAAGACCTTGTCATGCAGCTTTGCCTAATCCTTCCCCATTTTGAGGGCCTTGCCTGTTCAAGCATCACAGTGGGGAAACAACATTATGATAACATGAATCTTAGGTGGCATTTTTGTTAAGGCTCATCCATTATTGCCTTCTGCTAAACCCCAAATAATCCTGCACAATTTGCTTTGCACATCCCCTTGAGAACAATGAAAATGTAATACTCTATCCTCACCAATTTGATCTTGTAATCTATCTAGGGTAAAATGAATTAAGTTCATTCTGAAATTACCTTAAAGCACCTGGTGCCAAGGCTTATCTCAAATTTACCAAATGTTAAGCTCATTATTTTGTATAATTATCAGCTAAATCATAATCAGGATCTCCTAAGAAGATACAGTACACACTCAGTATCAATGGACAGGCATGTTTTGGTATCTGCCCTCTATTTCCATTTTTTTGAGGAAATGCTTCACACATTCATGCTTCACACAAGTCACCAGCATCCTAGAAATATGCTGAGTAAGGTAAAAACTTGGATGCTTATCAATTTAGATTTTTTTGCTTACTTCTTCTGATTTTTTTCCCCTCATTCTCAGCAAAGTAGAAATAATTTGTGACATTTTGAAAAATAAACATGGAAAGTGTATTGCACTTCGGGAAAAACAGTATACAGTACAGTAGTCCCTCCGCATTTGTGAAAGTTTGGGGCACAGAACCCTCGCAAAAGTGGAAAAACTGTGAATAACTTCCCCTCCCCCATAATTCCCCTCCCATTCCCATCTGGAGCTTTCCCCTTCCCATTCCTTTGCCTCTGGCCCCTGCTTTGTGGGGGTGGGCACAACTTAAAAGGCTTACCGGTATTTTACCCTCAGACAGAGAAGAGGGGAGTTCTGGAGTTCAAATTACTTCCGGTGGCCATCTTGCGAAAGGAGCACCTGATCAATCAGCAGCAAATACACAGCAGAATGTGCAACCACATGGCAGAGAGGCCATGCCTTCAGCAGTGGGAGGGGGCTTTGCTTACCCAAAAAGGAAAAAAAAAGTATATTTTAAACAAAAGCCTCAGAAGCCTAGAGTGAAGAATGCAAGGGATGGATGGGAGGAGGAAAATGTGTGTGTGTGTGTGGGGGGGAGGCAAGCAACTACCTTGCAAATAATCAAATTCATGAAGGCGAAATCTACAAATGTGGAGGAAGGACTGTAACGATTAAAAAATGACATCAGAAGTAGAACAACAGAAAAATAAACAGAGACAGTAAAAAAAGTCTTTTATTTATTTCATTGATGGCCTACTCTGTCCTGAAAGAGTTGAAAGAAGGATACATAGAGGTTATCTCATTTTATCCTCACAACTGTCTTACAGGTAGATGAAGTTAAGAGATGGTGGCTAACCCAGGTCATTCCATGAACCCCATGGCTGTGTATCAGCTATATAAACCCAGCCTCCTATGCCAAGTACATTATTCTTCTCACTAAAGCACTCTGCCTTTCTTTTAAGTGTGTTTACTCAAAGCTCCAGATTTCTCATAAGAGAAGGTAATCTTCATTCTGAATATCTATCAAAAAAACAAAAAGGTCAAGATTGATACCTGTCTGATTTAATATATATCTACCCTTGTCTTTCCGGGGGCGGGGACACTGTTGGCAAAGCTATCAAGTATACTTTGTACATATTGTACTGAGCTATTTTCTTAGGTCTTCTCTAATAATACATTGGTTTATTTTGACAGTTCTTCCATTGTTAAGTCAATCTGAATGACAATCAAATACAAATGTGTTTGATTATTATTAACAACAGCCATCCAAGACATGATTTTTCACTCCCAAATATTCAAGTTACTCCCAAGTTCTTCCCATGTTCTGTAGTCATTATCTAACTCTAATAATACCCATACAATTATACAAAATGAGCTAGTGTCAGCATGCTGTAGTTGCCTGTATAAAATAGAGGGTATGCTAAAAAGCTCTTTTGCAAAAATGTCATCAAGAACATTTAGCTAGGAAAGAGAGTGAAAATCAAAATAACACCAGCAAAAATAGAAGCCTTTAAAGAATCCATATGTGCATTAATTATGCATTAGGCACAACAGGCAGTATGGTTTGGGCGCAATTACTGAACACCTTAGGTGGTACTATAATGCATACATTTCCAGACAAACTACAGTTACGGTTTGAAGCATGCCATTTTAAGGGGATTTCCTGCTCCTCCAGTGTATAATACTCTATGTGAGAGGAATTAACACATACACACACACACACACACACACACACACACAAAATAATCAGTTTTTCTTCAGACTATAAAATTTTCTGGCATTTGCTTCATTTGTTCAGGTAATATACATTAGGTACAGAAATCATATTTGCCATTATTTGTTCCCTGACCTCCATGACAAAAAATCTTACACAAAGCATCTTGTACGAAATAATCATAAGCAGATTTTGTTGCTTTCTGCACAAGATTTTTGTTGTGCAAAATGGATATTTGTTCTTTGTTTGTTTGTTGTTTTGCACAGAAAACAGAGATGTTGCATGAAAATCAAATATGACCATCTAGAACTATTGCTGCAGGCCTGCACCAAACTCCACAAAAATCTCCCATGTATTTTTGAAGAATAATTTCCCAAAATACTTCGGGTTGTCTGAATAGCAGGTGAAAACTGACCAGAGAAAATTGACCACAGAAAAAAAAACAAATTATTAGAAATTATTAAACCTTGCAGGGATGAAATAGTCAGATACTAACAACTCTGATATAGATATTTCTCATGGATATCCATCTACTGAGGATGAAGGATTTATAGTTCCTGGAACTATTCTTAAAAGTAGTATATAACTGAACTTTCAACATTGCATCAAAAAAGCATCTTTAATATTAACAATTTGGGTTGACTAAAGTGCATTTCTTCCTGTGTTATGATAACATTATTAATTTTTCAAATCACAGTAATGGTCAAACCACTTCCCTTATGTTCAGATCACTGACCCCAAAGATGATGGCTGCTAGCTCTCATATTAGCATCCAAAGAAAGCCAGAATGGTATAATGATTTGAGTGTTGGATTATGACTCTGGAGACCAGGGCTTGATTCCCTGCTCAACCATGTAAACCTACTTGGGCACATCTCACACACTCTCAGCACCAAAAAAACCCTGGTAGGTTCACCTTATTGTCACCATAAGTCAGAAGTGACTTGAAGGTATACAACAACAATGGTGGAATCCAACAGACTGCCAGCAGGGACAAATTAAATTCAGATGTTAGAAAAAAAAAATTTTTGAAACAATATTTAGATTGAAAGACACAAGCTAACCTTAATGAAAGAGCTTTTCTTAAAAAAAAATGCCCTTTTGATGTTGATGGTAGCTTAAGCAGCAGTGATTTCTTCAGAAGTCACTGTCTGAAAAATATAATTCCACCTTTTGTTAAAACACACACACACACACACACCTCCTAGAACTACAGTTGAATCATTTCAGAAGTACAAAATGGCAGCCAGGCATGAAGAAGTAATCTAGTGTATTGAGTGACAACTCAAAATATAATGCTCAAAGGAGATTTTGAGCACTATTTCTACAGTTTGCACCCTTTAGGAAATTGCAGAATAAACGTTATTGGCACAATTTATCATTTATAGATTAGGCACTCTCAGAAACATTTCCACACTGCCCATTTGCTTCAAATGGATAAACTTGGAGAAATCACTGATAAAATAGGCTTTTATATCTACATTATCAGTAAAGAAAAGGAATGAATGAAACTTTTTTCTATTGATTTTTATGAGAAATTACAAACATTTCATAATCATATTTGTATTTGAAATTGGGAGAACTTTTTTTTAAAAAAATTAATTTGACAGAAACCAAAATTAACATGTTCATCCCTCAAGGCCTAGGGAACTAAATGATTATTTAAGCCTTTAAAGTACAGGTTTGAGATCCTGTGAGCTCCTGAACTGGTGTTTTCCATTCTTTTCTTCACGAGAGGTTCTTATATGATAGACAGGTTCAACTTAGTCCTCTCCAAGCTGTGAAGAAATGTTCAATTGGGCCAGTGCAAATGGAGGATAAATTTGTTTCAGATCGTTTTTGAAGAATGTGCTTAAATTTGCAAATATCTACATATTTCAGATGGAAAGAATGGAAAAATGTAGAAAAAAACAAAATGAAAAGAAAAAAGAGAAAGCGAAACTGACATATTTTCCAAGCTTGACTATCTTCCACAATCTCCATGTGATTAGACTGTTGTAAAAATAGTTGTTAAGGAAAATGTTCATTGTTTCGCCGCTCTGAGCGCCCAGGAACATGCCATGTCAAAGTGCATGCGGGAGTGCTATAGAGATTTTCATAGACGAAGAATGAGAAGGAATGTTCTCTGAAGTACTCTCAGAAGCTCAGATAGCTGGAAAAAAATACCCAGCTTAGGCCATTTCTGCACCTTGCCTGATCCCGTTGTCCTCCCAACACAATCCCAGCAGCACCTTTGCTGGGAAGGGAGTGTGATGGGAATGCTGCTGTCCACACCTGACCAGCTCCCTGCAGAAGGAAGCACAAGTGACATGTCTCTGCCTTTGATAGTGCAACTGGGCTCTTTCTCATGCTGTGTGGCGGAAGGAAGCATCTCCATCTTGCTTCCTGCCCTTCCACATGGCAGGCAAGGATAGGAGTGTTGCATGATCACAGGCACTTAACAGATTTATTCCATTAAGTGAATATCTGATGATCATGATGGGTGGGGTGGGATGGCCGCAGGACTGCAACAACATTGTGCAAAAGCTCAACCCATGGACCACTGCCACCCATCCCCACAGCAGGACTGCAGCACCATGAGGAAATGGCCTTGTATTCAAGATATTCAAATTCCACAATTCCAGGGTATAGATCAATTTCCACTTTGCCCAACATATAGATTAAAAGAAATTCCATTTCCAAAGTGGAAATTTAGTAAACACTGGAAAAACCAACCCAGAGCATCCCTCCATTCTATCTTTATTGCAAAGCAGGACACTGATATGGAGAATTGTTCTGAAGCCACTGATTCAGGTGTAAGCAGCCTATGGGTAGTGTCTACTTATCACTGCTTTCATTTTAGAGATTTAGACGGCTACATGAGTTTTGCATTTGTACTTCAAACACTGACATAAACACACACACACTTTCACTCGACATCTCAACCAGCCATATAATTCCATGGTAATAAGGAGGTTATTTATTATCTTGTATGGTGGATTGTAATCATTCTGAATTGAAAATAGCCCTTGTACCATATGCCAGAGGAATAGAAGAGGGGAGACAGCTGGAAGACAATAATCACCAAGTAAATAACCCTATCTGTCATCTTTCTGAAAGTGAAGGACAAGGGCATATGTGCCAGGAATAGTTGGAATAAGAACAACTCATTGCAATAAGAGACTCAAAATGTACTCAGTCCTTATATGTGAGTAACATGGTTCATTTATCACCAAGTTGTCACTATATTCCATGCTTCAGTATATACAAACCAAAATATGAATGAAGAGTCTATGCAACTGGAATGAGGTGTTCAATTCTAATGTTTTGACTCAGACTTAGGAGCTCATGGGGATTAAGCCTCCCGCAAAATAAAGAGTGCCTACTGATACTGATGAAAGTTAAGAATATCTGGTCAGTTACTCAAGGAGACACTGGTCCATCCAAGTAGAACGTGATGAACTGCTACCTTCCAATGAGTGGGGCAGAATGTTTTGCAGTTCCTTTTACCTTCTAGAATATTATACGTGTACAGTATTTTTTTTCCCCTCACAGTCTTGGCTTTTTTCAGTGACTTCTTGTCTGGTCATACACTTGCTGTGGTAAATTACCATTGGGTAAATCTTTGCCTCTATCTACCTAGTGCAATAGGCTGACTCATTATATTGCTCATAAACACAGTCTAAGACAATACATTTGCATGTGTCCCATTTGTCTGAGTGGTGATCAATTTCAGCAGTCCTTACTTGATCCTCCCAGCCCCCTCTGAATAACAACACCGGATGTTTGCAATTTCTATTTTGATTGAGAAATATCCAGGTTGAACACAGGAAGAGATATGGCACAAAAAATCAAGAAAGACCAATAGTTCATTGCTCCCACATCTGGGCTTGTAGAACACACACCACTATAAGATATGTTTATGGAGTCAAAAACTCAAATCTATGCCCTTTTTGTTCTATGACTCAACATTCAGCTAAACTGCCAGCCTCATCTTCTTTTACACAGATTCTTTCTCTTCTCATCCCTGGCTGAGAGTAAAGGGATGGAGAGGACTCCTCCCTGCAGATACTCCCAGCATATTGAATAGGAATGGGAAGACCATTTGAAAATATTTGGAAATGGTAGAAAAAATGTGTTTCTCAAAAAAGCCCTAATGAGGAGAAATTTGAAGTGATTAAGTCTTCACAATTTAGGATTTATATTGTGCAAAATTTTGAAAAAAAATTTTTTTAAAAAAAAGTGTGTGTATGCAGAAAAAGGCATTTTCTGTTCAGGAAACAACATTTTTGGTACAAAAAGTAGTATTTCTATGTAGAAATATCATTTTCTATGCTGAAAATACTGATTCCTGTCCTAAAAAAGTGATATGCAAACTTTGCACAGAATCAACTACAAACTGTGAATAGTCCCTGAAAACTGTGCAAAAATTGGCTAAAATTGTTTGCTGCCTCTTTAAGAGCAAAATTAGTGAAGAGTTGTACCCTAGCGTTATAAATAATCACCTTATCTCCCTAACAAAGAGAAAGGAGTGGGAAATATTGCCAGAGTTATTAGAAAATCCAAAACTCTGATGAGGTATGCCTCAGGCAACTTACACTGATAAAAAACCTTATCACAAAATAAGTTTTGTTCCTTAAGAAAACACGATGGCATCCTGCTTTGGTTATTATTTAGCAGAGGCATGTTTTGTGTCTGTCTGTGACGAGAAGGAAATGAAAGAGAGGTAAGAGAAATGCTAAGTGAGGGAGAAAAGTCTGAAGTTTCAGCAGAAACAGTAGTGCTGTCACAAAAATTGTTTTGTAATGTTTCAAGTATTTTCATTCAATCTGGAAGGGAAAATTGTTAAGGAAAGAGAATTCAAAGGAGAACTATGGTTTGGTGAAATTCTCATGGGAAGGAATTTTTGTACTCCTGCTTAACTGTATTATATACGGCCAAGAGATGTGTGTTATTGTTCTGTCTTTCACTGTAGAATCACATTTCAGGTACTCTCCAACCTTCCTGACTTCCTACACTTAGGTTAAAGCCTAAGGGTAGATGTCATGACCCAAGTCCTCCCATGGGCCTTTTTCAAACCAAGTAAGTACTGGCTGCTGGGACAGCTGCACAGCAACAAAGATCAAGCAAGGAAAACCCATCAAAAGTTATTGTAAGGCTTTAAGGCACACTGAGAATGAGATAGAAAAATGGAAGTCTGTTTTGTGAAAGAAGAAAACTTTCAGGATTTTGGCACATCAATGGGAAAGATTTCTATATTATTTAATACACATTTGATATATTTATTGGATGAATGCATGGAAGAAGAATGTAACTGAAACTGCTGTAGCTTCCTTCATATTCCATTGTATGTTTACAAGTTTTTGTTTTTTATGTGCCTACACAGTCAACATGAAAAGTTATTAATGAAGTTATCATGTGTTATCTTGCTCTCTCCTTCGTGCTTTCAGCATGCACACATGTATAAAAGAGTTGTTTTAAAGAGAGATAAAAGTTTTCTCAAAAAATATTCAAGACTGAGACTAGGCTTGGAAAGGGGTAGAGAAATTATTTTTGAAGACAGCCTATGCCCAGAAGACTCTGCTGGTTTATTTGTAAATAGAACAAATATTGTAAAGGCACTTTCACTCTCTAGTACTGATCTCTCATTCTACCAAAAAGGACACTATATACAGCTGTCCCTGGAATGTATTGTTTTCCATGAAAATGAGGAACAAAAATGTTTCTACAAGGATTTTTAACACCAGTGCAAGTAGTGAAGCAGGTAAATAGATTTACAGGTTACTGAGGGATAGGGACAGGAGACTGAAGTGAAAGGGACATATAAATATTTTGTTGTATATTTTTACTAATATAATTAATTATCCATGGGAAAATGATAAGCAATACAAACAGGCTGGATTAACAAAATCAGCAAGCGATGGTGGCTCTGCTTACATTATAAATTTATTTATTTATTACAATATTTATAACCTGTCCAGATATAATTAGATTTCAAGAGGAAGAACTTCACAACAAACAAACAATGTAAAGCACACAAGTTTTTTAAACATTCTGAAATAGGGATACACAACTCGAGGGGAGGTCAATTTTTACTCCCTTGTTTAGGTGTATCAGCAGCGACATATATATTTAGTCAAATTAAAGGCTGGGAGTTGAGGATTCTGGGAGGAGAAAGACAAACTTCCATTTTTGCAGGTAGTTTCAGGAAATTTTGTGCAGTTTTCAGGAGAAACATCTGAAAATTGCTTGCATTTTAAATCAACACCAAGATGCAGCAGGGAGTCCTTCTGTGGGGTCTGAGGGCTGTAGCTATTCCTTCCCCACATGATCCCATGATCTTTAAGCCTCAAAAGCATTAGTGAAAAGCTAGCTGTTAATTCTATATGTTTCCTGTATGCACAATAAGTTCTCAATCTGTGGTGGAGTGGGTATTCACCCACATAATGTGCCCATAAATGATAGGCTGTTTGAAAAATGGTTTTGGATGTGAAATTATCTCACTGCTGTCAACATATAAGAAACAGGAACATGGCTCCATAAAATCTTTCTCAAGGACTAAACACTTGAAATTCCCTAAGTATGGTGAACAGTGCAAACCAGAATTTGTGGACTCTTGTATTTTTATGCTAGGATAGTATCAAGCTTAAATGGAATTTCAGTGACAGATATGCATATATCTCCCATCTATCTGGAGATTTTCCAAGCTACTACCATAAATGGAACCTAAGTCTCAATTACATAAGGATTTTTAAAATCAGAGCTGCTCTAAATCATCAGATGCATTTTTTTCATTAGGTATCTGCTCAAAGGTAGCAACAAATAAGTTCAGCAGTTTCCTTCTTGCTGTGAGAAAAGTTCAACAACCACACAAACTTTGCACTACTTGTTTTGCACAGGAAGCAGCATTTTTTTATATAGAGAAAGCAACATAGGAAATAATATTTCAATGCAAAAATGTCCATTCCTTTGAAGAAAATTTAGTTGCACAGCAAATGTTGTTTTCTATCTAAATCAACCATGTGTGTATTTTACACTGAATATATCCCCAATCATAGCATGTTCTGCACCAAGAACTATGTTTTCTGTACAGGAATTGATATTTCTGCATTGAAAAATTATTTTCCACACAGCAAGTGCTGTTTCCTGTTCCAAAAATGCTGTTTTCTGTACAAAACAAGCATGTGAAAATTTTGTGCAAAAACATTCCAAAACTATGAAGGTTCTTCCCTCATCAGAGTTTCTCATCACTTCAATTATTTTTTAAAATATTTTTGAATATTCTTTTCACCTCAGTAGATTTCCACATGCAGATAATTAATCTGCAACAGCAATAATGTACATGAAACAGGAAATCACTGAGAGAAATAATTTAAATGATACTTTAGTTAGCTATATACAGTAATGTGGAGCATGTCTCTGCTTATTTACTTCTTATTAACAAAAACAACAACAAAACATGCTATCACTGAGGAATTGCTCTTCCTGTTCAATACATAGAAGGTGATACATATGATCACAGTATAAATTTATTTACGCATGGATGCATGCAATTTAAAACTGTTATTAGCAACTAGGAACATGCTACATCTGTCCATTTATTTTTGTATTATTTCTGCTCTCCAGAATACTGGCACACTAGGATTACTCTTCAATGGAAAGCAAGACGTAGATGAATCTTGTAGTCACCAAATTGTTGTGTATCATATGAGCAATCAGCTTAACCATTTATTATTCACCATTCCATACTGTTTAAGTGCTACTGTTGTTGCTGCTGCTGCTGTGTGCCTTCAAGTTGTTTCCAACTTTATAGTGACCCTAAAGTAAACCTATCACAGGGTTTTCTGAGGCTGAGAGTATGTGATGTGACCAAGGTCATCCAGTGGGTTTCCATGGCTGATTCAAACCTTTGTCTCCAGACTCTTAGCTCAAAACTTAAACCACTATATCACACTGGCTCTCAGAATCTAACCAAGAACTAACAAAATCTTTTTTGAAATGACTGGTCACAGCTGTTAAGTGTTTTGTGTTTCTTGTGTAATTCTGAAGTGATTTGCTCACAAGTTTGTTCATACAGTCATGAAATATTTAGGTTCAGTTGTTTGTTGCTTTTACTAATATAGAGGTATATCTCAGTAAGTTGCTTTTTCACACAAAATTGGGTACCAGAGGCAGAAAAAAAGCAGAGAAAGAACAGGATAGGTTCCTACAGTTAAACAAACATACAAACAAATAAGCAAACAAATTGAACATGTTTCAGGAATTTTTCTATTCAAGACTAATAAATATGCATGTTGGAAATGAAAGAATCAAGTCAGGCAAGTGAGGAATCATACCCTGCTCTCTAGGGTCATAGTCCAATGCTCAAACCACTATTTCACACTGTTTCTTGTTACCTATCCATAAGTACAGACTTTTAGATTAGGCATTCATTGTTACTCATGCTAAAGTGCAGCATTCTGGTTTAATTCTGTTCATGCATAATTATATACCATTCGTAATTCAAAAATGCACACTTAAGCAGTATACTGTTGATCTTAATGTTTATAAGACAACTTTTTAATTGTACAGGACTATAAAAATGCTCAGGGAGACAGTAAGCACAGGCCAAAAGGAATTTAACGAGAAAATAATAATCAAGCTTAATTTTTGGATGCCCTATTTCTTTGGTAACAATTTGTTTCAAAATAATAATTGCAAAGTTAGCATTTAAATCAATTCTACATAAATTGTCCAGAGGTAGAATCGTCCACATTTTACTTATAAACCTTGTCTGCATGAAGTATTTTTTCCAGCTAATGTGATCCTGAACTCCTTTACAATTTCAGGTTCCCTACTGTCTTCCCAGTACTCATACACATATATAAAACCTATTCATTGATTTTTGTTTTCAGCAGGTGCTTAAGGGAAAGAAAAAGTTAAGAGAACTCTGAAAACATATTGTGTTCCATTCTGTTCTTATAAATACATGTACAAATCGTTGGAGGGGAAAAAAAACTCCAGAAAATGCTAGAAACTCATAGCACAAGAATTTCAATCACATAAATGACAATATGTACACTTTGGCTGACTTTGGAAACTGTCCACTTTAGCTAAACGATAATTTGGTAATGTATCCTTACAAATGCTACTTATATTTCTGCCAAAATTTCTCACAAATTGCCCACAGTCACAGTACTTTCATTTTCAAAGCTTCACTGATAAGAGGTATGCACTGCCCTTGCTGACTTCATTTTCAGTTGCCATCAGTGATGGCATTCTCAGTGCCATCTGTTACCAAAAGGTTGACAAAAGAGCCAGCCAGGTCTGTCATCATGTATCCCATCCAACAACATTAAAGCTTATTCATATGTTACTCACATGCTGGGCATAGGAATATGATCATTAAGAGGAATCCCTAGGCAGGAGGAACTTCTCACAAGGGTTCTACCTAATAGGAAACCCTGATATTACATGGAATCTTTATACCGTATACAAGTAACTGTGTATGTAGGAACAGTACAAGTAGGATATCCTGTTAAGATATCCATCTCAAGACATGAGTATCCAATAGTAATCTCTGCTAATAATGGAAGGGAAATATTCACTACCTGCTGACAGCAGGAGTGAGATATTTATTATCTGCTGACAATCTCGGGGAAGAGAAGTATTTATTATCTATATATTTATTGAGCCAGAAGACTCGGATGGAAATGAAGATATCCAAGTCTAAAGGCTGAACCCCAAACCTCCGGCAAAGTCAGATCAACTATTTGCCAGTCATGTATCCAAGAGGAAAACCTTGAAAGGCACATATGCACACATCAAACGGGCCAGCCACAACTTCGAGACCTTGAGAGACTAAGTGTCTCCTGGATAAGGTTAGCGATTGCAATCATGGGAACTACAAAGATGAGGTCCATCTGCATAACTTGGCTTTTGTCCTTTCCCAGAAAGGGTCTGCCCCTCACATACATATGTTGCAGTATAATTGAGTCCCCTTTTGGGGCTCTTTTTGGAGACTCTCACCTTTGACTAGCATCTGTCATGCTGTTAGTTTAAGGCTCCCCTCAGTTCTTTTTCCTTGTCTGCTGATCTATCTTCGCTTGCGTCTTCCCAAGCTGAAGTCTTCAAGATCAGGTGCAGTATAACCGCTTTCTTTCCCTTAGCTTTTCCTGCTCTTAAGTCTTTCAAACTCAATAGTCCCTGTGCACTTGTGCGAGTGACTGATTTGTGTGTGCGTGTGTGGAGATTTTGCCAATCCTGCTAAATAAACTATTGATAATTGGATATATCATCTGGTTCTTGTGTGGTCTGACTCTGTAATCATAGGGTTAAAGATCTCATCGTGTTGCTCTGCCTTTGCTTTGCTAAGCAGTGTTCCACTAATTTCCCCAACCTTTGTATTACTGTAGCAAATCCAGGTGTCCCCCCAGGGACCCCCAGAAGTCAGGATAACACAATGGCAGAATTAGACTAGGCATGTGACAGGGTCAGATTAGGATTAAAGCCAGTAGTATGACCCTGTTGTTACTTCTCTGAATTAGTATCTTGTATATGAGTAAGCTATGAGCTGAGATAAAGTTTCTCCCCACTCCCAGTGCAAGAGTGTCAAGTGCGGATAGAAGATCATATCCTATTTTACTTGTTATTTGCACCATCCCTTGATGCAAACCAATACAGAGAGGGAGGCACATTTGCTCGTCTCCAAGGAAGAAAGGCCATGTATGCATGTCATGGTGCTTGGTGCCATGATGGACAGCGTGGGGGCAGGACCAGAGAGGCTTTAAGACCGTGCCTCCCCCTTCTCTTCCACTTTTGCTTTTGATGACCTACCCTCTGACACAGCGTGAGCTTTGCTAGTAATTTCAGAGAACAATTAGGAATTTTTCCCCTTAGCCCTTTTTTTTAATCTACCCTATACTGCTTACTGGGCAATTGGTGCAGGGTGATGTCTTAAATAGTCACTCATTTGACATATAGTGGGAGAAGAAGTAAGATTTGGTGAACCACTGTGGAAACCTTTTGGTGAAGGGGAGGACTCTGGAACTGCCTCTTTGGATCCTGCAACTGGAAATGAGGAAGGAATCCTTCCTTGCGACCAGCCTGAGAGCTGAAACCTCACTTTAAATTTTGGGACTTGGGGGAGGAAATCTCAGATTAGCCTTCCAGTTGCAAGCCAGCCAGGAAGCAACCTAGGTTTTTGGTTATCCTTTGGGCTCAGTTTTTTCACACAAGGGAAACTGTAAAAGAGGTCTAGGTGAGATAACCTGCTTCAGCAACTTCCACACTAAATTACTCCTCCTTTTTCGCAGCTCTCGAGAATCAGAGACCCTTCCACAGGATGTTGTCATCCTGCATTGGGAATGAGAGAGGGACAGGACCCAGATGACAGTTCCACATGACGTTGTCCAGGTTCTGTCCTTCTCCTGTCCACAGGTGGTGTGATTACACTGCAAATTATTAACAGGTTCTCCTCATCAGTGACCGGTGACTGCACCACCATCCTGCTACCCACCACATTTACCTGAGCTGTAGAGGGTCAAGAAGGGCAATGGCTATACTTTCTGCCCTAGCACAGCCTGGGACAATACCTGGTTGTGCTGTGGAAGAAAGAGGTGTGGCCATTGCACTTTCTGCATTCCTGCAGGCAGCTGGTGCAGAGGGGAATGATCCTGTCACACTACCCTCCTGAGAGAACCTCTACTGAAATTCCCCATATGGGATCAGGTAGGGCGTGGAAAGGGCCAGAATCAAGAATAGGTTAAAGTTTAAAACAAGTGGCCCATTTACAACACATTCTCTGTGACTGGTCTTGTTATTTGCCTGGTTGGTCAGCAACAGGAAGACCACCATCTGGTAAGATTTTAGACAGCAGGGCTTTCTATCCTGCATAGGTGGAGGACCAATTAGGCTGGTCCATCCACAAAAGATGATGAATCCAAGTGATTCCTTGATTCCATGGCCAATTTCTATTGACCTAGCTGGGTGTCCTGTCAAATCCCCAAGTATACACCATTGTGGAAAAATGACATATCTTACTGGCAGGGTGAAGTGACAATATCTCAGTATACATAACAAAAATGGAAATGAAATGAAAAAGTTGAACTCTCTTCATTCCAACAGACCTTAAGAGACAGAAAAAGTCAGTAATCAAAACCTGGGTTTGTTATACATTGATACTTGTAATACATTGATCCTTGACATTTCTGATAACGTTTACGTTTACCTTCAATTCCACTGAAAGAAGAACTTACTGCTAAGTAAGTCATTTAAAATTCAAGGGCAGCCCATGCTGTTTTTCTTGCTAAAAGCAGAAGAGTGATAGTAGTCACAGTTAGCCACACGGTTTTGATAGCTGGGGTATAAAATCCCAGAAACACCTTTTCCATTCACTGCTAGTAAACAATGATAACAAATTAAAGAAATAAATTGCTTGAGGAAACCATATTTCTTACTTAATGGGAGGGCCAGCCCTGCTGCTGTCCAAATTTTCAGTGGTCATATTTTCAAACTAATCTGGATCTTCCATAGTGAAAACATTTTCTGATTGAAAACAACAGCCACACAACAAACTAACACACTGAGTTATTATCTTTATAACAATCTGAAATGTAAACATAGCTCTTGAACAATCTTTTTTTTAAGTTCTCTGAAATTATAGAGAAGAATAAGATTGCTTCTGGGCAATCTCCCTTCTCTCCTCAAATTTTAACTAGCTAAACTATTTTAAGGCTTTCAACCCACCAAGTATAACAAAGCTCCAGAGATGAGTAGTAAACAAAGTCAAGAGGACATTTCCAACACAGAAGGAGTTAGTCTAGGACAGAGGGAATAGTACATAATGTGTTTGTTCTCACATTGAACTGTACTTTAGGGCCTTAATAACCTTTCTAGTGATGTTGCACTAACTGCTAATCAATAGCAATTATTTTCTTCACTATAGAAACAAGATTTAGTTAACCCCTTGAGTATATTATCCTTCTGGAACACAGCATGCAAGCCATAAAGTAAAGTCAGTCCTTCATGGGAACATGACAGAAGCCATAGTACAGGGAAGTCTCTCCAAATCAAGTCTCTCAAGAAAGGAAGGCTATACAGCAGGCCAGACTTACTTTGCAGTGTGTCCTCTGTTTGCCCCCAATTTCAGCAGAACTGATACCATTTCTGACAGAAAAAGCAAACCATCTTGATGAAAAATCAGTTCACAAAGGTTTTGCACATGTGGGAAATGCAAAACCTAGAATTACGCCAAATTTCTGTTTCTATTTTGGGACATTATGAAATAGAAGTCTCAAAGGGTTGCACATTTTGCCCAAAGCAACAAGGATATGCAAATAGTCTGCTTCTATTTTTTTTTTTAAAGTGTAATGTCACCATTGTTTCTCTTTAAAATGATGTTGTCTGGTCTTGATATGCCCCTGAAGCACAAAGGAAGATGGAGAAATAAAGGAGACAGTTCTTGGTGGAGTCTTGATGGCCTCTTCTCTTAGGCACTCAGAAAAAAAAATCCCAATGCAGTTCCCAAATACTTTCAGAATGTCCATATGAGCACCTGAATAACTAGACAACAGCTCTTTAAGAGTACAGACAGCTTCTCTGAAGGGATGAAGGACCTCACCACACAGATTTCATAAGGCCTCCAAAAGCCTCTTGAAACTGAAAGGTAGTCTCTCTGGGTACCACAGGAGGCTATCCAGGGACCTGCCTTTCCTCATGACTTGGTAATTAATATGTCAATCAGTTGCAGTCAGCATCTCTGAACTTAATGGCATGGTGGGACTAAGCAGTGGCAGCTCTAGCTGTAGTTGCTGTTACTGCTACTGCCTCTCTTCTTTCATTTTTTTTTATGGGAATCATCTTGTCCAGTCAAGGAACTATGAACTTGGATGTGTTAGAGGGCTGTGCAGCCTCACATTTGATATAGTTTAATTGATATAAAATCATACTATGGGTGAAAGCCATGCTGGATAAGAGGTAAAATTGGCCTGACAAAACAAGCCAAGAAATTCCTCCAGGCTTTGCTAGACCATATGCATGAAGTTTTTAAGTGCGAAGACAAAGAAATGAGATAAAAGAGTCACCAATATTCCCATGGCAGGGTTGATCAGCATACTTCCCCATTACCTCTTCCCTGTTTGTACCTTTTTCTTTATTTCTCTGCCTGCCCAGATAGTATAAGCCATCAAACCAGGTATGAACTCTCTTGTCACCTACATGCTAAGAGTATTTATTACCAACTGTATTGTTTGCTTGACCAGAGAGCCATCTGCATCTAAGCTCTCACATCAAAGGGGGAACACAAGGTATTTACAACTAGGGACCATCAATCTCTGGAATCCCACACAAATGTCTCCCTTCTTTGAATTCAAAAGTTCACATTTCTGTAAACACAATCTTCTGTCAGTTAGTTCCATGGGACAGTGGTTGAGCATTGCCAGAAACCTCCATTTTAAAGCACAGAAAGGGGATATAAACCCTGAAGTTTTTTGGGGGTTTTTGGCCACTTGTTGGACTCCACAATGTTGCTCTCAGTTTTGACTTATGCTGGCCCCAAGCGGAAGCCTAAACTACATTGCTGTTTCTTCACTTCTGTTCTGGATGGGTAATTATATCCCACTCCCTTAAGCTTTGCTAATGAACCATTTCTTCACTTTCTTTGGCTAGTTCTTCTGTGAACGCATGACTGTTTGAATCCTGCGTGTGTGCATGACTGAATTTCCCTCAATAAACACATCTCTGGATGATTTTCTTGCATGGATCCCATAAGACATTGGTTAAAAGATCCTGGTAAAGTCACCCCTCTCTTTGCAAGCCTTTCAATTTGAGTTAATTCCCTCTTTTATACTGATTGCAGGTACTGCTATAGGACCTCAAGGGGTTCATGCATTTGGGGATAAGAGATGACATCTGAGGATTTGATAGCCTCTGTGAAGTTTTACTCCATTTTATAGAGACATAATAATTAGAAAATAATTAATCAATAGCTTAATAGCAAGGACACTGAATTAGGAAAAAGAGCAGTGGGGCCAGGCAAAACAAGAAGAATGCTTATGCTTGCAGCTGGGTGCAGATAACAGGAAAATCAGTTTGCAGAACTTAGAATAACAGGAAGCCAAGTAGAATAGTGAAAGAGATAACTAACCTGAGTAGGCTCAACAGGTGTGAAAGAGAGGTAGATTTTGTGGGTTGCAGCATCCGGAGGAGGCCAAACTAGGCCAAGGGGAGGGGGAATGACCACAAGAGATGAATGTTGGTGACCGAGAGCCTCATAAAGCTTCATTTTAATATTAAAAATCACACCCCTAGGGTGGAATCTGATATTATAATTTGGGACCATTCATATGTACATGCACAGTGCTTGTATGCTAACAAAATAATGTATTCATGACATAGTTCCTATACATATCTATTTGGATTAGCCAATAATTAGCATTTCTTGCTTCTGTAACGGATGCTTAGCAGGTTATAAAGCTACCTGTGTGTAGCCATTTTATTTGGAGTAGTATATTTTTAGTGCCTGATGTGCAACTGCTCCCCTCTTATACAAGGGAAAATCATTTAATACATTCTTTACATTTTTTTTTTTTTTGGCTACTAAAAACCCTGGTGTGATTTTGAATTAATGCAGTGACAATTTGACACTAGAGAAAGCAACGAAAATGAACAAGGAGGCTTTTGCAAATAATACTGGAAAGTAATGAAAGTAGAAGTTAGTTTTTGGCACTGGCATAATACCAATTCCAGGTTTTAGGAGTTTTAAATCATTTAGCCTCAGTGTTGGGGGGGGGAGATAAAAATTGTTAGTAAAAGACTGGATAAACACCACTTCTGAAAATGGTGTCTCAATGACAATAAGTATATTATTGTTTGATTTATGCTTCCTTAACACAACAGTGTAGGAAGGACACCATTAATAATACCATAATGTTAACAACTAGATTGGAGAGAAGACAGCACCAGCCAAGCCCAAATATCAAAATCAAATACGAAATTGAAGCTGGCACTACAGAGGTGTTGCTTCAGTGTTGCACATAAATATATCAGCAGAAATATTTGGATTTTGAAGTGTAAAGATCAAATCACTGCGCAATCAACATCAAAGCTTTGTTATGGCATTTATAGTCATCCTGAATTTCAGCTTGGTTATTCTATGTACCACATTTGTTTGTGATATCATCCAAGATGAGAATATCAGCAGTAACGGTAGCCGATTTACTTTGTCTTACTTTACAGTATCAAACATATTGGAAATTAAATATAATTAAAAATTTACAATGATCTTTTTGAGATTCATTTGTCATTTATCACAATATGTCACCATATGGGAATAAATTAAAGAACAAAATCTATTAATTTGACAGAAAAAAATAACACATAATGAGCCTCTGTTTGGAACAGAAGAACTCTGAATAAAATATTTCAAAGTGATGCCAATTATGATCGTTATGGAATAGGAACATTCATACAACAGAAGCTAGAACAGAATTTTACAAAGCCATCCTTGATCAAAGAAATTACAGAACTTTGTAATGTTGTCTATGAAGTAAATTAGGGTGGAAAGTTTGTAATGATAACAAACCACTTTCTTTTGACATACATATTGATAATACTCTAATAACTAGAACTAGAAAGCCTCATTCAGCATTATTCATATATAAGATAGTAAAATATTGAAACAGGAGTGCTAATCCTGTGTTAACATCTACTGCCTACCTTCCTCTCATGTCTATGTTTCATGTGCCAATATCTGAAAAGAAACCTACCAGCATAATCGCATGTTTCCACATAGGAGTGCCATAGGACTGGGTCATCCATAAAACCAGGTGATTCAGTTACATAGAGTCTCAATGGATAAGCAACTGCTCATGTTTGGAGAAAGATGTTTGGGAAGTTTATATGCTCAGAATATAGACAGTGGAGAGCAGGATTATACCAGGAACATGATAATGGTGGGCCCTGTGGAAGCCATGCCCTATGAGGAGCAGCATAGGGAGCTGGGTATGTTTAGTCTGCAGAAGAGAAGGTTAAGAGGGGACATAATAGCCATGTTTAAATATTTGAAGGGATGTCATGTCGAGGAGGGAGTGGGCTTGTTTTCCACTTTTCCAGAGACTAGGGCCCTTTTTGCACAACATTTGCCATGCAAAAGAGGGCCTGGAGCATCACACGATTGCGAGGAGCGATCTCCACAATGCACTCACAATCACGCAGTGCTCCGGGGGCCGGCAGGGGCTGATTGTGCACCTTTCATTTTCAGCTAGAAGCTGAAAATGGTGTGTAATCGCTCATTGCTCCTGGGCCCCACGCACACTTATCTGGCGTGTGGAGCCTCTGGAGCTGGGCCAGTCGTGCTTCCTGCCCCAGTGCAGCCTGGGAAGGTCCCAGGCTGTACTGCGGAAGGAAGAGGTGGGGCTCTCACATGAGCAGGCAGCTCGTGCAGAGCTGAAGCAGTAGGGAAGGGAGACCCTCTCGGTAGAGGCTGCTCGCGTGATCCTTGCACCCCAGCACTGGAACAAGGTAAGGTGCAGAAATGGTCTAGGACAAGGAGCAATGGATTCAAGCTGCAGGAAAGGAGATTCCACCTGAACCTCAGGAAGAACTTCCTGATGGTCAGAGCTGTCCAGCAGTGGAATATGCTGTCTCAGAGTGTGGTGGAGTCTCCTTCTTTGGAGGTTTTTAAGCAGAGGCTGGATGGCCATCCGTTGGGAATGCTTTGATGTGGGATCCTGCATGACAGGAGGTTGGACTGGATGACCCCTGTGGTCTCTTCCAACTCTGTGATTCTATGATTCTTCCTACTTCAACATAAAAATGTCTATTTCAACATGTAGATTGGTAAAAACTATATTTCATTTTTTTATTAAAAAAATTGAAACATTTGCAAGGATCTTGGTAGTTGGAATGGATAGAATAGTTTGAGATTTAAAGAACATGAGTGAAGGGGAAATAAAATGTATTTTAAGGGTTGGTTGGTTTGTTTTGTGTGTGTTTGTTTTTTTGTAGGAGGGGAATGGACAGAAGATGGTCACCAAGGCAAGAAAAACTGCACATTTTCCTTAATAGTCACTGCCAAAGTTATCAAGTATATCCTTTCTTTAAGGAAATGCACATAAAAGACCCAAGAAGTTTAGGCGATGGTTGAAAAAGGCCAAAATTCCATCAGCTCCCCGACACTGGCAAAGTGAAAAAGTAGAGAGTATATGATTGGCATAATTCTCTACCAATAATTCTCTACCTCTCTACCAATGCAGTCTGACAATCTTTTATAGAAGTTTCATGTAGACAGTGAAAAAACAGCAGAAACTCAGAGTTGCATCTTGTCACAAAGACATGAAATACAGCAGTCTCATCAAGATATCAGAAAATATTCTGTCCAGCAACAATTGGAGCCATTTTACTACTAAGCTCCAAATCTCACTCTGAAGTAATGATATAAGGATATAAAGTATACGAAGAAGATACATACAAAAAAAGACTCAAAAATTTCCTGATCCTCAGTGAAAAATATTGTTTTGATAGCCATCAATAAAATGCAAGATCTTTCACACATTGGGACTTTTTTTTTTTCAGGGGGGTTTCAAAAAATAAATCAACAAAACCAACATTTTTTGCTCAAGATACAGGATCTTTTATACAAAAACATGGAGATTTTTTTTCTTCACAAAAAATCAGCAAAAAAAAACCTATGTGCAAATTAAATTAAATTAATTTAAATTTTAAAAAATCAAAATTGTGGAGAAATTTCCCAGCACAGCAGGAAGAATACTTTAGATATTATTTGTACTTCTCATGCAAAAATGAAAGAAGTCAAAATTATAACTCACCTATGGAACACTGATTGAGAATAAAGTAGCATAGCAAACTTAGTGGTTTTCAACTTTATCCTCACTTTGACACTATGAATGCAACAGGACCATCCTAAGATATTTTGCACTATTAGAGAAAGCTCAAAATTGCTTTTTCAAATAACATTTGCATCAAAATATGTTATAAAACAAAGTAAGAATTTTGTGTGAATATTAGCATTTTATGCATCAGGTAGGGGGGTGGCTGATATTAATGGCTGATATATTGTTGCTGTTGTGTGCCTTCAAGTTATTTGCAACTCATAGCAACCCTAAGTTGAGTCTATCAGGGGTTTTCTTGGCAAGATTGTTCAGAGGGTGTTTTCCTTTGCCTTCCTCTGAGGCTGAGAGAGTATAACTTGTCCAAAGTAACCCAGCAGGTTTCCATGGCTGAGTAGAGAGTCATAACCCAGTCTTCAAACCATTACACTTGCTGGTTCTTCACTGATATACACAGAGATATAGTATACATGTGTAAGAATAATTATAAAATGATTTAACTATTTCTGCTGTTAAAAATAAATCATAAATATAAGATGTGATTTACATTACAACATAATCTATACATTTTTAGCTAAGAATATAAACATCCCTGCCTTCATTTTTAATGATGACAATAACAATAACAACAATAATAATATTTCTTACATTCCTACAGACATATTTAATATTGCAATTGCAGGGGAAATGGAAATGGGGAGGGGTGCAGCATAAAACTGGAATATATTCCTGCATTGCCAAAGGCAACGTATGTTCTGGACTGCAGATCTAGGATGCAGTATTTGTAGGGGCGGGAGCGAAGCCCTGCCTATAGAATACAAAATGACAGGCTTACAGAATTCCATAATAGATGTATTTCAAGGAAAAAACAGGGCAAGCAAGAAGCCTTGTTATGGTCTGATATGAAAATGTATGGATGGCAATAAGTCAGTAGCAGACCCAACAAGGCTGCCAATATAATCCATATTTCATGATAACATGAGATTCATGTTAACTCAGGATAACTCAGACTCATGAGACAAACAACCACAGGTATAAATGTTCTAAAATGAGGATGAATATATTCTGATAATTCATGGTTTAAGTGTACTCTTAGGTTTCCAGAGATTTTAGCAAAAATATTAAAGATTTTCACTGAATTTCATTGAAAAGACCAGTTTTACAAAGACACAGAAAGACATATCATGACCTGCAGCACACCTCTATTTTCCTATAGTTGTTCCTCTTTACTGTAACATCTATTATCTAATTTCCAAAAAATATTTTTTTTATTTTTGTGTCCTCCCCAACAAAGCCACATTCCTTCCTTCATTTCTTTCTTTCTTTGGTTAATTATTGTCTCATTCTCAAAATGTTATTTGGCAATGAGTGTGAGTTTACTTTATCATTACGGGTAGCTGATGATTCTGTGTAAGTTTCACCCTTTTCTATTTCTCATCTCCCTGAGGTTCTGAATCCCCTGCCCAGTTGCCTGTGCTTTTTTGTTTTGTTTTGTTTTAACCTTAACCTTTTTCACCTTGTTTTTTTATATGTTGCAGTAAAGCTTGGAAAATATACTTCTTTGGAATACAGCCCCAGCAGACTGGTTGCAGAATTCTGTGAGCTGTAGTTTATAGAAGAAACGTTTTCAAGAACCCCACTGTAGATGACTGATGACCAGGGATGAGTGGCATATTTATTGACCTAAATTTTATGTGAACCAAAGTTGCACTTCCCAAAGTTAGCTACTAAGCAGAACAGGATATTGGCAATTTCTTTAATTCTGTGATTTGGTTTCCAAATTCAAAGAGTGCACAAAAATGCACATAATGGGAGAAAAAGAATCACACAGTAGAGAAACATCAACAAAAAGATATGGTTGAGAAAGGTTGAAAGAACAGTGTTAAATCAAACAAAATCACCTGCAAACCTCATGTATTTATTTTACAACTGAATAAAATGTATATTTAGAAATTCCATATACATGTTCATAAATACATTTAGAAAAAAATGTACATGAAAATATGCATTTTTATATTTAAAATATGTTTGTTGTTGTCATACTCCTATAAGTAATTTCTGACTTATGGTTATCCTAAGGTGAACCTGTCACAAGGTTTTGCAGGGTTGAAAGTATGTGACACATATGGTTTCCATGGTTCAGCATGGAATTGAACCCCAGTATCTAGAGTTGTAGTCTAATGCTCAAACCATTACACAATGCTGGTTGTCATAAAATATGCACTGATGAAGAAATGGGATGAAATGAAGTTGATGTAGCAAAATTAAGCTCAACAGACTGTTTATGCATAGATTGTAGGGTGAAAGACAGATTGACATATATATTTTAGCATAAGAATCCTGTTTCAGAACAACAGAACATGACAAAATGATTGTTACTGCCAGTGGTTATCAGCAGAATTATTTTTCCTCCCAGGAGGCTGTAGCTTTGACTTTTAAGAGTTAACAGAATGGCGACCGATCTGTCAAAACCAGAACTTCATTCTTATTGCTGAAAATTTACAGGGCAGTAAAACTGGAAATGAAAATTGAAGGAAAGCCACTGCTACTGCTGTTAACTATAAACTACTGCTGCTTCTATTAATGGCAATTCCAGCACATACACATGCTCCAAATAATAGAAATGATGAGGTTTGCCCATTTTGTCTGCAGAACACCTTAGTGTATTATAAGCCTTTTTTTTGTAAAGAATAAAAAACTTGTATTATTTTCATTAAAGAGGAAACAATGGACAATTTGAACAATTTTCTTCCTCTTGCAAGAGTGTCTTTTAAAAAACACTAACCAATTTTTGTAGACTATTGAGAGTTTGAGACTTATTCTGTGTAAAATTTGCATGTGTTTTTTTTTACAGGCATTCCATTTTCTATGCAGAAAATGTTTTGTTTCTGCACAAAAATTCTGTGTTTTTTTTTTCTACACAAAAAGTGCTGTGGCTGGGTACTTATTCTGTGAAAAGTTTGTGCATGGCTTTTTTGCAGAAAAATATTTTTGAAAAGAAATATTGTTTTTCTATGCAGGAAATGCTATTCTCAGACAAAAAAAAGTGAAAATTTTGCACAGCAGAATTCCTGAACTTCAAAGATTCTCATCAGCCCAAGATTCTGTACATTAATATTTCCTAACACTCAAGAAGTATGGTTTTGAAACATTATTTTGAATAGTTTTAAATGTTCTTTCCATCCCCAAGAGAATCAGATATGGAGAAAAAGGAAGCTATTTCCCCTGTAAGAAAAATAACAGTAGCAAGTTGAAGACGAAGAATCAAATTTGAAGTAAAAAAGACAGACCTGTGGTTGATTTCTATTTATAAAAGCCACAGGATGAATGGTGTAGCATTGGAACTGGAATTGATCATTTAATAAATACCTGAATTGCTAAACGCAGTGTGAGCTTTCATTGCAAGATGTACTTTAAAGATTTTGTTAGAAACTGCATTGGTATTTAAAGCTAATTCCTGTAAAAGAGAGATCTACCCTATTTACAGCTAAAGGCTTACAGACTCTTAGTGACAGCCTCCCACTGCACTGTAATGTCATATCCCCAAAGGTTTGAACCCCCCACCCTCAATTTAAAAGAACTGGACTTACATGCAACATGCAGAGTTTATGCTACAGAAAATGAACTGCAAAGTGTCTTGGCTATGGGTCATGTTTTGCTTTGGCTCTTGACCAATACTTGGATCATTATTCTTTGAGCTTAATGGTCATAATGTGCACCCAACTTACTTTATTTGTGATGGAAATCAATGCCAGAGTTCCAAAGAATCCTGAAGGTTTCAGAACACTTATGTATCCTGTCACTAAACAATGCAATTGTCTGTTTTTCTCATCTACCTAATCGATGACAAAGAAATTGTTATTCACTATTGGGGAAATTACAATTTACTGTACTTATTAAATGTTATCCATATTAATTTATAGCTGAGTACTCTAATCAAGTTTTTGGCACTACTGTTACTCATGTTTTTATTAAGTGCTAGTTACTAAAGATGACATTTTCAGCTAAGACAGAAACAGTCAAGGCACCACAGGGGAGAACCACACATTATTCTTCAGAAAGTGTGATTTCAAATTGAGGTTTTCAACTTATATTTCCAAAGATGCTATAGACTAAAGGACAATTTGGGGGTGAAAGATAAATTAGGTCTGGTTCTGTGATGCAAAAACAAAGAATAATACAACTCTTCTACCACAGGCACAAAGTAAAGTGTGATGTGAGCTCCTCCTATCTATGCCTCTATGGACAAAGGGCTGTTAAAATTTCTCATCTGAGACAAGAAAAATCACAGGGCTTAAGTTGATCAGGCTCTTCATACAGTTTGAATATGTGAGAGATGTGTGTGTGAGAGAGAGAGCGAGCGAGCGGGGAACAGGATCTTTATCACAGGCAAACATCTGATCCAGACCACATAATGCTCTTTGAGTAAAAATCATTATAAAGAAACAAAGTTTCTAAAAGATCTGATTAAGAAGGAAAATAATACATAGGAACTGACAAATCAGTTTGTTTCCACTCTGTGTTACATTTGCATGTTTGCTCATAATTTTTTGTGCATTCTGTTTCTGAACTGATCCACAAAAGATAAACCATATGACAGTTTCGATTTAACCACGCATGTGGGCATGTATTTGAGATGTTTCCTGTCAAAAGATTCCTTTAAAAATTTTTTTTTTTTTTTTCAAACCCAAAACTGTTCTGGACCATCCAGGAATATGAAATCCAGATGAAAACTCAGTTCATTCTGAACCACACATTAATTTAGGAACTACAGAATGAGTCAGTTCATTTCAGAATTAGCAATAATTGAACTCCTCACATCCTAGAATATCAGAATAATGTGGGATGGGTAGTTACTGAGAATTAAATAGCCTCTGTATCAATTTGTTTAAGTTTGGATCCATTGTCCGCATACCAGTTTAAGGCTCTTCTCTTTCACCACAATCTTAATTCTGTCATCCCAAAGCTTAACAAAAATACAGTGTTCATTAAAAATACAGTAATGATCAATTAAAACAACTCAAAGTAGCAAATCCAGTTGGCAGAACACTGCACAGCACTTCCAGTCCCATTTCCCTGGGGATTCAGCTAGATATTCAACAGTTCCAAGTATGATATGAACATTTGTGTATGTGTGTATATTTATGTGTAGTACCATGTAAAACAGGTACTGTATGAACCAAAAATCTATGCAGAAACAAGTGCCCAAGACTTCCCTAACTATATGAACTTTCACTGGGAAAACAGTACTTCCAGCAGAGGAATCAGAATTTTCTACATGAAAAATAGTATTTCAAGGCAGAAAACTTAATTTCTATAAAGAAAATGCTATCATCTGTGCAAAACAGCAACAGTACTGTTGCTGCTACATCTGTGCAAAACAACTACATGCAATTTTTATGCAGAATAAATCTGAAACTGGAAAGATTCTCATCAGTCAAAAATTCTTCTGGGCAGGATTTCTTAACACAAAACATTCGCATGTGAATTTTGCACTGAATGTGTGGTTTTTGAAGACTCTGACAGTAAGAAGAGAAAACTGCTGAAATCACTTATTGCTGCCTTTTAGCACAAACTCAATGAATAATTACATTCCTATCCATGAACAGAAGATCACAATCACAGCTAAGAAAGGTCATAGTTTTATGAAGCCTGTACTGGAATTTATGTTGTGGGAGGAGGGATTCCCAGTACAGGTAAGCCCATTTGAGGTTTTTCAGTAGGGGTGCAGAGCAGGGGTTTAACCCTCCAACTTTTCTTGGGGGGGCATTGTGTCTCATCCCACAGATGCTGATTTAGAGCCATACTTTGAGCAGTATTCATACCCAAGACTTTTCTTTGCCTTAGCAACTGGTGGATTTCCATTTTTTCCATTATTTAATGATGACCAATATTATTTTTTTTAAAAAAATATTGCCTAACACACTGCTTTGAATGAGGGGTGCCAAGTTTCAAGGCACAAGTCAAAATTTGAGAAGTTGCTGTGTTTCCCTGGATATCCTGTTGGGGAGACAAGTCTCATGTTGACTGTCGATAAAAGATTTTTTTTTTATGTGAAGTATATTTAAAGCCTAAATAGGGAAACTGTACCCCACTCAAGATATCACATGTACCCCCAAGTATATCTTTCCCTGGCTGGTTCTAGATCTGATCGCTCCCAAAACTCTGGTCCCTTCTGGTTTAGGGAGAAAAAAAGGTGCCCCTATTCCTAAAACAATGCAGCTCCACACTAAAGCAAAGTGAAATTGACTCCAAACCACTGGAGACCATAAGTTGCCTTTGTGGTTCAAAATGGCAGTAATAAGGAGCATGAGGGGAGTTCTCTTTCTCCTGGCTTTGGGTTTCCATATTGTCTAGTTACCTGTGTTTTGTGCACTTTCTGGGCCCATTTACCCAGACTCAACTTAAGACAATTTCCAGAATCGGTTGACCCAGAAAAAAATATTGGCCCACCTCTCAACATTGGCATACCCAAATATCTCTCTCTGAAATAAGAAACTGACCCCAGTCTCAAGTTTTGGCTTTGAAATCTTAGGGAATGCGACACCACTGATCTCTCAACCATACATCAGATTCCTCGGTACTATAAATACCAAGATTTTTTTTCTTTTTGTTGCTTTTGGCTTGTTTTGTATCTCTTTGTTTATGAGAAAAAAAATTACAAAGAAACCTTCCCATCCCATGAGTAAGTCTAGTGAGAAATATGGGGCTGGGGAGAGAAATACACCACTAGCAAAGGAAAATATAACTCACTGAAAAACACTGACAGGGTAATCCACTGCTAAATCAACTACGGCTAAATACTATACTGTAGAGATGACAAGTCCAACTTCATAACTGCATATTCCGCATTGTAGAACATATAACAGGCACTAAACAAAGGGGGGGAATGTGGCACTATCGTATAGAAAATAAGTAATGTCCAAGTCAGACATGAGGAAAAAAGTGATGCTTAAGATTTTTCTGGTTATGAAACTTGAGTATTTACTAAAAGGGCAAATTCTGCAGTGTGTTATTCTATGTAGATTTAAGGGAAAAGGAAGAAAACTCATCTGACTCTCAAAAACAGCATTAAATTCAGCATTTCTCTTCCTGTTTCAGGAAGATAAAAAAGAATACTGTCTTATATATCCTAGGAAAAACCAATGTTTACTTATATCTTGCTTATAGAATATTCATAAGGAAACACATCTTCCTTATATAGAGTGAGTGTAAAATAGCATCCTTAATTATCTGAAAAGGAATGTTTTCAAGAACACTTTGACAAACTTTTCTCCACCCCTAAGTAAAATATCACCCTTCCATATGAATAGATTTTCATAATTACAATGCGATGCAAGAACAAACTTACTTTTTTTTTTATTTTGAAGATTCTAGACATTATTGAGTATAAAAAAAACTATTATGCAAGAGTGACAGGTTTCGTTTCTATATCATCTTTAAATGTTATCTGAAGTATGCTTGTGGATACTGGTTAGGTATAAGGATGAACATTTAAACAGAGAACTCCTAAATTTTCTTCCTATCGTTATTGTTGAACCTCTGTCAGAATTTAAATTGGGTTGTACTGAAATGATAACAAAAGAAAAACAAAGAAAATATTGAAGAGATAGCCAATGGAGAGAGAACAAACAAGAAAAAAATATTGTTTCCCATAAAAGTGCGTTTTAAGAGATGATAACCTCTTGCAGTGTATAGCCAGAAGGGATCACAGTGTATCCTTTTCAATGTATTATCCATTCATATGGAACACTGTTGAAACCCCAGACAATGCCCTAGAGGGCATTTGGGATTATTTGGGGGCAATAGCACTGATGGCTTCATGTGGCTCATAGGTTGCATTCTGCCCACCCAGCTCTAAAATCTTCTGGAATATGCAAAAATCAGAAGGCATGTTGATATGGAAGGTCTCTGAAGTATTAATTTCTGAAATCATTGCTGAGTTGGATAGCTGAGTACAAATCAATATGAGTATTTAATAGTTTGAGAGCCAGTGTGGCATGTGATAGTCCAATGCACATGCCACACTGGCTCTCAAACTATTAAATACTCATATTGATTTGTACTCAGCTATCCAACTCTGGATCTGACACTGGAGATTGGGGTTTGATTCCCTGCTCAGCCATGGAAACCTTGGGTGCATCACACTTTCAGCCCCAGAAAACCTGGTGATAGGGTCACCTTAGGGTCGCCTTAAGTTGGAAATGATTAGAAGGCACACAGCAACAATTCAACAGCATAAGTATATTTTAGTATGGCAGAGAGAACAGCAGAGAGGCATGGCAAAAGTATTTACATACTTCTAAATATTGAGTGCATAACTATATGTAGTGGGATAAGTAGATAGGCATATCAGCGTGCATTTATATTAAGCAACAGTGTAGGAATGGAAGCAATGATAAAATTAATTCAGTACAACTGAAGCAGCAAAAAAGATCTCATATGTAAATGGCTAGTTGCTAGGGATGTATAGGGGACAAAATGAGGGCATTACCCCTCCAAATAAGAATTACGCCCCCATGACTTTTCCTTCAGGCCTCAAATTTCTAGCATTGTAGCAAGTGAAACCTTCAAAATCATTCATATCTTATATTTGCTGCGTTCACATTCCCTTGTTAACCTTGCTTGCCCCTTTTCTTTGGTGCCGAAACTCTATTTCTAAGTGCTCAAGTGAAATTTTAAGTTGCTGTATTGCTATGCATTTTGGGAATGAACAAGATAAATTTCAGTTGGATGGGACAAGATTCTTACTTGGGAAGGCCATCCCACCCCACAGGTACAGAGAAAGAGAAGAGCAAGCAATATGATAAATTTACCATTTCAGACTGCCTGTGTGTTCATGCACATGAATGCAGGCGGGATCGCGCATGCACATTCAGGACAGTGACTGTGCTACTTAATTTACTAAAATTAAAATCTTGTTTGGATTCAGAAAGAAATTCACAGTTACAGTCAGAGCATCTGTGGCTCATTAAATGAAAACACTAATAGGCTTTTGCTTTCCATCATACAATTCTGCATGGAAGCAGCTAGACCAAAACTGCAAAGTGATCTGTTCTGTTTGGAATCATAATTACATATTGACAAGTTAAACTGTGAGAATAAAATCAGGAAGATTTAAGCAATAACGTGAGCATTCCTAGGAAGAAAACTAAAAGGACATCCGTTATTTTTTCAAAGGGCCTTTTCAGTGCTCCGTCTTCTGTGTGAGAAAAGCAACTCTCAGAAATGAGAAGGACACTTGTATGTCAGAAAGCACTACTCCCCCAAGTCCTGCTCACATGCAATTCATATTTTGAGGGGAGGGAGTGGTATTTAGTGCCAGAACTTTAAATTTACAAGAGTCATTGACATCACTAGGGAAACAAATATCACTCAGTCTTATGTTTCAGGCCATGAGAACTGATACCAGGTGCAGAATTCAGGGCATATCTGAGTAGGCCGAACCTAAACTTTTATTTAATTATTACCTTAATTAATTAACTGATTGACTGAGATCTCTCATTTCTCCTTTCCACCAAGACAACTTATAGCAAGTTAAAACAAAGTACAGTTAAAATCTTATTAATACAAAACTTAAGTAACATTTAAATAAACAATTTGATGAAAAGCACAAAATAGTTTTAAACTGACACATTTAAAACAAGGTTTTTTTTTAAAAAAAATACAGATACAACACACTCCACTAAAGACTCTTGTCACATGACTTAAGAGCCAAAAGTTTGGCTAAATAAAAATTTCATTGCCTGCCAGTGGAAAAGAGCAAAGAAGGAGCCAACTAAGCATCCTATGGGGGGGGGGGAGATTTCCACTCATCACTGTTATTTTGGGATTTTATTAACAGTTTGTGCAAAACTTGTGGACAAAGTCCTGAAATGTGAAGAATCTCATCAGTCCAAGATTTTCCTGACACTTGGGAAATTATATTATTATTATTATTATTATTATTACTACTACTACTACTAGTTGTTGTTGTTGTTGTCATTGTTGTCATTTTGGACTATTTATCAATTATCTTCAATTATGCTTGTTTCTATCTCTACTTGGATCTATGCCGGATACAGAAGAATCTATGCTCCCATCTTCTGCTTCAACCCCTAAAGCCTGTTATTTCACATCCATTGCTGTCCCTATATGCATGGATTTGTTTCAGATAGAAGTAAAGCTATTTTGCAACTAGCATCAACCTGTTCTTGTTGTGCCCCTTCAAGTCATTTTTTACTTACGGCAGCCCTGAGATGAATATATCATGGGGTTTTATGGGGCTGTGTTTGACCCACTGAAGATCACCAAGTGGGTTTCCATGGCCATGGCCAAGTGGAAAATCAAACCCTCATCTTCAGGATCATAGTCAAATGCTCATACCACTACATCATGCTCACTTTCAACCTCAGCTGCACCATAATAAACAAATAAACAAATAAATAAATAAGTATTATGTAGCCACTCAGAAAAAGCTCCTATTTTGCTTTTCTCATGACTGCCATGTGTATATTCATTTTAAGATTCTGGTTTGTGGTATGTAAAAAGTGAAGTTCTGCAATCGTGAGACTTACCTATGTGTAACAGTGGGTAGAATTGCAGACTAACAGCACAAAAATGATTGACTTGAGAAATTGCTTGATAATGATAGGTCATCATATATCTATTTCCCCAAGCATACATGGGGCAATAGGATCTTTATTAATGGATCAACTTAACATGGCTTGGCTATCACTGAGGATCAGTTCTGACTTAATATTTTCTTCCAGGCAACTGTGTCTGAAATCATTGTTGCTGAAAATGTAGAATTGAAGTAAATAGATTCTCCCCCTCCGGAAAGGATCCATGTGGATTCCACTAGATTCCAACTCTTAATTTTTAGAAAATATATCTTTTAGAAAGTATATATAGAGAATGTAAATGAAGCTTCATTTTCATGGGTTTTACTACTCATTCTGAAAGCATTCTTGCAGATAAAGGCATTACAAAGACAAGATCAAAGTTGAACATTTCATCTTCTAGATTCTAAATGTGATAGTCTTCTTATGACCACAATAAGTGTCTATGGTAAATCTCCCCATATGTGTCTCTAATCCAGAACTGTATCCAATAATGACCAGTCAGTTGAGTCTGAAAAACTTAAAGGAGGGCATTAAAGTAATGGATGTCACATCTGATTTGCAGCCAGCATCTTGCAATCAGCGACATCTCAAGCTGGCAAATGCATTTATTAGAAATATAAATGCGAGTAAACCTTTCTTATAAAGCCCTCAAGGCAAGAGAGTATCACATCTTCTAATAATAATATCCAGCAAATGTTAAGAGAATATAGAACAACTATCTTTGATAATCATATTGGATAATATGTCAGTTCACACATCCATTTTCTTCTCTGGGTTTTTATGGCATATGGCTGTCCTGTTGAAAAGAGATAATAAAAACATTTCCAATAAATCACCTCTGATGTACATATGACTTTGCCTGTTTTATTTTATTTTTTTTAAATTTCTACAGTATTGCTTCATCTTGCTCCAATTACTCCATTTCCTTTTTTTTTTTTAATAACAGTTATGTTTCTTAGGCCCTTTCCACACAGCATTTTCCATGCGAAAGGGTGCCTGGAGCGTCACGCGATTGTGAAGAGTGATCTGCATGACACACTCACAATCATGCAATGCTCCAGGTGCATGATCGCGCATTGCTCCTCATGCGCACTTACCTGGCATGCGGAGCCTCCAGAGCAGCACCAGTCATGCTTCCTTCCCCAGCGCAGCCTGGGAAGGTCCCAGGCAGCACTGGGGAAGAAAGAGGCGGGGCTCTTGTGCGAGCAGGTAGCTCGTGCAGAGCCGAAGAACTCCGGATGTGAGAGCCTCTCGCCAGAGGCTGCTCACACAATCCCCACACCCCAGTCCCAGAGGAAGGTAAGGTACAGAAAGGGCCTTAGATTCTAGTTTTATGTCGTATTTCTTTTACTGTATTGAGCAGCAGCAGTTGATTTAAGACTGAAAAAAGTATAGGGATATTCACTTTCCCTTCACAATCTTTTCACTTCAGAATCCCCCTTTCTATTGCCCCCGCAAAAATGAGTTTCTAAATCTTCACCTCTAATAAAATGGAAGGGAAACCTGAGTAGTTATATTGTAAGAAGGAGAGTCAATAATCTCTTCCCCTTCCCAATGTCCCATGCAACCCACCCTGCAGAAAAAATGAAAGAAAAAAGGAAAAAGATAGCTCATGCAATGTAAGCCTACACTTAGAATTAAGTTGAGGATTCAGAAGACTTCACACATGCATACATTTTCAAAGCCGTCATATGTCACACTACAGGGCCGGAATGGTAGTGGTGGGAAGATATATATCTATAACTATGTCCCCACCTCCATTCCAGTACACACAGAGAAAGAGAGATATGAATCAATTACTAAAATTCTTGGATTATATTTTCTTTTCTGCATACTAAATCAAGCAAAGCTAAATCAACATAATCTGTCCCAATACCCAGAAACATGAAATACAAACATTATTTTAAATTTCTCCTCCATTTTAGAAGTACCACAGATCACATTTGTGCATGAACAAGGAGTGACTTTGTGCAGACTAGCTGTGCCCCCAATGTTATACGTGATCACCACCTCCCTTATATAAGTACAGCATGAAAACCTGCAGCAAGGAAAGCACTGAATAGGCTCATTGTATGAATCCTTCAGTTCTAGTATTGCTTAGAATTGTGCTAGAAACTGTGCATAGAAGATGTCAATCAAAATGATATTCAAAGACTTTAGGGATGAAACACTCAGACCATCTTCTCATTTAGATGATGGCGATGGTACAGCAGTTATCAAGATTAACGTATCCAACATGTATTTATAGTCATTTATATTCTTTTAGCCAATGTCTAATCCAGCTAGCAAACTGAACTGAGGAATAAGTATTGCACTGTTGTTTGTTGCTGGTGTTTGCCATCAAGTTCAACTTACAGCAACCCTATGAAAGGAGAGGCTTTTAGAAGCCCTGGTCAACAGCCTTTATTGAATTATCCCCTCTTTGTTTTCTTCTACTGTCTTCCACTTTTCCAACCATTATCTTTTCCAATATATCATGGAACATGACAATATTTCTATCATAAAACTGATCTGTTAAGTTATTCTTGGTATATGAATAGGAATGACAATTTGGATCATTGTTTTCCTCATATGATATCTGACTTTACGGTATGAGATTGCTTTACAATATGTTTGCAAAATGAATGGTTTGAGAGGTGGAGCATGAGAAGTCTATATTAAGAGGGTGTAAGGATGAGAAGTCTATATTAAGAGGGTATAATTAAGAGGGTCTTTGATAAACTATCTCTCCTCTCTGGATAAAGCAGTAACTCAGTGAAACTCAAGTTGAACAGTCCAATGTAATACAGAAGTAATTCTATCTCTCTCAAATGACTGGATTCTATTTCAGTTGTTATGGAGAAAACATAAAGAAATTGTAGATATTAACGATCACCTACTGTGCCTTTTGGTTCTATTGGCTGACACTTTGAACCTCAAATTCAATCAAACACGTCTGAGGGTATTATTATTGTTGTTGTTATTGTTATTTCTTTCTATTCTTGCTCCACAGAAATTTCCAACCAAAAGGAAAAAAAAAAGATCATGAAGCTATTAAAAATTAAGTCACCTTGAAATCACATACTAATAACGAATTGCAAGTGTCAACACATGAAAGAACACTTTATGCTGATCTAGGAAATTTTATGTGATCTTAATAGAATGGAGGGAGGAAAGACTATTCTAGCCGGTAATTCATATGCAAAAAGCCAACGTTGCAATTCTGCTCAGCTACCAACATGGAAGAACTATCAATTTTAGTACATTTTACATACACATAACTGTGGTTACGATTGCAATCCAAACAATATTCTTTGTTTAATGCCTTTGAGGGATGTGCAGAACTTGGTCCCTCTGTTGCTGAAGGTATTGCCATCTTTTATCCCTACTCATTTGCTACACTTACAGCACAATCTATGCTTGTTTTCTTAGATATAAGTGCCACTTTCTCCAAACAAGTAAGCAACTGGGCAGACTGTTGCAATGTTGTTGTTGTTGTTGTTGTTGTTGTTGTTGTGTGCCTTCAAGTAGTTTCCTAAAGCAAACCTATCATGGGGTTTTCTTGGCAAGATGTGTTCAAAGGGCTTTGTCTTTCTCTTCCTCTGAGGCTGAGAGAATGTCACCCAGTGGGTTCTGTGGCTCAGCAGGGATTCAAACCCTGGTCTCCAGAGTTGCAGTCCAGCACTGAGACCACTACACTGTCTCTTTTTCGTACTTGTAGGTTAAATTTTCCCATGGTTACAAAGCAAGCCTCTTTCCCCTAAATTTCAAAATGTCAGGACCTAAAAATAAGAGTAGATAAAATGGATGGAAAGAACGTAGTCAGCCACACAGTAATTAATCATAATTTATATAATGGCATGTGTAGTAAATACTGTACACGAAAGATTGCTCTAAAGCAATTAGTTTTAAATCAATATGAGACACTTTGCTTGGGGGGAAATGCAGATTAAACTCAGATGGTGTGCCATTATTCCTAGTATAACATTTTTATTGTTATTTATTACCAATAATTGCAACCTACTGGCATTTTTTTCCTACAGATACTGATGTCAAACACTTTCACTTATTCCACCATCACCACAGGAATGGCTCTTGATGATATTTGGCTTGTTTTTACCCAGATTAATGGGATACTATACCATGGATTAAATGTAAAGTCACATAGAAGCACCAGTCTGGTAGAGGATGTTAGTCTTCAGTAGATGGCTTTCATGTTAGGCATACATCATTCTGAGTGATTGCTCCTCTTAATAATAATGGAGTAGTCACCTCTTGAGCTTTACTTTGTTCATGGCAAGCCTCCAGAACTCCCAGTGCTCAATCAGCATTAAGTGGCCTTAATATGTTGGTTGTTAAAACATTTTCCAAAGCTACAGATTACATGGAACCACTGTCAATTTGCTTATCTTCCATTCTTTATGCAGAATAACTATATAGGTGCCAAAACCTCTCATCCCCTTACTGCTTGCATAGGGTCTTTGAGCATGTTCTGCACTGCAATGCTTTCTTAAAGGATTGCTAAATCATTAACATTGGGGATTGGTTCCTCTACTGCTGTAGGTCCTGATCCAGGGAGTGTCTATTCATTATTGCTGACACGGACTATCACAAGGGGTTCTTCTAGAAATCTAGGACTTGCACACCACTCAAATCAATGTTAAATTGCATTTAATGATAATCAGAAAATGCAAACAAAGTTGGAAGCATTGCTAACGGTCTCAAGATCTGAGAAAATAGTTTATGGTAGACTTAGACAGAAACGCTTGGCTTGCTAGTTCAAACTTAGCAAATAAGTATTTCCCATATCCTGTTATCTACAGCAAGGGATCATAAGACAGCTATTCTGATCCCTACATGAACATGAGAGAAAGACGGAAACAATACAAGTGGGAATAATTTCTACAAAAACCCTGCACAGCATGCTGATGTTAACAAAACCACAGTAGCTACCAGTGAAACAGAATCAGATGTAATGATTTTAAAGAGAAAGTCAGCAGAAATTAACCCTAATTCTAGGAGATCTTGTGTTAAGGTAAGATGAGAGAGCATTTAGTGCTAAGACTGAAGATCTATGAGAATCATTTTTTGTCAGAAATAGTTCTCATAACGTTCAGTTGTAGTTCTCATAAAGTTTAGTTAAGTTTTTAAATGACCCAGTCATGTGGGTATAAACCAATAACATGGGTTATCAATACAGACTAAGCACCTCACTGGGAGAGATGAGCCTGTGCCGGGAGAGGACCTAAATAATCTTCCACGCCTCATATGGAGAAGTCACAGGAACTATTCATCAAAACAGTTTCTACACACTAATGATAACACTCAAATACCCTACCAGTTTCAATCTCAATCATTTCCCCACAAGCTGAGTAAGGACTGTAACACACTAAAAACCCAAGGTTAAGCATCTTGAAGCACAATCCTGTGGCTTTCTACTAATTGGCAAATCTGTTCAATAAGGCTTACCCCACATCTACAGAGCTGCAGCCTTAAAGGCTCATTTGAGTTAGCAGAATTCAGCATGAGTTTAAGTCTACAGAACTCAGTGGAACTTTAAAATGCTTGTCTATAACAGGGTTGACTCCAAATACTTGAAATGCATTCTCTGCAATAGGTGGTGCTATCCCTTATATTTATCCACTCAGGACAAACATCTAGGTAAGTAAAATCTTTCTTCCCTCTGTATCTACTCTCTCTCTCTCTCTCTCAGTCTCTCCCTCTCTCTCTCTTTCTCTAACTAGCTAAAAACTTGTGGCAAAAACAACAGAATCCTATCTCTCCTGTAAGCTCCCCATGCTCATTTTTATATAGTACCATTAGCATCTTAGCTATTTATGCTACAATATACTAGCATACTTACTCTTCTGAAATTTGTAATGATAATTACTTGTGGCCCATGGTCTGAACAAGGTGTCCCCCGCCCTTCACTGAGGAGTGAGTGATCCCCACATTGTGTGGATTATAGGCTACTGTTGCTATAGTTGGGAAAGAACAGTATAGCTATTATTTTGGAGAATAGTACAGATTACTCACTCCAAACAGGCTAGAGATTCAGTTCATCTAGTTTGACAGGCTTTTGATAATGCTGTTCACTGAACATGCCTGCCTGCTCACAGTGTCTGTGGCCTTAGGAAAACTTCTGACTGTTTAATGAAAAAGTTGGTTGGTTTCCTAGAAAAAATTAGAGCCCACAAACATTTAGGAAATTTGGAAATACAAGGCAGATTAATATCTGTACCACAGAGGAACATTCCTATAATTCTCATTTTTGTGTGTGATTGCTGCCAGTAAAAAGCATCTTCCCAGCTGTGAACATACACATAGCTTTTGCAGTTCTTCATTCCACTGCTGTTTGGAAGCACAGCCAAAAAGATGTGATGGTGTAATAAGCGACCAACAAGCAGTGGCTAGAGAAGCAACATTTCATATCTTCCTCCAGTTGGCAGGTGCCAGTGACTGGAAATGCTAATCCCAAATTGGCACCTAACTTTCCTCCTCTATAGACAGGCAGACATTAAATTGGTAGTGGGTAGCTCAACTTGTAGTCTGCTAACAGAACCCCAGGGATAACTTTTTTTTATAAATATAACTAACACAGAGGCCCTATAAACAACTGCCAAGACTATCATAAATAGGAATGATGTAGATTTGAGGTAAGCATGATCACTTTGCCAGTGCTTGCCCACAGCAAACACGCCACATGTATGAAGCTGACTGATCCCATGCACTAAAATGATGGTTGTCATATGTTGAAAGACCCTTCAGAATTACTTTACTGCAGGAAAAAAAAGTTAAAAGATTTTGAACAAGTAGAGAATAGAACCCTATTTATGTCCTACCCACCCCTTGCACACACATAAGCACACAAACACTTACCCCCATGCCAAATAAGTAATGAGGAAAAAAAAATGTTTTCATGCTTGACATAATTTCCCTTTGGCATTGTGCCACCTCTACAAAGACATCCATAACGCTTTGGCTGCTTGAAACAATCTCTATCATGCCACTCTCCTTAATGACCGAGGTACCCCCTGATGGTGCTTAACATTTAAGAGTGCTGGAGCACCATGCTTGCTCAAACAACCTTTTTCCATTTACCGTACCTCAAAGGCCTTCTAATTTTTCTTCAGAGACAGAAATCCTTTAAGCCCATTGTATCCTTAGGCTACAAATTTACTGAGATTTAGGTTTCCAATAAGAGCGTTGAGATGAATGCCACCTTCTCATTTATGAATCAATTTTTGCCCATCGGCTTTTCAGCGTTATTACTTTTTATTTTATTTTGCACTCAAAGGGCCAAATCTCAAAAATATATATGCCAAAAAAAGCCACAAGAGGACACATTTGAAACCTGGACTGAAAGAAATGTGTGACCCATTTTCTTCTGAATATCCTATATGCAGACATCTTGTCAAATATGTATCTTCCATTACCATCTCTCTTTCTCTACTTCTTGATTTTTGTTTCATCGGCATTCCACTACAACCACAAAATGTATTCTTTGTTAGGAATGATATGCACCGTGTATAATTGTACTGTGATTGTAAACTGCTTTTTTTTTTTTAAAAAAAAGTTATTTCCTTATCTATGATTCAAGCCACACAATCTAGCTGGCACCTCCATCTATCATTAAGGAGGATTCAGTTTTGATGAAGATGGCTTGGCAGCTGGCAAAATCTTGCAATAAAGTTCCAGAGAATGAAACGACCACACATTTGTTTGACTACAAAAGCTACAAATCTTCACGTTCTAGGAGCTAGACTCACTTATCATAAGTTAATGAATTAAAATTCTACAATTTATAGAATAGTTCCAGGTTGGCACATAACACTATAGCTCTTTCCACAGGATGTCATCATCCTGCAGGATAGGACCCAGATGGCAGTTCTGCATGACGTCATTTGGGTTCCACCCTTCTCCTGTCCCCAGGGGGTGTGATTGTGCCACAAATCATTGACGGGTTTTCCCTGTCAATGGCCAGCGATCACGCAGCCCTCCTGCCTCCTGCCTGCACTTACCTGGTCTGTGGAGCTCCTGGAAGCGCAATGACTGCACTTCCTGCTCCAGCACAGCCTGGGGCAATACCTGGCTGCATTGTGGAAGGAAGAGGCAGCACAATTGTGCTTCTTCAATTCACAGAGGCAGCCAGCACAGAGCGGAGGACTCCTGTCATGCTCCCCTCCTAGCAGAGACAATGCCAGGACCCACACTGACTGTCTCTGGAATACGGTAAGATGTGGAAAGGGCTCACATGGACAAGTGGATAAGGCTATTTCTCCTATTCAAGTTGAAAAATGTGAGTGTTCTCTTTGCAGTTACTACTGTTTATGGCAAGGGTGCATAACTGTGCAGGAGTGGAGGCATTCCCCTCATGCCTGGTCAGTGGGCCACAGCAGTGTATTATAGTGAAACCAAAGTGATGAAGAGTCACTTCTGATCATTATTTTGTCCAATTTTAGGCTATTTTAGGACCTTTTTTAAAAAAAAAAAAAGAGGGGGGAGGTTTCAGGGCCTCTGGGAGATTGGGAGAAGAACACCACATTTTCAGATATTCTAAATAGCTTTAGGTAGTTCCTGGGTTTAAAAAAAATCCTCCCAAATTGGCCCCAAAACAAAACAAAAATTTTGGGAAGCTTTGAGGGCTTCTGTGGGGCTTTGGGGAAAACACGCAGGAGTCCACACTTTGCATATTCCTAGTCTGAAGAGCAATTCAAGGTAAACCTTATCTACTTAAACATAAATTTAGCAGCATAGTTATCTGTAGAGAGTTAACTCAGAGCTTGGAATTTTACTTTTAAAAAGTGAATAAATACCATTATAGTCCCAAGGCCTTAAAGCAGTTAATCAGTACTGCAGTTACAATTTAAAAGTGGAATAGAGTGTTTTAGTTACTTTAAATACACACACACACACACACACACACACACACATATATAAATGCTACAGTTTTCTGACCTGTGGTACAAAAGTTTCCACCTCTCCAGTAACCTCAATGCAGGACATGATAGCAACACGTAGCTGAACAGAAACCAATATATGTACCATATGATATTCCTTCTTCACTGTTCAGTGAAGTCATACCCCTGTAACTATAAAAGAAATAAAAGTCACAGCTGCATCACAAAGGGATTGAAGATTGTGATAAGATCCGGTTGTAATGTAATGTGACTATGCTTTCATTATTGGGGGGAAAGTATTAATTATCACTGATTTGTTATTTCTCACAAGTTACTTCCAAGGCCTTTCTGAACCACACTCCCATTGTGCTATTATTCCACTGTCAATATCGTATGGAATCCTGGGGTTTGCAATTTTGAGAGGGGAGTTTAAAATTCTCAGTCAGAGAGCTCTTTGGCCTTAGTAAACTACAAACCCCAGAATCCCACAGGATGGTGAAAGTGGAATAATAGCGCTATGACAGTGTAGTGCGGAAAGGCTTCAAGCTTTGCATTAACTTCTAGAAGAATAAGATACTCTCTTTTATTAAGTTTGGCCATTGTTCCATCTAACCCAATAACGCTTTCCCTCTTTGTGCAGTAAGTTCACTCAGAATCATCACTGACATTCCCAGTAGCAACGAAGGAAAATATATAGAGGATTCCATATCTTTTAACCATGGGTAAGAAAACAGCAGTGTAGGAAGGGTGATTTTGAACAAATAAATATCAAGAAAGGGAAAGTTTGGGCAATTACTGTCCTTGGTCATTTCCCTGTTGTCAACTAAAACCTCTTAAGACTGCTTTTTGTCTTGGGAATAATGGAAAATCACTGGAGAATAGAGAGAATACATCAGGCCCAGTTTGACCCTTATGTGCAACTCTAAGCATGCCTGTCCAATAGTGAATCCCACTGAGTTCAACAGGGCTTATTTCTATCTATATGTAGTTAGGAGGCTTAGCCAACTCAGTAAGACTGTGGCTTTGTAATGCCAAACAGTCACATGCTCTTGTACTATTCTCTGGACTCCTGATTCTCTCCAGGAGCATGTGTGTTAAGAAGCAGGGGAACTAAAGGCACAGGAATTAAGAAAAATCCTCCAGGCAGTTGGAGCTTGCTATCTGAGTGCACATGTTGTATAGTAAGCAGGAGGAAGAACCATTTTCAAAGGTTATCACAAAACATGTTAAATAGTTGACTATTCAGTGAAGCAAAAAATAGATCTAGAGGATGAAATAATAAAACTCCAGGGACAACAGATCCACAGACTATTTAGCAGAGAATGAGGTTCTGTAGAAAAGGCAACTGAAGCAATGTTTCCTATAGTACTTATGGAAAATGATTGCATGCCAGCAAAGACTAGCGAAACATTAAACTATTCAGCAACAGCTGTTTAGAGCTTTTCCTCAGAAGATGCACACAGCTGCATTTCAGGGTGGTAATGCATCTTTATTTTATTTCTTTTCTGAAGCTGTTTCCCATGAAGAATTTCTGAGGAAAATATTATGCTCAGTTGAAAAATACATTACAGTTCCATTGTAAGCAGTATTTTGTTAAAAATGTGCGCTCAAATGTGATTTAATGATTTTTTTTTTCCAAATGTACTTTACAGGTTTAGAAATCTACAATTTAATGTTCTGAACAAGTGTGTGTGTGTGTGTATGAGAGAAAGAGAGAGAGAGAAAGAGAGAGAGAGAGAGAACACATACACGTATATTCAGATAAACTGCTTAGAATGGTAATTTATTATAGACTTGTACATGGTAAATCTGCAAGTTTCCCTCCTTTCCATCAACAAAGAGAGGATATTTAATTTAATCCCCCATCCATTCCTTCTCTGAAATAAGTAGATAGTAAGTCTTTTCCTATAGTTACACACTTTAAAATAATGCCACTGTCAAGTGCCATCCCAGCAAGCCAGGAAATTACATGCTGCCACACACTTCGTGTAGCTTTTGGCACGCTAATATTTCCATGTCATTTTATGACCATAAACCAGACTTTTTTTTTTCCCTATAAAAATGTTGTTTGACAAGCATTGTAGGAAAAATCCCTAAAAATATATTCTCTGAAATGGAGTTTGCTGGTAAATAATTGAATCGCATGGAAAACATAGGAATCTACACTTCCATGTCTTTAAAAAAAATTGGAAAATGTATACAAAGTGTGTAGGAATTACTCTGAAAGTAACCAGAGATGAAGATGTCACAAGACTACAGCACTTCGACAGTTTCAAGCTCATATTAGGTTTTATAAACTGATAGAGCATTCTCACATTCCCAGTAGTAGAGCCAGGCTTGTCACTGACATTTCTTTGAATATCTGAAAAGAGTATATGAACATGAAAAATGTGGATGGGGGAGAGGGGGGATAAATTAGTGTTTTACATAGTTATATCATTTATGCACACTCACTTTAAAACAACAACAACACAGGTTTGGATGGAATTTTGATGGTGTTTTCAAAACAGGTCCAGTACAACTTCCATATTTTTTCCATTTTTTTTAAATATTATTTTAAAAATACCCTCCAAGGCTAATTCACATATTATGCCTAATAATTGTTGACCCAGGGAGGCTTTTATGATACAAACAAACAGAACTTGTCTGTTAAGAAAGCTAAACTCTTAGTTGAACTGTGCTTCCCACCCCATCAAAAGATCTTGCTACCTAATTATACAGAGATGGACAACCTCTGTACACTTGATACTCATGTTGGTCTTCAGAGAATGGTGGTTATGTTTAAAGCTGGAAGTAAATTTCATCATCACAAACTGTCCCACTCATGATAGCCACCATGATTTAATTTCAGTTGCTTTCTCCCTCTCCACGTAAGGGCTTTATTAACATGATGGACCTGAGTTTAAGCAGATTTGGAGCGTTACATGCAAAAGAGAAAATAAACATATAACAAAAGGTGGAATTACAGTTGGCTCTCCACATTCACATAGGTTAGGGGTACAGGATCCCTACAAAAGTGGAAAAACTGCCAATGTCAAAATGAGTATGTGTGTTTCCGTGGCAAGGCGGCCAAGGCATGGTGGGATGAGGAGGCACCTAGGGTCTAAACTAGGTCAGGGAAAGAGAACAGATAGATATAATGGCCATATAGCTCCTCTCTCTTGCCCATCTCCTTTCTTCTTTGGGGGGAGTGCACTGGAAGGTTTGTGGTACTGAGAAATTGGACTGCAAGCCATCCTGGTCAGGCAGCAGCTGGTGGAGAAGAGGAGGACCACAGGCAAGTTTTAAAGGGTTATGCAACCTAATTGGACTCTAGAGTGAAGGTTCTGCTGGAAAAGAAGCACCTGGGATACAGGTGCAGGAGTTGGAGAAATTTGCAAACAATCAAATCTGTGAAAGTGAAACCTGCAAATGTGGAGGACTGACTGTTCTCTGTTTTTTAAAACTTCAAAAAAAAACAACCCACAAGAAACAAACAAAAAGAAAACTTTCTGTTTCTCTAGCACCCCTGTCCTACTCAGTGGTTAATTGTGAGTGGTATCCATTATCTGACAGTAAGACCCATGGCACCTATTTTGTTACCCTTGACATGGAAATTGTGACCAACCTTTTTGTCAATTAAAACTCAGATTAGGCCACCAGGAATTAGATCAAATCACTTTAGAGGCAGATTACAGTCCAATAGTAAAACCTGTCTTAGAGAAAGCAAGTTCTGTCAAATGTGAATGCTTTAATAATATTATCAGAAGTGGCAGAAGGATTATATTTCAAAGGATAGGAAGATAGAAGATACAAAAACTTTGCAGGTTTAGAAGGAGACTGAATAGGTACTCTGCATATGGTACTTTGTGTGGAACATAATGGAAAGAAAGAAAGAAAGAAAGAAAGAAAGAAAGAAAGAAAGAAAGAAAGAAAGGAAGGAAGGAAGGAAGGAAGGAAGGAAGGATGAATGAATTTGCTCAGATTTCTCCAAACCGTGACATTATAATATTACTTTTTCCTTTACCAATATTAACTTGGTTGGCAGGGGTTTATAGAAATGTTGCTTCTTTTTTTTTTCTTTAAGTACACTTATTTTTTTTTCTTTGCCGTATTTACAAAACTGTATAGCTCTGTTAGCAAACTGTTTAATATCATACCAATTATCTATACATACACAGAGGGATCAAATGCCATAGGCAACAGCAGCTCTTGATCCCAAGGTTAACATATCTCCTAATTCATCCAGTAAATATACTTATTATAGGCAATTTCACATAGGAGCCTGTGAACCATATGAAGATACCTCTAGCTAGCTTTTAGTTCTAAGATTTCCTCCAGGCACCTGGAGAGTCCTGTTCCATTCCTCTCTTGCAACCACTCAACCCTTTTTGACAATGTCCATTTTCAGAGAAGAAGGGAAAGCGGAAGTTTGGGTGGGAATTCATTGCAGGGCAAGGAGTAGTGTGTACAGGAAGAGATTTATAAAGGTGGCGTAATGAAAACTACCAAAAGGATATTATATGAGGACATTTAGGTTGCCATGTGTGAATTTTTCCCATTATTCTGGTCTTCTTGGCATATTTCTTCCCAGAAGCCTTTTCACCTTTGACCTTGGCTGCCTTTGCTCATACTTACACAACTTTAGCAGCTGAACATGCTTATCCTTGATATAACCTAGTATATTATTGCTTATCCCGAAACAATAAGCTTAGATATGGTTACTCTGTTATCTGTTTAACATGGTTGTTTGGATAAATAAGTAAAAACACAGGTGTAATTCATTAGGAGGAAAGCCAGTGTGGTGTAGTAGTTTGAGAGTTGGACTTACAACCCTGGAGACCAGGGGTTCAATTCCCTGTTCAGCCGTGGAAGGCCATGGGGTGGCCATGGGCATGTCACAGATTCAGTCCCCAGAAAACCTTATGATAGGTTTGCCTTAGGCTCGCCATAAATCAGAAATGACACAAAGGCACACAACCACACAATTAATTAGGGACACATGTCCAGTCTAGGACACACTTGATTTAGTGAGAGTAGGAAAAAGTACATAGTCCGATGAAGCTTTGTCTATAAAAACTCCTAAAGAATTGCCCTAAGAGAGCTCAGAACAGATCAGGACAGCTGGTGAGTGTGCTCCACATCAATGGCCTGGGGTATCTCTGCTCCTAGGGCTCTCAACAGCTGAATGGAGAAGTGGTTGGTAGAGTTTTGCAGGTTTTGCATTTGTATCTTATGTCTTAAGAAATGTCTGCTGTATTGCTTGTTAAAATCTTTCACTCACTAGAGTGTTTATCATCTCCAAATCCTAAAAGAACCACTTGACTTTGGCAAAACCTGTGGGCTGGTTGGGAGCTATAGGATGGCGAAAGCCAAGGCCCAGACATGGTGATGTAGTATTTAAGAGACATGATAGTGTGGGAGAAAATATTTTGACAGATAAAGTATTGAAGAGTGGCAGACAAAGGTTTGATTGCCGTGGTGGAGGTGTATTAGGAATTAACTACTTCCTAGCAAACCTGTGTGTCTATACGTTTGTGTGTGTGCGTTGGTATGCGTAGTTCACATATGCTAGGAGGAGTTCTCCATCCATTTGAACTTTGAGGTGTCTGGCAATTATATGAAGATTATCTTCTTACAAAGAAAATACTAATCTTATAGACAGAACAATACTGAGACCTCTGAACTTTACTGAAATGTTCTTACATAAAGCAGAATTAGTAGAATGATAAATGAACTGACAAGTCGAAAAGCCAAAATTCATGTAAAGCACAGATAAGTACCTTAAACATGCAGGCACCTTTTCATAGGGAAAAGGCACATGGAAGGCTGCTGCCCTCAGCAATGTGGCAATTGGCTTCAAGTACACCTTCTTTTTCAGTCAAGGTTGTATTACAGCCTTCTCTGGCATATAACATGGAAATTCTGAAGCCTTCTAAGGACAACTGTTCCCTTCAAACTCATACAGTTGGCAGAAAGATTCATGGACATATTTGAGACATAAATAAAATAACTTTCTGACTTTCAAGCTGCACTACAATTTTTCACTGGAGAAGCAAGAATTGCCCAGACAGCTGCCAAGTCCCTCAGAGATACAGTTTCTTTGGTTAACCCCTTCCTTCCATGGATTTCACACTTAAAAAAAATACTCTTTCACCTTTCAAATTAGTTATCACATATATCTACCTTCAGAAGCATAAGCCATATTAGGTACAGAATTGAGAAGTATATTTTTTTACAAACACAGGAAATCACTTTCACCTTAGCTAACAACATTAGGAAAGTTACCTTTCACAGTCCAAGCACAGAGAGAGAAAGAAAATATGTTGTACTGTATTTCTGGAAAATCCCATGCCAGACTGCAACCCTGTTACCATGAGAAATGGGGAAAATGTAGGTTATACATGGAAAATTTATAGGAACACAATATCTCAGATCTAATGGTTTTTTCTGGAGAATGGGAAAGCTGTGCTAGATCAAAACAAGGATCAGAGAAAGCAGAGTTACTGAAGAAGAAACATTCACAAAAAGTAGGTTCCAGACCTAACACCTTCTCTGGAACAGTGTGTGGTCTGTAGTTAAAGTCAGACTAGTTGTTTGAGAGCCAAAGGAGCATTGCTTTAAAGACACGGCTATAAGTTTATTTTTCTCTCTCTTTCTCTCAAGTAAGTGCAGAAATTTAAACCAGCATCCCCTAGTCCTGTTATAGATTGGGTACATCATAACATAACTTAATATTGCAGAATAGTGATGCATTAGAGGGCTTGGCTTACTCATTGCTGGGGGAAAACAGTGGGCAGTATAATAAAGCCAGTGACCCAAAGGTACAATAATTCCATATTACAGTCTTAAGGCAGGAACCAAGACTGGGGCAACCAAGCAACAGCGATAAGCAAATCTGTGAGTTTCATGCCAAATTCCCTGGACAGGTAGGATGGAGGAAGTGAAGTAGGATGGAGGTAGGCAGTATGGTGTGCTAGTGTACATGTGGTCTCTCAGGATGACATTACATCAGTCACATACTCGCAGGGTAATCTGCTTGGGAGACTGTTGTCAGGACAGAGTGGGGAAGAGAAGAGAAATGTGCATCAACTTCAGTTCATTTGAGAAAAGGAAAATATAAATAGAACAAATAAATAAGCTTATTTTCAAGCACACCTGAGCAAAACTCTTGTTCTAAATTAATGTATAGGTTTTTTCTAGTATAATTTATTGTTCACTGTTTTAAATCTGAAATTGATTGAATCTATTATACATCTGCCTAAGATATTTAGATTTATAATTTATATAAGATATACATATTTAAACAAATAAAATAATAAATAAACTGCTTTCAGTTTCTGCATATGACTCAACTAGAGTACAGGCATAATAACAATTATCAATCACAATAATTATCAATCACAAACAGAAAGGTATCACATTTGGAAGGCTGATGACAGGACTCAGAGCTGAATTTGTATCTGAAAACACTTGAAGGAGTAATGATAGTGCTTTGTGTGTGTGCTCTTTATGCAAATAAGAAAAATGAACCCATTCTGTCGTTTGGTTTCAGTGCTGCATCCTGTGAAGTAGGTCACTATTTGGAAGCAGAACTTCTATCACAGAAGAATTGATAACTCTGGTTTCATCATTCTTTGCCACCGATGCCATCCATCATTGGCTCCAACTCCATCCACCACTGGCTCCAGCTTCTGGATGACATTCCTCATGATTCACTGAACCTGTCTAGATGGACAGAGTTCCCCACCCCTGGAATATGCCTTGTTTCAGCATGCTATTTGAGAGTGTATTTTAATTTACACATTTACTAACTTCATTGAAATAGGATTCGTGCTTGAACACTGCTGGCTCAGCCTAGGGTTTGTGCTTGAACCCTGAATGGCATTCTTAATCTATACCCCAATTTTCATTTTGATATGTCAGTGTCCAAGGAAAATGTCATACTAAGTTTTATTTCAAGAAAGAGTGTGCAGAGGTTGCACTGAAATGTAGATTTTTTTGTCCTGACTCTGTTTGCCAAATGTCATTTCAGTACCCAATCTTTAATTGAGTTATTATGTTACAAGCAAAGATGTGTACAAGTGAAATGCCAGTGAGTTAAACCACCAGTCTTACCTCCCTCAGCCAACAAGCTATTCTTATCTTTTTCAAACTGGTGAGATGAAAATTAAATTTGGACTGGGAGCAATACAGTGTGGACTGCAAATAGAGTAGAACAAGATGATCTGTGGATTGGGGTCAGAATTAGAGTGACTACTGAAATTTCAGCTAAAATGTCAAGCCAGTTTGGACCCTGTTTAGGTGATGATTTTCAAGAATTTATAGCAAATATATATACCACACACACACAAAAATCAACAACCATAAACACTTTGGAAATATCTTCTCCACATACCTAGTTTAATACCAAGCAGTGAGTCCTAAACAGGATTCACCCCTAGCAGTGGGTCCACTTTGATAAGAGTTGAAATGAATTTTCAGAGTTACAAAATACATTCAGTATGCCATTTTGAGAATCCTATCTCTAGCTATAATTTCAGGGGAGAAAAGACTTTTAAAAATATTGAAAGGGTGCTGGTTTTAAAAACAACAAAACCAAAATAAGAGTACATCCAAAGAATCAGCCAAGATTGTGGACCAGTAAGGTTTATGTTGCATCTTGCCTTAATAAACAGGTTTAATTTATTTATGTAAGTTATTGTGGGACCAGCTGCTTGCCCTTCAGCCAAAGAGTAAATAAAACATAATAACGGTAAAGTACTTTGGCAGTTACAGTACCCCTTATTATTTATTGAAGACTTTCATTACTTAGCTAACTTGGTTTTCCATATAGGAAAATGTCTTCTACACATGGAAAGAAATGCTATTAACAAAAGGCCTCACACAAACACAAAACATAATCAAATAAACCTCTACAGGTAGTAATGCAGCAACATGACAGTAATCTTTTCTGACTTATTTATTTAACAAATTAATAGGCCTTTCCTATCCACCATTTAGGAATAGTAATAGTGTGGTCTTCCAGATGCTGTTGAAGTGCAATTCTCATCATCCCTCACTACTGGCTACACTGGTTAGGATTAACGGGAGTTGCAATTCAACAACATTTGGAAGTCTACACATTTCATACCACAGTGTAGATTTTTATGGAGGTACAAATATGTTTGAACAATATTCTTTTTAATATCACCAGGGATGGGTTTATACATGTAGATCTTCCACACTAGAGTAAACCACAACACTGCATCCACTGCCTGAAGTCTATACTGGAGGACCACATTGGCATGTCAACTGATAATGCCTTTATGGTGACAACACAGAACAAAGCAATGCCTACTCAAAGTCCTTTCAATCAAGCATATCTAGAGTACGACAAACAGCTTTACTTATAGGCCATCTTTCTCCCAAATTGGGATGCAGGGTAGCTTACACCCTAAACTAAGATTCAGGTAAAAATCTGATAACGGTTTTCTTTAAAAAAAAAAAAAAAAAAAGGGAGCTAAATAAACTATCACATTAAAACATAGCTAATTTATATGACATTAAACATTGTTTTCAAAATCTAAAAGCATAAAAGTACAACACACACAAACACGCCAGTAGAAAAACCTTCTGCATAACCAAAGGCCCATTTAAATCTTTTGCCTGCTGGTGGGAGGAGGGGTGTCAAGAACTCAAACTCAGAGCAGTCATCAGAAAGGCCTTTCCCCACCTCTTCATTAGATGGATTTGTAATAATAATGGCTCTGAAAGAATGTCATCCCCCGTAGATCCTAAGATCTAAACTGGTTCTTATAGGAGGATGTCTCAGATTGTCCAGACTCAAATGGTATAAAGATTTGTAGGTCATTAGCATATTTACGTGGCATTGCCCAAGATTTTATTTTCCTCTTAAGAACTCACCAAACTATTTTCTCCAGTACCAGTAACTTTTCCCCATATTTCCCAATGCAATCTGTATTCAGAGTTGTTAACATACAGAGGTTGGGTTTCTGAGGGAATACACTACCCTCCTCCTTGCTACTAGGCCTCATCTCCATAGCAATCAACCTGTTCCAGTATCTGTAACTTTTCTCCATATTCCCCATCCAATCTGTATTCAGAGTTGTTAACATAACAGAGGTTTGGCTTTTAGGGAATACATTGCCCTTCTTCTTACTGCTAGACCTCATCTCTATAGCAACCAGCCTGAGGCCCAAGAGCTCCCTGGCTGAGAATTCTAAAGGCCCCCCTCTGAACTGCCAACCCCAGGATTCCATAGAATCTTCATAGCCAGTCAATCATATGAGGGTTTCTCACCTCACACAGCCAATCGTATGAGGTCTTTGTCTGCCTGACACAGACAAACTCACAGACAAACTTTGACTTTTATATAGTAGATAACCAGTATTTTATTTTATTTATTTTTTTGAAATATTTTTATTAAAGATTTTAATTAAGAATAAAAAAAAAACCCTCCCCGCTTCCAAGCTTGTTTTCCAGTTGAATCTCCACGTTCCATTCCATTCATACATAATTGTTGCTTACTCAAGGGATTTGTTACATCTTACATTGTTAGACAATTGCTTTGCTACCTTACTACCTTGTTACATTGTTACATTATTATTTTACCTTGCTACATTATTACATTGCATTACTTACAATCTTGCTTTATTCTTATTTCTTTACTTATTTTATGTCTTTATCCAATCCAAAACTTCTCTCCATTCCCTTTCAAAGTTCTGGATAGGTTTATTTCTCAAAGAAAAGGTTAACTTTTCTGTCTGTACCATATCCAGGACTTTTAATCTCCATTCTTCTATATCAACATATTTCCTTTCTTTCCAATATTGCACATATATCAGCCTTGGAGCAGTTATCAGATATAACAGTGTCTTCTGATGACATCTTATTTCTTTTTGCTGCCCAAGCATATTTAACAGATAAAATTCTGGCTTCATTTCAAAATTTACATTATAAATTCTTTGAATTTCATCATGTATTTTCTTCCAGAATTTCCTTGCTATCTTACAAGAACACCACATATGAAAAAATGTCCCCACCTTTTCATCTCATTTCCAACATCTTGCATTTCCATTTTTAGTTATTTTTTGCAGTCTTTCTGGTGTCATATACCATCTATGTAACATCTTATAAAAGTTTTCTCTTAAATTTAAGCTTGATGTAAATTTTATATCTGTTTTCCATGCCCTCACCCATGTACCCAATTCAACTGAATGTTCAATGTTTTGTGCCCAGCTAACCATTCCAGTATTTTAAATGTACTCAAAAATTAACCCATAGACAGTGAAGTTGTTTTAACAAGGGAGTTATATGTTTCCTGTGGGTCATCACTCTGACCTCAGCATTTTGGACCTTCTGAAGTTTCTGAACAATTTCCAAAGGCAGTTTCATGTAAAGTGTGTTGCAGTAATCCTAACAAGATGTAATCCAGACATAAATTGCTGTACTTAGAAGTGACCTGTCCAAGAAGGGATGCAGGAAGACCACTCACTTTAACTATTCAAATGCACTCCTTGTCATTGCTGAGACCTGGGAATCCAGGCTCAGAGATGCGTCCAGGACAACAGCCAAGCTGTGAGTCTGAGATTTCGGGAATGTATCCAGCATATGTGGAGTCTTTTCCCTGTTCTGCCTTCCAGCTAATCAGAAGAAAGAAAGAAACCAACAAACCAACCAACAAACCTTTGGCTTGTCTGGATTAAGCTTCAGTGTGTTCATCATCATCTGCCCCATCAATGGCAGCAATGATGAGTTTAGCATCCAACAATAGTAAATTGTTGAACCCTACTACAGTAATCTGATAGGTAAGATTTTCAGACACTTTGAGTTCTTGGGGTGGGGCAGAAGAAGAAATGAGAACTATAATATAGTCTCCTGTAAGTTCTCACCTATGACTATAAAGTGTTCATGCAACTAGATTCATATAGGCAAGGCTCTGAGACAGAGGAAATAGCTAGCTAAGGAAGGGGGAGGGAGAGAAGAGAAAATAAGGCAAGGGATATTCCTCAACATAAATTGAGCCTACATCACAGGACCAATTCATCCTTCATACGTCCAGCTGGGAAACTGCTTATTAGATTTGAGCTTTCCTTATGTCTAGCAGCTTCAGTTCTCCTTGCTGGCATCCACCCACTCCTTAGGGCCAGTATAAACAAAGAGTACCTGGTTAGCTGGTTCCCTCACTCATTTGGACACTCTCAGTGTATTCTTGCAGTTTTAATACTTTCTTCATGCCCATGACACTCTTTGGATTTGCGTTGTCTTTGTCTATGTTAGCCTGGGATGATGCATAGATGCTATATTTGACTGCAGAGGACATGTAAGTGTATCCAGTAGCAGCAGTATATAGTGGATTCACAGTGTATATTCTGTGAACTCTACCTCTTTACCACTAGGAGCTTGGAAACCTACAGTGTTGAAACATATAGAAAGTATCTGACATGGAGTTTGTACTGCTAATAATTTCATTCCTACCTCGTTAGTCCCATGCATTGTATTAAATATATATGGGATAACTCCAATCAGTAGGTGGTTCTTCTGTTTCAAGTGCAGAGGCAAAGTTCTGTATCTTATCTTGTTGCCTTTTAGGAAATTCCTAGAAAATACAGATCTCTTCTGGAAACCTGCTACTGATGAAGGCTATTTTACTAAGCAAGTATTACATGATAATTCAGATTCAAAGCCAGGTCACATAGCTACCCCACATCAGGACCTGCAAAGGAAACTGGATTACATACACCTAATAGAAAATAATCCTAATATTACACACACGAACACACACGCCATATATCAGAACAATTGCTGGTAGGCTGACCTCTACATCTGAGCTTCTTTTCAGTGTCTAAACCAATATAAACCATTGACAAAAAATGAAGAACCAGAAGATTATCTATCCTAATTTGAACATTGTTGCAGAAGTGTTTCATTTTTCCTCAATTACATTCATGCCTCTCTTTCTTTAAATGGAACACCTGATTGAACCATAATACAATAGCAGAGTGAAGATATGGAAAAAAAACTTCAGACCTGAACTTCTAATTTCATAAACTAACCTTCAAATGACTTTAAAATAGCTGGTAACTCTGAAACGCTACTAGCCACCTACATGTTTTTATTGAAAGACTGCAGCAACAATCCATTAGTTAATGACTAAGTTGGACTTGCCAGATCACATTCACGCTACCAATGACTGGAAAGTGGCTGGGTTTCAAGGGCTTTGCAGTTGGTAATGATCAAGCCAGCCTCCTTTTGTTCCGTGTTTGCAAAACCAATATGCTTAAAAAACAACACTTGAATTTTATTGGCTTCTTTATTGAAAATGCAGGCCTTATCTTCTAAGGCCATTGCTTTGTCACAGTAAATTTATTTTCACTCACTGAAGCGGATTGTGCATATTACGTTCAATTCTCTTTCCTCAAACAAGGCTTTAACTTAGGTAGTACTGCTAACTTAAGAATTTGTTCATGATAAAAATCAATTAAGAACATACAACAGTAAATTTATCACCTCAGCTGCATGGTAGAAACAACTATTATTCAGTTAAAGCTTGAATGTCAAAACTAGTCAATTATTCCAAGTCACTGAAGTGATAGCTACTTCCTGTTGCCAAGTGTGTTGTTTCCTTTTGTGTTTTTCTTAATAAATAATTTTGTAAATAGCCACAGTCATTTAAATAGTTTTAATGGTTTAATTATATCAACTCAAGACAGTAATAGAAATTACAAGGGAAGTTTCTCACTTCACAAAGTTCAAACCCCCATGGACTACTGTATGAATAACTGAAATAAACAAGTATTCTTGCCCTGTTTATCTGGCATACATTTTTCTCAGATCAGTTATATACTGCAGGTCCCATGCAGAAGTACATGCACATCTTGTATAGGGATGGGCCAAACGAATCCTCAAATCCTTGGCAAGGGTTCAAGATTCGCGAATCTGAATCCCTGTGCCAAAACAGCCAAACCAAAACTTTCGAATCCAGCAACGAGTTTGTTAGAGACCAAGACACCTGAAAACCTGGGAGATCAAGATGCCTGAAATCCTGAGAGACCAGAACACAACATATAAGGTGAAATGGCAAGTAGGTGAGTTTTTTCCCCTGGAAAAAAATAATGGCCTTTGCTAACAATTTCAGAAATTACATCTGAGGTTGTATTCTAATAATTATTAAATGTTCAATTTAAATATACATTCAGCACTATTTTCTGCGCTCAAAATCAACAGCATGTATAAATGCTAGGGCCAGTGAGTCTGATGCTTACCAGAAGTAGTGGGGCAGAGGGCAAGGTCACACAATCTCATCCGGTGATTGCCACATGTAGGCCAGAGTACCTCCTTCCACAAGACCCATGCTTGGTTATAAACCTATAGCTAGAATAGGATGAGAAGTGAAATGTCTGCCTTGGTTTCTCATGAGCCACATGGCAAACTACATGTAGCAGAAAGGAAAAATTTTTTTTAAAAATTGGTGCCTCCGGGCCCACCAAAGACTTGATTGGCTGGAAGATACAGTCTTCTTGAGATTTCAAGGACAGCTGAAAGATTCTTTTGCATAGCTCCCTGGCAAAGCTCTTTCATACACAATTCTGGGGGTTGTAGTTTTACAAGGTGTCACAGCCTTTTCTGCCAAAGTGTGCTGGTGTATCATCAAACTACAAACCCCAGGATGGCATAAGGAGCTATGCAAAGAAAATCCAGTTTTGACCTGGATTACCTCTGTACTGTGGTATGTGGATCTACTAGATTCCAAATGTGGGATTAGTCCACATTTTCCTGTCTGTGTAAAAAGGGCCTTCGTGTCATTTTCAATCTGGGGAGATCCTGAGGCAAAATTATGACAATTGTCCTGGCCAGATTTCTTCAGAGGGAGGTTTGCCTTTGACTAGGCTTTTGCTAAGGCTTAGAGAGTGTGTCTTGACCAAGATTATTCTTATTTCCCTTGCTTTTTAAACTCTTTTTTAAAAAAAGAATTTGAAAGATTCGAGATCCATGAGATCCATGGATTCCCAGAACCTTCCCGGGATTCAAATCTAGATTCAGAAAATTCTGGTTTCGTTGCATCCCTAATCTTGCACATTAGTGCTCTGCTAATTTTGAGGGTGCTATATTAACAAACAAATCCTGCTTCCATTGACCCATAGGAGCAGTGGTTAAAAATTGTGAACTGCAGGTGGTAATCATGATGGTCACACCATAGAGAAGAGTCCAGCATTGGCCTGCACTGTTGATTCAGACTAATAAATCAATTCTAGCAGTTTTCTTGATCACTAGGAGAAAAACCTTTGTAAAGCCTGTTGTTTCTGCGCGCCCTCAAGTTGTATCTTAACGTATGGCAACCCTAAGCTAGTGACTCTTAACTGTTCTTTCAATACCTCAAAATACTTTGGATTGCAGGAGTAGTACCTCACAGCTATGTATTGCTGCTTAGGATTTTTTTTTTTAATCTTCAAGCTATGGTGAGAATTCTAGCTATGCTCAGAAAAACAGAGATACCTGATGGGCTGGCAGATAATCTCATCATCTTTCTCAAACACAAATCAAAACCACAGACACAAACTAGTACCCAACACCCTTTTTCAAGATTTAATTCCATGATCTTCATTGTTTTCAGATCCATCCCAAGCCACAGAATCACAGAAACAAAGAATCTTAAAAGCTGGAAAGGATCAAATAGTCCAACCCCCTGCCATGCAGAAGTACATAATTACTGCACTCCTGAAAGATGTCCATCCAAACTGTGTTCACAAACCTTCAAAGGAGACATTCCAAGGCAGTCTATTCCATGGTTGAGCAGCTTTTACAGAAAATAAGGTCTTTGTAATGTTTTGATGGAATCACTTTTCTTATGATATGAATCAACTGGTTTGTGTTCTAATTTCTAGAGCAACAGGAAACAAGCTTGTTTCAGCTCCTTCAGATGTTTAAAGATGGCTGGCATATCACATCTTATTCTTCTCCAAGCTAAATATATCCAGCTCCCTAAGTCATTCCTCATAAGGCTTCGTTTCCAGACCTTTGATCATCTTGGTCACCCTAATCATGAAATGTTACAGCTTGTCAATACTGTATCCTTCTTGGACTGTGGTACCAGAAATGGACACAATATTCCAAGTGAGGACTGACTGAAGCAGAACAGAGTAGCACCACTTCTTCTGTTGATCTGGACACTATGCTACTGTTGAAGCAGCCTAGAATTGCACTGGCTTGTTTGCCAGCACATCACAATGTTTACCCATGTTTAGCTTGTAGTAGAAAACATTTTTACGTCAAATGGCATGCTTGTGATTGCAACCAATTCAATAAGAAACTAAATAATTGACAATTTACTATCTGTAATGATACTTCTACATCTGCTGCTTGGCAGCAGGCTTCCTCATCCTACATATTGCTAGGGCTGGAACTCTCTCCCCCAGTATTCAGCAGTGAAACCACCTTTACTTTTCTACAATAAAATTATTTGTCTTTTTTTCTGGAATGAGCAGGTGTAGCAGGAAGTTGAGTTTGTATATCAAGTGGATAGGTTCTGTTGGTCACACAAGGCTGAGAAAAGCTGTTCAAGTGAACATTCTCTTTTCTACACACATACATTCATGATAAAGGATCTCTATTCTCATTTGCGTCTTACAGCCACTATATCCTCTTTCAAACTTGTGTGCTGTTTCCTCACTCTCTTTATGGCACTTTCCACACAACAATGGCATTCTGGCATGGGGACATGAGAGGAGTGGGACTGTGATGACGTTTCCCCAAGACATCATCACAGTTCCGTCCTCCTTGTGTCACCAGTCAGTGTGATCACAGGGGAAATCATTGATGGAGTTTCTCAATCACCCTTGCTTATCTGCCATGCAAAAGGGCCAGAAGCACAATGGAGGTGCTTCCTGCCCAAACACACCATGGGAAAGAGCCAGCTGCACTGTGAAAGGAAGAGGCTGTCCCTTGTGCTCCCTTCCACAAGGAGCCAGCCAACCGCAGAGGGGAGTGTTCCTGTCGCACTCCCTTTCCACCAAAGGCACTGCCAGGATTGTGACCGGAAGATGACAGGACAAAGTAACATGTGGAAATGGCCTCTGTCTCTGCTTATCTAAAGTTATAACCTTGGTCCTGAGCATACTTGCTGAGGAATAAGGCCCACTGAATTTAATGGAACTTATTTCTGAGTATACTTCTGGGATAGACTAGCTGTGACACTTTTCATCAGTTGTGGTGAGGAGAACTTGCAACAAAATGGCATTTCCGGATTCACACCATGCACCAATAAGTTACCATTCAGCTCCATTGATACTACTAGACTTTGTTGTGTCAGTCTGACTTTTGTCATCTTTTGTCTGCCCAAGACATTAATTTATCCTTTGGCCTGACTCACCAGACATGTGCATCAGGGAATGGAACACAACTCATGAGAACATTTTCCTGTAGAAGTCTAGAAGGCCTGGGCAGCATCATAGTCCCATTCATTCCAGTACAACATAATGGGAGAATGTGTAAATCAATGGCTCCCAAGTTTGTCCAAACACACAGATTAATATTTCTTTTTCCAAAAGGTGTCCAGCAGAAAAATGATTGCCTGAATTTTCTTCATGGCTGAAGAACTTCTAAAAATTTAACAACAGTTGGATTTGGATGCCCAATTTTTTAAAAAAATGGAATTGCAAAGTGAGCTCTCCTTTATTGCTTTTTGCTCCATAACAATTTTCTACACACATAACCAATATAAACATAATAAGATGTTAAGACTATTTAAACATCTGCAGCATTGCTGATATTTTTATAATTAAAAAAAATATCTTTTTACAGGGGGAGCTATTTTACAATAGCAGACAAATCACTTATGAGGCTGTTAGGGAAGTGAGAGGCTTCCCAGTACTGGGGGAAAACAAACTTTCTATATCATAACTTCATCAGTCAAGTAGATTCTAATGCTTGCAATATGATCCATGAATACACTTAGTGCCCATCAATATTTTCAGGCTTCCTTTTTCCCCCCCCCCCATTTTCTGTCCTTCTTTCAGTATCACATCATACTTCGTTTGTGGTGTGTCTGTGTGTGTCTCTGTGTGTGTGTGTGTGTGTATATATATATCAATGACAACTCACACGACTTTATTCATATCTACAGAAGAATCTGAGATGCATACTGAATATATGCTTTGGTTTCCTTGCAATGTTTTAAAAAACCGTTTTAAAAACATAGTTCTTACTTTTAATTGATGAACACATTAAAGAATTTTTTTCATTTTATAAAAACTGTCATTTACTTCCGTTACTAAGCTTAAAGTCATGCTGTTCTCTCCTACTAATATACCAATATTCATAGTTTTTATCTGGAATTCTCTGCAACCACCCAACCCCATTTCATTTGCTAGAAGACAAGATGAGGTCATGGGCCTAGGATTAGAGTGACTTGGTTTTACAGATTCTTACTCAGTTAAGAAGCTACTTAGGTAAGTATCTTAGTAATTATCTCAGGTTAATCTAAGGGGAACATCTGGAGAATACATAGCACAAGTTCAAGAAACAGACCTTCTGACTTTCTCTAGATCACATTCCCCTACACATCGTGCTCCAGGATATTATTATTCTGTCCTGGTTTGCTGATGAAGAAAAATTGAAACAGTGAAAGAATAACTAGACATTTTTTCCACATTTTAAATCTCCATGCTTGCAACATATGGTTTATCATTGCATAAAAATTACTTTGTTTTGTTAAATTTTAAATTAAATTAAATGTTTTGTTAATACTAACAAATGTGAGATTTAGTGCCACTCAGATGTTAGAATACTAACTGGAACAGATTTGTTCATGTTGATATCACTTCCAGTCACTATCCTGAAAAAGAAATAGTGTATTTGGGTGGTGATACAAGACAAGGAGAGGGGTGAGATTGGCTGGAAAAATTCCCTCCCATCCTTGAGCTACTGCCCACTGCTGTTCTACGTGCTTGGAATAATTTTCTGGCAGGAGAAATACATAAGAATTTAAAATACTGTACAGTTGGATGGATAGAGGTTAATTTAGCCATGCATTATGTTCCCAATTAAAAACACAAGCATCTTTCTAAGCCACCTGTGGGCAACTGAAACTTTTCAAATGATTTGGACTACAGCTCCCTTTATCTCTGCACTCTTATCTTTGATGGCTAAGATGGACAGAAATTGTAGGCCAAAAATATCTGAGAGGTGAAAGTCTTCTACTCTAAGGATTTGTGAAGATCAAAATTATAACTGTGTATCACATGCACAATTGGCTGATTTGAAGAACATCCTGCATATCATGTTGCTACTTTTTGTGTTGTTGTTTGCAGATTTAATAATAAAATTCTCAAACATCTGTAATGAATCTATCTGCATCTGTCCATGTTCTGCTACAGAATACAGACCATCTCAATCTACATGGAGTTATATCTGTATCCTGTTATCCCTCCTCGTATATTCTTACAATCTGCCCATTTTGTGTCACAAAGAAGACTAGCATCAACATCAACAAAAAGGACCCAAGAACAAATCATGTTTTAGAAAACATGATTCAAAATGAAAGGTACATGTTCTTTAGTTTATTTACTTTGACACTTTTATCAGAGTGTCCAAGCGTTCATCTGACAATATTTGTGAGACAAAAATACATTTCAGAACTTGTATGGCCTAAGAAATGGGGAAAGAAACTTAGAAGACACTAATTCTAGAAGCCGCAACTAGACACATTCAGCTGTGTCATAAAAAGGAAAATTGATGTGGTGCATTCTCCCTCGGTTTAAGTCTTTCAGATTGGATTTCTGTCAAAACTAAAATGTTCTGGCTCAACAGAAAGTTATGTAGGTATAAAGGGATTAGCGAGTAAGAATCTATGGCTTGCACCAAAGTTCAAACTAAATCACTGTAAAATGGATGAAAATTGCAATCCAAAGTATACTTAGAGAAAAGATGTCCTACTGAATGCAAATAGAGATGTAAACATTCACAAGACTGGGTAGCAAGTTTTAAAGTGTCTGTTCTATTATCTATTGTCTGGAGTGTCTGTTCTATTGTCTCTTCTACTGCTATTCATTAACGTAACACGTTCCGTGTATTTACAGAAAGTTAAATAGGGAGACGGTCTGAAGTGAGTACTTGCATCTCAATATGTAGCAGGCTTTATCAAGGATTTGCGGGAAGGGATACAGTAAGTCTTAAAATGGGAGGGCATAAAATTCAAAAAGTTCATCCTGTATTTTTTGCTTTTAAAATGACTGATAAAGTTTTATTTCCTCTATATGTACTTTAGTATATACATGTTCATGGGTGCTAGGATATAAACTACAGACAGAATAACTAAATAGGCTACAGGAAACATTTGAAGAGTCATAGTTCAAATGAACAACTTCTTTACAGAAAGCACCAGAGCAGTAATGGGTCCAACTATTCTCTGGCAACATGCATTATCTTACTTATCAAGGGAAAAGAAACAAAAACCTGTTGCCTATTTTCCCCTTCATCTTAACATTCAACTCACATGTTTGCATGTTTCACTCATGACAAAATCTGGGAACACCAGATGACTTCTTGGGCTGAATATTTTATCACAGTTGAAATACACTGCAGCCTTACAAAAACACTTATAAATCTGCTTTTCCTTTTTGTCTAGAATATACAAAGCAGCTTGTCCAAGGTCCTTCTGAACAATTAATGAAATCAAATGTTTGGGTATAGGGATAGCAAACAAGGTTAAGCAACATTACCCATGGTGCCTAGTGGCATGATGATATAAACCAAAGTTCTGTGCATGGAAAGATTACTTTCCCACATTGGGACTGTTTCATATGGCCAACTGCAAGGCATTCTTCAACTTTAATCATTACTAAATCATCGCCACAGGGATATCATATTATATTATGATTTAACTCCCCTGACACCATGTCACTAAACCATTATAACATTAGTTGTATTAAAAGGTGGGGTATTTTTCAGCTGCATTTATCCAAATTGTAATGTAACCAGACAGTGAATGGAGTAACGCAGCCTGGAAATGGTTGTTTCTGAGAACACTAAAATTAGTTCTAAGAATCTTGAATTTCTAAAGATTTTTTTAGGCTCTATTTTCTTAAGTTAACATCCAAAAACAATCTTAAAATTGCAATTGCTGCAAACCTGTTTTTTTTAAAAAAACCCATGGGGATTGTTATGGTTTCCACCATTTATATAGAACACAGAGACACATATGAGAGATACTTCTATTAACTATTTAATCCTAAATGGAAATTAAATAAACATTTACTTAGTTTCATATACAAATATTAATGGACATAAATATAACTCTACTCCCCTTTTTAGCTGTTACATCAGTGGAATTATTACATGTACTCATCTGCCATGGATATGAGGCTGTCTCCCTAAAGCAGTTCTTACACTCTTTTAAATATAAGCTATTCCTCTTTATCTCTTTGAAGAAGAATGAATCACATCTGCTGCTTGCAGCTATCAAAATGTAATTTCATCAAGCAGGCTCATGAATGTCCACATTTCCCTAGCTCTACATGAGGAGGCAAGTGCTTCCCATGGACCGCTCTACTACACTGTTCGATGAATTGTGTATAACCAAAAGATGTTTCAGAGCTTAGTACCATTGTCAGACAGCAGCTGTACATTGCAGTGGGCAAAACAACAGCATCAATAGTATTAGGCTGCTACACAGTTTGCTCAAACGTATGAAAACTTACTAAGGATTGTATTTAAAGGAAATGATATCCCTGGAACTGCATGATCAAGGCCCCATAGTAATCTGGGAATCAGTCATCAAATTCAGGCTTACACAGATGGAAATGTACATCCATTGGACCACTGCTTACTCTATAAACACTAATATTCCTATGGCAAATCCAGAGGTGGGACAACCTTGTCCAGTAAGTAAGATTGGGAGGTACAATAACATTCTCACTATCATGTATACCTTCCATGTATGGAGACATCCCTAAGATCCAATCTATATTCCATAGGCTGGAATGCTATTTTTATAGTTGTTTATTACTTATCCTTTCTAAAACAATGGCTTGCTATTAAAGTAATCATGCATTAGTAACTCATTACTAAGGTATCATTTTTAAACTACAATTTAGTGGGGGGGGGGTTAACATTTACACTTAACTATATAAGCACGACTAAAAATTTCCTCTAAAATGACCCCCATCCTCTGCAACAGTTTAGGAGTGACAGGTTTTGTTTTACATTACTAAATGGTAAAGGAGAATTATTATGCTGTGTTATGTAGTGTTCTTACTTACTTACAGTACAGTATTTTCAAGCCAGGATTCACCCCATAGCACAACTATTTAATTTGAAATGAAATGAGAGAGGATGGCATACATATGGCTCTAATCTTCTTTTGCTGCTGCTGCTGCTGCTGCTGCTTCTTTCTACTACTACTACTACTGCTACTATTACTACTACCACCCAGTAAAATGACTAGATTTATATTCAAGAAATATAGAATATTTTCCTGAAGACTTAGGTAACCATGATAACAATACTAAGTGAAAAACATTCCATTGGTATGTTTTCTTATTATTCAAATATATAAGGAATGTCCCTGATAAAATAAATTGTATCTATTTGTAACAGCCTTGGCAGTAAAACAGAATAATTCTGTCTTCAGCACATTAGATCATAAACACAATATGAAGCCACAAATTGTGGAACAGATGCAATAAAGTCATGTTGTCAGTGCACAATTAATCATGGAATGTCATGCTATTTGCTAAGGCAGTTAATATTTTATGCAATTTTGAACATGCAAATTTGAGGTAGTGAAAGGTAATATATGACATTACTCAAACATCTTGTGAGCATTTCCTTTAAGATCTTAACAGCAAATACAATTAGAAATGACATTTCTTTAGCCTTATCTGCAATTTAGTTAAACTGAAGAACTTTGACTTCAATGAAATCGCTTTGCTTCAAATGTGTTGTGTTTACCCACGTACTTGGAAGGCTAAAAACACTGTTCTTGGTAAGTGTGGCACCACAAGTGCCACAAAGTAGGCCATGACTCCCCAAATCCTCTAGCCAACATGACCATTGTTCTTGCCTTAAGAAACCAACAACATTATCACCAAGACAATGGCCCTTTCCGCACCCTAACTTTTCACAGAGTCATCCGGTGGAGATCCCAGCACTGACTCTGCTGGAAGGGGAGTGCGACAGGAGCACTCCCCTCCACACCGGCTGCCTCTGTAGTGACAGAAGTGTGAATGCCACATCTCTTCCTTCTGCAGCACAGCCAGGTACCTTCCCAGGCTGTGCTGGGGCAGGAAGAGCATCCACTGTGCTTCCTCGGCTTCTGTACTTCCAGGTAACTCCTCAATGGTGGTGCAATAATAGGTCATTGACAGGGAAAACTCATCAAAGATTTAATCCATGATCAAGCCATCTGGGGATGGGAGAAGGAGGGACCCTGATGACATCACGCGGAAGCATCATTACAGTCTTGTCTTTCTCCTGTCCCCATGGCAGGTTGGGAGGGTGGCACACGAAGGGCCAATAACACCCATAGAGGTGTTCATACATTACTCATGAAGGGAAACAGGGGTACACACACTGGTCCCATCCCTCAAACCACAGCCTTATATGTTCACAGGTAAGGTTTGCAGTAGAAATATAATTGCATTTGTTTAGACATGAATGCAAATGTCCATGTGATTAAACAACCCTGCCCCATCAAGACTGCCAAGCACACAGAATTCTGTAATTGTAGTATTACATTTCCCATGAAGACTTTCCACATCAACATGGGAAGACTGAAGGTAGCTGATGCTGAAGAATTTCCTCACTCCTTTTCCTCCACAAGTCAATGTTTTCAAGGTCTAAGTAGGTCAAAATGTCTGACTCTTTCCCATAGGCAAGGAATTATGTTCCCTTCCTTAGTTATTCCTGGAACTGCATCTTCTTCTTCAGAGCATGGAAGAAGGCAAAGGAAGGTCTCTAAGCTACTTCTAGATTTCCTCTGAGTCACAATGGTTATAGGAAAGAAATCTTCAGAATGCTAGCCTCCTGAGAAGTTGTAACATGTAGCCAGTTCTTTACTTTCATTGCAAGAAAAGAAATGCATTCAGATTGGTAACAAGAGTGGCCTGCTTTATTTGTTGTTGTTTTCAACTTATGACAACCCTAAGGCAAACCTATCATGGGAATTTCTTGGCAAGATTTCTTCGCAGGGAATTTTCCTTTGCCTCCTTCTGAGGCTGAGGCAGTGTGACTTGCCCAAAGTCACTAGTGGGTTTCTATCACTAAGTGGGGATTTGAACCCTAGTATCCTGAGTTGACATTTAACCATTACACCATGCTGACTCCATATTACATGTTTTACACCAATACTAAAATTTACATGATAAATGAGCATCACAACCATTGCCCCCCACCACAGAGCATCACAGGTGAAGCTATAAAGAGGGGCTGTACATAAGATTGTCCGATTTGTGTGAGTTTTGCTCCCTTAGTAAAAGTGAAAGTAATCTCACCAATTGGACCTTCATGAATACAGGTTTCTACTGGAGTGCCTACCTCCCATGTGACAATATGCATGAGTGGACGGGAGGAGTTTACGCCATGATGTATATAAATTTCACCTTCATCATGATTACATATACATCAGTAACATGGGTGGATGGGGAGACACAGTTCATGGATGAAATAGTTACCATGGCAGAAACCAAATAGTTACCATGAGTGTTTTCACAAGAGTAATATGTAATCACTCTTGGAACAAAGGTAAGTATGAATTGTATCTTAATAAACAGGATAGCAGAGTGTGAATAATAAAGCTAATGTTGAAAATCACTCTCTGTCTGCCTCTCTGCCTCTCTCTCTCAGCATGAATGATTGTTGGCTTTAAGATTAGCTGGATGAATTTTCTCTCACTGTGCATGCCTTTTCATTAGGCTAGGGTAATTGTATAACTCTCTTGTCTCTTTGTAGGCTGGCAACACTTCGAAAATATAACGAGTCTCTGGCGCGCTGGTTCATTAAGCTTGGAGAACATTTAACTCATTCTAGAACACAGTAGGCTTTTGAAACTTGAATACTAAATGTAATTTCAGCAGCAAAATACCAATATTGGGAAGTGTCAGCATCAAGATGGTATACAACAATAAGCCAATGATTCTTGTGAACCTGGAAACAACTGTTCAAATTGTTCTCGCCATGGGGCAAAACACTTAAATCAAGAAGAGCACTGCCGATACGATACAGGAAAAGAAGCTGCATTAAAATTGGTTTTTAAAAGGCAGACAGCAGGGTTGGTTTGGCAATGTTCTGAATGTTTTGCAAAGCTCCAATAATATAACCAAATTCAATGGTGCGCACACGCGCGTGCACACGCGCGTGCACACACACACACACACACACACCACTGTTACTTGCTTCTGAAATTAAACACGCTTTTTTTACCAATTTAAAAATGAAGACACACACATACAGAAACCCTGAAGCACTTCCGCACAAAATGTGTGATGTTTATTTTTAAAACAGACAAATTAAACAGAAATTGTCTATAACAAACAAAACTGATTTTTTAAAAAAAAACAACAAACACACTACAGAAGAACATAAATAGATGAAAAAAAAATCCCACCTAAAGTTTTTCATTTCAAAATGTGAAAATATTATGTCATGTACTGAGGAACAAACCAATCCACATTAATGTTGTTCCATTTTTAATAATAATAATACATTTTGTATGTCTCTTTCTTCTGACTGGTGGGCAGTCTTTTCTCTAAGACAGTGGTTTCTCAACCTGTGGGTCCCCAGATGTTCGTGGACTTCAGCTCCCAGAAGCCCCAGCCACTATGGTCAATGCTCAGGGTTTCTGGGAGCTGAAGTCCACAAACATCTGGGGACCCACAGGTTGAGAACCACTGCTCTAAGATCCTATTCTGGATGGTTATCCATATCAACAACAGAGTATAAGGGTAAAACACACACACACATTATTTTGAGGCAGAGCCCACTATATCAGAAAGAGTAACATCATAAGACAAATGTTACAAGCAACACTAGCAGAAAAAATCAGAAGTTAGTATTGATCAGCTAACGGATGCACAACTGCCACCAGAATACCTAGCACAAACAACATCCAACTTAATGTAATTGCAATGAGATTGAGAGCCCTGAATGTGAAAATGGGTAGAAGTAGTAGAGGAACGTATCTACTGGGATTTTTTTTTAAGAGTTTCAAAAGCAGTAAAAGCTTTGCAGTGATGTGGAGGCACTGTTAGGTGGAAACCTGACATCCTACATTTTCCTTCCAATCGAGTAACTTTTATTTTGCAAGGACTTTTACATTTCTTTCAATGCAAATGAACCATTTGGAAAAGTTTAATAATAATTTATAATAAGAAGTATGAGTTGGTGAATCTTAATAGCATTTAATCAATAATTAACCTTACTACAAACTAAATTTTAATCAACTTTATAAATGTGCAATTATTTTTTTTCTATATTTATTTATTTAATTAATCTATCCTCCTAAAAATGTGGCTCTCAGTCAAATTCAGGCCTGTCTCTCTCTCTCTTTTTCTTGCCCACTCCTGCCCTAAGTCATTGTGACCTTTTCATGCTCTAGTACCACCTCTAAGATTTCTGAATGCATAATAAAACAGCTCACCTAGAACAGGAGATACTCCCATTCCCTAAGCTATATGTATTCTTGTGCAATTCAAAATCATCTGTCCATTCAGATTAGTCTGTTAGCAGAGTCTATATTAGCAAAGAATCCATCATTTGTGATTAATATTACATGTTGTAATTCATTTTGCATGGCACATTTGGTATCTTTTCTCTAATGCAGAAGCACTCACATTTAGTACTTTCACAAAATCAGTATAGCAACAGAAACCCTTCCCTGCTACGAAAGATATTTCTGTTGCTGGACTTTTCACAGTGCTCAAGGCAAAATTCAGCTACAGTGTACACAATGTAAACCCACAGTAATGTTGTTTAGTTATTTCCATCTTCTTTACTTCCAGCACATGAAAAACAAATGCTAAGTAATTTGGCAGAAGTGGCTTTAAGAAAGTAATAAGGTTTAATTGGTAATCCATATACTTTAGTTCCAAATGACATCCTAGCAGTTTAACTCCTTGTGTTAAAGTGGCATTGCCACCATTTCAAGAGTATTGTTCCCACTTTAACAGATTGCTGCTGTTGTTGTTCTAATACTTTTTTTGCCTATTTTTTTAAGGAAAAAAAAACCCTAGATGATACCTTCATCATGTTTATCTCTTTCTTAAGCTTCCCCCTTCTCTTGTTTTGGGTGGATGGGATGTGTGTCTTCCATTTCCTGGTTCATATTCTGCTACTCCTTTGGGGATCCCATGTGTTAATTTATCAACCAACATGTTCTAGGTCAGGGTTTCTTAGCATTTGACCTTCCCACTGTTTGTACTTCAGCTCCCAAAAGCTTCTGTGATATTGCCAGTGATGACAGATTCTGGAAGCTGAAGTCCAAAACATCAGGAGAACCAGGGGTTAAGAACCACTGCTCTAGGCAACACAATACAGTATGCAATCAATTTTCTTCACTCTCCATCACCCACTGCAGGATCTATTGTCCTGAAAGTATGCATTACATGCACCCGCTATTGAACTCAATAAGATTTAGTCACCATTTAGAACTGCATGCTTATAATAATTCCACATTTTTTTTAATTTCCCATATGCTCCCAATGCATCCATGAGGACCACTAATACACCTCTCTCTATGAAAGACCACATCTGTGTGTAAGAACAAGTTATCTGGGTATATTGGAACATTTGTTTTAATACACACAGTTCTAGGCTAAGAATACCCCGAGAACTTGCTCATGTGCAACCGAACTGCATTCTTACAATAGCCTACCTACGTTTCTCAGTATGCCACTCTAAAAACTTAAAATGGTGGAGAGGATTAACTGAATAACTGATACAAAAAAGGAAAATCCAAATTCACAAAAGGAAACTGGGAAATCACCATGATTACAAGCAGACGTTTGGGAATCTCCTGAAGCATTTTGGAGAATATATGTTATTTATGGCATTTCAGAGTATATGCAATTCTGTCTCATGAAGACAAGTGTCAGTAGACAGTATGCCTGTTTGGTGGTTGCCCTTCACTTACTTAGATTGTAGACATTTTTGACACATGAACATAGCTCTGAATCCTAGCTAGAATGGCTATTTGCATAAAAAGTGCTGTTTTTCCTGTTAGGTATTACACAAGTTGTATCTGGTGAAGCAGACTTAGTCTACAAAAGCTTATGCTACCAACTTCTTTGTCTCTTTTAACCTCACTGGTATTACAAAATCCCTTTGCATATACATTGTATCAATTAGCTGAAGAAAATTCTTGAGGGCCAGGGAGGAATACTTTCCATCACTAGTGAAAGTCCCTTTAATAACCAGGCCACATAAAATAGCTATCTTTGAACAGAACGATAATATACAGGTATTATAGTACCAACATATGAATAATCTTTTCCCTGCATCTTTCTGGTATATCTATTACTTTTTCAGCCATTCTGCATTTCACTATTAAATTCTGACCATCCTTGTTACACCTGATATCTCATGCCACTTTGTATGTTGTCAAATATGTGGAGGATGCAATTTACAAACATACAAAAGTAAGTCTATTTCTATAGCTAAAACAAAGTGGAACTAAAACATGAAAGCCTATGTCAGTTATGGGTGGGTGGAAGCTTGAAAATGGAACTCACCAGAGTTGGGATCAGAGTTGCCATCAGCTTCGGTCCTCTTGTCTGGTGAGGCCTGATCGTAGAATTCGTCCTGCGGCTGAACCAGAGGGAGAGGGTGTGAGATCAGGGTTCCACTACCCACAGGCTCATGATCTCCTAGACCACTGTCACTGCAGCTTTCCTGGGAACCATCAGGGAGGTGAAACGTAACACGGCGCTGGGACTACAAAGAAGAGCACAGGACATCCTGGATTAGTGCTCTTCTTCTGTCTATAATCATTCTCTTTTAATTGATATAGATATATTTTTTTTTCCTTTCATTACTTCTCAGGTTTTTTCCTCCCCCAACATATCACCTCTTTGCATAACCAGGGTGGCAGGCAAGTCATCAGGATCACCAGGGGAAGCTTTGTGGATTCTTCTAGTATACTTGCTTCTTCTATCTGTCTCTCTAGCCATCTGGGATTAAAATCCTTGTTTATCTCATTATCTGAAGAATGAGAAACTTTCTTTTTTTATTTTCACCCATGAGGCATTGAGAATTTTTGTGTGTTATATGTGTATTTTCAAAGTAAAAGCTGCTTAAATGGTTAAAAAAATGTCAACTGTTCAAACAGTTTTGTGCAAACTGTTATTGCTACTGTCTTGTTCCATGAACTTGGGGTAAAATGAATGGATTACTTGTGCCTTTTTTTTTTTAAAATAAATCTACCTTTTTAAACTTGCTGTGTATGTGCCTGTGTGAGCATGTGCATTTATGCATGCATACATGGTTGTGCTTTGTGCAACGGATTTAATCCATTAAATGAATATTCTGCGATTGTGATGGGTGTGGATGTGATGGCAACAGGACCATGACACCATGCGAAAGCAGGACCTGTGGACCGCTGCTATCCTGTCCGCATAGCGGGACTGTGACAGCATGCAGAAATGGCCTTAATATTTATTATATAGATGTGGCATGTATCGCCTCACTTTTGTGCACAGTTGTTGCTTGATGGCACTAAATATTGCTCAGTAGTAAGAGCTACAGACATCAGGAACAAGAGGTAATGAATTCCCATGATTCTACCCCTAAACTCCATGGCATCCCTTAGACTATGAAGCTCCCTTTCCAGGGAGGCCGGAATGGCCCTTTCCTTGCCCTGTCATTGGCATGCTAAAACCATTTTATTCATACAGGCTTTTCAAACAGAAAGTTTTTAAAGCACAGCCTAGAAGATGCTGTACTGTTTTAACTGAACCGTTTTTGAGAGCTTTATGCTTTTTAATTGCATTTTATGCTTTTAACTTGATGTGTAAATTATTTCAATATTTTAAATAGTTTAATTCTATTTTAATGTACACTTTTTATATGTTTTTAATTGGTATCTTCTTTTAAATTATGAGCTTCTTTGAGTTCCAATTTTTAGAAAAACTTAGAAACATCATCACCATCATAATAATAATAATAATAATAATAATAATAATAATAATAATAATAAAAATAAATACCGCCTCACTTTTGGTGGTGATCAGGACTTATTATGTGATGGCCTAACATCCATCATCATCATCATCAACAACAGCACAAAAGAGGGGTGAGAAAAGACCAGAATGTGTCAGAAAGATGAAAATTCCAACCTAGGCTTTCCTGGCAGAATGGGATCTTTCACACAACATAATTATAGCACTATGATTCCACTTTAATTGCCATGGCTACATTTTATGGAATCGTGGGATATGTAGTTCAGTGAAACACTTGAGCTCTCTGGAAGACATTTCTACATACCCCCCTCTGTGCACTACAAATCCCAGGATTTCACAGGATGTCGCCATGATAGTTAAAAGTGGAATCCTAGTGCTGTAACTGGGTCCTCTGTTACTAGAGAGCTTATACATTACAGAACATCATCTTCCAGATTAATAGGTGTTAACTTAAAAACAATGATTAAAATAGTCATTTTAGATGGAAAGTGAAACATGATAAAAGATACTCATTCAGGATACATGAATGGCATCCTTCTTCAAAGTACCATTTTAACAAAGTTGTAGTCGTACTAGTTGTAGTAGTACTAGTTGTTGTTGTGGAATGAGACCTCTCTTTAGCAGGCACAACTAGAGCAGAAGATACTACCACAGGTTCAACTCCATTCTGTGATACACCTATTTGTCTCCAATTGTATCCACATCTTACTTCATAAAAGTAATCTGAGAAGGATCAGATTAGTTGAACAACTAAATAAAACTGACTCTCTTATTCCCTCCTGTGCTGCAGCACAGTATTACATAGGTCTTAAGAATAAATGAGAATTGAAAGTTTTTCTTTTCTTTTCTTTTTTTCCCTCTCCAGGTACTATGGTGAGGATTAAAGGATATGCAGAGCAAATTGTCTCACTGTTTGGGATATATCCTTGCATTTCAAAAAGATATTTTAGAAAAGAAAATGAAACTCCCAGTGGGCCTAACATCAGGGATTTCAAGTTGATGAAAAGACAAATGCAACCTAACTATATTTGTATGTGTAGGCAGACATACATGCATGCAGGCACACACATATGATTAAGGTATCAAATTTAACTCTGTTATCATAAGGGACCAGGGAACAGCAAGAACACAATGAGCTTCGGCTGAGTTTTTACCAACTGTGATTCTCTGAATATAGTGTTATTATAAGTACGGCGAATTATGTCATATGTTTGGCTTTCAAAGTCATTTAAATATATAGTTCATTTTTGTGAGTTTATATTCCAAACACATTCCAGACTGCATTGTTAGTCTATCTGTTGAATGTAAGAATGGATTATCTGGCCTATTTATACTAGTCTATATATGTCTTTCACATGTGTCCAGCTACAAGTCTATGATATCTCATTTCCACTTATATCTGTATTTTTTTTTAAAAAAAAATACAAAATGTCTGTGTTTCAATGTTTGGAAGTTTAGTTGGTGGGGTTTGGACTCTTTGAAACTCAGAGCCATTGTGGCAGGGGGTAATTAAGATAATCCACCTAAGAAAGCTGATGGTTTCAGATGCTGAAAGTTCTTGTATTAGCAGGTGGATTCTGTAGAAACTTTGGTTGACCTCTAGATTGTGAAAAAGGCAGTGGACACAGTTGCTCTTGAGTATCCTCTCCCATGAGGTGGAATCAAACTGGTCCCTTGCTGCTAGGGAGCTGCCAGTGATTAAATGAACCACATAACAAGAATGACAATGGCAGAAGAAGCCCAAAAAAACATGGATGAGAAAGATTACAGGAAAGCCTACTCCACGACAGGACTAGTAGTGAAAACTAAAAAAACTCCTCATTTCCCCCCCGCCAGGATTGCATAGGTTCGGAGCCATCCACGTCGCTGTTTCAAGCATTCAAGGGTCTATTATATTCTGGCCCATGAGAAGAGAAAGCAGACCACTCAACAGCTAAATGTGAACAATGTGAACAACACTTTACAGATCAAATTGTTTAGATCCTTTTCAGCTTGGATGCTGTCACTGATGCATTGATGAAGTTCTGGGAGATGCAGCTTTGGTCCCTGCTTGTCCAGCACTAAATGTTTTTTTTTTTTTTTACACCAGAAGCTGTGGACATGACCCTTGGAAAGATGCAGCCTGCCACATATGTGTCCTTTTGATCTATAATAGCAGCTGGGAGGCAGGGGCTAGGGACTACTCATTTGAGCAAGCAAGTGATAAATGGCTCTTTTTCATAAAAAACAACAACACTCTATCACTCATAAAAAGCAGCGTCTGTAAGATTGTTGAAAGGATCTTTCATGGACCCTATTATCTTGCATAATTACTGGGAAGTATCAACTACTCCACTGTGAAGCACAAACCTGGAGTGAATAGTGGACATTCAGCTCCAAGGCTTCCTCAAGGAGACATAGATGAATTTCTAACTGGCTTCAGGCCTACTTACAGGATGGCAACTACTTTGCTCATCTGAGTGGATAACCTGCGCGGGGGATCAAAAAGGGCGACTATATTCCTCTTGGTTCCGCTAGACTTATAGTAACTTCTGGTAACCTTGACTATGTGTTTCTTTTTGTTTTTTTTCCTGAGCCATGTCTCTAGAAAAGGATTTGGGAGTGGAGTTTTGCTGTGGAGTTTTGCTTCCTAGAACAAGTTCAGAAGGATTGTTGGGAGATTCTGGTTGGCTCTTGATCTTTGGCATTTCTCACTGCTCTGTCTTGTCCCACATGTCCCTGAATATTCACAGAAAACTACTTGGGAGACATTATCCAGAATTTGGAGGTATACTTATTACCTCCAACTTTGCTTCTTCTTTCCATTCAAATCTGATAAAATTACTTTAGTTCTAAATCAGTGCCTTGTGTCAATGCTGGAATGAATAAGGGTGAACAAACTGAAGCTTAAATCAGACTGGGCAGAGGTGTTCTTGGTCAGTTCAAAGGCAGGTCACATATATGGATACAACTTGTGCTAGATGGAATTACACTCTCCTTGAAAATGCAGGTTCATTGGATGCAAACTTGAAAACTGGATTCACATGTCCACTTGTAGCTAGAAGCACATTTGAACTATAGCACTAATGTTGCAGTTGCACCTATTCCTGGAGTTTTCAGCTTAATTACATCCCATTTGGGTTACTGTAATGTGCAGTATAAAAGATTGCCATTGAAGAATGTTTGGAGACTGAGGCTGGTACAAAATGTGGAGACTACTCACTGGGATTAGTTAAGGAAATATATAACTTCCTTGTTACAACAGCTGAACTGGCTACTGGTCCATTTCTAGGTTATGACTTATAATGTCTGGAGTCCATGTACATCAGTCTGGGCTTTGAGATCTGCAGAAGAGATGTGCCAACTCTGGAGGCACATGATGCTGAGATTACAAAGGACTTTCTCAGTGGCTGTTCACACAATACTGAACACCCTCCCAAAAGGCTTCAGTCAGCTACCTCCCTGTTGACTTCCCACTGGCAGACAATAACTTCGTTGTCCAAGCAGTCTTTGCTACTTTTTAATGTAATCATGTGTGATATTTTAAAATTGCTTTAATTATCCTCTCTCTCTCTCTCTAATATATATACGTGTGTGTGCGCGCGCGCACATACGCATGCGCGCACACACTTTTTATCAGAACCTGGTGAGAAAATAGATAAATAGTAGAAGTTCAAATTCAGTACCAGTTAATAACAATCATGCACATACCTATATAATAAAAATTGAAAATATACTAGATAGATAGATAGATAGATAGATAGATAGATAGATAGATAGATAGATGGGGTTAACATGAATAGGACAGACATTATACAGGTAAATGCAATTATATGTTGCATGGATAAAATGATTAAGCAACATTTTTCTTCCTTGTCTGTAATACAAGGTCTAGTGTCATCCAATGAAACACAATGGGTTATCAAGGACAGATAAAAGGAATTATCACTTTGCACAGTGCACAGTCTAACTATAGAATCTGCTACCATAAGTCATCACATGGGGACAGAGGGCTCTAAAAGTAGATTAGAGAAATTCACGAAAAACAATACTAGCAATGGCTTCCAGTCATGATGGCTACTTGTATATATGTTCTTCGGTAGGAAAGGAAGCATGTGTCCATATATCAATTCAGAGACATCGGCAGGAAGGTATTACTGAATTCTTATCCTGGTATTGGTATCCCATAGAACTTTGGTAGGCTGCTGTTTGAACAGAATGCTAACTTAAATAAGTCTTCATGCAACATCACTCTTATATTATCACTTTAGCCCTGTGCAGATTTCTCTTTCCAGTTCAAAAGCTTTTTACAGACCTTTAGCTAAATATATGACGAGAATAGGGACAACATAAATAGTGGCCATTTCTGCACTAGACTGTTATAGTGTTATTATTCCACTTTCAACATCCTATGGAATCCTGGAGTTTGCAGTTTAGAAAATGGCCAGTGTCTCCTTGACCCTTCCATATATGTATCATAGTGTTTGAATAAGACAAAGAAGAGCAAAGTTAATATTCTAAGAGCCTAACGATTCTCTGTCTCTTAAAGTCAGCTGAGTACAGTCCATGGGATGCATGCAACCATCAGGGATGTTCTTTAACCCATGAGCTCTCTCCCAAAGTCCACTTGTCCATGTTTCCTCTCTATGAAGGATTTCATATGGGGTAGTTATGTAGCAGAACTAGGTACAGGTCAAATTAAAGCTGTCAAAACAAACCCAAATCAAACAGAAACCTGAAGTGGACCTCTGACCACCTCTAGTTTGGGTTAATCTGTTTTGCATTTCTAAGCCCTTTGCAGCATGTTTGAACCTAGATGTGTGTGGGAAAATACCCTCTTCCAGTACCCAGATGGTTAGAAGTTGTCTATTTCTGGTTTAAGTAAATTCTGTGGCTATTCTACGATACCATAGTTTGGAATGTAAGCCATTAGCTTGGAAGGTCTTGGTTCTTACTGGGAACATGGAAGAGCTTCAAATATAAACTTACTAGTACAGGTAGTAATGCTACTACTACTTCTGCTCTATCTTTACATCTGTAATATGGGGACAGTAATGAATGAACTTTCTTGCTTGATGGTAAAGATTTACTGAGACAATATATCTGAAATTTTCTGAGTACACTGAAAGAACTGTATAAGTATATGAAGTATGTGAAAAGTTAACACTGGAAAGATGCAGAGTGTGGTATTATCTACTGCTAGCCTCCAATATCTTCAATTTGGAGTAAGTCTGAATGTTTTCTCTAAGGTACTATTGTTTCCATCACTTTTAGTGGACAGATGTAATGAAGGATAAAGTAAGCCAACAGTTTAATTTACCATAATTGGGTTTTTTTATTATTTGATTTAATTACTCAATTGAAGCCCATTAATCAAGCAGCAACATAAACGAATAAACAGATACATAAATCACAGAGTATATAGAAGTAGAAACCAATCACCTGACATTCCAAAGGTACTAGATTACAAGCATCTCTATGCATCTCTACTGAGAAATAAACCCCATTACAAATTCAATCTCTTCAATAGAACTTACTCCCAGATAGGGAGGAAATGGAAATCAGTCAGTTCTTGAATGGGGTCAAATTTGGAATTCCTGGGAAGAAAAATGGCATGTCAAAAGTTCCCACAAATTGTACTGTTTCAGAAACAACATAAACTGCGTACTTTCTGAGAAGTATGCTAGAATTTGAGAAACTGAACAGCCGTGTAGTCAACGTCTGCATTCACAGTCTTTTCTGTTATACACAGAAAACTGAGTGGGGGGGGGAGCACTGTCACCTGTTTATATTGTTTTCTACTCTATCCTTGAGGAAAGTGCAGAAAATACAAAACTAAATTGCATACTATACCCATATACAAACAACGTGATGCAGCACTTCACATCATGGTTGCAGCCTTTGCCAATTTAAAAGTTGCTCATCCCAAATGGTACACAGCAGGAAAAGAAACGTGGGCTGACTGAAGCTGCATCCACACATGGTTTACCTGGCCAACCAGGTGTTGCATAAAGCTGTGCAATATTCAGGGAAGGCTGCATAGTTCTCAGAAGGAACTACCTAGCTTCTAGAAAACTGCATTTTTCTGGGAAAGCTGTATAGCTTTCACAGAAAAGCTGCAGAGTTTTCTATCTCTGTGGTAAAAAAACAAATTCCTGTGTGTCCTAAAGCTAAGGGATGAAAAATTGATTCATCATAATTGATAATATGTTGGGACTTGGAGATGTTGAGATTTACCATCTCTACTCTCAGGTAAATGTGTGTAGTATTGCTGCCTAAGGTAAGATGATCTGCCAAGCTAGAGCCAACATTATTCAGTTGTTCTAGCTCCCTTTCTCCTGACTTTTAATGACACAAAGAATGGTTAAGTACTGCAGTGCAATGTTTAGTGGGATCTCTCCCAAGCTACCTCAAAATTATATGAACTAAACTACAAAAACCACAGATCACGTACTTCCACGTACTTTAGTGCCACCATGGCACTAAAATCCCATTATGAGGCGTTGATCATCACTGAGCTTCATGGATCTTATGTGAGATCCCCTTAGACTACTATCAAAGTAGAGATTACATCTGTAGACAACAAGGTAACCTCTGATTAGTTTATAGTTTCAGGGTGATTTCTTGTAGACCTATATTGTAATTCACCTTGGTTAATATTTTATTTACTTACTTAATATAGACCAGATAAACTTTAATTTGATGATGATATTATTATTGTTGTTGTTGTTGTTGTTGCTGTTGTTGTTACTATTATCCTGCTTTTCTCCCCAAGGGGATTCAAAGCAGCTTACAACCATTAAAAGAAACATAATTAAAAACTGCCATATACAAAAGTTAAAGCAAAGAGTAAACTACAATAATAATTAAAACATGTTAAAATATATTTAAAAACAGCATTAAAATATCAATTAAATAACAATTAAAATGACCAGCACCAATACAAATTATACTTAAAATGCCTGCTGGAAGAGGAATGTTTTTAACTGTTTCCTGAAGGTAGGCAGGGAGAGTGCCAGTCTAACCTCTTTTGGCAGGGAATTCCAGAGCCTGGGGGCAGCCACTGAGAAGGCACTCTCCCATGTTCCCACCAAATGTATCTATGAGGGTAGTGGGACCAAGAGAAGGGCCTCTCCCACAAATCTCAACATCTGGGCCAGTTCATAGGGGAGAATATGGTCCTTCAAATAACCTGGACCTGAGCCGTGTAGGGTTTTAAAAGTCATCACCAGTAATTTGAACTGTGTCTGGAAACAGATTGGCAGCCAGTGGTGCTGTTGCAGCAGGGGTGTTGTATGCTCCCTGTAACCAGCTCCAGTTAACAATCTGGCTGCAGCTGTTTGGACCAGCTGAAGTTTCCAAGCACTCTTCAAAGGCAGCCCCACATAGAGCGTGTTACAGTAACCGGGATTTAACCAAGGCATGTGTCACCATGGCCAGGACTGACATCTCAAGGAATGGGTGCAGCTGGCGCACAAGCCTTAATTGTGCAAATGCACTCCCAGCTACTGCTGAGACCTGGGCTTCCAGGCTCAGAGTTGAATCCAGGAGCACTCCCAATCTGCAAACCTGTGTCTTTAGAGGGAGTGTGACCCCATCCAACACAGGTTGAATCCCTATTTTCTGATCTGCCTTTCTATTGACCAGGAGTGCCTCTGCCTTGTCTGGATTAAGTTTCAATTTTTTGCCCTCATCCAGTCCATTACTGATGTCAAGCACTGGTTTAGGACCAAGACATTTAAATCACTGACAAAACATAGAATCAATTGCAGCATTTAATTACTTTTTATAACATAAATTCCATGTTTTGGTTCTATAAGGTTGACGGCTGCTACTACCCTCTAGACTAGTGGCAAGTAGAAGGGGCTGGGGGCAATCTGAGCCTCGTGGACTCATTTATCCTATAAAGACTATTTCCCAGAATTTTTTTTTTAACTATTCCTAACTTGTTCAGATAAGGAACCATTATGCCCTACTTGTCACAGCATATTCGATTTCATGAAAAGCCTGGTTTTTATTATTAGATATTATGAATATTTAAAAGACAGTTCCTGAACATATCTTTTTCAGCATGTGCCATTTTCGTAGGGCCATGCTACTCCTATTGGTTGCCCATGTACTATTAAAATAATAACATATAAATCTTTTTGCAAATTGAATATGGAATCTTTCTCATTATACCTAAACTTACAGAAAGCTATAAACCAAACCACTGTCAAATGGTGACAGAATACAGCCAATATAGAGATACTAAGCAGCAGGGGAACTAACAACTGTTTCTGAGGAAAGGGTGCTACTGAGCACAGTGTTGTTATCCCAAAGAGTTTAAGGTAGTATTTTGTTTTATTTGAAAATGAGTGACTGATAGTTTTGTATATGTTATCACTTCTGGCCCACAGCACACATCTTTTCTTTTCTTTTTCTTTTTGTAAAGAAGTGTTTATTGCTACTAAATATAACTGCAAAACATACCTATTTGTAAATACTGTACTGTCAATAGACTGTATGCTAGTCATGATATTTGACTGTAGATTCCTATTGTGCACTCATAACAAATCTGTTACTGCATAACCTGAACAACCTATTGGATGAGAAACGCTATCTCTCTTAGAAAAAAAGTGGATGCGACTAACACAACAAGACAAAATATTTCTATTTCGTACTCCGATGTAGTTTACTAGAATTCTGGGATGAGGTGGTGATGATGCATAACTTTTGGCTTCATCTCACTGTCCGATTGAACCTACCTCAGTTCGCAGCCCTAGAACCATAAACAGTGTCACTTCCATTTCTGGACTGTAAACACATCAAAACTGTGAGGTAAGAGGTCCAGCCAAGTCTCCCCTGCCTTCTCTCATCAACAAGCCCTGACAAGATGAGAGATGGAACCCACCCAGTTTATATTGCTATCTCTTCTTAAACCAAAGAGACATAAAGGGCTAATCCACACTGCAACACTTCACTCTCAAACTGATGCTATCTCCATACAAGTATTTTAGTTGTCACTAAGAATACAGTATCAACTTATATGGCAAGTTCCATTCAATTCACCTAGGCTTAGGCCCTTTTCGCACGGCATTTTGTAAGCGAAAGGGCCCCTTGCGCATCACGTAAATGTGAAGCAATATTGCCAAAATTTAGCTGAAGTAGACCAAAAAGAAAAGGTATTATAAATTACTCACTTGTGGTATAAAACAAGATCTGCTCCCATAAACTTCCTTGCCACCTCAACTCATGACAGAGCGTGAAGCAGCAGCATTAGGCAGAAAACAAGCCAGAACAGGAACCACAAGACAGTCTTTTATAGATTTTATAGAGGCCACAGCCCTGTAACTATAAAATCACCTAAAATTTCAGGTGTTTTGTGAAAGGAGTAAAGACATCCTTAGGTCAAGTACAATTTCAATTTAGTTTATATTCCTTTGTCTTTGGAGAAAGAAATTAATTTGCAACACCTCAATATTTATAATGTTCTATTTCCAATCTCTTGTTAATTTTATAGGTGGGGGAACTCTGCTGCTCTTTGTCAGCAGATGTTTCATGGTGTGTTAGATAGAATCAAGTGTGTCTCCCTCTGTGTGAATGTATCTGAATAAAAGAGAGAGAGACAAAGTGAGGTGTGCATCATTCCAGGAAATGACCTCCAATAAAGGTATGTATCACATTGTTCTAGATGTAATTAAACCTGCCCAGGCCATGTGTGGACCAACTTATTGCTGTATTTCTGTAGAGGGGCACTAGCCAGTAGTTATTCAGAACAAATAATACAATGGGGAGCTTTTGACACACATTACTGAGTTGTGAAAGCAGTTAATTTGGATTGAATTAATTGTAACTGAAGGTTTGGAGCCACTGGAGGCTGTTTTAAAACATAGAAAATTTATTGGGCAGGAGAACATACTTGGATAATTTCTAAAGACCTCCTCAACTGTAATTTGGATTTTTTTTCTTAGCTGACTGATATACACTCCTACATGTGTCTATGCAGAAGTAAGTCCCATTGAATTAAGTGGGATTTATTCCCAAGTGAATGTGTGCAAGCTTACAGATTCATTGTTAAGCCTTACACCTTTTTGAACTGGATTTGGGATATCGATAGTAAGGGCTCACTTTTTTTTTTGTCCAGGTAAATAATAGATGGTCTAATACATACTGGGTGGGTTCACATTAAGCTACACAATCTCTGGGATTGTAAATGATCAGCAACAAGAAGTAATAGCAATGCATACTACCCCCTCATTCCCATTTGCAGTGAGAGCTGCGAAAACAAGAAACACAGTCTCCTTTGGTTTACTGAAAGAGAAATAAACCAGACAAGATAAACACCTTCATCTGAATGACACACTAATGTAAAGCAGCATTTTCACCATCCATAACAAATGTGGGCAATTGGGCAGTGGCATCAGTACGCTGCTTGTAGCCAATACAAATCCCAGTCCCCTAGTTTATCATGTTATATAACTATACCCAATATTGGTAGGACATCAAGGGGGCTACAGTGTAATTGTGAGAATTAATTGTGTAATTGTGACACTAGCACAATTGTCATCCAGTCACTTCACTCACAAAGTATCCTTGTTGTATCCAGTTAAAGCTACATCTCTCTGTACCTTAGTACTCTTCACGCTACAAATATCTTCAAGCACTGAAATACTCCAACTGCATGATTTTATCTGCCTTCAAAATAGAGCCTGCTAAAGACACACTCGGGAGCTTCAAGTTCTTTCTTCTCCTGTAATGACGTCAAAAACAGTTGTTTAAATCCAGGTTGTGTAGTTGCAGGTTGAGAGATATGAACAACATCCGCTTTTGCCTCCTGTGCAGAAAAGAAGCTCCTACTTAAGGACTTCTTCTGAAGCAGGTTATGGATACCTGCTCCTTTTCATCATCAGTTATCATCCTGCTTCCAGGCCCTGTGGAAAATTGCTCCAATTTTCATATCTGTGATCTGTCAAAGTCAAAGATCAAACCAGGAGCCTGACTGCCTTCTCTGTGTACTTTGTCAACCTGTGAAGTCTGAGATAAGATGACTTCTACAAACATTAGGCTCTATGATATATTCAATAGAGAGATAACACCTTAAATCCCAAAGTACCATCATTTTTATTTGCCTCCTTCTGTCAGCCTAAGTCATGTTGTGGATCAGAAATCTTTGCGATATGAAAAATATTTGATTTCATCATACTGAAGTTAAGTTGGTGCAATTTGCTTTAAAATATCTTTGTACCACTACCACCCTCCCCAGGCAGAATAAAGATAACCTTTAAAGGATTTTTTTTCATGGGAGGGAGGAGGAAGAAAGAGGGAGGGAAGAGAAGGAGGGAGGATTCTAAGGGAAGACAGTGAAAGGGAATATCCGTGGGAGCCATCGCAGAGAGGGGAAATAAAACTGAATCCTGCCATTGGTAAACATTGAGAATCATACTTATGCCTGACTCCAACCCTGCATCTGTGTAGTTCTGCTGTGAATTCTTTTTCTTGGTCCCAGAACAGAATATTAGGACCTGGATTTTGCATAATCTTTTTTGAAAACTATGTTCATCCCCTCCCTTGAGAGAGAATCGTATAAGATGTGTACTAGAGCAGAAAATGTTCTCCTTCTGGCCAACAATGAAGCAGGAACTCTCTAAAAACTGTGAATCAATTTGGAATAGATGATAACAAGGCTCTCCTTGAGAATATCCCTGCACTCAAATAATCATGCATTTTAATTTTATCTTTTTGAAGCAAGTAGGATAAAAGCATTCTTGTGCTTTGGTCCACAAACCAACTTTGTCTAAGTCACTGAAATGTCTCTGAAGTATCTGGCTTCAGTTCTAGAGTTCATAGACTGAGGAAGTTTGGCATAATGGACTTAACATATTTAAATTAAGCATTGGGTAAGTCATGATGCACATGATGTACTAAGTTAGCTATATTATCTTTGACAATCCATGTCCACTTTCTGCTTTTCCACTTTGGCTCCATTTATCTAAGCTGACAGCTGTGGTGTCTGTGGTATTAGTAGATGTATGGCTGCCTTCTAGAATCATAGCATGTTACAAAAGCTTATCCTCATAGGGCAGTCCTGATGCTGTTGCTACTTTTTTGCGCTCTCAGGAGAAGGCATGACTGATGACTCAGAATTAATTGTAACCCAGCGAGGTGTCAGTGACAGATATCCATTACACGCACTACTACTTGTGTGCATGAGGCAATTTTCTAATGTGCTATTCCCCCTCGAGCAGTACTCAATTGAGACTGCCTTTAAAAAAAAAGAAAAAAAGAAAAATCCCTTTTGTAAAGGGTTGTGCATGCATACAGATGTCTCTTATGTATAATATTGACATTCGTACCATAATATATACCTTTGTTATGACGTGTTTGTGTTTGTTTGTATTTTTACTGTCCTGTGTACACATTCATCTGTTATGTAAGTAATGTAAGAGAGATATTTGGCTTGAGTGACAACTTCTTATGGTGTAGTGAGAAGATCAGGTTGCAGGAAATAAGAAAGTAAATTTTAGCTGAAATGATAGCAGGGAGTGAGGCCACTGCCATAAAAAGATGAGTTGATGGGCCAAATATACTTATAGCAATAGCAATAGCATATGTATTTCTATACCACTTATCAGCTAAGTGCTCTCTAAGTGGTTTACAATGTGTTAACTAATTGCCCCCAACAAGCTGGGTACTGGGTGCAGAAGGATGGAAAGCTTGACTCAACCTGGAGCCCTGCAGGATAGAACTTACAAACTTGTGGCTGAAGTACCAGTATTTAACCACTGAACCACCAGGGCTCCTTATCAGAATCATTGTTGTTGGCATTGTTGTTAGAACAAAAATATTCAGAACACTGAAATAGATAGTTCATAATACAGTTTTATATTTCAAGAGTCAGCTATTCACATTACAGATGAAACTTCAGTGTTTAAACACGCTTCCTCAAAAGTTCATTGACCTCATCAAAGCTCATGTAACAATGAGTTTAAGAGATCTCTTTGTAAGATTACTCAGAATTAAGAAGTCAAAGCTATGTCTGCTGATACATATCCCCCATTTGGCATCAAACAATTTTGAATAAACAAACTTTATATTTTGCTAAAGACAAATGCATTGATAGTTAATAAGAGAAAATCTATCTATAACCAATTAGTTTCCAGTTTGTTTTGTAATAAAAGAAGTAATAAGTGTTCCTTCCTTCCTTTTACACTGTGTCTCAAGAGCAAAATATGATAGTATTAGATCAGAGGAGTTATGCATCAAGCTTTCCAATAACATTTGCTGGTTTAACTGTTAAGCTACTATCATACAGATTCACTGAGGTATTTATGTCAACCAGACTATCTAACGTAATTTTAAGCTATAAGCAAACTCAGACAATTACAGCTCAATACTTTCTTTTCCCCTTAAAGTGAAACAAAACAATAATCAGGTGGGAGTCATTTCAAGGCTGGCATGGTGTGTGCTTAGTATATAAAGGGACTGAGGGAAGTAAAGAGATGAGCAGAAAATGTGGGACACTCCTGATGAGCTGTAGAACAATTGGGGATAATCTCCTTTCCAGTGCCCTGAATGCCTTGGATGAAGTGTAAGTTGCAAGCGTGAAAGATAATACTTAGCACAAATGTAGTACTTTGTCCACACCACGCTTCATATATTATATCTCTGGAATCCTTGCAATAAGCATGACAGTTAGACCTATGTTATCATTGCAGAAAAGGGGATGAAGCTAAGAACAATGGATTGTTCCATTCCTAGTAAGTCCATAGCTAAAAGAAGTTTTGAATAACACCTTCTGGTTCACTTTTCAGTCTCTTTATCTACTCAGTAGTTATCAGTATACTGCCAGGACTTTGGAATTAACAAATGCTTCATAGTTTCTTGAATCTTTCTTCATGATGTCCTCCAATTAAACAATCTGGTTTAGCTGATGAGTCTGTATTTTGCCAATAGTACCACACAGGGCTCTGCAGGCTAGCTGTTATCTGGTTCTGTGGAGTCCATCTGCTTCTAAAGTTTCAAACATTTAGAAAAACATACAACTCTCTTTAAGTGAACAATTTTGTAAGTCAAGTGTTTGAAACATGAGGTTAATCATAATGTACAGGGAGGGCCGTATCCCATTAGATAAAAACCTGCCACCTTTACACTAGAGCTGTGACCTCCTAGATTGCCAAGGTCACATGCTCTGCTAAAGAGAGCTAACCAAACGGAATACTAAAGGGATTGTGACTGGATTTTTATTTCTTCCTCTCTTGCAGAAGTTTTCCTACCTTCTTATCTTTGTGTGAATTTGTATCTCAACTTCAGTGAGTGACATGGAGAAAGGCAAAGCCTAGTTTCCAAAAGAAAAATTATCAGAAGAGATGTTGCATCAACCACTTTTCTTAATATTTGGCCATAGAAGAGCTCCACATAGCATCTACCTATTAGAAACAGTTTCTAACATTTTGTCACTTTTTCACATGACTGAGAAAAAGAATCTAGGATGGAGTAGTGTAGATTAGATGCAGGCTTGATGCTCAATGACAAAGGTCACACAATAAGTCTAGATACTAGATACTTCCCCTTTCTTTCCTACACAAGTGAACGTTACCACTTCTTCCTAATAGAAAGCGTAATATACAGCCTTTTGAAGAGAAGAGGTAGAGAGAGAAACTCAGAAGAAGGGAGAAGAGGAAGAGTAGTGGCTTGGGGAAGAATGTAAAAGCTTGGTACTCTCATTAGGCAGAATGAGACAGCTCCTCAGGAAGATGGTTTTGGATATTGTGGAAAGGTTGCAAATTGTTAATTGTTGACTTCATTACTATTGGATTAAGATTCCCAGGGGTTAGATGTATTTGAGGGATTTTCTGCCTCAAGTGCCAAAATAACCAGATTAGCCTTGACTTGGGTGGAAGATATCACTCATTTTGTTGGGATTTGTTCTACTTCAAGGCAAGTCCTGAATTTTTTGGAATGCTGGGGAAAGGACTATATCGACAGGTATATGTGTCTGTCTCAGAGATACAAACTGGGAAGCAACAGGGGATGACACTGAGAGGGGAAAGAGAGCCAAGTGAAAATTTCCAGTTTGGGAAAGAACAAAAGAGCTCCTGTAAGAGAAATGATGAGCAACAGACTGAAGATCTCCATTCTGTTTCCTCCTTGTTGTGGTCCTTTCAACAGTATGCAATCTAATTAATATCTAATTAATTAATCTAATTAATAAATTCCCATTGGCAAGATGTGCAGTTTTGCAGTGTGAGCAATTAAGTAGCTGCAACTACAACTGGAATTGATAAATAGAACTTTCATTATAAATAATGCTATCGTGTACATATTGTGACATTTCAAGGTACATAATAATTTACTTAGAAACAAAATCTAATTTATGCATATCCCACAGACCTCAACAAGAAGTGGCTGCTTTCTCTTGCTTTTGACCCATAAATACTAAATAAGAAAGAAAGAAAACTATCTTTTTTTTTTCTTTTTGGGCAATCGGGGGAAGGGGAATTTAATGATCAAGTTAAATTATTGGAACAATTGCTTCAGATCTTTATCCACAGTAGATGAACCATTGTTATATATCACCAGAGACAGAAGACTTTGAGGAAATTAAATGCATTTCAGTTGTATTTCATACTGGATAAAAGTTCTGTGAGCTTCTACTGTGTAATTCCTGGTCTTTATTTACTGTGATTATTTGCAAAGATGAGACAGTCCAGACAAAGTTAAGGACTTTTGGTCCCTTAAATGCCAGTGAGATAATTAAGCACGTTCACTGCCTTAAGAACAGCCAGAGCAGAACCTCACAGGGCTAGTCATACCATTAGGCAGAGGGAGGTGGTCACCTCAGACTTCAGGTTCTCACCAGATTCTCTGGTGTTGGGAAATAGCAGTAAAATATTTTTTTTTCACTGCCGGAGAGGAGATTTGCTTGTGGACTTTTCCATCTGAAATGACAAAGCAACTTAGCTGGTCTAGGGTATTGTGAGTAAAACCCCCATGGTGCAATGGTTTGAGAATTGGATTAGTAATCTGGGATTAGTAATCTGGGAGCCAAATAAACCTTCTGGATGACCTCAGACAAGTCACATCCTGTCAGCCTAAGAGGAAGAGCATGCCAAACCTTCTCTGAAGACATTTTGCCAAATAAACCTTGAGTTATAAGGTCCCTGTAATTCAAAGTCAATTTGAGACACGTAACAACAAACAAATAACAATGTATTATGAACCTTGTACAGGAGTATTTGGTGGTATTTGATGGCATTTGTCCCCTCAGTCTTGGGTCAGCCATGCTATCCTCTAGGAACAATCATGTTAAAATATCTCACATTTAAGCATTAGTCCCTGCATTTGTCCATCCTCCCTTACAGCACCACCCAATGCAGATCACTTTACCTTATAATTAAAAATATGCTTTTTATAAATGTATTGGGAAACTGTTAACTGAGATGCTGTCTGTGACTTGTATATGTCAGAGCTATTTCACTAGAATTAGAGATGGACTATGAGTGAGGGAAGAGTTCAAGAATTCCCTGTCACACAACCAGTTGCTCATGAGTTTCCGTAGCAGAGAGCTACAGAACTGCATGAAGATCAGTGTTTTCTTCTGAAAATGTTATGGTGAATTGAGCATTCCCCGCAACCCCTCAAACACTCCTGTTAAAACAGGGAAACTTTAAAACTGTGATTGCTCCCACTTGCAGTCTGAAATGCTGCAGTACTTTCTACCATACGTGATCTTCTGGAGCTAGGCCAAGCCCATCTGTGGCTAGGGGTAGGAAATTCAATTTCCCAGCTACTGATTACCTTATTGTATGATATGTCTAAACTGCATTCCACGCCGTATGAACAGCACTCCAATGAAAAATGCTTGATTGTAAGTCATCATTTTATTTCAGTACTTTGAAAGATTCTAACCTACTACCCCAAACACTGAAATAAATGTCAACATCTAGGTATTCTACTACATTCCGAGTTATCATTTATGTTGTGCTGCTGGTGAGGATCCTGTCCAATGCTACCTAATGCTAATTCAACCTAAGTGTAAGACTAGAATTGATTTCCTATGCTTCAGATATATTAATTCTTGTTTTAAAAGGCTAAATGTGGAAATTACTAGCATTAGGTGACTCCCAGTTGAGTGAGATAAAGCAAGGAGTTAGGTTAGATTGAATTGTAGCACTTTATTTGCTTGTTAGGGGGAAATTTATTTCACTTTGCAGTTGAGACAAGTATAGATAGATACTGGATGCTTTCTCACAGAAGAAAAAAAATTGACTTCTTCCTAATTGAATAGCTAAAGTAAAATATAAAATAATATGCCTCAAGACTGTTATTAAAGTGTCACCTTTTCATTGTGAGTTTTAAGTCTAGCCCAATGTGTTTAAAAAAAAAAGTTGAGCGAACCAAACAAAAGTTTGATAACAACAGCAACAACAAAAAGTATACTCTAAGAGGAAAATAATCTATTGCCAATATTTGGCAATATAATACTGATCATGCTTTCCTGTGTCATATGATATGATAGTGTTCAGTAGTTACCCTTTTGGGGGCTAGATGTATTACAGCATAGTAATTCTGCATTGGAAAAATGTTTGATATTTCTAGACTCACAAGTTCTTTTAAATTATATCCCTAAGATCTGGGATGGAACCAACGGCCAATGTGGCTTGATCCTGCATGCTCTAACTGTTGACAAAAGATTTGTATCCCAAGGCAGGAAAGATGAAAAAAAAAATCTCCATGTATTTTTCAATGGTCAGAAGATATTACTGCTTCTAAGTATTCGTGAACATGCTTTCTATAGATGCCAACATCATTCTCAGAAATATGGTTAGCTTGTATTAACATATATGCCTACCTCATTTCCATTTCCTATGTGCTCCCACCTTACCCACTTTTTCTCTTTCATTGTAATTTTACTTTCGAAAAAAATATAAGTGGATGTCTAGTAACAACAACAACAACAACATTTTGTTTAATATCATTGAGGATTGTTTTGAAAGGTACTTTTTCAAGCTGGGGTCTGTCCTGACCAAATTTGCAATCACATTAGTCATAACCAATGATAAAGACAGGACACAATTGAACAAATTTGCAGCATTTTGGTTTGGTTTGGTTTTATTTCTTAGCAGAGTTCTTTGGAGCTACAGGTCTTTTCCAGTGTACTCCCTTTAAGGACATGGGGAGATTTGTTGATTCCAAGACTGCAAAGCTGTTTACCAATAAAAAAAATCTCAAAGCTATGTTCCCCGTTTTTTCACAATATTTTGTTCTCTAATGGAACAAAAAAGTTTTGCATCATCAGAACCCTACAGATGACAGTGAAAACAATAAAAAAATGTGCTCAGTTCTACAAAATTTAAGCTACATTTTTACAAAGCAAGGTGGGGCAGGAGGGGATTCTGCCAAAACAACAACAAGAACAACAATAATGTGCATAGGAGAATTTTTTTTTCTAGAGAATATTTGTTTCTATATATGCCACACTTTTACGTTCCAGAGGGACTCATAATTGACTCACAAGAAGCAACATTTTAGAAAGCACAAAGAATGAAAAACAAAGTCATTTGAAAGATGATCAAATAATGAAGAGCAATTTAAAATCCAAGAGACCTAATTGTCTGATAGCAGTGTTTTCCGTCAACAGCAATCAGCATAAGAGTGATATACTTTATCATGAAGAGTTACCTATACAAAAAGCAATCTTTGCTTTTATCTAAAATCTTGATTTTACCTACACATTCTGTACAATATTATCCACTTTGCCAGCAGATCTCCAAGTGTTAGACAGAGATCTTTCTCAGCCCTACTGATTCCTGCTAGAGACCTATGGCTCAGTCACAGAGAAAACCTGTGACCACCCCCCCAAAAAACAAGAAAAAACAAACAAACAAACAAACAAACCCTGGACAAACAAACTGGAGTCACTGAATATGTAGGTAGAAGGTCCCAAATTCAACCCACCACATCTACAGGTAGGGCTAGCAGTATTATCTGAAACCATAAAAAACCATTGAAGAAGAGAAGACTGAGCTAGGGCACCAACACACTGATTCAAGACAAAGGGCTCTATAGGTCCTTCCAATGACTTGGAACACTCTTCCATAAAATATGTGCTGTACCAACAAACTGGTATTAAAAAAGGAAGAAAATGTGTTTAAAGACAAGCCATATTACAAATATTAGCTTCATCTCATATAATGCAAAATTATAAAAGAAAGGGTATACGTGTGCAGGCATGTGTGCATGTTTGTGTATTCACATATTGTTTCTTTAAATATATATGTATACACATTTACGTGTTGGAGAAGAGGATATGATTGAGTATGTGCCCTGAACTGACAGATGGGAGGAAGCAGAAAGACAGATGTGCTCTAATTTCTTGATTTTTGAGAGTTGAATAACATGCAGAGATTAAACTGCTTGCCTGGCATCACTGTCTGAACTTATACACAAGAGCAATAATGTAGATTTGCATTTCCTCACTCAGGATTTTACTCACTATTGCAGTTCAGCATGGATCTCAGCAAGAAGTCAAATGCCCAACAGCTGGCACCCTGCTCAGGAACAGTGGAACACCAGCCAGGTCCAGCATGTACATCCCTCGAACTAAGCAGGACCATATGGGAATGTAAGCCCTAATCTTAACAATGAAAATCAAGGGCCAGGTCAGACAAGCAGCACTTTTCAAAAATTTATGATGCTGAGTTTCTAAGCAAAACTGAAAATGACAGTTGAGTTAACAAAAGGCGGAAGTATAAAAGTCTGTCTGGATTCTTTCCTCTGCAGAGGTAAAGGTGAGTGTTTGACTAAAGTGCAAGGAAAGAAATACAGAGCCTGAGGTCACAGTTCTGGTTGTAGAAAGAAAAAAACTCTCTTGAATGACAATAAGTAAATATCAGCCAATATCAAAATGAAGTAAAATTGATCCCCAAGTCCGTTCTTCATGTCTTTTCTCAAACATTTGACACTGGAGACTAGCATGACATTAAACAGGTTGGTGTAATGGTCTGAGTGTTGGACTACAACCCTGGAGACCAAGGTGCATTTCCCCACTTGGCCATGGAAACCCACCCGGTGACCTTGGCCATGTCACATGCCCTCAGCCCCAAAAAAGTCCTTGATAGGTTTGCCTTAGGGTTGCCATAAGTCAGAAATGGCTTGAAAGTACACAAGAACAACAGCAACAGCAGCATAGCAGAAAGTTAAGTATTCTTTCTCTGTTAGCCGTTTTCTCACTAAGGTGCCTTTTTCTTGCCTCTGTTGGTTGGAATAAATTCATATTAACACATGGTCAAGCTAGATGTTAAAGGGAATACCTGTTCCCTGTGAATGAGCTATTTGTTTTTCATCTCACAACAAAATTTTCTCAAAACCTAGATCAGGCCTGCAATTGAGCCCATGTAACCTGCCAATGGCCAATCACAAAAGAAGCCAACATTAAATGCAGGATGCAATCCTGAGAAAAATTATGTGCCAAAAGAGATATCTTTCACCACCTGGGGAGGCACTGCTATACATGCTATTTTTGGAGCAGCGGGTGATTATACATACATATGCCATTTCTGCACAGGGCATTTGAAATGGTGCAGTCCGTCCTCCAGGGAGGACGTCTGCACCTGGGAGCCGACTGGGTCCAGACTACTTAATGTAGATCCACACCTCAGCCCGCTCTGGAACAACCCCAAGTGGTCGTCCAGCATGCTTTTGAAAGACCGGAAAAATCAGGTCTTTCAAAAGCATAGAGTGTGCCACTGTGAGCCTGCTCCCTTGTGCAGATTCACAGGCTCGCACCAATGCAAGCCTGCAATCTGCTGGGAGCGGGCTTTAGGCTGGTGAGCTTCAGCGGTTGGTCGAGACCCTCAACCAACCAGAAACCGCCATTTTTGACGCTGGAGCAGTGCGGAGGGACGAACACGCACTGCTCCAGAGCAGCCTAGACCCGACTGGGGAGCCAGAAGATCTGGTAAGTAGCGGTGCAGGGCAATTCCCTCGCCCCGTGTGGAAATGGCCATAGTCAGCCTTCCACATTTGCAGGTTTCACTTTTGTGGATTTGATTATTCGCAGACTATTTGTTATCACCTCTGCTGCCTCTCTATGCCATTTTTAATAGGGACTGCAAGCCTCGTAAGACTGAGAAACTGTGAACAAGGTTTGCAAGTCCTTATTAAAAATGTTGTGGGGCACCAGTGGAGGTGGCAGTAAGCCACACCAGTCACCCACTTCTGCCTTGTGAAGGAACCCTGATACCTCAAAGGAAACCATGGTGGGTTGAATATGGTGATCATACTATTTTTGTGTATTAAATATGGTTTGGGACGGTCTACAGTTATTCATGGGGGTCCTGTGCCCCTAACCCTAGTGAATGTGGAGGGATGTAGAGGGCACGCTGATCAAATTTGCAGATGACACCAAATTGGGAGGGGTTGCTAATATGCCTGATGACAGGATCAAAATTCAAAAGGACCTGGACAGATTGGAGAGCTGGGCCAAGGCTAACAAAATGAATTTCAACAGAGAGAAATGTAAGGTCCTACACTTAGGCAGAAAAAATGGTATGCAGAAATATAGGATGGGGGACACGTGGCTGGCTAACAGTACGTGTGAAAGGGATCTAGGAGTCTTCATAGACCACAAGCTGAACATGAGTCAGCAGTGTGATGCGGCAGCCAAGAAGGCCAACGCAATTCTTGGTTGCATCAATAGGAGTATGGTGTCTAGATCGAGGGAGGTATTGGTACCACTCTATTCTGCATTGGTTAGACCTCATCTTGAATACTGTGTCCAGTTCTGGGCACCCCAATTCAAGAAGGATATGGATAAGCTGGAGCAGGTCCAGAGGAGGGCAACCAAAATGGTGAGGGGCCTGGAAGCCATGCCCTATGAGGACAGACTTAGAGAGCTGGGTATGTTTAGTCTGCAGAAGAGAAGGTTGAGAGGGGACATGATATCCATGTTTAAATATTTGAAGGGGTGTCATGTCGAGGAGGGAGTGGGCTTGTTTTCTCCTGCTCTTGAGACCAGGACAAGGAGCAATGGATGCAAGCTGCAGGAGGGGAGATTCCGCCTCAACCTCAGGAGGAATTTCCTGACAGTCAGGGCTGTCCGACAGTGGAATGTGCTGCCACAGAGTGTGGTGGAGTCTCCTTCTTTGGAGGTTTTTAAGTGGAGGCTGGATGGCCACTTGTCGGGAGTGCTTTGAGGGTTTTCCTGCATGGCAGGGGGTTGGACTGGATGACCCTTGTGGTCTCTTCCAACTCTACATTTCTATGATTCTATGATTCTATGACTGTATTCAAGTACAGGATTCCCCCCCCTTTTTTTTTAAATGATGGTACATTATGAACTGAAACAAAGGTCCTATTTGTCCAAACCACATTTAGATGGATGTGTGGAGCTGGCCTGCTGACCTCCATGCATTCAAAGGGGCATAATGGGATACATGTGTATATTCCAAAGATACTTTATAAGGCTCTATACACACAATCTGTCTCTATTTTTCAGATACAGAGTATACAGATGGTACATATAAACTCTTCATGTGCTGAGATTTCTCTTCATACAGTCCAGTCTCAGTGAGTGGTACAGTGTGTATGATCATACTTTAGCTCTATACATATACACAAATAGACACAGGCATGTTGCAGTATAGATGCTTGGAACATCTTGCATAGGGACACTGCTGTCTTTAGCCTCAAAAGCAGGGACTGAAGAATCAGGACCACACATTAACACCTACAAGAAAGCAGTAAATAGGAACAACACCATTCTGAACACAAGGCAAGCCAACTTCCCTACCCTTTAGTAGGAAAACTGCCTCACTGCATCCTTGTCAGTTATAGAAGCAGATGTGAGAAATGTTTGTGCTGAGCCATTCCTCAGCTATAAATTCTTCAGCACTGTACAAATGGCAAGTTTTGCTGGCACCCAGCAAACATCCTGAGTGTGTTTCCTTGCGATTGCCTTTAATTTCATATTGCAGTGATTAATCAGAGCAAATGTCTTTATTTTCTGCTGTTTTAACTACAAGGAATGATCGTTTCAGTTTTTATCCTATTATAAGGATTGTTGCAAAAATGGGAAACAATTAACACTGGGTTTAATGTGCAAGGGCTATAGAGCTGAAGTAATTGCACTCAAGCTCTGCTAACTTTGTAATCAGGCATTTGGTTGCAAGCTGCTCGTGATTGATTCTCAGAGAACAGCTAACACACTTGGAAGAGGAAGGCAGGTGTGCCAGAAAAGCAGACATGTTGGCAAAACAAATTAAGACTCTGAAGGGGGAGAAGAAGCAGAAAGCAAAGAAAATGCTCCTCAGGAATCCGCTGCCTGAGCTCTGTCTGCTGTTGATTAAAACCATTTTGTAGCAAGGGCTATTGCACAATATGAGACAGCACACACAAAACGTGGTAAGTTGTACTTGATGCAAAAACCCTTATCTAGATAAATCTAATCTTTCATCTTTAAAACAAATAAGCTTCTAGTCCCAAGGGGAAGCCTGGGAGCTACTAAGATAAACACAGTTTCTTGCCAGCCAGGGGTCAAAAGACACAGACACTGTTAAAAGCACCTAACAAGTTATAATACACAGATGGTTTTCACATGGTGGCAAGCTGCAAAATTTACTATATGGGTGCAAAACACAAGTACACCACACATAGCAAAATTTTATGTAACAGAGCTGCAGTGCCCATCCTACCTCCCTCCTCGTCCCAGTGGGTTGGCAAATCAAATTAAGCAAATATCCTATTTGTATTATTTATGCAAAGAATCCAGCTTTTTTTGGCACATAAAATTAGTCTCTCTTCAGCTCAGTATATCCAAAACTCTTTCTATAGCAGAGAGGGAGAGAGAGAGAATAGGCCAAACTATTTGAAAATATAGGTATAACAGAAGAGCCAAGCAGTAATCTCTTGAGAAGCACCTATGAATGAGTGAATCAAGTTAATTAAAACAAAAAAAAGGTGAACTTTCCATAAGCAGTTGGAGTAAATAATACCAGCAGAGTTTGATAGACTTTAGCTCAATTAGACGAGTGCCTCTCCTGCAGCCAATTCCTCCTGGAACTAGTGAGCCAGCTTTAAGAGTTACAGACACTTAATTTAAACAATGGGGTATGAATGTCTTGATGCTAGTTTGAAAACTTAGGTTTTATTCTTGTTTGGAACAGAAGTAGAATTAGATTATCTATTTTATTTAGGCAAGTTACTGTTGTTTATGTTTGTTTGCCTGGAAAGAATTCACACAATGTAACAAATGTTCCTGAGGGAACAAATTAACAACAACAACGCAGTAGTTTTATCAATTACATCATGAGGGTATTTTTTTTTAATTTATTGTGATTGCAAATGTTTAATTAAAGCAAACTGTCTGGGCCACCCAAGGTTTTTATGCCATGTTAAAAAGAGGCCATAAGAAACAACAAGTGATGACAGCTTGAGAATAGCAATAGTCTAAATCTGGTGCAAAGAGACAATCAAATCTCCAACTCAGTGTCCCAACTACTTCCCTTCACTTGAACAATCAGTCTCCTTCACCCATCTCCATTGTCTGTCACATACTCCCCACATACACTTACCTGTGTCTACACTAGTTCAGAGTTTAATCATATGGGACTTTCATTGCTCTCTGATAACAGAAATGATGCTGAAAGGGTGCCAGCTAAGGATTTCCCTTGGAAGCCTAATAATACTGCTGAAACAGCTTTTTGCCAGGCTAAACAGACACGCTCCTTTAGACATTTAATAAGACTCTAAAATCAGTTCCCTGTGAGCTGTATAGAATTTTATCAAGCTTGGGAAGGCAGCTGTGTGTTTCTTCACACTTAAGGTTCCAATGAAACTGACTGAAAAAACAACTGGAATGGCCCAGTGCAAAAGCATGGAAAGCAGTTTCAAGAAAACTACTCATCTTCACAGGACTCTTCACAAAAATGGTTTGCCTCTACCTTCTCTTGTGATTTTTGTTTTTTTTAAGCAAAGTGTTTTGATGGGCAGTGAATATGCAGGTTTGGTTGTATTGTTTGCTGGAATTATAATAGCTATGGTTCCTTTTCTGAGTGGTCATAGTCCACCCATGAGGATGAATGGGCTTATTAAAATCACAATATTTTCCCTGCTGCTTCGTTAAGAGACCCCCAACAACTTTAAGATGATATTGAAATAGAAATTATGAAAATTGGATCCATGTTATTCTACACATTTTTTAAAAAAACCTGCCACACAACATTTTTTATGCATCCTGAAATAATATTTCTACTCTAAATATGTATTTATCATAAATATTTATTTTTATATATTTAAACTACCAAGTACCTCAACATAACATCTGGACATTTGGAACAGTAAGCAAATGAATGAATATTTCTCATGTATTAACATGGGAGAGTGCAAATTTTAAAGTGCAAACCAAAAATATCAATCTCTCCCAGCATTTCTAACACTGGCTCAATTTGTAGCTCATCAAGCTAAGCACAGCCCACCAGCCATATACCCACCATAGGATCAGGCTCTCTATAAATCTACCAACTTGCAGCCTGCATGGGCCATAGAATGGCATGTGTTGTTGTGGAGAAGGAATCTGAGATGTCACAATGCATGACCAGTCAGTAACTTCTCTTTATGATTTGGTGAGTCAGAAGGTATGTAGGCCGGTTCTAACCCGATTAACCCTTTTGGAAGAAGAAAGGCAAAACCGTTCTAGGAAAGAAAATATCCTTATTCAGTCATTGAGAAATCAGAAAGCCTTGTGAATGAAAGTTCCACTGTGGCATGCTTAAGTAGGATTTGCTCTGAATGTGAAGCTCCAGGATTATTTACTAATTAAAACTGTTTTGCCATAGAGAAATCCCTTGAGTTTTGCCTTCTGTTTCCAAGGGTGCAGGAGTGTGAAATTATGGATGAACAAACTACAGCACCATAATTCCTTTCTGCCAGCTTTAATGAAAAGGGCTGAAGTGAAGTGGCAAAATTAGTTCCCAACACTTTTACCCAACAGTGAATACAATTTACATTTTTTGTGAATAGGTTAAAAAAGAAAAAAAAGACCATTAATCTGAAAGTAGAAGACAAATATGTCTGCTTTTCATCTTTGTGGCACTGTCAGCTCTGCAAAAGAAGCAGTATGAAACTTCCAGTTTAATGCATCATATAATAATGCATGAAGGATTTAAATCCTGTTTTTACATTGCTATATGCAGGGGTCCATTATTGTTGCATTTTGCAAATGTGTATAAGTAGCTTGGCATAAGACAGTGATTGATCAAACTCAGGCCTACACATCATGCGAACCAAGAAAACACTCACAGTACACCAGCATAACAGTCATGTGCATACCAGGCTACAAAACAAAAGCTTTGGTATGGTAATTCATGTTGCTAGAGCCTGATCTCTTTACATTATATTAGCATATTTATTTTCTCTATAGCATGGGCAAAATGAATCTGGACAGGCTCTTCTTGGTCTCAGCTGACTTCACCCTCATCATAAGCAACAAGTCTTGAGAGTAGCCAGACACCATTGTCTGGGCTGATACATTTCACAGATCAAAACAAGGACATGTGTGGCCAAGGAACATCAGAGTATGGTCCACCTGACAAACATTATAAATTAGGAGGAACACATAGGCTAGGAGAGGCCACAGTAGTTTGCTTTTGCCTTAGCTCATTGAGAAGTTGAGATTCTGCCCCTTTCTCTTCTAACCCTGCTGAGTTAACTGAGCACAAATCACTTTGCACTCTGAACTCAATTTGTAGCAAGTGATGTAAGCTATGGAGAAAGAGGGAAAATGGGAGGAGAAAAGGAAATGGATATTTTAAGGGCAGCTAAAAAAGTAAGATGACAGAGAATTAATCAGAATTGCCCCTTGCCAAATCAGGACAGTTGGAGGGTCTGTAAGGACAGGAACGGCAAATGTTGGCAGGAGGCACAGCAGAAATGCCCCACCCTGCCTAGCGGTAGCTATGCCCTGCTTCAGACTCACAAACTCAGAACAGAGTTGATCTGTACTGTGTCATGCTGGCAGATTTGTGACAGTCAAGCAGAATGTGGGTAGGAAGGTTCCAGGAACATCACAATGAGTGTTTCTCTCTTTAGAAATTTGGTGCTAACTTTCTGCCGTAGTTAAAATTTCAGGTGGTTTAACGAAGTCTAATGAAATTATTAGTATAATAAAAATGTAAACCAGTACATAAAATCAGAAGGCATGCCTTTATACATAAAAACAGTCCTTAATTACTGAACTGCAGAATATCAACTCAAGACCAAAACAACAACAAATACAGCCTTTAGCTTTTTAATCATATGCTTATGAAGGGTATACACCCAACAGAGTCTCAGATGGCCTTATCCAGAAGCCACTATAAGCACCACCAGCAGAAGTTAATGCTGCTTCTTTCCACAGTTCACAAGGCAGCAAAGTACCCTTACTCGAAATACCAATACAATTAACCAACCTTAGTATTAGTACTTAAATCAGTACTTGAGTATTAGTGCTTATGTTAGGCTACTCACCATTCATAGCACTAAACTAAAATTGGAAGGACAAGAAAAACCTAACAAAAACAAACAAACAAAAGTGGTAGAGAGTCTCCCTCTCTCTAAAACAAATACAGCGTTCTCTTCTCTGTGGTTGGTATCTCATCAGTAGGGGAATGACCTTCTGCACATGCTCTGATTAACAAACCTCTTGCAATAATTAACTTGTAAACTTGTTCCAAGTATTGTCAAAATTATCCTCTGCAAAATTCTCCTTTATGTGTACTTGATCCATATGCATTCATTTTAATTAAATTAGAAGTAAACAAGTACAAGTAATAAGAAAGCCACTTCAAAAAAAAAAAACAACTTCAGCCTACACCAATATCTAATTCCTTTTTGGAAACGACTCAATCCTTCCTCACAACTATTTTCTTTCTTCTTACGAGTTCCACAGTCTAGTGTTCCTCAAGTCACACAGAAGCACAAGCTTTGGCGGTATCATGATCACATTTCCTGTGGGTAGTTCACACTCTTAATATTTGTTCTTTCAAAACAAAAAGCAGCAGACCAATTTAGCAGCCTGCACAGCCTCCTGGAAAAGAAGGCCAGTCAAATCTAAACCTCTAGTTTGAATTCATTAGCTGGGAGGAGGCTGGGACCTGACCTGAGTGGCTGAATAGGCAGTTTTCATTCAGATTGGATGCTGGGATATATCTTACCCCAAGCTCCCAGCCAGTTTGTCATCGACCATCACCCATCCCCTCCCTTTGTGCTAAGGGGTGGTTATCTTTGGTCATTGTGGGCAGCAGTGGACATCATGGAGTTGGGTGCTTTTCCAGTATAGTATTAAGGGGGGCTGCCTTTGAAGGGTAGGGAAATGGAGTATATATGAGCATGCATTTAATTGCTGTTACTTGTCACAACTTGTTGGTTGGCAGTAGCATGGGTCCTGGGTATGGGATTTCGAGGGCTCGGGGTACAAGGCAGAAGAGGTTGTGCGGAGAATTGGAGGGGCATGATTCTGCCATGCTCCCTAGCAGCAGGGGAGGCTACAAGGGGACTGCCCCCCAGGATACCTTTCCTCCTATCCCAGCAATTCTAGTGGCAGGCTGGAAAGGTGGGCTCATCAATCAATGCCCATATTGATCAATGCCCATATGCCAACTATATACTGGCCACTGTAGCCAATAAAGTTGTGGCCTTTTCCTCCCACTTTCAGGAATGTTGGCAGCATTCATCACCCTTGAGTATGCAACAAAATAGTACTTTTCTCAAGAACAGCGGAAGAGCTGATTTCATTAATTCCAAGGTCAATACAAGATATGAAAACCAAACAGTGTAACAACAGCATGCTTCTCAGCAGTGGAGCTTGGAGTGCGTGGACCAGGGTGTGTGTGTGAGGGAGCAGGGCTGTGGCACAGGGGCATGGCTGCGGTGCACAAGGGCATGGCCATGAGCCAGAATGCCCCAGAAACATTGCTGCCAGGAGCAAACTGCTCCATCCCTGCCTGACTCCTTCTATTAAACCATTGAAATGTAGTATCTTAAAAAGAGCCTCCATTTTCAGTCACTGTCTATCATGAAAGCATCTTTTCAAAAGCAGACTGCACCTGAATGTGACGGTTCTATCAGCTGGTTTTAATAAGCTAGCTAGACTTCTCTCTGTGGAACTTTCATTCCCGATACACACCCACATCTGCCGGGAAGCTAAAAATGGCTTGTGACCGAACTCATGTCATTTGGCGAACATAAAAACTATGCACCATCTGAAATAGGTTATACGACTCAAATAAAAGGCAGTTATTTCTTTTGACTGGTTCAGTCTTCAACTTCTTGCCCTCAAGATGTTTTAAACTACAACTCCCAGCATTCCTAACAAATGGCTGTTCCAGCTGATGGAAGCTAAAATAGAAAACACTTGGATGGTATACCCTGGGAGAGCTAAAGAGTAGATTGAGGCTCTCTCACCTGGATTCTTTCCCACCTTGCTGGTAGGCAACTATACTCCCACTCTACCATCTCTTTCATTTAGTTACTTCATATAAGCATTATTTCACCAATAAACAACAAAGTATCCTACTGATCTTATCAAAAAGATAAAAAAGATTATTATAGGATAAAATGGGTTCCAAAACGTGCATTCCAAAGAAGAAACCTATAAGCACCTATACTGTTGCAAGAAAAAAAAATACCAAGTCCCAAATCTCTTTCCCCCAACAGAGGCCATTTCCGCACTATACTGTTATAGTACTATTATTCTACTTTCAACATCCTGTGGAATTCTGGGGTTTGTAGTTATACAAAGAGCTCTCTGGCTGAGGATTCTAAATGTCCCTCCCTAAACTGCAAACCTCAGGATTCCAAAGGACATTCCAAGTGGAATAATATAACGGTGAAGCACGGAAATGGCCACAAACCATTACTTATACTTTTCCCCTCAAAACTGACATGTACTTTCCTCCGATTGACATCTCCTACAGTACCTATTTCAGATCAATCTGTTGATGCATTTTCTAAGTGTGAATTGTAGAACTTCCTCCCACATTTCTTGTTATAATAGCAGAATGTGATTCTACTGACTCAACATTTACTTTCTAGAATCAAAGACCAACCACAGAAAAAAAGTTTCTGCCTGATAACTACCTGCCTAATTTCTGCAGGTAAAGACATCAGGTCCACAAGATGACGATAGTCTTAACTTATCCATACTGTTCATAATTGTATGGCTTTCTATCATGTAATATCCCTTTTCTCTAAACTTTATTTTAAAACAAATAAAAACATTAGCTATTCTTATTTCTACCATAACTTTGAAAATTCTGAGCTCAGTACCAACTTGGGAAGTTGTTAGATTTACTGATGTAGCAGGAAAGCTGATATTTTTCAAGTCCAATAGAGACATTTGGAGAAAAAAAAATCCAATATTAAATGCAAATTGAATATAATAGGAAAGAAAATTGCTGCTACTGTTCAGTAGATACCACGGGCAGGTATATTTTTGGTTCATATATATTTAGCATTAAAGTTACAATAAATGGAAAGGAGGGGAACAGAAACCCCACTCACAAGATTTGTCGATTTAAATTTGGTTATACACAACTGAATTCATGCTTGAAGGATCAGAGCCAAACTAATGTTCTCATTATATAAGAAATAATGCTATTCCATGGAATTGCAACTATCCAAAATAATTGTGTTGCTTCATTTCATAACCTAATCCTGAGCAAACTAGAATCACAACCCAATTACCTAAGCACAAACTTCATCAAAAACATCTTTAGTGGGTAAATATTTCCCTCCTTCTTTCAGATTTTTATTTTCAATACTTAACTGGGAAACACTTCAAACTAGCTTTTCTTATTGAAAGAAAAAAGCACACACAATTCACATGCTGGTGTCTCTACCATCATAAAACCTTCATGTTCTCATATTTTTACTATTCTTTCTTAAAAAAAAAATTGAACTACACAGTCCATGCTTGGTGGCTTAGCTATATTTTCTTTGCTGCAATTTCCATCTCTCCCCTAAACAGAGTGTTTCCAAATCACCCTGCTTCTTCAAGTACAGTTCTCCTACATACGCTCTAACGTTTCTCAGATAAAAGGGTGTGGTCAGGCAGACAAGAAGAACAAAAATATTAAGAAAAAACGCACAAAACTACTATTTTAAACAGAGAAACCTTGAAATTTATGGACTGATTTTATGTACTGATTTTCTCCCACACTCTGAATCAATTGAGCATTAAGTACTTTTGCCCCATGAACTCAGTCTGCAGCAACTGAAGTAAGCCAGAATAAACCAACCAACTGGGAGATCAAACAAACAATTCTTGGATGATGTTTGGCTTCATGATTCATATATTATGCAGACTTGTAACATAATACAGTTCTTTACACACACACACACACACACACACACACACACCCCAACATACCTGCCAACTCTTTTATATACTTCCACCTTCCCAAACGTTGAAGAGTTTTCCTGGACTTACTCAGGGCATGCTAAATGGCCAGCAGGCATTCCATCTAGCAATTCTAGCAGGTCTAATACCTGCTCTTTTACTAATGGCCTGGCCAACCCCTTCCATTTACTTTTCAGTTAAGTGTGTTGTTTGAATCCATGAAAGGGATAAATTAGAAGTGTGGTAGCCAATTATTTTTTCCTTTTTAAGTATGTAATTAATTCCTACTCAGAGGAAGGATGGGCAAATCTTTCTGTTTCTGGCCTATTTTCATGTTTTGACTCATAATTGCATTCTGTTCTGTATCCACATTCACATTATGTTTTCAGTAGCATTGGTATCCTTCAGGTTGTAGACTGCCTTGGCATAATACAGCTCCTGCTTAGACAGATGATTCCAAATACTGTTCCTGGGGGATGCATCTTGATTCCTTGGTGCTTGTGCTTGTTGTTTGTGCTGAACTGTGTAGAATTATGTTCTACATCTTACGATCTTTCATATTTATATAAAAGTGCTGAGTGAGGTCATCTGGAATCACAATATGCTACAAAGTTCTGCAGGCAGATGAAGTGACACATGTCCCCAATAGTTCTCATTTCCATCAAATATAAGTTAGATAATAGTAATGTTAAATCAGTGTCTGGCTGTGATAATAGACTACATTGGAGCCTATGAATTAAACTGCAGCCTAGACTTGACGAAGATATTGTTAGTAGTAACTGAACTGGCATTGAGCAAGTAATACTTCAGGTATGCAATTGTGGGATGGGAGAAGAGCTTCATAATTCACTTTGCTGGGATCTCAACATATGGCCTTTAAGCAGCTTACATGTGTGCACCAACCACGGCTCTACCTTTTCATGGAGAGCTGGATTCAGTTACCCATTTTCTAGTGACATCCTCTTTAGACTACGTAGAACATTTTATACATTGAACTGCCTTTGAATATGGTCAAGAAATTTCAGTTAATTTATAATACAGCTGCAAGACTGCTAATTGGGACTGGGAAGCATGAGTATATCACACATTCCAGGCTTCCAGACACTCTTGTCTTGATCCTGAAGGCCTTGCACTATAGTTGGTATGGCATTCAGGTATGGATTTTGAAAGAGAATTTCAGTGTCCTAGTGGATGCATGTGGAGACAAATGATTTTTTTGACATACCAGTCCCTGTGAAGATGACTGGAAAGGGCCTTTTCCATTGGTGGCATTTGCCTACGAGAGAACCTTTCTTCCCACCTTTCCTGATGCCATATCAGTGTTATGGGCTGATTATCACGTTCCAAAGCTAGTTAATTTGTTTGTGTATTACATTTTATCTGAGATATGGGTTTTCTTTGGTTCATAACATGTATTTTAATTCACTTAAATGTTTATTTTAAGCTATACAGAAAACACGGTGATACGACAGCCTGAGATTATTTTACATAAATAAATGTGTGATTTCATTTTTTAAAAAAACCTTTGAAAATGCATATGCTAGTGTATATTTAACTGCATCTTTCACTCAAAAATATGTATGTTAATTTCACTTTCCTTCCAAATAGATGTTTAAGTGTGAAATTTATCTCACTATTCATATTTAAACACATGTTGATAATGTCCAAACTGTGGTTCAAAATTTGGAGATGAAATCCAATCCAGTGAATGACTAAGTTCTGTGATTTTATGGAAAAATTCACAGTGATCTAAATCCTCAAACATCCCTAAGTTAGACTAGGCAAGTATGTTTACCTTTTCTATAAATACATGAGGAATAGGAGAAAGAAATATCTTTCAAATGTTATACTGCATCTATCTTTCAGGCATGCACAGATTCTTCATGCTAGTTGTGTATGGTGACCCAGTCCCAGACTTGCTGATGTCTGTTTTTATGAGTGTGCTGCAATAATAAAACCAAGGGGATTCCAAGCATCTGGCAGACCACTATAAATGGTTCACACCTGGAATGTACACCCAGCCAGAGATGCCTTTGTATCCTACTTTACACAGAGCAATCCTTTATCTTAAGGGCTGTCAGGGAATATCCCTGTGTGTGAGGCCACTTTACTCCAAGGCCCTTTCCACACGCATTAAGGCGGGACAATGCGCCTTGCCACAGAGGTCTTCTGCACATTGGAGTGGACTAGGTTCGGTTTATTTACCTTCGTTCTGCATGTAATTCCGACTAAATGTACCCCTATGTGTGGGTAAAGCGCACTATTTGAAAACCAGAAGAAATCGGTTGTCCAATTTTCTAGATCAATCCGATTCGTACTTTCATAGTGGTGCAGACACATACATTCGCACCAATGGGAATTGGTGGTCAGGGGAGGGCTCATGGGAGGGGCCGGGGCGGTTGTACGGACGTACACACATACACATTGGCGTACTAAACCATGCAAAAAAAAAAAAAAGGTCCAATCACAGCCGACAAGGCAGGGTGAGGGGAGTAGCAGGAGTGGCCATAGTAGAGGCAGTGTGGATTCATAAAGTCACACTCCTCTGAATCAGAATGGAATGTATGCAGTGGCTGTGTGGAAGAAAATGAGGTCAAAGTCTGCCTTGTTTTGAGCCCAGAAAATCCAGTAAGAAACAGCACAAACCAATTCACCAGCCTCGTGTGGAAAGGGCCCGAGTCTGGCTTAAAGATAAAGAGCCAGAAGAAGGGAGAGGAGAGGAGTTGAGAAATCCTTGTCTGAAATTACTCATGAACAATTATTACCTGGACTGTACACTGAGGGACACAAGTCACCTGGTAACGCTCTCTCCCAGGACCTTGTAAGATACTTTAGTTCTATGGAAATTATAATTAATTAATTATAATAATTATAATTAATTACAAATAAATAAAATTAAGCACATGCACATGTTATGTTATGAAAAATTTGTACACACATAGATAAAAACAGCAGCAACAACATATTGAATGCATACGTTCTATCACTGAAACCATTCTGAAGCCCTTGCTTGCACCCCAAGCACATGTGAGATTCCTTCACCACCACCTCTTACCAATTGGGGAACGATAAGCCTACTCACTGCCACTAAAATGAATTCACCTCAATATCCCTACTACAGTGTTGTAACAAAAAGAGTACATGTAATAACAATTAACAAAAGAAAAGAAAACAGAAAGGAGAAACTGATATGAGGAAGTTAAAACAGAAGAAAAGACTACAAGCAGAAAGACTGGGACCCTTTCTGCACCTTACCTTTTTCTGGCGCCACGTCCCTGCTGCTTCAGCTCCGCATGAGCTGCCTGCTCGCATGAGAGCCCCGCCTCTTCCTTCCGCAGTGCAACCTGGGAGTTTCCTGGGCTGCGCTGGGGCAGGAAGCACGACTGGTGCGGTTCCGGAGGCTCCGCACAGCAGGTAAGTGTGCGCAGGGCCCGGGAGCAATGCATAATCGTGCACCATTTTCATCTTCCAGCTGAAAATAAAAAGGTGCTCGATCAGTGCCTGCTGGCCCCTGGAGTGTTGCACAATTGTGAGTGTGTCATGCAGATCGCTCCTCACAATCACGTGATGCTCCAGGTGCCCTTTCGCATGGCAAATGCCATGCAGAAAGCTAGTGGGACTACTGCTGAGTAAAATTCTCCCCAATCAAATAATGTGGTGGATAACACGTGCCCAGGATAAGATGCAAGTGTACAATCAGTGAGGGTGTACCAAGAAGTTGCCAACCAGAATGAGGCTAGGGGTAGGCACAACTCTAATTTATGGCATGGTGGTGGGTTAGATTGAAGACTTTTACTTCTAGATCTCTTACTATGAGACACATCCACCTCACACTGTCAATTACTAGTACTGATCGGCCCAGAGAAGTTCCATGTGAGGGTCACTGGGAAAATCTAATTCAGGGTCTGAAGCCAGCCTAATATCCTCACCTGTTTGTCCCCAGTATGGCAGAAATGAAGGCCCACAGGTAAACACAGACTCAGCCTTCTAGCTTTGTCAGTTAATGTTCTAGAGAGCCACTCTCTTGAAAAAAAAAACAACAACTGCAGGCTACAACCATGAAATGATACTGCATTGTTAATAATAATCATCTGTTAATTGTAATACCAATTGAAAACCTTTTTGCAGCTTCCTAAATGAGTCACTCCATCACCTTTTCTGCCTGGTTAGTGCCTAGCAGCAACTAACAGTGTACAGCAGGGAAACTCTAATTACTGGCACACCAAAGGTCAACTAATCCCAGGCAATGCAAATACCCTAATTACATTGTTTCTTAAGGACTCTTTCAGGAAAGTGTCAATCAACAAAGGCAGCAAACAGAAGCAGAGACAGCATTCATAACAGCAGTACACATTTAACACATCTCCCCAGAGCTCTAGCAACAAAAATGACACCACATGAAACAGGCTGATATGGAATTTAATTATTGTGGTTTATAATGGACAAACTATAGGGTACTTGAAGTATTAAAAAGCAAACTGTTTACGTAAAGCTTTTTAGTAGCTTATAGCTTCTTAATTATGCACACCAATACACTGTAGTTATGTGTAATAATACTTTGGAATCATGTTCCACTTTTTTTAAAGTGATATTTTGAAACAGTACAGTGATTTTTTAAAAAACATTTTGAAAATTCAAAGACAGATTGAAACACTGAAAGCTATGCACAGAGCAGCATTTTTGACTGTTCTTCAAAAAAAAAAAAAATTTAGAAGAACAAAGGTAGGTGGATCCTTGTGATGGTTATTAATATAACCAGGAACCTGTTCAGGGGTTTTAACCTGATGAACATGTTTGCAGGGCTCAGATGAATAGCTCTGACTCAACACTGCATTCATCAAGTCATCCCATCTTCTCATGCTTATCTGTTGTGTGTGAATGTTTGCATAGAGCATCCAGCTATATATAAACAGTGGTGTGGCCATCCTTAGATTGCTATGTATGACTGATCACTGAACCACAGAAAGAATATGGTAAACTGGAAAACCTAACTAAAAGAGCAACTAATATAACCAAGGGTCTGGAGCCATTTTATTAGAAGAATGGTGAGCAAAGAAATGGTAGAGGCAAGTCAAATGGTGCATGGACTAATGCAGTGAACTGGGAGAATCTCCTCCTGTCTGAAAATACTAGATCCTGAAGTCATGTAATGATGGAAAATGGAGAGAGACTCAGGACACATAACAAGGAGTAGTTCTTCACACAGCATGTAGTTTATCCACAGAATTCTTTGCCAAAATGGTGGTAATAGTCACCACCAGTTTTAAAAGAGGCCTAAGCAAATAAATGGAAGTCTATCAGTGGTTATTAGTCATGATGGTTGTATCACAGGCACAGAAATCCTGGCATATGTAAGTACAAACATTTTATGAGTCTTCACAGCAGATAAAATCAACATGAATCTTAGATGTGTTGATCCCCAGACCCATATAATTATGGGCAGGGAAAAGAAAAAATAACCACAGCACAACAGTGACAGAATGGTAAACATATTGTTTGTAGTGGCTGAAATCTGATCACGTCCATTAGACAGAATGATGTAGCCACGTTAGGTGGCAAATTTTTGATACTGTGAAAAGGCAGCAAATGTTTAGTTATTCACATGCTTACTATGGCATTTTTATTCCCAGGGAAGATGAAAGGTACTTGAGGAATTTTGTGTGTCAGATGCAAGAACAATTTAGTTGGTCTAAGGGTCTTTTACATAGTAATAGTTACATAGGTCTGAGTGGACATGTTATAGTGTATCTGAGTTTAATGTCATTATCTGCAGACACAGCTGACTAGGACCGCTACAGGCAGAGCAAAGAATTCTTATATGTGGATATTATGCAAAAAATAATTCAATGTTAAGCAAGCAAACAAACAAACAAACAAACAGATGACAGAAAGCCTTTGCCAGCAAAATAATCAGCTTAACTGCCACACTATGCAGTAACATATTGCACTGGGTATGACTGTTCTACTACCTACATGGTTCCAGAGGAAACCCATCAGCTGTGATGATGACTCTACAAGACACTTCCAATTTGTTTGGGAATTTTGGCCTACCAGGCACTCTCGGCATACCAGCCTGAAACCAGTTTAGTCCAGACACAATGTCAATTTGCATGGTTAAACTGACAAGTCATGCTTGTCACCAGTCATTAGTTCCTGTTTTCTGTAACACCACACAGTATTCCCTTGGATACATAAAGCAAGTAAGGGTAAAAGTTACACAGGCACACATTCCAGATGAACAAACAGAATGCTCAACAGACTAATTCATACCATATTTGTCTATCTTACACACACACACACACACACACACACACACCCCGCAGGGCAGCTATTGGTGGCATTCACCACCTCCAAAATCAGTTCTCTCACAGCAACCCACAAGGTTCCTTTAGTATAGCACTTTTTAAAAAAAGCACTTAAACTGCATAGCACTTTTAAATAAATGCAGTCAGGTATTGTACCGGAGAAACTCAGTGTACTTCTAAAGGCCTACTCGGCCTGTCTGCAGGCCCTGATATCTGTAGTTTCTTCAGGGAAAATGTTTTAATCTTCTTCTGACAGCCTATTGACTATTGTACCTTGTGTCATTTCAATGAACTCAGTAGGGAGGACTATCTGAAAGAGAGACCTATGTAGAGAAGAGCACTAGATTCCCCACAGTTAATAAATGCAGTCAGCCATTGAGCCATTACCTAAGCACTTTTTAAGCCCCATTGATTTCAAGTTTGTGGCTAATTCACTCCCCATGAAATCAATGGGACTTTAAAATGGATTTACAAATTTGGAATTCAAGCGGCAGGGAGATGCTCCTTTTGCTCAAAATTGTCTAATAGACAAATCTGCCTGGTGCCAACCTGGGCTCCAATTCTTGGTCACACTAGAACAGAAATTAGATTTAATATATATGATAATGATTTTCAGCAGTGAAACCTCAGCATCATTAATGTCTGTTGCTTAAAGATGTGACAAGGCAGGAAAAAGGATGTCCTCTTCTGCCTGTAGCAGGGACAGCAAGTGACCCACACCTCACTCTTCTGATTGACAGCCAAATGATTTCCTCCAACTTGGTGAGGCCATTTATTCACCTGTGCAAAATACAAGTCACTGGAGAATCTGAGCAATCTGTGAAGTTCTACTTTCATTTTCCATCTAGCAACATCAACAGCTGTAAGAGGAGTAGCACCTAATTTCAGGAGGTCAAGTATATTTTTTGTTGTTTTGTTGTACTATTTAGAACTTTTTAAAATAAATAGTTTCCATACTCTGTTGATTTACAGAGTTCAGATAGCCTCTGAAAATAGGCTAATTTTACTGCAACAGAGAAATAATATTTAACTAATGGAAAATGTATTCTGAAAATCTGTCTTCAGATTGTAATCTGTAGCTGTCAGGGTATACAGATATAGCAGAGCTGTACTACAGCACTGCAACATTTAATGTCACTTTAATTGTCGTGGCTCCATCATACAGAGATCTGAGGTCTATAGTTTGGCGAGGTGCTTAGACTGGCTGCTAGGGGGCTCCACTGCTATACTTCAGGAGAGACCACTAGAGCTTTCTAAGAAGGAATTCTAAGTACCTCTCAACACTATAAATTTCAGGATTCAGTATACAAAGTCAAACTCATATACCAGTGTAATGCTGACAGATTCTCTAAAGAGAAATGAGGTCTGGAATTATTTCAAGACCAAATGAGTTTGAATCAAAGCCCAATAATCTTCTGTTCTCCCATATACCTGTTGACTCTGTATAGTTGTTCAGAAGCATCTTCACTGAGGAACTACCTCCAAAAGTTCGGATCCATTCCCTTAGCGCTTCCCACAATTTTACCTTTGGAATAGGAATGCATGACACAAATCTCCCTCTCTCTTTGTGATTCTTCCTTCGAAATTGAACAAGTGTGCATGTGTATGTTTCAAACAATTCCCCACCACATAGCATAGCACACCAAATTTGCAAAAGGTTATAGAGAGGGTGATAATAAAAAATCTTTGGGTACAACTGGGGTAAGGTTAAAAAAAAAGAGAAAATCCTATCAGGTGTACCTTTAGCATCTCAAAAAGAAATGTCTGAATTGTGGCCAATAATTGCAACTGAGAAGAAACTCCACCAGAGCTATATGCATGTGCTATTATTTTTAACTAGAGCCATAGCTACTGCTCTCTCCCATGCCAAATAGAGCAGGAAATCAGATATTTCCTCCATGAAAGAGAGGACCACCATTTGGTGGTACAATACAATATGCATAAAACTGTACATACACAAGTATCAGAGAAATGCCCCTTGGATTCCTGACCACCCACAGAAGAAAAATAAGCCAGTGTAATGCACAATTCAGTACAATGCATAATTTTTATATTCCAGTCTCAAACTCTTTTCAGAAGTCCGTGCTTTTGATCCTGCTGAATCCTGACATTCACATGGATGTTTTTCCTTTCAGATAAATCCAAATAATAATAGCCCCCACCCAGTACTTCTCACTTATGTTACAGAACTAGCATTGATGTGACATTCTACACTTTAAAATACTAAAGACTTGTAGTACAACCAAATTTGTAAATGTGACCTACATTTTGGAAAGATAATACAGCTACTTTGTTTTCTCCTCAGCTTACTTTGTCATACTGCTTTGTTTCACTTTATTTTTGATGGTACCACAAGTCACTTATGCACTTGCTTTTTCAGCATTGGCTTTATTTGACACAAGTGCAGTCAGAAAGGCAAACCCCTTTTGGTGTTCTCTCTCTTTTTCTCTCTCCTAAGGTACTTGCTTTATGTTTTCTGCTTTCATTGCTGACATCCGGAAAACCAAAGAGCTGTTGGAAAGCTGCTGAATCTCACTGTTTTGGGAAGGTGCTACTGTTTTCTTTTCCTGTCCTCTTCATGAAATAAAAACAAGAAAAGGGGCAATACATTGTTTTCAAGGGCTGTTCCATTGTAGTCTGCAGGTGGGATATCACAGGCTTGCTAATAAGCAAATTAGCATGTTTGGAAAGTAGCTCAAGTTAACCCATTGCATAAAATGTTTTAGCACAGTGGTTCTTAACCAGAGGTCTGAGGACCACTGGGGGTCCACAGACCCCTCACAGGGGACCTGAAAAGCCCTGCTGCTGGATAGCAGCAGCAGCAGCATTAGCAACAGGGGCACAGCAGCAGAGGGGTGCAGTTGTTGAAACTGCTCTCTTGCTTACAAATGAGGGAGTAGATGGAGCATGTGCACACACTTGCTGCTGGGTCCCTCTGTGTCCACTGTGCTACCATGTCCCTGATGAAAGAGATCCAGAAGCAGGCACATGTGCATGCCCCAAACTGCCCTCTCTTTTGCAAACACGGAGCAGTTGAGGCATGTGAACATGCTTTCTGCTGGGTCCCTCCAAGTTCATACTCTCTGCTGTCATGTCCTTGATGAAAGGGATCCAGCAGCAGGTGAGTGTACATGCCCAAACTGCTCTCTCATTTACAAACAAGGAAGTCATTTTGGTGCACACACACTGCTGATGTATCTCTGATGAAAGGTGACACAACAGCATGGTTGTGCACATGCCCAAACTATGAATCTGGAGTCCAGGGTTTGAATCCCCACTTGGCTACAAAAATCCACTCAATCATGCCAGGCAAGCCACATTCTCTCAGCCTCAGAAAATGACAAAGGCAACAAATCTTGCCAAGAAACCCCCATGACAAATTCATCTTATGGTATCTGCAAGTTAGTTTTCAAAGAAAACAGACAGGATGGCTAGAAAGAACGTTCCCCTGTTGACAGCACTTTGTTGTTGTATGCCTTCAAGTCACTTCTGACTTATGGTAAGCCTAAAGTGAACTTATTGCAAGGTTGTTTTTTCCCCCCAAGAGTTGTTCAGAAGAGATTTGCCTTTGCCTTCATCTGAGGCTGAGAGAATGTGACTTGCTCAAAGTCACCCAGTGTCTGAGTAGGGATTTGAATCCTAGTCTCCAGAATCCTTAAATAAATAAATAAATAAATATTTGAATATTTAAAACTAAATTTAAATATTTAAATATTGAGGGTCTTCAGCAACAAGTTATATTTACAGAAGGTTCCCAGTTTTTTGTTTTTTTGTTTTTTTTTTAAAGGTTAAGAACCACTGGTTTAGAATCTATATAATGTGTCTGGCAAACTCCTCCTTCTCAAAGTGTTACCTTTATTGAAAAATTTTGAAAATAAGTAGCTGGGGATGTACCTCAGAAATAAAATTTATATGTTACAGAATGTATCCACACTAGGAATATATGTTCATTTGTCAAAGGACTGCATGTGAGACTGAAACACTTAAAAAAAAACTTGTCTAGGAAAAAACAAGATCTGTCATGGTTATGTCCAGACTTTGTCACATTTGTGATAATGATTTTTTGTGAAAATTGTGAGAGCAATTTCTGCATATGCTGTGGTAGCTGCTGTGTTATTTTGTGGATTTTTACACATGAGAAACGTGGGATGGGTTGCTTGAACTTTTTTCATGAATCAGGATAATTGATGATGGATGACTCATTGCTCACAATAGTGTACCACATACAGCACTTTGGTTCAGAAATGTTAAGGAGAGTGGTGTCCAGTAGAAGAAATCTCGATTGGAAAACATACATACATGTACATATTTATCTTTTTTTTCCCCTCCTTTTTTCTTTCTTCACAATGGGGGTGAGAAGTCTCATGGGGACGGGAGATTTAACAGCAGGAAGTCCCAACATGCTCAGTCATGTAGGGACAGGGGAGTAGGGGGTGGTTTGCCCCAGGCAGAAATGTTTTTGGGGCATCTTGTCCCATAGCCACACCCCTGCACACCCTGGCCATGCCCCCATGCACAGTGGCCATGCCCCCTCCTGCCCACACTCCCCACACTCCAAGCTCTGCCATTGAACATGCTGAGAACAGGACCGACACTGACTCTGCTGCTGCAGAGCTGGCAAATCTCTCACAGTTTTAGGGACACTCCCCCTGTAGCTGTTGTGGTTTAGGTGATCCACTGGTGGTAACTGAGATAGCCTTAGACAAGACCAATTATGTGATTAGAAATGAGAAAGAACCTATTCATCCTGCTATTGTTGATTTGTAACCCTTCACGACACCAGGTTATTTTCAGTATTTTCTCCTTGGTGATAGAAAACAGGAAACATTCTTAGATTATAATTGGGACACTAAGCGAGTTGGCATAATTAAGGGATAATGCATATGATGATAATGCATAGTCAGCCATATGATGACTTGCCAATGTGTTGAGATTCTTTTAAATGAGTTTGTCATTTAGGGATTTGAAAATGAGTGCCATCTTCCTATCTCTCTATTACTGACTGACTGATTATTCCTTGAAATTTCCTATACCTCTAGCAGCTTTCTGGGTCCAGGTAATCTGTGAGGCGGGAAGTCCCAAGCTGAAACCTCTCTAAGTAGTTGTCTTTTCCAAGATTACTCCCCCATCTATAATGTGGGGATAATAATGCTGAACCATGGCAGCTTCAGGGAGAACAAATCTACTCTTGATTTTACTGTAGCTGCTTGAAGTTCAGAGGGGAACTCTTCCAGTTCCGAAGAGAGTTCAACTCAGAGCAGCACTAAAATCTCTTGGGACCAAGAAGCAAATATTCTCCACATTCCTAATCCATTGTGTTACTTGCTAGGTCTAGATAGCCAGAATACTTTTTTCCCAATATTGCACCCAATTTACTAATTACCAATCTATTCCTCTTTATTTGAGTAACTGTCTATAGTCATATAAGCCTATCTGAGCCCTCCAGTCATTATCAGAGCCCCTGCCTGCTGGCTTACTTGGCAGACAATGAGGAAATCCAGTAACATTGCACCTCCCCATTTCTACATCCACAAATTAGGTGGAGAATTTTCAATATCTGCACTATTATACTGGGGTCATCCCATTGGATTTTACTTTAATGGTTAACTCACATACAGTTCTAGTAATGACAGGGGGGAAAGTTACAAAGTGTAGTTTTCAAAGCCTTTGTTTCCATCACTGAAAGACTGTCAGGTAAAGATAGTCTGTGATCCTGAGGGAAGGAGAAACTTCACCCACTGTAGGACCCATCTTCTCCCCAAAGTTCCTTCCAAGTATGAAGGTGACGTGGTGGGGAAAATTGCCTGCTATGTCTGATTTAGGGGACAAAATAAAGAGACAAACCCTGTGCAAATACCACCTTGCAATAGGCAAACATATTCTGTGCTTTACTAGCTCATTCATGGCACCATACTTTTAGAACAAGATAGATTTAAAGCAGGGAGTATTATCAAAACACAGACTAGCAATAAGCTACTCAATGAAGAAAAATCACTCCATTGTGTTTAACATTCCACTTAAATAGCCTGTTTCAAATATGCAGGGCTTACATAGTTCTGCTCTACTCACTCCTTCTTCAGGGTCTCACTGTTTTGCTCATCTGTATTAAGGCAGGCCTTTGACCACAAAAGTAGCACATAAATAAATGAACTGGTACTTCTATCAAAATTTTGTAAGAATCACAGGATCTCTATCAAAGGCCAGGAAGATCAAAGGCAGGTGTTGTGTCTCTGAAGCGTTTCCTGCCTTGTATCTTTGAACTGCTTTCAGCTTCCAGCCCAGAATACAGTATGGCTTCATTTGGGTTGCTGTGGGCTGCCCTAAGGGCCATTGCCCTGGGTGAAGGGGCTTGTAGGTGCAGGAAGAAGAGAATTACAGGGACAATACCACCCAAAGAATGCCAGGGCTATCCACAGCTATCTTGTGACTAGAGTCCTGGTTCCAAGCAAACAAGGATTACAATAAGGATGGGTAACTCTGTAGCAAATTGTTAATACATTTCCAGGTAATTTTAGTTTTCACTTTTTTATTAGTTATTACAAATAGGAGTTTTTATCTACAACCATATCACTGCAGTGTGATAGGACTGAAGAGGAAAATCATTAGTAAAGAAATGTTATATATAATGCTAGCTCATCAGACCAGAGAATATGTGAGTAAGTGAGTCTGATGAAACACCCAGGTAGACTGACAGGGATAACTAAAGAAGACAATGGTTGAACTCTGCTGGCTAACTCTACTGACCTATATGTTAAACTTCAAAAATACACTGTGTGCTGTTCATAATTGACTCCGCTTTTATGTATTTTGCACTTAAGAAATTGCTCCCATATTTTTTCTTTTTCTGTTCTTTCAGAAAAATCATAAACCCTGTTAACATATCAATCTCCTCAGGAACACATTTTTAGCGTATACATGGCTAGAGATCCGCTCAGAACATAGAAGAAACTAGTCCCCCCCAAAAAAAATCCTATTAACTATGATGCATCAACATTATACTATAATTATAACTCCAAGAGGGAAAACTTCAGTCTTTCTGAAGTGCTACTATAATGTTTTAATTAATTTTTATTATTACCCAGCTGTAGCTTCATGAAACGTTGTAGGCAGGATATCAACATGTTAATGATTTTCAAGTACTGTGTCTCATCCTTCTGCTATATATGTTGTGGTGTTGACTTAGTGTGGTGGACAGGAGACAGGGATGGGGAAGAAATAGTCAGATAGCCAAAGGGAGAGAAAAACATGAATGTGGCTTTTCAAATGTACAAAAATCCCAACGGGGATTCATCAAGACCTTTTCACATGTTCCGCAGTCCTTGAGCAATCTAGAAGGCTACACCCCCCCGCCCCGGCCAACAGACCTTAATATTCTTCCAAGGCAGGACTGCAGGAGTGAAGCCCAGTGAGGAGGATCACCAGAGGATATGTTCTGATAGCCAATGAAGGGTTATAATGTCTGCCTCATTGTAAACCAGATATCAGAACACAGGTAAGGAAACTAGTTTCTCTGACCCTCACTCAGTTTACCCATGGAAGAAAGCAGGGTGAACCAAGAGACGATTGTGGAAAGCTATGCACACCCTGATTTTCATCTGGCTCACTAAGACTGTCTCTTAATCCACTCCTTACATGCTATAAGGAAGGTGAGGGAGAAGCTAGTTTAGTAAGGATATTTGTTTATCTCCTCACACTCTCCTGATTTAATGTGAGGGCGATCAGGGGGGACGCCTTCCCATCCTGCTTCCTACACTTTCTGTCCCCTATGAGACATCAGAAACTACATAGTTTTGAAAAATATCTGGCCACAAGGAGAAATTAATTGAATTATTGATTCCCCCTAGTGAGTTTCAACAAGTACATTCCTAACATGATATGAGTGTGTTTTCTAGCACAAGCCAGCACCACAGAATATCCATATTTTATAAAGTAACTAAAACAAACTGCTCCAGTGATTTTTGAGAAATGAAGAGTAAATTTTCTTTAAAAAGAAAACTGTGACAGTAATAAACAATTTGTGGATTGCATTAGAATTACGCAGGATCTAATACCACCCACCCCACAATATTCACCAGCTGAATGTGGCACCAGTTTTGCCACTCACATCATAAAGAACACAATGTCCCCAACATGAAGAAGAAGGAACTATATACACTGGGTATTTTTAAATTCTCAAATACACTAGCATGTTCATACTCTAAATCTTTTGAATTCTAATTCTTTTGAAGTCAAAGGCCCCTTCCCCACGGTATTTTCCATGCGAAAGGGCGCCTGGAGCATCGCGCGATTGTGAGGAGCTATCTGCACAATGCACTCACAATTGCATAATGCTCCAGGGGCCGGCAGGTGCCAATCGCACACCTTTTCATTTTCGGCTAGAAGCTGAAAATGGTGCGTGATTGCTCATTGCTCCTGGGCCCCACATGCACTTACCTGGCGTGCGGAGCCTCTGGAGCTGTGCCAGTCATGCTTCCTGCCCCAGTCAGTACATTACCAGTCAGTTCTTGTAAAAGGACAGTGTCCTCTGCAACACCTGTGGGCAGCAGACTAAGGCCCTTTCCGCATGTGGTTATTAAGGTGGGCCAATGTGTCTTGCCATGGAGGTCTTCTGCACATTGGAGCAGACTAAGTTCGGTTTATTTACCTTCGTTCTGCACATAATTCTGACTAAATGCGCCCCCATGAGGTGGAGAAGTGCTCTGTTTGAAAACTGGAAGAAATTGGTTTTCCAATTTTCCAGATTGATCTAATTCGTACTTTCACAGTGGTGCAGACACGTACATTCGCACTAATGCGAATTGGTGGTCAGGGGAGGGCTCATGGGAGGGGCCAGGGTAGTATGGACTTTCACACATACGCAATGACGTACTAAACCAAACTAAAAAAAAGGGCCAATCACAGCCGACGGGTGGGGTGAGGGGAGTAGCGGGAGTGGCCATGGTGTAGGCAGTGCAGATTCATGAACTCGCACTCCTCCAAAGCAGAATGGAACATACACAGTAGCTGTGCAGAAGGAAATGAGGGAAAGTCCGCCTTGTTTCGAGCGCAGAAAATCCGGTAAGAAACGGCGGAAACCGATTCACCAGCCTCGTGCGGAAAGGGCCTAAGTCAGAAGACATAAGACAGGCTGTATAGCATGTAGAACTCTATTCTTCAATACCTTGATTTCATTTTCTCAGTATTCTCCATCTGAGTTGTCTGACTTACTCTGGCAGAACCAGCCCCCTAGACTAGAGGCCATTTTAACAGATTAATAAACTGTTCTCTTCAGGCAGATACTGAGGCAGGGGGTGCACAGAGAAAGGCAAGCAACAACAACCCAAGAACATAAAACTCAGTACAAAGTGTCGTTCCTTCATTTTAAGGCTGAAATCTTGAATATGCTTACAAGGCTCTAGAACCCATACTAGGTCTCACAGAAAATTTTTACTTTTGTACTAATGAGAAAGTCCCATTGGGCTCAGTGGAAATTATTTTCTGCTAAACTTACAGGGGATTGCTCTGTTTAATTCCATTTAAGGTTTTTATTGCTTATGGTACACCAAGATTTTCACTTTCTGTTATTAATTCTCAAACTACTGGTTAGCAGACAATAGTGTTTAATGAGATACTTGCTACTGTTCACGAGCAAGTATTTAACATGCAGTGTGTCCTTCTCAAAATAATGGGAAGTGTCCCTGATGTGTTTTATTCAACAAGTAATAACAGTAAGATCAACAGTTGACTTATTTCAGGTTACACAACATGAAGCAAAATGCCAAGAGGATATATATTAACCCTGTCCATAAGACAATCCTCAGCACTGCTTCTTTGAGAAAGTAGTGGGGTGGGTTGTGGGATCCAAAATGGAAAACATCTTACTCGGGAAGAAAATCATGCTAAACATTCCTGCAATCACAGTTACAAATTGTGTTAGTGCATGCCACAGATGTAAATGACATAAATAACAGATGACAAAGCTATTCTATGCTATAACATTAAAGTTTATAGACCTAAATTTATTGATTATGTTTGCAGAACAAAATTCTACCAGCAAAATAAACCCTTGGTCTATTACAGACTTCTACAGCCCTCTAGTGTTCTAAAACCATACACCCCAACTGAAATCATCCTGAAATGAATACATTCATTGCTATGTGTTTTCATCTCTTGTCCCACCCCCTTTTCTTCACCAAACTTAAGTGGGAATGGTAACTATCAAAACTGAAACTTCAGAGGAGGCGAATTCTATTGACAAACAAATTATGTTTCCTCCTTTTGCAAGGCATTAGATATTCTTGAATGGCTGCTTATATCACTCTTCTTTAAAAAAGAAACATCACAGGATTGGTCCCCATAAATTAAGCATCTGCAAGATTTAAGTAAATGTGTCTCTCTCCCATAAACAGTTTTCTCAAGAACAATAGAATTTCTAAGAGAATTTCTGCACATTCCAATTACTTTGTCACCAAGTTTTATTGTAAATGGAATTTTGAAGGGCACATTATAATTACTACTTGAGGGAAACACCTTGGTGTCCCGTGAAACTAAGTGTTCCACATGCATGCACATTCCTGAAACCCTAGGAAAGTTGAGCATTTCATTCATAGATAATGTACACAAGAAAATTATAGACTATAGGATTCATTTGAGGGAGTATCAGAAATTTATTTAGCTTTGATTTTGGCAACTTTCTTTGAAATTAGTTTCATATATAATGCAAAGTTAAGTGACATTATCTCTCTCTCTCCCCATCCCCCACACAGTTATCTCCAATGTATTGAAAGGATCCCCAAAGAACTTAACATGACCTAAATGTACATCTTTAAAAGCAAAACAAAACAGTATAATTGTTTTCTGACCCCACCATCTCCCCTTTCTTTCCCAGAGGCTTTTCCACTAAGCTACACTTTCAGAAGTTCTGTAAAATCTGACACTGCCAAAAGTAAGTTGGCCAAATTTTTAAAATGCTACTCTTTCAAATTAATTTTGAACTGATAAGGCATAGGCACACTCCAATGCTGTCTTTCAACTACTAACACTGACAAAACAAAGCAGATGGCAAAACCAGTGCTTTGTTTAGGTGGATTAGTTTAGATGGATCCATCATCTGTGTCTATGGAAGACAGCTCTGTACACAACACAACTTGAGCTAGTTTACATTAAAATGTTATTCATGGCCTCTGACATTTTAGATTGTATGTGGAACATCCTATGTTTGAATGTTTCCCACAAAATACATATGAAATGAGAAGAAATGTAAGCAAAAATACTTTTCCAGACACATGTATGAATACCTACAGAGAACATTTTTGTGGGGGCACACTTAGTCACACAGTCTCACACCCTGCAGTTAAAAGTGCTATAATATAGGAACATACTGCATTTGCTGGAATATAAGATGCACCAGCATAGAAGGCACACCTCATATATGTGCTGGCAAATGCTATTTGCTGGTGCATAAGATGCACTGGAGTATTTTTCAGGGAAAAAAAGTGAGTCTTATGCACCAGCAAATAGAGTGTTTACCATCTAATTTTGCAAAGCTATTCATTGCATTTATTTGTGTGTGTGTGTATGTAGAATCATTTAAGATTTTTAGTGTCAACCACCCTGGCGATTTTCAATTGAAGAGGGTGTACATTTATGTTTTAGTAAAATATATAAATAAAAATTATTGCTCCTGTAAACTAAGAGAACAAAGAATTGGATAATGTAATATGTTCAGATAAAAATACAATCTCTTCTCTTTACAAAGTTACCTTATGCTGACATTTTAAAATATTGTTATTGTTATTATTCCTCCATAGATGATTCATGAGGATTTAACCATCTCACAAGATGGCCATGTTGGCAAAGGGATGAGAGGCTGGTGGAGTAATGTGTTGCTTGCTCTTTAGCTCCAATGACATACAGGACACTTTGGAATTAATGTAGACAGTTTTTCTCTAGAATCTCTGGTATGTCACAGAACTCTGATTTGCAGTATTACAATAAGATTGAAGACTCACTATGTGTACTTGTACACATTACCACTTAGTGCAGCTGCAGAGTGCTGTGCAGTTTGACTACTGAAGCATTACACTTTATTTTGCACTTGAAATTTCTGATAACTGTTGCCTGGGGATCTCTACAGGAAGCTAAGAGAAGGCCAGCTGCTATATTTACTAGTGAGGATATTCATTCAGCTTTCTCTGGTCAATTCTCTTAACATTATCAAGGTGTTTTTTTTTTGGTTTTTTTTTAACATACACACACACAGAGAACTAGTCAAGGGAGACAACATCGATCATGTACCAAAGTGCACACCCATGTTATGAGTGTTTACACACACACACAAACACACACACAAACAACACACACACACTAGGTATTGAACCTATTCCATACATTAGTGTCAGATTTTTGTATAGTGCTTGTTGTCTGGTTAAAGGCATAGGCATGTTAGTCTGGATCACTATGAGATCTTGTAGCACTTTTGAGACTAACTAAGAGAAAGAAGTTGATAGCATAAGCTTTCATAGATGTAATTCTATTTCATTAGATGCATGGAGTGAAGTGCCTAGGAAAAGACCTTTATAGGTATGAATGAGCAGGCTGTATGTGTGAACGGCAATAAAAATGCAAAATTTGTAGGTATGGTGATGAGGTGACAAATTCAATTTTCACTATGGCCTTTGAGTGACAAAGGCAGAAGGAAAGATACTGCCTAAAGCCAAAGAGTAGATCATCATATGAATGGTGGATGGGATTACTGGAATGTAGTGTGATGCTGGCTGAGAACTAGAAAGGAGATATGATAAACTGATCAAGAAAGCCCACATGAGACTGAGGTGTTAACTAGTGTTATAATAGGTGTAGTGTGGTAGGAAACCATTGTCTCTGTTCAACTCACTGTTGATGGACTGGAGTTTTTTTATGTATTCCAATTCTGCTGTTTCTTTTTCCAGTCTTCCTTCCCTGGTGTTTCTTGTTTGTTTGGTTGGTTGGGCCAAAGACCACTGATCCGAGGTCTGAGACGGAATGCCCAGGAAGACTGAAGTATTCTGCAACTGGTTTTTGTACATCCCCAGTCTGATTTATGTCTCTTTATCCTGTGGTGTGGAGACTGGCCTGTTTGCCCAATGTAGAGTGCTGAAGGGCACTATTGACAAAGTATGGCATGCACCACATTAAAGGATAAGCAAGTAAGAGCATCCCTAATAATGTAGATGATGTGAATAGATTCTGTGAAGACATTTCCCAAATAGATGTGGGAGTCCAGCTGGCATCTCAGTTTGTGGCATCCACACTGTGGCCCTTTTCATATGCCAGTCCTGTTGCAAAATGGCCTCGGAGCGCTGCGGGATTGCGAGGACCATTCCACATGACATCCTTGCAATCACGCGATGCTCCCAAGGCCATTCCGTGGTGATCGTGTATATCATTTTCGGCTCATTGCTGAAAATGATGCGTGATCACGTGTCCCTCCCATGCCACACCTGCACTTACCTTGTGTGGCCATCACAGTTCTTCTCTCAGTGCAGCCTGGGAAAGTGCCTGGCTATGCTGTGGAAGGAAGGGGCAGAGCCCTTACATTTTCTTCCACCCAGCATGGAGCTGGTGCAGAGGGGAAGCGGAGGGGACATGAGTGCCTCTCACAAGAGGCTTCTCGCATGATCTTCTCACAACAATACCAGAATGAGGTAAGGTGCAAAAAGGGCCTGTATGTCATTGCTTAAGTAAATACTGTTTGAAATTGTTTCAGCATCTGAGATGGCTGAAGCAGTTAGACACAGGTATCCCCTTGTCCCACCCCTCTATCACAATAATCTTCCTCTTCTTGAACTTCCTCTCTCTTTTCCTGGTCATGATACAACTCTGTAATTATACATTTCTCATATTTTTTTTTCTTTTTCACTAGTAGAAGAACCTTGATGGATTAATTAGTACTTTGCACTTGGCTAGGACAACTCTTTTGGCCAAAATCAACTCACAGAAGTTTTATCCAAATCTTTTGTTTCCCAATAACATTTCTAGATAATAAGACAGAATAAAAATGGTCCAATTTCAGACAAAGCAGAGAGGGAGCAGAAATTGGCCCATTAAGGATTTCAGTTTACTGCTTAGATTTTGTAAAAGGTTGTCTAAATCTTACACAGCAAGCCAAATGTGCTATGTTTAGCATAAGTCAGAACGACACTAGCTGTTTATGGATATTATTAATTTATTTTATGGGACCCAAAGGTATGCTAGTCGCTTGGCAAACAACACCAAACAAAATATCTCAGATCCTGGGAGAGTCTACCCTAATTCTTAGGATACGACATAATGTGTGAGAGTGATTAACAGAGTTAACATTTTTGGGGGAGATTTTGTACTCTTTTATTACAGTGAACAAACACCAACTGTTATTCTACACACTGATCAGTAATTCTATGTGGTTTGTGTAGAGACTGTAGAATATATAATTCAGTTACATACACTGATATAGATAGATAGATAGATAGATAGATAGATAGATAGATAGATAGATAGATAGATATAAAGGATGTACTAACAAAAATTATGAAAGAATTTAACTTTTGTACTTCCCAGATTCTGTGCATTTACATTTACAATCCCAGCATTTTATTGGATAATAGCTATCTCCTTGTTACTCTGGTGTCTAGCTCTTCGGGAGTAATAGATTCTAGGCAGCCACATTTGGAGAAAGTAGAGAAAAATAGATACCTTTTCTGAGCCAGCCCATGGTAATTCAGTCTTCAAAGCACCAGGGATTCCTACATCAATGTTTGCCTTTGAAACAGAACAGGGCGGGAATCAAGAATTATCAGGTATCTTCACGTAACTGCTTTGCTGTCAGGAATGACTTGACAGTTGCAGGTTAAATGTTCCCTAGGAATATATCTGGGATGCAGCCACCAGTCTTAGTTGTTTGTTTGTTTGTTTGTTTGTTTATATATAATACAGTGGTATTAAAGACCTGTATTCTTTACTCCATCACTGCAGTTTCCATTTTGGAATCCAGTCTTCTGCAGTACAGTAGCCATTATATCTGGCTAGGTTTTGAGATTTAGATTTCCTTTTTTCATCACCAAAGCTTGTGCCATCTAGACTGCTGAAGCACTTAATAGGTCACCACTCATCTGAAATTTTAGTAACTCTAATGGAGAAGCTAATATCTCAGACGAATTAGCATTGAAAACTTAAACCTGATTCAGTAGTACAGATTCAAACAGGAATTTAATTCTTCACTAAATCAGTTATCAAAGGGATCAACAAACAATGTTTAATAATTTGCTTCCTTATTCAATACGGGTACAAATAAGAAGGTTTAACATATATTGCAGCACCCTCTACTAAACATGGAACCTTCTCCCCATTTAAGGCTTTAACAATCATTTTCCCTATGCTGTAGGCTGGAGAATTTGAAAACACATGAGCTTATACTAGTTGGAACAATAAGTTGCCTAACCATACATATGTCTGAATAGTCAAAAGTACATCAAAGAGTGTTAAACCTAAAAGGAGGAGGAGGTGTTGGAGGCTCAAGACCATCTTACATGAACATGTGATCTTCGCCTATTCAGCTGTGTACAAAGTCATCAATTTGAACAACTGTTCACTGCATTCTCTGAATGACATCAATAAGACAGAAAGGGTTTATTGTTTGGCAGCTCATAGAAACCCCAGACCATAAATGAATAAGAATATTGTACTCCAGATGAAGTAATCAAAAACTCCATGGCCCATTGTTGTGCTTGTTTGTTTGAGTGTTTATAGCCATGAGGCTTTTGTCTGAGACAAGATTAGCAGAATATATCCAGAGGCATGTGGCATTTCACAATAAACCAATATCTGAATTTAAACAAAAATTTATACATATGCAACCTACCTTTTCAAAACACTTTAAGAAATCATATCCTAACTGACAAACATGCAAACAAATGTAGATGGCTTTTCTTTGACTTTTAAGAATTTCATTCTCTTAACTCTTTAATTCATAATCATGAACCTATGACATTGTCTTATCTAAAATGCTAAGACCTAATAGTGACTGCATTCCACTGAACACCATGTTTGGATGTCGACCAAGCTCATCTTGCTCAGATCCCATCAAAATTAGTGTTACTTAAATTAGTTGTGATTTGTTCAATTGATTCAATTAATTATATGAGTCAGATTTTAATCCCATATCCACTTTCTTAGCAACAAACCCCACTGAATTCAGTTGAGCTACTTCTGAGTATATACTCATAGGACTGTGTTATAACTTAGTTTTTGTCCAAATGATTGTAAATTACTTTCGAGTACAGATGCATAAGATCTGTCTTTCATGATACTGCTCTTTCTAGTATTCTAATATTGATTAGAGGTTGGATTAGGATCTTCACTACAATTCAAGCAAACTTTTAATGGACCTGAAAGAATTGGGTGCATTTGATAATATCCACACATTGACTAAAATACCGTTCACACAAATGTCAGCAGTAGAAACAACTGATTAGACTGTTCTGCTTTATTTTCTAAAATCTTAAATTTATATTCAAAAATGATTTCCCAGAAACTTGTCTAGACCAGTAATTTGTCTAGTCTTCCAAGTGTTTTGGACTTCAGATCCCAAAAGCACTGATCATCAGCCAAGGCAGCTGGGACTTCAGGGAGTTGAAGTCCAAAACACCTGGTACATTAGAGTTTGGGAATCACTAATGTTGACTATTTTAAATGAATTAAGTTCTGGGATTTCTTCTACTTCTCTTGACAGGCTATTCCACATGTTAATAGATCTTGCTATTAGGAAGCTTGTCTTTATACAGGCAAGAGACTCTATCTTTGGTTAATTTCATCCTGTAGGCCAAGATATTCACCTTGAACTATGCCCATTCCTCTTGTCTGACAGTTTACATTGCCTACTAGGGAGAAGGTTGTTGATATGTTCCATCCATCAGACTGAACACTTATTATTTCAGCAATTTCACTGTTAGGACTGAACCAGGTACTTATGGATTTCTTGGGGCTATGGAACAATTTATTCAGGCTGGTTCACATGTACATTTACATAACTTTTTCAGTCTACAATCACCACCCTTCTTCTAACATCATTCATTACCACCATTTTCCATATGCTGAGGGCAACATTCTGAAAACAAGGACATCCACCATGTGTAGAAGCTCTCTGCATGACTCAGAACATGAGAAATTCGCATCACCTTCCAGGCAGAGAAGGTTACAAAAGCAGTATCAAAGGGAAGGAATAAATATATTTTGGTTATCCATTTTGTAACAAACAGAACTTGGCTGCTAAATGCAGCGAATGTTTCACAGAGGAGATTGCCAATCACTAGGAAAAGAAATGTAAATCTAAAAGGGTACATATTTAACTCTATTTTCATAAATTTAATAAACAATTACAACTTGGCTCACAAAGCTTGTGTAGTTAGTTGTTCCTCTGTACTGTATATGTAAGCCTACTATCAACCATTTTCCAATGAAACTCATACTCTGAGTAGATACTATTACTATAATCATAACAATCCCCATACCTCTTTTACCAGGAATCAGCACCTCAAAGCATAAATAAAAGCACCCCATAAGAGCAACATAATAATGTGACTTATGGGTTAGATCAAAGAGCTATTTACTTCATCATTTTTGTCACCAATAATAGCTAACTATATGTCTCTGAGAAGGTTAGACCTATGAGGCAATAATAGTGCTAGTGCCTGGATTTTATGACTCTCTGTCTCCCAGGGCCCACATGGCCAAAGAGGAAAGTGGTCTCGGCCTGCACTGATAACTGTCAAGAATATCTTAACTGACAGCAACAAAAACATTTTGACAAAATGTAGGCCTATGACTCTAACAATATTGTGGTTTTTTTCCCCCTCCCATATTATTTTTAACACCTCTTCCTGATGAAGAAGCCAGTGGAACTTTGAAAGCTTGCATGACATATTTTGTGCATTGTTGGTTGGTCCAACAAAGGAAGCACTGTTTTGTGGATTTTAGATGTTGTTGTATTTTGCTGTATGACCAGCATGGCTACTGTTGGACATGTTTTAATTATGCTTCCTTAGACATGAAGCCTTGTATAGAACTTACTCAAACAATTTTATTCCTATTTCACAGTTATCCCTCCACTTGCAGTATGAGTAAGTAAAGAGGCATTAAACAAAAGAATGGGGGAAATGACAACACCGACAGTTATTCTACCAGGATCAATGCTAAGCACTCATAATTGCTATAGAACACTATTGTATCTTTCTTTCGAAGCAATGACTCTTTGATACGGTTTGACTGTGTGATGAGGAAAGCTCTTTGAAATTCACTTACCATATCAGGGCCTGGCACCTGCATTGCAGATGCTCATCAAAGCACTCTTTCAAAGAGGTGAAAGAAACACCATTTGCTATGCCATAATTAGACCGTGTAGAAGGACCTTTAAAAGAAATTCTGTCGGGTCTGCTTTCCACATCTGATACCACTCTTTCGGCAGATTGTTAACATAATGAGAGAGCACCAGGCAAGACATCCAATAAAAGACCTGAGCGTCATTTCCTTGCTGTTGTAAATAGTCACCCACTGTAAAGCAGAGGTGTGCTCTGGACCCAGTCTGGAAATGACTGGAGTGAGTGTTAGTATTTTCTCTCCATGGCTGAAAGACCTTGAATGTCTGAAGTCCAGGAATGTTAGCTGCACCCAAACTTTTCATCCCTATAGACAAATATAGATAAACTCAGTTGCTGTTTCATAGATCTTCCATCCTCAAGGTTTGCAATGTAACAAGGGTTGATACAAAAAACTGTTTCTTTATGTTCTGAGAGGCTACTATGCATGCCCAGAGAGCATAAATGCTAGCCTTCCCACGCATGCTCAAGTGAACTGTGGAAACCATTCTAAGTAGTCAGCCCTCCACATGAGCGGATCTGACTTTCACGGATTTGGTTATTTCGAGTTTCTCTGACCCTGTCCCCCCACCTCAGGCACTCTTTTTCCAGGGGCTCCTTCCTCTTGGCAGTTCCAATCAGGCTGTGCAGCCCTTTAACAATCCACCGCTAGTCCTCCTCCTCCACCAGCTGCTGCTTGGCCAGCTAAGGACAGCTCACAGCCTGATTTCATCACAATCCCTCTCCTAATGCACCCACCAGACCCAAGGAAGGAGATGGGTGTGAGAGAGAAAGTATAGGCCCACCATGCTGACCTACTCCCTTCTCTCTCCTTTTCCTGACCTGGTTTGGACCTTAGGCATCCATTCTCCCCATCATGCTTTGGTCCACTTACCATATGCATACACACACATTTTGACACTTGTGAATTTTCCACTTTATGATGGTCCTGCAGCCCTAACCCTAGCAAACATGGAGGGCTGGCTGCATTTTAACAGAATCACTGATTTCATACCATTCATTCTACTCATTATACAGTTGGGTCTTTGGTCATGAACTGAACAACAGCAACTTTTAAGAAATTACTTGGATATATTTATCCATTCATTCATTTATCAAATGAATATGTCATTGTCTCAGCCACAGTACATGAAGATTATATTTTAACCAGCTCACTGAAAGAAAAATGAAAACATCCAAGAGAGTTTAAGCTATCTATCGGAACTGTAACAGACACAGAAACAAAGAGTACAATAGGGCTCACCAGCATGTTAAGTCACCTAGCTCATCAAATAGCATTCTGGAAGCCTGTAATTCTGTGTCCCCCAGTCTCCTGAGGAGAAGAGGCAAAATGTTGACCTCCTTACCCACAAACATATCAAACTGTCCCAAGCAGTATGAACAGCCATCTCTTACAAAGATACTATACTTTATTTGTTCCAGTAACAGCTGTCTTGCCTGATCAGATGAACTAATGAAAACTACAAATGAGTAACAGTTTATCTTTAAAATGAGGCACAATTCTAGCGAAGATAGGGCCACCTGGGTAATGAACAATGTCTGCCATTCCATGTACAGAAGCAAACTGGATGAGTATTTGAAAATGATAATGGGAAAGCAGTTTAGTTTTGGGACAAAGAGCATAGGGCAGGCTGTTTTGCATCACTTCTGTCTTCCAAATATTTGCTATTGCTTGCTCACTCTTCTACCAGGCAGCAAAATTGCTGCTCCATACCTGTTAATTACCTGACTGCATGATTGCAAGATTGGCCCTTAGACAATAGATGAACACAGTTGGCTTCTCTGTAGCTATCAAAATGGTAGCTAAACAATTCATTTACAATTTTGTTAATTCTGGCCAGCCCGATGATTGTTTAGAAAAGTGTTCTTTCCTTCCATTCTTCCTCAGAATTCTAAGCAATCAAAGGAAGAAATTTTATCCAGACACTGAAGAGCGTGATGAATGAAAACTTTCAGGTAGCTGCAAATGAAAGTGTATGGCATGTCTTGATTTCTCAGATGAAAACAAGCTGCCATTCTAATGCAGAATTTTCATGCATTTCTCTCAATCACAGAATCATAGAATTGGAATGGATCTCATAGGCCACTGAATCCAACTGCCTGCTCAATTCAGGAAATCCAGCTACAGCATCATCAGCAGGCAACCTGTTTGTTAAAGTTGCTGAATGAATATTAGCTGTTTATACATTAACCCTCTCCTAAACCATTGGTTCACTTCTGCATATCACAATTTGCTCTGCATTTCTTTTTTGATCTATAGCTCACAACATTGCCAAGAGCTGCTCACCTCCTAACATTTTTTAAAAAATCTCTGAGAAGACTTTCAGATATGATTGGGAAAGTGGAAGTCCAAATCCCGCATGGCATTTTCTGATCCTCCCTTCTTCATGATTAGCTTTGAAAATCATCTATTAGCTATGCAAACTCTTTTTGGCAGGGGGACAGAACTCATTCCATGACATTATGGAGAATGGCTACAGGGACCATGATGCAGGAAGAACTGCAAATGCATCGTAGTGGTATGACCTCTGTGTTGTTTCTCATCTCAACTTGTACCTAGTTGGTCTTGACAATAATTATAGATAGTACTGTAATAATTGATAATGAAGCATGAAGTAAAAGGGGTTGCTTTTGGCAATATTTTTGGCAGCGTTGAAAAGTGCTTTTTGTTTGTTTGTTTTGTTTACAAAACATACAAAAAACAGTCACTAACTGAGAATGGTCAAGGTTTAGTTCTTTGGTCAAGGTTCAATTTATCTTCAACTATTTTGCCCTCACACATTTTGCATTTTAGCCAATTACATTAAGAGTTACTGTCAAATATTCTCTACATCAAAATGGGAAGACCATAGGGATATTTCTGAACTCTTTTGGTAAGCTAGGACAGGTTTGACATCATTACTCCAGAGGGTTTCACACATCTTTATGTTGCCACCAGATTCTACCATAATCCAAACTGGAATGGAGGCGGCAGTGTCTGCTTCTTTAAAAGCATTCCAGAACATCAAGGGAAACTGTATGTGTAGCAACATTTATTAGGAAAATTTTAAACATAATAAAATCATCATCATCTTGATCATCATCATCCCTGGAGGATTCTTTGACTATCCTTTTAGAAAAGGGCTGGAGAACGAGTGGGTCTCCAGACATGTTTGCACTATAATTCTCATCAATCCCAGTCAACCCGTGAGTGGTGAGGAATGATAAGTGTAGCAGCTGGTCAATCTAAACTTGAGGGCCACAGGTTGAATTTACTTCAAATGACAGCAAGTTTGATTTAAGCCACCTCACATGAAGCTTCTTAGTTTACATAAAAATTGTGTAATGTGTCCATGAGCACTACTGGGTTTGGGGAAAATCTGCCCATTTCAATACAGCATGAGCAAGAAGGCTTCCAGGTAGATTGTGCCTATTATATGCTAGCTGCTAGGCACAAAATTCATTCAGTGATAAGGAGAAAATACAAACAAATATGTTTAAACTGTATGTGTGTGTGAGCGTGTGCATGCATGTTATACCTACAGGCACTGCTCTCAGGGTGACAAGATCAAATTAGATTTAAGCTTAAGGCATGATATCTATCAAGTGGAATGAATGCAGGCTTTTACTTTCACATGGAAAGATATGCCTGGCAGCTAAACCAATAATAGCAAAACACTGCAGACTGTGTGTGTGTGTGCATGCACACACATACACACACACATACATAAGCACTGTACAATTTTTATCAGAGCAAAGCTACAAGACAAACCACAGAATTTATTTTTCAGGCCATAAAAGGTAATAACAAACAAACATGCATATCCTCAAGTTTATATATTAATCCTTACACTACAACTAGTGATATGATGATATAATTCTAGCTCCAAGCTTTTTTTAAAACCGCACACAAATGCTTCATATGCTGTATATATTCGGAAAAAAATGGGAGTAAAACCTAGGTAAAGAGGCAGTATTAGCAAAAACTGTCACTAATGACAACCAGTTGTCAGTTTTTGTTTACACGTTACTTTTGACAAATTGATGTTGTCCAAACTGGCAGAGTTCTCTGCCATCACCTTTTCTCAAACACAGTATCTGGGTCTTAAAACATGAAGGACCATATATTGCAAATCAGTATGAGAGCTGTACTTCATGACAGGAAATTATTGCCTCCTACCTTTGCGGGGGTTCTACACCCTGGTTTTGTAATGTTTCTACACCTTGGTTTTCTAATGTTACTTATATTTAATTTTTGAAAAGACTAAGGATTCCTGAAAAGCCATCTTGAAAAGATATGACTTAGAAAATGCAGTCCTTAGTTCTAAATAGTCCATATTGATAAAGAAAGCTCAGTTGCTTTGTAAAGAAAAAGGTACTTCATTTGTGAATTTCAGAATGTACTCACTTATTTTAAATATATACAAATACCCTCCTCCAAGATAGTATTGATCTAAAGAATGAAAATATTGGGAACTTGAAGCGAAGAAGAAGAAGAGGAAGAGGAAGAAAACGACAACAACACCTGCTCTGGCCAGAATCCTTAGTTGCCTTAGAGGCTGAAAACTGATGAAATCATCATTCACTTGTTTTCCAGTCACTGGAAGAATGGATTTCTTTCCCCTCATACTTCTGATGCCCAGTAAAGTGGCAGGGGGGTGATGTCACAATTATGACAAAGTAGCAATTGTGAATACAAAACAGTTACCTAGATTTATTCATTTGTCATGGTTTTGTATTCATGATCACTACTGAGGCCCTTTTCGTACCTTACCTTTTCCCGGTGCTGGGCTGCTCGGCTCGCGCACGAAGGCTTGGGAGGAACGCTGCCGCATCCCTCCTGCTTCGGCTCTGCAGCTTCTTCCTCTTCACGCGAACGCCCCACCTCTTCCATTCGCAGTGCAGCTTGGGACCTCACAGGCTGCACTGAGGAGAGGACGCGCAACTGGCCCGGCTCCCGAGGCTCCGTGTGCCAGGTAAGTGCGCACGGGGCCCCAGAGTGATGCGCGACTGCACAGCATTTTCGGCTTTGAGCGGAAAATGAAAAAATCCATGTGTGGTCCGCATCAGGCCCTTGAGTGTCACGGAAATGTGAGTGCGTCGTACGGACGCGACGCTCAAGGGGCCCTTTCACTTCAGAAATTCCGTGAGAAAAGGGACTTAGTCATGATTGTGACACTAAACCTATTTTACTGAATATCAGCTGCACAGCAGAAGATCTACTCTGCCAGTGATTGGACCATGGGTGAATGAATTTCTGTTGGTAGGGGATGTGTGGTCAGGCCAGGATAGGTTACTTGGTTAAGTAAATAAGTAGCTGATCCAGGATTCTGGTTTCTTTATTTAAACAACTCTCTCTCTCTCTCTCTCTATATATATATACACACACACACACACAAAACCTACATGGTAGTTTTTAATAGCATCTCAGCTAACATGAATAAAAGCTCTAGAATTTTAAAGAAAAATATCGAAGATGTGGGTTCCCTGCCCCCTGGTTTTCCCCAGATTCCATCTAACGTAAAATTTGAAGCAAATGTGTAGGACCTTCCTTGGACAAAGTATTTAAAAGGAAGTCCAGAAAATTCTGACATTTCTCAGAAAACAAGGCCTACAACTTCCAAAATTAAATTAGCTCTCTTTTCCAGAGGAAAGGCCCCTATTTAAATTACATATGCGAAATTCTATAATATTGTCGCTGCTCAGCATTATCACCTCTTTGATTTCAATTTTAACTACATAAGGAAAACAGAAGCCTTGTTGTTATTCTCATTCTCTGAAGAAGGATAAGAAGAAAAAAATCACGTTTGACCTTGTACCCATTTTTGTCACAATCCACAAGACAACATGAGAAGGATGCTCTGTTGTCAACTACAAAGTTATGCTCTCAGCACAAACAGATAAGTGTTATCCATCTGCAGAGATAAATGCCTATCTCTTGCTGTTCATTCTGTAAAGAGGTAATAGACAGCACCAGAACATCCTTCTGGGTCGTTTGGTTTATTATTCTGTTTTCTGTGTGTGTTAAAGCAAGCACGTTAAAAATATGATTGACATTCAAGTCTACATTAAACTTTATTCTAAGCACAATTCCAGGTGGACAACTATATAAAAGGCATAATTACAATGGAAATGCACTTCTTTGCAGCAAATTTTATTTATATATTTGACACAGGCATTTAAGTTCAATTCCCCCATTGTTAAACAACTGCTGTTCTCTAAGAATATGTATACAAACTGGCAAAAGCATAAAATTAAGAAAAACCCCTCAGAATTCACTACTTTTTTTTTCTTTTTTGACCAACAAAATTTGGAATAGAGTGGTGAACAGGCAATTTATTGAAATATTATTCTAGTAGTGGACACTGGAATTCCATTTTTTATGTCCACAAAGCTCTGAATAAGGCATCCTTCTAAGATATTGTGTAGGTGGTAGAATGGTGGTTGTCATAAAAATTAAGAAATAATAACTATACTACATTCTGAACAAAATTCTGTGCTGGGTTATTACTCAAACTAACTTCTCGCCCAACCCTACTATTCTATTTTCAAGGAGGTGGCTCGAATAAGCAAAACATGAGATGAAAAGTGGTATAACATATGATGTTGGAATCATTCTAGTAGACCTCCACAAATATTTATTTCAAGAATGTAATGGCTACCACAAATGACTACCCATTCAGTCCTACCAGAGGCATGATGGCAGAATGAGAGAGTGAATTTTGCAGTAGCAGAATGGAAGACATAATAGATAAGATCACATCAGACTGTACACGTGAGAAATCATTTCAGAATGATTCCTGTACTCTGGGCTAACACTAAAGGGGACAGAGATTCTAAAAATACACAGTTCCTTAAGTCAAAATCTGTTTGCATATGAAACATACTACAAATTATGGAGCAAAGTACTAGTAGTGTTGTTGATAAGAGGGTGACTTGAAGATTTCTTATTCATAGGGTCCTCATAAGTTGAAGTCAACTTGACAGCAATTAACAACAAAAACTATCCTTTATTGCTTTCCCTCATTGATTTCATGTGCTGCTATGGGGCGTATTCAAATGTGTAGTTCTCCACCTGCTTCATGTACATGGCTATACTATTTAGCAATATTATTTACTATTCAGCAATAGCAGTTACATTTCTATATTGCTTATCAGTGCAAAGCACTCCCTAAGTAGTTTACAATGTGCTTAGCTAATTACCCCCAACAAGCTGGGTACTCATTTTCCTGACCTGAGGAAGGATGGAAGACTGACTCAATCTGGAGCCTGGCAGGACTGAACTCACAACCTTGTGGCTGCAGTACCACCAGGGCTCACTTAGCAAAGCTTAACTTTTTTTAATGGTACTGTTATGAATTATGAAATAATTCAGCATAGCATAGTGGTTTGAGCATTGGACTCCAACCTTCGAGACAAGTGTTTGATTCCTTGCTTGTCTGTGGAAACCCACTGGTTAACCTTGGGTGCATCACACTCTCTCAGCCCCAGTAAACTTCATAATAAGTTGGAAACAATTTGAAGGCACACAACAACAACAATTCAAAAATAGGTAGTCCCACTGCCCATTTTAAGTAGTGAACTGTGACTGTAAGCTATTTGATGACTCCTCCTGTTGTGGCTTCCTCTCACATTATTTAATGACCTCAGGAGTCTGAAGTCACATAAAAGGAGCCTATATACTCAACAGCTTTCCATTATTAGTCTCTCTTCTCCTTGAAATGCTGCATCAATGCAGGAGTCATATTGCAGCAGCCTTCAAATTCATAAAGGTTTCATCAGTCCTTTGAAACAGTTGGTACCAGCTCACGGGTAATAATTATGTGGCTCTCCAGGTACTGTTGGACCACGGCTCCCAACAACCCTAGCCATCATAGCAAATAGGAAAGAAAGGTGCCAACAAATAGTTCAACTTCTGGAGAGTCACATAGTTTCAACTCATGTGCAAGTTCAATGCAATAACATTGATCTATTTGAAGGTACATAATGACTGTTAACCATCAAAACCAAATAGATAAGTCTTTTTTTCCCCCTTGTTTGGTAATATTGACATTCATAAAGTATACACATAAAAGGCTAAGTCTGAACTAAATTTATCATGTAGCTCCTCTGTTTGGAACAGGTGTGAACGCAACCTACTCACAGGAACTTTGTGGTGTGTTAATGAAATTCACAGATGACACTCAAATTAGAAGGTGATAAAAAAGCAACAAGGGGCCCAGTCAGTCTAGAAATATGAACAACACAACATAATGAGATCTGTGTTTTTTTGTTTTGTTTTGCTTTGCTTTGTTTTTAAAAGTACCTTTTTATATCTTGTGGGGGAAAAATTCACAAGACAAGTTATCACTAGAGAGATAAGGAAGTGAGATAATTTATCAAGCAATACAAAGTACCAAAAATAAAATTATACATTGCTTTGAAGCGCTGTCTGTTCACACACACACAAACACATGCACAGAGAAAGAGAGAGAGAGAGAGAGAGAGAGAGAGAGAGAGAGAACCAGTGTTACCATGTTGTACACTCCCAATCTGTGATACAGTATGATTGGCTATAAATACTGTTTAATTGGCATGAACTAAATATAAATCTTGCACTTATGGCTGAAAGACATTTGGAAAAGACAGGATTCTGGCTGGAAGCTTCAAGCTAGGACAAAGACCCTCAGCATGGCCAGGTCATAATTTCAGGAGGATCAGCCAGGGAGCCTGACCAGATGGATTTTAGATGGTACTCTAAAGTACCAAAGCTAGGGAACAATAGCAAATGAAGCTGCTAGAAGGAGCTTCTAAATCAGTGGTTCTCAACCTGTGGGTCGTGACCCCTTTGGGAGTTGAACGACCCTTTCACAAGGGTCGCCTAAGACCATCGGAAAATACGTATTTCCGATGGTTTTAGGCTCCATTTCCTCCTCGGTGGTGGTGCGCAAGCGCGAGTGACGCACTTGCGTCCTCCTGCCCCCTTTGAAGTACCTTACTAAAGAAAATTTTCTTGGCATCGAGCGAGAGTGAGTTAGAAGAGCAATCTCCAACCAGCCACTCTGAGGCTCAAACAAAGCTAAAAACATCTAGTATAAGGAAGTGTGAGAAGGCAAGAATTAAAAAGAAGGTGAAAGGAAAATTACCTGGTAATACAGTTAAGTCTGTTAAGGGTGGGGAAGTCTCCCAACTGCTCCTTTAACTTCTGGTCACCATGTTGAAAAGAGGCGTTCAGAAAGCAAGGGAGGGGGCTATGAGAGGAAGGAGCTCTCCTGATCAATCCAAGCTCGACAGCAACACAACCAATCACACTCAAGCATGTGAGCAGCCTCTGCCAGGAGAAATGGCAGCCTCTCAGTCAGCAGTTCCTTGCCCTTCTGTATTAGCGAATACAGTAGCGCAGGGCCATTTAGCATTGTGTATGGTGTCATTATTCACTGGGAGTCAAACTGCAATGCCTATGGAACGTAAAGAAGTAAGATTTGAACCTCCTATGTCCTCAGTGTCTTTCCAGGGAAATGTGTCTGAGTGTAGTAGGGAGGTGATAAGACAAATGATTGCTGAAGAAATGGAGGTGCATGTTAATAGGAAAACAATATTAGTGAAATGATTTCACAAAATACATAACAAGTTTAAAAAATGTATTGCAAGTTGGACAATTCATTGAATTTGAATGTAATGCCATTATTGAGCAGTCAACAAACTACTTCAATGAATCCTTCATTTTCACATGATTTTCCTGATGATACAAAAGTTATTCAAGCTGAATCAAATGATGCTGGTGTGTGTTTACCAAAAAAGTCTACCTGTAGGTCCAAAGTGACTAGAGTTGAGGAATCTGCTTTGTCACACTCTGAACAAATCAACACTGAATCTGAAAGTGATGAGGAACCAGATTTGGCAGATACTCATGGGGATAATGACTCTAAAGCAGATGGTTCTATTTCCGAGGAGGAGGATGCAGAAGATGATAATAAAGTGAGATTATTTTTCTCAGATTCTTTTAAAAATATGCTGAAAAAGGTGTTGGTAACTCTGGGACTGGACAGTCTGGAGAATGCCACTTCAGATATTGATAAAAACAAGAATGTTGCATCAAATGTAAGGAATAAGCCTACAAAATTTAGTGTTATTCCCATGCCAGATTTATTTTTGGATTTAATTCAGTCTGAATGCAGTGAAACCAAATCTTCAAACTATATATCATCTATGGTGGACTAAATATCAGATATTTACATTACAATGCATAACAGTAGCAAAATTACAGTTATGAAGTAGCAACGAAAGTAATTTTATGGTTGGGGGTCACCACAACATGAGGAACTGTATTAAAGGGTCTCAGCATTAGGAAGGTTGAGAACCACTGTTCTAAATGGTTGACATCCTGTTACCTCTTTCCATGGAAACTGTCCTTTGTTCTCTCACCTTTCCAGTCATTAAGAGGCTATTGTAATTTCCTCAACGTTTTGTCACCTGCCACAAAGACAATCAGAACTTTCCAGACCTCGTTTGTTGGCTTTGCCAGAGAGCAATTAACACATTCCTCTTCAAGCAGAAAAAAGATATTTAATCCCTAGATCCAAGCCTGCTGATTCATAGCACCTTGGACACACGTGTCACTCTGTCCATTTGCTTCCTGGATTCCCATGCTCTGGGTTACCCTCAAACTCTTATGTTTGAGCCATTTCACTTCAATCCCCCACTTTTGGAAAATTATCACCCACTTCACCCCAAAATTCTCATTGTATAGCCTTTCTCTCCCTTACCTTCACTAGCCTTGTGTAATTCATGAGACTGTTTGTTTGCTTGAGTGTGTGTATGAATTCCCCAATAAAGACATTCTTTGGATTCTCAACTTGTGTCCTACAGTTAGCACTGGTATACACAGGTGAAAAAGTCCTGTAGTTATCCTCATCCCGCAGGTTTCCTTTGAGTCATAATTTTCCATCTTTCCAAGAAGACACTGGCACTGCTGTAGGATCTCAAGGTCCCCCACCTTTTGAGGTGACAACAGAACTCAAGTGGATTATCCTATTAACAGTGACCAATGAAACTGTGCCATAGAAACAATAACTATTCTGTTGAAAAATGAATGAATGTGACATTTGGGGCCAAATGGAATAAAACATGATAAAAACCAGTCAGGGTGGGAGGACAGCAAGTTTTCTCTAGAAGATCTCAAAACAGTTGCAGGTTCTTATGGAAGAATATGGTCTTTCAGACAACCAGGAGCTCAGCAAGAAGTAGGGATGTAAATGCTTTATTAATTCCATTCCTGAAGGAAGCAATGAGTAATTTTAGCAATGTCTTTCCAACTGCAATTTTAATTTTAATTTTAATTCATTAATTACATTTTAAATTAAAACTGAAATTATGTTTCCTGTTCAGAAAATGCTGTAGTTGGAGGCTTATTTTATGCAAAATTTGCCCCTTTTTGCTATGAGAACAGCCATTTTTGAGCAGGACATAGTATTTTTTTCTGCATGGACAATAACAACAGAAATTGCCATTTCCTGCACAGAAATAATTTATATAGGGGAAAAAATATGAGTCAGCACTTAGACAGATTATATTGATTATCTGATACTATTTCAGTTGTGACTAACCATATAATTCAGACCTATGGCTTCTGTGAGTTTTCACTGAATGATCTCTGGAAATCTAAGTTTGAGAACCAGTATCCTAATATATGATTGTATTAACTTGATGTCCAGAGCATGCAGCATTACATATATAGGATAATTATAAAAGCCCCTTTCCTCTTGAACAATGATCCCTCAAAAGCGTGCTGAAACAACAACAACAACAACAACAAAAAGGTATTCACCTGCCTACAGAAGAACAGAGATGAAGTCTAACAACTCTAGGAATGAATTTCCAGGTCCTGGGAGTAGCCACTGAAAAAAATGTCTCCTGTATTCCTACTATTTTAATGGTTATGCAGAACAGGAAATTTCAGAGGTGAAACATGCCTGACATGCCTGCTTCAATATAACTGTTAAAAGCACAGTCATCTCTCCACATTTGCTAGGATTAGGGGCACAGGACACCTGTGAAAGTGGAAAAAATGTGAATAATTCTAGGTCCTCCCAAACCATATTTAACACACAAAAAAGTGTGATCACCATATTCAACCCACCATGGATTCCTTTGAGGCATCAGGGTTCCTTCTCAAGGCAAAAGTGGGTGACTGCAAACCTCAGGATTCCATAGGATGTTGAAAGTGGAATAATAGCACTACAACAGTCTTGTGCAGAAATGGCCTAGGATTTGGAGAAGGTTCTTTGGGCTGATTCTTTTTCCTTCCTTGCATAATTACTAAAATAGGCATTTGAATGGTGTTTGTGTGATGTTTGGTAATTATCTGAGGGATATATGAACTTAATTGATTCACACAATGAAGAAAAAAAATCCAACTGTATGAATCAAGTTAACAATTTTTAGAGTACCCAAATTGAGAGAAATACAGTCAAAACTCTGATATTAAGTGGAGTGGAGTTGAGTGGAGCATCTGCCAGTGCACCCATTCAATTAGTATTTTTCTCCTCTTGTAACTGTCTGCACAGCTAAGGTATTATCTTGAGCCAATAAAGGCATCTTTTCCTTTCAGTTTATGTCTTTCTTTCAGCTCCAAGTCTTGTACTTTTTATGATCCCTTTCCAGCTCATCAAACCATAGTATATTCTCATTACAACCTTCTTCATGGGTTACAGAACATAAGCCATCACCACCACCACCCTCCAAAAAATCACTCATAAATTAGAATTTTATTATCCAAGGCATTATAGTCCTAAAGTATTAAAAACTTTGGTCTGTTTGCTCTGTAATTGGCACTTAATTACAACTTCCAAAGTATTTGTTCCTACTTATTTTTCTTATTGTTACCCTTTACCCAAGAAAGAACACTTTTGTTTATATTTTTGAAACACATACAGAATTTGGGGTGTGAAAATTTTGGTGTCTCAATATCCTTGATTTGCTCCATTTTCCCCCCACTCTTGATTCATATCGGATGGTAAGATTTTATATTTTTCTACTTCTGCAGAACCTTCTGCAAATATTTAAAATCATTTTTCCTAATCTGTGCATTTATTTTTGCAATTTACCTAATTCAAGAAACTTTTTGCCACTAAAGAATGGTTCTAAGAATTAAGTTTTTTCCCCCAGTTACACACAGTCTATCTGCAGATGTTTAAAAAAAATGCAGCAGCAATAGTTATTGCTGTTTTAAGGTGACAATGATAGAGTCAGACTCTGATGGACAAAATCTTCAAACCCCTAGTTCTTAACAGCAGCTAAGAAGGCAGATGTTCAGCAGGTAAACTTCCTGTGACAAGAAGATAAAATGATGGTTTAAGATTTACCAGGGATATAAATTATATTATATCATATAATCCAATAAATAAAGAATACTTTTTAATTTCTTCTGAATGACTTAGCTCAAAAGAGGGGGGCTAAAAAAAAGAGGCAGGCACCAATAAATGCCCTTGTCTTGTCCCTAGTGCCTTTCAATCCATCAGGGTATCTATCCGAACAAAACATTCTTTTCACAGATCATTCCATCAGTGAGGAGAAAGCCAGGAATTACCCCACTTATCACTATTTAAATCCAATTTATCCTTCTGTAATGATTAGGGTTGAATCACACAATCACAAGCCTTAATTGCATGGCCTTGCAAACATGGGAGATGTTTCAAGATTTAAAGGTTTTTTTATGCCATCAAAGTCTAAATCTTCTCTAAGACTTTATCTCTAATGATATTATTAACAGGCCTAATCATCTTATTACTTGTGTTAGAATCTTGACAAAATCCAGATGGAGGGAGGGAGACTTGTATCATGAATGTTAATAGCATGGCGGGGTGAGCCAAGATGTGGTATGTCATAGATTAGGTTGTACTAAGTTTAACCTTGGTGGAGGGAGACAAAACAAAGAAAGCAAAAAGAAAAAAAAAATCTATGTAAAAAAGAGCACTGTTCCCTTGTTTCAAGAAGCAACATCAAATTAGAAAATGGCTTGCCTTTTCCATGAATGAGCAATATATCACTATGGGAAAGGAGAAAAACCTTTAATGTTAGCTGTGTAAAAAAAGACTGCTTCATATTAAACTACACACTGAATAACCTTCAGCTTTACCTGTGTGTTGGTATCACTGTTCACCAAACACAGTCCCAAGCTTAGGTAAGGATCCCAGTAAAGTTTGTGAAAGCTGTCTGTCTTCCTCCTTACTGGTTCTGCCTGTTTATCTGTCTACTCCAAACAATCACTAGAAGAGAGATGGGAGGAGACATCCTGCCTGCTTTATCTCTACCTCTTGCACGTTGATATTTCTGCATTTGTTTAGTTGCACAAGGGGGAGGAGGAACTTTATTCAGATCCCTGCCAAAATGTATACAATAAATATAAGTATAGTAGTGAAATGTAGCACTCCGAATCTAATTCACCTATGTATATTCTATACGTTTCAACTAGCTCTGCTTTCTAGGAGCAGTCCCTATTTTTAATCTCCTCTTTTGTAATATCCCCACTGCTGTTTACTCCTTTTTTATTGTTGTTGTTTTGTTTTGTTTATTGGTCCCTTTCAAATCCAATTCCAATCCAATCAAACTTTATTTTACGGTCTATGGATAGCAAACCATTCAATGGTACAGTATAGAGAAAATACACCTACTAAAAATAGGATATAAATATATAAATAGGATAGACTATAAGCAGAGTATAAGCAGAATATAAAAGCATAAAATAGGACACAGATGCATAAAATAGTATAAAAATATATGAAGTAAGTTAAAATCATAGACAATATGCATTATTAGGTAAAATATAAATAGGCACTCATTAATTCCATCTCATTAAAACAATAGAATTGGGTTGATCTTAAGGTACATTGCCAGTATCCTGACATAGTTTTGATACTTCTCTGTCTCTGATCTTAATAGCTGATGAAAGAAATTTAGCAACTTACAGGGTTATGTTCAGACATATGTCCTCCAACAGGACTTTTAAACAGAATTTTTCCAAACATACTGGACCAGAATATAGCTCAATAAGGGAGAGATCAAATGATGGTGACTCTGATTATAGAAAATACAAGATAGCAAAATATGTTACATTGATTCAACATCTTGTGATTGGTCCCTTTCAGAGGGCCCTCGGTATCTGCTGGCGTTTGGTTCCAGCCCACCCTGTAGATACAAAAATCTGTGTATGCTCAAGTTCCATTATATATAATGGTGTAGTAAAATGGTACCCCACATATCAAAGGGCAAACAAGTCAATTGAGTGCCGAAAAAAGACTGAGGATCTGTGAAATGGCAGGAGGTGACAGCAGGGCATCCCTACACTTCAAGGTAGTGCTCAGCATGTGACAGAAACCATGGTTTGCTTTTTGGATATTTTTTTTTCAAATATTTTTGAACCGTAGTTAGTTGAATCTGCTGATTCAGAACTTATGGATACAGAGGGCCAACTGTACTTAGTGCAGGCATTCATATTTTTTAAGGTTCAGCTCCTTCCATAAAATAGTCAAGGCACTAAATCTTAGTACTCATACTAGGGTGTGAAGCTCATTAAATACAATGGGAATTACTTATGAGTATACAAACACATATTTGCACATTTTAGTATATGGCCATTTCCACATGGGCATATTGCCCACACTAGAGCGACCACTCCAGGAGGTCTTTTTCACCGGGGTCCGCGCTAGAGCAGTTAAAAAAAGTGAGGTTCTAAACCTCAAACTGTTCTAGCGCAGACCCGGGGTGGCGCTGTGAGTTTTATAAAAACCACCCTCAAAAGTGGTTTTTATAAAACTTACCAGCGCTGCCTTGTAGCAGCCCCCGGTCAAGAACTGCAGAGAAGCGGCAGCACGCCCCTGCAGATCTGCCCGGGGGCGGGCTTCCGGCTGGCGCTCTGTCCTAATTGGCAGAGCGCCACCGGAAGCCACCAGCCGCCATTTTGGGCACCACCGGGAGCTGCTGAGTGCCGCCGAAATTCGGCGGCGTTTGGAACGGCAGATCCGCGCTCTTCAGAGGGACGGAGCAACCCACTCGCGGGTTAGCTCCGCCACTGTGTGCGCAGCCCCGTTTCGTCCCCCCCCCGTGAGGAAAGGGCCTTAGTGTGTGCATGAGCAGTAAGGCACCATTCAGTGCACAACCTGCCATGTCAAAGTCTGCAGCTGTTGACATATGTTCAGAACTACTGGCAACATGTTGTTGAATAATTATTGCCTTTTTTTTTAACTCCAGCATATCTTTAAACAAAAAGAATGAACAAGCTATTGGCATTGAAATCACCAGAAGATACAGTTATTGTAAAATAAATGAACAGAGCATACACCCAGGTAGTAAGAAGAGCCCTCTTCAATGTGTAATAGAGAGAATGGGATTTGAAACATATGTGATAGTCACTGTTACAACTCAGGCTATTTCCATACTACACTGTTATAAAGCTGTTATTCCACTTTCAACATCATATGGAATGCTAGGATTTGAAGTATAGAGAGGGGCATTTAGAATACTTAGCCAGAGAGCTCTTTGGCCTCAGTAAACTACGAACTCCAGAATTCCACAGGAGGTTGAAAGTGGAATAATAACACTATAACAGTGTAGTGTGGAAATGGACTCAGAAGCAGTATATCCATTTTAACCTGTGAAATGTCAGAGGATGACACTGATGTCACTGATGACACTGAAGATGACATGCAAGAGGTGCACAAACACACAAATCTTTGTTGTGTTTAGGCTCAAAACCACATAATCCTTAATTGTTTTATTTTGCCAGGAAAATGCACAGGTGCGCGCACACACACATATACATACACAAAAATAAGGTTATACATGTTGAATTATGTGCTTGGAGATGAAACAGGTTTGATCTCATTTCCCACAATCCATTTTTGTCTGTACAGTCCACACTCCACATTTAAGGGTTTGACCTGGGTGTATTCATGAGGCGCCTACTTGCTTCCCCACTTCTATTCCCCCCCCCCATTTCCTTGCCTTTTGCCTTGGTGTGCTGCCTTCCTTGTCTGTGCTTTGGAGGGAAGGGAAGGGAATGAGAGGGAGAATGGCACATGCATACACGCACACACCCCGAATTCCCTTGCCTTTTGTTCTTCTCCATGTCTGGGAAAAAGGGAAGGGAATAGGAGGGGGGAAGGCCTCTCTCTCTCTCTCTCTCTCTCTCTCACACACACACACACACACACACACACACATTCCCTTGTCTTTTGCCCCTCTCCATGCCTGGGAAAAAGGGAAGGGAAAAGGAGAGGGGAAAGCTTGTGCATGTGTGCATCCCCTGTTCCCTTGCTTTTTGCCTGGACAGGTGTGCCTTCCTTCTCTATGCCTGGGACAGGCAAGGGAATGGGGAAGACATGTGTGCCTTCTCTGAATGCAGGGCTGCCCTCTCCCATTCACTTGCATTTTCCCTGGGCTCAAAGAAGGAAGGCACACTGACCCAGGGAAAAGTAAGGAAATAGGAGGGGGGGACCCTTGAAGGGAATGGGGTGAAGTCACCCAGGTGGGGGGAGTTATTAGAACTTTTTTTTACTTTTGGGAGGGTTCTGCTTCCCAAACCATCAAGAAAATCAAGGGGCCACTGAAGCCACTTTTGCTTTTGGAAACAGGAACTGAAGATACAAACTGAAGAAGATATTAGAGATTTCCTTCTTGTACGTCTATGGGAATCTTGCCATAGCAGAAACTGATCTAATTTTTTACTGGTTCTTTGTTGCTTGTCAGCTGAAATGACAGCAGACTTAGTATTGTAATACTATGGGATGCTGACACCCTCCTCTAACCCAGTAAAGCATATAATGAAAGGTCTACTAGGATTTTTAAAATGTAGGAAAAAGAGAAAAGGTCATCATTCTCTGGCCTATATTTTATTCATAAAATAAATAAAATAAAAAGCTCAGACGACTCCACCTATTTAGACAATTAAGCTAAAATTTAAAACACACACACACACATGTCCCATTGTGCTGGACATTTAGGCCAATTCTGCGTGATGGGGCTCTGCAAAGTTCTTCCATTACACTCCTGGCAGGGAGGAGAGAATGCCAGGAATGCCCCCCGCACCTCGCCCGGTCGCTAAGGAGGGGAGCGCACTGGCCCCGCCTCTTCCCTTCTGCAGCACAGCTGGGTACTTGCCATTGCTGCAGTAGGGAGGGAGACAGTAAATCTAACACAAAACTCTGGAGGATAGCAAAAGATATACTCTGAAGATCACATTTGCATTAAGAAATTGACTTTGCATTAAGAACTTTCATGGAACAAAATATAAGGAAGGCATTCATGAAATTTACTAGTTGTGAGTCCCAGTTCTCCCAAGTTATAATGGAATCTCATCTCCCTTATATGTTTCTAGAATGGTAGCTAAGGTCTTTTATGAAGTAGGCGAGTCTGTTAGGGCATTCAGAGTATGAGTGCGGTGTCACTAGTAAAGGTTTTTCTAAGCGGATGGAGAGATGAGATGATGTGACCTTGAAGCACAGCTGCAAGAGGATGTTTTGGCTAGCCTGCCTCGAAAGTTCTTACCTCAGCAGACAGCGCCCAGTATGAGGAAGTTGCATGCTATGAGTGCGACTGGATTACCCCATTTGGACTGGAGTGTGGTTAAGCCCTTAAAAAGGCTGCGGTGTAACAATGCAATTTGTCTTAGGTCGTTTTTGCCTCTGGTCATGCTGATGTAAGGCTATTTTGTGTACTGCCTCTGGACATGCTGTCAGTCTGTCTTCCATTCTGCTGATTTTATGCCTGATTTTTTTCTTCTAGGCTTGCTGCAAGAAGCCCTAACATTTATCTTATGTGCTCTGTTGAATAAACAGTACTAAGACTTATTGCTTTGAGTCTGTGAGGCCTTTTTCCCCTGTCTGGAGCAACTGGTTGTAGCTGGGTACTGCTTCCTTATTAGCACTCTGCACATGCTCTGAGGCACATACCTCACATTACCCTGACAGGGTCTCCCAATTATATATTTATTCTTTAGAAATAAAATTCATATATTTTATTTACTCAAAGCTATTTTTGGAATCACTGGCTGCCAATCTGCCTTTTTAAAGTTTAGTATTAACCTATAAGAGCCTGAAAAAACTTGGGCCTGGAATACCTGAGAGAATTCTTTCTCCCCACTCCCAGATCTATTTGGCCATTATGACCATCATCAGAGACATTTCTCATTGTGCCACATTCTAAAGACTACAGAGCTCCAGCTAGTGACAATTAGGAAGATGGCTTTTCTTGAAGGCACCTGCTCTCAAAAATGCCATCACCCAGAAATAAAACCTGTGCCAACTCAGAGGAAGTTCATGTGCGTGCTGGGGGAAAAAATATATCTGAATCAGTATTTGACTCTTTACGATGCCTGCCCTATTCTGCTGTGCCAGCAAAGTCTATGCCAGTGGAGTATGACCTCTGACAAGTGATAACAAGCTGGTGAGGCTTCAAGTACACATCTAGTGGCAGAATACAGTATACTGTCTAAGTACAGATAAACTCATCATCAGACAGATAATCACCAAGTGATGAGTCAACACCGATGGTATCTTCAAGGTCATTTTGCTATTTTATTTTATTTAGTTTAGTTTAGTTTATCATCTATTTGTTACACTTTGGAATGTTTTGGTTACATTACATATCTTACGTTGCAGTCTTCTACGTTCTCCATGGTTTCTTTGTTTTATACTGGGTAGGCATGTTGTAGGAGGCATGCAGTAAAGAAATGTTTATAAATAAATAAATAAACCCAATTTATAAACCTCCCTTTTAAATATCAACATCATATTATTTTCAAGGGAGTGAAATTCTTTTAACATGCTTTGCTACTATATGCTTTCAAAATAACTTCAACTCATAGTAGCCCTAGCAGAGGATTTTCTTGGCAAGATTTATTGACAAGAGGTTTGACATTGCCTTCTGCTGAGGCTAAGAGAGTAAAACTTGCCCAAAGTCACCCAGTGGGTTTGCCAGGGTTGAGCAGGAATTCACACCTTTGTCCCCTAAAGTCTAGTCCAAGGCACAAGCCACTATACTAAGCTGGTTCCATGGAAAAATTATCAATAAAACAACAGGATATAGGACTGCAGTGAAAGAAACAACTCACATAAGTTTTCACCTTGTGTCCCCAGCCACCCTGGGGGTACGCTTAATTAATACACATTGAAGTCTCATATAATGAGGGAAACATACTTAAAGAGGGAAGGGATGAGCATTTGCTGTGCCTTCCATTTATAGCAACAGGTTTTCATAGTGTGACCTTCTGCCAAAGAAGCAGCTGTATGAAAATAATGACCTGCCAAAACATTCATTAGAAAACAACTTTAAAAAATGGAAGACTTATATTTTCAAATAAAAGTTTTAGTTTAGTATAAACTATTAGCAGTAGATGTGGTGATAGTCCAACTACAGTATCTTCTGTTCTACAAAGCTGTGATAAAGTGTTCTTGTTTTGTCTTGGATGCTTAAGGCACATTTTAATTTTTGACCTAGTAAATTGTTTTCACTACTGACTACTATATCCTAAAACAGACATATTGACTCCTTCAGTTGTTGTCAGGCCTTGCCTCCCACCACTGGCCAGGCATGATGAAAGTTGGGAATTCAATAGTATCTGGAAGGCCACAGGTTTCCCTAGAAGATCAACATTAGGTATCTGATCTTCTGTCTGTCTGTCTGTCTTTCTTTCTTTCTTTCTTTCTTTCTTTCTTTCTTTCTTTCTTTCTTTCTTTCTTCCTTTCTTTCTTTTCTTGGTTTTTCTTTTTAAAACCTGTGTTGATATTCACAGGAGAACTTCAACAAGAGGAGGAGCTGGAGGAGGAAGAAGAGGAGGGTCACTGTGTCCCCCTTCGAAAAATCCAGCTATATAATCATGTAGTTTCACTTTGATGTAGGGTCCTAGGTGAAACAAACATTGTGACAGCATATTATCATCACATTTAAACAGAATACATAAGCTCTGTTGCCCTATTAGAGCAACGTTATACACATTACACAGTGTTCTTCACAATGTTTTTTGCTTGTTTGTTTGTTTGTCTTTTAAAAAATAAAAAAAGCTGTGCTTGGCAAATTGGAGATGCGGGAGAAGATTAGGGATGAAAAGATGGTTTTTACCAACCTATATGTGCCCTTTTGATATATGTTCTTTCATAAATCCATTCCTGTTGTTATTATGAAAACATATCTATACGCATGAAAATTCATATTTAACTATATATTTGAATATGTATTTTTAATATTTTTAAGTGATCTTTCAAAACAGTTTTCTCCCAAAGTATGCCTTCCTAAATACACTGATTCTTTGTATTTTTTTCTTCAACGATTTCTGCTTTTTTTTCAGCATTACATAATTTTTAACATAATTTTTGCCAATTCTGGCATGCCAAGTCCCCTTTGAGTATTACTGAGTACTTTTATGACATGGTGAAGAACAAGTGTGGATGTTTGGGTTATTAATACTACATCATGCCTAGTAGATTCTATCCAAAGCCCACCGAGGGTTGAATTCACCTACAGAAGGATAACTAACAGGAGACAAATAAATGCATTTGGTCTTAATTTTTTCACTGTTTTAATTTGAAGCTTTGGACCTTGTTGTAAAAAGTTGCCAAGAAACTTCTGACCTGCGAAGACACAGGTGTAGTGGGGGAGGGGAAGAGGTTTTTTTGGGGGGAATTGCTATAATACTGTTGTGGGGTTTTTTGAGACTTGTACTACTGGACTATGTTAAATTTTGTGTTTTGTTTTTCTTCCAGGCAAGGAACAAGGAAGAATCTGGTACCTCTTTGTGCAGTGTTTTTTTCCCCAGCTGCATAAGAACAACTAGTCAGTGCTGTGATGTACCCCTCTAGCCAACTGTGGGGGGCATCCCTGCTGGGAGAAAGAACAGCCATTACACTACAAACCTTTAACTTAACTATGCTGGCAGAGTGTAAAGCTCCACCAATGTCAAATAGGAATTTGGTCTGTATCTTCAGAACTCTATCATCACAAGAAAATGGGCTTGCTAAATGTGACTTATAATTGTTCAGAAAGGAAACAAATAACTCTTTCAGAAACATACAGTTTAAATGCAAGGTGATCACTCTTGTGACTATGGCAAAGTGACATCCACAGAAGCCACTAAGAACGGAAATGCCATTATTTCAATGATCAGCCTATAAACCATCCCTAATATGCAGTATTATTTTGTCAGAGGTCTGTCAACTAGAGATTTCATTTCAAAGTAATGCCAAAAATAAACAATGCCCTCATAGTCTGTAAAAGCATAATCTGGAATAATAATGTTTTGGCCTATAAATCCCATCAGTTCCATCAAAATGGCCACAGGAATGTGTGTGTTGGACCTATAGCCGAAAACATCTTTAGGGACAAAGGTTACCCAGCCCAGTTTTAGAACACTGAGAGAATGACAGAAGAAAGATGGTTAAAGATTATTTTAGTTCCTTTCATGTGAGGTTTGAAAGTTGGCAGTGGGAAGGATCAAACTCTGGACAATTCCATGGCCCTTTCCCATGTGGAGGGGGAAATGGGGGAAAACGCACTGAAACGGAGCTTACCAGCAGCCGGATAAGTCTGTCCCTATGTGGAGCAGCGCGAGCTTGCTGTTCCGCTGTCCTCCAGCATCCAAAATGGCGGGTTCAGTGTCCAAAATGGCGGCTTCCAGCTGGTGGAGGCTTTCCACCAACCAGAGAAGCTCGCCAGCTGGAAGCCCGCCCCCAGCAGATCTTCAGGCATGCACTGGTGCACGCCTGCAAATTTGCACCAGAGCACAGGAACAGAGTGGCACGGAGTGGCACGCTCCATGCTTTTGAAAAACCTGTAAAAACAGGTTTTTTAAAAGCACGTTGCGTGACCACTTCGGGTCACTCCTGAGTGGACTGAGGTGCAGAACTGAGACAAGTAGTCCGACCCAGTCGACTCCCAAGGTGCAGACGACCTCCGTCAGAGGTTGCACCATGCCATACTACTTACCCCGTGCAGAAAGGGCCCAAGTTTTACTTTAGCCTTAATATCCCATGGATCATCTATTGTGTCATCCCTCAGATTTAGTAGAGAATGTTCACAAAACAACAATGGGACATTCTGAAAAGGACAGAGATATTCCAACAGAGACAGAAAGAGAGATTGAGAGAGAGAGAGAGAGAGAGAGAGAGAGAGAACACACGCAGACTTTTGTCTGTGTGACATTTGAGATTTGTTCATTGCAAAAGGAGGATAGAAATGTAGTGGCTATAAGATTTCATTTCCAATATATCTAAGCAACATTTGATTTTATCACCTATCTCCAATCTCATAAGTATTTCGAACTGCTGACTAAGGTCTATGACAAATCTGCATAGTACTGGGTTTTAATTTATTCTATTTTGATTATTTCTACTACTAGAGGAGGGGCTCTAAAACATTCCTCACTGTAATTAACTAAATATGTAAATAAATCTTCACTGGTCATGATCACATTCCATCACATAATACAAGCATAAGTAAATTATAGCAAAAACATGGCATTAAAACACAAATGCCTGTTGGCACCTCAAACATAGAAAACAAAATATGGTAAGAAAAATACAACAAAATCTAAGATCCACAAAAAGGTGATAACTTTATGGGCCAGACAAAATGCCATAGGTTTCATTGTTTTGTGGATTTTGGATTTGTTGTATTTTGCTGCATGGCCAACATGGCTATCCCTGAATATGTTTATGGTATGAAAAAGTTTAACTGCTCAAACACAAGAATGCAGCATTAGTTTCTTGCCACTAACTAAAATGAATCATGTCTTGATCTACAACCGATTCACTCACACTAGTTGTTATGGATGCAAATGAGGAAGAACCCTCAGAATTATGTTTATATCAATGGGATTTACTATAAAAATAGGACTGCAACCTCACTGCACAATCATAGACATGTCACATAGAATTCAACTGGGCTTGTGCCATTGGAATTAGTCTCTCTGGGGCTAATGGCATTTAAACTCAGTTTAAAGCCAACAATTTTAGATTCACCCCATTTCATACTAGATTGACTGTTTGACAGTAAACCATGACAGGCTAAAACATTTGTCCTTCCCCCCACCCCTTGTTTTATCAAAAACAGATATGCCCATACAATTGAAGGTACATTACACATATAAAATTTTGAATGATATGGGCAGAGATTGTGGGTAAAGCATAGATTTTCAAAGTCAGTTTAGATTTTCAAAGTCAGTCTTGTAGTACCTGTATGAACACCATGTTATTTCTGAGTTAGTGTTGCTACCTTGTTTTTTCTGGGTCTTCCTGTGTATTACCCATATGATAGGCAACTACTCTACAGCATGTCTTTTCTATGTTGGGAACAGTTATACCTAATGAATATGCAAATAGGGAACAAGGGTTGGGGTTGCTATTTCTGGAGTCTTCCCATTGATAGGATATCAAAGATATACCTGGGCTTTTCTTAAAAATCTATAAAATCCTTCCTAGTACAGATTATGGACTAAGATAGATCCATCCTGTACCTTTCCCAAGTTTTTATTTTCAGTTGAATACAAGTTTGGCCAAGTGGGAGGCAACAAGATTTGTTTCGGGCAATGGAGACAGAATCCATCCAAATTCTAACAAAAATCCACTAACAAATATATAAAAAAGGAATGCCCCACAGATTGAAAATGCTCAATAAACATTCCAATCCTCCAGAAAGGGGGCATTTTTTTTTTATTGTAGTAACCCCTGGAGTATTGCAGTGATCTCCCGTGCAAGCAAGGTGATCCTCATGGCTCTACCATTTTGGAATAGAGGTCCAAACTGGGTTCAGAACATGGAAGAGTACAAGGATAATGAAACACATCAAAGAATTTCAGAAGACTATCAATTTATGCTTTATAGATTATAGCAAATCCTTTGATTGTATAGATGATGAAAAATTATGTTTTGCTGTAAAATTAATGGCTGTTCTACAACATTTGATAGTCCCTGTGTGTAACCTATACTCTGGACAAGAGGCTATTGCCAGGACACAAAACAGAGAAACATAAGTATTTCTAGCTGGCAAAAGCGGTCAGATTAATGCTGCATTTTATCATTCTGTCTATTTAATTTATAAGCGTACCACAGACTCAGAAGAAGCAAGCATGAACGTTAGGGAAAATACCATCAGCCACTTAAGATATGAAGATGAGATCATATTATCAGCTGAAAAAAAGCAAAGGCTTGGAATGACTACTGAAGAAAGTTAAGGAAGGAAGTGCAAAAGCAGAACTTTGCTGTGTGTGTGTGTGTGTGTGTGTGTGCGCGTGTGCATGTGCGTGTGCATGTGCCTGCATGACTTCAAGTCATTTCTGGCTCACTTGGTTAGATTTGTTGGGGGTGTCCTTTGCCCTCCTCTGAGGCTGAGAGCATATGACCTGCCCAAGGTCATCCAGTAGGTTTCCATGGCTGAGTGGGGATTTGAACCCTGGTCTCCAGAGTTGTAGTCCAACCCTCAAATCACTATATGGCACTGACTATCATAAAAGCAGGACTTAAGTTTTATATTAAGAAAACAAAAATAATGAGTGTAAATGATTCATATAGCTTTAAATTGGGTAGTGAAGATATAGAAATAAACATACTTAGGCTCATCCATTAAATAGAGACTGTAATTAACAAATCTTGAAATGAAGCAGGCTAAGATTTGCAAAGATAGTTATGAAGAACTAGATAAAATCCTCCAGTCCAAAACTATACAATTAAATACTGGAGAAGGTATCATTCATGACATACTATTTTCAATTTCTATGAGTGGTTTTGAAAGCTGGATAGTAAAGAAAATTGTCAGGAAGAAAATGTAATCATTTGAAATGTATTTGCAGAAGAAGACTTCTGCGCATACCACGGACTACAATAAATGCATCCAAGAGCTAGTCAACCAAACTGACCAGAACACTTATTAACCAGCTAACTAAGCAGAACTCTCACTAGAATAACTGAATGACTAAACTGAGCCTACCATACTGTGGACATATCATGAGACAATATGGCTCACTGGGGAGAAAAAATAATGCTGAGAAATTTGGAAAGCGGTTGGAAAAGAGGAAGATCTCATTACAGAGAAATTGATTCAACCAGGGAAGCCATAGCTGCACTGATTTTTAAAGACCTGAGCAAGGCTGATTTTTAAAGACCTGAGCAAGGAGGGGGTCTCTTGGGAATTTCTCATTCATACGGTTTCCATAAGGCAATTAATAAATAATAAACAGAAAAAAAAATCAGAGCAAAACAAAAGCCCATATCTGGCGGAGATATATATATATATATATATTTGTGGTCCTATTTTTTATCTGATCTTTCCTCCCACCCCAATCATCAACATAATGATCGCTACATCATGGCTGTCAGTATAAGGATAAATGCATGAAAATAACTGACAACAATGTTGTCTTTCAATTTTAGCTGCATGATAATATAACTGAGTGACAGGACGAGGGGGGCAATGTAAAAAAATAGGCAACAATTTCATAAGGAGTGTCATTTATTTATTTTTTTAAAAAAGGCACTTCCTTTACACAGCTGAAAATCCTTTGTAGACAATTAAAGTACCTTCAACATACCCCAGATGTAATCAAAATTAATCCAGTCCTTCTTTGCTTCTTGTGTTATCCTTGTTGAAAAGTCACAAGTATCCATTTTGTCTCATAGGGTTATTAAGCATAAGCCTGTTATGGTATGATTCCTCACAGAGAAAACCCTTGATTAAAGCCTTTTTCCTCCTTAATAGGATCAATGCATCATTTACATTGCCAAGGTTATAATTAGTTTATCCTCAATCACTGAGATACTATAATTGCACTAAGGGAACTTTAACAAAAAATCACCGCGTGAGAGAGAGTGTGTGTAGCAAGGTAGAAAACATAGGTTCAGCTTAATAAGGGATTGCCACTGAAAAAAATAATCCATCTGCCCCTATTTATGTCATCACAGTGGGTCAGAGCCTCCAAATTCACCTCTAATTTCACAGTAATTGAAATATGGTAATACTTGTCAGCAACAATATATATTCCAATATTAGCATGAATCTTTTATTTTTCATCAAAATGGGCATTATTTCTTTATCTTTCCCTCAACCCCTTCCCAACCTTCATTTCATAAAAGCAGAATGCTCCAAGTTCCTGAAAGTCTGACTCTACACTGATTCTCTTCCTTTGAGGTGAAATGAATAACTGCATAGAGTTTTCATTTTCAGAGTTGCTCCAAATGAAAATGCACATTCCTTCCTCTGCCTCAGAGGTACCACCATAGTTTGATACACAAGCTGATTATTTTTCACTGTGAGCTCCAATTGGGCTGTCCCAAGACATTTTGCTGCCTGAGGCAGTACAGTAAATTGACCATTTTCCTCCTTCCTCTGAAATATACACACAAAGTCAAGGGGCACAGTTTCCACAACCGACCCAGTTATTTTTAAAGTATGAAGAAGCAAATTGCGCAAGCACTTCTGCCTCCCTGGCAATAAGGAGACAAAAAACAATAAATTAAATAGCAATTTTCTGCCTTTACATGACATTCAAAATCTACTGCCTGGGGTAGCTATCTCACTCTGTGTTTAATGGCCCTGAATTCCAGCATTCATAATTTTCAATATGACCCCACTGTCATACCATGAATTTTATATTCAGGGTACTTGCTACTGCTTCAAGAAATTTACTCCAAGTTAACAACAGAGAAGGAGGACTTAATTACTCTGCAAGCCTAAAATAAGAAAGAACCTTTCAGTGTACTTGCATGGTACATCTTAGTTGTGAAACTAAGACAAGTTCTAGTGTTCTTGAGACAAAGCAAGTGTGTCCCATAAGGCCAGCATGGAAGCTGGGAACGCCTCCAAGGCATTCAGAAGAAACAGGCCACAAATACTTCCCCAAAAACTCCTTAACAGGGAGAGTACCTTAAAGCATACTTTAACATCTTTTGTGGGAACTACAAAAAACAAGCAAACAAGAACTTTTTTTTCCCCATGTTTAAAATGTTTGTGTGGCACTGGAAATTGGAATGTCACTGAATTAGGTCAACAAGCATAAATGGAGTGAGGACAAATGTCCCTGGGTACTCTGAGTGCCGCATTTTATTTCCAGCAGAACAGCTGAAACTATGAGAAGTACCTTCTCCCTCTCTACACTTTCTGGCTAGAGGCACTCCAGGAGTTAAAAGGACATTACTGCCAGAGGGCTTGGCTCTATTTTCTTTTCTCTCAAGAAAGACTGAAAAGCTAAATTGCCTTTTAAAATGCAAAGAGCATCAGTCTCCATTTTCTTTGCCTCTCTCAACTTTCCAGTGTGCTTCAGAGCAATAGATTGTTTCCTCAGCTTTCCTGCCATCCTTTAATGCAATATACTAAATCTTGGCACAGTCTCCATTTTGAATATGAAGAGCCTGAATAAGGTAGAGAAAAAGAGTATAGCACATAATAGAGGGATCAGCACAGATTTCCTATGAGCAGAGCCTGGAAGAATTACTTATCTGAATTATAGCTCCCAGACTTCCTTAGCCAGAATTATAACTTTTAGAAAAGAAACATATTAGGCTCTGACTATTTGGAAACACTTACTCCTTTGGAAAACAGACCACTAGGGGGTGAGGTGATATAATTGAATTACTATTATGAATAATATGGAAACAAAAACTTTATTGAAACCTAGGGAAATCACTTTTGTGAATACTTTAAAATGCAAAAAGATATCCCACGTTCACTCCCTCTCGCACACACAAAAGCACTGTTATCTTTCAAACTATGCTTACTTTGGCATCAGTGACACAGTACCAAGCTAATCAGTGAATCAGTGAAACTCACTGGCTGCACACCACTGTAATGTAACTGCAGTCATTCATGATCTCTGATTGACTAGTAGTGCTCTAAGAGAAAGATACTAGCTAACCTAAGCAACAAGATGGTGCTGAAACCACAGTAAGGACAGAATGGCAATAAACAGTTTGAATTGAGGATGTTTGTTCCCCTCCTCAATTTCCCTAGTGCTCCAGCAGGATTTTAGATCAAAAAAATTCCAACATTTAATGCAGTCTTCCTTTTGCAAATACATCTTCTTCTTTGCATATACCTCTATATCTATCTGTCTGTCTGTCCGTCCATCCATCCATCTATACATACATATACATAAATATACCTGAACATATACATACATACATATCCACAGACACACATGGGAACAACAATGAGGAAAGATGTCAGGAGACTCAAGAACTGACAAAAGTAAGTGCTTCTTCATGTGTGTATATAAGTATTTTGCAAAGTCACTGTCAAAAGATATGTTGATTACCACTAGCTGAAAATATCTTTTAATAAGGAAATACAAGCTCATGAAGGATGGGTGTAGCAATTGCTATTAATTAGGTTAACTAATTAGGTCCCCCCATACAAAGGCCATATACTCCTGAACACTGCATACTGGAAACAAACAAGGTAAGTCACCTTTATGTCCAGGTCATTAATTTCATGAGAATCTTTTTTGCTGCTGATGGAAACCAAATGGCAATTCTTGCATGTTGTACTGTGCATTCTCTGTCCATAAGCTTTATGGGCTTTTTTAAAATAACTGATTAACTCAAGCCTCAGCATGATCAAAAACCTTAATTTCACAGAGGTTGATTGCACATGGAAACACCTATCCTTTTCCTAAAACTCACTTCTTTAATTTTTAAAAAGCTTTTTTTTAAAGAAAAATTCAAGATAATTTGCTGATATAGATACACAACTAAACAGTGTCCCCAGAATGTTAAAACTATTTTGCAGTCTTGATAGATTCCCCAAAAGTGATAATGAATAAATCACTCTGAGCACATATTTCCAAGTACTTTGTTGAAATTAACAGTGAACCGTTAAAACACTGTGGCTCTGACATCCAATATATTGATTAATTGCAGCATGCAGAAGAAGAAGATTAGCCAGGCAGATGTGCAGGGCAGTAGGAGAACAATCTGCCAAAAAACTTGGTTCTCTCTCTTGTTGAGAACATAGCAAAACTTGTTAACAGCATAACATCATGACATACGTTGTAAATGAAGCACAGAATATGGATCTTAAGTTCTAAAATGCACCAGACATCCAACTAAACACCTTGCTAAACATTCCAGACAAATTTAAGAAAGGTGGGGAAGGGAGTATGACTGTACACATTAGATGCATGACCAGCACTCTGTTCCCCCCAACAGCTTCAGATACTGGTAGAACCAGTACAAAGGTCTAAAGGGAGTTTCTGCATGCATCCAACAAAATATTCTTCTAAGCCTATCAATTGCTGATGCCTAGGATTATGTTATCCTAAAAGGTGGGGTCATTTGAAGTCCACTAGCAGTGCCAGTGTCTTCTTATAATTTGGGGAATTATTAGCTCAAAGGAGGCCTGTGAGAAGAGGATAACAGCAGGATCTTTTCACCTGTGTATTCCAGTACTAACTGTAGAGATGACTCCAGTTAACAGTTAAAAGGGTATTTTATTGGAAATTAATAGACACAAGAAATCAAGCAATCTCACAAACCATACAAGGCTATTGAAGGAAAAGGTGAGAAAGGTTGGGTAGAAAGAGATTTGGGGTGGAACAGGTGATATTTACTGGTCTTGGAGCAGAAGAGGAGTGGCTCAAACAAGATTTTTAGGGCAGCACAGAGGAATGGAAATCTGGAGTGCAGCATGACACCCAAAATACTAGCAAATTACCTGGAAAGGAACAGGGTTTTTTATATTCTATTACCTATCCTGAAGGGGTGTGTGTTAATTGCTTTCTAGCAAAGCAAACAAAGGGGGTCTAGAATGGACTGATTATCTTAACTTAAGTGATAATCGATAGGAATCTTAACGTCTTGGGTGGGTAAAGTGAGGGATGGTCTCTGTAGGAATGCACACAGCAGAGAAGCTTGCGTGCCTTACCTGGGCAGTTTATTTTACTACTGTATTTGGAAGTTGGATCACTGAGAGGATTATTCCAAACTGATTATCATCAGGGGTTTCCATTGAATCCTCTTGAACTTATGACGTGGACATTCTGAGGTTATCCTGACCTAGCCCACACATACAGCCAGTGTCTTGCTACCTCATGTTGCCTAGTCATGTCTAATTTTGTATGAAAATGATATTTCTTGCCAGTTTTGCTATTTAGTGGGACAGGGGATGTAAGGTGTGGTAACAATAACTAATCAGAGTTCCCAAGTCCAGAGGCAATATACTTTTGAACGTTGCCTACTAGGAATTTCATGCAGTTGAATTGAATACACTGCTAAGCCTTTGTGAAGGTTCTTGATCAAGCAGATTGTTCTGTTCAATGTGCATAGAAATGTACTTCAGACATGTGCATTTTAATGAGATATATGTGCTCAACTTTATCCATACTACAGTAGGCTCTCCACATTTGTGGGGGATAGGTGCAGAGAACCCCTGCAAAAGTGAAATAACAACAAATAACTCGCCATTTCTCCCCTTTGCCACTGGAGCAATTGTTCTGGGTGGGCAGATGGCAAGCGGGAGGAAGAGATCTCTTCCTCCCCTCTTGCCATCTCCCCCACCACCACTGCCACTGGGGCGATTGCTCTGGATGGGCAGATGGTGAGTGGGGAGGAAAAGACTTCTTCCTTCCCACTCGCCATCTCCCCCTTTCACTCCTGGGGGATCGCTCCAGGCAGGCAGATGGCGAGCAGGGAGGAAAAGATCTTTTCCTCCCTGCTCATCATTCCCCCTCCCCCACTGGGGCAATCCTCTGGGCAGGTAGATGGCGAGTGGGAGGAAAAGATCTTCTTTTTCTCCCTGTTCGCCATCTCCCTCCCCACCACTGCTGGGGCAATTGCTCCGGGAGCTGCGGGCTGGGAGATGGTGAGTAGGAGGAAAAGACCTTTCCTTCCCACTGGCCATCTTCCTCCTGTCGCCATTGGGGTGATCATGCCCACAGTGGGGGGCAGGAAATGGCCACAGAGAGGAAAAGATCTGTCTTCCCCTTCACTCTTCCCCCTACGCCGGGGGCAATTGCGCTCGCAGAGTCCATCAGAGATCATGAGAGGAAAGAAACTGTCTTTCCTCCCCTTCACTCTCCTGCAACCCTTCCCACCAGGGAATGGGAGGGGGAGAATGAGGGGGAGGCAAGGGACTGTGAATAATCAAAACTGCGAGAGTGAAAACTGTGAATGTGGAGGAAGAACTGTGGTATGTTTTTAAATGATCTCGTATTGTTTTAAATTAGTAGTGTTTTAATAGAATACCTTATTGATTTTTTTAACCCTTTGCTCAATTAGCCTCTTAGGTCCTATATTGAGAGGAAAGGTGAGTTATGAATCTAAAAAATAAAAATAAAAATAAATGAAAGTCTGGCCACTCTTCTATGGGGAATGGAGATGATGGAGGTGAGGCCAGAGGTGTAAAGGCCTAGAAAAGAAATGGGATTTTTTTAAAAAAAGAAAAAAGAAAACAAACTTTTTTCTGAGACTTTTTCCCCAGAAAATAAAAAAGATCATTGCTATTTTAGATTATTTTTTTTTAGAATGATGAACAAATACACAAAAAACAATGTGTTAATATATTTATTTCCCCCTTCCCACTATTTCTAAAAATTATGTAGCAGGTATGCCTTTATGTATGATTATGCACAGAATCTCACATCTTTCTATTTCCTGGTCTTAATTTCCTTTTCCCAGCAACTTTTTTATGGGAATAAGTGCTTCATGTCTGCTTGGCAGTATGAAGTATTAGAGAAGACAAAATAATTTTATTTATTTTATTAATGTTGATTGTTTCTTCGGTTTTAATGGTGTGCTCCTCATAAATTGGCAAAAGCAAAGTGGTTCCTTATAGTCCCTGTGTTCTTTACAGGTCAGGAAGCTGTACATGTACACATTTGTAATAATAATATTTTTTAAAAAAAATAAATTCAGTTTATAATTGTTTCCTGAATAAAATGTAAGTTTTAGTATAACACAGATGGATCTTTTATGCCAAGCCAAGTTATGTGCAGTGTATTTTATATTCTTGAGGTAACACAGAAACTTTGCAATTATAAAGGGTGAAAATATTGCATTAAAAAAATGGAAGAATTTCCACACAAAGATTTAAAAAAAAATCAGAAAAATTTTCCACTGCCCTCCCATTGATTCAAACTTTCTTGAAACTTTACAGCTCTAATTGGGGTTAACCTAATGTGACCCCATTCTTCTACCTTACACATTGGTTTTGAACACCTGAAGGAGGGCTTGGATGTTGACTGGGTTGTAGTCTCATTATCTCAAGGCCAATTTGCACATTAGAACATTCCAAGTGTATACTTGGCAAGGAATTGCAGATGAGAATACCGCTTGCTGAATCTGTGCATTTATATTTTTATATAGCCACCTAAAATAAATGTGAATTGACTTCTTTGTGGTAATAAAAATAAGATGATGATGAAGATGATGATGATGATTTAACATATTTCCTTTGATTAGATATGCCATCCAAAACAAATCCCAATATATACAAGAAATGAATGTCATCACTTCTGATTTTCTTTTGGGTGGCAATACTCAGTTGAGTAGGGATGGGGGGGCAGAGGAGTGGCTTGCCCTGGGTGGCAAAGTTTTGGGGGTGTCCCAGCCCATAGCCACACCCCTATGAGCCCTTGCCATGCCCGCACGTGCCCTAGCCACACCCCTCATGCCATAGCCCCACCGCCTCACACACCCCCTCCATATGCTCGAAGCTTTACCACTGGGAAGAGTATAAAATTAATATAAACAGAACATAAAGAAGCTTTTAAAGTAAAAAGTAGAACTAAAATGGCAGGATGTGATCAGAACCCATATAGTGACCAGGACTGTTGTGAGATTAATGCTTTGTATGTAAACCCTTATACCTCATATGTGCGCACACACACATGCACACAAAAGGCTCTGTAGTATGATACTGACGAAGATGAACACAACCTGTGAGCTACAGACTTCAGTACTGAGAAAATAGTTCTCTCTCTGTATGTCCACCAAAAACTGAGATCTACTGGAAGGGCCCTCCTCTGTGTCCTATGAGTGAAAACAATATAATATGTGGGAATGTAGGAGAAGGCCTTCTCTGATGTGCCTCCCTGTTTTGAAATGTCATCCCTTGGTGGCCCTATTAAGATAATATCATGCCAAATTAAAACTTGGCTTTTTATTAAAAATTTTGGAGGCAAATGATTTCATCAAAATCTGTATACATGCATGGTTTTAAGTAAACTGAACTTTTTAAAAATGATTCAATTGTTTAAGAGATTGTTAAAATGTTTAAATTATGTCTATTATATTAAATGTGAAAACATGTAAACTGCTGCTGATGCATATCATAAGATTTTATGTGTGAAGATGTTTGGTTGCCTAAAGTGACACCCATGGGGCACCTTACTATGCCCAGTATTTTAAAGAGTCTTCATGTACTATTCATTTTGTTCTTCATCTATTCCCCTCCCCAATGAATTTGCTGCTTCAAGGCAGAGGCATCCCTACCTACCAGATGAATCATAATCCCCCCATATTTAGATATCCTGGAGGACAACAAAAAGGATAGGAGTCTATTATGTAGCCTGTTTGTAAATACTAGATGGATGGTGACATGCAACAGTGGTATCACATCCTGTCATTTCCAACTTATGGCACCCCTGAGGCTCTTGAGGTTTTCTTGGCAGAACTTGTTCACAGGTGATTTGCCTGTGATTTGCCTTTACCTTCCTCTGAGGCTGAGAGAGTGTGACTTGCCTGAGGTCACCCAGCAGGTTTCCATGCCTGATCAGGAATTCAAACCTTGGTCTACAGAGTTCTAGACCAATGTTCAAACCAGTACACCAGACCAGTACACCAGACTAGCTATACATATTCCTTCTGCTTATGGCGACATGGACCAATGATGTATTTATACTGTTAGCATTAAAGAGAAGTCCACTTGCTCACTTCTTGGATGGACTAATACCTTGGGAACCCATATAAATTGCTCCAAGCTTTCTGATGGGAGTGAAATTTAAGTGTAATAAATTAATTGTAATTCCAGACACCAGAATACAGCTCATATATTCAGTGCAAAAGGGGCATTACAAGTTTACACTTTTTATCCCTCAGCTGTGATGTCCAAACATATAGGTTACCAGGCCAAACAGGAGCAAACAACTGTGACTGAAACAATGCCATTTGCTTAATAAGAACTTAACAGCTTCAACATGAAAGAAGCTTCAAGCTTTGACTTTAGGAAATACGATAACATAAATGACATGTGCCCACCACCTCTGTGCAAGCCTAACCGTTTTGTGTTTAATTAACAGAAATGATACAGGCTTGATCCAACAGCTGTTGGGACCAGCAGGTTTCTTTTGGCCTCACACAAAGACACTCTGCCACCACACTCCAGACAGATTCAGCTCAAACAAGTTGACCATATACATTATACCTGAAGTATTCTAGTCAAACATTTCCCATGATGAATGGTATTGTCAATAAGTTATTCACTTTCTCTGGACCTTTCCACACTGCACTGTTATAGTACTATTATTCCACTTTCAACATCCTATGGAATCCTGGGATTTGCGGTTTAGGGAAGATCATTTAGAATTTTCAGTCAGAGAGCTCTTTGGCCTCAGTAAACTACAAACCCCAGAATTCCACAGGATGTTGAAAGCGGAATAATAGCACTAACAGTGTAGGGTGGAAAGGCCCTCTATGTGAACGCAAGAAATTGAAACCAGAGAGAACTGAACAATTCAAAACAGCTAAGCTCCTATGTCAGGGAAACAATTTTTAAGAAAGAAAAGAGTAAAGGCCAAATACATATATCTGTACTGAAAGGGTTAAAATTGAAGAAGCTATTGCTAAAATAGAAAAATAGAGAAAAATAAGGTGAGCAGATGCATCCTTTATCTTATCAGAAGGCTTAGGTATGTGCTTAGCTATGCCGGGAACCTGGGGAAATTTTGATTTGGTGAAACTAAAGGAAAGTGCCCCCTTTGGTACCAAAATATATCATTTTGAAAGCTGTAACCTGCTGTAACCTGGGTCTTTGTAACCTGTAAACAGTTCATATATGGTCATATGTAATCTTTTCCCTGTAACCTGTTTACAAGAGGTATAAAAGAGCACTGATACCTGACTCTGGGTTCTAAAGTCTTTGCAAATTCATTCCACTGAGATCCCTGCAGTAAAAAAAAATTTTTTTTTCTTGCTTTCTAATCTGGTGGTCTCAGTTCTTGGCGAGCTACTTCATTTTGGGGGTTTGTCGGGGATTAGGGGCGTTTTGCCCACCAGGGCGTCGGGGCCGTCGCCTCTTCCCAATGTGACCCAGGGCACCCTTGACTCGGAGTGAGGCGGCAGCTCTGGTGGCAGCGCCCCCGAAGGGACCCGAAGGTGGAGCAGAAAGCAGAACCCTCCCACGATTGTTGGTGAGTGCCCTCCCTGAAAACTCAGGGAGAAGAGGGGCCTATCAACCCCTTTAGTCTTGCCCAAATACCTCACTGTTGTTGTGAGTGAAACCGCGAGGCTCTTGGAGGTGGAATAAGAGGTGGAATAAGAGGTGGAAGGTAGTTTGTTGGCGTGAATGTGGTGTGAAAGGAGGGGTGCAGGTGTCTTGGTTCCCACAGCATACTGCTGAGCGTCCGGGTGCGTGGGTCTATCCCCCTTTGTGTTGGCATGCGGGACCCCTTACCCGTGTGCCGGTTCACTCTTTCCTGGTGTGTCTTGTCCACTTTGGGGGAGGAAATGGGGGGGGGGCAGAGCCGGCAAACCCCTTTGGGTTGTATGTTAAAGAATTTTAAGAAAGGATTCAGTGGAGATTAGGGGGCCCCCTTCCTATGATGCCAGGGCATTTACGGAATTTGTGTGAGGTGGAGTGGCCTTCTTTCAAGGTGGGGTGCCCCCAGGGGGGAGCTTCAAACCTACTCGGATCAGGGCAATGTATTCAGTAGTGGTGGGTGAGCCTGGCCATCCTGATCAGTATCCATACATCAATTCATGGGATACAGTAGTTACAAAAAACCCCCCTTGGTTGTGGAAATGTCAGGGGGCAAATTTTTAAAGCCATGGTATTGAGGCAGGATAGGACCAGATGAAAGCTTGGAAAGGACAGATTTTGCCAGATTCAGCTCCAGAAAAACCCACTGTTCCACCTCCACCATATGTGCTGGCACAGCCGGCCCCATCACCACTGGCCTTGGTGGCACCACAGCCTGCTCTGCCGCCACCAGCCCAGAGCACCTCCGACAGCCCCCCACAAAAAGGGGGAACCCGCGGCCAGGGGATTGGCTATTTAGTCCCAGTTGTCCATGAGGAGGTTATGACAGGAGAGTTGCCAGGTCCCAGTTTGGCTGTCCAGAGCAAGATGAAAATTTAGAGGAAATCTGAAAAAAAACTGGACCAAAAGATAAGCCCAAGAGTAAACAGCCCAAAAGAGTAAACAGACTAAGCCCCAGAAAGAAGTGGAAGAAGCAGGTGATTCAGATGGGGAAAGTGGAGATGTGATTGCGCCATTGCAAAAAAGTCAGTCAATTGGTGGCAGATCCTAAATCAAGAGGGAGGTTACCAGCAAGTTCAGAGTTACCAATATACTCCCTTCACCACATCTGACCTCCTTAATTGGAAGACACATTATACTACTTACACAGATAAGCCACAAGAAGTAATTGAACTTTGCTCCAGTTTTAGGGCCCACATACCCCCAAATTTGGCAAGATTGTCAGCAGTTGCTCCTGACCTTGTTCACCACTGAAGAGTGGAGGAAAATAATTCAACATGCAGAACGGATAGCCAGGAACAGGGCACCTCCCAGAGGCGAACCCCAAGCAGTGGATGAGAGGCGGGGTTTCCCCCGACTGACCCAGGAGGGGCCCCCGAATCCCCCGGGATCAGATGACTATGCTCACTGACTATCAAGCTCTACTAGTGGAAGCTATGAGGGAATGAAGAGACCTGTTAATATGTCCAAGGTATCAGAGATACTTCAGGGACCCACCAAACCCCCAGGGGCATATTTGGAAAATTACTTTATGCTTATAGGCAGTACCCCTCCTGTGAACCCAGACGACCCAGGCAACCAACAAATGGTGAATCTGGCCTTCATGACCCAAAGTTATCCAGACATAAGGAAGAAACTCCAAAAACAGGAGGGATTTGCAGGTATGAATCTGAGCCAATTGCTGGAAATTGCCCAGAGAGTATATTTGAATAGAGAAAGGGGGAAAAAATGGGAGAAAAGACAGACGGATGCATAAAAAAGAGAAATTGGTTGCGGCCCTGGCGTCAAAGGAAGGAGGGCGGAAAGTTGGAAGAGGAAGGGGGACCTCCACTGAGACAAGAGTGTGCTCTCTGCTACAGGTTGGGCATTGGAAGAACGAATGCCCTAGACAGAGAGGGATGGCAAATAGAGGAAGAGGGATGGATCGAGGAAGAGGAGCAAATCGAGGAAGAGGAAGAGTAGTGGAAGGAAGATATGAGCAAGAGATGGATGAAGGATTTGAGGACTTTATTGGACTGGCTAAAATGGAACATTACAATTAGGACAGACGGGGCCCCCCTTTGGGCTCCAGCCCTGGGGAGTCTATGGTCACAGCACAAATTGGGGGCCAAAGCTATCCCTATGATGGTGGAAAAGGGGGTGCCACCCGTTCAGTACTAAATTTGCAATACCCCCCAAAATTGAGAATGCCATAAGAATTGTGGGGGCCACGGGGAAAATGGAACAACACTCTCTTTTAAAAAAAGGATTGGGGGATCGGGGGAAACATAAAGTCACTACCAGTTTTTATATCTGCCAAGTTGCCCTGTGCCCTTATTGGGTCGAGATTTGCTGGCTAAATTGAGAGCTCAGATTTCCATTGAAGAAGATGGGATGATGGAAATAAATTTCAGAGGCCCAAAAAGAGTATCTCAGTAACTTACCCAATGGAGGAAGAGTGGCAAAGATACCAGATCATGGTTTGTAAAGAACAACCCACTACATTTGGACCCCCAGGAGTGTGGGCTGAGGACAATCCACCTAGTTGGCCCAGTTCGTGGCCCCCATAATAGTGGAATTAAAGCCAAACGCTGTACCCATTCGTGTAAGACAGTATGATTTCCCCAAAGAGAAGCCCTGGAAGGGATCCAGAAGCATTTGGATCAGCAGAAGAAATACAACATAATTTGGGAATGCTGCTCTCCCTGGAATACTCCATTACTCCCAGTTTTTAAGCCCGAGAGAAGGAATATCACCCAGTTCAAGATTTAAGGATGGTAAATGAAGCTACAGTGACCCTACACCCAGTGGTACCAAACCCATATGTTCCAGGGGACTAGGTCCATCTGCAGCTACTCACTTCACTGTTTTGGATCTCAAGGATGCCTTCTTCTCTACTTGAGTGGCCCCTCAAAGCCGCAAAATATTTGCCTTCCAGGTGGAGGACAGTGTTACGGGCCAAATGACTCAGTTTACGTGGAGTAGTTTGCCACAGGGGTGGAAGAACTCGCTAAAAATTTTTTGGGACATCATTGAGTCAAGACCTGAGAAGATTCCAATCTGAATCCGAGAAACGAGTTTTACTGCAATATGTAGATGACCTACTGTTGGCAGCCACCAGTGAGGAAGAGTGTAAAAAGGCCACAGGGGGAGTTGCTCCAGCTTTTGTGGGAAGCAGGCTAAAAGATCAGAAGAAGGCCCAGTTATGCCAGACAGAAGTGCGATATCTGGGATTCGTGACTCAAGTGACTCAAGGAAAGTGAGCGTAGGCCGAGAAAGGAAGGAGGCGGGTGTGTGCTCTGCCTGAGCCCCGGAATCGGAAATGGTGCGAGAATTTTTGGGGTGCAGCTGGGTTTTGCAGAATCTGGATTCCCTAATTTTGCAGTGATGAGTAAATCACTATATGAAGCCACCAAAGGTCCGGAGAAGTCTGAATTTGTGTGAGGAAAAGAACAGAAGAACGCCTGGGAGCAGATAAAGAAGGCACTGATGGAAGCTCCAGTGCTGGGTCTGCCAGATGTGACAAAATGTTCACCTTATATGTTGATGAGAAAAATGGAATAGCAGTGGGAGTATTGACAAAGATGTTGGGATCCTGGCATCGCCCAGTGGCATATCTCTCAAGCAATTAACCCAAGTCCCCAGAGGATGGCCTGGGTGTCTCAGAGCTATAGCAGCAACTGCCTTGTTGGTAAAAGAAACAGATAAGCTAACCTTAGGCCAGAACTTGATGGTAAAGGTCCCACATTCTGTATTGGCCCTCATGGAGTACAAAAGCAATTATAGGTTCACGAATAGCCGGATGTCTAAGTATCAGGGGAAAGTTATATGAAAACCCCAGAGTGAAGTTGGGAAATGCGCACCACCTTGAACTCCGCAACATTGTCCCAGTAGAATCTGGAAATACACATTATGATTGCCTTCAAACCATGGATGAAGGTATTCAAGCAGATCAGACCTGCGGGACAATCCCCTGGCCCCATCAAGATGTCACTTATTATACAGATGGAAGCAGCTTTGTACGAGAAGGGAAGCAGAAGGCCGGCTATGCAGTGGTCATGGCAGACAAAATAATAGAAGCCAAAGTGCTACCTGTTGGCACTTTGGCCCAGAAGGCAGAACTCATTGCCTTGATCAGAGCTTTGGAGCTAGCTGAGGGACTTACTGTAAATAATACACAGATTCAAAGTATGCCTTTACTACCCTACATGCACATGGAGCACTGTACAAAAAAAAAGGACTGATCGATTCCTTGGGATAAGAGATCAAATATGGGGAAAAAAAATAGAGCATCTATTAGAAGCGGTATGGGCCCCTCGTAAAATTGCTGGATGCACTGTAAAGGACACCAGAGAGGACAGGATCCAGTGGTTCAAGGGAACCAAAAGTAGACGCTGCTGCAAAGGAGGCTGCTGAGAACGGACTAGAGAGCGGGAAGGAAGACCTGCCCAGAGAGTTGGTAATGTCGCTTTTCCAAATATCATTGACTTTAAACCCGACCCCTAGATATACCCAACAGGAGAACGAGAGGGCTGAAAAGGACCTGAAAGCTATAAGCGACAAAGACAGCTGGTGGGTCTTACCAGAGGAAGATGGTACATACCTCAATCCATGGGATGGTCGGCTTCCGAAAGCGCATGAAACCACACATTTGGGAAAGACAGCGTTAGCCCAGTTGTTAACAAAGGATGTGTTCATAGATGGAATGAGCCAGTACCTGATGCTGGCATCTTCACGGTGTCAAAACCCCGGGTCCCGGAAAACCCCCGCCAGGGGTCAAGATTGGAAGGGGGAACCCAACACCAAGGAACTACTCCTTTTGAATTCCTAGTGGTGGATTTCACAGAAATGCCATGGTCGGGACAATATTGGTACATGTTGTTAATGGTATGCACTCACACTAGGTGGGGGGTGAAGCATATCCTACCAGGACTGAGAAGGCAAAGGGGAAATAGTACGAGCTTGCTCCAAAACATCATGCCAAGATATGGGTTACCCCCCCCACATTTGGATCCGATAATAGCCCAGCCTTTGTGCATGGAAAAAATCAAAAGTTTGGCAGAGATCTTAGGAATCACCTGGGGAAACTACATTGTGCATACAGACCTCAAAGTTCTGGGGAAAGGGGGAAAGGATGAACAGAACATTAAAAACTCAACTTGCAAAATTGTGTCAAGAAACTAAGCTCAAATGGTTGGATATGCTCCCAATAGCACTCTTGAGAGAAGATGCACCCCCCATCGGACAACTGGGCTGACTCCATTTGAAATGCTATATGGAAGACCCCCAGCCATCCTAAAAGGGTTGAGAGGAGACATTGAGAACTGGGAAATTTGACCCTCCAAAAAAGAGGTGCAGGGAAAATAGGGAAAGCTCTAAAAAAGGTTAAAGCCCATGCTTTGGAGGTAAGGCGAGTCCCTTTCCCCCACAAAGGCAAAATTTTCCCCTTTAACCTGGGGATGAGGTGTCGGTTAAAGATTGGAAAGGACAGCCCCTATCACCAGGATGGAGAGGGCCGTACCAGGTGCTGTTAGTTACCCCCACTGCAGTAAAAGTAGCAGGGCTGAAACCTTGGATACACTACACTAGGGTAAAAAGAGCATTTACTGATTGTACTGCAATTTCATCACAAGAAAACCCTCTGAAACTGAAATTGTCCAGACGAAAAGCGGGGAGAGAAGATTCGGACTAGACTCTGCTGTGGTCATACCAGGGAACTGACCACTCTATGCACAGTCAGATCCGCAACAGGTGAATGAAAAATCTAGGCTAACTTTACTGCTGCCACACGCTTGGAGGCTGGTAGCTTGAACAGTCAGATCTAGCAACTGCAGAGGAGGAAGATTGGGACTGAGCCCTGCCATAGTCACTCCGGAGGCTGACTATTTTTATGCGTGGCCAGATCCCCTATGGAGGATGAGGATTAGAAGCAATGAATGTTAGTGATCTAGTAACAATAGAGTGTGTATATTCTTTGGAATTTTGGTGTTCTTGTATATGTATAGAAGGAATTTGTGTGGAATAATTTTGGTCCCTGAGTATTTAGAAAATGAAGTGGATAATGCTGATCGTGAACTGGAGCATGATGTGTGGCGTAATTGAGGCTAACTGGTTCAAATGATATGCTGCACACATGTTCCAACAACACGGACCAAATGTCACCCTAATCTATGAACACCCACAGACGGCAGCAGATTTCAAAATTTTATGCTCTCCCATTACTGAACCAGGAGTGGTTGTAGGGCTTTTTGGTCAGCATTGAGAGCGAATCCTAATATGTTTGCCAAAGTTGACAGTAGTATAAATAAGACTGGGTTTAGACGGTTGAAGTTTTAAAATTTATTCCCCCGGAATGTGTTTCTGCTGTCACTATAGTGGATCTTGGAATTCTAAGTGGAAAGGATATATAAAATACTCTTCATTTTATGGGAAAAATTGGGGGAAAATTTCTCAGCATGTAATGACAGATTCTATTTGTACGGCTCATATAATAATTCCTATCAACCCAAGGGAGACTTAAATGAAACCAACTTTGAAGATCTGTACCCAAAATATCCCATGTTCACTCCTAATTATACAGGGTCGGGTAGTATATGCTCCGGATTGATGGCTAGAGATCCAAATTTATGGTTCTACTTTAATGGGTGGGCCACCAATTACCACCCAGGGACTTACCAGTGTGTGGGAATTGTGTATATGACCTTACCTGTCCAAGTTTTTCCTACCAGGAAAACAAAAAAGGGTGGTAGGAAGAACAGCACCCAGTGGGGCCACTGGGTAGCCAGTGTGAGGATCTGGTCATTGTAGGGCCACAGTTGTCTAAAAGTGAAAGGGAAACAGGGTAGGAGGGGGGACTAATCCCGGGTCCTTACTTTGGGATCCTATCCAGGAATTATGGTTCAAGAAAATTTAGGAGCATAATAGGATTGACCTGTAGATTGGAGAAAACTATAAATGCAAGTGGAAAATTGGGAAAAACCCCCCAAAAAGAAATTGAAGAGCTAAATCAGTCATTGTTACAACATCGGATGGCCTTGGATTAAATTATTAGCCCAAAAAGGGGGTTTTTTCACTATATTCAAAGGAGGATGTAAGGTTGCCTTCCATGATCTAAACAAGACTATAGAGGATGAAATACAACACTTAAAGGGTTAATACAAAATAATGACAGTGGCATTGGCAACCCTTGGGATTGGTTAACTTCCTGGCTCCAAGATCTTAGTTGGTTAAAAACTTTGTTTCTAGGGATTGTACTTTTGATTGTAGGAGGGTTCCTAAAAAGTGTATGCATTTGTTCTACTATGAAATGTGTAATGCCCCCTCTCTCCCAAGCTATGGAGGGGAAAGGGGGCTCATTTTGCTGTTATGGCTTAAAAGCAAGCTTAAGTAGTATATGCTCAAATTGCCATGGAATTGGCATAAAGGGGGGAATGAAAGGGTTAAAATTGAAGAAGCCATTGTTAAAATAGAGGGAAAAAAAAGGTGAGCAGATGCGTCCTTTTCTTATTTAGAAGACTTAGGTATGTGCTTAGCTATGCCGGGAACCTGGGGAGTTTTGATGTTGGTGAAAATCAGTGAAAGTGCTCCCTTGGTACCAAAATATATCATTTTGAAAGCTGTAACTTGGGTCTTTGTAACCTATAAACAGTTCATATATGGTCATATGTAATCATTTCCTGTAACCTGTTTACAAGAGTGTATAAAAGAGCACTGATACCTGACTCTGGGTTCTCAGTCTTTGCAAAATTTATTCCACTGAAATCCCTGCAGTAAAAATAAATCTTTTTCTTGCTTTCTAATCTGGTGGTCTCAGTTCTTGGCCAGCTACTTCAGTACTATAAAATTTTGAAATTCTCTGGTTGAATTTTTGGATATATGATAAAATCTCTCCATCTTCAGGACAGATAACTGCATGAACATGTTCATGTAACCCCTTTCCAGTCCTTTCTACATTACCTTCTGCACAGTGCTCACCCATTCAAGATTACTACGATTATATTGCACCTCTGTAGTGTCACCAGAATTTGGATACTGATGATGAGTGAATGGTACAATGGTAAGCAGTATGTGGTCCTGCCAAGAAAGCTGGAACAGGACTTTCTACAGGGGTCAGTTCTAACAAGAGCTATTACTATAACCTGGAGACCTCTGAACTTGTAATAATTCATTACTGAGTCACTGCATGAACTGAAGGGTGGTGCCACTTAACTCTGTCCCCAGGGGACAGGTGGTGGCATAGGCACTTTCACTTCTATAATGCAATGAAAGGGTTGTTTTTATTGCAGGTGCACAGCTCAGGATTCCTGTGCCCTAGCAAATGTCAGCTTTTAATGAGCAAGGTAATAGTAGTCTGCTGTTCAGCACTGGAAGGAGTAATCTCATCAGCATTGTGATCTATGCTAGTCATCTAGAACAGACAGTCTGTAAAGAATCAGGATCCTCCCCTTCATATCCTAGTTAATTTGGTGCTCGACATCTGCTTAAGTCATTACTGTATCCTGATCAGTATAATCAGTACCCTCAGGCTGGCCTGCAATTGAAAATTCACAGTCCACATTTTCCTGCTCCCTTCAGTGCTTTGGGGGCACAGATCAGCAGCTCACTCTTTCTGCTTTGATGTGTATGCCCTGTGCCAACAACTCCAAAAAGATGCAGGTCTAATGAATTGGCTTTAATGGTCCTCTTACCCACTTAAATGGCTTTGTTTTAATTGGTTGTGCTACCCTATGTCCAGAACTACATTGAAAAGTTCATGGCATACATGCTAATGGTCCCTTTCTAATTACTGCATAATGTACAAAGGTCTGACAGAGCAATTTCAGAGGGAAGGCTCTATCATTAGTAATTCTCTTTATATTTAATTCGACAAAAGTTGCTACAATCTTGCAAAATGAATGTAACAGAAACTATTTATATCCCAAACAATTTTTAGATATATATATATAAAAAATGTAGTTTTACCAGATTTTTTTAAAAAAAAGATTAGTTCTCCTCTTTTTCTCAATTTAGCCACAAGCAGCTGCAAACTCAGCTCTTATACACTCCCCTAAGTGTACTTAACTTTCACGGATCACCTCTCTGGGGCTGAACTTTACTGATTTTCTACCTTCATTTAATGGATGAAAAGAGTAATAGCTGTACAGTTTACCAGCAAACATACGCACAGAGTCCCATTCAGGAATAAAGGGAATAAGCAGGCAAACAATCAGTTGAACTGAAAGCATTGTCTCCATAAGACTTTATTTTTTAAAAAAATTGTTTCTAATCTTCTTATGACTTTATACAATGATGTCATGGATAGCTAGTAGTGCAAAATGATGGAACTTGCCTTCCAACAAGACACTCAGAATGTTTCACTTTTATTTGGAAAGCACTACTACACTCTTGTCTATTTGTGTTGACTCTAAATGACCTATAACCTGCTGCATACCTTTGGGAGCATCTTAAGACACATTTATTCCCTCTGTTACATTACCAAATCTCCTGAAGCAGAAACTGATGTAAATTTAAATGAGTAAGTTTGGCCATTTCCTCCCTATACTGTTATAGTGCTATTATTCTGCTTTCAACATCCCATAGGATTCTGGGGTTTGTAGTTTGCTGAAGCCAAAGAGCTCTCTGGGAGAGAATTCTAAATTCCCTTTCCTAACTGCAACCTGAGTTGTGTGCTTAATATAGGAAATAGCACTATAACCATGTAGTTTGCCAAGGCCCTTACACATTGATAAAAATGTTGAAGAGTAATTGCCTTAGGACACAACCCTCAGGCACTCAAGTTCTCCATTCAGTTTGAAGTGAAGGACTCTTTGTGCGCTCCTCCAAACAATTATGGATCCGCTGACAGTATTTCCATCTATTCCACATTTTATCAGTTAGCTGATCAAATACTATGGTGTACCTCATAAAATGTCTTGCTGAAAGTCAGATAAATGGCATCAGCAGCATTCCCACCATCGACTAAAGTAGTGACCTGATTGAAAAAAGATGCAAGATTAGTTTGGCAGGATTTGTTCTTGATAAACCCATGCTGCCTCCTATTGATCACTGCATTGTCACTGAGATGCTTGCAGACAGACTCCTATATTCTTCATTCTAATATTTTTTCCTAGTATTAAGATCAGGCTGACAGTTCTGCAGTTTCCTGGATCTTGTTTTTTTTACATTTTTTTTTTATTTTAACGAGAGGAAAATGTTTGCCTTTCTCCAGTCCTCTGGTAGCTCACCTGTTCTCCAAGATTTCTCTAAAATGATGGAAAATAGTTCAGACAACCCAAGAGTAAGGCCCTTTTCACACATAGTTTCTTTTGCGCAAGGGCCCCTTGAGCGCTGGTCCGTACAACGCACTCCCATTCATGCGACGCTCACGAGCCTAAAGCGGGGCGCACGTGCATTTTTTTATTTTTGGCTCTAAGCCAAAAATACTGCGCAGTCGCACAATGCTCGCGGGGCCATTGCGCACTTACCTGTGCTGCAGTACATCAGACGAGTGGGCCGGTCACGCTTCCTGCCTCAGCACTAGCCTGCAATTCCCAGGTTGTGCTGCGGTAGAAGGGGCAGGCGGCTCGCGCAACCAGGAAGCGAGCTGTGGGACAAAGCAGGAGGGAAGCGGCAGCGTTCCTGCTGAGGCTTTTTGCACGAGACGCCCCCCCGCTGCACAAACGGGTAATGTGTGAAAACGGTCTAAGTTTCTACAATATTCTGGGATGCAGTACTTCTGGTCCTGTGATAATTTGTTGTGTTTGTTAGGAAGGAACATGCAAATAAATTGCTATGAGGAAGGAAAAAGCTAGCAGCCAATCACCACAAGTTATCACAAGGAGGCAGCTGGGGTGGAGGGAAGGCAGAGGGGATGCAGGCATGTAGTCAATGCGCTTATGTGCCTTATGAGAAGACAAAACAGGAGATTGCTCTGGCCAGTCTCCTCCAGGACGTCTTTCCACAAGAAAGACCCAGGAATTTCAATTGGGCCTTCTGTCTCTTGGCCTTCTGTGTGCTCAACAGCACTTAGAATCACAGAATCATAGAGTTCGAAGAGACCACAGGGGACATCTAGTCCAACACCCTGCCATGCAGGAACACACATCAAAACACTCTCAACAGATGGCCATCCAGACTCTGTTTAAGAACCTCCAAAGAAGGAGGCTCCACCACACTCCAAGGCAGTATATTCCACTGCCGAACAGCTCTGACCATCAGAAGTTCTTCCTGAGGTTTAGGTGGAATCTCCTTTCCTGTAGTTTGAATCCACTACTCCTTGTCCTGGTCTCTGGACAAAGACTGCTGCCAGCTATCCTACCACTCCTTTGTCTACGCAGACATAAATGGAGCAACTAGGAGAAAAGGAGACCCCAGTTTCTTTGTCACTCCTAGTATAAGGATTTGAAAAACTTTCACACTTCACAAAGGAGTGTGAACCCAACCATCTAAGAAACAGCTTTTTAATTTGTTTAACCCACAATGTCTTAGGGCAAATTTGTTTTCTATGCCTTTAATAACACAATAAAAGGGAATGTAAACCAGTAGCATAATTCATTTCCATCAGTTTCAGGTGTTTTTGTTTTGAATTCTAGCAATTCTTTTTCCTAAATGGTTCTGTAACTCCACTGATAAGTCATAGGTACTACACGGATGGATTCTAGACTATCAGCAAGAAATATGAGGAAAAGGTAACACTATTTTTTTAAAAAAATATTTACCACTTTTAAAAAAATTATTTGTTCAGAGCTGTTGAAAATCAACTAAAAACATGTTTAGACATTTTAAATTCTCCTTCTACCAAAGCTTTTCACTTCTCCTTGTCAATCCTCTAGAGTCTAGACCAATGTAATGATTGTCTTGAGTTGTAGTATGCTGTATTCCAGTCTGGATCATCCACAAAGTTGTTGCCAGATTGTACCATGAGCCAAATTTAGTAGCAAAAGTAATCTTTACATCTAATCTTCATACTTAAAGGAGTTGCAGACCTCCTCCCCAGCTGACATTTTTATTGCATTGTGCTGGGTAATGAGCATTATCTTCATTAAGTGTCAACTGGCAATCAAACAAACAGGAACATCTTAAAGTGTCATTCCCCAATCTGCAGGGTTCCAGTAAAAGAAATAATAAAGTGAAATATGAAGAATAAGCCTCCTCTTTTAGAGGAAGAGGTCTAATTAAAACAGGACTTAACAGCACTATGGATTAATTGGGAACCAGCTGAGAAAATTAGACCTTTGGGAGTTTGATTACACTCAACACAAAGCACTTTTTACTCTCAAGTATACAGGCTACGTGCTTAATGTTTTGAGTCTGGAGCTGAATTGCCTGAAAAGAAATACTTTACCAAAAGTGTTGCTACTTGCTTTGGAATGGTCCTGAGTGTGATTTTTTGTAATCAGGAACTTGGATAATATGCATTTTTCTTTGATTTTTGTTAAATATAAAATATTCAGGAGGGAGTTGAATTAAAGTAAATTTTGAGATCATCAAAGGCCACCATCAGGCTTAAATACACTTCTTTTCTAGACAACATGTCAACTGGGTCAAGGGAAGTACAGAGCCCCCTGAGAAAGTTTGATAGCTATCAAAACTCTTTAAGTTCCTATTGAAATTCCTTAGATGTTCTTCTTGAACAATAACCTCCAAATTCACCTTTAAATTTTACTTTAGGCAAAATTCAGGAACACCTCTCTCTCTCTCCCTCCATCTCTTTCAGTGTTGATTTTTTTCCCCCATGGTTATTCTCAACAACAGTTTGAATGCAAATTATATGACTAACCTTATACGAACACAGTTTGACCTGTATATCCCATAAAGTTACTCTGCATATTAGGAGTTCATATGCAGATGCAAATTATAGCTTAAATGGAATGGTATTTTAACGATGACTTCTTGTCCTTTGCTGCATAAGTATCTCAGGATATTGTATTTTACTATAGTAAAAACCAACAGTATCTGTTTTGAGGATAATAATGCATCGAAAGCATTGCATATAATCATTGCTTGGTAAACAGCTTGAAATTCCCTCAAACAGCATATATGTATTTGAGAGGGCTCAGGCTGTTAACTTGCCACATAAAAAATAGTCAGTGGGAAGAGTTAAAGGAAAGCCATGATCCATTACAATGTGACATGTGAACTCTAAAAATTGTACTTCCCCAATCCACAGTCACTCTTTCCAAAGATTTAGTAAGTATAGAACATGTGGATGGGGCCCCTAGCTATGTCTTGTGTCTCTAGCTATACATATGGAAGACTGTTTCATATATTCAGGACCCTCTCCCATTTTTTGTGTGTGCATTCAAAGTTCTTTGCAAAAGTTCTCATGGACATGTATAGGTTGAGAATTAAGCCTCTTACTTCAAACATATTCATTAGTCATAAGAAAAGGACTGTCATAATTTTTATTTACAATAAGACATGTATCTCCGTGCAAGATTCCATTCCTAATGTTCAGTCTATGAGGTACTTTTGGTGCCCTCATTAAATTGACTTTTTTTGGAGTGGGGGGGTCAGTTATGGTGTACCTCTATGAGTTATCCACTTCCAGAGGTACATCTTGTGTAACATCAGACCATGCTATTTCCCCCTCTAGTGAAGCTGTGTAATAAAATAGTGTATTAGGCTGATGTGCACTAATTTTTTCCTAGTGATTTCATATTGTTTATCGATATATATGTGCCCTGCTCTAGGAATGGAAGATGAAAGGAAAATTAAAATAATACTTCTAAATAAGCCAGAGGCGGTGTGGCGTAGTGGTTTGAATGTTGCAGTATGACACTTAGACACCAGAGTTTGAATCTCTGCTTGGAAACCCACCAGGTGACCTTGAGGAAATTGCACTCTCTCAGCCTCAGAGAAGGGCAATGGTAACCACTCTCTTAACAAATTTGGCTAGTAGTAGGGGATTTTTACCCTGCCTTATTGGATTTTTCAAGTTGCCCGTCAGGGCTTTGTTCCTCCCTTCTTCCTCTTGCTAGACCTCCATTTAGTTGCGTTGATTAGAGAACCTGGGGTTAATATCTAGGCCTTGCTTGTCCCTTTGAGGCTTTGTAGTCCAGATTGATACCTATGGTCTTTATTTTACTATTATTTTACTGTGCTGTACTACCTTATAGATTTATTAAGGTATGAGTGGTAGCAGGTTAGTGGGTATATAAATATAGTAACAACAGCATTGATAGTGATAATGATGATGATGATGATGATGATGATGATGATGTTATTGTTGTGGTAGCATCAATGGCAGCACAGTGGGATTTATGCAGTGATGGGTGTGCGTGCACACATGCATATATGTACACCTCACTACCTTATTGGTTCCATTAAGGTTTGAGTGGTGGAAATTTAGTGAGAATAGAAACGAATGAATGAATGGATGATGATGATGATGATGAGGTAGCATCAGTGGAGTTTGTGTGGGTGTCTTTGTGTGCGTGTGCACACATACACATGCACATGTAGACCTTGCTGCCTTATTGAATCCTATAAGATTTGAACATGTGTGCTGGGTTTGTGCAGGTATGTGTTTGTGTGAGAGTATGTGTGGCACACATCCACGTAGATGTAGATGTACTGATCTATGTGGATAGACAGCACAAGACACTTAGAGATAATTTTGACTCCTTCTTCAGATATAACAGTTTAGAACTCTGGTTAAATACAGCGGAGTCCACAAATGGAGCAGGAGATAAGGGAAAAGTCTCTGGAAAAGTGTTCCAACTAAATGTCTTCACCCAGTTATTTCATTGTCCTCCACAAATGAAGGGGAAAATAACTTTAGCACCAGACTTAGAGCAGGTGGCAGCTTTAGAGAGCCCTGACAGTGCTGCCAACAACCTCCTGGGGCCTACCACCATCTGGGAAACACACAAACACACAGTATATGGCTTGCTAATGAGATTTTTGACTGTTGGCAGCTCTTGAGGAACGATTGACATGAGACCAAAGGCTCATGCTGCCATAAGCAATGTTTTGGAGGAGGCAGGGTCCTAGTCAGCTTAGTGAAACTGACCTCCGTCTCAAAGCTTCCGGGCAGGATAACATGGACCAGGTGAATCTGACAATGCAGCTTACAATCAACAGGGCTTAGAAACATGGTCTTGGGGTAAACTTGGGACTTGCCTGCATGGGAAGGGGACAATTGTCTATTGAATTGTATTCCCAGAACAGGAGGCCTGCAAACAACTATGGCTTGCCTTTCCACTGCTCTATAAGGAATGACAGAAAAACATGGGGGAGGAGCTCAATGATTAGAAAGGGGGAAATCTAGGAAAGAGTGAGTGGATCATATGTGGTTTTTTAATTATATTGCAATGATAGTTAGATGGCAAAGTTGAAATGCCTTATCTCTAAGTTCATACATTGATATTATTTACCATCCAATGTAGACTTCATGCCTTCATGCCTTTTATGATTAATCATTTAATATAGGGCTGTAATCCAACTCTTCCTTTCTTAGGATCTGTTGCAAGTCTAATTATATATGCAGATTAGACGATGCATTTCATAATGAACGTATAGGACATACAGGACCCCAACAGCAGGACACCAGGCAGGGAAACCTATGCAGATTTCACAACAGTTCCTTCTATATTGGCAATTTAGTTTGTAGAGGCTTCTGTTCACATGACTAATACAAATTATAGCATGAGTGTGCCAGTTGTAGCAGCCCTCATTCCTTTTGGAACAGTAAATAAAGAAACCAGTGACCTAACAATAGAGACCAGCGGTAAAAGTGCAAGAGGCAAGGAACTTGATAGCCAGTTTCTAAAGGTGCCAGATGCTGTGGAGCTTTGGAGAAGTTAGACTGTCCAAGCCATTAGTCTTTTCTTAGCTCCAAGTACTAGGAGGAGCTATCAGAAGGCTAGGAGGGAGTTTGAGTTATGTTGGTTGTCTGAAATACTGTAACGTCATGGTCTATTCCTGTTGACAACACACTGCAGTATTGTTTCTGTAGAGGCAGGGGACTGACTCTACCGTCCATCAGGACTAGGCTGGCTGGATGGTTTTTCCTGCTAAAGCTCAAAGGTATGAGGATACCACCTGTGACTTCAGGGTGGACAAGACTCTGGAATGATTGAGGAGTGAAAGAGGGCAGGTTGCCAACCAGTGCAAACCTTTATCCCCAGAGATACTCAGAGGCTTAAGGAGCATGGGGTTTGTTATTTGCATTTCTGTTTATGAGGCTACATTTTTCCCATGCAGCCATTTTGACTGCCTTTTTTGGGGGGGGAGTGCTTTGCACATTAGTACATTAATGGCAGCTGCTAAAGGGGACAATTCCAGTAACACTCTGGTTTTGGGGATTAATCTTTTCTGAGGAGCAGATGTTTCTGTAGATCAGTTGTCCCAAGACTGATCAGAGAAGGGAGGGGAGAGAAGGGGGCAACACTGCAGTTGCAGTTGTGTGCCAACCCAGCGTTATGCCCAGTTCATATTCTGCAGTGTTACGTTCATGTAAGGGGGATTAGACCCAGGTTCCTTTTCTGCCATGCTGACATTTTGCCCCTTACCAGGTAACTGTCACCTCAAAAGTCTCTGGACTTGCAAGAGGTTAAAATTGACACCCATTCCTTCTGGATTGGTGTTGACTCTACAGCTTTTGCAATGGGCTTAGGTCCAGAATCTATCTAGCACAATGGGCATTGGAGGTCATCTGCTGTGAAGAGCTACACGTGTCCCCTTAGGTTCTGAAAGCTTTGTGACATAATAATGTTGTTCTTTGTTTCGTTTTTTCTGTTAGTTCCTAGGTGCGATGATGGTTTCTGATCTTTATTCATAGTATGGTTTACTGGTCAGCGTGTCAGACCTGAAGTTGCTGTCTGGGAGCTCAACTGGGGCAGAGTGACATTGCCATTCTGGAGTGGCTTAGGAGCAGAGGCCTCCCATGGAGCAGTATGTTTTGCCTTCTGTTTGAGGAATGCACTGAACCCCCTGCTCATGTTTCAAAACTGACCAGAAAGGGGTGAGGGTGAAGATGCAGTTGGGATTGTGCTCTGGAACAGTTATGTGTCCTGTTCATGCATTATTGTGCAACTCAGAGAGGCTAGACCTGTCACATTGACTTTTTGTCCCTCACCAAGTATCATTTTTGAACTATTACCTCACAAACCTTTCAACCATCTTCTTAGGAATTTGGGTCCAAATGGAGCTTGGCATCCATTCTTTTAAGATTGGGACTGCCTCTACTGCTCCTGTGATGGGCCTTGTCCTGGAAGCCATCCACCACATCAGACATTGGTAAGTCTTCTGCTGCAAAGAGGTGTGTGCCCCCTCTTAAGTTTTCAGATTGTTTTTCCTGAGCTAACATTGTTTCTGTTTTTCTCTGTTAGTTCTTAATTGCTGTATGGCAAGATGGCAGGTCCTGATCTGGAGCCATAGTATGGTGTAAAAGAAACTAAGAGTCTGCCTGCACTTCCCCATTATAGCAGTTAGTACATCCACAGTTCCATCCTATAGGTTCCTGGGATTTGTAGGGTGATTCAGTACTTAAAACACTCTACTGAGAGCTGTAGTTCAGGAAACTATTGTAGTTTGGAATGAGGTGTGATAAATCATGAAGGCTAAAGAGACATCATGTCTATAGTAAAACTCTTATCTTGTTCATTATTCTGGATTTTCCTCTTCCTTGGCTTGTAAACAATATTCTCATATTCCTGCCCCCCATCTTTCTTTGTGTAGGTGTGAACTGAGGATAATACTTCATGATACACATATCCTCTAACATTTTAATGCAAAACTGAGATAACTGTGGGCAAGCAACATCTGAGTGTGGTCAAGGTGGCAAAAGAAAGAACAACAACAGCAACAACAAAAGCTAGAAACTCCTACATCAGTTTGCAGGAATTGACAAAATTCAGCCCTTTTGCTCCAATTCCCCCTGCTGAGTTAACGAAGTGCCAACTAATTTTGCACTTTGAACTCATTTTGAAACAGTTGAAGCAAGCTGAGGACAAAGGAGAAAAGTAAAGGAGCAGAGAGAAACTGGGACATTTTAAAAGCAGCTAAAAACTGGAATGAAAGAGAATTAATCAGGACCGTCCCTGCCAAATTAGTAAAGCTGGAGGAGATGTGATTCAGACCAGTAAGAACTTATATCAAAATTAATGGTTTTGGTTTATTTCTGCTACACATTAGCATTGTAACCTCTTGTCCCTCTTGGTTTAGATGCCATGGGTCTAATTAAAATTAGCTGTAACCCACTGAAAAGCTACTTATTCATTTCTTCTGATACACCCAGCCATTATAGCTGGGCCCAAGAATGCAATTTAATTCCTGTGGGTTTGTTTCATACTTCAAGTTCTTTCTCTCGTTCAGATTTGTTTGATAGGCATAAGTAAATCAGTCTGAACCATGGGAATACATAGCCTTTGTTGAATCCTACAATGGGAAAATGCCAGAATATCCATTAGATAGATAGATAGATAGATAGATAGATAGATAGATAGATAGATAGATAGATAGATAGATAGATAGAATAATATAGCCAAGGCATGTCTCTTGATCAAAATTAAAAAACGTGATTGTGGAATACAGTAGATTAGTAGAATTGTCTCTTATAGGTAAAGGTTTGCATGCTACCTTTGTTGAAGGCCAGGAACAACAGCAGTGGTATGCTGAACCTATTTATTAGTGTCTTGCATTATAAAGCAGCATTGTTAGAACCTTACAAGCACCGGAAGGTAGTAGCTAATGAATCAGCAATCAGCAGGGCTTTTGCCAATGTACAACTGCATCAAGGAGGTAGGATCAGGCACACAAACTGATTCATGTAGAAGCTACACTATATATATATCTATATATCTATAGCTATAGCTATAGCTATAGCTATATCTATCTATCTATCTATCTATCTATCTATCTATCTATAAAATCTGTAGTGTGCAGCTGGGCCTCACTTCCTTGTTTACTTCCAATGAAAGTCAAATAAGAGAAAAGGTCAGCCTGGAAGCTTACCACTAACAGAAGAAACAGCAGTTTCAACCTTTTTCTTAGGAAGTTTTTGTTTTGTTTCCTTTGTTAAATAACTTCTTGTACCACATAGAGTTAAAAATGGGAGGGGAGATCCTCCATTGGCAGTTGAGGAACTAACAATGGAAGATGAGGAAGAAATCTGAGGGAAAAAGTTACTATCCTCTTCTTTTCATACATAGTGGTCCAATCTGGAACCAGGGACTTGTACATCAAAGAGTCAACATTTTATGCTACATTTAACACAGTGTATAATTCAGCCCTAGCAAAATTATCCATCTGAATTTATGGCCCTTTCCGCACGAGGCTGGTGAATCGGTTCGTGCTGTTTCTTACCGGATTTTCTGGGCTCAAAACAAGGCGGACTGTCCCTCATTTCCTTTTGCACAGCTACTGTGTATGTTCCATTCTAATTTGGAGGAGTGTGAGTTCATGAAACCACACTGCATCCGCCGTGGCCACTCCCGCTACTCCCCTCACCCCGCCCCGTTGGCTGTGACTGCTCCTTTTTTTTGGTATGGTTTAGTATGTTATTGCGTACGTGTGTACATGTGCACATGTGTACATGTGAAAGTCCATACTAGCCCCTGGCCCCTCCCATGAGCCCTCCCCTGATCAGCAATTCACATTGTTGCAAATATACCTGTCCGGACCACTGTGAAAGTACGAATCAGATCGATCTGGAAAATTGGAAAACCAATTTCTTCCAATTTTCAAATAGCACACTTTACCACCACATGGGGGCACATTTAGTCGGAATTATATGCGGAACAAAGGTAAATAAACTGAACCTAGTCTGCTCCAACATGCAGAAGACCACCGTGGCAAGATGCATTGGCCCGCCTTAATAACCGCGTGCGGAAAGGGCCTATATTATCAACGGTAGGAAAGAGGGGGGAAATCCCCCATTATTTTGTTAGCTCTTTCTAGATTAGTTAGTAAACTTGTCTTGCTTGTCTTTCTTTGCAAAGAAGAAAAATGAGATGGTGATATTATTGACGTCATTGAATTGTACTGCAAATAATGAATACCCTTTGCTTCAACCATTTTATGACAATGCAGTTAAAAAAAAACCTATAATATCTTTCACACTGCATTTTTGGCATCCTCTGTTAAGTTCTGTGACAGAGTTCAGGGAAGAGGAGGGAGAGAGGTAGGTACTATTAAAATAACTAGGAGGATAATTTGGGAACAAGTCAATATGGATTTATATATAAACTTCCTGGAAATTCATCTTTCCCCTCCATCATTTGTATAGCTTTCCCCAGAACATTTGAGTCATCCACTTCTTGTGAAATGTAAGCTATCTGTATATTTAGTCTATTACCGAAACCAGTCTATGAATCACTGAAGCCTCACCTGGGCTGTTATTGTACGACTCACTGTCTGTGATTGTGACGCGATGAAGACAGCACAGCTTTAAGCAGATGTTAGTGACATGGTCTAAGGAAAAGAATGAAGTAGTGCACCAATGAATTATAAGCTCTTCAACAAAGGAGAAGAATTAAGAGGATGTTCTAGGATATACCAAGAAATAATCATAGCTGGAGAAAATGTAACACAGTTACTGTACAGTGATCATCTTTTTTGTCACTTAACATGGTTGTTCTGAGTTGTGTGCTTAATATAGGAAAACAGCTGTATTTATCATGTTAAGACAAGAACCAGTCACATGAGTATTGCTCAGCTCTGGGGTTATAGCACAACTCCACTGAGGGGATGCACCAATACACCAAGTGACGCACTGTTGTTATTGCCACTACCACTTAAACATGAACTGTATTCAGCTGTACTGTACTCAGTGGGTCCTAATTCAGTTGTGTATAATTATTAAACTACCCCTCCATCCCTAATACTGTGTTCATATTTACAAAGTCTCATTTAGATTGCTTTCTTCAATAGCACAAAGATACATTTGCAGCTGGACCCAGAATTAACTCCATGTAAATAAGCAGGTGGTTTTTTGTGTGTTGTCCTGCATTAAGCAAAAGTTACAGATGCCAGTTCAGTTCTCCCAAAGTAATATTTGAGGCTCATTTTGAGCAAAATACTTAAGTAATTTGTAAAGGAATGTTTCAAGGATTCTGTTAAGAGCATCAGTATTTCTTCTAACATAGCTGGAACTGCTGGATCAGTACAATTTTACAGTACTGTAAAATATTACAGAAAAAAAGTTATAAACCTGTTTCCTTTAAAGCTGTGCAGATAGGTCATCATGGTAATAATCTGTATATTGAGAGGGAATAGGACAGTCCCTATTGGTCTCACAGGCACTGTGTATCTTTGTATAAGGGTACCAATAGGCTCTGTAGGCATTATCCTACAGGGTGATACAGATCATGTATTTTCTACAGTTCAAATGCTAATCTGAATCTATAGTGTAAAGACAGGCAACCTGATGCCTTTCAAGATGCTACAGGTCTCAACAGCCATGAGCCCCAGCCAACATGGGCAATGGTTAGGGATTATGGGACTTGTAGTCCCAAACATCTAGTTACATAGGCTGAGGTTGCCCTTTCTTCATAACTTTATGATATTGGATGATCATCTCAAACAACTTTAATAAACAGTGAGCATGATCCAGATTTTGATTTTAAATGTAACTGTTTTTGAGATATATTTTCAGAAGTGTTTCTTAGGTTTCTTTGTTTCATTTGTGGGTTTTGGATAAAACATTCTAATTTGACTAGCCTATATTTCAAGGAGCAAGCTGCTGATATTACCCAGCTATACAATGCTGTATTCCAGCAGTTCTCAATATTTTCTTTACCATGCCCCCACTTTAAATATCGTTTGTTGCCATGGACTACCAAGTAAGTGTGCGTGTGTGTGTGTGTGTGTGTGTGTGTGTGTGTGTGTGTCAGCTGCCATGGACCACCACTGTGTGTGTGTGTCAGCTATAGTGTTAAGTGGCATAAAGAATTCAGAGGGTTCAAGCTTGCTCCTCAATGTTTTGATGCACATGGGGAGGTTCCTGAAGGCAGAGTCATACACATGTAACACACACACACACACAAAACATTCTCTGACTCACAGACATTCAGAGCACAGCTCCGTCTTGTCTAGAACTGTTACTCCTGGTGCTGTTCCTGCCACCACCACTGGTTATGTCCACTTGCCTGCCTCTCGCCATCTCCTTTTGCCTCTAATTTTGTGCACATTGCCAGACCCAAAGCCTGTCATTCTGCACAACACAGTTTTTTTTTCACTTCAGTTAGAGAATAGTAAGTATGAGGGGGGCACATACACACTAACACAGCAAGAGGAGGATGGCAGGACCGTTGCCTGGGAGCTCTAGGCCCACAGCCCAATGTGGCTTCAGGAGACCTTTGTGATATGTTCAAGGACAGCTGGCAAAAGGAGGTGGGCAGGAGGGGAGGGAGGGAGACAGAGAGAAAATGAGTATGAAGAGTCACTTGGCTGGGGCTGCAGGGACTTGTTTGGCCCAGCCATCTTGGTTGTGGGGGTGTCTTCCTGCCCTTTTCTTTTGGAGAATTGCATTGGCTTTCTTGGCTGCCGCATCACACTGCTGACTCATGTTCAGCTTGTGGTCTATTAAGACTCCTAGATCCCTTTCACACGTAATGCTATCAAGCCACGTGTTCCCCATCCTATATTTCTGTATTCCATTTTTTTCTACCTAAGTGTAGGACCTTACACCTCTCTCTGTTGAATTTCATTTTGTTAGCCTTGGCCCAGCTCTCCAATCTATCCAGGTCATTTTGAATTTTGATCCTGTCCTCTGGTGTATTAGCAAGCCCTCCCAATTTGGTGTCATCTGCAAATTTGATGAGTGTACCCTCTATTCCTTCATCCAAATCACTGATAAAATTATTGAACAGCACTGGGCCCAGGACAGAACCCTGTGGCACCCCACTAGTCACTTCTCTCCAGGATGAAAAGCAGCCATTTGTGATCACCCTTTGGGTTCGGTTGGTCAACCAATTACAAATCCAACTAACAGTAGCCCTGTCCAGCCCGCATTTTACTAGCTTCTTTGCAAGAATGTCATGGGGAACTTTGTCAAAGGCCTTACTGAAATCGAGATATGCTACATCCACAGCATTCCCTTCATCTATCAAGCTAGTAACTCTATCATAAAAAGAGATAAGATCAGTCTGGCATGACTTATTTTTCAGAAATCCATGTTGACTTCTCGTGATTACTGCGTTGCTTTCTAAGTGATTAGAAACTGACTGCTTAATGATCTGCTCCAGGATCTTTCTGAGTACTGATGTCAGGCTGACTGGGCAATAATTATTTGGGTCCTCTTTTTTTCCCTTCTTGAAGATGGGGGCAACATTTGCCCTCTTCCAGTTTGCCGGAACTTCTCCTGTCCTCCAAGATTTCTCAAAGATTATGGCAAGCGGTTCCGAAATGACCTCTGCCAATTCTTTTAATATCCTAGAATGCAATTCATCTGGCCCTGGAGACTTGAATTCATCCAGTGTGGCCAGATATTCCTGTACCACCTCTCTACCTATTACGTGCCTCATTTCCCCTGCTTCCTCACCTGCTCCCCAACCGCCAGGTTGAGTGCTTGTATCCTTCTGGGAAAAAACTGAGGCAAAGAAGGTGTTAAGTAGTTCTGCCTTTTCTCTTCCCCCTGTAAGTAATTCACCATCTTCTCTGCGCAAAGGCCCTATCGTCTCCTTCTTTTTCCTTTTGCTGCAGACATATTTTAAAAAGCCCTTTTTATTGTTTTTAATGTCTCTGGCCAGCCTAGGTTCGTTCTGTGCTTTAGCCTTTCTTATCTCCTCCCTACATCTCCTAGCTACTTGCTTAAATTCTTCTTTGGTGGTTTCCCCGTTCTTCCATTTCCTATACATGTTTCTCTTAACACTTAGCTCAGCTGAGAGTTCTTTAGTCAACCATTCTGGTTTTTCAGATGCCTTCAATATCAGTTCTATATCTCTCTTTTAATAGACAGTACAAAAACCAATTACATTTAATTCCTTCTTTTTTTAATACCTCGAGGGATTTAAAAGTGTCATGACCTATTTTATTATCCAGTAAATCCTCATAAGTTAACCACTTTTGTGTTTACCCACATTCTTGTTTATGAAAAGCTTCCTGAGTGGATATCCAATGTGGGATTTTGGCATAAAGTTTCCTTTTATATATGTTCCTAATCCTTAACAGCAAGTTTCTTACAATATGTTTATTAAACTCTTTGCCTCTGTCTTTCACTTTCCACATTTCAGTGTGGTGTTGAACCCCACAGGCCTTGTGAGGGTGAAAAGAGGAGAGTTAATGGCCCAGGGGACCGAGATGCACACCCAGCACCCATAGGAGAGAAGAATCCTGGCTAGTCCTTTCCTTAGTTGCACCTGGGTTGTAAGAAAGGATGAATCAGCAGGTGCTGCCAGCTCTCCTCTCCTGGCAGCTTCCTTCTCTTCCTCCTCTTCCTTCTCCTTGCGTTCCAGGGCTTCCAAGCCTTTCACTTGAGGGCTGTTTCAAGCAAACCAGAATGAGGAATTTATTTTGTGGGAAGAGTTCAGGGGCAAGATATGCATGCTGGGAGTATTTTACAAGGGATACCTTTTTCCTCTGCCTTTCTTACTTTTTCAATAAAAGCTCATAACATTTCTTCAAGCTTTTGCAAATGCTCCATGAGGACACTGCACCCCTCCTAGAAGTCTGTAGATCACAAATTAAGAACTGCTGCCCCCTATTCCATTCCTGCTAGCAGAGAGTATTCCTACAAAAAGAAGAAGCTTTTGTGTTTCAATGAAACCTACAAATATGGCAGATTCTGACAATGTACTTCCCCATCCCCACCCCATATCCTGATGGTTTTAATGCCTGTACAGGAGGATCCACACTGAAATGATCTGCACAATAGATACTAAAATCACTTCATTGTATTTATCTGTGAATAATGTGCTTCAAGTGTGGTGGTACCAGAACCAACAATCTTCCAGATCACATCAGAAAGCCAAATCTATGGTTAGGACAAGAGCACCAACATCAGTATTGGCAAAGGAAGGTAGATATATGAGTTTACCTTCAAAAGACTGTTTAAAACAAACTCCTTTCTTCAAATATGTAAGCAATAAGGAAACATTCAGGAGATCCATATAGTCAGGACAGAGATCTAAGCAGAGCTTGGACAAAACTTTTCCAAGTACAGCCTTTAGAGAAACATAAGCTGTTATGCATCAGACTAACTGTTACCTAGTCCAGCATCCCAATTTTCACAGGAGCCAAACAGGATGTTAGGACCATAGCTGTCCCCTATCATTATTCCCCAGAGATTGTGACTAATGGTCATTGATAGCCTTCATCAGTCCATTTAATCTACTTTAAAAATCAACCATGTTGGTGGACATCACCACTTCCTCCATCAATTCTAAGTAATATAGACAGACTGTTATGTGAAGTAATTAAAAATGAAGAATTATGGATGTGTTGGCAAGGCTGGAATAGCTCCATGTACTGTTGAAGCCATTTTACATTGTTTGTCATATAAATCTGCCTCCATGTGGCCACACCTTGAATGAATTTGCATCTGAAGCTACAGTCTGCATAGCAGTAAACTGAACTTGGCATTTCCTTACATTTATAAATTAGACATAAAGTTTGGACCAGCTTTAATTTAATGTGGAACAGGGAAAACTTCCTCCACTCTGGGCCTTCTAGCACAGAAAGTGGCAGAATCTGTGAAGTATGTTTGTTTAAACATAAGCACATTACTCAATTTGTTACAATATACAGCATGTTTGATGACACACTACCAATGTAAAGACTTATTCTGGGGTAGGGCATGTGTTTGGGTTGCCACTGGTAAATAACAACTGTGTATAATATATATGCCTATGATGATTTATCTGTGATATTCCACTCACACAAGCAAGGTATTCTTCATGTCAACAAGTGATGACGAGGCATGTCGGAACCAGTTAAGAAGTAAGCAGAATGGATTGTATTTTCTTAAACAAAAATAGGACATTCAGAGGCTATCAGTAATAAATTCATTTTAGTTGTTCCATTCATATTTGAAACAGTATCAACACAAGAGCTCCAGCAGGAAAAACAACCATAAACATAAACACAAAGTCTTTTTAATTGCTTCTTCTTGTCACACTTAATTTTCCCTGATTTCATTTCAGACTATTATTAAATTCAAATGAATACATTAAAAGGAAGATACTGTTAACAGTAGCTTGTGCATTCCATTCCACATCTAGCCCTTATATGAACAACTGCGGCAGCTTTTCTGTTTCTTTCAGGGCACAGCCAAAACATGGATTACATCCAATTTTTAATCAGCTGTACAGATGGGTTTATTTCACAAATGCACCAGGCTGCACAGATGGAGGTTCCTGAATGCATGACAAGGTGTAAAAACTGTTACTGAGATTACAAAGGAACAAAAAAGGAAGCCACGGAAAATTATAATTAGCAGATACTCTGTCTCTTAAGGGTTTAGTAGTTCAGAACTTGAATTTTGTCCTCAGTGTGCACAAAACAGTTTGCAAAGAAAGGTGGGGGGAGGGAGAGAAAAACATATATCAGATTAAGTATGAAAACTGATTGAGAATCCCACAAGAGCATATGCAATCTTGCAAGTATCTAACTCATTATGATACTTGATATAATTCCCCCTGAAACCAGCCAAAAGCATGATTCAGTACAGTCAGCCATCCAATCACAGAATTTCAGGGTTTTCTGGAGAGATTTGAAAAGGAAGGATTAGCAAAGGTTAACTTACAGGTATAAATACTGGAGGTGCCCATTAAAAGAAGAGAGCACACTTTTAAACAGTCAGCTTAGAACCAATAGCCTTCTGTCCTTCATATGGTAGTTTTTAGCATTTGCACCTAGAATTTTCAAATGTTTGTGCCTAAATAATAGAATGTTTTAATGTTTTGAACTATCTTCTTGAGAAGCACACATACACGTGCCCATTTATAATAAGCTAATTCTATTAACAGAGTTTTGTGTCTACTGCCAGTTTTATCACATTGGGCAGAAATACCACTTAGGCTTCAGTCTTTACATCAGTTTCCTCCAATTATTGCTAACCACACATTTTTGCACTACAATTTCCACTGTCAAGAGCTAGCATTACTAGTTGTCAGGGAAAATGGGAACTGTAGTTCAAACCAACTGTAAGGTACCAGGATATACATGAGAATAAGTCCCACTGGTTTCAGAGAGGTTTGCAAATGAATAGATATGAGCAGGATTAAAAAGGTAATGTTTCTTAACTATACTAGACAATTTCATGATGCATGGCTCCAGTGGCTAGGTTAGGATATCTGGCCTCTAAATGTTACTTGGAGGAGCAAATGCATTGACAAATGATTTTGAAGGTGTAACACGGCAGATCAGGGAGGACAAATAAAAACATTATATTAATGCTGAAACACTTTTCTCCAACGTGCCAAAACCCTCGTTCGGACTTTTTGATCTGGTAATAATCGTGCATGTCAGTGGTCTGGTATGAATGTCATTAGTGGGGCTTGCCAGTACCCTTTCTCTCATATTCAATTTTTCAGAATTGTTCAGAATTTATAGAAAAAATGTACAAATTTCAGTGGGCTGATTCAATGGAGAGAACACCTCCTTGAATGTAGAAAATTGTGTTGTACCTGCTTACCATATAGGTGGGTTTTTTTTATAAATGTTTTTTTAAAAAAATTATTAATTATAAAAGAACAAAACATACAAAACATAACACCACATGATTACCATTAAAGTGAAAAAGAAAATATTATAACAAAATAGTTTACATTATTATTTCTTTCCAGATCCTTTATCATCATATATTTATTCCACGTTATATATCATATTGCTTATATATTTTTGTTATATTCTTAACTCTTTCTTTTTCAACTATATTTAATCTATTGCTGTTAATAGGTATGATCCTATTACTAAACATATTAATACTAACCCTAACTTTAAATGTAACCTTAAATATAACCTAAAATGAAACCTTAAATGTAAGCCGTAACACTAACTGTAAACCCATCACCTGAGCCAATTATCTTTCAGCTTACTCTGCTTTCCAAAATTGTAATTTTTCTTGTGGAGGCGTGACACTTCCTTCTTTTATTAGGACTTTTTCCACAAAAATCTTCCATATTTCTTCAAAATCATTTCTTTTCATTATTCCTTTTTTGACTTTAATTCAACATGTTAGCTTATCATTAATCACTATTTTCCACACTTCTTTATACCAATCCTTTATTTGAAAATCTTCTTGCATTTTCCATTTTCTTGATATAATTAACCTTGCTGCAGTTAATAAATTTGTAATTAAATCCTTCATTGCCTAGGTACAATTAGCCTTATGAAATATGGATAATAATGCTATACTTGGACATATTTGTAAGTCAGTTCTTGTTATCTCTTTTATCTCTTTAAACATAATTTGCCAAAATTTCTGTACACCTTCACCTGCTTACCATATAGGTGTTAAAGATGAGGAGACCCATGGCTGAGGAAAAGAGACAGCAGTGCTAATTCAGCATTAACAATGTTGAATTTGAAGAGATTCAAGCCAAGACAGAAGTTCCCAGCTTACATGTGTCTATTTTGGTTTTCTCCCACATTTTTTTAATGAATATATATGTCTCTGATTTTATTAACCCTGAACATAAGAACTGTATGAATTTTGATAAATTCTTATCCAAAATGAGCTGAAACAAAATGCTCACCAGTTCCTATGCATAAGATGGCACTTAGCAGCACATGAGAACAAGGTGGGTTTTTTGTGTTTTTTTGGCATCTGCGGACTCAAAAGGTATGTCAAGTGTACAGTCACACAAATTCTGGTTCTGCTTCTACAATAAAGAAGTCACTGTTCTATATTTTAAATATGTCAAATTTAAGAGGCATTTTTCAGTGATTAAACAGATGAAATGAATCATAGGTTTCCACATTTGAATGTTGATTGCTCTGTGAATTAATCATTTCCCTTGTTAGGCAGTTTCATGACATCTTTCCTCAACTCTCACTCCCCTGTACTATCCCAACCACCAAAAACATAAAGGCTATTGGTTCACTCAAACTAACCCAATCTGAAATACTGCTTCATTTTAGAGCAATAGATATATAGTCCATTTATTGCTTTATCTTCTCTTCATGGTTCACCCTTCCTCATTTTTTGGTGGGAGTGAGCAGATTTTATTTTGGTGGATCATATGAAGCAGTTTTATGGCTTCATAACTTACTTCCACCTATTCTAAAAATAAACAGGTATTTCATAATTTGAAAGCAAGCAAGAAAAATAAGATAGGAACTCAATTTCTTTTGGAAAGAATTGCACAGCAAAGTTTTACCATCTGGTGGTGTCTGATTATTGAAGCTCTATTTTTGCTTGCTTGTGAAAAATGCTACTATGGTCAACATAAGTAGATTGCATGCTATCTCCTTCAATACTGTTTTAAGCAAAATAGTCTCTTTGAACTAGTAATGAATTTTAAAGTAAGCCTACTCGTAGCATTTACTTTTACACCACTGTGATTTCTCTTTTGGACTTCACAAATATCAAAACCTGACTAATTGCTAATTGCATTTGTAATATTCAGTGAGTGAACACCTGATTAACTTCACACTAAGGCAATAGACCTCTGTGATCAAATGCAATTGATATTATCAAAGATTCAAAAAATCAGCATTCAATGTGGTAATGGAAATATTTACCAACTGCATCATATTATACGTAACTTCTCAATTTTACAGTTGCACTCTTTGCAGCCCCTGAAAATGAGACCTCATTATGAATGCTTATTAAAAAGGTATGAATTTATCCAATATCACTGTAGACAACTATTTGAAAGAGCTTGAAAAAACAACATAACAAAATGTTAACTTCCTTTTAAAAAATCCAATATAACCTATTATCTTAAATAGGCACCATAGGGCCTTGAAGTGTTTTCTGAAAATGGTGAAGGAGGTACTTTGAAAAAACTGCCCCCTCTATTCTTGCAGCTTATTAGAGAGGTCTGGACCTACTTCTGAAAAACCTTTGTTCTTCACTGCCCGTATCCTGATTCACTTCACTGCCACTAGCTGAGAGAACTCTAAGAACAGCCCTATCTGCTAATCTTAATTAATAAGGTGATAGATGCATTGGAAGGGGAAGTGCATTCCAGGCAGTCTGTAGTTTCTATGCAGCAAAGAACTTTAAACTCAGGTCACTGTCAACATCCTGAATAAGGACTAGAAGCTGACTAACTTGAGATAACCTTGAATCTACACCTTTTTTTATCTACCATACAAATTATCAAGTACCAGAGAGAGAGAGAGAGAAAGAGAGAAATTCTGAGTACACATATGAATAAGAAAGACTTGTCCTTTACAACAGCTTAAGAGCATGCCACTAACACAACACCATTTGTGCATTTACAAGTGTCACTAACTCTACAATCTGTCTCATTAGATATGTGTCTTTTGTATAATTGAATATTCACCAGAGGCTACTAAAAAGCTCTAGGTTATGTTTAGACTGAGAAGAGAGAAAAACTAACACATTTCCTCAATTCAAAGATAATCTGACCTTAACATAAGAGTTATTGGATAGTCCTTTCTCAAATCAGTCTAAATGCATCAACTGTGGCCTATCTATAAGCAGGTGGTGTAATTAAGACTGCCAATGAAATGTCTTTTTTTAAAAATACAATATTATTTTACATGCCAACATCTGTTCCATGTTCAGTGTCTACAACATCTTACACAACAGCAGCTGCTGGATATCTTTGTACCTAAATTGTATATTTGTGATCACGAGGCTTTTGTGGACATCCATTATGGCCAAACTAGATTTAGTAAGTACAGCTGCCATTGCTTCACGTTTGCCCATCCACCTTTAAAATGGGAAGAATGGATGTATATGAGTGTGAATGAAAATATGTCTGTGAATGAGTGTGAGTGACTGAATGGGTGTTCAGTTGCATTAGTGTATGTATGAAAGAGAAGGAAATGTGGATTTTAATGCTCGTTGTATCAAGCAAAGCATATAGAGGTGGATATATGTCTTTTCCTGTCACCTCTTTTACAGTACTGGAAAACTACTTGAAAGATTACTGAAGGAACCACTCACACTTTCCTTATTCCACTGCAGTGATGATCTTTGTGAAAGGGGCATTAATTAGTCAACTTTTCATGCCCATTTGAACTTGTAATATGTAGGGGTATCTAAAATGGGAAGAGACAGATTAACTCCCTACCTGCATTCCTAATCTAGATCATGATGCAGAGACAACTGCTGATTTCCAAGATAGGGTTGTGGTGGTTTCCATGACAGGAGTGTGGAACACTAGCATTAAAACAGATTAGCACTTTAGATAGCTTCTTTAAACTGGGGGAAATCCCAAACATGGATTCACCATACTACTGTCATGGAAACCTCTGGCCACTATGTTGCTGAGAGCCCAGAATCTCTGATCCCTCCCAGCTAATGAATTAAGTCCATTTAAGCATTTGCCAGATTATGAGAGAGTGTTGTAGAACAGTTGACCACTCCAATCATAGCTATTTCCCCCCTTTTTTTTTAAAAAAAAATAAAGGACGATGATAATGTAGGACCAGAGGAATAGTACAGACCTACTTCTACTACTTTGGGCTTCAAATAGTCCTATGGGCATAAGAGTATTTGTATATGTGTGTATATATTGCTTGTTTTCTGTCTGTTTCTTTTTCTGGAATCAAATAAAGAAATAAGTTGGCATAGGATGGGTTGGGAGGGGAGAGAGAGAGAGAGAGATGCCAAGGCATCTGTGCCTTCTAGAGAGCAGTGGGTTAGATTGCCCTATGGCTGCAGTGTGTGTCTGCTTTACAATCCCTCCTGTCCCTTAGAAACTAGATGAAAATCCACAGCTGCTAGACCACTTGCCTCCAACTCAGAAATGAAAGCTTTCCAAGTCAGTTAGCAAGAACATTTTGAAAACATTCGTAAACCCAATCTTCATGTTGCCCAAGGGAGTGTACCGAAATATGCCATGCAGCCATTGGATAGTAAAGCTGTACTATGTATATTCTAGTGTATACAGCTTTACAGAAGAGCTCCATAAAGCTTTGTTTTCCTAGAAAAGACAGTGGCTGCTGTCCAGCATTTTGGTTTGTGTGATGACAACCTCTGCTGACTTAGCCACTGGAATTGATTGAACTTTAATTCCTCACTTTTCACCCAATGTTGTGACTATCATTATACCTAAACAATTACTATATGAAGCATGTAACTAAAGCTATATTTAATTAAAATATGTTAGCTTTCTGCACCTCTGCAGCTCCTCATAATACATGTGTCTTTGTGCCCATTTTCCCTACCATTGTTTTCTTATCTGTTGCTCCCTTTCATAGGCTCTTGCTTGCCCTTCCTAAACTCCTTCTGCCTGTTTAGGATTATGGATGGAAAATAAAATGAGCATCAACAGTTTATTTCTAAACGTAATTTGTAATTGCAACTTTTGCCTTCCTATTTATCCATAATTAAAAGTGTATGGCGGAAAATGTGTACATCTGTATTTTTTTAAAGCATGAATGTGCTGCTTTTCACAATTTAAAAGCCCACTTTTTAAAAAGTGGGCTTTTAAATTAAGAAAACTGAATAAAATACTGCATACATTAGGAAAAGTGTGTATCAAAATAGGTAAAAATTTCTGCGAGTGAAAGAAAAAGAAACATGTTCTGCAACCCAAACCAAAAACTGGACCAGGACAGAAATGATCAGAAGGTTTTAAAAAGATGAAACTGCCAATGCCTATAACCTGAGACACGATCAGAGAAGTGGAAGCCAAAGGCCCTTCGCCTTGCCATTCCCTCATGACATTAGGGCAGGCTGTCCAGTAACTTGCTTAATCACCACCATAAAATCCCTAGTGCGTGCACAGATATTTTTGCATAGGCAAGTTAATGTAGCATTTCCCTGTTATTGTGAAGCCACTTAGGACCTACATGAGGGCATTTTGCTAGTTAAGGCTCCACGGTTCAGCAGCCCTCCCAGCTGTAGCTAGCCAGCAATTCCCCACCTGGCCCAATTCACTCCCAGTTTGAATAGGCATGGAAAGATATTACAGTAGCTCTGCCAAGTCTGCTTGTACACACCATTAGAAAATGTGTGCTGTTTTTGAATAGGGAAAATGGGGGAAAAATGTGTCATTTCTGTCATAGGCATCAGTCTGTCATAGAACAGAAAGGTAACATCAATGCAACACTCTCATTACAGCTGAAATAATATCTGCAGCCATCACTTTACTCTACAAGTAGTGGCACTGAGTTAAAACAGGGTGCTGCCAATAGCTGGCAACTTTATTAGCTGGAGCTTGCAAACACAGAGGGAGTTAGTTTTAACACAGGTGAAGATTGTTGCTTGATCACATGTAATTTATGGAGCAACCTGTGGCCTTCAAACAGGCATAAGAAGCCAATGCTATTCCCAGTTTTAATGCTAAACAAGGCCCGGTGCATCTTATCAAATTCCCTGCAATTATGTAGGCAGGTTTACAGCCACATGGAGAAAAACCTACTAGGAACTTATCTGTACTCATGGGAAATCAGCAGTCATGACAAGGATTAACTGGGCAACCACAATAATGAAATAGAACAACAACAACATTCAGGTCCCTGTTCTCTGAAAGTTCAGCTTTGTTCTCATTTGCTTTTGTTGTACACAGCTGTCCGTATACTGTCCTGCATACACAAACACTTGGAGGAATTCTGCATTATGTGGAATGGTACAAACCAAATTCTAAAGATGCAATAAACATAGGTTTCTGAATTTTGGCATGATCTTCTAAACCAGGCAGATCCATGGAAATAGGTGGGTTGTACACCATGTTTGGAGACCTGCAGAGTTTCTTTTTTTTTTTTTTAATATATGATACAGAACAGTTAATATGAATTTCTAGGAAGAGTTTATTACTAAAATCAGTCATCCAGCAATCAATTGAACTGTGTTTTATCAAGAAATGATATAGACCTAAGGAACAACTTGATTTGGATATGCTCCTTGTTTAGCACAAAAATGGTTTGTGTTGTCTAAATTGTGTTCAACATACAATGTACAAGTGACCCTGGGGACAAAAGCTGAGGTCTTCAATTCACTTACTAGTAGGACAGAGAGAAAGAAAGACTCAGAGAAGAAACAAAGTGAGATTTTACTTTCACACAAGCAGGCAATGGGTTGTACACCATGTTACTCATGGAAGGTACTAATCAAAGAATAGTTCTTCTGGCTTTTGATACTAGTGTCATTAGCCAAACATGTTGCTGTTGAAATAGCCCATAACAATAAAATTATATTTCAGTAAAAAAACAAAAAAAAACAAACATTGAATGATCTATTAAAACAGACAAGGCCATCCACTACCCTAGAGGTCTCCTACTACCATGCAAGCACTACTGCTATTTATTTGTTCATTACTTCAGTCATCCTTTCCATAGCTATACTTTTCCATTCAGTGCAGTTCCTACAATGTGCCTGCCTATTTGCTCTGAAGGAATAGCCTTTTAAACTTCCTGGGGTTTTTAGTTCCTTTTTGCCTAAACTTCTAACTGGTTTTGCTTGTTTTAGGCTAATTAGCTCTGCCTATCATTCCTCACAACTTGGCCACCCCTGCTTTTGTGAAAGAAGCCATCTCACATATCACACAGAGATAACCCTGTGTTGCTACCAAGTATACACTGATCAGAGTTGCTAACTGATGGGATGGAAAGCCAACAGCTTGACCTGTTCCAGTGGCATTAACTGTAGCAAGATCTGCATAAATCAGCAGGTGATGTTTTCATTGCGTGGAAATAAAACATTGACACCTGCTAATAATGTACTTTTGATACAGGGCTAAGGACCAGAACAAAAGCTGTTCACAAAGCATCTACAGTGGATAGTTTACAAGCTGAAGATTCAATCCATCTTCAAAATCAATAAATAATCACTGTTAAAACTTTGTATAAATTTGAGAGGAATAACCCATGTCACTGGCCGCATGAAGTAAAATGCAGAATTTAAGGAATTACATATAGTACACATGGTTGGGACTAGGGTTTTAGATAGTGAGGTCAGAGTGACATTAAACACAGAAATTACAGTGACATTATTACCACTGGCCACTCACCAAATAGTTGTTGATGCTCATCTTTGTACCAGATCAGCCAATTAACATCTTCAATGCAGCACTGTTCTGCAGTTGCAGTCAATCACAGCTCACTGACTACTCTATCTGTATTATACATAATTGAAGATGGCTTCGTTGCACTTGATGGTCTAAATCAGAGGTAGGAATAGTGTGGTTCTCCACATGTTGTTGAACTGCAACTCCCAGCAGCCCAAGCCAGTACAACCAGTGGTGAATATTGCAGGGAGCTGCCGCTCAACAGATCTGTAGGGTCAAGCAGTTCCCACCCCAGCCTAAATCCAACTGTTAGAGCAAAGTTACTGAATCAGTTGGTGATATTAGGCCAAGAACTTATCAAAATCCCATTAACTCAGTGGCTCTACTCTAATTGGGGCTACCAGTTGGATTTAGGTCAGGCTTTTAATTTTTCAGTATGTAGTCAAATATTTACACCTGAAAGCACTGCATGTGAATTGGCCCTTACACACACTTAGACACCTCAAACTGTTTCCAAGTGCAAACATGAACACTTTCCTGTAAGTAACTCATTGAGCAGATGTAGTATTTACTTCTGAGTAAGGAACATACAGCAGTAAAGTTGCCTACCACATATCATATGTATGTTTTCTTTACACTTCCTGTATGATGATTCTGCAGTACACAAAATCTCAATTACAGGGCTGGTACAAGATATTTTGCTACCTGAGCCACGGTAGAAAATGTCCTCCCTCCAACCCACACAAGCACACACTGCTCAGAGTGCATATTATTGAATACCAGCCATTTTATTTTGGCATCTGTCCTCTATCCTAATAATAAAATACTATCATATTAAAACAAATCACTTCAATTAATAGTGCAAGGCAGAAATTTGCTAGCTTTCTTCATGCTTCTCAAAATAAACACCAGCCAGCTAATGTGGGTATTTCAAATGATGCCTAATGGTAGGGCTAGTCCCGGTCAAATGACCTTTTCAAAACTCTTTCCTTATTAAAAGAGGGAAAAAATATACAGACTTGGTTCCTCTGTATCAAAATTTTACATCTCTACTCACCTTCAGACACAGAATATTTATAGAAATTATGTTTTCACTTTGCAGTCCTTGCAGATGCTTTTCTTGAGTAAAATAAACAGGTAATTGTGTAACAACTGAATGGTTAATGAAGGCTGGTCAGCACATGGCAAGCAAGATGCCTTGGGCCTGAAATTTGTGCTAAATGACAGATGGTTGTCAAACTATACAGAGTTCATGGCTGGAGGTGCTTTGAAAAACAACGCATTAGCAGTGGGCAGGTATTAACAAACTCCACAGTTTTCAAGGCCACCTGTGGGTATATGACCTACTTCAACCATGTCCACCCATGGTGAAGCAAGTGTTTCCTTCCCTCAGCAGGTAGTAATCTTTTAGGACAGCCTGCTGAGAACTGCAGGCCTTTCTGTTTGCTGTCTTCCCAAATAGTTGCTTCGTATGGATGGACAACACTGCCACACATGTAGTGTCTATACTGATTCTTAAACCCCCTCCCACCCTGGCTTGTCTCCTGTCAGTCCAGTGACAGAAAAATCCTGTCTGTGGAAGGGAAATGATCAAGCAGAGGAAGGCTGACCCTTCCTTTAAAAAAGTTGCCATTCCAAACACCTCCTCCTTGAAATAAATTGAAGCCTTTGCTCTCCTGCACTCAAATTGCCCAGCGTGATGCTGTAGCAGGAAACCTGACAGCCTGACATTTTCAGCCATTGGCTTTTTGATTCATATTAGCTGACAGCTCTGCCACCAAGCAGCCAGGCTTTACTACTGTAACATCTCTTCATCACACACAGTTCAAGGCATTTGGTATGACTGCCAGGTCTGATGTTGAGATGCAGAGGTTCTGAATGACACTTCTGCCAAATGACTACACCGACCAGATTTTTTTTTTTGAGAGTACAGAGCTTCTGAATCTTGACCAGTCATAATAGGGCAATAGTCTTCAGATCCACTGAAACCCAACTGACCAATGCAGGACCCATTTCTATCTTGCTCCCCACTTACTCTGTATGCCGTTTGACTTCTATTTAAAAACTACCATGACCTGTGACAAAGGAAGACAGGGTTCCTGAAGTGAATCATAATTGTTTATACAACAGATCATTTTAGCACAGTCAGTTTGTCATGCAAGGGTAAGGAAAATTTGGAAAATACTTACTCAGGAGATATGAAAGGCAAAGAAGTTCTGTTCACTTCTGTATCTCTGTGCATTTTTTTTTTATTTGCCTAATCTTCTCTCTGCCCTCCAAAAGAGGAAACTAATTTGCTAAATTTGAGTGTGATCTGTTTTAATTCAAACACATCAGTATGACTTGGCAGTTGGAGAAAAAATTGTGTAGAAGAGGGGATTTCGGCAAATACAGCTTTGCTCACTCCTGCATGATAAGTCACGTCTTCCGAGGTCCTCTCTTCTCAAAACATTGGCCCTTTCCACACGGGGTAAATAACACGGCATAGCATGACCTCGACCGGAGGTTGTCTACACCTTGGAGTGCGCAGGGTCGGTTTTAATTTTGAGGTTCCACACCTCAAACCATCCTGATGCAACCGGAAGGAGTGGCACTGTGTGTTTTTTAAAAACCATATTTCATGCGTTTTTTAATAAACATGAGCATTCTATTGCATTGCAGCGCCCCGTGTAGATTTGCAGACGCGTGCAAGCGCGTGCCTGCAGAGCAGCCGGGGGGGCGGGCTTCCGGCTGGCAAGCTTCTCCGGTTGGTGGAGAGCCTCCGGAAGTCGGAAGCCGCCATTTTGGGCACCGCCGGACGCCACCGGATGCCGCTGGAGTGTGGAGCACTGCTGTTCGTGGCGATGGAGTAACCTGGTTTCAAGTAAGCTCTGTTTCCACATGTGTTGCCCTGTTTCTCCCCCCGTGTGTTTGCTAGAAATAGAAGTAAACAGTAGTCTTGACTACAAAGAGCCTTTCTGAGCTCTTGTGGCTGGCCTACCTCCAAAGCTGGCACACAAAGTAAATCCTTCCGTGGTCTCTCTCATACCGTAAGTCCAAGACTGTCTTCTGAATCCAATCAAGACAATTTTCAGGAAAGTAAGTTTTTGCAACTACTTTTCAAGACTTAAAAAATTGGTACAAGCTACTTTATCAGCTGCCCCTGACAAAGATGGGGTAGAATCCATGACAGCTTGTGCAAAATAAACACTGCTAGTCTTCAAAGTATCAGAAAACTCTTTATTTTTTCAAGGCGAATCTTCACAGTGAGAGTGGACCTTTGAAGTTCCATGTTCTGCTGTTGGTAAAATCCCAGCAAGGAAGGAAAGATTTTCTAGCAGTCCACGTGCCTGCAACCACATTTCCAATAAATACATAACTAAATCAGAAGAAAAAGTGTAACACCTATCCAATCTTGATCTATATCAAGTTTCCTACACTTACTTCTGCATAACTTGAAAAAGAGATCTGTATTTTTCTTCCTAGGGTAAATTTTAGTTTGACCCTCAATTATTAGAGATGAGAGCTGATTCAGATATTTTTCTCCCTCACACACCAATGGGCAACTGTGGAAAGCCAGGGCTGAGGACAAACTTTCTACACTTGGGGCCACATGGACTGCTAAGAAGGAAGGGCTACAAATGAGTAGTCCAAAAAGTCTGGTTTAATGTTAAATAATTTAGGAGGAGTCTAAAACCTATTCTGAAGGTGAATTGTCTCTGCAGAAGAGAGAAGTTACTCATCTTTTTTGTGTGTGCAACAAAAGCAAAAGAAAACAACAAAACAAAACAACAAAAGCAAAAGAAGCAGCAGAGAATGAAAGGGATATGTCTCTAAGTAGATTAAATGAAGTAGGTAACTCCAGTTCAAACAAGGTCAAACAAGCTGCATAATTTCATAGGCTATTTCCACATGGTGTCACTGTCCTACAATGGGGACACCTTGCTGCCAGTCCACAAATCATGCTTTCACATGATGTCATTGTGGTCTGACTGCCAATGGACTCTCACTTGTTGCAATGGTGGGATATTCCATTACCAGAAAAAAAAATCAATAATAGCCCCCGATTGCATGACACCCCCATCACCAGCAGCCATGCAGAAAGGAAGGAAGTACAATCTAGGTACTTCCTTCCCTAGTACAGCACGGGAAGTGGCTGACAGTACTGCGAAAGGGAGGCATGTGTCACTCACACTATGCTTCCTCAAGCAGCTGGCCAGTTGCAGAGAGGAATGTTTGTGTTGTGCTGCCATCCCAGCAGTGGCATTGCCAGGATTGCAATGGGAAGACAACGGAGATGGATAAGGTGTGGAAATCGCCTCACTCTAGCCAGATTTATTTGGAACTTTATCTCATTTTACTGCCAGAGAAAAGCCCAGACAAGTGAATTTAGAATTACATCCTGTCCACACACTGTTCAGGATCTTCTAACTCTACAAAGAGAAAGTGATTAGAATAATATTGGAATTGTGGTTAAAACAGCACTAAATCCTTTGCTGCTGGACAACTCATGTGAGGCTATAGGGCGGATAGAAAAGAATTTTCTAGATGTTTAGCTCTAGTACTCTGTGGGACTGATTAGTACAATTATACATAGTTATATTTGCACTGGAACAAATTTCCATCTAAAAACAAAATGGAGTTTACAATGGCTCCAGGCACTGCACAGATTAGTACTTTGTTGCATATTAATGAATTACTCCTTGTGACCAATTGTTATGCAAATTGTTCTTGTGTCAGAATTTATAATAATATTTAGCTGAAGATAAAATACATGAACAGTTAAAATTAAAAACAAAATAAGGATCCCACAACAAAGCAAATTAATCAAATGAGTTTGGTGCACGGTTTACAATTATTAAATTAGTGGTTTCCATTCTGATTCTGCACAGCAAGACTCTAGTATTTATAGTCTTAATAACGAAGCAAAAGGAACAAGGAATAGATCTTGAAAGTACTGTGGCTTTTGCTAGTTTCACCACTATTGATCTCATCTGCTTTTTGTTTTGTTGTTTTTTTTAAAAAAATTCAGATAAACTTTCTTTAATATGTGTACATGTGTGTGTTCATCAATGCAAAACAATTTGTCATTAACACCTAACATCTCTATCCATTTGATCATCCAAGAATGAGAATGCTAAGCAAAATCAGTTTCCTGTATCCCTGTTAGATTAAAAGAGTCAAATTATTAATTTGTTTGTTTTTTTTCCAACAAGTGCCTTGTCAGCAGGGCCAGACCTGCTTATGGCATTTTGCTTAGAAGTGGGCTAGCATGTGGGGCAAAACTGCATCCCCGTCCCCCATAGCCGCTTTGAGTCCCCACAGGGAGAAAAGCTAGTATAGAAAGCTAGCCACAGTATTTTTGGCACAGAAGGTAGAAAACCCTTCAGACTCCTCTCTCTGTTACTAAGATGGTGAGTAAAGGGAAAATAATAGCAATTAAATAACTGACTTTGCTCCACTTTTGTAACACACCCTTTATAGGTAGCAGACTTAATCTTGTCCAATGGTAGGAGGGGTCCAATTTAAATTCTATACAAAGAGAGTGAGGTGAAAAAAGAGGAGCTGTAGAGGTCTCATATACCTCCCTCGCCATCATCTGTGCCTGATACACTATTTACTAATTTACGGCATTTGCTTTCAGTGGAGGCTGTGCCCCACCTTAGTTATGAGCATCTGCCCTTATGCTTCCACAGCATCCCATGTACAGTCCCAGTCCTACTGACGGTCACTATGCAATCTCTACCCTGAAGTTCTGGGAAAGGGTGGGTATCAGAGGATATATATAGAGAGATTAATCTGAATGGATGAAATGAGTGGCTAGGTACAACAAAAATCAAGGCCTACATTGCTCTCCCAACAAAAATAGCCCCATGGAATCAATGGCAGGGGGTTGTAATGGTTACTTAATTTTGAACCATTTATTCAGTGATTGTATTCTAGTAGTTGGATTTAGGCCCAGATTATTTGTTTTCTTCTGAAGCTATTCTACAGTTTGGAATGTAGGATGGGATTTGGAACATGCACAATATGCTCTCAATTTTAAGTCTTTTTACCACACATGATCAGAAGACTGGGTAAGACATAAAAAGCCAAAAGGGTAAATGTCAAAAATCCATGTTTTCACCACTGTAGGTACATGTTACATCTATATCACTGACTTTTCAATCCATATAGCATCAATCACAAAACAACCACCACATATTAACAATATCTGCTAGACTGTTCCAACACTTCACACTAACAGTGATAGGGTCACAGTAAGTCAGAAATGACTTGAATGCACAAAACAACAACAAAATGGGTACTTTGAAATTGATATTCACACAGTACTTTGCATAGTCTATCCCAGTAATCCTTAAACATTCTATGTAACTGCCTTTACAAAGTCAATCTCAACACCCTCATATATGTGGCCCAGTGTGTGGGGTTTGCCTCAGAGAAGATTATTTCCATACGTCACTGAGAGAGTCTAAACCTCTGGTGACTGAGATGTTTGGCTTCACAGCTCACACTTTCCACTACTGTACTACAACAGCTCTACACTGTGTCCCTACCACTTTGTGAGTTGCAGGACTGGTTTGACCATCAGCCAGGTTGAAGCTACCATTGCAGGCAGGAAATTTAAATTATCACAAAATGGCAGTATATTCTTAATTTATTATAACCACTTTTTTTTTCTTCCAGGGAGAGAAAATTATCTTTGCACAATTTGCAGCTCTGTCTGGGGCAACAAAATATCTTGTACACACTGTACAAGGTAACTGTACACACTGACCTGAATCCTATTCCTAGTACGAATGAGAGTAAACCAATTGAATCAATAGGTTTTATCAATGTGGTGAATCACTATCCAACAATTGATTCAAGGGGTTTACTCTGTTTACAATTAACTAATAGGATTCAGGATATCTTCTCATCAGAAGCAAAAACTTTTATGTAAATAACATGGAGAGAAGTAAGTACAGCCAGAGAAACAATGTTGTCTTTGGAATCAGGAGTCCCAATGTGACTGCCCTATGGTAAGGGGAGGCTGTATTACTGAAACTGAGTACCTAAGTTTTAAACTCCGATTAACATTGCAAACAGCCTTATATAGTTTGATCTGATCTCTCCGATTAGGTTAGTAAATGATTCCATTTTCTTGGAGTGCCTCTGATCCTCTTCCTCTAAGTGGAAGTATTGTTATATCCGAAGTGCCACTCCTGGTTATTGAATCTTGCTGGAATAAAAAGTGTGCTTTGCCTCCTCGTTTGGCTCAGCTGTTTGTTTCAATATATGCATTTAAATATGTCAGGTACAACTTACAGTAAAAGTGTATAAATACATCAGATGGAATGCCAAGCCTGTGATTTTTCTGACCCACTTCAAAAGAGCCTAGCCAATAAATGTGTAGTATTTGAAAAAATGCTCCCTCTACATCAGAATGTACAGCAAACCAAACATAGCCTGCCATCAATGTATCATAGCCCACCAAATGCCTCACAAAGCTCATGGTTCTGCTGCCTGCCATGGCTTGCTAAACGGGGATGGCAGTGACACATCTGGTGAGCTATATACAGAGAGGGCGGGTTATGCCTGCTTTGGTGGGCTATAGGTCTTCTGTGCCTAGGTTAAAATTACTATGGGTGTCAGCAGAGATTGTTTTTTTTAAAAAAAAAATACAAAGTAAGAGTGATATTTCCAAACCACATACACAAATATTGAGTTGTTATTACAGTTAAAAAAGTCTATTTCTGTCAATTCTCAAAAATAACTAAAACATTTATTTTAATTACTTTAACAGCAGCAGTAACAACAACAACAACAATTATTATCCTGTGACACAAAACACACTGAACAGTCCATGCTAACACTACAAATAGACAAAGAGTAGGACAGTTTTTTTAAAAAAAAATACCCCAAGGATTAATAAGAGAGAATTATTGGTTTAATTTGTGGAAGGAGTTTACTACAGGCCATCAAACCGAGACAAGGTGTAGACAATGCTTTTCTGAGACAAATCTCAGAAATCAAGATTCAACAGCTGGTAGTTATGGGAGACTTCAACTATCCTGATATCTGCTGGGAGACTAACTCTGTTAAACATAGGGTCTCCAACAAATTCCTGATATGTCTTGCATATCATTTCCTCTTTGAAAAGGTAGAGAAAAAAGTAAGAAGACCAGCAAGTGTCTTGCTCCTAACCAACAGGGAGAAATTGATCATTGGAATCAAAGCAGTTGGTACTTAAGGGGAAGTGATCATACAATGCTTGAATTCATGATTGTGGGACAAGGAAAAGAAGAGTGTAATCAAAAACAGACCTTGGATTCAAGTTTAATCTTAAATGGACAAGTAGGCCCACTAGCTTTACAAAAGACCTGTGCCTGATGGAAATGGAAAAAAACAACAACCTAGAACCAGTTGGTTGGTATATGCAAACATAGCTGCCTATACTTTGGACTGTTCATTCTGACACCTGATTTTTTTTTAAAGAACATTGTATCACTTCCCTCTCCAAAAGAGGTTTACTGAATTCTGCTGGGGCCAGGTCACAAAAGTATCTTAGGATAGTGACTGGAATAACAAGCTGCTGTTTTTCTAGAATAAGCTAAAGGTAGTGACAGTTTTGTAACCAGCTTGTGGTATTTTAGCTCTACACCAGTATTATTTCTCTTTCCTACATCCTTATTCTGGGAATAACAGAGTTCTTCTATGAAGACAAAATACGCATCTTCTTTCAAATCACTTTACTGTTTAGGGAAGCAAAGAATTAGTTCATGAAGTCATGATGTAAAGCATCAATTTGTAGTCAGGGAGTGAAGAATTAGTTTTATAGTCTCTTCTGGTGGGTTTCTGATGTTTTGGTATTATCAAGGTGACTTATATAGTTTCACAAATGGGATAAATTCCAAGCACCACTAAAACCAGGACTGAATTTCACTTCACCTAAACAAGTGACTATAATTAATTATTGTGTCAGCTTCCCTAGAGCTAATCACAGTGCCAAAAGAGATATCGATACACAATGGCTTGTTTCTCTCTTACTTTCAGCCAGAACTGAAGTTCTTTTCCTTATAAGTTCTCCACTGTCATGGAAGGCTGTGATGCCCCACTCATTAATACCAGACAACCTGTTTAAAAATCCATCAAAAGCAACACACACACATACCCTGCAGATAGGAAGCCATGATACACCAGATCAGATCACTTTTGCATCTAGACCTCTATGGTCTGCTCCAGTCAGAAGTATCTCGCCAAGGTTTCTATCAGAGTCTGACCCAAAATATCCTTCCTACCTGCTGTCATGAGCTTGACCATGTGCCTTTTTCCTATGTGCACACACACTAATGACAGCGTCAATCGCACTTTACATTAACACCACTGATGAGACAGTGTCCTCCACCACACCTTAGGGAAGCAGCAGCAGGTAGATGTAAGTTAGGCCATGTGGCAGACACGGCTCTGTACACAACAACTGTTGTTCTCTGCCTTCCTCCCATCTGCCACCAGAGGCAATCTCCTCATTTTGCTTGATGAGAGGGAGAGCCTTGGGCTGTCTTTGGACTACTATCTGATTGATTAACTGGAAATATTAGAAACTGGACCTTGGAACAATTCCTTTTTGTATTCTGTTCTGTTCTTAAGCCATAAACTCTGGAGTTAAGAACCATAAATAAAAATAGAAATAAAGATAAAGAATCCACCTGAGCGAAATCATGTAATATTTCCCATTTACTGTCAATCTTGTGGTACCAAGCAGCAGGAGACGGTTTTATTTTAAGCTTCCTTTGCTGTGTGACCCCCTCCCCATGTATTTAAAATTTGATTATCACAATGGTTTCTTCATGTGCATATTACAAAGGACTGTGGGGACTGCTCAGTGCAGATAATGTTAGAGATTAATTTGAGTCAGGGAGTATTTCCTTATGCCAGCTGGGTAAGGATAGACAAAGAGAGATTTTTAAACACTACCTGGAATATTGTGGTGTTTAATCTTTGTGTTGTGCTGGCTTGCAATATAATTCCACACAAATGTGAATTTGCTTTCCATCTGACTGGAGCGGGCATGCTGTTCATGATTTGAGCAATTTACCTGGTATAATAACCAGTTGTCTCTGGCTCACTGGATGCCAGGACCAGCTCTTTCCCCTCCCCATTTACGCCTGTTGGCCTGACACCATCAGCTGCGGAACCACATGAAATCTCTCAAAAATCATTGCTTTTGCCCAGTTTAAATCAACAGGCTTCTGATGCAATGGGATCTTTTGGCAAAAGCATTCTGCTGCTATCACCTGCACCACATACTGAAGAGCTTAATTAAGCTATGCTGAATATTCTGACTATTCACACTCAAATTTTGTTGCTGCTGTGATGCCCCTATTAAAAATAAGTAACTGTTTAGTATCCTTGACTCCTTTTTTTCTTCTTCTTCTTCTACTTGAATTTCATTCTCCATGTTCTTATCTCAACTGTTTCACCATAGGTTAAACCCAGGTAAGAGGTAGTACTGTATAACCATTGTTATTGTCATCCTTGTTCATTTCAACCAGTGAATCTGCAATTATGGCTGCAGATTTATCAGTTTTCTGAAACCTAGTAAGGGAAGCATCACTACATACATCACACACCATTCTTGTCCTGAAATGGAGTGTATTTTTTTTCCTTTTCTACAGTGAGACTCAAAAACTCAATCAGAATAACCATGGCTGCCAATGAAATGACTCCAACTAATCTACAATTGCTGATTTTTGATAGCTGTTCCTTGAAATTTAGCCTGGACAGAAAAGCCCAGTAGGATCTGGATTATCATCTATGTTTTAAATTTATGTGCAAACACTGCCAAATATGGGAGGGTCATACATTAAACAGCCCAAGTTTATGAATGTCAAGCAACTCATGAAACAGAAATCTGAACTCCTTCACCAATACATCCTGCAATGCAGATGCATTACAACTGTGGTAAGGGGAATTACTTGGATGAAGGCTGACCCACAAGCTGAAGTCCTGCTATCGTCACAATTATGCACGTTATGCATCATGGTGAAGGAATTTGACTGTACCACACTTTGTTTATTCTTTCTGTGAGGATTTTCTTGGCATTTAGGACACTGCATTGGCATAACTCACAATCAAATTACAAGTATATATAACATTCCTCACAGAGGATACTTAAAAAATCCATGCAATGGATGAAGGGTGGCTTCTTCTCTTCCTCCCCTGTGCCCAGCCCATTCCACACATCCTCTTTAAGAGAGTGAATTAAGGAAGCTGTCTTTGAATGGTCTGAAGAGCCAGCTCTCTGCTGCTTTAAGGAATAAGACTGCTTGGCTAATCATCCAATCCTCCAAGGTCTAAGCTCCCTGTTTGAGGTGTTCCCTCCAGATACCACCTGTCTCTTTTGAAAAACTGCATCTCATAGTCATCTTGTCTTCAGATTGTTATTCAACATCAGTCCTGCGTAATATCTTTCCCTTTTTTTTTTTTTACAAATCCTTTATCCTCATTTCTGCATTTTTGCATTTCTTTTTTTTTTCATTCAGCCATACAGCACTTTACATCTGTCTTTAATAAATCTTATCTTATTGCTTCCAGGCAATTCTCCAATCTATCAAGATTATTCTTGATTCTAATCCTATCTGCTCAAGTGATTGAAATTTCTCTTCCTCCCCCTGCCCCAACTACTTTACATCAACAGCTACAGCAAGCATTTTCTTTATTCGTGTCTTTTCTTTTCTTTTCTTTCATTTTTTTAAAAGGGAAGGGAACTATGCACCGTATTAGATGCATACTGTATTTAAATGCCATATTCGTTTTCCCCCTACTATCCTATTATCCTCTTGCACAACTTAAAATCTATATTATTATCTGTTTTAAAAAAAGGAAAATATGTTTCATACATGTTAGCTTTGCATTCCTCAAACATATTGATATGTTTAGAAGCCCCTGAAAAAGTTTTTTTTTTTTTTTTAAAGGTCTCACTATACACATTGGGCCTTTCCGCACAGGGTAAGCAGTACGGCGTGGTGCGACCTCTGACAGAGGTCGTCCACACCATGGGAGCGGACTGGTTCGGACTACTTGTCGCAGTACTGCACCTCAGTCCGCTCCGGAGCGACCCGAAGTGGTCATGCAGCGTGCTTTTTAAAAACCTGTTTTTACAGGTTTTTCAAAAGCACGAAGTGTGCCGCTCCATGCCACTCCATTCCCGCGCTCCGGTACAGATTTGCAGGCGTGCACCAGTGCGTGCCTGCAGATCTGCCGGGGCGGGCTTCTGGAAGCTGCCGTTTTGGATGCCGAAGCTGCCATTTTGGATGGCGGAGGACTGCGGAACAGCGAGCTTGCGCTGCTCTGCATGGGGACAGACTTACCCGGCTGCCGGTAAGCTCCGTTTCAGCGCGTTTTCCCCCATTTCCCCCTCCACGTGCGGAAAGGGCCATTGTTACAAGCTGGTTTTGATGTATTTAAAATTCTACTTAAGTTCAAAGTTTAAGGAAAAAGCTAATTTCAATTAGCAAGATTTTTACAATGGCCCCAGCTTGAAAACCAGATGATGTAATGACCTATATAATTCTTCGGATTCATGCCAAGTCATGTGGCTACTTTCTGCAGAAGGTAAAGTGAATTTCTCATTTCCTTCTCAGACTACACAGCTGAAAGTGGAGTGGTTTGTACAATCTTCTCCCACATGCTCAAAGAACAAGGCACTGCACAGGCTAGCCCAAATCCTCACTGATATTCCATACTGTTGCTCCAGGTTTTAGGCATTTAGCATGAAAACAGATCCTATGGAACATAAAAATAAGATGTAGTTTGAACTAGGTGGGATATTTCCTTGCATGAAAGAAACTTCATATCATGTAGAGAGCCCTTTTCAGAATCTGAATGCAGGGAAAGGATAGCAATTTCATCACAAATGTCAGTAGGGTCATGTCTACAGTGCCAACAGTGGTGGGTGTCTTCTGTGACCCACCCAGAAAAGGTGTGCCTTTCAGAGTCATACAAATTATTCTGAGTGTTCTTGTTTGTTTGTTTTCTGTTTTGACAGAAGACCCAGAGTTTGAAGTAACTCTGGACAAAAATTCATTTTATAAAGAACATAAAGACAAAAGACATATTTGTGTTCCATTTCCTCTGTGTTATTTTTTTTTTTTAAATGAGTATTGAAAACCACTTCCCTTTGCCCCATTTTCAACACTTGTAGCCATTTTGTGTAAACTCAGTGCTATCTGGCTCAGTAGATTTTTCCTTTCTTTTTCTTTTCCCTTACTTGGCCTTATTTTCCCCCAGTGGCCAGGATCCAGTTAGGTACCTAAAATAGATCCTGCTGCTTTGACAAAAATCATTTATCACTGTTTCTGCCTTCATTTCCCTGAACTCTGAAAGTTTCTGGTGGACAAAGCGAAATCCTTTGGTACAGGTTGTCAGGTTACATGAGAGGCCACAGACGGGAAGCCAGGAGGCAGTGACAAAGGAAGGGAAGAAACCTCTATGCATGTAAGCAAGAAGTGTTTGTTTGGTCCAATGTATTTTGAATCAAATTTTCCATTTGGTGAATTCACATGCAACAATGTAATATACTTAAATATTAACATGTTCCAAGATCTCCTTCTGGCCAGGTGCCTTTCTGTTTTATATTTCTGGCCACAGCATAGTGGCTGGTCTAAACTCCTTCGTAGAACAGTGAGTCCAGCATCCATAGTTATTGTGGTGACAGGTACATACGCTGCAAACAATTTCATATGTACCTGTTACCACAATAACTGGTTTGATAAAAACGTTTCGATCAGTTATACCTTTTCTTTGTTAATTGAACTCTGTCCTTCCTCCATGAAGTTCTTGCAAAGTCATGACATGTCCCTCCTTCCTATTTTACACTCACTATAATCCTGTGAGGTACACTTGACGTGACTGGCCCAGAAGCACCTACTGGTGGTTTCTTAGTTGAATGTGTATTTCTATAGCCTCTCTGAAACTTTAATCTTGGCTGTATAAACAGCAAAGTACCATCCTTCACGGTATACACATTTTACTCACTCAAGGCTAAATCTAATTTTCATTGCAATTTCTGCAGACCCAATGAAGTCAATGGAACTTACATAAGTGGGTAGTAACCAGTCCCATTAATTTCAATGGGTCTATTGTATTTGGGACTACAATTGGATTTATCTGTGTTTTCATAAAGCTGTCTCATCTTTATAATAAGAAAAAAATATAAAGGTTAAATTCAGATCTTTCTCCCTTTGTCTCTGGCTTTTTTCCTGATGTCTCATGGCTGCAAGTCAGAACTTTAATCAATCCCCACTAAATGGAGATAAATGGTGGAAAGTCTTGGCCAGGAAAGATCAGATAGCCTGGTGCGAATGACTGCTGTCTGCTCTTATGTCTCTTGAAAGCCTGTTATGTCTTCACTTCCATAAGTACCCACAGAAAGACATTTAAAAAGTGGGAAATGCATTGCTTCCAGCATCTACTTTCTCCAAGCTTTGTGCATTTTTGAAATAGATTTTTGCAGGATCAGTTTCCCTCTGTGACTACAGGAAACCTATTACAAAATTCAACTTCTGTTTATTTGCTAATATACAAGTTGAGTAGGAGGAGGAAGGACTGTTGGCAGCAAACAGCCAGTCAATACATTATTAGTGCTTAAGGCATCACTCCTCCACAGAGAATGCCTACTCTTGTAGTATGCATATGGCCAAGACTCTTGCTTTCTACTTCAAAAACCTTTATTTTGCCAGATTGAGGCTGTCTCTATTTCCTCCTCACCTAAACTCCCTGGTAGAATAGTGAGTCCAGAATCCATGCAATTGGGTAAGTATGTCCCGTATTTATAGCTCAAAATAAGTATTTGTACTTAAATACACATTCTGAAATGTATTCCTTCTCAAAGCATGTATGTCTATACTATTTTATCGCAAAATACCAGTGTCCTTTTTTAAATCTAATCCTAAAAAATCTATTTCCTAATTCAACCAGAGAAGACACTCGGCTTTTGCTATTGTTGCTAATCTAGTTAGCATTTGGAAACAAAATATGTAGTTGGAAAATGTCTACTTGTAAAAGTGACAATGTGCAGTTGAAACAGTGGAAAGGAGACTAGACACAATGGCCAGCACCTAAGCATGGCTTACATGTGTGCACGTCCCTTTTTTTTATTGGATACAGGGAGCTATTCTCTTAGCTTTGCAGTCCATCCCCAAGCTCCTCTTTCCTGTCAAGCCCCAGGAGGTTTACTGATGCTGTTTTTTATTGGTGAAAAGAGAAGAAAGTGAGGAGGCAACTCAGACCAGGAAGAATGACTTCTCTGGGCTTCTGTGGGAAGGAAAAAGAGGATGGACTCCACTTGTGTGTGCCTTTCTTTGTCCCCTATAATACATAACCAAGCTGAGTCCACTTGCTACTTCATGATCTGATTGCTTCCCCAGCCTTCTTTGCTGGTAAGCAATATAATTCATTCTTCATTCTGAACTCAAGGGATTTAAGACATCATTTTTAATTCTATACATTAAGCAACACACACACACACACAATGCATCTTGAAAAGCTAAGGGATTGTTTTACAATCTAGTTTAGTTAGGTTTTTAACCTTCCCTGTACCAGAACAAATTCAGAAAGCAGATTCAAAGATGGGAGGAATGCTATAAAAACCTTCTATCTCCAAAAAATCAGGATACCAGTAAAGGCTTAATAAAGCTCCCTTTCTTCTAGCAATGTTGAACCCATTACTTGGAATGCATACTGTTATAATGACTGCTAAAAAGGTTAACTCTGGCTTTTATCTGCCATTACAAACTGGCTTAGAGCTAGGAAGAGGTTAATACTACCTGATGTATTTAAACTCTTAGAATTACTTTTGCATTTATCATATCAAGAGCACCTCTTCATGAACTTGTCTTAAAGTAAACAGAAAAAGATGTATCAGTAAATTTAAAAGCTTTGAATGCAATGTTAAAAATTAATACAGGCCCCTTTGTGACTAATTGATGTGTCCCTCCTTGTTCAGTATCCTTGGACTTATGATAACTCCTCTTAATTACAGCCACAGCACTGAGTCCCATGAGATAAAGCTGCTTTGTATTTCAGATGCCAAACATCAATCAGCAAGTGCTAATTTAATGCTCCTTGTTACTTTTCCTTACATAATCCTTCTTTAGGCAGAGACCTCCTGAACAGTGGCTATCCATCTCATGATGTTAATCCCTTCCTAGCACTGAGCCAGTTTGTACATTGCATAATGCAGGATCATGCCCAGGTCTAAAGCTTCTTGCTACTGTTCCCATATAGGCAAAGTAATCTAGAGGTAGGATCCTTCAGAACAGAGAGATAGGTACATGGATTTCATTCTTCTCAACATTTCTTCTCAAAGTAAGCAATGAGTCATTTTTGCAATTTTCTTTCCACTGCAAAAAAATCTACCAGAAACACACGGTTTTCAAAGGTTATTCTCAATTCAAGACTGATTTGGTGCAAAATTTGCATTTGATTTTTTTTTTTCCTTCAGGAAAACAGCCTTTCTGTACAGAAAATAATATCTATGTAGAAACATTATTTTGTATGAAAAAAAACCTGTTTCCTGTACAGAAAATACCATTTTGTGAACAAATTAACTGTATGTGAATGTTGTAATTAAGTCCCTAATTACAACATTTTCTCTTCAGTCTACAGCTTCTTTTCTGCAAAATAATATTTCTGAGGAGAAGTATTACTGGCTATGCAGAAATGACTATTTCCTACATAGAATAAGGTTATTTTATGCATAAAACGTCAAGTATAAATTTTGTGTGGCATGGTTGGCAATTTAGGATTCTTCTTTTCTACATCTCTCAACATATAAAAAACCAAGTCCTTCAATCACTTCAAAATAAATAGAACCATTTATCTGAATAGGAATCATCCATTCTTTCCAGCCCTAGATGAATGAATGGTTCTTATTCAGATAAACAGTTGGCCCACTGTAATATGCACAAGTGTGTATGGGTGGCTGACTATGTGACAACCAGCACAGTATAGCAGATATTGCCAGACTGGGATTGAGGACATTTGAGTCCAAGCCCTTACTGAACTGTGAAAATTCACAGAGTGGCTTTAGAACAACCACTTGTTCAATCTACTTCACAGTATGGTTAGGAGGATAATAACAAAGAGCAGGGCAAGACTTGCAATGTTGGACTCCTTGAGCATATCCTGGAGCATATGTAAGAAATGTACAGGGAATATAACAATCTTCGGTTCACAATGGAAGCATCCCACTCCATATTTCCACTACCTTTAAATTTTACAAAGAAGAGAAATATGGAGCTGATCAGTTACATTTTTAGGCCTGAAAGATGCTTATATTCTCCTTGCTTCCCTCTTATTATAGACTATCATCCAGTTACCCTGGGCAAAAGGAGGAATTTCCTATTACAAAATCAATTTCTTGTAAATCTTCTGAACTAATGGACAGATCTTCTAGCTTTCACATTTCTGAAATGTTCATTTCTCAGATCATAATATATTTCAGAATGCATTCAAGCTATCCTTTCTTTTCTTCTGTGAAATAAATTCTTTAATTTCTCTATTGCACACAGAAGAATCTTAATGTTTCTCACAATAGAGGAATATGAAAATAATTCTCCACATAAGCACTGGAACCACATTTTGTATGTTGTATATTTCATATGTATATGTGTGTTGTATGTGGTACCAGCATGAAGCAGTCGTTTGAGCTACGGCCCTGGAAATCATGGTTCAGTTCCCTACTTGGCAATGGTCACTGGGTAACCCTGGCCATGTAACAGACACAGCCTCAGAAAACTCCATGATAGGTTCACTTTAGGATCACCGTAAGTTGGAAAAAGGCTTGAAGGCCCACAAAAACAAATACAAAATGCCTTTTCTTGTGTATAAATGAATACTTGTTATTATAGTCTGCACTTTATACAACAAAATATCAAAGAAAGAAGTTACAACTGTGAAATAAACAAGCCCATATAACTATCATCCTAATGACACCATTAAAAATGTATGCAACTTCTTATAGGTTAGAGGTTTGGGAGAAGAAACATGACTTCTCATTTAAAGCAGAAAACTGACCTTAATTTCACCCCACTCAAGAATGACCTGTTTGGTCAATAATTCCTTATGTTTTCCTCAACAGAAGTCATGATTAACATAAAGATCACAGTGAGCCAGCACCATTTATAGTAGAAAAACAACTTCTATTCTAGCAGATTTTACTCTCATGTTTATTTACATTATAATGCGTTGGTGTGCTTCTATTCTTGCTCTTTCAAATAATTTTGCCATTTATAGCTGAATTTGTAATATGCCCCGCAGTTTCTAAATCACCTAATTTGTGTATGGCTTACCCATACTTAGCTCATCTTTTTGTAAAACAAAATTATTATAAATGCAATGAAATGTATGTTATTCACTGATCCTGGTATTCTGTCAATCAGAATACTTTTTTTTTTTTTTAAGATTACAGTGCGCACATAGCTTTTTTGGATTGAGAGTTGCTCATTTTAAAAGCTCCACATCTATGGAAAATGTGTACAATAATGTACTGGCCATTTCAGTTGGTCTGTACTTAAACTAAAAATTATACAACATTGCTCATTGAAAGGATAAGGATTCATACCTGCTTTGGTTCAGAAATTAAATACAATAATAGTAATCAACCTCTGAGAGTTTATAGTAGCTATCCTAAATATAGCTTCTTTCCTAAGTTATGCAGAGATACTCTACTTATAACATACTTTGAAAGTTTTTCTAATTAACCCTAGCAATATTAATAAAGTTAGGTAAAAGACTATGCCTCTCCATCTACCATAGTCTCTCACCATGGGAAACAATTTGGGGGGGGGAGGAACAAATAGTTGAGTTTTAGTATTGAGATTATTACCAATATTAAAAAAAAATCTTTTTTTTTTTGTTTCTTACTATGTCCTCCCTTTATTCCTTTTCCTTGTCTAAGGAAGGTTGATACTGAAATTGTATTATCCTTGCCTGTAACCCCATTGTATGGGAAGGTTTACTTTCTCTTCTTCTTCTCTTTCCTTCTTTTTTTATTTTATTTTCCTTTTTTTCCCCTTTCTTTTCTTTTCCTATTTTGATTGCTTATTAAGCATGTAGAGCTAAGTAGTATTGATATACATAGTTTAGATACCTTCTTTAATTTCTCTTTTCTATATTTCCTTTCTTTCTGTGAACAAAAAAAGAAATTAAATACAATGAGAAGACAGTGTGCAGGATGCACACACACACCTGAGTGATAACCACACCATCTGTCTTTCCCACCTTGCTTTCTCTCTTTATTTATTTATTACAAATGCTCACAGAAAGCTACCACACAGAATTAGTAATCAAGCCACTAATAGCAATAATAGCAATAGCAGTTATTTCTATACCGCCTATCAACTAGTGTTATCTAAGCGGTTTACAATGTATTTTTAGCTAATTGCCCCCAACAAGCTGGGTACTCATTTTACCGACCTGCGAAAGGATGGAAGGTTAAGTCAACCTTGGAGCCTGGCGGGATCGAACTCACAACCTTGTGATTGCAGTACTGGCATTCAACCACTGCGCCACCAGGGCTCCTGGTCAAATTACGCAGGAACAATTACTGTACAACTGGCGTTTGAGCCCCACAATTACATCATGGAAGTGTATGTGACTAACCTTAAGACGCATAAGTGTTTAGGTAAAGCTGCATCTATATAAAGGAAGTACTGAAATTTCTACAACTATGGACAGATGAAACTACTGCTGCTAATAGAGAAGTAAGTGTATCTTCATATATGTTGTGCACAATGAAATGGCAGTTCTCACACTATCATCAGATAAGAAAAACCTAGAAAATGCCAAGTGAGTTCCTTCAACCTGTTGTGTTTACTTGAGGCCTGCTTTATGTCTGAAGCACCCCCCTTGGCAATAACAGCAGGAGAAAACATACACTTCAGCTTTTCCTGTATGAAACATGGTATGCTGGGTGGAGTGGGGTGGGGTGGGGTGGAAACAGAAAAAGAAAAGAATGAAAAATCACCTAGAATGGATAAGAGTTAAAAGGCTCAGGTGTATGCTGGCCCTGCCTGGCAAGTTATTACTAAAGGCAAAGTATTTTTAATTCATATTTTCAATTTATTCTTAATTCAAAAGGGAGATTCTTAGTTCAAAAGGGAGGCCATGTAGTACCAATTGTAAATAATAAAAAATCCACAGTGTGTTATCCAAACTATTTTCAGATGGAACGTTAATGTTCAGGTGACCCATTACCAAACAAGTACACATACACTAAGAGAGCAAAACTGTGAGAAGCAGAAGAATAATAAGGAAAGGTCAAGTACAGACCATAGCTTCCCATCCTATATCATGTGGTGGACCCACAATTTTCTTCCAATGTATTGGGGATGAATACAATATTTGTGCCATAATAATAATTTGTGCCATAATAATCTTACATGAGAACAGTTTCTTAGGAACTTCCTAAGTTGCTTGGTGATGCCCACCAGTCCACAGGCCACCTCTTTGAGTTATACTGGTGTAGACAAGACAGGCAGTTTTGCTTGGAGTCTTCTAAAATATGCTCATTATTTTGAGGTTTGAAGACACCACCACTAGGACACCATCACTGATTTAGTGATGATGTACCATTCACACATGGAACTTTATGAAAGGAATAAGAATATAAGAAAACACAAATATTTCTTGTTCTTTTGCCCCAACCTTGACATTCATGTTTAAATCTAGATGGGCCTTAAGTTCAGTTGAAGTTGTTTCAGGATTTCTGTCCTGGAGAATTTCAAAAGAAACTGATCGGATATGTATCTCTAGAAATAATGTACATAATGGAGCATAGATATCAATTGGACTTTACACTTCTTATAAATCCTGCATCACAGCACATGTGCAAAAAGGCATATGAGAAGATGCATTTAAAATACATGTTGTGATATTAAACTAATCCCTCAAAAGATCCAATCTTAAATATGCATCAAAAAAGTGGAGTTTACTTAAAACTTAATAAAACAACTGGTGATTAATATGGAAATGCCACATAATGGACCAGAAGAAGAAATATGGACCACAAACAGAGTGATTCCACCATCCATGGAAGCTGGGACCCATATATGTCTCTCTGTGTGTGCTTATTTTATCCTTAAGGGAACAGCAACACAAGGAATGAACTAATCTTCATCAGGATTCTAAGAACTGTTTCTTACTGTTATAGCATAGACAAATGAGCAGATTTTTGTTTCACATTTCTCTTGTTAGCACCCATCATTAGCAACTAGCAAGCTGCATGTCATTAAGACAGGTGAGGTGTGAGAAAGGATACTGTATGCATGATCCTTGTGTACAAAATAGTTTGCACTTTTCATGGGATCCTGGTCACTCATATTCCAGTTACTGAAGAGTTAGGAGTTGATGGTAGGGATGGGTGTACATTTTGTTTCAGTTTGTTGCCGATAAGGCTTTATCCAGATCCACAAATTTCTTCATTTTTGGAATGGAAAGAAGTCAATGTTTAAACATTTTGAATGAAAGAAGAACTAACAGCCCCCCCCAACCAATTCAGCCCTAGGGCTTTATTTACTCTTTAAAATCTGGCTGTGACACCATTTCTTTCAATCATATTAGTGCTGAATTAGGATTGTCACTTTGCCCTCATGGAAAGGCTCTTCATCTTTAACAACTACATGGCAGAAAATATACCATGACCTTCTCCAAATTGCAAATGGTGACTGTTTTTGACACAATGTGTGTTCTAGTGAAAAAAGAAGAGGGTGAATGAATTTTTAATGTGTATTTTTTTTTTATGTGAGAATGTAAAAAATTAATTGTTTAATGTTTCTTGCTTGTTTTCACAGTTTAGGACTTTGCATTTCAGATATTTGTGCAAAATATATTTTAGCGTAAAACCATTCTTGTTTTTGTAAAAGAAAAGTTTTGCAGAAAAAAAGAATCGGACAATATATTTGTGCAATAAAATAAAAATAAAGTACAATAGTGCACAAAAAATATGTGGAGTGGTTGTGAGGGGTGCAGAAACACCACTAAAATGTGTTTTTCTTCTTACCATCATGTGAATTTTTCTACAGGGAGTTTAATCATGTCAAGGTACTCTTTTCCTTTCAGAATGAGAAAATTTTCAAATATTATTTAATTCAATAAGGGCTGTCATTATTATTTTAAGGGACTAGTACAGCACGTCTTCGAGGACAGGTTTCATGTGGGAGAAGGAAATAGGGAGCACTTCTTAAACTCAGGTTTTGATATAAGCCAGAGAAGAGTTCACGGCCAAAGGGCCTAAAATTTCACTTTATCTTTGGAAAGATTTAAGAAACCTCAGAAATTCCATCTAAGATAAACTCAGATGAATCCCACTGTTGTCTCTTACATCCCCTCATAAATCAAACCACTTATGTGGGGAAATACCTTTGTGCCACAACTAAACCTTCTCTCTACTCCTGGTCATCCAGCACTGATAGTGAGCATTCTTCTCTTTTGGCATTCTACAACTACTTATCTCCAGATGTTTTTGGACTAAAATCCCCACAGTTCTTGCCTGCTGGCCGTGGTGGCTCAGATTGATAAAAGCTGAAATCCAATCATGTGGATAGCATTAGAAAGGGGCAACTGGTTTGCTTTGCATAATCTCAACCTCTACCTCATTGTTTTTACTTCATGTTATAGTGTCATGGAATGTCCAAGAACTGGCAGAAAAAGGGACGAATGAAACACATTGGATTGATAATCTTCTGCAAATGGTGGTTGGTTGTTCTCATATTCACAAAAAATCTTATTGCCCTTTTATTCTGAAGATGAAGCAGGTTCTACTGCCAAAATAGGTCCTCATACTTCTAAAATAATTAGAATTAAAAAACACTGTAAACAAACAAATAAAAAAAACCACAACACACCCTAAACATTAATATAATCACATTATAAATTAAAAATAATTAAACTGAAAATTTTCCATACGTTTATCCAGTGCTAACACAGTAGCCTGAGGACACAGCTTGAATTTATGGCAACAATAATTCTGATTTCAATTAGTTCCTACTAGTTCCCTTGTGCCTCATTTTTTAAAGGAGAAGAAATTAAGAAAGGCATCCTTCTGATCAGCTCCTAGAGGCACCTTTTTCTGAGTTGGCTGAAGTGACTGCCATGGGGATGGAAGTGATTGTAGTAAAACATCTACTAATGAGGCCCCTCTAGGAGTACTCAGAGAAGGACCATTACATGCCACATTTGTCAATTTGTTCTCTATCACTGTCTTCTCATAATCCAAGAAAATACGGACATGGCTCACCATACCTGCTGTTGCTGTATTTGATTTTGTGGGTGAGTGGGGGGAATAACACTGGAAATGACATTGTTGGAAGTGTACAAAGGGAAAATATGTCTCCCTGTGTGTAGACACACATAACAAACACACACACAGACTGTTACTTCCTTAATGCAGAAGATGATGTGTTAACATATACCTAGTTCTAGACAATGCCCAAGGGAACATAGTTTCCAGTTGTAAACTTGGAGATCTACATTGTATAGAATGAGATTCTGGGACTGTAATGCCATCAACCAATACCACCAGGATCAATGGTAGCAGTAGTATTCTAAAACATTTAAAAGGCACTGGGAAGACTGTCCTAGCATATCATAAAATATAACCGGTTTTACTATATTGTCTATTGCTATTGTCATTCTCTATGTTTTTATAAATAACACCAAAGAAGGGGGAGTTGCTTGCCAATTTGTTTTCCCTGCTCCATTAAAAAAGAAAACCATCTATAGTTTATGTGTGTGTGTGTCTTGAAGTTGCATATTGAGTTATGATGTCCTCATTAACTCCATCTAGTATTTTTTAGATTAGAAATATACTCAGAGGTGGTTTGTGACCATACTTTGCCACATCAAAAATAACAATGATAGAGTACAGCAGTAACACTGGCCAAAATCCACCACTGTAGGTGGTGGCAGCTGAAGGAAACAACATGACTGCAATAGCCATGAAGAAAGTTAGATATCAGAAAATTAGTTTGCTTGCTTTCTTCACCAACACTAAATGAATCTGGAAAAAGTGGAACTGAGAAGGTAGTCTGGAGTCTTTTCCCCAATATGTTTGTTTCATGTGTGTTCAAAAATATTTAAAATGGGACATAAATGTCTATTTATTCAGAGGGAAAATTATATATGAAATTGAGGTGCTCAAAGTGGCTAGCAAATTAAAGTATGATAAAGAACAATTAGCCAAAAATACCTTTTGTAAAGAAGTCCCAAAATTACTTTAAAAAAAAACTACTCTCCCACAAATGAAATAAATCATAAAAGGAACAAGATAAATTAAATCTTGTCTCCATATAAACCTCACATTTGTTTATAAAGAAATTTAATTGAAAACAATATTCTGTATAAGTTGGGTATGATTTTTTCTTGTTGTTGGTTTTTTTTTTTTTTTTTTAAGAAGAAAACAAAATTCATGTGTTAGAATTGCTCTCTCTTCCTCACTGGATTAGGGAAGGTTACAACTCCAAAAAGATTTCATTTAATTTTTATGAATATTATTTAGCTCATTATCCACATCTACACACTCAAATGTACACATACAAACAATGGACATAGTTATTATAGGCATAGTTATTATGAAGCTGAATGGGTACATTTTTTCAAAAGTTAGTGGCATCATAGAAAATATTGCAAAACTCTATGGTGTTGTACCATAAGTAGAACCAAGTAAATGCCTTAGGAATCCAACCACCGAAAATAGCTCAAATGTAATACAAATCAATATAGAGATTAGTAACTCACTCAGATTATCTTTGTCCCCTTTCCTTCTCCTCTGTCTTGCCATTCTGACATCATTGGTGAAACAGGGCATTTCTTTTATATCACTATTTAGTGATACAAAATAAATTACAATTTTTAATTGTAACTGCAATTGCAATTAAGATCTAATATTATGTAGAGGTGAAAATTCTGCAGCCTTCAGGAAATGCAGACAGGCCAGGTGCATGCTGAGTACAGCACATGGATTGTTTTATGCAATTATGTCATAATGCATTCTCCTCTGCTCCACATACCCCAATTGTTTCTTCCTCTCTTTTGTAACTGACTTATTTTTAATCCTTCTCCTCAGTATTGCATGGGGAAAAGTTGAAGGTATAACTTCAGCTGAAAGGCAGAAAGGCTGTGGTGGGGTATATTAGATTCTCCAAAAATTTCTAGGCAAAGGGAGACCATATGTGTGACAACAGCTTCCTAGCCACACCTATGGAAGACCATAGGTGATGGTCTAACTGGGAATCAGTTGATTCCAATCTCACTTTTATTTTTTGTCATTTCATTACTACGTTGGGATTCATACAGCTGTTGCTTACTGCCTAACCTCCTCCTGTCATGTTAAAATTATTAAAAGATTCTTTGTTGGTCCTCTTTGAAACCATGAGCTCAGTACCTGTCATCACACTAAGCTCACAAATATACAGATACACAGGCATTTGGAACTGATGTAATCTACCTACAGAGAAAGATACAAATAAAATCAGCCTTAAATTCAGCTGCTGTGTTCCAGACTGAAACCTGACCTTGTGATTCATCCTTTTGCCTACTACAGTGTTTATGAGTTACAGCTGTCTATCTTTCTTCAGGCATAAAATGACACTTCATAAACATCCTTGTACAATCCTCACATATTTTATGCTTCCATCTAGAGTTTCAAGGTTTTCCTTTTAAATAGTGGCTAGACTCTTCTCTGAAAATGCCAGTTCAGATAGGTATCGTAAGGGTGGTGAGGCAGTGAGATGAAAGATTATGATCATCTAATGAATGGTGGAAGATGGATGGTGGAAAATTTAGGACAGACAAATAGAATTTTGAAACTGATGCAAGAAAAGTGAAGCTTAAAGAAAATTGAAACTATCTGATGTGAAATAGAAGCTGAACTGTATAATAAATTGATCCCAACTACATAGTCAAAATATGTAGTCATGTCTTCTTGTGATATGCCCAAAGTACAATAGTCTCAGATTTCTAAATCAAGACTGTTGTACTTTTGACATATAATGAGTCACTAGAAAAGACAATTGATGACCCACCAAGGAATAATGAGACAAAGGGCAAGATCTGATGCAGCAATCAGGAAAAGGAGCTAAACAGAATCCTCACATTAAAGGCAATTTTATCAGAATAAAAAGATGTATCTAATGTCTTGTCTGTATAGATATAAATATGCAAATCCAAGGGAATTTTTTTTCCACTTTCCACATTGAAGATAATTCCTATTCATGTTGGTATCGGATTGTAATTCATGCAAATGTTCACACACATTTTTTTTAAATCTACACATTAACTGTGAACATTTTTGAAATGTAGTATTTTCCTCCCATTGGCTAAACTGAGAGCCATGTGGTGTAGGTTTTTAAGTGTTGGCCTAGGATACTCAATGACCTGGATTCAAATCCCTGCTCAGCCGTGGAAACCTTCTGAGTGATCTTGGGCACATTATACTGTCTCAGTCTTAGAGGATGGCAAGGGTAAATCCCTTCTAAACAAATTATGGCAACCAAACCTCTTGATAGGTTTGACTGACGGTCACGATAATTCAGAAATGATTTGAAGGCCAACAACAACTAAATTGTATTTGTGCACATGGTTAACAAGCACATATTCTTATGCACATTTTTATAAGCATATTATTTTCAAAGGCCTTTATGTTTCTGTGCCAATGGCATTATAAATTGCAATGTATGGTCTTCAAACTATAGCCTAAATTTGGGCCTGTGTTTTGTTATGAGAATCATGAATTATATAAATCCTGACAGAAAAGATAATCTGAAACTAATTTCTTATTCATCCATGTTTATAATTCCTAGTGCAACATCCCATTTTGGTAGACAGGTTAAAGTTGATGTCTAAGAGCATGCACATATTTTGAAAATTTGACTTACTATGCTTCAAAGAACTGGAAAACAAAGTGATAGTAGTAACATGTTACACACTTTTGCATTTCTTGAAGACTACTCCTTCTTTTTGTTTTAGGGGTTTATTTATTGATAGAATCATAGAGCTGGAAGAGACCATTAGGGCCATCCAGTCCAATCCCCACCATACAGGAATGCACAATCAAAGCACAGAGGCCATCCAGTGACTCTGTTTAAAAACTTCCAAGGAAAGAGACTCCACCATACTCCAAGGCAGCATATCCCACTGTAGAACAGCTCTTACCATCAGGAAGTTCTTCCTAATGTTTAAGTGGAATCTTTTTTCTTGTAGTTTGAATCCATTGTTCTGGTCTCTGAATTGGCAGAAAAGAAGTTTTCTCCATCTTCCATATGACATCCTTTTAAATATTTAAACATAGCTATCACGCCACCTCTTAACCTTCTGTTCTCCAGGCTAAATGTACCCTGCTCCCTAAGCTACTCTTCATAGGGCATGATTTCCAGGTCTTCCACCATTTTGGTTGCCCTCCTCTGGAAACATTCTAGCTTGTCAGTATCCTTCTTGAATTGTGGTGCCCAGAACTGACCACATTATTCCAGGTGAGGTCTGACCAAGGCAGAATAAAGTGGTACTATTACGTTCCTCGACCTAGATACCGTACTCTTATTGGTGCAGCCTACAATCACATTGGCTTTCTTAGCTGATGGCTCACACTTTTGACTCATGTTCAGCTTGTGGTCTACTAAGACTTCTAGATCCCTTTCACATGTGCTGTGGTCAAGCCAGGTCATCCTATATCTGTGCATTTCATTTTCTCTGCCTAAGTGCAGTACTGTACATTTTCCCATGTTGAAATTCACTTTGTTAGTCTCGGTCCAGATCTCTAATCTACTAAGGTCATTTTGAATTCTGATCCTGTCCTCTGTGGTATTAGCTACCACTCCTAATTTGATGGCATCTACAAATTTGATAAACATGCCCTCTATTCCATCATCAATAGAAGTGAAGAATAGGATCTTAGATATGTAAATAGTTGGGGGATGCCCTTATCCAGCAAGGATTGGTTTCATATGCATCAAGTGTTTTGATTAATTTTTGTATGCATGTATCATTTTGTGTTGTATAAATACATCTGTAGTCTTTTATGTCCTAACAATGGCAGGATTTAATCACTTACTCAGTTTAAATTGAGGGCACAAAAGGGTATCATAGGAATGGGCACCTTATTGAGAAAGTCAGAACATTTCAAAAATTAGATGTTCTTAATATCCTTTTTAGATATACACATACACTTCTTCCTCCCTCCCCCTCCCCCTCCTTGCCTGATATTTGTGGGATTGTAAAAAGATAATGTATGGTAATTTGTGATGGTGTGATAAGCATACTAATAACCTTTGTAGCAAATATTGGATAGCTTGGCACAATGTGATCTGACTACAGACTGGGAAAACAAGAGCAGAGAAAACAAAATAACAGAATCTAAAGTGAAAAAAAAAATGGGTGTCAATTTGGCATCAAATCAAAGCTGTCGACTTTTTACTGATGCAGCTGTCTAGGCTTTGGTCAACTGCTCATTGATCTTCCCAAACAGAATTTCATCTAAAGAACCAAATTAAAAAAAATGAAATAAAAAAATGAAAGAAGACTGAAAGCTGGTTCTGTAGATTGAAAGTGCAAAAATGAATTGCTGGCAAATGTCCTTGGCAGCTTCCAGCAGTTTTAAGCATATGATCTGAATTCCTAGTATTAAATTGGAATCAGGAGGGAGGGGGATTTTAGAGTGCAACCCTATGTATGTTCATTCAGAAGTAAAGTGCCACTGTATCCAACAGGGATTATTCTTAGGTAAATGTGCTTGATTGTTAACCTTTACGCAATAAGGAGAAAGAGAAAGAGAAAGAGAAAGAAGGAGGAACACCTTGCTTTGCGTGGATTATATTCTAGCCCCAAGGATGATTTGTTTTGTGGAATAAGGAATTTAAAAGTTATATTGGTTGGAATAAAAAGCTGTTCCTGTGACAAAAAGCAGTGTATAGGGCAAATAGCCGAAATTCTGAGAAATTGTTTCCACTGTTCAAGTGATAAAGCCATGTTCTGCATGGATTGGAGAATAAAAGGTATTTTTTTTAAAAAAAAAAAAAAGTTTAGTGATCCCTTGTAGACATTTATTGTAGCAGTATTTTGCTTTCTTGACTTATCTGTATCCTCTAGGGCTTAATCTGTATTAAAGCTTACCCCCATCAGCTACCCTCCATTCCCAAATTCAGCCTTGAATTTCTTTAGTAACAACAGATAAGCTAAGCAATCTCCTAAGTAGAGTATAACTGCATAAAGTCATGAAATAGCAAAGATTATGAGAGATGCAGGGAGTGTGTGTTCCTCCAAACATACTAGAATTCCCATCAACCCTACACAGTATAGCTTTATAGGTGAAGTATAATGATGACGTATAATGGGAAATGCACCTCCCAACATATGGAGAGCATACCCACCAACTCCCTACCCCCCCCCCAAAAGGAGGGCATACCCACCAACCCAATCCTGCAGGGACCTTCCTGATTACTACTTTGTCATCCTACTTGCTCAGAAGCTTTTTAAATGTCCCAGTTTCTCTATTCTCTTTCACTGTACCCCTTTGTCTAAAGCTTACATTAGTTGCTGCAAACTGAATTCAAAATGCAAAAGTAGTTAACTCAGCAGGAGAAGGGGAAGGGATGCCTTTTCAAATAGAATCAGCCAGAAGCAAACTGCTGCAGCCCCTCCTAGCTTGTGCGTTCTTCCTCATTGACCACACTCTGATGTTGCTTGGCCCCACATGTTCTAGCTTTCATCTGTGAAATGTTGGCAGGCCACACATTACTCATCCATAGATTTGGAGAAAGAATTTCTGGATTTGTTACAAAACACTCATGTCCCCCAATTTTTTTTCACCTAAAATATATATACCTGGGCCTGTTTCTATATGTACTATAGCTCATTAAAATGATAACAGTCATTTCCAAGCTGTTTCACAAACCCACATCAGCAACCCAATGGGAAGTTTCAATGTGAAATAAATAAGAATTGCTTGCAAACTCCTGAAGGTGCTGTATTAGAAAACATACCCAAAGACTTCAAGGCTCCATAGCACTGCCTTTTCTGTCCGGAGGAAAAATTAATAGTGCAATCCTATGCACCTCTTTTCAGAAGCAAGCTCCCACTGAGTTCAGTGGAACTCAATCCTAACTAAACATGGTGACTAATCAACAAAATGAATCAACACAACAGAATTGGGGGCAGTGACATTTCATAATACCGTGTCTCCTCAAAATGCTATGAAATCAAAATCAAAATCGTTGATATTTCTCACCAGTTCATACATTTTAGGTAGGATGGCCCTGGTACAATATCTGACTCAGTGCTCTGATTTTCCCCCCAAGACTCTGTCTCAGCAGCATGAGGCAGAACAGACTTTGTACAAACTGAGAGCATGCTTCAGAACTCCCTAGGCCCTTTTATTCTACAGATTTCTGTCATGAAGACCACTGGAATAAACCTAATCTTTCTGCACTTCATTTCCACCCAGACACAAGCTTGGACTCTGGATTCTTGAGGAGTTAAAGAGGAAACAAACTACTGCCATTCTGAACAAAGCGACTCTTTGTAGCCAGCACTGCAGCTAGGCACAAACAGGGTGGTCAGTGCAGCTGGTTGACAAATGATTGATTGTTTTAATTGGGCACTGATGACATATTTCAGGGCATAAAACTCCTTCTCCCTTCTTCTGCTCCCATAAAAGTTCACAGACTGCTGGTCCTTGCTGTGACTGTTGCCTGCACCCATAAATCACCAACTGGCTTCCAGAAGTCTAGAAAAGGGAGAAGGAAAACAGACTCAGCAACGAGTGATAGGGAAAAAGCAAACAAACCCCACTATATGTACCTTTACAGAACAGGCATTTTGTTAGCACTTCCCTTGTCCTTTATTGTTGAACAATGCAGAAAATTTCAAGACGTTACTGCTGTGTTCAGGTTTTGAAGAGAAGACATGGTTTTTAATAGTTAAAAAGACAGAGTTTCATAGTGTGATGTCTGTCTAGAAAGTCATGCATACATTCTGCAATGTGTGTGAGGGTTTTTTTTAAAATAAATAACAAGGGCAGCATCAAATGATTTATATGATAATTAGGGAGACAGCATTCTCTGTTGTGGCACCATATTTGAAGAACATTTTTCCTATGAGAGTGCTACTAGCACTAACCTTGCAATCATTTCAACACCAAACTCTAAACTGTTCTGTTTGCCTGAGCCCAGCGGAGGCTTCTTTGTTAGTGGAAATCTGGATTCACTCTAAAGCCAGTTCCGCATTAGACTGTTATAGTTCTATTATTCCACTTTCAACAACCTATGGAATCCTGGAGTTTGCAGTTTAGGGGAGAGTCATTTAGAATTCTCAGCCAGAGAGCTCTTTGACCTTAGTAAACTGCAAACCCCAAGATTATATATGATGTTGAAAGTGGAATAATAGCACTATAACAGTCTAGTGTGGAAATGGCCTAGGTTTTAGTCTTCACTTTAACAGAGCTATGCAAAGTGATGAATCTATTTGGAGGATCAGGCTCAGCATCTTTGATAACTCTATTAACATTCTGACAAAAATACAGACTGATTCACACATGCGTGCACACAGACACACACACACACACACACACCCCCCAGACATATGAACTACTGGGCTCTACCGCCTCAGCATTTTAAGTTGGCCAGTCATTTTAATCTGGATTTATTTTACTGTCTTTTATCAATTCAGCAGAAGAGAAGGTTAAGAGGGGACATGATAGCCATGTTTAAATATTTGAAGGGATGCTGTGTAGAGGAGGGAGAGGGTTTGTTTTCTGCTGCTCCAGAGACCAGGACAAGGAGCAATGGATTCAAGCTGCAGGAAAGGAGATTCCACCTGAACCTCAGGAAGAACTTCCTGACAGTCAGGGCTGTCCGGCAGTGGAATATGCTGCCTCGGAGTGTGGTGGAATCTCCTTCTTTGGAGGTTTTTAAGCACAGGCTGGATGGCCATCTGTAGGGAATGCTTTCGTGGGTGTTCCTGCATGGCAGGGGGTTGGACTGGATGGCCCGTGTGGTCTCTTCCAACTCTACATTTCTATGATTCTGTGATTCATATTTTTTTAAAAAATGTTTTTAATATTTTATTAAAATGTATAATACTTTGATAACATTTTTTCCTCATTGAATTTATTTGCAGAAAGAAGGCACTTAACAAGCTGGTAGGAATACAATTTAAAGAAAAATAAGTATAGCAGAAAGACTAAACATGTTTTAAAATAGTTTGGAAGCCCCCACACACACACCAGTAACCAAGCTCTGGTCTCAGATAACTTGCTTAATATTTGGTCAGTTCTTTATTGTCAAGCACATGGAAATAAAATTTCCAAAGTGAACTTACATTTCTAGATAGTGGAACCTTGGTGAAGCAGTTTCTTCCAGGCCAGCATTACACTGCCTGAAGTAACAGGAGGAACTATACCACTATCTTGTCCTCACTTTCATTTATCTACATAGGTCTGAAGCTGGGCCCCCAAGGAAGCAGTTCCTACATTCTATAAGGCAAACTGGCATAATAAAGTCTAAATTCACTTACTGGTCTCATCTAGAGTAGACCTATTGATCAATGGTGCTTATGTAATTTTTTACTTATCATCTAGCAGTTTTTCAATGGGCCTACTCTAGTTGGCCCAGGCTTCTTGGCATTTAGGCTTAAGTTTCCTGGGATTTTGTGTGATTATGAGAATTCAAACTACAGGAAAGGGGATTCTACCTAAAAATTAGGAAGAATCCACTGCCTTGGAATGTGGTAGAGTCTCCTTTGGAGGTTTTTAAACAGATACTGGATGGGAGAATTAAGAACACTGAAGTGCAATAAAGACTGAAAAATTCACAAGCCAATTCCCTAAGTATCTTCAACCACAGCCTAAAGTAAGGTTACATTTCTTCTCTTCTTCACCCATTCCCAACTGTCCATTAGCAAGGGTCTGCCAGTTTCCCTCTCCCAGCAGCTGCACAGCCTGTCACATTATATAGACATTATATATTAGCGCATTTTGATCCTATTTTAAATGACACATGGCAATGCACAGTCATTAGTTTGCCTTGAGTTACTGCTTTAGGTCTCACTTATCATCATAGGGCAAGTTTAAATAGACAGTGATCACTTTGGAGTTGTATCTATTCTAGAGATTACAAACTCTGTAATGTTTATATTGAGAATATGTGGTGTCGTAAGAATGGAGTGGGAGGAGGAGTAATGGATTGTTTAGACTAATGGTTTCAAGCAGTACACATGTCTGTGTTTTTAATAGCAGAGGGAAAAGAAATTCAATTGAGATTTGACATTAATGCTTTGTTAAAGATAATAGGCGAAAGTGTTGATTATTTGTTTCAGTTATGAGTGGCGCAAGATGGCACTGATTTATATATGCAGAGTTGAAATTTTTGGCAAGATGAAAGCTGTGTGCTCTTTCAGGAGAAAAAAATCTTTGAAGAAATGGAGCATCTGTGTATGTTTTGCTTGTGATTGTTTTATAATGATTGTAGCACATAAATAAATTGCCATGGAACAGCAAGAACTGGAGGCATCAGCATCTGCTGTCAGAAAAGGAGCACAGACCATTTCTGATCCCTTTGTGTGTCTCTGGTTCTGTATACAAAAACTCTTGCACCTTTCTTCCATTTAGCTTGCTTCAGTTTCTCTTATGAGTTTTAGTCTGGTGAAGCACCAGATCTCTCTGACTAAATATTTCTCCCTGAACTGCAAATAGAAAAGTCAGCACCATGTAGTGGTTTGACTGTTGGATTAGGACTCTAGGAGACTGGGTCTGAATCCCAGACTGGCCATGGAAATCAACAAGATGACCTTAGGTAGGGCACACAGTCTCAGCTTAAGAGAAAGAAGATGGTAAATCTCCTCTGTGCCAAGAAAATCCCATGGCAGGTCCCATAAGTAGAAAACAATTTGAAGGCACACAAAAAACAACAAAACTGCAAATTCCAGGATTCCATAAGATGCAACCATGACAGTTAAAGTGAAATGTAGTCCTATAACTGTTTAGTTAAAAAAGGACATTTCTGTCTTAAGAAGAAAATAAAGTGAAAGATATAATAGATATTGATCAAAGGTTGATGGGTCATGAAAGAAAGAAAAGAAAACAAGTAAGATAACAGGAATGTGAAACGTATGAAAGTATTAAAATATATACATGCCCGGAAAAATGTACTTCTTGACCACCTACCTAACATCCCTTTAATAAGAGCAATAATCTAATCTGTTTTGAAGGAAGTTCTACATTTGTAGTGCTGAGATTAAAAACTTCCCACATCCCTGCCAGACATATATTTCCTACAGGCAGACTACAAAACAAAGACTCTGAAGATGAACATAACTGCATATCCTCTAACATTCCACATATGAGAACTGGAATGCATATGACCAACCAAAATCAGATTATGGCCAAGATGACAAAGGCTATTAATTACAGTGGTATACCTGAAATGGGGTGAGAGGTATAGTCCATCAAGGGTGCAAGTGATAAGGGGATGTGTTATCTGGCTGATGATGTGGAGGCAGAAATCCTTTTTATCCTGTCCAGTGCTTCAGGTTGTTCTTTCAAGGTGCAGCCTACTTGCTCAAACTCAGGAAGAAAATGGACTTCTTTACAGAGGCATACTGAGCAGGTATACCACCAGTAGAAGCCCAAGTGAATGTGCTGCTGTTGGTAAGAAAAACAGCTTTTAACTGTCAGCTTGGCCAAGTTGCTCTGAGAAAGCACCAGCTGCCTTTGCAGCGGCATGGCAGCCAGCAAGTTATATCATCAGCAGTGGCCTTGGCTAGTGATTTTGGGGCCCACACATTCAGCAAGTTGCACCCTTGATCTGTTTTCAGCACCTCTAGTTCTTGCCTCATTCGTAGTAGTGACAACCTTGCCTGGCCTCATCTCCAAAAGCTCCTGAGTCACTTCTGGTGTGCCTGCCCTCACAAACTGCCTCCTCTTTGATGCAGAGCTCCCATGTCCCTTGATCACCTCCATCCATGCCAGCCTGGTATACTGTATTCTCTCCTGCTGCATGGGTAGTTTACCTTTGTTCCACATCTTCCTTGCCACCCCCTTCTCTCACCATTCATCTTCCTTACATGTCCATCATTCCAGAGCCTCCTCCCTCACAACCTGCCTGATAAGGATGGCTACCCAGAAGTCCTGTGCTGCAGCCTGGGACAGAAATGCAAGGTGTTTGGCATCTGCTGTTGCTACTGATCAGCGTCTCCCTTGGTTGGTCATCAACCTCTTCTGCCTCTTCATCCAGGTAAATTCCTGGTTGACATGGATTGTCCACCTCAAACCCTACTTCTTCACCAGTGTTGCTGTCTTTTGGTTTTGTTTCACATAACTACTACAGAGGTGGAAAGGGAGATAGACACTTTGTCTGTTGGGAGGTCTAAATTGAATGAGCTGCAATCACAACTGTGCAGTCATTTCAGGGGTAGGGAGGGACAATTATGGCCTTCTTGAAAATGCCAGTGTTAAATCAGAGCAAAGCCACTAATTTTGTTCCTGGTGATATTGTCATGCAGTTGGTCCCAATGATTTTAGGCAGATTCAAGCAGAAATAGGCACATGCCATGCTCTTTGGGGGACACCAACCAGTAGATGAGTTCTCCCTTCACCTCCCCACCAAGGTTGTTAAAAACGATCTGCTCCAAATATTAAATACACCAAGTACATCACTGAAAGAACACACAAGTTACAGTTTGTTTTTGTCTGAGTCTCCTGTCAAGGGCAAGACTGTACCCCAGAGCTTTCCAAACTTTTCATGCTGGTGACAAACTTTTTAGACATGCATCATTTTGCAACAAAGTAATTCACTAAGTAATTCAGTAAGTGGAGGCAGCCCCTCCATCTGAGCCCCGCCTCACCACCACCGCCTTCTCTGGAGTCTTCCTCAGGCTAGGGCAGCAGCGGCAGCAGCAGGAGAGGCAGCCCCTCCACCTGGACCTGGCCTGCCACCCTTGGCGGGTTCTTCCTCTGCCCAGGGAGGTGGCAGTGGCAGTGGCAGTGGCAGTGGCAGGAGAGCAGCCCCTCCACCCAGGCCTGGTCTGCCACCACCCTTGCTGGGGTCTTCCTCAGCCCAGGGCAGCAGTGGCAGCAGAGGGAGAGGCAGCCCCTCCACCCAGACCTGGCCCACCACCGCCCTTGCTGGGGTCTTCCTCAGCTGAGAGAAGCAGCAGAGACAGTGCCTAAGCCCAGGTATGACCTGCTGTGGCAGTGGGAGAGGCAGCCTCTCCACCTGTTACATTCACACAACATACCTACGCACTGCAGCCAACACACTAACACGCCATGACACACAGTTTGGAAAGCTCTGCTCTACTCCCTACTTTCCTTTTCCCTTCCTGAGATATTTGAGTGTAAACTGCTTTTGCACTTTGAACTCAGTTTGTAACAGCTGAAGTAAACTTAGGACAAAGAGAGAAAAGTGAGAGGATCAGAGAGAACATGAGACATTTTTAAATCATCTGTAAAAGGTGGGATGACAGAGGATTCATCAGCTTTGTTCCTGTCAAAACAGGACAGTTGAAGGCTATGGAACTGGCAGGCAAGTCCATGCCAAGACCTAGACTTGAAAATGGTATTTATACATGTATTCCTATTCTGGAAATGTACTATATACACTCAAAGACTATAAATCATTCATAATTACACGCATGCAAAGATCCCATGCATCATTGCTTTTAGATGGTGAAAAATACACTGTGCAACTCTCAGAACTACTCAGCCTGAATAGACTCAATCTATTTTAACTATTCCCCCCAACTTCATTAAAATTAAGTAGGTAATAGTGCAATTTTGTGAGCCTAGCATGCTACCTTCAATCTATCAGGTTAGGGTTCCTCTGTGACATTTTATTTACTATGAATTATTAAAATACAATTAGTTTAAGAGATGAGGTTATGTCTGATATTTATAACAATAAAAAACAATAAACACCTTTGATTTTATGTCTGCTGGGGTGTGGGGTTGGGATTACGTGACTGGATTAATTGTTTTCCACGAGGGAGTACTTCATAGGTAACAACTTCCTTCATATGTGTATTTTGAGCCTGAATAGGAAGATCTATTAGTACCTAGTATGAAAAAGACACAAAAATTTTATTCACGCATTCAAACAGAGTTTAAGTCAACATGTGAGGAGAAAAAAAGAAAAACAGGCTAGCATTCTCCCTTTCTTCTGTGTGTTGAAAGATACTTTCCATCCCTTCTTTCCTATGCCATGTACTTCACACTTACAGAAACTGACATCTGTATCTCTTGCACATGGCAGAGTTATAACACGATGATTCCATTTTAACTGCCATAACAACACCCTGGGGAATCTTGGGATCTGTAGTTTAGGGAACAGTATGTACACTTCTCAGTCAATTCTCAGCCTCTAGTGTCTCAACAGATTCCAAACACAAGAATTCCATAGGATGCAGCCAGAAAAAAGTAGAATCAAAGTGTAAAAGAGTGCTTAAGGGTAGGCCTTACTACAATATGGGATGCAGTCATTGGACTGGAGCAGCTTCTCATGCCCCATCCACTTGGTGAACTAGTGTGCTTCTGAGATTAATGCAGTATTCCAAGAGCATTCCACTCACCACAGGGGGCTTGTGACTAGAATGGGGTGGGGATGCAGACACAGAATTATTTTTTTTTTAAAGTGCCCTGCCCTAGCTATTTGGTCCATAAGACATCTCTCCTATCCACCATGCACCTTTTGAATTACATCAGAACTACAATGAAAACAGCAATACAAGCTTCTTCTTGCCAGATAATCTAAGAGATCATAGCCACCAGTGAAAATTTCACCTCTATCGGTTGATTAACTATATATTAGACAACAAGAAACTATAGGATTTTTCCACTTCAAGTGTCAAATTATATTGGTCAATCCCTGATCTTAGCAGACTGTTCTTCATACTAGTTCTTCTTTTCTCAGCATTCAGTGCAATATGATGTAATGTTAAGAACTGTCTTCTAAACCCTTGTGCAAAGTATACAAAATATGTAATAGGATTTGTAGAGAGATAAATAGCTGGATAGATATGCATAGAAATATAAATTGAGATTACAGATATATAGACAGATTGGGAAGGTGGGTTTTGCTTTGCCTATGAGGAACAACTCAGCAGACATGGTGTACATGGGCAAGTTTTTCAAGTCATTTCCAGTATTCTGTTTACCTCTAGAGAAAAAGACAAAACAAGTAGATCTTTAAATGGCAGCTAATGTCCTGAATTATGCCTCAGGGGCCTGAGAAGCAAAAAGCCTCTTTTAAACCTTGCTGAGTGGTTGTCAGTATCTGACAAAGTAGACTCAGAGGGGAGCAGTGTACAGAGTCCCTTTCAAGCACAAATTCAAGAGCACACAAGAACCTTTGCAATGATTACTGTCAGTCTCTTTTTGACATCTCTGATCTGAGTCTTCTGCTCTTTTCTTATCTAAAGGATCAAGACTACAAATAATCTGGGTCTTTAAACATATAACATAAGAAGGCATTAAAAATGTACATATTTTATTGCTGATCACAGAAATCAAAGAGAAAAAAAGTTATAGAACTTGTGACTCTTTCCCCACCACTGAAGGCTCTAAAGCAGAGATGACAGATATCAAACTGGCACCAATCAACATACTAAGAAAGAGAATTATTATTGTTTTGGGAGGGGGGTTCAAACACCCATAAGAATTAAACAGAATCCTTTATGTTAACAGTTATGTTGTTTGGCATCTATCTTGCCAGGATGCAACAGAAACCCACAAATCCTCAATGATAAAATCCAAAATTATTAACACATTTGATGAAAAGTGAAATCTGTAATAGCTTTTTAAATGTCTATTAATTTATAAAATAACAAGAAGTAATAAATTTTCTCCATTGTATAAAGTAGACACATTTGGAAGGCATGCATGGAAGGTCCAGGGGCCAATATTCAGCCCCTGGGAGCTTCTGAGGCCAGTGTTGTCTCCAAAATTGGTATGTGGAACAGCTAGGCATCTACTTCCTGTTTCTTTTAATATATTTGCATTTCATTCGCTTTATACCAGGTTATATTGTCTGGTAATGTTTATTCTGTCCAGCAGAAATTTACCAGAAGCGATGTAAATCCTTGACTATTTTATCTTCAGAAATGGCCATGGTCATTTTCTTTCTGCTGTGGAAGAAAACACACCCATACTGTTCTTCCATATTTGAATGTCCCAAAATGTGTGGAGGAATTATTAGGTGGGGAAAAACATTTTCCCCTCAGTTACCAGTGTTTATGTGCAGAAAACAGGGTTCTTAGGCAGAAAAAGCCTGTTGTTGTTGTTGTTTTCGTTTTCCACAGACTATTTCCTCTAAAACATGATGGGATGTTCAGGAGAAAATTGTGCAATGATCTTGCTGGCCTATTATTTTTCCTGAAAGGGTTCTGTTACTGTTGGAATACCTATTTCTTGACATGGCAATAAATAATTACAAATTTTCTTCTTACAAACAAATGTGGTAGGGATTAAACTCATGGGTCCAAAGAATGGCTTTACCCCTGAACTCTGCTCCTTAAAGTGCTTTGAAATTATGTGAAACTTCTGAAAGTGGCTGATTAAGTTTTTGTATTGTTATGGGATGCATTATTCATACCCCTACCTTGTGTTGCCTAAGCAGTGAGCACTTTCAAGGGATAGGCATCATTTGCCTGCCCAGAAGGAGAAAGAAATAAAGAATTCCAGGAACACTTTTTGTGGAGGTATGAGATGAGAGGGAGGATGGAGCAAGAGAGGTTATAAATCACTGTTTCATCTCACTTCTCCATCTGTTATTTCAGCAGGCTAGTGTGGAAAAGTAAAATATTGGTCAATAATTGGTGGATACCCAAGAAATGTGTATTTGGGACTGGACTTGATTGACTCAGACTTGAACAGAGGGCCCACATGTTCAGGCCTCCTGAAAATAGCCTAGTAGGGGACAAGGTAGACTGTCGCTCATCCATGCCATGCTGGAGAAGAGATAAGAATACATCTTGTTCAGCATACACTACACTATACAGTCCTGATGCAGATCAAAACTTAATAGTTAACAAAGTAGCCCTTGGATTATCCATACGTGTGTGTGTGTGTGTGTGTGTGTGTGTGTGTGTCTGTCTGTCTGTCTGTCTGTCTGTCTGTCTCTTTATTCCTACTGCATGGACAATCAACATTGCAACTTATCAGGGAACAAAGTGGTAAAAAAAATGTTCAGATTCCAAAACTGGAGGGTGGGAGTGTCTCAAAAATACTGCATAAGGTTCCCTGCTGAGTAAGCTGAAGACTGGAACCTTGGATGAGAAGAAATCTCAGGAAGCGTAGAAGATGGGAAGAAAGTCTAAAGTTATATAGTTAGTGGTGTTAAATTACAAAAGGATAAGATAGGCAAGATTGGACAGAGATTTGGTGAGGGACTTTACTTTGGGGAAAAAAACCACATACCTGCCTTCAAGGGAAAAGAAAGTACAAACTGGAAAAGAAGAGCTGTGTAGAAAGCATAACTAGACACTGGCTGAATATTCAGGCTGAGGTATGAGTGGGACCAATGTGAATTCATAGAGCCTATTTGCAGAGATGTGTTTTGAATAGGGCTTGCTACATTGATGCCACCTTCCCATCACAGATATGTATCAACAGATCCTGGTGTGGCATCTAAAGACAACAGAAGGCATTGTCAATTTGTCACAAAGAGGAAGCATCACAGCAGTCATTCTGCCCAGGAAGCTAATGGGAGAATAAAAATAATGATTTAAAATAGTGGCTTGAGTTTCCATTGGGAAAGAAAGCTGCATATGTTTAATGAATAGAATCCCTCCACCAGAGGGTGATAGAAACCCAGAGGCAAGTCAACCTTTGAAGAAAGTCCTTCTGGACAGGCTTCACCAAGAGTGAGAATCTGACATGCTAGGATTTTGTTGCACAAGGGTTGCTATACAAGGCAGCTCTCTGGGGACACAGCTGCTTCAACTGCTACTAAAACCTTTGGGATCTAACTAGCCCAGTCTTGTCTCAGTTTACCTTTCTCCCAACTACTATCCATGTCCATTCAGACAGCAATGTTTTTCTTCACTTCTGCTGAATAAAATGCAAATATGTGAATCTAAAAATATTTTCCCTTATCTCCTCATTGGAGGGGGTGGATATAACCAAATGGTGAAATAAGATTAATTTTCTTTTCATGATAGTAGGACATTCTTTTGTCCATATGCTGCTTTGCATGCATGTGCCATACGTCCGTCTCATGGCAAACATAAAATGGTTGAATTCACTATCAATTACAGGTTGGAACAAGTTTGATTTCAATTACAACAGGAGAGCAAAACAGCTGGGAAATCCCCAAGGGAAGCTGCGAAAACCAGGGGGGTGCATGGTTCATTAAACAGTACTAATTAGGGAGAGATGAACTCGAGATATAAAACACATCTTGTTGCTCTGCTTCCTTCAGTGAGATCGTTTCTGAATGGCACCTAGTTGGACAGAATCTACTCAAATCTCCATATAATTGCTACCTCAATTGTAGTTTGAACAACTGGCCTAACTTTGAAAAAGTAACAAAACAGCAAATTAGTGCATTTCTAGTTGCCTAAATTACATACAATTTGAACAGCTGTTTTCAGGGCAAACAGATTCTGAAAGCCATGAGTCAAAGCAAAACAGAAGTTGGGGGAATTTACTTTTAATAGCTAATGTTGTACTTCTGAAACCAGAAAAACTTCCAGACTAGCTCTGTGCAGTTGTATGAAACAGTTACTTATTTTTGTACAATTAAAAGGTATAATTATTTCCCATGGATGAAAAGGAAGGGGAAGTTATAGCTGGAAACAGCAAGGTCCCCATCCAGCAAGGTCCCCATCCAGTTCTACATGCTCAAAGCTAGTCCTATAAAACACACACACAAACTTACACACTGAGTGGGGCCTGAGTACTGTGATGCTCATCCAGATGTCCTGTACATCAACATTAGCTGGTCTAATTAATAGCCAAAGATGCAAAGAGAAACGTAGTATATAAATAAAACAAATAAACAGATTAAGATTGTGTCATATACCCTGTGTGAAAGGGACATGCCATGTTGAACATATTAAAAGGATGGATATACCTTAAGCCAGTTGCTCATCCCAGCCAGTGAATCTACTGCTGCATGCTAAGTCAGCACATATATACTGCCACTGACTGAAAGGGTCTATTCTAGCTGGAACTAGCAACTGGATTTAAGACATATTATCTTCAGATATCTTGATGGTTCTTCTTATATCATGCTTACATACTGTTCTTGAAGAAGACCTTAGAACATTTACATTGCTTTACTCAAAGGTGTTTTTTGTTGTTATTTTTTAAAAAGAACCTAAGAATACGTGCTTCTACCATGATCTCACACATAACCAGATAACACTGCATAATTTCAGATTTAACTGTATTAAACCACACACCCCATTATTTTGACAAATATACTATATTGGAAAATTGTGACTTACTTAGAAAACATAGTCAGGGATAGTCATGCTGAGCATACAGCAAAATACAACAAAACCTATAGGCAGCAATACCGTTACTGGTCCAGTTCCGTGCATCTCAAGGAAAATTACTTTTCTGTTGCTGATGGAGTTGAAATTTTATTATTTGTCTTTCATTGCATTGTATGATGTATTTTATGCTTTAGAACTCGCCCAACAAAAACATTGCTGCTTGTGAATTTTGTATTATGGCTTATTTAGTTAACCAACATACATATACTCATGGAAGATATTGTAACACACACAATGCATTGCCTAAACATCTATACACACACACACATACACACATCAAAATTACTAGGGCCCTCCTTTCTGTGCCACCAGTGAGGACAATACACTATGAAAGGATCTGTGAGAGGGCCTTCTCTGCTGCCTCCCCTCCTTTAATAGAAAATGGAAAATGTTGTACACCACTTTGGATCTCATATTGGGAGAAATGTGGAAGAATGAATGAAGGAATGAATGAATACCTTTTCTTTTAAGGCCTGACTAGCACCAACACTGGTGTCATTCTAGAGCTGAATAAAGATATAACTTTTTACTAATGCCTTTGGAACCTAATTGATTCAACCCAGTGTGTACACTTGTTTGGTTCTAACTTCACTCAGTCTGTTTTAAGTATTTTTAAATGATTTTGTTTTAACTTGTTTGAGTTGTTTAATAAGTGTTTAATCTTTTAAAATTATTTTAGATTGTTTTTAAACAATTGACTTCTTTCTTTGATAGAGAGTGGGATACAAGCATTTTAATAAATAAATTGTCAGTGTCTTGTAGTGGTTTGAGTGTTAAACTACAACCCTGGAAGACTAGGGTTCAAATCCCCACTTGGCCATGGAAATCCACTGTGTCACACTCTCTCAGCCTCAGGGGAAAGCAAACACAAATCTCCTCTGGACAAACTTTGCGAGGAAAACCCTGTGATAGTTTCACTTAAGAGTAGCCATAAGTCAGAAACATCTTGAACGCACACAACAACAACAGCAACAACATTCTTAAGAGAAAATAGTTTCTATTTACAAAGTAATATAAAGAGTTCTAGAAATATATACATGGTTTTAAAATTAAATATTATGCAATATAAAGGCAGCATTTTGTAAAAAAGAAATCTTTCAGGAAATACTTTAAAAGGTATAATTGTAAGTTTATTTTAAATGCTTCTTTCCTAGTAACAAAACTTGGGGAGGAAAAATAGTACGGGAACCAGAATGGAGAATTTTTCAACCAAAGTTCAGCCATTTGGAGTGTCATTGACTCCAGTGAAAGAGTTAAGCATATGCTTAAATCTCTTCCACAGAAATCTGTGCAAAATTAAAATTGGTTCTTTTGGTAGGATTGTGCTATGTTACCTATTGCCTTTCCTTAAACATAAATCTATAAGTAAGTAAGTAAATAAATAAGTAAGTAAGTAAGTAAATAAATAAATAAATAAATATTTTGCTAATATATTGCTAATATGCCAGAGGACAGGATCAAAATTCAAAATGACCTGGACAGATTGGAGAGCTGGGCCAAGGCTAACAAAATGAAATTCAACAGAGAGAAGTGTAAGGTCCTACACTTAGGTAGAAAAAAATGGAATACAGAAATATAGGATGGGGAACACATGGCTGGATTGCAGTATGTGTGAAAGGGATCTAGGAGTCTTCATAGACCACAAGCTGAACATGAGTCAGCAGTGTGATGCGGCAGCCAAGAAAGCCAATGCAGTTCAATAGGAGTATGGTGTCTAGATCGAGGGAGGTACTGGTACCACTCTACTCTGCTTTGGTTAGACCTCATTTTGAATACTGTGTCCAGTTCTGGGCACCCCAATTCAAGAAGGACATGGTCAAGCTGGAGCAAGTCCAGAGGAGGACGACCAAAATGGTGAGAGGCCTGGAAGCCATGCCCTATGAGGATAGACTTAGAGAGCTAGGGATGTTTAGTCTGCAGAAGAGAAGGTTAAGAGGGGACATGATAGCCGTGTTTAAAAATTTGAAGGGATGCCATGTAGCGGAAGGAGAGGGCTTGTTTTCTGCTGCTCCAGAGACCAGGACAAGGAGTAATGGATTCAAGCTGCAGGAAAGGAGATTCCATCTGAACCTCAGGAAGAACTTCCTGACAGTCAGGGCTGTCCGGCAGTGGAATATGCTGCCTCAGAGTGTAGTGGAGTGTCCTTCCTTGGAGGTTTTCAAGCAGAGGCAAGATGGCCATCTGTCAGGAGTGCTTTGAGGGTGTTTCTGCATAGCAGGGGGTTCGACTGGATGGCCTGTGTGGTCTCTTCCAACTCTACATTTCTATGATTCTATGATTCATATATATATATATGCAAGTAGACTGATAGAATATTATTAATGGAAATATTTATGTCATAAGGAGTGCCTCCTAAACTATGACAATTGTGATCAATCCTTGCTACAGTTTTCTTGGGCATTGCACTGTTCCAGGAACTGTGTGAAAACAATGTTAGGGATTCCTAAACTTCAACCAGGCCATTCAGGACTGATGCTAGGGACCAGCCTAGAGAATCTTGGAACTTCTCCAGTTACAGATGGCAACAATGCTATGCAAATTTAGTGTCTGTAATTAGTGGACATTATGAAGCCTTTACATTGAACAAGCTGCCCAACCATCTAAGTCTATTCCACTGGTATCATGTGGTTTTTGGGTTTTTTTGGGTTTTTTTTAATGAAATGCTACCATTCATCTCCTGCTTCCAGCTCACAGCCCTGATCTCAGGATCTGTGACTCTGGAAAGTCTTGATGTATGTACTGCTATACAGGCTGATCCTAACAAAGTGTCTGAATGAAATCAGTAACACAGCAGAATGATGTCATATAGCATGTGAACAAGACTCATGCCAAATTAACCATGCTGACTTATGAGATGCGTGATATTTTCAGCTAATCAGAAACTTACTTCAAAATGCATTCAAAAGTACATTTTATATATCTGAATGGTTGAGAAAGTATTTTAGTCGACTACATAGAAGATATAATAAATCTTTCAATCTCAGAATATATTTTTTTTAAAGTGTATTTTAGTGTTGCATTGTGTGTGCTCCTCATTTGCACACTATTTTATTGTATACCAGTCCAAATTAAACTAGAATAAAGAAAACTGGAGTCTTGTTTTTTAGAAATCAAATAATCTTTTTGAATAGATCATTACAGGAATGACAAATTTTATCATGGACAATTTTTATAAAACCATGATGGTCTTTTCAAGATCATTAAAAAAAATCTGTGAAAAACCCTATTTTGTGAAAAGCAGTAATGAATGGAAATGCCTAAGGGAGCTTTGAGCATTGATTTCAATGGGAAACTTGACCCACAATACTTAACTTCAAAGAAAAAACAAACTTTTCCTTTTTTCTTTTTAAACAGTTCTGATATCTTACCACCCATGGTTTGTCAGGTACCCAAATCTCCCACAAGTACTTCGGCATATCTCCAAAATTCAGTGCCTAAAAAGCAAGTAATATTTGAATAAAACGATTTGTCACTTTTACTGCAGTTTAAGATAATCCCCCCAATTTCTGACAAAGCCCAGATTAAAAGCCAGTGATAATTTCTGAGCTGAGTCCATTTATGTAGTTTGGAAATGGCCAAGTGTCCCTCCCATCCATTATAAACATCCTGTTATAACATGTTAGCCTCTTTCAAAAGATGTTTACCCATCTTATTGCCCATAGGTGGGAGGTAGGGAAAAATTACATAAAAATAAGCCAATATGTAGACAATATATGCTCAAAGTCCTGTTGCCTCATTTTATGGAAGGTACATTGTAGAGAGAAGAAACATATGCCAATGTCTAACAAAGAAAGAAAGCCCAGTAGTGGGTGTATAAAGCTAATGATGACTCCAAATAAACAAGGGTCTGAAGTGCTTAATGGATGTGAGTTCTATTTCTATTCATGCCTGAAAGAATCACACAATGAAGAACACAAGATGGAATTCTATGCATTTTTTAACATTTTTAAACACAGCACAATTCCAACATTACTTGACTATTGTGGATGCTACTTTTACGTGATCACATTCTGTTTTATTCTAGTGATGTAGGAAGTAAGGAAAGCACGTAAAAGGAAGGAATCACATGGAAAATGCACAGTGCAGCATTAGTCAGGGCAGACAGCAATACTAGGGTGGAAGTTTCCCAGACAATTCACCCTTATTCATACATTTTCAAATAATTGAAACCAAGAAGAAGTGGAACCTGCATAATTTGGGTAATGTAATCCTAAACAATACATAAAAATATATAGATAGAGTGTATTTCATACCTTTCATATTTTGTGCCTACTTTCTTATTTTCATGGTTCCGTTCCATTTCCTCATCCCATTCCACCCTATCCCTATCACACCTACTTTGAATTAAATAGAACATTTCATCATTTTGTATTAGCTTTGCTTGATCTATTCTCCAGGACAGTGGTTTACTGCTATATAATGTACAGGTCCCCTGTTTTTGAAAGTAATGTATTCCAGAAAGATTGGCCCCCCCAATCTGGTTTCTGCAAATACAAAGCACACTTTTATACCACTGAAAACTACAGTACTTTAGAAATTCTGTGAAGGAGAACTGACCACTAGTTAAGGGAATCTGCCAAAATCTGGGTGTCACTATTGAAAGATGATTGACTATCTCCACCAGGAAATCATATTACATAATGATCAATCTTTTATTATACCTGACTAACTAATATTGACACATATTTGTCAAATTCCTGCATCAAAACAGACTATATTATTGGCACTGGAAGCTTGATCTATGATACAAGTGAATTTTTAATTAAAAAGAACATATTGTTTTCAATATTTTGGATTTTTATAATCTCTTTCACGAATGTCCAGCTCCTCCTCCTATTTTTTACTTTCTTATTCTCTTTTACATTTCTAGTCTAATTTTTCTTTCTTCTTCTTCTTCTTTTAAAATGCGTGTTCATTCTTCCACAGGTAAGACAAATGTACTTAGGACAGAACTATATTGCCAGGTCCCACTGCTGTACCAAAACAATGTGCTGAGTGCAAACATATGCAAAGGGAGTAAGCCTATCTGTATGGACTTTCAAACATCTGGGAGCATCAATCACTCAGGCTTCCTGACTGCTGAACACCTTGTGTGACAGATGTGTGAACAGGCTTCCCTTTGCAGATGATGTTAGCCCAAAGTGGTATACCACATTAGGAGAGAAAGCTGGAAGGTGTATTCTCATTCCATGTCTACCAGATTATGTATTCACGGCTCCTTTTATTAAAATGACCAAGGATTTTCATGCTGTTTACATTCCATTTGGGCTTCCATATCTACAATTGTGTAATAAATTTAGGATGAAACGACACAGGTGAGAGAATACATTGCCCAAGGTAAACCTTTTTTGTGATATAATATCATCTTATATATTATGTTATTTTAATTTCTGGCTTTTTTTTTTTGGCCTACTTTTCATGAAAATGGACAAGGAAGATGGCTTATAGATACTATAAATGAACATCTTTCTTTTTTTTAAAAGGTGATCATGAAACGCTGAATATTATAATTGGATATTTACAAATGATCACCTAATCATGACTGCTAAAGTCTTTTATTTCCATGGGTGGGGGTGGGGTGGAATGGGGTGAAATGAGAAAAAAAAATACATAGAGACAATCTGTCCAAAGACAACAAATCCAAAGGTAACAACTATGGAAGTCACATTATAGCTAAGCAGATTCTGCTGCAGAAATGATTTTTTACCATAGATGTATCTTGGAAAAGATATTTTCTGGACTAAAGGTAACTTCTTGAAGCTCTGATAGCCATCTAATAATTTCAGCCAGTGATTCAGGAACTCTTTCTTTAAAAAACCCCCCAAAAACTCAGAATTCATGGTACAAGACCAATTGTGTTCATATTTCTTGACTGTGTTGTAATAATGTCCAAAAACCACTCAGAGAGCAAGAATTTGTTGTACAGTTTGTCTAATCATCAGCTGTCTTGTTTTAAGATGAAACTTTTTTTAAAAAAAATGTCATTTTTAATTAACATTTTAGAAATCACTTTTGAACCTGGAAAATGACAGCAGAAGATACTTACAACAGTAATTAAAGCTATGTTTACTGTGAAAACATTAATAGTTATACATGGTCTGTCACTAAATGCTGAATATGAAAAGTACCATATGGTTTCAGTCTCTGCCAAAGCATCAGCAGCTCCTATTTGACAAGTAAATCCTATAAATCAGGAGGAAAAACTAACTGAAGAGATGGAAACGTCAAAGATTTCATCCAGTAGAAATCTAGGGGTGTTTTGACTAAAATTCACAAGTTTAGGATGATCAGAGTCTGTGGTTAACTCCTGAACCTACATCTTATCATCCATTTCTGGTGAGTCGTTCATCATAGTACCCTTTCGTCCCCACTAGTACCACTGCTACATCCTACTGATAACTCTCCAAAGTTCTGACAGTCCTCATACAGTTCACAGCTTTTCATCATCTGAGTCTTCTTGAATCAACACAGTATAAGCAACACTTCAGATGTCCTTCCTTAATGGCCTCTGGCAACTTCCTTGTGTTCCGTACCTTTCCTCCACTGGCTGCATGCATGGACTAATTGTTAATACCAAGCTTCATTCCAAGTTACATATCATTAATCAGATTCTCCACTCCCCCAATCTTTGCACTGCTAATTTAAAGCAAGTGGCTGGGAAAGGACTGCAATGCCAGCATTCATCACTCCTCAGATTTTGCATGTTGGCTCAGAAGCCTGAAGAATGTTCAATGATTTGAATGGGAAAAACTAAGAACCCCAAGCACAGGATAATATCACCATGTTTTACAGTCTTGCTATGTATTCCATTTGGCTGGAATCTTGAAATGATTTACAACTGTGTAGGTGCTTTTCACTTCACTTTTATGCTATGTCAGTATGTAGCAACAAGGATATAACTTTCAGCTTTGAAAACTTAAAAAGGTCTCTGCCAGAATGGATGAAAATTTAATCTAATCTAATTTAATTCAGTATTCTGCTTCCCATATTGTACTTCTAGGAGGCCTACAAACAATACAGTCTCCCATATATTTATTATAGTTACCTTACTCCACTCTAACCCTAAAAATACTTGTTTGGCTCCTCCTCCTTATCTGCAAGAAACTTCTTCTTTTAGTCATTTAAGGCCATATCCACACGGGGTTTTCAACACGGGGCAGAGCGTCCTCCAGGGAGAATATCTGCACCTGGGAGCAGACTGGGTTGGACCTACTTAATGTAGATCCGCACCCCAGCCCACTCCCGAATGACCCCAAGCGGTCGTCCAGTGTGCTTTTGAAAGACCACTAAAAACAGGTCTTTCAAAAGCACGGAGCACGCCACTGCGAGCCTGCTTCCTTATACAGATTTGCAGGCTCGCGTTGGTGCGAGCCTGCGATCTGCCGGGGGTGGGCTTTAGGCTGGCGAGCTTCAGCAGAGACCCTCGACCAACCGGAGCCGTCATTTTCGTCCCCGGAGCAGCGTGGAGCAGTGGCCATGCACTGCTCCAGAGAAGTGTGGACCAGACCGGGGAGCCCAAAAGTCTGGTGAGTAGCGTCATGGGGCTATTCCCTTGCCCTGTGTGGAAATGGCCAAAGTTTAATAGGGCCAAAATCTTTTGCTTAACATTCATCCATTTGCTAACATTATTTTTAATTATTTTTCAGTTCACTAGCTGACAATACAATACATAAAATCCTTCTTTAAAATTTGCCATGGAAGCTAGATTGTTGTGGGATATATTTTGCCTAGTCAGAACAAATTAGCATTCAGTTCAGGCCTGTTTGCTCACATCCTTATCATTATTTGGTAAGTAAAGGTGGAAAGATCAGAAATTTTACATCAAACTATGTTGACAACCCCTATGGAAAACTGAGTGTCTGGAAGTTCTCCCATCAGATACCTCCAATATCTTATATACATGTATAGCATCCTTTATTCTTGGCAGAATTACATCACAGTTATTTTACCTAAGCACTGGTCTTGAAAGGAACCTCTGACTATTTATATTCATTGAAAACATTCTCTTCTGATATTGTGTCTGATGTTTCCAACTATCTTGGAAGAATTACTTTGTTTGCCAATGGGTATCTTATTTCAAAGAGAAGCTTACCTCAAAACAACAGAAATCTGATATTTGATTCTTCAGTTCTTTGGAGTCAAATCTCCAAGGGTATTAACAAATGCAGTTCAACAAAAAGATAAAAAGTTGACCCACAAACATGTAAAGAATATCCTGCACTCTTAATAAGATATTTACATGTACCTTATAAACCTTAAAGCATTGGCATTCAAGTTGTAGAGACAGGAGCCCCCCCCCAACTCAGTTAGTGTTATGAATCTATAATGAAGCAAATATTAAGAACTCAAGACTCATCAGATCTTTCTATGACTCTTCCTAAAATTTTGATAGATAGGTGTGTACGTGCATATATGTACTTGTATATGCTTTAAGTGAGAAGCCTATTCAGTGACCAATATCATTTGTAATTACAGTCCAAGTATATATATTATACAGGTAATGGTATGTGGAAGTGAACCTCAAATTTGTACACCTTCCTCATATTACTTTTCTAGATGTATGGCAGCAGTTCTAGCGAGCTTTAAACAGAATAGCCTTAGAGGGTTTGTTTGTTTGTTTGTTTGTCTACTTTCCACCTTTCTCACAGCACAAGATTGAAGGTGGCTACTACAAGATGGTTCCTTTTAAGTTCATGGCCATGTGAGAATAGTGAGAATGGCACTGGCGGTAATTTCTCCTTAATCTGGGGGTCGATACCAAATTTGTAATATTGCCTCTCTATACAGCCAGCTAGAATAATAAAAAGAGATTCAGAACTATACCTTGAGGTGCCTGCTCTATCAGACAGAGTCCATTAATCTGAGGCTTAATTCCATATCCCACTACATATGAAATCTAGACAGTGATTCCTTGTGTAAACAAGCCCTTGATTTTCGCTGCAACACCTCCATCATCTTTTTAAATGAAACTCTCAGGTTATCAAAGTTTTAAAACTCAGCACAACAGATTACTTTGAAATATGTACATTAGAAAAAAAATCAATCTAAACAGCCAAGTTACAAATCCAGTGTTTAAGTTCATCAGTCTTTGTGAGCCACAAAATGTAGATACACCTCAGACCAGCCCCAAAGGTCATTGTCCTCCCAGCCTGGGCCTCGGAATCCAAATGCAAAGTGAGAGAACTGCTTTTTACCATAAAGTTTGCTCTCAATAGTTTGAGTTAATCTTCAGAATGCAGCCATTTTCTTTCCAAATTCTTCTGTTGTAATGACCTATTTAACAATATCAACACCCAGCCAATATCCCATCATTCTCTACATGATTCTGGACACATTAGCTGATCTCATCCTTGAAAGGAAAAGAATGGATAGCAAAAGAAACCTGCGGAAGCTAATAATTACTACAGAATGCAGAAGCTTTATTAACTAATTTTGAATGTTGGAACCTCCCCCCCCCAAGAAAATATATATTAGTAATTCAGACCATGTGAGGATTTTTTTTTAATATACTCACTCTAATAAAATAATCCTAATACAAAATTAGAATGCTATGGAAAAGGCTAATTTAGCACACTCTTACTAACATGCTAGTTATAACATACAGATCTGTGGGTGGAGGTGATTAATGCCTCCAAGTAGTCATGGACAGATTACTTTCTGGTCAGAGTGAGTATCACAGCTACTATCTCTCCCTGCAGGGGTGGTGGACCTATTAAGATGGTCCAGTCTTGAAGGCTACTGGATCCTTTGAGATTCTGGAAAGCCTTAGAGAGTCTTATGGCAGCCACCACTGATAAACTTGTTGAAGTCCTGGTCAAGACCTGACTAGAGCTGTTGACATGATCACTCCCAAACATCCTATCTGACCCATTACTAAATGTGCTCCTTGGTATACAGAGGACCTCAGGGAGCTGAAACAAGAAAGATGATGAATGGGATGCAGTTGGTGGAAAACTCGACTTATATCCAACAAGACACAATATAGAGGAAATCTTTGTTCCTATGAGGTGGCAATACACACACCTAAGAAATCCTTCTTCTCTGCACGTATTGTGCCCATGAACTCATGTGCAGCCAAACTTGTGAGATATCTGACTGAGTTATCCTCCCCCCGAATCCAGTTCTAGAGCCTCTAGCAGTTTGCTGTGATGCTTTTAGCAATCACTTCACTGGTAAAATTTATTGTATAAGAACCAACTTAGATGCCATCATTATGGAAGAAATTGACAATGTGGTATGACTCTATAAGTAGGATTACATTGGATCAGTTTCAATTAGTGAGTACCACTGATGTGGACAAGCTGCTAGGGCAAGTAAGGAAGACAACTTGTCCTCTCAATCTCTGTCCTTCTTGGCTGCTTGTCCAGGCAGGAGATAAATTAGATCTTAATTACAATATATCATTAACACACCTCTCAGATATGGAAGGTTTCCATCTTGTTTAAAAGAAGCAGTATTGTAAACACTTCTTATAAAGCCCCACCTCGAACTCCTGGATCCTAATATCAAGATCAATATGAAATCTTCATTTTCTGAGCAAGGTGATTAAGAGGGCAGTTGCCTTTCAATTCCAGGCAGTCTTGGATGGTACACAATTCTTAGATCCATTTCAAACTGGCTTCAGAACAGGATACAGAGTTGAGACCACTATGGTTGCCTTAGTGGATGATCTTCACCTCAGCATTGACAGGGGGAGTATGTCCCCACTGGTGCTTTTGAAACTTTCACTGATGTTTGATATCATCAACCATGGTAAACTTCCAGAATGCCTGAGGGGTTTTGAGAGTTGGAGGCACTGAGCTTCAGCAGTTCTGGTCCTATCTCTTGGGCAGATTCCAGAAGATGGTGCTTGGGGAGAGTTACTCCTCAAAAAAAAGGAGCTGTTATATGACATACCACAAGGCACCATTTTATTCCCCAGTGCTGGAGGCATGAGGCAGGGTGCTATCAGTATGCTGAGAACACTCAAATACACTTCTCTGTGCCTACAATAATAGCATCAGCTAAGGAGGGTGTGCCTCCTTTGAATGAATGCCTGAAGGAAGTAATGGGCTGAATGAGGAAAAACAAACTAAAACTGAATCCAGATAAGATGGTCAAGGATCCTAACCTGGGTCTGGAGGTATGTCAACCTGTCCTGGATGGGTTTCATTTTCCTTGAACAAATATATTTGAGAGTTCACAAGGATTTGTCCCTCCAAATGTCAGCCCAGATAGATGTGATGGTCAGGAGTGTTTATTAGCAGTTTTGCCTGTTGCTCACTTACATCTTAGATGATAAAACTCACTTACATCTTAGATGACAAAGTAAATAGCAAATTTTGTAAAGATTGCGAATGATTCAAGGAGTTTTTACAATCTAAACTGACAAACAAAGCATAACTTGATTTGACAACTATAAGAATTCTGGTCATTGGTTATGGATTCATTTCAAGTTTTGCTGTAATGAGGGAAATGACATTTATTTTATGATTATGCTATTTAATTATTTTTTTGTAATATATATGTATATTAACAGGAAGGAAAATATGTAGCTTATTTTTTGCTTATAGATGTTAGCTGTGGGAGGAGTAATCCCTTTGCTACTTTTTGTCTGTTATCTTAGTTAAGCGGGATAATAACAAAGAGAATGGAATAAGATGTTTAATGAGCTATTTTTTTTCCCCTTTCATCACTTTTTGTTTTCCAGAAGGTTTATATTTATGCTTATCAGTCTTACGCTGCAACCTCATCATGTGAGAAACATTGTTAGATGTTAATTGTTAGATGTTTTCTACTTGTTTTTGTTTTGTATTTTATGTTTTCTTTTCCTGTTTCCTTTTTTATATATGTTTTTAATATGTGGATTATTTTTTCATTATTAGTTTTTATCTGTCTTTTCCTGCTTTATTCCTGGTTTACTGTGGTTTCCTTCCTTCCTTCCTTCCTTCCTTCCTTCCTTCCTTCCTTCCTTCCTTCCTTCCTTCCTCCTCCTCCTCCTCCTTTTTTTTTTTGGATAAAAATAATTAAAAATGTTATTTCTCATCTTTCTGCAACTCTAAGGGGAACCTATCACAGAGTTTTCTTGGCAAGATTTATTCAGAGGTGCTTTCATGTGAGGTTGAAAGGGTATGGCCTCCCCAAGATCACCCAGTGTGCTTTCATGGCTGAGTGGGGATTTTACCATTGGTTTCCTGGCATTCTACACTACTACAAACCACTACACCATACTGTCTCTCAGTAGTCTGCTTACCACATCTAAAATAGTGTCTGACAATGGTAATATGCTGCTAGTCTTCTTATGATTTTTTTTTTTAAATTCACTTAAGAGTCCTACAATACTTTCCCTTCCCACACATACATTTTAAAACAAACATGCATTTTGATTTGAACAGAAGAGGGGTCTTTTATCATTTAAATTAAAATAAATAAAATACATAAAATCCTGAAAAGGGGATCATAACTAATCCCCGGCCTGCCATTCAGAGAGAGAGGACAAGAGGGAGGAAGGGAAGGAAAGAGGAGGGGAGAGAGCAATTCTAGGACTAGGGACTTAAGAGTGCCCAGTTTTTGCAATTCTTTTCCCGCCAGGGGATAAAAGTCAACATAACTGAAGATATTGTAAAACCTGTTGCCTGTAAACTAGACTTCGGTTTGCTAATCTTTCTCTACCTTTGCTTATGCTTCTGTCTCATGCAGTGACAGCAGACACTGTTTCAAGAGAATTACAGCAGGACAATTCATTTCATCCAGTATTCTCTACCTGAGAGCAGACTGTGTAAGAATTCCTCACAGGATAACATTTAAGGGAGGATATGGGGGACTGTAACATAAAATCAGCAGATATATTGCTATCCAGCAGCAAGGGAGATAAGAGCAGGGAGCAGAGACGATTGCTCTCTTTTCCAATAAAATAAAAGCAGTTTGAACTACCGACCTGCTCATAGTAATGGAAATAGTCTACTGTGTTGTTGGTTGCTGGGAAAAAAGCAAAGGGAAGGTCGGTCAGCAGCTCCCATGGTAGCTGACAGTTTTTCAGCTGACTAATGCAATATATTGGAAATATTTTCTCTACATTTAATTAATCAATATCCTTTAACAGACATGAAAGACCTTGCTCTTTTAGTTTTGAAACAGGTAAAATAATGAGTCCTAAGGATTACAGGGACAGGGAGGGAGAGAGGAGAAAGGAGGGAGGGAGAAAGGGGGAGAGAGAGAGAGAGATTCATTGTGGGAATGTGGTACTCATTACATTTCACACATTGCTTTTTTCTATTCTATATGTATATGCATATGTATATCTATGTCCACCTTATAGTATAATGTATGAATAACTACATGCTTGGAAACACTAGCATCATTTAGATTTAGGCAGTCTCATTAGTGATCCAGGACTGGCTACCTGTTAAGTTCTCTATCAAGGCCAGCCTGTTTTTGCATTCACTGCTTCTGTTTCCAATCTCTGTGCCTTGATTATGTCTTCTATACTATTAAAAAAAAAAAAGGGGGTATATACATCAGGAGTGTAGAAGTGCATTGTCCCAGGAGCCAGATTAAAGCCATTTCACACATTATATGTGCAGATGGTATTCTGCTTTTGAGGACAAAAAGTACACTGCAATTTGATGGGCATTTAATATTATGTAGCAGCCAGTCTTGACTCCCTGGCTACTATGCCTATGTAATATAATTGCTGGATAACACAGGTTTCTTACATTCAAGTCTACATTTTTTGAACAAGACAACTGTATTTATCATACACCTGTTTTGAGGTGTATTCTAAAAGCATTCCTTTTTGTACAAGAATTAAAATCTAAGAAGTTACTGTCATTCAAGGATGAGGTGGGTATTTGTTTTAGTTCTTGCTAACTGAAGAGAGAGGTTTTTAAGACAATAGAAAAGAACTATGACTACTTCTTGAACAACCTAAAAGTTTCCAAAAGATTCAAGCAATTTTCTCTTATCTAGAATGATGTTATTGGGGTTTTTATAAGGAAAATCAAAATACACAGACCACATTCTTATATAGCACAAGAAGAATTCACTGGTTGATTGCATCATATTCAATGTGCTTTACAAGGTGCACTCACATACAATATAGTCCCCTCCTTGCAGTTAGCGTACCTGCAGAGGAAGGACTGAATGGCATCTGCCAGCTCAGTACAACACCCATGCTTTTAGGATGACATTTGCAGGGAGAAAGAGTTGTCTATTCCACAAAGAACATCACTTATGAACATTTTCAACTGCATGAGAATTATTTGCACATAAGAACTCTTTTTCACATGCTGTAAAAGTGGAACAACAAATCTAGAGCATGTATGTATGGAAATGGTTTCTGGCTAGTACAGTCCCATTACTCATTCCTAAAAAGGACGGGGCCAATTTTGTGGCCCTGAGACAAGCACACTGCATGGACTGCCAAAAATGCATGAATAAATCAGGAAGTAGCCATAAGTCCACTCCTTGTTTTTTTTGGGGGAAAAATACTCAGAAATCATAGACATATCATGAAACAGGATATGGTCCATTCCCCCTCCCCACAAGTCCATATTGGCAGCAAATCATGAGAATGTGCATGCACACACACACATGCATAATACATAGATGGTATTTAATAATGGATAAACCTTTTGATATAGACAAAAATCTGTCTATCACTTGTTAGAGAGTTTGTAGGGAACAGTACAAAACGATATACATTTTGCTTTTTTTGCCCATGGATTAGAAGCTTTTAGTGTGATGTAGCTGACTTCTGATCCAACCAAAATGTGGATTTTTCTGAAGCCCTTCTGTTTTTGTTCCTGTGTAAAAGCAATACGATTTCTATTTCATATAATTTTGTTGCTTCTTGTGATGGCATAAACACTAAATTACATACACAGAAAAAGGAAGTACAGTCATTCTTCCACATTTGCTAGGGTTGGGGCACAGGACCTCTGTGAAAATGGAAAAACCGTGAATAATTCTAGGCCTTCCCAAACCATATGTAACACACACAAAAAGTATGATCACCATATTCAATCCACTGTAGATTCCCTTCAGGCATCAGGGTTTCTTCATGAGGCAGAAATGGGGCTGGTGGGGCTTACTGCCCCCTCCACTGCTGCCCCCCACCATTTTTAATAGGGACTTAAAAGAGTTATTCACAGTTTCTCAGTCTCACAAGGCTTGCAGTCCCTAATAAAAAGGGCATAAGGAGGTAGCAGAGGTGACAGCAAATAATATGTGAACAATCTATTCCACAAAAGTGAAACCTGCAAATGTGGAGGGCTTACTGTATATGGAAAAAAAAATATTTAAGGTGTGAATATATACAGTGTGTGGTCAGTGGTAGTTTTGGAAGAAGTGACTCATCAGTTAACAGGAGCTTATGAAGACTATTAATACAGACATATTTGAGGCAGCATGGTTTCCCTTAATCACATTGGCTTACAAAGAAAAATTTCCTTCTGGTTCTTAATCTGAACACATGGCATACTGGAAGAATTTGTCTTAGGAAAAAAATTATTACTTGGAGCTTTTGGACTGTTTCTCTGTATGCCTTGTTTGTTGAAATGAAACTCTATTCACTAGCCAGATCTCTGTTCTCTATCTATTGTACCTTCCTCAGTGATGTAATACTTTGTTTCTTCTTTGCTCTATTTATATTTTTATATTCTGTAAAGGCAGGGGGTGGTTGAATAAAATAGCCTTTCAGAATAAGCAACTTGTCTTTTCCATTTGACCACAAAAAGGGCAGGCCAGAGATTCTGTAGGAGTTGGATTGAAAAAAGAAAACAGCATTAGTGGAATACATGTGGAACCAGGGACACATTTGTTCACCCCAAGTTAGACCCTATTGAAGGAGCTTAGGAAGTTGGGTTTTTTTTTGTCAGCATGTAATTGTACTTGTGAATCTCTGTGGGAACTTCTTTCAATATGCTCATTTGCCTTGCAAGATAGGCCTTTTCCACACGGGGGGCCCGAAACGCGGCGGAACGGGGCGGCATACGCGGAGACGGAGTTTACCTTAATCCGGGTGGCTCCGTCCCCGTGAGGTGCAGCATGTGGTCACCGCTCTACAAGACAGCGGTGTCTGGCGGCACCCAAATGGCAGCCGGCGGTGCTCTGCCAATCGGGGCAGCACGCCAGCTGGAAGCCCACCCCCAGGCAGCTCTGCAGGGATGCGCTTGCCCACCCCTGCAGTTCTTCACGGGGCGCTGCGACAGGCTCGCGCACTCTTGTTTTAAAAAGACCACTTGAAAGGTGGTCTTTATAAAACACGCGGTGCCACCCCCGCGGCCGCGCGAGGGCGCTTTGAGGTGTAGAACCTCACCTTTTCAAACCACCCTAGCACACCCCGTGGTGTAGACGACCTCCTGGTGAGGTCGTCCCAGCGCGGGCTATATCCCCGTGTGGAAATGGCCATAGTCTTAGCAAGAATGGAGTATCACAACAGTGATGATATGAAGTAACTGAAAATATAGCAGCATTCTTTCTTAGAAAACCATCTCAGGTTGTCCTAATGGCCTTTCAGTGCTGATTTGATAACACTGGAAGACCTGCTTTATGAGTTGGGATGTCTATAATGCAACACACATCTTTCCTGTTATAACACTGTGTTTCTTGACAACTGGGAAAATGTTAGCATGGGAAAGGCTCCTTGAAGATAGCCCCAAATTTCTGGGATTGTCAGTGTGACATGTGAAACCAATGCACCACAGAAACTGACACAGTGCTAAGGTAATCTTTGAACAGACCTTTTATTCTTGAGGGCATACACTAGTGAGCCAAAGAATGAGTCCCAGCTCGAAACTTCAGACTCAGGCCCTTTTCACACGCAGTTTCTTTTGCGAGAGGGCCCCTTGAGCATCGCGTAAATGGGAGTGCCAGTCCGTACGACGCATTCATGAGCCTAACACGAACCGCGCACATATTTTTTTTATTTTCGGCTTCAAGCCGAAAATGCTGTGCGGTCGCGCAAGGTTCCCGGGGCCCTCACGCACTTACCTGCCCTGCGGTGCATCGGACGAGCGGGCCAGTCACGCTTCCTGCCTCAGTGCTAGCTTGCAATTCCCAGGTTGCACTGCCGTAGGAAGGGATGGGGTGTTCGCGTGACGCTCGTGCGACTGGCAAACAGCTACGGGAGGCAGAAGGGCTGCCGTGAGTGGCTTGTGCAAACAGCTGCTTGCATGAGCGCCGCCCCCACCGCCGCGATGAAGGTAAGGTGCGAAAAGGGCCTCAGTATAGAAAAGAAGAAGAAGAAGAAGAAGAAGAAGAAGAAGAAGAAGAAGAAGAAGTTGTAAATATATTAAATATGCTACTGTGCTAGACTTTTCTTTAATAATTTCCTTTCAAAGAAATTGCAGTTTGCAATCGGTACTGGGGACAGGTATACTCCAGCTCAGAGTACTTAAAGTAAGTGGCTTGAGCTGGAAGCAGGAACCTAAATGGCCAGCAAGAAAGGATGTCACTGTAATTAACTAGCAAGAGCAGATATCTTATTTAAATGTGACCAAACCAGAAGTTTCATAGACATTAACATTGTACAATTCGTTTTAACAACAATAAAGGACTTTGAGACTTGAAGTCACACTCTTCTGTTGGACTGGGTCTCAGTTATACTGACAGAAGCTTCCAGTTCTAGGTCACTTTCACACTACACAATTATAACACTTTGATGCTACTTTAGCAGTCACAGTTCAGTCGTATGGGATATTTGTACTTGTGCTTTCATGAATTCTGTGCCAGAAGATTCCACATCCCTCATCAAATTGCAAATCCCTGGAGATATACACACACACACACACAATATACAGGTCTGCTGACTGAAGTGGTATCAAAATGCTACAATTTGTGGTGACAAAGAGACCCAAGTCTCAGAGTTACTAATGGATATCATGACAAAAGAGATCTACAGGCCTATTGAGCCAGGCAACATACTAATGCATGCTTTCTGGTCTTTTTGATTTGCAGCAGAACAAAGTCAATAACCAGAGGTGTTGGACATGTTGGTTTCCTTCTCTCTAGTCCTCTCAAATTTATGCTAGTTTGATTTTTGTGGCATGCTGAAGGGTTGAATAAGCACTACCGCTGCTGGCCTTGGATACTGCAGTGAACAACTACTGGCTGATCCACGGTTTACCCATTTCTGCTACAGACAGCTGGCACAAACATGATTCCCATGCTTGATAAGTCACATTCCCAATGATGTTATCATAACAACTGAACACAATCAGTTGCTAATTTTTTAAATTAAAGTATCATTCTTTAAAAACGTATGAAAACATTAAAATTAAAATCCATCTTTAGAAAATCTTTACTGTTTTTAATTGTAAAGGAGAAAAAGCAAGTTTCATTAATCGTAATGCAAGAAAGCTGTTTTTAATTGAACTTTAACCTGCTGATATATGCATGGTCTCCTTCTCTAATGCAATAGAGAGAGAGAGAAAGAGAGAGAGAGAGAGAGAGGGAGGGAGAGAAAATATAACACACACACTTACACCGCTTCCTTAATAGTAGTTAAATAATTAGTTAATTAATTAACTTATTTTGTCTCCTAATGCCCTTTCCACCTTTTTGTCTTTATTTCTGGCATGTTTATGAGTATGAATGCAACTGATAAGTGAAAATGGATACCAACTATGAAGGTAAAATTTATTTTAATGTAAAAATCAGTAAAAATGCAAGTCAGGAATTAAATATATAGCTATATGGAATATGTGAAAAAAATTGGGTGGCTATACAGCATGTGGTAATTTTGTATCTCCCAAATGCCCCAAATGTAGCCAAATAGACAAATAATCTACAAATAACATGTATGTTTTGATATATGTACTGTCAGTAACTTTTTCAATCAATAGAGAAAGCTTCCCATTTCTCTGTGAACAATGACAAAATGTGATTTTATACAAGTCACTGTAAGCAAGATGCCATATTAGCTGCATTCTAGAGCAATGTACCTACTGTACCAGTAGCTAGAATTTGCAAGATAATGCACAGTTCTTGCCAAATGCTGGCAAGTACCTATGCTTCTTTTCAGTCCTCAGTGATTAGCTTCCAGCTACGTTTTAAGATAAAAAGTCTCTTGTGCTTTTCTTCACATCAACAGTTGGAAAAGATCAGCCATCAGGCCTGTCCATCTGTCACCTTTTGCTAGCACACAATCTCTTTCCAAATTCTTTTTAAAACTGAATTAGTGGAAGATGCTGAGGGGGTGAAAGTCTAAGAAATACTTGTATTCTGGCAACAACATCAACAGAAATGTCCAGTGGGTTTCATTTTCAACCAAATCTTGATGACTTCAATTAAGAGGAAGACTGATTTTAGAAGTCCCACTCTCATTTCTCCCCCTACCCAGGACACCTACATACAAGTTGTTTGCTTATGAAACAGAAAAGATTTTTTTTTCTTAAAAGAAGTATGGGATTCTTTCTTTGGAACAGAACATACACACACATATTTGCCACAAAGCATAGAAAAGGCCTCAACGGGCTTGTATGATATGAGAATATGTTTGGCATGAAAAAGTAAAATTTGCCATATTTCTGAGAGAAAACACAATTCAATAGTTTAGATCAATGTATCATCCTGCAATTATTTTGCACCACAATGGAAAAAGAGGGGGGCAGCATGGGGACATGTCCTTTGTGGTCAAAGAAAGCACAGAGTGAGCACTTGGCATATGCAAGTGAATTTTCTTCTACTGCTGAAAACCCAATGGGACAATGAGAACCACCTTTCCATCTGTGGTGTAACAAAGAGAAGCCCTGCACTGTGTTGACAGCCTGGGCTGAAATCCCTGCTCTTTCACAAAGCTCACTGGGGAACTCTAGACCAATCACTAATTCTCTGTTTCCAAGCCAGTCCTGAGAGAGAGGAGCAACTAGTTTTCCCAAACCTACGCTCTCATTACACTTTGTGTCCTATGAACTGTTAACTTCCATTAACAAACATACATTTTAAACTTTTGTGGGCAGACAAAATAGGTTTAGCAGAACTAACAAAATTCTCTGGACAGAAGGCTTTTGAAGAAAAGGTATGGCAGAAAAGGACTAAAAGCATAAAATCTTGAATTTATGGAAGAAAACAATCCCTGAATCTTCCCACTGATTATTTCTCGTAATAAAATTAGGATTGCCTGCATCTATGAAGTTGTGTTTAAAGAAGCTGCTACATTCTCTCCTAGTCAATAATTCCTATGTTTTCCCTTTCTGGTAAATCTCATTGGATTCTTCTCTGATATTTCCTAAATGCCACGCGTTCCACCCTAACACTTGTAATGAGAATAATGCCTGAATAGAAGGCAAAGGAAAGGATTGTACTTCAGTTTTATAGGTTTCATATTTAATAACACAGTCAATAAAGCTGGCCCACTTAATCAGTCAAATGCTTCTCCACAGTGGACAGTAAAGTGCCTCAGGTCAGCTATGTGGACCCCATTAAACTAGATTTACCCATTATTTTTGACCCTATGAAGCAGATGGAGAGGACAGTTAACACCTTCCAGACTCTGCTTTCTCATAAATATCTACTGACAGAGGAGTGTTACTTGTAAGACTAAATTAAAGACAGGTCCTGTTGAATTTCTACACTCTCTTTCCATTCTGCCAGTACAATTTCCCCTGTGCACCATACTGAAAAACAACAGTACAGATGGCATAACCATACTTCGGCATAAAGGCTAAGGTTTCTAAAATGTTATTTATTACAGTTATTAAGAAATAACTACTTTTGAGAAAGAAGGTATGAAGAATTCCAAAGAGGCTTAGAGCAGATGAGAGTTTTCACAAGCATTACTCACAGGATAGGAGATTCTGCTTTAATGGACTCCCAAGATGCACTTATCAAATGATTTATAACTTGTAGAATAATATACAATATATGGGCTTTGACACAATTGCATGTTTGCATCCAGTGTATAAAGAGATCATCAACTCATAAAACAAAAATTATCAAATGCTGCCCCACTCTACCTTGTTAGAAGAAGCAGTTGCTGGCACAATAGAGGTGAATAATAAAAAGTTGCAAAATTAGCTTGTGTTGTCCTCCTCAGCTGGAAGAGCCAATATAAATCAAAGGATGTGAATTGCAAGAAGGAACATTCTATCACGTACATACACACAAACACACACATTTCCACCACATGCACATATGTCACTTTCTTCTCTCTCTGTCTCTCTTACAACATACCACAATGCCACCCTTACATTCACAATAACACATGAACACTCACACTCATGTTCTGATCTTTTAAGAAAACAAAGTAGACCACAGTCCAATAATCTCAACTGTATCCTCACTTTGAATCACAATACCTGTTGTAAAATACCCTGAAGGCATCAGATCCCATTTGATCTTGGAAGCAAAGCAGGGGCAGGCCTGGTTAGTACTCAAATGAGAGGCAGTCAAGAAATGCCAGGTACTGTAGGCTAAACATTCAGAGAAGGGCAATGGCAAACCACTTCTGAATACTCCTTGCCTCAGAATACCCTAAGAAATTCATGGAATCACCATAAATCAATAGATGACTTGAAAGTGAGACACATACATATGTATGCATGTATACCTTACAGGTATCTGGTCCATCATATACAATGCTGTCAGGTGAACCCCAGATCTCATTCAAAATATGTGCCTGTATTAAGGACTTTCTAGTGAGAGGCACATCTAAGGTACACAAATATCATGCTGTATCCTCATGGTGTAACCAGATCCATAGGACATCATCCCTTTGGCCACTGTGTCTAAATGCAAGCAAGAGAATTCAGGTGAACCCTCCTCCCCATTCATATGCACTACTTCAGATCTTTATGCAGAACAAAAGATTTACATTGGTCAAACAACCAGAATTCTTAAGAGAGGTTTAGGGGAACATCTTTGCAATAAAAGAAACAGTATAACATGGGTTTTCTGGTGAACCTACTTCCACAGAACACATTAGATTCTGTATAACAGTAAATGTGAATTCTATTAATGAGAGACTTCCACAGAAAAAAAGAGTTAAAATTAAACTTTTTGTTCTTTTTATCCCCAAATATAAGAATGTTGACTTCCAATGTTTTAATATCTTTCTGAGTTTAACCCAGATCCATGTAAGTTTTCTTGAACATTCTTTCATCTCTCTCTCTCTGTCTCTGTCTCTGTCTCTCTCTCTCCCCACCTTTGGATAACCAGAGTAAAACTGGCTGAACTCCAGCTGAAATTCCTTCTACACAATCATTAAGAGGTACAGGAGTCATCTCCAGCTTTTTGCTCTGGTAGGTCTAATAATAATTAGATGATACTACTTATATAACACACGTACACAGAGAGAGAGATTTATAGATAGACCTGTTGGCAGTTTGCATGCTTTGATTCTGTTGATAAAAGATTTTAGACTCTTTAGATCAGAAATTCCTGTAGCTTTGTTTTGAAGTGAGTATGCACAAGCGATAAGCAATGTCCAAGTATCTCTTATGTAACTGAGTGTCATGTATGTATGTGTTGTCCTCTTGTGCTTGTGTGTGTGTGCGTGCGTGGGGGAAGGGGAAGAGAGTGAGAGAGAGAATGCCTGAAGGCGGCCTTAAAAGCACCTACAGACTGGAATATGTCAGAATTTTAGTAAGTCGAATGCCATCTTTTTAGCTCATGAGACTTCTTTCTCTAATTTTCTCTTTGTTTTTGTTGCAGCTTTCATCAGATGCTCCTCAGCTTTCACTCCTTAATCCAGAGTTCCAACCTCACAAAAGTATGATCTGGTCCATAAAAAGCTTATGGCAGAATAAATCTGTTAGTTTTTAAATTGCTGGAAGACTCTTGTTATTTGCATAATGTTTGTAAATCACTTCCCTAGTTTTGACAATTGTGTCCTTAATGCTAACGAAAAAGAAGAGACTGTGAAGCAAATTATTTTTTACCATTTCAGATGGTTAAACTACTTTTTAGTTTTGAATTGGACACAAAAGAGATGAACTAAATATGAATTTTTTTATTTTAATTTTTTTTTACTTACAAAAACAAAACGAAACAATACAAAATAATTCACCGCAACATAACTTAAGAACACAAAAAAAAAACAGAAAAAAAACCCCACAACCCACTACCCACCCACATTAACTTATTTACTCTTCACCTATCTACCAACACATAACAAATAATAACCCCAATGTGAGAGGTGGTGATATCTTGAAAGTTTAAATCTTAATCCACCATTTTTCTCAGAGATATCTACATATTAGTTACTAATGATATTGCTGATTAAATAGTCGATTCTTACTAATACAAATAAATCATTAATCAAGAGGGGAAAAAAAGTATCCTCGAACATATCACCATCTCTCTCTCCCCCATAATAACCTCCCACTAAAACTCCATATGCACATGCTTTCTTATCTATAATTTCCTTCTAATTCTCACATATCCTTCAATATCTTGTAATATAAAGTTTATGATATTCTATCAGTATATCAACATATAATCAACACACTTATTATTATTTGTGAAAATATATGTTAAATAAATAAATAAATTATGACCCAAATCATAAATTAACTTAATCTAATGCACCTTTCTTTTCCCCTCATTATATTCCCTATTAAACTGATAACTTTTAAAAAAAAACAACACGTCCTGAACACTAATTTATATGGTTCTTCAGTTTTAAAAAGGGAAATTTATGATGTCCTTACCCCAATATTTTTTCCATAGAGGAGACAATATCTTCCACTCATCACTAATCTCCTTTTTCCCCCTGTCTTCTAGGGACCCTATTACTATATCAGCTTCCACTATATCTAACAATTTTAGCAACCAATCTTCAATTCTTGGAAACCCGTTATGTTTCCAAACCTGTGCATAGCATAACCTCGCAGCAGTTATCATGTATAAAAATATTTTCTTTTTTGAGTTATTCATATGAAAATTTTAAAAGCCAGTTGCCTTGGTTGTCATACAATAATGTGTACCTTTACAAGATTTTGATTCCTATCAGTGCCTCTAGGAATTTTTTTTACAAATGTTAACAATATTTGCTCAGATGCCTTTAAATTAATATAGTATACATTGCTAATATGCCATCAAACACCAAAGCAGACTCCTAAGTCTTGGCAACTTCCCCAAAAGAAGAGAATATGAAACATTGTTTGTCATTAGCTCAAGGGGGGTGGTAAATCTAAATCAGAGTGACAATTCTGATTTTCATCCAGTAACATATATGTGTAATGGACTTTGCAGTTTTTATAGTTTATGAGACCTTAGCAGCTTTCTTTTTCCTTTTACACACTTCTCTAAAGCAGATACAAAGTTTTGTTGAAAATGAAGGCAGAATGGTTTTGCAGAGAGGCCTGAAATTCAGAAATCTTGAGCAAAGCTCAATTTTCATATTTTTTTATAGTTATCAGATCACCAATGCTTTAATCCTAATTATTAATGTAATCTCCAAAGGACAAAAACTAGCTATCTGGTTCCACTAATGTACAAATTTAAGGTGCTCTTTGGTATGAGCCAGAATGGAATTTGGGAATTCCTCTTTGGGGAAAAACATTAGAGGAAATATCAAAGGAATTTTACAAGAAGCCAAGACATAACACCAATTTCCAAGGCATCTCTCCATATCCTTTGGTTTCACAAGGTTTCTCCTAAAGTAAACTTCAGGGTGAATTTGAGGGCTGCTCCTCAGCAAAGCATCAACCAGATTTTGTTGGGAGCTTCAGAAGTTACATAAGTCTAGCAAAGTTATTGAAGATGATTCTAAACATCTATATTGCACATGTGGCATGTACATGGTTTGGTTTGGTGTATAGATACTCATTTGCAAGTAACAAGCTCTTCTAAGTGATCATCATCTCTGAGAGTTTGTCATGGGTCATGCAAGTATTAACCACAAGGACAGTCCTTCAGTCCAGATACAAGCATAAACTAACCAATGCAAACATAACTTAATGGCTTAGGCCTCATATACTTTAAAACAAATTACTTCACTCTAGCCCTGCCACAGAGCATAGTGAAGAAACTGCTTCAGGCAGTGCCAGAAGGGAAAGAGATTAAATGAATGCAGGAACTGGTGTCTGGAAGTGCTTTTGAGGGCAGTGTGAGGAGAGTGCTTTTTCATGTAAGAGCAATACAAAAAAAAACCTCATTACATGGAAATGAGGGTGACCCTTTCTTTCCTTTACTAGACATACTGCAACATATTTTTACTTTCCTGATTTTTTTCAGCTATTTTCCTCAAGCAGTATCCTCAAAAATCATTCTGACTTTTGCTTCGCTACAGAGGGAGTGACAACTCCATTTCTATTGGAATTATATTATCTGCGATTTTGCAAACGATACTGAACAGTGGTTCCCAAACTTAAGCTCCTAGGTGTTGTTTGACATCAACTACCAGAAGCTGCGGCCAGGCTGCATTTGAAAAGGGGTGGGGAAGGAGGTAGAAATCCAAAGAGATAACATTACTATGAGCACAATAATCCACAGTTGATTTCTAATGTATATATTATATCTCCTTTAGTGAGGATTGTCACCTTCTAATGCTCCAGCCACTGTGAGAGTGCCAGAGTGGTGTGAGAACCAGCACGATGTATTCGTTTGAGCATTGGGCTACAAACCTGGAGACCAAGGTTTGATTCTTCACTCAGTCATGGAAACTCCCTGGATGACCTTGGGTGCATCACATACCCTTAGCCCCCCAAAACCCTCAAGACAGGGTCACCTTAGGGTCACCATAAGTCAGAGATGACTTGAACGAACACAACAACAACAAATGTCCCAATAGAAACTTGCCAAATTTCTATGTGTGAAAGAAATTCAAGTTACTTCACATAAAAGGCAGTAAGATTCATTTTGTTTTTGCTGAAAGAAAATTAATGACAGCATCTGAAAAAATCTAGTTATTATGTCTGCAGTGCTCACATAAGCAGTCTGAGGACTGATGGAAGAAGCCCTCCTTATCATACAGGTCAAGATATAAAGATAACCGTTTTCCTGTAATGATATGATCCCAGTTCTCAAAAGGTGACATACATACCCAGAGCCTATTTATAAGAAAGTACTTGGTGTTTTAGTTCCAAAGTTCTTTCCCACTTGTAAGTCAGACAACATGTTTTATTTATACTGGCACTTTTAGCTATATAAAGCCTATGCATTAAATCTGTCACAGCTAAGTTCTTTGCAGTTCCTGGAATCTAGGATCAACGATATTATTGCAATTAAAGCTTTTTAGGGGCAATGAACAAAAATGGATTCTTAATAATGATTTCATGTTTCATATAGCTTACTGAACATTTTGAGAGTACTCTGAATTCTTCACAAAAAAAGAAAAGGTTCAATATTTCAAAATATGCATTATACTTAGATTCAGTTCCTATCTCAGGTATAGGATTCACTCTATGGTTTGAACAAAAAATGTTTTAAAAAATAGGGTATTCAGGAAATATTTTCTATATTAATTTCTTTGCACAGGCATATTTGATTCATAAGTTGATCCAAAACTGAAACATAGTTTCTCTCAAAATTTGTACTAGAATGAGTTTTTTTAATGCTTTTAAACAGCACAACAAGCAATGCTGATATTCCAATGTGTGTGAAATCTAATGGATACCTAAATTACAAGCAACCTATTAACACATGTGTGTGCAATTTGTTGCCCAACTCACAAAAAACATAACCTACCACAACCACTAATTTAAAAAAAAAAACCCTCAAAAATGTGGGGCAGATGTGTGAAGTATTCAAAGTTCAGGAGAACTACCTGGTGAAACTCTAAAGAGTTTAAGAAGAATACTCTCAGAAGGATCTGGCCATTTCCACATGTTGTCATGGTCTCACCTTTCTTGCATCATCGGCTGGTGCAATCACGGGGTATATCATTGATGGGAAAAGTCCATCAGTGACCCCCAATCGTGCAAACCTTCCATCACAGCTGGCCATGCAGAAGGGCCAGAAGCATGATCACAGACTTCCTTCTCCACTGCAGCATGGGAAGAAGACTGGCTGCAGTGCACATTGAAGGGGTGTGTCCCTCACATTCTCTTCCACAGGTCACGTGCAGAGAGGAAGGCTGGGGACATCCTCCCATCCTGACAGAGGTGCTGTCAGGATTGCAATATGACGATGTGTGGGAGCATCATCCTGTGGAAAGGGCCTCTGTCTGCACTCTCCAGAGTTGTCATCTGATCTCTCTTCAAGCAAATGTAGAACTTTATTTAGATATTCTTTTTCAATAGAAGTGGGTGAGAAAAGGAAGAAAAGTTTTTTAAAAAATACACTGTAGAAGATAAATGACATTTCTAACGTTCTTTATGGAAACCAGTTTTATTCATTCTTTTATTGACAGAGTTTTGTTTCTGTACAGGGCAAACAACATTGTTGATTCTTCCAGAATTGTAGAAGTGTTCTGATGTGTATCTTTGTAGGGTCCCTGTTGGAAACTTCATGAGGATATGACTGTAAAATTAGACTTCAGCCTTGAAAAAAACTGGGGTGGGGTGTATCCATACCTTGTGTTCCTACTTCATTGAAAAATTCCTTCTCCTCAAAAGGTTAGCCTCAATTAATTCTAACAAAGGTATCTTAAAGACTAACAAAGCTATTATGGTATACTTCTTAGGTCACTGAAGGCCATGGATACAAGTGGACATTGCTATAATAAATGGCCTCAGAATTAACTTGACATTTAAGCAATCCTAAAAGAACTAAGAAATATAATATTATAAAGTATAACAACAATGCCAAAAAATCATCATTTCAAGTCTACCTCTCATCAAGAAAGTAAGAATTCTAGAAAGATCTCTGCAAAGCTTTAAGGCTCAATAATAGCAGGTGAATTCATAACCCTAATCCTAACTTTCAGGAGAAAAGCCCTTGAAAGTTTATCCCCCAAGCTGTTTAAATGTCTTAACAGAGGTCTAGTTTTATTGGTTTTCCTCTGTGTATGTGAAAAATGAACTTTTAGGATAAACTGCTGTGTGAGAGATAAGCTGCAGTAATGCATACATAGCAAATTCTTGGACATTTCAGTTTTGTTACGGGGAAAACTGAACCACAACAGCTGAATAGCAATTCTGGAGGTAGAGCCCTGTGCAGTGCAGAGCAGGGGGGAGACTAATAACCTTTTCAAAGCAGACTTAAATTTTCTGCTATTCTTTATCGTTTGAACAAAATAACTATTGCTTTTGTCATGATGTAATACATGTTTGGTCTAGTGCAAAAACTTAGAAATACACAATTTAGTTCAAAAGAGGGCCTAGAAGATGGGCATAATCTAGCCAAAGCTAATCACTTTTAAATCCATTTATTTCAATAGTACAGCTTCAACATTTTCACTTTTCTACTAAAAGTAATGGAATATCCAAGTGTTTAACTTGGCTAGATCAAATTAAAAAAGCAGGAAGAAGTCACCTGATATTAAGTTGGATACACCTAACCCATTCACTACCCAGATGGATTCAGCCCAGCCACTAGCATGTACGGTTTCCTGTTGTGGCATGGAGATGAGATTTAAATGCAGCTGTTTGGATGCAAAATAAATTCTATGAACTATGCACCAGTTGTGGAAAATAATTCTTTCTCTAATATGTGGTATGTGACATAATGAACAGTATGATGTAAGCTGTGGCATATAATACCGTGAACACTGCCAGATCTCCTTGATGACTATTTCCAAGAAGTCATTGCTACTGGAAAGAAATTTCATAAGACCACCAAAGACTGACTACTGAAATTGGTTTGTGGCTCACTTTCCTTTAGGGATCGGATGAATCCAGAATTTTCCAAATCCAGATCCGAATCCCTGGAAGGTTCTGTGACTCCACAAATCTCACAAATCTCAAATCTTTCAAATCCTTCCTGAGGGGGGCAGGAGAAGAGTGTGGTGGCCGGGGAAATGAGTGGGAGAGTGAGATTGCGCTCCTGGCTGCTTCTTCCCATCTGCCTGAGGCCCAATCATGGCTGGGGTGTTCAGGAATATGACAAGGCGAGTTAGATCACACTCCCCGCCACTTCCTCCCACCTGCACCAGCCAGATTGTGCCAGCTGCTGGCAGGAAAAGAACCTGCTCCCTGCCACCTGCTCCTGCCAGCCCCAGCCCGATCATGCCAGCCCTGGGTGGGAGGAGGTGTGGATTCAAAAGATTTGATTTGCCTACTCCAGTCTGGGGATTCAGATCCACAAATCTCAAGTCCTTGTCCAGGATTCGAGGATTTGAAGATTCAAGGATTCGCAGATTCGTTTGGCCCATCCCTACTTTTCTTCATCCCTTATTTGTTAAATAAATTCATATATTTTTGTTGCATTCTAAGAGAAACCAGAAATTTGGAGCAGGATTTCTTCAGAGTGCCAGAATCACAGCTTTGCCCATACAGAAGATGATGAAATAAAAAATAGAGTGTTTGCTAGCTTACCACACACTATATGAGTGTTTTGTTTCAGTTATGGTAACTACTCAGGTTATACATGATGTGGATATCATGAGAAAAACCTGTTTATGCTGGGGCTGAGAAGTATCCTGAACAGGCAGCAGTTTGAAAAATATTACTGGTTGAGCCATGAGAATTGAAAGCAACGTCTTGGCACCTAAGCAGTTACACAATTCAATAGATAGTTCACATTTTCATATAATATGCAACAGTGATTAACTCTATTGCTTAAAAAGACAGCTGTAAATATAAATAAGGAAAATGGTAAAAAGGACCTTTTGTGGAAACAGTGAAAAACATCTAGCAATGAACTTAATACCAAGAGAACAGTTTGACCTGTGCTGTAGAAACTATATAACCATTTTTGCAGAAAAGCGACTCAAAACATGCAATGTTTATAGATGGTAAACTGGAAATAAGCATCTTGACTGAGACTACTAATCTTGGGAAATACTGAATCCCTCAGATCCCTGCCTCATCTCCAGACTTTATTCAAAGTGAAATTTGAATTTTCTCCTCAGGCAAAACAGTTGGAAAAAATAATGGAAATCTATCAGAATTTCCACAAGGTTTGTGAGATTATTCAGGGTCAGGTAGGTCATGCAGGCTAACATTAATCTACTTCATGTCTGAAAATACAAAAAACACATTGTGTGTTGAAACGATATATTCAAGTGCCAAATGATAATTGCTCCTCCCATTCTTAATACTGTTTTAGAAGGTCAGTGTTCCTATCAATCATTAGAAAGATGTATTGTGCTTGACTTAATTGCCATTAAGAAGTCACAGAAGCTTAGAAAAACAAAAACAAAATCATACTAACTGTAGAAGGAACACAAGTTTGCAGACTCTTCCTTTCAAGTAAAACATGAAGGAGTAATCCCTTAGCATTACAATGTAGTTTATGAAAAATATGAATGTCTTTAAAACACAAGTGCCTTTGAATGGAACCATCTTCCTCTGCTCTCCTTTTTTTGATTCCTCTTTTAAAAATAATAATAATAAAAAAATCCTATTAGTTTCTGACACTGTTTTTTAGAGCACAGCATATCACACAGGGAAAAAAGTTCACACAATCCCGTGGAGAGTTCCAACAAGAGTTGCATCAAGCTCATGAATGCTGATTTCATTTATTTCCACTATTTGCCCAAAAGATATCTTTTTTCATAAAGACAACTACATTGCAATGAATTCCCTGCCCTTGCATTTGAAATGGGAAGATGACAAAAAGGCAGACTATCCTATTTATTGATTTCTTTATTGTTTTATTAGATGACAGTAATGGCAACATATGGGCAAAACAATGTTATTTTAGAAATAAAGGCATTTGCCAGAGGGATTCATATACAGGGAGATATTAGATAGAGAGACAGACAGGATAACCTTTCACCAGGATAAGACAAATTTCATATACTGTGATTTTTTTTTCTTATGTACATTCACACACACCCAATATATTACCTCATGGTGCGATAATGGTAATTGTGATGTAACAATATCCTGTGTCAGTTTCACTCTACTCCTCATATCTGCCTTGTTCAACACCAACATGGTCTTCATCTCCAGATTCACTAGTGTCATAATCCATTCCATGCTTGGCAATATGCCTCCTGCAAGCACAGTACTCTGGCACACGGGGGAAGGTCAATATTATGTGGTGCTACTCCTATGGGAATTTTAACATTAAAGACAAAAGGTGTCTGATCCTAGATAAAACCTTTATAAAGTCCACCTATGCATCCGTTCATGTGGAAGTCTCCTAAAGGAATATCTTGGTCAAGATATGTTTAAAGAAAAGGATCCGCAGGAAGGGAGAGTAGGATCAGTCCCTGCTAAAAGAGTTAGCGCAGGTAGGCGTACAGCCTGTTCGCTTTTGTATTGCATTTTTCCTTTGTTGTTATTAGTAGTGTTGTTGTTGTTATGTGCTTTCAAATTGACCATGATTTATGGTGGTTCTATCATAGTGGTTCCTTGACAAGATTTATTTATAGGAGGTTTTCCTTTCCTCCCTCTGAAAATAGTCTACCACAGTTGCGGTCCCTAGACCAGTGCCATCGGCTGCTGGTCCTGGCAAGTTTTCAAAATAGAAAGAAACAGTTATACCCTCTGGGCACAAATATAGAGCCCATCCGTGGCACACTGAGGAAAAAAAATAACGCCCCACTCCATCAGAGATAGCCTGAGAAGTACTGATATACAGCTTCTGGTATTCCCTAGAAGTCTCTCTTCCAACTGCTAACCAGGTCTGAACCTGCTTAGGTTCAAATCTCAGATGGTAGCTCATGCCTTGATGGTATTTATTTCTGTTTTCATTACTCCTAAGTTTACCCTTGCACACATAAATCAGCTTATGCACATTTTAGGCATACATCTCCTCTTTTGTCCTCTTTTTTTGTAATGTCTAAGTGGCCGTCCAATTCAGAATAAAGTTCCTCTGAATTCTGTGGGGCTTATTTGGAAGTACACAAAAGAGTTTACTCTAATTCCAAATGTTTCTGGTTTTTTTTTTTAAAAAATAAACATTTTCAAAAAAGATGAAAATATTAGTTACAACAAAAGGGTTGTGAAAGGGATGCATTACTCATTTCTATTGTTGCCATTACTCATACTGGAATATTCTCTTCCTCTTTGCTGAACAGATGAGATGAGGGAAAGGTCTTGGCAATGTAGAGGATAACATGTCATCAAACGCACAGACACACACACACAGACACACAAGCCACAGATGCTATTGATAAACTTTATAGCAAAGAAATATTTTTAATATGTTTAGAACTGTAATGAAATGCTTATCATCTGCTGCCTACATTGCTCAGAGTGCTTGCTGATTCCAGCCTGCTTAGTGCAACCTGGAAATAAAATGAAATAGCACAGGCTCCATGCTTGCTAAAAATAAAATAAAATAAAACTCATTTCATTACCATTCAGAGTTTGCTTTCTTTTTATTCTGAGACAGAAGGCCTGGAGGCATAAAGATCAGACTGTGTAAAATTCATCATTTTAAAAAATGTCCCAATTTTCTGTGTCATACAAAGGGATAAGCTAGTATTGACAGGAAGAATTTAGAAGGGGGAGAATTAGCCAGGAAACACAAACTGCCTCCTAGCTAAAGATGCAGGACAAGTCTCAAGGTTGCTTCATTGTACTGAATGGATACTTTCTGACCTCAGCAACAGTGCCTTTTCTGACTGGAGTGTGAGAAAAATCTCTCCTCATATTCACAGGATGCTCATCCAGCAAAGTTATGAGGGGAAACTGCTTCAAATTTCACCTTGTATGAATGAGATTCTTAGATGACTGGGTGGTATGTCTATATTTTCTATTCCATTGTTATAGAAAAATACATCAAGAGAAAGATGGGAAGATCATCTAGATACCTCATAACCCTTTAAACTGAGGGAACTCCCTGCCAGAAAGTACTTTCTTATTTCCTTGAGCTGGTACCTTTCACCTTCTTGATGATCAACTTGTACCCTGAGTTATTTTTTCAGAGTCATACTAAGTCAGACTCCATCTGATTTTAATAAATGAATGAAACATTGGAAAGGAAGTTTCAGCCATGTTCAAACGACCAGTCAAAATTACATAGGGAAAGTTCTTTTAATGTGGGTATTGTGATTCCAAAAATATCTCCCAATGCACAGTAAATAATGGTATTAAAAATGCCACACAATTATGTACGCGTGCTTTAAAAAAAAACTGAAGAGAAGGATTTCTGTCTTCTGATATACATCCTAAAGATAAATCATTCAGTGTACAGTGTACAGAACCAAATTAACTTGGTCAGATATAATACTCAAGGAAATAGCTAAGTAAGATCAAAAACATATAGACCAGGATGAAATTAATATCTTAGACATTGTTAAGTTCCGCTACAGAAGTTGTTGTCCAATGTGCAGCATCTATATTCAATTGAAAGTCAAAGAAGCAGAGGCATACATATGATGCCATTAAACATGTGGACATATTCTCAGCCAATGTGTATCCATCTGCCCCCGCTGAAATTGCTGATAGCACTCCTTTGGTTATGTATTAGGTTACATATCAGGTTGTGCAACATTGCTATGAAGACTGCATAACTCTGCATGTGGAGACTTATGCTATAAAACCCTGACGTAGGATCTCAACCACAGTGTATCAAAGGACACATCTAGACAAGACATAGGCAGAGAATTCTTGGAATCATTCCTCCCAGAGATAAAAGTCAGCAAAAGTTCTTTCATAAACCTTCATGTATGTATCCCATATTTGCCTTTTGATAAATTTCCAAGTTATGTACAGAGTGTAAGAGTTGGAAGAGGGATCAGGTACCACTTGCATTTTTGCATCTTTATTACCATGGTTAAAATCAGATATTATGAATAATAGGACTGGGATCCTGATCAAGTAAGATATCAAATACATCAAGCTTTTGTATCATGTATTACACTTTACCTGTTAATACTTTGCAAAAGCAATCAACATCCAACAACAAAAAAAACTTCTCTCCATTTTCAGCACAACCAAATCTCAGTTTTACTTGTATCGAACACCAATAGAGAGAAATGACTTCACAAATAATTGAGAGCTGTTTTATCACCATGACTAAGCTAAGAGAGCTGGAAAATTCTACCACCAGGTAGCTGCTGTAGGCAACTCACCACATATCCTGCTTCCCCCATCTGCACTATGAGGATAATAATGTTTCTTGTCAGTACCGCTGAGCTAATGTATGTGCAAAGCAGTGTGATTTGGGTATGTGGCACTTGTTATATAAATAAATTATTGTTGTTGTGGAGTACTTCTGTCATGAATATGAAATAGAAACAAAGAGTTTACTGAAAGGGTAGGTTAAACAATTTAATAAATACATTCCTTTAAACTTGTCCCTTTGCTAATTCCATCTGTTCTGTCAGTTTCTATAGCCAGAACCACTCTACATGCAGGAAACAAAATGTTATACCCAGCCAATCTGGCTTTGCACAAATGCAAAGCATGGCTAAAATTGTGATAGCATTGGGAAGAAGAGAGAAATAAAACTTAACACTTTCAAAACAACAGAAGTATGTTCTTTTTTAAAAAAAGAGAGAAATTGTCTTATAGGACAGGGTTAGATATATCATTAAATCATCTAGTGGCAAACAAAACACTTGATTTTCACTGAATATGCACCCGGTGTTCTGTGATAGCACCTCTCTTGTTGGTGAATTTAACAGAATCCTGTTCTGAGCTACTTGCAAGTATCACCAGTATATATATCACTGGCAGATATAGGTCCCAACATTGTTTAAGTCTCTGTTGACAGGTGGGGTCCAATTAAACTTTATTTCAGTCATAGCTTATGTCCATTCACCAGGTAGTTATCTCCCTGGAGGAGTATCAACTGCCATATGATGTTTCACCTCCAGCCCTCAGCAATTCCAGATGAGAGAAGAGAAGCAGAGGGGTTTTTTTTTTAAAAAAATGCCACTTGTTAGTTATAAAGCAAGGAAACAACAAAGATTCCTTTTTTTTTAATTAATAAAGATGTGGCAATCCCAGAAAACAAACCCAAACTTGAATTATTCATTATTCTAATAAGACCAAAGATAATATAGCTACCTGTGATGATCTCACAGACACTTTCAACTGCATTTATTTATTAATGACATTTGGATGCCATATTACAAGATAAAGTGCTCTCAGAATCTAATAACAGGTATTACTATTATTCACTATCCAGTATATTACCAATAGTAAAGAGTAAAGAATAGTACTTAACATCTTGACCAAATATAATGGGCATTGCCAGTCTAAAGCCTCCATTGTTTCGAAGCTGAAATGTCTGTGATAGTTTGACATATGGGAATATCCCCAAAACCTAAGAAGTTGCTACTAAAAATAATTTATCACAGGAACAAGGCTCTAAAGTAGATACCATCATAACTGCATTTTTTTTAAAGTAACAGCGTTTTCTCTCCATTCAGCATAGTTCTCTTTCAAGTATTTTCCAAACAAATATCAGAATACTACAAGGCATCAGCCTGTGATTCAAAACACATACACACACACTTCAAAGTTTAAAAGAGTTTAGGCTACAAAAGGAATGATATTGTCCCACACTATGTTATACCTGCAATATAACTGGTTATGTCGTAGATAATTCAATAATTAATGAATGAATGAATGAAAGATAACTTATTATTAGGGATGGGCCAACCGAATCCTTGAATCCTGGAGAAGGATTCAAGATTTGCAAATCCGAATCCCTGTGCCAAAATAGGCAAACAAATCTTTCAAATCCACCAACCAAGTAGTTTGTTGGAGACTGGGACACCTGAAAATCTGGGAGACTGGGATGCCTGAAAACCTGGGAGACCAGACACACAAGGGGAGATGGCAAGTAGGTGAGTTTTTCCTTTGGAGTAATAATGATCTTTGCTAAAAATTTCAGCAATTACATCTGCAGTTGTATTCTAAGAAGTTTAAATTGAACATTTAATATTTAAGTTCAGCACTTGACTGGAAGGTACAGTTTTCTTGAGATTTCAAGGACAGCTGAAAGATTGCTTTGCAAAGCTCGCATGCAAATCGTTTTCAGACATAATTCTGGGATTTGTAATTTTACAAAGTGTCACAGCCTTCTCTGCCAAAGTGTGCTGATGCACCATCAAACTACAAACCCCAGGATGCCAGAAGGAGCCATGCAAAGAAAAGCCAGTTTTGACCTGGATTATCTCTGTACTGTAGTATGTGGCCCTGTTTACACATGCAGAAAAATGTGGGATTAATCCACATTTTCCTGCCTGGGCAGAAAAGGCCTTCATATCATTTTCAAGCTGAGGAGATCCTGAGGCAAAATATGACAAATGTCCTGGCCAGATTTCTTCACAGGGAAGTTTGCCTTTGCCTAGGCTTTTGCTAAGGCTGATAGAGTGTTTCTTGCCCAAGATTATCCTTCTTTCCCTTGCTTTTTCAACTTTTTTTTAAAGGTTTCGAAGGATTCGAGATGCATGAGATTTGTTGATTCCCAGAACCTTCCAGGGATTTGGATCCAGATTCAGAAAATTCTGGATTTGTCCCATCCCTACTTATTATACTTCACTAATTACTGCTAAGCTATGAACATCTCAAAACACTAAGCTGTACTCCTTGCCATGGGAAACAGTTTAGTTTCATGATCCCTATATTGTACATAAAAGGGCTGAGGTTAAGAAGACAACTTGTGAGTTTGTAAAAAAAAAAAAAAAAGCAAAATTCAAGCTAGGGATCTGACTCAATAACTAGGAATGCATAAATCTGTCAATTTCACTTTCTCTGCTTGAATGTCTTTATTTTAGCCTCAATTTGTTTCCATTCCATTCATAAATAAGCTGCCAAGTTTTAGTAAATTATTATTAAATGTGTGTGTGTGTATGAAAAATAAAATTTACTAAGACTTGACACCTTATTCATAGTTATCTATCTATATAGCATATATATGCATATATATATATATATATATATATACACAGTGCGCGTGTGTGTGTGTGTCTCCACACATATATACATACATACGCTGTATTTTCTGGTGTATAAGACTCATTTTTTCTTAAAAAATATGTTATTTGAAAATGGGGTGTGTCTTATATGCTGGTGTGTCTTGTGTGTGTGTGTGTGTGTGTGTGTGTGTGTACACACACTCTGCCCAAATTCAACAGGTAAAGCTTTCCCCAGAATGGTGATAACGTTTCTGCTATTCATCTGTTTAAGAAAGAAACAGTTCAAAAACACAATGAACATAGAGAAGAAGAGAGACAAATTGTATTCTACAAATAAAACAAAAATGGCTGATAACACAGAGATACAAATTCAGACGTGAAGGGCTACGTATTCAAAGTACCTATTCCTGGATCAACAAATCTATTAGTTTTGCTTTCTCCAGCTATCTAAGATTTCAAGTTCTTCTGGTGTTGTTTTCTGGATAATAAATGTGACTGATTTGACTCTTTGCATCTTACAAAAAAGAAAGGACAAATCTTGGCAAACTCCTAGCATTTTTTTTAAATAATGCCCCTCTGTAGCCTTAGCCACTGTGCTAGGTCAGCTAGATGCATGTTAGATATAGTTTATGCTCTAGAAGTGTTAGAACATGTCATAAGAACCACTGAAGAGCAGTAGAGTTCATGCAGATGACTTAAACAAATGTAATAACGGAAGGTGGTTACATTAATAAGTACACTTTCCATATTCAGAAGAATTATATGTTACATAACTTGCAGAGTACTCAATCTTGCTTCCCATGACCCTTCAAAGGGGTATCTGCTTGGCCATTATTAGAAACTGGATTATCCTTTCGTCTCATCCAGAATAGGCCATTCTTATATTGGTATCAGCAATATGAGTCTGATCTCTTGGTGGGTAGAACTGATCAGAGTGAACATCATTAGAGAGTTGATGATACTTTTATTAACAGCTCAGTATCTGGAAATTCACCAGAAATAGTTGCAGCAGCACTTCAGAATGCTAGTGTGAGGACTGAATCCATGAATATTCTATCCTAGATAAAACTCCTAATAACAACAATAACAATGAAAAACAGTGCGAAGATAAAGACTGGCCTAGACTAACCTAGCTGTAACACACAGAGCCCAGCTTCTTCCAAAATTTTTGAAGTGGGAGAAATATACATGCATGTCTACATTTGTTCCTGAGCATACTAAGTAGTAGGTATACTAGGTACCAGATTTATGATAGAACATTGAGTATACTCACAACACCATGTTAATGGAAGAGATTCACAGTTAATACTGAGTGTATGAACTCAGCTACTGAGGAAATGGAAATGTTACTCTCAGTATCCTTCCTTGGGCCTCCACTTTTAAGTATTTTGAACAGGGATGTGGGAAGGGGGATTGAGTTAAGATACTTTAAAGAAGTATCTAATGCACACCTACTGGACCAATATGGAAACAAATGCAGTTTATGGTCAGATGGCTCTGGACTTACAAAGCATTTTGGGAAACAACAGGTCTGACAACATGCACTTATCTGAAAATATTCAAGACATACCATATTCATTTTAAGAGTCATATAATGTAAACTGACAGGCAATTTGAAGGCATATACACACTCATAACCCAACTGTACTCAGTGGAGGCATCCATGAATGCCTCCACTTGAAAAAAATGGGTACAAAAATATTGATATTTTAAAGTTTAAAAGATCCACACAGAATCATCATACAACAAATTGGGAGTGGGGGGAGGAGAAAACCCACAGAAATGGATCTGAAACATCCATCTATTCATCTTTAATTATGAAGCAACATAAAATATTTTTCTAAAGCAAGACGGGGTGCATCATTCTTTGAAAACATGGGCCATTACTAAAGTTTGAGATCAAAAAGATGGTAGTTATTCATGTGCATATATATTCAACTCTAATCTGTTTTGATACATTCTTAAAAACCATTTTTTTTAAAAAAAGAAAAGTAGTTTGTTTTTTTGCTCTGTTCCTGACATGTACATCCATGAACGTGCTTTCTTTGCTAATGGCCCTCAGCAGCATCCTGAAAGTGAAAGCCAGAAGAAGAATTCTTAGCTACATCAAGAAATCCAGGCTAAGTGATTCATGCTGCTGATTGCCTTCTCTTCACTTACATTTGATGAACTAAGCTAGCTCTGGAATGGTTATCAATAACCGCCACAGCCTCCAGCCATAATCGAGTGTTGATAGCCATAAAGCACAGACATGTTGGGCAAGCGAGTACAGTAAATACTGTGCTGAGTTTTATTGAGAAAGTCTTGATTACCATGAAACCGAGTGACTCCAAGTCTGCCTCAACGCAGCACAAGTTAGTTACAGGATTTATTGAGTCTTCTTTAAAGCAAACATATATCTCTCCTTTCTCTACCATTTTTATTTTTCTTCATCACTGAGCAGCCCATAATTTGTTTGAGGGTGGGAGGGTTATCACCAAACTTCTGTCTGTTCCATCTTCAAAGTCATTTGTCAAGCTCCTCAAGGTCACAGGGGAGCCACAGCATGGACATATTAGTTTTGAGTGATTGGTCCTCCTATGCTTATTGCCTGCTGCTATGGCACTAAATGTGCCTAAGATTTTTATTTTTTTTTAAGCAATGAAGTGATGACAGGAGAAGGCAGACTTAGCAGAAACTAGTACTTTAAATACAGTTTCCAAGACTCGTAAAAGTAACAATATTTAACACCCCTAATAATTTAGTTTATAATATTCCAGAGTCCTTCCTGGCTAAACATAAATAATAATAACAATATTTAGCATTTATAAACAGCATTTAACAAAGTCCAAAACATTTTACCTACATTGCCTGTTATATGATCTACAGTAAAGCTGGCATATATCTTTATTATTAGACCAAATCAGACATAATGTCAAAGTTGTGTGAGAAGTCTCAAGACATTTCGTTTTTAACTGAAATGCAGTGGCAGGGGGCTATAGGTTGAAGTGGAAAACTGACGGGTGCTTAAACAGGTGGTGGCTTTTTCGAGGGGCTAATTTAAATTTTTCCTGACAAAAAGTCACATTCCTTATTCTTCTCCATCCATGTCAACAGCAAGAATATATAGAGCCCCAATCAGTAATCAATAATTATGATAGTCATTGTTAATCTGGGGTAAAGAGGATGAGAAACATTCAGTTGAGATATCTAAAGCCTAAATCTAAGTAACACCTTGGGTCCTGCATAAAGAGAACGGAGGAATATAACTCATATAAACAAACAAACATGAATAAAATAAACTCACTTCATCAATGGGAGCTTGATAATTCAGCAGGCAAGTTGCATTAATTCAGTGAGTTCAGACTATCAGATTTCAGTCTAGATATCTGTTGATACCTGTTACATTCTCATTCCATTGTTGTACTTGGTTACTTTCATTGATAATTTTGTTTTGTATCTGATCCCAGAGAAATAAATGACCTTGCCTGTTGTTCAGGTAACCAGTTGTGATATCACTGTTTCCATTGATCCTGTTCCTTGACCCAGCTTCCTAACTTTTCTGAGATTTGTACCCTCTCATAATTCTGAAAGGACTTTTTGTATTTTGTTGTAACTTATTTTAATGCCACAACATTTTAAAGATGTTATGAACTCTGCCTTCACATACAGTTACTTGCTGCATAGAAAATAGTTTGATTATCAAGATATACTACTAAGATATACTACTAAGCCCCAGATAACTATTTTGTTACAAAACAAGGGCCATTTCCACACTACACTGTGATAGTGCTATTATTCCACTGTCATCATCCTATGGAATCCTGGGATTTGCAGTTTAGGGAGGGGCATTTAGAATTCTCAGCCAGAGAGCTCTATGGCCTCAGTAAACTACAAACTTAATTTTTATATGGGATTTTGAAAGTTGAACATGTTGAAAGTGGAATAATAGCACTGTAACAGTGTAGGGTGGAAGCAGCCAAGGTTATCAGTCTGGACTCTATGAGTTTTATGAGTGCTATGACTTCTTTTCTATGAGCCTTTCTATGGTTGAAAAATAATTTAGGATTCAGATATTTGGAGAGAGAGGAAAACACTTTGTGCATATCCATACTGGTCATAAAGACCAGAATGTCCCTGATTTTGTTCCTGTTCTTTCTGATTTTATTTTAGAGATCCATACACATCTCATTTATCCTGGAATATTTTCCATCGACTCCTAGTATGATCAACTAGTATGATAATACCAGTTCCCCAGGTCAGTTTATTTCAACCTTGCATAAAATAAGAAAATAAGAGGGAAAAAAATCTTGCATTTTTCAATCAGCCTGGATGTACTCTAGGATAAGTTCAGTTTTCTATATGCACACAAACAATGAAACTACAGACTCAAACAAGAACCATAAACACTGAAATCAAGTTTTCTTCTTCTCAGAAGGTCAAACATATAGTTGCATACTTCTGTGTCATGATGCTCATGAATCATGTGTAGAGATAACATGACCACACATTCTCATGCATCTGGAACTGTAATAGTCAGGAAAGCCTTAAAAAAATCTAGCTTTGTAAATTTTACAAATATTATTTCCTTCCGTATCTATCCCAGTGTAGTAGTTTCTTACTCCAGTTCATCAATATTGCTACCATACAATTCATTTTTTTAAAAAAGCATAATTCTAGACCTATTCCAATCCTCAACAGATTAATCCAAGCAGACTAGCACAATATGACCTGCTAAAACAAATAGTTAACCTGCAGTAGCTGGCTAAATCTCCTATTTTTGTTGCTCAATTGGCACTACAGAAGTAGGGAGAATATGCTATACGGTTGATGGACTGCTTTTGATTTGGTATATCACATGTAACTAGTATGATTGCAGGCTGCATCCATCAGATTTATTAGAAAATTATACATATATATATATATATATATATGCGCGCACAAATGCTGTTCAAAACAACTTTTATTCATTTGTTAACAGACTCAATAGACAGACAGGTATGCCAAACAAACAGATTGCATCTCCTATATCCAGAGGCAGTCTTTTAATTTCACAGAAAGGATAGCTCTGATAGCTTCTGGCTGCACCCAATACCAATGAGCTGTGGATTATCATATTATCTTCAATAAAAGATCATAGATTAAAACAAAACAAAGCCTGAGGAAAAAAGAAAGCAGTCTCGAAGTAGAGTCTGTCTTGCTGTCATATGGGTAGTGTTCATGAGTATGCAGCATATCTTTCAGCCTCTACCCCAGCTCTAGAAGAATTAACTGTTTTGTTTAATTTTTTTTTCAGTCAAAACAACAGCCAAATGATCATGTTCAGAGAAGAAGTGTAGAAAGAACTAATAGAAGAAGTGCTAAGGTTTGTTTTGTTTTTTGAGTGAGTGACATCTTTGAAATGTGTTGGTTAGGAACAAGAGAAAGGCAGTGTTTTCAACACTGTGCTGAACAATATTTGTCAAGATTCCAAAACCAATATGGATCTCACTGCCCCAAAAGCGCCCCCATTTTCACTTTATGGAGAACATTCAACAAGTTAAGCAACACAGAGAGATTTCTCAGTTTGTACTCATGTTTCATTTTTCTTAGGTCCAGAAAGCCAACTGAAGGTGTCTTGGAGAGGGAGAGGATCCAATATCTTGGAGTGAAAAATTGCTATGGCTACTGTATCACTACGAATAAGGAAGTAGGTTCCATTACACTTATGTCTTTTCTTGTAAGGTTAAGAATGTAGGATGAGTGTATGTTACTGTGAATTGGATTGTTTGCAATCTGGGCACACTGGTTTTGTACATGTTGTGTGGGACTCATGGCCTGGGCAAACCCATCTCTCACTGTGTTCCTGGTCTGAGGTATTGCAAGATGCTGGTGAGAAGGAGAATGGAAAAAATAACAAGAAGAGTATAGTATATGTGCTGCCAAAACAAGCACCAGAGAAAGAGAGGGAGAGAGAACAAATCTCTTATAACCACTGATGACACACTCTTTGTTGTGTATCACCTGCATTTCACAGAAAGTGCGGTGTGGCAATTGGAGAGGCTTGACAAAAACAGCATACTGAATTCACTGGCTTCTTGTCATCTTTCAGTACATATACTTCTTTTAAGTAAATCAGTGACTTCAGTGACTAGAAATCGAAGATGAACCAAAGGAAATTACCCCCCCCCCAATATGTTCTGAGCAAGGAACAGGGCTGTTTATTCTCAATGATAATGCTTTGCATGTGGACATTATCATTAGGGAAGAATATTTGAATATTCAAATATTCAATATTGAATATTCAAAGAAATATGTTTCTCAATTGTGAGGAAATTGTGAGAAGGAGAGTCCTGGACTGATGAGAATGTTCGCTGTGTAAAATTCATATTTTCATACATATTTGTGTATGAAGGAAAAAGTATTTTCTGTTCAGGATACAAAGAAATTTTGAGTAGAAATATTATTTTCTGTGTATAAAATGCTGCTTCCTGCACAGAAAATTCTGTTTTTCACAAAAGGAGTGTGAAATTTGTGCTAGAAACTAATGCATTTCTCTGCAGGAAACAGGGGTTTTTTTTAGTTATTATTCAGAGAATAATATTTCTGCACCTAAGTATTGTTTCTTGAACAGAAAATGCTGTTTCATGAGCGTAAAATGTTATTCTGGAGGGGAAAAAATGTCATTCTGGAGGGGGAAAAAATCCACATGCAAATTTTATGCAGACCACACCACAAATAGTCTTTAAACCAGAATGATTTTGAAACACTTTCTTGCTAAAATTGCTAAAAATTATTTATTGCTTTCAGAATAAAAGCACCAAACACCTGATTATCAGACACAAAATGTAAGATAGTCTGACATCCTAGACTATATTGTAAAGTCATTGTTATGAAAAAAAAATTCCTTTCTTGGATACAAGACTGAACACAATTGTAAATGATAGTCAAATTAATTCAGGGTAGGCATTTTTTGGAGGTAAATACAAAATAACTTAGATGCATAAACAAATGAAGGTTCCTTCCATTATTAGAAGAAAATGGCTTGCTTAAAATCATCACCATTAAATTTCATTATGCTTGTATGTCAGACCTAAAACACAGTTTTGCCGAACAAATTAGCATGATTCAAAATCCCAGGTCCACCAAAAGTGCCCTCATACTAAACTAGTTGCTGTTTAGTTGACTCATCTACTAATTAAGCTGCCTAAAGTTTGAATTCCTTCATTTGTTTTAGCCCACAACATTTTTATTTTTAAAATAATTTTTCTGATTAAAAAAAAAGTCCTCAAATGATAAGGGAGTTTAGTAGTTCAGTTTAAAATAGTAATGAAGTAATACAGTTAGCAAGTAGATAGTGTGTGTGACAGCTCCTTTCACTGGACATGAGCATTCAGTTTCCTAAACATAAAAACGACCTCTTTAAATCCCTAAATACCGCATGTATTTCCTCTGTACGAATTTCACTGTGGGACAGAAACTCCTTCTATCTTATCTTACAAAGAAGTAACAGCTAGCATTTCTTACATAACTAAGGTATGCTCAAATCATATATTCTTCAAATGTGGGTCTAGTCTTTTTTTAAAAAAAATATCTGAAGACATTCACACATCATACTGAAAACCATGACTATTTTTGCATTGGCATCCATGAGGAAATCCCTGCATCTGTATTAATCACAAAAGTACATAGCTCTAGCTTTTTGTACAAAATACTTATGAGGCAAAGCTCGCTTCTGTTTCTGCACTTTTCTCTCTCTCTCTCCTTCATACTCATTTTATGTCTACATTCTGATCCCATAAATTCTGACTCCCACCTTTTCCATCTTCCACTCTGGTTGTTTATGATCGCAGAGGACTGCTTCAGTTCAAGGCACTGGAACTGTCACTTGCTCTAAATCCTCCTCCGCCTCTCCCATCCTCCCTCTCAATATGCCATTCTCTTCATGAGCACTTGCATCTCAGCTGTCAGTGTGAATGGCAAAGATGTCCTTTACTGATAAGACTATGCCTGTGGCACAGAGAGTTCCTCCGAACAGCTAATTAACAGTAGGTAGGCCACTACAAGGTTCTTTGCTGTCCTTCAAGTGTGCCGCCAATGCCGACACCATCAACCGATCTGTCATATTTTGCTCCTCATTCAAGAAAATAAGTAAAGTTTTGGGGAGTCTATGGAAAGGTGGTGGTGAAGAAAAAAGAATACAGAAGGCTAGAATGGAAGGGGACCCACTATTCCATGAAGCCCTGTATACCTTGCTCCTAATTACAGAATTACATTTTTTAGTGGTACAATTTAGAAAACAGTCCACTTCTACTGGCAGAAGTAGGTAGCTACATATTAACAGTTTTGTGGCTGCTGTTAATGAAAAGAAGAATATTAACAATTAAATAACATTTAGCTGCTTATCTCTTATAGTTCACACATTCCAATACTATACACATTATAACAGAAGTGGAACACATAAAAACTTATCAGTCTATACAATGCAAGTCTACCTCTTCATCACTGTCCAACAAGCTACATTATACCTCCTAAAAAAACCTGATCAATGAAGTCATACTGGCAAGTCGTACCCCGAGAGGGCTGAGAAGTGGAATGAGGTACAGACATACAGCAAAATGTACATACTTTATTTTGTTCACTGTGAACAAAAAGTAGCATAAAAAGGGACCATCTGAGGCTTCTGATACCATTCTGCCAAGAGCACAATCCAACCACAGAGCTTCAGTTGCTCAGAAATGAACCTACAGCTTCTGCACTCTGGATGCCTTTAAAAGGAAAAAAAAAAATCAGAGCTAGCAACTGGAGACAAGACAATGTTATCACATATAAATCTACTTCCTGAAGTATCTGCCTTGTACAGTTTCATAATAAGGCTAAATCTGCAGGGAATCCATTTCTGAGTGCAGAGAAAATCCCAAAAGACTCTGCCCTGAGACAGATAGACAGATGTGTGTGTGTGTGTTCATGTTACTTGTAGCAAAGAGACACACAAAACTAGGCAACTAATTGCAAAGAACATTTGTGCAAAAATGTAATATGGGATGTGTTACATTGAATGTACAATTATCTCACTGGCAAGAGCATCTATCCTAGAATCTTTGTTAATTTCAGTGATGCAAATCTATTAACCATTTGTGAAATGTTCCTGAAGATAAAAAGTGGCATTTAGAAAAAAAATTGAGGCATCTGATCCCATTGGTTTCAAATGAAAACCAAAGGAACTCTCACATTGAATTCAACTATTCTGCATGTTGCCTGGCTTTGGTTGCATTGCGTTGTACCAATTGAACAAAATGAGCCAAATAAATTGAAATCAGTAAAATCATACTATTTTATATCAGTTACATTTCTTTGCAAATACATTAATGCTTGTCTTGCCTGCCTACTTTTATAATTCTAAAATTGTCATATAATTTCCAGATGGCAAGACTTGATCCCTTTTCCTTTTCAAAATGCATGCATTTAATATTCATTTTTATTACTACAATTTCAAATATTATTATTGCTGTAAAGCACATTGATGTGCATTTTTGCCTTTTCTTCAGGCAACTTTAAATTTGTATTTATTGCATGTATGACAACAATGCAGATCAAAATTTAACAGTAAACAATTGTGTTTTTATATACAGTAAAGTGTAAGTTTATTGGAATTTATATTGGTTAAAAATGTAGCTCAGACCCTGGACACTCTTTGTTGGATAAGGCCATACTCAATGGCTCCCAATGTGAAATTCTGTTTGATTTCATATACTGAGATGGCACATCAGCATAGCAAATAGGGGCCCGGGTTAATACACATCTGTGAAATTGACAAATAGTCTAGAAAGCAGAGATAACTTGTCCATAAAATAAGAAAAAGACCAAGGCAGTACAACTAGTGTTCAAACCTGACAGCAAATCAGAAGACTGAGAGCAAAATCCTGAAATCAGAAATTACATCCAATCCTACACCTGTCTGAGAAGTCTACAATTCCTGCCATCACCTGCCATTTCTTGGGAAGAGCTGGAAATGTATCCATCCCAAATAGAAATTATTATTCCAACCTAAAGTTTAATTTGAAGCTACATTTGGTCTTATCCCCAGCAGATACTTGAAGAAAAAAATCTTCAGAAGGGATGCCTTAACATGCTTAAGAAGGTCTCCTGACTTACAACCACAACCACAACCACAACAATAACAACAATAGGAAAAATACTCAATGGAAGTGTAGGTAGATTTGCTGGCATGGGAATTATTCCAAATTGATTTCCCATTCAGTAATCAGACTGGCTCGTCAGGAATAGCATTTTTGACACTTCCCCAACCTTATGAGAAAATCATTTCTAGAGTGATTTCTGACATAAAAGTATACTTCTGTATCAAGTAAGCAACAACATTAAAAAAAATCCTACTTAGTGGATGGTTTTTAGTTTTAAATGACCTCATCTCTACCCATGAGCTCATTTTTTCTTTGCTAACAAATAAGTACAAAGATGGTACTCTTCACAACAGAAAGGCCACAGGACTATGCTCTGGACTCTTCTAAATTCCAGAGCCGTAATTGCAGACTTTTGTTGCAAAAAATGCTCCATGGCCTTATGCAATGGTAAAAGGACCTTGCTTTTAGTAAGTCTATTCAGTAGCCCTGGATCCACATTTTTTTATGGAGTTCAGGCTAAAAGCCATTGCTAGTTGAATAGAAGTAATTAAGCTTGATGCTTCTTTTACTGGGAAGTAATTGGAATGTGGTTATCACCCAGTTTCACAAAGGTGCAGGCAAGAACTTAATTTCCTATACTTCTCTTTGCCAGCAACCTGTCTGCCTTAAATCAGGTGAAAGGCTGGCTGGTGATGAAGTAGAGGTGGGGAGGGGGCAAAAGTATTTTATTATTTTTCAAAATGTTACTCTGTTTTGATCTGAGGCTTTGTCTGTTTATTGTGGTCCAATAACTTTGATATATCTTAACCTGCCACCTGTACCCATGAAATCTTCTATCTTCCAATGTTCTAAAAGTAATGTATAAAATTCACACTCATTTTGACGCCTACCTACCAATTCCAGAAAATGTAAGGACTTAGATTTCCACCCAGTGTTGATTTTAGGATTAAGGAAGCTTATCGCACAAAAGCATACATACTCTGTAAATAACTATTTCAGCTCAGGCATCCAAGACAAGGTATACCAGAGATACACTGTGCGTGCTGAGATGCTTTAGATGACCTCAATGTTGATTTTTCCTAATGTCACCAAATACCAGATAAAGCAGCATTTCAATGGAGATGTTGATGGTTCTATTCTAAGAAACCCTCTGAAAAAAATATGGCAGCAACATAATCTTATCAAAAAGCTATATCTGTATGCCTCCCGCCCCACACAACTACATTGAAAGAATATCAGTTTTGCATTCTCTCTGTTTGCTTTTTTAAATCCTTAAGTTCTTTGTATCCTAAATGAAACAGATTTTCATGAATTCTTACTAAAACATTAATTGGTAGAAAATTCTCATGCAATTGCTTCAGTCAAATTCACACATTCACATTAGGGGCTTTTCAAAGGAAAAAGAAAAGACACAGCAACCCTAATTCATCACCACAAGCTTGGTGGAATGGGTTTAAAATCAGACTTTTAAGAGCTAAGTGTTCAAAGTGGTTGGCTGGACCTGGATGAATTGAAATAGCAGTTTCCAATTTCTGTTACATTTATTTGGCTTTTAATTTTGTCAAATACTTAGTCTTGAATATGATTGATTTATTGATTGATTGATTTAAAAGCAAAAGCAAACTGAAAACTGGGGACCATGGGGGGGGAATGATACATCTGGGCATTATCTGTTTTTTATTAATAAGTTTGGAAACCAACGTATTGTCTTGCCCAAAGACAGATTTTGAGACCCATTTGACAATCTCTACATTAGAGAAAATAGCCAAATAATGTAGGTGCTAAATAACGTAGAGAGAGAGTTCAATGTGTTTAGCAAAATCTGTCAGGGATTTTCTACAAGGAGTCAATTGGTATATGCCTCATAGTTGCATTCATCAGATGGCATTCCTAAATATTTATTTAATCTCATACTATATATTATATTAAAATGAATATATTTCAATGAATTCAGTATGCAAACCAGATTTCTCCCTCTTTCCTCCTTTTCCTTCCTCTCTGTGTGTTTATTAATGCCTACCATATTTGATGACTAGCTAATCTCTTTGTAAACTATTTTAAACTGAACTTGCTTTTAATAATTAAGTTACAGAAAATCTATTCTTTAGTGGAGAGTTCTGGTTTGATCTAATGTATCTTCCTTTTTCTCATCAGCCAATAACATTGATTACAAAATTTTAAAGAACAAACACTTAATGACATATCACATGATGCTGACCAGAAAGAAAGTTATTTGATAGTAAAAAGAGATAGTTTGGGCTTTAAAAAAATGTGTAAATAAGCTAAATCTAGGAGGCGGAATGTAATACAGCTAACAGTCCTCACTTTTAAAAACCCCTTCTGAACAATTCATATTAACATATCTAAGGCCATCCAAAGTTCTTATGCATATCTTTTAGTGATTTCTCAGGTTCTTCTCAACATGGTTCTAGGTATCATATTGAACTAGGGGAAAAACAGGAGAGACAAATAGCACTAACCAATTTATTTTAGCAGAAATTTATGTGTTGTTATTGCTTTTGCTTTGAGCTTACTTCGACCTATTGTAACCCTATCCTGGATTTTTTTGGAAAGATTTACCTTGAGGTTTGACAATACTTTTGACTGAGGCTGAGATAGTATGACCTGTCTAAAGTCACCCAGTGAATTTCCATTGAGGTACAGGAATTTGAAACCAGGTCTACTGGAGTCCTAGTCCCACGCTCAAGCCATACTGGCTTACAAACATTAAAATGATCATTATGATGAGGAGGAGGTGGATGCCTGAAATAACTTCAGATGGATCATTAGAAAGAGATTCTTAATATTTTTCCATCAAAGCATACCAAAAAACTGCTATAATCTTTTCTTCTCCTTAGAATCATATACAGGACACCAACAACCAGATCTTCAGCACTTTCTTATTGTTAACTGCCATCAAGTTGATCTCAACTTATGGTGACCCTATGGACCAGAGACCTCCAAGCCACTCTCTCATCAACTACCCTGCTTGCAGATTCAGGGACATGTCTTCTTTGACCAAATCTATCTATCTGTAATGTGGTCTTCCTTTTTTTCTACTGCCTTCTATCTTACCAAGCATTATCATCTTTTCTAGTTATTCATAGCTCATTCTCATGATTCTCATGATATGACCAAGGCAGGCATTATATTGAATTTTTAGTGAAAGATCAACAAATCAAATTTGTACAGTGCATGACAGAGAACAGGCAGCAGACTTTTTCATAGTCTTTTCAGTACTCTGATTTACTAATGCTTAGGGCATCCCAAAAAGACATGGGGGTCAGTTTCAGGCCAACCTTAGACCTTTTGCTGGTGTGAAAACTGATCCTGCTAGTGCTGACTGGCAACTTCACCTGATACCACTTTTCTGTCTTGATTCAATAAGGAAAGAGTTAGTACTGTTCATTCATTCTTATTGCAGCATGACATCTTGAGAGACAAAGAAAATTAAACAATTCCTAGGAATCAGTCAACTGAGAGGCTACCTTTTGTGTGATACCAAAAGAACAAGCATAAAAGAAAAGTAATATTTGATTGTGATAAAAAAAAATAAAGAAACAGAATAATCCAGACAGAATTAACTTCCTAAATGAGCAGTGCTTTGGCTACTCTAAATAGCAGTTTAAAAAAATAGACTTAAAAAAACCTCGAAAAATATGAAACAGAATAAGAATAATCTATCAAACTAATTTCCCAAATGTGTAACACTTTTACTTTCCTCAACTAATAATCTACCTTATTTTATGCTAATATTTCCTATTAATAGCTACCTGCTTGGTTGTCTATTTATGTCCAACACCAACAGCATTCTGTATATGTATGTAGCTAGTATTTGGATATTGACTTTTTACCATATATAACTGTTGATGCTTTAATAGATTGCCTTTGTCTATTATGTCACAAATATTTCCATTATTACTCCGCTCTGTAAGCATTTCTGTGCTCTCCAAGACAAACAAAAGGCACAAGGATTATAGTACAATGAAGAACAAGAGAATAGTAGTACCATGACAACTGACATCATTTATGAGAACAGCTCTTCCATGTCCTAATAAATCAAAAAGAAGGCACTAGAATGTGTCCACTGATTCCTATTATTTTCAGGAACTATTTCAAAATATTTGACAATTGTGGATTCAAATCTACAACCAAGTATGGAATCAGTCCTTAAATTACACCCTCCAAACCAGTCCAGAAAGATACTAGGAAGGAAAATAAACCCTAGACAAAGAACTAATAGACAGACTTACACAAAGGAGTGCTAACACTGATCCTTTTATTTCTGATACAGGGAACAAAGACCATATTTATACTCTGAAACATCTAGAATGGGAGGAGAGCTGACATACTGCATTTTGCCTGAGAACTAATGTGACTGGAGGGTTATGCAGTTGAATGCGTTTTACAAATGTGTTCTTTTGTATGCCCAGAGATTCAGTAGCCCCTGGATACCAAATGTATAGAAGACATCTACATTTCCACCTGTTTTCAGTTCTATTGTGATGGATGACCTGGGGCCCCTTCTTGCTACATATTTATAGCTCTCAACTGTTGTGGCAACATCTTATGGAACTCTGGAATCTGCAGTTTGGTGCAGCTCTAGGAGTCTCCCGCTGAGAATTCTAGATGCCCCTCCCTAAACTACAAATCCCAAGATTCCATGGAATAGGACCATGGCAGTTAAAGTGGAACATAGCACTAAAATTGTGTAATGTGAAATGGCCCCTGGAACGAGGAGTTTTCTTTCTATTGTTTCTTTCATAATTGTATTTCTACCAATGCAAAAACAAACAAAAAGCCCCTAGAAATCATTTTCCTTTCCAAATTCATACTTGTGCTGCTAAAGGTAATCTCTGTAACCTTCTATCATTAAAAGCAAACAAACAAATGAATGAATTCACAGTCTTGCACACAGTATATATGAACAACTACTTGAAAAACAAATTATTTTGTCAAAAACATATATGATTTCTTTAATCAGAAGGAACTATTAAATGCTAACAAATGGTCTAACTTAAAAGTAATAATAAAATATGCAGTAAAGATGTCAAATTTTCTTTGACAGTTTCTACATGGCTTTGCTCCCTTATGATAAGCATTACCTAGTATATTTCACTGCATATTCTGAAGTCTAGAAAAGACAATTTTCAGAACATATTAAACTAAGTCACCTCTAGCTATGTCACACAAAGGAACCGTTCCCCTATAAAGGGATTGTTCTCACATAAATCAATTAATTTGCTGTTGAGAGTAAAAAGAATCAGAAACACATCTGTGACTCTGATTTTTTTTTTAGTTCTAAGTTACTTGTGACATTCTGTGAACATTCAATGCATAATGCATCTTTGTAAGTATGAGCATGAAACAGGAAGTTTTAAGTACCTTTAAGGCCACAGATACAGCCAATTTGAGGATGTGATGCATCACATGTTGCACAATAGCTCCTTTATGCTATCATTTCATGCTTCTATCTCCATCTCTATATTAGTCTCCTGCATTCAAAAGAACACGTGAATATGACTTATATAGAAATATATCTATGAACTCCTTCCATGTTACTCTCACAGAGATTTCTATTCATATTCATGTTAACTTCAATATTTCACATGATAAAAATAAGTCATGAAACTATACATTTTATGGAGAGAAGAGCTTGGAGAGTTCTACTTATGTTCAAGGAAAAATGTTTTAGAGAGCCTTTCTGGAACCAGCTCTACTGGAAACTGGAGCTCAGAATGTGTGAAAACATTGGGGACAGGACTAGCATGTACAGCCTTGGCCCGATTCTCACTTTAAACTCTCACCCATTTGGCAAAATGTGTTATAATACCCAGACCTGTGTGATGATAATTCCTGCTGGGGAAGGTAAAAATGTGATGGTCTCCATGGACGATACCAGGATGTGACTGTGATCGGTGCATGACACCAGATTACCACATGAGCCAGGGACAGGGCTTGGGCTATTTGAAGCTAGCCCACCTCTGCTCTTGTATATTTGGCTCTGACAATAGACCCACTGTCCCACCCTCCTTGCAGTATGAGTTTATCTGGTCGCTTTGGGGCCAGATAGGAATTTTTCCCTCTTTTGCAGTCCTCCCTCCCATCCCATACTTTAGTTGATGGCACTGGGACAATTAGTTTGGGATAGTGTAATAAATAGGTTTTCCTTTGTCAGGTAGCAGGGGAGAATAAGACTTTGGTGTTCACCTCTTGGCACCACTTTGGTGTAGGGTAGGGCTCTGGAACTCCTTCTTTAGGGCCTTCCCTTCCAGAGGGTCAGGGAAGGAAGTTATCCTTGAGGTTCATCTGGGATTAAGGCTCTCATTGGTAGGGCCCTGGAACTCAAGCGACAGTCCTTGAGGTTACCATCCAGTTATGCTGGACCTGGGAGCAACCAAATAAATTTGGATTGCCCTTGGGACTGAAGTGTTTTGCTAAGGGAAGTCTGAGGGGGTTGTCACATGGTGACATCTGGCCTCAGCTGGATCTGCATCAGGTTGTTCCACCCTAGTTGCCCTTTACAGGCCAACACAATTTTAAATAGGTCAGATTAAATAAAATGGCCCTTATTATCTAATGTATGTGTCTGGTCTTTTTATTTCTTGGTAGACCACCAAATGTAAAGCATAGCTAACCCCATGTCAGTGAAACCTATTGTCCTAATTTGGAACTGAAACTGGTGGTTTTGAAATCTATCCTTAAAATACTACCAATTTTGAGTTCCATCTTGAAAACCCTCTAAGAACTCATTAAATATATCCATTGACATAACAAGGCCTTTTTGACTCACAATGGAAAATTTTCTGCCACTTTTGCATTTTACTGGCCCTTTACAATTTGTAATAGGACATTCATCATTGTGACAAACATGTTCACCAATGCAGGATGTAAGTTTCTTTAACGTATAGAAAAACTCAGGTAGGGATGTCATGAATATGTGCCAGACTTCTCATCCTTGCCAGTTTCTTTTGCCAACTAACTGACAATCACCACAATTTTTCTCTTCCTGCATAGGCATGAAATGAGTGTTCCTCACCTCAAAGTCTCCCCAATTTGTACAAGAAGAATTTTCACAAGACTGGACTCCTTTTCTTTGATGCTGTGAAGCACATGTGAAACCAAAGCAAGCACAGAAGGCCAGGTTTATTGATCAAAAAGATGCAAATAAGCCATCTATGCAATAAGGCAGCAGCTATAATAGTGTGTACTTTATGAAAAGGGGTAGCTGGGTGGGGTTTTGCGAAAGTGAATATCCTCTAATATTTATAAAAACCCTCAATAACCCCTTGCTGGCTTAATCAGTTTAAAAAATAGATTTAAAAAAAATCACAGGTTTATATGATATATAAAATGTAGATCTTAGGGATATAGGAACATGTACAACTACAAAAAGGTAGTTGGTGCTTAACACTTTCCGGGCTAAATGATTTCTCCTTGCATTCACTTTCTGCTTAACCACACCCTCTCCAGCAAATGTGTCAGATGCTTCTCTACTTGTCTACAGGGAAAAATACTGTCATTTTAGCAGTTTGTCCACAGAGAGAGATGCAACTTCTCATGTGAAAGTTTGTTGTAAAATGTCTCATCTGGCTCTAAGTCAAATGATATGATTTTCTTCCTTTTCATCAAGCTTTAATTCAGTTCATCAAGAATTTTCTGTCCTTGTAAAATGGTGCCACTATTTTTAATGTCTGGCTGAAGTTCCTCCAAATGTTCTCATTAGTATTCCAGGGACAATCTGTCCTGCATACACAGCATTACCTCATCTCACCAGTTTCCAAAATCAGCTGTCTTATCTATCTGTGGAGGGTTTTTTCCCCCATTTATTTATTTATTTATGGACAAAATTTCCTCTGAATTATAGATGCTGATAAAACATCTGAGCCAGGGAGCCAATATTGAGTCTATATGCCACATCAGCTGGTAATAAATAACAAGTGGATTCTTTTGATGAAAACAGTTTTCTAAGGCTACTTTCTAGCCGACATATAAAAGAAGCTTGGACTGTTTTTTCCACTGACTTCATTCCCTTCCCCAGGATAATTCATGTTTTCTTCAATGAATCAGAGCAATTAATATAAAATGTGAATATTATAATTAAGGAATTATTTTATATTGCTGATAACATTAAAATATGAAGCTGCATAACAATTAATCAACATTATAAAAGGTCCAGTACTTATTTAAGGGCTGAAATTCATGTACTTCTATTAATTTTGAATTGGTCTGTACTACCTTTTTTCTTTCTGTTTCTATTGATTTCTTTCTTTGCTGTAACTGTCTGTTTAATTTTTATCAATGTTTAAGGTTGCATTGCATAAAACAACACAAAACAAAAACCCCTCAGAAGTAGAGAATACGTAGTATTCCATGCTGAAACTTTATATAATCTTTTGATTATTTTTTTTAAAAAAACTTTAAATTCCTCTATCAAATCAAATTCATTACCACAAAGTAGGAACAAACTCTAGAGAAAGAACTGTTCTTTAGGAGTCATGATTCTACAAGCTTCTGCGCACTTCTTGAACACAAAACAAATTTGTATTTGGTTTCAAATACCTTGCAAGGTGCACAAGTCTACGACATAAAAGGAGACTTCCAACAAATGAAAAATATTCAACAGCTGGCAAAAGGTACCTTGGGATACCATTATTTCTTTCACCAATCTCACAAGTTTTTTGTCTTACATGCATAATGAACAGTGATTTGTTACTTTTCTTTTATTTTCATCAGAAGGAAAAATAAAACTATACCTGTCTCTAGAAAACAGGGGAAATACCAATTCAGTGCAATTTTTATGACAAATTCACCTTGATAAATGTTGAGATTTACTGATAAATGATGGAAAGGTGGACAAAACAGATTGTTGTCTAGAAATCTTTCTGATTTGGTCATAGATATCAAGAACAATTTGGTTTTCAACCTGTTCTTTTGTCACTTACCAGTATATTTGGTAAGTGTTAACAAAACTTGGTAATTTACCAGAAGTACCTGGTAATCCTTGAGAGATACCACTGATTTCCAACATGAATAGTCTTATGCATTTACTAATGTTTCCTTGGTTCCTGGTAAAGGATAGAAAGGTGGAAAATACTTTTCTTATTCAAAGATATTTGGTACTATCTGGTAATTATGATAATATTCTGACATTTTTCAATGATCTGAGAAAAGAGTAAGAACTATTGGAAAATAGCAACTTCCAACACAAGGCACTATAAGCAGGGCAAAACTCTGTTATCCAGTGTACACTATATACAGTGATTCTCCCAGAAGGGCTTCAGGTGTTGTTGGAATTCAGTTCCCAGAATATCTGAGCACTGGCCATACTTGGGCCTCTGGGACTGGAACAAAGTCTGGATCTCCTCCATCCAACTCAGAATCACTATTCTCTGTGGAGCTATAGCAAATCTTGCGCCACAAGTAGACTATCTGGATGCTACTCATATCTATGTGTATTGTTCCATACTTTTTGTGTTTTGGGATGTGTGCCCCAAATATCTAGATCTTAGATGCACATGTAAACATGTATATATGAACAGCCCCCTTTTTCTGCATTCACTAGACCATATACATGACAAGCTGAATAAAGATTATGCAGCCCCGTTATTTATAGTGATTTTTTCCTCCTATATGCTTCAGTTAATATGTCAGTAAAATTACTCATGTGCAAACTCTGCCTTGAATTGTACTGCTAGAATTCAAACTTGCAAAGTTACGGGTTATGCTTTCATTTAGCATTTCAATACCCCAAACGATACCAAGCTAAATAATAATAAGTTTCCAGGATAGTTTAGATAATACTTCTTTGCAAGATGGACATTAATTATGATTTATGTATGCTCACTCAGGTTTGGCTCATGTTGAATTTGCTTGGAACACATCCAAGCCAAATTTAACTAAGCATTCAATTATTGAGAGAAAACACTACAAAAGATATCATGGCAGGCTGAGTGAACACCACAGCTGAGAAAAATTCAAACATTTGTTGAACTCATTGAATACATTTTAGGTTAACGACAATTTTCAAAGTGAAAGGTTTACAAATGTTAGCTTCATGTATTATGCTGATATTATATAGCAGAAAGGCACATATAAAGGGCAAGAGGAAATATGTCAAATATTTTTGTAATAGCTGAGCTGGAATTTACATCAAAAATTAGAAACACAAATGAAGCTATGCATTTTTTAAAATTTCAGTGAATAGTTCCCAAACTCCCTCCCAACCCCCTCTTCAGCATAATCTAATATTCCAGCATAGCAGTTTTCTGTTTCTGTATCTGTGAGTCTAGAAACACCTTCAGCCTTCTTAACTTAGCTGAGAAGAAGCCCTTGGACTCGCTATAGAAATTGTGTGCATTGTACAGCATTCTTCAGCATACAACATAGCACATAACCAATGTTTTATTTTGGAAATCAGATCTTATATCAATTAAGAACTTTCCTTCAAAAAATAATAATAAAATAGAGCATGTTGAAACAGTGTGGGAGCACTGCATGATCACAGGTGCAAAACTTTTTTTTCCTGTTTTCCAAATACTGCATGAGCACAGCACTTGGGGATGGTGACGACATTATGTGGAATCATGACCAGCCAACCACTGCTATCCTATCCCCAAAGCGAAACTGCCCCGTCATATGGAAATGGCCTTTGATGCTAATGTGCTATCAAGTGACCACTAACTGGCAGCAGCTCTCTCAGGTTTCAGATGAAAGTCCTTTCCAGACCTACCTAGGAATTACTGGGTATACTGATGTGGGAGCATCCACATGCAGAGCATGCACTGTATCAATGAGCTACATATCTTTCCCCTTTAATAGTGCTATACACAGACAGTGGTAAATAAATGCTACTTGTAATAGTTGCAAGAACACAAATGAAAACATCAAGAACAAGCAACTCTTTTTCAGATTGTGAATGACTCCTCAGGGCTGTTGATTATCTTGAAGTGCACCCTATCTCTGTTCTGATGGGTAGTATTTGTGGAGTAGCTATGGATTTACAAAGATCTTTGAAAGGGACATTTGGACTGTATAAAAGGAAAAAAATTACACCCAGTCTGTGGGCTTGGTTGCTTAGTTACTTCATTCAGTATTGTATCTATGCTGTTTTTTATTTCCTTTCCCTCTGACTCTGGGACTTTACATTTATTAATATTGAATGTATCAGTGCTACGTGTAGCCCTCCCAACTCTAATCTCTTTAGGTTGCTTGCAGCCTGCTTCCAGTCCCTTGTGTGTTTTAACAATTCTGTTGTCAGATGAAAATATTACCACTGTTGGGCTTATTCCAAAGAATCATCCTGTAAGAATGGCTACATAAATCAGCTATGCAGAATGCCAAGGGATTGTTGTTTATTTAGTTGGAAACTAGAAATAAAAACAAAAATCTTGCTAACAATACTATACAGGACAGGAAGCCACTGTTTTGGACCTTCAAGCATCTTGTGTCAGAAAAGGCTAAAAATGTCTGAAAGGAGTCCTCTGGACCACAGACTGAGAAATGTGCATCCAACATGAAGAGAAGATAAATCCCATGCATTATAAAGAGAGAATATTAGAACTATGATTTCTATTTCTCATCAATGTTCATAAATTTATCTCTACATATTGGCATAAATACCAAACACATTAAAATATGTATTCCTTCCTTGTAATTCTAGATATTAAAATTATAGAATCATAGAATCATAATTCTATGATTCATAGAAATGTAGAGTTGGAAGAGACCACACAGGCCATTCAGTCCAACCCCCTTCCATGTAGGAACACCCTCAAAGCACTCCCAACAGATGGCCATCCAGCCTCTGCTTAAAAACCTCCAAAGGAGGAGACTCCACTACACTCCGAGGCAGCATATTCCACTGCCAGACAGCCCTGACCGTCAGGAAGTTCTTCCTGAGGTTCAGGCGGAATCTCCTTTCCTGCAGCTTGAATCCATTGCTCCTTGTCCTGGTCTCTGGAGCAGCAGAAAACAAGCCCTCTCCCTCTTCTACATGGCATCCCTATGACTCTACTCAACCAGGAAACCCAGCTTCACACTGCCTAAATTCTATTGGATTTGGTGATAAGAAAATTCACTGGAGTTAGAGTAAATTTAAAGGGAGGAGGTCAAATACTCTTCAAAAGATTATGCAAAATTGATCTTTATAGCTCACAAGACTGTTGACCGCCTGAGGTCATTTAGCTGCAGCTCTCAGCTTTCTGTTTTATAGTCTATACTGATTGGGTTTGCTGGAAGTTGCAGTCCAACAACATTGGAGGGCTACATGATTCCCACCCCTGCTGTAGACTTTGAATAATCAGCAGTCAAAATGGTATGTTGTTTAGTATAAATGTTTTTGTCCCCTATAGGATCATCTGCTGCCCAATGTATGTCATTTCAATAACTATTGATCTATTGATCTGTATCAGGGTTGCTTAGAGTTCTGTATTTGGAAGCAGTTATAATCTTTGCTCTTATCCTGCATATCAGTGACTAGCCACACTGACCCCAGAGACAAATGAAACAGTCAACTTGTCCTGGGCCAGTCTGTTTCCAGGAAACCTGAACATGTTGACTTTCACCTCAAGCACTGAGCCCTGTTAGAGAAAGCCAATCAAATCCAGTTCTAAAGTTTGTTTCCTTTCCTATCCCAGATTTCCATGACTGAATGGGGCAGTGCAAAGAACTCTCCTTCGCAGAACAGTGCCCACTGGTGCTCACCGATTATTGAAAGAAATTTTACTTGTTTACACTAACTTGCTAAAATTGATCAAATATTATGTTTTATAATTCAGTGTTAAAATACGTAAATATATAACTTTTAATCTAACCTACTTCAGTTGTATTGAAACCAAAATCTCATTTTAAAGTACCCCCCAAAGCCAATTTCCCCATGCTGAATCAGTACGAAGTAGGCAAAACACTTTCCCCTCATGAAAGCTAACAAGGAGAAGAAACATGACCAGGCAAAGCCTGTACTAAACTCCAGGGTGGATGGGTTGGCCAACAAACATAGAAAAAGTAGCAGCGACACAGCAGGGATTTATAACATGTCATGCTCCTGGCCCTCTCCCACCTTGAGCATCAATGCAAAACACTGATCACATTGTTTATCCTTCTCTTCTTTCAGTAAAAGAATAAACTTTGCATCATCTGGAACAGTAACTGCCCTTCCCCCCAGAAATTACTGTTCCAAATGATGCAAAGTAAGGGACTGGATTTTAATGCTACTACACAGGCTCAAAACATGACTGGATCACAAAAAGACACCCTGGGTATAGGAACAGGTACTTCTGCATAAGTATAGCTACTACACAGGCTCAAAAAATGGCTGGATCACACAAGAGCACACTGGTTATAGCAACAGGTACCTCTGTGTAACTACAGTATCATGTTCTCAATTGGATACAATGGTAAAATTGCTACAGCCATCTGTCTAGCCGATTTACATTCTAAGGAAGATGAAAATTTCTTTGGTATGTAATTCAGATGATGATAATGATGGTGACAGTGACTTGCCAAAAAGATTTGCCAAAAAGATCCACCAAAAGATGGTGGTCACTCATTTGCTTTTCCCAATGTGTAGGGAACAGAACTAGTAAAGAATTCATAACCATGTAAAGGACATAAGGAAATAAATTCATTGCTTCAGGTTTAACTATAAATGGTGGTGGTGTAGTTTTGAATAACAGCTTGTTTAAAATTGGGTAGAATCGCCAAGTGCTCTGGAGACCGGATCCAACCTACAAGCTATCAGTTGGCTATCCTTCATTTACAATTGTCAAAGTTGTTTACTTCCCATCCTGAAACAGTCTTTCAACTTCCTGTAATTTAAGACAGTTTTACTGTGACACTGCAAAATAGAATTCTTGATAATTTAATTAAGAACTGAGCAACAAACTCCCCTGTGTGAAACTGTCACAGCAGGCTTCTTCTGAATGTTCTGTAAGATTCAAGTGGGTTCTCTTGGCTACCTTGCAACAAAGCTACAAGGGAGTCAAGGAACTGTGAGTAGGAGTTAGAGAAGCTGAACAAATACTAATAATAAATCCTCTACATTAAAAGGGTCCACTATTTGTTCTTCAAGTCCAACTGCTCAGACCGTATCTTTGCAATCCCAGGCTCCTTGTCTAGCATAATATATTTGTGCCAGATGCAATTTTGAGTCATTACTCACAGCAGGAAAACTAACAACCCATTTTTGATGGGGCACCACACATTTTTAGTAGTTTGGGGCACATAACTCTTGCTGGGCTTAAATGGTTCACGGTTGTTAAATGTGCATTTTATTCACCTGTGCCGACCTAACTGCATTTAAACAAAATTCCTATCGAAGCATCCCTCTTAACAAAGGGAAATAACTCACCATTTCTCCATTTGTCCTTTTGCCCGGCTCCCTGCTGTTATTGCATTGCTGAAAATCCATTTCATGGAATTGAGGGGGGGGGGGGATAATGAAAACTCTGAAAGGTTTTAAATTACAAAAAAGAAGACAACACTGGATAGGCTCTCTGAATCTGCATCACAGGTCACTGTGATTTTCTAGCCTTCACGTTAGCATTATGTTTAAATAAATTGATGTAGGGAATATAAGCATTTGTAACTCTATGACCAGCTGAATACAAATGCCTTTTTGGACCAGAAACTGCCCAAGGAATAATACGTAACACACATTTTTATTAACAGATAAAGGAATTTGTTTTGTGTTAACTGGACTACCTATGGTGGTAAGGGGGAATCAAGTACCATAAGTAGTGCTTATGTATAACTACCCCTTTATTTTATAGTTTGAAGAGTTTTTTTCCCCCTTACCATATGCATTTGCACTGATTTTTTACAGAGTGAATCCTTTAAGGTACAGTTGTCAACAGATTTCACAGGTGAATTAGATAAAACTGGGTAAAAAATAGATGAAGAACATTAAGCTACATGTGATAATCCCATACCAGAACCAGAATCGGCTCCATGGTGTTACAGGGAAGAAGCAAAGATAACTGTGCTAATTCTGAATGCTTGCTGTTAGTTGTTACATAACCCAGGCCAAAATTTCCCTGCTAAAGATCCTAGAAAACCTCTGATCATCAAAATATCCAGTACTGACATACAGGAAGGGTGGGAATGACACAACCTTCCAGATATTTCTGGACTGCAATTTCATGCAGTCCTAAATGGTACAGCCAAAAATTAATAATTGTGGATGAGGTTCAGCAATATCTTGAGGGCTGCTTTATCCTCGGCCTTTATATATTTATGGCCATTTCCACACCGAGCTTTTAAAATGGTGCAGAGCAACTCCGACAGAGGTCTTCTACACCGTAGAGTGGACTGGGTTGGACTACTTTTTGTAGTTCCGTACCTCAGTCTGGTTCTGTGTGTCGAGACCTGGTCGTGCAGTGTGCTTTTTAAAAACCTCTTTTTAGAAGTTTTTAAAAAGCATGGAGCGTGCAATTCCGTCTCCGCGCTCCAGAGCAGATTTGCAGGTGCGTGCAAGTGCACGCCTGCAGACCTTCCGGGAGCAGGCTTTTGGCTGGCGAGCTTTTCCGGTTGGTGGAGAGCCTCCACCAACCGGAAGCCACCATTTTGGACGCTGGAGGAGTGCGGAGCAATGAGCTCACACTCCTCCTTGTCCCAACGGACTCGATCAGACAGAGAAGAAATCTAGTGAGTCCCGTTTTTGCCCGGTTATTTTCCGACATGCGGAAAGGGCCTATGATGCTCAGGCTTCTTGCTCCTTTCTACTTTCAAGTTTGCTCCCCCCTTTGATCCATCCACTAGTGCAGCCATACCCAGGTTGCCACTGAATTGCACCTAAAAACAGAATTCAGGGCTACTCTGGAGCTTTATGGCTGAACAAAACTCCTAAGAAATCTAAGAGGACAATGAACTAGGTTATTTAAGATGCCTAGGCCAGCCTTGTTATGCAGCTGAGTGAGGCACGTGCTTCAGGTAGCACTGTTTAATATGCCTTGAGAGGACAGCAAATCATTTACTTATTTAATGTGAGGGAGATGTGGAAAGATGCCTGAAATGCCAAAAACAACTTGGCTAGCTTTGGGTGCTATACATCTTATACTTAAACAGATAGGTGGATCGACTGTCATTTCTTGTTCTGCTTTGGATGGCCCTCCCAATGCCTGTTGCATATAATCCAGAAAAATAAAAAGAGACAAGACATTTAAAACTTGTACTTCTTCAACACAGCCTACCATGTCTTGTTCAAAGGATGACAATACAAATTCATGCTATTTACTTCCAATTAATTCCTAAAATTTCCCAATGGAAAACAGATGCTATACAGACCATTTTCGCCAAACCGAAGTTCACGTAGTTCCTTTTCTTTACCAGGGTCCCCTGTTAAATATCTTCCGTTGCCACAAAGCCCAAAGTCTTATCTCAAGATGCAGAACTCTAAAGTATGTGAAATATTTGTTTAAAATAGCTCATCTAGGGTCTTCAAATAGGGACAAAAGGGAGAAATAAGTAAACGCATACCTCCTTCAGAGATAGTTGAAGGGGAGGCAAGACTTTTTTCCTGTTTTTTTCCCCACTAGTTTATGGTTGGAGTAGATTGAACTGCGACACTCAGGCCCAGCTTCCAGCCAGCCTTTGCCTTGGCACCTGTCATATGGCAGCTCTGCTGTGGCTCAGTCACCTGCTTTCCACAGTGAAGAGGCCACAAGACAGGAGACAAGGCAAAGGCTGGCTGGCAGCTGGGCCCAACTGTTGCCATTCAATCTATTCTGGTTGCAAATTGGCAGGAGAAAGCTAGAGATAAGTCTGGTGCTTCTGAGGCTGGAGCTGTTCAGCCTGCCTCCTCCCCTCAGTGGAATAGCCATATAAAAGACAATGTATAGGCCTAGCCAGATTGCCACCCTGTGTGCACCTTGGTTCCTGTCATGTACCCATTCTGTTGTGGGGAGAAGATGGGCTGAGCAGCCATCAAGCCTTCACAGGCCCCTTGTGAAGATCCTGCAGACTCCTGGGGGTTCATGGACCACAGGTGTCTTGGTGGATACCTTAGTTCATGCAATACAGTTGTTAATTTCTATTATTGCTATAGCCCAACAACATATAGTCTCTTCTCATCATTATTTTTCTTCCCAGAAACAATCCAGAAAAACGGTGAAGCAGAGTGGAAGAAATGCAGGCTGCATATACTTCCCGTGCCATTTTTCCACCCTGAAGGGCCCACAAACTGTACCACCTGGAAGAACATGATCACTTAAATCCTATTGTTAGTCCTGATTGGAGCAGAACCACTGAATCAAATGGATATACCTGTGTGTTGACTTACTATTCAACAACTAATTTAACTTGATCACTGTTCTAGTCACTGATCTAGTCAAGACTAACCAACAGGATTCTAGCTGTTGCCTCCTAGACAAGATGCACTGTCCCTGTAAAGACAAATGGGATAGACCTTGCTTAAAAGAAGTCCCCCCCCCATAACCACAGCATTCTGATTTTTCACAAAAGTAGGGATGAAGGTACTTGTTGGAATGAGAATCTTGCTGGAATGAGAATCTAGCACTCTGTATTTCTGGGATTTGGCCATATTTGTGCTAAATATACATCTAAATTAAAATGTATCTATTGACTTTGTCATGGAGTGAGAGTACTGTTTTCCTTTCTTTTCACTTGCATCCTTATCAATCAGCATTAACTGTGCATTATCACATTTTTACCAGAATACCATTTTAAAAAAATTCTTATAATGTATCTGGAATTAGTGCCTACAGGTATCTTATAACCTATGAAAGGTGGTTGCTCATTAAACATATTTACTGAGATATACCTACAGAATTTAAATAATATAACATATATTTTATTTATATTGGGCTGGGCACAGACATAATCACGCTTAGAGCTGAAACACTGAAAGCAATGGGAGATGACTTCATTTGGATTCAAACCATTATGTGTTCTCCTGCCTTTCCATAGAAAGTTGCATATGATAATAGTGTTGCTATTGATTTTCAATCCAAAAGTTGATCATACCTACACATCTTAGCACCAGTAATGCAGCAACATTGGATGTTGCCTTACCTTCTGCTAGATCTATGGTTGCCCCTATCTGAAGCCCTGCCAGCCCCCATGGTGAGAAATCCACTGGATCATTTGATACTGTGTTTTCACATTGCAAATGTTTATGTGTCTTCAACAGTGTTTGCCACTGATACAGAACAAGGCTAGGGAAATTCATCTAGCATGATGGGTGCAGAGAAAGACAAGTACAGCAATGAGAAAACCATGAGGAAGTACAGCATGCATGGTAATGCATACGGAAACCCATAATCTCCCAAGAGAAAGCAAAACCATCAAATTTACATTTTTCAATTTAACTCATTACCAAAATGAGATCAAATCCAACATGACATTTTTTCCATAATATCCTGCTAAGAGTGGCATTAATTACACTCCTGTCTGTTTAAGCTTTATTGATTAAGTCTTAAGTCTGTTTTCCCGTTATTTTTGTCTGATATCTGTGTCTGGTTAATCAGCCTCTAGAAAGAGGTTCTGTCAACTTGTTTGTTTTTCTTCAAACTACTATCAAAACATGAACTTCATTCCTGAGGCCATTTAAGCCAATAAATAGGACGGCTCTATAAGTCATTTTCTCGAAGTCTTGGAACTACTGGCCTGGATCCATAGGTATCTTTCACAAGCAGAAACAAAGGTCTACTTACACAAGACAACACTGCTAAAGTCCTCCAGCTTCCCTGTCATGATGCAGCCATTTGTATATCCTCTCACATCATTCCGTAGGAACAACTAGCCAGCAGATTGACTTTGGGGAAAATAGACATCTCGAGTAAAAAGGGGGGGAACGCCCAGGAAGGACCTGTTGCACAAGAAGATATCTGATCATTTTTCTCTGGATCCAGTCCACCAATTAGTGGTTTTAAAACATTCATATATATTTTTTGCACAGACGGCATCAACAGAAACAAAAGGAAAAACTGGGCTAGAAATCCAGCAAACACAGTATGTAGGATACCACACAGAAAAATAAAGGCCACTATCATGTTTTAAAACAAAGGAAAGGAAAGGAAAGGAAAGGAAAGGAAAGGAAAGGAAAGGAAAGGAAAGGAAAGGAAAGGAAATGTAGGCAGTGAGTTTACAACACGTGGATGCACATGCTAGGTAACCCAATCAAGTTGTGAAAGGATCAAAATACATGGCAATATACAGGAGCTTCTGACTAATTCATTCTCTCATTGATAAGTAACCAAATGCTCCCCAACACAGAGAAAACTAATATCAAGTAAACTATTTATGGAGAAATAAAATATTTGTTAAAACTCTCTCCATGGAAACTCATAGCCCTATAATAGCACACAATACTCTGGTGTAGAGCAAGATCAGACATTCACACACTCTGAATTAGTTTTTACACTGGAGTGAAAGGCAGAAACATTTTTAGATTCAAGAATTATTAAACTAAATCATATGATTCCATAGCCAGTGGTCTTGTTTCTGGCAGTGATGTTACAGCCTCACCCCCTCCCCCAATTGATATTGTTTAACTGGCAAATATTATTTAATAGGCAGCTACATTATTTGGCAACGATATAAAATGGAACCTGAGGTGATTAGAAGGTTCAGCTGGACAGAGGAAAATTACTGTCTGAAAATGTGTGATTGCAAGGCAGGTCAGCCAACACCCCTTCTAAGTATAGCCAAAGTCATTGTCAGGCAACTTACCAAGCAGCTCCAGAGATAATAGGCTTAAGATGAAGCTGGAACATCTCTATACAGAAAAGAGAATTTCTAATAAACAGCAATTGTTTCAAACCTATTCCCTCAGACCTGGATGTTTCTCTGCTTTGTCTCCCAAACCTCTCCACAGTAGAGAGCTATTATAACAGCTATTTCCCCTTTTGTCACTTAGACATTGAGATCATTAACACTGTCCGGACCCCATTGCCTGTGTTGCAGCTCTCATTGTCCACTCGGCTGGGAGAGTGGTTCACACCCATACCTGCAGGGCAGTTTATGGTTATAAAAACCCTCAGTTTTGAACAATTCAGGGCAGTCTCTCACATCGCTAAATATCACACTGTTGCCCAAATTTCCAAATGAGAACTGTCCTTAGGTGTCCATCTAAGCTACATTGCCACTTTTCTGCACTTTTCTCTCTCTGGACCAGTAATTATCACCCAGACCCTAAAATTCTTCTAACCACAATTTTTCTCCCTTTATCCTTCAGGCAGTTCTTGTGTGAGTGTGCAAGTGCTTGGATCTTTTGTCTCTGTGTATGTGAATTTTCCAATAAAACTCATCTTTAGTTTACATTTTGGAGTCTCTGTCCAGATCTTTTCTGTGTGACCCCATAAACATTGGTGGAAAGATCTCGTTAAGTTATTCCTCCTTACAGGTCTCCTAATTTTGAGCTAATTAATTCCTCATTGTCACATGGAGGTACTGGCATCACAGGAGGAACCCTGAGTCATCCATATTTTGGAATAACAGTGAAGAAAAATATTCTTGCAAATTTATCAAGATGAAGAAAGAAGCTGACAAACAACACACACACACACAAGTACACACATCACAATACATTTAATCTCATTTTTCTGGACCATGCCATAGGCATGCTTATCATCTCACTTAAAAAAGTTAGCTGTAATTTTAACTACAAGAAGAAAATATGGGGAAAATATAGTTATGAACAAAGACTTTGCTTAAAATTATTCATCTGAGCTTTTCCACATTCCCATTAAGTCCAAATGTTTTGTGCTCTCTTCATAAAGAAGTGTCTTGAAAGTCTCCCTGAACAATGCCAGGCTCCTCCCATATAACCAGATTTCTTTCAAAGGAACACTAATGGGTTGAACTGGGCCTTTGACGTTTCTGCCAGTTGCGTGCTTATTATAGCAATACACAACTAAGGAGTGCTTAGCTTTCTTGAATCCTTTCGTAGACAGAAGTTCAATAACTCTTGTGTTCAGACTGCTAGGAGAACAAACCAGCATGATCTTTGCTGCAAGATCCTTATCTAGTGTCAGTCAGATACTACTTTTGGCTGTAAGTAAACCCATATTAAACTGCAATGCTTAGAAAGTCTTTGAATATAATACTCTTTTAAAAGCTCTGCATCTCTCGAGATACAGCAGATCTCAAACACATGAGGGCACTTGGCTTCCCAAAACCACTAAAATAAACTGATGTTCTTATAAAGATAGCTGGGGAAATTTTGAAAGTCAATGTGTTTGAAAAGGGCACCTATGGATTTGATTGTAACTAAGTACAATATTTGAAACTTATTTCTTTGTTGGCAGAATATAAATCTCTGTACAGCTACTGTACAGTTTATCCTTGAAATCCCAGGTTACGAAGGCCTACTACTTAGTTCATTTTCAAAGGAAATGAAACTGCTTTCTGTTCTTCCCCACAACATAGTCTTTACTAATGTCAGGAGCAGTTGAAAAATGTTAGCTATTTTGCACACACGCACACACAGAGAGAAATACTAAATGAAATACTCTGTGTCTCTCACACAGAGAAGAATTTTCCTATTTTTTTTTTACTTACTTGTTTTTAAAGAAATCATTGCCCTCAATGAGAGGGTATTTATATGTATACAGACAGTACCAGTGAAAGGTTCATGTGTCCCATGGAATTAAATATGTGAATTTGACAGGAGTATTTACTCCTTTAAACAAACCAGCCAAGAACAAGCACTGAAGTGCCACTGATTCAATGGTAGGAATAGAAAGGATATTCAAAAAATACTCAAAAGATGGCAGAAAAACATGTATTTCAGTGTTGAGGAACCCTGATGAGAAGAATCCTAGCCTGATAAGAATCTCCGGAGTTTGAAACCTATTCTGCTCAAAATTCATATAAGGCTCTTTTCAGCAGAATAGAATGTTTATTTTATTTTTATTTTTTTGTGCAGGAAATAGCTGTTATCTCATTTAAAAATAAGTAAACAAGAAAAAATAGGAAAACTGCTGTATGTGAAGGACACAGAGTATTTCATTTAGTATTTCTCTTTCTTTTTTTACGCAGAACAGCTAACATTTTTAGCTACTGCTGACATTAGTAAAGACTATGTTGTGGGGAAGAACAGAAAGCAATTTCATTGCCTTTGAAAATGAACTAAGTAGTAGGCCTGCATAACCTGGGATTTCAAGGATAAACTATACAGTAGCTGTACAGAGATTTATATTCTGCCAACAAAGAAATAGGTTTCAAATATTGTACTTAGTTACAATCAATCCATGGATGCCTTTTTCAAACACACTGACTTTCAAAGTTTCCCCAACTATCTCTATAGAAACATCAGTTTATTTTAGTGGCTTTGGGAAGCCGAGTGCCCTCACATGTTTGAGATCTGCTGTATCTCAAGAGATACAGAGCTTTTAAAAGACTAGTATATTCAAAGACATTCCAAGCATCATAGTTTAATTCTGGTTTACTTATAGCCAAAAGCAGTACCTGACTAACACTAGATAAGGATATTGCAGTCTGAACATAAAAGTTATTGAACTTCTGTCTACAAAAGGATTCAAGAAGGCCTAAGCACTCCTTAGTTGTGTATTGCTAAAATAAGCACACAACCAGAAGAAATGTCAAAGGCCCAGTTAAACCCATTAGTGCTCCTTTGAAAGGTATCTGGTTATATGAGAGGAGCCTGGCATTGTTGTTACCATATCCTTCCTACGAGATATGTGATTCTTATAAACTGATTAATGACCAGAGAACATGTTTGGAATCACACTGACCAGAGATGTGTTGGGACCATGATGGTGGGGAAAATCCAGATAGGGTTCCGTGGAAAACACTAACATTGATGGGTTTGTGCTAATCCCTTCACTGCTTCAGGCTGTTGGCATTTTCAAACACAATAGAAGATGAACTGCCCAGATAAAGCAATCAGAGACCATCCCTTGATCTTACCCTATAGAGATGTTCCCTATACACAGACCATTAAGAGATTGTCAGAAACCTCACCAATGTTTTGTCACTCCAGAATTAAAGCAATCAGCCCATTCTGGACCCCTTTATCAGTTCCATGGAAAAGCCATTACAGCTTTGTCAACGCACCTCTTCCAAGTACAAAACAGGATATTAAAACTCTACCTTTGACTCCTGCTAGTTGTAGCATGTGGAACGTAGTTCAGATTGCCACTTCTCTGTGCTATCCTCAGATGCTGATTGGTGTGACTTTCTTCTTCAATACTGGTAACTATCACCCTCTCTATCCCTAATCTCTATCCAACCTTTCTCACCTCATTTTCCAATAGGCTTGTATGGTTCTTAAGAATGTCTGATTCCTCATATGTTTGTCAATTCAAATAACATACTTCATTTAACTTTATTGAGAGTCCTCTCTACAGTTAGTATGTATACCTATGGTATGCATAGGTGAAAAGATCCTGCTATTACCTTCCTCTTGCACACCTCCTTTGCACTATATTTTCCCCAAATTCTAAGGAGGGTCCACCTCTTCCATTAAGGGTGGACCCCAATGTTCCACACCTCTTAGTGTAACATTGTTCAGGTAGACTTTCAATATACTTTATGAACAGAGCACAAAACATTTGGCCTTGATGGGAATGTTGAAAAGTTCAAATAAATAACTTTAAGGAACATCTTTTTTCCTAACTATATTTTCCTCAGATTTTCTTCTTGTAGTTAAAATTGCAGGTAATTTATTTAGTGAGATGATAAGCATGCCTCTGTCATGGTTCACAACACTGAGATTAAATGCATTGTAGTCCGTGTGTGCTTATATGTGTGTCCATCGTTTGTCACCTACCTCCACCTTGATAAATTTGGAAGAATATTTTTGTTCAATGCTAGAAACAAGACTACTGGGTAGTATCATATTCTTCAGTTCAATAAATCTTGAAACTGAAATATGTCTGTCTTCCATTCTACATAAAACTAACTCAGAGTGTGCGAATGTCTGATGTTGTTCTATGTGAGAGTATTGTGCACCATTATAGGACTATGAGAAGAAATTTAAGCTCTTCTTTAAACTTTAAAATATTTATCAGTAAATGGTTTACTTGATATTAGTTTGCTGTTTGTTAGGCATCATTTGATTAATTTGGATTTACTCATCATTTCTTTTTTCTTTTTTTTCCAAAAAAGGATGGTGGCCTTAATTATCTATGTGGTATCCTATGCATTGTATTTGTGAGAACTCTAGCCCAGATTTTCCCAGTTGGTTTTGTTGATGTAGTCTGTGCAAAAATACATAAATGTTTTAAAAACACCAATTGGTGGATTGGATCCAGAGAAAAATGGTCAGTTATCTTCTTGTGCAACAGGGCCTTCCTGGGTCTTCCCCCTTTCTACTTAAGAGCTCTTTTCTATTCAAAGTCAGTCTGCTTGCTAATTTTTCCTATGGAATGGTATCAGATGGCATACAAATGGCTGCATCCTGACAGAGAAACTGGAGGACTTTAGTAGTGTTGCCTTGTGTAAATAAGAACTGTGTTTCTGCTTGTGATAGATACCTATGGTTCCAGCCCAGTAACTCCAAGACTTAGAGAAAATAACTTATAAACCTTTTCCACTTACAGCATTTTAATTGTTTAAAGGGTCTTGGGAATAAGATTAATGTTTTGATAGAGAGGAAAAAAATGTACAGGCTGGTTTTGAAAGTCTATGTACAGGCTGGTTTTGAAAGTCAGAGTGTTTTAAAAAGGAACCTTTAGACATGATTGTAACCAAGTACAGTATTTCAAACCTGTTTCTTTGTTGGTGGAATATAAACCTTTGTATTGGTACTATACAGCCACTAATAAATCTTGAGTTGCAAACAGCCTTCCAAAACAGTGTGATTTTTGAAGATTTTCCTGCAATGTGAAGAAAATTGCTGAAATTACTCATGCTATCTCTGTGAGGAATCTTAGTGAATAATTACATCCCTATTCAATGGAAGAATTGAAATTACGCTTTCTTAAGATTGTGCTTACATATCTTGCAGGGCAAGGGTTGGACTGGCTCCTGTGGTCTCTCCCAACTATATTATTCTATGATCTTATCAATATCAACTTCTATCACCAAGCCTCTCCTGGCAAATAATTACAAATGTCAGCTCTCTAGTTTACACACACACACACACACACACACACACACACAGAGAGAGAGAGAGAGAGAGAGAGAGAGAGAGAATGAGATATTCAAAATCAAAATATTATGTATTCTATCGCCATCTCATATAGTAAAATAATATGATATTATTACTACAAAACCAATCTTTGCTTTTCAAGAAAACAAGCGGAGCTGTCCATGGTACCTCTAGATTTTATTAAACCCCTGATACAATTCATTCGCCCTGTTCTTCCCATGCCCTTTAGGTGGCACAAAAGTTGCAAAGGATACACCATTAAGAAGCCAATGCATTTAATCACGCTGTTTATTTGAACCCCATCTTGTTTTAATGTTCCAGAATCAAAAGTGACCAGCAGTATCTCTTGGGGAAAACAATATGCAAGAACTTGGAAACGTGTCCATGAAGTGTGCCCCCAATGTACAAGCACCAGTTTTCCCTCATATATCTTTGAAGGGAGCCAATGGAAATCCAGTAAGACTAAGTAGTTTCCATATTCTTATGTTCTTGATGGGTTTCACATAAAACAAGGAAAACTGGGGAACTGAAATTTATTACTAGAATTAACAGGATGGTAGGAGGTTTCAATTCCCTTCCGTATAAAATAATTGTTGCTGTTGTGTGTCTTCAAGACCTTTCTGACTTATGTCATCCTAATGCAAACCTATGGTTTTTTTCCTGGTGCTGAGAGCGTGTGATGCACCCAAGGTCATGCAGTGGGTTTCCATGGCTGAGCAGGGAATGGGACCCTGCTCTCCAGGGTTGTAGTTCAGTGCTCAAACCACTATATCACCTCTCTCTATAAAACAGAGACAAAGGTATATCAGTGAAATGGCATGTGTACTGTCATGCATACTAGTTAAGTATTTCCTTTAGAACACCATTCCTATAAAGTGACAGAACCACTCAAAATTTAACTGTAACCTATGCCTTATTTTCTTTTACAAACACAAACACATAAACTTTCCATTAAAAAACAAACAAACAAAAAACTTCTGTATTCCAAAGCATACATCATTTCAGAGAGACTCAAGCCATTCTTGAAACCCCTATCATCTTATATTCTTTTCTGAAACATGATATTTAATTAGTTGGGTGATTATGATAATCAGAAAATCTAATCACTGCCTTCTTGATGAAAATCCAGTTATTATCCCAAGAGAGGTCCAGCCCAATAGATATGCTGAACAGCTATTTAATATGATGACAATACTTCCCAATGATCAGTTTCTTCCCAATGAAGAAAACAACAAAGACAGTCAAACATTGCCCAACATGATGCATTATTTTCTAGCTTCAAAGCATTTACTCCCTCCAGATGTAAAATACTAATACTAATTATTGTTTCACTACATAGTTTTGCCAAAGGGCAGGGGTAATAGTGTTTTGCCCTTAGTAAATGAAGAGTTTTGATTTGCAAACTTTCTCAGTAATCAAATATGTCCAGCCCAACAAAGCCAATTCACTGCCATTTCAAGAAAAAAAAATGCAAATAATTTAGGTCTATTGTATCTCATTTCCAAGTACAACAGGACTAATGCTTGGTAAATTTTGTATGTTGAATTCAAAGGTTCAGACGTTCTTGGTAATTCCAGGGAATGCATGTATCTCTACAATTCATAATGTACACAACAGTTGCTTGAGGAAATCAAGCTTCACAGATTCCAGTATGATCTGATCCATACCTTTTGAATCAGTCTGTGGATCACTATTTAATTAGCCTTCATTTTTTACACCACTCATATGTTCTGAGACAAAGCTTCACTTTAAAAAAAAATTAATTATATTTGAAATACATATTTTGCACTTGATCTTAACCAAAAGGCCGAGAAGCAATTGAAATACATATTTTGAGATAACGTATCTGTACACAACAAACTGAGGTGAGAGTGGGTAAAGCTGAGCAGAGGAATCTGGGGGCAGAAAAGAGACAGTAGTTAATAAATCCTCTTTCATTTTTCCCCTGTCTCCTCCCCCCCATTTTAACAAAGATTTTTCACAACCCATTGGTTTCATTGATAGGAAAAATAAGTAGTTCAACAGATACCAGAGAACTGTATTGTGTTTGAATCAGTCTACTGGATAGAGATGAATGCCAGAAATGAAAAGGACAGTAACTAGATGCAGAGAGACCTGTATGGACTCAACTCAGTACAAAAGTGAGAACAAGAGCTGTCTGTTTTTAAAATATGAACTTACCAAATTTTGCAAATAACTCTATAAATTCAATCAATTAAAATGTGATTTTTTAAAAAAAATAATAAATGGGGGAAGTGAACCTGATTTGCTTATTCCTAGCTCTTTCAGTGGTGGTCTCCCTCCTGAATCCATTCCTTGCCCCATGAAAATGGAGGGGGTGGAAGTATGAGAAGGAGGCTTTATATCCATTCTGAATATGTTCTTTTACAGTATGTGCAGCTCCAGCCTGATAGAAAGTTCCATACTCCATGATTAAAACCAGTCAAGATACTGTTCTCCCCCTAGCAGAAAATATATTCTCTATAGTCTGTATCAAGTCTTTCTCGGCGTACTGAAGGCTGGATTATAACAGTGGAGATATCCCAAATCAAGATGAAATTGGACAGTTCAGTAGGCCTCAGATGGGCACAGGGAAATATGATTGGTATTATCAATCTGTCTTGCTGGACAAAAGTAAATATCGTCTACTTCTGCTATTTAGAAATTATCTAAGAGCATTTATTTCTTTTCATGTAGTCTTTTTTTTATTCCCATCTCCTGAAAAAATACCTCTCTCTTTTGATGGTTCTTTTGGGATGGGAAAGGATATGGTGATGCCTTATCTAATGTGATAATGTCACAGATACTTGTAAATTAAATTAGGCATGTCAGAACATTTGATTATACAGAATAAACAAAACACTCACTATGTTAGAGGAAGGGACTTGAACTACAGGACCAAGATTAACAGTGCATCATGATTCTGCTTCACCATCTCCTCCACTTTGGGATGTGGAAACTGAATACCTTCTGGCATGCCCATTCCTCACTACAGCCCATTCCAGATGGGCTCTGACATAAGGATAGCAAGTACAGTACCCTTTTTTGCCTTCTATTTTTAACTTGCTATAGAATCAAACTTGAAAAATTAACCAGAATCATCTGTTAATCATCCTTCTTTGAAATGACAAGAAATTTACTGCATAGAAGTTATCCTTGGCAGTTGTTCAAAATAATCAAGTGAAGGTGAAATGAATATCAGCATCATCAATCTATCAGCATAAAGACTGAGCTAAGGGCTAAGAAGTCCATGGTTTGGCTCAGTCTTGATCTCAATGGATGGCTTCAGGCCAGCCTTTATGCTTTGGGTTTTAGTCCCTCAACTGGAGTATGATGACAATCATACCTCACATGATTATTATAATATTTATCCAGTTAACTATGAACACTGTGAACACTCTGAATTTTATAAATGGTAAGCATTAGTATCATTTTTTTTTCAAATCCAGCACTACGATAATCTTGGTACTGCCCTTATAAACAGCAAAACCCTATAAAAGGTAAGCCTGAATACACTACTAAAAAATGGGGGGGGGGATCTCCACAAGTCTATATGTTTGTCGAGAAACATTGGTAGGTAAATGTGCGTAGGCCAGCAAAGTAAAGAAATAAAATTGTGATATTGCCACATGACAGCAGTTGTCATTCTGTAAACTATTTAGTAATAGATGTCCCCCTGTGAACATTAAGGGGAAGAGAAATATCAATCTGGCACAGCTGCTATTTCCCTACAGGTTACAGCTTTGTCAACACCTACAGATGTTTTCCACCATTCTATCAGATACCCGACTTCATAATTTCTCACTTCTATTTTCAATTGGCCAGATGCAATTTTCAAGTGTGTTCAAAGTGTGGAGAAGTCATTTTTTTTTCTAGTAAAATCACTGGTTACTTGGCCCCACTGGAATGTGTCGTAATCACTCCCCACCAGACCCCATTCTCTATTATTGATGCATGTGTTTACAGTGAGGGTGAAGACAGCAGGTATCATTACAGTGTTACATAAATATCAGTAGTACTATATGTGGGGTTTTCCTCTCCTTGGTCCCCTTCACTCCCTTTGCTTTGCTTTGCTTTCGCATTATGAGCAGCTTGCCAGGCTTTGCAACTGTCAAAACTGGCAGCTGAAAACTTTCCCCTATACCTGCCAGAGGCAGATGATTGGAAATATGCAAATCTTCTCAGAAACATTAACTGTCATGTTCCCAAACAGTCTAGAGATGAAGAAATGACACTGCCCGCTTCTTTTTCCAATGCTACAAAAATCATTTTCCTGAGCCATCCTGTAGCAGCATAATTAGAACACAAGAGGCTACAGATGTCATTGGTTTCTTTTCCTTCTGTAACTATTGCTCTCAATTTCCATGTGCCATTGATTTGTAACTGTCAAGCCAAAGAATTTCCTTGGCTGGCTATTTTTCAGGTACAAAAGCTATGCAAGGATTCAAAAGTAGCACTCACGCACAAAAAAAGTGCTCATTGCCAAACAACCATGGAATAACAAGACCAGACACAGATAATGGGCTTGAACAAGGGCCTAGAATCTATTTAATGCATTAAACATGGAAAGGAGCGAGAAGGGGGATAACCTAGAATGGGATCAGCTGAGGTCAGGAATCACTCCATGACTTCCTACTCAGCCTTTCTCTCGGTGAACCACCTGATCCCCAAGAGCAGCCAAATATCTGGGTTGCTCCCCATTGGACCATTTCCTGGTAGACACAAGAAACCCTACCCTCATGTTCCAGGACTTAGATGAGGGCAAAGTCCTCCAGGTCAGCCTCAAAATGTTGCAGTTGCAGAGCAATCCTCTTCACTTAAAGGGTGACAAGATGTTCTCTTATTTCTGTCCCCATTACTTGACAAGGGGTCTATTTAAGGACTCCACTATAGCCAATTGTCAAAATCCCTCAGATACAAAAGCTTCAGTTAAAAGGGGGAGCCTACCCAGCCCCAAAGCCACCAGCAAAGTTCACACAGTATTGGAGGCGAGAGGGTGGGTTGAGTTTAGCCTCCAAAAGAGGATGTGAAGTAAGCAGGAGAAGCTTAAGTATCCTATGGCTCCACACCTCACACACTCACAATCCTGGTGTGATTGTGCCTAATATAAAAATATCTATCTCTCTCCATTGGAGGCTAGCAAAAGAGGCTCCCTTCGCTGCAGTGCCTTGCACTACAAAGGTTCAGGGCCTCATTCAGTGACTTGTTAATATATGCCATCTTGAGTGCAATTTTGAAAAGCTTTATTTATTTGTTTGTTTTTAAAAAAATCCATATTGGACACTGGCCATTACAATACATGCCCAGCATAAATCTCTGTCACTATTCTTCCCAGAGGGCAAAGCATCTAATAAATCGCCATAGTTTGCATTCCATCCTGTGATTGTTATTTTGAAGAAGTTCCCCTTGCAAGTTCAGTTCAAGTCCTTTGGGAACTGTGGCTTTGTAACATTTGCTAGCTATTGGTAGGAATATGACCCTGTGTCTCTAAACTGTAGGAAGCAAGATGAATGCTAATAATAGCGAATTCTCAGGGAAACTCTTTAGGTTCCAGATGAAATTTCTTCGTAGAATAAGACAAGTGGCAAACTATACCAACAGCATTCTTAATCGAAAGTGCACCTTCATATAGCTAGACATATCATTTGCACATGATATGAGATACGAGATTTGCACATGAGAAATCCAGACGAACATAGACAGAAAATGGACACCATGGCTGGTTTGAAGATCTACTTGGGAATTTCTAGAGTCTGCTCACCCAGAAATATAACTTAATGTATGAAGATTGAAACTGTGAATTTCACAGGATTTCATTCCATTTTACAACCTTGCTGTGTTGAATGGCAAGGTAACAGGGAAATTCTATTTGTGTTTACTTCAATGTGGACAGAAGTCAATGCAAACTGGAACCCTGTTTGATCAGCATTCCCAAGTAAGTTGGAGGTGAACCCACTCAGGAAAACATAAGTAGAACTCCCCTGTAGAAGGAAAACTGAGTGAGCAGGGATAATGTACATTAGGGGCACCAAGGGCCAACATATGTGTTTCCATCTTTGTTGCGGATTAAGGAATGGAGACATGTGAAGAAGGATTCAGATTCTCTCTTAACAGCTTCCCAGTGAGAAGGGAAATTTATAGGGGTTCTCCGGATTCAAGGCTCTTGAGGCCAGCTACTTAAAATAATCACATGACAGGCAGATCATGATCTATCTGCAAATCCCTGTCCTGATAATTTTGGAAGCAGCAGGCCAGGTAGTAACAGAGTTTTAACCTGTCACAGCTGAAGTAGCAGGTTTTGGCAGGAATTCTATGAGAAAGTTTTCGAGACGCTAAATCAGTTTCTAAAATGTAGTGACTTTTTAAAAGCTTCTGTATATCCCTTGACAAGAGCCAGCATGGTGCAGTGGTTTTGAACTTTGGACTACGACCTTGGAGACCAAGGTTCAATTTCCTGCTCAGCCATGGAAACCCACTGGGTGACCTTGGGTGTGTCACAGATTCTCGGCCCCAGAAAACTGACAGGTTCACCTAAGGTTTGCTGTAAGTTCAAAACACAATAATATCCCTCGACAACCATCAATTTTCCCCTAAAATAAAGGGAAAGGGCAGAATCTCACTGGGAGAAAACCACAAAAGAATCCCAAGGGAACTAAAAGGGCTTTAACAAGACTAGCTAACTCTCTTATGGTGGTTTCATGAACACTTATTTTCTCTCCCTCCCTCTCTCTCCCTCCCCATTCTTTTATTTTGCATTATTGCTGGTTCCTGATATGGTTTTATTGTGTTGTGTCAACTTATAACCAACTATCTAAGGCCTTTTAGAACAGAGGTTGGCAAAGTACTGCCCACTTATGAAACATGTGAAAAAGCTGTAAAACCACTATTTCTAGCTGTAAAAAACTACTCTTTCCAGTCACTAGTTCTCAACCAAATGTACCTCACAGGATTATTGTGAGACAAAACATCAGATCAAAAACAGTATATGCATTCTTGAGTATGTGGAAGAAAGGTGGAAAATACTGTAATTATCATCATCGTCAGGAGTGTATATTGGTCATCTTTTTATACCTACATGTTTACACAAAATGATCAATTAAAAAAATGACTCCTATTAAAATATGACCCTCAAACTAAAGGGAGACAAGAAAATGAAATACCATAAAATAAACACCTAGAAAATATGGGAGGATCTTACATTTTCTTCCAGAGAGATTGATTTTCTGAGCCACCCAAACTTGCCACATTTTTGGTTTTGGACAAATTTGTTCACAGATAAACACCACTGCACGCTCATGCTTGAAAAGTTTTGAATGTAATTGACTGTCAGTGATATGATGATTTATAAAGCAATCTGCTGCTACGTCTGCTGCTAGAGATAACTCTAATTTGCTTCTATTGTATTAGATATTATGAACTTGACAATCACTCTCAATTTTCCAGTTGGGCTTTCATTCAGGTTAATGGGACAAATAAAAGCTATTTTCCATTATTCTCTAACTCAGCTTCCAAAATCCAAATGCAGCAAGTTCATACGTGTGCAACAGATCTAAATTTCCACGGCTGCATCTTTCAGTAACAGAATCAAAAGGCAGATGGATAGGCAATATGGTTTGTGTAACAGTGTGTATGTGAGAGAACGTTCACACCATTCTAGAGGAGTATCTAAATATGATTTTACAAGTTACAAGTTAACACCATGTAAACAGTTTGGTTTGAAAAAAAAAATAGGGTGACAAAAGGGAACAATCAACGGATTAGGTAATCTTGCCCAAACCAACTTAGATTTCTTTAAGAAAAGGACAAAACTCTTAATTCTGTTCTCATCTGAACTGAATCCAACTCTAAGGCCCTTTCTCCAACTCACCTTTTTGCGGAGCTGGGGTGCAGGGATCACGTGAGCAGCCTCTTGCGAGAGGCTCTCGCGTCCCCATTGCTTCAGCTCTGCAGCTGCTGCTTGCTCGTGAGCAGGTAGCGTGAGACCCCCTCCTCTTCCTTCTGCAGTGCAGCCTGAGATTTTCCCAGGCTGCACTGGGGCAGGAAGCGCAAGCGCCGCAGCTCCAGAGCTCCGCATGCACGGCAGGGCCCCGGAGTGATGTGAGATCACACACCATTTTCAGTTTAAAGCCAAAAATGAAATAGTGCGCTATTGGCGCCTGCCAGCCCCTGGAGTATCACGCGATTGCGAGTGCGTTGTGTGGACTGCTCCTCTCAGTCGTGCGACGCTCCAGGGGTCCTTTCACATGGCAAGAGGCCCAAGTGTCAATGTTACATGGCTTTGTGAGTTTTAAATTTGGGTTTAGCAGAAATCATGTGTGTTTCCAACTTCAAATTAATAAATAAATGGGATGCAACAGACTTAAGGTTAAAACAGGCAAAAATGACTATAAAATCCTTTGAACAAATTGCCAAATATCTATCCCACATTTGCAGGTAGGCAAAATACTGATAAGCAGTATTTAATAATAACAATAATATTTCCTCTGTATGCAAAACCCAAATATTTTTTGTATGGAGGGCTAAAACAGCACAAATAAAATAGCACTGCAGTCTCAATAGGTGCCTCTAGAATGGTTGTCTCACTTTGTGTCCATGGCGCTTCACTTTCCTACAATTCACAACTTGCCACTTCAGTATTATCACTTAAACGCATAGGAGGATTAAGCTGTGTTTGTTGTTAACTTCAGGCATTACTTTGGCAGCAGCATGGAGAAAAATACAGTTTTATAGTTCTCAGTTTTCTCTTCTCCTAATGTATCAGAAGAAGAGTAACTTCTGCTGATGTTTTATTTTAAGGGATAGGATGCCAGTATCACTGCCAGCTTACTTTTCTCAGTGGGAACCAGTTTTAGGCTGAGGATTACCTCAAACAGGTTTCAGCAGATTAGGCAAGCTATAAAATGCAGCTTTACTCATAAACAAAACAGTAGGCAGTGACGGTGATGGTGGATATAAACTGAGACACCAGCAGTAACCCACAAATATTTAAACCAGCATGTGTTTTAATAGTTTTCTGCTCCTCTAATTTGCTTTGTGACCCTTGTAAATCCTTAGATACAAAAAGGTGGCCCCTGAACTCTTCTAGGACAGATCAGCTGCAAACTTCATAAATGCAAACCATGTTTTGTTTCTGTTTTTTCCCCAGGGGTTAGCCTAGAAAATTAATGCCTCAGTCATGAATTAAATACCCAGGCTGCCTATCACAGTCTTATGGAGATAAAAAGCGGATGTGAAAGCAGTTTGAAACATTAAAACCTAAATCATATGTTTAAAAATGAAAGGGGACAAAACCAAGTTATGTGATCAGCACAATCACATGGTATAATTTTTGCTGGACAATGCTCCTTCAGACCAACCAGTTGAGGAACATGCACTTTAACACAATATTTTTTTAAAAATGGTCTGCACACAGGAAAAATAGCATGTAAGCTTCAGAATGTTTGGATGCAGGATTTTTGGACATTCAAAACCTGCCACAAATGATGTCCTGTTCAATGTACATGGCCACATATCCTCTTAAAATGTTTATGGGATTTTCCAAGTATAGAATAAAACCATTTGATCTTCAGATTCCATTAAGGAGTTACAATGGGCCCTAACTAGTCACTACGGATTGGTTCCAGGATCCATCATGGATACCAATATTTGTGGATGCTCAAGTCCAATTATGTACAATGGCGTAGTAAAATATGGTCTCTTATGTAAAATGGCGAAATCAAAGCTTTGCTTTTTGAAATTTTATTTTATATTGTATTGTATTGTTTTATTTTTGGAATATTTTCAATCTGGCTGGTTGAATCTATGGACACAGAATTAGCAGATATGGAGGGCTGACTGTATTGTCTTAAGTCCACTAGTAGAAGAAAACTGTGTCTTAGTTTAATGTGGCTTTCCCCCCACTTCCCTAGTAGTGGTACATTTCTTCATCTGGTCCCAAGGTATAGACTGTAAAGTCCATTTGATTCTCACCTTTGTTATTTGTGCTAATAATTGTTATTTGTGCTAATATTTTTGTGGTATACATTTATTTGTGCTAATAATATTTTTGTGGTATACACACACACGTGTGTGACACATATGTCTCCAGGTATATATTGGGATTAACTATTTTGAAAAGTAAAAAAAGAGGGCACATTTACTGGCTGGCTACTTCAAACCACCAATTGCTATCACAACTTTCATTTTAAATATCACTGCTATATAAGCTTTGAGAATTGCTGCTGGAAATATTCCTAATCTTCATTGTATTTAAATAACAATTCAAAATGATTATTTAGCAGTCATTAATAATACTAAAAATTGATCTAGTTACCTCAGCAATATCCAAATTCAAATGGGGTTTATAGAACCATCCCTCACACCTCTTCATGAACTATAGGTTCTCTGTAAGGTAGGGCAGCAGCAGGGAAAACTGTCAAGGGAACCTAAAGCAAGATTTATGGATAGTCAAAGAGAAAATGGATGGAGGGTCTTGAAATGAGGAAGAGGGAGGGAGACTAATATCTGGGTATTTCAGAAGTGAGAGAAGTCCGCAACCACTCCATAGCACTCAGTAGCTCCTTCCTCATCAAGACTGCTGTCTCCACCATTTTTCCTGTCTCCCTCCCTCCTGCCTTTCTCTTTAAACCCAATTAGTGATGAGAGATGACATTAAATTTACAAGCTATAACTCTGCCTACCCCTATTGACAGAATGCTTTTTTAATAGTGCTTCATTTTGCCCCATAGATACAAAATAATCAGACTTACAAGGCTGCTCATTTCTGAGTTTCAGAGATGGTGGTGGGATCTTGTAAGAAAATCCAAACATTTTAAAAAGCACCCTGGACATAAATTTAACTCTGGAAAGAGGACATGCCTGGGAAAAGAGGACATATGGCAACCCTAGTATATTTACTATTTTTGCTTTAGCCCTTGCCAACTGTGTTGCAAGATCATTCTCCAAACTATCTTTAAAACTATTAGTACCTTTACTTAGAAGAAAATCCTGGCGTTCAATGGAGCTTTCTCTCAGAAAAGAGTGCCATCAGATTGAACACCTTTAGACTACCTTAGAAGTTGATTTCTTAAGAGAAAAATACAAGAGAATGCTCAGTGCAACATTTCTATTGACATGAAAGCGCTCAGGACCACCAGAAGTTCCCATTTGTAACAAGTATTCAAAGCAAATGCAAAGTGGGCATTGATTTGCTTCAGTTCCCTATAGATTGATTAGAGATACCTTGATACTTAGCTTTCCTCAAAGACACAGGTTCTATTAGAACCATATGCATATGAGATACAAGCATACAAAGAATGCAAGAAGCACTAAAAATGGAAGAAAAAACAACACACATACACACCAAAAAATCCTTGTGCTTATCTGAAGTGTAACCATTAAACTTGCCATGAAGCTGTTCTTTAGATGCACTGCACTTATGTTAAAACAGAAATGGATTTGCATCTTGAATGAGTTTTTCCCCCTCCTTAATTCTTTTGTATGCTTCAGAGACTGAAGTAACTACCAGATCTAAATAACCAATGTTCACATGGTGCATCCTCAGCAGATTATGTTGGAATCAGAGAGTGCCTATGCAAACAAATGTATATGTTATGCCTAGTGTGTTGATAATATGAGCAGATTTTAAAATATTACATCTCTATAATACACTATTTGCATTTGCATCCTTCCACTCACGGGATATGTGCCTTATATATATGTGTGTGTGTGTGTGTGTGTGTGTGTGTGTGTGTGTGTGAGAGAGAGAGAGAGAGAGAGAGAGAGAGAGAGACTGCCTTCATAAATATAACACACACACACAAAACACTACTCAATAACATAACATCTGCAAACAGGGCAGGGACCATATTTCCTTTTTGCACCTGTGGGCCATAGCAGAACATTTCAGAACACCCAAAGTGACATGCTGTGACTTCCATTTTGGCCAATTTTGTGCTGATTTTTTGTTTGTTTGTTTTGGAGAAGTTTGGGGGTCTGTGGGGTTTACATGAGCAAACTGTTGCCTTTTTGGAGTTTAGGGAGAGTTGGGGTGGTTTGGGGCACAAAATTAGGTCCAAATTCAGCCCTCCTCCAAAAATATTAAAAATTGGGGAGGAATCTGAAGGTTTTGAGGGGCTTTTGGTGGGTCCTGCTGGCTGCACCTAATGGTCCCAAGGGTCACATGTAATATGTGGGCTGCATTTTGCTCACCCTTGATCTAACAGTACTTTCCTGTGATCAGTGCACCTGACTCCTATATTGTCTTGTGTTGTTAGAACAATGAATAAATACATCAGTATTGTTATGACTATGGCCATTTCTGCACTAGACTATTATAGTGCTATTACGGGCCTCTGAGACCCCTTCCTAAACTACAAACCCCAGGATTCCATTGGGTGTTGAAAGTGCAATAATAGCACTATAACAGCCTAGTGCAGAAATGGCTTAAGACTGTACAGATAAAGCAACACGGGTAAGCAGATAGAAAGGTGAAGATGGAAGAATACGAATGATTTTTCAACCCAGCCTTTTCACATTGCCTAGACTTCAAGGATCTCTACACCACCTCTACACCAGGATCGTGGCATAAGCAACTCAGAGCTGGCCACATTCTCTCCACATTGCAGTTGCTGCTCTCTTATGTAGATCTGTTCTGCAAGTGAGGAGATTGCCAAGTCACTTGCACAACAGTTTGTTTTATAAGCAGCTTGCTCTCAGACTCCTGCAATCCACCACTGAACAAAACTGTCCAAGCTGGAACTGACATCAGAATGTCACGTGGAGTTAACTTTGCAGCAAAGTTGAGAATAGCTGCTCGGATACAGCATATCTAAGACATACGGAACAATGAAGTTAATAACACCTGAAACATTTCTAAGAAGAGTTTCACACTGTCCCCAGATTGTTATCAAGTATAATTGGAAGAGAAATTCAAACTGAATGAGGATACACTTCCTCAAGTGACAAAACACAAGATCTGCTGAAAGAAATACAACAAATTTTGATTAGACAGCTTTCATAGATTTCTAAAAAAACTGATATCATGGGGGAATGTCAGCATTTATTGGTTCTGTGACATTCACACTGAGGGCCATGAGGGAAGGATAGGAAGAGGAATGGACCTGACAAGTTCATTTCATGATCATTTTCTACAACAAATGTGTGATGTTTACTAGATTTGTATCATTTGCCACAGTTTCTGCATATCAATTTGTTTTTACATTGCTACTCTTTTTTGATATTCCAGTGCTGAATGAGCACAGACCACACATAAGCTTACACCAAAATAGACACAAGCCCAGTCACCATCCATTTTGGCTAGTGCCGCATGACTGGGATGACGTTATTTTGAAACTATGTTTTCTAGATTTCCCAACCTGTTAACTGTAGTCAAAACAGAGGCTGGCAGAAAGCTGGAAGGAAAGTGGAAGACAAGAAGGGAGGGGAAGAGAGAAAGAGAAAAATGCAACTTTTTATATAGCTCTTAATATGGGATAAACAAAACAGTGAGCATTTGACAGTGAGTTTTCCTATTTTTAAAAAAAAAAAAAAGAATTTTGTGTAAGCTACTTCCTCTGCAGCAGTTTCAGTCATTTTAACAACATTTTCCCACAGTTAAGAAGGTTGCAGGTCTGATACACAAGAAAGCTTACTGAAAACTCCACATACTACTACAAGTTTGACAGTGAGAAGGGACTGTGAGACTGGAAGTTGTGATAAAGAGAAGATACTGATTTTGAGGAAAGAGGAAACAAGTATTGTATTTGGAGCTAGACAATAGTACCTGGTCTCGTTTGCTTTTTTGCAAGATTACTTCAAACTCCAGGTTGTACATTCAAGTACCAAATGTGCCAGGTGAAGCCACAATTTCTCTTTTGATAAGCTGTCCCCTCCTGCCACCAAGAGATGAGCAAATTACTCCACCTGTCTTGCTGATCCCCAGCATTCAACTTGACAATGACAATGGCAGTGCACCTGTTAGTGTGATGGACAAGTGATTGGCAGCCTGGTATTTGCAGCCTTCTATAAGAAGTCAGTTATTATACAACAAGGCATGAGAGCTGGCAAATAGGAAAGTTCAGCTAGATATAAACTTTGTTGTGGGGGAAGAAGGAAGATATGACACTGAACAGTTTTATCGCAGTAATGTTGGGAGAATATGCACCTTCTCTGCATTTTTCTTAAGTTAGTCTTTTTACTTTTAGAGTGAAATTTGCCCTCTTTACATCAGATTGTTCAGTAAAATTACCCTATTCCAAGCTAAATGAGAAGTTATTTGAGCAACAGCAGCCATAAATCTGTAGATGAATAAGGAAGGTAGCACAGTCAGGTTAAAAAAGCTTGGAAATATCTGGCATCAAATCCTAAACATCATCTCAATGCACAGGTTTAGGCATAATATTATTAACTATAAATGGAATAGTCTTTGTTTGTTTGTTTGTTTGTTTGTTTGTTTGTTTGTTTGTTTGTTTTTCATGCTTAGGTTTAACACTCAAATGTTCAAACTCAAAACTGAAAAAAAAGTTTGCTTATTTTAAGGGTATATTTACAGATTGGTTATAAATAATGAAAAACAAAAGGAACATTGAGAATTTATAATTGCAGACTTTCACATGATGATTCCTGGTGTTGCCATCCATTGGTGAACTGTTTTTCCCGTTTCATCCCATTGCCCCTTTCCATTTTCATTACTCAGTCAGGAAACCTAACATGGTGAGGACCCCAGTCTCTTGAAAAGTAACTAAGATGAAAAGTTTGTGGAAAGAAGGATTGATTCCATTAATTTCTACTAACTGCAAATCTGCCTGAGAGCCAGCGTGGAGTAGTGGTTTGAGTGTTGGACCATAATTCTGGAGACTAAGCTTTGAATCCTTGCTTGGTCATGGAGACTCACTGGGTGACTTTAGACAAGTCACACTTTCTCAGCTAAAACCCCTTTGAACAAATTTTGACAAGAAAACCTGTCGAGATGCCCTCCATATTATAGTAATGGGATATGTAATAGGCTTTAAGATAGCTGCTTGCTTGAAACGAAAGTATGGGATCCAGAGACCGTTAGATAAACAAAAGCTAGGAATGCACTGATAAGCCCTACCAGAGTCTCACCACTTCAAGGTCTCTTGCAAGAGAGAGGGAAGCAAAAAAAAAACACACAAAACAAAACAAAACATAATTTACCCTTAGCTTGGGAAATCTGGGACTCTCTTTACTATCAGGTGAATAGTTCAGATATGACTAACTGAAGTCCCATTGATTTTGTAGGAATGCAGTGATGACTTACAACTACTAATAGGAGTCTTTGGCTGCAAAGACTGATAATACCAGCTTAAAGCAAAACATGTGTAGTGATGGAGAGGGCAAGAGTATCTATGCCCACTTGTAAAGTATGTAAGCATGCATTCTATGAATAATATTCTGTGAAAAAAATTAGTATCAATTCAAATTCTAAAGAGGATAGTTTAAATTATTTCACAAATTTCTTTCTGCCTAAAGAAATATCTGGTTTTTCAAAGGGTATTTTAAACTTTCATGTCTTTTCTATTTCCTCCCCTTTCTTCACATTTGGTTTTCCTTCAGAAGATTCTACTGAGGCACCTCATCCAAAGCTTCTTTAAAAAGCAAAGTACATTATATCTCTAATCAGTCTATTTTATGAAACTTTTTGAGAAACCTAGCAGTTTACCAAGGCATGACTTTCCTGTTAAAGATGCTAACCTGTTTTGACCCCAACAAGTTATTCTAATTCTAGAAGCACAGAAGCTACATGATTTTCTTTTCAGCAAGTCTGTGTTCTTAGAGGAGGAATTTTCTACTTGAAATAGCTCATGGAAAGGTAAAAGAAAATGTGACATTTGGGGGGAAACTCAGCTGTTGAGCTGAATCCAAGGCCAAACAATTGTGGTTTGGGGAAAACACAAAAAAATAATTAAATGACTGAACAGCATGCTTTCCATATAAAATTCTGATTGCAGCAACATTCATTATTTCCACTGTTCTAAGGAAAACAGTACAAACTGAGAGATATGGTCAGAATTAGCAATAAAGTTTGGGGAAAGAGAACATGGTACCAACTAATGCATCTGGAAGTGTTTTCTACTCACATTATGCTCCATTTGAACTCAACCCATTGCAATCAAATCACAAGATATATGGAGAAACACATAATTTCATGTATTTAGTATGTAAGAAGAACTTGGCTGGATGGCTTTTCTTCCAGGCAATGTCATGTTTCAGATATATATCCCTTACGTAGCTAATAACTACATACAAATCTAGCTTTCAATTTTTCTAATCCTAACTTCAAATAACCTAAGTGCTTTATCACAATTACAGCTGGATAATAATGTATTTGGCTTGGATTTATCACATGACTTATTCCTCTTCTGTTGTCCTCCTGGTGGGAGACCATTTGGAAGCATTTCTATTACAGACAGAAAAAAAAATCTGTTAATTACCTCCTTTATAAAAGAAATACTTTCCAAATGGTCTCTTACCAAGAGAACAACAGAAGAGGAATGACATCATGAGATAAATCCCAGCAAAAGAAATTATTACCCTGCTATAATTGTAATTTACCTGCCTTGTATGATAAAGCTCTAAGCCAGTAGTCATCACTCCATCTTGTGGCAATGAATCCAAAGTTAAGTGCATATTTCATAGAAGTACAACACATATTGCATCTGTCCCCCTCATCATCCTGCAATTTACTACCTTCCTGAAACATAGCTAGAAAGCTAGTGGTTGAATGCATTGGTCTAAATCAGGTGAGAATCATGCAGCCCTCCAGATATTGAACTTCGACTGCTCCTTGGTTAACCTGAAAAACTTTTTGATACTGTATATTTGTATTTTGATATATTTGATGCTTGATATTTTTCATATATAGTATTTTGGAATTTTGAACAATTTTATATAGCATTTTGGAATTGTGAGCAGCTAGTAATACCCTGTAAAAAATTAGCAAATAGTAGGGAGACTGATTAGAGCATCTCTGAGTAAACAATAGTGGTTTTAACTAAAGTAAAATGGCTAACCGAAGGCCTACTAAAAATACTAGAAAAATGTGTATGTATATATCAAAGTTATGCTCAACTCCCTTCCCTCTCCCTCTCTCTCTCTGTCTCTTTCTCTCTCTCTCTCATATATATATCTACCTATGACTATCACAATTTCCTATAGGTAATAGAAATGAAGGTATCCAGTCAGACACCCACCTGAACATGCATTCAACTTGGATTGAGATTTACTGATAATATCAGAATCTCTGGTTGCAAGGTTGGGAAAAGTGTGGCCTATGGACCACATGTGACACCACGAGGCCATTTTTGTGATTCCATAATGGTTCTTCCACTCCCAGAAATGCTGGACTCCTAATGTCTGGCAATTGCTCACTCATTTTCTGTATGTATCAGGAATACCTGAATGTGGAAAATGTTGTTTTCTCCGCTCCTCAAAGCAATAGTTGTTTATGGGCAGATGGAACACTTTGCTGTTATTGGGAGTGATGGATTCATCCATGCAAACAAACACATACCACCCACTGAACTGTGACATCAGCTTATTTATGAAGAGTTTTGATGTAAGAAACAGAGCCATGTGCAGTGTTAGGAATTTTGCTATACTAAGATGTGTACTAAGGATGAAATCCTTTGGAATTTGCCCTGTGGTGGATGTGTGACTACATTAACTGAGGGATGCTCCAATTAGCGGTATTGCTGGAGGCATTCTTGCCTCCCTGAACCCTTCTATATATTCAAATATCAGGCACCTTTGTATTTGTTTCCACTGAATACTTCCTTCAAATAAGAGCAATAGTTTCCCAATATTAAGAAAGAGAGATGGGGGGGGGGAGTTTTGCCTGCAGCTGACTGTGACTTGGAATGAAGCTGACTCCCTGTCTCATCTGTCACGCCGAATTCTAGAACTGGCTGTTAAGAAGGCTTTTGAATGAGTAGCTTCAAATTGATCCAGTTTGCTAGAGAAGTTGGGACTCGACGAATTGAAAAATAACACTGAGATTAACGGGGAGGGGGAGAATGGGGGAGAGGGAGGGAGATCAAGAACTGAACCCGCTATATTATAGCTTAAAATCATACACAAAGATTTGATTCAAGTTTGCTATAATGACAGCTGATGATAACTCTTCCTTTTTAATGAACATATTTTGAAAAGAATATACAAGTACATTGTTTTTCCTTCCAATATGCAGTGAAAAGATACATGGTACTCAGTTTGGTGAATATTGATCTTTAGAATTGTTTTAAAGATATTAAGGACCCATAATTCATGGCTGGGCAACTCTGTGGGGCTGCGGACATATTATTCCACTGAAGAACTCTGGAAATTCAGTCTCCTGCTCTCTTCACTGCTCAAAAAGGTGAGAAGGGGTGTTTCTTTGCTTAACTTAAAATTTAAACTTCTGAGGCACTATTTAACATTCAGCCTCATTTCAGTGCTTTGGGACAGCTCCACAGCTTTTCAGTCCTCTAGAGTTCTCCTTTGACCAATACAAGTCTTTCTTCAGAAGATAAAAGGACTAGATGAAGTAACCTGTTCCTTTCTTGGTTAAAAAGAAGGCCAAAGGAAGCTCTAGAAGCATAAACATTTGTTAGGGGCCAGACCTTCAAGCACCTGAAAATGTGTCTAAAGTTTGCTTCACTCTCAAGGTATGGTGGTGCAATTTGCATTTGGGAGGGTAATACAATTTCAGGCCCCACACAATTTGGTAAAAATGGAGGGGCAAATGTGTTTTGGAGTGGCATGCGGCTCACAAACTAAACTTTGGCCTTTTCCACACAGGGTGAGGGAATTGCCCCATGCCGGTACTCACCGGACCTGTGTGCTCCATGTGCGGGTGCGGGTGCAGGCTGGTCCGGAGCAGTGCGTGGCTGTGCTCCACACTGCTCCGGGGACAAAAATAGTGACTTCCGGTTGGTGGAGACTCTCCACCAACCGGTGAAGCTCACCAGCCTAAAGCCCACCCCCAGCAGATCTGCAGGCTCGCACTGGTGCGAGCCTGCAAATCTGCATGGGAACGTAGCCACAGAGTGGCGTGCTCCATGCTTTTGAAAGACCTGTTTTAAGCTGTCATTAGTCAGGCTGAGCTGGCTGCCGACTCAGACGACGGGGGCTCTGAGGTGATCTTCCACCCTCAGCTGAGGGAGGTGCACTTGGAGGGAGAAGAGGTCCCTGCAGAGGCAAGTGCGGACCCCACAGCTGTCCCGGAGCCGGTGCCCGAGCCAGTACCCACAGCAGAGGAGGCCAATGCTTCTGGCTCGACGGAGGCTGCTGTTCCTGACTCCGGTCTGGAGTTTGCTGCAGACCCTCCCCCCATGTTCCTTCAGAGGCGGCAGGAGAAGGAGGGTGCTCGCTGATCAAGGCGGTTGCGCGAGAAGCGCTTGAAGTCTGAGGGCCTTCAGCTGTGAGCTGGGCCAACGGACGTCTGATCAGCCCCAGCTGGGCCCAAGACTCTGTATCTAAGACAGACGCTGGGGGGAGTTGGGCACAGGGCAACAACCGTCTTCCATCCGGGAAATCCTTGTCGTTGAGTTCGCTGCTTCTATTTGTTTTGGGTGATGTAACCTCTTGTTTATTTTACTATTTTTTTACTAAAGACCATAAAACCCGGCTCCTGCCTCTATTTGCTGCCTAGCTGCCACCAGGCATTGACAGATCGTTGCCCCGTCTTCATGGCTAGGCAGAATGGAGGCTTTGCAGGAGAAGAATGCAGCGCAGAAGGCACAGCTGGCTGCTCAGGCTCAGGAGAATCAGGGACTCCAAACACAGGTTAACCAGCTCACCCATGCTGTACAGAATCTCCAACTACAGGTGGGCCAGCTGGAGGCTGCACAAGCCCTGCCTGCTCCAAAGATTCCCATGGCGGTTCCACAGCGTTTTTCTGGGGAACCTTCTGAGTTAGAGACTTTTATAGCTAACTGCAAGCTCTACATTCAGGTCCGGAATCAAGACTTCCCCAATGAGCGGGCTCAGGTTGCCTTCCCGATCAGCCTGTTGTCTGCTATGCCTGCCAAATGGGCCACGCCCCTGCTTTGCCAGAACAGTGCGGTCTTGGACAACATGGTCACCTTTTTGCAGGACTTCAGTACTGTTTGGGGGGACCCTGTTCAAACGGAGATGGCCAGTCGCCAGCTATGCCAGTTGCAGCAGGGAAAAGGTTCAGTGCGACAGTACATGACCTCGTTCCGATTATTGGCACAGGACTTGGCATATAATGACTCCGCCTTTCAGGACCAGTTCAAGGTGGGCCTAGCTCTGGAAATTCTGGTTCAGCTGGCATGCAGCCGTCCACGAGACATCCTGGAGCTGCTGATACAGCAGGCGCTCCGCATTGATGGCTGCCTGGAGGCGCGCAGGCAGGCTCACCATGCTGGACACTCCGGTCCCAGAATCGCTGGGAGTGGGGGGACCTGGGTATCCACCCCCCAGGAGACCCCACCCGGTCGGTCCATGTCCAGCCCCCCCACTGGCTGAGTGACCGCCAAGCAGCCGACCGCTGAAGAGAAAGAGCGCTGGAGGTGGTCCGGATTGTGTCTGTACCGTGGTTTGGGCGGGCATTTTGCTCGAGTTTGTCCATCCAAGCTGTTGGTCTCTGCCCCGCCGGGAAACGCCAACCTCCAGGCATAGAGGGCCTGTGTGGCCTGGGGGAATCCGTAAGCAAGGGCCCATCAGCAGTGCTGGACACTAAGTGAGACCCGTTGCTGGTGGCGGCCACGGTGTGTTTCGGCAGTGTGCCGCCAACTCCTGTGGGGGCGATGATCGACTCTGGAGCCTCCGGCAACTTCATCAATCTGCAGTTCATCCGGGACCATCGGATACCGCTGGTTCCCCTGGCTGCGCCGCGCCCCGTGGAGACCATCGACGGGCGGCTGTTGAAATCCAGCCCAGTTACCCATCAGACTCCCGAGGTGGTTTTGGAGATTCAGAGGCATGTAGAACAAACTTGCTTCTTGGTGGTGGCAGTGCCGCATTTTCCCCTGGTGTTGGGAATGCCCTGGCTCTCTTGCCACGATCCACACATCTCCTGGTCTTGACTCGAGGTGTTGTTTGCGTCCGAGTACTGCCAGGAGCACTGCTGGCCAAAGAGGCTTTTGGCCTCCCTGGAGACCATGGGCCCAGAATCCACCATGGAGCTGCCACAGAAAGAACGGGAATTTGCGGACGTGTTCGACCAGAAGGAGGCCAACCAGTTGCTGCCGCACTGAGTCTATGACTGCACAATAGACCTGGTTCCCGGCGCTCCTACCCCAGCTTGGTGGATCTATGCTTTCTCGGAGCCTGAGCTGGCTGCCTTGAGGGAGTTCCTCAAAAAGAACTTACATCGGGGTTTTGTGCGGCCATCGACGTCGCCGGCTGGGGCTCCTGTGTTGTTTGTCCGAAAAAATCGGGGGAGCTTTGTCTTTGCAACCACTACCGCGCCTTGAACCGGATCACCATCCGGAACCGCTACCCCCTACCCCTGATCCCGGAGCTGCTGGAGCGGTTACGGCATGCCACTGTCTTCACCAAGCTGGACCTCCACCGAGCATACAATTTGGTCTGGATCTGGGCAGGTGATGAGTGGAAAATTGTGTTTCAGACCCATTATGGCCACTATGAGTACACGGTGATGCCGTTTGGCCTGTGCAACGCCCCCGCTGTGTTCCAGCACTTCGTCAATGATGTCTTTCGGGACTACCTGGACCGCTTTGTTATCATCTACTTGGATGACATTTTGATCTATTCCCCAAACCAGCGTGTCCACGAGGTGCATGTGCGCGTGGTCTTGCAACACCTTCAGGAACATCGCTTGTACGCCAAGCTGGAAAAGTGGGCGTTCGACCTCCCGGCGGTCAACTTTTTAGGCTACCACGTTTCCAGCAAGGGTATTGAGATGGAGCCTGGCAAGGTGGAGGCGGTAGTGTCCTGGTAGGCCTCTAGCAGCCGCAAGTATGTGCAGCATTTTCTGGGGTTCGCCAACTTCTACCACAAGTTTATCCCAGACTATGCCACGTTGATGGCGCCCATCACTAGCCTTCTGCGCGGGAAAGCTCCGTTCCGGTGGACCCCCGCTTCACAGCAGGCGTTCAATCAGCTGAAAGCCTGCTTCACCACTGGGCCTATTCTGCAGCACCCAGACCCCAAGAAGCCGTTCGTCCTCGAAACCAACGCATCGGACATCGCTTTGGGCCGGTCCTCTTGCAGCCTACTGGCCCCAAGTCCCAGCTGTTGCCGTGTGCCTACCGTTCCCAGCAGCTGTGGCCCACCGAACGGAATTACACTATCTGGGAGGAAGAGCTGCTAGTGATCAAGGAGGTGTTTGAGACTTGGCGGCATCTCTTGGAAGGGGCCCTGCATCCCATACAGGTGTTGACTGACCACCGGAATCTGGAATACCTGCAGACTGCCCGCAAGTTGACTCCGCGTCAGATGCGGTGGGCACAGTTCTTCTCATGCTTCAACTTCTGCTTGCTGTATGTGCCCCGAACCTGCAAATCGGCGAGCGGATGCCTTGTCCAGGAAACCAGAGTACGCCGTGCCCCTGGAACAGGAGGCTCGCTCCACCATCCTGCGCCCCGAAAACTTCGTGTCGACCATGGAAGTGGGGACCCTGACCAAGCGCATACGAGATGCCCAGGCTCAAAACATGTCTGTGCCGCGGAGCCAGGTATGGGACCCCTCTTTGCCATGGACCGAGTGGGATGGGCTACTTTACCACCATGGCTGTCTATTCATACTGGCGGGGACCTGTCAGGAAGAGGTGCTGCATCTTTGCCATGATGGAAAACCTGCAGGTCACTTCGGGCTGTACAAGACGTTGCAGTTGGTGACTCGGGAGTTCGGGTGGCCGAGAGTCCGAGCGGATGTGGACCGCTATGTTCGCATGTGCCCTGTGTGCTGCCAGGCTAAGGACCCACTTGGCCGGCCCCCGGGGCTCCTGCAACCACTGCCGACACCCACGGGGCCCTGGAAGGTCGTCTTCATGGACTTCATCATGGAGCTCCCACTGTCAAGGGGTCACACCTCCATTTTGGTGGTGGTGGACCTCCTGACCAAGATGGCATACTTCGTCCCTTGTGCTGCGATCCCCACCGCCAGAGAGATGGTTCATCTGGTCCTGGACCATGTTTTCCGGCTCCACGGTCTTCCTAAGGAGATCGTGATGGATCGGGGAGCCCAGTTCACTGCCCGCTTTTGGCAGTGCCTCCTCCGGCACTTCGACATCGAGCGCCGCTTGTCCTCTGCCCATCATCCACAGACAGATGGGCAGACAGAGCGTCCCAATGACACGTTGGAGCAGTACTTGCGCTATGTCGGCTACCAACAGGACAACTGGGTCGAGCTCCTCCCGCTGGCAGAGTTTGCCTACAATAACACCATGCACTCCTCAACTCGGCAGACCCTGTTCTTCGCGAACTACGGATTTCACCCCAGGTGGTTCCCGCCGATAGGGTGGCCGTCCGTGGTGCTGTCTGCCGACCAGTGGCTGCAAGAGCTTCAGGCACTTTAGGGCCTCCTGCGAGAACAGCTCGATCGGGCCAAGGAGGCATACAAGTGGGAGACGGACAAACATTGACAACTGGGGCCCCTGTTGCAGGTTGGAGACCGTGTCTGGCTGTCTACCTGGTTCCTGCCGTCGACCCGCGCCTCCCATAAGCTGGACGCTCGGTTTCTTGGACCCTTCGTCATCTCCACGCAAGTCAACCCCGTGGCATTCCGGCTGCAGCTCCCTCGATCCATGCGGGTTCACCCGGTGTTTCACTGGTTGCTACTGATGCCTGCCACGGATGTGCGGGATGACGCGGCACATGGTCCCCTGCTGCTGCCAGTTCTGGTTGATGGGGAAGAGAAGTTCGAGACGGCTCATATCCTCGATTCTCGGCAGCGGTGGGGCCGCCTTCAGTACTTGGTCGATTGGCTGGGATATGGGCCAGAGGAGCGGTCCTGGGAGGATGCGGCGCTTCCACCACCGGTACCCGGCCAAGCCTCGGTCTCCACTAGGCAGGGGAGGTGTTATTGGGGAGGGGAGTGATGTCATGAGCCAGGCTGAGCTGGCTGCCGACTCAGACGACAGGGGCTCTGAGGTGGTCTTCGACCCTCAGCCGGGGGAGGTGCCCTTGGAGGGAGAGGGGGTCCCTGCAGAGGCAACAGTGGACCCACAGCTGTCCCGGAGCCGGTGCCCGAGCCAGTACCCACAGCAGAGGAGGTCAATGCTTCTGGCTTGATGGAGGCTGCTGTTCCTGACTCCAGTCTGGAGTTTGCTGCAGACCCTCCCCCCACGTTCCTTCAGAGGTGGCAGGAGAAGGAGGGGGTTCACCGATCAAGGCGGTTGCGCGAGAAGCGCTTGAAGTCTGAGGGCCTTCAGCTGTGAGCTGGGCCAATGGATCTCTGATCAGCCCCAGCTGGGCCCAAGACTCTGTATTTAAGACAGACGCTAGGGGGAGTTGGGCACGGGGTAACAACTGTCTTCCATCCGGGAAATCCTTGTCGTTGAGTTTGCTGCTTCTGTTTGTTTTGGGTGATGTAACCTCTTGTTTATTTTACTACTTTATAACTAAAGACCATAAAACCTGGCTCCTGCCTCTGTTTGTTGCCTAGCCGCCGCCAGGCATTGACATAAGCGGTCTTTCAAAAGTGCGCTGAACGACCACTTTGAGTTGTTCTGGAGCAGGCTAAGGTCCAAAACTACACAAAGTAGTCTGGACCCAGTTCGCTCCCAGATGTAGACATCCTCTCTGGAGGATGCTCTGCACCATTTTAAAAACCCTGTGCAGAAAAGGCCATAGTCTATCACTGTTGCAGGAAAAAGAACCAGTAAAATAACTAAATGAATTTTTTTCTCTCTAATCTTTGCAAAATCAAACCAGATATAGGTCAAGTACACACCCCTTCCCCAGCCACCAAGTCATGCAGGAAAACAAGGCCTCACATATATTCTAGCATTGGGATCATGAGGATAGGTGACACTGAGAAGTCAACATGGCCCATTCCCCACTTAGTTACAGCAAACAGCTGATATGCAGACAGGTTCTTAATCTTCTCTCTGCTTTCAGCCATGAGAAAAGCTTGCCCTTTGAATGCTAGCAGGATGTGAGATAAAAATACTGTGTGCTCTTTTGGTGATGTGCAAATTTTGAAATAGTCAATTATATATGCCTTTACATTTTTAGGCATACTAAATTAAATGTTTACAATTTATCATTAAAATCAAAGCAATCATCATAATAAAAAATGATTCAAAAGATAGTTTGATATCACATCCTTTCTAAAATCAATAAATCAATAAGAGATGGAACTGTACACAACTCTTGGGGAGAAGGGTGTTCTGCAAATTGGGGAACAATAGGAGAAAAATTTTCTCCCAAATACTCAAAAAGTCAGTGGCATCCACAGGTAATGGTACTCTCAGATAGGCTTCTCCCAATGATTTTAAGACCCAGCCAGGTTCATAATGAACAGATGGTCCACTATTATGTCCCTACTGATTAATCACAGAATAATCCAGTTGACTAGCCTTCAGAAGAAACCCATAATCTTAGCCTATTAGATGGCATGTCTGTGAAATCAAACAGAATGGAAGGTTGTGTAACTTTTCAGGCAATTATGTGTTTCTTTCTGCATGTTTCCTGTATGTTATGTCTGCAAGCCTCTTCCAGAAAGAAAGAAAGAAAGAAAGAAAGAAAGAAAGAAAGAAAGAAAGAAAGATCATGTTTGAAAAATGAAGATCAAGAAAAATGAAAATCAGAAGTATGCTGAACTTTAAAACTCTGCATTATACAAATCTCTGCTTCATGAGCTATTAAAATGGTCCATATAACACCCCTTTACCCGGTATCCAAGCACTTGATGTGTTAATAGCTTGTTACCATTAACCTCAACTGCATTCTATCATCATCAAACATCTTCTGCAGAAGTTCAGTTCCAACCTTTTCATTATTGCTCTAGGAGCTATAAAAGCCACTGTGCACATTCTGGTCTACTAACCTACTTTGTCTCCTACGTAGTCATCAGCATGGTTGCATGCAGCACAACCTATCTGCTTCCACACAGATAGTGTTCCAGAGATAATGAATGGAGCTGTCAAACCAGAAGTCAGGAGGAAGGTAGTCAGCTTTGAAAGCACCATGCAATATCTGTCTGCTTTGAAAGGATAGTGCATAGAATATTCAAGACATAAAAGGTGGTATAGATTTATCTTTAAAGGAGAAAGGCATGGAAATCTAGGATACAGGAAAAAAAATAGGACTAGGAAGACCTTCAATAATGCCTCCTACCCTAAAGAAGACCAAGGAACTATTCAGCAAAGACAATGAAATGCTAATAAGACATGGAAGGAAAGGGAACACAGAATACCTACTAATGGTTTGTCTGGCTTGACAGATGGGGAGAATAGGAGAGACTTCCAGTCATTTCCCCCAAAACTCCATGTCTGATGTTGACAGACAAAAATGGTTTGGCCTTCTATTTCTTTAGACTAAATGGGAACCACCAAGAACTAAGTGCTTATAAACAGAATTCTACCAAAAATCCTTGCTTAGAAAGAAAAATGTGAAGCCTTCCCCCATTGTCTTCCCACATACAGGTAGATTCATTTGAGAAGGGAACAAGAGATTATATTTATTGTCCCCAACACCTCTGTTACTTTTTTTGATTATTCTCCAGATGCTGAATGGTGAAAATCTGCAAAAGGCTGTTTCTACAGAGGTGTAGAAGAAGAGGACCTACTAGTAACAGTGCCTCAGTTGTTCCCAGAACTCTAGCCTCAGAAAGAGAAGAAAACCAGCTGCTGACCTCAGTTAAACTCTTTGCATGTTGGTGTGGCAAAGAGGTCAGTAAAAGAATAGTAGTGAACTCTGGGAGGAGGAGGGAAGGCAGAAACTGAAGGTCAGGAGAGGGGTTACAAGAGACTGCTTTAGACCTGAACACCAAGGATAGGAAGAATCTCCAGGAAAGAAGTGAATACCTAATGGAAAGAGGCTTCTCTTATCTGCTTTGGAAGAAAGATTTGAGTGACCAGAGAGAAGCTGGGAGGGGGCTGAGGCCAAGCCTTGCTACCCATGAAAAGGACATGTCAATGAATAGTGAACTGAAGATAGTTGAAGTGAAGCACCCTTTCTGTAGCAACATTCTTAGTACTGACCTGCTGATTATTCTGCTGCCTCCTTATGACTCTAGCAACACCTGGCTATCCCACCTTAGGCATCTCAGCCTGCAGCCAAGTAGTAGGGTCTTGCTAGGGCCTATATCCAGAAGATATTTACCGGGACATGTGCTACAGTCCTTCGCTGGGCACAGGGCAGGTTGGACTAAAATAAAAGTTCTTTATTTTTACTTGATAGGCTCTGGGTGTGTTTGTAATGTTATGCAAGCAGAAGCATTTGAAGTAGGTCTTCCCACGGAGGGTACAGACCCCATGACAAGGAGTAGAACAGACTCTCACTGCATAAGCTGTGAGTGTGTATATGTACCCTCAAGTCCCCTGTTGACTTACAGAGACCTCATGAATTTTGTAGGATTTTTTTTAAGGAAGGAATTCCCAGAAGTGTTTTGCCATTGACTTATCTGAAATATAGTTACAGCGCCTGGTATTGTTTGGCAGTATCCCATCCAAGTACTAACTAGGCTTCTTAGGCTTCATGCTATTTAGCCTCCAGGATCAGAGGGGATTCTGATCCAGATTCTGATTCTGTTTCAGACTCTGAGTTAGAGTCCATGTTCTGGAAGCAGGGCATCACAAGTTACAAGCTTGATAGATGAAGGGAATGCTGTGGATGTAGCATTACTTGATTTCAGTAAGGTCTTTGACAAAGTTCCCCATGACATTCTTGCAAAGAAGCTAGTAAAATATGGGCTGGGCAGTGCTATTGTTAGGCAGATTGCTAACTGGTTGACAGACCAAACCCAAAGGGTGATCAGCAATAGCTGCTTTTCATCCTGGAGAGAAGTGACTAGTGGGGTGCCAGAGTTCTGTCCTGGGCCCAGGGCTATTCAACATCTTAATCAATGACTTGGATGAAGTAATAGAGGGCATGCTGATCAAATTTGCAGATGACACAAAGTTGGGTGGGGCTGCTAATACGCCAGAGGACACGATCAAAATTCAAAATGACCTTGACAGATTGGATTGCTGGGCCAAAGCTAACAAAATGAATTTCAACAGAGAGAAATGTAAGGTCCTGCACTTAGGCAGAAAAAAATGAAATGCACAAATATAGGATGGGGGACATGTAGCTGGATAACAGTACATGTGAAAGGGATCTAGGATTCTTGGTAGATCACAAGCTGAACATGAGTCAGCAGTGTGATGTGGCAGCCAAGAAAACCAAGTGATTCTTAATTGCATCAATAGGAATATGGTGTCTAGATCGAGGGAGGTAATGGTACAACTCTATTCTGTATTGGTTAGGTCTCATTTGGAATACTGTGTCCAGTTCTGGGCACCTTGATTCAAGAACAATATTGACATGAGGCAGCATGTCCAGAGGAGGGCGACCAAAATGGTGAAGGTTCTGGAAGCCATGCCCTATGAAGAGCAGATTAGGGAGCTAGGTATGTTCAGTCTGCAGAAGAGAAGGTTAAGAGGGGACATGATAGCCATGTTTAAATATTTGAAGGGATGTCATGTCCAGGATGGAGCGGGCTTGTTTTCTGCTGTGCCAGAGATTAGGACAATGGATTCAAGCTGCAGGAAAGGAGATTCCACCTGAACCTCAGGAAGAATTTCCTGATGCTTAGAGCTGTCTGACAGTGGAATATGCTGTCTCGGAGTGTGGTAGAGTCTCCTTCTTTGGAGGCTTTTAAGCAGCAGCTGGATGGCCATCTATTGGGAATGCTTTGATGTGTGTTCCTGCATAGCAGGGGGTTAGACTCGATGGCCCCTGTGGTCTCTTCCAACTCCATGATTCTATGATATTCGTGACTACATTTAATATTCATCTGCAACAAACTCAGTGATTTTTTACCAAAGCAAGCTATATATTCTCAACAGGAGTTCTATATGTTCCTCTAAAGATCTGTTCTACCAATTAACAAGCTCATCTGTGTTTCAAGTGTAGAGAAATCCCAGCAGAGAAGACAACTCTCTGTCACACATGACACTGAACTGTATCACTGAATGAACACAGACAGAGTGCCAACATCATGGAGTATTTAGCCACTGAAGGGGAAAAGGCATTGAACTGTTCAGAATATATAAAGGGGGAAAATGTAGCAAGTTTGCCCAAAGAACATATCTTCATAGATAGACATTTAGATAATAGTATATCCATTTCACAATTGTATTTATTTCATAGTAGGAGGCAAATCTTGCCTTTACTGTTTACATCACCACCACCATCACTTTATTGTTATTGTCGTTAGATTAATGTCACTCCTATTTACAGACAACATCAACTGGTTATTTGAAGGTTCCAAACCAATTTCTCCACTGGAAATATTGTCCCCCTCATCATGTTTCTTTCATTTGCTGTATAATTTTTTTTTGTTTTATCTCTTATAACTGTTTTGTACAATGTTGATTCTGTTATATTCTGTCTGCACAAAAACAGAGAAAAGAGACAGAAATCAAATTAAATTAAACCAATATTTATATAGCACCACTAGTGTAACACTTTTACAATGAACATAAAAAGATAGGTCCTTGCCCCCAAGCAACTGCAGTCTACATTTCAGCAGGAGAGGGGAAAAGCAAAAGTGGCGTGAATGTAAAATCTCAGTAGAAGAAAGGGAAAGAAGTGGTATGAATAATAATAATGTTAAAAGTTCAGTTACATCTACCTCCAAAATCCATTAGCACAATACATCCTGTTTACTAATTTTCTAACCCTGGATGATATATTGTAGAGATTTTCACTTAGGCCCCTTCTGCACAGGGTCATTACAGCGGGTTATTGCATTGTAACGTCATATTATTCTGCACATGGGAGCAAAGTAGCCTCGTGTTAGTTTCCATCATTCTGCATGGAATCCACTGTTAATGCACTGCCATGTGGTGGGAAAGAGTGGTATTTGAAAATTGGAAAAAATCCGATTCATATTCTGACATCGAAGTAAAGTCAGGATTTTGCAGTGTTGCAGAAATGCAAATCCACACCAATGCACATCGGTGGGCAGCAGACAGTGGTCTGTAAGGCCGGAAGTAGGTATGTAGTACGTACCTAGGTTGGTACATATAAATGGAACCACCCAAAACCAAAAAAAATAAATAAAAAAATAGACAATCACGGCCACTGGGGCAGAGTGAAGGGAGCCAGGGATGTGGCCAGCGAGAAGGTAGTGCAGATGCATGAACACACACTCCTCTGCAGGAAAACAATTTAAATCAGGCTGTGCAGAAAACAATGAAGGAAAACCATGTTATTTAAATACGCCATGAAATGGCATGAACCACTTCTCATGTCTCACGAGGAAAAGGCCTTAGAATAGTAAACATTGGTGACATGGTCATGCACAAACAATTATGTCTCTGGAACAAGAGGAACAACTTTCTCCCTTTCAGTGTTACAATACTAGCCTTGGATCAAGAAGACAACCTTGATAATTGTTAAAATGTAAAACAGGGGACAGTCTTGTTTCATAATAGGGTGTTCAAATTAGAAGATACTCAGACGTGGTTTACCAGTACCTCTTTCTATGCAGTACTAAAAAGATAAAGTGTCACTACCATTGTCTCTGAGACTTCTCTACCAGTGTCACCTTCTACTATTATTCCTGCTCAATAGCTTTTCTTCCAGTTTGTCTACCTCTCTCACTGTTGGAACTATTGGTTCTCTTCTACTGACATGTTTTGTTACTTCTTGAAATGGATGGATGCACATTAGTTTGGTATCTCTACTCTGAACTTTTCACCTTTGGTGTCCTTGCTAGAAGTATAGACTCTTGATGGAATCCAGTGTCCTGACATACTATTCTCAGCTTCACTGAAACACTCCACAGCATGTTAATGTATGCAACCAAGATAGATCAGGAGGAACTCAACCCGCTATTGGATAAAAACACAGGGCAACTACAAATAGTGCTGTTTCTAATGACACACCTGGATTGAAGACAAAAGGGCATCAAGCTGCTAACTTGCTCTGATAGGAAATAAAAGTTTGAGGCTGCACAACACATATATTAGGAATATGGAATGTGAGAAATATGAATCAAGAAAACTTGGAAAGGGTGAATCTGGAAACGGAATACATAAACATTGAAGTTTGGGGTGAGCAAATAAAAGTGGATAGGAATGCGACATCTCTAATCAGATAACTATACAATATTCTGGAAATACTCTGGAAATGACAATCTAAGAAGAAATGGATGGTATGAATAGTGAGGGGATAAGCAGAAAAAACTATTCAGGAGATATAATGCAAAGTCTGATGAAATAAAATCAGTAAGACTTCGAGCAAGCCTACCAGTATAACCACAATCCAAGCTTATGCTCCAGACACAGAGGTAGGTGAAGAAGAAATGGAAAGATTCTGTGCTGGTATCCAGAAGAAAAATGATCACATGCCAAACGTGACACGTTGATTATCGTTGGCAATTAGAATGCAAAGTAGGAAACAGAGCAGAACCACAAACTGTGAGAGAATTTATTCTAAAGTCAAAAAAACTGAAGGAGAAGAGCAACTTTCTGGATTTTGTGAGGCCAACAGTTTGTTCACTGCAAACACATTCTTCAGATAACAGATGGATATCACTGGATGACCAGTATAGAAATCAAATAGATTACATAATTGGAAGCAGAAGATGAAAAATTGCCATTCTGTTTGGAAAAAAAATATACCAGGAATGGATTATGGCACAGATCATGAGCTGCTAATATCAGAAATTAGAAGAAAGCCAAAGAAGTGCATTAAATCAAATTGAGTGCCAAAATGTAATCTTAAAAGAAAAAAAAAATCTTTTCTTTGAAATTTAAAGACCATGTAAAGAACAGATTTTCACTAGTATACCTTTCTGACCATGAACCAGAAGAAATCTGGACTGAAGCCAGGGACACTGTCAGAGAAGAACACAAAACATATTTTCTGTAGCCAGAAAAGAAAGAAATGTGTCATGGGATAACTGAAAAACTCTTGAAAGGGTTATAGAGGGGCTAAAAGCAAAAATGAAAGTTGGCAGAAATAGAGATAGAATCTCAAACACAGCTATTCAGAGACTTGTACATAGGAACAAAGAGAACTGTAATAATAATAATAATAATAATAATAAAAAAATAAATAATAGCAGCAACAACAGACAACAAAAAGAACAAGAGACTCCCACAAGATTTGAGAAATCAAAAGAGAATTTAAGTCAAGAATAGTGATGTTTTATAATAGCAGGAGAACACATTATGGGATCAGAACCAAAGAAAAAGATATAGGACACAATGCATTGAAGAACTATGTGAAAGAGATGAAAGGATGTCAGATTCCTTGTTAGAAGTGAAACAGGTGTGAGGATCCTTGCCATTTATTGAATAATCTGGATGCCCTCTGGGCTTCCATTATCAGCTTCTAGCCACTTGAGTGCTCAGATCATGGTAGTTAAACCAAATAGACAGAGTTAACACTCCTCTTAAGCATGCTTAAGTATTGGAATTGCAGGATAAAGTATTGGAATTCCAGGATACTTACATGAAAAATGAGCATGCTGTTTGATATTCTTTCAGGCTATTTATTATGCATTCTCATACACATTCCCCTTCTGGAGAAACACAGACATGTCAATGTCTGTGTGGTAAGCTTCATTCCATTACATTGAATGAAAGGCATGCTATTTCATTCCGTGATATTGTTTGGCCATTAAGATATTACACTTTCATAAAGATAGAACTTCTCACTGTATCTCAGGCTTTGCAGTAATTAACACATTTAAAACATTTAAGAACATGACCTTTCTAAGCCATATGTCTTAACCATTAATCCATCTTTATCAGGTTCTTTAATACATTTCATATTGTTTAAGACATTGTACATCTATTTTATAAAAGATTTGACATGTACAAAATTCTCCCCTTTCTCTCATATATATAACCCTTTATTCATTTAAGAATACAATATCATCTGTTGTGACAATGCACATGTCTAAACAGGCTTCTGTGAGCACATGTATATTCAAGGGTTAATCTCCTTGATCACTGTTAAAGATTGGAAGCATAAATGTCTGGCCTGTAATACATTGATGGCAATGAATTCACAATTTTGGAAAATGTAGAATCAGTTCCCAAAGCAGTGGTGTGTGTGTGTGTGTGTGTGTGTGTGTGTGTGTGTGTGTAAATAAATCACCAAGAACAGATGACATACCCGTAAAGCTGTTTCAAGCCACAGATATGGAATCTATACAAAAATCTGCCAATAAACATGGAAAACAAAACAATGGCCCACAGACTGAAAACTATTTGTGTGTCTGTCTGTCTGTCTATGAATATATATTCCAGCCTTCCTCTAAAGGGGGCAACAGAGATTATAATACTTTTGGACCATCACATTAATCTGTCATGAAGGAAATATGATGCTTTACCACGTATGATCTAATCAATTGAGTTACAGAAATGCAAGGGAAAATCTATAGACAATATTCTGCCAACTACTAAACACAACTACTTGACTTCTCCTATAAATCAGTGAAAAACTGTAATATAACTGTGGGTAAATATTGAGTTTTACAATTTCACTCTGCTGTATTATTGCTCTAGTTGCCCCCCCCCCCCCCCGCAAATGAGAGTGGCACTGTTTTGACCATTGGCCACCAGTGTTTCTGACAACAAAGATGACACATCTTTAAAATGATATGTGGGGAGAGATATTTGTGCACTGAAAATCTCTTTCTTGCTTTCTGCAGTGCTTCACCAGTACATGTATACAACTTAAATATACATCAACAAAAAAGAATCACCACATTTAACAATGAGGTTTCTGTAACTTTGGTTTCAATTATTTTTATTTTTTCACAAAAAGGTGTAACATTTATCTTATATAATTATTTTTGCTGCACTCCTGTTGTTTCTTGTTTGTGAAGTATATTTACATTCCATCCTTACTCCAAAGAGTTCAAGGCAGCATGGATGGCTCCCACATACACAACCATGCTTTAATTCCCACAACAGTCCTGTGAGGTGGAACACGGTGACAGTATGTGATTGATCTAAAGTTGCCCAGTGAGTTTTTCATCCTGGGATTTGTATCCTGATCTCCCAATGTAATGCTCTAAAACACTGGTTGCTACTCTTGTGATGATGATGCTATTTCAAAACTGCACAGAAATGCTATTATGCTTTTGCAGGATATTATGTTCTGCAAACATAAAATGATCAACAGTGAGAAACTGTTAAAAAAAGCATTTGGGTTGAAAAATGGAAAATGATCTACCCCTTTAATTACTTCTTTTTTTAGCATAAGCATTCAGAGCAGTATAATTTAAGAAGAGCTTCAAATTCATACTGTATACATTATACTTGGGTAAACATGTGTGGTAAGAGAGAACCTCCACATCCAGAGAGAAATTTGGTAGAGGAGGATTTTTGTGAGTGTCCCTAGATGACTGACAAAGCAGGGAAGCAGGGATTTTATGCTTCAGTGCATATATTGACAAACACTGGGAGAACAGGGTAGAATTTTTATACTTTCTTCCGTTCTCAATTGTAGCCATGATCTTCTGTTTTTGTTTTGTTTTTCAGTTGGCCATGGCTGTATTATTTTTTTGCCCAGTGAATAACAAACAATGATTATCCATGCATGAAGCTGATCTTGTGGGCCAAAAGTATGTATTTTGCTGCACTGATATTATTAGTGTGGTAACATTTTCTTGGTTTGAGAACATGGCCACTTGCAATGATAGAGACGTTTCAATGCATACAGTGAGCACTTCATATATGCAAGGCTTCCATTCCAGAAACCTTCACAAATACCAGAAACTGTGAATGCTCACATCCCATTACATTCAATGGTGACAACATCCATGCAGACACTTCAGTATGGCAGTGTAGATATTGCTGCTGTTTTGAATATGAGATGTGATGTTTTGTGTGAACTGGAATTCACGCATGTGGAGGTCACAGGTAAGGAAGGCCAACTGTATTTATTAGTTATGTTTTAATGTAAAACAATTCAGAAATAACTTTTTGTTAAATCCCACTAGACTACTTGCCTTTATTATCTTCAGACTACAGTTGGCCTCCTATTTCTGTACTATATGGAATAATATCACTCTTCCATGAAGCACAGTAACCATCCATAACACCTGGCTGTGGCTCTTCAAAGTCTCAGATAGCACAGGCTGAGCCTGGCTTTTTTTCCATATAAAACATGTACCCATTTCCAATTACTTTCAGTGACAATAAGCAATAGTGTGGAATGATGTGAGATGCAGTCCAATAACATCTGAAAGACTGCACGACACCCACCTCTGTCTTAAAGCAAGAATCCACACTTGCAGGTTGCCCCTTCCAAGCTTATTGCTCAAGTCTTCTTTTCCCCTTCAAAACTCTCTCTCTTTCTCTCTCAATCTCTCTCTCTCTGTGTGCTTTATTCAAAATTGCCTCTATTTTATCCAAAAATAGAAATCTGTCTCAAGAGCAGGTGGGCACAACACCTCTGCTTAGGCTTCATTTCCTTTCAATTAACATTCATTGCTCACTGTCATACCAAGATAAAACAAGAGTTTTAATAGCAGTGCTGCAAAGGCCTTAACACATCCATTATGCCATATATTACTCAGTTCTCTTGTTTGAATCCACTGAAATGACCACAATAAATAGCATCTGATGAAGTAAGCTGCAATCCTCAAATGTCTGTATCAAATGCATTAGACTTTAAGGTTTCTCAACACTATTTTTGCCACAAAAAAAACAAACTACTGAGATCCAAAGCAAGTTTGCTTGCTTACTTATTGTATGTCTAAATTAACTATTAACAAAACTTCTCTGGAAAGTAGATAGAATACTCAAATCTACACCAGAAACCTAGCAACAACAAGAAACCAAGCAACAACTGGAGACAGGATATAATAAAATCTAGATGATATCATCAATACAAATAAAAACCCTGAAGCATACACAATCAAAGTTTAACCAACAGGAAAATAGGAGAGTGCTATGATCCAAGATATAAAACTGTTCTTAACAGCTTGGGAGAATAAAAAAAAACATTTCACATGGCACCAAAAAAAACAACAACCCATAATTGTCAGGCAAGTTTTCCTGTGAATAGCTTTCCTACGGTGCCACCACTGAAAAGGCCTTATCCTTTTCAGCCATGCAACTTAGGATCATCTAATGATAGAACAGCTGATTTTGTGGGAACACTTGGCAAAGGGACTTTACCATAAGATCTCTGTTTAAAGTAAGTAGAATCTGGAAATACACTCACTTGGAAAACCTCCTCCCAAGGTGTTTACATTGATGTAGGAAGAAGTGGATATAATTGGTGTTAGTGACACTTAGCTAGGCCACATCCCTGCATAGTCATGTCATGCTGAAGTTCAACAGTAAAGAGGATAAAATGGAGAAATAAACAGAACCATCACTATTTTTAAATGAAGTTTTTCTGTACAATCTATTAGGAATCTTCACCAGTTTCTTCACCAATTAAATTCACACAGGGCAATTTGTTTAAGCTATTAATTCATTTTGAGGTGACCTGTGCCAAAAGATTATGTGACTGGCTACTCATACATACTTGTGACTCATACATACACATACCCAGACAGAGCCAAAGGATCTGTCTTCAGGCCATAGGGAATTGACTGCCATTCTGCTCAGTGTGTGTGTGTGTGTGTGTGTGTTATTTGCAAGGACCACAGAAGCTTTTTCTAGAATGGTATGTGGGACAGAAGTCAACAGGTCTGTAAGGAACTGGAATGAAAAAAAAATATTCAAAAATATTTCTTAAAAATGGTTGAAAACACATATTTTTCAAGTGATGAGAAGAATCCTGGACTGACAAGATAATTTGCAGGATTTATTCCGTGCAAAATTGCACTTGTTTTGCACAGAAAACAGCATTTTCAGTGCACAAAACAAACATTTTCTACATGGAAAATAACACATATAGGAATATTAATTTATTAATTTATCCACAGGAATATTAATTCATCCACAATAAATGTTGCTTTCTATGAAGAAAAATGTAGTAATTGGGAAATTCATTATGTGTAACATTCACACGATTGATTTGCATAGAAAATGTCATTTTCTGCACAGAAAGCAGCATTTGCTGTGTGGAAGTTAATATTTTTGTGTTTAAATGTTATTCTACTGACATAAAATGTTATATCCTGAGCAGAAAATGCTCATCTTTTTACAAAAACAATCACATACAATCACTTGAATGCTCATCTTTCTGCAAAACAACCACATACAAATTTTGCACAGAATAAGTCCCAAATTGTGAATAGCCCTTGAAAACTGTGTGGTTTCAAAGACTTTCTCATAGTGAGAGAACAATTGCTGAAATTACTTATTGCTACCTTGGAGAAGAAACTCAGGCCATTTCCACAACACGGGACTATCTCGTTATGAGGACAGGATGGCAGCGGTGATTCTGCACAATCTTGTCACTGGCCTGCTGCCATCCCACCCCCATGTGTCGCACTTGTGGAATATTCGCTAACTGGATAAAATCCATTTAGTGCCTGCAATCGTGTGATGCTCAAGTACCTGCCTATCCTGAGGAAGGGCAGGAAGTGTGATGGTGACACTTCCTTCCCCAGCCCACTTGGGAAATTCCTGGCAGCCCTGCAGAAGGAAGAGGTGGGCCTATCATGCTCCCTTCCACAGGAAGCCAGTTCCATTCAAAGGAAAGGAAGCATCACCATCACACCATTTTCAACAGTATGAATAATTTAAATAATTTATTATAACCACATATTAAGAAGCAAACAGTTTGACATATATAAAAATCCTATACATTATTTTTTAACAGAAGTGGCCCTCTATGATTTCATTTGCTTGCTTTTGACCTGATCCAAAACTTTTCTTACTCATTTATGTATTTATTTTTTCCACCATTCCTTGGAGAAGAAACTTAGGCCATTTCCACATGACAGGGCTGTCTCGTTATGGGGACAGGATGCCAGCAGTTGTGATTCTGCACAATATTGTCACTGGCCTGCTGCTATCCCACCCCCATGTGTCACACTTGTGGAAAGTTCCTGTCACACTCTCGTCCCTGCTGAGACTGTGACAGGATGACTTGCAAGAGCCCCCATTGCGTAGAAATGGCCTTAGTGAAGAATTACATCCCTACGAAAGAACCAAGTTCTGCATCACATAAATTGGCTGTCAGACAGGCATAATTCCATCTAACAATTGATCCACATGGGTGTCCATCAGCATTTATTGTATCACTGTTCTGTCTCTTCTAATTATGGTATCATTAAGAACTATGTTTACAGTAGGGATAGGAATTGTATGAGGGCACTTGAGATTTTCTTTTTTTTGTTAATGAACGTTAGTTTACCTTTCTTCCACAATTTTTTAAAATCAAATTTCACCTTCTTCCAGAACACACATTTGTTAATTTTTGCCGCCCCCCAAGAAAACCAAACCAAAATGAAATTATTCTTTATTTACACAGTCAAAATTCAAATAGGTGCAGCTATACTAATTGTGGAGAGCACCATATTGTATCTGCTATGTAAATGCTACTTCCATACGAAAAGCACAGTGTGAACACACACAAACAGGAATTACAAACCCTCTCAGTATTATTGGATTGCATTTTTTTGCACTGGTTGTGTTACCAAGGGTCTACTGGGGCTTAGAGTCCAATAATAACTAGAGAGCTGCATCATTCCTACCTGTACTTTAGAAACAAACTATACTATAGCCACCAAATCGATGAATGACCAAGTTTTCTCGTCCAATGGTTTATGAGGCAGGGAGACACAATGTGTGGTATTAATGAATATGCATGGTAAGTCACTGCACATGAAAGACTGATTGCACTGAGCAATCAATAGATAAAAGCAACTTTAATTGCCTTCTATGTGGAAGATATTTTGTTTAAGACATGCATGGTATATGACACTAAATATATAATTGAGGCAGCAAAGTACTAGAAAAAATCAATACATAAATGAATAAGAAAAGTTTTGGAGCAGGTCAAAAGCAAGCAAATAAAATCATATGGGTCTTCCTAGAGGGCCACTTCTGTTAAAAGTTGCCACTTTCAACAGTTTGACATACATTAAATCCTAAATTTGCACTGTTAACTTTATACAAATATAGGATGGGCATAAGAATAATTTATTATAACCACATGTTAAGAAGCAAACAAATTTTCACTCCCCCAAATTAAACTGTATGGTCACAATGGGACAGTTGTATTATTGATTGAAATATAATTGAATGTCGGCTAGCAAGGCAATAGATTTTTAACCAAATATTTCCGCCCACAACCACGTACATTTCAAGTGAGTAACTCCACACAGCAGTGAAAACATGACATTCCCAGACAAGTCATTCATATTGTGACAACTTAAATTACCCCTTTGAAATGTGTTGATGGAAAACAGATTTGTGTTTGTTCCCAGAATCACACTTCTTATTTGAGAATAGTTTGAATTCAGCTAGATTCATCAAAAAGTGAAACCAAGTAAAAGGGAAGGGAAAAAAACAGTTTAAAGTTTTTATTTTGTACATCATTCATATGAATGCTATAAATATGAAGTCTGTTTATCTATATTTATGTCCCAAGTGACATGAAAATCCCTTTGTAGGTTAAGAAATGGGGAGGGCCTATACAAAGAAACATGTCTGTATAGATTCATTGCACTTGTGTTGATACAAATACAGTGGAAAGGAGACACTCTGTGTGTGTTTTTAGCCTGCATGTACACAAACCTGCTGCAGCAGAGAACATATCTCCCTATCACACCATTCTGCATTACAGCACAGATTAGCTACTATGTGAACCTGTCACACACAGTCATTACCCATGATATATTAAAATGACATTATATTAACTGGCATTATTGCTTTTTATAGGATTTTTAAAAAGTGTAGGAGCTCATAATAGGAAGGAAGGAAGGAAGGAAGGAAGGAAGGAAGGAAGGAGGAATAGATATCTAAAACTTTACAGAGTTGGAAAGAAATATGAGAAATGTGAAATATCCAATAATTCAGGAGAACTTTTCATGTGATTATCAACTGTCACATCACCACTTTCCTTGCAAAACAAACAGGATGGCATTTGGAAAAGTTATATTTTCTCTTAACCTCTAAAGATTTTATTACAAAGGTATGGAAGCAAAACAAAACTCACTGAGCGCTAAAAGGTCTAAAGTCACCACTTGAAAACTCAAGGAATACTGCAACTACTGGCCACATTTAATATCCACCCAGATCCCTTGCTGTCTCTCTCTCTCCCTCTGTCTGTCTGTGTATGTGTATTTTCATCTATGATTCTGGGTTTTAATATTAACTTGCAGTATGCTGATCAGCCAGGTTTTACCCAAACTCCGGGTTCATTTACTCAGGTTCTCTCTTATGTCTGTTTCCTCAATTGGTTGGCCAAGAAATTATACTAACCTTCATCCAATCCTTGTATCACCTCTGGGGCACTGGAAGCAAGGCAATAATTTTCATATAGTAAGATTTATGTGTTGTACTTATGTTTAAAGATGGGGTGATTAGTAATACTTGAACACTATTCTATATTGTCACCCAGAATTTGAATTGCATAAGGGTTAAAAACTGGACATGGAAGTTCTGGACAAGTTGAATTTTCAATCAAACTTTTAATTCATGAGATGGCCATAAGCAAGCTGTACACTCTGGACACTGTAAATAAATGGTAAACATTAATAGATTCACAAAGAACAGATTTACATAGAAGTCAAGGTCAAGTTTTTTTCAAGTTCAGTCAACTACACTTGGGAAAAAAACTTGACACAAACTTGATAGCACTTGAAAACTAATGATGTGTAAAGTAGAAGCAAGTTACCCATTTATTTGATATAATATTACATAAATAGGAAATCAGTTCCCATCTACTTAATTTTTGAGCTAGACACAGAGATGAACAAAACTTAACCTTTTTTATTTCTACTAAGGTTACCATCCTGCCTCTCTTTGCTTTTGGATATCCACATTACATACAGACTGCCTCCCATCTTCCTTTTCTTGCTGTCCTGTCTCCTGCATGTGGGTTTATTTCTTTGAAAAAGAAGTTGTTCTAAAGACTGATGTATATAGGACAATGGGCTGGCCAGTATGTCTTGGGCCCTTTCCACATGGGAGGGGCGTGAAAAGCGGGGAAACGGGGCAGCACATGCGGGAACGGATCTTACCTCAATCCGTCGCTGCGGGGAGCAGTGCGTGTTCGCCGCTCTACACGGCAGTGGCATCCGGTAGTGCCTGGCGGCGCCCGGTGGTGCCCAAAATGGTGGCTGGTGGCTTCCGGCGGCTCTCCGCCAATCAGAGAAGCACGCCAGCCAGAAGCCTGCCCCCGGGCAGCACTGCAGGGACGCGCTAGCGCACCTCTGCAATTCCTCACGGGGAATTGCAACGGGCTAGTGCACGTGTGTTTCAAAAAGACCACATGAAATGTGGTCTTTATAAAACACGCAGTGCCACCCCCGCGGCTGTGCGAGGGCAGTTTGAGGTGTAGAACCTCCACTTTTCTAACTGCCCTAGCACACTCCACAGTGGGGACGACCTCCGGGTGAGGTCGTCCTACCCCGTGTTACCCCGTGTTTTTCCCCTCATGTGGAAAGGGCCTTGATTACTGCATACGAAAATGCTTTTCCATTAGGGATTTCCCACAGTGGGTAATGAAGTGCTGAAAAAAGCCTCCTTGAGGTATCATCTCTTATGCAGTTAATAGTCACTTGTGGGAGGCGGGAGTGGAGGAGAAGCAAGATCACATCCATTGATCTTGACTCTGCTGGATCACTTGTTCCAGCCATGGCCAATCATAGTAGACAGAGGGAAAGCGTAAGGGAAAAGGGCTGTTACTTGGCACATTGGGTTCCCCAAGTGCTATACGCCTTTAGTTACACAGGGTTCTAAGTCATGGCAGAGGGAGAGAAACAGAACAGGTGACCTTCTTCAAACTCTCCCCTAACATTATGGGTGGGGTGAATCTAACAGATATGTAGCAACAGGGGACATACCAGGAAACACAGCCTGGTTTTCCTTTCGTATAGCTTATTTGCATTTTAGAGCAAAAGAATCAAGAGGACTAAAGACTGTACTCACATGCGCAGTTTAATATGAAATAAGTGAGGGTATCCAACTGAGTTGGATACATGGGTGAGGGCATGGAAGACGGATGTAAAATTTACACCAAGTTTGAATTTAAGAGAAAATTTTTATAAAATGTTATATAGATGGTATAAGATGCCTGTAAAACTGAAAAAAATAACAAGAAATGGGAATGAAATATGTTGGAAATGTGATGAGAAAGAGGGATCTTTTTTTCATGTGTGGTGGACTTGCAAAATAGCAAAAAAGTTTTGGAAAGAAATACATGATGAAATTCAAAGAATGTATGGTTTAAACTTTGAAATGAAGCCAGAACTTTATTTGTTGAATATTTTAGGGCAAAAAAGAGAAATAAGATCTCATCAAAAGACATTGTTATATATAATAACTGCAGCAAGACTGACTTATGCTCAACATTGAAAAGAAGGAAAATATATTGATATAAGAGAATGGAAATTCAGAGTCCTGGATATGGTAGCGACAGAAAAGTTAACTTTTTCACTTAAAAATAAGCCAATGCAGGGCTTTGAAAGAGAATGGAGAGACATATTGAATTGGATAAAAGAATGAAATAGAGGGAAAGAAAGAAAGGCCGTGAGAAAAGAGGAAGACAAAATGAAGTGGTAAAAGATAAAATGTAAATAGTTACATATAAGCTAAAACTAATAGTATATGTTTGTTATAAAACAGAGATAATGTATGTAATGGAATGTTTATATGGAATGGAATGTTAAACTCAGATTCAACTGGGAAAATTGATGTCTGGAAGTGGGGAGGGTTTTTTTATTGTTTTTTCATTAAAAATTTCAATAAAAATTAATTAAAAAAAATATGAAATAAATGAGGAAGATGTTGCCTTACAGATACTGTGGGACTAAAACTCCCATCAAGTCAAAACTGTGAGATGACAGGAGTTGCAGTCCAATGGATTGCACTCCCTCTCCTTGTAATTTTTTCCCCTTTCTGCCACATTTTAATTTTAACACAGCAAAGCTGTGTTTAAATCTGTCAATTTTTTTTCCTGTGAAAGGAAGAAAAACACTACCTTTAAGAAGTTTGTGATCATTACCAGAACAACAAAACACAACCAAACTGAACCTGGTGGATTAGTGCAGCACCTCTACTTAGATAGAACACCCTTTCATTCTCCCATGCCATCTTGAACCAGCTTAAACCCAGTGCAGTGTGGTTTAACCAATTACAGAAAACAAGTTATAGTCTTAAACCTGCTGAGATCCTGGCAGACACTTCTGTCTTTTCACAAGAGCACAGCATGCTGCGTAAGTCAGAACAGAATTCTTTTGAAACTATTTACCTAGCTGTGGATGCTGAGCTCTCAAAAAAATGTAGCATATAGGGCTTACATTGATTTTTGTTTCTTTTTATAAAGAAGAAATCACTTTGAACAACTTCAACTGCAAACAAAATTTTTAAAAAACAGATTATATACTGGAAACAAGAGAAAGGAAAGGAAATTTAACCAATAGGTATTAGTGAAGAACAGACCTACCTACATGGTTTGCACATGAAAAAAGGTGGACACTGTCTGTTGTAAGGAACAACTACTTCCATATTCCATGCTATGATTCCATCTAAGTCAGATATTACCGCTAACCTAGGCTACAGCTAGGTCCTCATCTTTTTCCGTGTGGCTACTGCATGACCCATGTTTTGCATGCTGCTTCATCAGCTCCCCATTCCCTGACCCCACCCATTGTCTGCCCTGTAGCCCTCCCTAAACATCTTTGAATAAGCTTTCCTACTCATCACTTATCCTGCTTTCGCATTGATTCTCCTATATTGCTGCATTTCCATGGGCCCAGTTTTTCATTTCAGCAAGAGTGAGAGATATATAAAGACTTCATCTGCCTCCCAACTCACAATGGGAAGAAGTCATTGGAAGTAGTGAATCTTTGAGGAAAATGAGGCGTATAAAAAAGAAGCATGCAAAGTGTATTTGGCCCTAATAGCTAGACTATAGTGTTAAGGTAAAACATATAATTTACAATAATAATTCAGAGCTGGACAGTCTGATAAGAGCCCCTAATTTCAACTGATACCCAAGGTTCTTCTAAAATCAGTAAATCCAATTGGCATTCTATTGAAGCACTTCTGTTTACTAGTTACAGATCAGGCTAATGTAACATATTCTAGGACACCACTTTGGGAATATGACACACAATCTAAAGCCTGTTATTTGATCATTATTTATCCAGTTTTCAGACCCCATTCTCCAAGTCTGCACTTTAATGAAACTTCCACTCCTCCTGACTTCTACTCCAACAAGCCTTCAAGAATCAGCGTAAGGTCAATGGGAATTTTCATTTAACAGGGACATTCAATTTGGATTTCCATTAAATCACTTGCAATTTTGCCAGAAGGATCAAGGCTTTTTGCAAGAAAGCCAGGTAATCAGACCCCAAATATATAAGTTAGGGCAAGATTGGGCAGCTAGCAGCATTTAGACTTCATCCACCCCCTTAAGCAATTTACTTAGCTTGGAGATTCTTGATGAAATCACATCAATTTCAGCTCACTCACTCTCTCTCTTTTAAAAGTTTCTAACATTTCACATTCACAGAGAAAAGCCTGAAAATGCAGGGCCTGAAGGCACAAAAAACTTGGAAGCTGGCAACACTATGTTCTGTCAGACCAGCTGGTTGTTGTAATGCAGCTGCCAGAACTTGATCTGAGCACATCAGAAGTTGTTCTAGTGTACCAACTGCCAGCTCCTTGCAGTAAACTGATAATTGAAAGCAACATTGTTGATTTAAAGAGTAAACCGTGATCTAAGTCTTTGTTATAAGTTCAAGATATCCTGCTTAAAAGCGGGGTGAGGGATGTTGGAGGAACAAAGTCTTCTGGTGGCTCACTGTTGTAGACAGGATGCAGGTCTAAGTAAGTAATAAGCCTTTGGTCTAATCCAGCAAAATTGTTCTTCTGTTAAGGTCCTTATAACCTGAGCACATTCCAAATGCTGAGTTTGCATCTAGTCTTTATGCTTGCTTCTTGTTCACTATCCCATTGTCCCACTGGCCTGAAGACGATTTTTGCTCCATTCGGTTACAAATCTGTCCTTGCTCTCACAGTACAAAAGAAAGCTCTCTCTCCCTCTCTCCCTCTTTCTCTCTCTCTCTGTCTGTCTCTCCTGCATGCCCAAGTGTTCTCTACAGATAATGGTATCCATAAGGAGTCACTTCTGAAGAACATAGCAAGTGGACAGGTTTAAATGAGACAGGTACCTTGGATGCTCAGGCACCATGCTGTTTAGGTCTCTAAAGTTTAAAAACAATAACTTGAACTGGGCCTGGAAAACAAACAGTGCATATCTTTCATCCCTGAAGTAATATGATCTTGAGGCCGTGCACCTGCTACACTATCTAATCTTTCAGATGCTCTTGAAGGGTAGCCCCATATAGAGCATATGGGATGATCTAGGGACAATGGAACTAAGGCATGGGTGGCTGTTGTCAAGCTGGATTGGCTCTAGAATATTTATAGTGGCTAAAGTGAATGTAATTGCATAAAAGGTTTCCTTGCCTCCACTGTGATCTGAGAACCCAGAGGCAATGTGCGGCCAAGGGGTGCTCCCAGACCATGAACCCAATATTTCAGGGTGACCACAACCCATTCCAGAATTCAACAAGACCCACTGGATTCCAGACCCCTGTGCTAGCATTTTACTGACCAGAAACATTTTTATCTTGTCAGCATTTAATTTTAACATGTTTATCCTCACCTAACCTATTTCAAACCCAGGCAATGTTCAGAGGTATTGACAGCTTCTCTGGTGTTAAGTGACAAGGAGAAATAGAAGAGCCATCAGCATGTTGGTGACCCTTCAGTCCAGTGTTACAAATCACCTCCCCCAGTGGTTTCATGTAGATAACAAAGGAAATAGGCTAGAACTCTCTGGGACACAATATATGTCAAAAGTGTGGACTGATCAGGAATGCCTCAATGCTAGCTAGAAAATGATCTGACAGAAATAATTGTATCTATCATTGCTGTATACTTCTGGCACCCTTCTTACTCAATATTGCCAGAAAATGAGCCCACACTCTAGATTTTGTGTGATTTTCAGAGACATCAGCAGTTTTGTTTGAATAGGGAAAAGATATATCTGTTACAAAGCACATGAGGAAGACATATTCAAATTCATATCTTAACAATAATAATAAACCAAATGTAGGTTCAACTATGTAAGGAGTTAGGGAGCCATTCAGTCAGACAGCAGTGTAGTACTATGCAACCTTTGGCTATATGGGAACAGCTGCATCTGCTACCCAAGCTTTTCAATGATGTTTGGTTGAAACATTGATTAAGTCTGATCCTCTTCTGAACTTCCAACAAACCAAAGCATAGGAGTATTAGTGGGCCACCACTCCTTGGGCTGACTAGATAAAAATGAAGACTGAGTTCTTATCTCTGAGTCCTACATCAGCATGCTATTCTGAACAGCAGTATGCCTTTAGTATGCTGTGTCTCCCTGCCACCTGTCTGCCTTGATAAGCTCAGTATTGCAATCTAAATCTGTGATCAAAATATGTTTACTTCACAGCACCGGGTCTCTTGTACATCTTACAATTTTTTTTAAGTGTCAAGATCATTTCGAAGTTTGCATACCAAGATGAATAGAAAAACATATTCATTTACAGGAGAGCATGGGAAAATTGTGTTTTAGACTATAGTTCCCAGAATTCCCCAGCAAGCATTGTGGGGAGGGGAACATACCAGCATAATCAAATATTTATGCTGGACTCTGTCAGTGCAAGAAAAAATCCTGGGTTGATTCAAAGGTAATTTTGGAAAGAATGCTAGTCAAAATCCTATGCTGCTTTAGACATTGGTCAAACCTTGCAATGGCACCAGACTGTTTTCCCTGCAAAGAGGTGGTACAGGTCCTATTTTCCATCCATTCCCTAGCCCACAGAGAATGGAACAGAGGACTGAATTCTGATCTGGAATGGTTCAAGAGGAAACTTTTACCTATGGACACAAAAGGAATTTGTACAAAATACACTGTGCTGTATACAAAGATGTTTGAGAGTATTTTCTTCATTTTTGTATTTGCAAAAGAGTCCTGAGTTATGAACAATCTCACAGCGCCTGGTCATTTTCTGGATGTGCATCACAACATATACCATAGTTGCATAGTTGAAGCTGTTTTTCCTTTGAATGTCTGTGTATATGTGATTTTGCATGGATTTAAAGACATTCTTTCTACTTGGGGATGGAAAAAAGTAAGTATTTGTTACTTCCTATTTTTATGGTATCACCACCCTACCTCATTCACCAAATTTTATGAAGGCTTCAAATGACAATGGCCTCCATTTGTATCCTGCCCTTCTTTTTTGCTTTGTCTCAGACATTTTTTTCTTTGTTGCATAAAATCTGTTCTAAAAAAGTAAGGGGAAATAGGGGCACCATGCTTTCTAATTATGAGGAGCTGTCCAGATAGAAATGTTCATATTCTGGAGCAGAACACAGCACAATGTTAAGTAGCACATAAGCCCCAACAAAAGAGATCTCATAGATCAGGTTAGACAAACAATATGTGACATTCCAGAAGCTGGTGGATTACAATCATTCCTAGCCTACATAAGCAGTCAGGAGGATAATGGCTCTTGCAGTCCAACGGCCTTGTGGGAGGGCATGTTGACCACCACTTCTGACAGATTAAAGTTTGCAGCATAAGATTGCCTCACTCTGAAACAATCATTAGTTCCATTTCTCAAGTTCTGCATTCACATACTCTTTCCCATTTAGCTTATAGCATAATTGTAAGCTGAAAGATCATGCGATTGCAATCCAACCTGTATAAATTAAAGCCTTTACTACTGTTTCTTTATACAACAAGCTGTAGTACAGGCCTGGGTAATGTGCAACCTTCCAAGTATTGTTGGATTGCAAATCTTAGAAGCCCTAGTCACCTTACTTAATAGTAAGGGATACTGAGAGTTGTTGTCCAACAACATCAGAGGCCCATCCAAAGTAGAGAATTATGGCACTATGATTCCACTTTAATTACCATGGTTCCACCCTACGGAATCCTGAGTTCTAAGTTTGGTGTGCCACAAGAAGAGTTCTATGGCTGAGAATTTCTGTTTTCCATTCCTGGTTTCCATAGGACAGGACTAGTTAAATCAGAACAATTGTGATCATGCTGTAGTGTCAATGGGTCCCAAGAGAGCTGCACTTTGTCCATTCTTATTGTATTACCATTTAATAATAATAATTAACAATTATATGAATCTCCTAAGGAGCCAAGATTGGCCTCAGAGGCTTAGACTTACTACTAAGGTTGATCACCAAGGACCAAATGTGACTACATCCCCTCATTTCTGTTGGCTTTTAAGTAGAACTGAAAAACCTTTAAAAATTCTTATCCTTTTAATTTTTTTTGGTTAGTATTGTTTGTTCATTTTTGTTATACAGGGTTTTGTAAAGGTCTGTTCTAAAAGCCTGTTCCGTAGTAAATGAATTAAATGCTTCAACAATATAATTAAGCATTTGAAAAATTGCATAATGTCTTTCAGCTGGTAACAGTAGAATATTCATAACACATCAGTGAGGCTTTCCAGACTTCATATCATACAACACTCGACAAACTTTTCCCTGATGTAACACTGAAAGTGAATGATGTTGAGCATGTCATTCATGGATACCTCTTATTTCCAGTGATGGCTGGTAGTTCCCATATCAGTGGGACAACGAATCCACTCCTGATTTTTGTCTAATTGTTAAATAAGTATTCAAATTTGCAGAACACTTTCAGTACTTTGGTTAGCCCCTTCAAAGTTCAGACCAAAATTTGAAGCGGATCCACTTCATTAATACGGAAGTCATTAGTACCGCTACCTATTCCTGCCTGCAAATAAAATATCTGTGACAGTCCAATCATATACACATTTATCTGCAAGTGCTAAGGAAATGCTTGCTTCAGGATAAATGTGCATAGGATGGATCAGTAAATGCATTTTGCCCTGACTAAACCAAATGCAGCAGCAGAATATTTTGCTACACTGCTGTGTGCTTACTCATCATCTAACAGCATGAAACTCCTGCCAATGATGATTCAGCTTGACCAACCTTCATGACAGTATAAAATAGAAGAACTTTGAGTTTTATTGTCCCGAAACTTGAAAAATAGATTACAGTGTGTAATCAAAGCTGAACAGTGACATTTCCCCAGCGTTCTGCACTGTTGCCATACCTTATCACTCACAGCAATATCCCTCCAAGGCTTCTGCTCATGTATGAAGGGAAGAACAGGTTGCCTTAACACTTCATGCATTGGTTGATTCATTTTTTTTTTCATGTTCAGCTAAATATGACGCTGCAAAGGTTTGTTGTTTTGTTTTTAAGTATTTGGATGAATTACTTTCTTGAGCCTAAGAACTGCTTTGGACATAGGAAATAATTGTCAGGAGAAAACTGAGGTTGTGATGGACAACAGTTTTAGACCTAGGCTTACCTTAAGCCTGCTGTGTAAGCCAGGCCTGCAAGACTTATGTCCTATCTAAAATATCAAGGCCTTCCAAGTGTTTGACAGTAACCCTCTCTTATTTACAGTTTCACATAAAAGCAGGAAAAAATGAAGCCCCTGGTGGGCCACTGTATTATCTCGGGAACAAGCAATCTGAAAGGCTTGGCCTATTCTGTCATTTGAGCCTGCATACATGCTATGATTTTGGGGAGTAGCTTTTCACTTAGTCATACTACCATCTTGTTAGGGATGGAAAAAATCAGTGATGTATTTAAGTCTTTTACTCCAAGTCTCAAATCAAGTCTCAAGTCTCTACCTTCAAGTCTCAAGTTGAGTCTCAAGTCCTTGCAAGATAATTCAAGTCGAGTCTCAAGTCAAGTCTCAAGTATAGGAGCCAATGTTAAAAGGAAAAAAAAGGAGCTGGTGATCTGTGCATGGGCAGAGTGGGGGGTTAAATTGAGAGAAAGCAGGATTGGGAGGAAGTCTTCAGCCATAGAAAGACAGGAAAGCCCTTGTGAACGAAACTGCTTTCCACTCTGCCATAGCTGCAAAGGACACACTTTCTTACCCATGAGCAAGCAAGCTTTCTTTCCTGTTTATTCACAAGCAAGTAGGCTTTCTTTCCCATTTACTCACAAGCAAGCAGGCTTTCTTTCCCATTTACTCATGCATGAGAGGCTTGGAAGGAATTCACGAAAGAACAAGAAAGCCCTTCTGAAGGAAACTGCTTTCCACACTGCCATGGCTGCAAAGGACACCATTTCTTAACCTTTTACTCATGAGCAAGCAGGCTTGGAAGGAAGCCCGAGCCATTGAGGAACAGGAAAGGCAAACTGAAGGAAACTGGTTTTGACAGAGCAGGGAGGGGTTAAATGGGGAAGGGAGAGGAGGAGGAGGATTTTACATTAACATTGATGAAACTTCAACCCCTAACCCTTCCCTCAGCCCAGATGCAGGGACCATTCCTTGCCAAACTCACCAGAAAAAAAGGTGCAAAGCCCTGTTTTACCCCTTTTAACTTGTCCTCCTCTTTTGCTTTCCTATAAACAGCTTCTGATTGGTCACTAGCATAACATTCCCTCACTGCTGATTGGGGAAAGGCTGGAGGGGGAGGGAGGCAGCAAGTTGATCACTAAAAAAAAACAAGTCTCAAGTCAAGTCTGTCAATCATTTATTGACAAGTTGAGTGCAAGTCAAGTCATTGAAGAGACTTAGGTCCGACTTGAGTCCGAGTCAATCGACTCAAGTCTACATCACTGGAAAGAATATTCAAAATATCCAAATGGTAGACGAAAAATGGGCTTCCTATGTGTCATGACATCCAGAGGAGGCAAATATCAGATGGCAAGACTCTACACAAATTGAGACATGTTCTTGTGAAAAACAACTGTACATTTTTGGTTTTGATTTTCTTTTTCACAGAAAACTTCATTTCCTACACAGAATTCAGGTTTCCTGCACAGGACAATTTTCTACAGAAGGACAATTCTGCACAAAAAGTAACGTTTCTTGGGGTAGGGGACCCACAAATGTCTCATGGGAAAAATAAACCCCAAACTGTGAATAATGGTTGAAAACTATGCAGCTATAGAAGACATCTTTACAAATGGTTAAAAAAAATGACAACATTGTCTATTAAAACAATCAAGATATACAGCCCTACATCTGGGACATTTTTGTTGTGGATATACCAGAAGCTTTCTGGATGAATGCTTCTGGGATTTGGGATTCAGCAAAGGCTGTTTCCTTTCTAGTGTCTTTCTGCCAGCAGCAATAGGCCCTTTTATTCAGATAGGCCTTTGTCATCTAACCTGGAGGACTGATGCTGATGGAAGGGGTATGCTTCTATATCTACTAATATATAAAAGTCAAAGTTTGTTTGTGTCAGGCAGGCAAAGATCTCATATGATTGGCTGTGTCAGGTCAAGACCACATATGATTCGCTGCCTAAGAAGATTCTATGTAATCCTGGGGTTTGCAGTTTAGGGAGAGGCCATAAGAATTCTTAGCCAGAGAACTGGTTGCTATAGAGATGAGGCCTAGCAGCTAGGAGGAGGGCAGTGTACTCTCTCAGGAACCCAACCTCTGTATGTTAATAACTCTGAATAGAGATAGGGGAAGAAATACAATAGTACATTCCTATACCTGGAAAAATGGAAGCTACTTATAACGTCTATTGGGATATATCAACATGAGCTGTGGATACATATTTGAATAACCTCAGAAAGTGAGACATTGGCTGAATCCCACCCACACTCCAAATTCCATGCATTCACTTCTGTCCAAAGAGTGCATGAGAAGCAGGGTGCTCCATTTTGTTTTGGTTTTAGTGAAAAATAGTTCACCCAATTTGAAAAACAAAAACAGGTTCATCAAAATGTGAACGGCTGACCTAATGCTACCAATTGTTGCCACCTAGCAGCTAGCATTTTTGTTCTTCATAACCACATATCCAATCATAGTTCAGATAGTATGCATTTTAGTAACAGGTATCAGTGTGCCTTCACTGTCATACTAAGGTACAAGAGATATTTATACATGTTGCTATAATTACTGTGGAAATGTGATATTCCTTAAAACTAAGGTATTTTGCTGAGTTTCTAAAGATTTACAACCTCAAACATCAAGAATATATATCCGTGTTCTTTGCTTTTGCAAGCAGAATTGAAAATACTGATGCTTTGAAATTTTAGAGCTCCATTCCCCCCAACAGCTTCATAAAAGCAATTGGTGTCATCAAGAGGCCAAAAGTCAATTACACACTTGCACATCTAACTGCAGACATGAGGCTCCTTAAGATTTACCTTTTTGTGCACAGCAGTAGTTGCTTAACATTATAATGGAATGCAGCCCATTATCAAAGACCTCTGACATAACCTTGCTAGAACTTTGTTGACAGCATTTTCTGTCTTATGAAATACAAAATGTAGGCTGAAATATTGGTATAATAGATACCCGTTCTTTCTGACTTGGGTCTAGAGGCTGGATCTGGAAAGGACTATCAGTGGAACTTTTCCTGTGTTCTTGAAAGATTCTTTGCCCATATTAAATTATACCATTAGTGGGGGGGGAAATGCTCCAATACAGGAGGTTTATGGAAGCAAAGGGCCACTGCCACAATCATCATAATTAGAAGAAGAGCTTGGAAAAGTTTCTCTTTTCAGACCACTATTCTCACAATATTTCAGCCAGTAATGACCTTTTGCCTTGGAAATTGGAGACTTGTGCTTGTGAAAAACTAAGACTGTTCTGAAGCATAGATGACTGACATCATTAGATAGCTGACAAAGATAGTGAACTCAGAGCTAATTGAGCTTAGAGATGATGATGATGATGATGATGATGATGATGATGATGATTGTAATTCTCAGAATCTGGCTTGTGGAAATGCAACCTAGGATTATGGACAGTCAGAAAAACAACAGCAAAACTGTCCTTTGGCATCTTAAAGACTACCTTTGTACCATAAAGAGGTTTGTTATATCCCATCTACTCAAATAACAGAGATAATTCATTCAGACCGCATTTTAGAAACATAATTATTTTTGGACTATGGCTTCCTGAATTCCCCATCTTGCATCACTAATTGCAATTCAAAAAAAAAAAAAAAGGAACTCCCAAGCTCAGCTACAGGCAATGACAATGGGGGCTGTAGCTTTGCCCCAACCAAACGTCAACAAATTGAAGAAGTCAATACAATATTAGTGTATTTGCATCCAAGTGTTTGAACCAGGTGTGAGTTTGTCAAGCTAAATTTCTGTGGATTTATTTTAAATCATACAGTTTTTGTACACATTTGGAACTGTCATTTTTATATACCTCTTTTTCCAAAGGTACAGATGTACAACATTTTTTCCTCCTTGAATGAAGCATTTTTGTACACATTTTTTGTTGAAACATATGCAAATTAAGTACGTATTTCTCCTTTAGAACTGTGTTACAACTGTCATGTATGCACAGATTTTGAAGCTAAAATGTGGTCAGATTCATGCTTATATCAGGCAAAAGTGAATTTGGAAAGTTCACTTTGAAAAATCATCCAAACAAATTTAATGAGATATCAGTTGTTGCTTTGCATCAAATGAGTTTTAATAATAAATATTTTGCTCAGTTCATAATCTATAAAATATTAAGAAAAACATATTTTTCCTTATCAGGAGGAACCATAAGTATTAAAATTAGTTCCATTCAAATTTATTAATTATTTTAATTATAGATACATTAGAAAATTAGTAAAAGTGCTTATATTCAAAATTATGTACAGAAAATAGCAGAAATATTATTTTCTATGTAGAAAATGTAGTTTCCTGAACAGAAAATGTTTTTCTTTTTCTCTGCCAACCCTCTAAAAAACCTCACATCCAATTTTGTGCAGAATGAGTCCAGACCTTGAACAGTCTTAGAAAACTGTAGTTCTTGAAGAGTTTCTTGAAGCAGCAAGAAAACTGCTGGAAAAAAAATGAATGAAGGAACAGATCCCTAATACTTGCACACACACCTATACAGAGAGATGAGGGAGAGGGAGAGGGAGGGTGGGGAGGAAAGAGAGAGAGAGAGAGAAAGAAAGAGAGAGAGATTTGTCCTTTCTTCCTCCTTGCCATCTCCATAGTATTGGTATGATAATAGACTTGGGATACAAGAGAATATTGAAAAAAGGAGGGTTTTAAATTTTTATTATCTTACACAGAATGATTTAGTAGTCTGTCTTGTGCCTATCCACTCCTTGGAGAAGAGTGTCATGTCTTTATGACAATAAAGCTATGCAAAAAGGAGCAAAAATAATGCATGTATTCACCTTACAGTCTTTCTGTTTTAGAATATTTATTCACCTCCTTTTTGTTTCCCTAATTCAGTTGACTGACTGTTTGTTGTCTGACCCATTCAGTACACACACGTTGTCTGATCTCGCTGTCTGGAGATTGCTTCAAAATGACAAATGAAACACAGTACAGGAATGCATGGTGTGTCAATCCAGACTTATGTATTGACAAAAACAAATCGAAGGCTGTGAATTGCAGCTAAAAAGAATGCATTCCAATGTGCAGATAAGAAATCAAAACTGATGATGATGATGATAATGGTTACGAGGGTTATCATGATATTAGTTGTGATTTCCGTGTTATCCCTATGTATTACACAGCACATTCCAAAGCAGTGTTTGAAGGGGCCATCCAGCAAATTGCCTTTCAGACTTCTTATGGAGTCATGAGGGACTCACCTTCATAGCAACTGAGGATCCACGGCACCAGCAGATGCAACATACTTTGTTTCTCACCTCCCCACACACACATCTTTTCTGAGCAAAACCCTGGAAACTGAGTCACTCTTTTAGATGCTGTTTAAAGGATCCAGCCATAGAGTCTATCAATACTGTCTGACAGATCTGCCCTAACTCTGGCCATTTCCGCACTACAGTGTTAAACTGCTGCTATTCCACTTTCAACACCCTGTGGAATTCTGAGTTTACTGAGACCAAAGAGCTCTTTGGCTGAGAATTCAAAGTGCCCTTCCCTAAACTACAAACCCCAGAAATCCATAGGAGGTTGATAGTGGAATAGCAGCACTTTAACACTGTAGTGTGGAAGTGGTCTCTGATACCTCAGTGGACCATATAAAGAGAGGGAACTTACCTCTGAGTAATGAAATCCAAAGGACAGGGAGCAGAAAAGTCGACTTGTCTCATGGTTCCAACTCTTCAGAGATATTATAGGCTATTTCTGCACTACAATGTTATAGTGCTATTATTCCACTTTCAACATCCTATAGAATCCTGGAGTTTGTAGTTTATGGAGGGGCATTTAGAATTCTCATCCAGAGAGCTATTTGGCCTCAGTAAACTACAAACCCCGGAATTCCACAGGATGTTGAAAGTGGAATAATAGCACTATAACAGTGTAGAGCACAAATGGCCATAGATTAGGGATCTGGGAATCTGGAAAGTTCATGCTTGTCACACTTACTGTTTTTCTACCAGCCAGCTCTGTTTTGTATGAAATAATGCAGTTTCAAAAACTGAGGCCATTTCCGCCCTACACTATTATAGGGCTATTATTCTGCTTTCAACATCCTGTGGAATGCTGGTTTTTGTAGTTTACTGAGGCCAAAGAACCCTCTGGCTGAGAATTCTAAAGGCCCCTTCCCAAAATGCAAAGATTCCATAGGATGTTGAAAATGGAATAATAGCACTATAACAGTGTTGCAGAAATGGCCTGAAGGTGTTTTTGATATGTGTAAATTTATACACATGTGCATCCCTTTCTCGAATACATTTCATTGTTGCATCTTTGTATACTTTACAAATGTGCCCATGTTGTTATGTTATTATTCCCTTTCATGGAATGTATTCCAAGGTTGGAAATGCACGGATTTCCAAGTACAAACTGCATCGGTTTTCAACCTGTAGTCCAGGAGGACAAGGAGAGAGGAGGAGGAGGAGGAGGAGGAGGAGGAGGAGAATCCATATTATAAATGGTTTTAGGAGCACCACAGACCAATTGTAGACCCCATGATTTGTATTCAGAAGGTTTCTGGTTCAACACTCTGAAACCCTGGAATCATAAGCAAGCAGCTTATGAATCAGAATACAGACATATAGGGCTATACACTGCCTTTCTTTCTTTCTTTCTTTCTTTCTTTCTTTCTTTCTTTCTTTCTTTCTTTCTTTCTTTCTTTCTTTCTGCAGTATGCTAGACTACATGATCTTTTGCTCTAATCTAGCTGGAATGTTCCTATTACTACCACACAGCATTTCCACAACATTTCCACAATCTCTGTTTCTAAGCATGCTGAAAAGCAACACTCTACCATTCTCCCATAAACTGTCAAACTTTTCATGCAGTATTTTTAGCCCTTCACAACTGGGATTGCAAATCTAAAAGAGACGTGGAGAAACAGTTGGAAGCAAGGTTAACATGTGCACACATGTCGTTCTGATGCATGTGCCAGCTATCATCTGCACGGGGCTGTTGTGGCCTTTACCTCCTGTTTTAACTTTCTGAGTGTCATCATCTTACATTGCCAAAAATGGGAGTATATATCATAGGGAACAAAATATTCATAAGATTCAGTCCCCTGTCTGCTGCAGCTGTAATTCCTTTGGCAAGTATGCACAGGTGTCAGTGGACCTGTGGAACCAGCACTTGCAGGAACAAACAGGAAAGACACAGGCCATTTCTGCATCCTACCTTTTCTGGGCTCTGGGGTGCGGTGCTCACGTGAGCAGCCTCTTGTGAGAGGCCCTCGCATCCAGGTTTCTTCAGCTTTGCACGAGCTTTCTGCTCACACGAGAGCCCCACTTCTTTCTTTTGCAGTCCCAGGCTGCACTAAGCCTGGAAGTGTGACCGGTCTGGTTCCGCATGCAAGGTAAGTGCACATGGAGCCTGGGAGCAATGCGCGACTGTGCACCATTTTTGGCTGAAAGCTGAAAATGAAAAAGTGCACAAGCGGTGCCTGCCAGGCCCTGGAGCATCACGCAAATGTGAATGCGTCATGTGGGCCGCTCCTCACATTTGTGTGACGCTCAAGGGGCCCTTTCGAATGGAAAATGCTGTCCGAAAAGGGCCACAGTCTCCCATCCCTCTGGAAGCACCCACCCATGCAAACACTGTGTACACAACCTTTAAAAAATCAGGACATTCTCCAGAGCAAATTCTCATCACTGGAGGTAACTACTGTGAGCAAGGAGTAGACCCCCAAATCCCAAAATTAACACCAGTGTTACATTGCCTTGAGGCCTATATTCTTACGTTCTATTCCCAACTCTCTTTATCAATCGATGAGGCAAATACTGAAAACAGCAAAAGGAAATGGCATGATGAAAAACATATATAAGGATGCACAGATATCCTTTCATCAGATGAACAGAGCTTGAAAAAGTTATGCTTTTGGGCCACAAGTTCCAGAATTCTCAGTCCCTTTTCTGAATTCAATATATAAATAAAAGTTTATTTTATAAAAAAAATAAAAGAGAGAGAGAGAGAGAGCATGAGAGAGAGAAAATAATCATCAAGATTAGAAAAGAATTAATGTGTTAATTATCCAAGCAGCAATCTGATGCATTTTACTTGAGCATAAGCCCCATAAACACAAGGGATTTATTTCTGCACAGATATGCATAGTATTTCACAGAACATTTTTTTCCTTCTTCTTCTCTGTAATGTGGTCTATAGAACTGTGTCAATTTCTCGTCAGGTGGAAAAAATCTACTGATCTCAAAGGCCTGTGTCCTAATCTTCTTTAAGTGTCAAGGAGATTTGATGAATAGCACTAATTGCATGAAACAATGCTGTCAATGCACTTTTTTTGAATTTTTTTCTCCCCTGAGAGCTCTGAGGAAAAGAAGAAGGAGAGATGAGTGGACTGTGAGAACCGTCTGCCTAACAGAGCAACACATATGTAAATATCAATGCTTTCATCAGCTGTATCCATCAGGGTTTTACTTTCCTGCTGATCACAGCTCTACATGCTGTAATAAAACATACACCACCAGTTACAGAATAGGCATCTGCTCTAAATATTGACTATTGCGCTGAAATGCACCTGCCTGCTTTGGAATGTACAATCCCAGAGGAATATTCAGCATAATGCTGAGGAATCCTACACAGTTTGTCTCTAACTACTGCTTGAATATCTAAGAGCTTGCTGGAAATTAATTTAAGAGAGAGATTAGTGATAGCACAGAGTATTTCTCAATAGGCTATTTTCAATAAAATGGTAGAGTATATTGAGAAGACAATGCTATTACATGATTCTAATGGGGAATTCAGATATATCTAAATAGAACTCAATGGGGTTGGGATTCTTTCTTGACCTTCCTGCTTAATGGCAAGCCACAAGCCATGTCTTCCTTTTCCCTTCCAGCCTTTTGTCTGTCTTCTTGATTTATAGATAGGGGGAAATGATTGGCTCAGAGAGACACAATAGAAAAGGTGAAATGTTTTGTGTGACTGACCTTCTGATCGTGTACGCATATGTAAACTTTGAAAATGCAGTGACATTTTAAATCGGGGAACAACCAGTACTAGTGCCTCCAACTTGCTACAGTTCAAAAAAGCTCATAAAAATCTAGATATCCTTTTATGGAGGTTGTAGTTTACATGACTCAAGGATCTCTTTGTTCTTCTCATACCTGCCCCATCAAGACAAACAAACAATGCTGGAGATGGAGAAATAGTCAAGAGATGGATAGATCTGTCAATCTCACCCCTCCTCCATCTGAAATTCATTGTTTTCCTGTTTCCACATTAGTTTGCATTTTTAAAAAAACAACTCTGCAATTCATACATGCTTGTCATGCACATTTCCCCAATTTACTTACATGCAGAGAGAATGGCCATTTCTGCACTACACTGTTACAGCGCTATTATTCCACTTTCAACATCCTGTGGAATTCTGGGGTTTGTAGTTTACTGAGGCCAAAGAGCTCTCTGGCTGAGAGGTCTAAATGCCCCTCCCTAAACTGCAAACTCCAGGATTCCGTAGGATGTTGAAAGTAGAATAATAGCACTACAACAGCATAGAACGGAAATGGCCAATATTTTCCACTAAAAGCCCTATACATTTCAAGTCCAAATAATTTAAAGAGCCACGCTCTCCTTTATGAACCTGCCCATTTAAAATAAATATCCAGGGAGCCTCACAGGTACATTTAATGGGAACATGGGAGAGGGCTTCTCAGTGGCTGCCTGCAGGCTCTGGAACTCCTTTCCCAGAGAAGACAGACTTAAACATCCCCTTTACCATCTTCCCAAAAGCAAGTAAAAGCATTTTATTCCAGCAGGCCATTCAGAATTAATTTTTCAGGGGAAACAGATCTTGTATAATGTGTTGAACTTTTATTTGTTACTGTTATTTAATTTGTGTAGAATACAACAGTATTATGTAAAATTATTACATATAATGTGAAAAGTAGTAGCACAATTATTTTTCCACCAAAGAAATACCAAAAATGGGGAAAAATAGGGGGAGGGACTGATAATTCACTCAGCAGAGACAAACTTTTGCAATTGTTTAGTTCTCAAGTGCAGGAATGAAATAAGCAACATTTGAAATCTCCAGATTTTTTCCATAGTACTGAATTCAGCAGTAAATAATATATTTTAGATTTTATTTTATTTTTCAGTGGGGCAAAAAACACTGTGTGTCTATTTCAACAGGGCTTAGTATAACCTCAAAAATGTTAGCATGGCACTCTAATGTAACTGAGTGTGGCCAATGCTACATGCACTATCTTAAGGATGCCAACTATTACAAGAGAGAACAGTCTCAAACAAACAAACAAAAAACACTTACCAGACAAAACCATCACAAACAAACGTATCTCAAATGAATAGCTGTTTCCCATTCTGTGTTGAAAGTCTTTGGAATACCATTCAAATATTTTTTTTTTGTATTTTTGTTCACTTGTTATCTGCACAAGTTGTTCACATTAACTTATAGAATGCTAAAAATCCTCTGCTCTTTCTGTTATTTATTTGTGATAAGGTCATTTATTTACAATAGTCTTTTTTGCTATGTATTTTAAAAATGAAATAAGGTTTCAACATCAGGTTCAACTTTTTTTTTCTTTTTTTACTCTCCACCATCATTCCTTGTTTTAATAAACAACCAGTATGACAGCAATCAAATTGCTATGAACCACTTCATACAGTCTACTTCATGCCTCCAGTCATATGGGGAATGTAAATTCTTTGTCTAAGATCAGTAATCAGTCATGGAAAGCTGATACAGTGGATCCAATTAAAGGTGTGGAAGATTTTTTTTATTCTAATTTTTAATAAAAATTGACCAAATATGTATTTCCTGAACTAATATTCCAAACAGAATACAATTGTTTTTCAGTTTGCCTACCGATCTGAATTTTGTAATAGAATTTTTTAACAGTAAAACTTGTACTGAAAATATATGCATATATGCATATAGACTTTTGTTTTTTAAAAAAGATGAAAACTGATGCAGGTGGTATTTTTGTACATCAAAAATGCAGGAGGTATGCAAAATAAATCAGAAAGATTCATCCATCCCTTGATAAAGGTTAGTAAAAGCTATGAGTTTTCGCTCCAATTCAAATCTTGACTGATCCATGAATTCAGTACATGGTCTTAGGCAAGTGTCTGTCTCACACCCACATTTGTCTCACACACTGACTTTCTTACAGACTTTGCAAGGTTATTAATACCAAGGACGATAGCTTTACACATGGGAATACATTAGCATCATTCCAGAGGCATTTTAGAAGAAAATCATGACAGATCTGCCCTGGTGACTGTTGATGACACATGCAGTAGCTTTTAAATACACACACACACACACACACACACACACACACACACAAATATGGACAATTCTTTTTGCTACTTAATCTATGATCAGGACAACCAGATGATGATGATAATGATGTTGATGATGATTGACCATAATCAGTCTCCACTTCCACAAAAATCATTAAAAATCACTGGAAAAACCACTGGAAAACCACTGGAAAAATTCACAATCACTGAATGGGACTGATAACCTGAGGGTCCTTATGGGTCTGCCCACAATATCTGCCTTCCCCATATGGCTACATCATTGTACCCATTTAGGATCACATCAAAGAACAGCAGCTCCCACACAGCCACACTATTCACTCACCATATCTAAACATTTCCCTGTGGAGCACTAGAGATTTCCTGTCTGTGCCCACACCCACACACCAACCCTAGATGGATAGCCACCAGGGCATTTGCAAATACTGAAAGAAAACAACCGGGGGGGGGAGATGTAGGTGGGTGATGTGTGTAACCATCCATGGAAAAACTTAAAATAACAGCATTCTTATTATGCTAACATCTACATTATGCAAAGTAATACACAGATACCCGAATAATATCAGCTTCCTTTAGCAGTTAAGATCTAGTGCTTTATATAACCACTTTGTAAAGCATTCTTTCACCCCTACTCCTGTTCCTGCATGCACATCTATTAGGCTGAAGAATGTGACTTGAATGCTTGTACATACCAAATGCTTCTCTCATTTCATTTTCAAATCATGGCCTTTTAGAAATAGACATCTAGACATCTATGTCATCACTCAGGTATTAATGTGTTCCAGTATCATTAGGATAATGTGATAAGGGTTTAATTGCCTAAACAAATTCATGGTGAAAAAAAAATATACGTATGTACACAGATGTACACAAACTTTCTTTAGTTCTGACCTTGAATAACTGCTTTTTTCTCATGAATACATATGCCATTGAATGAATATATAAAAACAAACTCAGGGATTGAACATCACAGCTTCCAGGGATAGTTTTGCCCTTATCTTTACAGTTTTCATGACAGCTCGGTTGCATCTGCATTGCAAAATGTACCTTTGGGGGAAATCAATGGTACAATATAATGCATTAAGCACAAATATTGAATTGCTGCATATACATTTGTCATGCCTCAGCCATGACTTTTTGCATATATGGATTAAGCAAAATATGGATTAAGCATGTAGCAAAGCCTTAAATGAATGAATATAATGTTCATAAATATAGTTGACAACAATCAGTAATGAACTATAAAGAAGTAACTTAAACACTACTATAGAATAACACCTATCCCAAAGGGATTATTAGCCACTCATTGATATCTATTTCTTTCATGGATAACACATTTCTGCATGCAAATGGCCCTAGGGAATTTTAAGCATAATGTTTGGAAGTGTTAATGGTATCTTTGGAAGAGTTAATGTCCTGTATATGTGGTAGTTAAGGTGGAAACCAATACACTGTTTAAAAAAAACCAAAGACCCTCAACCCAAGGGGCAACCTCACTATGAAGGAATAGTTTAACACCACTAAGGAATATATGAAAAGCATAGAGTGGGGAAACTTGAGAGACATGCAATACTGCAATTCCCTCCCTTCTCTCTTTTGGTCTTTTGGCCCTGAAGATCCTCACAAAATCCTCTAAGCTCTTTGTCCCTCAATTAGGCAGTTCTTCACCCAGACCACTACACATGACCCAAATCTCTTTGCAACTGTGGTGATTTAGCTTGTATTAGTCTCCCTAACCCTGTCCTACCTTCAAAATAAGCCAAAAATATCCTAAACAAAGGAAACAGGAGTGGCATGGCTTTCACTGTGGTGTGCTCACTCAGCACTGCAAAGGAGTGCAGAAGCAAAACTGGCCCTCTTTTCAAACAAAGTTGCACACACTTCATCCAGGCAATCAAATTACTTGCCAGAATACTCTTCCATGGGGGTGGGAGGGTCCTCAGGTTTCATGGTCCAATAGGGATTTCTATCCAGGTCGATCATGCTAGTATATAAATAGTTCAAAGAAGCTTCAGATATTTTAAAGGTGTAGTAAAGAAAAACTGATGCCCCTTTTCCTGAGGCTCCTTTCTCTTTGCCCTTCATATCCACACATTACATGTGGACATCTGGGAAGGAAAAACCTATGCTCATAAATCTCTACATCCATAAGTGTTTATGAGAGCTGGAAGACTGAGTCATTATGTTTCAACTCCTGTAGTGTCTTTGCACCTACTCAGATATCCATGCTCAACATGCAGAAATCAATGCAATCCCGAAGGCAAGGTCAGAGAAAAAAAAATGCTGTCACTTTTCAAAGCCTGAATTATCTCTCAACCTAAATCTATTTTACATAGTCAGTGAAGGGATTAAATGGGCAAAACTCAGGTATAATGTCCTGAGGTTTTTGAAGGAAAAGAAGAATATAAATATACATATTCTTTGTCTGTTCATCCATTAAGTAAGACAATGACAATGCACATTTTTCATTTCATTTTTATTTACCTGTTTAAACATCAGTATAAGCAATATCATTGCACCAGAAACAAGGGAATGATTTTGTAAATGAAACACAAGGTTTAACAACCGAAGCAACATTCTCCATTCCATAATTTGTAATCAATATGAAACTTTAGTAATTCTACATTCTATTTTTGGGCATATAATTATATACTACTATATGCAATAATCAGACATGAGCTATTGACCTCTGAATTGACACCACTGCCCTGACTAGTGTACAACTGTAAACCATGATTGAGTTATATAATTAATCTCATTGGGCACAATGACTACATGCCAGTGTCAGAGCAAGACGCATTCTATTTAACTCTGAATATGAAGTTGACTGCAACTCCATGTGCTCCATATGCTAAAATTTGATTATATGACTACAGGAGACCACTGAACAACAGCTCAAATAAGAGTACCTGTAAAAAAGTTTAGTATATTGCCAGTATATTTCCATGTACACAACATATGCAAGTACAAAACTTCCCTGCATAAGTAAAGATTTAAATAATGTTTCTATTCTACCCTTTTCCATGAAATCCTAGAAAGGATTGCCACAAAATTAAAGGGCAGTACTGCCCCAACTGCTTGCTTGCAAACCTGGCTCTGCTCAACCTCTGCAAACACAGGCCCATGCGAAAGAGGGCCTGGAGCGTCGTGTGATTGCAAGGAGCGATCTGCACAATGCACTCACAATCGCACAACGCTCCAGGGGCTGGCAACTGCCAATCGCACACCTTTTCATTTCATGGAAGCCAAAAATGGTGTGCAATTGTGCATTGCTCCCAGGTCCCATGCACATTTACCTGGTGTGCGGAGCCTCCAGAGCTCTGCCGGTCGTGCTTCCTGCCCCAGCGCAACCTGGGAAACTCCCAGGCTGCGCTGTGGAAGGAAGAGGCAGGGCTCTTGTGTGAGCAGGCAGCTTGTGTGGAGCCGAAGGACCCCGGACGCGACAGCCTCTCACTGGAGGCTGTTTGCGTGATCCCTGCACCTCAGCACCGGAAAAAGGTAAGGTGTAGAAAGGGCTACAGTCTGGAGGTTCTGATGTGCTGGATTCCTGCTCACCGAGAGAAAGAATCCTACACACATACAGCAAAACCTCTGTATCTTCATTCAATTTGAAGAAGATGCAGATAGGGAGAGGTGAGAGGGCACAAAGTTGGGAGGGCAATGACAAAGCCTAAAGCCTTTGGTGATAAAACATGAAGAACATAATCTGTCTAGATTGTCTAATCCCAAATGAATGGGTGTGTTCCAGACATTTTCGTAAAGTAGAGCAATTACTAGTTCTGTAGGATAAGGTAGGCTTCTCAAACTGTTACCTTAGAGTGAAACTTCTGTATAGTTTAACTTATTAAATTTAACAATGAATTAAGATGGCATAAACAAAGGTAAGACATGTATGTGCAGGTGATAAGAAGAATTGGTGGTACATGTGAATTAATGACGATTTGTATCTGCAACCATTTCTCCAGCAGATATGTCCCTCTGTGCATGCTACGCTTTAGGACATATCCTACATTTTTCCAATCCGTTTTTCTTGTTAGCACTAAGTGCAGGTACTTTTATCCCAAAGAGAATGAAAGCTGAATCATCCTGAAGACAAGAGGAAATATCACATGAATGTTGATCTGTATTACCCAGGAGATTCCTGAAAATGTATTGGATCATAAAGCCTCAATGTCTGAGCTAGAGATTTATTACATGGGTTTGCATTTCATCCAAAATCAAATGAGCTGACTGGCAGATTTTCTCTTCAACTGAATCCCCTTGACAGAGGTACTTATTTTAGTTATATTCAGGGCCAATAGCAACAGTGTCAACTTCCAAAAGGAAGGAGGGGAGAGGAAAAGAAACACAGCAAAAGTAGTGGGAGTTATACCATTTCCTCCCAAAGATACTGCTAAGAGCATGGTTGATTGCCACAGGAACAACCTTTACCACCTCCCAGGGTCTCTTTAAAGAACTGTATACTCTGAGGAGAAAGAATGTAAAATGACACATGGAAAAAAAAAGCATTTTTCTTCTCCATCTTAGCACTTGCATTTGGAATCATCCAATGAAACTGAATGGCAATAGTCTGAAGACTGGCAAAAATAGCATCCCCTCTATATTGGATTGTATCAGAATATATTAGTTGCACTTAGTTCTCAGTGAAATCAATGAGATGGGAGTTAACACATGATAACTTGTCCCATTTAATTCAGTGGGCACCAAAGCAATGAATTTAGTGTGAATCCAGTCATCAGAGCTGAAGAAAGGACTGTGTACATCTCCATATGTTGCTGCATTGCAGTTGACAGTAGCCCTACCCAACTTCACTAGTGATAAGGGCTGATGGGAGCTGCAGCGCAACAAGTCTACATGTTCTGCACCTCTATTACAGAAAGATTTGGGGAAGTGGGGGGAACACAGCACAGAATAGGTAGAGAAGTAGTACAGGAATACCTGGCTACTCTAGATAAATTCAAGTCTCCAGATGAATTACATCCAAGGATATCAAAAGAATTGGCAGAAGTAATTTCAGAACCACTGGCAATAATTTTTGAGAATTCTTGGAGAACAGGAAAAGTCCCAGCAGACTGCAGAAGGGCAAATGTTGTCTCCATCTTCAAAAAGGGTGGGGGAAGAGGACCCAAATAATCATTGTCTGGTCAGTCTGACATCAATACCAGGAAGATTCTAGAGCAGACCATTAAACAGTCAGTTTCTAATTACTTAGAAAGTAATGCTGTGATCACTAAAAGTCAACATGGGTTCCTCAAAACAAGTCATGCCAGACTAATTTTATCTCTTTTTATGATAGAGTTATGTCCTATCTCTCAGTCCTGGCACAGCTGATAAAACAAGCAAAACAAACTGAATAACTCCTGGCTCGTTACTTACTTCCAGGCAGTAAGCACAGAGTCATAAATAAAGTCCAACTTAAACAAAGTCAGACAGGGTTCCATGGTAAGGGAGTGTCCAAGGTCAATCTGAGCATTTGTCAAGGCATCCAGTAGGACAGAAGGTCCAATAAGCTCTGACAACTCCTAGAGGGGAAGGACATCAGCTAAATAGGTCTGAAGCCTAGCTCAGCTGAGACTTGATTGATAGTTGCTAGTTATAAATTCTGAGATAGTGACACTGGGTCTCTCTTTGCTGCCTGCATTCTGCAAAGCTGGGTCCAGGTAAGTGTTCTTCTATATCTGAAAAGGCAGGACTCTCTGTTGGAGCTGGCACTGCCCCGTGTTCCATTTCTGGCACTGTAACGTCTCTCTGTACAGCAGGTCCTGGCATGCCCCCTGTCTCAGCCTCTGTCATGTTCTCTGCTGCAGACTCTGAGTCAGAGTCCATGCTCTGGAAGCAGGACATGACAAGTTACAAGTTTGATAAATGAAGGGAACGCTGTGGATGTAGCATGTCTTGATTTCAGTAAGGCCTTTGACAAAGTTCCCCATGACATTCTTGCAAAGAAGCTAGTAAAATATAGGCTGGACAGTGCTATTGTTAGGTGGACTTGTAATTTATTGACGGACCAAACCCAAAGGGTGCTCAGAAATGGCTGCTTTTCATCCTGGAGAGAAATGACTAGTGGAGTGCCACAGAGTTCTGTCCTGGGCCTAGTGCTATTGAACATCTTCATCAATGGCTTGGATGAAGGAATAGAGGGCATGCTAATCAAATTTGCAAATGACACCAAATTGGGAGGGATTGCCAATACACCAGAGGACAGGATCAAAATGACCTTGACAGATTGGGGAGCTGGGCCAAAGCTAACAAAAAATAATTTCAACAGAGAGAAATGTAAGATCCTACACTTAGGCAGACAAAATGGAATGCACAAATATAGGTTGAGGGATGCATGGCTGGATAACAGTACATGTGAAAAGGATCTAGGAGTCTTGGTGGACCACAAGCTGAACATCAGCAGTGTGATGTGGCAGCCAAGAACACCAATGTGATTCTTAGTTGTATCAAGAGGAGCATGGTGTCTAGATCAAGGGAAGTAACATTGCCACTCTATTCTATTCTGCTTTGGTTAGATCTCGTTTGGAATACTGTGTCCAGTTCTGGGCACCTCGATTCAAGAACAACATCGACATGCTGCATCGTGTCCAGAGGAGGGTGACCAAAATGGAGAAGGGTCTGGAAGCCATGCCCTATGAGGGGCGGATTAGGGAGTTGGGTATGTTTAGTCTGTGGAAGAGAAGGTTAAGAGGGGACATGATGCTCGCTTCAGTAGCACATATACTAAAATTGGAACGATACAGAGAAGATTAGCATGGCCCCGAGCAAGGATGACACACAAATTTGTGAAGCATTCCATGTTTATTAGAGATGGTACCTAACACCAGTAAGGTTAAACCACATAGACAGGAATCATTCAAGGTTATGTTGGAGAGGTTGCCAAGAGATTGGCATATATATTCATACATGGTGGGATTGTGAAGATGTACAGAAATTTTGGCAAACTGTGTTTAAAGAGATAACAGGAATTGATTTACAAATATGTTCAAGTATAGCGTTATTATCTATATTTGATAAGGTTAATTGCACCCAGACAATGAAGGAGTTAATTACAAATTTATTAACTGCAGCAAGGCTAACTATATTGAGAAAATGGAAAATTCAAGAAGACTTTCATATAAAGGACTGGTATCAAGAAGTGTGGAAAATTGTGATCAATGATAAGTTAACATGTTGAATTAAGGTTACAAAAGGGATAATGAAAAAGAATGACTTTGAAGCAATATGGAAAATATTTGTGGAAAAGGCTTTAACAAAGAGGGAAGTGTCACACCTCCACAAGAACAATTACAATTTTGGAAAGCAGAGTAAGCTGAAATATAATTGGTTCTGGGAATGGGCTCACATTTAGGGTTAGAGTTTATGGTTAATAACTGGATCATATATACTATTAGCAATAGGTTAAATATAGTTGAAAAGAATAGATTTAAGAATGAAATTATTATAGCAATAATGAGTATAAGAGAATGAGATTTAAATATATGAAATAAAAATATATAATCAATATGATACATAATATGTTGAACAAGTATATGATGATAAAGAATCTGGAGAGAAACAGTAACATAAGCTATTTGTGTTGTAATTTTTCTCTTTTTCACATTTATGTTATTCACGTGGTGTTTTTGTTTTATTCTCGTATGTATTGTTCTTTTTTCTTTACAATAAAAAAAATAAAAAAATAAGACGGGACATGATAGCCATGTTTAAATATTTGAAGGGATGCCATGTCAAGAAGGGAGCGGGCTTGTTTTCCGCTGCTCCAGAGACTAGAACAAGGAGCAATGGATTCAAACTACAGGACAAGAGATTCCACTACAGGAAAAGAGATTCCTTCCTGATGGTCAGAGCTGTTCAGCAGTGGAATATGTTGCCTCAGAATGTGGTGGAGTCTCCTTCTTTGGAGGTTTTTAAGCAAAGGCTGGATGACCATCTGTTTGGAGTGCTTTGATGTGGGTTCCTGAATAGCAGGGGGTTGGACTGGATGGCCCCTGTGGTCTCTTCTAACTCTATGATTCTATGACTCTAGCCTGTTCTTATAATGGATGACATGTATCTGATTTCCAACATGGCCTAGTTTGGATTTGGGATAAGGATGTTTAATTCTGGCCATTTGCAGGCAAGAGGTTGCATCTATAACCGTGAGCTTTGACTTAAGTAGCTTCTAACCTCTCAACTGACACTGACTATTCCTTTTTCTGTTCTCTGGCATTCCATAAAACAGTTTGAAATTTCCACATCTTCCTCTAAGTAATACTACAGTAATAATGTGTCTCTGTTCTTTAGAATTGGGCAGATGTTGAGATTTAATGTCTACTAATGTGCCTCTCACTTCCAAAGGAAAAGATCATTTAGGCAAATGCCAGGCTGTTTGCCGCCTTTAACACCCCCATCTTGTGTTATAGACCATGTGTTTTCATGCAGCATATGAACTGAAGAAGCTGAAGCAGCAGGGTGAGAAAATATTGCCCAGATCTCAGCTTGCATACAATGCAATTCAGAGCTGCTCAGGGCTTGCACCTGTCCTTTTCCCTGAAAACAAGAAGTCAATGTGTCTACTTCAATAATGTAGTCTTCAAGATTTCACTGAATTATTACTCAGGAGTGGAGAAAAGGATGTTTTTGATGCCATCTGTTTGCCAAGAACCTGTAGTGATTCATCTCTGATTTCCTCAGCAAGTATTTTGAAGTGTTTGCTCTAAATGGGATGCTAGTGGGAGAAACCAAAAAGGCCACCACTGACAACTCACCAGACAGGCCCCAGCACGAACTGAAGCTAAACGGAAGGTCTCCTTCAAATATAATCTCAGGACCTCCAAGCTATACCATTGTTTCAGGTAGGCATTCAGTTCCCCTAACAAAATGCCTCTAGAAAGGTCCATGAATTTCTCCTTAACTAAATCTCGTAAGAAATAATATTCAGTTGCTTCATAATAATAATAATAATAATAATAATAATAATAATAATAATAATACTTAGGACTTGCATATTAAGAGCTACAGTTTTCAAACTGTGTTCTGGCAATTCTGGGGAATTTGGAAAGCAGATAAGAGACTCCTCTTAGGCTTAGAAATAAAAGGAAACTACACTCAGCCAGGAACTAGCCCATACAGCCCAGTGTTTGGTTTAAACCTGAAACCTGGAAGACACACTAGATACAGCCAACAGCAAAACTGAGTCATTAAGGGGAGTACATCCCTATCCAACACAGGTTTAATTCCTGTTTCTGATTCTTCACTTTCAACTAACCTTTTTTTTTTCTAGGATTACGCTTCAGTTTGTTCAGCTTCATCTAGTACTCTATTAGCACAAGACACTAGAATGGAACAGCTTTATTGGATGTAGATGACGTTGACTCTCAGATTTCTGTACAACATCCCTTAGTGGTTTCATGTTTATATTAAGTGCCTGAGGTCCACTATAGATCAATGGCTACACTATCAAGTAAGACTCCTATAGCAATAGCATTCTCAAAAAGACTAGAGCTTCTGTATTGCAATATGTCCAAGTCCCAGACAGATGTCTCTAAATAATATTGTTCTCACACATACACACATGCACATGAACAAACACACACACACCATTGGGATATCTCAAAGATCCAAGAGGTGTAAACTCGACTTGTGTAATTCCTGGCATAAAATTGCACACGAGGTGCCCAAAACAGTCCCTGCCCTATAAACATACCAGAAGCCAGATTCAGATCTAAGTAATCTGCATAATCAAGAAATTTGTAGCTGAGACATCATGGAATGTTCCATCACTTTGCTCAAACATGGAATGTTAGAGACCAGCTGAAATTATCCAGTGTAGCATATTTTAAGAAGGGTCTCCTATCCAAAAAATTATGACCAATCGAAAGAATCTATTTTGGGTAAAACAAACCAACAACCTTATTCTGTATAAAAACGCAAGATGTAGGTAGGCAAAACCACTTGGGTCATTCTATATTTAAAGTGCAACTGCCTCTCTTTAAATGATACATTGTTATGTGTATCACTAATTTAGTCACTATGTAAGTAAATTAATATCATTTATATCAACAGCTAACCTTGCCATTATGTGTGGATCCTTATTTCCCCAAAACAACAGCACAAATACACAAGCTTGAGGGATGAAATTTTTTCAGAAGAACAAAAATACTTTAGAAAATAATGAAAGAAAAACTCCAGACTCAGTCTAAATGGAAGGGGAATCAAATAAACCAATGAGGACTGAATATGTTCTGATGATACAAAATGGTGGATCTTGACCATGTAGAATCACATGAAAGAGAGAATGGAGTGGACTGTCTGGAAAACCAAATTGGGGTACTCAACACTGCAACATTTTGTTACACTTCTCCCCTGCATCTATTTTGTATTGAAACAGTCCATCATTCTTGTTTTGGTGGGACGTGCACATATTTGCACTGATCAGGTATACAATAACTAACAGTTTTATAGTTTAGAAGCTGTATTAACAGCATCAACAACATTTAATACCAGATCAACTATTGGTTCCAAACAAACCAAGCATCAGGCCCAGCTGTGACATATACCATCTTTAAAGAAAAAATCCTGAAAAGAGGGCAGTACCATCAACTACTCATACAGTGCTTTGAGGTCTTTAGGAAATGTAGTATGTATGTATGTATTGCATTTAACAACTCACTTCCACAACTCCTAGTGCTCATCTGTTGGGAAAAAAACAAACACCACGCATTATTTGTGATATGTGTGAAAAACAATGCAGTTTAGAGAAAAACAGTGACAGATTGCCTGACCATAAATCTTCAACGTGAATAACCACTATTCCCCGTTGCCTTAGTCATGAAACTTAGCCAAGGGAATATAAATTCATCTGTTGTATATTCTTTCAGGGTGGAAGCTCTCCTACAGGTAGTCTATAGCACACTTGGCACAGAAGTAACATCAACATTTGTATATTTATTACTGTCTACCAGAACTGTTCCTAGTTTAGAAAGGACCGGAACAGTGACAGAAATGGAGTTGTTCAGAGTGCAAGCAGAGTGCAGAGTGCAAGCAGGGTGTGCCTAGTATAAGGTCCTTGCCACCAGCTTACTCCTGTGACACAGCAATACCACCTCCATCTACAGAATGAGGATAATATGCTGAGTTACTCTCCTGGGTAACTGAAATAATGTATACAAAGAGCGTGGAACAGTCTAAAAGTGAGACTTTTGAAAGCCAGTAAGGGAAAGGAGAGCTCAGATGACAACCAAGTATGCTTTAGAACAACACAAAGCATAACAGTAACCAGAAATAAATAGTTCCTAAACTGACTGAATCAGATATGGGATTATTGCTGTCCCTTGGAAGCTTCTCCAAGAACTGATGACTTCTTCTGTTATGGTCTTTTTTCTATTAAGCTAAGACCAGGCCTCTCATGAAACAGATTGAATCCTCCACCTTAGGCAGCAGAGCAGGAGCAGCAGCAATTGGTGTGCCTAGTATAAGGTCCTTGCCACCAGCTTACTCCTGTGACACAGCAATACCACCTCCATCTACAGAATGAGGATAATATACTGAGTTACTCTCCTGGGTAACTGAAATAATGTATACAAAGAGTGTGGAACAGTCTAAAAGTGAGACATAAATGCTAAGTATTCTTGGTAAGAAAGTTCCTAATAAGAAATACATTTTCCTCTGTAGATCCAAGATTGCTTTATGGTGTGCCCGTTCAGAAATAATAGCACTACAGCTTCATTCCTAACATAAACTCTTGACAGTTTTAAAATACGTATCCACAATTTCCCTCCGTATTCAAACCCAGGGTTTTTTCGGGTTGTGGTGGTAGATGGCTGCCTGTTGGATCCTTCATTCTAAACTCACCAAAAAGCATATTACCACTTGGCATTGACTCATACTCTTCCAGAAGAGAGTGGCTGACAATTAGCATGTTTTCAAGCAATTTGCCCTATGGAGGGGAAGCAGCATTCTAAAGGATTTTAGTGCTTGCAAATTGGTGCTGAGCTTTGTTCTGTAGCATTAACGTGCACAGAGTGTTAAGGCACTTATATGTAATGGCTCCGTTCCTGGACAAAAGCCTGCTTGGCTTGTTAATGATACTTGAAGCTCTCAAGATTACTAAGAGGGGGAGGAAGCTACAAGGTGTGTATAGCATGTGCCACACAGATGGCTTTAAAAAAAAGAAAAAGAAAATCCACACTTGCTTTCTGTGACAAGTGTCTAAGAATTTCTCAATAAGCATTTAATTGGCCAACGGTAGAAACTAAAATGTGTAGTTTCAATTATTTAGGATTGTAGTACATCCCATCAAATGCGATATTACTTAATAACAGCTGCAGGAAGCTATGGCCCTTCAAATGTCTTTGCAATGAAACTCCCATAGGCCCTCATTCACTAAGCTGGCTGGAGCCAATGACTATTGTGGCCAAAAAACACAGTTACTGTGCCTTAACAGAAACACTGATGTAATGGAAGAAGTCTCTCTTGTTCTCTAAGGGGTCATCTGCTGAAATACTTGACTACATTAGATGGCTTTGCCTTGTCAGCAGTCTCCCTCCCATCCCACCCCTAGAGGTCAGTGCTTCCAGAAGCTGGCAGACAATGCAGAAAAGTGGTTGTCATAGAAACTCTAGTTGTCTTCTCAGAACTTCATCACAGTTGATGGTTATGTTAATCTCTTCCTTCATAATTTGCTTTCTCAAATTTAATTCTTCTGGGAAAAATGATAAACATGATCTGAGAAATTCTCTGTTGCCATTTGTGGCCATGCACTGTGACTACAAGCACAGATTATGACACCATCAACTTTCATCTAGAATCTTCACTTTGCAATAATGATGGTGTACAGTTAACTTGTTAGATTTTCATGACTGTGCAATGAACATGTCACAGCTTTTCCTGAGGCATTTTCCAAATCGCCTATGAAGAATTTCATCTGAGCGGAAAGTAATATTTCACAAACAATGCTGTAAAATGTAACAATACATCATGCAGTTTATCAAGGAAACAAGAAATATCCCTAAAGCAAAATTGCTGTAATCAGGGACTCTTAGGATTACTTCTCGCATTTCACCCAAAAGACTGAAGATGACTTTTCATGTCTTCCGAAAGAGTTGCAAGGGTCTTGTCAGCATGGCTAATACATGCTTGGGTCCAAGCCAGACCCATGAACTGCCAAACCTTTTAATGGAATTTGGAAGCTCAACAGACTGTCTGGGAGCCAGACATATACACTATCCTTTCTGACAAGAAATCTGCTTTCCTTTCAAGTCATCCCATGTCTCCAGTCTGTAACATGAGCTGCAGCCATTAGTTATCATCCTTCGGTTCCTTGCCTGGCCCCAGCAAGAATGCCAGGTCAACCTAATCTTTTGTAAATTACTAAGCCTTATTATCTCAAGCACTTTGCAGAAATTAAAAGTGCCATGTATATGCTTGATAATAGTTAATAATACTTATGATTGTCCACAGATTTGAGGCATCCCCAGCTGATAAGACAAAGGAGGCTGTGCTGTACCTTGTATGTGATGTCTCTACACCCTCTCACTTCAAATTAATTTTAGGTAGTAATTTAATGCAACTTTTTGATAGCTTGGAAGGAGCACTTTAGAAAACCATCTTGTGTATCTCTGAAGCCTCATTCATATTGCCATTTCATAAGGTATTTTCATCTCTTAACTATCACTCTGAGCCACAGTCTTCAGCAATAATGAGCATGCTTTTTTTAAAAAAAAAAAATGGTTCATATCCAAATATACTTCTCCTGTCTACACAGGCAGCTTCAGACAATTTGCAGTATGTGAAACAGGTGGGAAAGAGACTAGGGTGGGAAAAAATATATTTCCAATACACTAATATCCTGGGCTATCAGGTACATTGAAACAACTGTATTCTGTATTTTTGTTGAAGAAAGAATGATTTCCCTAGCAAGAACAAACAACCTGTTACCACCGTGTACTGGCCTGGACCTTGGTGAAACAAAGATATCATTTTGATATCATAATTCGGCCCTGCTCTGCCACCAGCCAAGTGTTTGTTAGGCCACCGAACAAGTGCGAAGCTAGGCTCTCACCAAACCAAGCCAGAAATAGCCAGAACTGCTTTAGGGGACCTCCCGAAACAAACACCCTCATAAATAAATGAAGAGACCCTCTGCCCTGAGAGGGCACCCTGGCGAGCTAAGTATTTAACTGCCGAGCTAGCCGCATCTACATACCGGCCATACTATTGTCAATTGGGAACATAATTCAATCATGTAATCATGTAAATTCTGACCTTTCAGAGGCATTGTCTCCAACCCAAAACTTATTGTTTTCGCCCAAGACCAGACTAGCCTACGGTCGTTCTTTCCCTGATAAAAACCCCCAGTTCTGAGAGCTCTTCGGAACTCTCGCCAGATCACTCTGGACTTCTACTTTGCCTTGCTGCCGCTTGATTCAGCAGATTCCCCTCGGCCGCCACACCGGGTTTCCTCTTCTACAATTGGCTTCCTCAGGACTGCAGGACAGGTGGCGTATCACCCATTCCCCTTGAACTCTATTTTCCTTTTCTAATTAGAAGTGTGTTCATGCTTTTCTTTAATAACTATTTAATAAATCTTAATTGTTATTTGAACTGTTTGCCTCCTCACTGACCTGACGCTGTAGACATAGGGTAAAAGATCCCCGCTATGTTACCCTGCCTCTCGTTAGCCAAGAGAGTGCTCCAGCTAATTTCTCCATCTTTGCTTATGGTTGTTGGTTGTTTGGGCGCCCCTCCCGGGACCCCCAATTCACAGGGTAACAAACCTTATACCTATGAATGGAAAAAGAAGCATTTCAGATGCTCTATGTATACATGTATCATCTTATACACTTGCTACTACAAGTGTGTTCTGCAACATATACAAGTGAAGTAAGAAGCAGCCACATATACACATGAAGTAAGAAGTGAGTTTTACTCTGGCTCCCATCCTCTTCCTCAGCTTCTCCTCCAGAATTCACATTTTTCTGTTTAGAGATTTCTTTTTGATGTTTGAGCTTTGATGTTTGAGCTATCATTCCCCCCTTTCCAAGGATTTAGTTTAAAGCCCTCTTGATCAGAATCACTATCCTTTTGCCAAAGATAGTCTTCATGAGATCTTCTGTAGCCAGTAGTCTTTCATCTATAAGTGAAGGCTGTTGTCCTAGAAACCAAACCTCTCCCATCAACATCATCCGTATAGCCAGGAGTTAACCTGCATTATCTTTCTATGCCTATGTGGTTCTCTATCTTTCCCTTGCAGAACTGCCAAAAATACCACCTTTGTCCCTAAATCCTTGTCCTTCTTTTCCAGGGCTTCATAGTCTAAGTCAGTGGTTCTCAACCTGTGGGTCCCCAGATGTTTGTGGACTTCAGCTCCCAGAAGCCCTGAGCATTGACCATAGTGGCTGGGGCTTCTGGGAGCTGAAGTCCACAAACATCTGGCGACCCACAGGTTGAGAACCACTGGTCTAAGGTGATCTGGTCAAAAGTGTTATTGGCAGTGCCATTGGTGTCCACATAAATGAGGAGAAAATGGTACTGGTGTGTATTCTTGATAAGCTTTGGCAAGTTGTCAGTGACAACTTGAATGTACTGTTACCACAGTGTCCTGGCCTGGCCTTTGGTGAACCAAAGATATCATTTTGATATCGCAATTCAGCCCTACTCTGCCACCAGTCAAGTGTTTGTGAGGCCCGCCGAACAAGCGCGAAGCTAGGCATGGCAACTACTTGCTGCTCCCATCAAACCAAGCCAGATATTGCCAGATCTGCTTTAGGGGACCTCCCAAAACAAACACCTTCATTCTACCACAAAGGGATCCTCTGCCCTGAGAGGACACCCTGGTGAGCTAGGTACTTAACTGCCGAGCTAGCCGCATCTACATACCGGCCATACCATTGTCAATGCGGACTTTAACTCAATCATGCAAATTCTGACCTTTCGGAGGCTTTGTCTCCAACCCAAAACTTATTGTTTTCACCCGAGACCAGACTAGCCTGCGGTCGTTCTTTCCCCTATAAAAATCCCCCGCTCTGAGAGCTCTTTGGAACTCTCGCCGGATCGCTTGGACTTCATTCTGCCTTGCTGCCGCTCGGTTCAGCAGATTCCCCTCGGTCACCACGCCGGGTTTCCTCTTCTACAATTGGCTTCTCCAGGACTGCAGGACAGGTGGCGTATCACCCATTCCCCTTGAAACTCTATTTTCCTTTTCTAGTAAGGAGTGTGTTTGTGCTTTTCTTTAATACTTGTTTAATAAATCTTAATTGCTGTTTGAACCATTTGCCTCCTCATTGACCTGACTCTGTAGACATAGGGTAAAAGATCCTGCTGCGTTACCCTGCCTCTCATTAGTCAAGAGAGTGCTCCAGCTAATTTCCCCATCTTGCTAGGTTTTGTTTGGTTATTTGGGTGCCCTTGCGGGACCCCCAATTCACAGGGTAACAGTACACACTTCCTGATTCATCCTATCTCACTGGCACATAGTTCCCTCTATACCCCTCAACAGAGTCACTAGTCACCAGCACCTTTTTTTTCTTCTTGATGCAGTTAGTGGTTAAGTTGACTCTTTCCTCAGCTTGCAGCATCTCTTGTTGCTGGTCTTCTGGTTGAGCATCTTCATCATCATTTTCTTCAGGAAGATGTAGAAAATGATTGCTTAGTTGGAGTGGTTCTGAACCCCTTGTGCATGGGCTGCTCCTGACAGTGACTGTCTTCTAGAGTGCTTCCTCGATGATATAGCCTCTTCATTTTCCTTAGCAGTTTCTTCCTGTTGATTCTGAAAATTCAGTTCTTCCTTTGTTCTATCCAGGAAGTCCTTGTGTTCTAGGATGCACTGAAAAGAGTCAAGCTGTTGCTGGAGTGCGCTGACCTTCTCTTCCAAGAGAGTCACTAGTTTGCACTTGCTGCAAGTGTAGTCAGAGAGGTTTTCTGGCAAGAAAACAGTCAATGACTCCAGATTCTTCTGCTTCCATCCTTGCAGTTAATTTTTATCCCCTTTTAGTTTTAAAGGTTATTTCCACATAGTTCTACAGAATGAAAATGGAACTGCATAAGATGATATCATGCAGCTCCACAGTCTAACAACATATAAACAATAATGGAAGGAAGGAAGGAGAAAACAGCAGACAGACATTCAGTCTGATCAAAACATGGGTAGCATAAACCTTGGACATTCACATTTTATTATTTGTTTCTCTCTTTTTTAGTTTTTTAAAAGATGAACTGCACATTTGCTCTCTGTTTGTGTGTTTTCACTCCAGCACAATGATTTAGTCATATGCAACCAGAACATATATTTAGATTAATCATCTGAACCACTCTTTCCACCAATGAATACATTTTTTTAAAAAAAGACAATGCTAGATCATGGTTTTTTTATACATTTTCCCCAAGAGCTATTGCCTGGAATCTGTCCTTGATCCCTAAATGATCTATGCTGAATCAAGACTGAGCTGGCAGCTATATGCTGGTGTAAATTCAGTGTTGCAAGATGGATCCATTGGAATCTGATCACTATTAATAGAGTCAAGAAGATAAGGCCCTTTTCTTCTTATTCTGAAAGACAAGGGAAAGTTTTGTTGTAGCAGAAAAGCATTCAGACACTTCTGTCAGCTGCAGAATATGGTGGTAACTGTGGTTCTGTTTGTAGATGAATGAAGATGAGTTTTTTACCAGCAAACATGGTTCACTATGAAGTGTTATCTTCTTTCATCTGAGCGTACCTCCCTTTTGCTCAACCCAATTAATCCCCATTAACTATTTAAATCAAGCAGTAGGAACAGTGTTATAATATTTCCAGTAAATAATGCTACAAAATAGGCCATTTCTGTACTACGGCCCCATCTCGGCATGGGGATGTGTTGATGCTGGTCCACGATGTGTGCTACCACACAATGTCATCATGATCCCACTCCTGTCGCTTCCCCAGCTGTCACAATCACATGTAATACTATTACTGGGGGGAAAATCCAGTAATAGGTCCCTTTTACATGACAGTCACATTGGCTGGGGCTGTGCGGAAGGGGTGGAAGCAATATCTAGGCACTTCCTTCCTCAGTGCAGCACAGGAAGAGGCCAGCTACACTGTGGAAGGAAGAAGTGTGTCCAGATTGCTACCATCTGCCAGCAGCCAGTCAGGTGCAGAAGGGAGCATTCAGGACACGCTCCTTTATCAGGAAAGGCACTGCTGAGATGATGTTGGGATGTTGCGGGATGCAGGTAAGGTGCAGAAAGGGTCTGAGTGATTCTAAATCACATGGAAAGCCTCAACAAGAAAAGTCCCTGAAGCTCCTGAGTGCAGACAGCTGCCTTCTATATTTGGTAGTGAAAATGAAGATGGCCTGCTTCACCCCCTTGCTTGCAAATATGATACTTTTTGAAACACCTGAGCAGGGCTGCTACTATTATTATTGGATTTCTATTAGATTTCTATGAGTAAGGCTTTCAGTATGGATTGCGCTGAGGCAATACTTGGACAGGACTTTTAGATCTAATAAAGGCTAACAATAGTGGTGAAGCTAATGATACTAATGATGGATGATGCAAGATGAGTTGCAAGAAGGGAAAGGGCATCTGTATGATAGTATGATGTCTGTGGAATGCCCTCTTGAGTGAGATTTGCTCGGCCCTTATGTTATATTCCTTTCAACATGAAGTAAAGACCTTTTTCTCTTTATGTTGTTTTAATACCTGTTTTGATATCTTTGCATTTTTATCCCGCTGTTATTTTCTCATTTAATTTATATGAAGATTTTTTTGGGGGGGGGGCTACCTTCCTTATCTTGCTTTTATGTTCTGTTTTTTCCCCCAGTCATCGTATGATTGACCAACTTTATTTTTTTTAAAAAAATACCTTTCTGTCCTATAAAGAAAACTTATGATTCTTACTTTCCCTTGATTACACACACACACACACACACCAACAACAACAACAACAAAACAGGGTCTTGTTAAAACCACTCTTATCTTACATAGGTATAATGTTCTATCTTTGGAGATAACAAACTGGTCACAACAAAAATAACAACAGCAGCAGCAAAAATAACAACAAAGTAAAAGAAAGAAGAAGGGAAACAAACTCCAAAGGGCAGACTCACTTAGATAAATCTGCCCCAATTTGTGTACCTGTAGTCCTGCTCAATATATACCAATAATAAAGAAGGAAGCTAACCACATTTGTATGCAGTCCCATTTATCTTGATGTCATCTTGTCATCATGAGATCCAACTTTTAATAAAGTTGTCTTAGTTGCTGGCAGGAGGAATAGTTGCTGAATGCTCATATCTACTGTTAAAGAGCAGAAGGTTAATAGGTTCAGCGTTGTCATTTTCTTCATGTCGAGGATGAAATTTAATATTGTACTGATGGTGGGCTCTCTCTTATCGGAAGTCTTCTGTAACCACAATGCTATCTTTCAGAAAGTGTGCATATGTAGGTTTTCTCTATGATTCTTTACTATTAAAGTGCGCATATACTACAATCAGGGTCTATATCTACATGATCCTGGTACAGTTTCACCAATATTAATGAAACGGGAGCATTCCCACTATTTTGTTTATTATGTATCTTGGGGTAAAATCCAGATCTGATTTTTGCTTAAGGCCTAGGTACCCATTTCAACACATCCCCAGCTGCTGCCAGGTCTCTCTGGCTCAACACATTTTTTTTTTCCCTATGTGTGTTGCTTTTGTGCCACAGTGCACCAAAAAAACTACCATCTGCCAGCAGCCAGTCTGGTGCAGATGGAGAGGGAAAAGGGAAAGAGTCAATTAATATATACACTTGGGAGCAATGGATATATAAACTTGGGAGCAAATACAACTGCTGATCAAGAAGCATTCTAGCTCCTGAGATTTCCAGGGCAAAACCTGATACCTTAAGAATTGTCTGTAGGTATGTCACAGGCCTTGATATCATGACGATGTCATTCAGACTTAAGCATCAACCACAATTGCTCACAGACAGCCACCATGATGTAGTTTTGTTGGGCTATGTCTCTGGAGACCAGGCTTCAAATCCCCACTCAGCTATGAGAATTCACTGGGTGACCTTGGTTAAGTTATACTTTCTCAGCCTCAGAGGAAGGCAAAGGCAAATCCCATCTGAACAAATCTTGACAATAAATCTTGGCACCATAAGTCAGAAATGACTTGAAAGCATACAACAACAACAACAACAACAACAACAACAACATTTAAAATGAGGAAAGAAAACAAGTTCTACAAATTTGTTTTCTCTAGAGTTTTCAGAGCTATCATCAAATGGGAGATTTTTTTTCAGCTGTTTTTAAAACCTTTGCAAGGACAGTGGAAGACAAAAACAAGAGGAAAAAAGAAGGACTAGGGATCAACATGTACCTCAAGCCAAGTCAGGAATGTACTGCAGATTCAGCTATTTAGGAAACAGAGATAAGGATGGCGGGGAAAATGGAAAAGCCATAATGCAGGGATCTTGTAGTACCATTTTCAGTGATTCCTGAGGCAGTTAATCACATGGTGACACATGCTCTGAAACATGTCACATCAAACCATAGTCCCCCTTTCTTGCCTGCTTGTTTACACAGAAGGAATAATGAGTTGACATGGGCTTGATAGGACCCATGCACACTTAGTGTACAAGTAACCCCAAAATATAAACATGGACCACATTTGTTGTAAGGAATACACACAGAGATTACTATAATAAAATCATTGCTCTTCAACTCTGCCTGGAATGCAGAGCCACATGAAATCTTTTAGTTTCAGATTCCCTCTGTAAAATGAAGTTGGAAAATGGTACTGCTGAAGATGCCGTCTAGAGCTCTACGGCTGTATTTTGAACTTACTTGAAAATGTTGAAACTTCTGGTTCTTTTTCCCTGACTGTAACCAAACCTCATAAGATCTGTTTCCTGCCTCTCTGCCATTTGCATTCTACTGAGCCAGTGATGCCAGTCATATCCTAGCTTGTTTTCAGGTAATTATAGGCATTTAACTACTCAGTTCTCTAATATATGAAAATCACTTAGCTGCATTAAACCTTGCAGCAAGACACAGGCTATGGTCTCATTCCTCAGAAAACTACATCACATCTGCAATGCACATTTTAAGGCTCTCCCTCCACGATAAAATCTCCCTGAAGATACCAGCCATCAGTTATGTCAGAGGCAAAATTGAACAAGAAGCCCTTTTCCTGTAATGCTAGTTTTTTATATGAGGGGAAAAAGAGAGATTTTCATATGGTGTAGCATGTGGAAATTAAATATGCTGCTTCCATATATAATCTAGCTGGTACAAACTTTGAAGACTGAACTATGAGCTGCCTCTACCATTTGCTATCTGTTAAAGCTCTGCCTTCATGCATAATGGACACAGGAGAAGGAGCAATAAGGATCGCCAGCTAGTTCTGTCATCTTCTGTTACTGTCTTCATTGTTGCCTATGTGTTGAGACCCATCCTTTGCAGCAGTGGGAATATTTCTACCCAAGGAGGCTCCCTGTGTAACATATAGTTGGATTCTCTAGACTGCTCAGCTGCAGAAGGAGCCCAAAATAATTTCCTGCCACAGAAACTCAGCTTTGATAACTTGGAGGGTGAAGACAAATGACATAGAGTTGTAGAGCTTCATTCTCTGTTTCTCCCACTGTGTGTCCCAACTAGAGAATTTTGGTTGGAAATGCATTCTAACTAAAAGAGAGAATCAGGAAGAAACAAAGACAGACAGAGGTGAACCGGTCTGCATGTGACTGAGATGATCCTGTTTCTAAATAATTTATATTTAATCAATCCACCTTTTACATTCACCTTTTCTAATCATGTAGAAAAGCATTGCACACAGCTTTAGTCCAAGTTATCAGGACTGTATACTTCTTAACATGGAGAACAGCAGTTTAATAACACATGTAGAAAGATCAAAACACAATCACTTTTCTTTATTGTTCTTCTTATTTCATTTTCTCAATGTAACAGTGGCTGCTTCAAGTGACAACAGCTGTGACATAATTATGATTTAACATGCCACTTGATATGCCTGTTATATTTCCAGATTACAGATTTAATTTAATTCAACAAGAGCAGCCCAAGAAGATTTGTGAGAAAATAACTGAATATACCTACTGGTCACACCCACATATGATATTATACTTAAAGAAAAACTTTTTCATATAGCACTAGTACAGTGTAATGAACCACAATAGTGCTGTGGTTTGAATGTTAGATTATGAATCTGGAGACCAGGGTTTGCATTTCTGCCTGGCCATAGAAACCTAATAGGTAACCTTGCACAAGTCAGACTCTCTCAGAGGAAGGCAAAAGCAGCCACCCCCCACTTTGAACAAATCCTGAAAAAAAAGAAAAGATGATAGGTTCACTTCAGGGTTGTCATAAGTTGGAAATAACTTGACCGCACAAAACAACAAATGTTATAGTAAGCCAGTAGAAGCTTAGTTCTTCCTGAGGTTTTAGGAATGCAGTTGGGCATTTATGTGAATTCCTCCATTATATTATATACATATGTACTGTTTACATCATTTGTATACTGTTGATGAGAAAAATTCCTCTGGACAGTTCTCACAAACGTTTTCAAAAGGCTTTTTCAAAAGCCTAAAACTGTCCCTGTAGACAGCAAAATAACAGGAGAAAGAAGACTACCCCAAATCCTTCGAGATGCCAAACATGAAAGTAATATTAAATATCATATTAAATGGTAAACCAATCCCAGCTGAGGCTTCTGAGAGCACAATTTGCCATGTCTGCTTTTTTCCAGAGTTCAGAAGATCAGGGAGATGTAGCCTACAAAGGTGTGGGTAAAGGTCAAAAGTAATCCATGGACCACTAGACATTGTCTACCACAATTAAAACCATAAAGTAACCTCCTTCAGTTTGAAATATAGCCTAGACACAGATTTATTACTCCAGAAAAAAAAATGGTTGGAGAGAAATGAATTATGAGAATCTTGGGAAACATCTTCTGAAATTAACACTCAGTCTACTGGCACTTTTGGGCAGCATATTCACACAATAACAACTCGTAGCTCCAAAGTCACTGAAGAGTGAGTCTGCTCTAGCCTTTAGTCAAAATTTGAAGGTACTATCCAAATTGCTGAACTTAGTAGTATTCAGATCCTTGGATAGTTCAGGTTCATACTATAATTTAAAGCACATTTACTACTGCAATGGAATTCAGAGCCACCAACCACCACTGTTTAGACTAGAGTATGGTAATATACCTTAGTTGTCTTGTACCTTCCTTTCTCTTGCATGTTCCTTTCACTTCTTTGGCTGAGAACTCCCAGTATTTTTTGTTTGTTTGTTTTGTAGGGGGAGGCAAAAGTAGCCATTTTTCTCAGATGTGCATTGCCTTAGTGTTACTATCCCATTACAGTTTTTAAAGCTGCATGGTTCTGATTTCTGATTTTTGCTAAGTTCAAAAGGAAGGTGACATAAGTGGAACTACCATTCGTATCAATACTTCTGGCAAGAAACCACTCTGCTCAGGTGTTGTTGTTTAAATAAGTAGGTTTTTTCCTTCAAAGGCGCTGATGAATGTAAAACAATGTCAGCCATTTAGTTCTTTCAGCAACAGATATGGCAGATGAGAGAGAGTGATGAGTGATAGGAGGAAAAGGTAGTTGGTAGATTGGACAAAGCTGTCATCCCTCTGAGCCTATTGAGGTAGCCCCTGAAATAATGCTTGACAGGAAAGAAGTACTCATGAGATACAAAGGGTGAGATTTCAGGTGCAGAGGCAGAAACTTTCAGGAAAGGCTGGACTGTGGTTGTGGCAGAGGTAAGTGCTACTGCTGCTCCTGTTGGTACATCCCCAGGAAAACCAGCAGAAAGGTGCATTCAGCACAATGGTTTGAGCTGATTCTTTAAGCAAGCAAAACATTGTAACCACATGCATGAAATTATGGCATGGCAGCCAATGCTCTCCTTGCGCTCCCAACTGTATGATCACCTAATGGGGCATGCGATCATTGGTATGCAAAAAATATGTTGGATCCATGTTTTAAAATACAAATGTAGATTTGTAATCAAACACACTTTTTTTAAGCATCTGTAGTGGAGTGCAGATATGGGATGGACTTATGTGTGCCCCCATGTAATAATAACTCTGACCAGATTAGTCTAATTTGTCATCTCTGTTTTATGCATTACAAATGCAGACAGTTCCCTCTTTTCTGACTGCATAGACAGGCATTGGAAACATGGCCTTACATTAATTATTGTGTGGAACTATCATTCAAATGCTGCTTCTAGCTAGGAATGGGAAAAGGTTTAATTTCAGTTCTTTCTTGATAACATATCGATCAAGATTTCCAAGTGTCTTCATATTCAGGAGGGAATGAAGTTGAGAATTTTTGTTGTTTTAATGTGGGAGAATTTGAAACTGATTCATTCATCTAAACAGAAGATTTTGAGTATCTAACTTCTCAAGTTTGGGTTTGGATCCCTTCTATTCAGTAATATTAGGACTGAATTATAACTGCTGCTTCTTTTACCTTAGAGGCTGCTCACCTTCACACCTATGCAGTAGGAAGCTGCAACATCACTTTATCCAGGCTACGAAGAGCTATTGAACTTCCTTGGTGTAATTGGGGTTGGTGATATTGTATTTTTGAAGAATTTTACAGATTTCTTTGTGTTGAAGATAGAAACACTTAAAAAAATAAATGTGGGAGCAACCCAAACAGAAAGATTTTCCTATTCTTACTATCATCTGACTGTGGAGCAGCAATGCTTCAGCACTCAGAAAGAACATTAGTATGGAAACAATCTTCAGTACATTAAGAATGGCACCTGTAATAAAGTCCAATTAAAATGGGCTCCGCTTCCTGGGCTTTAATCTAATTTTACAACTCTTCTTGTAACAAACAAGCAGGCAGACACACACACATGGCATGGCCAGTGGATCCTTGAAGGAACATCTGTTGCTACATTAACCAGTCTGTGAGCTGAGATTTTTTTTGGCAAAGGCTCTCCGCTTCAAGTTCCAGTCTCTGAAGTGAGATGGGTCAGCCTTTTTTGGCAGAAATTTCTTGTGTGAAACTTCCACACAAAGGGTTTCACCTACTCATTATTCAGCACCAACCAAAAACCTCTTTTTGACTCCCAAGCTTTTTAACTTCAGAATTTTAACCTACTTGAGTTACTGACTTATTTTTGGATATATTACGATTGACTTGCTTTGCCATGGTGTACTTAACTTACTGGTTTTACTGCATGGATTTTATTACCGATGGTTGTATATTGTTGTGTGTGTCCTAATACACTGAAGGGTGATAAAACATGCAAAAGGGAAAACTCCTATATTGGAAGAACAAGCTTACCAATCAGGTTTAAGTGATCCTGTTTGCTCCCTCTTTCCTCACCAGTACAACTGCAGGTCTGATAAGAAGAAAGAAATACCGAAAGAGCCTTACATTTATTAGCCCTCTTCAGTAAGATTCTGGGATGAATACAGACTGAGTTTGCTTAGAGGAGACCCCCTGCAATCAATAGGACAATTTAAGTCCTGATTTGTCAAAACTAAATTAAGTTTCATTGCTTGCAGTAGGCCTACTCTAAATATACAGAGTAAAAATGAACAGATGAATGTCTCAAGGCCTTGCCACCAAGTCCACCACTGCTTCTAGTATCTGTGTGAGGAGAGACAGGAAGTTTGCAGTTCCCTTTCAAAGGGCCACACTAAAGATTTCAGAGAATAATTTGCATCTATAATGTAATGTTGAGTTATAAATTAAGTGGCATATTCCTTTCTACCTCCCCCTTTTTCAACAAACAGGCCCTTCAGACTGCCTTCATAAATAGTTGGCACTCTCTTGCATATGAATAATGGCCAGAGCTTCTCAAGGGTATCAGAAACCTTGAAGCGTAAGACACCAGTAAATACAAAAAGGCAAGAGGTGGCATTAGACAGTCAATGATATATTCTTAAGTTGCTGCGGGTGAGCCAACACTTTCTAAATGCTGAGGCTAACAAAACAAGGGCAGAAAGTTCCCAAACTGGGAATTGCAGCGGCCACAAGAGGCTGTACTTGAGTGCTGTTGCATGAAAAGTGGCCACTATTGAGAAAGCCAGCAAAGGGGCTAGTAGGTTTATCACCCTGCTGCTACTATGTTTCAGGATGTGTTTGTATGCTTAAAAATTTATGAGCACTATAAATAATATATTTCAATCTTGCGCTTTAATTTCCCAAAGTCAGAGTCAGACAGACAGCATCGTCTCCCTCCCCTCCCTTTTCATCAAGTATTTGTTAGTCCTCCACTTGCTACCCCAGGAGAACAGTTGCCAATATCAGTATACTATTTAGTGGCTGCAGACTCCCCAAGGAAGTTTGGAAAAATTCAAAATCTTCATAAAGGATCTCTGCCAAGACACTTGTGCGGTTTGTTATACATGATGGCAAGGGCTTCTTGCTTTTTAAACAAGCAAATATCGTCTGCTTTAAGGTCCCCATTCTTCTTTTCCAAATTATATTTCCTTAGTCTCCACAGTTATTTTCCCTATGAATTCTTGAAAAACTAGGAAAAAATGTCATTTTGAAGGCAACAGTACATTGAGACAATGTTTCATTGTTTCATTGAACCTGGTCATAGTCCATAGCTGGGCAGAAGGAAGGCCATGTGCCACAAATGGCCCCTAGACCTCAGCTGTGGCCTCCAGAAAGTGGCACTCAGAAGACAGCTTCTCAGCCCTTCTACAATTTCCTGGTCCTGCTATAGTCCAAGATATAAAGGCGATACATTCCACCCATGCATAACATTTTGCAATCAAATAATCAAAGAAATATGATTTTAGCATGATGAAGTAGGTTCCACACAATCCATGTTTTACTCCCTTTTAAACCATGAAGCAGAGGAATAGCAGGTGTAAGAATGCAGACTTTCTCTATCATCCCTACAAATATCTCTGCTTTGCTAAACACACACACACCCCAACACCATGGAGGGACATCTATCGTCCAATGATATTATTTTCAGAAGGGATTTTCTGAAGTACTGTTTTATTCATCACAGTATTACTTGTAAGTTGTATGCTGGATTGGACCAAATCCTATCCAGTTCAAAACTGTATTTGCACAGTGTTCTATCAGAGGTCTGTAGAACGTCTATAAGGATGATATAGGTACAACAGGACCCTCCTGCTCATGTCCTCCATCAACTGTTATGGAGAAGCATACTGTTGCTGATGTTAGGAAAATATATAGCCATCATAACTGGTAGCCTTGTCTTCATTAATTATACTAGTTCCATTTGAGAGCCATCCAGGTTGGTGGCCATTACATTATCTTGTGATAACAATATGCTGTATGAAGAAGTCTTTCTTCCCCCACTTTCATCTCCCTTGAATTTCCTACAAATCTGCTCTTCTAGCAAATTTTTGGCATATAGAACTGCACACAGTATTCTGAGTGTATTCACTTTATTAACTTTAATTTACATCACACCTTTTTCTCAATATGGGATCCAAGGCAGCATACACACAAAAGAGGTCACCATGGTGTGATCAGAATATCTAAGCAGGCAAAGCCCAGCATCCAGTGTTGTCATTCCAGTATCGCAAATGATGTTGCACTCACAGACAGCTAATTCTGAACTATGAAAAATGGGGGATTCATGGCATTTCTACTTGTGCAACTGGTTGAAGAAGTAGTTATTTACCCAGGAACTATATGAAGCAATATCTTACTTCTTGTGAAATGTGAACAAAAAGAAAAAAGAAAGAAATCTTCATTACTTCACTGTCTCCACTACTAATATTATGTTGGAATTTGGCTCAAATCACTAGCAAACAGAGAAGTTAGGTTTGTGTGTCCCTTGGCCCTCTTTATCAAGCTTTATATACTATTAAGGCATTCTGCTTTTATACAGTTGGTTTGATTTACAACTGATATTTTTAACTGTGCTATACACTGAATGCTTCTAAATTTCTGGGGTCATACTTGACCCCAAGGTTATTGTAAAGATGAAAAATAATTTAATCTACTTACTCCACCACATACTTCACTTCAGTTCAGTCACATAGGGAGGTTGCTCAACAATGAGCTAACATTTTACATGCTCACAACCAAAGCAAAGCAAAAAGCAAACATCATTCCCATGCAATGCTGCTGATTTTTCAGATGGTCTTAAAGTGGTCACAGTTGAAGATTACTGTGCTGTGCTGTATAGTACCCCTGCCTTTTAATAACTCTTTGCTCTGAAGATGAAAAACTGTCACATGCTATCTCCTTATACACTAAATAATGTTCCCACATTTTCACAATAAGCTGATTTTAGAATACCATTTTTTGTCTGTTTAAAAAGTATCTAATGAAAAGGAAGTATTTTCATTAAAAATCTAAGAAGAACATAAGTATTGCTAAGAGAACTAATTTTGAAATATGACCAACTGTTTGCTCACCAAAAAAAAAAAAGGCTGAAAGAGCTGAGAAGCCATGATGATAGTCAAACTGATAGAGCAGGGGGCAGTCAGTAGTAACTAGTTTTATTAACTAATAAGAAGACTTAGTCTTCATGTAGTATTCTGGAAGCCCAGCAAATTCATTGTTAGCAATTCTCAGGACTGCAAATGTAGAGGTAGTGGTGGTTAGGGATGCAATTATCCACTATTTTTCTTCTCAAATCTGTTTCTGTTTCAGATAATGGAGCTTTCTGTGCAAAACAAACACGCAATTTTTGCAAGTAGGTCTCAAAACTGTAAAGATTATCATAAGTCCAAGATTCTTTTCTTGACACTCAGAAAACATTTTTTGGTGTATGTGTGTATGTGTGTGTGCAGGAGAATTTCTCAAATATTTTCAAATATTCTTTTCATCCCATGTGGAGATGGTGATGATGAAGAGAAGATGACAATGATTAACACTATGCTGAAGAAGCAAAGCTGAAGCTAAGAAAGCATGGCTGGCCTAAAACCACATCACAAGTTTGTGATTTAAGTGAAAATATGAAATATCCTTAGATATAGCCACTGCAAGATGCTTGATAGTTTCTTCACTTCAGAAAGAAGGCCACTGCTGCTTTGTTTTCTTAAAGTTCACCAAGGAATTCTCCTTTAATTGGTATTTTCCGCCGTCTTCACACTATCATAGCATACTTATCTTCTTATGTACTTCTTCACATTGTTTTGCCACTCACAGTGTGAAATATGCTCCATACCCGTGTTAACTGCACATGAGAGCCCTCCTATGTAACCAAGTCTCACTGAATCAGAGGCATCACCTATTCTGATAACTCAAGTGCATTCTGAGTATCTTATCCACAATAGCTTACCCTGTCACCTAGTACTGTGTCTGTGGGGAGGGGGCAGGTCTTTATCCTTTTATGTTTCCAAGATAAGCTTTGTGTTCTCCATTGATATTATTTAAATAAGGAAGATGACATAAAGAAAGCACCAACCAAGACTGTGAGGATATTGCCTGTTTCAAAAATCATAATCCAACTTCCATATGTGTCTCTACAGTGACCACTTTCACCCAACACAACAAAGCACAGTGTAGTGTAGTGTAGTGTAGTTTTTTGAAATGTGAACCCCCTTCTGAGCAGCAGGCACCATCTGAAACACAAGAATTATTATTGGTGTTGGTGGCCTTTGAATTCTGGCTTGCTTAAATTATCACTTGTCATGGCAACAGAATCCTCTACCATGGTAGGGCCAAGAAGTTAGTTTGCTCATCTGTCATTTAAGCAGCAAACCATGATTAACATAAAGCACAGCTTACTGTGACATAAAAACATAATGTATGTATGTATGTGAAATAACATACCTAAGAAGAATTTCATTCAGACAACGGGGGAAAAATATATTCCTTGGGCAATATAAAATCCTTGAAGTTCCATTTGATGACACCAACCTCCACCCTGGAGACACTTCCAAGGCCTCTAGAACTCCAAATTAATTAATCATATAATTTCCCCATGGAAAATCTTCATGTTTCCAACAGATGAGTTTTTGCCAAACTCATCCAATACCTTAACCTTCCAAACTCTGAAAAAAAGTAGCTCAAAATCAGTCAAAATTAAATTAGAAATGACTGTGTGGTATAGTCTCCAAGAGAGTTTTTGCCCACCCCAATTTTGAAAAACTCAGGCCCTTTCCGCAACTTACCTTTTCTTCGTGTGGGGGAGCAGGGATCACACGAGTAGCCTCTTGCGAGAGGCTCTTGTGTCCCCACTGCTTCGGTTCTGCAGGTGTGGCTGGCTGGCCGGCCAGCAGCCAGCATGAGGGTTCAGCCTCTTCCTTCCACAGCGCAGCCAGGCATTTTCCCAGGCTGCGCTGGGGGAGGAAGCGCGAGTGCCATGGCTCCGGAGGCTCTGTACGCATGGTAAGTGTGTGTGGGGCTCTGGAGCGATGCATGGCTACAAGCTGAAAATGAAACAGTGTGCGATCGGCACCTGCTAGCCCCAGCAGCATTGCGCAATTGCGAGGCCATTGTCTGAAATGCTCCTCGCAATTGTGTGACGCTCCAGAGGCCCTTTCGCATGGCAAATGAGTGCGAAAAGGGCCTCAAACAGGTTTTAATTTTTTTCTTTGAATCCTTTCATCCTTCTACTTTACACTAAGTGCGCTCATTCTGGGCCTCTCTGCAGCCTCCATGATGTATGCACCCCTGCTTGATAAGTATATTCAGAAACACTTTCTATTCCCAAACTATTCTTGTGCTGTATCCCCACGCAACATTCTTTATCATCTACGTCTCCCCTCCCTCACGCAAAGATAACTTCTCTTATACACAACTTATGCATATCCACTATCTTATCCTCAGTGGTGGTTGGTGGTCAGTGGGGCAGAATTCTACCCAAGTTTTTGTTTGATCTTTGAAGCAGCTATCCAAGGTGTCAAACCTATTTAAGGATAGGATTTAGACCCTGTACCAGAATACAGTTAAAGACAGAAAACAGAGTAGGTTTATGGCCCCACTGAAATACAGCCACCGCTATTCAACACCTTTCCCATGATAGAGTATGCTAGTTACGATGGGGTAACTCTATCTCATCAGTTCCTACTCTCCTTATGTTCCCTCTTAAATCTTCTGTTGGAGAGCTGTCAACTTAAGAGCTCTATGGACAGCATGTAGTTGGAGATTAATCATTCTTGCAGAATGCTCCGCAGCCAATTGTCAGGGCAAAGCCAATTCAGATGAAATGGATTCCACATGAGGAACTGGACTCAACTTCTACTCCCTCTTTAGGATTTACTGCAAAAGTCTGCAAGGGAGGTTAGAAGCTAGGTCCAGATCTCATGGGGAATCTTGCTATGAATCCAGCACAGCTCTCAGTAAGGGTGACCTTTCTCTCCTGTCTTTTCCTAGAAAAAGCATCATGTGGAAATATAAGCCATTAATATACCCAAACTAGACCTTAGAAAAGTACTAATGCTATGTGGGGATTCCAGGGATTGAAATCCGAAAAAGTAATATTTCAAAGCTCTGTTCCTTTCCACCCAGAATGATAGTTTCAGTTCTTATGCAAGCAGTAGGACAAAATTTATTTGAGTTTCTTTGTAACTTTGGGGAAAAAAATAATATTGTCTCCTACAGTACACAGTGACAACCTACATGAGATATGCATCCATTTCAGACCATCAGGCTAACAGGAAGCATCCTAAAATTGCTGGCTTATGAAGGTGATACCCAAGCACAATTATCATTAAGAATTCCAGACATTCAAAAAAAATGTGTTTAAAAAAACCAATCAAAATTGTGAATTATTTGTCTTTTCATACAAACATATGGTATCACAGCTAAATCAATGAGCAATTTTAATTGGAAAATAACCTATGGGCCTCCTGGCATATTCAACAAGCATCTTCATCCACAGAAACTGCAGAATAAATTTTGTTCTCCATTTACAAAAATTATCAAATAGCTGCTATACTCAGATAGAAGGGTTTATTTCACAGCCACATAATTGCGTAATTAAATGTGCCTTGTTTGAGTTCAGATGATGATCATGACCAGGCACTTGGCAAACTTTGTTTCTAAAACAGTTCACCCCTCAATCCATAAAAGACAGCATCTTTTTAAATTATTATTAATAAAACAAGTAATAGTTACCTAAAATTCCTATGTCCAAATGAGAGGGTCAGCTTTTATTAGACCTGCCATAGAAACTTCAATCAAACTAAAATTCAAGGTCAATATATGCATTTCTCTTCCTATGAAAATCTGAGAATTTGCAAAGAAAGACAAGTGCTTTGACAATTTCCTGACATGTTCCTCACTGTCACTGAATTCAAGCAAACCAAAGACCAGATTTTCATTTTCAACTATGGAGAAATCAGATAAATTTTGATATGGCATGCGAAACCACTCTAGAAATGTAACAGTGCCAAGTTTTGAGGCAAGATATGTTCTTTCACAGACCCATTTGAAGAATATATTCAGCTGCATCACTTCAGAAGTCGCAGTATAAATGTCCAATTAACAGCTCTGTATAGGGCTAACAAATGTAGTGAAAATGTTCTGTTGTTTGTTTTTAACTGCAAAACAACTCCTTTCCTAAACTCCATGAAATGTAATACTAATCTGCAAAATGTAAGTATAAGATTAGGGAGCATTCATAACTATTATGACCAAAGCTGGTGCAACCTGTCTGTTGGAGTAGCAGGCAAGCTATATTTTGAGAATCAGCTACAAAGTTGTTAGTGACATGTCATGTTTTTGTTTTTGTTTATGTTTTGGCAGGGAACTGTGAGTCAGATATTCCAGTCTGACTGGTTATTTTCTGCCAGGTAGGCTGCCCACCAGGAACTTTTTTGTTTTCATTGGAACCCTAGTGGCTGTCAACCTTTTCCCCACAGTAGATGCTAACGCAGATGTTTGTCTTAGGGAGTAGAGATGGACTAACAGCCAACAAAAAGCCAGGAGTGACAACAGAAATAAGCAGTGGTATTCCGTCCTTACTTTAAATAGTCATGTAAAGTGGTAGCCACAACCACTTTCTATGAATGAAAATTCTATACTAAATTAAATGCTGTATGAAAAAGTACTTCTTCTCATTGGTCCTAAACTGTCAGTCAATATCATAGGCAACCTTGCACTTTTTTTTTAATCTATAGCCTATAACTATGCCAATTATTGTTTGTAAAATAATTATATTGACATTTATTTTTAGGATGGTATAAGTATGTGTGTGTGTTGCTTATGTTAAAGAACTTCATATAAATTATCTCATCAAAACACTGGATGTCATAGAAATAGCAGTAGGCATGCAATAATCAGTGTCATAAGTCCCCATTTGTTGCTAATCTGTTGAAAAGGTAGATAAAAGAGAGGGCTGCTATTTGCAAATGCAAGGGCAGACTACTTAAACCTGCCAGAGAAGCTCCAATAAATCGTTGACATGACCACATCAAAGCTCATTATAGATTGGAGAAGAGAAAAATGCATCCATTTCTTTACCGTTGTGGTATAGGAATGTGGATTTATTCCATGAATGAGAACAAGCCTCAGACAACATTCTAATTTTTATTTCTTTGTTATATTACACCACAGTGGATTTACATTTTTAAAAAGTGGGTTACAAGTGCTACTTAATACTTGACAGAGTTCTAGAAATGCCAATATTTTGTGATTACCCTCCCCACTCCCTCCAAACAACAGTGCACTATATGAAATATTTTCATTCCCTGTGCCACTTTATTACAATTGCTCCTCACAAGATCTATTCAAGCCACAGGCATACACCAATTTTAAGTCTAAGCCAGCAACAACTGCAGGCAAAAGGCCTACCACTGATTCTTGGGTGGTTCCCAAGTGACAAGTGGCTCAAAGATTAAGCTGTCATTTGGCTGACAATGAATTATTTCTTTTTCCCAGGTGCAGCTGGATGAGTTATTACAAATCAAATAGAAATATTTTAAAATGAATTTGTTCACTTGACAAATGCCTGTTGATAACCTTTTTATCCTGTTGCTCTGCTCTTTCCTGCAGCTAGATATTTGGAAATCTATCTTGTGCCAAGCAATTTGAGTCATGCTGTGCAATGTTTGGTATCTTATAGAATAAGGTAGCTTCCATTAAATAGGTTACTGATGAGCTTAGTGCATTCTTGAGCTTCCTGACTGCTTGCGCAGGGGCAAGGCTATTGGGCCATCCCAACTCTTAGGACCTGCACATATGGGAAACTGAGGTCATGCTCTTGCCACCTCAGGGTAGTTGTGTTAATAAACAGGTATATATTCTTGGTAACAGAAGCTACCCAAAGGAAGCTGTGGTGTCAGGAATGTTATATCCTACTAAAAAGCCTTCAAAATCCTACATTGGGTCCCATGAATTCACCAGACTAGGACTGGAATTGAAAATAGGGCTTCTTTTTTAGCCTCCTCTCACCAGCCACAAAACGATAAAAAAGGGCCCAAACCTCTCTGGCTATCTCTTTTATTGCTTTCTCCGAATTCTGCAGGATTCAGTGGACAAGTACCCCTCTAATACCTACTGGGAATGTTTTCTCCCTATTTCTATGTGGGTTAGAGCTTTGTGGGTTAGAACTTTGAGGTACATCCCACAGTGCTAAGCACACACACCAAAATACTGTATTGACATTATTCTATTCCATTCAGAGAGAATGATTGTGTTTTTTTTTTCTTTTTATGTATCTCCTAAAGGTGAATGTAAAGCAAGGTGACTAATATTGATTAAGTAATAGCCAAACTTTTCTATTTAGTAAGGAAAGATATTTGCCTTTATTATCTTTACTACCAGTAATCCTGATGTGATCTGCATTGTGAAGCACTCACGGAAGACTATTATAAAACTTGCAAGATTGATATTATAGTACAAATATATGCATTTTCCAATAATTTAAAGACAGCAAGCGTGCATCCATCAGCAGAAATGTTTATATGCTAGGGAACAGGGGAACTCCTAGCTGGAGGGAAAGTATATTATTGTAGAGTTCTAGAGATGTTGAATTCTCAATCATATTTTGACTTGTTAAGGAAGGAGTATCTTCTCATTTGATTCTTGGTAGGATTAGCTCAGGATTGTCAGACTTAGAAATGTGTTTTACATCTATTTCAAATGACAGCCAAAGAAACTCTATTTGGATTCTCATTTTACCCTTTTCAAAAATATTATATGGGCAAGGCCTGACTATTAAGAAGAGGGGTCCCATCTCTCAATATGTCCAAGTTCTTCCCAACAAAGAAGACCAGTTCAAAGAGAGGAAATGTGGAGAGGATCTCTGTATAGTCTTTGGCTCTGCATCACAAGACACATCTTCTTGGATGCTCATACCCTTCTCAGCAGAGAAGGAAGGAAGGTCTTCAAAGAAAGTAGTGGTGTGCCATATTGGATGTTGCCTCCAGGTAGCCAGAGATGCTGAAGCAGGCATTGATTCTCTCAGGGAGAGGGTGGGGAGCACTTGAGAGAAAAGAAAAGAGAGAAAGAGAGAGAGAAAGAGAGAGAGAGACCAAAGAGATAAGCAGACCTGGGGGACTCAAGGACATTTACAAACTAAATATAGATTCCTCTTTTCTTGGCTATGTAGCTATTTATATAGACATAATAAGTCAGTCTGCACAACTTGTAACCTACCAAGTCAAAATCAGTCCAACAACCATGTATGGCTCAACAAGCCTCCTGTTTTTGATACCCACCCAAAACTATTATATCGGGGGAATGTGAAGCACTGGGCACAATCCAGGACTGGTTGGCAGAGCTGGACTTGTAAATCACAAATTGTGCAAACTTGTCATCTATTACAGTACATGTTTATTTAAATTTCTGTTCTAACTTTCTCTGATAGGTTGTAATATTTCCAAGAGGGCAAACAGATTTCTTTTATTCATTATTGCATTATGCTAAGAATCATTAAAAATTTAAATTAAAAACAGCAAAATTTAAAACATGCTAATAAGAAACACGTGGCAAACAGGAGTAAAAGCCTTCCCCACCAGGCCTCATATGTTTCTAGAATATTTAAGGAATGGATATACCACCCTTTCCCACAGCACACCTGAGGCAGATAACAACTCTGTTTGAAATAGTAGAATAAAGCAATATATTCTGTGAGAGTTTTTTATATGTATAATGCATTTTATATGTATAATGCAAGCAAGTAAAGTAGTCAAGGAAACAGTATAAAACCAAGCTCATCTGACACATTAAAAATCCTGTTGTTGTTGTTGTTTTTAATTTGGTTTGTTTTCATCAGCTTTCTAAAGTACACTTGAGAGGGAGGTTCAAATCTGTGGTGACGATCACTTCTCCCAAGGCTTAAATAATTACAAGTCCTATCTCTTAAGACAAAACCATCAAGGCTTCATTAGGTGTTCCAAGAAAGCTGAGTGGTTCACATTATGCAGCTAGGTTGCACTCCTATTCCCACTTACCTGGAAGTAAGTCCTATCGAACTCAGTTGGATTTAATTCTGAGTAGATACCTCTGGGGTGAGTTCCCTTGTTTCTCCTTCCACTTTGCTGGTAGCATAGAGATCAGGAGGTACAATTTAATAAGGAAGGAGGGGCACGGCAGTGTGCTATGACAATGCGCTCATCAACACAGTTATAGACATAAAGTATGTCTGGTCAATTTCTCTGATCTGCTTAGATGAACACTTTTTAAAAAGAAGAGAAAAGTACAGTTGGCCCTTCACATTTGCTAGAGTTGGGGTGCAGAACCCTGCAAAAGTGGGAAAATCACAAATTCAAAATGTATGTGTGCATGTCTGTTGGATGGGGGCTGAGGCAGGGGGAATGGGCACCCAGAGTCCAAACCAGGTCAGCGAAAGTAGAGGGAAAGGGAGGTGGGTCAGCATAGTGGCCTTATACTTCTTCTCTCACACCCATCTCCTTCTTTGGGTGGGGGGGCACTGGGAGCGAGTCTGCAGTGCCGAGAATTTGGGCTGTGATCCATCCTTAGCTGCCCTTGGAAAAGAAGTGCCTGAGAAGGGAGGGCAGTGGTGAACAAAACTTACAAGTAATCAAATCCATGAAAGTCAAACCCACACATGTTGAGGGCCAACTGCATACTGACAGTGTTCGTTGTTCAACAATGTTGAAGGAGAGTACAATAAGTAATCTTGCATCCCACTCCTTTACAAGGAGCAAGGAAATCCAACTAAATCTTATTTAAGAATGTATGAAACCTGGGGATGGAAACAATATTTGAAATGTTCCCAAAATTTTGAAACCCTGAGAAGAATCATGGACCTGAAAAAAAACCTTCACAGTTTGGGGCTTCTTCTATGCAACATTTGTACATGGTGGCTTTGCACAGAAAACAGCCATTTCTGCAGAGAAAATAATATTTCTACACAGAAATACTATTTCCTAAACACAAAAAGTCATTTCCTACACAGAAAAGGTCATTTCGTACACAGAAAATGCTGTAATTGGCGATTTTTTCTGTGCAAATTTCACACATGGCTGATTTTGGGGGGGGAACACTTACTTTGTGGGAAACAGCTTTTTTTTTTCTGAATAGGAAATAATATATCTGCATAGAAAAAAAAAATTGAGCAGAAAATGCTGTCTTCTGTATAAAACAGTCACATGAATTTTGCTGGCAATAAGTCTGAATTGCCAATAGGCCTTGAAAATTGCTGGGTCTTCAAAGACTTTCACAGTGAGAAGAAAATTGCTAAAATTATTTATTGCTTTCTTCCAGAAGAAACTGGTGAATAATTAGATCCCTAGTGAAACCTGTCCTTTACTTCCATGGGTAGGCTCATGTTTACCAATGTGCATTTTTTTTCCTTCCAAAATGCTGTCTGAATAATTGCTGCAAACTTCACATGTGTCTTGATGTTCATAGTTGCATTAATTGTTTAGCAGCTTTTCTATTTAAACTCACTGTTGCCTCTCAAAGCGGTATAACACAAATCTGAATCATTACTACATATTACTATGAACAATTGGTTTCAGCATTCATCATCTTGCACATCACAGAAACTACTCCCTGCCCCTGCCAGCTACCCAATGATGTTCACAATCACGCTGCCCTTTTGTATGAATAATTACACATTATTTGCATTAGAAAAGAAGTAACCTGAGTACTTGGCACCATCTTTAAAAAAACAACAACACAGAGATATACTCTTATCAAAGGTATACATCTTGATCATGGTCCTTCTTTGTGAAAATCCTGAATCTAAATGTGACTTTGTGGGATTTCTGCAGCCAAATATGTACACTTTTATTCTAGCGCACACTAAACTGGTTCTCAGACAAGGTTCTCGTTTCACTGGATTTCTGTCAAATTTGAAAGATGTAATCTAAATTGTTTTTACCTTATAATAAGAATCATAAAGTATTCCTACACAAAATATATAGAAATAAGAATGATACACAGAACGAAGTCTGTCAAGACAATTTTGTAATAGGGGTCTCCTCCATCCCTTAATGTACAGCATATCTTCCATATTAACTTTTAAACCCCTTTCAGCTTCTATTCTCACCCAGGGCCATGTGAGAAGGAACAGCAAAGGATGCTCCCCATAAAGTAAAGTCAAAGTTCATACTAGCTGATCGAGTTATTTTGGAATATAAGCACATCACCTCAACCACCTGATTAACAACAAAACAGATAAATAATTATGAATTTCTATTTTTTTCCCCAGACAGTCCAAATGTGTTGCCTAGGGCTGGACCTTTTTCCACCCCTACCACTAGTAGGAAGATTGTATTATGGGAATAAACAAAAGAAAACAGCACTTGATTCTTATTTGTTCATCATTACAGATTTCTACACCAAGTTCACTACTATGGAGCCATACTTCCCTAAAATATCAGCAATTCACTAGTGTAATCATAAGTGCTGATTTTACAAAGAAACAGGAGAACAATCCCCTTGCTAGGTGTAAACTAACAGCATCCTAAGGCTTGTCTTTCCACATTTCATTCTGGTGTTTTCTACCATGTGCCTCATGGCCTGAAGAGCTTTAAGCCTCTATTTATTACCTTAAGGATTCCCCTTTGCATACTAGGAAGCACAAATTAACTAAGACAACTTCTAAAGGCTCTACAGAACTGCTTGGGAGGGAGAAAAAAACTTAAAGCATTTTTAAAAAAACTAATGAAAGACATACATCAGATAAAGGCAAATCTCTGAGGTGTCTGACTATCAGAAGTGTGTGTGCAAACATCTGTACGCACACACTCTCTCTCTCTCTCACACACACATATACTTCACACAGACTCAATTTTGTTCCTGTTTTGATATTTATTTTGTTTTGATATTGAAGGCTTTTAAAGTTTTTGGGGGTTTTTTAAGCATGATTTTTCCCCATTGCTTCGATTTCCCCCCAACAGGTTCCATCTTTCTCTCAATCAACATGTAAACACCACATTAATTTTAACATTAATTTTCCTTCAGGTGAAATTTTAGTGGAAACCCTAGCCAGTACTAGATAGGTTTCAAATCCATCTCTACCAGAAATCTGAAGCAAGCGTAACCAAACTGAATGAAGAGGAAAAGAATATGTTTCATGAAACATTACCTAGATGGCTATATTCACTCTGAAGAAATATTAACGGCATAGTACTGCACTGATAACTCTGACCAGAGTGCCAATTTGTCATCTTTGCATCATTTGCATGGACATTTCCTGTATGTATGTACGTATGTGTGTGTGTGTGTGTGTGTGCATATAGGTCTAGGGAGACTTGACTGCAAAATATCAGATGTTCCCCATGGACCATAGGATGTTTGCTAAAAAAAATTTAACCACAAATCACATGAAGAAGCATGATTCTTCTTATCCTTCCTGCCATGACAGAGCCCACCTTGCTGTATGTGTTGTCAGCCCATTCTCAGTCATTTGCTGTTTCAATGTTCCATTTAAGACCGTTCTCCAACTCAATCCATAGTAAAATATACTTCAACTGCAATGCAAGTAAACCTCTCTGATGAATGTTCTTGAATCCATTTATGTTGCCTGTGGTAGTCAAAGTGCATGCTTTAATTTAGATGATAATACATTTCATTGTAACAAAGGAGCTGCCTTACAGAATCTTTTTTTAAGGTTCAAGCACACTTTAGACTGTTTCATCCTTAACACCTATGCAGCAAAAAATACACAGCAGGACAAACAACAATAATGTGTTCTAGAGAAGATGAAGAAACCTCTTCATTGTAAGAATGGCAGAAAGAATAGCTACAGAAATTATGAACAATAGAGATGAGTTAAGATTGTGCTTGGTTCATTTTTTTTAATAAGAACATCCCCAAATTCACTAATTTCTTCCTTAAAATTCAATATAAAAAAAACTAAAAGAAATCAGAGGTGAGAGAAAGCAACATTGACAGATTTACAGAGCACAGATGCAAAGAAAGAGAGAAGTAGGGAGAATTTCCTGCTGTTTAGACTTAAATGGAAAGCTATAAATATCTTCCTCCCAAATGAGCAAGTATTTCCTTCCTACAGGAGACAATGTCCCCCTCTTCGCCTGTCCCTCTTTGCACAAAACAAGGGAACACTGTTGAAGCTGTGCCCTAAGTTTGCACTTCCTGGAGGGCAGAGGTTTGATTTTGTTGTTGCAGTCACTTTATACAAAGATTAAACACTTGCAAATAGAGCCTGAAACCTCATTGACTCTGATCAACAGCTACTATTGATTGTAACAGATGGAATAAGACTTAGAAGTCTGAAAGTGACAAGCTGTTCCACATTTGGAGAAAAGAAAGACTGGAAATCACTGCATGAAATGTTTGCAGCAGGGAGAAAATGCAACTTCCTGGGTGTAAATAGCATAGTGTATTCATAAACTGTTGGATGAAACTAATGTCTCATTGCTGGTTTCATACAGCATTGAAGTAAGTGGCCAAGTAGAATATGGAAGCTCCAGCTGGTGTGCGCCTGTGTCTCACAGCTGCAACCAAGAAAGAGACAAGCAAAGGGATGGATCTTCCAGCCTGCCTGTGCACCAGTAGAACTGCTTGCCCTTGTGACAACTGTTGGTGCAAAAACTGCTAGTGTAAGATGAGCAAAAAGAGCTTCTGCTCCTGTGGTCTAGTGGGCTGTACCAGGTGTGCCCAAAACTGTATTTGTCAAATACTCCTTTTACCAGTGATGTAAACTCAAGTCGATTGACTCGGACTCAAGTCAGACTTAAGTCACTTCAGTGACTTGACTCGGACTTGACTCAGCAAAAATTACACACTGACTCAACTCGAGACTTGTATATTTTTAGTGACTGACTTGCTGCCCTTGGCTCAGTAACACAACCCATTCATATAGAAACCTTACAACTTGCTGGTTACATGATGATCTGTCTCAAGCCCAAAGTGTGGATACATTTCTGAGAGGGAACAGCAAATGGGTTAGGTGATGGGCTTGGGGAGGAACTGAGGTCTGCTCAACAGCCTGTTCCCACTACATATAGGAGGAGATTTCTAAAACGTTTCCTAAGAGCAGAAGGCAAGACTCGTGTCCAGAATGCAGCACCCATATCTCAGAGGGAAACAGAAAATGTGTTAGGCAATGGGCTTGAAGAGGAAGGATCCCTTCTTCTGAAGCTCTTAAAGCTGCAGTAATGGGGAATAAGAAGGATCCTATTCCCCACTTCTGAAAAAGCCTTCAGCTTTGCAAATGGGAAGTAAGAAGGATCTTATTCACCTCTTCTGAAGCTTCAGACAGCAAAATCACAAAAATACAGGGCTGACTCTACTTAAATTGTTAAAACTGACTTCACTTGACACTGCTTAGAAATTCTGGAATATAGGTTAGAATATAAAGTTGGCTCCCAGACTTGAGACTTGACTCGAAAGTATCTTGCAAGGACTTGAGACTCGACTTGAGACTCAACTTGAGGCAAGGAGTAAAAGACTTACATACATCACTGCCTTTTACCAAATGCAAATGCTGCAAATGAGCCATCTCCTGCTCTTGTGCATCTGCCTGCAAGAATGAAATTCTGAAGACTTGTTGCATTAAATCAAAAACATAACGAAAATATGGGTTACCAGAAAAAGCAGAATACTACTTCCCATGTGCTTTCATAATGACTCACCACTTCTGTCAAAAGTGTGGACTGAGGTTTATGTACAAAACATTGAATCAATTGATCACTAGGAGGAGAATGCAAGTCATCTAAGTTATCAGCTTCCACAACATGACATAAATGTTATAACACTTTCTATACCTAGTATTTCACACTCCATGAAGTGTGTGACAACACATAACCTCAACAGCTATTTCCACATGTACATGACCTCCCATGTTCAAATACAGGAATGAGAGATATATTTTCCTAACCAGAGTTCATGATGTGTGTGTGGGGTGGCGGGGGGGCTGTGATTCACCACTCATTTTTGTACAGAACAATTCTGTTCCACTAAATTCAACCAGACTTACTCCAAAGTGAGTGTGCACAGAACTGCACTCTTAGCCATTAAGATATGCTACACTTCTGCTCTAAGAGATGGTGACGTATCTGTAGGATTCTTACTTGACACAAGGAAAAAAGTGCCCCTGCTTTGATGTCTAGTGTTGTCTATAGGCACTGAGTGAGATCAAAACTTAGGTCCTTTCCGCACCGGGGTATTAAAACTGTGCAGAGCAACCTCCAACGGAGGTCTTCTGCACTGTAGAGTGGACTGGGGCAGACTACTTTTTGTAGTTCCGCACCTCAATCCGTTCCGAAGCGACCGGAACTGGTGGCGCAGCATGTTTTTTAAAAACCTCTTTTCAGAGGTTTTTAGAAAGCATGGAGCGCGCAGCCCCGTGCAGCTCCGTCGCTGCGCTCCGGTGCAGATTTGCAGGCACACACTAGTGTGTGCCTGCAGATCTGACGGGGGCAGGCTTCTGGCTGGCGAGCTTCTCCGGTTGGTGGTGAGCCAGCCGGAAGCCGCCATTTTGGATGCCGGAGGACTGCAAAGAAGCAAGCTCGTGCTGCTCCACATGGCAACAGACTTACCCAGCTGCCGGTAAGCTCCGCTTTAGCACGTTTCCCCCGTTTCCCCCTCCACATGCGGAAAGGGCCTTAGTCATCCCTATGGTAGTTCTGTGGAAATCAAAGGGACTGAGGAAAATTGTTGTTGTTACATGTCTTCAAGTTGTTTCTGACTTATGGTGAGCCTAAGGTGAACCTATCACAAGGTTTTCTAGTGCTAACAGTATGTGATGTGCCCAAGGTCACTGAGTGGGTTTCCATGGATGAGCAGGGAATCAAACCAGGATCTCCAAGGTTGTAGTTCAGCACTCAAACCACTGCAACACACTAGCTCTGGGAGAAAATTGAGAGGTTTTAAGTTTCCTTGAAATTGATGGGTATACTGTGAACATGACTAATTCTAGATCAACTTTTTGCCAGTTGCACACATTGTACTTGCAAATATTTTTGTAATTTTCTCTATGATGCATGAATGAATGATTTTTTTAAAAAAAAAATTCGTTTCTGACTCTCATTTCAATAACAGGAGGTTTGGATGAAAATCAAATTCACTGTTATCTAGGTTTTAGCTGATAAAGCTTCACAACACTTTGTTTATATATTTGTCCCTCTTTTGCATAAAGTGGTTTGGGCATAATATACAATGTACATGCTTTCCTCCTACATGACTGTCTGTGGAACAGCTGTCCTCCTCCCCTGCTAGTTCTGTTTCCTTTGAAAGGCGTAACTAAGACTCAGGGATAATATTGGCAATAGACAAAATACCCAGGAGCCAAGTCAATCCCTTCTTCCTTCTGTAATGTAGACTCACAATACATTGTGATTTGGCAGCACTAGTTACAAGTATGCAGGGAACAAGATCAGATAAAGAACACAAGAACGTATCACATCCCAGAGTTATGAAGCAGGTGTATGGATTACAGTATGACATTTAGTCCCATTAAGTGAGGGGAACATAACTAAGGACACATGAATCTGTTGCATTCATTAAACAAACCCCTCAAGCTCTTTCTGCCAAATTTATGTACAAATGCATTAATTTTGGAAAATTCTGATAAAAAGCAAAGTGAATGAGATTCTCAGCCACTTGCTCTGGGCAAATTGAATAGTTTACTACTATTCACAGAAAAGAAAGGATTCTTAATTAAGTACCACAAACTGGCTAAATGCAAAAGGATTAATTGCTACAGTAGAGTCTCGATTATCCGTCCTTCGGTCATCCGACATTCCGGATTATCCGACGTCGCGGCTGCTTGGGGGTGTGGCTGTAGGCATTTCCGCGCCCCCAACACGCCCCCGACACCCCCCGGATTATCTGACATTTTCGGCTATCCGACTATCAGCCCGCCTGTTTATGTCGGATAATCGAGACTCTACTGTATTTTAAAAGGTAAGCAGTCAAAAGACTTTCACCGAATGGGCAAATCTGTTAGTTTTGCTTTCTATCATATTGTAGAAAAAAATTCTCAGGTTAGTTTGTTATGCCACTGAATTTATAAAACCATTCATGAGTTTTGGAAATGTTTTATCAAAAATGACCTGCAGAAACTACTGTTCTTATATTTTAAACTATGACAATGCATGAACATTTAACAGTGAGTTACAACAGTGTGATAACTCTTAAATATTATAAAAAACTTCACCCAACTAACCCCAGAGTATATTATTGTTGTTAAAGCCACAAGATCAAGACTTCTTCCTTTTGTTTGTCACCATTAGAGAAGAATTTATTCAATGGGTATATTATAGTTGCACCTACCAATTGGTTTTGGGCCTATAAACATCTCATGTTCCAAATAGTAATGTGGTAGCAGAGAAGCAGAACCTTAGAACCTCAGGTATAAGCTCCAGCCAGATCTCTGTGTTAGGAAAAGCTGTTAGGATTCAGATTCTACTACAAAAGCAGTATTTACATTCATTTGGAACTCCCTTAGTTAACCTGTTATTAGGGCAAAGTGTTAAATGACCTTCCTTCCTTCCTTCCTTCCTTCCTTCCTTCCTTCCTTCCTTCCTTCCTTCCTTTCTCTCCAAAGACAGCCATTCAGGTGCATGCACAGAATGTTTTCTCATAAACTACTGCTCAATCATAGCTGAGATTCTAAGCAAATATAAAATAAGACATCCTCTCAGTTAAGGACCTACTTGGGCATCCTATGGATCCTGAAGGACTCAACTGCTGGATTTTGTGCTTCTATGGAGCTTTGGCTGCAGCTGCACTGTCATGGCTACAATGATCATTTTTGGTCACTGTTCCAGCTGTGTGGTTCTGTTTCAAGATAGTCAAAACCCCCAAGCAGCACACAATAGCCCCACAGACAGGTTTTGCACCTTGTAAATGGAGTCGGGGAGGTTCTGGCCAGAAACTACACTTTTGCCAAAAAAAAAAAAAAAATTGGAACAAGATGTCAGAGTCTTAAAGATGTGCAGAGTTCCAAGGGTCACAGTGGACCTCCAAATGGCCACATGGAAACTGCAGTTCACATAATTCCCATGTCTGCTTTAGGAACTGGTCATTTCTGTCGTCAAAAATGGACCCCTTTCCTCAAGGATTTTAATTAATTCGTCTTAGTCCACTGTCCATTATTTCAAAGCAGCTGGTACTACAGTATGGGTTCCTTTGTATCTAGTTAAAAGTATAGATGAAAGAGGTTTCTGCTACACATCCACAATATTTATAGCAGAGGCTCTGTTAGAAGAGGCTGGAAAGTTATTTTTAAAGGCTAATGTATTTGCATTACTTAAAAAGAAAAAAACTCACCTGTTCAGTTCTGCTTACTCATGAAACTAGACATGATCATCTGTTAATTGCAATAGATCAATACAATAGTTAATAGAACAGCTACACAGGCCCTTTCAGAAGTTGGCAACCCAGCCTCCATTTGTATTCTACACTTTATATTGCTAAAGAAAAAAAGATCTTCACTGAAAGCAGCTATGACACTTTCTCTCTTCAGCAAGATAAGAGGCAGCTAATGTTTCTTCAAAGCTCTTCAAAATGCAGGTGAGGGGGCTGTCAAGAGATGTGGATGAAGGATCCATTACAATTACAATAAAACAATTAAAGGATCAGAGACACTCTTCCAGAATGTTCAGAACAACCTGTTCAACTGTGAAGCAGGAAAAACAGTGAAGACAATAACCATTGCCTTACATTGGCTTAGAATAACCTAATCCTTCCTTTTAGAGCAAAGAGCCTTATAGATTTCTATAAAAGTGAATTGATTCAAGTGGAGGACAGAAGTATGCTTATCCATGATGTTTCAAGCAGCTATGTCTAGAAACCCAGAGTCAATTCCCATAGGCAGCCAGCAAAATAAACATATGTCGTCAGTCTTAATAGAATGCAATCAGTAATGCAATTTGGTTCTGCATTTGTCAATAGACTTCCATGTACTTTAAATATGCACATATCCTGCTGCTACTTTATTTCTCTGCAGCTGTTTGACTATGTCCTTTCTGGTATGTATTTTAAGTTAGCTTGAATGTCCTTGACAGAAAGGCAATAAATAAATTTAATGATAGATACATCTTGGGATCCTAGTCTTGCCTCAAGTTTTCTCATTTACAGAGATGAAAGACAGGGGCATTCTGGTCTTATTAAGTACCCATCTTATGGAAGACATTTCCCAGAGAGATACACTAGGAGACAACCCTCTGAAGACGCCAGTCACAGATGCAGGCAAAATGTCAAGAGAAAATACTATTAGAACATGGCCTCAAAGCCCGGAAAACCCACAGCAACCCATGGATTCTGTCTGTGAAAGCCTTCAACTTTACATTAAATCCGTATTTCCTTTCAGTAAGTGGTGAAAAGCTCTTTTTTCTTATGATAATACATAATTTCAGGTATGTGAGACTCACTTTCTTTCTTTTTTTAAAATTTGTATTAATTTTCCACAACACATAAAAAAGAGACATACATCGCCATGTTGGTATGTCCCTACCCCCGCCACTTCCCTATATTATTCTTCCCCAGTTCAGTCGTTACTATCTTTTCCATAACGAAGCCTCCATTTTTATACAAGTACATTTTTACCTAAATCATCATATGTATTTATATTTTTAACCAATCCATTACCCCTTTCCATTCTCTTTCAAAGTTCTGAACAGACTTATTTTTTAAAGAATATGCTATTTTTTAAAGAATATGCTAATTTTTCAGTCTCAACCATATCCGACACTTTTAGTTTCCATTCTTCTAAATTAATTTCTATTTTTTCTTTCCAGTTGTGCTCCCATGATCAAATACAATATTATCTTTTGATGTCTTCCAGTCTCTTGATTCTGACTTAATATATTCAACAAATAAAATTCCAGTGCCAATTCAAAATTCACTTCACAAACTTTTTGAATTACATTATGCATTTCCTTCCAAAATTTCTTTACATGTTGACAAGTCCACCACATATGACAAAAGGTTCCCACCTTCTCCCCACATTTCCAACACTTCGCATCTCCATTTTTTGTTATTTTTTGCAACCTCTCTGGAGTCATATACCATCTATGCATCATCTTATAGAAATTTTCTCTTAAATTTACATTTGGAGTAAATTTGATATCTGTTTTCCATACTTTTTCTCAAGCATTTAATTCAATTGGGTGACCTACTTTCTGAGCCCATTTAATCATCATCCCTCTGATTGTATCTGGTTCCATTTCCCTCTTTAATAGTAGTTTATATAATTTAGAAATTCTCTTCTTTCGATATTCTTTCAACAGTAAGTCCAATTCATTTTCTTTGTTCTCAAATCCGTATAATTTTTGGTCCAGTTTAAACCTTTCTTTTAATTGTCACCAAGGGGACCAATTTAATTCATGTCCATCGACTTCCAGCTCTTCCACCATTTTCATTCTTGGATTGTCACCCTCTCATTTCAGTATATCATAATATGTTAGTAACTATCCTTTCTTTGAATTTTCTATGGATTGTCTCCTATGTGGCTTTTTAGCTATATTTAATAGTCTATTGTTCTATGGTTTTATATCAATATTCAGCTCCAGCTTTACCACTAGGCAGCCAGGCTTTTGCCTCAGGTGCTGGGGAGGTGGTGGGCAGGAACAGTGGAAAGGTGTTAAATGACAGACCTGTGTGTGCTCTACATCTTGCCTAGTACAGTTGCATGTCCTAAGCTAGTCTGCTACTCAAAGCTGCAATGAAGTGGGTGTACTATCACCAATAATTTTCAGCTGCCAGTTAAGTCAGATCCTGTATATAGATGTGAGTGGATCCCATCTTTTGCCTTTCTTCTGGCCCTGTAATTGTTGAATTGTATGCTTTGTGGAACTGCAACTCAGCCAGAAAGAGAAGGGAACTGGAGAGGGTGAGTTAAATTGTACAACAAGGGCAAACTGAGTATATCCTATTACACAGCAGCAAAGCAAAAGCATCTCACCTTTGTCTTGTGTCTCTGTTGCCCCCTTGGTAAACCCTATCCCGGGGTCTACAACTTTGATATAAAAGTTAATCTAATCCACCAGAGAGGTCACCCAGATGAGCACATAGGCAATAATGGTCGTACAATCGAATGAACCAGGTCAGGTCAGTAAACTCCCCAGTCACTCAGCCCACAGGAAAACTCAAGCTGTGCTAACCCACAGTGACAAAAGGTCATCAACTTTTAAAGAGCCAACTGGAAGGGAGTAAGAGTTCTCCTATAAAGTTGGGCACTGGAAGCAATAAAATCCTATCAGGCCAAATCTATCTCCAGAAACTCACACTGCAGCCTCAAAGCAGCGGAAGATCCTGATACTTGGATAACATCTTGTTATCTTTGGATATCAAAGAAGGTGCCAGTGTGAAGTTGTTTTCCGTTGCTGTCCCTTTTGTTCTCCCTGGGAAAGGATTTGCCCTCAAGGTAAATTTTTCCTACAAATAGTCCCCGTTTTTGGACTAGTTCAGAGGATGCCTCCCAGTCATACCAACTGATCGGTCCCCCCTCCCAATAGCCATGCGATCTCTTCAGCGTCTCTTCCATTTCTTTCGCTGCCTCCCGGACCAAGGACTTCAGGAAAAGGTGCAGTATCGCCCAAACTATGAATCCTTCAACAATCCCTCTATCTTATTTCCACTCTTTATTTCTTTTAGCCCTTGGATGCATGTGTGTGTGTTTGCGAGAGCTATTATTGTTCAATAAAGTCATTCATCGAACCTTTTTGTGTGATTTCTGACTGAGCCTGACCCCATAAAAACTGGGTAAAAGATCTGCTAGGTTACCCTGTCTCTCGCATTGCTGTTGTTTGTGCTCCATTGAGCTTACTTTCCCCATCATTTGGAGCATATTGAGGTGTCCCTTTGGGACCCTCAGATTTTCAGGGTAACATCTCTATTTTCCATGGTATAATATTTAACCAAACCTGTTGCTTCCACTGAACAGTTCATTTGGAAGTCAAGTCTGGGAGTGTTTGTGCCTGTTTTTTCATCAAGTATCTATATCATCTGCATGCTCACCTATATCAAACAACAAGTTCTGTTTTTCATGGGCAAATCAGCCATTATAAATTTAACAGCTTCTGAAGATTTCAGGAGCCAATCTGTCTGGGATAGCTTTCTGAGGACTACAGAGTCTGCCAAAAATGTCTCCCAAATGAAAATAAACACACAAACAGAAATGTGTGTGTGTGTGTGTGTGTGTGTGTGTAAAATGCCAAACAATGCTGGTGTCCTCAGCAACCTAATTAATAGGCATCTGGTAGAGCAAATTCACACCTTTTCTTGTTTTCTTTTCTGGCCAGTAAAAGGGTGGTCTGGGAATCTTGAGGGTTTAAGGCCAGAAAAGATCCTTGATGGCCTCATGCAACCTCAGGGCCCTGTTTTGTGCATAGATAAGACTGTTCTGTTGCCATACATAATATGATACAGTGAGGTAGCACATATGTAACTTAACTTCCCAGCTTTTGTTGACTTAATTGAAATCATATAGGGAAGTCTATAGCAGGTAGTACTTTGACCAATAGTCTGAAAGTCAAAATTGCAGCTTCCTATTTTTCTTGGCACTAAGACCTTCTAGGGAAGTTCTGTAACATTCAGCTTTTTCAGAGGCGGTCATGTTGGATGATTTGTTGTGTTTTTATCTGTTAATTTATAGAAGTATGTGATGTTGAGCTGGGGAAAAAAACAGACACCCCTTTGAGCCCTGCCATGTTACGTCTCTCTTGCATGCTATCAGTCAAAAGTGATCCAAAAGATGCTGTTGAATGCTAATTACCATCAACCCTAACCAGCCTGGCCAATGGTGAAATTATTACAGTAGTTCAGGGATTGGGTTAAGTGGAGCCTGCAGGCCACATTCAGTCCCCTTCTTCTGGGCTTTTGAGGTCTGTCATCTTAAAATTTTCAAACCAATTTGATTTTTTTTAAAAGCAAAAATGCTCCTGTAACCTCTAGGGGGCATGGGGACAATTTTGTTGCTTTCTTCCAGCTTTTTAAAGGCACTAAAGGGGCTCCCTCTCCAAAATTCAGAGGACTTCCAGTTTATTCCCTGCTTTTTAAAGACTATGTGAGGGATGGGTGTTATTTTGAGTAATTTTAAAAGTAAAAACTTAATTGGAGACCTGTCAGGTGGGAGTGCACGTGCAGCCCTTGAACCTTGAATATTTGTAGATTCCTAGCACAGTTCATCAACTTCTAGTGGGACAAAGTTTCCCCATACAGAATCTTACTATCCAGGCACTCTGCCAATGTTCCTTCACAATGGCCAAAGGAGTGAATTAAATGTGAACTGAAGCCTTGCTCATTCAACCACTACCTTTGTCACTGGCTGAGGAAAGTTCATAAAAGGCTCCATTTTCAGGTACCTGACTTAGAAGGAGGTTGCACTAGGTGAGAGAAGAATCCATTCACTACGAATATGAATACAAACCTACTTATCATTTTATACATCCATTTCTTTTAACCAGTAAGTGAAATTAATTATTCATTCATCAACAAAATGGCTGAGATTTTGCATCACCATACACAGCTACAGTGACTGAGCTCTATAATCACAATGGATGCCTTTACTGATGCCACCCACTAAGAACTTACTTTTTAAATTTAGGCAGTGTTCCAGCTGAAGGATTTCCAAGAGGCTGCAGACAGGGCACAGGGAAAATTGATTTCTATGCTCTCCGAATCATGGAGCATGCAGAGACAGGCACCTGTAGCTGCTTGTCTAAACATGCCACATGAACGGGACAACACTGCAGTCATGCTTTCCTCATGCTCCTCACTGGTGTATCTCAGAAACCCTTCAACTGGGGTGTTGACTGGCTTAATAGGAAAGGCTTTTTTAAAAAAAAGGTTTTGGGGGTCATGTTCATTCATTAACAATAATAAGAATGAGTCTCCAAAATTACAAGATTGCAAAACCAGTCAAAAATATTGAACAGGATGTCAGCCATAGGTTTTTTTGTTTGTTTGTTTGTTTTGTTTTGAGTGCTGACATTTGTCCAAATTTTCCTACACAGATCTCCAGTCAAAATGCACATGAAACTTGTCAAGTAGAACATCTCTCACATAGAGCAATATTTATATTAGTGAACATGGTACAGAGAAATGTATCATGTTAAGGGGCATTGCATGCAGAAATGTTATATTTGACCAAGACTGCATCCAAAAATGTGTACATTAATAGAAATATTCACAAAAATGCAAACACAATTTACTGTGATTTCAAAACACACAGAGAGTGGGGGAGGGAGAGAGAGAGATGTAGAAATGGGCCAGGCCTTTAAGACTGGGAAGAAACAGAAGACAGAAAAAACTGCAGTTGACACATCCATCCATCCTTAGTTTGTTCCATTTCTGTTTCAGATAGTCAGCTGCAGGGCACTTTGTTAGCTTTTCCCAAGTGAAAGCAATAGTGACAGGGGAATTGGGAAAGCAAGTGGCAAATTTAAAACCGCTTTCTATTGACTGCCATGCTTATCTGGTAGTTCAATTATATAAAACTTACACTGCTTCAGTTGTCAATCTCAGATTAATTTCCCCCCCCTAATCTCCTTGCTCTGTTATAAAGTTCAGTTGTTTCTCTTAAGCCCTGACCCCAGCATGTGGGTCTGGGCTTACTTCATAGCCACCAAATATCTATAGCATTGTTCTCTGTACCCATCAACAAGAAACTAGGCTACATAAGAGATATTGTTCTCTGCTTGATAGAACACTATGGGCTTTATGAAGTGAGGCTATGAAACAGATTTGCTCCAAGCCTTCATGAAGAAATTTTGATAACAATCACTGAACATTCACAAAGGTAGAATTTTTTTTATAATCATTTTATTCAAATTCAAATATAAAATAAACAATTGTAACTGTAAGTTTACATGAATTATTTTTGATCTTCCACACTGATCTAGATTTCATTTTCAATATCTCTTAACACGCTTATATTATTGTACCACATTTTACTGATAATATTACCTGTTGGTTCTTGTGTTTCATCTCCACATTCTAGCTTCATGATATATATCCAGTAGCCCCCTCATTAATTATCTTAAATCATGAATTACTCATTTCTATCTACAGTACCCAGCAATTACCCATTACAACCTGCCATTCTTTTCGAATCTCTATCGTCTGATTTCCCTTTTAATCTCTCAGAGACCATATCAGCATTTGTTTTCAATAAGTGTTCCCCACCATTGTTCTATTATAGGTATTTGCTGAGTTTTCCACAACTTTGCATATTCAATACGAGCTGTTGTTATCATATACAGTATTATTCTCCAATACATCTTTATACCAGTACCTTCTAGTAGCAATAGCATTTATTTCTATACCGCTTATCAACTGAGTGTTATCTAAGCGGTTTACAATGTATTTTTAGCTAATTGCCCCCAACAAGCTGGGTACTCATTTTACCGACCTGCGAAAGGATGGAAGGCTGAGTCAACCTTGGAGCCTGGCAGGATCGAACTCACAACCTTGTGGTTGCAGTACTGGCATTTAACCACTGCGTCACCAGGGCATCTGTCATATTTAATAAAGATATAGAGACATCTATAGAGACCTTGTCAGAGTCTAAGTCTACATTTTTAGATTTAAGAAGCAAATTCGAATTCAAGCTGGGGGCCTGAACCGTGCTCTTGGACGGACTATGTGCTTCTGAAACTAAGTGAGGTTCAAAATTAGATGTAGTAACAAAATTATCAAAGGTAGTATTCTCAGTGTGGTCTATATCTAGAGATTTTCCTTGCAGACCCTGATGTTCTTTCTCTTTGTCTTGCGGGCCATTTAAATACCTGGCCACTTTGCCTCTGTTCCCCCTCTTTATTTTAATAAAAGGCCAGATTGAACTGAGAGCGATATTTTTGCTGAGTTTAGAGGATTTTCTAACTTTCTTTAAAAGACCAGATTGGCTCCTGGTTACAACCATAATTTCTTAAAACAATAAAATAGGACCCTTATACAAACGAATATAAACACCTAAATATAACAAAGACTATACTCTATAAGTTAGGGCAAAAAATGCACACTAACTATTAGAGCAAACTCAAAAATAAATAAATTTCTAAAAACATACCTCAAGGGACCTTTAAATAAATAATTCAAAAACTAAGTTAACAAGAATAGTGCTAGCCCACAATAAGAAATATTTTAGGAATTAAGGAACGTAAATTCAAACTATCATACAAATGAAATATAAAATACCACAAATGTAGCAAGACAAATAATATGAACTACAGTAGTCTTCCAAAACTTAGTATTCTTCCCAGACACAAAATGTAGTGCCAGATGGGAAGAAAACTACTCCTCAACAATAGTGTTCCATTAGATAATAAAGTTGCAGCAGCTGAGGCTAGACTTGCCTATACAGACAAGATAGTCTCTTCCATCCTGGGGAAGACAGTTGAGGCTGTTCTGCCCTGCCTTTATACCCAAAGGAAGCACAGCTGGCTGGAGAAGGGCAGCTCCTGGAGTTAATTCTGCAAAGAGGCAATAAGAAACGAGGCAAAAAGTCCCCCAAAAAGTTACTTTAGAAGTTGCAGCTTCAGAAGCTAACACTAGACTTGCCTCTACAGACAAGATGGTCTCTTCCACCCTGAGGGAGGCCCATATTTAATAAATACAATTCTGGTTATCTTAGCGAACTGGACTTTTGTTAATGCACAAATTTTGTTATGTATTTCACTCCAATATTTCTTAGCCTTAGGACATGTCCACCACGTGTGATATATCATACTGACCTCTTTCTGACATTTCCAACAAAGTCCAGTACCTGTATTACATATCTTTTTTTAATTTGTCTGGTGTCATGTACCATCTATGAAACAGTTTATAATAGTTCTCTTTCAGATTCTGGGCTACTGTAAATTTTTGTGTTTTTTTCTAACTCTGTTCCTAAGAATCTAATTGAATTGAATGTCTGATATTCTGAGCTCATGAGATCATTGCTGCCTTAACTGTTTCTTCTTGCCTCTCCTGCTGTAATATTTCTTGATGTATATGAGCTAGTAGATGATGTGGATTTTCAAACAACCATTTAATTATTCCAGTTTTCTCTTTTATTTCAATTCCATATGTTTTTAAGTCCATCTGAAATCTTTCAGTTAACTGCCTGTAAGGGAACCAACTTAATGTTATTCCTTCTTGTTCCAGTTTTTCTCTTGTTTTAATCTTAAGGTTATTGGAAATTGATATCTCCCCAAAGGTAGAATTTTGATGGGATGTTCAGAAGACCTCCAACAAATTCTGGTGTGACTCCCCCTGCCCTCACTGCAACAACACACACATTTGAAATGCCAGCTAGGTCTGCGGATATTTTAGTCTACAAGTGAGATAGAAGTCTGCAAAAATAACTCCCAAACAAACCCTCCAGCATCTGCAAAAATAGCAGCAGAGAAGGTAGGTTACCTAGAAGCCAGCCACTGCTTCACTCTGACCACCAGCACAGACTACTGAAATGAGCTTGAGCTCAAATTATATACAAGCATAATCACACATGCAACCTGTTCCCCCCTGTATTGTTACATCATATGTTCTGAATTAGCCAAGTATAATTTTCAATGCATTGGGAAAAGAGCAGCCTGTGCTTCCAGCTTCTAGTCATATTTAATAAAGCTTAAGTTCTTTTGGTGAATGAGCAGCAGGCTCTGGACTCTTTCAAAAATAGCCCAGAGAGAACAATTGCAACAGTCTTCACACTTAAACATGACTGCAAGGATTTCCAGGAAAACAGCAGGGACCAACTCCACTCCACCACTGCCACCACCACAACTACCACCACCACCACCACCATCATCTTGAAAATATTCAAGTAAAACAATGCTATACAGATAGAAAAAGACTTTTAGGGGCATAATTATTTGTCAATAGAAGGAAGATTGCTTAAGACTGGCTACATCAACATTACGGATACTGAGTGTGACAGAATCTGCAGGTGTACAGTGCTTTGGCTATTGATACAAATTGAATCTGAAAATAGCAATTTATTCCCCAAATCAAACCAATGAATGCATTGCAGTTTTCCCTCATTCAGCTCTCATTTCCTCGTTCACTATTCTTAAACAGTCTGCTGCATTTGGCTTTACCACACACTTATTTTTTCTTGGCCACCAGAGCTTCTCAGAAAGGGATGTAGTTAATGAGGAAAGGAGTGCAGAAGATGCAAATACACACACACACACACACACATACAGAGAGAGAGAGAAGAAATAAACATGATCTCACAAACAGGGCATGCCTAAAAATTTGTTCTCTCTAGGGAACTATGGCCATTTCAGCACGGGGTATTTGAAACGGTGCAGTCCGTCCTCCAGGGAGGATGTCTGCACCTTGGAGTGGACTGGGTACAGATTATTTAATGTAGATCCATACCTCAGCCTGCTCTGGAATGACCCCAAGTGGTTGTCCAGCGTGCTTTTGAAAGACTGGAAAAATCAGGTCTTTCGAGCCTGCTCCCTTGTGCAGATTCGCAGGCTTCCACCAATGTGAGCATGCGATCTGCCAGCAGCGGGCTTTGGGCTGGCGAGTTTCAGCAGTTGGTCGAGACCCTCGTTCAACCGGAAGCTGCCATTTTCAATGCCGGAGCAGTGTGGAGTGACGAGCATGCACTGCTCCGGAGCAGCCTGGACCGGACCGGGGAGCCATAAGATCCGGTAAGTAGCGGCATGGGGTGATTCCCTCACCCCGTGTGGAAATGGCTTATGATTCTATAGAGGCTGGACCTCTTGACTTGTATTTTTCCTTTCATAGGCAAGTTTAGCTACCTTGACTTTGTTTTCCTTTGTGAGTGGGTAGAAATATCAAAATTAACCAGCATATAGATAGGACTCATTTAGTCCTCTAAATATTACTGGACTGCAGCTCTCAGTATACTTCATCATTAGCAATGCTGACAGTGGTTGCTAGGACTTTCAGTACAACAACATCTGGAAGACTGCAACTCTTATGCATATATTGCATTATCAGCACTTAGATAGAAATAAAATAAGGATGCAAATCCTCAATTATTTTATCCCTGCAAATGAGGTCAAATTAATACAGCAGGTTTCTTTTTCTCTTCATGTGGGAGAAAAAACATATTCATCTCTGTACAGAAAACAGACTTCCTGCACAGGAAATATCCTCTATAAATAAAATTCATTTTCTGCACAGAAAATGAGAGATGTGTTTTAAAAAAACACATGCTTTTATTCACAAGACAATTCCTCTGCAGCACCTTGAGATGCCAAAATATCAAAATTACAAACAAATAAATATGTTTTTAATTTTTGTTTTTATCTCTAGCCTATTATTCTTCCTGATTTTTTCTGGGGGGGGAGGGAGAGTGTACTACAGGAAACCTCTTTTTAAACTTGGGAACATAATTAAAAACATTATTTCTATTCCTAAGATTTAAGCATGGATGTATGATCAGCCCCTTTGTCAAATTTTTGTAAGCCATCTTAGCCCCCAAGGCATAAATAAAATATGACACTTCCAAATCAAACAGAGAAAAGCTGAAAGCTGATAATATAGGTTCTAGAATGGTCAGTGTAATAGCAACCAAAGAAACAGGGATTGAAAACAGTAGAAGAAAAAGATCTTTAGAATTCTGAATTTTCTGGCAGTGTGGTATTGTGATTTGAGCATTGGACTATAACCCTGGAGATCAAAGTTCAGTTTTCCACCTGGCCATGGAAACCCACTGGGTGACCGTGGATGTGTCACACATTCTCAGCCCTAGAAAACCCAGTGATAAGTGTGCCTTAGGTTGTTGTAAGTTGGAAAGACTTGAAGACACAAAACAACAATGTTCCTGCAACACAGCTTAGATAATTTTGTACTGTTAACATCCAGTATCCTCTAGCTAGCATAGCTAGTCTATTTCTATGTTGCTTTCATAGTTAAAAAAGATGTTCAAAGCAACTCATGTTAACAATCAGCAAATGTTATGTAAGATACATATACACACAAAAATTCCAAATAAAGATTTGCAATTGCAACACAAGATATAAATATTACATTTAAAAGATACTCTCAGTAAATCTCCTTGCTGACTGGAGAACTGTAGACCAAAAAATAACACAGACAGATACGCATTTGAAGTGAGGCACAGCAAAGTTTCACCAGGATTCTGGGATATACAGCAGTAGGACTTATGCTGTTCCAGTGATGGAAATGCCAAAGGTTCTAATCTCACCCCAACCCTGCTACAACTATAAAGACAAAGCATCAAGGATTCCTGCTCCTGAAGAGATTGCTAGCCTTGAGAAGCTTTCTTAGGCCCTTTTCACATACGGGGGAGAAACGGGGCAGGGAACGTGGAAACGGAGCTTACCTGAATCCAGGTAAATCCGTCGCCACGAGGAGCAGCGCGCGTTCGCCGCTCCACACTCCAGCGGCATCTGGCGGTGTCCAAAATGGCAGCTTCTGGCTTCCGGAGGCTCCCCGCCAACCGGAGCTTGCCAGCCAGAAGCTCGCCCCCCGGCAGCTCTGCAGGCACGCGCTTGTGCGCGCCTGCAAATCTACACAGGGTGCTGCGATGGGGTAGAACGCTGGTGTTTGATAAAAACCACATGAAATGTGGTTTTTAAAAAACATGCGGCACCACCCCTTACGGCCGCGTCAAGGCAGTTTGAGGTGTGGAACCTCAAATTTTAAACTGACCCTGAGCACTCCAAGGTGTAGACGACCTCCGGTCAAGGTCGTGCTATGCCGTGTTATTTACCCCGTGTGGAAAGGGCCTTACTTTCAAAACCCCTGAGGTTTCCCATAGCACTGTGGGCTACACATAATTTTTAATTAATTATATTTAATCTATTCCTTTTTTAAAAAAACTAAATAGCCCAGGGTTCTACCCCTCAAGGTCCCTGTGATATCCATGTCTACTCTCAGGTGTTTAGGTTTCACAGTCTTGGCATTGTGGCAGAGGCAGACACATACTTTTATTATTATAAATGCAGCATTGAGATGGCTGAGGATCAAAGAATAATGGTTTGCTTAATGCCAGCCCTGGAAAATCCGCTTTCTACTTTCTTCCCTCTCCATCTCTATGCATTAAGAAAGTGCCTGTAGAACTGTAACAAAGTACTTCCCAAAATAACTACAGCCAAATTGGGAGTTGGAAAGCTGAAAAGACTCTGGGCTGTCTGACAAAAACTGCACACTGGGGAGAAAAAGCTACCATTTCAAGGAAGGCAGCAAGGCAGCAACCTTGAAAAGAAAGAAAGTTGAGGAGTTCGGTGCTGAGCTGATATTTGTGGTGGATTAATAGCTCACCTTGTCAGAGATCAAATATGAGGATGTTCATACTGGGCATCCCAGACTTGCTGGTCCCTGAGTTTGTTGCTATGGTTACTACGGTATGGTGACAGGCAGCCCACAAGGAAACAATGCAGAAAAAGAAAAGGTAGGAATAAGGATGGCTTAAAGTTTGGATGAACTCATGCAGCCTTTAGGCACCACGCGCTTTCAGGAAGGCTGAAGAAAAAAGCATCCAGCAAAGTGAATGATGATTCTATTTCAAACATATTGTTAAATAGCTAGGGACATCAATTCTCCAATTAAGAGAGAGATGCTTTTCTTCTCACTGACATTGCAGCTTTCCAATGACTAAGCAATTTCAGCAAAACAATCAAGCTCCAGAAAGCTTCATGAGCTGCTGTGTCATTTCCACTCACTTGAGTTGTGTGCAAGAAACCTAGAGGAATGACTTTCACTCTTTTGCCTTAATTTAACTGAGAACAAAAAGGACAGTTTATGTAATCACCAGTAACAGCAACAGCAGCAGCAATGAAAGATTTTAAAACAAACAAACAAACAAACAAAACAGGGATGTGAGTGGGAGACTGTGAAAATTTGTTGGTTTCATTTTTATTGCATCCCCACAGACTCCTGTGAGCATTCTTATGCAAGTTCTCTTATGGGTTGGAAATATCTTTTCTTCTTATGGACATGGAATTTCATGCACGTTTTGTCAAACACAAATTTCCCAGTATGTGATTTTTTATGCACTTTCCTGCAAAGTAAAGTATCTTTGTGCACATTTTTCAAACACATACATTTTAATTGTGTAAAATTAACTTCTGTGTAATTCAAAGAATGAAAAAAAAGTGAAAATTTAATGTTCACAGTTACTTCTTGATTTAGGAAAACCAGTCTATATACAGATACTTTTTTATGGTTAGCCTCATAAAGCATAAATTTGATTTTTGTTAAAGAAAATCAGTTAAAGCTTTTTTTTTTTGCTTTTTTAAAAAAATCTCTATTGAAGGATGATAGCAATGGAATGAAATGGAACAGTCCAGAAAAAGAAAAAGCTTTACCATTTGATTTGGCTAATGGGTAATCTCACCACGCACCAAAGTGAAGCACATCATTCAAGGCAGCAGAACATATAGTAATAAGGGAAGCTAGGAATTTATATCTGAATGGTGCATCAAAATTGTTTAAAAATGTTAGCCCTGGGATGGGAGGTTATTCCATTACGGATAGTCCACTTTAAGGAAACAAATTGTCTTAGGCCAGTTGATTATATAAACATATTTTTAGATCTCTTCCAAAATACAGAAAGACATTACAGAGTGAAATCATCCCATTTTTAGACACTTGATAGAAGCTTCAGCTGATAGACTTTTTTAAACTCTAATTTAATACTATTAATTTGCAGAAGAATGACAAATGTATATTTACAAATAAGAGCCAGTATATTTATGAAAGAATGGTGCCTACTGAACAGTGCAGCATGGAAGAAAGTGAGTCACATACACTGTTTCCAAGAGATAGCAGAGACATGTATGAAAGAATAACGGTGATTACTGCTGTTTGCCTGCTATGCAATCAGAATGGGCTGCCATTAAGTGTAGGTCTCTCTTCCTCTCTGTCTCTCTCTGATTTAGGAATCAATGTGTGCTCCATATTATCTTATCACACTGTCTCGTCCTTTTTGCCCCTTAGCATACTCTAGCTAGAGAACTGGTAGGAAAAGATAAAAATAAAGAACTGAGCCTGGTGAAAAGGGTGAAAAAAAAGTTGGAGCGGGGATCAGAAGGGCTGAAGGGTGCTTTTCTCCCTACAGTTTAATGTATATCCTTTTGGAAGGAAAGGGACTGTCTTCACTGAGTAAAAAAAAAAAAAAGACAGAATGACAGGAATAGAAAATAGAAAAGGTCAGTCAGTGTGTTGCCTGAAAACTGTCCTGGAATTTCTCAGCCAGTATCCTTATGTGATCAGTCCAAAAAGATACTCTGAAATCAACTAGAAGTGCATCAGCATACTCTTTAGAATATATACCGATAGCATAGAAAGCCAAGTTGAAAGACTGGATTGATACCCAGAAGTTGAAACAGCTCCTTATTTTAACCTCCCTTGCAAGCTTGTGAGGATGATGAAATCAATGCAGAGAAGGCAGAGGAAGATATGCATGTGGCTGATTAATCATAAAGACGGGCAACTTTTCAAACAACCACATAAAAGAAAAACTCAGGTTGCACAAAACAAATGTGGTGTATATAATAGGATTTTAGTATAAGACTTAGGAATTCCAAGTCTCTTGCATGCTAGGCATCCTTGAGCCAGTCTCTTTCTCTTCGCCTGAACTACATCATTGTGTTAAGAGAATAAAGTGGTAGAAGGAGAGTCATGTACAGCACCTTAAGCTTCTTCAGCAAAATGTGTGTGTGTGTTTGTTTTTAAAAAAGTCTTTAAAAGGTCTGTTGGTCACAGTGGGACTAATTTCTGAGTAAATATGCATAAGATAGAGCTGTACCTGTTGTAACTGTGTGTTCAGATTCAGCCTGGGTAATCCAACACAGAAGAGGACAGGGATTCTATATCTGTCATAGTTTGGCAGAAGAGGAAATTTCAGAAGGTGAAGCTTTCGTGATGAGCTACACGTGTTCCCTCTTTTATACAACTATGGAGAACTGTACCTCTGGTCACCCTATATTCAACTATTGGTGCTCTTCATTGTTTTGATTGTAGCAATCAATGTAACAAAAACTGTAACAAAACAGACTGTAACGAGTACCTTCATGGAACCCTACCATATGCAAAGGTGGTATTCTGTAGAAGCTAATAAAGAAAAGAAGCAGAGTGAAAAAAAACAAACTCTTTTTCAACACTTTGAAAAGAATCTTCTTTTCCATTCAGTGATAAACCGTATTTTTTGGGTGGGGGAAAGGCCACTTCTGGAAGTCACATTCCTTGATAGAATAATGAATAGGTGTGTTGCAATATGAATGCTGTGAGCAATCAGTTTGTTTGTTTGTTTATAAATAATTATAAACAACACACACATACATATTGAATATTGACTATAACTGAACATAAATTGAAACTGTCCTTCATCCAGACAGATACAAAGGGGTATAAAAATATAAATACTATAAATATATATTGATACTGCTCAATTTTGTCTTGATGTAGACTTTAATCTTAGCAATGGACAAAATAAGTAACAGTTACACAGAAATAGCTTGCTAACCTTCTATCCTATATTTTGCACCTATAAAAGAGACAGTAAAAAAGAAAAAGAAAAGAAAACAGGTGATCTCCACTCAACATATATGGCATACGATTCCAAACTATGTCCCTGAGTTTCATCTTACACTATAAAAGGTGTTAACTTTCCAGACATACATAATTCTTTGTAATATCTGAACCATCCCTACTCCGCCCATCCTCTCTGAAATATACGAGTACTGAATTTTATTTTGCTTGCCTACAGTTCCCCAGCATTCCAGCAGTATGATGTCAGTCACTTCAAGTGATTAAAATGGTTAGTTAAGTTATTATAGACCTGAGGGCGAACTGCTGGATAAAAGTAATTCTATTTAGAATTGGCATAGCTGACCTGACAGACTATTTAAAGGGCTGTAGTGTTTCATCTATCCAAAAAGGAGAAAAAATAACAACAAGTGAAGCAAAGAAAAAAGAGTGTAATGTTTAAGTGAGTAAAGTTTGCAGAAGATCAGCACACACATATTGGGAAGGGGGTATAACCACGCTGTATACCCCTACTCCATGATATTATTGCAATGAATATTATTTAATTGGTATGAAATATAAATCAAACACTCTTATGGCTGAAAAGCCATGCTGGAAAAGAGGACTGGCTGCACACGTGCAAAAAAGCATGGCCAGGTCATATTGGTTGGGAAGCTCTGGTGCTGATGAGCTTGCAATAATCATTGCAATCAGCTGCCCAGACATTAAGTGGCTATCATAATTCTCATCAATGCTTTGTGTCACCTAATGCTAAGACTATTAGCCCATTCCTGACCTCATTGTTTGCTCTGTTAGACAGACATTAACACCCTCCCCCTCAGGGCAGAAACAGGGTATTTAAACCCTGGCTCTGAGTTAGGCATCTTACAGTACATTGGACATAGGTTGTCACTCTGCTGGTCACGTTCCTGTTCCTGTACTACCCTCAGACCCCTAGTCAAAGCCACACCACTTTGTCTCTTCTCTGCAGGATAGGTAAATATCACCCACTTCACCCCAACCTCTCACTATCCAATTTTTCCTTCCTTTCCTTCAGTCAGCCTTCTGCGGTTGTGACACTGCTTGAACCTTCATGTATTTGTCATTTTCCCCTAATAAAACATTATTTGAATTTCTGGCTGGTATCCTTGCAGTAGTACCAGTGTATATAGGTGAAATATCCCATAAGGTCTCTGTTTGAGCTAATAATTCCCCATCGTTCTATAGACGCATTGGCACGGCTGGTGGATCTCTGAGTTAGCCACCTTTTGGGATAACAGGGATACTTTCCAATTAGCTATCAGAATTGTAGCAGCTATGCTGTTGAAAAAAGGTGATAAAAACAGCGAAGAAACATATCTGGGAGTTTCAAAGCTATTAATTTTAGGAGAGAATGTTAACATCTGTTTAGCAAACATACACCATTTTGATACTTTGATTACATGTGCATGATAATTTTAGCATAAATGTACTTCAATGTCCTATGAATGATTTTGACCTTCTAGTCCTAACAGAACACTACGGTTTTATTTTTTCACAATTTCTGCCATGTCTGTATTGGTATACAGATACGATACAATCCGACAGAAGTACCTAGTATGTGAAGAGGTGCCAGTGGATTTCCTCCTTGTACTACTTCTACATAGAGTCCATATTCACTGACATCTGGTTGTGTGTGACTCAGCTGTGTGTTTTTAATCACAGTTTCCCTCTAGGATTTCCACCATTTTTGTGTATGTACATACTTCAAATAATACACATTACTTGCACAGTTTCCATTCCTTAGCTAGAACACATCTGTGTAGTGTTTTTACACATATTTTAGATATCTACATCTTCTACAAAAACTTCTAAAAAGGATGTATTTTATTAAATGTTTCCAAAAATGTCCAATAAAGTGCAGATTCCAGAACACAAAATTGTGAATGCTCAGATCCAGGGTAAGTCCACATAAAATATCTACAAGAGTAGACACATCGCAAATTCCTAATTTCATTCATGTGTCTGATACATGCATAATTTTGTACTGTCCTTCTGCCTACTTGTTGTTACACAGAAATATTAGGGAATGAGGGTTTAGAATCTAATTTTTAAATCAAACCTTTGAAATTTATCACAGATTCATCTATGTTGGTCTCAGTCAAGAATGCAAAGATATGCTAAAAGGTCCACCCAGTACAGAATCTTACTTCCTTCAGTAACCAGCCAAAGCTTACTTGAAGCCCCTAACCAAATATGTTCATTCCCTGCAATTGGTTTTCACTAAAACTGTTTAGGCAATATGTTATAAGTAAAAGCTTTACCAGTAGCACGTGGAGGAGGGGAAGGGAGTAAGACATAACAGCTTTCCTAAGTCACATGACCACTACTAATATCATTATTTCTTGATTCTACCCATTAATCAGGGGGAGTGTACAATATTTTGGGGAACATTTTGAATAACTTTCCAAGATCTCTCTTTTTCAGTGGCAATTTCATATCAAATATATATCATCGGTAAATAACCCATCTGGCATATTTGGGCTCAGATTGATTAGATCATAATACTTTGCATTCATGAGGCATGGTTCATTCAAGCCTGAATAATCCTTGCAAGATTCCTATAAGTGTTCTTATCCTTATGTTACTGATGTGCAACAGTGGCTGAAGAACAGAAGTTTGTGTAAAGCCACTTAAGTAGTTCATGGATACAACAGATCTCAAAGATCTATCTCAAACCTTACATCCTGTGAATATGAAAAAGTACTAAACACTTCCTGTCTGTGCTTCTCAAAAAACACCTGTATCGGCGTAGCTGTTCTTTTTACAGTGGGAGACTGTTTTCACAGCCAAAACACCATTAACAACAAAGAATGAATGTAGAATGTCAGTGGCCCTTTCTGCATGGCATTTTCCATGCAAAAGGGCACGTGGAGCATCGCGCGATTGTGAGGAGCGATCTGCATGATGCACTCACAATTGCGCAATGCTCCAGGGGCCAGCAGGTGCCAATTGTGCATCTTTTCATTTTTGGCTAGAAGCTGAAAATGGTGCATGATTGCGCACTGCTCCTGGCCCCCGCATGCACTTATCTGGCGTGCAGAGCCTCCGGAGCCATGCCAGTTGTGCTTCCTGCCCCAGTGTGTGAGCAGGCAGCTCGTGTGGAGCCGAAGGATCCCGGACACAAGAGCCTCTCACCAGAGGCTGTTTGCGCGATCCCCACACCCCAGCGCCGGAAGAAGGTAAGGTGCAGAAAGGGCCAGTGTCAGGATAAACCCACTGTTCAGAACATCCTTGGCCTGTGCTTTAGCTTCCATTCATTCTTTCCAGACTTTAATATTAAAATTATTGGTATTCTGATATCCAGGTCCGCTGCCATTGCATCTTGTTTTCCCCTAAGAATTTATTTGCTTATTTTGGAATTTCTACATGCCCACCCTTCCCTTAAGGAGCTTATGATCTTCATAATCTCCCTGTGAAGTAGGTTAGGCAGAGAAATAGTGACTGGCTTAAGACTATGCTGTGAGCTTCATAGCTGAGGCCAAACAAAAGAGCCCACTCCCTATCTTTTTACATGTTGGTGTCTGCTAAATGGACAAGAGACAGGAGGGCAAGTTCAGGACAGTTGTGTCAAGGAGAGATGCTAGGGAAATCTTCACAGAGCAGACAATCCTGCTACATTTTTCTGAGAATGCTTTAGTGAGTGAACAAAATTAGGCTCTCCAGGCAAGGAAGGTCACTGTTGTCCTGTCTCACTTTAACAAACTTTTTAGACAAGGTGGCTTTATTCACACTGCTAGCTTCCATCATGATTCTTACATAGGAATGTTCAAAGATTTCATTCACATTTGTACCAGTCAGATTTGCGGTATGTGCTTACTGGAACACTGCAATCTCTGCCTTTCTAGTATTTTAATGCAGTTCTGAAGAAAAACAATAAGCATACCAAACTGCATACTTGAGCTTAAAAAGTGCCAAAATGCATACCTGAGCTTAACAAGTATATATGCATAATTTGAAATTAAACATCTATAGAAATGTGAATTTCATGAAAAGTACTTAAAACAGAATGCATATTGTCAGTTTTCTTAAAAAAAATCACAGGTTGGCTTGCAGATGGAACACTAGTGCATGAGCATGCAGATCAGTGCTCTTAGCATTTTAAATGAACTGTTTAAGGTGTGTGTTTTGTTTGCTTACTACAGTTATACTCAACCTCTCTTACAATAAACTCAACATAACATTCAAGGTCCTCAAGGTAGCTCTCTTTCCTTCCACTTTCTCCTCACAACAACCTTATGTGGTAGATCAGGCTGAAAGTGACTAATTCAAGGTCAACTAGTGAGATTAATAACTCAGTAAGGACCAGTGATGTAGACTTGAGTCGACTGACTTTGACTCATGTCAGATTTAAGTCACTTCAGTGACTCGACATGGACTTGACTCAGCAATAAATGATGCACTGACTTGACTCTACTTGAACTTCTATGTTTTTAGTGTCTGACTTGCTGCCCTTGGTTCAATAACATAACACAGTCATCCAGAAACTTTACGACTTTGAACAGTGCTTCCATCTCTTTTTGCCTACTGATCACATGACAATCTACCTCAAGCTCAAAGAGTGGGCACATTTCTCAGAGGGAACAGCAAATGGGTTAGGCAATGGGCTTGAGGTGGGCTTGAAGTCTGCTGCACATCGGAAGAGCCTTCTAAAACTTTTCCTAAGAGCAGAAGACAAGACTTGCCCCCAGAGTGCACGGTGTATTATTCAGAGGGGAACAGCAAATGTGTTAGGCAAAGGATTTGAGAAGGAAGGATCCTTCTAAAGCTTTTGAAGTAAGAATGATCTTATTTCCCACTTCTGAAAAATCCTCCAGTTTCCGAAATGAGAAATAAGAAAGATCCTGTTCCCTACTTCTGAAGCTGCAGATGGCAAAGTCGCAGAGGTGGAGGGCTGACTCTACTTAAATGGTTAAAACTGACTTTATTCAACTCTGTCCAGACATTCTGGAATATAGGTTGGGCTATAAAGTTGGTACCCAGACCTGAGACTTAACTTCAAAATATCTTCAAGGATTTGAGACTTGAACTGAAACTTGAAGATAGAGACTTGAGACCTGACTTGAGACTTGCAGTAAAAGACATAAATAAATCACTGTTAAGGACCTGAAACTGTGTTTCCCAAGTTCCACTCAAGCATGTTAATAGCAATGTAGCAATAGCATTTATTTCTATACCGCCTATCAACTAAGTGTTATCTAAGCGGTTTACAATGTATTTTTAGCTAATTGCCCCCAACAAGCTGGGTACTCATTTTACCGACCTACGAAAGGATGGAAGGCTGAGTCAACCTTGGAGCCTGGCAGGATCGAACTCACAACCTTGTAGTTGCAGTACTGGCATTTAACCACTGTGCCACCAGGGCGCACCAAACCATATTGATTATAAAACATTTGCTAAGTTTTCGCTGTTCAGTGGACAGCTAAGCAGTCAATTTGGAGTCTTCCTACATACCAGATGTGTCAGGTGATTGTATGAACTGCCTGCCCCTATATTCAGCCTTGTGACAGTGCTGTTTACACTTGATGGAAAGATGCAGCTGAATTACAAGCATGAAGTGAAGGCCGACTGACAATAAGACTTGGCATTCAGGCTCTGCTTCACTCAGAGTCACAGCAGGCAGCCTCCTATGTGTATGCTTGCCATGGGCACACATGAGCCATAAAGGAGGTAATTAATTTACTTGTTTCACACAAGCCATTCTCTCGCCCTGCCACACAGTTTGGGAACTGCTAGTATAAGCCACTTTACTTTTAGCACATTGTAAAAATGTCATAGTCAGCTGCAGCTAAATGAGTTTCCATTTGTTTTCCAGCCAGCTAAAGCCATGCAGCTTCTGAACCTGCTAATCGTATAGCCTGACCCCTGATAAGTCAACTTTATAATCAATAACTTGCTGCCTTTTTTGTTTCAGCTCATAATGGCACCTTCTGATTAATATCTGCCTTCCAGGAGAAGGATATGAAAATGATATCATGCGTAAATAGCTTGAACTGCCGCACTAATATGGGACACTGAACTACCTGAGGGAAAAAGGCTAAAATCAACTAGAGTAGATAAATGTCTGTTCCTGGTTTTGTGTGTGCATGTGTGTGTGCCTTGATGGGCAGTTTGGATGTTATGTTTAAATTATAATGGATCATAATTTTGATTCCTTCTCTTGCTTTGAACCTGCTGGGTCTCCCCCCGCTTGCCCACCCACAAAAGATTCAGATAAAATATGTGATCCTTCTCTGCCAAATCTCTCAGTTCTTCTTCGGTGCAGACGGCAGGGTTTATATAATAAAATTTTAATGACCATGGACCTGCATATCAATGTGAGGCACCAGCATATTTTCAATAATGCTCCCACGTCTGTGAGGACTGGCACCGGGTGATCTTCCTATAACAGAATCCCTTACAAGTCCTGAGAGGCCGGCTTAGTGGAGATAGTGGCAGCTCCTGTGAAAGCTCCATTATCATGCAGCTGTTGTATGGATGAAATGGAGATTTATCAATCCCTCTGCCAAGGAAACTATATTATAGGCTTTAAATTAAAAAATGGGGGCTTAACTCATACCAAACAATATCTTGGAAAGTACTGGTCCCACATTACCCCATGCTGCTTCAGAAGACACTGCAATACAATATCACCCCTCCACTCCATATCTCTCACATAAACCCTTACGGACATAGAAACACAACATCAGATTTAAGGAAGCTTGTTATTGATCTTCAATTTAAAATATAGATGTGATTTAAACATATAAAAGTTATACTTACATTGAATGCCCAAGTCATTCTGTTGCCTGAGGTGAAAAACATGAGAAAGTATGTCCTTCACCCCACTTTCTTCTACAACAGAATCTTATTCTGACAGTGGAAATAAGACTGTGTCCTACAGTTCAGCCGCAGACCACAGGGCAGGTTAGGAAACACAGGGAAGATCACTTGGCCAGTACTGACCTACAGCATCACATTGTTCTTCTCCATCTTCCCCAAGCAACAGCAATTGTTTATGAATCACTGGCGAGGGCCAGTGATTCATATACAGATCCAAGATGACCCCATTACCTTAAGTGCCCACTACTCAAAGTATAGCTATGGGCTGGAGGTTAAGATCATGATCTCCTGCCAAGTTAGATCTTCCTCATGAAATGTTCTTTCAGCCCCCAAATTTCTATCATTTCAGTAACTTAAAAAATCAGTTAAGCATTAAGAAATCCAGTTTAGGCATCAAAAGAAAAGGGGTCCAGGAAAGTTACCAAATTAGCAGATAGAAGAGTCCCGGGTATGATTTTCAGTCTGCCTCTCTGCAATACTAGCAATTTGGGCACTGCTGGAAAATTTCCTTTGAAAAGGCAGAATTCATATGGCGGTGAGAGGGGTTTACTCCCTACCTCTAGCATTGGTTAAAGGTCACTGACGGTACTTTGTGCCTTCCGTGGAGCCCTTTCCATTGGCATGCCAAGGGACAACTGAAAGAGGAGCATTCCCACCTCATCCATGCTTCTCTCACAGGGACTTTGGTGGGAAGGAAGTCATCACTGTAATCTCAGACTTAAATCCTATGTACGCACTAATAACATTTGTCTTCACCCTTATATCTTACCCAATACACACCATATATACTGTACATATACTTTATATCTTACCTATCTTCTTTTTTTAAAAAAAATACAGGCAAGAAGGCTACCCTCAACTTTTAATTATTTATTTACATCAGTGGTTCTCAACCTGTGGTCCCCAGATGTTTGTGAACTTCAGCTCCCAGAAGCCCTGAGCATTGACCATAGTGGCTGGGCCTTCTGGGACCTGAAGTCCACGGACATCTGGGGACCCACAGGTTGAGAACCACTGATTTACATAATTACTATACTACACTTCAGTAGAAATTCCCAGTTTAAAAACAAACAACAAAACAACCAATCCAAACAACGTAGGAGTTTTAGAAATCACCACACAATTAAAACAAATATAACACAAATATGTCATCTGTATGAACAGTTGGAAGGGGAAAAGATTTGGGGAAATTTGGAAGGAGGGAAATTCTGATCCCTACTTCAGACACAGATTTGACAGAGTAAGACCTGGAGATGTTCTTGAGTCTTGAATGGTTTGTGTAGGGGGTTTTCAACAGGTGTTGCTTGTTAACTGGTTGTATAACAAATCACACCTGCTGAGATCCCTCTTCTACACCATTATTAAAGGTATTGGATCCATCTCAGTGTGATAACCTTTCCCAAACATCTCCTTGACTTGACATTTCATACTTTCAATATGAATATAATAAAAATTGTTCTTCAAAAATGATTATTTCATCCTTGCAATTAGCATTTGATTTACATTCATAACAACAAATATGTTTACTAGGCATTCAAGGCAATGTAAACTAATCCCCATATAAAAGATGTAAGAAAGAAACTAAATCTCTCTTGTTCCTACTGCTCTGTATTGCAAAATCATCCTTCAACATGCTACTGGACTAATTGTTCTCAGAAGGAAATAACAATTTAACCTCAGGTATCATGGTAATAACAATACTGCTTAGGTATACAGTTTATCTTAGGTATCACAACATCAGATAGCTTTCCCTAAAGAAAATTAGTCGGCTCCAAATGGACCATTCTGTAGTTGTCTGAAGTGTAAATTTGCCTTTTTTTCCCTTTTTTTTTTTTTGGAAAAAAATTATTGAAGTAGGTATGGGCAGCTAAACAGTAACTCATTTATCACTTTAGGCCCCTGAGTGTCACGCCTGAAGGCATGCCACAGGCTTAACCTCATGAGCTGAGCCCAGTATTTTAAACAGAGCGTCTGAAGTGGAGCAAACACTGCTTTGGTCCTGGGAAATCATAAATGTGTGGCAGTAATTAAGAGATATTCAAGCTATCTGGAGAACACTGCTGAAATGCAAATGACAATGGAGATAGAATCCGAGCTTGTCACTTAACCAGTCAACAAATGACACTGTATTATTTAATGTATAAAGACACAAATGAACAGCACAATGCAAAAATCTAATGTGTGTGTTTGTATAATGTACTCTCACACTCCATTTCAACCTCCCAAAATTGTATGTGTTAATCACAAGTCTCATACTTCTCACCCCTTTCAGCCTTTAGAAACTGATTCAGCTGAACTATGGATGCAAATCTTACTAATGCCCTTTCCGCATGACATCACTGTCTCATTTCTGCCACAAGATGGCAGCGGTTGGCAAGTCGTGCTTCCACATGAGGTCATCGCCATCCTGCTGCCATCCTGTTGTGGAGCATCATGCTTGCGCAGTTTTTGCAAAACAGAAAAAATCCGTTTTGTGTCTGCAATCACACAGCATTCCTGTCACTTCTGGCCATGTGGAAGCTGCAGAAGTGCATTGGCAATGCTTCCTTACATAGCGCAGCAATGGAAAAAGCCCGGTTGCACTGCAGAAGAAGATGTGGCGCCACTGCGATCTCTTCCGCATGGACCGAGTAGGTGCAGAGGGCAGCGTTGCTGACACACTCCCTTCTGGGCCTGGGACTGCAGCAAGACAATGCAGAAGAGCATCATGGTGCGGAAATGGCCTAAGTTTCTTTTTGAAGGTTAAAAAAAGTAGTCTTCTCAATTTTGTTTCCCCTGCAGGAAAGTCCTTTGAAAACCACACAGTTTTCAAACACCATGGACAAATTGAGACACATCTTTGTAAAATTTGCATGTAGTTGTTCCTGTATGGAAAACAGATTTTCTGCATAGAAAATATTTCAGTGCAGAAATATTAATTCTTAAAATGCTGCATAAAACAACCAAGTGCAAGTTTTGTATAGAGTAAGTCCTGAACTGCAAAAATTCTGTCACAGCTTCTCAACGCTCAAAAATAAGTTTTTTGGCCATTTTTGAATATTTTCAATTATTCTAAGCCAAACCTGATCCCAATTGCCCAGGAAAGATAATAACCTTACTATACTGGACAAAACAGTCCACTACTAATCTTCACCAGAAATATCTAATTGAGTTTAAGTGGTTATGAGTTAACTCTTTTTACCTTGGATCCAACTTAAGAGTAAATTTTCTGGTTAGCAGCATTTGCTATTCAGATGGTGTCTTGAATAAGGTTTTCTTTATTATTCATATCAAGGTATTGTCTCAAGAGGAGGAAGATCAATGGAAAACACTGAAACTGTAAGAATCTGGAGGTAGTAGGGACTGCACTTCTAACTCCTGCATGCAAAACATGTTTCTTAGCATTGATCTTTGTGCCCCATGCCTCTTAATTCTAAGTGAGTGGGAAGGTAAAATCCTCAGTTATTCAGTGCTGCAGGATGATGTCTCTGAAATATTTTGAGTGCCTCTCTACATAGACATCACCCTTGATTTACTAACTGATCTTTGTAGCAACTTATTGCTGAAGCTCAGTATGGCAATGGATCAATGAATTCTCATTGCAGTAAGTCACATGACTCCTTATTCATCTTTACCAGTCCAGACAACAATCCATGATGTTTGAAGGGTACATGAACAGCATTCATGTTAGTATAACTGGGTGAGGGTGGAATCAAAAGAGATGCATGTCATTGAGAACAAAGGAGTTTTTAAACCTTCATTCATTAGAACTCATACTGTAGGAGTGGCTTTCCCTGCTTGCCACTTTCCAGATGAACTGCACTACAAACCACTTCCAATCATCAGTCACGTTGTAGGATGTGTAGTCTAACGTAGTTGGAAAATGTCAGGTGAGAAACCACACTTTTGAAGGAGACCATAACAAAATAAGTGTTTAGGGGGCGATAGTGATAGTCAGACATGACATTATCTATAAATCCCATTAAAAGAAATAAACCAATTATTTAACAAATAAAATGAACTAAATTCTACCTCTCTTGACAGTAACATTAAATAATTTTTCCTATTTCTAACTACCAACATTAATAAAAAAACCCTAAAATGAATATCCTAACCAAAATCTTCAATAATGTTAAAATATAATATCTAGTTAAAATTAACACTTGGCTGCTTAATTCCAGCTGATTATTGCAATATGCACACCTTCTCTTTGTAAAGTCACCACAAGAGGATAGCACTGAGCAGCAGATTAAGCAAAAAAAAAAGGGGGGCTTAAATATTGCAAATTTTAGCAATGTATGGTACAGTCAGTTATGTGCTTGCATATGATCTTCAACCAGATATGGTACTCTGGATGTTGCTGGACTGCACCCCCTCCCCCCACACACACACTGATATTTCAGGGTTTTCATACTCTCCCAAAGAACTCATTCCATCTTCACTTCAACTCCCAAGACATCTGGCAAATAAACCATCTTTGTTGCAAAAACTCTCAGACAACTTTTAAAGTGAGCAGTCAATTCACAAAGGTCTAGAGAAGTTCTTCTGCATCTCAGTGTTATCCATAATAGGGAGATGCCTCCTCCCTACCCACGACATGCCCCATAGAAGGGAACATACTAGAAAATCTTAAGCATCTAGCCTGAGAGAGTTCACCTCTAAATCACCGAAATGTACTCCTGATTTCATGGAGGATAGGACTGTGAAATAGGGAGGAACATTTCATCCAGGCATCCCTACAACACTCTCCTGCCGCTGTATCAGAAGAAAAAATAACAGTGAACAAAAACAAACTGATTGAATCCAATAAGGACTACTGGTGAACAAGGAGAAAGTGTCGGTTACCCAGCAGCATCCGAAAAAGAATAGTTAGTTCATGGAAGTATCCTTCCTCTGATTTTTTCTTGGTGTAGTTCTTGTTTCCATTGACTTTTGTCAGTTACTTGCCAAATATTGCAGTCCAGTTCCACACTGAGTATCCTTGAATTCCTTCCATCCATCACTTTATTTATCTTGCCTTTCTCCCACGCTGGGACTCAAGGAGACAGTTTGAATTCCTACATATTTGTATACAAGAGTGCAAATTCTTGTATATGTCTATTATCACAAACCCAGAAATATGACATCACAGTGGAAGAAAAGGCTGACTTTGTTTTTTGCAGTCAAAAGCATATGAGCTTACACTGTCTTCAGTAGACAAGAACACCAAGAGCAGAGTCTCATTTAATGACTTAAACATATGGCTGAGTGTGGTTCGTATATATGAAATCAGTTATCCTTTAACATACCCTGTTTATGCCTTAAAAACCATGGATTCTATACAGAAACACTGGAAGCCAGTGGAATCATTTCAACCAAAAAAGTTCCTCCTCAAAAGACCATGCCTACGTTCTGTATTAAATTTTACTGTCTCCAGGGATTTTTCTGAAATCTGTAAAGGGTAAAATTATGCTGCAAAGTATCACCTTTCCTATTATCAATGAAAAAGCATGTATTACTTTATATCACTGAATAGAGTTTTTATGGTATGAATCTTCCTTGCTATCTTTGTACTGGCTTGTGCCTGGTTTCCGACAACACTGTTGAGAGGGAGAGACATGTGAGGAGGAGTGATAACCTTTGAACCTGTCCTTCTCAGGAAATATTAAAGAACAACTCTCTCAAGATCTTTGGCTCTGCTGCGTCACCTTTTCCGTCTCCGTTCTGCTATACTCTTTCTCCACAGGCAATTTTAACTCTTTTTTTTTAAATCCAAAGTAAAGAATTACAAGGGAGCTTCATTATTGGAGTTCTCATAATGTGAGTCATTCATCCTCCAGAGATCTATTATTCTATTAGAGTTATGCATGAAGTTTCTATCATGAAAAAAGTGGGATTTTGAGAACTACAGTTTCCAGAATCTTCCTGACAGTATAACACAGTAGTCAGAAAACTAGCACTATAAAATTCTAGTACCTATATAGTCCATAACATTCATTTTCATCAGAAAAGGTGAAAAGAGAAACAGTGAAAAAATGTATAGCCATAGATGTACATACACCTCAGTGCCAGTTTTCAATGTGATTTTACATTATGTAAGTCCTATTCAGGCATGGACAAAAGTGGAATGAAGAAACATGGAAAAAGAAAAAGAAAAAAGAAAAAAAAATGAAATGCCTCCTTTCATGGTATCATTACTTTCTGTCTCCCATTGAACATGCAGGATGGGTCACAATTTGAAGAGGTGATGTGTAGAGCCAGAGAGGCTCTACACATCTACCAGAACACATGGGGTGTTGTAGATAGTGATGAATGTGGTTACTATAGTTATTGAGATTTTGTGAGGATGAAAAGCTTGCTTGGCTCCATGGTCTTACTGCATGAAAACAAACAGGTACTCACATGCCTGCCCTTGCACAACGTTGGGAGGATGGGCTAATATGTGAGGGTATTTCCTGATCCCTTTACCCATTCTCCTGGTGTTGTGCAGGACTGAAATGGGGAGCCAAGATGTTTCACAGGAATGGGAAAGTCTTCAGGGGCAGGATAGGGCAGGGGAAGCTAGGTAAAGATTAGGGATGCTATAGGCTTCAACATTCCCCTCTTGGCTCCCCCAACCCAGCTCCAGTGCAACATTTGGAGGCTGATCCATGTGAGGTTTGGGGAAGCTACAGCCTCTTGGCTCCCCCATCCCCACTCCTGTCATTTAATATCAGCAGGGTCATAGAAACTGGGTGAGTACTGGAGAAGTCACCCCCCCAAATTATTTTGATAGCTGGTTCATGGTGATGCAAATATAATTGTCATTACCAACTATTGTAAAATAGTATAAGAGACTCTGCTGGGCAGGAGTAGTCCTCAGGTTTATTCAAAGACCAGAGCAGGGATGAGAAAGACGCCTATGAAGCATTCTCCTTGTTGGGGTTTCTGATACTCAAAAAGGTCTTTCTCATTTTTCCTCATTGAGTACTGAAACATTTTTTTCACCCCTAACTTATAGCTATCATTTACTTAAAAACACATGAACTCTAACAAATGAGGGAGAAGTACTCTGGTTTTCTAAACAGGAAAAAAATGCTTTTCCTAGCTCTGTTTTTAATTTATTTCTGAGAACTGCTTTTAAGATCACTTGGCAATTGTAATCCAACCAAATAAATTCAAGTTGTTGTTTTTTTAGAAAAATACAAACTTCATCCAGTCCTATTTTAATACTTTTACACACACTGACTGTAACATACGGGAGTTGTACTCTGAACAAAGAAATATTTTCAAACAAAAATAAAGTTTTACAAACTCTGCTTTTCATAGGTTGTTTCCATTAACCAATTCCTCTTTCAAGCCACACTAAAAAAAAAGATGGAAAAATCTTCCCTTATACGACTAACCACTACCACCACTTGTACCACTACCAGTTGCAATACCATAATATATTGCTGCAGTTATGGTGATGGTGATGATGGCAGTAGTGGTGGTGATGATGATGATCATCCAGCAGGACAACCTAATCTATCCATGTCTATTGGGAGGCATGCTCTGTTGAATTTCATAGGGCATACAGCTTCACTATAACCTATTTTACTTATTTCTTTGTGGGCAGGGGAACAAAAGAGAAAGAGCTGAAGAGACAGAGAGGAAGGGAAAGATGCAGAAGATGAAGAGTGGGGAAGAAGAAGAGGGAGAAACACAGGGTTGGGAAGGAAAAAAGACAAATGTAGACAGAGGCGCTGGCACTCTGAAAGAGAGAAAAAGAATGCACCTAGAAGGTGTAGGACAGAAAAAATGAGCAAGAGGAATAAGATGACAGAGAAGAAGACATTTATCCAGAAGAGAAAGATAGCAAGAGAAGATGAAAAAAGGAAGGCATTTAGCTAAGAACTGTATACTTGAAAAGAGAAAATATGAGAAATAAAAGAGAGAGAGAGAATTGAATGTAAGAATTTGAGAAAGGAATCATATGTCTACACAGACTTGAAGAAGAAAAGCTTTTGTACCAGGAGCCTTACCAACAGTGGTTCAATCCACATCCACGTCAGACCAAGAAATTTTCCTGTGGTATTAGTCTCAGTGGACAGCAGATACTTAGGATAAGGAAGATGGGAAGAGAACTGGTAAACAAGAAAACCATTAAAAAAAAAAAAGCACCCATTCCTAAAGTGCCGTAATTCTTGAGGCAGCAAAAACTGAAGCAACTAAGTATTTCTTTTCACTGACAACTCCATATCATCGAGTCCTGGTGCCAGCTGCAGTTTGAGAGACACTGAGGAGAAAGAGAGATGAGATAAAGTGCCCAAGCAGATTTTCTAAGGAAGTTGCAGACACTCCCTGATAATCTACTGCAGCAAGGGCTAGCAGCACACAGTTTAACGGAGACAGGAGGAAAAAAAAATATTCTCCAAGGATAGGAGGCCAGACCCTGAGGTCTAGAAAGTCTACTGACAAGGTTGCTCTACTTTCAGACCAATTAACAGAAAAAGCAAGGAGGCAAAGCCACTTCCATTCTCCTCAGCCCCCTCCATCTTCTTGTTATTAAAGTTATATATCGGGGTGTGTAATGTCAGGGGTTCTGGATGTCAGTTTTCTGAGTCTGGGGACAGATAGATTTGCCCAAAAGGTTAACAAACACTGAAAAGTACAAGCTAAATTGTAGCATGTGACATTTTGCACAAACTTCTTTAAATTCCACTTTAATTTTCCATTACTGTTGCCAAGGCTGAAACTGCTTAGACAGGGGTATGTTGCACTGCACACATTTCTAAGAGTGTCATGTAAACAGTATCAACAAACAAAAGGATTTGACTTTTTTTTCCTCTTGATCACAAGTGAATAAACAATTCCTAAAGGTTAAATTATTCAGCTGCTACACATACCTATAAGAGGGGCTCTTTTTCTTTACATCCAATTACTTTGTCATTGCTTGTGTGTTTTAACCCCATCCCAAGTCTCCTGCTTTCTGCTTCAAGGGGAAGGAAAAGGCTGGAATTTGTGGCAAGACATTTACATCCACAGAAAGCTCTACCAGCTGATGAGAGGCCTTGTGCAGAATTCCATTGGAGCTAGCTGAACAGTACGACAAATTGTTCTAATAAAACCAGACAGGGCCTAAAAGCATTTCAAAAAGACTTGTGCAGTAAGGCATTTCCCATTTGAACATGTGTCAGTGTTATACTTCCTAGGGTCAGACAAAATGTGAATAATGTCTATGAGGGAATGTTAAGGGGCAAAAACGAAAAAGAAAACTCTAACTCACAGAGGAGAGGTTCCATTTCCTGGATTGACAGAATTATAGCAAGCAAATAATTACAGTTTTTCTACAATGTTAAAACCACCTTCCTCACCACCAATTGCAGGCTAATTTTATGTTTTTTTATAACCTGACCTATAGTCTATTTTATTCTTCAGGAGGAAACGTTTTTAAAAATATTTAATTTATTTGTAACTAACAAGGCATGAATGAATCTGCTCCATTCAAGGTCACTTCCATCCATAAATTTGTTCTGTTATTTCTGAAGCAAACTGTTTCCCTCTGGTTTATTTCCTGTATGGCAAAAAATAATTTAACATGTATTTCAAAGATAGTTTTAAAATTAAACTTTGTAAAGTGTTTGTTCCCACAATATGCACTTGTGAACACACACTGGCACATGGGAACTGCACTGGGAAATTTGGGAAGTTCATAAGAAGACGAGTAAGTCCTGATCCACCTATTAAGCTGGGGAGGCCTGTCAATGGTGGAATCCACAAAGATGGGCCTCATGCATTCTAAATGTAATGAAGAGGAGGGACAACCCCATAAGAACTAAGAACAGGATATTTGAAACACAAGTTATTTCTAAAGAGCATGCCCTTTAGCTGCATCCAGCTTCAGAATGGGGATCTATTGTCATATTTTATGGCTTCCTCCTGCAGCTACTTCACATTATACGGGATACATAGTGCTGACTCTTTCTTGGAAATAGGATGCTGCAATTGAATGGCTCTGTTACCAGGCTGTACACCTCCACACTTTGATATGGTCTAATTGGCAAAATATATTAATTGGCAGATGTATTGGCATAAAATATAAATTATGGCTGGCAAGGCCATATGGAAAGGGACACTGTCTGGGAGTATGCCAGAGGTGCTCTCAGCATGGCCAGGTCAAACGTTCTCTGAAATTAGCCAAGAAAGCTTGACTTAATGGCTCTGAGCTAATCCTGTCAATGCCACCCTCAGAAAACAATAAGGTGCCCAGGTGCAGAGGCCCCCTACCATGTACATATCCTACTGCAGCTAGCCCAGAAACCTCCTCTCAACCAAGACATTGAAATCAATTAGTCCATTCCAGACCCCATTTTCTGTGTTGCAACTTCCATTGTTCACTAGGCTGAGAGAGGAATCAGCTCACACCCCTTCAAGGGGGCAAACCTAGTATATAAGTCCTTAGTTTTGAGAAGTCAGATGCAGTCAGATGAAATGCTGGACTCCACTATGTCGCTCTGAATCCTGATCTGTCTGCCCTTAGACTCAAGTCTAAGGCCATTTCCGCACAAGGGAATTAAAACGGCGCAGTGGGTCCTCTCACAGAGGTCATCTGCACCTTGGAGCAGACTATGTCTGGACTAGTTACCTCAGATCTGCACCTCAGTCCTCTCCGAAACGCCCTCAACTGGTCCTCCAGGGTGCTTTTTAAAGAACGGTAGAAATCCGTTCTTTAATTTTTCGGAGTGCACCACTGCATACCTGCTCCCCTGTGCAGATTCGCAGGCTTAAACCAATGCGAGTCGGTGATCTGTGGAGGGTGGGCTTTAGGCATGGTGAGCTTTGCAGTTGGTCAGGACCCATGAACAACCGGAAGCCGCCATTTTGGAAGCTGGAGCAGTGCGGATCTAAGACCTCACACTGCTCCAATGCACCCTGGACGAGACGAGGAGCCCTGTGGAAGGGCTTAAGGGACAGTCCACATTGGTCTGTGCCCAGAAGATCTGGTAAGTACCGGCACGGAGCGATTCTCTTGCCTCGTGTGGAAACGGCCGTAGTAACATTTCAAGCTCTTCACTACTCTTCTGGAATGGTAACTATATAACCCCAAAAACTCTCAGCCTATCCATACATATTTTTTTCCTCCCTTTCTCCTTCAGTTAGCTCTTGTGTGAATGCTTGACTGTAAGTATCTTGCGTGCATGCATGAGTGAATTCCCCAAATAAAAAACACATTTTTAGCTTACTTTTTAATCTTTGGTTGGTTTTTGCATGGTCTGAACCCGTAAAAATTGGGTTAAAGATCTTGCTGGATTATCCTGCCCTTCGTTTTGCCAAGGCCAGTGCTCCACTAATTCCCCCAGTCTTTGCATTTTCAGGGGACCCACAGAAGTCAGAGTAACAGCTCCTTTGCACACCAGGGAAGCTGCAGGGGGAGTAGCTACAAAACTGAAAGCAACAGATATACTAGCTGCTCCTTCTGCAGAGGCCCTGTTTCAAGTCGCACCATCAAGCAAGTTGGTACTTCAGTGGTCTGTGTGCAGAACTGTTTCCAAATAAGGATCAATTTGTCTGTCTCTAAATTCATTTTGTTGACTTTTCTAAACACTCTGTGGTTTTAATTGCATTGGAGTTTTAAATTATAAACCTTGATAACTTTTCTAAGGAACAAAATGAGGTGATTAACTGTTGTTTAAATATACGGAATATACATCTACTATTTCTAGTCTGTGCATAGGTTTATGAAATGAGGGGTGTAAATTATATAACTTCATTTTTCACTTAGTGCACAGGGGAAAAATATTCACTGCAAGATGGCAAAATTTCCTTTTTTTTTCACTCCACAGAGAATTTTTTTTTTAAAAAAAGTTGTTCTGTTGGGTAGCGTGAACAAGATAGCACTAGACATATTTTCATACACTGAGTACTGGGGTCATCCTACAGAAAAATCCAAATGTTAACTTCTAAGAATGCAGCCTATTTGTGTGTGTATGTGTGTGTGTGTGTGGCAATCAGGCATTTTGCATAATATTATAATTTGTAGAAATAACAGAAAACATGGGAGGAAGAATTTTGTGATCTCTACTTGCACTGGAACTAAGATCTGGCAATACAGTTGTCAAACAATCTCAGTCTTGTCTTGAGGAGGTGACCAGCTTCAACAAAATCTCGGGAGTAGCAAGATTCTTTCATAACTCTCATTCCTCCCCTCGTTTTTTTTCTCTCCAAATCGCTTCCACAAGTATACATAGTGATCTGAAATTTAAAACTTGCATTTCCTTTTTAAATGTGAAGAGAAAATGCAAGTTTGGGATCAAGGACAGGAAAGGTGAAGGAACATGTACAAATGTCATTACCTCTGCTTAGACCACTTTTCTCCATTTTGGTGCCTTCAAGATATTTTGGAGCACAGCATCCATCATCCCCTGTTGTTCTGCAGTCTGGGGATGGTGTGGTTGTAGTTTTAATACATTTGGAAATGACCAGAATTTAGAATACTACAGTAGCTTGATATTTAGACTCCAAAGAAGACATTAATGAAAAGAAGAAGGAGGTTTTGATGAAGGAATTCAGAAAAAAAAAAAAGGTGGCACTACCTAGGAATACTAGACATATGGAACCAAAAGAAAGAACAGTTGTGGGAATTCAGCATTTACAGTTGCCTATGACATGAAGCAGTTGACACATGGTTCTCTCTGTGGTGCTTAATCTGTGATGAATCATTCACATATGCAAACTACCTCTTCATGCTGTTATCAAAGAGGATGATGAAAATGCATTTGTGAACCCTGAGATCGATTCCCTTTCTCCACAAGTAAAATCATTTTACTTTACACATATGGCATATGAAAGAGCGTAAGTTTTTCTTACTCTCTTACTTTCTTACTCTCACTATCTCTGTCTCTTTCTCTCCACCCCCTCCTCTGGTAGTATTGCACATAAGGTACTCTAAATAGCAGAGAGAATTAATCAACTATGGCATAAGAGTTGTAGTGTCAACATGAGAGAAGAAATGGAGTGTGATCAGAGTTCTATAAGAGCAAGGTCACATGTTGATGACCATTCATTGTGAAATGAATTCTCTTGTGTGGAAAGCAACTGTATGCTGCAATGTCATATCTATGATATGTGGTGTGACAAATTCTGCATGACCAAAATAACATCTTTCATGAAATGACATTCAAAGTGACCAGTGCTGTGAGCTTCTGCGTATCTCAGTAAGGAAGGGAGGGAGAGCCATCTCTTGAATTATCTTTTCCTCCTTCTTCTTATATACTAGGTTTTATGTCAATCCATACAGTGGGAATCATAGAATCATAGAATTGGAAGAGACCACAGGGGCCATCCAGTCCAACCCCCTGCCATGCAGGAATACACATCAAAGCATTCTCAACAGATGGCCATCCAGCCTTTGCTTAAAAGCCTCCAAAGGAGGAGACTCTACCACACTCTGAGACAGCATATTCCACTGCCAGACAGCTCTGACTGTCAGGAAGTTCTTCCTGAGATTCAGGTGGAATCTCCTTTCCTGTAGCTTGAATCCATTGCTCCTTGTCCTTGTCTCTGGCACAGCAGAAAACAAGCCCGTTCCCTCCTCAACATGACATACCTTCAAATATTTAAACATGGCTATCATGTCCCCTCTCTTAACCTTCTCTTCTGCAGACTAAACAGACCCAGCTCCCTAAGCCATCCCGCATAGGGCATGGCTTCCAGATCCTTCACCATTCTGGTCACTCTCTTTTGGACACGTTCCAGCTTGTTGATATCCTTGAACTGAGGTGCCCAGAACTAGTCACAGTATTCCAAATGAGGCCTAACCAATGCAGAATAGAGTGGTATCCCTTGATCTAGATACCATACTCCTATTGATGCAGCCAAGAATCGCATTGGCTTTCTTGGCTGCCACATCACACTGCTGACTCATGTTCAGTTTGTGATCTACCACGACTTCTAGATCCCTTTCACACATCCAGCCATGCGTCCCTTATCTTATATTTGTGCATTCCCTTTTTTTCTGCCTAAACGTAGGACCTTACATTTCTCTCTGTTGAAACTCATTTTGTTAGATTTGGCCCAGCTCTCCAATCTGTCAAGGTCATTTTGAAATTTGATCTTGTCCTCTGGCGTATTAGCAACCCCTCCCAACTTGGTGTCATCTGCAAATTTGATCAGCCAAATGATCAGTTGTATATTGAGAACTGTCCAGAGAAAACATGTCTTTACTGCACAATAGTGCACTCATAGAAGTTACCACTCTGAAATGTGATGGTCATGAGGTTTTTTTGGGGGTTTTTTTTAAATACATTTTAAAAAGATTTGAGAAATGCATGAAAAAGATATATAGGTTTTGGAGTGTGCATATAATACGGGTACAATTCTTCACTAATTTCATCTCAAAGAAAGTAACAAGTAATTTTAATCATTTTCTTCCCACCGTGATAAAGTCTTCTAAAACTGCACATTTTTCCAAGGCTGTTCATAGTTAGGGATTTGTTCTGCAAAGAATTCATACTCCCCTCCCCTCCCCCCTGAAAACAGCATTTTCTGCAAAAAAAAAAAAAGAAAAAAGAAAAAAAAAGACAGAAAGACAGGGGGAAAAAGATTAAGTGAAATACATGGTAAGTGGAGTTTCCCCATAAGATGTAATCTAAAAAAACCCAACAACATAAAATAGATAAATAAAAATAAAATTTAGAAAAGAAAAGCAGCTTGTGTCCCCTTAATCTGAGCAGAAAGGGAAACAGCTATTTTACCCTTTTTGATCTGCTCCTTTTCTGCTCATATTTGTCTCCACCAAAGAGGAACAGGGTGAATAGGAGAAACTATGCTCCTGGCCTTGTCTTTATCGTTGCGAACAAACAAGTAAACCAATGACCTCCTTTAGACCCACTGCACTGAGGTATTACTAGTTAGTCTCTATTTCTGCTTGGCCAAGAAAACAGAGGGTGCAGTGACTTCTCAGTTTTAGGCTGTTTTGTTTTGTTTTTTGCTTTGCTTTGCTTTCGTTTGGATGAAGTGAATTACCTTGATCTATTTCAGTGTCCCTTTGGGACCAAGACAACCAGTTCCAAATATGAGATCTAAGACAGTTTACATGGACTAAAACAGACACAGCTTTAAAATTTGTATCACACAAAAAATTAAAAATATAATTAAACCAACAATAGAATTAAAAGTAATTAAAAATACAACCATTAAAAAGAAAAGAAGAAATTAACAATACAGCACATCCTGACGAGCACCTTTGTCTCTGAGCAATCAGTCACCAAAGGCTTGCTGAAACGAAAAGGGTTTCTCCTGCCTATAGAAAGATAGAATAGAAGACTCCAGTCAGTCTATCCTCTCTAGGAAGGGAGTTGTAGAACCACCAGGAAGGCCCTCCCATGTCCCCACCAGATGCACCTCTGAGTGCAATGAAACAGAGAGAAGGGCCTCCCAAGAAGATAACAAAAGCAGTCGCGTAGGGACAGGGGGGGTGAGGGGTGGTTCACCCTGGGCGGCAGTGTTTTTGGGGTGTCCCAGCCCATAGCCACATCCCTGAATGCCCCTGGAAATGTCCCCACGTGCCCTGGCCACGTCCCATGCACAATGGCCCTGCTTCCTCCTGTCCCCCCTCCCCGCACTCCAAACTCTGCCACTGAACAAAAGATGATACATATATATGGTAGCAGCTGTAAAGCTTTCTGAAACTCTTTGAGATTGATGTTTACAATAGATGAATTAATATCTACTCTGAAATAAGCTTCAGTGAGTGAGCTTCATGAACCTCCAGGCAGCCTCCAGTTGAGCAGACAATCTTAATGTACATGTTATTGAAGTGTTGAACATTTAGTGTTGGTTTTCTGTGAAGAGTTCTACATTACTCCACAACATTATTTTTTTAGATGTAATTGTTTTCTCTCTAGTTCATTAAGAAAAAAAAAATACATTGACAACAATAGAAGATGATTAGGGATAAAATTAAATAAGAAAGTTTCTATAAGTTTTTGTCCCTGAAATAAATACTTCACCATGCTATATAGGTTAACACATGTTTATTCATATATGTCCTGCTGAACTCAACTGAATTTGTTCCTAAGAAATTATGCACAAACTTAACATGCTACATTTATAGCAGCTACCATTTTTGAAGGATTGTATTGAATATGAAAATAATGAGTGTTTAGGGTGTCAGCATCCACATAGAACAGGCATTTAGTCTTGTCTCGCCAAAACACACCTCCCCTTTTGAATAAGCCCTTTGTCTAATTATATAGTCTAGAAGCTTGTAGGATTTTGTTTTCTTTAAATAGAAAGATATCAGCAAAACATCCAATGTGGTACAAGAAATCAGATCAATTACAGTGTATCTAATTACATTACATTAGTTAAATTGTAGCACTGGGTTATCAGATCCAGCCCACCTGAACAGGGGGATGGGCAGCTGGTAGCATTGGGGAGCCTGGCCCCACTTCATCTTTGGATCAACGAATTACAAGTCCTGGTGGGGCTTTGGTTGGGAGGTGGCCTGCAGTTACAGAAGTAGGCCCTGTGTGGGCCTGGGCTTTTCTTGGGCCCACTTACCCCATTGGCAGAGGTTGGGGGTATCTGTGAAACCCCGGTCAGCAGTTGGTGGGGGTGGTCCATGGCTGTAGTGATAGGCCCTTTTCAGTCCTTAATCTTTCCTGGGTCCCATTGACCTATTGTAGGGACTCCAGCTGGCCTTCACATAGGCCCCAATTGGGCCTTGGGTGGGAGATGGTCTGTGGCTGTGGAGTTAGGCCCTATTTGGACCTCAGTACTTTCCTAAGTCAATTTGCCTATTGTGGGGTGTCAAGTGGATCCAGTTACTATTTAGGCCCTGGCAATTTGGAACAAGGGGGCCTTGGTGGGTGGTTGGCTGTATATCCCCTAGTGAGGGATTACTAGTCTGACTGCTTGCGTATTTTATGCCCTGCTCTGTTAGGTTTAAGCAGGCCTCAGGTACAGTAGTTAGTTTTTAGGTCCCATTGGGTACTTTAGGCCCCCCTCTGTTAGGCCCAAGTAGGCCTTGGGTAGAGTGGATAATATGTACTTTAAGTCCTAGTCTATTAAACCCAACTAGGCCTCAAGTAGGTAGATAGCCCACAGACCCCATCTTTAAGCCTCAGTCTGCTAGATATAAGTGAGCACTGGGTAGGTCAAATCAACTGCAGCCTCTGCAGCCCCATTTGTTATCTTATTATCAAACAAGGGTTTTGCAGGCTCATTCAGTCCTGGTGGTTGGCTGCAGGACTGTGGGCCTAGCTGGGCTTGGTAGTTCACTGAGGTTAGGCCTCATAGGCCAGCATTTGGGGGGCCTGTACTTAGGCCTCAATTAGGCCTTTAGACCTGTATTAAGTCCACTGGGCTCATAAGGCCAATTGAGTTTTTTAGGCCTGTGGTAGGCTGGGACTAGGCCTGTTGACCTTGATTTAGTAAGGCTGGTCTTTATCACACCATGGGTACTGACTGGAAAGCCTACAGGCCCCTGTTCAGCCCACTGGCCTTTTGGACATTTCTTTCGTTTGAGTGCTGGACTAGGACTGTGGTCCAGGGATACAAATTGGATCCCAGAAATGGGGGAGGGGCAAGGGGAAGTGGCCTGCTACAAGGCAAGTCTCTAAGCATCCACTGGTGGAGCTGTATTCCTTTCAGAGCTGTCCCAAAGAGAAGGATTCATCAGGATTCAAGAGGGATCAGGAGGGGGGTAAATGAAATTTGGGTAATAGTCATCCACCATCAAAGTTGTCCTAGCCCAATTAACTTTCAGAGTCTTATGACTTTGTTGCCACTATATCATGGGATCAGGGAGCAGCAGGTTATTTGAGAGAAGAGTTTACAATTGAATTTAGGATTCTGTATCAGGAAATTTGATGCCCTCACAAGTGAAGGAATCTTAAATGAGTTATAGTTTTGAAGCACAAAGTTAGGGAAAAGAAATGTAAGAAGGTTGCCAAAGGGAGGATCATTTCATCCTGTCCTTCAGCTCTGGTTTGAAGCTCAGGATTTTCTCCTTTAGGAGTAGTGCCCAAGAAAGCTCCTGGTGAATACAGGATTAAGAGTGAACCAGAAAGTGATGCCATTCCTGTGGAATTGTGTAAGGTTCACTACAATTGGTTTGATGGGGCAATTAGGGAGGTTTATAGGCAATGAACTGGAACAGAATTGGCAAAGCATGACATCAAGTTAATATTTTGCCTCTTGCCAGTTCCCCCTGATCATTTTGGGCTGCTGGGCTTCTCATTTCATGGCGTGTTTTACATAGATCAGGCCCTTCTTGTGAGGTGTTTGATATCTTGTGTGGCATTTGAGAAGGTCAGTACATTCTTGGAATGAGTGATTAGGTCAAGAACTGGGTCAAGTGGGGTGGTCAATTATTTAGAAGTTTTTTTGTTTTTTGTTTTTTTGCTCATTGGAAAGTTTGGAACTGGACATGGTGCTTTCCTTCTTTCTGAGTTTGGCTCTTCGGCCTAGAAGCTGAGAGTTCCATTGGTCCAAGGGAAGACTAAGGGACCTTCACACCAACTGGAGCTTCTGGACATTGAAACTGACACTGTTAACAAGCTTTTCAGGCTGCTGTAGAAAAAATCCTGGGCATGAGGGAGACAGTGGCTAATTTCCTTGTTCTTAGGAAGGCTATGCTTACAGAATTCCAAAAGCTAATCGGGCATTTAAATTTTGCATGCAGGGTGATAGCAGCAGGCAGGACTTCTTTGTGAAGTCAGCAAGCCACACAACAGGATCAGGATTGCACAAGGGTTAGAGAGGACTGCAGGGTATGGTAGGAATTTCTTGCTGAATTTCATGAGATTTCCTTTTGGTGGAAGGAACTGAAACTGTAGCATGTCTTCCAGGTTTCTTCAGATACAGCAGGTTATGTGGGCTTCAGAGTGTATTTTAGGGGGCACTTCTGCACCCAGGTCTGGCCTGTCCACTGGACTGAGGCTGGCATTACATCAGACCTTACATTTTTAGAGTTTTTGTGCCTCTGATTTTAACTGCAGAAGTGTTGGCTAATTCATCTCTACATTTCACCTAATTCATCTGTGAATTTCTGTGCATTTCTGGTGCAACAATATGGCCACAGTGCAAGTTATAAATTCCTTGTTATCCAAACCACTTTTTGCCACATCCCTAGATGATATGTCAGAGGCCTGAGCAATACAGAGCAGATGGTGTCCATTTATCAGAAGCAGGTAATCTGTTCTTCGTTGGAGATTTGCAACAGTCTTCAGTCTCTGTGAGAGTTTTCATCTCCAGCCTAAGAACAAGAACTGGAATCTTTTATTTTGTTCAGGTCATGGATTTTGTAATTTGTCCAAAAACAGAGTAAAAAAAAAATCCTCTGCCATATTTCCCCTTTGGGATGGGAACCGTGTGCACATGCAGACACACACACACAGAGCACAGGATGACTATCTTCCTGATTGATGAAAAAGTCACAGACAAGCCCTGCAAGGTTTCTAATTTGTAAAGGTACATGCAACAGTGCAGCAGCTCTCTCAACTTGGGAGATATCATTCTCAAATTTAGCACAAAAACTGTCATTGCAAATGAGAAAATCTGGCCAAGAGAACCCCAACCCCCCCCCAAAAAAACCCCACACAAGTCACTTTCTCTTAAAGAAAGTAAGAGAAGAGAGATTTTAGCATATATTATTGATCTAAACAAGGATTCACATTCCCATGAAAGAACAATATTGGAATGTTGGGAATGATTTCCTTTGCCAGGCATCTAAGCACACACTGCTTCTGAAACAGAGGTAGGAATCACAAAACCTCTCTTTCTTCTTTCCATTTTTTTTTTAAACTTGGTGGGAAATCCTAACTGGCATGCATTTAAATAATTGCACACGGGCATGAAAAAAAAAATACACTTGTTGCTTTCCCTTTTGGCAAATACAGTAGTCATAACCAACAGGTATAACCTGGGTGTCACTGCACTGAAGCTATGGTTTGCTTTTTACCTTTTGCTTCTTTTGATTGATACCCCCAAGATTACTTCCCATGAGCACCTGGGGTTCTGTACATGCAGAGAAACATCAGAGCTATGACAGATGTAAAGAGAAATCACTGTTAAATGTCATTGAGGATTTGACAGAGAGAGGGGGAAGTTGTAGGATAGATTTAAAATGAGAGAAAACCAGCAGGGATGAAAAGAGACCATCGAACCATTCCCCTATCAAATGGCTCTAGCGTCCTTCATTTATTCAGATGTGCTGGAAAAATATGTCTATCCACCTGTCAGCATCCCTCTAATGCACCCTCAGGCAATCTCAACTGAAAGTAATGGAAAGATTCCCTTGTGCTTGCACACAGGGCAACATGAATTGAATGTGCAACAGCTGGAGGGATCAAAGACATAGGACAGCATCCTTGACTTTACAAAGCCATAAATTCATTTTGCTCTTGACCTGGGCACAGTGTTGAGATAAATCTGGCTACATATTTTGAAAATGTGATGATTAAGAGACAATTAAGGAGCACATGGTAATGAAAGCGTAAGAAAAGAGGAAAGCCTGACAAGTATTATTTAGCTTGATAAGGGACTTTCAAGTTGCTGAAGGTATGCATTCTAAAATAATCTGAAAAAAGCACCAAATGAAAATATGCTGTCATAGAAGAAAGGTGACAATGGGGTGGAGGATCCAGACAAATAACTCATTTTTTTTTTCATAGCACATTCTCAGCATGAAATTAGGTTCATTCTGAGAAAAGACATTCAACTTTTCACATTTAATTTAACCATTATTTTTACTGGCAAAGCAGGGTAGGGGAAACTACAGTCCTCAAAATGTTGCTGGGCTCCACTTTGGGCAGCAGTGGTGGTGAGGCTTTGACGGCTATGTAAATGGATAATGAGGGTGGGACAGACATGACCTCTTGGCCAATCTAGATCACAGCAGTGCTATCAGGATAAATAAGTTGGAGAGACCTCTGTACGTGGTCTTGAGCTGCTCAAATGAGGTATTTCCCTGTGAGATATAAATGTAATAAATACATCATCATGGTAATTAAATATTTCTGCCTAATAGAACACTTTACGTATTCTTTAATTTAAGGAAAGGCATTGCTAATTTCATAATTAGGTGAGAACATTTACTTATTCTATGAATTAAGCACAGGAACCATCAATTTCACGTATTAGGTAGAGTACTACTTAATTTGTAAATTAGGCAGAAGCATTGTGAATTCCATGAATAAAGTAATAATCTACCCCTCATTAAAAAAAAAAAGGAGTTTCATAAATGTGAATGTAGTCTGCAATGATATTCTCTAGGTAAACAAACACATGCCAAGTTAACACTATTCACTTCATAAACAGATTAGTTTATAATAAATATTGGATTATCCTGACCAGTTTACCTTTAAGTCAATCACAGGTTGTTGTTTTTTTCTAAAAAAAATATCCACATTCTAATGGGATAAAGAATAGAATTTTGTACACAAGAACCTATATAAATATATTAATATAAACAAGTACTGAAACTAGTATTATTCAAAATGTCAGGTTTTGTTGAAACGTATGAAGAACCATTCAAAGAACCAATCAGTTTCATACTACTTTCAGCATTCTATGGAATCCTGACTTTTGTATTTGGCTGAGTATTTAGAATTCTCTCTTCGATAGCTGTAGTTCACTCACCTGAGCTATAGCACCAAAGCTCTCTAATACAGAAGTACCTCATCAAATTACATATCTTAGGTTGCTGTAGGTTGTGTGTACAGTTGGCCCTCCACGTTCACTAGGCTTAAGGGCATAGGACCCTCGCAAAAGTGGAAAAATTGCCAATATAAAAATGTGTGTGTGTGTGTGTGTGTGGGTGAGCAATGGGCCAAGGCATGGTGGGCAGAACAGGCAACCAGGGTCCAAAGCAGGTCAGGGAAAGGAGAAGGAAAGGAGTGGGACAGCACGGTGGCCCTATACTTTCTCTCTCACAGCCATCTCCTTCCTTGGGTGTAGAGAGGTATCAGGAAAGGGTTTGTGGTGTTGAGAATTTGGACTGTGAGATAATCTTAGCTGGCCAGGCAGCTTTTAATTTAGAACCAAAGGTGAGTTTTTAAAGGGTTGTGTGACCTGATTGGAGTTGCTGAGAGGGAAGATTCTCTTGGAAAAGAAGTGCCTGAAGTGGGTAGGTTGGGGTTGGAAAAAACTCACAAATAATCAAATCAGTCAAAGTCAAACTCACACATGTAGAGAGACAACTGTACACTGATGATGTTCAACAATATTGAAAGAGAGTATAACAAAGTAACCTTGCATCCTACTCCTTTACCAGGAGCAAGGAAATCCAACTAAATCTTACATAAGAATGTGGGAAATCTAGGGATGGCAAGAATATTTGAAAATATTTTTTTTAAAAAATGAATAAAACCCACAAATGTGAAGGGTCAGCTAAAGATTTACCCTAATTCACTTGAATATCTTCTGACTCTGTGGCCATATGATTATGGGACTGAATCTAGTACACTCAGAAAAGGGGAAGGGAACAAAGAATTATTTCTCCCATAAATGTTAGGTTAATGTTAGGTGTGAATGTAGTTTTAATTTGCTGAACCAATGAGATATGCTCTGCTTGTCACAGTTCAAAGAAATTTTCAGGTTTCTGTTATTCCCTGTAAGAAGAGACTGCCTCAATTCAAGCTTAGGCAGCTGTATCAAGATTCCAAAGCAGGTAACCGTAGCTACTTATTAGAGATGTGCAAGCAATTTATTACCTACCTAGTTCTAATATGCCCATTCTTTCCTCTTGAATAAAGTCTCCCCCAATGGAGAATCAGTCATCTATCCCACGTAAATGCAACCTTGCAGCACCTTCACTTTACATTTGCAAACTCAGACTAGGGGGAAAAAAATACTCTCCCTCTTTTTTCTGTCATCTCCTTTGGGAATTTTGAGGTAGTCTCTTTAGTCATGCCTGTGGCAAACTGGTAAAAATTAATCCTTAGCAATGAAATAAAATAAAAAATGAAGATGGTGTACATGTGGGAAGAGGCAAAGAAAGAGTGAGGGAATACATAATTTATAATTTACCTTTGTTCAAGCAGAGGGTAACTATGAGTTCTCATGTTAAAAAAGTTTTCTTGGAAGTGGTGACATTTTGGCTCACATTTAATGTAAGCTCAGGGTGGTCCCTTTAATGATTTGAAGAACTATATCTAGAGGTAGACATGGAAGTAATGAAACTGGCAAGTTGTTTCCTTTGAGATAGCAAATGATCTGCTTGTAAAACTCAGCATCTATGACAGGCAAGAAAGGAGCGCTTCCCACAGAGGGGATCACAGGCATGCTCAGTAGTTTCTCTCTTTCCACTATGTCTCTCTCTTCCTCTCTTTCTCATACAGTAGTTACCAAGTTTTAGTCCTCCAGATAATTTCAACTTCCCAGATCAAAAGAGGGTCACTTATATATTTATGTTTGGCTGGACCAAACATTTTCCTTATGTCTTTTTTGGTCATTTGCTTTTCAATTGGAGAGATTTTATGAACTCTCTTTCCAAGAGTAGGGGACAGGCAGGAATGAATTTCTTCATAATTTCAATGCATGTACATTGCCACTTGCATGGTTTTTGTTCCTGCTCTTTTAACTAAAAGGGGTGGGGGGGCATAAATCACAGTGATTGGCTGTCTTTTCAGCTTCTGTCTAGCTGAACTTTCTGAAATGAACTGGCATTGACTCTACAGCATGACATGTCATGATGTGTCAGTCCCATGGCATTCTAGGAAGTGTGATGGTGGAAAAATATGATGAATTTCCACAGCTTCCTGCCAGCTACACTTCCTGGAATACCCCAGGAGTGATGTGACATCATGATGCTTTGATCCCAGGGCAATCCATGAAACATGACTGGTATGAAGTTACAAAGTGATGTTTGTGTTTCTTGGAGCTTTATAAACTGTTTTTATGAACAGAATTGCAGGAGGGGGAGCCCAGAAAAAGAACATTCAGACACCCTATACTGATGAATTAAGAAAGCATTCCTAAATTGGCAACATTTCTCCTGACTCCTCTTTCTCTCTTCTCCCCAGTTCTGTCCCTTCATTTCTGGCCAAGGATGTAATTCTACAATCAGTAGAAAAATGGTGACTATATTTGCTGGATACAAAGTTTTCAGGAAGCTAGGATGAGAATTTTAGCCCAGACATATTTGCAAGACCTTTATTTTCTTGTAACATATTTGGTTGTGTCTTCCTGCCTCTCCCCACCACATCCTCGTAGTTTTGTTAGGGTCCCTAACAAAATGAGAAATAGTCTAAGGGTCCTTCTGGACCTAAAGATCCTTCTAAGTAACGGCCCACTAAATTTCTTCATGGGAAGCCCTCAGATTGCCAGTTACTTAAAACTATGGGAGTGTCACCAAAAAACAAACTCTGTCATTACATCACTATTAATAACATGCTGGGGCTCTTCTCTGATTATTCTTCATTTATTCTGAAAACAGCTTGTCCATCACTGACATCTGGAGACAGGTGTGTCAGTAAACTGAACATAAATGCTTACTTAAAATAGAATAATAGAATACAAAATAGAAAAATGCTAGGAGGCTTAACATAATATACATTTTCTGTTAACAGTTGCTTAAAAATAAACAGCCTACAACTAAAAAAAGGAAAAAACAACAACAACAACAACTATCTATCGGCTAGGTTTTTCATTCTTCCACTCATGTTGAGAGGTAGCCATGTTAAAACTCAAGGGCTGATGTAATTGGCATGTTGTATACTGCATGAGTGCATTGATAAGCATATACATGATACTCAAGATGTGCTCCCCTGGGCTCATTCACATACACACTTGATTTCTACAGACTTTAGGAAACAGGTTGGAAAATGGAAGTTCTATAGTTTTCTGCAGTATCCACAGGACTCCCCACAACTCCAGAAAAGATGTAATAGGAACAATGACTGATTTTTTTTTAAAGAGTAAAATAACTTTCTTTTGCTCACTGGAGCCCTCTAAGCTTCCAGAATTGCTACAGGTTGTACTTACCTAGCTGTGACAGAATTCAGGGTCAAAAAGAATACTCTTAACAGAGCTTCCTGTTCCATCTAAAATGTAAAAACAAGAATGCCCCTGACACACTGTGCTACAAGCATGCTGCCAATCAGGAAACTGATATCTGATTTAAGAGTGTGCTACAATGTTCTCTGTTGTCCATTTGAAATAGGCTACTGTGGTTTTATTTGATTGAGCAACTTCTAAGGAACATGAGTACTGTGTATGCCCCAACTGCAAATATTTAGCAAGCAAAGCCTCTACATAGTACCCAAATAAGGATTTCTGCTGATAGAACTGCTTCCACCAACAAAAGTTAGCAGAGGTCAGCAAACATGCAACCTTTCTTAAATATTTCAGTGGAATACTGAAGAAGTTGTCTGTATACATCATCCCAAAGCTCAAGGATAACTCAGTATAGCAACTCTAGAATTGAACAAGGAATTGTTTATGGGCTGGATTTATTGTGTAGTCCTCCAGACAGGCAGACATTTTCCAGTTAGACATACTAACTTGTTTGTATCTCTAAAACTCTGTATTTCTGAAGTGTGGTGGTACTACAGCTACATACTTTAGTCCTGTAAGTTGAATTAACTCAAGTTACTAGTCTATAAAATAATCCTAAATCATTAATAATGATTAATAATCATTAATAAATCCCAACAAGGAAGCTCACATCGAATGGTACTGATCTTCCTGCTGTGCTCCAAATAGCACAGTGGAATCCAAGTGTATAAACCTGCTGTTTCTCTCCCCAGACCCTTCCCCTCACTTCTGGCTTGGTATGTATTTTTTACCAGATCCCAAAAGAAGGTATAACTCTGTCTGTCTGTCAGTCCATCTGTTTGTGTTGCAAGGAAGTCTTCCAAACCTGTGCAGTTTTCAAGGACTATTCACAGTTCAAATCTTATTCTGCACGCAATTTTCAAATGGCTTTTTTTTTTTTTGCAGAAAAAACAGCATTTTCTACAAAGAGAATATCATTTTCTGAGTAGTGCTGTTTCATGTTCATGTCTAACCATATGAAAACTTTGTGGACAATAAGGCTCTTTCCACAAGACAACAGCTTCCCAGCATGGAGATGTGAGAGGAGCGGATGACACTTCCTCATGATGTTTTTGTGGTTCTGCCCTTCTGGCATCACCAGCTGGCAGGATCATGAGCTATGTCATTGATGTAAAAACTCCATCACCATGTGAGAGCCTTCCATCACAGCTGACCATGCAGAAGGGTCAGAAGCACAATCTATGTGCTTTGTCACCCACTGCAGCAAGGGAAGAAGGCCAGCTGCAGTCCAGAAGGATGGAGCATGTCCCTCACACTCCCTTCCACAGGCAGTTGGTGGTGTTTGGAGGGGAGCATTGGGGGCATCCTCTCATCCCAGTAGAAGGGCTTCTAGGATTGCGATGGGACGATGCACAAGAGCGTCATCCTGAGGGAAGCACCTATGTCCCAAACTGTAAATATTCTTGTCAGTCCAGCATTCTTTTCATCAGGGTTTTCGTACACTCAAGATCAACACTATTCCTCATTTTGTGGTGCATGAGTGCATAAGAAGCAAGTACATACCAACAGTTTTATGCACAGCCAGGAACTCCTGGTAGACATTGGGAATGGGTGAACTCACATAGAATATTATCTCTTTCTCCGCTGATAAATGCTGAGATTTGTCTCCCTACTTGGAAATCTAGAGACCTATAACAGTACCCTGAAACCTTTCAACTCTATTCTGTGTTCATTTTTAAAAGTGGCTTCTGGATCTTTAACCATTACGGTAAGAAGAAAACATTAATGAAAATTCATAGAACTGAAACACGTGTACTAGTTATATGGGACTGGATATCATCACCACCATTGCCATCACCTTTATTTATACCCTGCTTTTTTCCCAAGTTGAGACTCAGAGCAGCTTATAACAGTTAAAAAAAAATACTTAAAAAGCATGAAATACAATAGTTAAATCACAATTAAACAGTCAAGTAGAATTAAAACAAAGTTAAAATACACAATTAAAAACTCACACATCCATAAATTCAGCAACTTCAGCACAATTAACAATATCCAGCACCATTCCAAATGCCAGTCTGTCTGTCTGATTTCCAAATGAGAACTGTCCTTATGTTCCTGCCTAAGCTATGTCGCTGATTCTCTGCTTCTCTCTGGACTGGAAAATATTGCCCAAATCTTTTGAGGTCTACTTTCCTCCCTTCTCTCTTGCGCAAATGTGTGAATATTTGAGTTTTTGCATGCTTGTGTGAATCTTGTCAATGAAACACATTTTTAGCTTACGCTTTATTTCTCAGCTGATTCTTTTTCCTGTGTGAGCCTATAAACATTGGTAGGCCAGGTCTCACTAAGTTGCCTCCCTCTCACAAGCTTCTTATTTTTGAGCTAATTATTCCCCACTTTTGAGTGGAGGTGCTGGCATCGTGAGCTGGCCCTTGTGGCACCCACAGGTTGGGGCAACACATTTCCCATTTACCAATCTGGCATTTACCAGTAGCATTTTCAACCCACGGATAGTGTTGCCAGGACCAACAAGGCTATATGAGTTAAAACAACTAGCCCCCTATTCCTATTCCTGGATAGTGAATATATTTTCAATGTCCTTAAGAAAACCAATTGCTTTACTAGATCAAGCTAAAATCTATCATTATGTCCAGTATTCCATTTCCATGAGTGGCTGGCTAAGTCTTCTGGGTTTTAGAGTTCACAGTTGGTCATCCTGTCCTCAGAGATATGCATCACTTTTTATGTGGGAGTTTTCAGTGTGACAAAAAAAAAAAAAAAGGTGAAAAAACCCAGAGAGCCTTAGCTAATGGACATGTCATGCCACAGATGCTTTTACAAGTCTGCATATCACGGCTAATACAGAGTATTTTGCATAGAGTCTTGTATGAAAACAGTTTTCTAGCTCTGAACAAGAATCCTACATGAAAGCCTGTTTCATCCTATCTCTGTGAAGCTGTTATCTTCCAGTTCTTATGGAAGAACAAACAAAAAAATTCTGAATCACTGTAAAGAACTAATGGTCTTGTACACAGAAGCCACAAAATGCAGTAATGGTGTAGCTAGGAAAGCATAATAGAAATAATTCAGAAAGCAAAAAATGCTAGTGCTTATATACACATGCATGAGTACACACACACATAGGCAACTGGAAAACAAAAGGAACAAAAAGAAGGCAAAGCGGGGTATTTAACAACATGGATGGGAATTGTGCAGCCACAGGCCACATGCTAATTATCAATGTTCCCAACTGAGTCCACAGGGCACCCCATCAGTGGGGGGAAAAATAGAGAATTGTGTTCCAGAGAAATCAGTCCCAAAAGAGAGAAATGTGCTCCCTTTTACAGTTATTTCAGCCCTTCCCCTTTTTGGGAGAAGGATTATCTTCAGAACCAGAGATGAACATCCAATCACTTTTGGTCTTCAAAAGCTAGTAAGTGAGTGACTTACATGGTCTGGTTGGCTCAACAACAAAGTGAAATAAAGGTGCCCACAGGCGCACCTTTATTTGTCTCAAGACAAACATGTACTGTCCAAATGCCTCTCACACTATTTAGATTGTTTCCTGCACAATAGTCTGTCCATAGTAAATCCCTAGACACTGTTTTAGAACCAGCTTTAACTCCCACCCTCTTTAAGATATAAGAAGGAAGCTTGAGAGAATGTTTAGTCTTGCAGTCACTCTGGGTGTAATTATTATGGAATATATCCTGTTATGGAGCTACATCCATAGAGAACCAGCCTTCACTCATCTTGAAGACTGTCTGCTTGCCTCTTTGGCCACCTGTATCCGTGTCAAAGGTAAAGAAGTTGATTGCAGCTCTCACCTTGAGTAAGGCACCAGGGGAAAATATGATGCCCCCTGAAATCTTTAAATGTTTCCCTGAGTGGTGGGCCCCTATACTAGCAAAAGTGTTTACCAAGATTAACAATACAGGCACAATCCCAACAGGCTGGAAACAGAGTATAGTTGTTCCCATCTATAAGAAGAGAGATAAGCAAGATCCCAATAACTACAGACCTATCAGCCTCTTGGATATCGACTCCAAGTTATACAGTAAATATCTGTTAAATAAACTAGAAGATTGGGAAACTACCAATCATGTCATTCACCCTGAACAGGCGGAATTTTGGAAAGGTCAAGGCACTATTGATCACTGCCTGACCCTCTACTTTTTAGCACAGGAAAGTGTTTAGGGCCCTACCAAACATTTATTTGTTGCCTTTGTCGATTTAGCAGCTGCCTTTGACTCTATTGATAGAAACCTGTTGTGGCATAAATTGGCTAACACTGATTTAGATTCTCGCCTGTTGTTCCTAATCAAGGAACTTTATTCTAATACAACTGCTGCAATGAGAGTAGGTATCTCCGGTTCATTAACAGCTCCTATTCATACAAATAAAGGAGTCAAACAAGGTTGCCTGCTGGCACCTTTACTCTTTAACCTATACCTTAACGACATAATTTATCAGGCCCAGAATTTTTTTCACCCTCTGTTGGTTCAAAAAAGATTTCTATCTTGTTATATGCCGATGACATGGTTCTAATATCACTCACCCGTGTAGGTTTAAAAAGGCTGCTTTCGAAACTTAGTGTTTTCTGTTCTAAAGAAGAGCTGAATATTAATTGCTCTAAAACAAAGGTGATGGTGTTTGGGAAAAGACATCTTCCTTTCCAATGGTCTATTAATGGCCACCAGATTGAACAATGCTGAGAATTCAAATATCTTGGCGTCCATTTCACAGAAAATCTCTCATGGAAGCCCCATATAGAAGCCACCAAAGCAGTAGCCTTGAGATCTATCAGGACAATTCTCAGATTCTATAATACTGCTGGGGGTCACCTGGTTGTGCCAGCCTTAAAAAAAATTTCCAAAGCAACGTTATTGCCCAGATTCTCTATGGTGCTGCTGTATGGGAATGGGACGATTCTCACATATCTGAACTGGAATCCCTCCAGAATACTTTTTTTAAGAAATTGCTAAGACTCCCCCCAGGCACCCCGGCAGCTTTGGTTCAGGCAGAGGTTGGGTTTCCATCCATCAGAGCCCATATTCATTTGGCTCTACTTAATTTTTGGAGAATAGTTAAAGATTCCTCACTTAGAGCTTTTCCAAGTTATGTTTCAAACAGTTATCCAAATGTAAAGTATGGAAGTCAAGATACCATAAGTTGCTCGAATGGTATCTTAGCCCACCTGACAACTTTCTCAGCTTGAATTCCAAAGAGAAGCTCCGGGATTATTTCTTCCATCATGCCGTTCAATCAGGCAGAGAGGCTATCAACAATTCTAATTTTTCCAAATGGTACAAATTCTACAAACTTGACCATCAAAGGGCCATTTATTTGACAAAGCTTACCTTCCCAAAGCTTAGGTAAGCTTTCACAGCCCTTCGTTTTCAGTGCATGCCTACTGCTGTGATTGACGGCAGATACTCGCATATCTCTTTGGCCCTCCTCTTATGCATTTGTGGGGCCCCTGAAATAGAGGATTTGCCTCACTATTTGTTTTCTTGACCACTATATTCTGATCCAAGAGCCAAATTTTTGGGATCTATTTTGCATCATTTGGAATCTAATACTGTCTTAGAAAAGATCTTCTATCTCCTTTCTGATATTGACTCCATGGTAACTCATAAGGTCTCTCTTTTCACTCTGGCAGCTATGAAGATCCCGGCCAGATATGTTGCCAAAGTCGTAGTTGATTGTTCTGGAGACGAGCTTACCTAATAATAGTTTTATTGTCTATGTTTTAACCAAACCAAACTCTAAATTTTTCTCACATACAACTATTATGTAATTCACCGTATGATATATTTTGCCATGCTGTTTTTACATATGTATTTTATTTTAACATTTTATAATGTACAGTATTGTGTTGCATTTTAATATTCTGTATGCAAATGGCCTTTGGTCTATGCATTAATAAATTGATTGATTGATTGAATATATCCTGGAAAAAAATTACTTGTATTTGGGCATTGATATTAAATCTCCTGCCCCTCACTGTTGCATTGACTTGATCCCATGTGATCACGCTACAAAGAGGAGCTCATATTTTCCAACATTAACCTAGTTTGATTCCCAGATTGTGATAACCCAGGAGTCCCACACTGGTTTGGACAGAGACTTTAGTAACAGAGGAGAAAATGGCACTAATGCTGAAGACCAAGCTTCACCTTGAGATGACAAATCTTCGCTCCCATCCCACTGTTGAGCCTAAAGCTGCACGGCTATTGGAAGCCCCAGGCATTGAGCTTTCCCTGGGAGCTTTGCAATCACAGGATCTGGTATACCAAAACCAGCAGCGTGCCTGCAAGAAAGTCCCTGGAGTAAACAAGTGTTATACCAGCTTATGAGGAGGGGTAGCCATTGAGGAGTAGGAATGGAAAGAATGTTTGCATACCGTTTCCAGAGAATTTTTTTTTTCTTGTGTGTTTGGGAATTACAATAAGGAGAATTCTGATCAAAGCTCTGGCCCCAACAAGACACTCTGGCTTTAATGGATGAAGCATAGCATCGCATAGCCAGGTGGAGCTTTCTCTCTCAGCCCTGAAAAAGTCACAATTTTTACCATTCTCCTGTTCCTGTATGTTTTCCCAGCTGCTCCATGCTTGTGCCAGAGAAAGTGAGGAGGGCAGGGAACCAGATGCCATTCATAGAGTGCCTCTGAGAGGGTTTTTGACTCACCAGGTAGGAATGAATTTAACAAAGAATTATATCCCTATATTCATACTCTTGTGTTGGTATTTCCACCACACATAAGTCTGAGCCTTGTCGATCTTGGTTGATAACATCTAGTTAGGAATAGAAAGAATATTTGAAAATATTTTATTAAAACACTGAATTTTTTTTTTAAAAAAAAAGCCATATGAAACTGTGACAAGAAAAATCTTGGACTGATGAGAATCTCCATGGTTTGGAATGCATTCTGCACAAAAGTCACAGGTGGCTGTTTTACATTAAAAAAAACACCCAGTATTTTCTCCACAGGAAATAGCTTTTTCTGTGTAGAAAGATTGTTTCCTGCACTAAAATTGCTACAATTGGGGACACTGCACTCAAAATTTGCACATGGTTGATTTTCACTGAAAACAACCATCATGAAAGCCATCATGACTAACAGCATTAGTGTTAAGAAAAAAAAGGCAAGATTTTTGTTCAGGGTTCCCTAACATGCTGTTCCAAATGTTTCAGATTTCAGCCACCATGAGTAGTGGCTGTGCTGGTAGGTCTGAATGTAGTCCAAAACATCTAGAAAGCATCTATTTTCAAAGACTGTTGTAACTTCTTTTTCCAGTCAAGCAATTTTAGGCATGAAGAACAATCAAATGAAATGGTGCCATTGAATCCAATGCTTAGGTATTTTTAGGCACATGAACAGTCTCAATTTCTCTGCAATGACCCTTCTATCACCAGTGTCAAATATCCAAATACCCACTGCAGATTTGAAATGAGTATTTTTTTCTGTTTCCATTCTAATGCCAAAAGAACCATTCTTCACTGACCTGCCTAAGCCTAAAAGACACAGCAGACTAAGAATTGTAGACTACTATAAACTGTGACTATTAGGAACCTGTACTTGTGTAAATGCTTCTGTATTTCTCTCTGGCATGAAACAGAAGATGTTTCAGAAAACTGAAACAGTAATAAAGGCATTAATTTCTTACAGATCATGATTTTATATCACTGAATTAGAAGTCATAAAGTCATCTACGTATCTATCTATCTATCTATCTATCTATCCATCCATCCATCTATCTATCTACTTTCAAGTCCAAATACTGACTGAAGTAAGGACATTATAAGTAAAGTAATCTTAGTGAAAGGAAAAGGACCTCTTATAAATATAATAGCCCTAGCTATGTTCTAATATAATATTAATATATGTTGTTACAATATAATTATAGTAATTACATTAGCCATAAACATTACTCTATGACAAGTGGCACTCATCAAAATTTCCCTGGTGTAAGAGCAATTTCACATGTTCCTTGAATCCAGGGAAAAGGATGTGCAAATGACTTACGCTTCCTTTCTACTCAGCCAGGATATCAGCTGAAATAGCACTTGTATGGGGCATATGTCTAAGCCATGGAAAAGGAAGCAGCTTGTACATGATCTCATTAGAACAGAAAACAGACATATACTTTTCTTCCATGGTATTCAAGGGTAATCACCATACTATGTGAAATCAATCCAAACATGAATTGAATTTGTATGCAGCCCTTCAATATGTTCCTGGGGCAGCTAAAATGGTATACATGAGGAACATCCAGTAATTAGACAGACAGACAAATTTAAAAAAAAATGTTTTCTGAGGATGTTCTTTCTATACAATATGGAAATTTTAAGCTGGGATAATACTTAAAAGCTTGGGTTCTGAAACAGGAAGATTCTTATTCGAATCTTAGGTCTGTTGTTTATCCTCTGTCAGAGTCCAACTTCCTGCCTGTGCCTTTCTGCCAGCAAGGGAAGGGAAGCAAAATTACTTGCCCAAGAGGAGGGAGACGTAGTGGGGAGAGTCCAATGCAAACAAACAAGTGGAAACGCTGAGCCGAGCCAAGTCAAGGTCAAATCCAAAAAGTCCAGAGAGCTGAAGGTCTGTCCAAAGGGGTTGAGGGAGTTTGACCACAAGTGTCATGAGAGCTTGTGTAGTGATTTGCTACAAGCAAAGAGCAAGGCATGCTGACAGACTTATATAGCTGATGAGAACAGCTGTTCCTTTTCACTGTTCTGTTTTCTTAATCTTGCCCAAACGGCTTCCCTCTGAGCTGCTCGTTTCTGTCTCCTCTGTGATTGAAGGCTGGGGGGCAAAGGTGGATCAAATTCCTCTAAATCATTGCTGGTCCCCTCTCTTTCTGAGGCTGGCTGCAACAGCTCTGCCTTTGCTTGTCTTTCAACTGATGGGGGTATTTGCAAGCTAGTTTGGTCTATCACTGGCTCTGTTCCAGGCACAATCAATTGCTCATCGACCTCTGAGCCATCATTTATCACATCCTCAGTAGTTCTTAATGATTACAATGCAAAGAAGGCTATTCATCATCATCACCATCTTCATGATGTAGATGGGGATGAGGGGAGACCAAAAAAGCAAGCTAGGTTGCCTAAGGCAGCTTAATGAGTTGGTACCACTGATAAAATCTAGTCTGAAGACTTCCTAATGGACTACTCCTGGGGCCCTTTCACATCATAGAAGTAAAGTGCTATGATTCCACTTTGACTGTCATGGTGGGATTTAGGAAATCTTGAGAGTTTTTAGTGTGGTGAGGCACTAGAGGCTTGTGGCTGAGAGTTCTGACTTATGGAATCATGACAGTCCAAGTAGAATTACTAATATATAAAAGTTAACGTTTTTCTGTTTGTCCATGTCAAGAAGACAACACCTCATATGATTGGCTGTGTCAGGTGAGAAGACCTCATATGATTGGCTGCCTGATAAAGATTCTATGGAATCCTGCAGTTTGCAGTTTAGGGATGGGCCTTTAGAATTCTCAGCCAGAGAGCTCTTTGGTCTGGCTGGTTGCTATGGAGACAAGGCCTAGCAGCAAGGAAGAGGGCAGTGTATTCCCCCAGAAACTGAACCTCTGCATCTTAACAATTCTGAATACAGATTGGATTGGGGAATATGGGGAAAAGTTGCAGGTACTGGCCAAGACAGTTCAGAGAATTAGAGACACAGGATCTCAAACTTGTGTATTTCAACTCCATCTAATGCATAAGGTAAGGTAAGGTAAGGTAATTTCTAAGGTATTTCTAACAGGTATTACCTACGAGAAATAAAAATCCTGGGCAACGCTGCGTATATATGCTAGTAGTCTATATTTGTGTAGTGTGAAAGGACCCCTAACCTTTTAACCACATAACATTAGCTAGTCTTCACCACTACCTTGTCATTTCTCAGCATGGTTGCATTATCAGCCAATTTCTCCATGCAGCAGTAATCCTCCATCCTCTTCACATTGCAAAACCTCATTGCACTTCATTTTCTTAAAACAAACAAACAAGCAAATCAAAAGCATGTGCCAAGGACATTTGGACAAAATAGGGTGATGAAGGTATTTTTGGGGGGCGGGATAAGACACAATTCATATTTTTATATTACCCTTTTTCTGTTAGATTTTTTTAAAAAAAAAACAGGCGAAAGATTTATACGATTTGAAGAGAAACCAACAACACTCTTAAACACATAATAGTTGTCAGGATAAGTATAACAAGCTTTCTCCCCAGCCCTGAGAGTGTTTTCTGTGCTTGAACTCCTGCTGATTTCTCTTGGAGGTTGACTTAACCAGGTTTGGAGGATTGGGAATAAATTCTTATTCATCCCACTAATAAAGGAATAGCTGACCCACTAAAGTGAACAGCTCATCTGCTTTGTGACCTAATCCTCAAGATCTGGAGGTAACTGTGCCAACTCTGTTCTTTGCTGATTCTGCTCAAGTAGCCAGCCCCTTCAACATTTATCTGGGGTGTATCCGTAATGCCAAATCAGGCCAGGTTAAGTGTAGGTTGCATTATGGTTTGTTTACGTTTGTTTGTTAATTAAGTTTACTTATTTATTGAATGTATACCCCACATTTCTGTGAAGAAATGGGACTCAAGATATCTAACAGTGCCAAAATGAAACAGAAATAGAAAAAAAATAAAAATATAGAAATGGTTTTAAAGTACTTTTCTTTTTTTTTAAAGAAAAGCACCAATAAAAAGACACAAGCACCTTGATCCAATCAAACCCACCTCAACAGCAACCCAACTTAGATACCAAAGACCTGTCAGAATTCAAAAAGCTTCATAATTCTTATTTGATAAGACATACCTGGGTAGAATAATTTGCTATGCTGATAAAGGTGTTCTTCTCTTGCAACTTAGAAATCTGAGCTAAACTAAAATTGATACATACATTGATGGCGCAACAACAACAATATAATTCTGCATAATAGGGTACTTTATTATCCTAAATATCATATGGCCTAATTACATTTCAGTCTGGCAGATTTCTTTTTTCCAGAAGAGGAGCACAGCTAGTGGATGCCCCCAGTGACTGGGGCAATACAAACTCATCTGAGATTTTCTGAAAGGTTACCATGTTATCTTGTTCAAATATCATCTGAAGTCTGAATTTCTAGCAGACCCATCTTAAACCCACATTGTGTTTTGCTTGGCCATTCAGGAAGGGGCTTTTCTTCCTTACTGCCAGAGATGGCCCCAAACACTTGATTCAGAAAGGAGGCTTATATATAAAATTTAATCACATCTTAAAAGTAAACAAGCCATTAATGTGTCTAAGGAATGATTCTAAGGAGGTCCCCCATGGTGCAATAATAATGATATTAATATAATACATAAATAATAGACCAGTTGATGTCATTTAATGGTTCTGTCACTGGAAAACTGCCTCCTCAACCAATCTGGGAACTTTGTGAACACTGTTGGCTTCCCTGTTTCAGATGAAAAGGAAGAGACACTTTTTAATATGTTATGTGGTTTTAATTGTGTTTTGCTGCATTATGCAAGATAAACTTTTTTTTGGTGCATTATGCGAGATCTTTTTGATATAAGAAAAGCAGAAATATTTAATAATAACTACAGCTAACTATATTACAGGAATCAACATGACTGTGGACAGAGGAAAAGAGGGTACTAAAAACAATGTTTGGTATGATTGTAATTCTCATGCAGCTGAGTTCCCCATTGACCTCTTTACTTGGCCAAGTCATTACTGGTAAGGATAATTTAGCATTGGAATATGGGGAATTACACTTGATGTGCAATTTACAAACCATTTTCCTCGGATGTACTATGGAGAAGCCAAATTGGATGAAATCTTCAAGCTGATCAGCTCCACTGCACAGAACACAGAATAGTCACTTACTCCCTACTTAAAGTTCCCTCCTCATTTCAGCTGATCACATATGTCCAAAGGAGGGGCAGGACAGCAATTTCATAGGCCATCAAATGGCTGGCGGCGGGGGTCACATACAATCCAAAGGTCACACATGTTCTACCTTTGCTGCACCAAAATTTGATGCTTTGGACTTAACTGTGCAAAAAGATATAGTGTGTCTTTGTATTCCCTCCCAGTTTTCTCCAGAGTCTGTCCAATACTGGACTTACATTTATCCTTTCACAATGACAGTCATCTTGGTAGTCTTCAGCAAGCACACATATACATATCTGCTGAGAGAAAGTGAGTCAGATATTTGGTTGAGAGAGGAGCTAACAGCCATTAGCTCTCTATATACCTGCAGCCCCAGTCCCTAGAGCTCGGTGACCTAAGGTTTTGTGGAGCTGTTTTGAGGGGGAATCCCAGAGTTCTGTTTCACTACCTACTTAAAGACTAATGAATATGCATGATAAGGGAGCTGTTGCAGTCACATACAACAGCTATACTATGTTTGTGTTCTTGCCAGAGAATGCGGGAAGCTACATGTGCAGCAAGTGTAAGTTAGTTGCTTTGTTGGAAGAAAAAATTCAGCAACTTGGGGCCTGTATATCTATTGTTCGGCATATTAGGGAACATGAGGGGTTTTTTTGGACAGAATGGTGCAGACTATCCTGGATGAAGAACACACAGGGGATTTCTCTGAGGAGAAGGTCAGTTGACAAATGCAGGAGCTAAACGTTTGCAACAATGCGAACAATAGAAGGACCAGAGATCATTCTGTGAGTTCAGAGATACAGAATCAATTCAAAACTCTCTCTCTTATCAGTGATGATAAGAGAATGTGTGGGTAACCTTGGCAGATTTGCCACATGGAATGGCCCCTGCCAATCCCCAGGGGAGATATGCTGTGGTGGTAGGGGACTCTCTGCTGAGAGGAACAGAAGCAGTAGTTTCTGGGCATGACAAGACATCTTGAGAAGTGAGCTGTCTCCCTGGGGCAAAAATCCATGTTGTAACAGATCAGCTGAGAACACTTGTCAAGCCCACTGACTGTTACCCCTTCCTTTTGGTCCACATGAAAAAGTTACAAGCTTGGTAGATAGAATACTGAGGATGTAGCACAGCTTGGTTTCAGTACAGCCTTTAACAAGATCCTGCATGATATTCTAGCAGTCAGGGTAGTAAATGTGGCCTAGAGAGATATGATCAGTGGGGTGCCACAGAATTCTATTCTGGGCCTGGTGCTTTTCAACATCTTTATAAATGGATAATGCAATAGAGGACATGTTTATTGAATTTGCATATGACACCAAATTAGGAGGGGTAGCTAATACACCAGAGGACAGGATCAGAATCCAAACAGAGTAGATTAGCAGATCTAATTTTAACACATGGGAAAACAAAATCAATTTCAACAGGGAGAAATGTAAAGTACTACACTTAGGAGGGGGGAAAAAAGAAGACAAGGATAGCTGGCTTGATCACAGTACATATGAAAGAGATCTAGGATTCTTAGTACATCATAGAGTGAACACAAGTCAAGATTGTGATGTGGCAGCTAAAAAAGCCAACATGATTGATTCCAGCCAGCATCAGTAGAAGTACATTTTCTAGATCAAGGAAATTATAGAACCACTCTATTCTTCTTTGGTCTAACCTCATCTGGAATACTGTGTCCAGTTCTGGGCACCATAATTAAGAAGAGTATCGACTAGCTGGAATGTATCCAGAGGAGGGCAATCAAAATGGTAAAAGGCCTGGAAACCATACCCTATGAGGAGCAGTTTAAGGAGCTATGTTTAGCCTGGAGTAGAGAAGGTTAAGTGATATGACAGCTATGTTTAAATTTTTGAAAGATATAGAAGTTGGAACAAGCCTATTTTCTGCTGCTCCAGCGACTAGGACACAGAGCAGTGGATTCAAACTACCTGAAGAGAAATTCCACATAAACATTAGAAAAAACTACCCGATAGTAAGAGCTTTTCAATGTTGGAATACACTGCCCTAGTATGAGGAGTATTTCCTTCTTTGGAAGTTTTTAAGTAGAGAGTGGATAGCCATCTGTTAGGAGTGCTTTGACTGTGTATTCCTGATACAAGGGGGTTTGATTGGACGGTCCTTGTGGTCCCTTCCAACTCTATGGTTCAATGAAATAATATGACCAGTATGACCTCCGTTGGAAACTGACTGCAACCAGAGCCAACTTTCAGACCTGACATCGGATAGACAACAAAGCCCCAATGAGCATGTAAACTGCTGCCTTTTCATTTTCAGAGAAGCTCTAGATAAATGCTCTTTAGCTGGGCTTTTCACAAAGAATATCCCTGGGAAAACTGATAAGAGAATTCTAATAACTTCACAGAAAAGGAAGGATATGAGGAGAAAGGATGCAAAGCATACAGAATATTAATATCTGACCCAAAACTATGCCTTTTAAAAATCAACTCCAGCTTTTCCTAAGGCACTATGCAAAGCTCTGGATCCCACTTGACCATAAACAAAGGAAGTCTGATTTATGACAAAGTCTGAAAGCACAGGATATTGATACATTGTTAAACTTAATCAGGTTTGAATTTTGGCTACCACATGGATGGGAAAGCGCCAGCATGTCCCATGGAAGTCCTTTTGAGCTTCTGAAAGGAAGCACAAGATGTAAGAGCTATAAATAATTAAATGCAAGGGGATGAGGTAATCTCTGTTGAGTAATTCAGGACCACTCCATAGTGGTGTGGTTGTCACTGACAACTGCTTCTGGTGTTTGTGACAGGGAATTCACATGTGGCTGCTTCAATGTTGGGGAAACTGGCTTCCCTATGGAAAACCATTCCACCCATCTCACCTACTATCCCACCCCAAAAGCTATGACACCACCTTCCCCAAAGGAGATTCTTTAAAAAAAATGCTTTTCAATTATACAGCACACCTACTGTAGAGAAAGGAATCAAGTGTTAGCATCTCTTCTATAATTTGTGAGGGTTCCTTTTGCACAAAGCTTTTGAGAAAGATCACTATGAAGCTTTACAACTAATTCACAAGTCACACACATGCACATGACTGGCTATTTAACCAAAGTTGCATTCCCTCTGTCTGGCTATCAAACTGAGTTCATTCTGGGGTTTATAGTTTACTGAAGCCAAAGAGCTCTCTGGCTGAGAATTCTAAATGCCTCTCCCTAAACTGCAAACCCCAAGATTCCATAGGATGTTGAAAGTGGAATAATAGCACTATAACAGCGTAGAGCGGAAAGGCCCCTAGATTTCTCTCTCTCACCTCCTCAGCCTCACTCCCCTCTATTTATTGCATTTATGTAATGCCATGAAGGTGTTTACATGTAATGTGTGTAAGGTGAAAGTAGTGAAGTAATATATGTGAGGTTCCTTTCCCCCAGAGCCTCTATCAATTCCATTAAGTGAATGGCTTTACCAATAACCCTTTTAGCAGTATGTATTAAAATAAACTATAATTGTTATATAGATAAGCCCCTGTAACAATACATATAGTTAAAGTGGAAACTAGATAAAAGAAGCAAACAAACAAAAACTCGAGGGGCCACATCCTTACACTATTCTTGCCATGGCTGTTGCTGAAATTCAAGAGCTAGAGCAACAACTCTATGTTGGACATCCCCCCGACACCACGGAGTCCTGCAGCAGTGCAGAGGAGTGTGTATCTCAGAAAGATGAGAAAATGCAAGTAATACTAGGTGGATGTGGACTCAGTAGTAGTTTTGCTCAGGGTGCTTTCATGAGAACAGTCCTTGGGCAGAGGAGAGAGAGAAACACATGCTTTGGCAGTTCTGCTACAAGGGAAGTAGACAGAGGACAGTGCAGCAACCAGTAGTGTTTTTGATAAGTCTGATCAGAGACTAGAGATGTAGCAACAAGTGTGGCTGGGAAAATGGTGCTGCTTTAGGCTGCAACTGTCTGTAGCTTGCAATTCAGACACTGGTTTCACCCATGGAGCTGTTTTAACAGAGCTGTTTGGCATTTTAGGTTGCCTCTCTCCCTCTCTCTCCCACTTTAATGTTATTTTTAGCACTAAATGAACAAAACCTTGTGTTTTGTTTTTAACATGGATGTAAGTGGGTGACATAAAAATCACACATTCTTCGATGGATGGAATAAAATGTTTTCTTACAAACTCTGTCACCAGCTTCTTGCGCACACACATACGCTCATGCAGACACACATGCACAGGCACACTCATTAATTCTGTGCATGATGTTCCACTGCAGACCATTCTGACCCCTACAGATCACAGTAATGTTACATGGTAACATAAAATTCTTTTCCAGACTGGTAAATTTGTTCTTTGCTCACAGGAAAGGAGCCATTCATTAAGCATCAGAAAAGAAAACATCCCTTGGCGAAGGAAGGAACTGGCACTCGTGATTCATTGGTAATAACCCAGAGAATAGTACTAGAAAGGATTGGAGGCTTTAGGGAAGTCAGCAAATTGACAGTATTTGCTGTTGCCCACAGGAGGCCTCTAGTCGGCAGATGTAACAGTTGGGGGGGCAGATAGAAAGCGGGAGAGATGCAAAAGGTTTTAATACATTTCTTCCTTTTAAGAACAAGAGACAACAGCATGTGTCATCTCAACTTTGCTTTGTCTCTCTTCCCTGCATGCTTAGTGCTCCCTGCCTAGTGTTAACCTCAGAAAACAGAGCCATCTCATCCCAGCTGTTAAATGTGCCAAGGCCTCCCTTCAGCCGGTCACTTCTTCAAAATTGCAAAGTGCTTTAACTCCTAGATTAGAAAACAGTAGAGTGGAAAATTGCAGGAGATTGCTTTCCATAGACTCCCTGTTTATAGAGGTAGCCTGTAACAAGACAGCTATGACTAGCCTCACTGGGAGCAAGTGCCAGTGAGAGAATTTCTGCTTTCTTGTCTACACATCTAAAGAAGGTCTGAAACATTCACAAACACTCAGTTGAAAAGACCATGGTTTAACCATTGTGGCCTTGCAGTTATTGTTGGACTTCCATAGATCTCATCTTTAGCCTGCATAGCAAATAGTGAAAGAAGGCACTCAAAACAAAAACGTGCTACAGTCCTTTACTTTCGCAAAGCCCTTACAGTTTTGCCTTGGTAGTGACCAACTAAAGCAGTGTGGCAAATAAAACTATTCAAGAAGCAGTAAAAGGAGTTGCCCATAGAAACCCACCCTCAAAGTCAGATACTGCTTTTATCACATCAACTACATAAAACTTGTCTCTCATCCGATGTCCTTTTCAACCTAATGTACTAAATTAAATATCTGGTCCTTGTAGAATTTGATTAATCTATACTAGATTAAAATCAAATCATGTACAAAATCAATTTCACTTAAAGTACAATAATCTAAGCCCACCGAGGTCCTTTTCTAATAATAATGATAAAGGCTTGCTCTACCACTCCCTTCTCTTTTACTTTTTTTGTCTTTAGGCTTTTACTGAATGCTTAATTTCCATACCCTGTTATGAATTATGATCTTGTATATCTGATTCATATCTTATTACAGAAACTTGGCTAAGAAGCTGAAGACAGGACAAACTTATTCATGAATCCCTCTGGGGATTTTCAGGTCAAGACGTTTTTTTTAAATTGAGATTGGTATAAACCTCAAGGGATTTCTTGATTTAAGAAAGAACTACAAATATTTAAGCTGTCTTGGGGGGGATTATGCTGACATTGGATCATGGGATTACCTCTCACATAAAAGTCAGAGGATTTGGACTGGTTTGTCCTCTCATCAGGAAATAAATTGGGCAAACAAAAAAAAAAGGGTTTACACAATGTTAATCACATATTCAATCAATCCTTACTGTAAGCATGTCAAAAGGTAGAAAACAACAAGGGATTGCGCCTGAATGAAAGACAAACCTGTTCAAATGCAGACCCAAATTTAGGCTGCCTTCATTTCTGTGCCTTCTTCTACCACAATGGTTTCACCTAAAGCACAGTTTCATGGAAATCAGGCACCAGACAAAATAAATTTAATGCCCTTTAGCAGGTTTAGCCTTCTTCATATGACACCTAACAGTGGTTCTGCTGTTTCAATTTAGAAAGAATCACTGAGGAAAACAGAGTAGGGATGTAATTCTTCACCAAGTTTCTCCTTGAAGGGAGCAAAGAGTAACTTCACAATTTTCTTCCTGCTGTGAGAAAGTCTTCAAAAACTATGCAGCTTCAATGCAGAAATATCAATTCCTGCACAGAAAATTCTGTTTTCTTTGTGTGCAAGTTTGACACAGAATGAATTCTCAATTATAGTGTGTGTGTGCAGACAATAACATTTCTACATTGAAATGTGACTTTCCTTGCAGAAAATACTGTTTTCTTTGAAAAACAACTGTGTTTGAATTTTGTACAGAACACATCTTGAACTGCAGATCATTACTCCAGGAATCCTTTCATCAGGACTTCTTGACACTCAAAAGACATGTTTTTCAATCCTTTTTTAAAAAAATTTCAAATATTCTTTCCATCCCTAAGACAGAGGGGCCTTTCACAAAACATACACATATACAACATACAGTTATCACAATATTCTACTTTAACTGTCACAGTTGCATCCTATAGTTTGATGAGGCACTAAAAGAGCTGTCTCACCGACAGGTCCAAATATCTGTCTCTCCACTGCAAATGCCAGGATTCTGTAAGATGAAATCATCACTTAAAATGGAATCTTGCGCTATAATTTTTGTAGTGCAAAAGGGCTCAGAGACAGATAACTTGGCCCTTTCTGCAGCTGACCTCTGTCCTGGTGGCATCCACTAATGATGGCGGCAGTGGCTGTCTTGGGAGAGGACCATGATGGAGTGCTCCCCTCCACATCGGCTACCTGTGCGAACCAGAAAGTGTGATGGCCACATCTATTCCTGCCGCAGCTCCGCTAAGTACTGTCCTAGGTTGTGCTGGGGCAGGAAGCATGGCCATTGCACTTCCAAGGGAAAGCCCATCAATGATTTGGAGCATGATTACACTACCTGGGGACAGGAGAAGGACAGGTCTAGGACAATGTCATGCACGAGCGTAGTGTTGGTTCCATCCTTCTCCTGTCTCCATGGTGGGTTGGGTGCGTCGCACCGAAAGGACCCTTGGGCACAGTGACTTTTTCTTAGAACCTTATAGAGGCATAGCTCAGTTAACAGAGCCTCTGACAAAGAAGCTCCTTTTTACAAAATTTCTTTATGTCAACCAACCTGCCATTTTGTCTTCATCTTCTACCTAGATGAATATTTTTAGCAGCACCAGCATTAAGAGGATGGTGAAAAAAGGCTGGAAAAACACAGATGATGATGATGATGATGATTTTAGATGTCAGATTTCAACAGCTTTTCTGTAGCAATTGATGCAGTAAACAAATCTTGCTGGGAAAAAGCAGGAATTTACTGTGGCTGATTCTATTGAAGCCATTTTTACCTGCTTGCAAAAGGCAAGATAAACAGCAGCTGCTTCTAGAATTTTTTATTGAGCATGTGTAAACAGCAAAACTGAGAAAAGGTGGAAGAAAAGAAGCCTTCCCCACCAACTTCTCTGTAAATGGCAGCTGCTTCTAGTATTTCTTACTGAGCATGTATAAACCACAAAGTCGAGAAAAGGTGGAAGAAGGAAACTCTCCCCTACTAACTATCCCCTACTTTATGCTATTGAAGTAGCATAGATCTGTAAGTCTGGCCACCAAAATGGAATTCATAAGAAAAAGAGGCTAGTAAAATAAAAAGTTATTTCTCAACTCATTTTCTAAGAAGTTTCAACTGGTCTCCAGAAAGCTCAAAATGGTTTTGTTTACTAATGCTAAACTTGCTTGACTCGGTTGTTTCATTTCATACACGGTCATGATTTGTCCCAGATAAAAAATTTGCCAAACTGCTCTTCTGTGTGGTAGGAACCTACTCCTATACTTTCCATATTATTTCTGCCTCTGGTACTAAATTTTCTGTTAAGGTAGTAATGTCCAAGAACACATCTACTTTGTTAACTGATGCAAGCCTCTACAGGATAAATCGGTTTATTACATACTGTAGTAGAAGTAGAACATTTTTATTGGAGGTGGAGTGTAAGAATCTTTGGAATATGAGAATATGAGAACTGGAATATGAGAATATGAGAAAGTTTGCCCATGTTACTAATATCTTGAAAAACCAAATTGAAATTAAATTCTCCCACACTAGCACCAGTAAAATTCAACATGTTATAACCAAATTGTATCTGCCCTCTATGTAGGTGCTAATTAAAGCTCACAGATAAGACATGGCAACTTAATTCAGCACTGATATGGCCATATCAGCGAGGAAGATAACAAGCTTATTTGAAATGCAGTGTGGACAGAGAGGCCTGGATACCACAAACTGCAAAAACAAAACAAAACAAAATGGATCCAAGAGCAAATTGGAGTCAAACGCTCACTATAAGCCAGAAATGACAAAGCTACCAGTATTGTAATTTGGACATATCATGAGACAGCATGACTCAAACCCTTTTCGCACCTTACCTTTTCACAGTGCTGGGGTGCGGGGCTAGCGCGAGCAGCCTCCAGAGAGAAGCTCTTGCGTCCAGGGTCCTTTGGCTCCACACGAGCTGCCTACTCGCACGAGAGCCCCACCTCTTCCTTTTGCAGTGCAGCCTGGGACCTTCCCAGCTTGCACCGGACAGGAAGCACGACCAGCCAGGCTCCTGAGGCTCCATATGCCAGGTAAGTGTGTGCGGAGCTCCAGGGTGATGTGTGACTGCACAGCATTTTCGGCTTCAAGCCGAAGATGAAAAAAATATGTGCGTGGTCCGCATCAGGCCCTAGAGCATTGCGCAAATGTGAGTGTGTCGTGTGGACCGCTCCTCACATGTAAGCAATGCTCAAGGGGCCCTTTCGCATCAGAAATGCCATGTGAAAAGGGCCTCAGTGTAAAAGGCACTAATGTTCAGTCAAGTGGAAGGCAGTAAGAGACATTACTGACAGAGTGATTTTAAAAAGGCAGGCACAGCCCTGGGTTTGCAAGGCTCAACAAGGGATGTTGATGTCCAGGATTCTTGGAAGTTTCTCATTCATGGGTTTCCATAAGTTGAAGCCAACTCCAAGACACATAACAACACCAAAAATGGTTGAACACACAGAGCTGAAAAACAGATTTTTAAGAATTATGAACCTAGTCCAGGATCATGAGACAGCATGACTCAAACCCTTTTCGCACCTTACCTTTTCACAGTGTCCATTATCATTTCTACCACGCTGAGATTGTTATTTTTGTTGTTCATCAGTCTTAACTTTTTTTCCATAGCACACTTACAAATTTTGGTAAATTCTTCCAAAAATAATGAGTTGAAATTAAAGTCACTCATCTGTGTAAGAGGTGTTGACTGGTAAACCATATTTAACATAAAATAATACAATAGAGCAACACTTACAAAATTATCACCGATAGCACTTAACTTGAAAACTTTCTTTCAGAACAGTTATAAACTGGACACAGAATCTTCACTGATAAATGAAGTTCCCTGGTACACAGTGTTAAAAGGATACCTGTGCCCACTCTCTTTCATTACGTATAGAGTTTCTGTAATTCAATAATGCCCAAAGAAGGCTTGAAGTCAACAGGCATATGATGGCAGACTTTGCTTTCTAAAAGGAACTTTTTTGTTGTTATTATTCTGCATCCAATCATAAGAATGAAGTTTATAAAGAAGACATAGTCAAATCTTTAAAAAAAAATCTACAAAGTTGAAGACAAAACAAGAAAGTAATTCTTACTCAACCCCATGGCTCTCATTTCTGTTCCAACTAACATTATTATAAAAGAAGATGCACATTCTGAAGAATTAGCAAAGGCACATTGGATGAAGGGTTAATCCTCCAGATTATTCTTGACTACAGGCCTGGAAGTGTCAGCCTTCCTCTTCTTTTCTATGTTATGGTGAGAAAATAGTCTTTCTTTAAGAGGACAAACATTCACAGTTTAAGAGCTACTAGAGAGAGGATGCCAGTTATATGTACCACATACATTTTACCACTTGTTTTATTAAAATTCCTTCTGTGTCCCTCTCTTTTCTCCCAAGTCCAGGCATCATCACTGCCATTGTCATATGGCAAAACATCATATTGTAGTAGAGAAGTATTATGTCATTTTACCTGCAAATGTGTCTGCATGTTGGTGAGTATTGGGGGAGGGAATGATGAGAAATGTATCTGTTGCCCCACCCTGCAGCTGCAAACTGGTGGCATCCTATCTTTGCTCCAACACCTCTAGAGTTCCACACATCACCTGCAACAAGGATTTCACAAAGACTTAAAGACCATGTTGAAGCTGCAGATACTAACAGATGAAGCAGACTGCTACATGAATGGATGTCTCTAAGTGAATGAGAAATTAATTTTGTCGTTAACTGCAGCAATGAATGGCCTTCCTGTCTCATGATTTTGTCTATTTAGAGATGCCTACAGATAAAAGGGCAAATGAAAGGAATGGCAGGACAGATTTTTTTTAAAAGAAAGAAAGAAAAAGAAAGAAAGAAAGAACAGTAGCTGGTTTGGGGAAAAGTGTTATTAAATGTATGCAGGGAAAAAATACTCCGTAATTCACTTAGGAAGAAATTCTAGGATTCACAGACCCCCAAACCCATATGATTAGGAGTTAATGATATTCACTGACCTCAGTCACTATCGCATTGGAAGGGCAGTAAGGGAGAAATACTGAGGAAGTTCAAACAGCATCATCACTGTACATTACACTGCACTCAAAATGGAAGAATCTTTCAAACAACAAATTAGTAAGTTTTTTTCCTATAACTCTTATCCTGCCCTTCTCTGAAGTATCTTTTAATAGCATGCATGTTTTATAACAACCATGAGATAATTAAGCTAAGAATAGTTTCAGACATTGCATAGCATGTTTGGAAGGAAAGTATTAATAACTCATGCTTCCTGTTCTTTGTAATTACAGAAATGAAACAGTCAGTTCCATGCAATATTGACTTGTGCAAAATATCAAATGGGGAACATAGAGATCTCATTGTACAGGAAAGAAAAGGGAGAGAGGCCAGTGTTCCACATTACAAAAATTGGGAGGGTGCACTGTCACTACTGGTCTTTCATCCCCAAAGACCATTGCAGCAATTCACAATTGTATGCAGAATTTGAGCCTGCATTTCCCATAACCAACATGAGTGCCACAAAACAGTTTCTCTATACAACTGAGGCTACACTGTGGTACAGCAGTTAGTGCTGGACTGGGAAGATACAAGTTCTAGTCTTCACTAAGCCATGACATTTGCCTAGTTGATTATGGGCCAGATTATCTCTCAGCCTGAGCTACTCTACAGGGCTGTTATGAAGATAATATGGGGATGAGGAGAGATATGTACATTGCTTTGGGTATTCTGGAAGAATGATGGAATACAAATACAGCAAATAAAGAAATCTAAGCCTCCCAAATGATTTGATTATTTGTTCCACCTGCTAAACTTAACAAGCTTATCTTCTTACAACAGTTTCATGATGTATGAGGACACAGGAATCCTGCTATACTGCTGTTCAGTTCCTGTTTCAGTCAAAAATACTGGTGTAAAAAGCTACAACTAAGAGAGTTGCAAAGTTTCCATGCCAAAAGTCAGATCTGGGATACTCCTGAACAAAGTTGTTCCTGAAATCCTAAATATGCCTATAAGGAAAGTAGGAACATTCAGGATTTCATTTCATTTTTATATGATTTTTTTAAAAAAAAAAAATCCATAGATTTGATCATATTTGGGATGGAAAGAACTTGGAGTTTCAAAAATAAAATTGAATGGAGAGAGTGCTAACCTGACAAATATGTCTATACAGGCAGAAAGTTTAGATCAGTGGTTCTCAACCTGTGGGTCCCCAGATGTTTGTGGACTTCAGCTCCCAGAAGCCCCAGCCACTATGGTCAATGCTCAGGGCTTCTGGGAGCTGAAGTCCACGAACATCTGGGGACCCACAGGTTGAGAACCACTGGTTTAGATCAATGTTACTGACACAGTGGTCTGTGGACTTGTGCTGGTCTGTGAGACGCTGATTACCAATATGCAGAGTTTCCAGGAAAGGGGGGGAAAACCTGTTGCATCAGTGGACACCAACATGGTGCTGTTCTCTGAAACATTGGCAAAACAACAACAACAACAACTCACTACCAGTCCCCCACATCAAATAGTTTAAGAAACAGTGATTTAGGACATTCTGACTCAAAGTGGTGGTCTGTAGAATGGTGCCAGGCCTTAAGTTATTGTCTACTGGCCCTGATAAGTTTCCAGAGGCAAGGGGAGATAATGGTAGATAATGGGCACAAATTTGGTACCCTAGCACACTGAACAAAATAATAATTGCTAGTCTTCTATCTCAGATAGCTTGGGGAGCATTGGCTTTGCATTTGATCATGCTAATACTGAAAATAAAGTAGTCAACCTTATATGCACTGCATATTCATTTAGCCACATTGGTACTGAATTAAAGTTGTCACCTCTTCCCCCCCCCCCCATAGGGCTCTCCACCTTTGATGCTTATATTTCAAGCAAATACTAAATCAAGGATGAAGAAATTCTTTCAGCTTGAGGACTGAATTTATTTTCAGAGAAGTTCTCAGAGGTCATTTTTGGGTGGTGGGCAAAACCAAATCCAAAAGTATACAAAAAGCAGCCTGTTACACCTTACGACTTTTTCCTGCCAGAATGCTCAGTCATTTTAGATGATAAAACCTTGAGAAAAACTGGGAATCCATTGAACGATGGAAAAGGCATGGCTATCTCAGAGAAAGCCAGTGGCCAGAATGGATCCCCAGAAAGGCCCAGTTCAAAATTATGACCTCAGATTTCTCATCCATGTGCTAAATGGTGCTCTCTCCACTAAGAACAGCCATAGCTACTGAATCTGGCTGCTGAATAATATGCTTTGAAGCACTTTCAGATGCATTTAAATGTCCTCAAATTGAGGATGGAAAGAACCCACAGTTCAAAAACTTCAGCGTAAAACTCACAAGTTTTCCTCACTTTCTTCACCCAGCAAACCATACATCTGAATAAATATGCACAGTGTCATCTTGTGAGAAATTGCTGAGAACGTTAGGATTTCTTGTAGATTATGTCATTTCTTAGAGCTTTACAGGCCAATGAAAACATGTTCTGCCATGACTGAAAAAAATTGTATTCTGTAGGGGCATTGGGTTCTGTCAGCGGTACGAGGCCACAAATGGGTTGTACATATACACAAATCACATATTGCTGATGCAGTCTTCAAGTTATGAACATGAATGCATGAACAAACAGTAAACGTTAAGGCATAAAGGATCAGTTAGCCAAACAGAACTTTCTCATTGCATGGTAACCTGCAGAAATTGTTTTCCTCTTTTAAGAATGATTGCACAATCTGTTTCATTCCTATGGATGAAGCAAGCTACATTTTAACTTTGAATGTCTCAGTAATTTTATGAGCACATCTGCTTGAACAAATGCATTATGAACGCTAAACACCCACTGCCTAACTTTTTTTCTTTCACAAAAGAAGAAAGCAAAATGGCATTAGAATGTGTAGCATGTTTAAGTTAAACAGAGATGAAAGTTCATTGTTAATGCTGGTTGTAAATATTTGCTTCCACAGAAAGGAAGAGGGAGCTTATGCCACAGCAGTAGCACCCTGGAATTCAAATAAACATGTTAATGAGTTTTCTTGTAGTAACTGCTGCAAATGCAAATCTACACATTTTTTTTTCAACCTCAAGAAAATCAAACATTTTAGAGACAGAAATTACTGGTTCTTCAAAAAGAGAATACAAGTGTGGTAGTGAAAGAGGTATTTTACCTGGAATTTATTGGGGCTTTATGATCTCAATCAAGTTTATTTCATCCAAACTCTGCAAATGTTTGACATTTACTATAATGAGAAAGGGGCTGACATGGGAAGAAATGAACTAGCTTTCATGGCAACTGTAAAAGCTGAACAAATCAACCATGCAGCACTATTCATGAAGAGTCCACCTATAAGTTATACAGTAATCCCTCCATATTTGCTAGGGTTAGGGGCAGAGCACCCCCGTGAAAGTGAAAAAACTGTTAATAACTCTAGGCCCTCCCAACCCATATTTAACACACATAAAAAGGTATGATCACCATATTCAACCCACCATGGATTCCTTTGAAGCATCAGGTTTCCTTCACAAGGCAGAAGTGGGTGGCTGGTGGGGCTTACTGCCATCTCTACTGCTGCTCCACACCATTTTTAATAGGGACTTACAAGCCTCGTTCGCAGTTTCTCAGTCTCACGAGGCTTGGAGTCCCTATTAAAAATGGCATAGAAAGGCAGCAGAGGTGACAGCAAATAATCTGTGGATAATCAAATCCACAAAAGTGAAACTCGCAAATATGGAGGGCTGACTGTACTACCAAGGATTGGTACCTGTGTCTGGGATGAAGTCAATTTCCCTCCAGCCCCCCTGTGGCCCACACCCCTGCAGCAAGCTCAATAATGTGCACTTTCCTCTGCACTTCCTCTCAATATGGTGACCTGAAGTGATGCAACACCATTTCCTCACATTTTGAAAGAGACTGCAAAGGAAAATGAATGTATTTGGTGGTAGTATGAGGTTGTTGCAAGGACTGTACTGGGTTTTTGCATGTTTTCACCCAGTTGGGGGATTTCTGAATAGTTTGGGGGCAAAATTTATCTGGAAAAACCCCACACTTTAAAAAAAAATGTGGATGGGAATTGGAGGCTTTGGAGGATACGCAGGGGGATTCAGGGGGCACAGAAGTTGGGTTGAGGAACCACATGTGTCCCAAGGACTACACAATGCTCCCACTACCTTAAACGCATGACAGGGCATCACATGCCTGCTCCTTCACTTTTGTAAGTGGGGAACTAGAGCTGAAATGCAAAACAAGGATCTTGACGTGTGAAAATCTTCAGAAATGAGCATGGTTCTCTTTTTTCAGTTCATTTTCAGATATTCTTGCAATGGTACACCAAAAAGTGTTCATTTAATTCGGGAGTGCAGGCAGGAGATTGGTCATATGTGGCAGCTCAAGATCTGGGGTGTGGCCCCAGCACCCCAAGCTCTCAGAACTGCTACTTCTGTAAAACTAATGGTATCACAGCTGTGCCCCCAATCAGACTCAGGTCTCCTCCTCTTCCCAGCATCATGAAAGAATCTGGAATCACTGCTACAATGCAGGAGCAGAAATTCTGCAAATATTTCAAAGGATGAGAAAGAAGTTCCCAACAGCACCACAGCAGCTTGCATTAATGCTTCCAGTAATAGTGACAAAGCAGTGATCCTGACTGTGGTCAGGGAAAAAGGCTTTAGTTTCTTTCTTCCTCGGTGACCTTACAGTAATCTCTTCAACAGGATTATTGGGATGGGGACAAGTTTAAAACCTCCCACTGATGTCTGTGTACGTGTGAGGGGTGGGTGGGGGGATGTGTGTGTATTTATGCATATGCAAACTGAAGCCTGCAGCACACAGGAAGCAACCTTTGGGGCCTAAAAGATTGAACACTCTGCTTTATATGCTTTGATCACTGATCAAGAAGGATCATCCACATGACCTGTATGCTGCTTTTAGTGATGTCTAAACTTGTCAGTCCCCCCCCCCCAAACAGCTGAAATATCCCAGTCCCTGTTGACTTCTTTATTTGCAAGTGGTGAATGTGCCTGGTATGGGGAATATTTCAAAGGGCTTCATGGAGGATAAGATTTGTTAAAACACAACTTGGGACAGTGATGGCAGTTCTTTCCTTAAGTCAGGATGCATAGCTTTTTTTTTTCCTTTGAGAGCCATGTGTGATGATAGCTGGGAGATTGAGGGCTGCTGTAAAACAGGCTGAAATCTATATGCAATCTGCATGTGTACAAAATTAGATTTTAAGGGAAAGATTACTGACCTTGTATTTGCTCCATTGTACTTGTTTTCCATGTGCTGTAAAGAATAATAGAATGTGTTTTATAGAATGTATATGTGCCGTAAGTCTGCCTATTGGTCAGCTATGGACAGGACTGGCTCCAGGCTTGAAGAGGCCTTTAACAAAATGGTGATCATCCTCTAACACCAGAGGCTGACATCTGCTGGTAGGTCTGGCAGGATTTGTGGACACCTGGGAAGTTACCTTTCTAATTTTTCAACACTGCCCCAGAGTCACACTGCAATCCATCACTCTGGAGCACTGTGTGGAATTAAATATGGCATCTTCCCAAACCTTGTGCCAAACAGCTGCACAAGGGTATTGAGTGAATGCTCATGCTGCTCCCAGATAAGATACTAGCTACTCTGAGCTGTGTCTGGGCTTTCTAAAGTGATACCTTTTGTCCTGGTTCTTAAAAGACAATTCTTGAAAGAAGTTTTCCATATAAATTCAGATCACCTACTGCAACAATCTGCACTTAATTTCCCCAATGTTTTGTTAGCCCCTTACAAGTTGAGTGCCTTTGATGTTGTCTTTTTTATGATCGTGTATAGTATAAAGCTGTTTCTTTCACACTTAACACTCACTTTCGAAGGCATATAATCCCGTTAGCTGGTAGCTAATTTGATTTTGATTGTTGGAATTGCATTTTCAAAGTCCTGCTAATCATTTTTTGACAATGTTTTCTTTTTTATATCTTGGTTATTTACAAAGTAATATGAAAAAACAACAAAAACAAAGGTTATTTTTCACCCCCAGAAGAGTGTTACTCCTTGTTTTCCTTCCTTTCACCTTTATATGAAATGACCTTCAGTTCTGTGCACAGTTCCTTGTGAACAGAAATTTTCAAAATATGTAAAAGGGGCAATATAAATGGACAGCCGTAATGGTCAATGATCTATTCCCAGCATGTATGAGCAGGAAATACTTCTGCATTAAGATGAACTGAAGAAAGGAAGAATTAAGGAACAAAAAGACCTACCCAGTCCAGGTGGCACAGTATGAGCAGCTGAACACCCCTTTAGCTGTTATAGTTCCCTTCTACTGAATCCTGGGATGTGCATTTTATTGAGGTTCTTATAATTCTCTGCTTGAGAGCTCTGGTCCATACTTCCTTGAACTATAACACTAGAGTTCCCAAGTGGAGGATTCTTGGTCTTACCAAACTATAAATCCCAGTAGTCTATAGAATCATAGAAATGTAGAGTTGGAAGAGACCACAGGGACCATCCAGTCCAACCCCCTGCCATGCAGGAATACTCTCAAAGCACTCCCGACAGATGGCCATCCAGCCTCTGCTTAAAAACCTCCAAAGGAGGAGACTCCACTACACTCTGAGGCAGCATATTCCACTGCTGGACAGCCCTGACTGTCAGGAAGTTCTTCCTGAGGTTCAGGTGGAATCTCCTTTCCTGCAGCTTGAATCCATTGCTCCTTGTCCTGGTCTCTGGAGAAGCAGAAAGCAAGCCCTCTCCCTCCTCTATATGGCATCCCTTCAAATATTTAAACATGGCTATCATGTCCCCTCTTAACCTTCTCTTCTGCAGACTAAACATCCCCAGCTCTCTAAGTCTATCCTCATAGGGCATGGCTTCCAGGCCTCTCACCATTTTGGTCGCCCTCCTCTGGACTTGCTCCAGCTTGACCATGTCCTTCTTGAATTGGGGTGCCCAGAACTAGACACAGTATTCAAGATGAGGTCTAACCAAAGCAGAGTAGAGTGGTACCAGTACCTCCCTCGATCTAGACACCATACTCCTATTGATGCAGCCGAGAATTGCACTGGCTTTCTTGGCTGCCGCATCACACTGCCGACTCATGTTCAGCTTGTGGTCTATGAAGACTCCTAGATCCCTTTCACACGTACTGCTATCCAGCCATGTGTCCCCCATCCTATATTTCTGTATTCCATTTTTTCTACCTAAGTGTAGGACCTTACACTTCTCTCTGTTGAATTTCATTTTGTTAGTGTTGGCCCAGCTCTCCAATCTATCCAGGTCATTTTGAATTTTGATCCTGTCCTCTGGCGTATTAGCAACCCCTCCCAATCTGCTGTAATCTGCAAATTTGATGAGCATGCCCTCTTAACCTTCTCTTCTGCAGACTAAACATACCCAGCTCTCTAAGTCTATCCTCATAGGGCAAGTCGTTGATAAAAATATTGAACAGCACTGGGCCAAGGACAGAACCCTGTGGCACCCCGCTAGTCACTTCTCTCCAGGATGAAAAGCAGCCATTCGTGATCACCCTTTGGGTTCAGTCGGTCAACCAATTACAAATCCAACTTACAGTAGCCCTGTCCAGCCCACATTTTACTAGCTTCTTTGCAAGAATGTCATGGGGAACTTTGTCAAAGGCCATACTGAAATCAAGATATGCTACATCCACAGCATTCCCTTCATCTATCAAGCTAGTAACTCTATCATAAAAAGAGATAAAATTAGTCTGGCACTATAGGACAGAGCTGTTGTTAGCAGCTGTATACCTCCACACTTTGATATGGTCTAATTGGCAAATATTAATTGGCATAAAATTAAGTTATATACACTTATGGCTGAAAGACCATGTGGAGAAGGGACACTGGCTGGGAAGATGTGCATGAGCAGGCCAGAGATGACCACAGCATGTCCACGACATAAATTCACTGTGGATTAGCTGGGAAAGCCTGACTTAGTGGCTCTAAACTAATCCTCTCAACTGCCTGATCTCAGAAAACAATAGTCAAAGAAAATGCTCAGGTGCAACAAGCAAGCATTAGCTACCGAAATTTTCCCCAGTCAACCTACCCAACCAACCAAGATATTGAGACAACCAGTCCATTCCAGACCTCTTTTGTTTGCTCTGCCAGAAAGCAATTAACTCGCAACCCTTTAGGGAGGGAAGTAGAGTATTAAAACTCTCCATTTTAACCAGTTACTTCACAGTTCATCAGTTGCTGAATGTCACTCTCCTATTTTGATTCCTGGCTGTGTACTGCCATTAGACATAAGTCTAAGCCAACTTCTACTTCTTCACTACTCTTCTAGATTGGTAAATATCACCCATTTTACCCTGAAATCTTCCTTTCCTTTGGTTTGCCTTGTGTGAGTGCATGGCTGTTTGGATATTGTGTGTCTGTGTGTGAGACTGAATTTCCTTCAATGAAACTCAGTTTAGTTTACTTTTGAATTTCTGTCTGGTTCTTTCCAGTGAAAGATCCCATAAACATTGGTGTCAAAGATCTTGTTAGGTTAACCCCCTCTCTCAGGCCTCCTAACTTGAACTAATAATTCCTCACCTTTGAATGATGGTACTGGAATTGCAGGTGGAACCCTGAGTCACCCATGTTTTGGGGTAACACTTGGCAGGGAATGTTGTATCAAACTACTATAAACCACAGCATTCTGTTCCCATAGTGTGCAATCAAATGCCTATGGGAAGCAGGGAATGAGTGCAGTAACACATTCCCATGCACATTCCCCAGCAATTGATCTACAAAAGCATTGTGCCTCTGATACTGGATATAAAAAATGGCCATCATGAACTAGTGATGGTGACAATGATAATGATGATGAAGACACAGCTTTCAAAGTAGTAGCTATGTTAGTCTCTTTCAGTATAAAAAGAAGGGGGGAAGAAATGTAGCAGGACCTTTAAGACTCTTTTTTTATTTTTGCATGAGCTGTCAGATATTAACCCACTTCTTCAGATGCATTACCGAGTGACAATAAGAATCTTATTGCTGGTAATCACTACACCGTGTGGCACTGAATTTCACTGCTTTATATCTGTTCAGAATCAGTTAGTTTCAATGGAAAATCTGACATTCTAGCATTATGGGAAAGGGAGAAAAAAATCCTCATTATCTAAACCATCCTTAACTTTGGACAAATCTATCACATTCCTTTCCATTGATTCCTTTTCACTAAGCTAAAGGGCTCAAAGCATAGCAGGCTTTCCTTGAGGACAATTGCTTCAGTCCCTTGATGAGTGTGCTTGCCCTTTTTTGCACATTTCCCACCTCTACAGCATCCTTTGTCAGACAGCATTCCATGTGTGATCATACTGGTAGCAATAATGCCATCGCCATATAGTCAAAGTAAGGATTTTTTAAAAATCCAATGTGATTAACTTTACACCAGCTTATACAGGGTCTTATATTCCATTTTAATGCTTATTCTTGCAGCTATTTTCTGTAGTTGTTTTTTTTTGGGGGGGGGGTTTGGTTTAACAGCCCTAAATAATTTGATGCTTCCATAAAAATTGGAGAAAAAAATATTGTATTTTGCATGATGCCTTGAGAAAACACTATACTATGAAAGGTAATTTATGTATGTATCTATTTATGTATACATGTAAATATCAATCAATATGATTTTCAATCCCCTTTCCCAAGCATTAGCCTCACATACCTAGGACACTTACTTGTAAAAGTGGATATGAGGTTTCTGCAATGCAGATCCAATATCTACTACACCACATGCATATTATTATCTAAAATAAACCCCACTGTGCATTAAGTTCCCCATTCAAATGCACAGACACGTCTCTGTGTAATATAAAGCAATCTGAATCACTGTTGCACATCACATGCAAGATAGTTTCTATTATGTATCATCTTGCACATCCAGTCTCCCCCCACCCCCTGATGATAACATTTTCAAAACTGCTGCCTACTTGAGAGGTTTATCCACAACAATGGATGTGTAGTTTTCACACTGGAATTGAAAACATCAGAAGGAATTACAACTTCCATATATAATCAGAAAGAATCACAACTTCCATACTTCGCCCCTTCTCAGATAGATGCACATGGACAAGTTTTGAAGCTGATTCACATACTTGCATTTATATTGTTCCAAGCTGAAACTGGCTGTAATTCCAGGCTCTGAGGTTTCTGCCTCTTTATCTACTACAACCAGGCGTGAGCTTCTGCTTAAATGTCCACTGCCACTAAACATAAGGAAGTCCATAAACCCCACTACAATCACCACATGGGTCCCCACCTAAACCACCAATGTGAAGACCTCCGTCTGTCCTCCTGCTTTGGCCATCAACTGTGTGAGCTAACTAGATATCCTCAGGATTGTGCATGGGATATTATGCAACTTCTATCTGTACTGGACACCAACTCTCTCTATTCTCTGCTGCCATCAGACATTGTGTCTAAACCCAGTCTTCATATGAATAGTTCCCAGAGGCCAAAAACATATAACACAAAAACAATACTTTATTTGAACAAATTAAAGCATAACAAAACAGATGACATGCCATCTTGGATCTCAGAACAGCAGCCCTTGAACAAAAAGACTACAAAGGAAGAGGAGAAAGAGAAACAGCAGAACTGGAATATAGCCACACATTACAGTCAATTAACAATGAGCTGAAGAGACACAATGGTTTCTTGGCATGTTACACCTATTATAACACTAGTTAATACCCTAGCTTCATGAAGACTCTCTTGACTGGTTTATCACATCTTCCTTCTGGTTCCCGACCAGCATCACACTACATTCCAACAATTTCCTCCACTTTTTATATAGCTATCTACTCTCCATGGCTTTATTCAACATCTTTCCTCCTGCTTTTGTACCTCCAAAAACCATCATTAAAACTGAATTTGTTACCTCATCCCCGTACCCACAAGTTTTGCATCTCTATTGCTATTCATGCATACAGCCTGCTTATTCAAGTCTATAAAGATCTGTTCCTAGGCACTTCACTCCGTGCATATGATAAACTAGACTTAAATCTCCGAAAGCTTATGCTACTAACTTCTTTCTCTCAGTCTCTTTGCATACTGATCCAGATGAACATGGCTATGTCTTTGAATCATAAACAAAAAACAGAATAATTATTTAATACATTTAAATCACATCTCTCACTCCTTCACACATGCATCTCCTAACTCAGACTCCTAACACCCACTCATTACATTCCTAAATGATTGACTCTGTCAATCTTATTCCTCACTCATTCACTCATTTCACCACACCGCCACTCTCTATCTATGCCAACCATCATTCAAATCCCCTCAGACTGTCCACCAATCACCACTCACTTCCCAAATTCCATTCTCACACCCTCTCCTGCCAGTTCCTTATCTTATTACTATAATGGCTAATACATAAAACAACATTTTTCCTAAAATACCAATGACATCACACAGGTATCCCTAGACTGTATTTGGCATTGAACATTGACACTTCTTACTGTTATAAGTTTTATGAACTGTGAATAATGCAGCATATGGTATACAGCAGAGAAGCACTCCCACCTTTTCACTGATAGTCTCATTTATTCTCACTGCCAGTGGTAGAACTGGACCTCAATTAATTCTAACCAGATTATCCTGTGGCCCATTATTCCATTCCCTGTTCCTGGCTAGATGCAGCCCTGGAGTGGAGTGTATATTTCTTCAGGGCAAGACTGAGGGGAGATGAATTCCTGTGGATTATCCTGTACAGAATTGAACAAAGAAAAGTGAAGTGTGCAAGTGCAAGCTGCCTCCCATTTCAAAGCTATGAGAATAGTGCAAGTAAATTAGTAACAGAGGAGAGTTCACTCTGCTGCTCCTTTTGCAGCCTTGAACTAGAAAGCTAAAGTAAAGGATCCAACAAAGCTACTAAATACAAATTTTATGACTATGGGAAACTGTTAACGCTTGGTCATGATGCTGGCAAGAGCTCCAAATCCCATCTTTCAGACTCACACCATATACTCAGGATTGTGTATTCATTTATTTTATTTGTTCCCAGTCCATGCCTTTTCATAACACGTCTGGGCAACTTACAATAAAATCAGTAGAACACTTTAAATGTAGAAAGATAGGACAATAAGATTTAAAACAATAAAAATAATATAAACACTCTGAAGCCATATTAAACAATAGTATAAAAAGTTGAAGGTAAAACAATACAAACCATGTATGTATAGACATTAAGTGAAGTCACTAGGCTCCAAAGGCTTTCCTAAGAAGTTAAAACTTAACAGGGCACCAGAATAAGACTAACCTCAGTGCCAATGGGGCCTCCTTGGGCATTCCACATCTACTGACCCCATGCTCTCCTGCAGGTTATTGCCTTAACTGGTTGGACACAGAAAAGGTCCCTTCCTGTATATATTCCATCTTATGCAGTTATATTTTGTTGTTCTTTGCCTTTACGTCATTTCTGAATCATGGTGATACTAAGGCAAACTTTTCACAGGGTTTTCTGTGGCTGATAGTGTCTGACACACCCAAAGTCACCCAGTGGGTTTCCATGGCTGAGCAGGGAACTGAACCCTGGTTTCCAGGGTCGTGGTCCAATGCTCAAACCACTACACCACTCTGACTCTCTATGCAGTCATATACATCGTTCCAATATCAAGGTCTCAAACTGTTAGAGCTCTGAATTACCAGCACCTTGAATTCAGACCAGAAATATATTGGTAGCCAGAGAAATTACTTTAGAAATGCTGTTACATGCTTTCTATAAGCTGTCCCTCTCAACAAACTAGCAGCTGAGCTGCGTTCTGCACAAGCTATATGCAACTGAGGTAACTATTTTAGTGCATATACCCAAGTTGCTACTTGCCATATTATAGTTCAAATGATTGTAGATCTGTGGATTCACTTCCAATGGCCCCAAATTATGGTTACTGCAGACTTGAAAGCAAAAGCAAAAGCAAAAGCTATTTTTTCTTCTTTCAGGGTTTACCTTACCATTAGGCAGCATTAACACAGTAGTTACTGAGGGCAGGCAAGGAGCAGAAAGTGCTCTGTATGTCCCTGCAACCTACTACGTATCTTCTCAACTAGCCTGCTGTCCTCAGATGCAGTTGAGGATGCTGATCAACAGCCAGTGTTGAATGTTGCTACTCTGCGCAACATTTGTGCATGTAATTGGCAGGAGAAGACTACCTTGTCCTTTACTTCAGACAGCGATGGTTCTGTCTTCTCTGCATATTCTGTCTGGTTTGTACTCCCAAAGAGCAAGAGAGGAATGTACTGTGGCTGTTTCATGTCCCCAAAACAGATTTATATGTATCTCAAGCAAATAGTGACATATGAACATGTAAGTCCAAGATGTCCCTGCGTGCATCTTTTAATGGTCTCTGTGGTGGGGGGAATTCATCACCTTTCTTATACAATGAACCTGTAACCACTAGACTCACTATCATCCTACTGCCTCCTCCAAATAGTCATGTAGTGTCTGACTGAGGGCAGCCAAGAAACATCTGGCCATGTTTTAGTAGTTGGACATACAACAATGACATCTGCCAGACCTCTGGAAGGTTCAGCAGGACACCTGCATCTTCACTTGTCCAGCTAATGGAACATAGATGGATCTTCTGCCTTCCTTTAGCCACTTTAGGCTGTGTCAGAGGGGAGGGGCTATCAGGAGGACAGTCAGTCCAGCATGTGGGAAAAGGGGACACAGGATGTCATTCTGCCTTGGCAACACTTTACAGTACCTCTCCCCATTCAGGATCCCAGCCAATGTCATCGATTGAGTATCTTGGTAAGGAGGACAACAAGGCCTTCCCATACCAAGACTAATGTTCTGTAGATTGTACTATATTATCCCTTATAAGATGGGAGAGACATTTGTTTTGCCCTTTGTCTCTGGAGTCTGGAGAAACAGGCCAGATATAAATAGGCCAGCCTATTTTATGTACTACTATGCCAGATGTTAGACTAACAAAAGATACCAATTTACCAAGTTTGTATCCTGTTCTTTGGAAGGAATACAGCAACCATCATCAATCCCAAACTGTCTTTCACAGGTCATTTGTTTAATCCTTAGTGAATTCTCATTCCATTATGCTGAATTCTCATTCCATTATGCTGCATCGGTGACAGAAGAAACAGAAGGTTTTATTTTTAAATATGATTTCTGTGTCATACTTCCTCCAGATGGCAAGATCTCCTATTTCGTTAGCTGCTGCTGGTCAGACACTGCCAGATCAAGATCAAATTCTTTTGATCTTCTGAGGATCCATCTAATAGCGTAATCTGTTCACTTAGGCTGAAATAGCCTCAAATGAAAAGCAGAGTCTGAAGAAATAAACACACCTCACGAGGCATGTCTCCAACACAAGCCAAGCTGAGATGAATGGAAACAAATTTTAAAAGGGGGAAATGTTTCGTGTATTTTGTCCAAAGGCTGCTATCAAGTTCTTAATTATAGTTCTATTTCACTCATAACCCTATTCAAGGCAATGTACATGGGATTATCCCAGGGTTGGGTAACTTTTGAAGATCAGAAATAGGATTCAAGACAGCCAGTGTGCTGTAGTGGTTTGAATGGTTTGAGACCAAGTGGTTTGAGACCGTGTGGTTTGAGTGGTTTGAGACCAAGGCCCTTTCCGCACTAGCCTGTTATAGCGCGACGATTCCACTTTTAACATTCTATGGAATCCTGGGGTTTGCAGTTTCGGCAGCAGCCGGCCAGCCCCTCCCGAAACTGCAAACTCCAGGATTCCATAGGATGTTAAAAGTGGAGTAATCACGCTAAAACAGGCTAGTGCGGAAAAGGCCCAAGATTCAATTCCCACTCAGTCATGGAAGTCTACTGGTGACTTTGGATGTGTTATACACTCTCAGCCCCAGAAAACCACATAGCAGATTTGCCTTAAGGTCACTGTAAGCTAGGAACAACTTGAAGGTATACAACAACAAAAAGTTCAGTGAGAATTTTGTTCAAGGCCATTTCTGTTAAGAATATAACAACAATCTTTTCATATTCAAGTGTGTGTGTGTGTGTGTGTATGGTTTTGTTTTCCTTTGTTTTGTTTTGTTTTGAGAGGAGGGGAGATTCCAATGTGGCAAAAACAGACATGAAGAGATTCAAGCACCCAGGCTTAGAACTCTTAACTGTTAAAAATATTTGATTGAATCCCTGTGTATCCAATGTTTGTGAAGAATTAGGGTTGCAACTCAAACTGAGGCTCCTCATCTTAAGACTAATATGGTAGGCGAGTACAACATGGTCTTTCTCAGTCACAGAAGGATTTCACTTATTCATTCAACTGATGCAAACACAGCAAAGTAAAACTACCATGTTTTGTCATTCCTATATAAAAGACAACATACTAACTGTGAAGAAACATTAATGTTAAGCAGTCTCTTAGCTATGGTTAAGCCCAGCTGTTCAGGGCTCTGTAAGTCATTCTGTAACCTGGGGAAAAAAAGGCAATAGTAAACCAGAAAGAGAAACCTGGGTATAAGAGATTATTTTTAAGAAACAAAAGGAGGAGCTTTTGCTCAAACTGAAAGCATACAAAACCTTCCTTCAAATGATTATTGGGATCAGTTTGAGCAGGGAGCTTCCACGCAGGTTGCAGAAAGAAGCAACCAAAATTATCAAGAGCTGGAACAACTCTTGGATGACAAAACTTTACATTTGTTGTTTGCTTAGGAAAGGAACAGGATACAAAATACAGGTTTATACAATTCTGTATGGTATGGAAAAAATAGGATCATCCTGCCCTGCTGCGTGATTTGAGATACAGGATAGATAAAAGGAGGTATGCCTTTATGCTGAGAACCCAGAATTAAACTATGGTATTTGCTGCTACCAGTGTAGCAATGATCATACAGTTTGGATGGCTTTAAAAAGGGGTTGGATAATTCCATGGAGGATAAAGCTATCAAGAGATACCAGACAAGATGGATACACAGTCCTTCCAGTACCAGAGGCAGTGTGCCTCTGTAGAACAGCTGCTGGAGAATATGATGAAGGGGATACTGTTGCACTTATCTCCTGATTGTGGGCTGCACAGAGGCATCCAATTGGCTACTGTGTGGAATAGATAGATCTTTGGTCTCATTGGACACTGGACTGGTTTTGAGAGAAGACTCTAGCATGCTCCAGAGTGAAATTCTTTATGTATCAAGAACTGTCCGTTGCTGGATTCAAGAGGGACAGGGATGTTTTAAAAGTTCAGTAGTTGACGGTGCAGAACTAAGTCAGCTTTTTATTGCTGAAACATTTCTGAATGCAAATTCCCAATAAGCACCATAAGTATCAGAAGGGTTCCTTTTCATCTATTATTCAATGAACAAAACCCAACTCCCCCCTCCTACAAAAATATCTATTTCTATCTAACTGCGGCAAGGTTAACAATTTCAAGAGCCTAATCCCAATCATAACTGTTAGCTGCTGATTACAATAAAGGGGCTTGGGGCCAGCATGAATGATTTACTCTGAAGTGAAGTAGGTCTCTGGCTGAAATTGACGTGTAATGCTGTATGAACAGCAGCACTTAGCAACAGGTGAAGGTTAACTATAGCAATTGGTACCTCCCCCATTCTCTTTTTTTTTTGTTTACAGAGAGCTCTATAAAGAGCTGATATTAAAGAGAGCATGGCACTTCACCAGAAGGACATGTGTTTGTCGTCAGGTACCTTGAAGTAGTCTCTGAATTATGGTGATCCTAAGGTGAACTTATCATGAGATTTTCAGGGGCTAGGAGTATGTGACATGCTCAAGGTCACCCAGTGACTAAGTGGGGAATTGAGCCTTGGTCTCCAAAGTTATAGTCCAGTGCTCAAACCACTACACCATGCTGGCTTTCAGGATGTTGTATATCTTCCAGGAAATGTACCTAGGACGTTTGAACATAAGTACATTTGCTCCAAGATGTGTGTCTAAGCAGCTGATGCTATTCTAGCCTTCATGGGTAGTGTTGTACAAAACTACTCATTAGTATTTCTGAAGTTTTCTGCCTCACTGAAATAAGACACAAAATATTCAGGACATTCTGGTGCCAAACCTGCAGAGCAATTCTTGCTGAAGTAGTATCTTCCAAACTGAACATTATGATTTATACCCTCCTATCTATTCACATGCCATTTTACAGTCTATGGAGAAAGATACGTTACTGTTGTAAAAAGCGATGGTGGCCTATGGTGTGACAAAGGGCAAGAGGAAACAATAGTGCAACAATGGAAGAAGTAAGAGTACAAGAACACAAGTGTATTTAAGGGTACATACTGGGCACTGTGTTATACAGCACCTAAGTGAGAAAAGGAAGATGATTTTTTTTTAATCATCAAAGTAAGAATAGGTGAGCAACTACAAAAGTCCACATGCCTATAGGGAGTAGGATTGCTAGAGTGAGAACTGGAGGGGTCTCCTGTACCTTTACTGGTTGCATAGAAGAGGTGATTTCAGGATGTATTGCCTGTCACTCAACCAGATAACAAGCAACACTGGTGAAATTCCCTCTTCAACACAACCATTAAAGGTACAGGATCCCTCTCCAGTATTTACTCTGGCTACCCTAATGGGGAGCCCTTGCCATTTACTGGAACATCTGGTTTTCCTCTTATTTCTTGCTGTCACTGTTCTCCACCCTTACCCGAATATGAAAAAATGGCAAGAATTATGCTTCCTATACTTCCTTTGTACTTTCCCACTTGATGGTTATGCAGACTGAACCTAGTGGGTTATGGAACTGGAAGTTAAAGTAGGGATAGGGTGCTATGCAACCCTCCCAATGTTGTTAGACAAAAAGTCCTAGCAGAATAATGAAAGTTGACCCTAAGGCAAACCTATCACAGGGTTTTCTGGGGCTGAGGATGTGCTCCAATGCTCAAACCACTACACCACACTGGCTATATCATCCTTCCCACAGAGGTACTGTGAGGAGGAAACGTTCCTGAAATGGGCTAGGAGTGCTGCTCTCTCTTGTTACAATGGCAGAATGTTAAGGGGGAAGAGACAGAGAAAACAAAGGAGCCTCAGTCAGCCAGAATTAAATTTAAAAGCCTAGTTTTGAAAATGGCTTTAAGGAAGAATTAATTAAATAATGTAGGAGATCCTGCAACTAATTTTAACATAACTCCCCACTCCTGCAAGGTTGGAGCAGCCATCTTTTGGGTGGGTGGCCACCTTGTCATGTTTCGGAATCTAGCAAATACTATTAACTATTTCAAAAGAAGATAAATTTACAAGTACATTTCTGTCAATAGATTCATTTTGTTTACTTCTTGGTAGTTGCAAACTGACTTTAAGAAGACCAGTGACAAGGAAGGGAAAAAAATAAGCAACTTTTTTCCACATACATTCTCTGTTTTCACCATATGATTTAAGAGCCAACATTTAATTTTCTTCTAGCCTTTAGTAGTGAACCCTTTCTTATTGGAATCAATTTACTCTCTCCGTGAGCCTCTCTCTGTTCTTCTTAGCAACAACTTCTTGGTGCCTCAGGAGAAGTTTAGCATCACACACTGATGCTTTCTCAGGACAGAAACTAAGAACAAAGCTGAAATTATTTTATGTTGCAAAATGTGGATATGATGGGGATTCTTCCCCTCAGGTAAAGCACCATTACATTGCTAATACTACTGAATCAGATCTCTTTTCTTGGGAGTTGACAATCCTTATACCAATTCTCTGTGTATACTTGGAACAGTAGGAGGAAGCGATATTGGAGGAAAGACTATATTTTTGAATAATTATAGCAAACACCGCCTCTGAACATTCCTAGCAAAATTTTAGATTAAGATAGAGGGACTCTAGAAAAATACCTATATGAACTCTAAGGAAATTTCAACAAAATTCAAATAAAATTGGTGAATGTTCTGCAGGGGATTAGATAACAGCACATCTTGGCTAAAGTAGAATGAAATAAAATTTGGAGATACCTGCCCACGTGAAAAACTATGTAGCAAACTATGTTCATGAAAAGCAGCTTTAGACAATCTTTTAGGCAGCTTGCTATCCGTTTAGAGACACAAATGATCAGATTACTACATTGCAAAGACCTCAGAACACACACAGAATCAGATTAAACTAGACAGCATTTAGATTTGAAGGGTTTTTTTTTCTTTTTGTGGAAGGGAGACATGCAATAATAGTTAGTTGAATAAGCTACTCTGTCCCAAGTCCCTGAAATTCAGCACCTACACACCTTGTGAGATAGAGTGTTCTATATTTAATACACTGAAAGGGGAATTCTCAGTCCTTGGTTCAGCTTAGAAACGGGAGAATCTGTCAAAGAATATGTCAAACTTAGTTCAATTTAACTTCTCATTTTACATTCACTCCATTCCACTTCTGCACAGAACTGTGAAGAATTTTAATCTGTAAAAAAAAAAAGTTTGTTCCTATGCATTTTTCAAATATATGCATTTTTTAAGACTGCAGTTTGTGCACATTTCCCCAAATATACATATTTTCCTCTACACTGCTTCAAAGTTTTTCTCTCCCCTTTCCCCAGCAAACAGCATTTCAAACCTCAATAAAAGGGAAAGGTTGACTTCTATCTGTTTCATTCATGTTCATGTTCAGGTTCAGGAAGTGGAAATACGGTAAGTGGGCATCTTAGTGCAAACCAAATTAATTTCCTAGGCTTCCATAGTTCAGTTGTGTCTCAGTCACCCTTAGTCTCAGCCTCTGGCTTAATGTATAGCCACTTGGAAACTGCAGAAGTGTTATTAAGTTTTTGTGACGACTTCAGAAACAGAGGTTGTACCTTTCCCTTTTATCTTCAGAGATGAAGAAGCAGAACTGAGAGCTCTCTAGTCTATCACTGATATTGTTGTTTCCCCTTAGCTTTCTCCTTCCTGCCACACAGTAATTTTAACATTCAATTTCATTATCACAAAGTTAACTATGTTAAGAAAAGACTTGATAAGGCAACAGGTTTTCTTAACTAGGCAAATGGTATCCACTCTGTTAAAACAGACGTTTGTAAACGTTAGCATACAATATTGGTACTGATTTCACCAGAGAAGCTACAGCCAGGTAGGTTGAATGTTTGCTATGGATGAATAAGAGATTTGTTTGGTCTGTGCTTCTGTCTACCAAATTTTCACTTCTTAAATCTGAATAGAAATCAGAGTGCAGTTAGATAGGAAAATCTATGCTTTTAATTAGTTTGTGACATAGATTTTTGGAGACGGGGGAGATGGAGGTGTAAATCTGAACAGAGATCCAATGTGCTGTGGTGTTAGAACAGTGGGAGACCAGGATTTGAAGCCCCACTCAACCATGAAAACCCACTGGGAGGTCTTGGGAAGCCATACTCTCTCAGCCTCAGAGGAAGACAAACTCCTTCTGAACAAATCTGACCAAGAAACCCTATGATAGGTTAATCTTTGGATTAATATAAGTTGGAAATGACCCAAAGTCAAACAACATCCACCTGAAAAAATAGTTCTGTACTCTTGGAACAATGTGTACCAAAAAGGCATATATTTAGAAATAGACGCAGTTCAATCATTGGGGCAAAATGACTGGAAGAAACGTGTACATTTGAAAAAGTATGCTCAAAACTGCATATATTTAAAAGTTGGAATACAGTGTGCTTACAATTTATATGTATACACCACACACACACACACACACACACACACTACAAATATGTATGTGGACCAAAAGAAAAATGTAGTTCAAAGCAAAACTGGAGTGGTCCTGATGAAATAGGAGAAAAATGAGCATCTGAGCAAAATCAGACTTGACAGATTCAGTCCTTCCTTCCTGCACCAAATAGAGAAAATCTATTGACTGAGAGAGTGGGGTCTTCACCATGCATTACTTTATTCACACAGTTCAGGCCAAGAGAATCCTCCTGGCACCTGCTCTGGCCCTGTGCTGTGAACCTGACTCGGAAGCAGAATTTGCTCTTTGAAAGCAAAGACATTTTGTAGGTACCATGTGTGGTCTCTGTGGGGGGATGACTCAGTTGTCATGGGTACTTTCTGTTTACAATCCCAAAGAGCAGAGTTGGCATCTGATACAAAGAAGCAGCCTTGTCTAAAAGTAAAAGGCTTGGGAGCAGTTACTGGCTGGAAGGATGACCGAGCTGCAAGTAGAAAAACCATCTGAGAGGAAAGAATGCATAGGCATATTCAAATTCAGGGGGAAACAAGGAGAGCAGATAGCTTTAAAGAGGTTGTGAAGCTTTTAAAATACGCTGAAAAATAGGATATTTGGCTCAGGATACTTTCACTGAACTTCTAGTGTAAACTGGGGTGGGAACCATTTAGCTCTCCAGAAACTGTTAAGAGTGCAGTTTCCAGCATTCCTCACCAACAACTAGGGCTTGCAGTCTGGTAACGCCTAGCAGGCTGCATGATGCTTACCCCTGCATTAGGCATTCTTAAAGTATTGCTGTAGATAGTAAAACAGTATCCTGCTGATGGCTGTCTTACAGATTAACAGGTCTCTAGCCTCCCCTGTATGTATGTATGTATGTATGTACGTAAGTATGTATGTATGTATATCTATGCCTGTGTCTATTTCTTTGTATATATGTATTATACCTGTCATTTTGCCTCTGGCAAACAGTGAGATTGTTACTCGTGAAGGTTCTCTGTAAATTCTTAACTATAAAGTTCCCTCTTCCACCCATCCCACTATATAGGATTATAAAGTGAAATATGAAAAGCGTCTCTCAGACACTCAGATCCTTTTAGTTCCAGTTTCTTTTAATATTTGTTGGAACTGATAACTCCAGCTGGATTTTGGTATATGTGCTGTCTCATTTAGGGGTCTCACTACGATTTATGTACAAAGACTAAGGCCATTTCTGCACCAGCAAACCCCAGGATTCCATAGGATGTTGAAAATGGAATAATAGCACTATAACAAGGTAGTGTGGAAATGGCCTAAATGTGAAAGAGTGCTTAGTATGGAGGACATAAATGGATAATGTAACTTCAAGATCTGAATGTACCTCTCTCAGAACTGCACCTTGACCTAAGTACTGTTTTGTCCTTTGAAGGGTTATAAAATCAGTACCCATGGCAATATAGATTTGATCAAATGTGATCTAACTGAATGTTGATATAGAAGAACAGAAAACATTTCATCAAATCATTCCTGTCTGAGGAAGCTGGGGCTACTCAGGCGACACCAGTCATAAAAGATCTGAAACACCACTAAGAGGATTGTTATTAAACTCCCAACTAAAACCAAGGGTATATTTGCAGCAATTAGTTGTAGCTTTCATACTAGTATACTACTTTAACACAGTGCTACTCTATAAAATCTTAGGATTCATAGTTTGGTGAGGTACTTTGTTGAGATAAGTAGAATTCTCTGTGAATGGGCACTAGAGCTCTGTAGCTGAAGAGTCTAAGTATCTCATCCAACACCAGGTCCTAGAATTCTGTAAAATGGACCTAATGACTGTTAAAGTGGTACCCAATATCACTGTACAAATGCAGATACCCGCTGGGGAACTACTTTTGTAGCACTGAAACAACCAATTAATTGACTTCCAAAAATTTGGAATAGAAATCTGTTAAATGAATAGATAAGTGGAAGCCTAGCAGCGGCAGATTTTACCACCTGTTCTTTTTCTGATTCTTTCATCTATGCCCACTGACCCACCTTGCCCGTGTTGCAAGGAAGAGGTCTTCAGATGGCCGCACAGCAACTCTACAACTCGTACTACAGCAAAATAGTTCTAGTAATTAAGAGGCAACATGGGAAAAGGAGATAAAAGAGCAAAGGGTAATAAACAGAGAAGAATTTTAATTCCAAGAGAAGGCCAGGAAAGAGTGAAGACATTTGAGGAAGATACTGCTACTGCAGAGATGCACTGCTTATCTTAATTTGTACTGTAGGTAGGCCTCTCACCCTCCACGCAAATACATATACGAGCACTCTATTCTGCTTAATGATTCATTAAAGTCCTTCATTTCAGACTTGGGTTTGTGTACCAGGCTCAACTGGGGGTGCCTTGGCATAAACTCAATGCATTTGCACAGAGAAACCACACAGCAGTAGCATCCAGGACACTTCACTTTGCATTGCAATTTTAATTTTATGGTTAGGCAGACTGGATAAATTCCACTCAGCAGTTGCTAGGGAAACTGAGATGGAACAAGAGTCGGGGGGGAGTATAATGGTGAGGCTTCACTCTGCCAAAAATACCCAATGCCTTCTAGGAGACATAAAACCCAGAAGACCACAGATGTGATTGAAAGAGAAAGTTGGTCAATGCCAGGAGGAAAATAAAACCCTAACAAGAACAGCAGTTTCCACAATATCATGTTCTACATTAATTCCTGCTCATCCAACCTCAAACCACAAAGTTCACCTGATGCATCCATCAGGGCTCCTTCGGGAAGCTGAGAAACTAGATGAAATTCTCCTTCACAAAACATCACCTAGTCTAACTTCCAAGATTAAATAGGAGGGTGCTCCTTATCATCAACCATATTAACTCGTTCATCTGATGAGTGATCACGTGTGGAATAAGATTAGGTTGAACTCTTCACCTTCATGAAAATCTTCTTCTCTCATGAAAATAGTTGTTCATTTTCTGCTGGCTTGGGTGGTATGAGGAAAACTAATTTAGTTGAAATGTTTTGGGGGGTGAGTGTGGGGTGCTGTTGGTTACCTTACCTTAGGAGACAAGAGAGAGAGCTTTTCCTTGGGGATGTGTCTTGTATTTGTACTCTTTCTCTGTCTCACTCTTCCACAGGCACCAATCCATTCATTCACTGAAACTTTCTTCCTAGTTTGCCACTGGCAACAAATCCCATGAAATTTCATGGGGGTCACTGTAAGTAAACAGCACATACACACACATATTTCCTGAAATGACTGTGGACTGGCAGTGGTTTGATAATGTCCCTCTTAAGATATTAAGAAGTGGAGCCAGTGGAAAGCTTAATCAAAAAAGCAAGTTTGCACTTTTCTAAAAATCTATAACACAGTGAAATACTCCATCAAACCATGTCCTAAAAACAGTTTAGTTCAGGGAGTGAGCTGTGCAGTTAAAAGCAGTTATTGTGAACAGGTAGAATCAGTTCAGTTCTCAGCTCATGTACAAATTCACTGGGTGACCTTCATGCAAGCCACTATCTCTTAGCCTTAACCCCTCACTTCTACAGCAGGCATATGATACTAGCACACACTTCTGTATACATATTGCCCTGTATCAAGGTGAGCAGGATCAAAGTGTCAGCCTACTCTAGAAACAGACAAGGAGGTAAGGACAATCCAGAAGAGTCAAAAGTGATGCCAAAGTCAAAACAAGAGTCCAGTCAGGAAGTAACTCAAGCCAACCCAGAAGGATCCAAAAGCCGAAAATAGTCCAAGGTTGAATCTATGAGATTCTGAACAACAAACAAGAAGAATGATTGCCACAAGGCAAAGTTAAACAGATGCCAAGGTCAGACACCAGCAGTGAAGTCACAACAAGTTTATAAGATACAAGGGCAGGCAGGGAAAAGAATAATATTGTTTCTAACATTTTTACTTTCCCAGGAGCAAGGATTGTATAGCTGAGCTACTAGAATCCACCAGGCACTCAGCTACTGACATGCTGCTCTTCTCTACTCTTGAGGAGTCATTCCTTGCAGCTGGATGCTTCACCTGGGTAATTTCCATACTAGACTGTTATAGTGTTAGTATTCCACTTTGAACATCCTATGGAATCCTGGGGTTTACAGTTTAGGGAGGGGCCTTTGAAGGACCTTTGAGGCCCCTCCCTAAACTGTAAACCTCAGGATTCCATAAGATGTTCAAAGTGGAATAATAGCACTATAACAGTCTAGTGCAGAAATGGCCCTGGTCACCTCTAAACATGCTTGTAATTTCACATATTGACATTTTCATGGACTGAAAGGGGCTTCAGCCTCCCCTTCTGACTCTGAAGCTGAGTTGTCTCTATCCAGGCATACAGTCTCATGAACTGCTGAGGGTTCTAAGTGTGCAGAGGCATCAGCTGCTCACCAGTGTCTAGTTCTGAGGACCTAAACACCTTCTCATTGGAAGAGTCCTCTGGAAGGACCATTCATGTATGCATGTGCACACATGTGCACACACACTTCTCTACATATAAAACATACCATCCAGGAAAAAAAATATTGAATGCAAGAACATATACTAGTACACGTCTTATGTCCAGCATGCTTGCTTTCCATATGATGATTTCCCCCCTATCCCTTGACAGAGGATTGAACAATGAAATCTCTTGCCTGAACTCCGAAATAGCACCATGCAGGAACAGTTTTGCCATATGCAGAGCTTGGAAGCATTGACATGTCAACAATAATACTAAATTGTAAATGAATCCATTAACATTAATTGTTTTTAATAAAAATTAAACAATTACATTGTGGTTAATAATTAAGAAAGAATAAGTAACACTTTTTAAAAAATCAATTAGTATTACAAAAAGTGGTCCAAAATGGCCAGGCCATGCAAATCAATGCCCCAGCAAAAGTAACATACTAAAACAACATGAAATATTATGCACATGGAACCAGTTAACATCAATGCCATTAAACGACATTTAAATTTGTTATTTAACAAATACTGTCTCCAAGCTCTGACCATATGACAGGTCACTCCACGAATAGTACTTAACAAGCCTCCACAGATGACCAATACAGAGTTGCTTTCAAACATGTGGCACATCACAAAACTTGGCTGGTGGTCTACATTCTACATAGTGGGTCAAAAGAAGCCACATCTAGCTAAATGTACAGCGGTACTCCACAATGTTGTAGTGAACATTTGAATCCAGCTCTTCCCTGGTTGAGACCCTCTTCAAGTAAGATCTCCCCATTTAAAGCTGTATCCACTGCCCCACAGTGGCTCTCTAGTATCCAAGATTTCTCAAGACTCCATCATTTTGAATTGATTCATTCATCTTTATAGTGAGAGCCACTGTGGTGTAGTGGTTTAGTACTGGACTGCAGTTCCGGAGACCAGGGTACAATACCCCACTCAGCCATGGAACCCCACTGGGTAACCTTGAGCACGCCGCACACTATCCGTCCTGGAAAACTCCATGATAGGTTTGCCTTAGGGCTGCAATCAGTCAGAAATGACTTGAAAGTACACAACAACAACAAGCCCTTATAGTTACTTTGGTACAGTTCATTAACTTTAATGATTTGTCAAACAGCCCAACCCAGGAGGCTCAGAGGGAAATAGCAATGTCTAGCAAACCTAGGCCATGGGATCATTCATTTCTTCATAGAGGAAAAGGTGCTCTGATGGCATGACTGCAGTGGTATCCTAATGAGGCATATCTATATGAAAATATATCTAATAGCCTGAAAATAATTTTATGTATTATGTGCTTTGTCTTCCTTCCATTAACTTGCATTTAAACATTCTGTGTTCCTACTACCCTATAATCTGAGAAAGAACCAGACTATGAAGGACTATAATTGCAAACACTCCTACAGTTAGAAAAGAGAGTGTAAACTCTGAATCAATTTTTCATGCTAAATTCAATCAGTTAGCACAGGAATTTTAAAATGCAGTCCCTTTGCTATTACAGGAAGAAACCCGCATGATTATCTGTGCTTTGCAGATTATGGTGCAAGTACTCAGGGGTTGGAGTTGTTATACATAACTACGGATTTTACAACAGGAAATTTGCATTTCATTCTACAGCAGCATCACTACCTAACCTAAGATGAATATATTGTGCTGCCACTTGGTGGGGTTAATAAGGTTCCAAATCCTTAGAAAAGTACTGCAGAGTCCCATTTTTTTCTTGCTGTCATTTATAGATGCAGGAGGGGAACAAGAAGAATTTTAAAAATACCTAACAACCCCCACTTCTACATTTTGACTGAAGTGTCCTCAAGCAGTCAAAACATTCAGCAGCCAGGCAGATCATTTCATTACTGCTTGCAGAAAATCTCTACAAGATTTAATACCACAAAGGAAACGAAAATATAAAAATATGCAATACTATTCTACAACAAAACAATCTTCATGATCCAGAAATTGAACAGTTAGCAACAGTGTAACATTCTTCATTTTTCTTTTCATTTGATTATTCACAGCAGCAGTCTATTAGTTATAAATACACATCACTACTACTATTACTATGATGATGATGATGATGATGATGATGATAGTAATAATACTACAGAGGATGACATGCCGCCCCCAATATCTGTTCCTCATAGTAGTTGTCTCATTCTGCCTACGCCTGGGATTTCCTTCCTTTTGTGACCAAGAAGTGGAACCACAGCAGGCCTATGCAGGTAGAAGAAAAACCTGTTCTCCACTTAGGCCTGCATGCATCTATCCCTTTCTTACTTGGAGAGATTCTGTTATAATCAGCACATATCCAGACCAAGTTCTTTTGTGATACCACTAGACGAACAGGAAATCTAAAATTATACTTGCCTCCAACTTGGAAGTGACTGATGCATATCTTGGTGTGCATTCTTTTTTTTTTAGTTTCAAGTTAAAAAAAATAGAAAGAAACAGCATCTCCTATCATGCCTGGATTATTGGTGCACAAGCATAAAAGTTCAAGAACACTATTAGGGAGTGGAAGCTTGAAAGGAGACCACATTTCTCTTTTGTTACATTCAGACTGCTTCCTTTTCAGGCTTATCAGTTCTTTTCAAAAGCAATCCAGCTGCTTGGTGAACATGCCAGCACTGAACCACCTTCTATTCTTCTTTTGTGGGTAGTTGTTAATCAAACACTCCTCATCAGTCTTGTCAGACTCCATAATTGGTCTCAGCTCTAAACAGAAGAAATATTGTTCTTTATACAAGTGGAGAGAAGTAGTATAAGGAATTGACTAGTGCCAATGGTGTCATGTGCTTCTAATGTTATCCTTATATGAACAGCCTGAACTTCCACATTCTTTGTGTGACCATGGGCAAATGACTTTGCTGTCTCAGACTAACTACTTGCTTTAAATCGTGGTTCTCTGATACTTCCTTAATACACCATAACACAGCTTTCAGATGTCACCATCCTACTGTCTTTGTCGATTTGGAGGAAGAAAATAATGATGTAACACAGACATGTTGTACATTTATCTGAGTCATCCAGATAAACCTGAGTGCAGAATTTAGGTTTATAGCAGGGTGAATAAGTGCACAGGATAAGGGGCCAATTTTCATTCTCATTCCCCTGGCTACTGCAACAACATGCTCAACGTTATGTGAATTCTATTCTTGTTGTTGCTATTGTTGTTATTCTTCTGATCTAGGGAATTTTTTGTGGGGGACAGGCTTTGGGGGTAGGTAGTGTGCCGGATGAGTGGGGGATAAAGTAACTATATTTTGCAGTGATTTTTGAATGTTTGAGAATTGGGCTGAGATATGATCCAAAAATTAAATTTAGGGAGTCTGGGGGCTTCAGAGGCTTTGGGGGAGGCAGTTTAAAGGTTACAGGTGCAACAATTTGTCTAACCCTTGGTTTGTATAGTAGATGTATTCTGTAAAAATTGAACTTGGAGCCAACTGGCACCATTCTGGGTTCACCACAGGCTAATAAACAGAACACCTTTATCCATTGTAGAAGTCCCTTCTGATTTAGGATTTCTATCTCCTCCTACCTCCAACAATATGGATCAGCTCAAAGTTTCATTGAACAGAATAGAATTACGAGATATTGTAAGCCTCAGTAGCTGTAATGTAATATAAACCTTAATGGTTTGGCAAAATGCCCATTCTAGTAAATTAGCTAAACTCATTGTAAATATCACAGCATTTAATTTACTTTAGCCACGTAACAAAGAGTGCATATTGTAACACACAGTGTCTTTCACAACAAAGTTTGCCCTATTAATGGGTGAGAAAATTCACTGCCACCCTCCAGTATCTCTCCCTGCCATGAATGGGGGGATGATGGTTGGGGGAAAAAAAGTAGTCTGTGTCTTATTTAGATGACAAGTATTTGGATTAATAATTTATATTCTATTAAACTGCTCTCATTTCCTCTTCTGTGGCTAGTTATTTATCTGGCTGCATAAAGAATAGAATTTATCTTGTTTTAATATTCAGAACAGCTTCATAAAGGCACTGCACATCTGGGCATGTTATACCTGATACTGTTTAATGAAACCATTTCCATGTCCATCACCGATAAATGGAAAGAGATCTCACAAATGCTAATCCCTTCCTTTCTCTAGTAATGAAGGTTTCTTTCTTTCTTTCTTTCTTTCTTTCTTTCTTTCTTTCTTTCTTTCTTTCTTTCTTAGATTTAACACAATGAGGGGTAAACTCTGAGGAGGAATATCAAATGGTTCAGAGCTGGTTTATATTGCACTACTCATGTTTTCATGGAATGGCTTGAAGGTGATTCAAGGATGGTTCAGTCAAACATTTTTTCCATCATCTGGTCTCTTTGGTAGTTTAATGAGTTGCCCTCTTGAGGGCTACCTGACTCAAGGAAGTCTGGCCATTCCTAAGCATGAGAGCCTTCCTCTCCACCTCTGTAATGAATTTGTTGTCTCTATCATTACTGTGTACAAATGGCATGAGAAATGGAGTCAGGAGTAGGTTGATGGGCAGCAGTGACAGCAGCAAATGATTCAGGGAGCCAGTGGAGTCAAGCCATGTGATCACAATGGCAGTAGCAACCATAGAAAAGTAGTCACACCATAAACAAAGGGCAACAGGCATCTATGTTTATAATACTTCCTCTCTGGGGCAAGACAGTGGAACAAGGTTTCCAAACAAAGGAGTGCTCTATTGGTTGGCTCTTGTGGAATCAAAAGAATCAGTTCGTGTTTCACAAGTACCAAAAGTAAAATGGATTGCGAACACCATCTGCTCTGCTCCCTTGATCAGTCCTCTGCATTCTTACACATCTGCTCATGCTCCTATGGTAAGGATGTCCCCACCCAGCAATGCCTGCTGTGGGCCTGCTGTGGAGTTTAGTTCTGGCTTTTTACATAGTCTCAACTGTGTTTCTTAATTATATGTTTGTCTGTTTTAAAGAAACAAATACTGGAGTGTGAAACATGACAAGTTATAAATGTTGTCTAATAGAGATGGCACAATCCAGAATTTTCTGAATCTGAATGTAGATCCGAATCCCTGGAAGGTTTTGGGACTGCATGAATTGCACGAATCTCAAATCTTTTGAATTGGGGGGCAGGGGAAGAGTGGGGAATGCAACACTTTGCTCCTCACCACCTTTTCCTGCCCACCCCGAGCAGGATCATGCCGGGAGTGGGCAGGAAAAGAGCGGAGAGTGTAAGATCATGCTCCCCACCACCGCAGGATTTGAAAGATTCAGTTCACCTATTTTGGTGTGGGAGTTTGGATCCACAAATCTCAAATCCTTGCAGAGGACTGAAGGATCCAAGGATTCAGTTGGCCCATCCCTATTGTCTAATAATGTCACAGTGATGAATAATTTTTTAAAACACTGCAATGGATGAGCAAAATAGAAATAATGTTGCAATATTGTTGGAAAATAATAAAATGAAAATGAGAATTACTTTTATGGAATAACCTTCCAAGCTCTGAAAAATGAGCCAGAATGGCAGCAGGCAAAGGCTGAAAAAAGGAACATGAACACTGAATATGTTCTCAAAAGCATAATATCATGATGAACAATTGACCTTCAAACATTCTAAAAGCATCATCATATCTATGTGTAACCAATGTGAGATTTCTACAATTCCTGTAAACACGTCTGGGACAAATCTTACCTGGACAATGGGATTCACACTATACTAACTTACAAGTAAAATGCAATACAGTAATTTGTCATGTTTTGCTCTGTAGAAACAGTCTTGTAAAAGATATTAATATTTTAATTAAAAAAAACCCTCTCTGTATTGTTTTACTTCTGTCTACTCCTAGGTAAAATCCAACTGTATTTAGCAGGGCTTCCTTTCATGTAAGTGTTTTCAAAGCCACAAAAGATTACTTATCTAGGTGAGGAACAATCTCCAAAAATTGTAAATATGTACACAAGTTTTCAATTGTGTTTCTGGCTAAAGCTGAGGCCATGTATTGCAGATTTTCCCCTAGGTTTATCTGATAAATGATTTTTAAAACCTGAGTAATGTCTAGGATATATGAATAAATCTGTTTAGAATCCATTGTATCAATGCTGTGTGTTGCAGAACTTTTCGAAGATTAATACCTACTGATGGTTTAAACATTCTAATCTTCTTAAAGGAACAGATATTTAATACAATGGGACAAGTCTTGAGCACTATATGGAAAGTGTGCTTATAATAAAGGGCTGCTTTTGTATAAGCTTCTTCATTTTATATGCTTCAACAGCCTCTTACAAGCTGAACAAAAATATTATTACAGATGCTTTTAGACAAAAGAAATAGAGAAGAAACGTTCAACAGACATTGTTATTCAGGCTTTCCTTCCTTGAATGTTTTATTATGCATAGAAAAAATATTATTCTGATTGGGTGAAAACAGATTTCCTCACATGCTTCTTTGTGAAATTTAAAGAAAGACAACTGGGTCAGAAATAACACTGTGATAGCTTGATCTTTGCTGTTTCCATTTGTCACACAGATAACCTAGAGCAAGTCTTCAGGTAGTTAACCAGAGACCACTGTGGGAGCTGCTTCCTACGTGAATCAGTCTTAAATGTGTCTGAATGGGGAATCCAATGAGCATGATGAATTATGTAGTTCCTTTGTAGACCAGGATCACCATCACCAGGAGTAAGGTAAAGTTTACATGGGAGGATATATCATTTCACCCTGCACAAGTCATTTCAGACCAAATGGAAGTTCCTTCCCTCAAGCTGTGACATATGTTGTAACAAATTCTCTGTTGAAATCAGGAGGTGTCCTAGGAATTTATTCTACAATCTAACCCTTTGTTCCATTATATCAGTGGTTCTCAACCTGTGGGTCCCCAGATGTTTATGGACTTCAGCTCCCAGAAGCCCCAGCCACTATGGTCAATGCTCAAGGCTTCTGGGAGCTGAAGTCCATGAACATCTGGGGACCCACAGGTTGAGAACCACTGAATTATATTATCTTCAGGAATTCATGAGACACTATATTTACTGGAAGAGAGTGAGACTTGTCTTTCCACTATAAAGGGTCCCAGTGCACAAAATACAACATTTTTTTAATTGTTGTTGATGATGGACACAAAAAAAGGGGGAGGTCTTTTCTTATATGGCTGAAAAGAAAACCCTCACGGTGGCTGACTTTCTTCTTCTTCTTCACTGAATGGATTTTTCATTTATATACGAGGACATTTGTAAATGCTCTTCACGTGTCTAAATTCATACATCACAAAAATTCAGAAGATATGTGTACAACTGTGGGAAGAGGAATCTGCAAACAAATGCGAACACATTTCCACAGAGAAAGAAAAAAAATATATTTTGGCAGCCTGATACAGAATTGGGATGGAAGCATACCAGGGCTTTCAGGAAGCTGCAGCAACAACTTTTACTTTTGTATTGGAGCTGTTTTCCATCCCATACAACAGTTCAATTCCAAGAGCAAGAAACAATCCATTATGAGTATATCTACACTGAGTCTTTCCCCATGATATGCTGGTAGTTTATATCCCAGGAAGAATTAATACTTAGAGTTGCCAATTAATTTTGCTGAAAGCAACACTTCAAGGTAAATGGGAAGGAAGCAGTGCACAGGAAATATGACAAGAATTTCCAAGCAAGCCAACAGTGGGGTGTGGGGAGGGCATGTTAAGCCATAATTTCTAAACGTGAGTTCTGCACCTCCCATTTCTGATATGAGTTTCTCACCCTTGGGCTCACAGCTTCCACTGAAGAAGCATTCCTGTTTGCCAGAGTGGAGGTGGGGGAGAGGAAGGTATTATGATTTGCAGGAACTGCAGGGATGGTTATTTTGGGAGAAATATTTCTCAATTATTTACAAAAGGGAAGGAGTATGCAGCCAGACCATCACCTAAGTAAGTAAGTAAGTAAATAAAAGCAAAGGGGGGAAAAAAAAAGATTTATGCCAATATAAGCAAGAGTCAGCCAGCAAATGAGCAAAGGTTTCTGGTAGCAAAGACCTTGAGTAAAACATGGATTCTTCTTGACTTTTTTTTAAAAAAGATAGAAACAGTTTGTCTTAGCAGGAGCTTGGATATGCAGACAGAAGCAGAGAGCAGTCAAAGATTACACCAAGGTTATAGTCTCTAGAGACAGGCAGGATAGTGAAGTTGTAAATAGAGACAGAGGAGAAGGGCAGGAGAGAGAAGCTGAGAGGAAAGATAAGGAGTGGTTTATGTTTACCATGAGTCTAAATGTCACATACACCTTTCTTTGGATGTGTTTTTGTTCCACCATTTCTAACAAGTGTTCTAAAACACAACTTACATAAAAAGCATTGTCAAGGGAGAATCATCCCTCGAGATTTTTGTCAAGAGTACTGGCTTTGGCTTTGCCGGGTTTTCTTTTCAGTTCTGCCAGGGTTGTCAGGTGTCACTTAAAGGTTATAATACTCTTTTTCTTCTTTTTTTCCACCCAATTACCTTGTGTTTGTCAAGGTCAGTATATGAGTTTGGGAATAGTGTGTAACATGACATTTCCTAATGAAGGCAAAAGGTAGTAGTAACTAAAAGAGAGGGACTGGAAGTCAAGGGTGGAAATCAAACGTATGTATAAATTAATGGGGCTAGGGAACCTGTTGTTCCCTGTATATTGTATTGTACTCTAGTCCCCATCAGCCGTGTATGGGATCAGTAATTCAGCAATATCAGGATGGAAAAAGATCACCCTGCCTTCCCCGTATTCAGTTTCTATCCACTATGTGCATTATAGGGGCAACAATACCAATTTATCTTACATTAATGAGACAGTGCAAATGAATATCCTGTTAATCTTTGCTAATTTTATTCTTGATGCAAGAATCATTCTTTATGCAAGAATGAATAATTTCAACAGTTTTCTCCCTGACTTACAAGAATGCAAAGGTTTCTGCTCATTTTCAGCCACAAGTCATACTTCAAGACTCTTTGCAGGAAAATTATCCATGCTTTTGTTTCCTATGCAAAATACAGTTTCTTGTACTGAAAACAAGTTTTATGTGCAGAAGAAGCACACATCATTTTGGGGAAAAGAATTTTTCTGAAAAAAGAATCCCCAGGGGTGAAGAATCTCACAGCTATGCCTCATTTCCTCAGCAAGGTCTCTCAGGTATTAGGAAACCCTTTTCCCATCAAGGAAATATTAATATTTAAAATTAACAAGTATCCTTATTCATTAACTGCAAGAAATTAAAATAGAAAAGAATAAAATAAATCAAGATCAGGTCTGCACAGCTTTTGGCCTACCAAGCTGAACACAGACCAAGAGGCATCTGTGTTGACCTGCCAGTTCCCTGAAAATTACCTCAGGTATCAGCTGGTATATGGGGTACCAAAAGAAAGGTAAGGGGTTAGGAATCAGCTAACACCATCTCCTACACACACTATTAGGACATAAAAGCCATGTATAGTCTTATGTACAGTGGGCATTTTTCAGATAAAAATGTGGCCCTCACACATAGGTTAGTTGCTGCTAAGAAAGCACACCTTCAGAGAAAAATATTGTACAGCTGCTTTGTGCTATTTCTTATTGACCTCCTATCTTGGTAAGGCATGGATGGACAATCTCACAGGAAAGATACTGCCTGCGTCCATTAGGGACATAGAATCCTGTTTCTCCTAAAGAAAACAATCTGTTTTCCAATATGCATCTTTCATGACAAGCCTGGAGAATGCTAAGGAGAGAGTTATATACACTTTTAGTATACTGTAGTCTCCCTCTGAGGACAAGAAGAGTGTGCTGCCCTGTTGACTTTCTGGCCGGTAAAGCAATGCCCTAGTGTACTTTAAGGACTCATTGCCACTGTCAGCCATAAGAACTTTGGGTTTTCATCAGCTAAGGGATATGTGCACTTTTCTTCTGTTTCTCTCTCTCTCTCTCTCTCTCTCTCTCTCATAATATCTGTTACTCATATTTGCATCCATATATCTACTATGTGTAATCAATAAACTATAGATACTATAAATGATATATATCCAGTCCATCCAGCCCACCACATTGCACATGCTTGCAGTTGTGTGCCTTCAAGTTGTTTCCAACTTATGGAAAAAGTACTTATCATGGACTTTTCTGGGGCTTAGAGTGTATGACATGCCCAAGGTTACCCAGAAAGGTTTCCATGGGCAAGCAGAGAACTAAACCCGACCTCCAGGGTCTTAGTCCAACTGTCAAAGCATTACACTATGCTTGCTCAGACTTGCTCTAGCTGAAAACTGGAGAACAGAAATTCTTGTAATTCATACTAACACCCACCCTCCCCCCAAAATAAGGAAATCTCTCAAAGCCAAAATAGGTATATAATATTTCCAAGTGATTTACCCTGATAAATAAATATCTAGATGATAAATAGAAAGATGCTTGTGAGTGTGTGGGTGGGGTCCAAGGGGAGAGAAAGATACTGTCCCATAGGCAAAAGAGATCAAACATACATGGTAGTTTTTGTTTTGTTTTAAAACTGAATATAACTTCTATCTAGAATATTTGTGGGGGGGGGGGTTTCCTGTTTCAGACAGAAGTAGAATTTTTCCACCAGCCTACTATTAGCTGCCCATCACCACCAAAGGTTTTGTAAGAGGAAAGGGGGAATACTCCCTGCAGGCTCACCAGCTGCAAACGTTTAAAACTGAGGAATCTACTGGAAAGCACTTTTAGTGCAAAAGCATTTTCATGTAAAATCTCTGAAGGCTCATTCATTCAGCAGGGGAAAACAATACAACACCGGCGCCTTTTCATATGCACAACAAAATGGACTTCTCCACTCCCCTGGCTCCCACTCTAAGTGGTTCTGTTAATGCACAGGATCTAATGAGTTTGGTTTATGCTGGCTTGTTGCGTGCTGAGAAAATTTTCAGAGAAATCTTTTTCTCTATCTAAGTGGGCATGGAATCCTGCAGTGCATAATTGTTGGGGTTACAAGCAGGGTTATTTCATAAGAAGGCACAGGTCACACAGGCATGTCCCACTTCTCATCCGTAAAATACTGAATACTAATCTAGAGCAATCTTCACTCTCCCAGTGTCCTCCAGATGTGTTGAATCATATATTTCATCATACCTAGATAATAAGCTGTTCAGTAGAGGCCCGCCTGCTTGATGGGCCTGTAAGAAGGTTTTCTCTTGGACTGTTCCCAAGTTATAGAAAACTCCTCTTGAGATGTGGTCACTTCTCACATTCAGTGCATTCAAGGACAGTGGAAAGATACTACTTTTCGAACTTCCTTTTCAAACTGTTCTGATTGTTGTAGTTACTTGAAAGGTTTATTGTTTCCTTTTTTCTTTTTAATATTACTACTAGCAGCTTGGACTGTTTTTTAGTAACAAGTGTTTACTGGAAATGTGTGTGAGAGAGAGACAGAGATGCAGTGATAAATAGACACTAAATAAAATAATGCAGATATTTGATAATGCAAAGGTGGCAGACATTTTTACAAGGCAATGTGTCTGGTCAAAACATTGTCCCTAATGAGTACTTCTAAAGCAGCACAAGCAAACGCATTTAACCAGGCTCACAATGTTGCAGGAGATGGGCCCACATCATTTCTTGATTTCTCTACATGATTTCTCTACAGTCCACTTGATTGTTTCACAACTGAATTTGCATAGTTATTCCACTGAATAGAATATGAAAGGAGATTATGACAGCTAAATATCAATCCCCAGCATCTGATCAGCGATGATCCATTTGCACACACAAACTATGACTTCATCAATTTTAAAAAAAATCATAATGTCCTAGGTTTTTACTTTAGATCAAGATGGATAACATGAGATCTCTCAGCCACATGCAACCTCTCTCGATGGTTCCTGTGTCCTCCCAAACATAGCTTCTTTATCCTTATTTTTAAAATACTATTATTTTGGCTGCTGAAATATAGTGGCTCAATTTGCCACTGAATTTTGCCTTTCCCATACTTGATTGCACTGTTGGTCATTATGAACTTTCCATCTGTCAATCTCAGCCTTGCTCCATAGCTGCAATATGGAAATAATAACAATGAAAATAATTCTGGACACTTTTTTGGGGGGGGGGGCAGATTTACCAAAGATTATTAAGACTTTGTTTGTGGAATGTTTTGACTATTTGAAAAAAGAGGAATATGTGAGGAATTTGGTGGCTGCAAAAATAAAAAAAATTCTCTTGGTCCTACTGCTGTCTGAAGTTTGCCTGGTTCTCATCTTCTGAAATTCCCTTCCTCAGGAAGCTAGGTTGGCCTCGATCCTTTTGCAGGCAGGCATATTCTTATTTAATCAGGTATTTAATGTATAAGCAAGTGGTTTTAAATTATCAAGATTTTTTAAAATGTAGGTTTTTATAATTTTATATGTCTTTTAATGTTTTTAATGTTTTAAATTGTTTTAAATACTTTTTAATGTTTTTAACTTTTTGGAGGATGCCTTGGGTCCACTCCGAGAGAAAGGCAGCACATAAATAAATAATTAATAAAAACTTAACTGACTGGATCTGTGCCTCTCAGACCCATGTGCCCATTGGAATTTATGCATTTTCCAACATTCATATTTCCTGGATGTTCTTGGCTCACAAAAAAAAAAAAAAGTATCCAAACATTTAAAATATACACTTGATAAGTAATGTGCATTTTGGGAGAAAATACATTTAGAAATGTGATTTTAAATGAAATTGTTCATATGGACATTTCAGGGGAAATCTTTGATTACCTCTTCCACCCCTACATCCATGCGGATGGAAATACAAAAAAATAGAGAAATGTGAAAGGATAGAGTTATAAACACTTGTTGGAATAAATAACAGACAGGAAATATATTTGTCCATCCTTAACTGAATTGTGTTATCTATAACATGCCAAGCAGTTCCCCTCCCACAAATTCACAATTCCTGCAACTTTTCTTAGCCTGGGAAATCACAAGTTACAGAAGAAGACTGACAAACATCTCTGTAACATTAATTCTAGAAACTAGAGAAAGTAAAAACATCCTCAATCCCATCAGAACAGAAGCTGACACCTTTTTCTGTGTCCCCTGCTGTTAGTTTTCTCCTGACAGCCGTCATCTGTACTTATTTACTCCTGTACCAAAATAATAATAATAGAATATTATGCAGTATGATGATAAGTTGGCATTTTACATCTAATTTGCATCTGACAAGGAACACTCCCAGTGGGAAATATTTGTGCTAGAAAATATGATGTGTTAGTTGTTGCTTAAAAAAAGGTACGCTGACTGACTTTAGGTGATGTATAAGCTTAGAATTTAACCAAATCAAAATGAAGTACGTGGTATGTAAATTGCATAAGTAATTTCCTTTTGGTTTGGAGAGAAAGTTATTAACATTCTCTGCAATTTCTCTCTCTCTCTGTCTTCCTGCTTGCTTATTCTTCTTTTGCTGTCCTTTTAAGAGTTGCTAACATCAGCTGGTTCTTTGTGGATTTCTCTTTTTGCTTGGTTGCCTACAAATTGCTCTAAGCCTTCCATTCCCTTCAAACCTGTTTAGCTGGGCAACAGCTGCACTTCTCCAGAAAAAAAAAATGTTTGGGCGCACTAGGACACTGCTAACAAGCAGAACGGTCAAAGGTTGTCTTATCTTTTGGAGTTACACATATAGTATTATGCTATTCTATTTTTTAAAGAAGCAGAGACTTAATTCAGAAAAAAAAATAACATTTTCTTGGAAATATGTTTAATTGTTCAGTCAGTGCTGTTTCATGCCCAAATTATCACACGATGTCTAATTATCCATATTAGACTGAAACACAGCATCATCCCTATAATCTGCTCCTGCTAGGTCAAAAGAACTACCAAATTCAGGCCATAGTCTTTTTTTATAATTATTTTTATATAGTTGTGAAAACTGGAAAATGGAAATATCTAACAGGATGAGAAATAGGGGGCTGAAGAAGAGTTCTGTAAATACCATGGGCTACTAAAATGACAGGTGAATAAGTTGTAGAGCAAATCAAGCCTGATTTCATACCCCATCTTGGCTGGAAACTGCAAACAAGATTGTCAATTGTACATAGACACACACAGATGAGGAAGAAGTGGTTTTTTTCCCCCATTTGTAAATACCACACTGTTATAAAATTATAATGAAGGGAAAGAAAGAACTTCACAACCCATCACAATGTTTTCAAGAACAGATTAATTAATCAAGGACAAAAGATAGCAGTAGATAAAAACAATCTCAATGTGCTATTCAGCATATTTTCAGATAGGCTGCCATAATCAGGTGGGGTTTTTTTTTGTTTGTTTTTGTCTAGTATAATCATACCATTTCCCCTAAACTGACATCTTAAGGGCAGTTCCAGGACATAAGAATTGTACTCATATGCTCAAAATTTATAATTAGCATGAGGTGCTAACTTTTAAGGGAACCAATTGATCTTAATATGTTGTGTGGGGGGAGGCGGTATTGGTTATCCTTGATTGTAAATCAACAATGATGTCCACTGCAAAAGTTTACAATCCAACATGAATCCAACATGGCCAATACATTCCTGCTTCCTGAAAATCCAAAAGTAGTCTTCATATAGTTATAAAATTTCAATATAGATTTATATGTTTTCTAGGTATGTTTTCTAGGTACAGCAGTCTTGAAAAAAGGTATTGTGCGTGTGTCAGAGAGAGTGTTTTAGAAGAATTTCCTTTAAAAAAACCACACACTTTTTAGACTTTGCTACAACAGACAGTGGTCTGTTTCATACGCTTACTTGGGATAAGAACCATGTTCCTGTGATGGAGAAAAAAATACCATTTGGTCCTTTTATTGTTCAGGACAAATTACCAAAACATAAGCACATAAAATGTGATATTGGTGATAAGTGCCAAATTCTAGAAAAAGCATAGAAGTTCTACATGCAAATTGTTCCCTCCTCAAAAACAGAAACAAAAATGTTCAACCTTGTTCTTGATATGAAGTCATAGCATTTAATATTATGTTATTACATGACATAAAGACCCTCTTCTTCACTACAGGAAAAGGCAACACACACAAGAATCACCTGCACAAAGTCTATGCTTTTGCGAAATGGATACTTTCTCTCTTGTGCTCATCAAACAGGTATCAACCATGTTATTGGAATTCTGACTAGATATAGGTGCAAGAGGTCCATGAGCAAATCCTTAATTGTGCTTGATCCTTAACATAAACTGAATGCAGAACTTATTAACCTGAGTGACATAGCACCACAGGTTATATAATGATCAAAATGTAATGGGCAAAAGACACTTATGGAAAAGAAATGGTCCCATGCCTTTTCAGTATTTGCCCTTCCTTTTTGATAGCTCCAGAGCTTTACTTACTTTGATTTCCTGTAAATTTGCACCATTTACAGGAAATCCATGAATGTGCCCCAAGGTGGGTTAATATCACTAATTAAATTCATTCTATGGTCAGCTCCCATGATAATAAATGGCCGTCTGCCTATAGAACCTAATGGTGAAAGATAAGGGCCTTGGCATAAGGTTTAATTGGCATGCTGAATCAGTATTAGTCAAAATGAATGGCTCCAGTTTCATAACTCCTAAAGAAAAATACTGTTAAAACATTACCTGGTGTTTCCTCTATCCAGGACCTATGGAACGGCAGTGATGGAACTGTTTTCTGCCTCCATCTGAGAACATGAAACGTGAGTTATATGGGACTTATTCCACAGTAAATATGCATAGGACTGGATTACACATATAATCTATTTTCCAAAGTGTTTAAAAACAAAACAAGGCAGTGAAAGATAACAATTAATCCAATTTATAATCCACTGCCGTATCTCACATCCCATTTTCTTAACAAAGAGAAAAGTTGAGTTGCCATAAACTTTCACTTTTAAAGAGAATTTGAAGAAGCCTTCTCCTTAGCAATTACTTGCAAACAGTAATTGCAAAGTCCAAAGTGCTTTGATAAAATGCCTCAGGTAGGTTTCACACATCTGTCATTTCACCTGCAGAAACTGGAGTTCTCTGCTTGGGTAAATATAGCAGCTAGAAAGTTCACAAATTTTCTGAAATGATATCTCAAGTAGAGTTGCCAAGGTTGTCATCTACTTAGAGATGATCCATGAAAAATGAAGGGTCAGGCCTAGACCTGAGATCCGGCAACAGTATGCTCAACACATCAATGGTGCAAAAAAATGTGCATTTTATGCTCCCCCCTTTTTTTTTTCAAAATTAGTTCCCAATAATGCAACCCCCCCCCAAAAAAAAATTAAAGGGAGAAATATTTCAGGATTTGATTCTTGTATTTCAGAACAAAATTTCATAGAAGTAAATGAGACTCGGTGTGACAAATGCTCTTTGAATATGCAACTAGTACAAAATGCTCACAGCCAAGTTGTTAAGTGGGACAATTTATCTAGAACAGTGGTTCTTAACCTAGGGTCAGGGGACACCGGGGCGGGTTGTGTGGAGCCCCCACAAGGGGTCTTCAAAGCCCTCCTGCTGGACATCAGGAGCAGCAACAGGGACGTGGCAGCAGTAGCAGTTTAGCCATACATACCTCTGCTGCTGCATCCTTGACAAAACAGACACAGCAACAGACATGTGCACGCACCCAAACTGTGATGCTGGAGACCAAGGTTGAAATTCCCACTTGGCTGTGGAAAACCACTGAGTGACCTCTGGCAAGTCACATTCTCTCAGCATCAGAGAAAGGCAAAAGCAAGAAATCTTGCCAAAAAACCAAAACAAAAAAAACCAGTAAGCTTGCCTTAAGGTCACTATAAGTCAATTTTCAAAGGGGAGAGACATGATAGCTAGAAAAAGCTTCCACCTGTCAGCAGCACTTTGTTGTTGTGTGCCTTCAAATCACTTATGACTAGGAGCAACTCTAAATTGCAGGGATTTTTTTGTTGGCAAGACATGGGCCATTTCCACATGGGCATATTGCCCACGCTAGAGCGACCTCTCCAGGAGGTCTTCTTCACCAGGGTCTGCACTAGAGCAGTTAAAAAAAGTGAGGTTCTAAACCTCAAACTGTTCTAGCGCAGACCCGGGGGTGGCGCTGTGAGTTTTATAAAAACCACCCTCAAAAATTATAAAACAAAAGTTATAAAACTTACCCACGCTGCTCCGTAGCAGCCCCCGGTCAAGAACTGCAGAGACGCGGCAGCGCGCCCCTGCAGATCTGTCCGGGGCGGGCTTCCAGCTGGCGCTCTGTCCTAATTGGCGGAGCGCTGCCAGAAGCCGCCGGCCGCCATTTTGGGCGCCGCTGGGAGCTGCGGAGCGCCGCCGAAATTCGGCGGTGTTTGGAACGACGGATCCGTGCTCTTCAGAGGGACGGAGCAACCCGCTCGCGGGTAAGCTCCGCCCCTGCGTGCGCGGCCCCGTTCGCCCCCCCGTGAGGAAAGGGCCTTGTTCAGAGGGGGCTTGCCTCTGTCTTCTTCTGAGGTTGAGAAAATGTGACTTGACCAAGGTCACCCAGTGTCTGAGCAGGGATTTGAATCCTAGTTTCCAGAAGCCTTTAATAAATAAATAAATATTTGAAAATTTAAATAAACATTTGACTATTTAAATCTAAATTTAAATATTTAAATCTTGAGTTAATTCTTAGGGGTCTCTGGCAACAAATTATATTTGCAGGGGGTCTTTGGTAAAGAAAAGGTAAAGAACCACTTATCTAAAAGAAAAGTTTATGGAGATGCATAGGCTGATCACAGGTGACTGAGCTAATTTCAAAGTTCTTGTATTGAGCCATAAACCAGTGGTTCTCAACCTGTGGGTCCCCAGATGTTTGTGAACTTCAGCTCCCAGAAGCCCCAGCCACTATGGTCAATGCTCAGGGCTTCTGGGAGCTGAAGTCCACAAACATTTGGGGACCCACAGGTTGAGAACCACTGCCATAAACCCTTAGATAGCCCAGGAGCTGGAAACTCAATGGTATACCTTCTCTGCACTTATTAACTATTAACATAAATATTAACATCTAGCCTTCATGATGGTGCCACACTTGATAGTGGTTTGATATGTGACAGTCCCAGGGAGGGTACACTGTGTAAAGGTGAGCCAAATGTGGAAATCCTTCTTTCATCAGATGTGTTTAACAATGAGTCTAATAATCTCACATTATTAACTGAAGACCTATTTATTCACCCAAGCATCTGCTTGTGTCTGTGTGACTGTACTGCTACATCCACATTTAACTAACCCCGTCTTTTGCTGTCTTATCTGTTATTTATATATTTTCTGTTTGAGGCTATTGAACTTTAGCCATATCATGATAGCACATGATTCGCAGAAAGATAATAATACTCTATAAAGTGTGAGGTAGTGGGAAAAGAAACATTACAGATGGGTAGACTCAAGCAAGGAAGCCGGTGCCCAAGGTTTGCAAGAACTTAGCAGAGTTGTTGATCAAGAGGGTGACTTGAGGGCCATTTCTGCACAGGGCGAGGGAATCGCCCTGTGCCGGTACTTACCAGACCTTTGGGCTCGACGCTTGGGTCCAGGCTGGTCTGGAGCAGTGCATGGGCACCACTCCGCACGAAAATGGCAGCTTCCGGTTGGTGGAAGCTTTCCACCAACCATTGAAGCTCGCCAGCCTAAAGCCTGCCCCTGGCAGATCACAGGTTCGCACTGGTGTGAGCCTGCAAATCTGCACCGGAGCATGGGAACGGAGTGGTGCGCTCCGTGCTTTTGAAAGACCTCTTTCAAGCAGTCTTTCAAAAGCATGCTGGACAACCATTTTGGGTCGTTCGGAAGTGGGCTGAGGTAAAGATCTACAGTAAGTAGGTCCGACCCAGTCCACTCCCAGGTGCAGACATCCTCTCTGGAGGACACTCTGCACTGTTTCTTTAAGCCCGTGCGGAAATGGCTGAGGTCTCACATCCATGGAGCCATGGTAAGCTGAAGTCAATTTGATAAGAGTTGTTGTTTGATTTTATTGTGATCCGTTGGTTTTGTGCCCCACTTCTAAATTATTTTTAATAAGGAAAAATAGTCCTTATATTAACAAGAACAAACATTATGTCATTTTTTTGCTCATCTTTACATTCTTTGTTTTGTTCTGCAGTGAACTTGGTAAGCTTTCACATTCCTGGTTTTTCTGGAAGCCTAAGCAGCACCTCCCCTGAAAGATGAACTGGGCACAGCACTCACTGTGATGGATGCACCAAAGCTTACAAGTAGAATCCTTGCCTTCTGTACAAAAGGTACCAGATTCAATCTCTGCCATCTTGAGCAATGTTAGAGCCTAGAAAAGTTCTTTGTTTCCTCTCTACAACTCCCAGAAGATCAGCTGGTAGATTCTGTAAGTTGTAGTGTAACATAAATCCCTTTTCCAGGCTTGGATCTTCTGGTGGGGTAAGACATGCACCTTCTCTGAAGACCTGGAGAAGCACTGCTATTGGCTAAAGATGATAATATCAGCATAGGTTGGAGGAACCCATGAATTCACTCAGTATAAGACAGCTTTCTGTGTAGCTAACTGCTTCATTTAACTTCTCAATTTACCAAATCATGTTCAAACCAACATTCTGAACTCATTTGATAAACAAATAGGCCTTGATTAAACCTGAAAACACAGCCATAGTAGCTAGGTGTTTTCCTCCATGATGCTTGGTATTATATTTGGAAGATTCATGTCACTGCTTTGTGAAACACAGGGCTGTGATGAATTAGTATCAGATGCATATGGAATTTATCCATGTGAGACTAACAACTGTTAGATGCCTGAGGTGGCGACAGCACATGGTTCAGTCTGCTGCCTCTGGCAAGATGGCTTCTGACAGCACCTGACCAAGCAGTTGCGTTGTGTGCTTTTCATGGGGATTAAGCCAAAATTAAATGAATTAAATTAAGAAATTACTCAAAAATGCCAGCAGGAATGTCGTGTTCTGTAGGCACTGCTGAGTAGAAAACCACTTCTTTTTCTTCACCTTACATGATAGCAGAAACTGTATGCATATCTACCTGGGAGTAAATTCCTTCAAATACAAAGCGTCTTCCTTCTGAGTAAACACACCTAGATCTCTATGGCATCATCATTCTTGAAAATTTGCTATTTTTCTCTTTCTCAAAGTGCGAGCAGCCAACAGAAGTTTCTACCATTTCTACACTGACATTCATTCCTACCCCCATACTTGAAAAATACAATAGAGATTATTATATGGAAGTGAGACACCTACTGAACTCAGTTGAACTTCCTCCTGAGTACACATTTATAGCAATCTTAAGTGGTCTAAAAATGAACTTGACAATTACTACAGTGAAGTAAGGCTACTACTCAATTGAATAAATATTAGCCAATTCATCTTAATAGCCTAAATATAACATAAGTGTAGCAGAGGAAAACAGTGTGCTACTGGAAATCTCTTGCTTTTTGTTTTGTTTTGTTTTGCAGTTGTACAACAGTAGTGCATTCCTCCTTGCACTCCTGAAGAATGCTACAGGTTGTGTGATGGATTCCACAACTACATGTGCAACTGTTTTTATGTCTACTTCAGCCACTGGTTGTGCAAGAGTGTCAATCAGCTGAACTACCAGTCTTCCACCAGATGTGCAACTGGAAACTGCACTGTATTCTCTACTCCTTTCTACACAATACAGAGTCTATAACTATAACTAGTGTCCACAAGCACAATATCATCTGATGTTGACTAACACCATTTTGGAGACTACTCCAAATCCAGAAAAAAAAAGATGGAATGTTCATTTAGATTATATTTGTATCTGTTGCAAAGGAAGTTATATTTCCCTTCTGTCAAAACAAAAATGAAACATTTGAAACCTGCGGTATTCAGATTTAAATTCAAACTTAACTTAAATATCTTTTTTTAAAAAAATACATATATATTGTTGCGGCACCCTTTTCACTGGTAAAGGCTTGATCACTGGCTTGACCTAAACAATGACTTGGTTGTAGCTATTGCAGCTGTAGAAGCGGAGGGTCTTTTGCCTTCATTTTCCTTAAACTACAAGGAAAGCACAGACTCAAATTGCTAATGGCAGGAAACACTACACATAACCTCATGGGATGAAGAAAATTCATTCTGCTATTGTTCCACACAGGTATTACTGCAGCCTTCTTTTGGCTGGAGACTGTGACTTGCTTTTACGCTTAAACTCTTTCCCCAGATTCAGTTATGCATTTGGTATTCTACAGGTGGCACTTTGATAGCTTCTCTCCTTACTGGCACCCTTTCCCTTTTTACATTCAGTTCAAACCCTTTTGCTCACTTTGAAATGTTTGTACTCTCATTTTCCTTCTTCTTTCTTGTCTCTTATGTCTCCTCCGCCTATCTACACTTTTCCCTTCTCTTTGCTCCTTGGAGATTAATGTGCTCACCAGACTCAGTATCGCTGTCTCTCATCTATGTTCCTTTGCCACCCTCATCACTACTTCCCACCTTTTCTCTATCTATTGTGGAAAGCTTGGATAGCTCATGTTTTTGTGCTGCCTTTTCCTGCTTGGGCTGGCTTTTTCTCGTCTATCTTCTCTCCTCTTTCTTCCCTCGTTTCATATCTTCTATCCCTTAGCTTCTTTATTTCCTTTTGCTTCATAGTGCTGAGCTCATCACCAGTAGATTATGATAATAAGAGTCATAAGTAATTATGATGAGGTGTAGCCTACTTTGGGTATTGCAGACTCTGCAGTCTTCAACTTCAGCTGTAGCTTTAGCTGCAATGGTAGTACATACCCTTCAACAGTCCCAAATTGGCAGGGGCAATTCCAGTTAATCCTCTGCCATCCTACTTTTTCAGATACTTGACAAATGTCCAGTTTTTTTATCCTCCTCCCACTTTCCCTCTTTGTTCTGTTTACTTCAGTTGTTCCAAAATGCAAAAAGTAGTTTGCACTCAATTAACTCAGCAGTGAAGAGCAGTGATGTAGATTCTAGTCTAGTAACTCAGACTTGAGTTGGGCTCAAGTTGTTCCAGGAACTTGACTCGGACTTGACTCGGTAATACAAGATGGACAGACTGGACTAGACTTGTGACTTGTCAGTTTTTAGTGATTGATTTGCTGCCTTTAGAAGTTTCCCCTCCCCCTCCAGCCTCTTCCCGAGCAGCAGTGAAGGAAGGTTATGCTGATGAGCCAATGAGAGCTGCACATGCTACTTAGCCCCACCTCTATGCCTTTCCCTTGTTTCTCTGGAAAGCAAAAGTGCAGGAAGATTGAAGATGGGGAAAATAGGGTTTTGCACTTTTTGCAGTGAGTGTGGGCATAGAGTGATCTTGGCATGGGGGAGGCTGGGGAAGGTTACCTCCAAGAGGGAGCTATAGCCCACTCTCTCATGGCGGGCAGTCAGGGTACCTATCCCAGTGGCTTCCTCAAGAGCAAGCAGTACAGCCCACCCTCCATATTCCTGGGTTTCTCTTTCCTGGGGAGTTTTTGCTGCTGCTTTACTGGTTTGTCCTCCTCACTACCTCCTCTCCTGCCTCCTTAAAACTCCAGGACATGATGGGGCTTTGATTTTCTAGTTATTGAAACTTAACCCCCATCCTACCCCATTCTACCAGTACCTGTTGTTGTTGTTGTTGTTATTAAGTTGGCTCCCACACTTGAGACTCAACTTGAGACTTGACTTGCATTATCTTGCAAGGACTTGAGACTCGACTTGAGACTTCGAGGGAGAGACTTGAGACATGACTTGAGACTTGGGCCTTTCTGCACATGGAGGGGGAAACGGGGGAAACACTCTAAAATGGAGCTTACTAGCAGCCAGGTAAGTCCATCGCCATGCGCAGCAGCACGATCTCGCTGTTCCGCAGTCCTCCGGCGTCCAAAATGGCGGCCTTGGCATCCAAAATGGCGTCTTCCGGCTGACGGAGGCTCTCCACCAACCGGAGAAGCTCGCCAGCCTAAAGCCTGCCCCCGGCAGATCTGCATGCACTCACTAGTGCGCACCTGCAAATCTGCACTGGAGTGCGGCGACGGAGCTGCACGGGGCTGCACGCTCCGTGCTTTTTAAAAACCTCTGAAAAGAGGTTTTTAAAAAACATGCTGCGCCACCAGTTCCGGTCGCTTCGGAGCGGATTGAGGTGAGGAACTATGAAAAATAGTCCGCCCCTATCCACTCCATGGTGCAGAAGACCTCCGTTGGAGGTCGCTCTGCACTGTTTTAATACCCTGGTCCGGAAAGACTTAAATACATGTGTAAAAGACTTAAATAAATCAATGGTGGCAAAAGCAAACTGATACAGCCTCTCCTAGCTTGTGTGGTCTTCCTCATTAATAACTTTGCCATTTTGACCACACTCTGATGTTGCTTGGCCCCAGATATTCGAGTTTTCTTTTGTGAAATGTTGGATGGTATGTAGTACAGGCATACCTCAGTTAACAAAGCCTCTGACACAGAAACTTCTCTTTACAACGCTTCTTCACGCCCAGTCAACCCCCTTTTCCTCTTTGTCCTCTGTCTAGCTGGAAGCTGTTTGGCAGCATCAGAATTAGGAGGCTTATGAGCAGGAGCTAGGAAAAACAGACTTTCAATGTCAGGTTGCAATGGTTTAAAAAGGCTTCTCGGCCTTTTGGCTAAGATCAAATGTAGTGTGTAAAAAGGGGGAAGTGTGTGGGGGGAGAATGTGGCAGTATCTTTAATACTAACTGGTTTTTATTTTAGCAAGAGCTTCAGTCGATCTAAATCCACTTCTTCAGATGCAGTACAGAGTCATAGGTAACCCTTAGGTTACAAAGTTGTGAGAGTGGAATGTAAGCTGCAAATCATGTCCCTTGATTTAAATTTGCAAAGGCCTGGGTGAGGTGATGCAGATCTTTACAATGATTAGTGTTGATGTGTGAAAGCAATGAATCCGTTTACTGAAAATCAGTTTCCCCGGGTTTAAAACTCTCTCTGAGAAGATTCCTTTTTTTATATGTGCAGTAGCAAGGACTCTTGTATTAATATGTGTAGTCTGCCACGAAGCCATTGTTTTTGTTCATAGCTCTGCTAATGGATTGGAATTTGTGAATCAGCAGTTCTCTTTGTAGTCCACTTTCATAATTTTCTTGTTCAGGGTTGCAATGGTATGTCTGCAATAAATCTTCTGCTGAGAAGGAATGGGAACCTACTCTAGTGGATCCTACTTTAGCTGTTTGCACCTGCCTATAACAGGGAAAGTAAACAGTAGCTGGCATCAGAATCCCTTCTGAGCAGATATAAATAGTAAAATATACAAATGTCATGGGACGAGGGAATCTGCTTCTCTTAATTAATTTTGTCACAAAATATTAAATTTGTATTAATCATTGCATGATAAGAAACTAGGTTATTTGGTCCTCTTCTTCAACCAGCTGGAAAAATATTCTTAGGGTTTTTTCTAACTCTTAGGACTCACCCATTCTTCTGATGATCTTTTGCTGCCTGAAGCAGAATACCAAACAGTGCCCCTGATTCACTCAAGCTAAACCAAAAAGCTGGGCATGTTGTCAACACTGACAAATTAAATAATTAGCTCTCTTTTCATGATGTCCAAAATTTGCTATCTGAAACAGCTGCCTCATTCTGCCTCATGACAGGGCCAGCCCTGCTCCCAGCCATCATGATCCAGAGGTATTAGCCAAACTAAACTATTTGCCAAAAGATCTTGAGAAACAGTGTTCATCAGAAGCTGGTGTGAAAGACCGGTTGTGGTGACAACAGTACAAACTATGGGGTAAGGCCCACAGAACTAAGACTAACTTCTCCATTAGCACTCCTTGCATGTCACAGCATCATTACATTTAGCATTATAAATAGCACTAGCATAACAACAAAACACATTTGTCACCTGAACTGGTTCTCCTATGTGCCAAAGCCCATCAAATTAATGCCTGATGCATGAAATATAGTGACAGTCAGGTCTCCTGTATGTGTGAAGCTGGCAAATGAATTTATTCTGTTTTGTAGGCGATTTACATCACTATTGCACCAGTCTGTGTTCCTGCTAGTCAGATACCTGAAAAATGTTTCTGTTAAAAGAAGCAATTGAGTATGCAGCAAGTCTATGAACAGTTTTCCATTGCATTTGTCACCACGATAAATTAAAAATAATAGAACTTTCAGGTCCCAATATTCCCACAACAGTCAGCATGAAACTTGAACTGCAACATTTTATGATACAGAAACTTGCTCCATATAAGCAACAAGCATTCTAATTGCCTTGCTTTGCTTCTCAGACTCCATAATTACTTTTTGTTCCATATGGTGATAAGCTCAAAGTCTTCTATTTGTTTGCATGTAGCCAAATAGTTTGAACTCCTGATCCCGATCTGCTATCTTTATTAAAAATAAATAAATACACTGAATATAAACACAGATGCTTTTCCTCAATTAGCCATCAAAAGTTCAGCATCTACCAACTGAGTAAGAATGTTATCTTCAGGTAAAAATGTTCTCTTTAGTGGCCAAATCAATGATTAGTAGTCTACTCACCCTAAGAGGGGGGACAGGGAGATATTATTACAATTAGTACTGCAAACTATGCCCTGGGCAACTAGGGTGTGGCATGCCATAGGGTTCAGTTTTGTATCTGCTGTTATTTACAGTCTATTCAAAGCAATGGCCCATACATGTAAGCCACTTTGATTCCTTTTGAGGAGAAAAGGGAAGTATAAATAAAGAAAATAAATAAATAAATAAATAAAAAATAAATAACTAGCTAGCTATTTCTTCTTCGAGAAAGAGACTGGGGGATGTGGCCCTGCTGATCTTCTCTTACATATAGTATTCTGAAATTTCTCCACAATTCCAGTCTCGAAAGCACAATGTTATGGTTATTTCACTCACACCTATGGGTCATGTTGAAGAGTTATCATTGGGCCACTATGTCTTGAGCAACTAGGGTGTAGCACGCCATAGGGTTTAATTTTGTATCTACTATCATCTATGCATAGCACAGTTGAGGATCCTCATTTTGGGGTTGAAATTGACAAAAGATGCAATAGGAAGTGACCAGATACAACTTCCGATTTCCAGCTAGAATTGTTTTGGTTTTGTTTTGAACTTTTTTTTATTTGTTTTGTTTGTTTGTAGTCTATTCCTATAGAGATAAGTAGGTAGATTTTGAGAGTTCAAGGCAAAATATCACTCCTTTTTTCACACTGGTGTGTCTATTGGAACTCGGAGACTGCAAAAAAAGAATTAGGGGCCACATGAAACCTGTAGAATGCACTTTTATAAAGCTCTGTTGCATATGTTCATTAGGAGATTGCTTTTATTGGAATGGCCCTCCATTGAGAGCAGACACTAGGATAGTGATTACATCTAGCTCACTTAATTACTGAACTAGTGTCTTAATACATAGGTAGGATTGCTCAGGCTAATGAATTTCAGACTGAATCCTGAGGAAAAAAACAATCTGGATAAGTGAGATTTGGGGATGTATTCTCTAGAGGGGAAGTATTTTTTCCCCCTAAAGGCTGCGTGTGTTTTTAGCTCCACTATTGCCCATGGAGATTTCATTTGTTATCTCCATCCAGAGGATCAACAGCTTCAGTGGATATGTCAACAGTGTCTTTTCCTGGATAGGGACAGTTTTACCACTGTCATTCATGTGGTGCTAACCTCACATCTGTTCTACCATAAGGCACTCCTTGAGGGCCTGCCAGGCACACGGGGCTTCCCAGGACCACATCTGATGCACAGAATGTCTGCTGGCTACCAAGCTATCTCTAACATCTTATTATTAACCTATAACACCCTATTTGACTCCAGATTGGGCTATCCAATAGACCACCTTTTCTGCATAAACATTATGGCCACTGGAGGAGATCTTGCTTCTGGTACCTCCCATATTTCAACCATAGTGTATCAGTGAGTTAGAATGGAGTATTTTCTGTCATGGTGCCTATACTTTTGAAACTTATCCCTGTTCTTTCATGGGAGTCTGATCTGTCATGTGTTTTAAACATCTCCTGAAATGTATGTGTTTGCCTAGACTCTTCTCTGGTTCTTATTTCTGAGTGTTATACTTTTATGCAATCTTAAACCGTACATTACGTTATAATGTTAAGCCTAATATTCTTCTGTTGTTGCACATAATTTAGGCATCATTTTGTGGTAAGAAATCTACAAATTATATAAAATAAATCAATAAATTAAGCAGATTAAAAAATGTTTCTGTACATGGACTGTGTATGACAGAACTATTGACCCACCAGCTATGTTATAAAAATCAAATAAACATATTTTGCCCCAATGGTGGGATCAAAGATAACTTCTCAAATGCATGTTCATTACATAGTGTTTAAAGCATCAAATGTTGATTAGCATGGATGATTCTGCCATTACAGGTTTGAGGAAGAATATTTTCTGAGTGACCAGGGACCTGGATTTTAGGAGGAAATCCAAATGTTTGGAAAAATGTTCTGCCTTGATGCTTCTAGATCAGTGGTTCTCAACCTGTGGGCCCCAGATGTTTTTGGACTTCAGCTCCCAGAAGCCCTGAGCATTGACCATAGTGGCTGGGGCTTCTGGGAGCTGAAGTCCACAAACATCTGGGGACCCACAGGTTGAGAACCACTGTTCTAGATAGATCCTTTGTGTATAGTAGTCCCTGTCATGTTACTTTTGTGACAGGGCAAAGAGTCCTAAAAGGAGTTGTAGGGTTAGCCTTGCTAACAGGATGCACATGCCTCCATCCCAGCTGCGGCTCACACATTTGTGTGGATGTTTGAGATGGAGATATCTTTACACATCTGGAGGCTTCCCTGGACCTTAAAACACTGTTTGCACAGCTTTCCAAGATCTGAGAAAGCCTTTACACATGGAGGCTTATTCACAAAGGTTTGCATGCAGTCAATGTCCATGGTGGAGACTGTGGCTAGAGAAAGCTATAGGTCATATAGCCCCACTAGACATGAATCACCCTGACCAAATTTTAAGATCTTCATGGGAGGGCTTTCTCTCAGTCACACCAGTTTAGTGAGCATACAGGAGAGAATCTCCTAGGCTGTGGAATTCTTTGGGAGATTTAAGTTGGCTCCCTCCATGCTCTCCTGACAACAGGTAAAGACTTTTTTTATTTGACCAAGGATTTGGTGACTAATTGGCTATGCAGAAAGGTCTACAGTGAGAGAGAGAGCTGTATTTTTGTTATTGTTGTCAGGTTTTTCAGTAATTTTATACTATTTTCAAGTATTGATGTTTTAATATGGTAACTTGTTTTAAATGGTAGTTTATTTTTTTAAAAAAAGAAAACACTTTTGTTATTAAGTTTTAATTCACTTACCTTGCTTAAACTCATGTTGTGAGCTGCCCTAGGTCCCATTTAGGAAAAAAAAAGCCAGGCTATACATTAAATGAATAAATTTATTTACTATTCACTCTCCAAGACTAAAGTGTTTCATTTTTAATAGACTCAGCCCATTGCAAATGCTAATGTTCCCAATTTGTTATGTTTATGATATCAGGACTAGCAGTTCACTCCTGTACATGTCTACTTAGACATGAATCTCACAAAGAGTGGCACAGTTTACTCCCATGTCAGTTTCCCTTTTCTTGTCATAAAGTCTGCTGGTGTGGTCCTTGTCTGTGATATACCAGTGGGAATTCTGGAGCCAACATTCTTAGTTTCAGAATCGTGGTTGTGTAATGTCCTCCCCTTGTATGCTTGATTGATGCCAAGTTAAGGCATGACTGTTCACCAAATCATTTGAGTCACTTAATAACAACATTGTTTGATCGGTCAGTTTTTGGCTGTTATTCTATTTGAATTTTTTTTTTTAACTGATTACACAATTTTAGTTGTTTGAGATTGCTTTAAAGCAGGTTTTTCTGAGTCAATGCTTCCTGATTTAGGATGGGTAAGAACAACAATAATAAATTCATCAGTAAAAATACAGTATATTGCCTTGAGTTTCAGGCTTGTGTGTTCTTTTCATACAACACCAGAATGATTTCAGGACTCCTCCCCATCCCATTGTTAACCACAAGCAACATGACATGTAGTCTGATTTTGATCCCGCTTCTCTTAGAGACTGGCTATTGGAACCATAGTATTAAGGCATTGGTTGTCCTAGCCATGGTTTACTTCATTGTATATGTAATGTGAAACTGTGGTTAACAGAAAAGGAGAGGAAAGGAAAGAAAAGAGAATTTCTTTCTCTGAAGGGAGGAACAGTGTGCACTTTAGTCTTTACAGTAAATTTTTTAGTTTATCCTTATAGCACATTTTTTTTCCATTGGAGAATAGGACCTAGAGTAGGGAACTTTTGACACTATAGACGTTTGGCCTTAATTTCTCAATGTCCCCACAAGTAAAGCAAATATGGTAGCATATATGGTAGCAGAAGTCCAAAACATCTGGAGGGATAAAGGCGTCTCACCGTGAAGAAATGTAAAATAAAATTTAGATGTCCCAATAGATACTTTACGAAATTGTAGAATCTTGATGAGTAGCCACAAATGAGTTGCTCTAATCTTCATTCCCCTTACCCCATCTATGAAGAAAATAAAGTGACATTCAATGGTGAAACCAACTATAGTTATAATGGGGGGAAAGAGGCTAATTCAGCATAACATGGTCTGTTGAACCCAATATCCATACTTCCCCCAAAGCAACAACAAATGCGCTAAGGAAATGCAATCAAAGCATCAAGCCAACTCTAACAACTGTGTTATGCGAACCCATTAATAATGTTGCCTTTCAGCAAAATTCTAGCTCAACACAAGTTTGACCAAAATGTTACTCCCAAGCCTCACATTATCAGGCTTCCTTTACATTATGTGCTCACAAGGGCAAATTAGAAAAGGATGTGTTCTGATAACAGATTTCATCCAAAGAAGAGTGAAACAACTGGACAAAATTCATGGAAGGCTGATTATAGTGACACTAATTGGTGGGAAATTTGACAAGTTATAGATAACTGAGTTGTCTTTGCAAAGAAGAGCTCATTTTTCTATATTCCTTTCCATGCCAATCACAGACACAGGAGTGAAATACCGGTGAACAAGCCTTGTTGAATTAAGCCATTCAGCGATGAAAGAAGGAGCTTAATTTTGTTTCCTTGCATCTTTTCGCGCTGCCAAAGAAAAGCCCCGATTGTCCTTGCTGTAGGCTTCCCTTTTACGCCTCCAGGTTCTCTGCCAACTTAATTGTGAAATCAAGCTGCATCCCCAAGTGAAAGTGAGGTGGAGGAAGGGGGGAAATCTCATGTCTGATTTCTTCTTCTTTTTCCCTCTTCTTTGGCAATGACTTTTGAATTTAATAAGCATCAATGAGCATACATTTAAAGTTTCTTCAGCAAAGTCACAGCACACAAAAGTATCATTTTAATGGGTTGGAAGCAAACCTCCATGGAACGTTATCTAAGCATGTGTGCACCAAAATAAATTACACTTGCAAATTCGTCATAGGCGCTAGGCTAGAAAGAGGAAATCTTATTTGGAAGCTTCACTACAAGCAAGCATTTCCATAGGCCATTGACTAAGGCTGTGATGAAGCAAAAGAAAACCCTGCTTGTTTAATACATTCTAGTCATGAGGGTGTTTCATGAAAGTTGTTTCACCATCATTTTAATGGTTACATAGCTTTCTTTTCTTTTTTTCTATTTTCCACAGTTCTGCATTCCTGATCCTACACAAAATAAAACTGGGAATTGACTGTCCTCTGTCCTCTTTCTCCACTCCTCTCAAGTGTGAATTCAGTAAATGACTGAAATCCTGTGTTTGTTTATTATGCTCACTTTCTATTTTGCCCCACTACCAACAGCCTCAAGTGGGGAAAAAATCAAATCATATATTAATTTATAATTTACCCAACACTAACTTATGCCTGAATTTTCACTTCTAACCCAAAGAGGAAGATTTTCAACTCTTCTTGTAATTCTGGTTCACCTTGATTTCTTAGAACACAAAGTTCCAGAGTTATGCTGCAGCTCTATGCATCCTTTGATGTTCTGATTTATCAGTGATTAGTATAGTACCATAGAAGATAGATCCCACTAGTTGAGGAATATGAAATTCAGTACTTATTTTACCCAAAGTCAAATCCACAGAAAGTGTGTAGTGGTACAAGCTAAGGTAGCAAAGTTTGCCACGTGGTTCCACCTTTCAGATGGCATGCTATTTCAGATGGCCTCAGGAATAAAGCAAATGCCTTATACTGAGTAAGAATACTGGTCCATCTGCCACTCTTGTTAACTCTGACTTGGCATTGGCTCTCCATAGTTTCAAGCACGATTCTTTCCCAGCTGTACCTAAAGATTCTGAGTAAAACTAACCAAAGCCTGCCCTCCTTAGGTTTAAAGGTCACACAAAATGAAGTGTAACCAAGGGTGATGTGGTGGAGCAGTCCTACTTTTACTGGATGAAAGCAGCCAAATATTCATAGAATTTATAAGTGTTAAGCACCAAGAGACTGAAAACTGAAATCCACACTTAGAAATGTACATTTCTTCCCCAGCTACTATTATTCTGATTAGATAGAAATTCTGAGCACTTTTGCCATGACAATCCCTGGTGCAAATGCTATCCCTAAGAGTGAAAAGGCAGTGGAGGGTAAGATAATGTCAGTGAAATGAAAAGGAAGATGTCAAGGCTACCAATGTCAAAAAATTTCGGGGGGGCAGCACTGTATCGTTATATCTCCACTAGGTAGTAAGAACCAGGTTGAGCTATAAGATGTAACATTTCTGCTATGATGGATGCAGAATGCAAGTGCATTATGCAGTCACAAAGATCTGTATTTCTACATTTATACTAGCATAAACAATTAACTCTATGGGCAATCTGCACACAAAGTATAGTAATGAAAATATGGTTAACAAAATTTCCATCCATCCTAGAAGCTCACTCTTTTGTGCTGTGTCTAATGACATGTTGGTATAAGATTATGAAGTCATCATCATCATCATCATTTATTGATTAGTCAGCTGACCATATCAACAATAAAAATATAATACATAATACAAAGATTATGAAGTCATTTCCCACACATTTTTTCATATATCCAAGCTATTTCAAATCTGCAAGTTACTTAACTAAAACACATAGAAAAGTAACATCTAACTATTCTGATATAAATTGTATGCCTTAACTTTTCATTAGATTGTCTGACTTGCTGATCTTTATGGATCTAAAGTATAATGTATTTTTTCATGGAACAAAGTCTGCAATCAATTCTAGAAGCAGCACAAAATCAAAAGAGAAGTACTTTATCAATGTTACAGAAATGGTTTGACATAATGTGGTATGTAGGCTCTTTAAATATAGCGGACTTAGTCCTAGATGTCTCCTTTCATTTATTCAATTCCAATTTCTTCAAAAAAAATAAATGGAAAATAGCAATAAATGAACTTGATCTGTGAAATCCACAGGGAACGTGTATCCCTGTGAGTATTTATTTCTAATATTGGATAGCCGAGAAACTCCAATAACTGGACTCTTTTTCACTGCAGCTTTTAAAATGGAGTAAACACACACACACACACACACACACACACCTCCTCCACATACAAAGTAAAATGTAAAGAAATTAGACATCAATCACAGCAACAAAAATTCAGTGCAACTTCAGCCACCAGCTAATAGGTTGAATCTAGATGGAGTCAGAGCCAGCCCATTGAAATCATTAGAACTTAATTTACTAGCTTATGAGGGCAACATATCTAGATTAAGCTCTAAACATTTTATATTTTGTTTATATATTGGTGTAAAACAGAGAATTTACAATTTTTTTTAGAAAGTACCACTAACTCTGTTAAAGTGATGACAACTGGAGACAACTGAGAGATTTGTTTTGATGAAGGTTCTGTAATCCAGTGTACTGACCTCATTCTTAAAAATAGCAGAGCTGTAAGATAAAATGTACACTCTCTTGTGGGGATCTATGAGTGAAAGACAGAAAATTGTGACACGAAGTTATGTCGGGTCACTGTGCAGTGGCTGAAATGCGTAGGAATATTGGCATGCTATAAAACAGAGATTATTAGAAAGTGTATACATATATATATATATATATAGAGAGAGAGAGAGAATGGGGGGGGGAGAAAAGAAAAGATGGTACTTAATTTTGTGAATGGCCAAGACAGTTCAGGCTATGGAAGCTACAGAAATGTAGTCAAGTAAAGAAGAAACTAAATATGAACAGTAGAATCAAATGCCTAATAAAGGACTAATAAGGGGGAGGTATGATTGTCATTAAGAGAAGAAGGTATACTAGAGTTGGAGAACCTGTGACCTTCCAGGTCTCGTGAGATTTCCATTCCAACAAGTTGTAATCACTCTGATGGAAAGATTAGTTCACTAACACGTGACCCCCAACTTGGTCAACATAACATATAACCTACAGAATTAAATGCCATGCCACCCACTCATATATAGAAGCTACAAAGTATTCAGCCCTGTGTTTGGACGCTGTATCTTCTATGGGAAAAAACATATTAAATGTCCCAACTTTCTTGACCTCTCAAATACTCTCAGAGCCTCTCAGGGAGGAAGAAGTGTCTTTATTTTAAGGTGAAAGAGACTTCAGAGATGGAAAATGGCTAATGCTCTGGCCAATAAAGTAAAATTACCTGCCAAGATTCAAATGAGTGCTTCACATCAACCATTCCAAGTCCACTCTTGACCTGGAAAACTTGTTAGGCTTTCCCATCTGTAGAAGGGATTTTCTCCCAGTTCCCTCTAAGTCCCTTTTTAATTACAATTCTCCAACTCAGGCAGCCAAAACAGATCTCAGTAGAGCTGTTGCCCAAGCCCTTTTGCACCACTCTTCATTTCTCTGCAACTCAGGTCTAAAGGAGACACCTGAAGCTCTTCTTCTGTCTTGCTGCTTCTGTCTTCTAGCTTTCCCCCTTCAGAGCTATTCAGTGGTCTTTCATTGGCCTCCTTTCCCCATCCTCTTGCAGAGGCTTTAATTTATGCCAGCAGCTGGTTCTCCTTTATTCCTGATAGCAGGGAGCTGAGAACAGGGAAAACAGTACCTTCAATGATTCCTATTCTGCCACAGCCTGCTATAAGAGGGGCAAAACAAAAATGTAGAGGGGTAAAACAAAAGGACACCCTTCTTCTGTCCTTTATCAGCTGTGTACATACACATACACTACAGTGCACATATATATACACGTTGGTGCACATCTACACCTGAGTACATAGCCTGGAAAATTTGCTTTTGGAGCTACAACTTCCTAACCAGCAAGTCCAATAGCCATGTTTCTTTTGGAATGCTAGGAACTATAGTCCAGAAATAATATTACCACGTTCTGCACAAGTGTGTATCTTTCTAGTGGTTAGAAAAAGTGGCTCAATAATTAAAGAAACAATGCATTCTTAAATGTAGAACTCAATGTCCACATCAGCTGTGCACAACTTCTCTTCCACCAAACTGAATGCAGCACACTCATGACATAGCAAAGCCACCCTGGCCTTCTTATTTGTGCAGGCCAGGGGTTTAGGAGACCCTAGTATTCTGGAACAATGGGCTTGGTTATGGTCATGGTGTCAAAAGAACTGCACAGGTATATACTTACATGTACATGTCCTATGCACAGAGTCACGGAGGGACTCAACTATCAGCTCCTCAACTCTCTTCTCTTTTTCTCTTTGTAACAAGATGGGGTTCAAGCAAATTCCTCTGCATGTTTGGTTAATGCAGAGAATAATTATTAGGTCACTCAAGTTCATCAGTAGAAATGTGTTTTCCCTCTCTTGAGGGACATCCTTGGATGTTTGTGAGAAAGCATTCTTCATACATGTGGATGTATGGCCAAAGAGTCCTTGGGGAACAACACTTGAGGAGGAACACTTGAGAAGCAACACTGTACAACCTGGTCCTACCTTTAGTTTAAAAGCTCTCTGTGGGTAAAGACAACTCAGTGCCCATAATCTGTCACCATCCACATGTTTCTTAGCCCTACTGTAGAGATATACCAAAACATACTGAGATATGAGTTACAAATATCTTTCTAGCCACATATTTAGCCCTTTTTAGTTTCTAATCTAAAAATCAATTCCAATAAATTAGTTCCCAACCCATAACCCTACTGATACAATTTGTCCAAGAACATATACATGAGGCAGTGACAGCTGGTGGCTTCTGTGAGAGTGGTGAGTGTCTTAGTCCAAACTTTAAATGAACTATTCAAGGTGCTGAATCAATTTGGGAGTGCAATTCAGCATCTTGTATAGATTCTTTAAAGTTCAGCCTAAAACCCAGAGAAGAGTGCCAAATACTCACTGCCATGAAAGCTATCAGCAGCCATGGGCATGCAGACAAGATTGCATCTGCTGTCTTCATCTGTGTGTGGGGGGGGGAGTTGCAAACACGCAGACTGTGTTCTCATTTTTGATTGAATGGGGAGCTTGAAAAAGTTACCTTTTGAACTACAGTTCTTTCCATGCTCACTGAAGGAAATCTTGGAAGTGGAGTTCAAAAAAGTAACCTTTCCAGGTTTTTGCTAAATGTGTAGATGGCTAAATGATGATCATGTTTGTTCTCCTTTTCCCATGAATTCACCTATACTTTCTGAACTGACTTAGTTCTATGGATAAATTGCTATGCTAATTCTCATGTTCTTCTTTTTCTACTGCCTATCAGAATTATTTGATCCTTATGCAACCTTTAGTTTCTGTGCCACCAGATTTTATAATATTGAAAACCTATCTGTGAGAACTGGGGCGTTGCTGAACAATGAAGCAATAAGCTTCAATTATCTGAGGCAGTGCTTCTTTTGCTTAAAATAAATGGGACACTTGGATTAGAAATCAGCTTACTGTGTAAAACAGACTTGAAACCATCCCTGTTTAGGAGCATAATATGTATTACATAAAGAACATTTCTCCAGAAATATCTCCATGTATTTTTTTTTTTATCACTGCCACAAAACTAAAAAGATGCCATGAATAGGGAGAAATGGAAGTTCCTTGTTTCTAAAGTTAGCCTTTTCACTGGCTCTATGACTGTAAAACCAGATGGTTTACTTTCTGCTTTCACTTACTGTGATTACTAGGGCAGCTAAAGATTTTCAAGCTTTTTGCTGTTTGAGTAAGTTATGCAGCTGAATTGCATATCCAACAGCAACAACAACAAAAAATCTACAGAATGATCAGATGCACATGCCTTCGCATGTTTTGCACAGCAAAGCTATTTTTAATGCTCAATCTAGTACTTTGTAGGCTAAACTATTCTATATTAAATCAACATTAGCCTGGCAATAGAAACAATATATATCTGATCACAGTAATGGTGTTGCAATAAACATTTCTAATGTGATTCCTCTTTAAAAAAAAGGGGGGGCAGCAGACCTTTTACCTCTACCTAATTCCATAGAAACACTGGTAGCTATAACAGCAGAAAGAACCTCTTCTGGTGCTTCTTTTAAAAAGGAGAAATGAAGTAGCATTAGAAGTTTATTACTACCACAGGGGGATAGAAGGAGACACCGTTTCAAAGATAAAGGATGGAAATCATGGAAGAGACTACATCATTAGAAAGGGGGCAGTTGAGTTACCCAGAAACTTTTCCACCACTCCAGAGGTGTCAGTCAAGGCTAAGACAATACAGGAACATCTGAGTGACAGTTCAAGCTGCATTCATAAGCAACCTGCCTCATTCAAAGTCAATGAAGAGACAGGCCTTACAAGCCCATGCTGAAAAGTTATTGAAATGTGACTGACATCTCAAAAGAAGGGTGTCAACAGGGTAGCCTGACCTCGTGCTGAAACACTGCAAGGTTAATCAAAGTTATTGCAGCTGGGAGCCTCTAAGACCTCCTTAAGATTGCATTTTCCTACTCCCATCACTCCATGAGCTTCTTTCTCCGTTCCATTGGCATTTCCTTCTCACCCTTGTATTGTTTGTTGTCAATTCATCCCTTGGCTACAGTTCAGACACAAAGCAAAACAAAGTGGTTAGGCTGATGATGCTTCAAAAGGCAGTTCACAAAGGCTGAAAACAAATAATTCTACATGCAAGGACTCTGACTAGAGATTTGCCCACCTGCAGGGACAGGAATGGGCAACATAAATGGCCATGGGTTGCATGTGGCCCTTGTGCTTCTGTTTTGACACCCTACGGCACATCATCACCGCTATAGATATTACAATGATTGTGGTTTCCAACATCACCACTACTGATGCCACCAAAACTGTGGCAGCTTTCTCCTTTTACTTTGCAGAAGCAGTATGATATGTTGTAGGGTTAGTAAATAGGAACAATAAATATAATATGGAGCTCCTTGGTACAAGTGATTTTGATTCAAATCACTGCTCTGCCATAAAAGAACTTGAGCCAGTTACTTTCAAAATTTACTTCCCAGGTCACTTTAATTTGTGGCTGCCAATGTATTTGAAATTTTATTTCCTGTGTTTTCGTGCCCTTTGTTCTTGCTCCCCACATGGGAAGGAAGGAGAGTGGCCTCTGTCTGCACTGATATCTCTCTGGACCATTTCAACTGACATCAGAAGTAACATCTGAGACCAAATGTAGGCCTGTGGCTCCAGTATCATCAGTTTTCTTCTCCTGTATTATGATTAACATGTTTGCCTAATGAAGAAGCCAGTGAAGCTTCAACAGTCTTATATGATGTATGCTGTGAATTTTAGCTGGCCCAATAAAGGTGTTATTGTTGTGCATTATGTATTTTGTTGTATTTTCCTGTATGGCTAACACTGTTTCCAGAAATAGGCTGCAATTCTCTACTAATTTTGTTCTTGAAGGAAGAAATTTATCAATTGTCATCCCAGAGCAAGAGAGACGTCAAAACCTGCAGTTTTCAAAGACTATTAACAACGTGGGACTTATCCTGAGTTCACACTTTTTTGTGGAGAAAACAGTATTTCCTTTGGAGGAAACAACATTTTCTCCTGAAAAAGTTTGATTTTAGTGCAGTTAAAACTGTTTTCTGATTAATAAAGCCCCACACATATTTTGTGCACAATGTCCTACAGAATTTTATTTTCAGGGAACTACACAGATAATCCTGTTTTCTGTGCAGGAAAAAAAAGTGTGAAATTTGTGCAGAATAATCCTGAACTGCAATGATTCTTGTCAGTCAAGTGTTTTCATCAGACTTTCCCAGAGCGTGAACACATTTTAAGTTTTCTTGCATTAGCTGTTCAAGGAATATGTGCATGTGTGTGTGTTTATGTATGTGTATGTATGTATGTGTGTATACATACACATATAAAGCCAACAGCAACAGCAACAATTGAAATACTAAAAGCCTCAGTAAAGAGAAGACTTGTATACAGAAAAGAGTATAGGCTCACAATATATTTGTTTAGAAAGCTTTTGCACATTATGAGATTCTGGGATAAGTTTCATTGAAAATTGTAATTAGTTAATAAGTAAATGCAGAGAAATGTTCAATTACATATGAACAGTAACACCTTTCTCCTACACAGAACATTCCCTAATGGAAAATGATGGAACAAAATTAAAGGGTAACTGGACAGAGGTGTGTTTTACTATTGTAATGTGATATGTGATGCTATGTGATATGATATGTGATAAGATATGTGATATGATGCACTGATATGATGGAGTTTTTTAAAGATTAATATAAATTTGAATAAAGATTAAAAAAATTAAAAAAGAAAGAAGTTCCTAGCAGAGGGAATAGTTCAAGAGTAGAACATGTTGCCTTGGAGTGTGGTACAGTCTCCTTCTTTGGAGGTTTTTAAACAGAGGACAAATGTCCATCTGTCACAATTGCTCTGATTGTGTATGCCTGCATGACAGGGAATTACATTTGATGATCCTTATGGTCACTTCCAGTTCTATGATTCTGTGATACAAGTGTGCCCGTTGAATATGCAGGCGTTCCATTCCAGGAACCGCCATGTGTTGCGGAGAAGTGCTGCATCCTATTATAGTCAGTGGACACAATGTGGCAGAGCAACCCACATTGTGGCAACTTGCATGTGGCAGCACAGGTATGTGTCTGCCAAATGTATTGACTATAATGGGAGATGATGTTTCATGCAACCTCACATTTGTGTGTGCAGAGGTCATGTCAGAAGAGAGACCACTCTATTTGTTAGTTTTCAATAAAAGTTTTCTGATATATGCTGGGGGAAAAAAGAGAGCAGTAAAGTTGTAAGAAAACAGCAGAGTGTGTTTTGGAATGTATACAATAAAGTTATTATACTTTCAACTGCCTGTTTGACTTCACATTCTTTTACTTTGAAGATAATTCCGCCAACATGCACTTCATTTTCCACCCAAAGCTTCACTGCAACAAAATAATTCTGAATGGAGTATGATGCTAGTGGGGAAAAATTCAACTCGGAGGAGGAGGAGGGGAGGTTTTATATAGAGGAGGGGAAATTTTATATATCTATTCAACTCCTCGTAGAACACAGAAGATTGAAATGCAAAACCAAAAACAGTGGAGAAGGTAAATGGAGAACAAACAATGCTATGTGACTGAGGAGAAAATTGCAGACAGAATTTAATGTGGAAAAGTGCATCATAATTGCACACTGTAGCAAACAATTTGAAACACTCTTGCACAATCATGGGTCTCAAATTAACTGTAAGAACTCAGAAAACAAGGACAGAACCGTATTGTTGTCAATTCATTGAAGCAGCACTTCAGCATTCAGGAGTAAATAAAACAGCAAAGTGTTTCAAAGAAACCATCATTTGCTGAAAGACAGCCATAACTGAAAAGAAGATATCTCAAGGATTGTGATACTCAGGTGACAGGGGGTGGATGGGACATCTTAAAAAGGGAAAATATTTGAATGCAATCAATTAGTTGAACAAAATAATTTCTTAGTACTCTGGGGACCCTACAACAGCATGAGGGAACAGTACTGGGCAGCACTAGCAGTGGGTGGTAACACTGGCAGAAAATCTATCAGATACAAGGCCAGTGGCACTTCAGCCAACTCTTGTTATAGCACAGAATGAAGAAGAACACCACCACAAACTAATCCTTAAACTCTTTTATCTTGAAAAGCTACCATAAAGATTTTAGGGAACAATAACAACAAGGAAAAATGGTCTCTGTCCCAAAAGACAGTGCAGTTTTTCAGTGTACTATTTCAAATAGGGAAGGCAGTAAGGAGAGGAAGATGGAGACAAAGATAAACAGATGAGGTTACATGCAGTTCATGGATACATATAATTAAATACTGAACAATGTAGTAACAGTGTCTGTTATCCGCTACTGGTATGTTTGGCTGTAGAATTTTCATTCAGTTCCCTGTTTCTTCAAAACTCTTAAGATGCAACATTCAGGCTTTACTGAGATATTTCTAAAGAACTCTAAAGAATATCATAGTAGTAGTAGTGGTGGTGGTGATGATGATAGTAGTAGTATTAGTAGTAGTAGTATCATAACCAACAATAGCAGTGGCGGAGCTTGGAGTGTGTGCAGGGGGGCAGGAGGAGGAGGGACTACAGCATGAGGCATCAGTGTGGTCTGTAAGGGTGTGGCCAGGGTGTGCAGAGGTGTGGCTACGGGCCAGGATGCCCCAAAAATATTGCCACCAGGGGCGAATTGCCCCCATCCCACCCCCACATCCCTATGCGACTGGACAATAGTCAATAAAAAGTCTCACAGAAAGTAAGAAGAAGTCATTCTAATGAGCTATGTTCTCTTCCTCCTTCCTTCTCCCCTATCTCCGCACATGAACAAAAAATGAGGAAAAGCGTTCACTTTCTGAAAATACCATCATTTCATAAGAAGATCTATTCCACAATTAGTTGAGTATTCACAGTGGTTTCTTTATATTTGGTGGTGACCAGTTTTTGTCTGTATGTGTTTGTATTTGAATTAGCTGGTTTAGTAACAGTGCAACTAATGACATGTAAGCAGCACATGATTTTCTAAAAATTTATTCCACTACAATCGCATTCAAATGTTAATGGCAATGCAAAAAGTAGACAGGAAAAAAGCCGGTTGTTAGTACTATGAAGTTTGTCAATCAGGTTTCTCAATATGTTACTATTTATGCAAGCTCAGTTTGTTACAATTAATGTTAAGCCTCGCAATTTGCAAGGCTTAATTCACTTATTGCAGCAACTTGCAAGGACTCTTAGTGTGTGGGGGGTATGGATTTACTTGGTTAGCTGCTTCCTTCCTTCTCACAGTCCCTGTGATGCCAGTGCTCTCTCACTCTACTCTGTTGTTGTTGTTGTTGTATACCTTCAAGTTGTTTCCAATTTATGGCGATCCTAAGGTGACCCTATCACAGGATTTTCTGGGGCCTGAGATTGTGTGACACACCCATGGCCACCCACAGGTTTTCCCATGCCTGAGCTGAGAATTGGACCCTGGTATTCAGAGTCGAATGCTCAAACCACTACGCCATGTTGGCTCCTTGTAAATGGGCTAAAAGCAAGCGGGCTAGATTAAATGTTCCTTATGCTGGCTCCCTAAGTAAATAAGAAGGAATAATCCCTTCATTCCATCTTGATGTGGGAACAGCTCCTTTAGCTATGATTTCTATCTTAATTTTCAAAAAGGAAAATAGGTTTTGTGTGTTTGAACAACATTGACTCTGAGAAATTGTGGTTGGTACTTAATACATAGTACTTAATGGCATGACCAGGGGCATTTCTGTGTCTCAGGTTTTTGCTTAGAACATTCAGGGCCTGAGAAGATCATGAACTGTTTACTATTATTACCTATGCATTTGCGAGACCAATTCAAAGTGCAGATTTTTGATCTCTAAAGCCCCACACAGTGATTATTTTTGAATCACTGTCACCTGCCTGTTTTTTAGTACAGTCGACCCTCAACAATTGTGGGGATTTAGGAAGTAAGACCCTGGCAAAAGTGGAAAAACTGCAAATATAAATAAGAATTGGGAATACTTTTTTTTAACCTGAGAGAGCACTTCTCTAGGAATCTGTGGATCCTTCAGCGTTACTGTATAGTCAATTTCTGGCAGAAGATGAATGTAGAATTTCACTGGATGACTTAGAGATTACTAGAGAAGTGTCCTATCTAGGAATCACCATGTCCTCCAGTGAAACTCTATGGTCAATTTCCAGCAAAATTTGACAATAGAATCATGCTGGAGGATGTAGAGATTCCTAGAGAGAACATATTAACTAAATCTGTGAATCATTAAATCCTCAAAAGGAAAACCAGAGAATTATTGTGTTCATTGTCCCTTTACCAAGATCAGAAAATCTGGTTATAGATATGGAGTCTTCACAGTGGAAACCCTTGCTTTGTGAAATTTCTTCCTGAAGAATATTGGCTGGCACAACATGTGACTGTTTTTTATGATATTGGTGTTTTTAAATTCATGTCTTGGCTCTTATGGCTCTTATTTGGGAATTATTTTTAAATGTGCTGCTGATTCCTATTTGTTGCCGATGGACATTCTGATGGACATTTTGATATGATTTTATCAACATGTTCAAAGTATGATTGGTTCCTATCAGAGATTTGGAAAGTTAATCTTTTAGACCACAGCTTCTAAAATCTCCCAGCTAATGTGGCCAGTAGGTGTTCCAGCTATGAGATTATAGCAGCTTTATGTCAAGAAAAAAAAAAAGTAACTTTCTCATGCTTTGGCTCCACAGTCTTCTAAGCCATTTCCACGCCAGAGTGGAGGAGCATTTCACTGCATGTTTTGAGTGGTGTTTTTTAACCTGACTTACTCTGATTTTACCAGATTGTTATTTGTACACCCTCCAGTTTCTGTTGAAGTAATGCGGTGAAAATTGTTTGCTGCTTCTGCTCCATCAGTTCTTGTGAGACTCCCATTCTCCTCTCACTCACTCCCTTGCTCCACACCACTGCCTCTGACTGGTCAATTTTATTTTTTTTAAAAAAAAACCATCGCTACGTATCAGCGGAGGTACTTTAGTTCATTCTTACAGAAGACAAGCCCCTACCTCCAGTTCACTAGTAAAATTGCTAGTAAAATTACTGTGTTGCGAAATGATGCATGTCTAAAAAGTGTGTGACCAACATGGAAAGTTTGGAAAGCTCTGGTCTAGATAGCCAGAAACTGAGAAGCAACTATCCTGAGGATCCCAACGTATTTCATTGTATTCCAGCACCCATCCTGCATTTGAGGGACGGAGACAGGAGCAGACAGAAATGATGCCAGGGAAAGGTGGGAACGCCCACAGAGAACCATCTCTGAGTGTACACTTTCTGCATGTTGTCAGAAATGCAGGCAAACCGGGTTTTGTCCTTTACATTGGAGTTCTTCCAATTTTATACACATCGGTTTTACGTCAATAGTAATCGTGCTAAGAGCTCAAGCCATGTGAATCAGTAGAGGAAACATCGATACTAACCGGTTTGATGTGCAGATGTAATAGCAGAATACAATGCCAGCGCGATGTATTGCCCTTGTGCGGAAAAGGCCCTAGATAGATAGGTCTTGGTTTTTCTTGCAACTTGGAACAACCCTCCTGCTGCTGCTCTACAGATTTTTTTTCTTTTTTTTTAAACTCCCTATGCTTGGGAAGTTTTCTTATCTGCCAGCACTGTATTGAAGTGATGTGAGATCAATAGCTATGCAGATTGGACTATCCACCAATAGAGTATTTATCAGGTGATTCAGTCTATCAAAGCAGTTTTAATGAAAGTTCCTGCTGCCCATGAGAAGGTTTTTTTTTTCTGGAAAAAAAAATCAGCACCCCAGAGTTAACATGCTAGGGCATACCATTATTGTTGGAAGGCTGCAATCCTATTAATATTCACTAGGGAAAGGTCCCATTGAGTGCACTGAAACTTACTTCTGAGTAAACATGCATGCCGCTGTGCTGTATTTTTTTTCTTCTACTATAGAGAGCTGTCAAAGATGAATAATAGAAAACATAAATTAGGTGTAACTTTGCATACCAGTCTCTTGGTCCTGTGTTACAACACAGAATTTGCTGGTAGCATGAGAATGATTCTTCATAAAGTCTGTTCAGTGGCCGTCCAACAAGAATATCCTCTTATTAGCATTTTTACATGAATTATTTCTTCCTGAAAGTACTATTCAATCAATGGCTTATCAGGCAAATAAAAAGAGTACTGATGTATTTCTGAGCTACTGTAGTCTTTGGGGGGCAGTTATTAAGGCTTTAATTGAATACAGTTTAATTAAGATGCAAGGCTATGCATCTGAAGTATCTAGTAGGCTTCTGAGTAGAGAAATAATCAATAATTGGAGGAAACAATGAAAGAAACCTTGATGTCTTTCTTTATCTGTATCTTTTTCATTTTCATAATGCATATGGAAATCATACTGTCAAATATATTCTTTATAATTGGTCTTTGAAAGAATTTCAGTCACCTGCAGTTAGTAACTGAGTTGTCCAATTCATCACACAAAAGCAAGATAGGTTACACAAAAGTGATTATAAAAATCAAAGCCTGTGGGATGTTTTCCTTTTGCTTTTTACATGATAACGGCCAGTCTCCAGATTACTGCCTTCTGTGTCCCTTGAGTGTGTCCCTTGAATGTGTCTTGATGAAACTCTGGTATTCCTTGTAAGATCATCACAGCTTTCTCAGTGTGAAGGTCAGACAAGGCGGGCAGGCTTCCCTGAAAGATTGCCCATGGCCGAAGGCTACTGAAGCCAATTTAGAATTATGGCATCAGCAGCAGTGGATGTTCATGCTATCACAAAAATTAATGCATCATCTCCATATATCTATGAGTAAAGCAGAGGTGGACAATTTTAATATGCAATGGAACGACGAATTATTTTGTCCAAAAAAGATCTTGAGTGAACAGCGACACTGGCAGGTTTGAGGAGAGGCCAGCCAAGGTGATGTCTGGGCTCCCCTTGGTACAGCTGCTTCTATCTATCTACTTAAAGAAAGAAAACAGAACCCATTTGTTATGTATTCCAAATCCCTATTTTGTTCATCTTCAAAGCTCTTACAGAAGTCTATTCTATTCTATACAGCACTTTTGTCTAAGATGTGATCTGTCTCGGGTGCCATATTGAGAGAAAGGTGGAATATACAGGAAGCCTCCACCTTCTGATGCCCCATTAGCTGATGACTTACTCTTTGACACTTCTAAATAAGGACATGTTTCATTAATATGTTGATGGTTCCACTCTATTGGTCCCAAGTGAACCTCTGTAAGGCCTTCATATTCCCTACAGTACAGTGCATAGGTTCTGATTTTCAACTAATTCCACTTTCTGACAGTGCTCTGGTCCCTTACCTCTCTGATAAGTGAGGAAGCCTGTAAATTAAATTAAGCAAGCTGTGAGGTCGACTGCCTCTAGCAGCCAGCAATCCTGTCAGTGTTAGTAATGGGGAGGTGTAGGGGCTAAGGAAAGCTGTTTGATTCCTTCTAGTTGTGCCACTTCTCCCTTTACCAGTAGACAATCAGTAACTGGTTGGTTGGTTGGTTGACTTATATCCCACCCTTCTTCCATTATGAGATCCAAGGTAGCTCACAATAAAAATTACTGCAATGCTTTTCCTCCAACCCTCCCACATATAAAGGAAGGGTTGGAAGAAATGCATTGCAGTTTTTTTAATTGTATTTTATTATATGTATTTCACATGGCAGGTGCACTGCGGAGTGAAATGTCAAACAGCGGTGTCTACCATGTTCATTTTCCAGAGTGCCACTAGGAAAGCGAGATGGCAGGTGAGACTGTCCGAAGCCTCATTCTAGACTAGAATGCCTCTTTATAAAATATTTTAAATGAAAAAGAAAGATGTTGTAGTGATGGTCACTGATACGGCACTACTATTTGTGACCCCTAAAAGCCACAGGCCCTTCAGACCTGTGTGTAGTCATTAACCCCTGTTGGCATCACTGTATCTGAAGCCAACAACCACTTAAAGGACACTATGAAAGCCATAGAACTCTACTTGAAAATGCTTCAGCCAAGTTCAAAGCTCACCTTGGTAACTAATTTGCAGTCTTAGGCTACGCAGTTACTATGTTATATTTTCTCTGCCTGTATTGACTGACGTATTGTTCTGTTATTTTTCGCACGTGAAAAGTAAAAATTACCAATCTTGCCTTTTCATACTTTGCCTCAGAGGAATTTTTATTTATTTGTTTTGTAGCTGTGCATGCCACTCTTCAGCCAAATAGCTCCCACGGTAGTTTATAATAAAATAAAAGCAGCAATAAAATTCAAGTAGAATATAGTAGGGTAAATCAATCATGATAAAACCAGGTAGAAATCAACCATTAAAAAAAGGTAAAGGCGTGGAATATAAAAATCTTGTGGGAGCAGAAGGAAAGTTCTCACCTGATATCTCAGACTAAGAAAATATAGGCCAGGCAAGTTTCCCTTGGGAGGGACTCGATACATTGTGGGTGGGCACATTCAATTGTGAGGCAGCCATCAGTCTAGAGGAGCTGACTGAGCAATAATACAAGTTCCACAACTGTGATGCAGAGGAGGCAGGGGTCCAAAGCAGGCATATTTCAACACAGGAAAAGCTCAGTTGGAATACAAAATGCTTGAGAAATGGCTGGTAGCAATATATATAAAAAATGTCATGGCTACAGCTCTAGTTCACATGGTGAGTTTTGTTTTATTCATTTGAAAGCTGTAATGGAGAAAATGTAGTCAGGACATGGTCCTGTGCCCTTCGGTCCCCAACTGTTTCTTCTATTTATTGACAAGAAAAATAAGCCTTGCTTGTTGCTTGGGGTTCTTTTTCTTTTCTTTTTTCTTTTTCTTTTTAAATTTAGATCTTTGGTAATGATGATTGCCAACCCAGGCAGCTAATTTTCTAAATAGTATACATTTATTTCTGTCCAACAGAGGCCTTTCAATAAAATTATTCTTTAAATACCCAAATAAATGAATGAATATGCCCAGAGCAATAATTGAGGGGTTTTTTTTTTCTGTGTCTACAACCAACTGTTTAAATTACATGAGTAGAGTAAATTGCTTACTTGGTATGCTGGATTGTTGCTTTAATATTCTTTTCTCTTTAAAATGGGTTCCCAACAATTCAAGGTATGTGGTGATGACATTTCACATTCAAACATTTTGCAACCTGGGTAATCTAAGACACCTTCACACATTATACTAGTCAACAAGAAAAAGATTGTTGAGATTCTTTGATTTCCCTGTACAATCTCACCCTACTGCAAGGGCCTATTGGACTGCAGTTGGTTTTCTTGCATGTGTACATTTCTCTAAAGTTATGTATTCTGTTAGCAGTTTTAAGTGCATGTTTTCTTGCATGTGTACATTTCTCTAAAGTTATGTATTCTGTTAGCAGTTTTTATCATACATTGTTCAACTGCATTTATCTGTCTGATGCAGTTTTGGTGCACAACCTGGGTCGTATACATGAGAATGGAAAAATACCCACTTTAAGAGATGAGTGTCAAAAACTAAAGCCTCTTGAAAATTTTGGATTTGGTACCTGGGCAGGAGATTTTGTGCAGCTTGAGACTGACGGGGTGTACTCCGCCAATAGATTGGCAACTTGCTCTTGCCTTTCCCACCCATTTTCAGAGGAAAGCTTTTGTATCCTACACCTTCATTAGCTCAGAAACACCCATGCCGATAATAAATTAACTTGATGTTCTTGATTCTCAAGATCTGATGCTGTTCATTTTCCCTTGCTGATGGGTCTTATCCTGCATTTAGAGGTTTTTAATTTTTTTATTATGGTAGCACATGTTTTCCTTTCTTCAAAATTTCTTAAACAGAGATGGAAAGAGTCTTAAAAAATATTAGAAAAGTGTTTCTTTAAAGAAAACATTTTTTTTTTTTTCCAACAGGAAAGAAGAATCCTAGACCAATGAAATCTTCACAGTTCAGGACAGTTCTGTGGTGTACAGAATTTGAATGCTGTTTTCTACAGGAAAAAAAAAGCATTTTCTGTACAGAAATACTATAGGAAATGCTGTTTAATGCACTAAAAATGCAATTTTCTATGCAAAAAAGTATGGATTTTGCACAGAATAGGTCTCATACTGTGAAAAATCTTTGAAAACTATGCAGTTCTGGAAGACTTTCTCAAAGCAGGAAGAAAATTGCAAAAATTATCCATTGTTGCCTTTGAAACTGGGGAAGAATTCTTATCTTTCCAATGTTTTGTGACAGAATCCTGGTAGAGGAGTTATGATGGAAAGGAGATGCATCTGTATCTCACATTTATACTTTTTCTTCTCTCCCCAGTTGAGTCAAAATCGCTTTACAAAACCATGCATGTGTGAGAGAAGTTCATTTTAACCTTCACCTTGTTCTGGCACTGTCATGTTCTCTCTCAGAGGACAGGACAGTGATTTATAAACTCTAGCAATTTAAAATTAAAGCCCAAACCCAAAGGCATCAATCCTGTCCAAACATAGAGGGTAAACAGGGTCAACTCTGGTTAGTATCTGGATGAGAGACTGCCAAGGTGCTGTAGGCTACATTTCAGATGCAAAAACTGGCAAAATCACCTCTGAATATTCATCTCCCAGGAAAACCCTACGAACTTAATGCAGCGGTGATAGGTCAACAAGCACCTTGAAGGCATGTAACACACACAATTTAAAATCATGTTTTAAATGGGAACTTTACTTTGTCGTCTCCACTTTTACTAATACTCAGTTGTGACACTGAGAACTGATAGTGGCCATTCCAAAACTTGACGGCTTATAATTTTGCTAAAAAAAGATATGATATCTTCCCTTCACCCCATCTTGTTCAGAACTGCTAATATTATTAGTAATTACTATTTAGTGCTTTCAAATTTCCAACCAGGGCCAAATTACCTTGAACTTTTATCTGAAGTTAATAGCAGTTTAGGAATATGTGTTCCCTTTCTTCCTTAGACATTTTTTATAGTGTTATCAAAGCTCCCTCTCTCCCTCTCCCTCTCTCTTTCCCTTCCCCTCTGTCTCTTTCTTTCTACTGGTCACCATCCAAATTTAGATGTTTATCACAAAAAAAGAAATATGAAATTTATCTTGAAATTTGGTTGATAATTTGCTTTTGGTCAAGATTGTTACCTAGCCAAAACGGTCAAAATACTTCTTCCAGACTGCTTCCATGCATGCCATATTAGCATATTAGCTTTGGATTTGTAAGAGTGAACTTCCTTCCATTAATTACCAAAAAAAAAAAAAAAAGTGACATATTTGGTAAATCTACTTGATGGGAATAAATTAGAGCATTTTTCCCCCCTTTGAGTACCTTGGTATGGACTTTTGGTGGACTGGTAAATGGTCTTCACAGGTTCAATATAGCAACTTATTACCTGAAAGAACCTTTAAATGGATTAATACAATTCTATCATACAAAAGGGGGCAATCTAAGTTCAGCCCACTCTGCAAGAACACAGTTTTGCCAAAGCTGTTATGTGGAGCACCATTGTGGGCTTTGCCCAAGTTAGATTTATTAGAAAGCGGTCAAAATAATTTGTTGTGAAGACTTGTGGCAGTCTTCATTTCTACAAAATTGGCATTGGTCCATGCAGAATTAGGTATAATGAAAACCAAAAGTGGAGGCTCTTAGATTAAGCCCTGCTTTTTTGGCTAAAAATTATCTTTTATTTTTATTATTTTAAAATAATATTAATTTAAATTTATTTTTAAGCAGGGATCAGAGTTTCTTTTGGTGATTTTGGAAGAGATGGGTCAAAACTCATGGAACTATAAAATACAGCTGGTTGCAAAGAACCTGGGATTTTTAGTCTCTTCTGACTCAAGATTATGATAGAGCTCAAGTATTAATGCTCCAAAGACTTAAGGATACTGAGATACAGTCTTAGATAATAGACATTAAGTCCTGCCAATCCAATAATTTCTTTGTTTCTTTCATGCCACTGTATCTTTCCCAAGATTTCTGGTTGATCTTTCAAATATTAAAATGCGGATAGCCTTCACACATGCAAGATTCTCCCACTGGCAGCATGGATGAGCCAGTATAAGAGTGTTCCTATGAAGCTCAGAGTATGAAGCTGCAATTCTGTCTCTATAGAAGATTTAATTCATATACTGCTTGAATGCCCTATTTATAATTATCTTAGAAACAATTATATTTATCCTTTATTCATATCTCTCAAGGGAAGCTCCTCTTTTATGAAGGTCTGTATTCCATTATCCAATGCTCTGAAGTATGTAACTTTTAGAACATCTTAAGTTTCATGTTAAGGATTTACAGATATTTGCTATAAAACTTAAGGGTGGGGGGGTGGAAAATGATCCATCCATTGCAGGTTGATTCTTATTAGTAAATTAATATGTTTGATTTCTTCCTCTTGTTTTATATTTGTGTTTAATGGCCATTTGCTAAAACACAATAAACTGACTTTGGATTTCAAGATGCTTCATAATATATGTGGAAATGTATTACAATAAAAGAAAGCTATACAAAAACAGAGAAATTCAAAATTATCTGTTTCTTTTTTCTAAAAAGTCTCAGCAAGATCAACATAATATTATTTCCTGGAAATTCAGGACTGAGATTTATTTTCCATAGTTTGTATATCAATTTGTACAGCAAAGACAATCTTGGAACACAGCTAAGAAATACATTAACCAAATAAATATATTCACTATTCAAAGGGTCATCATATTGTTTGATGCACAAGTACTGTTAGAATTTAATGTCCAGATGCTCTAAACGTTTTTTGGGGACCCCAAATTTCTTTCAACTATCTAACAGCAACATCAAACACATATCAACTAGACGGAAGCTAATATGCATCTACAAAGAAAAAAGCAAAGGGAAATTATTGAAGAATAGTCTTATGGTGTATTAATTTATCTAAAGCTCTGTGGAGAAAAAAAAATCCATTTCCCAATACCCCTTGAAAACTTTAATTAGTAATTGTTGTTATAAATAGAACATACAATAGATTTTGTTTTCTAAAGTAATTCAATAAGGCTGATGGACAAAAGCTTTCTGATTGTCTACTTCTCAGAGCACAAAGACCATGAAACTGAGTTACTGAAGCAATACAGCTTTAGTATTGCATTTTAGCTTACACAGAGTTGCATTAACAACACGGCATGTGTTTTACTAAACAGAAACAAAGTCAGTGCTGAATATATTGATATAGTGCACTACGTAGTATGAACGTAATTTACCCATTTGTAGACTAAGACATAAAGATTGTATTTCTGGCATATACACTCTGAAAAAAACACAGTCGTATTTCATTGAAAGACTCTCTGCTTACCAATGGCAATTTGGGCACCAGTGGTTTTGGCCAGAAGACCAGAGAGGGAGAGGCAAAGATGTTATTAATTCGCTTTCTGACTTACAGCCACAGCCCATCCAAAGCACTAGACACAACCCTATCTCAACCCATGGAGAAGACAACATATTTTATCTCTTATCATCATCCCTGCTTTTCTCTGTTTTGATAGATTGTTGTTTTAATATGCTGACAGCCAACCTAAGTAGGGATGTTTGTCCATGATCAGTAGGGTGATAATTTGTAACTGATGAGCTAGCGAGGTTTGTTGCTCTTATTTTTGAGCTCCCCTCTCTCTCTCTGTCTCTCTGTCTCTCTCTCTCTCTCTCCCTCCCTCCCTTTCTTCCTTCCTTCCTTCCTTCCTTCCTTCCTTCCTTCCTTCCTTCCTTTCCTTTTCTCTCTCTCTCTCGCTCTCTCTCTCTTTTAATAAATTGCTTTCTTTGATATCTATTTTACTAATTCTCTTTCTGTCTTTGCTAATTCTTTTGTGCAGGATCCATTCCTTCTTGGATAAATGTATTTGATCCGTTTTTATTCATCTATTTATTTAATTTATATCCTGCTATCCAAAGTGGCTACTATAACAGAGCTGTCCTTAAAGGCAATTCAGAAGCTTCATCCAGGGCATATGCTGCTGTCTGCCTCTTAAAGTTGCTGGGAGAGATGAAAATATACTGCCAATATTTTCAGGCTCAGTTCAAAGCATTAGTGTAAACCTTCAAAGCAATTCACTACATGAAGTACAACATCATAGTAGTTTGTTTATATTTTTATGTATTTAACTAATTAACACTCTGCTTTTCTTTCACACGGGACTGAAAGTAGCTGGCACTATATGGTAATATAACATAGTTGTTAAACAAAATCTGTAATACAAGATTTTAAAAAGCATTAAACAGCAATCTATTTTAAAAGATTAATTTAGAACAGGTAATAGCACATTAAAATCTATTATGTGCAAAACTGTAAGCCACCCTGAGATTATTTTGTGGTAGCCTGCAACAGTAGGATAGGGTATGAATATTTTAATAAGTAAATAACTATCACATATTAAGAACCAGCACACTCGTTGTGCTGCCCAAACCAGTTAAAAGTTGAAGGCCAGTTTATATAAGAAGGCCTTTGTCCATCAGCAAGAAGAAATCAAAGAGGATGACCAACTAACCCTCCTTCAGAACAAAGTTCTGAAGCCTAGACCACTGTTCTTGACAAGACTTAGATTTACCCCTAGCCCAGCAAGAAAGCTCACTCGAGTTGTTCTCTCTTACCCTTACTTATTTCACAGGGCAGCTGTAAAGATAAAATGGGGAAGAAAAGAAAATGGCAAAATGAACCTGAACTTTTATATGAAGCGCAGGCTATAAATGCAGATTCATACTAATAATAACAATAACAGAAATAGGGATAGCAGCAGCAGTTGTTGTCATCATCATAAACTGCTTCTCTTACCATTAGACACATCAGACACATAAGATACGCCTAGGCATACCTACCCAGAAGTAAGCCACATTAAGTTCAATGTGACCCATTCACTGTGCAATGCACAAAGGAGTCCAGTGTCAGGCCTTTTCTGCTCCACTCTTCCAATCCGCCATAGGGATGGGAAAACGACGGGACTGCAATGCACTTATGCACAATGTTGTCATTTTCCTGTCCTTCTCCAGTCTCCAGGCAGTGAGATCATGCCACAAATTGTTGATGGATTTCCCCTGTCCGTCTCTGGAGGCCCTGGAAGCACAACAGCTGTGCGTTCTGCCCTAGCACAGATTGGAAAACTACCTGCCTGTGCTCAGCAGGAAGAGCCATGGCCATTGCACTTCCTGGAACATGGCAGCTAGTGCGGAGCGGAGTGCTCCTGTCACACTTCCCTCCTTGCAGAACGGATGCTGGAACCCACACTGGATGTCTCTCTGACCAGGTAAGATACAGAAAGGGCCTCAGTCATCTAATCAGATTCCATCCAATACGCCTTTTTGTAAGTTGTTTCCCATATATAGTGACCCTAAGGTAATCTTATCACTTGGTTTTCCAGGGCTGAGAGAGTATAACACACCCAAGGTCATTCTCTATGAAAATAAAAATAAAAATGTTATGTCTATTGTTGGTCTAAGGCCATGGTCTCCTCCTTGGGATGAATGCTTTTTCTTTGTAGCTGGGGTAACCTTTTCACCTGATTTTTAATCTGGTTGTCCATTCTGTTAGTTCTTTGCTGAGGGAATTGCTGTCTTTTGTCTTGGCTGTGCTTCTTGGATTTTATCTATTGTAATTGGCAGCCTACAGAAAAGGGGCTCAAAGTATTCCAAATAAATACAATGGAAAACTGGGTGCTGAATAAGGCAAACTGTCAGCCTTGAAAGTTAGTAGTCTACTGTTTGAACTAACACAGTACTGCTGTGATAGTCAAATGCTTCTGTGTATTGGGCAAGGGATGTGACAGCAATAGAAATCCTCTGAGCTCTTTAGAAAATTGTGCAATATATGTAATTAATGCATCATTCTCATCCTCATTCACTTCAAGGACCTCTTACTTCAGTGGGAAGGAGTCAACCGCCTATTTACTTCTACTATTTAATAGTGCTTAATTTTCTCTAGACCATGTGACTGAATGACTTATTCATGCCACTCTGCTCTGTCGCTCTGGTATCAGTTACTATTCTCAGACAAATTCTACAAATTCTCCATTCTCCTCATTGTGATCACACAACCTTGCATGAAAAATAAGGGCAGAAGGCATTTGGTATCAAGAGCCTCACGAAGGTTATAAACACAGCATATAAAAGTTATCTTGCTTTCCTCTTTTTTAACGATTTTTTTTTAAGGGAAGAGGAAAAAAATGATGAAGTGTGGTTAGTTCTTTTATGGGTTCACTAGCATGATGGGGATGATAAAGGATTTTAGTACTCATCAATTAAGATGGTAAAAGCTGAAGAATTTTAATTAAGACAAAATACTTTAAGTACTTTAACAGCTAGCAATGAACTGTCATCCTTAATAAGAACAGACTCTCATACCTTCTAATGCAAATGAGACACAGACGTAAAGAAGCTGGTGTCTCGCCAACAACCTTCCAAATGACTTTGACGTGGACCTGATGGACTTCTCTAACAACCTAAATAAAATTTCCCCTGCATGCTGTAAAGGCATAAATCCAGTGTGTGTTGACCATGAAGCTCTAATACAATAGATGGCACAATGCCACAGCATTACATCAGTTTTATCACAGCTGTAGCAGCCCTCATTTAACAGTGTTCTGAGAATTCAAAACTCTTGTTGCCAAATTTACTAAGACTATTCAGCAAGGACCCTATGTACAAGACATTATACCTTTTAGCATTTTCAGACCAGGAATACAGCAGACACTAAGGGTCTTTTCCATTCCCACTCCCAACTTCTTCTCTTTAATCTGGAACAAGCACCACAAATGCAGATAAAACTGGAGAAAAAAAATATCCTGTTCATGGCTGTGGAGAAGGGAAAGGAAGGGAGCAGGTCAACATCTGAGTTATTTTGAAATTCTTTTGACTGTATACCTGGACCTTAAAAAAAAATCTCATCAGTTCAAAATTCTGAAAGTTTATCTTCTCTGGTCATGCTTTTTAAGATTAATCACTTGAGACATAATTTGTTGGCAACCCTAATAGAAGTCAAAAGATGCCACAGCTGAAAATATACAGAGCCTAATTCAGATGCCCCCCAAACCACATACTGGTATGTCCTTGAGAATGCACGACTGTGGCTAGAAAACAACGGTTGATTGGAGCAACCACATTAATGGGTGCCATTCCCCAGTACTACATCTCAGCTATCATTAACATAAGCAGCAGCCACACTAATCTGAACTGCCACCAAGAAAGCTCCACGGGGAGGATTTTTATATGGTTTCTGATACAGTTCTCTAATGAGTGATCTCATTTGTAGCTAATAATATGCCAAGTCTGAACAATGGCACATTATTTCTGCAAATAATTTTAATCACTGTGAAAACTTTCTGCCACAGAGGCCATGTCACCAATTTCTACATTCTGCAACTGAAATGAATGAAGGTGAACAATTCTGGCATCTCTGAAGACACCATTCAAATCTAAGGTTAAGTAACTGAGAGAAAGGTTAACTTGGAGGAGCTGAGAACAGAGCATGTCCTCAACATGGTGCACAGAGAAAGAGTCTAAATACAATGAATCTCAAAGCTGCAGACAGAATGAATTCCATTTCATGAAAGTCCTGAATATTGTTCCCTCAGTGTAACCCTAGCTTATGTATCCTACTGTGTTCAGTATCATTTCTTTCCAGAGAGGGCAGAGTTTATGCATAAATGGGTCAATCGCCATTTTTGACAGACAAGCATTGAACACAAATCCTCTTTAGATTCAGAATCTCCCAACAGGCTATTCTTCTCACTGAAACATGCTAGAAGACCAGAGCTTGGAAAAAGTGCTGTATGAAATTTATTAACAACCATAGTGCCTTGGGGATACTCAGAATTTTAGTCAAAATAGAACTTTTCCAAGCTTATATTTGTTCTGCTTACATATATTTAAAGGTAAAATCATAACATGGACCAGGATTTAGTATAGCATCAAAGTGGGGCAAAGGGGAGAATTTAAGAAGAGAAGTACATTGCCTTTGGGGGGCTGACCTATGGAATTGTCTGTTTCACTTACATTGTCTATGATAGGACTGTGGAACCTGTGGCCATCTTGATAGAAAAGGGCTACTACTCCCATGAACCCACAGCAGTTGTCTGGCTGGATGGGACTGATGGGACATACAGAGTGATAACCTTTGTGGGGCTATAGCTTCCCCAGCTCAGGTGTCTTAGGATAACCAGGCAAATGGGGAAACCTTAGTTTCAGCTCAACAAGAGATGTGGCCACATGTTTACATTAATATTTTATCTTCCTATCCTTACAGCCTCCCCTGTTTGTGTAATCAGTCTTGGCCAAAGATGGATTGAAGTCCTCCATGAAAATTAATGATGCTTGGTAGATAATTAGGCAAATGCAAAATACATAGCGGAAGTCCCAAAATAACACACCAGGAACTGGAGACAAGATTAAGGCTAAACAGAACAGCAGGCAATTTGGGGTACAGTGGCCCCTCAACTTTTGTGAGGGTTCAAGATGCAGAACCCTCACAAAAGTTCAAAAATCTCTTCCCCTTGCCCAAGTGAGTGGTCCCCCTTCCATTCCCTTCTAGGGCTCCCCTCATTTGCTTGTGTTTTGCCTGGACATGCTGCCTTCCTTCCAGGTGCCCAGGCAATAGAAAAGTGAGTGGGAGAGGAAGCTGCTCGAGCTGTATAAATGCAATTCCCCCATTCACTTGCATTTCACCTAGGCACGCTGCCTTACAGGTGCCCAGGTGACAGGCAAGTGAATGAGAGAGGGCAGCAACGCAACCAGAGAAGACATGTGCACGGGGCTGCCATATGCCATTTTCTTGTCCTTTGTTCAGGTTTGTGGAAGGAAGATACACATGCCTAGGTAAAATGCAGGGGAATGGAGGGGGAGAATGGGGGGGAGGCAAGCAGGAGCTTCATGAATAATCAAGTTTGCAAAGGTCAAACTCACAAATGTGGAGAGAGGACTATATTTCTTCAGCACTCATCCATACTGGTAACTGACAACTGCATGCAGATAGGCATATGTCTTAAGATTGGCTGTTTACCTAGATGGTATCAGCTCACATCCTACAGGATGTACTTTGTAAGCCACCTTGGGTCTCATGCCAGGACATATATATATTTCCATTTGACCTTCCCCTGAAAGCATGTGGTCCAACAAATCCAGTATTTCATTTACTGTTTCTAGAAGTAGTGCATTGCCAAAGATGAGATTGCTACATCTGAAAAAGTTGCTGGAGTAGAACCCTTGGTATCAGCAGGATTCTTAACAGCAATAGATGGAAGAGAAAAGTCTTGGGATTCTTTTCTTTCATTCCATCTGGGGAAAATTCTATCCTTATGCTTGCTTCCTAGGAAAATGCTGGGGTTCTCAGGAAAATGAGTCTAGCTGCATTTTTGCTCATGTCCAATATGAATATTATGCCTATTTCTGCTGTTCACCAAAATCAAGAATATGGTGACCAGGAGACATTTTTAATGTTCAAGAGAAGGTAGAAAATGCCAGAAGGAGGGGGAATAAAACATCACATGTGAAAGTCACACAGGCCAAAGGGAAAGAGCAAAATTATCACCTATCAGCCTACTTAAACGGGTGTTTGCAAACATAGAAGTGATCTACTGTGAAGCCAAGTTATAGATAGTTTTGTATTTCATTTGTGTGTGCTACATGTGGCACTTATTTCAAGGCAGAGAGAGGGAGAGTTCATAATTACAATAAAGAGAACGCATTCTACCATTTTAGAAATTCTGGAAGTTTTGGAAGAGTTTCAACTTTCTATGCATGTTTTTTCATACATTCAAATGGAAATACATAACTACTAATAAGATGAATGCCTATTCACCCCAAACTTGGTCTAAACAGTCCTGCATCAATGAAGCACCATTTATGTCTCTAGCCCAGTGATTCTCAACCTGTGGGTCCCCAGATGTTTTTGGAATTCCACTCCCAGAAGCCCTGAGCATTGGCCATAGTGGCTGGGGCTTCTGGGAGCTGAAGTCCACAAACATATGGGGACCCACAGGTTGAGAACCACTGCTCTAGCCTGTCCCACAGGAAGTGAACAAAAACTTGTCAAAATTTTAGGTCTTTATCCCTCCAGCAGTTGGAGTCTCACTGATAGATGCCAGCTGGTGACGTGCATATCTTAGTTCAGTGGTTCCCAAACTTTGGTCCTCCAGGTGTTTTGGACTTCAGCCCCCAAAATTCCTGACTGTTGTCTTTAGTGTCTATGGCTTCTGGGAGCTGAAGTCCAAAACACCTGGACGACCAAAGTTTGGGAACCATTGTCCTAGGTAATGGTTGTAACCCATCAAACTTATAATCCAAAATCCTTGTTCTCCTTCAGAAAACCCTCTCCTCCCATTTTCTCTTGTGCACATAGTACAAGAACAAGAGCAAAATTCCCTTCCTGACTAGCTGATTGCTTCACCCTACTCCTGAAGTCACTAGGTACACATGGATAAGCAGAATCACTGAAAAAGTTCTATGGAGATAAAATCCAATGCATGCACATATTCTTCAGGCCTAGGCACGTTGGACTTTTTCTGTGTACCTCCTGTTCAAATATCATACCCGAGCCTAGATGTTGAAGGGATGACTATACGTAGTGAAAAAAAGGAAGGATGATCATGTTTCCTCCACACTCATGATTGTGCTTTTACCATGTGTGTTAAGGTTGGGAAAACTAAACTTTTTAGGGTTGGAAAAACTAAACTAAACTTTTAATTCCTTGTATCTTACTCCCCTTAAATGGGGGCAAAAACAAAATCCAGCTGGACCATCAGATTTTGAAACTGCCCTGCATCATTATGAATCTGATCCCCTTCTATTCTTCCTTAGAAATAAAGTTACACACAAACACACACACACACACTCTTAAACAAACACCTCTTTCAAACGCAGCTTAAGGCTAAATGACTTTGTGGTTTTGCTGATCGTGGCCTTTTCTACTGAAAGGCTTTTAAATGGTTTCTTGCAGGAAGTTGAAATCAGCACCTATATGCTACCAGTAAGCCCACAGTCAAGGGGATGGTTATTAAAAGTTATTCATTTATATACATTTTAAAAGTGTAGATATTGATGACACTTCTGTTTTATTTTTGTTTCTAATACAACTTTAACTGATTTTAGTGATTAATAATGGGAAAGTTTCATTTTCTTTCTCATATTGAATATAAACAATGTGTAGTGGGGGAGAAAAAGCATAGCATTTTGGTGTGTCATCTAAGAAAAGTGAATAATCATATTTCTTACATACAGTCTCAAGCCAAGTGTCATTACTGGAACATCTCTCCATGCAAACATAACCTTTTCATGATATACATTGCATTTATTTACTTTGCAACAGCTTATCCTTCCCTGCTCCTTACCCTTCACACACTGACTCACTTTAATTAACTGTAACTGATGGAGAGTGATTATGACAGTCCTGGGCTAGGACATGGTAAACTGGGTGCCTTTCCGCACTACGCTGTTGTAGTGCTATTATTCCACTTTCAACGTTCTGTGGAATTCTGGAGTTTGTAGTTTCCTGAGGCCAAAGAGCTCTCTGGCTGAGAGTTCTAAAGGCCCCTCCCTAAACTGCAAACCCCAGGATTCCATAGGATGTTTGAAAGTGGAATAATAGCACTCTAACAATATAGAGCAGAAAGGGTCTGAGATTCAGGTACCCCATGTACCTCCCCTTAGGAGCTCTAGAGGCATAGAAGGCAATAAATAAATATCTTAAATAAATTAATGAATTAATGAATCAAGAAATAAAGCCTACTGGATTAACTTGTGCTACCCACATACCATCAGTCTTATATGCCTTACAGAAGGAAAGTGAACCATGTACACTGCTTTGAGTTTACTGGAAGCAAAGTGGGAATGACTTTGGAAAATCTAGCAACAAGACATAAAGGCACTTGTTCTCTCCTAGTGTTCCTCATTAGCCCCAGACATTCCATTGCACAGTGTCTCTGCTTTGGCCAAGGGTACCATATATCCACTGACACACCAGTTGTCCATGAATCTGTCTAATTATCAATAGTATCTTGCAACAGTGAACTCAACAAGTAATGCAATTTCTGGGAAGTACCACCAGTTAGCTGTATTGGATGGCCCCACATTCTAGTTTTGTTTACCTGTTAAATGTCCATCTGCCAGAAAAAGGCATTTTTGTGTGTGTGTGTTTGACAGAAAAAGGCACATCATGGCCAATGATAATACAATTCAAATGAAAAACAGAAAATTAAAACAACCAAACAAAATGCATTAAAAACACTGTTGGAAAGCTATGCCATTGAAAACCTCAACAACAATCTACCTTGATGCCAAAGCAAAGCAAAGCAAAGCAAAGCAAAGCAAAGCAAAGCAAAGCAAAGCAAAGCAAAGCAAAGCAAAGCAAAGCAAAGCAAAGCAAAGCAAAGCAAAGCAAAGCAAAGCAAAGCAAAAAAAAAAAAGATCGTTGTTTGTATATGAAAGTCGACCCCTCTTAGTAGAAAGATGTCAGACAGGAACAAACTAGGGAAGGAGTTCTAAATCATGGAAGCAGCCCCAAACAAAGGCTGACCCCACATCCTCACTAAATGTACTGTCAATGGTGTGTCTCAAACAGGAAGAAGCTGAAACTTCCTCACTGTCTCCTGTTTTCTACATCAAGGATGGGCAAGGTGCAGCTTTGAGACCACAGGTGGTCCCCAGGGGGAAAAATGCTCTCTAGAGGTTGTGAAACCTTTTGGGCACATTTCTGCCCTCCCTTGCCATTTTAGGTCCAGGAGAGACACTTTTTCAAAAAGGAAATTCACAGGAAGCAAATTCTAATCACTTTCTTTGTTTAAAGAAGAGACTCTTCTGAAGTGACAAAAAATGTCCCATGACCCCTAGAAGGAGTCTGGCATCCAGAGTAACATCTTTTTTTTTTCATGCAGTGAAACCAGGAATGCAGTACTTCAAGGTCTTTAGGGGGGCAATTCAGACAGTTTCCCAACTGTGCTGTATACCATGCCTATTTCTGTATGCCCAGTTACACAGGTATGCTACAGTCACATACACTCTACTGCCTCCCTCTCTTTTCTACCTAGAAGACCCAGGAGAAGAGAATGAAACTTGATGACTGCAATGCACTACCTGAACACAAAATTCATGTTCAAAAGGCATTTCCAGTATTTTCCCAAAAGCACTATAGAAAAGAGCTTTCACCTGAGGCAGGTACAAGAAAATAAGGGCAGTGGTATATGATGCTAGAGAGACATTTCCCACATGTGATAGATTTGCTTTCACCAGACAGTTAAAGGCTAATTAGAGAAAGTTCTTGCCACCTTTGAATTTTTACAGCTGAGGTGCTTTCATAGCTCTCCAAGATAACAATCCCCTGCTGTGGATGTAGCATAGATTCACAGCAATCAAAGGTGTTTGTGTCCATTCTAGCTCAGCACAAGGAATCCTTGTAGCAAAGGAAAGCAGTGGTTCATGTGCTCTTTTATAGTTTCTCCCCAGCAAAATAAAAGTTTTCCTTTTGTTTAATAGAAAAAAAAATTAAAACGGACAAGCTGGAAAAGTACCGGTAACAAGAAGTTTAATTAACATTTCAAGTCTACCTAGAGTAATTTTTCAGTCTTTTTGTCCCTTTTCCTATCTTTTCCGTGTCTCTAAAAGTAAATCACCATTGGGAGACCCATGGACAAATTGTTCCTAGTACTTTCTCCTCTTACTCTGTATGATATCTACATACAGATGGCCTCCTGCTCCACTTTTATTCCTTTGAGCCCCCTGCCTCTTCAAACAGCTGATTTTTTTAAACATTCATTTTTGTCTGATAAAACAGTAGCTGTGATGTCCTAACCCAAGGTATGACTGTCCAGGAACCCCATACCTGGGAGCCAGCTTTAGGGACAAGTATAACCAAGGCTAGTTTAGTTCTATTTATCATCTTTCCTAATCCTCAGCGTACTTCCTGAGTCCATAAATGCAAGTTTTGTATTTCTTCCCCTTGCTACTTTTTTTTTACTTTGCTATGATAACAATAATCCAGTAAGATAATTCTCTCTAATCTTGTCTATTCAAATTCAGCCCTATTTATTTCAATAGGCCTTACAATTTTAATTAGGTGAAAATCTAACACATGCTAGTCATAATTTCAAGATTTTTTGGAGTGGAGGTGGGAGAAGAGTCAGGGAATCAGAGTGGGAGGGAAAGAAAAAGATGGTGAGCACAAGTGTGGCAAGCCCCCCCTTCCATCTGCTGAACTACCTTACCACTTTATACAGCTCTGCCTTTCTCTTTAAAGCATTGCCTTTGTGTAAAAAGGGTAAAGCCTTTCAATTTGGAATCCCCTTTAATGATTTAAGATAGTGTAATTTAGTTTAGCTATAACTACTAGAAACCATTCAGCTGAGTCAAAATTGATAAAAATATACTCTAATCCTTATTAAAATAACAACCAGAATAAACTATTGTTTTTCATATGTATCTCCAACTCAAACAGATGTTCAGAATGTGTTTCTGATATCCTTCATCACCATAAAGGTACAGGTCTCTCACACACAACCTTCTAGCTATCCTTTTACCAAAAACTCAGTTCCTAATTCCAGGTCACTCTCTCTGACCAGATTCAACAGTGGGTTGATTTTTCTTCTGCCTCCCTTCCTAAGCTTTCTCTGAAAAAGCACACCCTCTCACTCAACCCCCCCCCCCGGCTTTGGCTAAAGGATAGACTCTTAGCCCTTCTTCTGGAAAGCAGAACCCACCAATTCAGCATGTCTGTTATATATACATTTCCCTCTCTCAGGCTTCACATTAATTGGCTGGACTTCTCTGTGGAGTGGCCATTCTGGTTGCCTGGCAACCTGTTGCTGGGTGGCTTCCATGACACTCAGGATAGCTACTGCCCGGAACTCCATCACAAGAAGTAATGGAAGTGAAGACAAAAGAAAAAAGGAGGATAAGAGCAAACAACAAATGGGTGGGGAAGAATGGAGAAGGCAAACATGACCAGAATTGCAGATATAAGAAAAAGAAAAAAGAGAATGGAAGGGAAAGTAGGGAATAAGAAAAGAAATGAGCATAAGGAGAAGATATTGGGTGGGCAAAGAAGAGAGAGAGAGAGAGAAGAAAAGGAAAAAAATGTGGGTCAATAGAGAATAAGGAAGAAAGGGATATGCAGGATATGGAAGAAAGGGAGGAGACATTGAGTCAAGAGAAAATGGAGGAGAAACTGAGAAACACCAAACAAGGGGAAGCCTAAGAAACGAGCAATAGAAGAGTATAGGTGGAGAGAAAGAAGGATAAAGTATGCAGGGAGTAGAATACATTTGAAAAGCTGTGACAGTGACAAAAAGATCCTTAGAAAGAAAAGGAAAACAGAAAAGTGAAATCAAGAATGAAAAAAGAAATAAATTATGTGCCATACTAGAGCTGAAAAAGAAATACATTTGTACAAAACATTTTTGCTGACAATGGTGGAATCCACAAATACTTCAGAACAAACAAGAAAATAGAACTGTGGCTTCAGCCATTTAAGGTTGGGTGATGAAGTTGGGAGCAGATTTTTGAAGTTAACAATGAGATATGGAAAATCACAAGGCATGAATACTGTATGGCTGAATTTAGCTCAGAATTTCCCCACATTGTACTTTGTATTAAATTGTATGTGTATTCAAGGCAATGTTTTCACCCTGAGATTTCCTCCTCTTACCCTGAAATGTGGAAATACTAAAAGCCACTTAGGAACATCACTTCTGATGCCATGGTTCCAACCTGTGAAATCTTAGAATCTGTAGTTTGGTTATGCCTTTAGAATTGTTTGCTACATATTTCTAGTAAACTTTTCTAAACTAAGGAAGTGAACATGCTCAGGGTAAGGTTTTCACCATTCAGAACTGAAGAAAATACTTGTTGTGAGTATGGCAACATAATATGAAGACCATCAAGATAGTGGAGTCACTGTATAATCAAAAGAAAGAAAGAAAGAAAGAAAGAAAGAAAGAAAGAAAGAAGACGGAAGGACAGACGGAAAGGATCAGTTCCATTGTTATTTTTAGTTTCAGAGGTTAACAGTAGGCATCAATACTTTCTAGATACACAGTGGTTCTCATTTTTAAAAAAATGGTAAATTACCAATGACTATCAAAAATAATTGATAATAGTGGACAAAAATTAAGAACAGATTCATCTTATGAAATCACACAGCAGGAATAAACATACTTAATTAACTTAAATGCTAATGAGTTCTAAAGAAAATGCAAGAAAGAGCCCAGCAATGAAATCTTCCACTTGCACAGGAAGCCAGCCTGTCTCACTCATGATGGGAAGCATTCTCTGCCAAGCAGGGAACTAATGAATTAGTTCTTCCAGAGCTCCATGTCTGATCTGATTCTCTTTAAGTTTATAAAATTAGTAATCCATTGCTCACAGAAAAACTGCCAAGCTCCAAAGTCAGCTTGTGCTATAGCGTCAGCAAAAAAAATACCCCAACTCCTTGCAAGAATTCAGATTTGCTCCTATCAATAAAACATAGCAATTGGCTGAGTGTCCTTTTTGCTAACATACATCTGCAATATTTCTGCTTTAATTTTACATTGGCAATGTGATAGCAGTCAAAGGGTGGGGGGAGGAGAAAGGGCTTTTGTGTTCAGCTAAAAGGGTGTTTTTCAAATCTCTGATTAAATCAAGGTTCCTTCAATATGAAAAGACCTGAGCATCTTGCAGAAAAAATATCACCAGCTTCAAAATGATTGATGGTCCCTGCTGGATGGAGAGATGAGGAAGCAATGAACAAGCAAGCCATTTGCTGGTAGTTTTAACCCAAGAAAGAATAGGAGAGTAGTGGAGAGGTGGGGAAAAATACTCTTCCTTATGAAATGTATGCATTAATCGTCTTGAAATGTATTCATCTTTTTGTTTGTTTCAAGGGCAGAGAGCAAAATTAGACTGAAGCTAAGAAGACAGCAAAAAGAACAATGAAGAATGGGCTTTATTGACATTGTTACAAGTTCCACTGGAAAGTGAAGAAAGAAAGAGTGCCAGAGTGCCCATTTTATTATTAATATCAAATTAATGTAAAGAGGAACATCAGTCTTAGACACCTGTATTTTGTGGAGCAAATATTGTATTAGATTATCATAGATATAATTGCACTAGATTATTACTGTTAGATAGGTTGTTACTGTTGGATGGTGTTGAACTGTAATTGCCCTAACCAGAATACCCAGTGGTTAGGAATAATGGGTGTTCCATTCTGGCAATGTGTGAAAGGACACAAATGTTCCTTCCCTACTATGAGATTTAGTACCAGAACTGATCATACATATACTAAAGACATGAGAGAGATATAACTGCTGACTTTATTGTTTAACTGCAGTTCTATACTGTGGAAACAACAAGACAGGACCAAAAAATGAGGCACTTGGGCATTCTGTCAGCCACAAGGCCGGGAAAAAATATATATATTTAAATAAAATTACCTAACACATACCTCCCAAAAGTGAACAAAGCACCATGCTCCATTTGTGTTGAGAAATCCCAGTATTTCTGAGGCTATGATACATTCAGCAAAAGAAATGTCACTCATTTTAAAGACGTAGTGAGCACCAGCACTATACTAGCATGCTATGTTTAGATATATATTTATATCACATCTTAAGTTATATGCAAAAAAGGATGAATGAGAGTCATGTTTCAGTTCAGTATTTATCAAAATTTATGAGAGAGAGGGAGAGAGAGAGAGAGAGAGAGAGGAAAACTCAAATGTGACAGAAAATGAAACTGTCAGCAAAATTTTTGTTTCAGTTTTGATTTTTTTCCAATCAGAATTTACTTAAAATTGCAAAATTCAAATTGGAGATAAAATGAATGAGGCTTAGGGTATACTCTAAGGATGCATCCAGACTGATTAAAAAGGCCAGAAAGTCCCATAATTTTTTCCTTCTCCTTTGTTATTTTCCTTTGAATAAAACTTTCCCACTTGATTCCACATGTGTATGCATACCCTGCTACTATTCTGCTTTAGTTACCTCCGTCCTTTTACCTCTAGTGTTCTAGTTCATCCAGGATAGCAATGATCAGTCCTCTTTCTTCCTTTTTTCTCAACTGATGCATATATGTCCTGGTTTAATAGCTTACTTCAGTTTATTGAAAATTGAATTCAACATGCAAAAACAGTTTTCGTGGAAGGAATGGTAAAGGAGGAATTCAGACAATAGGTCTACAATAGAACACTTTACTGTGAGACTCTGAATTGCTTCTTCAAGTAAGTAAAAAGAATAAATACAGAACTGTAACCTACTGTTTAAGAGGAGACTTGTTTGAGGAGATCCCTTTCAAACTGCACCATCCTTAGAAGATGTACAAAGCATTCTTAAACTTTCTCTTTCTCACAGACAAGCAGATCCTTCCATCTCTAATTTCCTTAAAATGGGATCAGTATTGAAGAGAAACACTCCTTATTTTAAAATATTTTTTGTCTTGGTGGCGCAGTGGTTAAATGCCAGTACTGCAACCACAAGGTTGTGAGTTCAATCCTGCCAAGCTCCAAGGTTGACTCAGCCTTCCATCCTTTCGTAGGTTGGTAAAATGAGTACCCAGCTTGTTGGGGGCAATTACCTAAAAATACATTGTAAACCGCTTAGATAACGCTTACTTGATAGGCGCTATAGAAATAAATGCTATTGCTATTGCTTCTCTTCAGTTCTGATTTTTGTTTTTGAGATTTGCATAAACCTTTTTTTTTCAGGCTTCATTTTACTGGTTTTCTTCTCTCCACCCCCTTTCTTTTAAATTACTAATTGTGTGCATGTGTGCACGCACACACAGCAGGGCTGCACAGTGTCATAGGAAATAAATGAATGTTTTATCAAATATAGTTTTCTTAACTAATTTAAATTTCTTTATATGTTGAAGATACAATGACTGCACATCATTTTACATACCATTCACATACCCATTTCCATCCTAGGAACAACCCTGTGGAATGGGTTAGGGTGATAAGTTATGATTGACTCAATGTGACACACAAATGTAATGTTATGGAGAAGTATTAGCCATGTTTGTTTGTGTAAGCAGATAATTTGTGCAGTGACCAAGAGAAAGTTGTAATTTTGAGCACGTCTAATAGACATTTTAGTTTTACAAGAAAGTTACGCTGTGTGCATGTGTGAACACATACTGAGCATTGCACTTACTGATATTTTTCTTTTTTCAGGTTTTCTTGAAATTCAGTACATCCAGTACATCCAGTTCAAGATTACTTAGCTTACAACAATAGTTTTATGTGCTCTTCTTCATTAATAACCTTTCCCCTCTCATTGCCACACACTTTGATCACACTCTGATATTGGTTGGCCTCATGTGTCCCACTTTTTATCTGTGAAATGACGCGGGGAGTGTTATGTGGACATGCATGTATGTGTGGAATAATCAATGAACCATCATTAAAAAAGAAGTCCAGTTAAATTTAAAATCCCATTGGCATTACATTAGCCACTTTGTAAATTAGACTCAATCTCAATTAGAGCTAATGAGAAGGATAGTTTTCCATCACCTGGGATGGGGGGTGCCCTGATAATTGCTATGCATTTAAAAATCCAATTAACATCCATGGAGCCATTTTTTCAAGAACTAGAAACAGCCACTGAGCTGTCTATCACCACTATATACAACACTGTATAGCTGCATGAAATGGACAGTGTTTGCATGTGACAAATTTCCAAGTCACAAGAAAAAATTGATTTATCATGTATCTTTGGCTGCATCTGCTGACTTTTGGTGACAAATGTGCCACTTTGGGATTTAACGTAACATTCCAAGTCCCTCTATCTAGAGCATCAACATAGTGCCTTTCTTTAAAAACAAAAGCCTTGAAGAATGACTTTCTTACCTTATCTACAAGCAGGGTTATTTACCTAGCAAATATTTTAATTGTTTGGGCATCTTTTTTTTATCATCAGTTAATTGATTAAATTCAAAAATACTTCTACATCAATATCTTAATAGATGTGCCTTTGACAGGAAACACAAGGAAGCAAGGGATAATTTATACTTTCAGAAACAAAACCTGTCACATTTCAAAAAGAAAAACTGTCATCTTGAATGATAAGCCTATATTTAATCTACTAATGAAACAGGTTGGGATGCTTAGCTCTATCCAGAAGGAAAATGAAAAGGAAGTTATCCAAACTGAGGAAGTCTCCTTTACATGCAGAACATCTGGAATTAACTGCATGGAAACTGGAAGTAGAAAAATAAGCGAAAGACAATTGTGTATTTTAAATCAAAGTTCATAGTTGCTTTCATAGCCAGGTGGTTATTCTAAACACATTTCATTTTGCAAATATTTACATACCTAGTCATATTTAAATATTTTTGCCCCAAATGTAACAGACAATATGGAAATATTCATTTGGGCCTCATTACTGACAGGTGCAATTTAACACATATACTTTGCTCTTAAGCTGAAATGCTTCAGTAGGAAGTTCCATATTCATGCTTATTCTGCAGTAAATGTGTCAGTTCAACAGGGCTGTTACTTCTGTTCAACTGAACCTCAAGTGCTCAGCATATGTAGTTATTGGCAATTTGTCACAACTGTGGAGTGACGATGGAAGATTCTGCTGTGAACATTTAGTTGCTACCATAAGGAGGAAAAGTTTTCCTCAAAAGCACCTATATACATAGGAAATGCACTCATTTTGGTCATGATCAATGCAAACAAATAAAAACACACTTTTAGTAAATCTGGGGACATGGAATGCGTACACATTCATATTTTACATGATTTCATAGTGAGTAATAATATTTTTTCTGTCATTACTCAGGACCACAGCTGACTTTGAAACATATTTGTCAGGTAGAGATTCCTCCCACACCATCCTTTGGCTCTCACCAAAAAGTGCAACTGCAAGGAAATCAGCCAGACTGGTGAAGAATCTTCTTTACAACAGTAGGATAAGGAGGCTCTGGAAATACTCTTTGACCTAAAGGTTTCTAAGTCAGAATTGTTTACATTGCAGAGAACTATGAATCTTTCTAGTGTCAATACACTTCATTTTGCCTTTTTAACCTTCCCACCTGATCACACCATAGCCTCTAACCTTTCCCAGATGAAAGCAGGGACATGTGTAGCTAAACAACATCAGGGTATTGTTAAGTTGGCAAAATGAGCTAGGAGAGGCTGCCGGTTTGCTTTCAACTGAGCTGATGGGAAAGGGAAAGATTCTGAGCCATCCTCTCCTCTCCTCTTCACTGAGTGCAAATTACTTTTACACTTTGAACTAAGGAAATGAAGTAAACTGATGACAAAGTGAGGAAATGAAAAGAAGAGATCAAAACTGGGACATTGTAAAAGCATCTGAAAAGTAGAATGAGAGAGGATTAATCAGGACTGTCTGTCAAATCAGGACATTTGGAGAGTATGTCACACCTCTGTTTTGCCTTGATGAGTTCGCCCTCAACTCAGCAGGTACTGACAGGTTCTGGCAGATGGATCTTCTTGTGGTGTGCCTAAATCATTTTCAAACTATTTAACTTGGCTCTTCAAGCTATCTTCTCCACGTAGAAAGCACCACACAAAATCCATATGACATTACACTAAGCAGCCCATCTTCCACTCATGTCAGTTCTAATTCACTATCTAGACAGTGTATGGCAAGAAAAAGCTCTGGGCTGTGTGTTGTTTCAGAGTGTTTTTTCAAAATTTGTCATGTGTTATAATCATTCCCTGGCACCTCCACATAAACACGTGAAAAAGAAAAATATTAAGGTACCTCTGCTAAGTGAATGAGTGACAACATTTATTACTTTATTTATGTATGTGTTTAATACTTAATGAGGCACATACATAATTAGATCTAATATCTAACATTGTGACATGGCTGCATATGTAATCTACCTTGCGCTCAGGAATGGAAATATGAAACTGTGAGGTTTAGGCTCCAGTGAAAAAACTTGTGGAAGGTCATTCTCCATAGACTAGACAGAATGTCACAAGAGAGATCGCGTATCATAACATGATACAATGAACATCTCTTTTCTTTGGACACAGCTCCACAAATAAGATTTGCACTACATTTTTTTAGGGCAGTTACTAATTCCTTTGAATATTCCATGCCATGATGACACCCATCTTATGAAAAGCAACCACAGAGTGTATAGTAGTTTATTTTGTTTTCAACATGGAAACAAACTTGCAAAAACATGAGCAGAGAAGAATAATGGAAGCTTTCACTTCCTTTTGCTGACATTTCCCTGTGAAGAATGGTTGCATGACCTAGCCTTGAAATTGGAATGAATGAATTTCTAACTTGACTTACTTCTAGCAAGAAGAATGTTCCTGAGGAACCAAACTATCAGACTTTGCTATCTATAACAGATGACCCCTGATGACTCAAACAACAGTGCCAAGTTGTATAAGATATAGACTGTATTTTGTTCTTACACATTTTCTGTGTAATTAAGAAAATCTAAGTCTTTCCCTCTGTTCCTTAAAATGATTGCCTTGGACAACAGCTTAGCCTTTTGGTCCAACCCTGTCCTTAAGAAAACCAAGAGCTACGTCTTCCTCAGTAGATGGTTTGTCCAGCACCTGCTTGAACATCTTCACTGACCAAGTCCCCACTGTTCCCCAATGTTTCCATAGTCTAAGTGCTTCCAGTGTTACAATTTCTGCTTCAGCCAAACAATACCTTCCTGTATCTCAAGCACAGTTTTAGTCCTGCCTTCTACAACTGCAGAGAAAAAGTCTTGTCACTTATTTCAGTACGTGTTTATTCCCATTAGCACAGCTGGTCTCCAAAAGTGTTGCACAGCAAATAAATCTAAAAAAAAAATGATAAAACAAATACACTCTTTAAAATCAGACTAATTTTATTTATTTTTTAATGCACATATCTCAAACAATTAGAAAAGTCACCTGATTTTAGGGATGAAAACTTGTACAAAATGGCACAGTCTTTTCTGACTGCTAGAATCTCATGAAGGATAGAGTCAGCCAGTGATATCTGCTGTGCTGCTATAGAGAAAACCCCACTTTATGTATTTCTGCAAAGAGGAGGGAATCTCTCAGGTATTTGGACCCTGTGAAGTTCAGGGTCTAGTTAGTAACAGCCATGACTTTGAATTGGGCTCAGAAGCAGAGTGGAAGACCACAACATTGGTGATGTGTGCTTTGTAAAGTACCCACCTGAAAACAGTTTGGCTACTAATGTTTGGACTAGCTGTAGCTTCCAAACACCTGTCAACGGCAACCATACACAAAGTATACTGGAATAATATAACTAGGAAGTAATTAAGGTACAACCACAGACCTGCCTTCTGTAGGAAGGGACACAGGAGGGCAAAGGCATTCCTGACCACAGCAGGCAGTTTGTGTTCCAAAAACAGTATTTCTATAGTCCTCCAGGTATTGAAGAGTATTGTGCTGTCCTATATTAATCCTTTCTCCTCTATCCAGAGAATATACCCAGAACAAAGTACAGCTAACCAGAAATTTACTGAACATTTTTACCTAATTATGCCTCTCATAATCCTCTATCTGTTCTGGCACTAGCACATAAAGCCTTTGAACACACATCAGATTTAATAGAACTTCCTAGTCCTGAAACACAAGAATAACAGGATCCCACACTTTCCTATCAGTGAGGATATTCTATGGCAATGCAATCTTTACCACCAAGTAGCAACTAGTGGGAATGCAGGTTAGCTGATACCTAATGCAAATCCATGGAAAGGAATTGTCCAGACATAACAGCTAGCTTGTCAAAGTTTTTCTGTTTTTACAGAGACCGACTTTAATTCTCAATTCAGCTGATCATTTATATTGGGGAAGGTTAATGCAATATATTATCAAGGGAGTTAATGCAATATATGTCATCTGAAATTCATTATGTTTCCAGCCAGTTAAGAGGGGATGCTTTATTTGTATTGGCTATTATGGCAGTATAAACAGAGTACCTGTGGTAACTGATAAGTGATTTCTTCTACATCAGAAGGTTGTTTAATACTATAGGTGCAGTGTCCGGAATCTTCTCTGAACAGCACTGACAGAAGACTACAAGATGACACATAGCTTCCCCCTGCCTTGAGTTCCCAAAATGTTGTTGCTCACTGGCTCACAGCTATAACTTTCCCAGCTGCTTAGTCCTTGCTGAAGTCCTTGCAAATATATATATATATGGAGTCAAATGTGCAATTCTTCACCAATATGGTGAATCACTGTGTTGTGGATATAAGCATAGAAACAAAGTGGCCAAGTGGGGGGGGACCCTACTCCTTTCTGAGAACTCCTTCTTTGAAATAACAACAACAACAAATAGAATGACTCTGCAATCTCAGCACACTATGAGCAATTCACGTAGGATGTTGATGAAGCAACCTGTGTCCCTTTTCCATGTAAACAGACATTATGGAGTAGCAAATGAAATATCGGCATTGGATTAGGAAGATTTAGGTCCAAATCCCTGTTCAGTCATGAAGCTCACAGTGATCCTGTGCCAATCAATTTCTCCAGGAAGGTTTGTTGTGAGGATAAAAAAGAGATAGTACCTGTGTGTGAGTGTAGGTGTGAATATGTGCACATATGTGGGCAGGATATAAATTATAATACAGGTTAATAAACCCTCCTAAAATTTACTTTCCATTTATGGAGTCACAAATCAAACACCACTGGAACTATACAGCTCCTGTTTAGGCTTCATTCCTTCAGAAATGAGGGAAAAGTGAGACAGAAAACAAACAAAAGAAACAGCAGTTCAATATAGACAGAAAGATACATTTGAGATGAAATGAAAAGAGTTCACAAAAAATAGGTGAGACTCTGACAAAACGCAATGATAATCTGACCTGCTCATTTGAATCCAACAAATGGTTAGCAGAAATGCTGAGGCCAGCTGAGTTTTTTTTTAAAAAAAAATGCTCTTCCAAAGTATGAGAAGCTTGTAAAGAGAGGACATCAATATTTCTATTCAATCAATCAATCAATCAAGAAATAAATTTAGGAGACAGTTTATTTATTCAAAGACCTGATAAGTTCCAAAGAACATCAAAAGTTTTGAGATGTAGTAGCCCCTAAACAATTCTTTCCCAGAGTAAATTTAGAACCCTGCACCTATTTGTTGCAGTCCAGCTTGCTTTATAGCAAGCTTATTTGGTAAGCTTGGTGACTTAGCAGGGATTTGTATTATAGTCTTCTTTCTTCCTGAACTCCTTCTAGTTTACTCATTATATTGGTCCTTTCAATTTATTGCTTACCACACAAGAAGTTCCAAGGCTAGAAAAAAAATGCAACAATTATTCTGCTTAAGATGCACGATATGAACAATTTGCATAATGTGCTTAATTCGCATAAATGCAAATTTGCACTATACACTGATGAAATTACCTAGAACAATTGTGTGCTTGTGTGTGTGTGTGTGTGTGCTGAGATATGATGTCACAAACTCTGAACCACTTCCTGTTCACACTAGAGCTCTATCTTTCCCCTGTAGAACATGGTCTGGATGGGCTTGATACCCTCCAGCTTTTCACAGATGAAAACTGTGACATGTGTGGCCATGCAACATTAGAGTGTGGTCAAGATGGCTAAAAGAACACAAGCTAGGAGAGGCTGCACTAATTTGCTTCTGCCTAAGTCTACTGGAAAAAGACAGGAATCTACTTCTTCCTCTCTTCTTCCCTCTGCTGAGCTAATTGAGTACAAAATACTTTTTGCAGTCTGAACTCAGTTTGGGCAAATGGAAGTTTGTTGTTGTTCTTGTTGTGTGGCTTCAAGTCATTTCTGACTTACAGAGACCCTAAGGCAACTTTATCATGGGGTTTTCTGGGGGCTGAGTGTGAGTCATCCAGTGGTTTCCACTGCCAACCGAGGAACTGAACCTTCATCTCCAGGATTGGTGTCCAGTACTCAAAGCACTATACCATGCTGGCTCTCAATGGCAGTTAGCTGATAAATGGGGAAAGTAGGAAGAATTTAAAGAAACTGGGACATTTTGAAAGCAGCTGAAAAAGTGAGACAACTCAGGATTAACAGTGTTTGCTCGTGACAAATGAGAACAGTTGGAAAGTTGGCATGTTGATCAAATGTGCAGGTGACACCAAATTGGGAGGGGTTGCTAATATGCCAGAGAACAGGATCAAAATTCAAAATGACCTTAATAGATTAGACAGCTGGGCCAAAACTAAGAAAACGAATTTCAACAGAGCAAAATGTAAGGTCCTACGCTTAGGCATAAAAAAAATGGAATGCACAAATATAGAATAGGGAAAGGAATCTAGGAGTCCTGGTGGACCACAAACTGAACATGAGTCAGCAGTGTGATGTGACAGCCAAGAAAGTCAACATGATTCTTGGTTGCATCAATAGGAGTATGGTGTCTAGATCAGGGGAGGTAATGGTACCATTCTATTCTGCTTTGGTTAGACCTTAACTGGAATATTGTGTCTGGTTCTCAGCACCTCGTTTCAAGAAGGATATTGACAAGCTGGAACGTGTCCAGAGAAGGGCGACCAAAATGGTGAAGAGTCTGGAAGCCATGCCCTATGAGAAGCAGCTTAGAGAGCTGAGTATGTTTAGTCTGCAGAAGAGAAGGTTAAGAGGGGACATGATAGCCATGTTTAAATATTTGAAGGGATGTCATGTTGATGAGGGAGCGGGCTTATTTTCTACTGCTCTGGAGACTAGGACAAGGAGCAATGGATTCAAAGTATGGGAAAAGAGACTCCATTTAAACCTCAAGAAGAATGTCCTGATGGTCAGAGCTGTTTCGAAGTGGAATATGCTGCCTCGGAGTGTGGTGGAGTCTCCTTCTTTGGAGGTTTTTAAGCAGAGGCTGGATGGCCATCTGTCAGGAGTGCCTTAATATGAGTTCCTACACTGCATGGGGGTTGGACTTGATGGCCCCTGTGATCTCTTCCTACTCTATGATTCTATGACTCTATGACCTTATTTCCAGAGAACATTCTGTGAATGCATAACCCCAATGATTTTGCAGAGTTATCCCAGCACTGGAATGATTGTGGTTAATGGCTCCTTGCATTAGTTCTCCTACAAATATATCAATAAAATAAAATAAAATAAAATCCAAGATCTTAATGAACTGCAGTGAACAAAACTTAAAAGATTCCTCATACGTGTACTGCAATGCCCAATGAGTGTAACTTTTTAAAGATTTATTTTTTAAAAAACAGTAGTTCTTAAAATATTCCCTTTTTCTGATGTTAGATCTGCACTATTCACCTGGCACCTATCAGTTATCATTGCTACCAGGCACATAAGAAAAAAAGCTGGAAGGTCTTGACCTAGATTCTAGTCCACAGGAGTCAGCAACAGAAAACAAAATCTGGCCTTATTGCACAGCACTTGACTTGAAGACCAAAGGGAGCCTTTACTTTAATATATTTTTTTCTATTTTCAGGGGATTGGGAATAAATCCCCCCCCAAAATGGTTTTTTTTTGTGTAGTAGCATACCCTTGACAGAAGAGAAAGTATTTTTTGCTTCTGTTTGCAAAGAAATAACTATACAAGTCATGATCAGTGAAAAAGAAAACCTTCGTTAAATGCACCATTAGATTTTAATTGCAAAATTTGTAAAGAAAGCTATGCACTACTATGTTTATATAGTATTTCTTTGGTATTTTACCTCCCTTACACATATAATGGGAGGGGGGGCAGTCCTGAACTTAACTAAACTGAACCTATAAGAGTTTTTGTTGACATAATTACATTGTTAAAAAGTATATTGTATCATGTTTAATAATACATATGGTTTCAACAGCCACAACAAAAAAATCCAAAGAGTACGATCCTAACAGTATTACAATTAAGAATTAATAATAAAATTTAAGTATCAGCTGTGATGTAACAACAGTAAAGGGAAATAATGAATCTTTGGGTGTGAATCAAAGACCAACAGATACTACCAGAAAAGCATTTGTGAATTCTTCAGATGTTTTTATGTCTCTTATCAATAGGAATACAAGTAGGACATGTAGATCTTAGTACACCATGTTTTTCTTAACATGTGGAAGAAACCCTCTCAGCTGTGCAAGTCTTGGGCTGCAAAGGCTCTGTTTTATTGGCTAACTTAAATTGGTCCCAAAGACCAATATTAAATATTACAGAAGACAATATTAAATATGGTCCACCAGTTATCAAACCAGGCCTAGAGACAAGTACACCTCTCAGAACCTCCCAGTCAGTATGGTTAGAACTCCACTCGCCACTTTTCAGATCAAGACTGTGTATCAGAAACAGAAAAGTTTATCTGTCTCACAATTAAATTTGAAGTCACATTTCTTTAAAAAAAAATAAAAAAAAAAATATGCCTTATCTTTAGAAAGCAAAGCCACCGAACTCCTTACAGATCCTTCTCACAGCTGGCTTTTTGTTTTCAAAAATGTAAGTTCTCTCACTTCATCACTACAGTAGTTTGAAAGTAAAGATGTCAGGATCACATACTCCTTCCCCTTCTGTTCTCTCTTCTAAATTTATTTACAAGTTAGCTATGTCCAAATTAAGTTAACCAAAACAAAGATTTAACTATATTTCCCACATAATCCAGGATCTGAAGCAACTCAAGTTTTAATCATGATAATCTTAACAATAACCTGGTTACTCTCAGCAGCAGGAGTTTGAAGCAAGAGAGGGCAAACAGAAGGAGTTTGTGATCTTGAAGTCTATTCCAGATTAGTTAAGCAAGAGGTATGAAGTCAGAAATTTTAAAGCTATGCTCAAGGGTTCAAAATATGATTAATGTAAATATTAGAAGAGAGGGACTACATCAGCACTGCCCCTTCCATCATCTCTGTCAACCAACATTCTGCAAAGCAAAAGCTCTGCTATGCATGGAAGCTCTCAACAAATCAAGAAGCATGCTTTTCTGTGATTTCACATGGTGAGGAAACCCTCATGTGGAAAGTGACAGATTGGAGTTTGTAGACAGAGATCTACAAGTTGGGTGTATGGGGGATAGGTTCCAATAGGACTGTCAGTTCTGGATTTCTTTTCTCATTTTCCATGAGCATATCAAGAAAATGGCTGACCACCATCACTCCCCCCCACCTCCATAATACGAGACTTTTTTTTTCTTTCAAAAATCAACATTTATACAAAATTACATCTCTTTGTTTCTGCACAAAAACATTGTTTCCTGCTCAAAAGCTAAGGGTTTTTGTTTTTGTTTTTTGCACCAATGTTCCTCCCCCCACTCAAAAAGTCTCAATGTGCAAAAAAAAAAGAAAAGAAAAAAAGCCAAAAGTACACTGAAGTTCTGGGGAGAAAACATTTGAAATTGCATGTTCTTGCATGAAAGCATGAAAAAAGTGAATCTTTACATTGTTGCTCTTCTCTCTATATGAGAAGAATGACACTGAGGAGAGCAAAGTTAGTATTATTGTTTTTGTTAAACATTGATACGTTCATTTTAATTCTATTCTGAATTGCAGGATAGGACTAATGTCTGTATCAGATCTCAGATGATATCAAATAACTTGAAACATATACAACTAGCTTAATTTACTCAACCCAGATTACAAAGGAAAATGAAATATCAAAATAGATTTACATTGTTGCCTTTTCCTAGTGTGCTGCTACATAATACCAGTGGGCGGGTGGAACCATGTAGCCCATATTGCTCCATCACAATGATAAACCATCTGCTTGCACATTCACAGGTTATAATTCAAGTCTATTAAAAATTATTATTGCTGATCACCCAACATTTGTAGTATATGAATCATTCTATCAACCTTTTCAGTATTAATTCAACTTCTAGATAAGTTTTCATTAACAGCTTCCAATAAAGCAAACATGCAATTCTGCCAAAAGAGCATGTTCAACTACTAGATAATTCATTTTCCTACCAACAGGTGCTTGACAGTAGTAAACAGTATAGTGTAACAATTCACAGGGAAAAACAAAGAAAGTTGTTCTCATTTACTGTCCTCGTGCAGTAAATGGCATCGCCAAACATGAGGTTCACAGCATGACTAGCCCTTACTATTCAGAGTACATAGCTAGCCTCAAAAGATAGCCTGTAAATGGCATGTATAGAAAGACAACCAGCTAGCGATGAAGCTTTCAACATAATCTTTCAGGAAAAGCATCCATATATGCATCCATTTAGAAAGAAGAAGCAAGACATATGTGATGAGATATAAACAGGGAACAAATTTTTCACCAAGTTTCTTCTCAAAGAAAGCAACAGGTAGTTTTAGTAATTTTCTTCCCTCTTCAAGAAAATATTTTAAAATTGCGGTTTTTGAAGATAATTTGCAAGGTTATTATCCACAGGGAACTTTATTTTCTGTGCAAAAAATAATACACCTGTGCAAAAAAATATACGCTATTTTCAGTCCATGACATCCACACGTGAATTATTTTCTACACAGAAACTTTTGTTTCCTAGATGGCATTCTGTATCCACAAATTCAACCAACCACAGCTTGAAAATGTTTTTTAAAATCTAAAAAGCAAACTTTGATTTTACCTTTTTATAAAAGGGACACCATTTTACTACACCATTGTACATTGTACATAATGGGACTTCAGCATCCATGAATTTTGTTTTCCACGGGGGGCAGCAAACCTTAGTGGATACTGAGAGCATACCGTATTCTAAACTAGAGTGACCTATTCAATCAGTTGTGGAATGGTGAATCAAGACATTGATCCCACTGATTCAACAGGTCTACTATCGTAATAACTGAAAACATGATTTAGGTTGCTATTTTGTGCGCAAAACAGCTACATGCAAATTTTGCACAGAACAAATTCTGAAAACTAAAAAGATGATCAATCCAGGATCCTTTTCATTATGATTTCTCAGAATTCCAAAAAAAATTTTTTCAGATATTTTGAAATATTCTTTCTGTCCCTAGGTATGAACTAGATAACAATTTATTAAATTCCAAAACCTGGAGTGGGGCCTCCCCTAGTTCTGAACTATGGTTGAGACCTGAGGTTTGCAGTGACCTCCTCCTTCTCATGGTACTGCAAACTACCTTGGCTCCGCTGCCAGTTTGTTACTTAACAGCCTGAAGACCTTCTGTGTTGTGTTCCAAATCAACACAAACCCCAAGCTTTAAAGGGAGATGTGGTCATGTTCAGGACCAAGAACTGTTCCCTTCCCAGCAACTCAGCCCTGTTCCACCTGAGGAGCCAAACCAGCACTTTACCCAAAAGTTGCCACTACTCTGCCATGCCAATCCTTTTCTGTTCTACTCACTCTTGTATGACTTACCTAAATAACAACACCCAGGCAATCATTCTGATGTGCCCCAGGGGAACAGTGAAAAGTAGATGCAAAAAAATAAACAAACAAAATCTTTCCCAACCACCTCTTCCTTACATCGGGAATCTGGTGAACCATGCCAAAAATGTCTACCTGACTATACGTGACAAGCCAAAGCTAGTACTATTCCTCAGGGTGAAATGGTGGACTGACCAGGAAGCAAAGACGCTTATACTACATCATGCTCTGCTATGTTGCTGGGGACTTCACAACTGTGCATCATAGCACTGAACTCTGCTTTCTCCTTCCTGTGCATTGCACAAAGGTGTCCCCACTGCCTCCAGGAGCTCTATGCTTCTATCTAAATACTGACCAATGCTAAAACAACAGTATACATTACATAATAATAGACAGAACTTCCTCTTTTAAAGTTGTCAGTGGTTAACTTGGAGCTACATTTCCCATGACACTTTTGGGCATGCAATTCAGATGTGTCACATCTATAAAATGTAAAGCATGAATGTGACAACAAGCATGTTTAGAAAGAGCATACACACCATTCTACTATACTCAACCCACAGTTCCTTGGGTCCAACTTCTGGAAGGCGTGAATATGTTCCAGGTTTTGTATGAACTTCAGAGAGCTATCTAAGGTGCAGAACCTATTCATGGAATAGAGTGCAGAACACTGAATAGCTCCTTTAAGTGGGCAAAGCATTATAATATTCAGATAGGTCAATAGGAACACCTGAGGTCAAAAGGATTAGAAGTCACATTTTGTTATAAGCATAAAGATAGCTTTTATAAGATGATTATATAGGTGCTATATGATGCCAATTACTTGTCTAGAAGATATAAAGGTGTTTCTAATCTATAGTATGGTAGAGATGTGAGCAACATGAAGATACATTTTATCATATCTGGTGGACATGTGAAAAAGTAAAAATAGAAAAGATTAAGATTCAACTTAAACCAGAAATATTTCTTTTGGGGCTGTTGGGCACAGAACTGATGAAGACCCACAGAAGATTCCTTTATTATATGTCCACAGCAGTGAGACTGTTACATGTGCAAAGATGAAAGAATCCAGAACTTCCTAATAATGAAAAGTGGTTGTTGAAACTAACAGATTTAGCAGAAATGGACAAACTGACTTGTTTGATCAACGAAAAAAACATCAATGACTTTTCCTAAAGAATAGGAACTTCTTATTGACTTTTTGAGGGGAAAAAACCCCCAGAAAATTAAAGGTAAACTTTGAGTTTTGATTATTAATAAGGTCTGAACAAAGGAAGAAAGGAAGTGATTTAACTGTTAGTGATGGAAGTATGAGTTCATGTTTATATATAATTCCTAGGAAGAAGATTGGAAGCTGACTATTTCCTGTTTCTTTACTTATATCTTTTATTGTACTTTTATAATTCATAATAAAGAAATGTTACACACACACACACCCAAAAAATAGTTCTTTTAAAGGTCAGAATAAAACCCAGATAGAATTTAACACCCTACTGGCATAAAGACACCAATCACTGTGGTTGTGGTTGACTTTACTCAGGGCAAATCTGGTTTTCTATTGCTAAAATTATGCTTCATTTTGGAGATCCAAGTCCAAATTTTATAGAGATAGCAGATGTTGATGGAAATTTGCCAATATATCTACCAATTGATACTCTATTCCCCCAACACTTCATGATGAGCTGCTGAGTGAGCGAAATAACTCCACTGAAAAAACATTGCACTTGATGTGACAATTAGGAAATTTGAAATATGTGTCTCTGCTGATCTATGATGGCTCATTCATTCACATATGAAAGTCACCACTTGATATTTTGATCATCAGGCAATGAACATGTATCTGTAAGTCTGATAGCTTGCTTAAGACTCATAAGCAGAAAAGAAATCTTTCCTGTGTTAGATTTGGCTTCCTCTCCCTTTTCTCCCCAGCTATAAATTATCAATGCAGAAAGCTGTGCACACTGCTAGTGATAGGTGCATAAATTTAGTAAATTACAGATTGTACAAACAAAGCTGCCTGGCATTGTCATATTATAATTGAATAAAAGCTTCCTAATTTGGATAGTTGTACTTGTGTCCCAACAGAATGTTCTTCCTACTCCCTGTTTGAACAATAAATTTAAACTAAGGAATTTAATGATATTCCTTTTTTTTTCAGTCCAAACTGATGGAGTGAAGTAATTGCTTTTTTGGGCACTCACATATCTCTAAGCTTAGAAAGCTTTACAAGCAGAGCACTTTTGCCTAAGAACAAATGCATGAATATGCAGTAGGCATTTGCATTACACTTAACATCTCTGGTACTCAAATATCAACTTTGGCATAACATGGTGAGCAACTATGCTTTCAGATGGAGAGCTATCATTTGAAGCGACAGATAATCTCCTTCCTACTCACCTTTGCCTTAGATAAACATGATCACCAAACAACCACAACAACAACAACAAAAAAAGTCATTTTGGATGCTAGAAATCAAGAGGGTTCACAAGTTCATCACAAAACTGGAGAAATGCCTTAATTACACAGTGCAGGATTCTCTCCTGAGCCTGTTATCTTTCCACATTTACTTTGATCAGGCATAGAGAACATGTGGCCCACTGGCTGCATACAACACACACAGTCTCTAGTACCCCAAAATTGTTGTAACCTCCCTGTCAAAAAATAGTAGTAGTAGTAGTAATAATAATAATTAAAAATGAATACTATCTCCTCCAAAAGCACATAAGAGGGCAATTGCCAGCCTGTACCCCCTACCTGAGTGGCAGAAAATGCAACTGAAAACCAAAGGCTCACAAACAGAAGTGATTTCCAGTAGTGATTTCAGGTCAGTCAGGGGCACAACCAGTGCTATGTGGGCAACTGCCTTCCCATTATACCCTCTCTAGTTCTCATCACTCAGAACAGAATAATAATTGAATGGGAATGGAACTGATTATCTAAGACAGGGTGGGCAAAGTGCAAAGTACCAAATGCAGCTTTTAAAAATAAATATTTAGCATTTATGGGCTAACACTACATACACAGAACCTAAAACTACAAAGAAGGAATAACATAAAATAAATGCAAAACACTAGTTAAACTAATACAGTTAACAAATGCATAATTTTTAAAGCCTGCAGATCCCTCTGGAGTTGCTCTGATTCCTCTCACACTCACACATTTTGGAGGTTAAAGAAGAGGATTCCTGCCTTGGAGGCTCCCAGGATGAACATTTTGAGAAGTATTTTCAAAGTTGGTGGGCTTTCCAAATCCCTCATAAGTCCCCCAAACATTGTTAAATAAAAAAAAAATAGAAATGAACTGGGAACCAATTCTAGATCAGTGGAGAAGCTTAGAGTACAAGAATTGGATCTCAGACCATTCCAGTCTTGAGGGTGATAGACTCTCATTTTCACAGCAGTCTTGAGCATAGTGAAAGCCTCAGCCAGTCACCCATTTTGCTTTTTCTTCATCTATTCCACAACCCACTCTCCTCTCTCTAACCCATGTAGTGGACATATTGCATGCAGTGCTTTATTATATTAACATCTTTGTTTTGATATTCTTGATGATAGCTGTTAACACATTATCAGTAAGGCTTTCAACACCAACCTAAGCTATGTTTCCTATGGTGCCTAGTATTACTTTAAAGCAACAACACGTTTGGCACAAGGCCTCCTCTGTCATCTTGAACAAACCAGTACCATCTGGTTTATTCCAAGGGCCGATTCACATATACCATTCGTTTGTCAGAATCTCATACAGTTATCACTGAATTTCACCTAAAGCAAAACCTGAGGCAATTTTGACAAGTTCTGTTCAGACAAGAGATCCACAGAAACCCTAAAGTAAAGTAAAAGGATTTGGGCAAGATTAAACTTCTTAGAAGGTAGAGTTCTACACTGCCAGGCATTTGTCTCCTCTGTGTCAAACTGCAACTATCATGAGGCTGATTTCCTGTGCAAAGTCCTTGTGTTTTGCTGTGGCTGACCACAAATCATCCTCTATAATCACATAGGCTTAGAACTAACACCAGGAAGAAGGCAAGGGGTTTATTATGAACATGTGAAGCTGCCTTATATTGATTCAGCTACCGTCTGCTCAGGTACAGACTGTCCAACTACCACCCACTCAAGCATGTATCCTTACCCAACGTGTACTTCCCAGATTCATTACCTAAGAATGTCCAATAGAAATAGTTTTGAATGTCCACTGGAAATACTTTCTACATTCAAAGGATATGCTTTGGCACTAAATTACTACTACCTTCCTCAAGAGTAAGATTTTCCATTAGAAGAGGTATATAGCAGCAAACAGATACATTTATACGGAAAATTAAAAGCTACAACAAATTCAGTGTGGATCAGGCCCAAAACTACCATATTAAGATTTCCTTATAAGAGTATTCCAAAATAACGGGGGGGGGGGAATGAAATCTTAGTTTAAGGCTTTGTCTGTCATTATGGATTTTTGCTTCCAACATTAATCAGTATGCTAAGAGGTACCGTAACAGATAATGAATTACTGTAAGAAAAATAACACTGTACACTAACAGTACACCAACTGATAAGGCAATGTGGAGGATTACTAAGGCCAGATATTGCTTTATCACCCTGTAGTACAGTATGTAGTAATCCATCTCTGGGAAGTCAGGGCAAATCCTTCATTCTTAGAGATTCCTTCTATTTTAAGATATCGTAGGAATCATTTCAATACATAATCCCCTTGCTAAGCCCCTGAACTATAGCAGTATCTGGTAAGGCTCAAGTGCAACAACAGAGATTCAGATAGTCGATACTGCCTTGATCTCAGCAATTGGGAGACAAGAAACAAAGAGCAGGCAGAAAAGCCATGAGATAAACAGACCAAAGTCCACAAGAGATACCCATGCAAATATAGCACTATAGAAAAATATGGCATGACACACAAGGCACGCAGACTTAAAGCCACATTCTTCATATGACTGTAAGCCGCATGGATCCTAAGTGGAACATCCATGTCCACATACAGTATACCTATCAACATCAAATGTTGTGTGCAGTAAAGAGAGTAGTTTTCGTTATGTTCTCCTTCCCAGAACTTAGAAAATTAAATTTTGTGGTGACCATTGTCCAAATCTCCAAACACCATGGACACGGGAGGTTTCTTTGTTTTTCAGTGGAGGAAATGGAGTTTCTAGACCTTTGGTCTGATCCAGCAAGGCCCTTCTTTTGTGCAAAGACCTATTTTATGTTTTACAATATTATTTATAAATGGTAAAATCACTTCCATGTTTACTTAATCCATCCCTATATCAGTTCTGCAAGACAAATCAATATTGGCTGGTTTTAAATATTGTCAGGATGATGAAGGTGAAGATTCCCAGGATAACATCATAGATACTAGCAAATCACTATTGTCTTCAAGCAGTTCTTTGACATTCAGATTAATCACTTCTAGAGTGATTAGGAAGAATGTATTTTCCCAGGAATTGACCCTTCTTCCTTCCCACAATGGGACTGGACAGAAATATATGACTTGACAATGGGAACTGCAAATCATGCCACTGTTTACCTTGCAATGACCAATCAAAAAAAATATGCATACTAAATGCAAGATATATAGGTGAGAAAAATCACGTGCCATGACAAACAGCAGTGTTTCATCTTTTTAGGGCACAACTTCTAAAAAGGTACTAAACATATCATCCAGTTTTACCCCAAGAAAGCTACAGAGCAGAGCCTGCTGTGGGAAAAGAAAAGGTAAATTTAAATTAGTGAGGCCGTTTTCAATTTAGTCTCAGTAATCAAAAAAAATTACATTTGTCTTTATCTAAAAGATATTTTCCAGACATATTTTTTTGAAAAAAAATTCCTGCCATTCCCCTGGATCTGTCAATCTACTATAAAACTTGAATTTTACAATCTAGCTAATCTATTGAGCAGTCACCTCTGCATTCTAGCATGTGTCAGCTATATCCACGAATGGTGACAAAAGTATCAAGAGTCAAGTTTGAGGATATTTTTTAAAAAGTATTCTGTGTGAAAAACAAAGCATTATTTAGACATTAAAAGCAAATGGAAAGACAGAATACAAAAACAGACGGTCAAAGGCATTCTGTAAAATAGTTAATCAGTATGCATTTTTACCGTCACACGCTTTAATGCAACATACACAAACTACTCCCAGATTCTTTCTACTCAGTTTTTCTCTCCACACACACCCTCCTCCTCCTCCTCTAGTTCTTCTTTGGTCTTTAGAAGGGCCTCTTAGTTGGTCCTTCTGTTTTGTATGCAGAGATCAATTAAGAAAAATAAACAGGCTGATATTCTCACATCCTCTGACTCTTCAGTCTAAAGTAGCTCCTACATGTGCTTCATTTTCATTTGAAAAGGAAGTAGCTTCTGTTCTGGTAGGATTGTTGCTGCGAAGTTAATCCTTGTTTTCACAGCTTATTTCAACCCTTATGACTGAAACTTTACACAGCTTCCAAAAGGTTAATTTTTATTATAGTTATGACAAAGAAGCTACCGTGAATAAAAATACTCTTACTGTGAGTCAAACAAAGGTTTATCCAAGGGCTTACTGTTTCACTATTGGAATAGGCAATGTTAATGTCAAGATGGAGTCACATATCATGCCCCTCCATGTAGGGCCATGCAGACTCTGATCGGGACTAAGTGTTCTCTCTGTTCTGGAAAGCAGTGGAATTTCATCCGAAGTGAAAGAGGCCAAAGTACAGGAAACAAAATGGGTATGTTACAGGGCAGTGGGCTTTATATTTTGCCCAACAGGATATATTACTAGCAGACAAACATTTAGGCATATATGGCACATATTGTGTCCAAAGTACAAAACTTGAGCAGCTGCTCTTTGTTTTGTGACTTCCTGGTTTATTGATCTGGTAGATTGGAGTGCAGCATGATGTTATAAATACACACATACACACACACACACTCTCTCTCTCTCTCTATATATATATATATACACACACATACATACATACATACATATATATATATATACACACACACACATACATACATACACATGCACATACATACATACACCCCATTGTCCATCATCAACATATTTAGGATTTTAGGGCAATGTACAATCAGATACACTAGGATATTACAATAAAATAGCAGCTAAAAAGCATGTAAAACAATTAAAATTATAAGTTAAAATTCTTGGCTATACAAGAATTACTTACTTAACTCTACAAAAAAATTATACCAGGTGGGTCTCAGGCATACCACTCTTCACATTTAAATGCTCAGGTACAACAAATTATATCAACCAGCTACCAGCATGTAATTCCTTACTCATATCCTTTTCTCCTTAAATAAATTATCTCTTTCAAAGCAGCAGGAATGACTTATGGAGTAGGATTGTACAGAGGATATTGTCTGAACAACTAAGGAACTAAGGAACAATATACAGTTGAGCAACAGGACAAGGCTGTATGGCTGCACTTGGTTCAATAGTTAGAAATGTGAGGACCCAAGACAGAAACAGAGGGAGCTGTACTTTCTCCATCTCACCTTGGAGGTCATTGTCCTTCTTTCCTTGATGCAGGAGGAGGTGGAACAGGGAAACTCCATTATTACAGAATGAGTGAAATGTTTTCAGGGTGATGTTTTAAAATCCTCTTTTAGCTGCCTTCAGGTCAGCCCTGTTCAAAGTAAAATGGTTGCCTTGAGCAGCCATTTTTAAAGCTATCTGCACAACACAATCTACAATCTACAAAGTTATTAACTAACTGCAATTTCTGGATGAGGCAGGCATGCACAATTTTGTAATCCATTAACTTGTTTCAGATCGCCCCATCTTCTGCAGGATATCAAAGAATGCTGGTCTTTATTTGAAAATATATGCACTTAATCAAAACACTTCATAAAATGGGAAAGAGAAGTGGGCTTTGGTCTGTGCAAACCTTCAGTTCTCTGAGGGCCAAAGAGATAAAAGCAAAAATTCAGAATGAGATGCTACTGATCTTTCCAAAACAGATTCTGATTAGAAAAATGTGAAACACCAGTATTTCAAGAATATTTTATTTATTGTTCCAATGATATCATGTGGTTTTCACATGGCTAATTTGTCCAGTTTCTGTGACACCTATAGGATGTGATGAAGATATATACTTCTTAAGACTCAGTAACTCCCTAGATGTCAAAATGCTCTAAGGGAAAGTACATACCACTTTAGATTCCCTTTTGATAGACAGACCATTGGTAATTTAAGACTTTTTATAATAACCCGAGTTCATTTACAAGTGTACACAGTGAGTATAGATGGAATCACATCCTACAAGCAACAATATGCCATAACAATTTTCACCGCCATATAACAGACACCTAGGAAGAAGCAGATCTCTCACCCCCTTCCAAGCTACTTTCTGGAGCTTAAATATAGTCCTCCACCTCCTTCTCAGTTCTATACAAAATAATGTGTTATAACTACCAACTATTTTATGTGTATGTTGGCAACTAAATTTTATATTTTTAAAAAATTCTTAAGCAAGTATATGGAGGCTAATACAAATCAGACTTACCATGAAGGGGCAGGTGATTTCAATTTTTTTCTCCATCTATTTTCCCCCATTAAATCATCTCCCGTATACAGAGTTTTTCAAAAAAAAAAAAAATGGGAGAATGCAGGTATTGCTTACCTTGTTCCAGTGGTAGCTGTGATTTCTATGTCAGTGAGGTAGTGAATCTGTTTTGGATTTCAGTCCAAAACAGATTCACTATCTCAATGACATAGAAAGAAAGTAAACTGTCCAAAGTTCTGCACTTATTTTGGAGGGTCCATGGGTGGTAGCATTCAACATCTTGGATAGTTCCCTTAAAGGTCAGGTTAACCTGAAGTGAATGTACCACTCCACTAACATGGAAACCACTGCTGCCTCATCCTTAAATTTTGGAGAGGTGCTAGGATGGCTTTTGAAAAAATGGCTCTTGCCTTTCATGCTGCCTGAAATTTCCATAATTCCTCATTTAAAACAAACAAACAAACAAACAAACATTAAAGGTGTTTGTTGTAGCAATTGGCAAAACTGTCTGTTTTGTCATCTCTCAATTTAAAAAAAAACAACAACCTCAAGTTCTGTCCATCTCATTGATGAATAAATTGGTGTATTTTGAAAATATAACTGAATGACAAAATATATCTATAGCTACTTCCAGCATGAAGAGGACCATACAGTACCTTCTTCTTAAGGCTGAGGAGCCTGCCAGTGAAAGGGGTGGCAACTGTAATTCAGCACTACAAACATGATTGAATACAGAAGGATTCAAAGCCAGACTTTTAAGAGCTAAGCATTAAATACCCACTCCAATTTTGCAAAGCAAAATGAATAAAGAAGACATATTACATTTAATTTTCTCAATAAAGGATTATGCTATTAAATGGAACCAAATATTAAATAGTTAGAGGAAAATAACCTCACAGATTCATGAAATTAGTTGCAATTATTGTAGCTTAACAGCCTTTTAAATTTATATTTAAGGCCCCACCACCAAAATAAAGAAAAAGAATGCAATTTGCTTTACATATTTACTTCCCACTCAAAATTGCATTAGATTGGGTGCTTGTTTTTCAATTGGCAACAACCAAGTTTTCAATAAAGCTCAAAACAACAATCTCCATATGCTTAAAAAGGAACACACGTTTATATTTATGTGATGGTGTACAAAATAGATTCAAGACTGCATATTTTAAAAGTGTGGTTATTCAATCAAGCCAATGTGGTGTAGAGGTTTGAGTACTGAACTAGGACTCTAAGAAACCAGGGTACTAATCCCATCAACCACGGAAGCCCCCTCTCTCAGCCTTGGAGGAAGGCAATGACAAACTTCCTCTAATAAATCTTGCTAAGAAAAACCTATGATAGGGCCACCATAAATCAGTGTTGACCAGAAGGTACACAACAGCAAAGTTATTCTGCCACTGCTTCGCTGTGGAAGGTTCTCTTTCCCATGTAGTTTTGAAACTATGGGCTGGATTCTGAAGTGTAATCCCATTGATTGAAGCAGTTCTCTTATCTCCACCTGGATCAGCTCTACACGGCTGGCAAATTTTTACTGCAGTTTTTTTGTGAGGTAAGGCAGAAGAGTAGGTGGTGGGATGGGAGAAATGGTGCTGCTGAGGGTATTCTCAGCTTGCATGGGGCAGGAGGGAATCACAACTACTTGATTTGCTTAAGGAAGTACTTTTTGCAAGAGAAGTACACTCTTGAATTTCACACTGCATTCACAATTCTAATAACTTATGCATATATATGCTCACAAGAAACAGTAAAGAAATGCACAGAAAAAAAAGAATAAACATAAGATATACATAGTATGCATTTTCTTTAAATAAATGCATATCCCACTTTTCATGCTAACATAAAAACACTGTACACAGATTGTAAATGCAATTAAAAATGACATCAATGCCCCACACAGCAATAAACCATTTTTGAAATATAACCCCCAAAAAACAGCTGCAACAAAGTTAAGCAGTGAAAGCCTATTAAATCTAATCTCTGATTTTTTATTTTTTTAAATCAGCCAAAGAAGATGGCCCCACCTGGACTTCACCAGTAATTCCTAACAGAAATACCAAAATTATGATATGAAGAACTGGACAGGCACTTGCCCAATTTAAGCACAGATGTGAAAAAATAATTAAATTTTAGAGTAATCCAAAGATGCAATATTACAATACTACTACAGAATGGTGTGAAAGAATTCAGATTAATGACATAGTTTATGTTTGATCCAGGAGCCAGCGCAGGTGTTCTCCCAAGTGGCCAGCCTGAGGGAAGATCAATGGATGTCATGGTGTTGGATGCTGGCACTTTCAGAGGCATAATTCAGGCAATTATATCTTGTGTTCCAACCTTGGCAACCCCCTTTGGAAATGTTAGGGAGGCAGCAACATAGTCAGTAATATCTTTTGTAGTGTCTGCAACTTCCTTGTGATAATAGCTATGGTTCAGGCAGCATTTGAGACAATCCATTTAAGCCGGTTACTGTTTTACTCAGATCCAGACAACCGAAACTAGCTCTTAGAAGTGGAGCAAAATATGCCTGTCCCAGCAGAGAAGTTATAGTTCATTAAATGAGAGGCTGTCACCTACAGATGGTTGCTAAACTAGAGAAAGCTCCGTTCTGACCTGACAAAAGGAATCTAGTTCAGGATGTGGCAGAGCCCGAAAGTAAGTAATTATGTTGCAGGCAGCCTATTAATGTAGAATAATAAGGGAGCAACAATATTTTGCTTTACAAAAAAAGAAATGCTACTAACATGACTACTTTTTTAGTTAAAAAAATTCTCATTTCTTGTAAAACACTGTTTTTAGAAAGAGTACTTGGGTGTTTGGGAATTGCATGTGTGTGTGCAGTTCTTCAACACAATTAGCAATTCTTAAAATAGTTGGAATAGTTAATAGCTGGTGTGTTACTATAACAAAACTAAAAAGAAACACCTAATATACTCATTTTTTTAAAAAAAAAACCCTGAGCTCTGAGGTATAGCCAATTTCTGGGAAGGGGATCCCCCCACACACACACACACAATCACAAATGTTACTGAAATGCTTTTTGCTCCCTTAGAAATTTACGCAAAGCAGAAGCCTCCAAAGTTATTTGAAGTTTCATTCTATGCTAACACTCCCTCCCAGTGTTCTTTCCTCAGGTGATCATAACCACAACTCTGTTTTTAAAAAGCAATTGCTATATGTGTACAGGCATATTCTGTGATTGACAGCAGTATATGCTAGCCCTATGCCATCGTGCTTACCTACTTGTGGCACTCAGTATCTGACCTTAGTGTATTTCACAGAAAAGCCTGGAAAGTGAATAGAGCACTCTGTTCAGTGTGGTACCCTAAAGAGCAGGGTCCCTGGTTGTGTTCCCCAGGTGGTCATGAATGTGAGAGTAGGTCATCCATTTAGACAGCACAGGGAAATTCAGGACTGAGGTGGCAAGGCAAACATATATTTTCATACTTCTTTCTCTGTCCATTTTTAGCTCTCTCCCCTTCAGACAAACACCTCAGCAGACCTAATTTTAGACTATGGCTTAGTTATCTCAACATAAGTCAGTTTTTTTTTAATTTTTAATTTATCATTTATTCCTTTTTTTCTCTCATAAGCAACCCAACACACCTTACATTAAAACATCATTCCGTGACATAAAATCAAGTTCAGCAATTGCGGCAACTCTTTTTTACTTACCTTCCTGATCTGAGCAAATTCTCTGCCCCTCCCACTTCCTCCTGCCCTACAAATCAAGTGGTGTAAGCTCCAACATTAGCAGCAATGGGACGTGGAAGCAGTTATTTGGGGTGTTGTCAATGTGGCCTTCAAGCAAAAAGTTGCTAACCAGGAATTAAACTGTCTGATGATGGGTATGGAGAATAATAATTAAGGGTGGAAAAACTATTCTATTATTGGTCTGATTCCACCTGAGAGTTCTGTAGCTTAGCACTTCCTTGTAAAACAATGGTTGTCAGATTCTCTGATCACATGCCATTACTGCAGGGATCTGGCTTTACCCTTTGCTTGGACCCTATAAAATGTAGCCATTTCCTCTCATTTCCCACATTTCATTTTATCACAGGCCCTTTGAAATAGCATCCATATCACACCCATAGCCCAATCTCTGTCAAATCAAAAGGTAAGTCCTGCTGAGCCTCAGCCCTAGTGTACACCTAAATGAGGCCCTCCAGAACTACTGCACTGGTACAAAGGTTCTTCTTCTGGTCTTGTTCTTTGTGATTCAGTGTCATAGCTTCAGGGTCCCTGCACTCTTTTGGGAAGCTGAGCTTCTCTAGAAATCCCAAGCTCTGTTACAGCTTCAATTTATGTGTTTCTCTTCTTCCTAAGAAGGGAGTGGGAGAGAAGGGAAGGATCTTTCCAGCATTAGTTCCTGCCACAGAAACAGTGCTGTTTCAAGTCCCATTACAACAAAGTTATTTATACTCTCCTTGATTAAACACAGAGCTTTTCAAGAGCATAATTTGTCCCATACTTCATAAATAACCTTCTTATTATGTTCAGGTGAGTGCATTTGATACTGAGTATTTTTCCTAAATCAAAGCATGTGGGTTGCAACATTTTGAGGCATTTTGAAAGAAGCCAGTGTGGTTTACTGGTCCAAGTACAGAGTATGACACTGTTGGAGAGCAGGGTTCAAATCCCCACTCAGTCATGGAAACCTACTGGGTTACCCTGAGCAAGTCACACTCTCTCAGCCTCAGAGGAAGGCCAAGGCAAACCCCCTATGAGCAAGTCTTGCTGAGAAAACCCTTAATAGGCTGCACAACAACAATAAAAACAACACATTTTTAAATAAATTCCTGGGAGGGGAAATATTTCTGGGCAGGGATCTAACTCCCATGTCTACAGCTCTACAAATACCATCTCCCGAGAACTACAAACACAGAGAATTCAAAAGAATAATTATATTGATTGATTTTAACCTGCATCAAAATTGTGTACACAGAAAGGCAGGGTACATAAATAAATAATGGAGAACATTAAAGAAATTGCAGGCATGAAACTACTAATGCCTTTGAGTTTTGTTCAACCTATAGAATTTGAATTAATAATGTCTTAAGCATGAAAGTATCCTGTTTGGCCACCCCTGTTATTCACCTAGGCCTTTGACACTTCACTTCACAATTCTCCTAGTGATTCAAAAAGGCTGGTACCCAAATGTTTAAACATTTCTGTAAGCAAAAGGGCAAAACAGTTTTCTTCTGATCCATGGAATTCCTCGAGGAACTCATGCTTCTTCAACTGCCATTCTTTCAGAGAGTATCACATATTGTTCTCTTTGAACAAGGCTAATGACCTATCATTTCAAGGGCTGCCTTTTATCTCTTCAGGAATGCTGCTCAACTGAAGCTACCTCTACCAATATAACTATTCTAAGCTTCTATTATCTCAGAGAGGAGTCACTGCAGCTCATTGTGGGTTTTGAGGATACCTCACTGCTCTGGATGATTTTGTCGCTCTTAGAAAGTGTTCGGCCTGAATGGTTTCCTTGAGATAAAACATCCCACGGATTTTATTTTATTTTGGCCTGTCTTAAGATGGAAATACAAATGCAATCAATTGTTGGGGCCCGCTGAGCAACTGAGGTATAATTTCTTCATTATCGTGGAGGAAGGGCCAACCTCCAGATTTGCATAGGCCCTCAGACATAACTCTTCCCCTCAATTGTTACTGGCAGACAGTTGGGATTTTTCCTGAATCAACTGAGAAAACAAGAGGACTTGAAGCCAGTGCAAGAAGTAAAAAAAGGAAATGAACAGAGTGGGAGGCAAAAAGGCAGTCAAATGCTGCTGGACCATTTGCAACTCCCCTGCTATATTTATTGTACTCAGATCTGCTTTGAGATGTGGCATTTGATTTAGTGTAGTTGTATATCAACATTATACATATGGAACAGTAGTTAGAATGGGCACTGTTGTGCTAGTGTAGGAAGAAGTCATTATCAAGCAGATTGTACACGTGGATTCCACACTTCATATTCTTGCCACTCTGCCAGGGTATACAGTTGGCCCTCCACATTTGTGGTTTTGACTTTCACAGTTTTGATTATTTGTGAGTTTCTTCAAATCCTGCCCACCCTCAACTCAGACACCTCATTTCCAGGGGAACCTCTCCTCTCACCAGCTCCAAACAGGCCACACAGCCTTTTATAAACCCGCTTCTTGTCTTCCTTCTTGTCCTCCTCCTCTTCCACAACCACCACCAGCTGCTCCCTGGCCAGCAAAGGATGGCTCACAGCCCACTTCTCACTACCACAAACCCTCTCTTGATGCTCCCCACACACCCAACGAAAGGGATGGACAAGAGAGAGGAAGTATATGATCACTATGGCAACCCACACCCTTCCCTCTCCTTTCCCTGACCTGGTTTGGACACTGGGGCCCACACTACCTACCATGCCTCAGCCTCCTTCCCACAGGTGCAAACACACATTGTGATATTTTAAGTTTTCACACTCTTCTGTCCTGTGTCACTAACCCTCGCAAAAGGGGATGGCAAATTGTACAACCCTTCACAAGTCAGCAGCTTTAGCACAAGCAGACACTAAGTTATTCACTAAAATCCAACATCTTTTGAATACACTTGTGAAAAAGTATATTTCTTAGTGTAACTGTCACCTCACTCTAAAAAATACATGTCATTGGTGGTTGTCTTTTAATGCACACCAAATCAGACTGTTAGTCGACTAGAGCAGCACAAGCCCTACTACTTGTGATCCTTTAGTCTGACACACCAGGGACTGGACCTTGACTCTGGCTCTTTCCGCACGTTACCTGCTTGCGGAGGTGGAGAGTGCCATTTGCGCAAGCAGCCTCTTACGCGAGGAACTCGCATCACTCCTCTGTTCTCCCGCAGCTGGCTTCCTGGTCACACAACTGTCGCGCGAGTGCCCTGCCCCTTCCTTCCACAGTGCAGCCTGAGAGCTGTAGGCTGCACTGGGGAGGAAGCACGACCAGCCCGCTTGTCCGATGCACCACAGGGCAGGTAAGTGCACGAGGGCCCCGGGAGCCTTGCGCGACTGCACAGCATTTTCGGCTTGAGCCGAAAATAAAAAAATGTGTGCGCAGCCCGCATTAGGCTCTTGAGCCTAAAGGGGGGTGCATCGTACAGACCGCTCCTCCCATTTGCACGACGCTCAAGGGGCCCTCTCACATAAGAAACTGCGTGCGAAAAGGGCGTTAGTCCCTCAGTCTCCCCTGAAACTTGTTCATTGTTTGTGCATTCCTTAGTTGCACATTTTGTAAGGTGTGTATGACCTGTAACTGTGGAAACTGGGATGTTGAAGCAGTGTGCATGTGAAAATGTATGGCATGTCCATGACCCTAAAACAAGGAAGAGGAGGATCACATAAATGAAATCTACACACAATACAGTTTTACCTTTGTCCTACCAGTGACATGTTAGGATGTATGCTTGTGGAAGTGACAGGAAGATTACTCTTCCTTCATATATTACGCCTTCCCAGATGACTATGAGCCAATACTCAGCAATTTATCAGTCCAACAGGAAATTTTTTTAAAAAAATCATATATTTGCAAGTCACTTTTTGGACCTTTGATACTGACCTGGAACATTAAGAGATAAAAGCTTTAGGTGATTATTCAACTTTAAATGGTTTATATACAATATTGAGGAACTCACAAAAGCAAAATATAGTTAGGAAGAATACAGTAAAGAGGTATGAGAAGCCTAGCAGAGTAGGACACAGAATGAGTCCAGAAAGTGTCCACAAATAAGTTAAGCCATTAGGACATATCAGGCCATTAATTTCCTTCTACTTTCAGAATCATGTGAAGAGGAGACTGGTTGTACTCCCTGGCTCTGGCTCTCTTGCCACATCTCTGCCAGCCCTGTCACCTTGCAGGAAAAAGAGAAGAGAGCAGTATGTCCCAAAATCACATAGAACTGTTGGTTAAATCCATTTCCATTTATGTCTACACTTCCTGTTTCCCATTCTATGCTGACTCAATGTGGATGTCTTTAAAAAAGAACAAATGTCCTTTTTTGTATATTTAAATGCGTATTTTTTAAAAATTGTAAACATTGTTTTTATTTACCTATCTACTGGCTAAAGCATATTTTAATGCGTTTTCCAAAACTGCTCAGTACATTTCTCAGTGCACCCCTTCCAGGTGAGCACATTTTATTGGACATGCTCTTCTTGTTTCACATGTCATGAAATATGCAGATTTTGGAATGAAAAGTGGATCAGTTCTAGGGAAATCTGTGGCAGTAGCAGCAGCAGCAGCAGCAACACACAAATTCTGGCAGAATGGATACTTGACACATCTCTATTCTAGATTTTTATCCAGTATCTGGAAGAGGCTCCAGTTTTAGAATTTATCTGTCAACAAGTGAAGCATGTTAAGATTACAGGGATGCTAAATGAGAGATCAGGAAGTATTTTCCATCCTCCCCTCACACAATTTTAATTGCTTGAGTGGCTGAACTTCTGAATAGGGCTTAATATATGTAGAACAATACCAAGAATTCATCTGGATCCATCACAGAGAAGAACTTTGTCCTTGGATAAATGCATTTTCTGTTCCCTGAATAGAAATACAAAATATAGCATTTAGCCTTGAGCACAACATTGCTTCTCCTGCTTGTCCTCTTCTGTCACTAATGGTTAAAGTCTGGCTCAGCTCCATGAAAATACATCAGTTTATTTACAGAACCCTTTAATCTTGTGCCATGGTTTTATTTTAGGTTTCCACAAGTGGGTCTTATGCTCAACATGTCATTACTTGGAGGCATGTGAAAGAAGGCATCTTGAACTCAATTAAATATGTTGTGTTTTCTTCACTCATTTATTTATTATTCACTCCTAGTAGGAGCCCTGGATACTAATTTTACAAGCAGATGGCAAATGGCAAACTCTATATCTATTATTCATGTCAGCATATTTTCAAACACAGTTTTAGGCCTGGCCCCACAAAAACCATTGAGACAAGAACACAGTGAGGAGGTAAGCATCTTCTCCTGAAAATTAGTCTAACAGGTAAGGGGCGATCCATAACTGATCATCCTGATCTTTTTGGCCAGGGAATTGAGTATGTTCTGATGATTTGTGTTACAATTCTCAGAACCCTTACTATTGGCCATAATGGCTGAGGCTAATCAGAATTAAAGTCAAAAGCATCTGGAGACTATCAGGTATTGGTCCCATGTGTAAATGAATACAAAATATTCTACTGCCCAGTGTACCCAGTTCCTGTTGTAGAAATCAAGGAAATTTTCTGAAGCCAAATAAAAGAACTAAATAAAAGATGAACCATCTGAGCACCCCCTCCTCCACATGACCAAAACAGTATTCTAATTTTACTTTTCTGATTGAGAACCCCAGCAAAAGTTGAAGAACGACTCTCAACTAGGAATGTGGGGAGAAAAAATGTTGCTCTTGCTGATATTTTGGTTAAAGTGGGCTATCTCAGCATGATACCGAGGATTTTCCAAACTCCACATGATATTTTGCCTCCAATAAGACCAACCATATTCTTTTTGATTACATTTCCCGCTTTTTGAAGAAAATGCCTAAGTGTGTGTAGATGTGTCTGTGTGTGCTTGAGCGCACGCACGCACACACACACACACACACACACATACACACAGAGAACACAAAAGGAATACCTGGTTGGTCATAATGACTCAAATAACCTGTTCAATGCTATTAATTTTACTAGTCTGTCTACCAAGGAAACTGTTACCACAATTTTCCATTTGTTTGTTTGTTTTACATTTCACAGAAAGGCACAAACTAGTCTCAAAAATATGTGGAATTGCTCCTAGAATATCAACAACAACATCAGAAACAACAATAACTACTACATATCTTGTCATCTGGCGGCAACAAGAAAAATGCATATGATGTCCTATTTACCATGCAAGGATGAACCTGTTCAGAATTTACATCCCTATGGTCTGTCAGCAGTTTTAATTATAAATAATTTCACGTGGTCCTTCCGAGCATTTTATGCTTCTTCAAAATTAGTGATGCTTAACACTTGGTGTTCAAAGAACATCACAGATTATCCTAGGATTCTTTGGAAGAACCCTGGAAGGGAGGCCAGTTTTTATTATTGTCATATTGCGGAGGCAAGGGAATTGTTGTTGTTTTTGTTTTGTAGTGGGGAACAGATGTCTGTCTACTAGCTATTTCTAGGCAACAGCCAATAACAAAATCAAATCCTCAGCCAAAGTGCCAAGTGCAGATTTTCTACACAATTTATTGGAATATTTTTAATCTGATTAGTCCAATATGAGAAAGGCCAGTGGTTGTTCCTGGCCTGATCCTGGACTTCAGAGGCACAAGTCACCTTCTCCTTCTTTCATGTTTGAGAGAACAACTGGCTATCTTTTTTGAATCATAGAATCAGACTTGGAAGCGGTCACATGGACCATCTAGTCAAATCTCCTGTGATGCAGGAATATACAACAAAAGCTCTCCTGAAAAATGCCCATTTAAACTCTGTTTGAAGAACTCCAAATAAAGAGAGTCCAGTGAGCTCCAAGGCAGTCCATTGCACTGTCAGACAACTCTTACAGTAAAGACATTTCTCCTAATGTTTAGGTGGAAAATCTTTTGAAATTGTAATTTGAGTCCATTGGTTCTGGATCAGCAGAAAACGAGCTTATTCCATCTTCTCCACGACATGTTGTTGCTATGTGACTTCAATTAATTAATGACTTACAACGAACCTATCACAAGAGTTTTTTTTCTTTTTTTCCTTTTTTTACAGAATTTGTTCAGAAGGGGTTTTCCTTTGTGACTTGCTCAAAGTCACCACTGGGTTTTCACAGCTGAGCTGAGATTCAAACCCTGATCTCCCAGTGTCCTTGTCCAGCACTCAGAACAATATACCATGTTAGCTCCCTACATGACATCACTTCAGATATTTAAAGATAGCCATCATATCACCTCTCAGTCTTCTCTTCTCTAAGCTAAAAATACCCAGCTCCCTCACTCTTTCCTCCTAACACTTGGTTTTCAGACCTCTGATCTTCTTGATTGCCTTTTTCTGGACATGTTCAAGCTTGTCAGTACAGTGGGTATTCAGTATTTGCTGGGATTTGGTTCAAGGATACCCCCGCCCCAGTGGTTACCGAAAACAAGTCCCATTATGTACAATAGCATACTAAAATGTGTCCCTTATAGAAAATAGTGAATAACTCAAACTAGTACCAGAGAAAGCTTAAGGATATGTGAATAGCAGGAGGGTACAGCAGAGTATGCCTACACATCATTGTAGTACTCTGTGTGTGGAAAAATCAAAGTTTGCTTTGTGGCAGCTTTTTAAAATATTTCTGAGCCATAGTTGGTGGAATCTATGGATGCAGAACCCATGGATATGGAGGGCTGACTGTATCCTTCTTGAATTGTAGTGCGCAGAACTGTATTCCAGTTGAGGTCTGACCAAAGCAGAACAGAACAGCAATACTATCTTCTTCCAGCTGAACAATATATTCCTGTTGATGCAGCCCAAAATTGCATCAATTTTTTTCGCCGTTTCATCACATTGCTGTTTCATTTTTAGCTCATGGTTGGTTATTTCCACTTTCAAGCCAGGTGTCACCCATTCTACATTTGTGCATTTCCTTTCTCTCTCCCCCTGCCAAGATGTAGTTGTCGTCATTGTGTGCCTCCAAGTCATTTCCGACTTATGGGAACCCTAAGTCAAACCTATCATGAGGTTTTCTGGGGCTAAGAGTGTGTGATGCACCCAACGTCACCAAGCGGGCTTTCATGGACAAGCAAGAAATTGAACCTTGGTCTCCAGGGGCATAGTCCAAAGCTCAGATCACTCTACCACACTGGCTCTCTCTAGATTAGTATCTTACATTTATCCCTGTCAAAAATCAGAATTCTCACTTTTTTAGTTTTGGCTCTGCTCTCCAATTAGTCAAGATTATTTTTGAATTCTAATCCTGTCCTCTGAGGTATTAGCTCCTCCTCCCATCTGGTGTCATCAGCAAATTTGATAAGCCCGCCTTCTATTCTATCATCTAAGCCATTTATAAGGGTGTTAAACAACACTGGATCCAGACATTACCCTGAGGCACCCTACTAGTCACTTCTTTCCAGGATAAAGAGAATCAGTCCAAAAGTATCTTCACATGATGATATTCCCCATACATTAGGTGAATATAACATCCACAAAACTGTCTGATGAATAACTAATCCTGCATGTGACATCAGTCACTTGGAATGTAGTTACCCAGCTTGATAATGAGCTGTTGCCACTGGGAACTAGAAACAAAGATGGTGTGTGGTGTGTGTGTGGGGGGGTAGAGAGAGTTCTTTGTCCACTGAGTTCCGAACGGTGATTTATTTCCACACCTCTTCAATATATTTTGAGGTGGGGGACTTGGCCTGCTTGGTATGAGCTGAAGGTGAATTCTGTGTGAGCTTCATTTAAGATGTCCTAGAAAGCAAAGGGAAATTGGTAGGAGATTTCAAAAGATGCTGTTAGGTGACATAACAACCCACATGGAAATGCTCTTCTCCCAGCAGTGCTTCAGTCTTTTCCACACAGAATTCGGTACTGCAACTGATCAGTGTAAACATGTTTCCTCCCAACGGCCACCCTCTGCCTTTGGTTTTCACCTATCCCCAATTGGCATCAGTGTCTGATACTGAAGGCAGATACTGGCCATGCTGTTCACTGCACAATGACAGGCAAACAAAAGAACAAACAAGCTGGAGAGCTTTAAAACATGGGAGCTTGGGGACCCGTGTGAGTTTCACCGTGCCTCCATGAACCTCCAACTAAATACAAAAGCTGTTCTCTTCAGCGAAGGAAGCCAATAACAAACGGCTTTCCTTATGTCTCTCAGTAAACCCTCAGGGAGACAGGCGACTGCAGAGTGTGGAATTCAAGAGATATATACACATACACAAAATATCATTGGGCAGATTTGGTATGCATACTGCCAGGTGTTATGTAAGCTCTGTCAGAGCCAAGTGATGCCTAGTAAGTATTTTACATGGGGAAACGGGAGATATTTTATTTGTTTCATTTTGCCAGATAATTTATTTCAAAGGGCCACTGATTGTTGAGCATTTTCAGTATATTAAACATGTTCTTTTCATGATTTCATATCAAGCGCAATACTGGAGACAGATGGTGCAGCTCTCCCATGAGTATCTGGCAGTAACTCTAAAGAGTCAATGTATCCAAAGAAATTTCAGTTACGTTTCTTTTTTTTCCTTCCTGTTGAGAATCCTCAACAACAGGTTAGTACCTACATGCGAAGTTCTGCAGCACAAATTACCTCCTATCCTTGAAATCAACAAGTTACATTGTTTTTATAACCAAGAGTTCAAGAAGTGCCCCCCCTTTAATTTAATCCAAGAAAAAAGTCATATGTTCCTGTTGAGCAAACAAAAAGTTGACAATGTGATATGGTTGGCTGAATATCCTAGAATTGGGGAGGGAGTAGTAGTAGTTAGAGGGGCAGGGAAGAAAAGCAAACTTCAAGTCAGTGAAAAGTGAAAGAAGTACAGGCATTAAAACAGTACTGATTATTGGTAAGAAAGTGCAACACTACCTTTATGCATGGTCTTCTTCAAAAGGTAATGTTTCTACAATAATAACTAAGTGACTAAAAATGTAGTTCCTAAAAGCGAAAGTCTCCAGGAAGTTCAAGTGTTCTACACAATATCTTAGATTACCAGACACAGATTACCCTCGCTGTCTCCCTCCCTTCATTTTTATCTTCTCTCAGCTTACTTGTCCCCTAAGGACATGTACGTCAGATTAAAAAAAATAAAAGAGTCTTTAAAAACATCTTTTAAAGGAGTTATAAAACACATACACACAATTAAAACAGTCCCCCTAGCCAACACTGACCTGTGGGATAAAGAGCATGCAAAACATTCTAGTCTTGGTCGGAATGAAGGCAGACTTAATTCCCTTGGGATGACATTCCACAGCTGAGGTGCTACCACTAAGAAAGTCTTAACTGAACATGATCATTAATTTAGCCTCTGGAATAATGGTACATGTGAAGGAAATTCCATTGAGGAGCTCATTTTCCAGGGACACTCACACAGGAGGAGGCAGTCATTCAAATATCCTGTCCCAAAGTCACTTAAGGTTTTGTGCATCAAAACCTGCACCTTGAATTGAGCTTGGAAGCAAACTGGAAGCCAGGGCACTTGCTAGAAGATGGGTGATATATGGTCTCCAAAACTTTTACTAGATAAAACTTTTCACTAGCTGTAGCCTCTGAGCAACTTTTCAATGACAGCAAAATGTATAGTACATTAAAACAGTCTAAACAAAAAGTAGTTAAAACATGATCCACTGAAGCCAAATCCAAGCTTCTTGGGAATGGGTTAGTTCAACAAATGAAGCAGGACCTCAGTTAATGAACCAAGACTTACAGAGTAGTAATACAGAGTAGTAATTTACTATAAGTAAAGCAGTATCTGGTATTGTTTCTATTTTACCTGTTAATAGACTAAATGGATTGTTCCAGTTCTTTGGATTGGGAATATCATATTCACTTAAGCAAAATCTTATAGAAGTAATGGAAAATATCTGCATTGATTATGAGTTTACTCAGTAGTTCAAGGAGAATAACTTTCATCCATTCTTAGGGCTAAAGTACATGTTAAGTTAAATAGGTATCAAACAGCTAAACCTCTCTTTCTCCTTGCACATATTTGTGTGGAACCATGATCTAGATTTGAAGCATGGTCATAATCACTTTCTTCTTAGACATCTCATCAAACATAATTCGCACATCATCCTATCCTTCTGCATGTAAAGGCTAAAACTGGGGTCATTTCACACACCACAATTGTACCACTATAATTCCACTTTAACTGCCATGAGATCCACAGTTTAGGAAGAGGTATTCAGAATTTTCAGACAGAGAACTCTAATGCCTCACCAAACAACAAACCCCAAAATTCCACAGGATACAACTATGACCATAATTGTGTAGTGTGAAAAAAAAAACCAGACAATGACAGGGGAAGAGATTTTCTTCCCTCTCCTCATGTGCATTGTGGGGAAGGGGGTAAATTGATGGGTGTGTATAAAAGGAAGTGTTAAATCCTATAACCATTTCTATCAGTTCTGATCACTTGCTTTTCAGTAAAGGAAGGAAGGAAGGAAGGAAGGAAGGAAGGAAGGAAGGAAGGAAGGAAGGGGCTCAACTGTAGATTATGTGGTCATGTAATTTTGCTCTCAGAAGACAGAACAATGAACAGTGTGCTGGATGTGGATCAGGGAAACCTATGCAGAGAAATGAATCAATGGTAACTTGGCAAGTTGACACTTACATAGATTATGTACATTGATTCAGTGGGTCCAATCTTGTTGGAACTAATAATAGAGTCTAGGCCTTAGGTTCCAGTTGCTTCTGAGCCATTAAGTTCCCAGACTGATCTTGGGCCTGTTATTTAATCATTCCTGTAACCTACCTTGCATGTCTGTTTTGATGGCAAAATGGGATAACTTTATATATACTACCATCAGGTGTCTGAAATAAGAATGAATAAAATTATCTTCTGAAAGGTTTCCACAAGCAGATGACAGAAACAAATTAAAGCATTGGTACAAATGATTTTAGGGTGATGTTCATAAATGTCTGTTGCTATTTCTTGAAACAAAAATTATACTGAAAACATCTTACTTACCAAGACAACAAAGCATTTATTCAGTTGTGACATGAAGCAAAATACTCTTCTTTGAGATACTGGTTAGGGGCTAATGCTTTTTCCATTCCTATAGTAGTTTCATTTCACTCTGCTATTCATGAATAATGAAGCCAGCATATACTGATAAAAATAAATCTAATGATTCAGGGAAGAGGAAAGGCTGACAGAGACAGGCAGGCGCAGGGCGGGGAGAGAGGCAAACGTATGCTTCACAAAAATATCTATAATATACTGACTGTCACTGAGCAATGCTGTTAGATTATAAGGTTCTCATACAGAGAGTTTAAAGGAACATATTATTTTGAATTCTTGAAGAGGATTCGCTTCCATTCACCTAAAAAGCAAGGTAAGAAGAAAAAGCATTCACTCTTGGCCTTCTATATATACAAACACTGGAATTCATAGATATTGGCCCATCCTCTTCTGCTTACAGCTCTGGGCCTAAATATCTTAAAGGCACCAGATCCTGTCTGATCTTGGAAGCTAAGCAGGGTTAACCCTGCTTAGTAGTTGGAGGGGAGACCACCAACAAACACTAGGTGCTGCAGGCTATATTTCAAAGGAAAAAACTGGCAAAATTACTTTTGAGTATTTCTTGCCTAGAAAACCCTATGAATTTCATGGAGTTGCCATATGCCAACAGGCAAATTGAAAGCATGTATGCACACACTTCTCTACTTGCAGATCCCAATGCAGAGGGAACTTGAAAGATAAAATGACTTTGGGGGTTGTAAAGGGGTGGCAGATGTGAGGACATCAGAAGCATAGGTGAAAATGCCAGAGCTCAGAAATGATTAATTTGAACATTAATTTGTTATCCTCATTTCCTGAGATTAAACAACAGTTCTGAACAGTGGTATTTTAATTGTTAAACCACAAGTACATTAATGGGTAGTTGTAATCAGCAATCAGTAACAATTAATGTTTCATATTTATTTAATCATTTGCTTTTGGGAGGTAATTTGCTTAATTTATTTTTGGCCATTTGGGGCAACTGGGATTTTTTTAAAAAAAAATTAGAAGTAATATATTAAAGTAACATTAGAACGAATGTATTTGATAGTTTTACTAAAATGAATAACAGTAATGAATTATTATTTAACTAATCTTAACATGCTAGTGTTAACAGTAAGGTTTCCAGTCCAATGCACAAAAGATCTTGTATATCCTTCCTACAAGAAGGTACAGTGTGATTCTTTACTATGCTGTTTGTCTTGATTGTCGACTGGAAGAACTCAAGAAATCAGGTAAATGTGCTGAATGGGCTTTGACCAAGTGGTTCATCCACTGCTGGTAAAGTGGTTCATTCATTGCTGTTGCACTACATTCTATCTCAGTTCTCGCCAGGCAAAATGGCTTCCTCAAGATACCTACTTTAAGGCTGGGCTATCTGTAGTGCTAGGATCTATGCCACAGATCCCAAGTAGTGCATGAGTAAATGAGTCAGAAGGCATCTTCATAATTATTTTGATCCGTGCTATTGTAAGAAAGGAGGAGAGACAACACTGCTGTGTTTGGTATATTAGGATATACGAGAGAGTCTCAGTGTCTGCTAAACAACAATACATCTTTGCTCCTAAACTGAGATTGCTGGAACTAGATCTACTATTGTTGTTTCAGTCCAATATTTTCCATTCTGGTTTTGTGTGTTTGTGCATTGCCCTAACCAGCCTTCTTGCCTGGTATGTTCTAGAGTCTTTAACTCTCCGAGATGATTTAGGATCCCTAAATAAACACTTGTAAAGAAAGACTGATATGTAAATGCATCTTACTAAGGATATTCAGGGAATAATAGTTAACAACAGTTAGCCTACTCTACAGAAACAACAAACAGACTTGTGGGACCCTGAATTATAGTTCAAAACTTAGGCCAAATAAATTTTGTTAGTCTTTAAGGTACCGTTAAGATGCTATATTATTTTTGATAATGAGTTCCAGGATGACCAGAGCAAGAGGACAGGGAGCTCATGCATAGCTGACTTATGTTTTGGCTTTTTAGGAAAGACAGAAGGGAATTCAAGAGTGCAGTTCTAAGTAGCAAGAGGCAGTTAAGCCATCACTAGGTGTGCTGAATTCACACTAACGTCAGGCTAGGAAATTACGCATGGCAACCTTCCTCCAGGTCCAGATTTGTGATTCTATTTGAGTGCTGTAGAAGGTTTAGATCTGGCATGATTCAGGCCTTCCTTTTTCAGCAGATCTTAGCCAGCAGACCTGGCCGTCTCCACTATAGACAAATTTCTGAGATTAGGCCTCAGAAGAGGGTTTCTTCCATGAAAAGAGTTTTACACCTAATCCAAATCCCTTACAATTGGGACTTTTCAGAGATAGGATTGCCCGGCCTCAAGATGATACTCAAAACCAATAATTTATTGTTACATGTGGATTGCTCAGTATGTGGTGACAAGACTTTTTTAGATGAACATTAAATGAATTACACAGAAGGGAAGGGGGGAAAATGGTATCAGGGATGTCAGCTTCAGCAGAGACTTCATTGTAGTTTGGTTGTTTGTTTGAATTACATAGCAGAAACAAAGGCAGAAATAGATTTAATACACTAAAAGAAGTCTTTTTAACATAATATACACTAAGCTAAGTCTTTTTTCTGTAGAAGAAATGACGTGTATCATTTGTCACTATATGTCTTGCAATATCCACCCTGGAAAAAATGTGGAAGGATAAAGAGTGACAAAAATACAATGAACAACATTAAATGGAGTACAGTTGGCCCTCCACAGTTGTAGGTTTGACTTTCATGGAATTGATTATTTGTGAACTTCTCCAAACCCAGCCCACTCACCCACCTCAGGTGCTTTCTTTCTGGGGGAACCCTCTCTCTTGGCAGTTCCAATCAGGCTGTGCAGCCCTTTAAAAACCAACCCTGGTCCTCCTCCTCCATCACTGACCACTGCCTAGATGGCTAAGGACAGCTCACAGCCTGATTTCTCAGCAACACAAACCCTCTCCCAATGTGCCAAACATGAAGGAGATGGGCAAGAGAGGAAATATAGGGCTACCATGCTGACTTACCCCCTTTTCCTCTCCTTTCCCTGACCTACTTTGGACTCTGGGTGCCCCTTCCCTCCACCATGCCTCAGCCCTCTTCCCACAGATACAAGCTTACATTTTGATATTACAATTTTTCCAGTTTTACAAATGTCCTGCACCTCAAACCCTAGCAAATGTAAAGGGTCAACTGTAATGTTATTTTAATCATAGCAGATCTAACTTCCTCCCTCTTATCTAAAAGCAGTAGAATTTTAAAAAACCTTAAATATTATTGCAAATAATTTAGCAACATCATCATTTACTTGCAATAAAAGGCCTAGAAAGCAGGTCTTGAGGTTGTCTAATACAGGACTTGAGTGAGACAGGGAACACAAAACCCACAGAGATACAATAGATATAAAACAGCCAAATAAATGTATATTCCTTTCCCATCCATTCTTACATCCATCAAAGTGCAAGATACTGTTATCACAAAGAAATCTGTATCAAATTGAATTATGCACTTTCCCCAAAGTACACATTTTGTATACCTTTTTCCCAAAGTGCACATTTTATAAATATATTCCCCATTAACTAAAGAATTATTGTGTATATTTTTCAATGGTACACATTTCCACCATTTGCATTTTTAAAACATATGTATACCTTGTAAAGTTAAGAGATCCTAAGGCAAGGGGTGTTTTGTCTAAGAACTTGTTTTGAAAAGTATAAAATAAGTACTCAAACATCTTAGCTCCAACATTCCTCCCCATCCCATTCTGTACTTACATAGGATTTACTTCCAGGTAGGTGTGTACAGGATTACATCCTTAGTTTAGAGGTACAAAGCTAAAATAGCTAAAGAAATATTATTTTAAATGTCTACTGCAGTCAGAAAGTGTTATTCTAATTGAGAAAGATGGCCAAAGGCCAGATAAGCTGAAACTAGGCCAGCTGAGGCTGTGCTAAATCCAAATAGTAGAGATGTTGGAGATTATTGAGGTTTACTCACACACTGGCATAGATTTGCATCAGCATGATTTAGCTATGCCTTTACCACATCTCTTCTCTGACTCCCCGTGGCTCTGCTGGCAGATATCTGCTGGCAGATTTCTCTTGCAGTAGATTTTTGAGATCAGCTGGCAGAAAAGAGGTCTGCTAGAAGAAAAGTCTTGTGCTTAATTGTAATTTCCTGTAAGCAGCACATCTTTTTTTTTAAAAAAAAAAGAAAATATTAAAACATTAACAAATACAACAATTACAATGGTCAATGTATATCCTTTATTTAGTATTGCTCTGTCCAGCTCTTATATCCACCATCTCAACAGATTGTAAATCTTACTGAAATAAAGGACTTGCTGAATGATCATACATTCCCTTTACAGATATTTCACCAAGGTTTTTTAAAAGTCATGAAGGGAGAGGAGTAATTTCACAGTGGCAGGCTCTGCCCTTGACCTAACTATGATACTTTTAATATCAGAAGTTGACACAAACAAGGAAACATGTGAAAGGTTTTTAATGCAACTTTTGCTTTAAAAAAAATTACAAAAATGTGTGTGGGTGTACACCAACCTTTGTTGGTGTAAGGACTATAACTACATGCTATATGTGATGTGAAACACTTGGAAATATACAGGTAGCAATAACCACTACCCCCCTGTTTTTTTTTGGTCACTCAGGATGAATGCACATCCCATTAGAAGTCCCTATCCTTTCACACATACTCTAGCAATCAAAACAACAAAAATTCTGCCACAAATTATTAAGACAATGCTACAATATATTTGCCATTTCTTTCTTTGTATTTCCTGATAAAGTTCTAACAGATGCCATCACCATATTGTTGGCATTTTATCACTCAGTCCTTCACATCAGAAAATGGATAATTATTCTCTTGATATTTTCTTTATACCTTAAATATTTTGCTGTCAGTGCAAGATAACCTTTCATCCAGAATTTCTGTGGATAAATGCACACATTATTAAAAACAACAGGAATACATTGCTGAGTGCAAGATTCAATCCTCAGTATGTGTGCAAAGTTTTGTTTTTACATGATTTGTTCTAGCACTCCTTTTAAAAAGCAGTGGAAATAGAAACATTTATTTCATGATATATTGTTTCTATGTGTATGAATCTGAGCTAAGCCATGGGCTAATTAGAGTTAATTCATTAATTCTTTCTATATATTCTTTACAGGACTTATGAACTTGTCACAGTTGGCATTTGCCCCTCTTCTTTTCATTACAGCATCACTGCAGATTAAATTCTCTGTATAAATAAATAAATAAATACAATAGATGATTATGATAAAGGAGGAGGGGAAGTGGAAGAGGACGAAGAGGAGGAGTAGCAGCAGCAAAGAAAACTATACATCCCGTACCAAACCACTGAGGAATACAGAACATAGGCCCTTTCGGCAACACACCTTTTTGCAGAGCTGGGGTGCAGGGATCGCGCGAGTAGCCTCTAGCGAGAGGGTCTTGCATCCCATTTCCTTCAGGTCCACAGCTGCTGCCTGCTCGCGTGAGAGCCCTGTCCCTTCCTTCCGCAGTGCAGCCTGGGTGTTTCCCAGGCTGCGCTGGGGCAGGAAGCACAAGTGCCGGCGCTCTGGAGCTCTGCACGCATGGCGTGCAGGGCCCCAGATGATCTGCGATCATGCACCATTTTCGGCTCACAGCTGAAAATGAAAAAGTGCATGGTCAGCACCTGCCAGCCCCTGGAGCGTCGCGTGATTGTGAGTGTGCCGTGTGGATCGCTCCTCACATTCGCTCGAGGGGCCCTTTTGCATGGCAAATGCCGTGCAAAAAGAGCCAAAGTTGAATCAAAATGGCTATCCCAAACTGGAAGTGGTGAATTGGGGCAACCATTCCACCAGGATGGAAACTGAAAGGATTTCTTTTTGGTTCATGTTTGGAGCCTGCCAGAACATAGTTAAGAGTTTGAACTCTTGACCCACCTCCTGCCCTTTAAAAAAAATGATGTTTTAATCTGTGAAGGGATCAGCCCTTATTTCCTCCCCCCTCCATAATGTCATCCGCCCTCCCAGAGACATACACTGTCACTGTCTTCAGTGATTTGAATTAAACCCACAACAGTCAGAATCTTGTTCTGGCCACCACACTCCCAACATACTGTTACCATTCAGGCACTCCCAGAATTTGAAGATGATAATGATGATGATGATGATGATGATGATGATGATGATGATGATGATTAGACTTCCACTTCAAAATTTCCCAGACACTAAGTATTTCTGAGAATAAGGTTTATTTTTAAAGGGATGTTTTTAGGCTTGAAATAAATCTATGGATGAGCTGGCTGAAGAATCCATCCCCCATTGTAATAGCCACTCATCTTTTTTTGTGGGGCTTCAGAAAAAGTGTACTGTTTGGAAAATGCAGTTTGAAACTGAGCTCAGTATTAATAACAGATACTACAAAAGCATCGTCAGAATGACTTGTTCCGGACACATTGTGATCTCTTTGGTTATGGAAATGAATACAAAATTGAAGACATCCTTGGATCTTATGTAAAGACAGGTAAATTTCTTGCTATTATACCTTACTGAGGGATCAAAAATACCTTGAGGAATTAAAAAAAAACTAGGTTTATATGAGTAATGATATCAATTTCATGCCATAAACTGAAAACTCAAGACAAAGTTTTAACAGTCTTTTCTGGCACAGTCATTTATTTTTTCCCCTGCTCTGAAATCTCTTACTTGATTTTTCTTTTCTTTCTTTTTTTTCTTAGTTATTAACAGATTTATTTTATCTCTTTGTGCTTTGGTAGCAGTTTGGGAGCACTAAGAGGAAAAAAGGATCAGAATATGTACAAGGGGACTAACCCTTAAAATCCCAATTTCAGTATGTCAAAAGAGAGAAACAGAAAGGGTCAAAGGGTTGGAAATTTTTTGCACTTGTTGAACAATCTTATTCAAACTGCTGCCACAGAATCCCATCTACAAATATTTCCAAAGCAGCATTACTCAAAGTGAAAAATAAATAAGGTATGCCAGTGCAGTTTTGGTGACCTGAATATATATCTACAAGGACAGTTCTAGATGCTCCTGTTGCTCAGCAACAACATATCTGGTTTACAAAAGAACATGGCAGAAGGACTGTGAATAGAAATCTGGCTTTGTTGTTTTAGTTCTTTTCAGTGTGGAGGAAAAGAACAGCTCTTACTCAAGGCTTTGAAATAATGAGGTGGAAATAAAAGGTAAAAGATATAAGAGAGGCATGGAGATGGCGTCAGAGAGGAAAATGTAACATGTGTATAGCTTGTTTGCCAGGTCATTTTCCTCCTGAGGATTCATTTTACCATAGATGTTTCTGAGAGGATACGATTATTATTCTAAAAGCAGTTCAAGACAATCTTTAAAAAAGATAATCAAAAGGACTGGTCTCTGATTTTGGCCCTAAAATCTCAGGGAGTGGAATATTGCTAACTTGGCAGCCATGTCACTCAGTCAACACTAACTCACATGAATCATAGCTGCAGCATTGTTGGAATGTATCCAGACCTATAACATAGGGCACCTCCACATGGGGAAAATGTGCTTGGAAATGCCAGGTTTTATTCCAGTCCAAATCAATTTTATTTTGGAAATCCGTATGACATTATCTCCATCTTAAAGTATTTGCTAGGAGCTCCCACCAGTAATAACTTTTTATTCCCATTCCCCAGGTTAGCTCAAATTAAACCAGTATTTTCCAAAATGAAATATATCAGTTACTTGCCCTGTATGTTTCTTCTTTCTTGGACTCACTAAAGATGACTGCCAAGTAAAGACAGTTACTATTTCCAGGGCATAGGCTTAACAGAGAGCAACCAAGGGAATGGGGATGTTGGCACTGAAATAGAATGATCCCAATGCTTAACTAATATAATATTGCTAAAGTACCTTATCACTTTGGCTATGACTCCTGAATGACAACAACAGCAATAATAACAATGAGGCAAAGAAGAAGAACAACAACAACAATGGCTCAGTAAATCATTTTCTGAAATGTTGCACGACACTCGCTGTGACACATGGTCAGTGGAAGGGGAAGGACACATGGCAGAGAGAGTGGGAGAAGAGAACCTTACATATTTCAGGAAGATTAGATGCAAACCTGTGCATAAGCAGGCAAAAAAGAATTTGAAACTCTCAATACTGAGGCAGTCTGATTGAGCCCATTAAGGATCAGTTGAAAATTTATGAAATATTATATTGATTCTGTTTTGAACTTACTGCCAATATTTTCAGGTTTCATGGGCAATCAGATTTGATCCATTCTCTTCTCAGTTCAAAACTAACAAGCATGCCCCCTAGCACCTGATTATGTGAATCACATTACTTTAGATATGTTAACCTAGACAATATTTTGGTTGGAATGTTGGATTTATGCTAAACTCAGAATATTTGCCAGGGACTAAGGTCCAGGGAAGCAGAAGACAAAAAAGTCATGGAGAAATTCAGGAAGCTGTATGGAATGGGAAGTTTCAGATAAACTCAACATATTGAGCATTCAAAGCTCCATTCATTCCTTATTTGGTTACCCCAGCTTTTCACACATATATACATCTGCAAATACTATAGCAGTTACATTTCTATACTGCTCATCAGTGCTAAGCACTCACTAAGCGGTTTATATCTCACAAACATACTGGGTCTAAACTTGTTTGTACTAAATTGAAAGTAAGTTCCTTTGGAAACTGAATTCTGCTACATATTAAATGCAGGAGTCCTTGTCATGGACCCAAGGCTCATCTCCCACTCAGTGCTGATTTCGGTACTTGAATAGGAGATGGAAACTCCCCAGATTCCATTAATTAAATGCTGCCACCACCCACTGAGTTAAATCCCTGTCCTAGTAGCACAGTGGGAGGCCACAGGAGAGTCAACACTCTCTAAGCTTAGAGATCCCTTTCCTCCCTGTGCTCTCTCTGTGAGGGAGGAATCCTATCTATGTCTGTCACCAACAAGCATGTGGGAACGGAGAGAGCAGAAAGTTCATTAAAGGAAAGTATTTATTCTAAGAGCAGGCAATGTAAATAACAGAAACTATCACTAGACATGGGAGGCTTCTTCCTCCTAGGTGTGCCTAGAAGTTACAAGTTACAGATAGTACCTCATATCAGCCAGAGCTTTCAAAAGGACAGAAATCCTAATGCAATTATCTAAGAAACATCCTAGCTACTCACATTGTTGATCAGGTTCTGAGATGGTGTGCAGACGCAGAGCTGGGAGGCAAGGCTTAGTTGGCCTACCTGCAACCTGGCGATATGCCTCCTCAGGTTGATGCCTTTTGTTTTTCTTCTTTGTTCTCTCTGCCTCGTGGTCTCCTGAGGGTTTTTAAAACTTCTGGACTGAAGCATCTTGAAGGTTCTCACCTTTCTCCCCCTGACTGGGCAACTATCCCATGTGACCTGTGATGTTTTGTGATGCTGACCCCCAAGAAAATGTAACCTAACCCAGTACTCATTAACACTTTGTGTGCCTGGAGAAAGAACTATCTCCCTTCAGCTCTGTCACCTGGATAATGGGAAGCCCTCCCCCATAATCACACTCCTCTTTGTCATTTAAGGTTCAAACAGTATGTGACATTAAAAACAATGAAATCTCAGATGCAAAACCTGAAGCTTTCCTATTTCTTTGAGAAGACAGCAGAAAACATTTACTACTCATAATGGAATAGAATTTTACTCTTGAGACAGAATATTCTGGAAGGAACCTGAATACACAGACAAACATCTAGCTAGCTCCAACTCCAGCAAACTTTACAAAATATCATCTTCATTATTACCTTCACATATCACCTCTAGTAAGAACTGCTGTCATTTAAAAATAACAAATTTCATGTGCCTTTTATTTTTAAGGCCTCTATTTGATTTGTACTGTTGGAGCAAATTTCATTGTTTAAGAACAGGCTTTTTCACAGGCAGGCTTTTTTCAAAATTATAGTTTGAGACGTCTTCTTGTTTCCATGGAAATGACCTTTTACTATTCTATGGAAATGGAAGTAGTTTTATATATTTCTCTTCTTCCGGACTTTATTATACCAGCAAAGCTATAATTCAGAATACAGTTCTCATGGCACAGCTGCCCACTCACCTAAGAGAAGCATCTTTAGGGCTTCCCTGAGAATGTGAAAATTCTGTACATCTTTTTTAACACTGCCATGGTGCCAAGAGATCACGTAGCATGTGCTATCAGTGGAAGGAATATAATTTTTAAAAACCTACTGATAGTTTCCTTAGGGAGTATTTGGATTTGGGTTTTGCTTTTGCTTTTTTTTTTTTAACTCTTCTTCTTTTTCAATTCGTTCTCCACCTTTATAGTTGGAGAAATGCAGAGGCACTTTTTAAAAGTACAGAGGAGTGAAGATAGCTCATATCATACAACAATGGAAGTGTAGGTTCAAAAAGAGCGAGAGAGAGAGAGAGTTCCCACTTGCTTTCTGTTACTTCCCTTCTCTCTTTCTTTTACAAGCATTTTGCCTGTAATCTTGCAGAAGACAATTTCCATAGTAGACACATCTTCCCAGATAAATGCGCTCATCATTTTGTCCACTTCAGAGCTTCTATAGCTCTTCAGCATTATATTCCTGTGGGACAAACACTGCTTACACAAGGTCTGGCCACTTGTTTCTGCAAACCTCCATGTTGCAGTATTTTTGTAGAATGTGTAGTGGTCGAAGACAGCTTTGTATTAGGACCGATGTTTACATCCTCATCTCTTTTCACCTTTGTGATAGAACATTATTTCCTCTGCTTCAAAGACGTTTCTTCAAGTAGATTTGGGCAAATGGATCACTAACATTTTAAAAACACATGGAAGCATATATAGAATGGGTGTTTATTCTGGTGGGAGTAATTTAAACCAGTGGTGTCCTGCTTTTGGTCCACCACGTGTTTAGGACTTCAACTCCCAGAAACCCTAGGTACTTGCTTAATAGTCAGGAATTCTGGGAGCTGAAGTCCAAAACATCTGGAGGACCAAAGGTTGGACTGGCTGATTTAAATGAGCACTATGTCTGTGTCCCATAAAACTCCCCAACCTTCATAAATACTCTCAGGTGTTGTATTTACAACTGAACTTTCAGCTATTAAACCTTCAACCACTTCCTGGTCCCTTGTCAGCATATGTTTCTTGAATTAACATGGGGGTGGGGTTGGATTAACATTAGACATTGTTCCAGACATTCAACAATACTACAGATTGGTGTTTTCACTTTATCAGAAGAGTAGGAACTTTATGACCCATCAAATTTTGTTGGACTGAAACTCCTAACAGTCCTAAACCAGCACAACCCATGGCGAGGCATGCTTGAAGCTGCAGTTCGCCAGTATCTGGAGAGTCACACAATTCCCCCTTCTTGTTATGACACTAAGAGAACTTCACAGTCCTTCATTTAAATTGTCTAGCACATTGTCATCTGTAACACTTTGATTAATCCAGTCTTCTAGAATATTAGCACAGAAATTCTGGAAGCATTTGTTTTCCTTAGAAGCATTTTTTAAAAATGATGTCACAATCCCACACTCCACCTTCTTCTGATGAGATGGCAGATGTGCTATTAGGCAAAAAAGGAACTGAATGTGGGTCTAGAGAGGTCATGTAAACATGTTAATTACTGAAAATATAAAATGATCTATCATTTGGCAATTCTAAAAACTTACAGCAGTAACATATAATAGATCAGCAAAATAAGGAAGAAGCAAAGAAAAACCAGAACAATATTATGAATAAAACATTAAATCCACAGAGAAACATGCAATATTAACACAGAAGCCCACATTTAATCATAAGGAATAATAACCCTTTCCCCAATATAGGACAAAACACTGCAAGGTACATATGGCTGGTGAGGAGGATATAATGAATACAGTAATGTCTTGTCTGACTACTTGTGGTTGTACTATTATCACATAATTCTGACCTCTTTGCATGCATAAGATTTTTTAAAAGTGTTGAACTTTTTAATTGTTCAGGATTTTGTAAAACCAACCAATTTTTTGTTTTTCTGAGTCACAAACAAGAACTTACAAGGTGGCAAGAAAGTACACACACAACTAGCTTTTAAAGTTTGCAGTGAAATGTGTAGTCTCTGAATTTGCCCACAAGGGTCATAGTCTGGAAAAGGTCTTGATACAGTTAACAGAAAGTTGAGGTAGCTGCCCTTTATACATACCATCCCTATGTCAGCCATCCTTCCTAGCCCATATGTCTGCCAAAAAAATCTAACATTTTACTCCATCCACAGCTGCATGGGCTTGAGAAAATACCAACCAGTTTATTTAAAAGGGGATTTCTTGAAATGGGAAGTATTTTGTGCCCAATCCCTGTCCAGGAATGCGTGAGAGGCACTTTATGGTCCTTTTCACATGGCATTTTCGATGCGAAAGAGCCCCTTGAGCGTCGCGCAAATGTGAAGAGTGGTCTACATGACACACTCACATTTGTGTGATGCTCAAGGGCCTGACACGGACCGTGCATGCATTTTTTCATTTTCTGCTTGAAGCCGAAAATGCTGTGTGGTCACGCATCGCTCCAGGGCCCTGCGCACACTTAGGTCCCAGGCTGCACTGCGAAAGGAAGAGGCGGGGCTCTCGCGCAGACAGGAAGCTCGTGTGGAGCCGAAGAAGCAGGAAAACTTGCGCAAGCACCGCACCCCGGCGCCAAAAATGGGTGAGTTGCGGAAAGGGTCCAAATTGTCATGCAAGTATGCAAGTTGCATACTAGAGTGACCAAAAACAAACAATCAAAATCAAAAATAAAAACAAAAATAAACACACTAACCCTCCTCCCTCGTCCTTCCTATGGCTTAAAGTGTTGTTTGCAAGCAACCATGCACATACATCAAAGTATCTCACCTTCAACCATGAACTTCTTAAGCAGCTATAAGGAATCAGCTCTTATTATTGGCACAGGAGCACTCACTGTACAGGATTGGGGGATGGTTTGCCATGATAATATATGTGAAATGTTGGAACATTCAAAAATAATCACTACAGTATTATTTATAAAATAGTTATTCCATTAATAAGGTATTTTGCTGAGGCAGATTGCAGGGATTCTCACACTGCTGTGTAATTAACATATTCAAGAGGATGAAGGATTTTATTTCAACATGAACTGAAATGCATCATTAAAATAATGGTCTGACTTTAAAAAGAAAAGATGATATGGCATGTCTGAAATAGAATTCTGCATTTGTCATAATCTTTCTCCAATATATTCCCTGATCCATCTAAACAGCTTTGTCATTGGGTAAAATCGACCCCATACTTCCTTATTCTACGAGCTGGCAGAGCCATTTGGATTCGGAAAAAAAGGATTATGTTCTTCTCAATTTTTAATTACTGCATTTCTGGCCACAGTCAAAGTGGCACCGAAAAGTTTCCATTTAGCATTTTTCATGCAACTGAATCTTAATCCACCCAGTCTTTATGATAAGACATTGAATAATGACCTTAAAAAGAGGGGAAAATCTGGTAGGAAAAAGTACAATGGAAAGACTCTTATTTAAAATGTACCACTGAAACTATTGCTAACCAATGGTTGCTAATTTAAAAGGTTCATTAACAGAAATATTTGCATTCATCGTTTTTTTGCATGTAAGGTGGCAGGAAGGAGAGAGGAAAAAGGAAGGAAAGTTATCTCATATTAAATTTCCAGCTCTTATAGTCATAGATTGGTATTTTCAAACTGTTCCCCATTTTAAAAATAAAGACATGAAAGCAGGTCATTGACATAATGGAACAAATAAAACTAGTTTGCATTATCATTAATTAATAGCTGAACAACTTTTAGAAGATTTGTAAGTTGAGGTCACTGATCTAAGTTGGAACTGTTTACATGTTCACTTATGATTCTTATGGGGAAAAAGAGATAGTGACCATACTCACCAAGTCAGGCCATTGTTTGAGAAGAACTGGGGTGATGTTCCACATTGTACTCAGCTTCTGTAGTAAACTACTGCTATGGGAATTACTACTACATTTTCATCTTGAATAAGATCACAAATGACAAGTCCATCATTTAGTATTTCCATGTTTATTAAGTGGATTTTTCATATCATGGGATCAATATAGTTGATAGTGCCATTACCTTCATGCTCTTCCAGAGAGGTAACTAACTTCTATTTCCCTAAGGATCATAATTATCTTATAATCATCTCATAATTCTTATCTACTTCTCACTATGTGCCAGAATTCTTACTACCCCAAACATCTCATCAGGATCTCCGATCCAGTTGAGACCACTTAGCAATCACAGTTAAAGAACACATGTGCTCAGATATCATTGGTTCATTAACTGGAGATATGAAAGGTAGAGAAAATTATATGCTTCCAGAAAGATTACCCACTCAAGAGGCAGACTGGGAAGGTTAGGAGATTTCTTCTAAATCATTCATATGAAAACTCATTCTATATATATATATATATAGAGAGAGAGAGAGAGAGAGAGAGAGAGAGAGAGAGTATATATATATTTGTGTGTGTATAGAGATACAAGTATGCAGATAATTTTACATATATATATGTGTGTGTGTGTGTGTGTGTGTGTGTGTAAAATTATCTGCATACCTGTATCTCTATACATCTTTGGGTATTTGATGCAGTATGCATACTACCTACAATGGCCTGTCTATCTGTCTTTCTATCTACATACACACACAAAATACACAAAAATGCTGACTAAATTGTTACTTCTTGTCCTTACAAATGAAAAGGTTTAAAACTGAATTGTTTTTAATCACACTTTTAATACAATTTTGTAGGGTCACGGTGGCGACCAGGAAGTGTAAGAAGATGAGTTTGGCAGGCCAGATATTGAAACAAGGGTCTTCAGAATTCTACAAGCATCTGACTGATAGTGTCTAAAACAGAATGCTTACAGTCTTATATTCCAGCTATTTGGTGTCTTTCATAACTCACAAGCAACAGTACAACATATATTTATATAGAAAAGCCCTGAGAACATCACCCATTTTATTTAAATAGACTACTCATTCTGATAAAGACTTTCTTCACTTTGTAATATACATGAGTGATCGTTCATTTCCCACCTACTAGGACATTACCCTGTACCATGAAAATTGTAACATAGAGTTTTCAAATGTACACATGAGTGAAAACAATGATGAATAACACATTTCCCGGAAGACTGTGATGAATAACACATTTCCTAGGGGGCTGTGACAATTACCACAATAGCTATGGAACTCTATAATGTGATATGACATCCAGTTTCCCTGTGAAATTATAAGTTCTAATGTATGTATATTGTTTGGGATTGCCAAGACATGTTTTGTTTTCCTCTCCATACTGCCATACTGTGACAAAAGTCTGCTTCATGTTGTCTGCAAGTGTATGTGTATATATTCCCCTATGAAATGAAAAGTGAACAAGCAAAAACATAAAGGATCATGTTCCTGCTGTTAATCCTTTCCACACATCCATTTGTAGAGGAAGCTGTTTTCAAAGATGAAAACTGTTGAGTCCCACTATTATGAAGCACATTCTGTCAAGGAAACAACTGCTGGTGAGCTCATTCGAGTTTCAAACTGTTATTATCTCACACTGCTCTGAGTCCTCAAGGGCAAAAGAATTTTCCTCCAGTTGAAAAGCTAATAAAAATAGTGGATTTGGACAAAACTAACTAGTTAGTACTTTGTTGATATTTAATTTAATGGATAAACTATCTTCAAAGCCTGGTAGTCAATAACACTTCTATTGTTTAAAATGTTGATGTAATTCTGTACAATAAAATAGAGTTCCAGTCATCTCTTCCACACTTTGAAGGGAGGGGTCTATACACCATCCCTGCCTCCCACTGTCTGTGTGGATAGAGGCCATGCAAATTCCCTACTTCCAATTTCCATGGCAATTCTCCATGTGACATCATCACAGAACATATTTCCAAACCTCTTAACATGTGTATACATATCCCATACTTACTTATAATTTGACATTCCTGTTTCTCTTCTTGCTTTGGCAAGAGATATGCAAAATAATTTTAAAGCCTACCTATGCCAAAATTCATATAAGGTAACTAAGGCAAAACAATAATAGCAAAATAGATATAAAAAGAGCCAGCACAACTTATCACCCTCCAATTCATACTGGAGCACAATCCAATAGAATTGCTCTTCTGACAGAACTTCTCTCCACAGAACTGGCAGATAGATATTCTGCGCCCTGAAAACCTGCTCCAGAGATCCAGGAAATCCTCTGGAGCACATTTTCCAGCAACGCAGAGGGTTGCCAGAGAACAGAGGAGAAAATTCAATCATGCAAATGTGTGTACACTAGAGTGATAGTAACATATTAGATTTTGGCCATAGCTGTCAATGGTATACTGAGATTTGTCATGTCTTAACAATTCCTCTGTGGTTTTGGTTTTTTTTAGTTTTTTTGATTTTTATGTTTTTTTTGGGGGGGGGGTTGGTCAATGCAGGATATCCAGTCTTCATAGTTGGTGCATTGTATTTCTCTTAAATAGTGGGAACATGAACAGACCTACATATATATAGAAGTAGGTTTGCTGGTGTGTGTGTATATATGTGTGTGTGTGTGTGCGCGCATATATATATATATATATATATATATATATTACTTAGTAAATATAAAAGTAATTTATATTTAATATAATACTGATACTCTATATCTGCTGTTCTTAAACTTTTGACCCTGGAGGAACCCTTGAAATAATTTTTAGGTCTCGGAGAACCCTCGCATAAAAATTATTTTATCTACAGCTCAAAAAGTTTTTGTTTTTTTCTTTCAGTCACGATCTCTTACAGACCCCCTAGCAACCTGTTACAAAATGCTAGAGTTCCAGGGAATCCTAGTTAAGAAACTCTGCTCTAAGCATTTATAAAGGAGTTCCTTGTTACACTCCACATGTCCCTTCGCTCCACAGATTGAATAAATGTGTAAGAGGCAGTAGGGTCCTGATTGCCAACTAGGCTCGCAACACCAAGTAACATGCTGGCCAAAGGGGCCCTATATACCAAAGACCCTAACTCTGTAGTGCAGCTTCCAGAGGAGCATGACAAACAGGAACAACTGTACTGGGACTGGCATAATGAAACTTTCACCCTCTTCCTCAGCCATACATTCAGTTATTTACTATGGGATGGGGTTTTCAAGAGCAGTCCTTATCAGACCAATGTACTCCTTTAAACTAAACTTCAGCTCATTATGAGCATCAACTTAGGAGCATTGCTGAAACTATAATTTAACTGCTGCTTTACTGCACAACCCATAATTCATCTCAATAACAGTTAAGCCAATTTTCTGTAATATTCTACCAAGCAGTAAGAATTTTAGCACACTTCTGCCACCAGTCAGAAATCTGAAAAATCAGAAGGGTGATATGATTTTCATCATCACTTCACAGACTGTACAAGAAAAGGGCCTATGCACTCCCATGGTTACATGCCCACTGTGTTAACTAAAGTTGCCACATGGAAAACCGTAGTTCACCTTCAGTTAATGTGGTAGAATTATACCACTTATCAGTTCTGAAAATCCATCCCATCTCCTGCATATGCATGAGGCAAAGCAGGCCTACGCATTTTGTTATTCACTAACACATCACTCTGTATTGCAGCCAACCTGATTTCATTACCTGGCCAGGACAACAAAAGCTGTATAGTGAGCCATCAAAAAATGTGACCAAGCAAGTCATAATGCATGTGTGATGAACTATATTTGGTTTGATAAACCCCATGGAAGATAATGGTTAAGTTCTGATCAAGTGTAATAAGATCAAATAGCAAATAGTGCCCATTGCTGCCAACTATTAATACATGTTACTCAACCCAGTGTGATGGCATCAACCTCTCTTTGAACCAGCATCAAAGATCAGAACTACATCTAAAAACAATAAAGCATCAAGACTCTCTCACTTGCCCTCTCTCCCCATTTTAATTGCATTACTGATAAGTTGGAGATGAAGAGCAGCAAACATAAAGAAGAGATGAGGTAGAGATGCCCTGATGGCATGATATGCATAGGAAATATGTACACATTTTACACAGCCAAATCTGATTGAAATTTTCTCGATTTGCCTGAATGTTATTAATACACTTGGTGGGATGTGACTAACAAGCACTGTGTACATTTAGTATGAGCCAGAGAAGCTAGACTTACGCATCTATATATAAATCAATGCTGCTCAAAAGGCTCATATACTCATTTATTGAAGCAGATCAACTGTACAAGTGTGATCTACTTGTATAGACATGTGCATATTTGCTCAAAAAAACATTCTACATATGGTAGCATTCGGTAAAGACACCTGCAGATTCATATTTACCTAACATCAAGAGGATGCCGAAAATAGATAATAGCTTTCCATAGAAACTAGCTGAGAAGATTTGATGGTGTGAGAATGACTCTGTGGTTTAGTATATTTAGGGGACTCAGAAGCCAAGTCTCTGCCAGTGCATCCAATACATTTGCAACGATAATGCAGTATATATAAAACTTTTCTAGTCAAATTAGCAAATCCTGATAGATTTCTGTAGGCATCACAATTTGAGAATGATATTAACACACTGGTACATGTCCAGAGAAGGATGACTAAAATGGTAAAAAGTCTGGAAACCATATCCTACAAGGAACAATTTGAAAGAGATGAGTATGCTTAACTTGGAGAGCAGAAAATTGACAGGTCATACAATAGCCATTTTTAAATATCTGAGCACTGTTGTGTAGAAGATTGGGCAAGGTTATTTTCTGCTGTTCCAAAAAATACGACCCATCCACTGGGTTCAAATTACTGACATTCTGACTAAATGCTATGAAGACCTTTCTGACAGTAAGAGCTGTTCAGCTGTTCTGATTACCCCAGAACGCAGTATTCTCCTTCTTTAGACCTTTTTAAAAAAGGCTAGATGAACACTCCTCAGGGATATTTTAGCTGTGGATTCTTTCCATAGCAAGGAGTTGGTCCTTGTGGTCCCTTCTTATTCTATGATTTGTCTGTGATTCCTAATGAGCCATTAATTGTTTCAATAAATACATGTTGTTATTGTTGTTTCTCCCTGCACAAGAGTCTGGCTCTCCTTCTCCTGTTTGTGACAGATACTGATTTTCTTGTGTTTACAGTGTGAGAACTGGCCACTCAACTAATGCACTCTTAGGTCAACCCAACTCTTGTGTACAAAAAAGTAATGTATAAGCCACTATAAATGTGTTAGTAAGAAACTATTTCTCAGCAATTCATACTACACAAGTCAGTCTGCTCAGGAAGCTGCAAGCAAATTGCTAAGTTGTTAATGTGGCTGAGCTAACCTCATTTGTTATTTTTAACCCCCATATGGCTTTATACCTGAGGCTGTACTGCATACAGGTTTCCCAAATCTGCTGTAAATTTTCTGAGCCTTAAAATGTTGAGCAGTCAAAAACTGCACATAAATACTTCAACTTGTATTTATGGATGTCTATTTCTGTGGATCATGCCCATTGTGACCTGCTCCAGGAATTGAACATGCCTTTTTATTGAGGATGCCCTGGGATCACTGATAATATTTTTAGAGCATGTGAGCTCACACTGGGTATTCTGTGTTTCCCAATCTATGACCTTTTGGCTTCACGCTAAAGGTGATACTTGGAGTCACAGTAGTCTGTTACGGGCTGATAGGTTTTCATATTTAAACTAAGTCAACACTTGACTGGATACAGTCATTCACTATATGACATACCAGTTTCCTATAATTTTGACTATCACAGCTACTTATGCATGCAACTCAGAAAAAGTGCTGTTAGATCTCCCCGGTGCATGAATTAAGTTTTTTGCAAGAAAATTCAAGACAAAGCCTCAACATTGTACAAAATAACTTCTGAAACTTTATTGTGATTTTTTTCCAAAGTACATTTAGTAAATGATCATAGCCTTAAAACCATCAGTTAAAAATAAAGTTCAAAGAAGTCCACAGAACAAAGTTCCAATACAGACTTTTGAAGTCACAGAATATAAATATATACAGTTATAAGAATGCAATAAATTTGCAGTTACATTAGGTTATATATAAATATTTATCTATATACCTATATATTGTAAATAAATAGTAGGATTTTTGATTTGACAGGCATGAAAGGCATACTGCTTTACATTTAAACTGTTCAACAAATTAAAGCAAAAAATGGAATGTGGTACAGGTTGCAAATACAGCCATTTTGAAAACTTTAACTATTTTTGTAGTCGGTACATGAATAGTAGTGTACAAATATCTATTTTATAAAGATCATCTATGAGCATTCATCAGCCTTGCTAATATACTCAGGAAAGTTACAAGTCCACATATAGGTTTGCTTTTGTACTAATCTACCTATCCACACACATTCATTTGTGGTATAAAAGAGACATTAGAAGCGCCATTTTCATAAAGCTTCCCTGTACTGTCACCTGGAAGCAATTCTTAGTCACAAAAGGCAACAAGGTATTTGCAAGCCTGCCTTTCATTATTCAACACTGATCAAACTGAAATGTTACTTTGCTATACAGGTACTCAGTGAATTTCCAGTAAACAGAACAGTTAGTATAGCATAGACAAAATATCTAAGCTAAATGCATAGAATCAGTTTGTTTTTTAAAAATCTAAACAACCTTCATGGTAAATACATAGCAACAGGACTGAAAGAATAAATAGCTGGATTTTGCAGCCTTTGCCTGGTGTAAGTATTTCAGAAGGTGTATTATTAGCCAGCACTGCGAATATGTACACAGTTCTAGCAAAACAGCACAGTAAAATCATGCTGATACATGGGAGCAGTACATTCTCTCCAAATGGATTCCTATCATTTATGAAAAATGTTCAAACCACATTATGAATCCATAGTGTCCACATCATTCACATATGACAGGAATGATATTATACTACTACGCCTGCTAACTGTTGAGGAATAATCACTGTTGAGCAGTAATTGTATTGGAAAGTTTTAGACCAAGTGGCTAACACTGTAGTTTATTTTTAAAATGCAATAAATAACACCAAGATATTTAAAATGCAAGTAATGGCCAAAGTGTGCACACAACTTTCCATTCTACAAGTTTCACTGAGTGCAATGAGTTTTACTGCTGAGTAGACATGTATAGATTTTGTGCTGGATCTATATAGGTAGAATTCTACTGTGCTGGCTAATTTAATCAGTGGCAAGTGTTATATGGCCTGTACCACCATCACCCATTATGTGTCCCAATCCTGCAGTGAAGTTCTGTAGTCAGGAAAAGACTTTGCAGTGTGTAGCCAACATGGATACAGATGTTTATCCTACTGATCTGGCTGGCACTGAACTAATTGGTCCATCTTCAACTAACTGGTCCATTCCTATCTGTGTCCACTAACACATAAAATTAGAACCAGATCAGTGCCATTTCCAGAAGTTAAAGCCAATTCTATGTGCCTTATGACATCTGATTCCTACTATGTCACTGACTCCCAGATATCTTCCATCATGCATACCCTCCACCCACTGTAGCGTTTGCTTGTTAAAGCAGTAAAAAGATAAATAAGAAGTTGACAACATGATTGCAAAACTTGTGTTTCACTTTCCTGTGTCCCTGTATTGCATCAGAGAAATAGACAGAGCAGCTTGCACATTCCCTTTAACAACTACTCGTTGGTCTCTCCTTTGTCTGTCATACTGACAGAATTAAGATATAGTCCAGACTAAACTACATTCTAAGAGTCACTTGCAAAAGCCCTCAAGGCAGGTATCTTGAACCTGGGATTGAATACACAATACTCTCCCATGTTGAGAAAATTATATATTCCACATAAAAAACTAATCTTAATTTTTTAAAAAACAAACAAACAATATGCAATGCCGTAATATACACAGCACCTCAGGTAACAGAGGTTTAGCCTCAACTTTGCCTTGTTGTGATGTATTTCCACAGGCAAGGAATTTATTTATGTGAAGTAACACTAAAAATGCAATTTTCAAACTTGTACTTTAATATTGTGCTGCCTGATGGTATTGAACACGTAGATCAGTTTTAGTATTGGATTCAAGATGCTTAATCATTCAGTAGTAGCCATAATCTGAGTCTTAAAATAACATCACTATTTCTCAGGCAACTGAATGTTGTTGTTTTGTTTTGTTTTTTAAAATCTATTGAAACACAGAGTTAGTTGTTTCACACATTTGCACATGCCAGTTTTGGACTAATCATTAATCCCAACCTGAATCTGCTTCAGAAGTATTAAATCATAACTGAAGTGAACAAATTTTTGTCCAAGATGTTCTGAAATGAACCAGGATGTTCTGAAAGGTTTGGAACCACTTTGAAAGTTTGTAGAATTTAAGTTAGTGTCAGTTTTGCATTCAATACAATTCCAGTGTACCTCAGACGGGAAAACAGGAATAGGAAAAAGCCAGATTGGAGAAGGGGAGAGGACGGGGCATAGTTTGTGGCTCACGGTTCTAGTTTCTAATCAAGTAAGGGCTCTAGCAGGGCCCCAATGACATTTTTTGAGAAACACTTAAGTACTAATAACGGAAGATGTTCTCAGTCTTTGCTCTTTACAACTAGATTTGTCTTGAACAGCAGCAACCAAGGCATTTGGGTTCTTTGGGATGCAAACAGACAGATTCAAGATCCAACACAACATTAAAGATTATGTACTTTTCATGGGTTCATAACCATATCAAGCTCTGCTCTCTGCAGCTGTTCCATAACCCACTCACCTGGAACTCTGGTTGATCAGCAAAAGAGGTGTGCCCAGGGAGTCTTGACTAAGCCATTCTACCCCTGGCTAGGTCACAACATTTATCCTTCACCAACTTCACCAGACAACAATTTCTGATGGGTTGGGTGGATTTGTTAGGTAGGATCAGAGGATGTGTTAGGAGGAGGATATCAACTCCAGCAGTCAAAGACTGCCAAGTTTATTGCTCTGGAAACATTTCTTCAAATAGTCAAAACAGTGAGAAGCGGGACTTTCTTGGTTCTGAAGTGAAGGAGGACCAGCCTGAAAGAGGTGCTCTGTAGGTTTAAAGGCAGGAAGTTTTTATATTTTGTAGCAAGTGCTGTGCTATCACCGTGTGTATGTGTGTGTGTGTGTGTGTGTGTGTGAGATAGTCATACATCCAGGAACCCAAAATGCCCATGGAACCATTGTGGGGAGGGCAGAATTTAAAAATACCTCAAGACTTCATCTTGATTATACTGTATAGCACACTACAGTGTACATTTCAGACACTATTTTCTTAAGTGAGTGTCATCACCACTATGTGACACCAATGCTGACGTTGATCAGAATAAGGAGGGGAGCGGGAGTAGGAAACCCCAAGTGATGTTTCATTAACTTCTTAATCCCTATTTCTATTTCTTTAAAATCCTTTGGGGAAATTAACTTAAGAGCATCATGACATTATCCATCGTGGTCAAGTATATTGCCCCCAACAACAAATGCAGACATTTGCTATTTAAACAGGTCTTTCTCATGTATACTGAACTTAAGAGTGAAGAAGGATCTAACTGCTTGTTATCCGGCTGTATTTTTATTGTTGTGTTTTTAATTGGTTTTAGGTCACTTTTTCTGCTTTGTTTTTAGCATCTGTCTTATTTGAGTGTCTTTTTGGTGGAAAGGTGGGGTATCCATTGAATGCATACACATACATGGTGAGATATCTTTGGGGGAGGAGCCCTTAAATATTTCTCTGATGTTGTGGACTTCATACCCCAGAAGGGCTTTTGTGCTTGCAGTTTTAATCCAGTCCTGACGCACTGCCCCAGAAAAGATTGGGCCATTCCTTCATTAAACAATGGGGAAACATTTGACTTTTTTGTGTGTCGGGGGGGGGCAAGATTCTGCCTCAGACCTGAAATGAAATGTATGCCTAAAGTGCCAAAGACTATTCCAAGTGCTGAAGCAAAATCTGAAACAATTTTTCAGAGCCCTACCCTACCCCTATGCCTCAGGGAGTTGAATGACATATAAGCAAAGAGATGGAAAGATTAGTCAAAGACATTCAAAAACTGGTCAGAACCCTTTTTTGGGGGGGTGGGGAGTGTTGAGAAACCCTGATGTAAAAATAATCTTCACTGTTCATGACTTATTCTGTTCAGAAAGCAGCTTTTTCTGCATGAGAGATAGCCATGTCTAGGTAAGAACAATATTTCAATGCAAAAATATTAACTCAGAGTATATTGTAATTAGGGAGCTATAGCGCAGAAAATTTGCACATAGCTGATTTGCAAAGAAAGCAAAATTTCTGTGCATAAAACAGCATTTTCTGCACAGGAATTAACATATATATAGATACTCTCTCTCTCTGTCTCTCTCTCTCTCACACACACAGAGTTTCCCATGCAGAAAATGCTATTTTCTCCACAGAATTTTTTTTTTGTGTGCAAACCAACCACAATTTGCACAGAATCACATTTTGCATATATTGCATAGAATTTTGCACAGAAGAAGTCCTGAATTGTGAATAGTCTTCAAAAACTATGTAGTTTTCAAAGACTTTTTTGCAGCAGGAATAAAATTTTTGAAAATTACTTCTTGCTATCTTTGAGAAGAAACTTATAGAAGCAAGTGGAATGATGTTTTGTTACATATACACAAATTACCATAAATACATTCCCTAAGTATCTGGCATTGAGTGATTAGAGATGCAATATATTAAGAGAGATGGAAGTGGTCTAATAGTGAAATCTTGTCATCAAAACACATATGCTGTATAATATTTTGTTTAGACAAGTCCTGATATATTTCACTAAGGACTAAACATGGATAAATTTATCAAGTGAGTATGGAGGAGAACTTCACCTTATTTTGGATCAGAATTAATCAAAACTCACATAATCTGAATATGCGAGAAACTGGCTTGACCATCTCTACTGTCAAGAGCAATCTCACTGTAGTTCTCATTTTTTCCACCCCAGATCCATGCAACCTTTCTTTCCTGTATAGAAATCTAAGCATTTTAATGCAGTTTTCAAACATACATCTCTTTGTGTACACTTTTCAGATGTAAGTATTTTTCTCCATATGGATCAATTAGCTAATATATGTTTGTGCATATTTTTGACTGCATATAACCTGTCCAAAGAACATGTAAAGCACATCACAAATTCAGAAATATATTTATTTTCAATCATTAACTGTGTTCACATCTACATTCATGTTCAGATGTGAAGTGGGTAAATCCATACAGAAACATTGAACAAAGACATTTTTTACTCCTCTCTAGAGAGAACAGGCATAGTTTAAGCTGAAGTGGCAAAGAACTACTTCTGACCTATAGGTTTGTGCCTATGACATGAATAACCCAGCTTATGTCTCTAAATCAATATAGCTATTTTTTAAAACATTTTTTCCTAATCTTTCTTAATTTCTTTGGTAAGATAAAAACTGAATGCACAGTCGCACATATTCATCTATATGTAGGTGTATGCTTCAAGTCATCTGTCGACTTACAGCAACCCCATGACTTTCATAGAGTTTTTGTAAGGCAAGGAAAACTCAGAGGTGGTTTCAACAGTTTTCTCCTCTAAAATATAGCCTACAGCATCTGATATTCATTGGCGGTCGACTATCCAAGTACTAACCAGGGTGAGCATACTTAGCTTTTGCGATCAGACAGGATCTGGCACCTTTAGAGTATTTGGGCCTACAGGAAATAAGAAAGGTATACAGTACAAGGGAAAGTGCATGACAGAGGTTTGTCATATCTCCCTGGCAAGGAAAGGTCCAACATTTAACTTCTTTGCATAGCTATAACACAACCAAGTTAAACCATGTTCACACTGGGAGTAGAGAGCACAGTGTAATCATTTTTAGAAAGCTTTGCCTGTTTTCACTTTACAGAATGTAGTCTGCAAATTCTGTTGGTTAGATCCATCTACCATTGTATTGTCAACTCAGACTGGTATTGGTCCTCCCAAGATTCAGACAGGATTCTTTTCAGGCCCTACTTGGTGACCCCTGATGCTCACTGAGGGCCTAACATCCAGATATTAACCAGGCCTGACCTTGCTTAGTCTCCACAGTCAGATGAGATCAGATTAGAGTGGTATGGTGGAACACTTACTTGGGAATAAGCTTGTATACCTGTACATTTCAAGAACTATGAAAACAGTGTCATTTTTCTCCTTTCTCCTTTGAATTGTTCTGGTGGGTGGGAAAATGTGCTGGAAAAAGGATCAACTTGTCATTTAGTTAAGAAATGAATGGAAGAAAGATTGTGTCATACATTCAAACAGCTCACAGTAAGGTTATTTCATTCATGCTTCACAATCCTTCCATGTATCACCAAAACAAGCTGGAAAAGGAGCTACAACTTGGCTTAGATAAAAGTGAAATGTCCATGTTAAATCCTTTCTAATTCATAAAAAACAATCAGTGCCTATGTTCACACTACAATTAGGACAGTGTATTTACCTAAACTGGTTTATTTGGGTTATTTAAACTGGATTCTGGATCATGCCAAAAGGAATTCTGGTTTAGAAATCTTTCAGAAAGACAACAGGCTGCTTGAGTGAATTGGCATAATGCTAAGCAGTGTTTACTTCTCCCATAATCACTATTACAATTTTTCTGGTCTTCTTCTGTTTGATTTATAGATGCCGATCTAATATATAATACTGTACTATATGTATTGCACAAAATTTCTGCAGAAGAGTTCTTCTTTCCAATCACGACTGAAATGAATAAAAACTGAGCAGGGCAATCATACTCTTGTGCATCCTAGCTGACTACAGTCATGTCACAGTAGGGGCAAAATGATCTCTGAGATCAAAATGAAAGTAATAGCAAAATGCTAAAAAGGGGAAGGATTCTACTTTTTGAGGCTGACACAATGCTAAAAATTGGGATGATTCTTTAAAGCAGGCCATGTGCAACTCACTTCTTCCGACAGAGGAAGCAATTACAGAAAAGCCAATAGAATAAAATACTTGATGTATGCATCTCTGTCTACCTTGTCCATGGTTTCATCACACCTTGGGCTAAGAAGATTACATTCTGTGGTTTACCATCTTGGAAGGGAGCAACAATAGCTCAGATCCCCATTAGTCAAGCTCACCCGCTTTCAAACAAAGAAGAGCCCTACACTCCAACCTCATGTTTTGGATCACCTCTTCCATAATCCCTGGCAACTAATCATGGTGGCATGGGCAGATGAGGATTTAGCAAAAACAACAGGACAGGTTCCAGGCCCAGTAGAACCCAAGACAAGGGACAAAATGTCCAGGCAGTGTTCTATCCAACCATGCTGTGAAAAACCAACAATTCAGCACGTTTAGTCAATGAAATCATATCAAGTATTACAACTTTACTGCCACAGTAATTTTCTGAGCAATGCTAGCCGTATCTTAGGTACATGCAGAGTGACCGTGTTGTTTAAAAAGGAAAGATTTCCTGGTTCATTCTCAACCCATGCTTTGGCTTAGCACCATGGGCAGTGAGACTTCAATGTAGAGATGTGAGATTTGATTTGAGACTTGAAGTAAAAGATGTACATACATTACTGCCCATTGGACAATGATCACTGTTCAGAGAAAACCCTTGGGAAATCTAACATTGTAGTATGGCAATAGCATATCCAATTCAAAAGGACAAGTAGCAGCAACAACAATTTACGGTCTTTACAGCTCAGGTTTTATTTCAAGTAAAGTCTGTTTTGTTTTGTTTTTCTGACCCTGGAAACATTGTTTTCAAATCATCATCCCAAAGGAAGTCCAATATTACTCCTATATTGTATGCATGGTAGGGTGGGGTGAGGGAAAGGCACCAAAGCATGGGTTATGTCAGACTTTTAAAGCAGACCATTTTTACATCCATATGCTAGGAGGGACAAAATAACGTGTGACATTCCTGCCCTATAATCTTATGTGGATATCCATTCTCCTGTTTATATCTTTTCTCTTCTTTTTCTGGAGCAGGGTGCACAGATGTAATTGAGCACAGTTCAGGACTATACACCATTTCAAAGAAGGGAAGAAAGATTTACTCTTCAGTTCTATGCACACTTTGGCCATTTTCACATGGGGGTAAAACCCCGCGGTGCGACGACCGGGCACGAAGGTCGTTCTCACCGTGGGGTGCGCTAGTGCGGTTGGAAAAGGTGAGGCACCCCACCTCCAACTGCTCTAGCGCAGCCACAGGGGTGGCACTGGGAGTTTTATAAAAACCACCTTCCCAGGTGGTTTTTATGAAACTCGCCCGCGTTAATTCGTAGCAGCTCCCGGTGAGGATCTGCAGAGATGCGGTAGCGCGTCTCTGCAGATCTGCCCGGGGGCGGGTTTCCGGCTGGCGCACTGCCCTGATTGGCAGAGCACTACCGGAAGCCGCCAACCGCCATTTTGGGCGCTGCCGAATGCCACCAAAATTCGGCGACGTGTGAAGCGGCAGAACCGCGCTCCCCACAGGGACGGAACAGAGATGGAGCAAAACGTTAACAGGTAAGCTCCGCCTCTGCATGCGCCACCCCATTTCGGCCCCCCCACGTGCAAAAAGGGCCTTTATTTCAGAGTTTCAGTGAACACATCAAGACTCTTTCAGTAGTAAGTAGCAACTTCCATATTAATGGGACAGGGAATCCACTCCAGCTTTTGGCTTGAATATTAAAGAACCCATCCAGGTACTGAATCCTATCCCAAAACATGGATATCCCTTTAGGTTCAGACTAAAACCTGGAATGGGTTCACTGTCCCACTGACACAGAAACTACCAGCTTCCAGTGAAGTCTTTTTTCTAAATATACATGCATAGGCTTGTCCTGTGATGGTACAATCCTGGAATACTACAGTCCTATTTCACTGAACAATACTTCCTTCACGAAGAGTGTTTTATTGTTAATAAGGTTTAATTGAACTGATGATCATTGAGAAGGTAGAGACATATGGGAAGCACAAATGAGAAGCCCTTTTTTAACATTTATATTCTTTACTTACAGAAGTGTAATTCTTAAGGATTTATCTCCTTCTAGAGACCCTTTATAAGATGAATTTCCAAGTAGTATGCTAAATGTGTTTTCTCTGTATTATATATGCACATAGAGTATACACACAGTAAGGCAGCATTGCATAGTGATTATACAACACACAACTGAGTATTTTATATTGCTAGGGAAAAACTCCCATGAGGTAGTTTAGACTGAGAAATGAGGACTGGCACAAGATCATCAAACAACAATCAGAGTGAAGCATGTGTTGTGTATAAGATGCAGTATTGTGGCTCCAGGGGACATGTATGGAAACTGTGTGTAAATTAAGTCTCTCTCTCTCTCTCTTTCTCAGCATCCTCCTACATTGTGTTTGCAAAATGCTTCTATGCAGGAGATATGGTGCAAATTTACATAAAGGTGTTGGAATGTTCTACATTTGATAGTTGTCAATGGGAATCTTCACACGTTTCCTGGCCAAAATGGATAACTGCCTCCATATATGTTTTATGTGTTGCATTCTGCCTGGGCATATTCCTCAAGTGACTGATGCATACACTGGTTGGCCAGTGAAGACACCATCTAATTGGATTGATTAATGTATGTTGACCACACAGACATGAACATCTCTCTTTTTACAGTGGATATTCTCTGTTTCTCATGTGACTGTAATCCACCACAAGTGATTATGAACAACTTTTCCATTTACAGTTAACTACAAAAGAGCACGCAATATCAACCAAGACAAATATTCTTGCACTGCATTTTTGGCTATGGTGTTATTCTGGTTCATCCTGTAGGTAGCCGGAATGGATCAAAGAGAAGTCCTGGGGATATACACTAATGACTTCACAGATACGGAATGGAGTCTATAAACTCTCAAGCAGCCTAGCTTTGAAGAGCAAGGAATCAGGGCCTTGCTATTGTCTCTTCCCTGTTCCATTTAATTTTGAAATAGCACTATGAAGTATGGAAAGGCCCTTCCTCACTTCTTAAGCTGGAGCTTGCTTCAGGGTCTGATGTCTTGAGGAATGCTTAGGCCTATTGGAAATTTAGTTCTGATCAGTCAAAGGTCCTAGGCTGGGTAAGTGATAAGGGCATCACACAGGCCTCTTTTCCATCTCCCAAGCCCCCATGGGCTCCAACACAGAGAGCAGTGGTGGGAACTGTATAGTTCTGTAGATTTTGCCAAGCTGTAGCTCCCTGAATTTCTCACCATTAGCCATGCTGGTGAGAGCTGCAGTGCCACAGTATCCAGAGGGCTGTCCTTTGCTCATAGTGTGTCACTTTTTCAGATACTCATACCAAAGGTTTTAAACTTGTGGAGTCCTGTTCCACCCCAGAAAATGTGGGTTTATATGCATATCAGGAATGATCCCGTGTCTTTTCTCAATCATGTTGAGAGTTATCACATATGAACACTTCTGCATGTGCATTTATAGAACTTAGGAAATAGGTTGGTGCTCTGGGTTTCAGAGCATCTTCCTACCATGGATGGTTTCAGCATGCTTTATATTTATTCTTCTTTAAACTTAACATACCAAACACTTTGAAATCTCTCTGCATATTGATCTACATCAGTTTATAGGAAGGGTCTGTCACAGAATATTCCTCATAATCGATGTCCAGCAACCTGGCCATGTTTTGAAGCCTACAGGCTCTACCATGCATTTTTTAATTAATTATGAGTCAGGAAAATAATTACTTTAAGAATACTAATTATGACATTTCAACCACACATTTAGATTTTTTTTCCTGATTTCGCTAAGCAATTAAGTTTAAATTAACTTGAGCTTTTTCTCCTAACACAGAGTTTCTTCCTTTAAAATAGGATGCAACAGAAGGCACTATCTCCCTTTTGATTTACTCACAAGGTAAGAGTAGCTGTGACAGCTTAAGTATATGTTAGAAATTATTGATAATTACATCAGTATTTTTCAGTCAACTGAGAGGATGGCTAATGGGATTAATAAACTGCTTGCTGGCCCACAAGTAGAAAAGCATAAACAACATGACCTTCGGTCAACACAGCACTAAAAAGCAAAAACAACATGTCTATAGACAGGGTGATGAATGTGCTTGTAATTGTTATTTTTGGCTTTTTACCCTGCTTTTTGTTGAGGTTTTGCTTGGGCAAAATACAATTCACTGAAGAAGAAAAATGCATACATTACCTTTTAGCAGATGCTGATGCAGCAACCAAATATTTCCTTTAGTAGCTACTTTAAAATGTATCAGCATCTTTGTAGGGCTTCTTAACTGGAGAGCTCAGAAATAACTAACTACAAATAACTAGTTACCAGGCATTAATCCCTTTCCTAGTAACAACAATATGACTATGTTAGAACACAGCCATAACTTAACAAGCAATATAGGTCGTTGTGGGTTTTCTGGGCTTTGAGGCTGTGTTCTATTAGCATTTGCTCCTGATGTTTCACCTGCATCTGTCGCTGGCATCTTCAGAGGATCTGAATATTCTCACTCCTTTTGCACTATAACTGTAAGAGTTTAGTAAGCTTTATAGCCACAGGAATATGGCCTCACAAAATGATGGAAGAGAAATACAGCATGGTTCAAATGCTGAACCTTATGATCTTCTGTGAGCATTTAAGTAAGAAAGAGGTGGATGGAAGGCCAATATGTTTTGCCCCACAGCGGAGCAGCTAGTATGATTCAGATTTTTTAGCAACTAAAACTAACTGCTTCAGTTACTTTTGAAGGAGGCACCAAAGAATTACTTTGTAACTAGAAAAGTAAATAACCACAGGGTTGGAGGACTTTTAACTATAAAAAAGTATGCATCTAAAACTCAAATTCTGGTAGTACATCCTGAGGAAAACATTCCCATGCTGGTTCAGCTATGTTTTTGCCTTTTAGACCATCCTATGGAGTGATCTTAAGGCACAAGTTGGCTATACAAAAGAAGGTCAGCAGAAATCTGCGAAAGGTACTCTATGTTCCCCGAACTATCCTGAGGCCAAACTATGTGAACATATTCGGAATAGCCATAACAGGTAAAAGGCCCGATTATTGACTTACAGTGTTGCCCATTTTCAAACTTGTTCATTCTCAAAACCAAATGCTTTCTCCTAGCATTGCTGTCTGAGTGCAGTACTGCCTATTTGTAGAGTTCCAGTTTTCCTTTTTGCAAATAAATGTCTGCTATCATGCCAGGTACACACTGATTTGAAGAGACAACGGAGCCTGGTCTGTGGATAAAAAGAAAATATCTTTCATAGTCCCCAAGCTGTGATGCTTAATATAGAGACTGAGGGAATAAAATTGTAAGATTATTTGTGTGTGTGTGTGTGTGGCAATGAACCTCAGTGTTGACTGAGCAGCTGGAAGAAATCTGTGATTTCATCTAGCAGAGGTATCTAGTAAACAGAGATAACACAATATTTTAATATCTTGTTAACATCTTAAAACACCAAAGCACTGCATATTTGTGTATCAAATTAAACAGAGGATTATAAGGCAGTTAATGAGAGAAGCACCTGTTATGGCTTGCATATGTGCATGAAGACCCTGTGAAAATACACAGGGATCAATTTATATTTCTGCACATTAAACTTTCATAGATACGGACCTATTCCAAAATCTCTCTCCTGCTCTTATTCCTGCTCTCTCTCAGATATATACATAATGAGAAGTGCATGGGGGAAAGAGTGGGGAGCTTTTTGACCACACCCTCACTATCAGATCATTGCTGCAAATCTTGGATAAGTAACTTCTAGAGTAGGGAGCTGGTAGGATCCCAGATTTCCCAGGGAAATTCTACACAAGTAGAATCAGCTCTGCACTGCAGACATTTAATCTTTTACTGTGTGCAGATTTGCACAAGGAAGCAACAAGAATATAGAGGAAAGGATGCATTTCTCTATATTGGGTACATGTGAGATTTGTAGTAGGGTTAGTTTTCCCTTCTTCTGCAGTCTCTGTTGATAAGGCATGGGGTACTCAGGTTCAAAAGTAGGTTAAAAAATGACAATAGATTTTGTTGTTTCATCTAGATTTCACAGCGGTGGTCATTCATTTACTCAAGGGAAGACAGAGGAACACATAGGCCCCTTCTGCATGACAACACTCTTCTGTGTTGCTGTACTGCAAATCCAGATCTGGAAGGGAGTGTCTCAGCAATGCCCCCCTCCGCACCTGCTCATTCCTTGCGGAAGAGAGTGGGATAGCCCTGTCCCTTCCTTCTGCAGTGTAGCCGGGCACTTGCCATTCCTGCAGTGGGCCAGGAAACACTGCAATCATCCGGCTGCAGTTTTTGCACAAGGGTGAGTATGGGAGTGCCACACGATAGGGGGTGTAAAATGGACTTTTTCCATTTTTCAAATACAGTGCGTGCACGACAAGACGGCGGAAGTGCAACAACGTTGTGCAGAAACATGACCCACAGAGTGCTGCCATCGTGTTCCAACTGTGGGGCAGCTATGCCGTACAGAAAGGGCCATATTCAGGAACATGGTAATGGTAGCATTGTGTTTCATGTTCACACAGACCTTACTTTCTCTGGAAAGTCTGCAACAGTCTTGCTGGTTAGACAATAAACACTAAGGTTATTTGGATCTTTTAAAACTTGCAACTTCATCTGCATGGATTTCATATGGCAGGGATAGCCATGTATTAGCCCATAAATTCAGTAGTACAGTGGACAGGTTATGCTCGCACTACAAGATTGTTCACACATTTATCATCTGATATGAATGTGCTGATATTTTGATACAGAATAAATTACAGGAGCATATTCGAAGAATTTCTACTTACTGTGTCTGGAGTAAGGACAGATTTTGCTCTGTTCCAATCATGTCCTCTGTTTTCCTTGTCCCAGAAAAATCCTTCAGAATCATTTAAAAAAAAAACCTTTCTCTGTGGTCGTTCTCAGAGTTCAGTTTTTGGTCACAGCATTGTGTGACAGAATGTTCAGAATTAGGGGATTTTTTCCCCCAGAGAAATAGATTATCCTCAAGGAGACTTGGAAATTACCCTATTGCATTTTAAAGTCTCATTTCTTAAGATCTCATTTAGCTGGCTATAAGAGGTCAGGCCAAACGTAAGATTATTTAATGCCATGCCTACTGTCTAGTGATGCTTAACATACTTGATTGTTAAAATACTTAAAACAATAGCACTAAGTGATTTCTAAGGTTGATGACATAAGCAGCTGTGACAGTCTTCGCTCCACAGTTGCATCCCACTTGACTTTGACACACTTTATTTGAAGACATGCATGTGTAAAGATCAGTAGCAACTGCCAATTTGCCTGGTCTACCACATTACCATAGAGCTACTGCTACAAACGATTCCCCTTTAGGTGCAATTTTTTCATACTCCATTAATCCTCTCAGTCCTCCCCCAATCCTGCAGACTTGTTACGTCGTAATCCCCAATTGTTGTGCTGCAGGAACATTTGAAAGTCTCTGCTGTCCTCCAGGCAGAAAATTACAATAGCAAGTCTATTAAATTTGGCTCAAACAATGTCCACTTGGATCACTCCCGCTCATTGCAGTCATAACCCATAGCCACAGTGTCAGAACAAATTATCGCTAGCATCCGGAACGCCAATGCAAAATTAATTTGGTGCCTCCCAAAGCCTTCTTGATTCAGTCCCCTGATGCCAGCAGAAATCTAGCTGTATTTTTTACAGTGATGTTTGGATACTAAATCAAGAAATCCTCAAGGCTGGCTTCATTCATTTATACGTGTCAGGTTTCAGTTCCCACTGGGCATATCGACCACATGATAGCAACCTACCCTGTGACTAAATTTGCTGGAATTCTTGTATCTGAATCTGTTTAATAGAGGTTACTGTGGTTGCTCCTTTTTTGGACCAAGCAGGGAACCATTCAGAAAATGGATGTTTTTCTAAACCCATCTGAACTATAAAGTCTGGATTTGTGGGGGGGGAGGGTATTTTGTTCTCTCTTTTCCTTCCTTCTTTGCAGGCTTTCTCACTCAGAAATAAACCAATAGGATAAATATCCCTTGAAGTCGGAGTGCTGCCCCCCCGCCACTTACTTACTTTTATGGCCATTAAATCCTTACTTTTACAACATGCACACATTATCCCAGCTGAAGGAAGAATAACTAGGATTGGGAGTTCTTTTGTATTTGAACTACTTGACAAATAAAACCAGTAAATCCTTGCTTCTATGTCACTGCCATTAAATATTAATTGTTAAGGTCTTATATATGTGTTACCACTACATTAGTTTTTTTAAAAAAACAAACAAAGCACTTTTAAACTATATCTCTGGCAATTTAGAAAACCTTGATGTTTATGGGAACATTCACTCCAAGGAGAAATAAGCAATACTTCTGCTTGTGGCCACAGTACAAAAAAATTCAGTGTCTGGTTCACACAGCGTCACATGTTCTGGATCTGATGGCTGTGACACAGATTGTGTTACAGCTTAAATGTGCGTCTGAGTACGTACAAACTGCTTTTCCCTCATTGCCACGCAATGGCAGCCTAGCCCCAGGCAGTTAGATTGATTGAGCAGTTTCCTTCCTGTGCACAGAGCAAAGCTCCCATACATCCCTGACAATGTTGGGATATCTGGCTTCCAGTAGAGTTCATTTCTAGTACTTTTAAGAGTTCTCACTGCACAGAGAGTACTTTACATCAAAGCAAATTACTTTCAACAGGCTGGGGTGACATTAAATGGTTATAAAGTGCTTCAAGTACAGCACTGGATCATCAGGGCTTACCAGAGTGTCATTGCAAGCTGGTGAGGGAAATTTCCATGTACATATGAGTATATATGTTTTGGGGGGCAGGGACATGATTCACAATAAGTCACAATGTCTTTTTTTGATATGAACAACATTAAATTGAAATGATGCTTTATTCTTAAGAGCACTTGTTGGTCTTATATTCTTGTACCTCATAATAATTACTGTTCACTTGAAGTCTGAAAAACATAGCGGGGGAGGTATTGCTGCCTGTGACATGCTGATGCATACAAATACCACATTACTATAAGCCATTTGAATACTTGTAATTGTTGTGGCTGCATGAAAAGATGCAGGGAACTGTGGGTCACAACATTTCACATCTAAACATTATTTAGCAGATTATCCCATAAAGCAGAGCAGAGAATCAATCATATTGCAGTGCCTTGCAAGCAAAGTTCAAGAGCATCACAGTGGATTACGAAAGGAAAAAGAAACTGATTTAATAGAGCAACCCGCACACATCATAGAGGTAGGAGAAAATCTACATAGGATAACCATGCTACCTGCCATGGAAAATTCCTGTACTGATTGCTAATATGGATAATGTACTATTGATTAACTGCAAATATAGCTTATCTGTCAACTTTAGTCCCCATCCCCAAGTTGGGGTAGGAACCTTAGTAATTTAAACATATAGAGCCCATTTTATTCCAATGGCATGATGAATTCAGAGCTCAGCCAATTCTCTAAAATCTATGATTGATCATCTGGTGAACTCTTTAAAATTAAAACACTTGTTTGCTAATTAACTAAACTAAGATCTACAGTTGGTGATATGTTTGACAGTGCTTTTGAATTAGGTCTTAAAAAAAAAGATTCCCCCCGATACATAGCAGATCTGAGTAGGAATCCTAGACCTGAAGAAATAAATAAAATAAATAAAGCATATAAGGGGAAAATATACCAGCATGGTAAAAAAAAAAAAAAAAAACAGGCTAAAACCAATGGAATCAATTTCCCTCTTCCTTTCCTATAGCAATATTTCAGTCTCAGAGTGTGCCAAGATCACAGGCTTCTACTGGTTCAACTGTCACGGCCTTTCCTCTCCAGGGAACTCTGGGAATTGAAGACACATGCAGAGAATATGGGATCTCTAAAAGAGCATTTTCCACAGTATTTAGCAACTACTCCCGGGAGTCTTTGGTGAAATCCATGGCAGTTAAATTGCTTGCTTAGAAATGTCTACTTTATTTGAATTTTCAATTTTTCCCCAACACTAAAAAGTGCATTATGTACAGTTAACAGCACTGTGGAAGTATCATTCACTTCAGCTGCAATCATTCAACATACTAGTGTCTGGGAGCTGAGGTGGGAAGTAGTAGGGATCTTGTCTACTGGCTTTAATCTGCATCCCTCACCAGAACTTTACTCTGCGTCCTAATATATCCATCAGACCTTATACACCAATACTATGTACAAGTATATTTGGATAACACATATATAGGCATTGTGCAAAAGAGTTGATGAAAAAGGTCTCAGGGCAGGGCCATTAAGAGTAATACACATAGAGAGAAAAAGACCATCTTTCTCCACCTTTTCATTTCACATTGATCTGTTGTCCAAACAGAAGTTTTGTCTTTCACTGCAGGTTATGATGCTTTCAAGAACTATCACTAGAAAGATGAAGCACTAGATCCAGGTTTTTAGAATAGATTTAATCTGAAACTTTCATGATGTCCTATCATTGCCTATAGCAATGAGGTTCCAGTATGTTTTGTGATGCTGCAGAAGTGAGGCCACACAGGACATTCCAAAATCCATTTTACGGACTTACATGTTGTTGCAAAAGTCTAAATGCCCTTGGGAACTTCTCCTGGTATTTAAGGCCACTGCAACCATGTAGTCAGTCATTCATGGATTACTACTTGGTGGTTGTTGGAAGCAGCAGCAGCACTAAGTGAGGGAAAAATGTAGAAGATGGAGAATCCACTTTACTGGCAGCACAAATAACTGAAATGGCCTCAGACAAGTGCTGCCCGGGTATACATCCATCCTGCTTGGCTAACCATTGGCTCCAGTGTACTTAGTGATGGGACAACCATCTCCAAATTCTTGCTAGCAGTAGCTCTGTGGTATGGTTGTGATGTGGTGGGCACACTCCACAAGGCACAAACCACTCTGTTTTCAGCTGCTTTGGATGGCCACAATATGCCATCACAGCTACCATTTTAGCTAACTACAAGTGAGAATACACAACATTTCAGGTTGATCAAGAGGATGGTTGTTTGGAATGGGGAGTCATACAGCCATGTGTAGATGTTTTATAGAAGTCCATATGTCTTTTTCCACCAAAAACATTTTGGTTTCCCAGCCACTTGAAGTCCCAACAATTACATTGACACCACCCCCAAAAAAGAGGTGCACATGTGGCCCACATGCTGCACAATTCCCAATCCTGCTGTAGCAGATTACATTTACTCACTTTCAACAGTGCAGCATATCACCAAATCTGACAAGAACAGGGAGATCATATTTTCAACTCAAAAAAAAAAAAAACCCCTCCTAAAACCTAGACCCTGCAGTATCACTGGCAACAGTTTGCAACACAACAGTTCTGCCAGTTCATAAAATTTACAAACATGGCAGAACACTCATTACCTTAGAGAAACTCTGTTTTGCAATTAGTGTAAATAACATCCTGACAAAACGGGCTTCCAGATAAACACAGACATAGCTTCCAAGATAAAAAGGCTTGGAGGGAAGATTTGGAGAGATTTGCCATGGCAATAGGAGAAAGAGGTCAAATCAGCTGGCTTCCTTCCACACATTTCTTCCTGTTCATGCCATATACTGCCCAGAATTTGGACTGCAGTAGAAACGAAACAGATTGCTTCCTCATTTCCTCTTTTAATACTTGCCTTTCCCACCGCACTAAGCATTCCAACTTAACTCCATTTCTAATGGTGAGATGGTTTTGTCAAATTCTCACTGGCAGCTAACAAAAACTGAGGCAACAGAAAAAGGCTGCTGATACTTCAGAGCAAAGTATATAAAACTGTATGTCACATCTCAGTGGATTTTGCTGGTTCCGTACTTATCTTGAAAATATCATCTTGAGATTTGACAAGAACCCGGTTTATAAATATTCTGCTTTCAACAGACAAACTCAGAATTTCCTCTGAAGAATTCCCCAATCAATTCTCAAGAAGGAAGAATTTCAGTGCTAGAAGCTACATTCTAGGCATCATTTAAGTGTCATGTCTGAATAGAGTAAAAGGAATACTTGTAAAATGATAGGGCTGTGCATACCAGACCCAACCTCTAAGATGTAGGCCTCCCCGGGACCTATAAAGGGGCTTCTAGTTATATTTGTTTGATTGCAAGTATTAATGTCTGCCCAATCAAGAGTTTTTCAGAGTTCCAGGCTGAACTAAGGATAGTCTTAATGCTCCAATGAACAAATATTCCTGTTTTGAACAAGGAGACCAGAAGGCTTGGGTTGTATGTCTGTCACAAGTGAAGATGAAAAATGTGAAGTATGTTGATGTCTTTGCTTATAGAGTTTGATACATCTATCAGTTTAACTTTCTGACAGATTCTATTTTTTTTAAAAAATGCATCTTCTTCCCATCAAATTTATGAATATTTGTGATTTTTTAAAAAGTTCTTGTCAAAAATAGACCAAACACAGCTTTGCCTGGGCCAAATTGTTCCTAACATGGGGACAATTATGTCATATCTGTTTGCCACGGAGCTTTTAATCATGAGGAAAAGAAAACCAGAAGAAAACCTTTAAATATGGTTTGAATACACAGGGACTGAAAACTTTAATTTTGACAGCTAAGGGCTCAAAACTCTTTTTCTTGGATAGGTGAACCTCTCAGTTTTAGTTCTCTCATAGTCTAATTTTTCAAGGTGTGAAGCTCTTTCTATTAATTGCAGGAAAAATTCAAATTTTAAAAGTTTATTTTATTTTAAAACAACCACATGAAATTCTTACCCATCCTTAGATATTGGTCAACCAGAAGACATGAACAGGATGTAAGCTAAGTAACTTTGCACTAATCTATTTCTTTTAGCCATCATAAAGAGAAGCACAAGTAAAGCCAAGCCAGAGCTAAGATCTTCTCACAAACTTCCATAGTAATCAAGTCTGGTACCCTAAATGTAAAGTATAAATGTACAGTATTTAATAATATAAAAGTGTCAATAAACTCATTGGGATTTAAGAGCTGAATATAAGATATTCTATATACTTCACATTTCAAACCACTAGTTTTTTGTAGTTGTAAAGGGTGCATATTTTAAAATATTCACTCCCTTCAAAGAGAAACAGAGTTCATCAGGGAGACATCTAGGCTGATTCCTTTCATACTTGCAGGTTCATCTTCTGTTCCTTTGAATATGAGACAGCATTCAAAGCAGTGTTGAGTATGAATGTTCTCCCTAAATTTACCTGAGTTTTAAGAGAAGAAAATTTCCTAATTGGTTTGGAGAAATTCCTTTTGCCAGGGACCGAACGAGGTCTTCACCCTTTCCCACACATGCACACACAAATGTTGCTTAAACTAGATTGTTGATGTTGGTTGTGGATGGGGGAAATAGTAAAGTATTGATGAACATTTCTTGGTTGGCAGATGTCCCTCCTCCTTCCAGTACCCATAAGCCCTAGACAAAGCATTATGTCATGGTATTCTGAATAAAAGAACATACTACAGTTTTATTGGGATACTTGCTCTACCTCCACACACATCTTGGAAAGATGCTAAGTCAAGTCATGGAAGGTGGTGGCAGAATGTCAGGAAGTCACCAGTTTAAAAAAGGACCATTCATCCAACCAATTACTTGACACTCCTATCCAACCGATTACTGAATTTCAAACTGAATAATTCCATCTGAGAATACTAGTTCAAACCTGCACTCCTCTATGTGTAATTGGAAATGCTATGGATGAGAAAAAAATGATTAAAGTGACCCAAAGCGTAGATGGTTCCATCTGGGTGGAATCAAGAACCTGAACAGACATTATTCAGCATGAACATGGCCTGAGAAATCAAGTCTTAGTATCATTCAGCCTTAAGTACATTGGGAAATAACACTGGGAAATAACATTGAGTTAAACTTAGACAGAGAAAGGGGCAAACCAATATAGAGAGCAATTTAATTTTCACATCTCACAACAGGAAGACTTTGGCTTCTTGCTGCTTCCATGTTTAATTGGCCATTTTTTTTATGTAGTGAGTGAAAGCCAGCCAATTTTCTCCTGAGAAGTTGTACTATAATCTTGACTCAGTAAGAGCTATATGCTTCTTATTTGTCTATAGCACCATGGGGAATGAGATGAAACATCAGAACAAGGATTTCTTTTCTTTTCTTTTTTTCATAATCTGCAAAATTAACTGTTCAGCTCAAAAGGGGGCATTTATATACCACCAATTTAGTTTTGAACCAGAGCAAACAGACTTCTCAAGAAAGAAAGTAGACCAAGGGGAATGCAAAATGGTACCTGAATTAATTCCAGGAAGCTTCCCCTAATAGGAAATGAGCTTTATTTTATGCTGGAGTAGTTTATGAGATTCATTCTTCAATGAGCAAATGGTTTGGCACATTAAAAGGTATCACAGCACTTAACCTCAGAAAAATGTAAAATATAAAGTTTGATCTTCTTTTTCATTATAGTACAACTAAGTGCAGTAATTCCAGAATAACAATTATGGATTATCCTGACTCAAAGCTAAGCTCTACCACCAGAGAAATCATAGCATTCATCTTTCACCAGTCTCTACCAGAATAAAGAAGAGATGACAATATTCTGCATCAAAAAAACTAGCAGGTCAGGCCTAAATATCTTTCCAAAAAAATCAGACATATTGAAACATAACCACCCTGAAACACTATAATCCATTAACATTACTGCACAATTTTGTTGTTCACACAGTTTGGCTCATTTTGCTTTGTGGTCTATCAATTTCTACTCTATAAATATCCAAGACTATAATTTATAAATGTGTACTTTTTTTTAGAGAAAGAAAGGAAATACACCCATGTGATTACTGTCATGAGGACAGCCCATTTGAAATATAATTGCCTTCCCACTTAAACAATGATGGCAGACACAAGAACTGGTGAATTAAAGCTACAATTTCATTCAGTACAGGTATGTCCAATGAAGCAGCCAGTGGGATGTGTGATCACAAATTGCTTGTGGAAACCCCATTAGGCTGAGTCTCTCCAACTGACTGACTTCTCGGCTTGAAACCCAGACTCTGTGGTTCATCCTGGCCTGACCCTCTAAAGGGATAATAGAGTGGCAAGGGACTTCCCCAAGTGAGTTGTCTTGGGCCAAGAACCTAGCTCATTTACCTGCAAGCTGAACAGCAATGTCAGGAAAATACACGAATTCTTTTACCTTGTGGTGCCACTGGAGGGCTACAAGGAGACCAAATGGAAACTGAATGCCCAAACTACTTTCAGCAAGCAAATATAAAATTACAGCCAATCAGCCAGATAAGATACAATACACAGAACAACAATTACAAAACTATATACAGTATGAAAAAGTTTTTTAAAAAGGTTTCTTGCCTCATGGTCAGAGGCGTGCACTTTTCTTCTCTCCTTTTCCTTTCCTTTTTTTTAAGGCCCTTTCTGCACCAGGCAATTAGAACGGGGCAGTGCATCCTCTCACGGAGGTCATCTGCACCTTGGAGCGGACTAGGAGTGGACTAGTTACTGGAGATCCGCACCTCAGTCTGCTCCAAAATGACCCCAAGTGATCCTCCAGCGTGTTTCCTAAAGACTGCAAAAAAAGGTCTTTATTTTCGTGGAACGCGCCATTGCATTCCTCTCCCTTGTGCAGATTTGCAGGCTTGCACCAATGCGAGCCTGCTATCTGTGGAGGGCAGGCTTTAGATGTGGCGAGCTTCAGCAGTTGGTCGGGAGCCATGACCAACCAGAAGCGGCCATTTTGGAAGCTGGAAACCACCATTTTGGAAGCTGGAGCAGTGCGGATCTACAGACCTCGCACTGCTCCTATTCGCCCTGGACCAAGGAGGAGCCCTGAAGAAGGGCTTCAGGGACAGTCCGCGTTGCTTTGGACCCCAGAAGAAGCAGTAGGTAACGGCACAGAGCGATCCCCTCGCCTTGTGAGGAAAGGGCCTAGGTTGCTGGACACAGGTAAGCTGGCAGAAGAAAGTACAGAGACAATTTTCATTGTATGAGCAGAAGGAAAACTGGGGGGCAGAAGGGTTGGATAACTGCTCATGATAAAAGAGATCTAACCAAAAGAAAATTATATGAACGATATAGTTATCATCTTGGGAACAATGTCCTCATCCCCCCACCTTGCTTTACCCTGCCTAGGTGGTTATCCACATTTCCAACATGTGCACACACTCCTCCAAAAAAAACTGTGTTTGTGAAAACTGCTTTGGGAGCAACAATGTATTAATCCATAGACATTTGATTTCAAATCCAATTGCCAGCAGACACAACATTTTTGCATTATTACAATACAGAGCTGATTTCATTAATCAAACAGCTTTGATTTCTCTACAAATGCTATCCCTGACAATGCCATGCAAACTCTACTGACACTGGTGTATTCAACTCCCTTACTTTGCTAAATTTGCCTCTTTGAAAGCAGCAATTTCACATCTCATTCAATTAATTATTCTACACCACATGCCATGCTGAAATTCTGCATATATTTTAATATAGAGCTGTGTTGTGCCAGTGGCACAACAGAACCACAAACGCAGAAATGCTAGTGTGTGGTCTCAGCCAAATGCTCAAAGACATTAGCCAGTCCATTAAAAACGAAACGAAACAAAACAGAACAGAACACTACCCATGGATTAGGCCTATATTTGTTTTCTATTTTTTTGCAGTTCTCTTGAATCTGCTTCCACGCATTTTGTGTTTATGCAACTAGCAATAATTTATAGTCTAACAGAATAAAAACCAAAGCATGTATCAGATTACTGAAATGTGGTTTGCAATCAATGTGCATTAACTATGGTACACTATTAGCTTTTGTGTTGCTCATTTGTTTGCAGACTGAATAGATTTTGCTCTCTCTTTTTTCCATGGTGGTCTGAGTCATAGTGTGTACTCAATGATAACTGCATAAAACACAACCAAATACTTGGATGCATCCATTCAGACAACTGGCAGCACCACAAATATAGAGGCAGGGATCTTGCAGCAGATGTGTGGAGCATAATGCTCTGCACACAGCTCCCCCCACAACACAGTTTTCAAGCCCTGCATGATACTGCTATGGCCATTACATGGCCAGGGGAGGGAGGAGGCAACAAAGTAGTGAGGACTGTGGTTCATTCTGCCCGCAGCTTTCCAGCTGGAAAAAGGAAAACAAAGCAGCTCTTCCAGATGCTTGGTCACTTTTCTCCACTCTCCCTCCTCTTCCCAGCCATTAAATGGAAATAGCAGTGCCCCTGAGGGTTTTACAGATGCCGAGGGGAAGGTTTTGAATGGTGTGCATGGCCAATTGAGTAGTTCTTGCTTACCATCCAAAACAATACATATATATGCCACCAAAAGGATTACAGTCTGAGCCCTCATGTCAAAGCAAACACATGCCACATATATATTACAAATCAGCAGGTACAGACATATTCTATTTGCCTGGTCAAATGGTATTAAAAGTCAAAAACAGTATGCATAAGGCTCCTTCACTCTTCTAGAACAATCTTTTTCTCATTACATTCCCTAACAATGGAATAGTAAGTTAGCATGAATCATTTCTGTACATCTTATTCCCCAACTCCATATTATTTGTACCACAACCCAACTAACCTCCACCCAGCACTTGCGTAGGAAGCTTAATAACACCTTGGTACAACACAAATGTGTTGAAAACACACTACGAAGATAAAGGTCTTAATTGCTAGTGTAACATTTGGGCCAGAACTGAGGACCCCACGCACCTGTTAATATTGTGCTTGTTCTATTAGCTAACATTTAGAAGATTTTCAAGGCAGCTTACAAAATATTAAGCAACAATGACATCATGAAAACATGAATAGTTAAACAGAATCAATGCCAGAAACAGACCAAAAGAGAAAAACCTAACAGAATTAATACATCACACCACTCAGACCTTCAAGCACTTTCTAGATTAAAAATGTGTGAGCCAACAGCACAAAAGCAGCAAGAGAGATTGCTTGGCAGACTTTGGTCCTTCATACAATACTGTAAATAGCCTCCATACGATTGTAGGTCATTTTTAACCTTCCATGCAGGTTAAAAAAAATAATTTGTTGACCAGCGGAACTATATGATTATAAACAAGGAAAACTAACATTGCTAGTTCCATTCAAATATGAGTATCAGGTGATAACACTAAAACCCTTTCTGCACGGCCTCGCAGTTGGGACATGATGGCAGTGCTTCGTGGGTCGTGCTCCTGCATAACGTTGTTGCGGTCCTGCCACCATCTTGTCCCTGTGCATCGTGCAAGCATGGTGCACGATACGGAAAAAAAAATCCATTTTACACTTACCATCGTGCTGTGCTGCTGCCTTTCTCAGCCATGTGAGAGGGCAGAAGCGCGCTGGCAATGCCTCCCTCCCCAGTGCAGCAATGGCAAGTGCCTAGCTGCACTACAGAAGGGATGAGGCAGGGGCAGAGTGCTTCGGTCCACAGCAACAGGCGAGGTGCAGAGGGGAGCGTTCCTGGTGTGCTTTCCCTCCCCGCTAGGGCTGCAACAAAAAGACTTCACTGAGCCCCAGCATGCAGAAAGGGCCTAAGTTAACAGTGTTGCTGCTGCCTATTTAGAATGAACTAGAATCACCATGGTCTGATTCTGTGTCTGTTTCCCAAAATATAAATTTCAATTCTTGATATGTTTGATTAGAAGTAAATTGCACTGGTTGTATCTGGAGTGAAGGCAATTTCTATGTGCATGTAACATGCTTCAAGTACCTAATTTTTACCATAAAATGCTAGATCCAATCATAATTCTTAAAGACAGACAAAAAGTTTGTCATCTTAGAATAAATGATTACATTTGTTGTTGTGTGCCTTCAAGTTGGTTCTGACTTATGACAACCCTAACCAACCTATCACAGGGTTTTCTGCATCCAAGAGGGTGAGACACACTCAAAGTCATGCAATCGGTTTTGATGGCTGTGTAGGGAACTGAGCCCTGGTCTCCACGGAGATAGTCCAATGGTCAAAACACTACACCACACTGGTCCTAAAGGGCCACATAGTAGGCTTTATCAGGAAACAAACCATGCAAAGATGTACTTCCAACCTTCCATAAAAATAGGAAGTACTTGATAAAGGAAACTGGAACAACAATAAGAACAACAACAACAACAACAGTCTTTTTGTACTTTAAAGACTAAGGTATGAATATTATGGCATAAGCTTATGTGAACACAGACCATAAAAGTTTATGTCAAAATAAGTTTGTTAAATCTCACAAAGCAAAACAAAACAAGATAGAACAACAACAACCCTTCATTGTTGTGTTTTTCCGCACCCAATTAATACAGCTACACCTCTGACTATAATAAAGGAATAAAATAACCATTAATGCTATACCAGAACTTAAAAATAAGGAGTTAACAACAGTAGCTAGTTATTTTGGGGGGTAGTAATGGTGTAACAAGGCCATCTTTTAAAAAACAAATTTAGTAAAATCAATTTTGTACTGGTATAAGAGGCAACAGTTTCATGTCTGACTTTCAAAAGTTATGTTTAAAGAGCATTATACAGTATACTTTGACAGGACTTTCTCCTATCAGTCTTAAACGCTTTTTATTTCCTCAGAAAAGGCATGGAAAAGCAATGAGCAGCACAGCAAGTAACATAACAAGTTACTTGCTTTCACTACTGAACCAAGAAATGTCAAGGGGCTACTCTTCAAACACTGCAACAAATAACAAGATGAATTATTTTTAAAAAATCAATTTTCCAAGCTGTGTCTTATACACTTGGGAGTCCTGTTTAAGTCCACAGGACACACCTCAGTCCAAGTAGACGTATGTAAGATTGCAGCATAATCATTTATTTCAAGCGTCTGAAAGAAGTACAAGCATAAGACTTACTAAAAATGCTCAGATTTCCAAACAAATCATTGTATAAATAATATACTGCGGTTACTGGGAATCTGATATCTTCTGAACTCCTTATTTTCAGTAATTTCAGCCACTGCTTTCTTCCCAGTGCACTTGCCATTCTGCTGTGCCTTCACAACTTTAGCCAGTTTACAATTAAAATAATTTACTACAGTGTTTCTAGACAGTGCTTGAATGGTGTTATCACTCTCCCTCTTTCATGGATTTTTACAACATTTCCATTTGGAATCTTCCTCGGTTTTTGAACTATTTCTTCTGGGGTTTTTTTTCTAATTGAAAAAAATGCACATCGGGGTGAAATGGAACGCATGTACCATACAATGGGCAGTTTAAGAGCTGCTTTGCTAGATACTTTTCCATCTACTTCTTATTCTAAGATGGAATATTATAAATCTACACAGTTAATATCTCATCACGGTTCCTTCACACTGAAGCCAGGAAAATGACAAGAATAGCAGCTTTATTTGAATTTCTAGACTCCTGTCTCAGTCCTATTCATGCAATGCTTGGAACAATTCATTCTGGGTGAGGCATCTGTTTGCATTTAATGAGAAGGGCACAGGATAAGTGAGATGAACAGAGAACCAGTTCAAGAAAGAATGTGAATTACTAGAAAAGGCTACTTTGCTAGTGGGCACATTTGAATTTATTGGAACAGACTTGATGAGAACTAGGTAGAGGGGATTCCTCACTCCTTTTAAAATATCCTGAGATCAAGAGTGCCACCACACTAACGCTTTCATGCACACACATTTTGGGCTACAGATATTAATAGTCAAGGGCACCTAGATTTCTGGTTAATTCACTGCTTGTACATATCAAGGCCTAAATCCAGCACAGAGCTATCCATTTTAAGCACATTAAAATCAATGAACTTATCTAGATTAGCATTACTAATTGTGTGTTAGACTTAGGCCCAAGAGACTATTGGAGTCTTAATGGGGTTATACTCTAAACCAACATGCTGAAACGGCAAATATTCCCTAATGAATCTGCCTTAGTTCTAAAAACATACGTAGAGGCTTTTCTCTAAAATGTCTCCTGAAGTGAAGGAAGCAGAGATAACCTTTTTTCAGATTTACTAGTCCCAGGCCATTTCTGCACAGGGCGAGGGAATCACCCCACACTGCTACTTACCGGATCTTCTGGCTCCCCGACCGGTCCAGGCTGCTCCGGAGCAGTGTGTGGTCGTCGATCTGCTCTGCTCTGGCGTCCAAAATGGTGGCTTCCGGTTGGTCGTGGGTCTTGACCAACTGCTGAAGCTTGCCATCCTAAAGCCCACCCTCGGCATTTCGCAGCATCGCATTGGTGCGAGCCTGCGAATCCGGACAAGGGAGCAGGCTTGCAATGGCACGCTTCGTGCTTTTGAAAGACTGGAAAAATCAGGTCTCTCAAAAGCACACTGGAGGACCACCTGGGGTCATTCCGGAGCAGACTGAGGTGTGGATCTACACTAAGTAGTCTGGACCCTGTCCGCTCCAAGGTGCAGACATCCTCTATGGAGGACACACTGCACCATTCTTATTACCCCATGTGGAAATGGCCCCAGTCAAACACTATGGAACAAATATCAAATGAGATGAGTAATACAGTCTCACTCCTGCATCATCATTTCAGTCACTTTCCCCCGCCTTAGTTGGAAGGCATCTTTATAAAGAGGACAGCCTTCTCTACATGTGGAAGCTCTCATCTGATCAAGAACACTAGAAAAAAATCAGTATTTGGATAAATGTGAAGAACCTCAGAAAGACAAAATCTGAAGGAGGAGAATGATGAAAGGCCTAGTGAGAAGAGCAGGGCTAGACAATTCTCCCTCCTCATACATTTAGATAATCACACCTCAACTGGGTTCCTATGGCAGCTTCATATCCTCACACTTCAGCATGGTGTCCAAATTAGTTTTGGTTTTGCATTTTTAAAAAATGACTGACCACTTCTACATTTAAGCTAGCAAAATTGCTTTTTTGACACCCTTCTGCTTCAGTGGACAAAGTAATAGTTTAATAAATTGTTCCAGCAGGCATCTTCAAATTGAGGAAGCATACTCAGGTGTAGCCATGTTGGCCATGTACAGCAAAATACAACAAAATACAAAATCCACAAAAGAGTGATGCCTTTATTGGCCAACCAGAATGCACAAAATACATCATGCAAGTTTTCAAAGATTCAGTGGCTTCTTTATCAGGCAATACAGCAGTTACATTTTTTCCACATGTAACAGTATGGGGACATATAGATAAATTGAATATTCTCTGTCCAAGAAAGGGGCAGTTAGCTTTGCTGAGGACAGGGATAGCCTGGATCTCAAGGGAAGTTACTTTTCTGTTGCTAACGGACCTGAAATTTTATTACCTGTCTTTTATTACCCCTTGTAGTCCCCACATGGTCAGGAAGGAGAAGTGTCCTCTTCCTGCATTGATATCTCTCCAGACCGTCTTAAATGATAACAAAAATAACCTCTGAGGCAAAATGTAGACCTGTGACTCATGTCACTTTTCTTCTCCTGCATAATTTTTAACATCTTTGCCTGATGAAGAAACCAGTGGAAACTTACATGATATAAGATTTTGGATTTTGTTGTATTTTGGAAGTAAGCAATCCTGTGTTTCAAGGCAACAGTCTCATAGCCAGCTTCTGCTACCAGCTTCTAGCAGCACTGGGTTGCCCCCAACCTTGCCCCAGGCAAGGATTTGGTATATGCAGTTGAAATGTTGAGTACGTGTGCTCCGAGAGACTTTAGTCTTGTTCTGTATGTCTTCATGCACCTTTGTTTCACCTATTTATCTAGTGCCTATTGGGCAATGTTGCAGGCAATCCTTACTGCAGTTTAAGATTTAAATTATAGGGTATGATTGAAGTGAAATACTAAAGGGAAGGAGAAAACTGTATTTCCTTTCTCAGGTCTACTTGCATTTCACCTTCCAGCTGAAAGAACTAGCTGTTTTTTACAGGATCAGTGTTAGACCCCCAAATCGCCTGTCCACAAAATTCACAGACTATCAACTACAACTATGTATTTTGTCTAACAGATCTCTATGAAATCAGAAAAAGTTTTGCCCAGGGAAGAATGATATCATCCCACCTTCATCTAATGGAGAATATCTGTATTTCTGACTATTTATCATAATCCATGAGGAAGAGAGAGATGTGCTTTCCCTTTTTAAAAAAGAAATCTTGCTAAATTCTTTTACGTTTAGTATTACAAGATAGCAGATAATCCTAGCATCACTGCCAGTAGGAAGATCAAAATCTCCACTAATGCCTAAGTGGTCAGCACCTGGTTATAAGCGGTACCCCACTGCATTGGACAAAAGTTTATCCAGTACAGTATTTTCTTCCTAACAGTAGGTAATCAGAAACATCTAGGATGCTCACAGGCAGGGCATGATTCTTTCTATTTTTCCTTTACCTCCCACTTTTCAAACACAAAACATATTTCAAAGGAACATAGGAAGCTGCCTGACATTAAGTGGTATCATTTGTCAATCCAGCTATGCAATTTGAGAGCCTGGGGTGCGGGAAACTTTTAATTCCTCACCACCACCAAAAAAAGTCCCAGAATACTCTAGTTAGAACAGCTACTAACTAGTATGACCACTAGGATTCTGGAATCTATAGCCCACAAATAGTATATTTTTTTTCCTCCTTAAGCCCTGCACTATCTTCACTAATGAGCAGCAGCTCTCCCAGGTTTTAAGCAGGATCCTGTCTACGTTCCACAAGAAAATGCAAGGGCAGATACTGAAGTCACTTCTATGCAAAGCATGTGCTCCATCAATGAGTTGTTGTCCTGGACCAGCCCAACCATTAGGCAGAGTGAGGCAGATCCCTAAGGCAAGAGAATTCCAGGGCCCTTCCTACTCCTAAATTCCACCAGCAGTACCTCATCTTGCTTATGCCATGCCATGCTCTGTCACTCCTCTCTCCATTCTTCCCTCATCCCCATGGCTTCTTCTTATCCTTGTATCTTCTCCCCACTTCCCATATAGCACTGGCAGCAGTTAGCAGTAGCAGTTACATTTCTATACTGCTTATCAGTGCTAAGCACTCCCTAAGCAGTTTACAATGTGTTCTAGCTAATTGCCCCCAACAAGCTGGGTACTCATTTTACTAACTACGGAAGGATGGAAGGCTAAGTCAACCTGGAGCCCTGCAGGATTGAACTCACAACACTGTGGCTGCAGTACCGGCATTTAACCACTGTGCCACCAGAGCTCCTAGCTACTCAAAATAGGTGGTTCATCTTTGTGCATATCCAGTAGGACCAATACAGCACTATTTTTAATACTTTTTTTAAAGCATTTGTTTTCCTATTTCAAGTAATGAAGCAACTTGCCCTGAGCTGACAAAAACAGGAGACCTTAAACATACATACACACATAAAATTAATTAATGGCAAGTCATGATATGCTTCCAGAAGACTCCAAGTACACCCAAAGGGTTGTCCATAACTTTAGGCAGCTATATTTATCCACTGGCACTATATGTATGTCAACTGTGTGGGCAGTTGTACTTAGGCATTCTGGTCAGAGAGAGAAGCTTTGCTAAGGCAGGCTCTGAGTATCTGAGTTTGTCTGCTTCATCATTAAGCTCTGTTCTTTCATCAGTTGTACTTCAAGTATAAAGCATAATTGGAAGCAACAGCCAACATTATCAAATATAAGGAGGAAATGACTCCTGCTGTGTAAGTAGTGACTGCAAATCAGATCTGTTGTCTTGTAGGTAGTTTTGTTTTTCAAAAAAGAAGATGTTATAGAAGAGAAGGCCCTCAACTAGAAAGAGCATCCATGGCAGATAAAGAGGCAAATAAATTAATTTGGAAAAGGGGAGCAACATTAAAAATGCCTGTAGCAGAGATCAAAAGTGAAGAGAAGGATATTATAAAGGAAATTATCAAAGAGATAAAATGGAAGATAAAAGAAAAGCTTCTTTCACTTGATAGAAAAACAACTAATGTGTCTAACCTGCTTGCTTTTCTCACCATGTAACTGTGGAAATAGCCTTATTATCTGCTCACAGTGTGAAGCCAAAGAGTCTTTTGGATACTCAGAGTGAAGCTGAAAACATTAATTCCAAAAGCCATCTCTTTATGTGTCTTAGTTCAGTGTTTAAGGGACAATAGTATTCTTTTCCCTTTACTTGAATCAAAATTGTGACTGCACTAAACCAGACAGCTTGAGGAATAAGGATTGATTGGTTTCACTAACCTAAAACTCACGGCTGACCCTTGGATGAAGTAGCGTGAACCCTTTGCTTCAGGTGTCAGACCAAGACCTGGTCTGAGCTCTCTATCTCCTTGCTGCTGCTAGCCAGTGACTGCCATCTTAGCTGTTGTTTTCTTCTAAGGACTCAGAGGAGCAGGAAGTGCTCCAGAGAGCTGCACTGGTCACTCTCCTTCTGTGGCAAAGGAAAATGCCACAGCAAGGAAGGACCCAGCATTGCTCTCTAGGTAGCCCATCATAAAAGGATACTTCCTCAGATCAAGAAGAGTAGCACAAGTAGTTTCCTTGGTCATTTTGCCCACAATGACTTACTCTGAGGAGTAACTCTTAGAATGAGACATTGAGAGGAAGTGGGGAAGCAGCATGGGGATGGTACATGTCCCTTGACTCAGCCCTTGGCAACTTTTACAACTCCTTTCTCAAAACTAATATTCCTTCTTTCAACAAAACTCTAGTAATAAGTCTGTGATGGATTTAAGCCTTAATCTATAAGGTCTTTAGCACAGAATTCTCAGCTTTCACAGCAAATCTCCAAGATTCTTTGGGGGCAGCCATGATATTTAAACTGTGTTAAAACCTAAAATTTACAGGAGATATCAGTATTAGTATATTTCCTCAAAAAACAAAACAAAATAAAACCAAAACCAAAACAAAACAAAAGGTCTTGTGCCACTTGGAAGCCTAAACTTATTATTAAAACTTGTTCTTCAAACCAGTGTAAGTCAGATGTGTGATACAGCCAAAGCAAAATTGGACAGTGTCATAGAGTTATAGTTATCGGAGTCTCTTCACCAAAGCATAAGACCAATAAAGGCTCCTGAAAAGAAGGTAGATAGAGTGACTAAAAGGTGGTTTTAGATCTAAACTTTCCAACTATGCCAATCAATAATAATAATAATAATAATAATAATAATAATAATAATAGTAATAATAATAATAATAATTTTTCCTAAGGCCAGCTTTCACTGACCCTCCAGCCCTCAAAAGAAGGGAAAAATAGGATGGAAGAGACAGTGAGAAAACCCAGAAAGTTTCCAGTCTGGACTGGACTCCAACGCGAATTTTATGAAGAACTGTGGAATTGTGGAACAACGTTGTCAGGAAGTACCCTAGTTCTTTAAATAACATAGGGTTACCTTAATGGAGAAAATGCAAAAGGAATATATTTTGTGCACGGGTACAAATGCACTTTGAACACCTTATTATGTTTTAACTCATGACCTTCAGCTAAACAGGATAACACTCCAAAATTTAAATAAAACACAGCTTCCCAAGGAAAAAAAACACATAGTCATAAATAGTTGCAAATCTAATGGTTAGAATATAAAGCAATGTGTAGGCATTTGTCCAAGAAAAAAAAGGGTAGAAAAAAGAAAACATGCCCCAGGGCTTTGAAATCTAGGGCAGAATTATGCTGCCTTTGTTTATTCTTCCCCAAACAAGCCAACAGATAGTTTAAAGTCTAACCAAGAGCTAAGGAAGGAGCTAAGGGACTGAACTGTGACCTACCTTAGCGAACTGTTGTAAGACTTACTGAGATAATGTATAGGAAGGACTCTAAACATTCCCAGGGACAGTATAAAGAATTATGGTAATAATCTTGGCCTAGAAAAAAATCTAGCAAGCTACAGCTAACATACTTTGAATATGAGATAATCACAGCTCTGGCATAATATAGGATTATAATCAGCAACCTCTACGCTATCTGTCAGTAATATTCCCCTTTCTATAAGCTGTCCAGTATTGGTTCGCAACCTCTCCACCCCCACTTGGACAACAAGCTCTTTAATCTGAATTTTAAAAGCTTTGTGAGTTAGCTACTATCTGAAACATTAAACATATCAGCAAGTATACCTGATAGCGGACCTGAGGTCTTTACTAGTAAAAGCTTATATATGATAAGACTTTTAACACCTTATTCTTCAGGATACTAGCGAGAAGTGTATGATCCACAAAACAGCTACGAAGTATACAAGCAAGTCATAAAATCAGTCAGAGAGACAGACGGCCTTTTCTTTAGCTATCTCATTTTTAATGTCAAGAGATTTTTCACACAGTGGACTACCACCAATATTTTGAAATGGTACAGTCCCAGTAGGGCTACCCCAGGTATTTCTGTATATATGGTTTGTATTTCTTGCCAATAGTAAAAATGATGTTAACCTGGAAATCTCTTCTTTGCAGCCATAGCCTTATTGCCCTCTGTGAAAAGGTGCTGGAGTTGTAGGCACTTAAAATTAAATACCAGAAATTCTGTAGATCAGTTGGAAGAGCGTTTCAAGTTCCCAGGTAGCCAACAGATCTGTGGATGCAATTTTCTGTGAAATGGCAGGGGTCATACCAAATGATCTTTGTCTTCCTTCCCAACTTTATATTTTCCAGTTTTATACTTCTGCAAGGCAACATCTTTAAACATTATGGATCATACAATCTAGGCCATTTCCGCACTAGACTGTTATAGCGCTATGATTCCACTTTCAACATCCCATGGAATCCTGGGATATGCAGTTTGGGGAGGAGCCGGCTGGCTCTTCCCTAAACTGCAAACCTCAGGATTCCATAGGATGTTGAAAGTGGAATCATAGCGCTATAAGGATTCCATAGGATGTTGAAAGTGGAATCATAGCAAATGTGTCCATAAACTCTACTATTGTTCTTGAGAAAAGTACGTTTTTCTGTTGGAGTTCACATTAATACAGTTTGAACCCTTTCCCTCTCTCCTCCTCACTTTTTCATGCTCACAGAGGAAATATTTTATTTTACGAGGAGCAACACCTTAGGAAGGTGGTCCTAAAAAGTGCTGGAAAGGGGTTTTTTTTTTTGCTGAAGATGATGACGACACCGAGCCATGGCACACAAGTACAGTTGTAATATGATTTCATTTCCCAGATACATGACAGTTTCCATTGCATAGACTTCTATGTGTCTGTTCCATTGAACAGATGATTCTGAGATTAAGGTCCACCACTCTGCTACTGATAACCAATTTGCTCCAAGGTAATAGTGAAGCTGGAACAAAAGTTAATGTAAGATGCTATATTATATCCAAATAACACATCTGTCACGGGTGTGACCCTTAACAACTTCAGTGTCTTGGCATTTTAGAGCATTTGGCATAACACATTAAACCAAAACCTATTATTGTTGTTGTTCTTAATTGAATTATAAATCTGTTCAAATATTCATTCTAATCTGCCAATGAAATATAATGATCTGCGGTTTCAGAAGTCCTGCCTTGACATTATCTAAGGATTTGTCTTTAGGTTTCCTGACAATCAATTCCAAACCATTAATCTGAGCAAGGTATCAAACATGTTATGGATTTCCCATGAGTAGATTATGCCCTTTGCTAGCTTCACAAGGAAGTGGTTTTTGAAGATGATATACTTGTGGGTTTTCCATGAACATGATGAATTGGATAGACTTTAGCAAAAAAAGTAAAAAAAGCCATCCTGGATTAAGACCAAGAATTTATGCAATCCAGCATCCTGCCAAGTGCCACCAGGAAGCTTACAAGCCATGTACAAAGGCACTAACTGGAATGTGTCAAAGTCCTCAACCTGTAAATTTGCATATTCATTTACATTAAGTGGGAATTATCTGAAGTATATTTACATACAGCACTATTCCTAAGTGCTCAAACAGGAACCTTATACTCAAAACATGCAGTACATCAATAATACTTATTATGATTTCATGCTTGTTAGCAGACTTAAAAAAAAAAACAACCTAAGAATTCCTGTTCACCAGTTAAATAAAATTGGCCTTCTCCAGTACCAAAAGACCCTCATAAATAATTGGCTTCTCTGTAATGCACCAAGAGAGTTTTTCTTACAGTGATGAAACCCTGGCACTTATTAGCTCACCTCATGTAACGCTCTCAGAATGCTTATAAACATTATGAATGATGAGACGATGAAACAATCGGGGAGACCATTATCTTTACATTATTATGAGGAAACCCATATCCAGCACAAGGAAAGCATATGTGCAAAGAAAACAGCTCTTATAAAAGGACAGAAGCCCTATCAGATTCTGAGCACCATAGCTCTAAGGAGACAATGAGGAGACCAACAGGACGATGTGGAAGAGATGATAAATTTTGCAAACTAGAAATCAGTTTGAATCAATCAGATCTATCAGAGTGAAGAAGGAAAGAGCTACATTTGGCTATGGATGCTGCAGTGAGTCTATGCTCTGCATTGCAGAAGACATTAGGACTACTAGAGTGAAAACTGAAGAGAGTTCCTACACCTTTAATAACTTTAATTACCTTTAATGACTGTGGTCAAGAGTGAATTTCAGCAATGGCTAGTTGTTTCCTGATTGTGTAACAAGCAAAACCTGCTGAAATTCCCACTTCTACACAGCAGTCCTCTCCAGTTTTCAATCTGGCAGTGATGGGCCCCAGCTTGATAAAACACTGCCAGCAGTGGTGGAGCTTGGAGTGTGAGGAGGGGTGTGGCCACTGTGCATGGCTGTGGTGTGTGGGGGTGTGGCCAGGGCACAGTGGGTGGCAATGGGCCAGGATGCCCCAAGAACATTGCTGCCCAGGGCAAACCACCTTTCCAACTGCCCCCCATCCCTATGCAACTAATTGCCAGCCTATGGTATTTTTTTTTTAAAAAAAAGACAGAATTCACGACATGCCTTCCCCATTCCTGGAACTAGGACCAGCATTTGGAAAAAGTTTTACTGCATCTTGACAGAAATTGCTCCCTCTGGAGCCACATGAAGTAGGTAACTTCACCTACAATGATATCAAGCCATCGCTTTACCACCATTTACTTGTGGCAGTAGCTCTATTGTTTGAAGGGGGCAGGCCTTAAAGGCAGGCTAGCTCAGTCATGAAGCAATCTGTATCAACCCTCATCTTCTCTTCTCTTTCTATAATTGATGGACAGGCCACAGTGATGGTCTTAGACCTCTATTTTAGTTCAAACACCATTGGATGTGGCAGAGGAGAAAATGTTGCCATATATCTGGAAGGGGCAACCCTTTTCTGTCCATGGCATTATTTCCCAAGGAGACTTCTGGAGCCAAAGGTAAAGCTGGTAGGGCCAACTCATACTAACTTTTACACCCATGCAAGCACACATTCATTCACAAACAATCACATCTAAAAGACTACCTCCTCCAGTAAGATTGTGTCTGGAATTTTAAAGGCTTAACAAAGCATCTTTTATATGTCTCATCACCTGGAGATGGTAGGCTGGTACATAGAGAGTTGTGAAACCCTCTCCCAAGGAAAGCCAGGCTCATTCTGTTTCTGTTGAACATCTGGTGGGCAAGCAAGGCTTTTGTTCCTGAAAGCCAGAGTTGGCTTTGGGGATGATTTTAAATATAGGCACACCTCAGTTAACAAAGCCTCTGATGAAGAAGCTCCTTTTCACAAAGTCTTTCTATGCCTGCACAGCTATCCAGCTGTAAGTTTTTTTGTTTTTGTTTTTTAGCAGCACTGAAATTGGGAGGATGAGAAGGACAGCTGGAGAAACACAGACTTTCAGCTGCAGAAAACAATGCACTAAACAAAGGTTGAACTGAGAAAGAATAGCATTCTACTTTAGCCACTCATACCATAGCTTTGCGTGCCTACCTAAGACATGCAGTGTAAGCAGTCCCTATTTCCATAATCTTTTACTGAGCATGTCTAAACAGCAAAAAAGAAAGGGGGAGATCAGATACATCTGCTTCTCCTGCAACCCCCAACTTGTGTAACACGTAAGTTTGGCCACTGTAATGGAAATAATAATAAAAGGGGAGAATGGTGGAAGAAAGAAAAAGAAATAACCTTCAATGCATTTTGGAGGAAGCACTCAACTGGTCCTTAGAAGGTCCAAAATGTTTGCTTATGCAAGTGGCTTATGTGATCTAGCTGTTCCATATGTCCATTTTATTAGTTGTGAATAAAAACTTTGCTGAAACATGTCGAACTACCTTTTTTGTTGTTGTTGTTGGTATAGGAACCTATTCCTATTCTTCCGTTCCATATTCTTTCCTATTCTTTCCAGGTATACCTATATATGAGCATGTTTTGACACTGATTTTTAAAAACCATTCTAACTTGGTTTAAAATATGTTTGTTTGTTTTAAGCTAGTTTCATCTGTTGGGCACCCTTTAGGAGGTCAGGAATCTAAAAGGCAGAATACGAATAGTATCAATAAATAAATTTATATACAGCACATCCACATTCAGTCATGTACACAGTCTAACACATAAGATCAATTCACAAAGTCTCTCTCATTGTCTTAGCACCCATGCTGCAATTATACTTCAAAAAGCCCGTCCTGTAGTGTTAACAGTAAGCATTTTCCAAGCATACTTGCCATAGTGAGAGACTGAGGCAGCTCACAGCATATGGGCAGGAGAAGGTTAACTCCCTCCCCATGCACTATGCTCAGTAAAGGCTGTTATCAATAAAAGATTTTTTTTTCCTATCGCCAATCTTAACTGTAGTGGAGAGTGGGACATCTTAAGAATGGACCTGAAGTATATGGGCATGGTGAGTTTTTCTATCCCTGGCTGTGATTCTTGCCTACCATCAAGTCTCCTGAACAGTAATTTATGCCTGGAGGAAAAACCTCTCATTGATGTCTATGTCTCATCGATGTTGCAAACACAGTGGTAAGGAATGGGAAGTTGTGGGCTGGAAAAGGAAGCACTCGTGACGCATTTCCCAAACAAGCTCCTTGAGTTCTAGTTCTCCTTCATGATGACAGAAAAACACTATGTTCCAGCTCTTATTCTGCACTCATTTCCCTCAAAGCTCATTGATTTCAATGTGTGTTTTGTCTTCCTAGATGCCACATGTCCTTATGCTTTTTCCTCATTCCTTTATTAGCATCCCTAATTCAATCGGATTTATGACACTGCTTAAAATGTAAGTGGAGCTTGTGATCCTTTGCAAACCTTTTTCTCTCAACAATTTCTATAGAAGTGTTTTCTCCAATTGCTCCCCACTGTCTGAAAAAAATAGAGAAGTCATTCGGTTTGCTTTGATACTGATTCACTGCAGTACTCTTCTTTTTTTACTACTCAGCTGTGCTATACAAGATCCTACACAAGCCATTTCAGTCTGCGTCTGGTCTGTGATAATATTTACTAGGGAGGAAATCCCAGATTTCCAATACACAGCATACAGACTTCTTACTGAGAATAAATACACTCAGGAAAATAAAGTAGGGGTTATACAGAGAACGAAGAGTTGGAGGAGGGAGAGAGAAAGCAGCAGTCTCTATTTAAAGAAGTGTATTTAAACATCAACCAAATGACATCATTTTCATACCATTCACAATAGAAGCTTAAAGACCCAAATATTCTACAAGCCATTAGTTTCTCAGTGCCCTGCAAGGGATTAAAGTATGTCTTAATCAACTGCTAAAGCAGAGAGGAAGGCCAAATCCTAGATATTAGCAAAGCTTGGTAACAGTGGCATTTATAGCAGCTTTGCTTTTACTGCAATCCAGTCAATGAAAAATGGATTGGTACCCTCCCTAGCAAGATAGTGTACAGTTTTATCCTTTTGTGTTTGCACCTTTGCAGAAACACTGAAATCCAATGCTGCACATATTTGTTACTTGAAGTCACACACCATTGTCTACTCATATGTAGTTACTTTGTTTGAGTTTCACAGTGACTGGAAACATTTGGAACAGTCAACATAGAAGGAATCAGTGAAGGAAATCATTATGGAAGGCCTTTATGCAGCTTTTCTAAAGCGACTCTCTATGCCTTTTGCTATATTTAGTGCCAATGCCATCATTTCTATGCCTAGGGCAATCTACATCTTTTTCCTTCTGGGAACCAATACCAGGACATTTTAAGAATGTGTGTCTTTAAATCTTAAAGATTAATAGTAGTAAATGCCCACGGAGACAGAACCTACTTAGAATCCATCATGGTACAAAATCCACCCTTGCTGGCTGCTACTCTTCAACATTATGGACATCTTGTTTTCTTCTTCCCCATCAGCAGTAACTACTATGTTTTACTGAGTTAGGCTGCAAGTTAAATAAACAACAAGAAACTGCAATAGTGCCACTCTGTCCAGGCCTGATGTCCTTACTAAGCCCCTGATACCACTTTTATGATCATTGCACAGGTTAGAATACAGCCCTCCCTACCACCCCCGCAACTGCCCTCACATAGTCTTTCAATGTAGTTGGAGAGTAGGAAAACATATACAATCACATGGGGATGGGGGGTTGATGGGGGGTTGATGGGGGTGGTTTACCCCTGGTGGCAATGCTTTTGGGATGCCCCGACTCATAGCCATGCCCCCACACGCTGTGACCACACCACCATGCACCGTGGCCACACTCCCACACACCGTGGCACACACCCATGCACTGTGGCCATGCCCCCGTGCACTGTGGCCAAGCCCCCCACACTGTGGCCAAGCCCCCCACACTGTGGCCATGCCCCCATGCACTGTAGCCACACCCCCATGCTGTACCACCTCCTGCCCCCCCCCCACACACTCCAAGCTCTATCACTGAACATCCATCTATTTTCCTGTAGCTGGTTGTGCTGCAAGGATGTCACCTGTAGAGAACTGCTTAGGACTACTAGAAATCTTTTCAGATACCTGTCACAATATGTCTATACCCAGGAAAATATCTGGCTACATCCCTGCTCATAGTCTCCACTCTCTAACAACAGGACAAGGGGATAGTGCTGCTTGCAAGGTAAATTTTGGGAGAATCGTACATCTCCTGATGCACATTGGCCCATGCCTCTTTGTTTAAAAAAGACAGAAGGAAAACATCACAGCATTAAACATTAAAAGTCTCCCAGTATGTAGCACAAAGATTTACGTGCCCTAATATAAGCTTTACTGTACAAATGTATGGGATTGTGGTTTTAGTCCCCAAAACACATTTGGAGCTCTTTCTACATTGATTTGTCAGCTGCAGAATTTTTGTGCATTTCAGAAAATTCTGGACTTTTTTCTCAGGTTCATGATCAATTCATACAGATCAGAGACTATGCCAACTGGCCCTCGTTGTTTTATATGAGATTACATCTTCATTGTGTTCATTATGGAAAGAAGGAACACAGCTGAATAATGGCAAAGAAGTTGTCTTTTGGGGGAACTGATCCCACATTACTGAACTTTTTTACTGAACAGTATCCTGATAAACTCATAAGGAGTGTGCAGGGTTCTGGAGAACATAGCTTGAACATTTCTGCTACGGTAAAACGAAAACAGTGCCCATGAAACTTTGAAGTTCAACATTTGAAGGTTCCTACTTAGACAAATCCTCTGAGGAGTGTCAAGGGAATCTATAAGAGTTCCTATAACATCTGTGTTTAACAATGCCTTGAATAACTTTCAGACACTTCATGAACACATTTGCCTGAAGAAATGTTCTGCTTAAAAAAAAAAAAAACCAATTGCTCTGAGGAGTCCTGTGTACATGCAATTATATCCAAAGTGGCTCTTTTCAGATGTTATTAATAATCTGATATTGAATAACAGATTGATTGCAATTTATTAATAACTGATAATATAATTTATTAATATAGTCATTATTAGCATACAGTGGGTCATTCTCACCCTCAACCTCTGCATGCACAATTTCCAGTTCACGCATTCCTCTACCTAAAATAGTGGCAATATGCATGTGGATGCACTGAAGCGTCTGTGTGAACATCTCCTCCACTGAACATAATGGGATGTAAGCATTTGTGAATTCTGGTATTTGTAAGGGAATGGAGTCTCCACATTTATGGAGGGTATACTTTATGTAAAGTTTGGGTATGAACAGCCCATTCACATATTCACAGAAGCATCTAAAATGAACTACAGCATTGTCATTTGTCTGTCCTTTAACTAATCTTTGTCATCTGCAGAAAGAGGAGGGGGCTAAAATAAAACTAAAATGCACCATATAATGTTTTCCTCATTCTTCATTCCTGTTGACTGACAGCCCACCGTTTTTGAGGCATACAAATGGTGAAAGAGGGGGAAAAAAGTGGGGGTGATGGTGAACGAACATGCTTTTCAAACTGAAATGTTTGACAGACTTAACAGCTTTTTGAAATAAAACCTGATGAAATCTCAAATAGAAGAAAGCCTATCTCTACAGTACATGAAAGATTACATTTCAACAGGCCAGGTTTACTATTCCTAGACAGATGCAGATTGGGTTTATTTATTTATTTTCCTGGGATGTGCTTTTCTTAAATCAAATCAAATCAAAACAGGTACTACTGCTTTATTTTATTTTATTCTGTTTATATCTAGTCTGCTTCCTGTTGATCTGAATGTGGAAGACTTGAGTGTGAAGCACATTTGCGGGCTGCAATTGCCACAGCCCAAAAGCAATTTCAAAATCTGTTACTGGAAGGTCCACATTGTGATGTGTTCTTGGCTTGCCTTTTTCCAACAATAGCATTGGAAATTGAAGCAAAATAAGAAAAGGGTCTGGAAAATATGCTCTTCTTTTTTGAAACCGAGGGCCAATCCACCAGTATATAGCCAACTCCCATCAAGTGTTAGATTAATAAAGTAAAAGTAGTGAGAAATTACTGAGGTACATATAAACTGCACCTCAGTTGGTGAACAACACATTCCTTCTCACAAATGACAGTCTCCTACAAAGTCGCTCCTGTGCCTAGAAACAATTCATAGATAGATGAATGCAGTTTGTCATGTGACGTTGTGTAGCTGGAATTTTATTATTCTAGACGTCAAGAAATAATAATTTTGTGCAGGGTCAAAAAAGGGACAGGTCAGAACAATTAGCTATGGGAGGGAACTGGGGTAACAGAAGAAGTGATCCGTTTTGGGAGGCAGGGCACTCTGGCCAGATATGCAGAGAAAGAAAGGTAGGTGGAAAAGACTAACAAGGAATGTGTTTGATGAGAAAATCAAGACTGACCTGTGTCAGGACAGAAAAGCAGGAAAAGAGATGAAACCCTATAGCATTCACTTAAGAGTAAACATCCATAGAACTCCATGGGGCTTAGTTCTAAGTCAATATGTGCAGGACTATACTGTAAATTCCACTGTTAAGGGAAGATGTACTTAACTTACCTAATGAAATCACTGGGATTATAAATGCTTTAGTTTAACTGGATTGTTTAAATTTCCTTCCTTGCTGCAATCCATCATAACAATGCACTGCTGGACTATAGGGAGAAGAGAGAATGTAGGACAGAGTGCAGAGGAGTAACTTAAGCTGGTCAGCTGCTTACTCAACTGAAGTCCTGACCCCGAAAGCTCTGTTACTATTGTCTGCATAGCAGCCTAACAAAGATATATTCAGTTGTCTAGCAAGTACTGCAGGCACATTCCAAAAGAAACAATAATCCAAATCAGCACTACTGCACTGTTAATTTTTGAATCTAAGGCCATGGTACTGCAAATAAAATAAAAAATGTGTGATAAACTGCAAAGCAACATCCGTAGATCTGATTCCACACCAATAAGCTCTTTTGCTTCTCTTCCCACAGAAGCAAAGAAAAGGAGGACATTATAACTACAACTCATCTCAACTATTTATCTTCCTATAGATTTTTCCTCTCCTTCTTTATCACTTTCTCCCCAGCTCCTTCATTCCTTCGCCCTAAAATATTAAAGAATCCTGTTTTGGGAAAGTATTTGCATAGACACTGGCTGACACTTTCAACTCAAGTGTGCCATGCAGTAACAGTTAGATATACATAATTCCTTCCAAATCAATTTTTAAATGGGTTTGGATGCACATGCATGTGTGTGTGCATGAAGACACAGAGAGAAAGATAGAGAAGGAGAGAGACTTTATTGCCTTCACTCATGGCCATCTTTGGACACCAAAGTAGCTAAAATAATCATCACAGAGCATTTCCAGACAAAGGACCCTTCATGCTAACAATCAGAAGGCACTATGTAGGCTCTCCCATCTTTCTCTCTTTAACAGACTTTCTACAGGAAGGAAAAAGTGGAGGAAGCAGTAGGGAAGTGGGGGAGGATTATTATAGGTGAAGGATAATGCCATCTGAAGATTCTGTAGAATTCAATCGAGGATGCAGGAGAATGGCATGCTGGATGTAGCGTGACGGCTGTATTTCATGAAATGACATTGCATGTATTACAAATGATTGCAGTTAAAAGGAAATGATAATCCACCCTCTTCTTTATTACACCTCTGAATTCATACACAGCAACGTGCCAAAATATGTGCATAGCCCAATGAATGGAGAAATGCATTTAGAAACATGTTGCCAACACAGATTGAAATGTTTGCTGCTGTCTACACTATGTGGCCTCTGGTAGCTTCCATGTAAACAGGGCAGTGAATCCACTCCAGGATTTTGTCTAGTTTGTAAAGGAGTTATCCAGCTAGGTCTTTTTAAAGTTCAGACTAAAACCTGGAGTAGATTCGCCAATGAATTAATATAACAACCACACTCTGATCCACTTGAACTGCCTTGCATATGACCATGCAATGTAGTATATCTAGCCACACACACATTATGGTTTGTTAACCATCCAGGGAATCTGAACATGAAAAGTAATTTCTCATTTGTGCCTACTTTGGTAGTTTAGAGTAATTGCTTACATAAGGTTTAAGTTCTTTATTTCAGTGCACCACATCCTCTTTCTTAAACAGAATGCTTCCTTTTTTCTGATCTTCTGAAGATGGAATTTCTAAGCTGGGAAGCTAGAGACTTGTTCACTAGCAGACTTGTACACAGAATGGAACATATCAACTTTTATTGGTGCAACATCACAAAACAGCTGCACTGCAGGTAGTACTGATAACAGCCAGGGTCATTGATTGTTACAAAAAATCAAGATGACTTCACAATCTATTCTTAGGGGCTTTTTCTTTAAAAAAAATTACATGGTGTGAGCTAGAAGAATTGATTGCTACGATGATCTCAGAGATCTTTGACAAAACTAAATGTAGATGTGAGTGGATGGAATTTGCTTCAGTTGGCAACTGTGAGTCCCTAGTCTAGGTTACACTGGTCATACACATGTCAGATTACATGGGATACCTGGTGGTGGCCGCTAACTCAGTGTAACGTGATAATCGCTTTGGCCACTTTGTCTTATATTGGTTACTGGAGGACTATAAAAATTGTTACTGGCCAAGCCAAACTAACAACACTCAGACCACCAGTCATAAAAAGCAGTCCACCAACAGTTCAAGATAGCACTTGCTTTTTCTTCCTAGAACAAAGGTCTTTTAATGCACCAGGCAAGCCATAATGCAAGTCATCTGGTGAGTCATGTGATGGGCAAAACGAATCATACCAAAAGTAATCTCAGAGTAGGAAACCATATTTGGTCTTCTGTCCAGTCAGTTAGTTATGACTATACGAACCAAGGATATTTCAGCTTGTTGAGACTTCTCACATTGGTTTTCATATTACCAATCTTATAAATGTCTATTTGGAATTACCTCTAATTTACTCACAAGAGAGTACAGTGGGCCCTCTTTACCCATGACCTCCATGTGTGTGATTTCCAGTTCGTGCAGAGTGTGGTGTACCTATACCTAAAATGGTGGTGATGTGCATGTGAATCCACTGAAGCGACCATGAGCATGTTGCTGCCATTGAATATAACGTGATGTAAGCATACACATTTTTTTCCTCATTTGTGGGGTTTCCTGGAACTGTGTACTATATAGCAGTATGGTGGAGTAGACATTTTGAAACCCAGAGGGGAACTAAAACTGGCATTATATCATTCCCCTTGAGGGCAATGTGGGGTCATTTGTGTGTATTTCTGTCCTGCTGGGTATGTGGGTATGAAGGGGCAGCATTTTAAGCAACCTTTAGCTGTTGGTTCAATTTATCAGATGAAAATTGATAGCTTTCAGAGGCCAGTGGGCAGGAGGGATCAGTGGGTGTCTTGGGGGACACACTGGATCCTCCACAAACAACTCTATCCCTACCTCTAGAGCCATACTACTAACCACTATTGGGAAGTAATATCACACTAACAATGGGATGTACTTCTGAGTAAAACACACAAAGGATTATGTTGTCTGTCAACACCAGCTTTAGTTGGTTTAAGGCCAAGCATTGTAATATACAGAGTAGCATAACATATTCAATGCACCACAAGTACCATTGTGAAAGACATTCCATTGTGACTGTATGAATTGGGCAATTGTATTTATCTGCTGCCTGATTCAAATGAATGCAGCAAGGAAAACTAAGTAAAACACATTTGTGCCACATTTTGTATGTTACAAACATAGATGTGTTTTCATATGTGAAGAATTATCTTACACCCAATATCTTCAGTCAACAGTAGCAAATTAAGTGGTCCTCTGTCACCTTTTCCCGCTGAGGCTGAACTGATTCAGCCACTGTGCTGGAGAAACGATTAGAGAGATTGTTGTTTTTCTGAAGAATCAGGACACTTCTGACTATAGAGTAGGAAGGTCTTTTCAGGATAAAAGATGCTATATCATACAAAGATTCTGGTACACATATGGTATTTCTCTATACTTTTTCAGAAGCTGCAGTTCATGGAGGCTGCATGGGAAGTGATAAAGAAAGAGAGAAGATGGACCCACCAAGTTGTTATAGAAGAGTCCACTGTCGCTTACTCGCAGATGGTATAGTGAGGGGTATCTCTGTCTATTTATTCTGAATTCTGTGGCACTGTTTATCTAAGTGGTGTTTTAGAGTTTTGAAAGTCAAAAGAGGTAGTAGCAAACCCTATCAGGTGCTTGATTCCAAGAACTACAGTTTAAAACTGACTGCATAGAAAACAATACGGCAAAAGTTAAAAGTAGTTATCTGTTTTTCACAAAAATGAGCAATGTCAAACATAGATAACAGTTTTTTCAGAAATATTAAAACCTACCATTCTCAATCTCTCTTTTGTCTTTTTTCCCCTTTCTTTTTAACAGGACAGTCCACCCCACTAAACACTGAATACGTCACTCAGTTTTCTGCCCTAAACCAAATTTCAGCTTAATTTTAGACAAAGTAGAACTGTGTACTTAAAAAGTTGTCAAATGTAAATGGGTCACTGTTTTCATATCTTAAACATCTGTTGTTTATACCCAAGAAAGCACACTGGGGGCAAGGAAATTAATTCCCCAATTGCTGTCAACTGAGTTAGGAAACAGCAATAAACAGCTTACTGTAAAGCCGCTAGCTACAATAAAACTGCTGTCAATAAAGTGTGGCTGATATGGTTTTGCTGTGCCAGAAAAATACATCCTTTGAAAATGAAAATCTGAAATGGTAACTAGAAGATCCTTTCTTGTCCCTATACACAAAGGAACTATATCACACAAAATTCTCATAGCACTGAACTCTTACCATCTTATTTTTTTTCTCCTCCATGAGTGATAAGATTTAAGAAAGTTATACACGGCACATCAATGTGAAAACAAACGCTAATGATTCAGACACACATAAAAAACACCACACGCATCAAAAAAGAAAGGAAATATACATACACACACACACACACACCAAACCCACTGAAATAAAGAAAAAGGAAGTGAGAAGCTTCTCGGAGCTTTAACAGTATGTTTCTGTGCCTTTTTTTTTTTTTTTTTTGCTCCCCTAAGTGCCTTATTCTAGCTTAGCATTTGCACTGCTGCTATTGAAAACAGTATTATCGCTTAAGGTTATATTCCAATTTCCATTACAACCTCCTGTTTTCACATACTTTTCACTCAGCCCCCCCCCAAAAAAATCTTCTTTTCAGCTGAAGTTTTCTATGCTTCGTCTCAGCTCAAAGATGAATTTCTTTAGACAGTTGAACAAAACCTGCGACCCTTTTAAAACAGTTATATAAGAATGGGGAAATGCACTGCATTTTTCAGTCTTTCTTAGTTCCTAAAGCTTTTAATCTGTGTTAGCTTTGTGTGTGCATGCACATGGTATATGTGTAAATATATACAGTCTTTTCGAGGACTGATTTTCACAGATAGGCAACGTCCTAATACAACGAAGACTTTCCAATGGGCAGAATGTAGATATCTCCCACTAGTGTTGTTTCTTCTTACAAATCTATTTTTATGAGAATATTTAGTAGAAGCTTTGGTGATGTTGTTCTTATCAGCTCTTATCTTAAATATAAGGGAACAAATCACTATAAAACAAGCCATCAGGGAAAGGATTGTGCTGTTTTGTTAACTGAAGAAATGGAGCTGGATGAACTCTTTTTTTGTTTGTTTATTTTAGTTAATTCTTTGTGTGTGTATGTGTCTTGAAGTTGCCTGTTGACTTAGAGTGACCCACATTAATTTCATGTGATTTTCTAAGGCAAGGAATGTTCAAAGGTGGTTTTGCCAATTCCTTTTTCTGAAATATAGACTATTGCAACTGGTATTCCTTGTTTCCTTTAGAATGTATTTATTCAGAATTATTTTTTAAAAAAATTCCCTCATCAAATGTTATGGTAGAGAACTCAGCTGGGCCATGCAGCTGATCTGTGTAACTAAGGTCATTTCCACACTACACTGTTACAGTGCTATTATTCCACTACGTTCACAATCTCTCATGGTCCTCTGGAATTCTGGCCATTTCCACACTACAGTTATAGGGCTGTTATTCCACTTTCAACATCCTCTGGAATTCTGGGGCTTCCAGTTTAGGGAGGGGCATTTAGAATTCTCAGCCAGAGAACTCTTTGACCTCAGTAAACTGCAAACCTCAGAATTCCACAGGATGTTGAAAGTGAAACAATAGCACTATAACAGTGTAGTGCGGAAATGGCCTAAGTAACAATCCCTGGTTTTTCCCCCACAACTTATTTTACAAGCTATCAGCTACTCAAGAGAAAGAGATCTATTCTGTTGGTGATTAGGGTGAGAGGGAGATGGCATCCCCACCACCACCACCAGTGAGCAAGGCTATGACACAGAAGTACAACAAGGGCCCCACTTCTGATTGCCATAGCCTCACTTGCTGGCAGGAGCAAGCTGAAAATATCAGCCACCCATACCTCAATTGCCAGAGGAATGGATCTCCTTCTCACAGTGTGGCTGATGCACGGAAAAGCAGCTTGAGGAGTCAGTCACACTTATAGCAATAGTGCCACAATTGTGACTACATCAGGACTGTGGATATAGATCAGTTACAAGATACATAACTCCAGGTTACACATCCATTCAGTGTGATACTGATTTCTGGCCATGGTGTCTAGTAATGTGGGAGCATACACATTAACACCTATAATATGTTAACTGTCACCACCTGCACTTTTGGGCAATGGATCTTTGCTAGCAAACCTCTACTTTCTCCCCTTCAATCTTCTTTTTCAGTTATGGTTCATACTGCCACATGTCTGGCTTAAAAAAAAATGGCTTAACTCTCAACCAAACTGAACTAACAGCTACTTCTTCTGGTGCCAGATCAACAGGCTATCCAGTTATCAAGAAAGCATAATTGGCAGTCAATGTCCGCATATAGACATAACACAAAACTATTACATGTCACATGAAAGAGTCTCAGGTTTGTAGCCCCCTACACACACACACATATACACACACAAACACACGCACACACACACACACTCTTCTCCTGTGGTCCAGATATAAATGGAAGCGCAATTTGTTATTCTGTCCAAGCCAAAGCAATCTGTGGTTGTGGCTATAGTTTGTCCACACAAGTCAACTTCCAGTTGAAATTCATGATCCCAACTCATTCAAAGAAAAAAAACAAACAAACTTTAAATTAACCTCAAGACAGTTCAGATGTAACAGCAATTTACACACAGTTGAAAATGGAAGCAAATGCTTTTGATGTCATCCTTGTGGTCCAGCTGGAGAAGAAAGTAGAGGTTAGCTCTAATTTATGGCTTAGTATTTTGTCCAATCTGGGGCACTAACTTTGAGTGTACTGTGTTTAATGGTATAGCTACATCTTAGGCAATAACATCTACCTACTCTGCATCCATCTCCTAATCCTGACAACAGAATTGTTTGCAATTTCCATGCAGGTCTGTTTTTATAGAATGCTATACTGTTTCCTCCCATACACAAATATTTTCGTCATTGGTATCAAAACTATTCTGTACCTTAGCCACCAAGATCTCAACCCATAGCCCTTTCAAGCATAAATACTTGCATATAGATATGATAATCTTAAACATGTTTTGCTAGCACATCAGCTATATCAGTCAGGACAATATTCCAGTAAGAGTAACCCAGAATCATTGTTTGGGAAGCTGCATTGGTGCATGGTGCAATATTCTTTATTCTAAGCATTTCTGTTGTCCAACGAATATTAGTATCCAATCATCAATCTGTGTTACCTAGGATTCTCAGTCACAGCTGCTAAATAAATGAATTGTTGCTTTTTAATGGCAAGAATCCAATGGACCAAGACAGCCCAAACAAACTGAACACACTAGCCTTGCTGAAAGGAATATGGAAAACAAAATTTAAAACTCGGTATGTTCAAGAACAATATAATCTTAACAAGTCTTAACAGCGCAAATAATTTCAAAATCCTGAGGCATTTATAGCAACCAAATTGCATTGTTTCCTAAGTCCTGAGTTATACTCAGTGTAGCTACTAGGTTCAGGTCCGTGTTATTTTAGTGAAGAGTTTATTGATCCTTGCATTTTCCTAAGAGGCAACCCTTCTGCACTCCCAAAACCCAGCTGATTTATTACAGATCTATTATTATTTTGTACAGAAGTTTGGTAAGTGGACAAAGACAGAGTCCTATGTAATGGTAACACTTTCCTGCATGAGTCTGAATGTAACAAATGCAAGTCACATAAGAGCACAGTAATTCCTTTGCTCATCTTCTATCCAGTTTAACAAAACATACTCAGAATAACTTTCCCTGTGACTATGCCCCATATTTGGATAGGCAATGATAAAAATATGAACAATCTAAGTCAGCTTTTCCTGGAGTGACACTCCCTAAATATGTTATACTGCAAAGAGTTTCATTCCCAGCCAACACAGTCATTAGATAGTGATGATGGAAGCTGTATTCCAACACATCTGGCAGGTACAAGATGGGGAAATATGGATCTATGTAATAAATAGTGGGATGAAATCCCTCCCCAAACCATCTTTTTTTTAAAAAAATGGCTACAATTTACAATTCTGCTGCAAAAATCCTTTTCGTCTGGTTTGAAGAAATGTCTGTTAAATTGTGCTTTTTTTTCATGATTTTATGACTCTGTATCAACAAAATCCATACACATACCCCCACATACACATTCTGACCAAAATCATTTTTCAAAAATCGCATAACTATTTTCACTCCCTTCTGAGCCCAAACCCATTTCCATGCAAGTAAATCCCATTGCCATACACAGAATGTATGTCAAAGTAGCATGTGTTTCACTCTTGTACCTTCGCAATGAATGAAAATCAAAATGACAATGCATGAGTTTCTCCACAAGACTGGCCACCAATGGTTATAATGTGATGACATAATCTTCACAAAACAGGGAACCTAGACAGCTGTTTTTAAATCAAGCCTTGTCATGTCAACCAAAAGCTGTCTAATTAATTGTTGGGAGCTAGTGGGTAACTGAATATAGTTGTCTCAGTAAGCATCTCGAAAACAGGCCCTAACCAAACTCTTTCCACCGGTTATAAAAGCAGCTATCTTTTTATTGGGGGAAAAAAACATGTAGAATCTAGATGGCTCTGAATAAACTTTTATTTGGATGGGGAATGAGGAAATGTGTGATCCTCCAGGTGTTGCTGAAGTGCAATTCCCATTACACACCACTACTTGCTATGTGAGCTACGGCTTATATGAATAGAAGCTCAACAATATCTGGAGGACCACATATTCCTTGTTTCTGCTTTGGACCATGTTTATGGAGAAGATGACAGGGGGAGGAGGTTATACCATTAACAACACCATCTGAATTATCTTGGATCTTATCCATTTTTTTGTGGGTTCCAGCTCAGTCAGAATAAGCCTCCTTAAAAAGCGGACATCCACGTTTACATTTGCAAAGTGCTTAAAACTTTAAAGAAAAAGCAGTAATGAAGATGATACAAAGACCACTGTTGCTTTTTGTTCCCTCACCCTCAACTGTCAAATCTCTTGAGTGGTGCTTACATGCTCTGCCAGGTAAACCATTTTGTATTTGTGATTTTAATTCCCATTTGACTCCTCGAAGAAGTTAAGACCCATTCTTGTAACAGAGCCCAGGAAATGAGAACTAAAGTGGAACAGATTCATTTCATGTCAAAACAAGCATATCTCTGCAACAAATATAGAAGGGGTAGGATGAAGAAGACCATTTCAGATTTCAGATTCTGCTGGTTGCAAAGACGCTTAATGGCTAGGACTTTTGTTGTTTTCTTTTTAAGTTGCCTGGACAGAAATGGGCAAATGACTGCAAAGGTTACTTGGAGAGCACAGTAGCTTCAAAATACTTTTGAGGGAGAGCTCTGTGTGAAGTTTTCCTCAAACGGTTTTAAACAAATTTATTCCAAGTGTGGGCTTTAAATGCAATGCCTTATTAACATAGATATGTTGGAAAAGTCAAGATGCCATTTTGAGAAACATAACATGAAGCATGGAAAATGACTCAAGCTAGAGAATGGGCACTATCCATCTCTAGTGGCACAAACCTATGGGTTTTTTTCCCCCTGTTCTCTGACTGTGGACCTTGTGATCAACTCAAACAATCCACCATAACTCTGGAGAATATAATGCCAATCAACAATATATCTGCTTGGTAGCTAGAGCTTTAGGCAACTGGTGCAATGAAAATTAAGTGCTATGGAGCTACAGCAAAACACGCTAGCTTAACTACTGGTTGCTTCAGTGCGACTGTCATTAAATAAAAGGTTTCTTTGGCTTTAGTACCAGTTTGAACTGTCCCTCCCCCCATTTCTTATCTACTGCAGGATTGGCAGCCAGCCAGCCTAAGCCACATAGTACCTTAGTGCCATCTACAGGCTCATTCTGACATTCTAATTCAGTGGCAAAAGACAAGCACCAGTGAAATGAATTAGACAGCACCACATTTAAATCTTTATTAGAAAGGAATTATTTGACCTAACCACCACCACCCCGATAAGCCCAAATTCCTACTGCCATTATTGGGGTGAGATATTAGATTTCCCAACCTCCTACACCTTCTTTTGTACGGCACATTTCACAGCTTTAAAATTAGTTATGAGAGATCACTTATACACTTACTAAATATGAGAACATATTTACAGTGGGGTGGCATTTTTTTCTGCATAATTTGTTTATTATTCAGGGTAAATGCATTCTGTTTCAAAGTGTACTTTGGCCATTTTTGTAAACAGACACACACAAAAAGCAGAAAAAAACGACAACCCCTTTCTCTAATAGACACACAACTTTACAACAGATCATTGTAAGTCAAAACAGAGGAAGACTTCCTGATAGCTTAGTTATATCCTGCCCAACAAACACAGTGCAACACAATCTTGGACCCTTTGTGAGGACAAAAAATTAACCCGTGAACAACAGTAACTTAATAAATGTTCCAAATCAGTTTAAAACAAAATGGGGAGGAAAACAAGCATGCTTAAGCCAGCCTCATGTGAAACTTCCACTTTTCTTAAGTTAACACATTTAATCCTGAAACAGTCAGTTTATTTCCCCTTTGACATGAATTTGGCAGACTGATTTTTTTTCCTTCTTCTTCTTCTTCTTCAGTTAAACCTCTAAACTAGTATGTTTTGACAGATGTTACACAAGTACATGTAGCGCTCTGTGTGTGTGTGTGACTCAGTGCATGTGTGTGTATGCATGTGTGTTAGAAAGAGAGTAAATGTATCTGTGCATGAGTGTGTGCATGTATCTCCTTCTAAAATTAAAAAAAAAAGGTTGGTGACTTGCAACTTTGGACCACCATCTTCATTCCACAAATGCATAGTCTTGCCCCAGATACAGTAAAGGGCCAGGTTACCACCCCCTCACAGCATCCCACCTTTTTCTATTCATAGTATAACTAAGCTAAAATTACAGTGAAAGAAAAGATATCCTGGCACTTTAATACTGGTTGAGTGGGCACTTGTATGCAGTACTTATAGACCAGTAAAAGTGCTCGTTTACCTGTCTGGTGTGCAAGGGGCCCTTTGTCTTGAAGCCTCCTTGGGAACTGCACTCTGAGGCACTGAAGTGATCTGAACTAGTGGAAGAGCGTTTGGAAAGGGTATCACAACCCCCAACAAAGGTGTTGTCCAAGGGGAGTTCCTGAATAACATGATGCTTTTTCACCGAGACAGGAGTGTCAGGCTTAAGATGGAAAGCAGACTGTGGAGAGGCAGATTTATAATGCTTAGCAAGATCAGGGCTGTTAGGCTTAAAGGTGGTGGGTGGTGCAGTGCCCCAGTCAAATCTTCCTATACTTTGCTCCTCCAGCTCAGCTGGAAGGCTAATGGTCCCGTTGATAGGTTCGTGAACCGCATCCTCAGGTTTGGATTCCTCAATGGTAACAAAGTTCAACAAGGAACTCTTGGGAGACTTCCTTTTCTTCCGCTTCTTCTTCTTGTTCTGTTTGTTCTCTTGATTGGGAGACATCCACTCAGCCCCTTGCTTGCTCCTCTGAGCCGCTTTGAACCTGGAAGCGTGGCGACAGCGGACCAGAACAGTGACAAATATTACCACAATGACAACCATGGCACCTGCCACAATTGCAATCATGATGGTAAGGTAGTCCTCATTTTGATAGGGCTGGCTGCTGTCCCCAATATTCCTGTCCAAGGGTGTTTCCATAGTCCTGCGGATCAAGTCATAAATGTAAGAGGCATTTCCCGCTGTATCATTGACATACAAGAAGACAAGGACAAGTGTGTGTAGGGATTTAGGATAACCCAGGTCACTAATATTGACCACTAATCGATGGAGCCCCACATCAGTAGGAGAAGGTTTTTCTTCCAGGGTAATGTTACCTGTCACTGGATCAATACGGAACAAACCTTTGTTGTTTCCACTTACTATTGTATATTTAAGCTCGGCATTCATTCCTGTGTCAATGTCAACAGCAAACACTTCAGCCACTACAGAGCCAGGGATAGCAGAGAGAGGTACCAGTTTAAACGAAGTATTAGAAGGTGGGTAGATAACCACAGGGCTGTTGTCATTAACATCCATGACATTTATGGTGACTTTTGCAGTTGATGAACGGGGTGGTTGTCCTCCATCAACAGCCTTGACATCAAAAGTGTAGGAACTCTGTTGTTCACGGTCAAAAGAAACATTGGACTTTATAACTCCAGAATAAGGATCGAGAACAAAATTCTCATTGTCATTCAGGATGGAAAGAGTCACAGCTTTATTCTCTCCTGCATCAGCATCAGTCACTGTGATCACACCTACAGTGCTATACTTTGGTAGGTTCTCTGACACAAAAAACTGAAAGTGGTTATGAGTGAATTTGGGGCTGTTGTCATTCTCATCGAGTACTGTAACTATCACAGCAGCTTGACTCTGCAGGGGAGGGGTGCCATTGTCTCGGGCTGTAACAGTAAAAATGAATCGCTCCTGTTCTTCTCTGTCAAAGACCCGAGAGGCTGTCAAAACCCCAGTCTTTCGGTCCAGATCAAAAAAAGAGGCATTGGGGCCAAGCTGATACACAATGTCTGCATTTTTCCCACTGTCCTCATCAGTGGCACTAATAGTGGTTAAATACAGACCACGGCGGTTGTTTTCAGAAACCGACAGCTCAATTACAGGCTGACTGAAAATTGGAGGGTTGTCATTCTCATCCTCCAGCTTAACTCTTACCAGGGCAGTCTGGTTCAAACTGGGCTTGCCAGAATCGGAGGCCACTATTTTAAAGCTGAATTCTTTGGTGCCCTCGTAGTCCAGTAAGGAAGAGGTCTCTAACAAGTACTGGTTGTCGTAAACAGCCTTCAAGTGAAATGGCACCTCTCTCTCAATGAAACAGATCACTTTGCCATTTACATCAGTGTCCTTATCTGAGACTGTAATTAGAGCAATCTTGGTATTGACGGGGTCTTTCTCAGATAGGTACACTGTGCCATTGATGGGACTTATGATGTACCTGAGGTCTATGTTAGGGGGGTTATCATTCACATCAGTCACATTGATAGTAACAGTTGCCCGGGCAGGCGTAGAACTGCCATCGCTGGCCAGCACCGTCACCTTGTGGATAGCAGTTTCTTCTCGGTCTAAGGCCCGCTGAACCGTTATCAGCCCAGTTGTGTTATTTAAAGCAAAGAGTCTTTTTGTTGCAGGAGCAACTTGGGCACCAAAAATATATCTGATTTCTGCATTGCTTCCTATATCTGCATCTGTGGCATGAAGCTGAATGACAGAGGTACCTACGGGGGCATTCTCTGGTATGTGAACCTCCACTTGATTCTCTTTAAAAACTGGCCTGTTGTCATTGACATCACTTACTGTGACCTGGAGAATGGCTGTGCTGGATTTCTGAGGGGTTCCTCCATCTTCAACTTTGATTTTCATCACATAAGTATCCTTCTGCTCCCGGTCCAAGTTCTGCTGCACGATCAGTTGAGGCCACTTCTCACCTTCTGGAGTTTCCACAATATCTAGTCCAAAGACACTCTGTCCATTCAGAAGTTCATAGTGCTGCACCCCATTGAAACCAGTGTCAGGATCTGTTGCTGATGGAATGGGGAAGCGGCTGTTGATCAGGGTGTTTTCCGGGATGGAGATGTTGATGACAGGAGATGGAAACATTGGGGCATTATCATTGGTATCCTTCACAATTATTTTGATCTTGATCAGCCGGAAAAAGTCATTGGGAAGAATCACCACCTCCAGTTCAAAGAAACATTCATTTTCTTCAGCATAAGCAGCTCCTGCACAGAGTCTCTCTCGGTCAATTCTATTGGAGGTGGTGAAGATCTCCCCTGTAGTGCTGGAGACTTTCACCAAAGGTGCATCCCCTGCTTTGGAAACCAGCCTGTAGACAAGGCTAGCACTGGTTCCTGTGGCAGCATTGATGTGAGAAATGTTCAGGTCCTTTGGTATGTTCCCAATGGGAACATTTTCTGGCAGCTCCTCTCGGATGGTGTAGATAAGTTCTTGAGCTACAGCTGAATCCAGCCTCAAGCAGGCAATCAGGGCAGCCAACAGGTAAAAATCCCTCAGGTCCATGATAATGTGTTTATAGCTCCTTCTCAGGATATCAAGGGTTCCACAAAGGAGTGCTGCCTTCTTGGCAAGAAGAGGACTGCTGGAGGCATCACATCACAGCTTGTCCTTCCCGACAGCCCCTGTCAACACAATCACAACAACAACAAAACAAGTGTTATTGTCTCATTTTAACTGACGTCAGATGTAACTGCCAAGTCTTGTGCCACATTCCTGCGACAACACACACACACTCATACATGAGAAACACCCACCACCTGCTTCCTTCTCTTTCTGTCTGTCTCCCCCCCACACTTCTTTCTTTCCTTTCTCTCTCACTCTCTGTGGATGTGTGCAAGCAATTTCCCTCCATGAATGCACCAGCAGATTGCCACTAGCCTTTGCACACATTGAGAACAAAATTAACTAGTTGCAAGATTGAAGAGATGCAGCTTGCACACGGAGAAAGGCACACGCTGTTGCCCCAATCTGTCCAGCACACCACTCATACAACACTCTCTCATTCTACACATGCATACACTAGTTTTTTTTCTTTTTTTTAATTTAAAAAATAACCCCTAGCACAAATGGTATGCTCATTGCAATTTGAATAATTGTGTGTCCTACCTTCCCATTACATTAGCTAGCTAGATTTTGTTCCCCTGGCTTGTGGGTTTTATCTTTTGCTAGTACTACACTAGAATGGTCTAGGAATCGTCGGAACCCAGGCGAGCTGCTTCCACAGCAGCTCTCTGGCTACTTCCCACCCTTCTCAAACAATAAATAAATAAATAGAAGGCAACAACAGGACTCTAGTTTCTTCCCCAGAGCCAGCCAAAATGTCACCTTTTCCAGGTGTTTCAGGGTGCAAAAGAGAGGGGCTTTGCTCCTCTGCTTGATGGTGCCCAACTTCAAAATACGGTGGAGGGGGCAGAGTGATTTGGGGAGGAGACAGCGGTGTCTGAAACCAACTCCAAAGCAGTGAGCCAGATGTTTACAAAAAGAAGGCAGAAGGATGTTATGGGGGAGTGTTGTTTGTCTGTATGCTTCTTGAGGGAGGTTGCGTGGGGGGGGTGTAGGGGAGGGCACGACGCAGTCAGAGACACTGGGCTGCCCCTCCGGATGTGTTCCTGGCAAACAGCTGCCACCCATAAATCCTGCGCTGGGGAAGAAAGGAGGAAGAGAAGCGCGACTTCTGCTCAGATGCCCTTATGGGAGCCAAGCAAGCTCCAGACGTCCTCCTGGATCGGGGCGGGCGGGGAGCCGCGGCGGGGGTGGAGGGTGGAAAGGGGAGAGCTTGCTCTGGAGCTCCGATCTTTCATCTGCATTAAAAGCGAGGCGGTGATGTCCGCGATCCTTTCCACGCCACCGAGGCTGGCAGGTAGAGAGGCGCTGCCAAGGCAGGCGCCTCCACCTCGAAGGCAAAGCCGCGAATTCTCCTCCTTCCCCCGTGAGCTCTATCGTGCAATCGGCACCCTTTAGAGAACGCAGAGGACGGGCAGTCCCCCTCCCCGCGACCCCACCATCCCTCGCTCCCCTCCCCGGCAGCGTGGGTAACTTTGCACTTACATTGCCGCGGCACCTCGCGCCCGACGAACTGCAGCAGCTGCTGGCAGGAGGAGGACCCGTGCTTCCGAGGAGACGTCGAGCCAGCCGCGCCACCCCGGGCATCTGGGTCCCACAAGTCATCCACCGGGGGACGGGGGCGGAATTTTGGCCCGATGTGCGTGCGCGGTGGGGAGGGGGACAAGAATAAGGCAGCGAGGTTGTGGGAAGGAAGGAAGGGAGGAAGGAAGGAAGGAAGGAAGGAAGGGAGGAAAGCTGGCAAAGAGAGAGAGAGGTCGAGCGACTGGGAGAATCAGCAAGCAATCGGCGAGGCGGACGCTTCCTCCCGGATCCCCACGGGGTGGCTCGGTGGCGGCAAATTAACAACTCCCGAGAACAAATGCCCAGTTCTGTCTGGGTTAGTCATCCTCCGGCTCTGGCTGGTCTGACTTCCCCTCACCGTCTCCCCCCCCCTGCCCACAGTCAGGGAGTTCTTGCTCGGCTCAGTATTAGTATGACGCTCATCAAACGGATGCCGATCCCTCCTGAGTGTCTGGGAACGTGGCGCAGGCGACACCGCCGGCTAAACAAACTCAAGGCAGGCAGGCAGGCAGGCAGGCAGGCAGGCAGGCAGCAATCCCAGCGCGCTCCTCGTTGAGATCGGGGGCATGTCACGCTCTGCACCGCACATTAATCCCCATTCCTCTCCTCCGTCTCCTCCGCCTCATCTAGGAAAGGGGGGGGGGAATCCCTGAGCCCGCAACTTCTTCTTGAATGGCAATGTCACCGAGAGTTAGGCTGCTGAAGCGGGGGGGGAGAAATACTCCTCGCCTTGTCTTTGATCTCGTGGGGCGATGCTTGCAAATCGTACCAATCCGAATCGCTTTACTGCTTTGCTGGAAGGCAGCGGTAACCAGCTTTTCCTTCTTTTTCCGCCCCTCGCCCGGCTCCCCCCTCCTCCTCCTCCTCCTCCTCCTCCTCCTCCTGCTCAGCCGGTCGCTCTCACATTCTCTCTTCCTCTCCGAACTGGATTTCTTGATATAACTCTCAACAAGCCCAGAGGGAGGGCGTGCGCCAGGCGAAGCCGCGCCCCCTCCGTGCCACCGGATTGGCCGGCAGAGCGGGGGGCGAGCGCCGAAGCGAAGGAGGCTCGGGGATAAGGCGGCGGCCACGTCGCTCAGTCCCCGGGGGCGGGGACGCGGCGGACGCCCGCCCCCCGCCGCTGTGCAGAATGGCTAATCAGGCTGCGGGCAGCGGCGGCGGCGGAGCGGGGGAGCGGGGTTGCCTCGGCTTCGGCGGGAGGGGATGCCCGAGAAAAGCCCCCGAGCGCCTGTTCGGCACCAGAATTCCCAGCTGTGTGAGCCGTAGTTAAGTCTCCCCTCCCACGCCTTTGCATTCCTTCTTACCTTTGGCGGAGAGGAAACAGCTGCTCCTCTGGGCATGTGCAGAGTGTCCTGCGCCTCACTTGCCAAAATGTAGAACGCAGCTCCTGAGCCGCACATGTGCATTCTTTTCTGTGTTGCCCCAGGGCTCCCCTTCCATCTTCAGTGGGAGGGAAGGAGACCCGGACGCACACACATTCTGGCCGCTTCCTCTCGCAGCATGTACGTTCCCTCCCCGTTAGACTTGGGCCCGTCCTTTGGGAAAAGCGAGGTCAGAGTCAGGGGCTCGAGGCCGAGTGCCGCCCCTCTCTGTCCGCCCTGCCTTGCCTCCCCCGTGGCCTTCTCCCCGGTCGTGCGCGCTGCCTTGCCCCCTCTTTTGTCTCACTCCTGCCCATAGGCTTCCCTCCCTGGGCCTCTTCTCGGCCTCCTCCGTACATCTCACCCCCTTTTCCCAGACTTTTTCCTCCTCTTCTGCCACTGCCTGCCTAGCCTACCCCCTCTGAAGCCCTCCCACGTTCTTACGTGACAACCAGGATTCGATTCCCCGCTGGGCTAAGGAAACTCCCTGGGTGGCCTTGGGCACGCCACAGTTTTCTGTGATCGTCACCATAAGTCGGAAAGGACTTGGAGGCACAGGACAACAACATTCAGGGGACGGTAGTGGTCCTACGCAGGAGAGGGAGGCAATATGAGGTCCCATATGAGACAGAGGAGGAGCAAAGTGGGAATAGATGATGGCACCAGCAACCCTGGTGATGAGTGAGAGCCCAGCTCCCCCTTTTTCTCACCACCGCCAGGCCCCACACCACACCCTCTGCACCTTGTTTTGTGGCACCTTGGCTCCTGCTGCTTGCTGGGTGGCCTCTCCTTAATCTCAGCAGGGCAGGAAAGGTGGTGAGATGAAGTTGGGGAGGGAGAGGGAGAAGAGGAAAGTAGTCTTGATATTAGGTCCTGAAGTGCAAAGGAGTGGGCATGGTGGCAGTGTGAAGTGACAGACAAGGGGGAAGAAGGGACAGGCTGAGATGAGGGTGGGTGAACAAAAGAAGGAATGAAAAATCAGAGGCCCTTGCACATTACACAGGCATAATGTTGGCTCCATCTTATAGAATCCTGGGATTTGCAGTTTAAGGAAGGGTACTGAGAACTCTCAGTCTCCTCTCGTATATCACCAAACTGCAAACCCTAGGGCTGTACTGGATGCAGTTGCAACATTTTAAGTGAAAGCATAGCACTATAACTGCATAGTGTGAAAGGGCCACTGGATGAACAAATTTGTCGCTTGCTCCTCTGCTGCAGCAGCACTGGAAGATTTCAGGGAATTATTGCCATCTTGTGCACTCTTGCGCTCTCTTGGGGTAGTTTAGTGGGTTGGGTTGGGTCACAGAGGGCTCTTAATTTTTCTTTAGCTCCCTGAGTGATAATGGGTGCTGCTTCTATCTTGATCTTGTCCTTGCATTTCCTTGATGTCTCCTTCCCCAGTGTAAATCCTTCAGACATGTCTCGGGGTTTCTCTCCTGCTCTGTCACTGATGGAATTCCTGCTTGGGGGGGAGGGAGGGTTTTCTCCCTTGTCTGTCTTGTCATGAACATGCAAAGAAGTCACAGGTTTTTACAGCCATAAGCTCACAACACCAACCGATTGTAATTTGCTAGCATAAATGTTAAATATCCTTACACTACCCACCTTGGGCAATATGAACAAATACATGGGGAGTGGGAGATATCAGCCATGTAAGGAAGTTTGCCATGCATATCCCTACACCTTGCCTCTAGCTGTCTTCTGTGGCTCTCTGAGCACTTGACAACTGTCCTGTTTCCCTGGCCTAAGTCTCACGTTTTGCTCAGTTTTCACAGACTAGTTCTCTTGTTCTGCTCAGGGCAGGTCAAGATAATGCTATTTATAGGGCCCACAGGTTGATAGAAATGCAAAACAAGTGAGCTTTCGGGCTTTTGACAGCAATACCCCTGAACATGACATTCCCATACGTCTCCTGGAGAAATGCAGGTTAAAAGGTGCTGGAATAGATTAGGTGTACAAATGGCTGAAAAGGAGCACTCAAGGAGTTACTGTTAATGGATTGCTCTCTGGGTTGGGGAAGATAAGGAGTGCAATTCCACAGAGGCTTGTCAAGAGTCCAGTAGTGTTCAGTTTTTAATGGTTGGGGTGAAACAGTGCAGAGCATGCACACTCACATAGGACGGACACAAAACTGATTCCAAAACACAGCAGAATTGTAAAAATGAGTGAGGGAGCAAGCAACCAGCATTAAATGATCTGGTATATGTATACTGAGAGCTGCCTGCCATGCAACCAGGGACATTCTTATGGCAATCCACTTTGTTTGTTTGTTTGTTTGTTTGTTTGTTGTTATTACAATAATACTGTGCATTTCTCCAATGCACCTCTCCAAATATAGTTTCATAGCAGCCCTGTGAGGCATATTAGGATCAGAGACAATGGCAGAACAAAGGTCACCATGTGTGTACATGTGTAGAGATGGATGGATAGATAGATAGACAGACTGACTCAGAGGCAGCCATGTTTTCATCAGGCAAGATATTAATAATCTACAAGAGACAAACAGTGATGATACTGGTGCATAGTCCTATATTCTGTCTGAGATGTTAAGATGGTACTGAAGGAATTCAGTGCAGGCAGAAGTCACTCCCCTTGTGAGCCATGTAAGGACTAGAGACAAAAAGTAATAAAAGACAGTAGCAACAGAAAAATGTAACTTCTCTTGAGATGCAGCTGTCTCAGTGCTGTGGAAATCTGACTGCTCCTTTCTTAAGCAGAGAACATTGAATTTTTCAAAGAGGCTTTGTATTGTTTATATCTGGAAAAGCTTTTAGGTGCCATATAGGTAAAATTTGTCAAAATGTAGTGCCAAATTGTTGTCCAATGAAAGTGTTTTACTTTTGTTGGACTTAGAAGACCTCAAAGAGTTAAGTGCCAGTCCTTTGGTTCTCTCTTTTTTTTAGGATTTCCCTGTTACAGCTAAATTTGGTATCTTGAAACCCAGGCAAGAAATATACAAGGTCACTCAGTAACCTTAATGGATCCATGGAAACTAGCATCTGGACCTCTTAAAGTCCATTACTTTAATCACTGTTTAGACCAATCCTGCTCATATACCAAAGATCACACCTGGTGATTTCTCAGTTAGCAATCTCTGAAGGCTATTTTTCATCACCAAATTATATACTTTTCATTTTCAACAGCTTTTCTTGAAAGTTCTGCTTTTTCAGAGGGTTAAAGTTGTAGTGTAATGCATCAGCAGTCATTTAGAACTTCACAAGTTGTAGGGTGTGAAATATTAATAAATTGTGTTACAGGATGGCATTGTATTTGTGTGTATGAATTTATATAAAAGACTGCCCTCCCTGTCAGGGATTCAAAAGAAGCTGAAAGCTCAATATAACAGCTTTACCCTTCCCCAAAAGTAAAATGGGACCTTCTCTCATCCTGTCTTATGGTTGCTTGCTTATTCTTTCAATACATGTCTCATCTTTTCCCAGTTTTGATGTAAACTAGGTGGATTGTAAAATTACAGTTGAAAAGAGAACAATGGCAGTGAAGCCTCATTTAGAGATAAGCAAAATAAACATCATAAAAACACACATAAGAAAATATGTCCTCTTCATGTTCTGTACGAAATGGATGAGGGGGAGCAGAGACAGATTTTTAATACTCTCCACCCCCATCTTTGGAAATCTACAAGCAGTGGCGCAGAGAGAAGAGTTTCTAGAGAGTATTGTGCTGTCAGCACTACCGCAAAGGCCTTGCTTTTAGCTATTGTCAATCTTATCGCAAACACTGGTGGCAAGGAAACCTTCTGGAGGATCATGTAAGCAGAGCTAACAGGTTACTTTTTTGGACTAGAACTCCCAGAATCCCCTGCTGACATGACAAACAGCTCTGTGATAGTGGCAAACTGGAGCACATGGAAAAAAGCATCTAAGTTGTTTACATCTTGTCAGTACCTCCATTAATTTAAACCTGTGTATTAGACCCTGTTCTCTTTAGTCCTAGTTTTCCTGTCTGCTTTTTTCCCCCACTACACCAGTTTGATCAGTGGATAGATACATTCTATAATGTTCATTCAGTCTTGGGATTTAGAGGTCTGTACCTGCTTATACAGATTATTTCTCCTTTTAGGGCCAATTCTTTTGTATGTGGGAGCTCTAGTGTGAGGGCAGGCTAACTTCTGTAAACTCACGTGAGTCAAATGAAATTTGCATTGATAAGTGAACCATGGCATGAGCAGTGTTGGAGTTTTTTCTCAATCATTATTTTTTTATTAAAATATTTTTTATTAAAATATTTATATCCCACTTTATATCATGAAGTAGAAAGATGTAAAGAGTTAACAAGCACTGAGGATTTTTAAATGCATGTTAAGATGGTAATTTTTCTTTCTTCTACAATCTTTATTTAGACGATACAATGAACAATTTCTTCACATGCACATGAACACATCTGTAAGTTTGTTTGCTATCTCATTAGCACTTCCTCTTCAGCAGAATCTAGGCAATTTAGCAGCAGTAAATTCATTCCAGTTGCCTAAAACCTTCTGAGTCAAGTACATGTAGTTCCAGTGCCGCATATCATAAGACTAGTTAGAGTGGAGGATTGTTACATAATTATCATATAGTTTTGTTTTGTAAGGGTGATACTCAGTCTGTGCTCTGCCGAACAAGATTTTTGCTCTTCCCTGCAAGACACACTTTTTTTCCCCTGTTTTGTTCTGACATAAGATTAATAGTGCAATCCTATGAATGTTTACTTAGTGGGGTTTACTTGCCATCTAAGGTTCCCTCATGTTATTCCAGGGTGCATTTCCATTCAGTAGGACTATTATTTAACTTTCAAAACAATTTTCCCCCATAGTAATGATGAGATTCTTCTCCACTCTTGTAATATAGTGATGAGATGTACTATTCTTGCATAGTGGCTACAAAAACAGAAGTACAGGTTGAGGCTCCCTTATCTGGAAATCTGAAAATTTCCAAACCCCAAAACAGTTTGCTAGTGGCTGCCCACTTCCACCTTTGAGGTAATGGCTCCGGTGCTCCTGCTTGTTTATTTATCTCTCAGATATGAGAAGTGCAGCAGCTACTGCCCTGATGGAAGAATGGGCAGGCTCACAGCAAAAAGAGAGATATCGAAGATAGGTGAATCGTTGGAAGATGTGGATTTGTGCCAATCTATGCTTGGATTCTTACCATTTCACAGATCCTCAGTTTCTTTCCAGCCTTGTATCTCATACACAACACAAGTAGCAAATGAACAACGTGTGAGGCTATTCCAAAAACATACTGTGGGCCTTTCTGCACTACGTTGTTATCATGCTATTATTCCACTTTCAACATCCTGTGGAATTCTGGGGTTTATAGTTTACTGAAACCAAAGAGCTCTCTGGCTGAGAATTCTAAATGCCCCTCCCCAAATTGCAGACCACAGGATTCTATAGGATGTTGAAAGTGGAATAATAGAACTATAACAGTATAGTGCAGAAATGGTCTGTATGTCAAAATCTGAAAAAAAATCTAAAATACAGAACACATCTGGTCCCAAGCATTTTGGATAGAGGAAACTCAACTTGTGTTGGGATTGGGATTTATTCTGTGTTAATCAGTTTAGAATTGGAGCAGGCAAATTAACATAGATAGAAGACAGGACATTAGTAAATGTACCTTTCATGGCAGCTAGGAGCAGAAGTCTGAGAAACATATTCTATATACATAATTACTGGTACTAAGTAAATGCTTTTGTTTTTTAATGTGGTTCAGGAAAGATTGCCTTAGGTTTCAAGTGGAATCTTTGTTCCTACCCATGATTGTTTGAGCCTTCAAGTAGTTGTTGCTGCTGTTGTTGTGTGCCTTCCAGTTGATTCTGACTTATGTCTACCCTAAGGCAGACATATCATGGGGTTCTCTGAGATGAGTGTGTGTGAAGTACCCAAGATCACTCACTGGGTTATAGAATCATAGAATCATAGAATCATAGAAATGTAGAGTTGGAAGAGACCACACGGGCCATCCAGTCCAACCCCCTGCTATGCAGGAACACCCTCAAATCACTCCCGACAGATGGCCATCCAACCTCTGCTTCCAAAGCCCAGTGGGGAATTGAACCCTGGTATACTGGACCATAGTCCAGAACTCAAACCACTACATCATACCGGCGTGGACCTTGAACAGCAGGCTGAAAATTGTGAGACACTCAAGGAAAGAGGTGAATTCCATGTGCTAGATGCTGCATTCTCCTAAGGACAGCTGGCAAGACTCTTCTGACCATCCCTGCATAAAATATTGTTCTTTCGTCTTCCTCAGTTTCCTTTGGTGTTATATTTAATACATCCCACTTCATCCATAATTCAGATATTTCTCACTCCAGCTTCAGAATGATCCCAATTGACTTATACACACCTTTCTCATTTTCCTTTGTTAAGGGTCAGATGAGAATTCTATGTAAGGGGATTTGTAGCTGTTTGTTTATCCATTTCACACACACAGCCCCACAAAATGTGAAACTGAATTAACATGATTCATCTTTGTTTATTGCAATCTGAGTTTATTTTTTTTTCCATTTCTGTTATTAATTCCTTAAAGGAATCAAGTAAACTATGCATTTAGGAAAACAAAACAGGATCAGTTATTTGCCTCCTAGAATGATGGTGTCTGAATAAAATGAAAGTTTGCTAGTCCTTAAACTGTGTCAGAAGACAATGATTAAAACATAATGCTACCCAGTGGATGAGTGATAATGATGGTGTTGTTAATAGCTATTAGCGTTTTTGTTGGCTTTGGATTGGACTCCAATGAATGGGTGTAGCTTCCACACCATATTCATCCTAGAAATGCTTTCCCAAATGAAATGTGTAACTCAAGAGTCTAGTCAAGCATTAGAGCCTTTTCCCTCAATCTCTGGACTACACTTTTTCTGAGGTAACTTTAAGTTGTTATACTATTAATAAATCTTACTCTATTTCCCCAATTTGTTCCTTACCTGGCTTGTGGCGTAATTTGGGCCAGATTACATAGTGCTTTGCATGCAGTAGGATCTCTGGCATGTTCACTTGCAGTCGGTTTCCTGTGGTGAAATGTTCATTTGATGGATTTCTTATATAACCAAGAAAATCCACAGCTCTCAATCCAATTGTTTGCCCCAACTAGACTAGAGCCATTGAAGCAAAGGGATTTGTATAAATTTTGACTTAACATTCAATCATTCTTTCAGTTGGCCTACTACAGTTGGAGCTAGCAATGGATTTTAGGCATCAGTCTGTTGTCTTACATGGTTGGGGCTTTAGCCCTCCACATCTTTGTGCTTACAACACTCACTAGCTTTGGCAAAAATAATGGATTGTGGGAATCCAAAAACACTTGAAGGCTGAAACATTTCCTACTGCAGCTACGTATAATTCTTAGTAAGTCTTTTTGAAGTCACTAGGTCTTATTTCTGGACAGATATATATATAGGATCACCAATTAGCGATTATTGGATCAGTTAATGCAGGGTGGGACATGTGTTTCAGAATGACAGATTTATTGATTGATTTATGTTTCAGTTTTCTTTTTGTTAGATACATTTGAAAAGTACTGAATGTGGTCTAAAGTATCAGGGGTCATGTTCCATGTGCACTTGTTTTTTTGCTGTTCTCTTCTGTAGTAACCTCTCCCTCTCTATTCTGATATTTGATTACTCTTAAAGCATCTCCAAAAAGCAAAACTGAACTCTTCCAGAGGAGAAAAATTGGGCACAACTTCCCCCTTATGTATGTAAAGGTCTTCTCTTGAACCCAGCTAGTATTTTTCCATAATCATTTAACTTCAAAGCAATTTCTGTTTTTTCCCCGTTCCCTGAATTTTGTAGCATACAGCCTGACAAAGAGTTCTGAAGAGCTCTGACCTTTATATACTCTTTTTTTTCTTTGCTTGTTGGCATGTGCTTGTTCTTAATAAAGATATGGTTAAATTGAGATTATGTGAATCTACATATATATTTCTTGATTGAATTTCATCCTGTTCTCATTAGCCCAATTCTTCTCTTGTTCAGTTTCAGCTCTTCAGCTTATAAGTGTTTTAGTGTTCAGCTTTAGAAGTGTTTGTATTTCCTAGGTCTTTGCTGGGCGTATATGGTAATTTCTTATGTATGTGGATGGTCAGCCCTTTTTGCCTAAGTTTTTTTATGGATATGTTAAAACAATAGCCAGTATGAGGCAACCATCTATACAGATCCTTCCAGAAATCTTATGTATTGACATAATAGTAGTTCCTTCTAAGCCACATTTCACAAACATTTCACAAACAAACATATTTCACAAACATTATATTATACTAACTTCAAATCCCCATGGAAATCAATTCTACCATATAATATTATATTTTTAAACAAGGCATTTAGATAAGCTAGGTCATTGTGTGGAAACTTCTGTGGGGGGAAAGGTATGAAGAAACATGTATCTTTTTTTATAACCTTCATAAATAAAGTTTAAAAAATTAAGTTCTCATGTAGCTTGATTATGCATCAAAGGAAGAGAGCAGAGACAATGAAATTTAATAATTAAGGATGAAAAGTTGGCCAATAAAGCTCAAAATCAATAGCCAAGACACTGCCAAGGAGTAATTACCTTATAGCTAACTCTCAGATGCACTTTGGCACAAAGTTAGTAGTTAACTGCTCCAGCACTGTAGGCCACAGTAGGAGGGAGCTACCTGCTAATCTTCATATTTTTGAAAATACTACACATAAAATTTAGATAAAATAGGGATGCTCACTGTGAAACCTAGGGTAGGCTGCTGAACATATTGGTGGACTTCCTTAATTATAAGTGACAGAATCCTTGATTATAAGTGACAGGAGGGACTGTAATAAGTAAGTACCAACAAGCAAGTACTTTGGCTTCTAACGTCTCATCATTTGCTGACTTTTACTTTGCTGTGAACCAATTCTGCTGGAAAGCATTGTAGGTAATGCAGTATAAACACTTTATCTGTCTAATAGCTTATTCACACATCAAATGTTTTGACACATATATATCGGGCAATAAGAATTGTACCCCCTCGCCATGTCTTCAGCAGACCGTACAAGACAACATACCTGCATGCAACCTGTGTCATGATTGGGGTTTCCTGAACATGCAGAAGCTTTGCTTGTACAGAGGCTGTGCTTGCTGGAAGTTGTGCCAAACTCATGAAACTGTGGAGGAAGATTATAATAAAGTGCTCTTGCTTTCCTGAAATCTCAAGAGCTACCTTCTGCTGTGCCTTCTATTCCTCAAAAAACAAAAACAGATTTTCCTACAAAGTATAAATCAAAGTAGCAATTTTTGTTTTTGTTTTTTTTCCTAAGAAATGAAAAAGCAAATACTTCTTTAAACATTTCCAGGTGCATAACTGTGAGCACTTGTAGGAACAAAAACAACAGTAAAGAGTCCAATGGTAGGCTTTATTTTGCAAAATCTCTGACAATTTGGCAATTTGGCAGAAGCTCTCTTGAACTATTGTCTTTTCAGTCCAGGTGTGATGTGCAAGGGGCTTGATTCCTTGAAGTCTTACACAAAATAAGTCTTTCAGGCTGCAGTAGGCTCATTCTTGTTGCCGTTGTTTTGGAATGAATTTAAGGACCTTTTCATATTACCCAGTTACAGCACTGCTTTGGAAACATCCTATGGAATCAACGTATTTCCAAATTAGGGAGTGGTATTAAGAATTCTCAGCCAGAGAGGTCTAATGCCTCCCCAAACTACAAACTCAAAGATTCCACAGGATGCAGCCATGGGAGTTAAAATGGAATCATTGTGTAATGTGAAAAGGTCCCCAGGCTGCTACTTTTGCAACTATAAAGATTTGCAACTATAAAGATAACTGATTTATTGACTACTGTTAAAAGTGATTCCCAAGCTACGCTTTGACTCAGTGTGACTGGTAAAAACTAGTGTGGGCTGAGGTTTCCAACTAGTTGAAATTATTAAAACAAACAAATATTTCTGCTTCCTTTCATAATCATAAAAAACAGACTTATTTGACAAATGCATCTCAATTGAATGTCAGGGCCTGGGCCTGGGGCTGGAAGGTTCTTGTAGTTTCCTGGATTTGTTTCCTGATTGCTCATTCCTTATATGCCAATCATGAAGCAACTCCCATTACTGTGGGCACTGACTGCCTGGGCTTTGGCTCAGTTAGAAAGCTATTTCCCCATCACTGCTGTAACATGTGTCAAAAATTGAAATCAGCTCTGGTAAAACTGTGGCTGCCCAGATGTTGCTAAACTCACAGGTTGCTAAACAACACATTCCCATCAGCCATCACCAGCCTCACCAATTATGAGGCATGATAGAGACAATAGTTCATCAACATAAGGCTGAAGGTTCCCCAAGAAAATACAAGACAAATGCCAAAGTGGCTGAACACATACATTGTTTTGTTTTGTGGATTTTTTTTTTCTTTCGCAGGGGAGAAGAAAAATTGAAGTAAGAAATATTTGAAGTGTGCATGTGGGGTATTGTAAAGGTTTTAGGTGTGCCGACTGGAGTGCAGACAGAATGGAAGTAGATTTTAAAGTAGATTTGTCTGTAATTCAAGAACGTTTGCAGACAAGGCTTTTCTCGTGCTGTTGTTCTACTTCATCAACCAAGTTTCACACGCCATTGTTCACTTTTAATTCTCCCCTGTATTTTCACTGCTACCTGATCTCCTTCTTCTTCTTCTCTTCCTCCCTCTTTCTTATCGTGGCAAATCTGTTAAGGAGAAAAGATAGAATACATACATACTGCCTTCAAATTTAAAATATTCAAAGAGACTTGAAATACCTCAAGTGATTTTTTTTTTCTTTTAAGGTAGATCACCTTTGTAGAAGTATGAAAGCATTCAGGGTAAACAGAATTTTGCTTCATAAAAAGCGCTGTGTAAACTGAAAGACTGCATACTTTGATACCAGTAAGACTTAATCCAGACAAAGATATCAGCCAGCCACAAGCTGAAAAGCAGAAGGTACATCAAAATCCCAAAGAAGGCTTAGGTGAGGGGAAGGGAAGTGATGGGGTATCTGTCTTCACCCAAGGACTTAAATTTTATTCCTGGCCTATTTTCCTACATCATATTACACTATAATTATATTTCTTACCAATGATTACAGTGTTAGAGATACAGCCATTTGCAATCATGTACTGCCTCTTAGAAATTATGTGTTTCTAGGCATTAACAATGTCTTTTTTCTCACAAAGGTAATGTCAGGGAGCTTTGGCACTTTTCTTTTCTAGTTATCATCAGAGATGCATAACATTCTGATTCTAATCACATCCCAGTCATTTCAAAGTCACATTGTAGTCACATCACATAGCTCGGTAATAATTATTTAACTTTATTGCTATGCGGAATAGTTTTCTGTTTGCTTAAGGATAACTTTAACTTGTAGTCAGAACTGATTACCCTATGCTCACAAACGAGCTTCTTCCAGGTACACAAGGTTAGCTTCACTGAGGTTTGAGGAGAGAAATAATAATCAAATTGGATTAAACTAACAGCTGCCGGACTTAAATTCAACACGCTTCCAAGTAGGGAACTGTAAAACATGTCCTTGCTCTTTATAGAGGCTGCATACGTTAGAGAGGCAAAGCTGTGTTTGCTTGAAACACAATCGATCATGTTAATGTCTGCATGCTTGCTGCATTTTTGTTAACCTCTCAGAAAAGCCAGCCTCAGGACTAAGCTCTTGTGTGCCTTGAACACAATAAATTGCTGAATCGTGCCTTGTGGCACCAAAAGGGCGAGATGTGTCAGGTTCTCTTTATTAATTTTCTTGAAGGAGAATTAATGCAGTAATTGAGGATTGGGATCAGGCTTGCTAGCCGTGTTGGGCATCAGTGCCTTAATGGAAAAGTCTGACACCCTCAGTCTGCTTGCAGTGCCAGAGCAGAGAGAGGTCAGGTGCCTATTCACACTAAGCTATTATAGTACTGTGATTTTACTTGAATTGTCATAGCAACAACCTATGAAATTTGGGGATTTGGAGTTTAGGGAGGGGCATTAGAATTCTCATCCAGAGAATTCTTCAAACTACAAACCCTGGGATCCATAGGATGTAGCCATGTTCAATTGGAATCATAGTGCTATAACTGAATAGTGTCAAAGAGCCTATGAGTGCTTAGTGCTCACTGAGGCAGTCAAGCAAAAGTGGTCTGTGGCTTGTATCTTAGTGGGATGGTAAATCTGTTTTGGATTTTAGTCTGTGGATTCTGTGGCTATAGTCAACTTTGGATTTTAGTTTGTTGAGCACTTTGGATAGCTCCTTTAAAATTTAGGCCAAAACCAGGACCAAATTCACTGCCATACAGTCAGGGCATGGAGAAAGAGAGATCTGGGAAGCTATTCCTGGAATGAGATAATAGTAAAAATAAAATGCAGAGAACAAATAGCAAAAGCTGCCCATGCAGGTAGCTCTGACATTGGCAAAGTCAGCTAACAGGAAGAAGGTAAGAACAGAAAAGGGTAGGGAGTATCTACAGTGGTTAGGGGTGGAATGAAGCAAAAAGCCCATAAGGTTTCTTGGATCTATTATGGACCATTATTTTCCAAACAGCTTCAGTGACTCAAGGAGGATTGCTGCTACTTCTACACAACCTGTGGTTCAGATCATCCTCTCAATGATTTCTATTGAAAAGGTAGCATGGTCCTTTCCTGTCTCAGTGTCGAACACCTAATCTACAATGGCTATGTGTGGTGTTGAATCCTTTTGAGATATCATCTAGGCAATGAGCTTGGAGCTTGAAAAAAAATGTTGTTACAGATCCAGAATCCATCAGCCAGCATGGCCAGTGACCATGTAACTAGGGTGATCTTTAACAGAGTTCTATTATTATATGAATCTAGTTTCTTCATGTTCCACAAATAGAAGAAACGTAATCATGCTATTCAGTTGGCCCTCCACACTGGCTACATTTAGGGGCACTGGAGCCCTACAAAAGTGGAAAAAATGCAAATATCAAAATGTATGTGTGTGTCTGTGGGAAGAGGGCTGAGACATGGTGGGGAAAGTGGGTACCCGGCATCCAAAACAGGTCAGAGAAAGAGAGGGAAAGAGAATGGATCAGCATGGTGACCCTATAATTCTCCTTCTCCTTCCTTGGGTGTGTGGAGGTCATCAGAAGAAGGCTTGTGGTACTGAGAAACCAGGCTGCAATTTGTCCTTAGCTGGACAGGCAGCAACTGATGGAGGAGGAGGATGACCAGAGGCAGGTGTTTAAAGGGCTGTACAGCCTGATTGGAGACACCAAGAGGGAAGGTTCCCCCCGAAAAGAAGCACTTCAATTTTGAGGGGACAGTGGTTGATAAAACTCACAATCAAATTTGTGAAAGGGAAATCCACAAATGTGTAAGGCAAACTGTAATCTATTATTCTGTTTACTGGGTTTTAGAATATTAGCTAGTCATCTATATATCTATTTGCTGCTGTACTCTTCGTATTGTCATGTATGGCTTTCTTTTCACACATAATATTTGATGTGATAATATTTGATGGGCCTCAGAATACTAAACAAGTCCCAGTCTCTAATTAGGCTGTCCTAGCACATGTCAAATTTTACTAAAAGGAATTGCTTACATCTTACCATACAGGCTCAAATGTTATAAATACATAATACATGAAAATGAGTCATATAATGCTTTAATCATGGAATTTTGAGGATAACACAATGTAATGCACTTCCAGAACTGGCTATAGTCAACTAATCATTTTTCACTTTGTTTTACACTGATTTCTTTCTTATAGATGCAGTGATGCATTTGATATAAGGATGGTTAACACTTGTGTGTATATCACTTGATTCCTTACCACTTGGGTCGCATTTATGTTTGATTCCATAATATTAGCCATCTCTGCAGTAGATGGTTGTACAGTAAATACTGGTTCACATATGTATATGATACAATATTTTTTATACTTGATTACTCTGTTCTTGATGGCAGCTGATTGCATGAACCAACTCCACTGAAAAATGCTAGGTGTGAGATGAAAGAAATTTCTATCTGTGATTATGCATACTCACACACGCATGTTCATTTACTGAATACACATATATGAACAGACAAATGATTATAATGTGCATCAACTGACTAGGTAAATATGAAATGTAACATTGGTAATGTTACAAATATAAGTTACCACTGAATGCTATAATTAGATGAAGTAGTGAACATTCTTATATGAAGTATAGCTCAAGTCTTTCCTTCAACTGTAAATGGAAGACCACCAGTGTCAGTTATGGGGGAAGATACTTCTAGTGATATTCCAACATATCACTCGAAACTGTAGCCTTTGATTGTTTGGCAATTTATTAGTCTTAGCCAAGTATGCAAACTGTCTTCACTAAAAGGAAGTATGTTTGATTGATATCAGGTGATATCATACTTATGTCTCAGCTTGTTGAATATATACACCAACCTGTAGATCAATGCATAATTTGAGGAGACTCCAAATCTGGCTGTTTTGGATCTTGGGTCTCAATATTGGAACATATCAAGAAGTTAGATTTAGTGAATCACAATCTGATCCTAGTCCTCCAGTCACCTTCTGAGTACTATACTTTCAGATGGTCCCTTTAAACTGTCATATCAGTAAGAATGCAGCACAGATCAGAGGGCACTGGGCATACATGCAAACATCTACTATCTGGTATTAGAGGGGGAAATGCACAATGGCCATTTTGATAAATGTGTGTGCACAATCATGTGTACTGCATTTGAAATGCCAAGGACAGATAACAGTAACAGTGGCATGGAAAGGTGGTGGCAGAGGTAGCAGATACGTGAAAGTGGAATGAGCCCTAAACCAGCAGTGATTAACCCTAGTATATTCAGAGACCACTCTGTTCTCTGGACAGAAACAAGAGATCCACAATTATATTCTGCCGTACAAACTGCCCTCATCATGGGAGGATAGACTTCATGATAAAGTGAAGGACAAATGATATTAAGGGCCGACTTATGTTATGTCCATATCTTTTGCTGAGACATCATACTGTACATGATAGAATTCACTAACAAATGTACCATCAGTGTGTGGCACCCCCACCCCCATCTCCTTCTCTCTTTCTTTCTTTGGTGTTTTAGGATTTTCCCCCCAAATGAGTGACAATGTGGGTGAACATTTTACCACACTTGTAATATGATCATTGCCAATTCCCAACCCTTGTGTTCAAAATGTCTTCTGAGAATGTTACCACATTTAGCTCAGTAGTGATCATATATTGGTGAATGAACTTTTCTAATACATGTCCTTATATCTGCTAAGTCTTGCCCTATTCTCTTGTATGCTTCTTTACATTGTGCCTCCTGGCAACAGACATTTTTCACCACACCAGTGTAGGCCTGAAGTTTAACAATTAGAGTTTGACAGTTTTAAAAACTCTATGTTCATTTTTTTTTCAGATGCCTGCAGAAAAAGGATGGCTGAGGAGAAAAATTAATCTGAGCTTTACCCTGAATGTTTTAAATATCTTGGCAATTCAATAATATTTTTGCCTTCCAAAAAATGCTATTCACTTGAGCCTAGAAGTATTTTCATACGTTGGCTAGAATCATTTTGTTTAGTCCCAAGTAGAGTAGATCCATTTGATCAATTGTTGAATGGTGAGTCAATATGTAGGTAAATTACTGGATTACTAGATTACTGATCCAGTGGGTTGACTCTAGTCAGGCATAACAACAGGATTGCAGTGATTCTGGTGCAGTTAATCAGTCAATGACGACAGATAGAACTCCTATTCCAATTCACAATTAAGTGAAATCAGATTATCTTGGATGCTGTAGATACCCCTGATTTTTCTTGGTTTTCTGCCTGTTACAGGGAGCAGACACAATTGGTGGAATGGATTTCTCTTCTCATTTCAGCCCTTTCTATGCCTCTTAAAATCTATTCCAAAGGGTGGAGTTTGTATTGGAGTACAGTTTTGGATTTTGGAGGGGATGAGAGAAAAGAGGAAGTCCTGTTATGAAAGCAGAAATTTTCTTGTGATACATATAACTGTTCTGAAGCAACACCTGCAGTTCTGCTGTTAGTTATATATCTGAACATATAGTTGGTTTGTGAAGAATTATTTTTGAATGTCTAGAAAAAGCTGTGGTAGAACCTGCAATTAATAGATTACTGGGAAGTGTGCCTCATTAAGCTCAGTGGAACTATCTTCTAAGTAGGTATATATTGAATTGTACTGTTAATTGCTTACATTGTTTCAGTTATGATGTGTGATGGCAATACAGATCTATATTTCCGTCATTGCTTTTGAATGGAATACAGAATGTGGAGTCAAAATTATTGTGCATATAGGTCAGTGCTTGCCTAATTTCTTTTTAAAAGAAAAAAAATGTCATAACACAACTCTAATTAATACAGTGCATACAATGTACAATGGTGATTTACATCAACTTTGAGACAGTAGCATATCCAGTTGTGCAGGTAAGTGTTCCCAATGTACAATTCTAGCCTATAAAGAAATAGAAATAGTACACTGACATGCAGAGTGAGAAAGAGAGGCCTTTTCTGCACCGGGCTATTAAAACAGTGCAGAGTGACCTCCGACGGAGATCTTCTGCACCGTGGAGTGGACTGGGGTGGACTACTTTTTGTAGTTCCACACCTCAGTCTGGTTCGGAGCGACCGGAACTGGTCGTGCAGAGTGCTTTTTAAAAACCTCTTTTAAGAGGTTTTTAAAAAGCACGGAGCGCACGACTCTGTTGCTCCGTTGCCGCACTCCAGTGCAGATTTGCAGGTGTGCACAAGTGCGTGCCTGCAGATCTGCCGGGAGCGGGCTTTAGGTTGGTGAGCTTCTCCAGTTGGTGGAGAGCCTCCAGTTGGTGGAGAACCTCCACCAACTGGAAGCTGCCATTTTGGACGCTGGAGCAGTGCGGAGCGATGAGCTCGCACTGCTCCTCATCCCAATTGACTTGCCCGGATGCTGAAGAAGTCCAGTGAGTCCCGTTTTTGCACGGTTGCTTTCCCACGTGCGGAAAGGGCCAGAGAGAGAGGAGGAGCAGATTTTGGCATGCTACATTTTTGTATGGAATATAAGATCTTTGTTATAAAAAGAAAAAAGAAACCTACTGGATGATATTGGACAAGTCAACTTCTCTTAGCCTCAGAAGAAGGCAATGACAAACCCTCTCTCAAAAAACATTACCAAGAAAATCCTAAATTAGTGTCATCATAAGGTATAGGCAAGTTGAAAGCACAAAATTACAAATAAATAGAGTAATAGAAAAGAATAACAAATCAAAATTTAGACAAACTTTAGTATTTACTGTTATCTCAGCAGACTGGACTCTAAGCCAATTAGACCTGAAATATATTGGCACATAATTCCACACAACTGTGCATGGATATAAATGAGAAATGACAGTAAAAGGACTTGACAAGCACTCCACTGGAATACCTCATCAAATACACTTAATGTGTACTCTTCTACTAACTTGTATCCTGAGCCAGTTTGAGCTTCTTTTTGTTTGTTTGTTGATGTTTGTAAACTTTAGATGATTGATGATGATGATGATGATGAAGAAGAAGAAGAAGGAGAAGGAGAAGAAGAAATAATGATAACAACAACAACAACAACTGGAAAAAAATTACTAGACACATATATCAGGGCTAACCTGTATATTACATGTATACAGTTTTGTTTTATCTTTTTGCCCTGTGCTTTTGGCCAATAAGCAGCTCAACAATTGTTTTTACTTCCAAGTAAGCATATATGGGTTGATCCGGATGGGTGCCAACTTGAGGAGGTAGAGGAGATTTAACCCAGTTGTGGCTGGAGACTACCATATAGCGGATCCTCTCTGGATTTTAATCTTGAGTTTAAAAGATCTAAGGTGCTGAACCCAATCCCTCAAAGGATTCAGCACTTCGAATTATTACTTTGGATTATTTTCTCTGCACTATGTACTATTTAACAGTTTTGATACCCAGTATGATATTCTTTAACAGGCTTAAACTGGTTTATTCGCTATTTTTTTCCTCCCATCAGGGAGCTGTGGGAATTTTAGTTCTTCAAAAACTTTAGAACTACAGTAATAAAAATTGCAAAGAGTTTTGTGAAATGCTATGGCAATCAAAGTAGTATTTCTTCCTTGTAGTTCTTTTCTCCCATGTTGTTCTTTTGACCCTAGACCTGCTAACACTGAAGTAATAGTGTTACCCCTAATAATATATAGGACTGCAAACTTAGGCCATTTCTGCACGGGGTGAGGGAATCACTCTGTACCGCTACTTACTGGATCTTCTGGCTCCCCGGTCCGGTCCAGGCTGCTCCGGAGCAGTGCATGGCCGTTGTTCTGCACTGCTCTGGCGTCCAAAATGGCGGCTTCCAGTTGGTTGTGGGTCTCGATCAACTGCTGAAGCTCGCCAACCTAAAGCCCTCCCTCCGCAGATCACAGGCTCGCATTGGTGCGAGCCTGCAAATCTGCATGGGAGAGCAGGCACACAATGGCACCCACCGGCTTTTTGAAAAACCTGAAAAATCAGGTTTTTCAAAAACACACTGGAAGACCACTTGGGGTTGCTCAGGATTGGACTGAGGTGCGGATCTACACTAAGTAGTTCGGACCCAGTCTGCTCCAAGGTGCAAATGTCCTCCATGAAGGACAGACTGCACCATCTTTTTTAACCCGTGCGGAAATGGCCTTAATGTTGGCTGAAAGTAAGCTCTTGTTTCCTCCCTCCCCCTGCCCACAACTATACACATGGTCATAGATCATGGAGTGAAAATGTCATTTGGCCCAACACCATCTCTATCAACTGGTTCCCTTCTATATGTGTGTGAACATTCTGTACCAAGTGTCTCAGTTACATATATTTTTATTCATTCTATTAATAGGGGGAAAAAAACAGCCTTGCCTGTTAGCATTCAGCCCCTGACTGGTATTGTGAATTGCTGCAAGATGTTCTTTTAAACATTTTGCCTTTTTGCCCCTGTGCTTTGGGCCAATAAGCACTTGCTTGCCAAGGACAGCTTCCATTCCAGTCATTGCAAGATATATTGCGCACTACAACCACATTAAATTACATGACTTTTAAGAGGTCAGATAATTGCATTATAAATATGCAACTTGCTTATTACTATCTCTCCCCACTCCCCATTTCAGCATTGATTTTCAGTGTTTTACTAAATGGGTATCTGTGTGCTGGCAGCAGACCTGAAGGGAGGGTGCACACACACTTAAACAAACAATTTTCAAGTCTCTGTTATTAATCTGGACTTCTAAATAAATAGCACTAATGAAGTCAACAAGTGATGAATAATTGAAGTCTTGGAGGACTGGTCATTTAAACAGTGACTGCTTTTAAATCACTGTACAGCAAACACAACTCACTGTGGATCAACACCACCATGAAAGATACTTCGGGTGCTTTTTTTAAAGAAATGAAATTAAAGATATATTGTCTTCACTGTAACTGTAAAGCTTATCATTTAGCCTTATTAAACAATACTCCAGAGTGCATGGACTTTCTGTTAGTTTGCCCCTGACAAAGAAATATTGTTTTCCAAAATACACTTGTAAATAAGATGTAACATAACTAGTAGTTCCATATGAAGTTTACCTGGTTACTTGAAAATGAATGTCAATCAGAAAAAGTTATGTCTTTGATTTTCATCTCCCAAAATTCCAAAGATAGCATGACCATGTTATCTGGCAACTTAAAGAAATGGTAGTCCTTCATAAAGACAGGTGAACTATCTTTTCCAGGCTGTAACCTGGAGCATTGTGGTTCATTGTTTTTTCTACTTGTAAGTGTCTTTATGTGGGCATCCCATCCTGTTTTGATTTCTGCTTCAATGTGTCTAAGTTTGGCTCTATTGAGCCAATTTTTATTAAGAGATGGAGAGGAGGAGGGAGAAGTTTTGAAGTTCTGATCACAAATTAGCAGCAAGGCCAGGCTTTCAGAGTGAATATGTTGGGCTAGTTTAACAAACACGTGTCTCTGTCTCTGGGCTAATTTAATTTCTTCCTGAAACTTTGCTGCAAACATGTTATATGTTGCATGAAACACAAAGAGAGAACAAAATTAATGAGTGTAAACATTGCTTTATTTCATAAGCCTTGTGGTCCATTAGCCTTATAGTTAGAAGAGTTAAACAAAAAGGTATTAAGATAAGATGCCTGCAGAGGCCTTTTCCGCAGCATGCCTCAATATTAGATAGTTCCGTGTTCGTCACAGCATTGCCATTTCCAAGTTAGAATCTGTATTTAAACACTGTTTTATGCAGGCCTCTGGTATCAGCAGATAAGCACCACCATTGAAACTGGTGTGTCTTCTGCAGCACAGAGTCCTTGCCACTCCCTCTCCACACCTTTCCATGTCCTGTTCCCACCCACAGCTCCTGATTGGTCTTTGTTTTTGTTTTGTTTTTTAGTTTTGTTTTTTGTTTGTTTTTTGTTTGTTTCGTTTTTTTGGAAGCCATGCTAATGTTAGCATGGTGGATGGGCTAAACGGATCATGTCAGCACCCCCAAAGGAGCTGTGTCAACAGACCTCCCTCCTACAGATGGCAACACCAGAAAATGGCAATTACCATCAGTACTTGCCATGTTTGTGCTGCTGCAGGTCTGCCAGCCTCACCATTGTTTTGCCTTGCAATGGAGCTGGAGCATGTATAGCAGCTTGGCAGATTAGCTATACATCTGTACTGTCCGGGCCTTGTTAGAGCACAGCAGCAGCAGCAATGAGTGAGGCAAATCACTTTAGTGATTACCAGCAGCTATAAGCAAATAGCCAGCAGCATCACTGCCACAGTTTCCCTTTTCCAGTGAGGCTGTTTGGCGTCCCCATGCATTTGTTGGCCAGCTATATTGTACGATCTTGGTAATGGTAATAAAGGGATTTTAAAAATATTAAAATTCAAAGGGGACGTGCAAAATGATCATGTGGTGGTGATGGGTATCAAACTTACCATGCCGTGTGCTCCTTTGTCCCCTTCTCCTTCTGTGTTCAGTATTGACACAACAGAAGCAGCCAGCCTACTGCTGGACTGAGATTGCCCTGGGAATTGCTGAGGAAGGGACAGTCTGGGAATGCCCATGGCCCACCCGCTGCTGGATCCATGGCTAGAGGAAGCCGCCATGGAGGAACTGCTGACACAATTTTCATGTGAAAGGGAGCTCAATGACGGTTTTTCCCCGTCAATGAAAACAAACTGATCAGGCATGCTTGGGGACAGGATATGAGCTGGTAAGCGACAATGCCATGCAGTAGGACGGCTCCTAGACTGGAAGCAAAGCGTGGGTGAGGCAAGTTGAAGATGTCATGCGGAAAGGGTCGTAGAATACTGAACTTGTTACATACCTTCTCTTTTAATCTGGGGATTCCATGGGTACCTGCTTGCACAGTTTGTGTTCTACGATCCTTGCAGATCATGCTTTGTGCCTAGGATTGGGCAAGCTTAGAGGATGTATGCAGAAAAAATTCTGCTTATGCTCAGATGAACTCCAAACATCTCTATCTCTTGATTCACTAACTCTTTTTTGTGGCTAGCCACTTCTTGCTGTATTTGCAGTAGATCAGTATCCTCTAGCTGTATCCTTATTGTACACTAATTTTAAGTGTCATTCCTTATTAACAAAGTGTCTGAAGGTCAAATGAACATTGTACAATCATGTTAGCAAGGTTGCGGGGGAGGGGAAGAGGAGAAGAAAGATCTGTGAGGAAGCATAATGGATAGATTATAGCACAAGGTCCTATGTTTTATGATAGCTTTTCCCAATTTAAAATTTTCCTCACATTTTGAACTCCAGTCCTTCCCAGGCAACCATACTATTATGGGCTTTGTAGTCCATCTGGAAGAAGACTTCCCAGTTGGAGAAAGGGAACTTCAAACTGGAAAAAAAAAGTTTCGAAAGAGTCAATAATAAAATGTGCCCCTACAAATCAGCAGTGACAACTTCCAGGCCATTATCTGCAAATCCATAGTCTATTCTGAAAGCTACCATTTTAATCAATGAATTAACAGTAGTATAACTAAATAACTTATTTTCAGTTCTTAGTGGTAGCAAATGCATTTAACAGTTCCTAAAATTAACATTATGAAATTAATTTTCAAAGCCAATATTCTAAGTTCTGAAGTTGGTTCTCCAATAGCTTTGAAATCCTTGTTCCCTTTCTCTCACCTTGACCTATTACCTGCTTTTTCCATCCTGAAAAATGGACTGTAGCTACTCCTTCTTTGCAGAGATGGGAGGCATGTTTCTGCTGCCACTAGTTGGGCCTTTTTTTGACTGACAATTTTCCATTTTTTTTCACTATGACTTCCTTTTCACCTTAAGTCAGATGTGAAAGGGGTTTTAGGACTGCGGGTGGTGAGGCTGTCCTTGACTTTTAGATCTGCGGACTTTTTTTGTTCCTACTTTGAGTCTCAATACAGTGGGATAAGGGAAAAGTCTGACAAACTGAAACTGAGGTCAGGTTTAACTATGGAAATTTATCAGTCTGACAGAAACTGATTGAAAGCTGAGTCAGGGTCCTATCTCAAACAAGAGCAGTTTAAAGGGGGGTTTTAAATCCTCCACTGTCCAATTGGAGAACTATACATTGTAATTCCTCTGCTCTCTTTAATAAACTTTAATTGGGAAAAATTCCAAAGGCTGTCAGTTTTGAGTGCAGCCAATTTATGTCAGTTTGAAGCTGATCCTGTGGATGTCTTATTACTATGCTGGTGATGCATCTGTTGATAGGGAGCATTATTATGTTGTGGTTTTATGGCAAGTTGATTTAGTTGACCTTGCTGACCCAATTGTTTTGCAAGCCCTCTCAATAAACATTGTGGCCTGTTTAAAATCAATTTTATGTATACTGGTCTACCTTCCACTTTCTGCTTCAGCTGTCTCCCTTGACTGGAAATGGTTCTGGACTGTCTCACGTAGATGTTTTTCACATCATCTGCCACTTGAGATCTTATTGCTGAAAAAGCTTGGAACTGTACCAGGGCAGCTTATACCTGCATGGTGTGTGATCTGCAACTGAGTTATGATCCCTACTACATACAGAAGAAATGTTCCAGATTTTTAAACAGTCTGCAGTTCAACACTGGGAGAAGCAAACAAATACCAAAAAACACCAACAGCAACCAATAAACTACTTTGTTAGAGGTAGCTATTGATCACCACTGGCTGGATGATTAAGGTACTAGGTTTAAGGCTCTTGGGTCCTTGCCAGAAAAGGATGGAAGCAGTGGTGGATGCAAAAGATAACCAGATTGGCATGATGCAAGTATGTGATTGCTATCTGCCTAGCTTGTAACCCAGTATACAGCACTAGTATTGTGCTGATTGAACTACATCTTCCATATTTTCCAGTAGTCCTGAGTTGTTTGCTTGTTTTCACGGGACAGCCATGAGAAATCCAAAGGATTCACACCTCAGTTCTGATCCCAGAAAAATCACAAATCAAAGGGCAGTAGAAAGAAAAAAAAAGTTCGTTAATTCTTTAGAAAAGATGTGACTGAGCAAGCTTGGTAGAGGAGAAGATGAGTGAAGAAGAACAGCTGGCAGTTCAGAACATCCACTACCTAGAGGCTAGCTATGCTGTCTGCTTTCAAACAAGGGAGAAAAGAAGCCAGTATGGAGAGGATAAAGACCAGCAAGCATGTCTATGTTCTGGTTTTTGAATGGGGTGCAAGAGGCCATTCTCTAGTGTCTTGTGTATCCACATCCACCACTGCTCAGACAGCACTCAATCCCTATGACGGTAGAGGCAGGGAGAGGAAGGGGATAGGGCAGTGTGGCTGGGAGACAGCAGGCAAGCAAAGAGTAGGAAGTGCTTACATTTGGCACCTATGATTTACGTTCCCAGCTGATGTGTGTTTGTGTGTGTGAGAGAAGTGGAAAGTGTATGACCATTCCTGCGCTACACTGTTCTAGTGCTGCTATTCCACTTTCAACATCCTGTGGAATTCTGGGAATTGCAATTTACTGAAACTAGAGAACCCTCTGGCTGAGAATTCCAAATGCCGCTCCCTAAACTGCAAACCCCAGGATTCCATAGGATGTTGAAAGTGAGCACTAGAACATGGTAGTGTGGAAATGGTCTATGCCTCATATGTTTGAGAATCAGAGCGAGAAAAAGAAGGGGGAGCCCCCTCCCAGATACAAATATGTAGAGAGAAGTGGGCAGTGTGTATGGCCTATGTCCGTGCACCCATAAAAAAAAAAAACCAGAAATGTGTTTATGTATCTGCATGTGGGGAAAGATTAGAGTTTGCCTTCTAAAGAAGAATCTTTTTTTTAATTTAAGGTAACAAGTCAATTTACACATATGTACTCAAAAAAGAAGAAGAAGAAGAAGCAGCAACAGCAGCAGCCGCCCAAAGGGCTTGGGTTAGGTTGCTACATTCTTCTGTTATTCAGCCACACCCCTTATAAATTTGGATGTGCGTGCTTCTTTTCATCTGTGAAATGTCCATGCGTACCCTTCATTTCAAACTACTGCCCCCTTTTATGGTAAGAATATCAATTATTCTATCCCCTCAAATGACCTAGTCATGTCCACTGTTTTTTTCCAGAGTACGGTGCCATCAGTCATTGCTGAAGAGCAGTTGAATAATTTTCCACTGAAGAGTTAAGTACTATAATTTGTTGCTGGTAGAATTCTGAGAAATAAAGCAGCAAGCCCCTTCTCAATCCTGCTGTTTTCGTGCTTTCAACTGGTCATGCGTCCTTGGTCATTTTCACACTAGACTATTATAGTGCTATTTTTCTACTTTCAACATTCTATGTAATCCTTTAAGGTCCCTCCCTAAACTGCAAACCCCAGGATTCCATAGGATGTTGAAAGTGGAATAATAGCACTATAACAGTCTAGTGCGGAAATGGCCCTCATTTTACATTCAAATACCACACACATGTCCCCACACTGCTGCTATATGGTTGCCTATTTCTCAGCCATACACTTTACCAGATAATATAAGCTATTCCTATGACATCCATGCACTCAGTCACAGTGGTCTCTGTGTGGCCCAAGGCAAGCCATTTTCGTTTTAGTCTCAGCCTTTTCTCTCTACCTCACATGGTGGTTGTTGGGAAAAATGCATAGAGCATTGTCCTGAACTTCACACGCTGGAATGTTCCACAGAAAATTATGGCAAGTGTTATTTGGCATAAAATGTGAATGTATGGTTTTAGGTAGAGTTTTTTTATTATTATTTTGATAAATTATTTTGATACAATTGATTACTGGTTATTATTTTGATACATTTGGGAACTTACTGTTTACGAGGGAAAGGACTTTTAATAATGCACTCTGTTTTTCATATATGTTGCTTTGTAATAGATATGTTTTTGACTGCTATTAATTCTGTTAATTGCTTAATTATATTTTAAACTGTATGTTGTTAGAGCTCTTTCAGTTTTGATTTCTGTAAGCTGCCCTGAGTTGCAATACTGAGGAAAAGATAGGACATCAGTAAATGAATGAATAATGATGACAGTGGTGATGTCCAGACTAAACATATTTACCTCCCCATCAACCAACCCTCAAGCTCTTGAAAACATGTCTCACTTGAAAATTTGCTTACTTGCATTTTGTAGCAAAGTCTGACAAAAGAAAAGGTGAGGTAATATCAGCTTCTAGTATTTTCATATGGATTACCAACCAAATAAGTGAATGACGGGTGAACAGACATCTGAGAATTCTTTCCCAGGAGTTTTGAAAGCTTTCCCCAATGTCTCTAGTGTACCTGCTATGAGGACTTGTTCCCAAAAGAAGGAGCCACCAGAAACTGGAAACTGCTCATCACCAAGACCAGTGAAATCCCCCCTCTTTGAGTTTGCCGTCTCTCTGAGTATGAAGATAGCAGAAAAATCTCCCACACATGGTGATAATGATTATCTTCCTTAGGAGAACTGTTTGTGGAGAACTACTCCCAAGACATTCATTCAACAAACAACCCCTGCATACCATCATGAGGGATCAATTCAGCAGTTTACTGGCCAAATTCCTTGGAGAAGCTTAACTAATCCAAAGACCTCTGATAACCATCCAGGTAAATACTGAGCCAGAATATCATCAACCAAAACACTCAAAAGGACACAGTAAAGTAATAGAGCAAATAGTCTGTGTTGTTAAGAAGCTTAGTCTATTTGTGGGATTTTCTTAGCTTTCCTGTCTCCTACCTATTACTCATTAAACTTCCCTATAAAGGACAAAGGGCATTTCAACAGACATGCAATAAAAGATAGGCATTTTGTCCTTTACCTTATCAGTCTGTATTTTTCCTTGATCCCTATGTGCTTTGAGATGGCTGTAAAACAGCGTCTATTGCAGAGCAATTCAGACAGAAGCTATGTGAGGATGCACTACTTGCCTTCCTATCAAATTTCTGATATCACAAGATAAAAATGGAGAATAACTATTTCCAGATGACTGTAAGAGGTGCCTAGGAAAAGGAAGACAACTTTATTGCAAATGAAAACACTCTGCTGTGGAAATTCTGAGGAGGAAGAAGATCACTATGGAGAAAAAAGAAAAAAAAAGGCTTTACAGAGGGGGCAGGAGTGGTTTACAAGCAATTTGGACAGACTATTGTGGCTCAGCTAATTGAGGTTCTCCCTCCAAGTTACCGCAGACATTCTGTGGTCTGCCATGCTTCTTAGAAAATTTATGACACATTCTCCTGGGTCAAAAAGCCCAACTCCATGAAGTAGTAAAAATGTTCTTGGATTCTGCCAAATGGTTGAATGTTTCCTATGGACTGTGTATAGGGAAGGTCACATGAATGAATGTTTCCCAGTTAAAACTTTGACAATATCTGTCTATCTGTCTATCTAGATGATGATGATGATGCTTTCGATGAGTTTTGTGCCATCAGTGGTGCTTTACAGAGTACAAGAGAATAGGTCTCTGTCAGGAGGGGCTTACATTCTGTAGCAGAAATGGGTAAGCCGGGCCCCTCATATATTGGATTGTAGTTCCTACCCATGCTAGCCATCATAGCCAAAGGCTGAATTCTGATGGGAGTTGTAGTTTAACAATTTCTGGAAGGCTACTTATTTCCTTTTCTCTGTTGTCTGGCTTAGACCAAGGATGGGAACTATGCAACCTTCCAGATATTGTTGGATTGCAACTCATAGTATTCCTCACCAGCCTATGTTGGCTAGGGCTGCTGGAACTGGCAGTCCAACATCATATGGAGAGCTACATGATTCCCATCCCTGGGATAGAAAGCAATGCTTAGAGCTGATCCATTGAAATCAATGATTAAATTAAACCTTGCATATTTTAATGGATTTACTATTTTAACCCTATAATCCAGTATAGGATCACAAAAAACGAAGGGCGTGGAAGATGAGACAGTGGGCTTTTTCACACTTGGTGAAGAAAACACCCTGTTCTTGTACTCACCGGACTGGTGTGCTCCCTCGGAGGATCCAGGCTGATCCGGAGCAGTGCATGGCCGCTCTACACACTGCTCCGGGGACGAAAATGGCGGCTTCCGGTTAGTGGAGGCTCTCCACCAACCGGTGAAGCTCGCCAGCCTAAAGCCCGCCCCCGGAAGATCTGCAGGCTCGTGCTGGTGCAAGCCTGCAAATCTACACCGGAGCGCAACCACAGAGTGGGGTGCGCCACGCTGTTGAAAGACCTGTTTTAAGCGGTCTTTCAATAGCACGGCGAGCTACCACTTCTGGTCGTTCCAGAGCGGGCTGAAGTCCAGAACTACAGAAAGTAGTCCGGACCCAGTCCGCCCCCAAGTGCAAACGTCCTCATTGGAGGACGCTCTGCCCTGTTGCAAAAACAAAGTGTGGAAAAGGCCAGTGACACACAACTTACTGGGAACATTTTTTACAAGTTTTGAAAGAGCACCATAGGCTGTAGGTTTGTTTCAGAGTTCAACTAAAGATGCTAGTTTTCCAAACCTTTCAAGCTCTGCCTGGCTTGGGTTCCAGGTTGTTCAAAGGATACCTATCTTCACATCAGCCTGACTGAAAGCTGAGATTTCCTAATGAGACTATTCTCCCGGTGCCATCACCATTGGAGATAAACTGTGTGTTGACCAAGAACAAGAAACGGCTATTTGCAAAGATAACTGATATCTCTGTTATCTGTTAGACACCAGGCAAAATCACGTCGGTTTGCAAACTTTTTTTTTTTACTTGCCCTTTGAATAGTTTTATTTTAAAACTAATGGCTATTTCACTCATTTTAAAGTATTTATTTAAAATATTTATTTTACTGTTTTGGACTGATTTGTAAGCTGTAAACTATATATGTGAATGAAAACAGATAAACAAGAAAATATGCACGGTATTTAAGTTTATTTATACTGGTGTTTCAGCCTACAAAATTATTCTAAGGCTTTATAGGGGAAAAGATCAATTTTTGAGGAGAGAGTAATTTATTATTCATTTTATTCACTGTATTAGTTACATTTATAACTTCTTGTTCCTATGATGAACTCAAGGTGGTATACATGGCTGTCCTGTCTCCCACTTTTGCCCTCAAGCTGGTGGCAAACTCACTGAGTGAGTTTTAGTAGTTAAGTGGGGAGGTCAATCTGGACCTCCTAAGTCTTAGCTCAACACTAACCATTACATGTGTTGGATGAGAGGAAGTGATAACATTGCAGGTATTGTCTGAGGCAGTTCCTGGCACATGAAATATCAAGGGGGAATGAGTAGAAATGACAGAGCAGGAGATCTTCAGATAACTGAGGGTGCTGGAGCTGGAAAAGTGGAAATTGGAGAAAACTGTCCTAAGGCTCTTCTGCATGAGAAATAGTGTCGCATGCCGTGAGCAGGGACATATGCCTCTCTGGATACTATAATGCCGCAACTGTGGCCCTCTAGATATTGTTGAATTGCAATGCCCATTAGCCTTTACCAGTGGTTATGCTGGTTAAGGCTGTTTGACATTGCAGTCAGGCAACATCTGGAGGCCCTCAACTTGCCAACCTGTGGCTTAAGGGCTACATCAAAGAAGTTTTTGTTTTTGTTTTTTTTCAGGGGCAATGGTATCCGCTTCTTGGGGTAAAGTGTCAGGAGAAAACCCCTTTCTGTTTTATAAGGTGTCCTATTCAGAATCAGGTCTTGCTAATCTACAGGACTATCTGTTTTTCCTTTTCTAAAGGCAGGGAGGCAAGGAGAGAGAGACAGAAGGGGAATGTCAGAGTTGTTAATCCTAATTTAAGACATTTACATCTAAATAGCAGTGATTCATCCAATGAACACAAAATAGCAGTAATTGAAGTAATGAAAACACTTGGAGTGTTTTTAGATATGAGAGTTAAATCACTAGTGAGACCTTCTGCTGTTTATGTTCACATTGGATCATGGTAAGTATGGAAGGGAATCATTCACAATATGAGTAAGCATTTTGCCCAAAGGTTGCACATTTGTCGTGCAAGGTAATTGAAGCATTAACAGCTTTTAAGGAGGTAATCCATCTCATACCTACTTAGAAATCAGTTCTACTGGGCCCAATGGGACTTATGTCAGGAAAGCGGGTGTAGGATCAGTGCTGATTTCCTGAAGGTAAACCCCCTTGAACTCAGTGGACTTGCTTCTAATACGATCTGTGTAATATCATTTCTGCACTAGAATGGTATTGTGCTATTATTCCACTTTCAACATCCTATGGAATCTTGGGGTTTGCAATTTAGGAAAGGGCCCTAAGACTTCTGCTTGGAAAGGTTTTTTAGCTTCACTTGTGAAGATTGACTTTAGGCAGTAACTTTACGCACATTGTTGAGGAAATAAGTCTTGTTAAACAGGAATAAGTTCCATTTCAAAGTACTATTGTGCACAGGATTGCTATGCTGCAGAGTAAAATTACAAAACATATTTTGTAATTGACAACAAAGCTCAGTAAGTTTGATACAGCCTTGCTGCATGGCATTGCCAATAAAAATAATAAACTGGAATTTCAAAACCCCAGCAAATCATAGAGTTTAAGATATAAACTGTGAAACGTTATGTTTGCCTTTATTGTTCAGATTTGTCTGTTATAGGAGAGGGGGCAGTTTAACAAGCAAGTAGAAAATACAATATCCTGTTTCTCCAGAAGCCTTTGAGAATTTGTTTGTTGACATAAATTTAAGACAGGATTAGACTGTGACAGTACCTTGTCAACTGTATTTCAGTTCCCTACTTGCCTTTTTTTTTTGAAAAAGAAAAAAGTTTTCAGGCAGTCTAAGCACAGTAAACATTGCCATCTAGAGGGCATTTTTGTGTACTGCTAATGACTGCCAAAATGCCCACAATTTGATAAAGCAGCAGGAAACTATTCCTCAATCAGGCTGCAATGGTAATGATATTACTACCAAAATTACGCCCATAGAGAAGATCAAAACAGAACTGTGGTTTCCTTCTCTGGTGAAATGCCTGAGTACATTACTAAAAAAAGTTTTTAAAAGAAGAGCAAAAAAATCTAAGGATGGCTTGCTTAAACTGCTTGCAATACAAATCAAAAAGCCTATAAACATATGGATAAGTACAGCAGAAAAAACATTTGAAGTGATTTTCCTGTGAAAGATCTTGTGTAGGAAAATGAAAATGACTTTTGGAATTAAAATAATAATCGATTCTGCTTACAAATGTGTTTGACAGCAAAATATTTCAGAAGTATTGGTTACTTTTAAGTCAGTGATTCCAATCTCAATAAACACACATGCACACACATGCACATTTAAATGTGATTATAGCTGCATTTTATTAGTAAATATACTATAAGTAAATATGTATTAAGCTTTCTTCCAGAGCAGGATCTAAGGCAACTTACAACAAAAATTAAATTGTTATTGTGAACTTTATACTACATCTCTCCCCAAAACTAGGTCTTAAGATGGCTGAAATGCAGCTCAAAGCAATCAGGTAACATAAAAGAATGACTGCAAAACCAAAAAAGTGAGATATATTTAATCAAACCTTGCATCAAAACAGTTTTTTAAATTGAAATAAATAATAACAAAAAGAGAAGAAGCACAGCAAACACAGTGATTAAAAGATTTGTCCATTGTAGCCTACTGGCCAACACCTGCCTGCATAGATACGTCTTTACTGAGCAGAGGAAGAAGAGTAGAGAGTGGGAAAAAGTTCAACAGCCTGGGAGAAGATCCTCTTTCTTGTCTTCAGCAAAAATGCTTCCAAACATGGTGGGGCTAAAAAAAAAAGGCTTCCTCTAAAGATCTCAAAACTTTGGAAAGCTCACAGGACTCACACAAATCATGCTCCAGATTACATGCCCATCAAAATGCGTGCCCCATTTCTGACCTGGAGCCTGTGGACATTTCCACACTAGACTGCTATAGTGCTATTATTCCGCTTTCAACATCCTATAGAATCCTGGGTTTTGCAGTTTAGGGAGGGGGCCTAAAAGGCTCCCTAAACTACAAACCCCAGGATTCCATAGGATGTTGAAAGTGGAATAGTAGCACTATAGCAGTCAAGTGGAAAGTGGAATAATAGCACTATAGCAGTCAAGTGGAGAATCTCTGCACTACTATTGAGCCTCAATGTAAGGTTAATTCAGAGGGGCACTTTGATATGCATCCCATGATCCGACAAATCTACTCATGTGTCAGTATGCTTCTCAAGCACGAACAATAAAGGTGGGTTTGGGACAACTGTCTGCTCAGTGTTGACTTGCTTTAATGACTAGCTTTGCTGTAATACATGCTGCATTGCAAAGTGCAGTAGGTATGAGGGAATTCATTCATTAACTTTTTTCAGAATGCATAATTAAATGTTCACGTAATAACTGAGAGGCATGAGTGACAGTCAATCAGAGTTCTAGTGATTCCTCTTTTTTTAAAAAAAACCAACCATAATCTTTGTTTCTCAAATCTCAGTGGTGTGATGATAAACAACCTCTTCTGTGATTTTCAGACTTATTTGCATATGAAACAAGTAAATTACTGGCTATAGAATCCTGATCCTTCGTTCCCTTTGTAGTTTTTATCACAAACATTCTCTGTTCTAACAATCAATTAAAGGCTGATTCATCACTCAGTGACTGGTAGCTTCGTGTGGGAAGTGCCTCCTTTGAACTGTATTCTAATAGCCACTGTTCACACATACAGAACTTCCTTTATGGTCGTCTGCAGTACGGACACTGACTTTTGGAAACATTTTGCTTGCACTGATGGGAATACAAAGTCTCTGATCTCTAGACCTCCAGAACAATTATAAGCTGGGGTTGTCATTACTGTCAAAACTTGGAAGAGGCTTTTTTTTTTTTTTGTCCTTTCTTTTAAGACTACAACTCCTAGAATCTTCCCTGTGACCACTAGACCCACTTGCTGGAGGATGTTGGGAGTTGTAGTTAAAAAAGTTCTGCACATTGTACCCTAAGCCTGATTGGCAGCAGGCAGGACTCTGTTATTGCTGATGAAGAATTAGCAGGCCAGGGAGTCCTACGGAGTTAACCACAGAACCTGATCTGGACCCTGTCAATAAGAAAATGCTTGAGCCTCATGAACATGGATTCCTCAGCATAGCAAACCATGAGCAGAATTTCTCAGAAGAACCAGCATAATTAAATCAATATACTGCCTAACAAAAGAATTTTAAAGAGAGTGGTGCACAGTCCAGAAGAAAAAGACCAACTCCACCATGAGACAGGTACCTTAAGTGGTAAATGCTTTGAGAAGTCACTGCATTGGCAAAATTTTGGAGGGCAAGCCTATCTTGCACTCCCTAAGTTGGACTGCTGTTCCTAAGGATAGTGGAAAATGCTGTGTTTTTGTACGTAGAATGTATTGTTATGTGACTTCAGCTTGACTCCAAATTTATTTGGAGGGAGTTTTCTGTTGTCTTCCTTTAAGACAGTGAGAGTAGGATTTGCCCTAAGTCTTCCAGTGGGTTTCCAAGACTGAATGTGAATTGAATCCTGTTTCCCCGAGAGTCCAAGGCCATTTCCACACTACACTGTTATAGTGCTATTATTCCACTTTCAACATCCTGTGGAATCTTGGGGTTTGCAATTGAGGGAGGGGCATTTAGAACTCTCAACCAAAGAGCTCTTTGGCCTTAGCATACTACAAACCCCAGAATTCCCCAGGATGTTGAAAGTGGAATAATAGCACTATAACAGTGTAGGGTGGAAATGGCCCTAGTCACCACTGAAACTGCTACACTATGTAGGCTCTCTGATATTCCTGCAGTAACTTTGGCTCTGGCTTTACTTTGAATGGCTAAGTATGCTCAACTAAGATTTTATGTAATTCAGAGCTGGAAATTTGAAGACTGAAGAAACATGTCGTTTGAGCAGCTGAATTCTTATACTGGAGGGAATGGCCTTATTTCTTTCCATGTACAAGGTTTCTTTGCAGAAAGGTGTTTGCTCCTCTCTCAGCAGTTGTTTGCTATAGCAGATTCATTGACCTGCAGTGAGTTGGAAAATGATAAACAATGTAGCCCCTAGTTTTTGTCTTTGAACCTTAAGGCATAGAAACAGGGACACTCAACAACATGGCAAGTGTTTGGAAGAATTCTTTTTCTGGATTACATTTCTGACAAACCACCAGGCACCATGGCCACTGGTGGCTCCTGGGAGCTGTAGTCCAAAAAGAACAACTTTTTAAATATCTTGTTGCTTGGTGGGCAGAACCTATGGAAAAATTATGCTAAGCAATTGCTTCAATGAAATGGATCCTCCTTTCCCCTTCAGCCTCTTTTCTCTGACCCCTGAAGAGCCATTTGTCACACTCCCCACACCTCTTCTTCCCCTGGAATTCAAATTAAATGCTGGCAGTTTACTGTAATTTGTTATTTATTTTAATTAATTGATTGATTTGAACACCTGCTGCTAGGGAGCAATTGTGGAATTACTTGAATGGTTCCACCTCCTCCTTCCCTTAAGTGCCTCCAGGTGTTTTGCATGCACATTGAGAGTTTGATGCGGTCATTGGGTCTAAAAGGGGTTGGAATTACATATCCAATTACTCCTTTGCAGCACCACCAGGAGGCATTTGCATGTTTAGTGCAGCCTTCCAATTCTACGCTTCCTCCCCAGCCTGGACTCATTACTGCAAACACTGAAAAGTAAAAGATTCAGAGAGATTAGATGTCATAGAGAAATAAGGAAGGACTGAGGAAGCTGTTTACTGTTAGGCCCAAATGTTTGCTCATCAGGTCCAGCATTAGAGTCTGCCTTAGGAATGGGCAGTAAGAGGAGGCTGTCCTAGACAGAAGATTTTGCCTACCATATAAATGATTGTGTTGTTGTTGGTTTTGCATGGACAAAGAACAGGAGAGATGTTTGTGGATTTCATCCCTCTTGTGCAAAAATAATTGGGCTTTGCATCTGGGAGTAGAGAATGCCATTTGCTGTTTTGCTTCAGGCATTAAAATGTCTTCTATCAACCTTATTCAGAGTTCTTTGCTCTGACTGGTTGCAATACCACCTTTTCCCCCGCAAAGAAGTATTTGAAATACCTTTTTATTAATTTCCTTTTAACTACTGCTTGATCCTTTCAACTAGACTCGAGATACCTCCTAGCATAGGATCCTAGCCGTGGTTCCCGAACCAATCCAAAATGAGGTTGCTGCACTTGATCATTTCCATCATTTGGTAATGAGAAAAGGAAGCTGGTTTCATCCTGTACAACCAAGGCCATTTCCACACGGGGTATTTAAAATGGTGCAGAGTGTCCTCCACGGAGGACGTCCGCACCTTGGAGCAGACTGGGTCTGGACTACTTAGTGTAGATCCGCACCTCAGTCCGCTCCGGAACAATACCAAGTGGTCCTCCAGCGTGCTTTTGAAAGACCTGATTTTTCCGGTCTTTCAAAAGCACGGAGCACGCCACTGCGAGCCTGCTCCCTTGTACAGATTCGCAGGCTCACACCAATGCCAAGGGCAGGCTTTAGGCTGGCGAGCTTCACTGGTTGGTCGAGACCCACGACCAACCGGAAGGTACCATTTTGGACACTGGAGCAGTGTGGATCAATGACCGTGCACTGCTCCTCCTCACCCCGGACTAGACCGGACCGCCAGAAGACCCGGTAAGTAGTGGTGCGGGGCGATTCCCTCGCCCCATGCAGAAATACCCTAAGTCTAGCACTGTGCATCTTTCAGTCATCACACTCAATGGTACACATCCAGACCCACTCAGGGCTAGAAATCCCATATTCTACCCTGCCCCCATGACCTGAAAAGATCAGAATGGTACTGACAAGAATGCTTTTAGTAACATACATAAGTATACGTGTATACTAGTTACGTGGAGTTACTTTTTCATGGAACAGACATACCCAGCTGATATGGGCAGAGTGGAATTCTGCATGCAGAAGTCTTACAGATGTGCAATTATACACCCAGGGTAATGTGCTGTTGTACATTGTGTACTGCACAATAGGAGACAGCTGTGCACACACACTGTTTGTCATACATTGTGTTATGATGGTGTTCAGTGTAGGGATTGCATAGTGCTGCTGTAGCATAACTTTGTTGATTCATTTTTATGCAATGCTGAGATTATGTAGGATCTTGGTCAGCCATTTTTAAATATATTTCAAAACACAGTCTGATTAAGAGTGTGTTTTCTGTTGACTTTTTTTTAAAATACATTCTGTAATATTGGAAATTCTAGTATTTCAATTTCCTTTTTCATTATTGCTTTAAACCAGAAACTAACAACTCCCAGGGGCTGGGAGACTACATTGTCCACACTACTGCAAGACTCTGAAGGGCCAGTCCCCTGTTGTGCCCAGTTCTTGTATTTTTTTTTAAAGGTTTGTGAAAGAGTTGCTACATTTATATCCCCTCCAGGCCTGATTTATGCTCAGGAACAGCCTTTATTTAACAAGCAAATGCACCAATGTCTGGCTTATTTCTTTGTTATATAAAGGCATCTTCTGGGTCCAAAACCACTTAGGAGAATTGAGAATATGGCAAACGTGCTTTCCACATCCTAGGGCAGAGGTGGGCAACTTCCTGCCCTCAGGCTACATACAGCCCTTGGTGGCCCATTTTGCAATTTCCAAAGCTTCTCTCAAGCCCCTAAACTCTCAAAACAGATTTATTTACACACACACACACACACACACACACACACACACACACACACTCTTGGGGTGGCCAAAGCAGCTCAAAACCACTGTCAAATGCAGTGTTTTGTTTTGTTTTGTTTTTGCACCCACAGCACAGTATCTTAACCCCTCTAAATGAAAATCCACCAAAAGTGAAACTGCAAGTGATGTAACATCATGCCTAGCCATGTTCAGCATGCTAGGTTACTCCAAAAGATGGGTGACTCAGATGTCTACCTGCAGTGTCAATGCCTCTGTGGAACAGTGGGGAATTATAGCTCAAAAAGGGAGGCCTGCGAGAGGGGGTAAATTTACAGGATCTCTCCATCTTTGTGTACTGGTACTAATGCAGGGGTACCAGATGAAGGTTCAAAGTATGTTTTATTGGGGGAAATCACAAACATACACAAGATCCAAGCAGTCTTACAACCATGCAAGGCTAACTGAAGAAAAGGAGGGGAAAATTGGATAGCAAGAAGTTAGGGCAAAGTGGATCATATTTATAAAACAATGAAGTCCAAAGGCAGTACAATATCAGGAATTGGAGCAGCAGAATGACAGCCCCTCCCCCCTCTCTCTCTCACACACACACACTATAGTGCCAGCACTGGTGGGGAAATGAATGAACTTCAGGTTACAATGTGAACTTCAAATAAGCTGTGCAAGGTGTTGTACCCTATTCCCAAAATAGATTCAGCACTTTGGATAGCTCCTTTAAAGACCAAAGTGAAACCCAGATTGCATTCACTGCCCCATTAACACAAATGCCCCCAATGCACCACAGATACCACTGTATCTGGTTGTCTGTTTGAAAATGATTTATTTCCCTGCTGGTTTTGTGTTAATTTTGTTCTTCAAAATATTAAGTTGGTTCTGCATTCTTTTCATTGTTCTTGCCATTGTAAACTATTTGAGTAATTGGTAATTGGGGAGTAGCATGGAAATAGTTAAAACCAAAGAAAGAAGTAAATCAATAGTGAAATGTCATCCTAATATTGGTGATGACCTCATAAAAATGTTACTTAGGTGGCCTGATTAGAACATGGGATAACTTGTTTAGCCATGACCTGCCTGAAAACCCATTCCACTAGTTAATGAGTCCATAATGCCAATTAAATGATTTTTTTCCTGTTTAAAAATGTTATAAAATAATATTAAACAAGACAGCTCCATGCTACAGAAATTTAATTATCCAAAGTTTCAGTAAATCTGACAAGTTAACTACTCTAAGATGAAATCTCTGACAAGATAATACTGTCCAAAAAGCAATTTTCTTTTCTTATTTTTTATAATTACAGTGACCATTCGTTATGAAGCTTGACATCACCTGTTTTCACCAGGAGCTTCCGCTAATGTGAAGACAAATTACTGGAGCAGTGATAACAATAAGAGGAGATCCACTGAAATGACCAACGGTGTTCTAACACTCTGCATTGTTTCTTCAGTGCATCAAAACAGTCACAACATAACAATGCCTGAAAAGTTATTATATCTGGTAAGCAACGTCTACTGGTGATATTTTGCTACGATGTCTCTTTCTTCTAGTTTTAGTTACTAGTGGACGTATTCTCAAAAGGTGCACAACTGCCTACCAAGGGGCGTATCAGGTGGTGGATATGATCCCCCTCCAAAATAAGAATTCTGCTCACCACTGAATTTTTCCTTGCCATCCCCAATTTTCAGGCAATGAGACACTGAGAATTGTTCATACCTAGAACTCATGTATTTGCTGTGGTTTGCATCCCTTTGGGATCTTTGGCTGCCCTTTTTCTTTAAACACCTAAACTGTATTCCTAAATGCTCAACTGATGCTTTGAGCTTCAGCAGTGATAGAAATTGGGGACTGAAGGCAAAATTCCATGGGGACAGAATTCTAATGGGACCAGTGCTCCCAGTGTACTCCTCCAGCTACATGCCTGTACCTACTCAGAGCTCAGCAATTTACATTTTACATATGATTACTTAATTGGACTATAAATCCAATTCCTAATCCCAGAAAGAGTAGATTTACCCTTATCAATGGGATTTACCTAAGTATTGGTTTACCATTCAGAAGTTTATTCAATGAGTTTACTCTGGTTGGAATTAGCAGTTAGATTTAGACCTACAGTCCCAAGGCCCAAAAAGTGGTAAGTTATCATTATGATAATAATATCTGTAGCATAATTCTTCAATTGGCAGTTTCCCCAAAGTATGCTGCATTTGGTTCTCAAATGGTAAAGAAGTTTTTGTCACACTTCATTTGCAGATCCATAGTAGACCATTAATATACAGTACATTTTTGTAATTTTAATAGGTAATGTCCTTGGCTGTATGGATCTACAATAGCCATCAAACACACCAAATGGGTTTGCAAATGAATTATAAAATTACAGTGGTGGGAACCATGTTTCTGTAATGGGCTGTGTTTTCAGTTCATGAACAGCTGTAGTTATAATGCTGTTTTCTAAACTCCATTGAGACAGGTACAGCAAACTCTTTGGTAACATGGTGAAACACAAGTCAGTGTTTGAAGTTCATGAAACTTTTTGTGTAGGATGCTCAATAAAAGCACTGTATGTGTGGGTGCAATTATAAAGGATAAAAAGTTTAATAAGGTGATGGAGAAGAGCTAGAAGGCTTTAGGACACTATATCCGTTATAATCTTAAAACTGGATGCAGGTCTTATAACAATACCCTTTAAAGAACTTTTGTCCCTTTACATTTTTGATCAAATGCTTGATTTAATCTCTATCCCCATCTCTATCATCTATGTCTATATCTAGTTTGGATATCATTAAAAGATTATAGTGCTAGTTTCAAAATCCCTATGCCACCATACTGCAGGAGACCAGGAACTGGTTGAAACATCCTGAAACATCCTACTCGTGGTCCCATGAATGGTGCAAGTGCTGAACGGAAGCTTCAGCCATGTCAAGCTGTTCTGGCAATGTCATACTAGAAGTCACATATTCCTATTGCCATGGAATTTCATGTCTGCAGCAGCAACATAAGCAGTACTCTTACATGAAGAGTGCATTTTCTTTGGCTGCCAGGCAACAGCAGTATATTATGAATAGAACCCATGTGCAGAATCTTTAAATTAAGTGGCAACCCACCGATGACTGCCTAGAGATGCCTGCAAACTCTTCTACCTGAGAGCGTTTATGCACCAAGATGATATTATCCATAGAAATACTCTTTTTGAAAATCAAGTGTGAAATGGAAGTAAGTGTTTTTGATGATGAAAGCAGACATACATGCTCTGTTCATGGATAGGTAGATGGGTGGATGGATGGATGGGAACAAGAGAAGATGTGGGAATCATGGGGTCTTCCAGATGCTGTTGGAATGCAGTTCCCAACATTTCTCATTTTTGAATATGCTGGCTGTGGCTGTTAGTATTTGCAGTCCAACAACACACAAAGGCCCACATGATCCGCACCCCATATGTGTGCATGTACACATGCTCACTGTTTCCATAAGCCTTCCTCAAAGTAGCAAGGCAAAATGAGAACATAAAAAAGAAGCATGTTTCAAATCCATCACGAAAGATGAACAAGACAGGATTGTAATATCTCCACAGAGGCAAGTATTTCAATTTATTTAGGGAGCCTCTGGACTGCTTGTAAAACTCTGCATTTTATGAAACTGAGAATTATTGCAGCTGTAAGTTGCACCATAACGTATAAATGCCAGAAGAAAATATTTGCTAGACATTTGTATTTTAGGAAGGAGATGATATTCAAGTGTTCATTTTGGGGGAAAAACCCTGATATGGTTTAGATTCTGTTGAAAAAGAATTCAGCAGGCTGTTCTGTGTTTGAATCTGTCACCTCTTCCTGTGATTGAGTCATCTTAAAATATCTGCCAGTCCAGCCTTCACTGTTGTTTTCCTCTTGAGGAGGTAATCAAAGGTATACTGCCTCTGAACAAGGCAGTTCTATTCAGTACCATGGACGTTCTATTTAACTAGTGACAGTAGATAGGATTTTGTTCAGTCTTTTTAAATATGCTGTTTGTGACTGTGGGAGGCTGTGAATTCCCATGTTAACTGTGTGTTGTGTGAAGCAAAACTGTCCCTTTTTAGTTCCAAATTTGCTGTCTATCCAAATATAAAATGAGAGGAAGACACATTTCTCTTTATTCACTTTTCCCCTGGAGCTGATAAGCTTTAAAATGTTGATCATGTTCTCCCCCTTCTGAATTAAACTTTCCCTCCCTGCTTTATCCTTAGAGGCAAAATGTTTACCTTAATTAAAACCATAAAATTAACAAAAGTATTATATAAAAATATCAAACAGGTAAAAATACATCAAAAGGCTGCAGACTGACATGAGAGCTGCTGAAGGCTCATTGCCTGGTGGTATTAAAGAAGTGAAAATCAGTCTCAATTTCATCAAGCTTCTCTGAATCACACTTTGCATTTTGTTTTCCTAGCCTTGCTTCACATGCGGTTGAGAGACTTTATGTTTTCTTTTCACACTGAAATTCATGCTAAACAAATAGCTGCACTTGGTGTTGCAGAGAGCGTAGTTTCACTTGAGTGACATTCCCCATGTGTTTTATTGCACCATATGTGACATCGAAGAAGGAGAAGAGATAGGGAGCAACTGCCTCAAACTCTCTTCATAACATGTAGTTCCACTTGCAGCAAAGGTACATATAACTTAATGGCCATTCAGAGCAGTTGTAAGTTTGTAGCAAGCAAACGATTGGCAGTGTGTATATTTGTGCCACCTTTTTTTAACAAAAGCAGAAATAAAGACTGGAAATGAATGGAGGTCTATCAGTTCTCCTAGCCTCAGAGGTAATCAGATTAGATCCTTTTCAGGACATTTGCGCTGAGATGGAAGCATCTTTTCTGTAAGCTATTTATAGTTAATTATTATAGATGCTGGGACAATTATGCATTTATTTTTTCCATCAGCAAGTCCAGAGGGCCTCATGACTGGGCTTTGGATTAGAAAAAGCAGCAATCAGGGCTGTAGTTTGCTTGTGTAAATTACTGGTGGCTGATATGAGGTGGCAGAGGTAGGAAAGAAATTTTCAAAGACTGGAACCCATGTGTTAATACTAAATACTTAATACCAATTATGCTAAATGATATTACAAAAGTACATTATATAAAATACTTTCTCCCCAAATTTTGGGAGAACACTATGCCTGAGCAATACTTTCTGGGCTATGTTCCCCCACACACCCCTAGAAAGAGTGTCAAAACAACAAGGAAAAAGAGGGAGGGTGAGAGCAGAAAGGGAAGTGCATGGTGTGCTGCCTTTAGTACACTGTGAGTACAGGAATGGAGCTGCTCCTGCTGCTCCGTGCATGTGTGTGCACACACATACATGCCTGTAGAGAGAGATAGGAGAAGAAAAGGAGGAGAGGGATAGAATGGAGAGGTGAGAGGGAAGGGGTGAGTAGTGGGTATGGAGGGGGAAGGGGGAAGACAAATGGAAGGAAAGAAAGAAAAGACATACGTGGAAGAAAAAGAGCAAACAATGTGTGAGGCAAAAAAGATGGCCAAGACACATAGTGTCTGCAGCTTGAATTGCTAAAAGCAAGAAGATGGAGGAAGCAGATGGAAAAGGAAGCATCTATCTTTTTTCTTTTAATGCAATTTTTACCCTAAGGGTTGTTAGCAGGCCATAAACCCCCACTCCATGATATGGTATAACTGACAAATATCATTTAATTGGCATAAGATATAAATTACACACTGACGTGGCTCTAAATCCATGCTGATGAAAGAAGACTAACTGAACATGTGAAATATGAAAGTAGGTCAGAGGGGATCTCAGCACATGCCCAGGTCATAGTCAACAAAGCTCCAGCAAGAATGGACTCGCAAATGTTCATCAATGTCTTAACCTTTGGAAACAATGGCACCCAAAAGTGCCTCTGATTTTCTTCAACCTGATACCTCTTCCCACCAGATTTCTCCATTGTTTCCTTACCTGCTCAGTCATTAAAAAGCTATCACAGTTCCTATCAGTCCTTTGCCACCTAATGCTGAGGACATCAGCTTGTTCCATTGTCTACTCTGCCAGAGAGCCATCAGCACCTTTAATACAGGGTATTTAAACCCTGGCTCTCAGCCAGATAACTTGTAGTACTCTGGATATAGACCATCACTCTACCACTCCCATTTTTCCCATTCCCATTCTTGTGCTACCCTCAGACACCTAGTCTGAGCCACATTGCTTCATCTCTTCTCTGCAGGATAGCTAAATATCACCCACTTCACAATCCAATTTTCCCTCCCATTTCCTTCAGTTAGACTTTTGTTACTGTGAGATTGCTTGGTTCTTGTGTGAATGTGATTGTTAATCTCACCAATAAAACAAAACATTTGTTGATTCTCTAGCTGGCATCCCTGCATTAGTACTGGTATACACAGGTGTAAAAGATCCTGTAAGGTTACTCCTCTCTCACAGGCTTCCCCTTTGAGCTAATATTCCCCACTGTTTCACAGAGGCAGTGGTATCATGGTATCTGAGTCACCCACCTTTTGGGGTAACAGGATTGATGGAGTAATGCGGTGAACCCCCTGCACCACTGACTCATGAGTCAATGCACAAAATTCAGGAATCAGAAAACCTGTAGGGATTCCAGTCGGCTTTTGTGTATACAAGTGCGAGTGAGAATCGGTGAGTGAAACCATAAGGTCTATTTTGGATTAGGACCTGCTCCGTTTTATTTCTTGGTCCATGTTTGGCAGCTGTCCCTCTATGGTCATGAGCTTGGTTTGCCATCCATGAGATGGTGTAGATTGCAAGGGCTTGGCACATGCTTATCCTAGGAATCACTCCCTATCTCTGTGTCTGTGGTGGTGTGGTATCTAAAGAGTTTGAGAATCACAGGAACATATACATACCACAAAAATTAGCAGTTAAAATTACAGAGGATGTAACAAGCAGAACCTCATAATCTCACTTTGTGTGGGCTGCATGCCACTTGTATTAGGTCAGTGTACCTTGTAGTTCCTGATGAGGAAAGTTGGTCAGATGGGTAGGAACTATGGATCCTCATAGCTTCTACCCACCCAGCCATGATGTCTGCAACCACAGGATCACTGAGCTGACTTAGAGATAAAGATCATCACCATGGTCTGTCCTGAGACCCTTCCTCTACTCCCTGCATATACTCCAGAGGAGCCCTTGCTGGAGGAAGTGCTCCTACACTTCCCTGACTGGTAATAGCCCACACCCCTCTATCCAGACAAATCAAAGTTGCTCATCACGTGCCAAGCCAAAAGCCAGATGAAGCAACAAGACATTGAAGAGGGGGTCTGTTTGTCAGTCATTGAGGCAAAGGCCATCTCTGAACAATTAGGTCCCCTCAATAAAGACACGGGATCATGTGGCTCAACACAGTGTCCATACACATACCATGGCCAATGGACAAGACCTCATCAAGCTTGACGGACTTTACATTTTCCCCTCAGACTTGCTAGCTCTTGAATCAAGGTAGGTCGCCTGTGATCTTGCCACTATGGATATGTACCCCTGGATGTGGAAGATCATCCAGCTGGACAGATGGCTAATGCTCTTTACATAACGAAGCACCAGGCCTCCATTACAAACACCAGGCATTTGTAGTCTGGAAATAGCTGCTAGCAATCCTGGAAAGAAAAGTCCAAATCAATTAGGCACTGGGAACTTTCAATTTTGATGATGACAAATTCAAGACTCTCCTTTATGGAGGCTTGAGTTCCCAAACCAAAATGATCCTTGGTCCCCTTGATGTGAGCTAGCTGTCCTATGCTGGCAGCCTGCCAAGGCTTCACAACTATGTAATCAGCAGTAACTAGCAAACATTTGTTAAAGCAGTCCAAAAGCAGCCCAGAGCTACAGAGTCTGAATTCACCAAGGGTCCATGGAGAAGTGTCCGTGAGCAGAATCTATATTCCAGGTAAAGGTCCAAGGTCCAAAGAAGAAGAGCAGAGAATGCAGGAGTCAGCAAGGCTGTCAGCACCCTTGAAGTCAGTAGATTCCAGAGCTTTCTGCCAGCCTGACCTCTGATTATATAGCCTCAGCATCCTGGCTAGCTGTGGCCTAATTAACAAGATCTTCCTTTTCTACCTGCACTGGCTGTTGTACGTAGTGTCCCTCTCATGTCTCTGTGGTGTGGCTGTTGGTAAGAGTTCTTCTTGGGTCCAGGAGCATGACAGCAGGTCCTATGGGATGACTTGTCAGATAGAATTAAAAAGGTGGCAGACCTGGTTAGAGACATAGGAGCCCTGTGGAACACCTGGAAAGGCACAGATTCCAAATTGTGGGAACCTGTTTAGTTGATAACCTGCAACAATTGTGGACCCCACATGCAGTACATGATCTTGATCAGAGTAAAATTGCAACAATAACTTTAACAAATGTACTTAATGAAGCTGGACTCCTTTAAAGCTGGCACGTTTGTTACCTTTCTTCCATGCCTGCAGATCCCCACCGTGGCTCAACTGTCCTTATCCTTTGTGACAATGTTGAAAGAAATGTGTGTCTCCACAGACTGAGCATTCATGTTTGTACCTACATGGTTTGCATGTACCTATCCCCTGAACTCCAAACTTCCAGCAAAGCAACTTATGCAATTTTTTTGAGGTGACAGAAGTCTGAAATAAACTGCTGTTTTGGGTTTTCTGCACCAAATGGCCACTGTGTGACTTTTCATCTTATGTTGGTCATGTAGGAATCAAAGTTTTTCTCTCCATAACTTTTATCATCCTTGTTACCCTGTTTCAACTTGCTTATATCTTTCTTTTATAAATAAAATAAAATTTATTTACATTCAAAATGGATCTCAGTAACATACAATATTGTTCTAGTACAGTGGTTCTCAACCTGTGGGTCCCCAGATGTTCGTGGACTTCAGCTCCCAGAAGCCCCAGCCACTATGGTCAATGCTCAGGGCTTCTGGGAGCTGAAGTTCACAAACATCTGGGGACCCACAGGTTGAGAACCACTGTTCTAGTATAACAAACACAGGAAAATAAAAGTAGAAAAGGATGGAAAAATAACCACTTAGTTGAAAGTTTCTATAAAAACTGACCAAATGTCCAAATACAAGTCCATTTATAAATTTCATCTACACATCATTTTTTTTCAAATTTTGTAAGCATTGTTAGGTCTTGTACCCATTAAATCATAGGTGGGAAAAATACCTCTCTGGTAATGAAGTATTAATCTTTTAGCAGTCAAAAAGGTGTGAAAAATTCACTTATATTGGCCATTTGATTTCCAAGAAACAGGTAATTCAAAACAATATACACATCCCTGAATATCAAGGAACGTTTCAAAATCAAACTTATTCATCTGATTATTTCCTCCAAAAATTTACCTGGTATTGGACAACTCCAAAACATGTGCATTATGGAACCATCAGCAATATTATGTCTCCAAGATTTTGCTAATTCAGAAAGCATTTTCTTGAATGTGGCGATCAACATACCCAAAAGAACAGTTTCTGCTGTATAACATGTAGTCAGAGATCTGTAACTATACTAATTACAGATGTTAAAACTGATAGCCATTGATTGGTCAGAATTAGATATTCCAACTTGTCTATATCCTTCTTAAAATGAGGTGTTCAGAACTGAAGGCAGTACTCCAGATGAGCCCTCACCAGCACAGAATACAGTGAGACTAGAACTTCCGTCAACTTGGAAACTGTACTTCTATTAATTCAGGCTAAAATAGCATTCACCTTCTTTGCTGCATCATCACACTGCTGGTTCTTCTCTTCTTTCCACTTTCTCCCTGAGTTTCTTGTGCAGCCACATTGGCTTTTTCAGATGTTTCCCATTTTTTTTCTTCCATGGGACTGTTTGTGATTGAGCTTTTTGCAACTCCCTCTTCAAGAACTCCCATCCTTGCTAGAAGTCTTTTTCCTTTATCCTGTCTAGCGATGGGATTCAACCCAGTATTTTCTTGAACTTGTTAAAATCAATTTTCCTGAAACACAAGATCTGTGTTTTGACTATACTTTTCCTGTCCATGTTCCACAATTCTGAATTCTATCATTACAAGGGCATTTCCCCTTGATATGCAAACTACTTTATTTCCAGTGACCGACTCTTCCCATTTGTTAGGATAAAGTCCAGGATTGATGAGCTCCTTGTTCCTTCCTCTGTCTTTTGAAATAGGAAATTATCTGTAAGGTATATCAGAAATTTGTTGGAGAGCATATGCTTAAGTTAGGCCATTTCCGCATTACACTGTTATAGTGCTATTATTCCACTTTCAACATCCTGTGGAATTCTGGAGTTTGTAGTTTACTGAGGTCAAAGAGCTTTCTGGCTGAGAATTCTAAATGCCTCTCCCTAAACTGCAAACCCCAGGATTCTGTAGGATGTTGAAAGTGGAATAATAGCAGTGTATATAACAGTGTAGTGCAGAAATGGCCTTAGTCTTGCAACAGATATTAAGGTAACTGAAGTCCTCCCATAACTAATAATACTTGCCTTTTTTGTCACATCTATTCTTTTTGAATAGGTCATACCCTTCAACTGTAATATTCTAATAATGGAAGTCATTCTAATCATGGGAGTTATGTCTATAAAATTGTATTTATTTTCGTGCACTAGGACTCATCTTATTTGTTCCCAAACTATGTGCTTTGGTGTACAAACGTTTGACATTTTATTTGTTCTTGTCTATTAATTTATTGATTGTTTTTCTGTGAATCACAGAATTCTGTGAATTCACAGAATTCTGTGAATTCTTCCCCTTAGCTTCTTCTCTAGCATTCACATCCTTGTGTTTAAGTTCGCCTTTGTCTGATATTTGGGCTTCATCTCCAACCCACCAAGGATTTCATTTAAAACCTACTTGATCAGACTTGCCGTGCTACTGCCGGGACATTCTTCCCAGAGGTGCAGCCCATATTTAGTCAGCAGTCCCTTGACTAAGATCTGAAGACCCAGGGCCCCAGAAGCCAAACTTCTCCTGTCTACACCATCTACACGGCCAGCCATTCACTTCTAGTATTCTCCTGTCCCCGGGTAGCCCCTGTCCCTCTATCCTTCACTAGTAGAAGTGACAAGAATATCAGCTGTGTCTTTCTAGTCCTACATCCTTAAAAAGTAAATTGCATGCCTTGGGCAAGATGTTCTGTTTCCTGTTTCATTGTTTCACTTCTGCACTGTGTCAGATGCATTGATGGTACTATATGAATCAATTGAAATCCTCATTATCATTTTTAAAGTAAATGACTACATGACTGTGGTTCTTTGTGATTGTTAGAAATAAATGTAAAGACTGACTAGCTTATCTGTATTCTTCCAGGTGCTGCCGTTCCTTCTGTACACATCAAGCAAGAGTCTGAGAAATCGCCACCATTCCAAAAGGGGACAGACCTTCTAGTAAAGTGCAACCCTTACAAATAGCCAGTCCAAGTGACCATGCGTGCAGAGATAAGCTTCTCAGCTAATGTGGAGCAACATTAAACTAAGCTTTGCTCAGAGTGGCTTTTGGTTTTCAAATGATAAAGAGGACTGTGTGAGGTGCTTTGAATATGTTATGAATGTGCCCCTCTTTTCACTTTTGCCTCAGAATTTCCTTTATTCTCAGTTTCATTTTCAGAGAACACCTACTGAAAGTGAAAGTAAAATATGAGGGTCACGATACAGAGAAGGAGAGAAGAGGAATTGAACAGCAGCAGTTATCGTGACCCTCCTCTGGAAGCAGCAGATACTGATTGCTGTCAGTATGACTGTTGAACTGTCTGCTTTGCCTCCATTTTCTTGGGAGAGTTCTTTTTTTGTTGTTCTTTCATGACAATAAGATTTATAAATCATGTATGTGAGATTCTGATTTATATTGTGCTGGTATTATTAGTGAGGTTGAGATGATCTAGCTTTCACACCATATTTATAGATAAAGTTTTTGTTTTATTTTGTTTTCTGCATCTTTCCACTCTCGGTGTGTATCTTTCTAACTTCACTCATCTCCAGTCAATGGAAGGTTTGGTGTTTTATATGGTGTTTTACCAAAATGCGTGCTGCCAGTTCCTTTTCTCCGAACCTCAAAACAGGGATGGAAAAGGTGAAAATACGAAATCATGGATGAGCTTTTCCACTTGTGTTTTGATAAAACTTTTTAGTGCAGCAATGGGATGTAAACACAAATGTCACATTTGAGTTAATTGAGTTTCCCCTTTTCAATATACTTTTTTAAAAAAAGATTTAGTGCAAACATATCATAGTGCCCTTTTTTCACTAATTTGTCTACCTCCTGGAATACCTGTCCCCACATTTCAGTCTGGAATGTGGAGATGGGGCCGATGTCACTAACATATGGTACTAGGGAGGCATTAAATCCACCTTATTCCTCATCTGTCTCCTCCCTCCCTCCCTTCTATATCCCCTTTGCCAGATGTAGAATAATTACACCGTCCACTGAGACCTCAGCAGGACTCAAGCTAACCTCAATGGATGATGTAATCATTCTGGCTACAGGGACATAGCCAAATGCTTTCCCTAATTCTCTTCCACCAGCCATGGAATGACCATGGGGAGAACTGCAGTGGCTCAACAGGGACTCTGGTCAATGTTGTATGGCTTATTGTATTATAGTTTTGCATGCACTACACTGTGCCATATAGGATCTTGGCCAGGACGTGTCACAGCTACTAAGGCACAAGTACAGAAATACTGAGATAACCATCCTAGTGCACATTTAAACGGCTGGCCATATCCTTAACAACCATTCTACTCCCTCCTTATGTGAAGATATTTTGATAGGACTTCAATTTCTCTCTGTATCACAATGTAGCTGCTGCCACTGGCTTTATCTGGTAATGTTTGTAACTTTTTCTTCAAGAATGTCTTTCACAAATAAGTTGGATTGCTGCAGAAGGGGCTCTTACTTTGGTTTTTACTTCTTTTATTTATATGATTTATATGAGATATTATGTGATCTATATTTTTGTGTTCTTTTTAACTTGTGTTATGTTTTAACTGTATTTGATTTATTTGTTTTTACTATTATTAGCCACCTAAGGAGGAAGGTGACACATAAATTTAAATATAAACAAATAGTAACAGATTTCACCATTCTATGAGCCAATAGCTAAGAATCCATTATAATAACTATTTCCATTTTTATAATATTATTGTAGAATCTTCTATTCCCTGCAGTCTGTAACTGTTCATGAGCTTTTTAAAATGGAATTTGACTGTCCTGTGAGTGAATGTTGTATCTGATTGGATTGGATTCAATGCATGTATCTCACGTATGAATATCTGTGTGGCAATTAAACAGTCTGTAAGTGGAAGAAGCAAACAAACAAACAATTGTCCCAATGCCCATAACAATTAATTTGAGATAATTGGAGAGAGAAAACTTATTTCCAGCTATCTTTTAATTGTTAAGCTCTTCAGAGCAGAAAGACGTTTCTCCTCAACCACAGATAATGTCACAATGCCAGAGCTGAAAACAGAGGCAAAAATACATCCACAAATGCACACATACAACATGTCCTAGCCATTCACATTATGCTTAAATACCATTAATTTCAGTGGAGCAAAGTTCAGCATTAATGTGCTTAAAAGTCTGATCTTATAACACTTCCTTGGGACAAACCTTATGGATCCCCATAGGACTTATTTCTGAGCAAAACTTTGCATTGACACTTAAACTAGATCATGTCCATAGATGTTATGATTCTTAGGTGGCTGCTGAAGCTAGTAATGATATAATCTCATATGGACATACATATCAGCTAATGAGGCCTCTGCATTTCATCTCCAGTCGCTGACCCAGTTACTGTAATGGCAGTATGTATAGTAGTTGAAACTGTTCGGCAGCTAAGGTGTAGAATTTATTAACAGTAAAATATTAATCTCTGTCATTTAGAAAATGATGATTGTTTGTGTTCATAAATTAATACAGGACCTGCTTCCAGTTAGACTAAATGGATAGTGTAACAATCTGATAGAAATTAAGGATATCCAGACAGAAAATTGAGTTTGAAGGACTTTAAATTCTGCATTTTTGTTACTGTTGTTACTTCTATTTCTTTATTTTTTTGTGAATAAGGGTGAGTCAAAAAACTGAATTAAACAGCAGGTCCATATGCAATCAGTGGTCACTGGCACTGTTGTACAAGAGGCACCTTCAGAATATTACAACATTGGTTTCTTCAGCCCAGCTGCACTTTCTCAAAGAGCTCAGCCAGGTGTGGAGTTCAAATCTGTGACCTTCATGTGTTCATGCAGCATAAACAGCCACAGATTGTTCTGCTGAACAGAGCTCTTAGACCAAGAACTCTTAGGTCATGTTGCTTCCAATGACAAAACGCACAATTTTGTTCTTTTAAAAAAATTGTATTTGTCTTTTGTAATGTAAGGGTTACCAGCAGAGAGTACGCACATTGTACTCTATGGCAGAGAATGCCTATATTGTGAAGTCGAAATCTGCATCTCTGAACAGAAGGCATTTGATTTTTTATCTGTTGGTTTGGTTGCTTTGCTTTGGTGTGAGTCAAGCTGTTTTTTGTGCACTTGTTTTTCAGTTGATTTGGCTTTGTTATTCATGGAGTGTAATGTATGTGAAAAGCAAATCATGGCATCCATTTTTGGAGTTAAAACTGATTCAGTTCTAGGACATAACAGACAAGTTTTGAGCATACAGTTCAGTTTATGTCACAATGTAAATCTATCATTTGAACAAAAAACACATATCAATAAAAATACAGTTTTGCTATTCCAGAGAACTGAGATTAATCATGGCTCTCTGGAGCATCCATCATATATTCTGATGTATTTCCAGAATAATGTATTTCTTTCTTACTGATGCCCCAGTGATTCAAGGGGGAAAAATGGTTTCTAATGTGTCGGAAAACCCCAGTGAGGAGAATCCTGGCCCTGATCAAATGCGGAGACATAGCACAGCATGTTGTTGTTGTTGTTGTTGCTGCTGGTTTTTTTTTTTTTTTTTTTGGTGTGCCTTCAAGACATTTCTGACTTGAAGCAACCTTAAGGTGAACCTATCATGGTGATTTCTTGGCAGAATTTGTTCAGAGGGTGCTTGCCTTTGCCTTCCTCTGAGGATGAGACTTGTCCAAGGTCACCCTGTGGGTTTCCATATCTGAACAGGAATTCAGATCCTGGTGTCCGAAGTTGTAGTCCAATGCTCAAACTGCATCATGCTGGCTTACATCAGCACAACATAGACATATAGCATAGTGAGGCAGAAACTCACCTCTCCCACTTCCAGAGACTCACTTTTCCCCTGAAACTCTACACTTTTTAAAGCACTAAATGATCATATTTAGGGTGTTGGGGAAGCCCAAGTTTCTTTGAGGATTGTCTGGAGATTTTGATAGCAAGTCACATGACAGCAACATCCTCCTCCAGGATTTACAGATGACCCCTAGTTAGTTTCAGAGGGGATTGTCATGCATCTGGCTGTCATAACATAGTCAAACAACCCTCTCCTACCTGCCTGTGTTACTAATACAGCTATCTAGTGGTGGGGGACCTGAGGATCCAGGACCTCCCAGGGCCTTCCCAAAGTCCTGGAGAATGAAATCACCGCTGAGCTTTTGGCTGACAGAATACAACCAGATGATCTTTGGCTAACCAGCACTCCCCTTCAGTCACTACATGGCAATGTTGTGTTTAGGGAAGTGCCACAGGAAAATGACAACTTCCTGTTCTCTCCCCAGGCAGACAATTGGGAACATATTTAACGAAGGCTTGCATCCCTAATATTCAAATTCTGTATTATACACATGACAAGCATATCTACCCTTTTAAGTATTTATTAATCCTTAGTTTGCCTTATGCTCACTATAAGTCAGAAATGACTTGAAGGCACACAACAACAATTTCAAATGTAGGGATTGCATCCCTTTTATTACAGGTAGATTTACTTGGATATATATGTACATTGCTGTTATTGCCTTGGAAATAACACTATTTGTTTCTCCTGCTCAGCTTGCATATATTTAATCCGAAGCCAAAATATTATTATGGAGTAAACATTTTCTACAATGGGTATTTAGATATAAATGCTGCCTTGCACTATCTACCACATAGATTGCAACCTTGTCTTTGAGGTGAATCCAATTGCTAGTTCCAATTAGTACAGAAATATTGAATCACTGGGAACTTGGTTAAGTCTACACTTATATAAGTGCCACTTATCTATTCTAACTGGGAACCAACAAGTGGATTAACTGCTTTATTTCTGAGCATGTTAAAGGAAGGGTGACTCAGTTTAGTTTCAGGTTCATCAATAGCTCTTATGGCACTTGCCTTGGCCTGTACCAGAACTCAGCTCCATTCTGGTTCTATGAACCAGAACTTAATTCAATGTAACAGCTTCCTGGGCATTAAACAGTTTCTTCTCTCTGATCATTGATTGGAGACAACAAGCTTTTTCTTGATAACCAAGAATGTACAAAATGTTATTTTATTGAGGAGTATCATAATTTTGACCATTTAGGGACAGCTCTGTTAAAGCCTAAAATACCAAACAATCAAAAGGCCTATTCACACTACTGAATAAAAGCAGTACTATACTACTTTAACTGCCATCCTATGGAATCCTGGGAGTGGCAGTTTAGGGAAGGGCATTTAGAATTCTCAGTCAGATTGCTCCTCTAGTATCTAATCAAACTACAAACCCCAATATTCCATAGGATGCAACCATGGCAGTTAAAGGGGAATAATAGTACTATTTGTGTAGCCACCACCCACTAGGGTATCTCAAGATACTTGTATAAATAAGCCAGGCCTGAGACTTTTAGAAGTTCTGTCTCTGCACCATTTGCAATGCCTTAATGGATCCCAATGCAATACAACACTGGGTACTTACACCTATATTACTAATAGGGGAGCCAGCACAATAAACTATATAGCAGTCTCCACTAATCTGCTTTCTAACATCCACAGTTTTGAAGTTGACTGCAGGGTCGAGAGCGATAATTTTCCTCTCCTATTGCAACTCCACCTCGAATCATCTCATCTTCCTCAGTTGTCTCAAAATATGAATATAAATGGGATGTACGTAGGGGAAAGGAGAATACGATGGTCAACCAACCTTGGGGCCTCAGTCTCCCATTTATTTGCAAGTCCCACTTTTAAATCTCTTTGCCAGGCCATTTTGCATTCAGACTCAGACAGCCTACTTGTCTACCATACTATTATCTTGAATCTCAGACCTAACTTGGTCAGTGATAAGCATTTCAATCCCAACAGAACTGTACAAAATAGATGGTTCGACTCTGAATGTAAAGCCGCTCGGAAAACACTAATGGCGTGCTCATGCCAGGCAGCTAGAAATAAGGAGGCTGTCGCTCCCGGCACCCTAGCCTCTATGAGAAGATCTTATAAGGCACTTTTAAAGTAAAAAAAAGATACATATATTAGAACACAATGGAAACAATTAGCCCAAGCCGTAACGGAAAAGAATGAGAAGTTGCTCTGGGATGTCATTTCTTTCGGTATGCGTACAGTTAGTCCGGTAATTGTCGGACATATTGCATCATCTCAGTGGTTTAACCACTTTAATAGGCTTTATGGAGCAACATCCTCAGGTTGCCAAAACACCCTGGTTACTAAATTCGACGAATTACCATGTTGGCCACCAGTATCAGCAGCCGAGGTAAAGGAACTGATTGCATCACTCGCCCTGAACAAGGCCCCGGGAGAAAATATGATGCCCCAGAAATATTCAAACACTTCTCAGAGTGGTGGGAGCCAATACTGGCTAAGGTATTTACACAAATTAACAGTACAGGCAGGATGCCAGAAGGTTGGAAACAGAGTATAGTTGTCCCCATTTATAAGAAGGGTGAAAAGCAAGACCCTAGCAACTATCGACCAATTAGTCTTTTGGACATTGACTCCAAGTTATACAGCAAATATCTGTTAAATAAATTAGAGGAGTGGGAATCTACTAATCACATCATTTATCCCGAGCAGGCTGGTTTTAGGAGAGGACAGAGTACCATCGACCACTGCCTGACTCTCTATTTCTTAGCCCAACAAGGAATTCTGGGCCCAACCAAACACCTATTTGTTGCCTTTGTTGACTTAGTAGCAGCTTTTGATTCAATTGATAGAAACTTTTTATGGTATAAACTGACTTCCACCAATATAGACAACCGCCTACTGCTGCTTATTAAGGAACTTTATTCTAATACATCAGCCAGAATAAGAGTGGGCATCTCTGGCTCACTAACTGATCCGATTCCCACCAATAGGGGAGTCAAACAGGGCTGTTTATTGGCACCAGCACTTTTCAACTTATACCTGAATGATATAATCCCAGCATTATCTGGATCAGAATTTTTCCCGCCCCTTTAGGGTCAAAGAAGGTTTTTATCCTTCTATATGCTGATGATATGGTTTTAATTTCTTTGACCCGTATAGGTTTGAAAAGGTTGCTGGCTAAGCTCAATGTGTATTGTTCCAATGAAATGTTGAATATCAATTATACTAAAACAAAGGTGATGGTATTTGGTAAAAGGCACTCTTCCTTTAAATGGTCTATTAATGGTCATCAAATTGAGCAATGCTGGGAATTTAAGTATCTAAGAATTCATTTCACAGAAAATCTTTCCTGGAAACCCCACATTGAAGCTATTAGAGTATCTGCTCTGAGATCCAATGGAGCAATCCTTAGATTCTATAATACCACAGGGGGTCATCAGATTGTCCCAGCCCTCAAAATTTTCCAGAGTAAAGTTATAGCCCAGATTCTGTACGGTGCTGCAGTTTGGGGATGGGATAGTTCCTTGTTAGCCAAGCTGGAAACCATCCAAAATGCTTTTCTTAAAAAATTATTAAGACTCCCACCTGGCAGCCCTGCGGCACTGGTCCGAGCTGAGGTTGGTCTGCCCCCGATCAAATTGCATGTTCATTTTATTTTGTTTAATTACTGGAGAACCATAAAAGATTCCTGTGTCAGAGTCTTCCCCAAGCTTTGTCTTGAACAGTTAACATATTGTAAAACCTGGAGTGCAGGTTACGATAGACTATTGAAACTGTACCCTACCCTCGGTGACAATTTACCTACTCTGAACTCAAAAAAGAAACTTCGCAATTATTTTTTCGATTACGGTGTCCATTTGGACAGACAGGACATCAACCACTCTAAATTTTCAAAATGGTACAAACTATTTAAATTTGATCACCAAAGGGCTGTGTACCTGACGAAACTAACATATCTAAATCTTCGCCAGGCTTTTACAGCCCTCTGATTCCAAACTATGCCCACAGCCATGATTGATGGCAGATATTTGCACGTTCCATTGGCCCTTCGTACATGTATTTGCAGGGCCTCAGAAACAGAGGACCTGCCGCACCATCTGTTTTCTTGTTCTTTGTATGATGAACCAAGAATAAAGTTCTTGGGGGCTATTTGTCTTCTTTACATGCAAATACCACATCCGAAAAGATTTTTTACCTGCTGTCCGACACCAACTCTGCGGTAACCCATAAGGTCTCTCTTTATGCCCTTGCAGCTATGAAAATCAGGGCCAGTCTCATCAAGGATATGGCAGTTGACTGTGCTGGGGATGATTTTTATTGATTTTAATAATCTTAGCACTAATGTTCACCCTAATATATTTTATGATTATATAGATTTTATATCTTATATATTTTATAACTCTATATGTCTATATTTTATTGTATTAGTCACCTATTGTATTTTATATGCTTTTAATGTATGATCTACTGTAAAATTTTAATGCTTTATTTGTACTTTTATCACAGATTCTGGTGACATGTATGCAAATGGGCTATGGCTAAAGCATTATAATAATAAAGTAAAGTAAAAGTATTTGTGTAGCCTGAATGGATCCAAAGAGACTGAGTTGGTGGAACAGGGCTGTGTGCCTGAAATGGCTCATATTTACCATGTTAATGCAGGGTACATTCATTATATGAAAATAAACATTGAAAATATGCATAGACAGGAAATAGTTCATAATTCATGGTAACAATTGAAATTAGACTGTTGGAAATCAGGGGAATATCATGAAACATGTAAAGGTGGGATGGTAAGCGGGAGCCATCAGGGTATGTTAGAAAATTGATTGAGATGCAAAATATTAACATGTCAATGAAATAGCAGAAATTGAAATCCAGAGAGGAATGGAAGACAGGTGTAACAATTCTTTTAAAGTACAGTGATAATTGTTTGTTTTATGTGTTGAAATTATAATAAAATTACTATATAAAAAAGAAAATATGCATAGAAAATATACATTGAATAATGTGAAAATATACATTGAAAATACACATTGAAAGTCCTCAGAGACTCAACAAATTGTGGCCATTTCCTCACTAGACTGTTATAGTGGTGTTATTCCACTTTCAACATCCCATGGAATCCTGGGGTTTGCAATTTAGGGAGGGGGCTTTGAGCACTATAACAGCTTAATGCAGAAATGGTGTCTTCAGCTTTCACTAATAAGTCCAATCCACTCTGTTGTGACCCATGCAGTATTGTCCTGTGTGTTAGTAATTTAAACAAGCAAAAGGGGGGGGATTTAAGAGCAGTCCAGATAATCTCACACCAAACTTGAAAACTGAATGATAAAACAAGACAGACAATGGTTTGCCAAATATTCAGAGTCTTTTCGCACTGCAGTATTGTGGCTGCCAATTCTTCTTACGTATAGTCTATGAAAATCCACCTTTCTACAGTTCAGCTGGAAACAACAGTCTTTCAGGGATACCATCCCAACCCAATTTACTGGCTGACTTTACACAATATTGCATTCTTATGGAATGTTTCCCTGTGAACGAATGAGTTTCCCCTTCCTGCAAAAGGATCTGTCATTGAATAGTGATTCTTGATCTGTGAATACAGATGCTAACAAGCAGCTGGATTGTTCTTTCCCACACTCAACAGTAAATGATTGTTAAAGGTAAATGTGCAATGAGAATAAAATAGAGCAGATATAATGTTGAAAATGCTGATTTTTATCTTGCCCTGGTCACAATTTGACTTGACACAAAAGGCCACATTTCCCCCTTGCAATTGGAAGACAGCCATTGCAGCTGCTTACCTCTTCTAAAAAAACTCGCCAACGTTTCCTTAATGAGATTGACATATAAATGACCATGGCCCCTCATTGTTTCCAAGGCACAGACTGCCCTCATAGAACCTGGCCATCATATAACTAATGCTTTTGTCACAAAACCTTTCATCCATTGCATCTGCTAATGTGTGATATGGCTTCTTGAAATGCGTGAAGAATAAGAAATGGCATAGCACCTATGGAACAGTTGCCAACAATTCACAAATGACAATGTCATTAAACTCTGAAGTGTGCTTCAAAAGATGTTTATTTCTTACTGCAGATATTTTGTCCATTTGAATTAACTCAGAAAGCAACTCAACTATTAGAAGAGTGATAAGAAAGATTTTTTTGTGAAAATTTTTGACAGCATCCAAGAAAGCAATCTTACCACCAACATGAACACTTTGGGGAGTTGTTTGGAACAGCATCAACTACCTCACCCCCAAGGGGAGGCCCAACTTTGCAAGGAAATAAATGCCATCTCCATCTTCCCCAATGGATTTGAACCAATGTTCTCCAATTTCCAATGCCAAACAGGTTGGACAAGCGTAAGTCAAAAAGCAGTTGGTAACTGTTTACAGCACCATACATGATGAACCAGAACATAAGCATTGCAACCAAACTCATGCATGAACTAAACTGTTGCCACTAAAAAGGATTGTACCTGAAGGCAGTGATGTATTTAAGTCTTTTACTCCAAATCTCAAGTATCTAACCTTCAAGTCTCAAGTCAAGTCTCAAGTCTGGAAGCCAACTTTATAACCCAACCAAAATTCCAGAATTATTGGATAGAGTGAAATAAATTCAGTTTTAACAATTTGAGCAGAGTCAGCTCTCCACATTTGCAATTTTGCCATCTGCAGCTTCAGAAGTGGGGAATAGGATCCTATCTTACTCCCCATTACCGAAGATTCAAAAGCTTCAGAAGGAAGGATCCTTCTTCCTCAAGCCGGTTACATAACACATTTGCTGTTCCCCTCTGAGAAAGGTACCCTGCACTCTGGGGATGAGTCTTGTCTTTTGCTCTTAGGAAACATTTTAGAAGGTTCCTCTGATATGCAGTGGGGACAGGCTGCTGAGCAGACCTCAAGCCCATTGCCTAACCTGTTTGTTGTTCCCTCTGACAAATGTGCTTACACTTGTGGCTTAAGAGAGATTGTCATGTAATTAGTAGGCAAAAAGAGATGGAGGTGTTGTTCAAAGTCATAAGGTTCCTGGATTAGAGCATTGTGTTACTAAACCCAAGGGCATCAAGTCAGTCATTAAAAATATACAAGTCTCAAGTTGAGTCGAGTCAGTGCATCATTTATGACTGAGTCGAGTCCGAGTTGAGTCACTGAAGTGACTTAAGTCTGACTTGAGTCTGATTCTTGACTCGAGTCTACATCACTGCCTGAAGGTGATATCTATCGACATGAAGGCTTTTATCTGTAATGTTATGCCAACAAAGGACTTATTATACAGTGTGGATGGGCTGGCAAATGGACTGACTGACTTCCTCTTTTTTCTCTGCTCCCCATTTTGTTTTACACATAACTCCTTAGAGCTGTATAGTACCTTCCTGTAAAGACCATGAAGGAGTTATGGGGGAAATAAAATATTTTTTCTGCAATTTATGCAATAATCATATTGCAGTTCTGCAATAATCATAGGTTTAATTGACCTCAACTGCTGAAAAATTTCTCATTCTAAAATAAGGAAAAGTTAGAAAGTCAGTGGTCTTAAATTTGTATTAATAGTTCTTGACAAACTATATTGATCACCCCAGGCAAGGTATCAGCTATTTAGCCATTTTAGTCTACCAGCAACGATATGGTGCTTAAGAGAAAGATGTGTTTCTTCACTATTTCTAAAGTGATATTTTACTGTTATACTCTCCCTCCCCATATGCACTTTCAATTTGATCTAATTGCAAATGTGCTGCAAAGCTAGGATTGCTGGTGCTCTTGCCATTTTCTATACTTCTATGAGTGTGACAAAGGGCTGATTCCCAAAAGATCTCTAAGGATGCTTCTACATTTTACAATTATAGTACTATCATTCCACTTTGTCTGCCAGGGCTGCATCCCATGTAATATTGGGTTTTGCAGTTTGGTCAAAGTCTATAGAGAAGGTCTCTAGCTAAGAATTCTAAATAGAGCTCCCTAAGGAGCAAATCCTAGGATTCCACAAGATGGAAACTTGACAGTTAAAGTAGAATCATAGTGTTATAATTGTGCAGTCCTAAGGCCGTTTCCACACCTCACCTTTTTCTGGCCCTGGGGTGTGGGGATCATGCAAGCAGCCTCTGGCAAGAGGCTATCGCATCCCTGCTGCTTCAGCTCCGCATGAGCTGCCTGCTCACGCGAGAGCCCTGCCTCTTCCTTCAGTGTGATGAGGCAGGAAGTGCAACCGGCACAGCTCCAGAGGCTCTGCACGCCAGGTAAGTGCACGTGGGGCCCAGGAGCAATGCGCAATCATGCATCATTTTGGGCTTCCAGCTGAAAATGAAAAAGTGCTCGATTGGTGCCTGCCGGCCCCTGGAGTGTCATGTGATTGTGAATGCATCATGCAGCTTGCTTCTCACAGTTGTGCAATGCTCCAGGTGCTCTTTCGCACATGAAAAGGGCCTAAGACTGGTTACTCAGATGATATATATCCCAGGGCACTATGAGAGCAGCTCCCCATGCTTCTCGCTAGTAAAATTTCTATAGAGTAAACTTTAGGGGCTGGGTCTAACTGATTAGTCCCAACTACAGTAGATCAGTGGAACCAAATGTTGGATTATGAGTAGATAAATCACAGTGATCACATAGATTTAGTCTAGTTGGGATTTACAAATGGATTTAGACCCAGATGTTTTCAGCTTCCACTCTACACTGCCCCAACCAGCATAGCTAATTATCAGGAGTGATGTGATTTGTAGTTCCAAACATCTGATGGACACTAGGTCAGGGAAGGATGCCATAGAATAATGTTTTTCAACTAAATGATGTAATTCCTCCCCATACAAACAGCTGGAATGACTGATGCTGAAATGGGAAAAGAAGGACATTTCATGTGGCTGGCTCATGCACTTGCTACATGTGTTATTGCATTAATAAGACTGGACTGTGGGAGAGACTTCTCAAAGCACTCTGGTGTAGTAATGGAAAATGGCAGATTAAACATTAGGGCTTAAATCCAATTGCTAGTCCTATGTGTAGGTCTACTCCATGCTGCCGACAACCGGCCATCTTGGCCAGAGTCTGTGGCTTAGTAGCATGGATATGTCTGCCTTCATGTTGCCTGTTGGCTTATGGCAACATCATGGATCTCATAGGATTTTCTTAGGTAAGGAATACACAGAGATGGTTTTGCCAGTTTCCTCCTCAGAAATATAACAGCACCTAGTATTCATTGGCAATCTCCCTTCCAAGTACTAAACAGGACTGACCCTGTTTAGTTTTCAAAATCAGATAGGATCTGGTGCCTTTAGGGTATTTAGGCCACTTACTTAGTTACAAAGTACTCATTGATTCATTGTAATAGCAATTGGGTAAAAGACCAGACACAGAAATTTGGGTTAAACAAGGGCCATTTTATTTGACCTACCCTATTTAAGTTGGCCTGGAAATGGCACATCCTGATGTGGTTCTAGTTGAAGCCAGATGCCACCGCATGACTACCTCCTCAGCCTTCCCATTGGCTAAACACCCCAGGCTCGAGGGCAATGCAAATACTTAGTTTGTTCCCTGGACTGGCATAATTGGAAGGTAATTCAGGGAGCTCCCACTCAAGCCACAGGACCCTAGTGAGAGCCCAAATCCCAGATGCACCTTAAGGGTAGCCTCTTTCCCACCCTCTAGGATGCAGGACCCTAAAGAGGAAGTTCCAGAGCCCTGTTCTACATTGAAAGGGTGCCAAAAGGGGATTATCAAAGACTTATATTCTTCCCTCCCTCCCATGGTTAAATCTCTTATCTTGATTAAATCTTTCCCTGAATCGCATATAAGCAAACTAGTTAAGATCTTTGCCTGCCTTAAGAAGCATCTCACTTGATTTCTACCAATTGTCATGTTCAAAATACAAAAGGTCATCATAAAATGACCGTCTCCAATTCTTAACTTGCTCTTACCTGAAAAAGGCTTCCTGCAGTGAGGTGGCTAATATTATATTAGGCAAAAAAAATCTCTGCTTGCATTTATGCCAAACTCATAACAGAGCCTAATACGATGACTTTTAATTTCAGTATGTGTATTAACATATGTATATATATATATAAGCCACCCAATCTTAAATCAAGGCCTTCAAGTTCCAGAATGTCTCATCCCTAAGCAATATGCATTCTTTCAACTATACAAAACAGGTCTTATAGTATCATTTAATATTAGGAATAACCAGACTTTCTTCAGCAGCAAATGATTTTTTTTCTAGATTTCTTTGTAGGCCAAACAAATCTGGAAATTTCTTTCAGCTATTGTACGAGGGTTATTCGATTTCTAGTGATGGGGATCATTTGGAAGTCTTGGTAAAACATTTGGTTTTATTGCTGCAAGTCTCTGCAATTATTAGTGCAATTATCTGCAATTATTGCAATTCTCCCCAAAAGGGATAAATTTAAGTTCCCCTTTTTTCTAAGGCTCTTTTAATTTCTTTCCAGACTTTTTCATCATTGCTTTGAAACAATAATACCCAGCTATTTAACCACCCTTTTTTCCACTTTAAAATTGGAAAGGGTAATTATTTTTTTTTATCTTCTGAAGTCTTTTAGTCAGCATTTTATTACAGTTCGCTTTAACATTTCTAAAACACCTTTTCCCCCCAAAAGAATCTTAATTGAGTCTAGTAGATTTTATATCATCACAAGATCATCTTTATAAACCCTCAGCTTATACTCCTCTTTTTTTTTACCCTTACTCCACATCTTGTCTGATATATCTCAGTAACATTTCAAACATCCAAATAAATAGCAAAGCTGAGAATATTTAAAAATATTAAGAACAGTTTTTAATTTATACTTTATCTTTTTGGTTAAAATCCACTCTGATCCTCATGGATATTCTGAGAAATATATTTCCTCAATCTGCTTGCCAAAACAGTAGTAAATATCTTATAGTCATTGTTTATTAATGAGACAGGTCTGTAATTCTTTGTTGATGTCCCACCTGTGTTTTCTTTGTGAATTACTGTAATATAGGCATTTTTTCAAGAGTCTGGCATCCATTTTTTCCCAATAACTCACCATACACCATCTTTAGTGGTTGAAGTAGTCTTAGAAACACTGAGTATATTTCTTTTTTTCAGTCCAAATTGCCATTTAAAACAGTTTTCACTTTCTTTGCACACTGTGCTGTCTATCCTTCTTGGTAGTTTTTTTTTTTACAAGTATTTAAACAATGGAGACTGAATTTTAGATATTTGCAAGATAAATTATTTGTAATCACTCTAAAATAGTAAATTCTCAATCGAGCAAGGATGGTGGTGTTTCTCCTTCCCCATCCAACACAGGCCATAAAAGCTGCTGTTAATCATATTGTAAATTCTTGTTTGGAAAAGCTTCTGTCTAGCTGATCTTCATGAATCTTTTATGATTCCTAAGCTTTGTGGTGGCAGTGCAATTTTCAGGCACATGTCTCAACCAGACAGCCCTGAGCTCATTCCAAAGTCTAGTCATTATCCAGAAGACTGTCCTTGTGGAATCTTTCCATATCTTTATAGACTTAAAGGTAGTAATAAATCCTGCAAAGCTGCAGCAGCATGTGAATCATGCTGCCAACAATCAGCCATCTTGGTCAGAGTCTGTCGCCCTTTTCGCATACAGTTTCTTTTGCAAGAGGGCTCCTTGAACTTCACATAAATGGGAGCATCAGTCTGTATGACGCACTCTCATTTACTCGACGCTCACGAGCCTAACGCAAACCACGCATGCATTTTTTTTTTGGCTTCAAGCCGAAAATGCTGCACGGTCATGCCAGGCTCCCGGGGCCCTTGTGCACTTACCTGCCCTGCGGTGCGTCAGACGAGTGGGCCGGTCACGCTTCCTGCCTCAGTGCTAGCCTGCAATTCCCAGGTTGTGTTGCGGTAGGAAGGACGACCGGCAAACAGTTGCGACCAGCAAACAGCTGCGGGAGGCAGAAGGGCTGCTGTGAGCGGCTCGTGCAAACGGTTGCTCGTGAGAGTACCGCCCCCCACCGCCGTGACAAAGGTAAGGTGCGGTAAGGTGCAAAAAGGGCCTGCCTTACTAGCATGTTGATGTACCTTACTAGCAACAAAAAAGTTCCAGATTTAGTTCTAAGCACAAAAGAAGGTCATCATTAAAGAATAATGGACATAACTTTTGCACTCCTAAAACTGTTCCCATCTGTTTTAACAAACATGTGTTTAGCATATTCTTAAAAAACGTAACATCTTCCATAATCCATGTTTCCAACATGGGAACATAGAACAGAGTAGATTTTCAAAGTAGATTGGTTAATTAAGGAATAATGATATCTGAAGACAGTGCAATGTGCAGTTTAAAGAAAGGCAAAGTGCAACTGAAAAACAGTTCACAGGATGTATGTGATGGCTTGTGTCACTTCTGAGTACAGGTGTGAGAACAAATATCTGGAAGCTAACAACGACATCAACACCTCCTACTCTTACAAAATACAGTGTGAATGCTTTTTCTTGACTAGCTAGCTGCACATGGGTGGGGGAGGGGACATCCAGTCCTTCATGAGCATTCTGTAATAGTATAATCTGGAATACATTAATAAGTTCAGTGTGCTGATCATTTACCTTTAACAAAAAATATAATTTTCATATTAATGAGACTATGGCCCTTTTCACACCTTACCTTTTCCCAGCGTTGGTGCAAGGGAATCATGTGAGAAGCCTCTTACGAGAAGCACTTGTGCCCCCTCTGCTTCTCCTCTGCACTAGCTCCATGCTGGCCGGAAGGAAGCGTAAGTGCTCTGCCCCTTCCTTCCGCAGCACAGCCGGGTATTTTCCCAGGCTGCGCTGGGGTAGGAAGCGTGATGGCCGCTCCTCCAGAGCCTCCGCACATAAGGTAAGTTCATGTGGGGCCCGGGGGGGACATGTGATTGTGCATCATTTTTGGCAACAAGCCGAAAATGATATAATAAGTGATCACTGCTTACTGGCCTTTGGAGCATTGTGCGATTACGAGGACGTCATGTGAAACGGTCCTCACAATCGCGAAACGCTTCCAAGGCCATTTCGCAACACGACTGGTGTGTGAAAAGGACCATTCAATCCTCAATCTGCTACCCTCAAACATTGAAATGAAAAATGGTCCTATTCATTATCTTGAAGACTCAGTGGGAGTCAACAACAAAGAGTACCTTCAGGGACAAAGTTGAGGTAGGATATAGTATTGGGAGGGATTAACGACATTCCCTTTTCTCAGTGCATGGTCCTGATTCCTCAATGGCTGATTTTCTCTATTTTGTTGTTCTTGTTGCTACTGTTAAGTCAGAGGTACAACAGATCATGAGCACATGAACAATCTATTTAAACCTGTGACATACATAAGATGTAGTTTGGCTCTAATGTTGTCAACAGCATCTAGGTATTTATAGCAACAGTTTAATTGTGTATATGCCTTTCCATCCTTCCATCCAGCTACATGGGCTAGTAGGTAGTAATTGGTTTTTACGTGAAATAAATTCAACACCAAATATGTTATGTCTAAATGCTGTACAGGCTTTCTTCAGTTTTGCAGTAGGTAAATGTTGAACACAGGTTACCATTCCTGCTTACTTATGCAATTCAGTCATTGACTATGAGTAGTTATTATTTTTCAGCATGCATTATGTCATTGGATTGGTGTGAGGATGAAGTGTGACAACTGCCTTGAGTCCTGGTCCTGAGGAAACAATGAGGTATAAATAAAGATAAGAATGTCAACAAGAATCCGGTGTAGGCTGTCAGGCAAGAATACCTTGGAAGTGTGATTTGCTGGTTATCTATTCAGAGAAGCTGCTTTGGCAAATTAAATATCCCAGGGTCACTAACATCTGAGCAACATCTTCTTCAGTACTCAAGACACTAGAGAATAAGCCAAAGAAACTATATAAAGAAATTTCCTATGTGAAGCTCCTCACTATCACCATTCTGGAAGAAGGGAAAACAGCAAATAATAAAGCTCAGGAGCTTGCTGCTCAGGGGAAGATATTTAGGCCACATCACACTCCTGACTGTCTCTTTGGGACTGTAATGAGAGAGTACTGGTAATACAGCCATTTTAGAGGAATTCATTCTGTATAAGTTGACTTTGCCTGTCACTGATTACTACCAAAATTGATAGTGGTCTTGCTTGGCATAAGGAGAGCTTCATGTCTTCAAAGAAAAACTTATGGTTGGCATGAGCTGCTGCATTTCTGTGGGTCCCAACTGAAAAATAACTATGTCCAAGTTGCAGAAAGTTTGACCTCAAATGTTTGCAGAATTAACAATTGCAATTATTTTACATAAACTACTTTCTCAGAAGGCTTAGTTTCTGTTTTGGTACAATATGCATTACGGTCCCTTCTTGAAATGGACTTTCCTTGAAATACACAAGGATTTCTAACCTGAGTTGCAGATAATTGCTGTGAGGGAAGCTTTAGAGCCCACATGGCTCTGAATATGCAAAATAAGTTGTGATTTGCTTTGGGTTTTTTGGAAAAATAACTGGATCGTAGTTCTTCAATGCATAATTGAGGATTTCCTCTGATATTCATAACATTTTATTATCTTGCACAGAATTTTTTTTTGAGCCACCTGACTCAAACATGGAAACTGTTTTTAAACTGATATAATTAGGCTGCTATGCATTAACAGTTAATTATCACATTAATAAACAGTTTTTACTCTCCTTCTACTCCCAATCATGCCGAAGTCATATGATTATGCATGCATAGCTTTTGGGCAAGATAATTGTCCTTAAAGGAAATCATTACAATGTAAATGAAATGGGGAGATACTGGTGAGGGAAGGCTGGAGGGCATGCATAGCCTACACTAAACAAGGAACTGTAATTTCCCCAAATCACATCTTTCCAGTAATTTCACTTCACAGGACTATATCTGTTTTGTTAGAGAGAAAACCCTCCCCCCACTTTTTTTTGTCTTTCAGTTTTACAAGGACATTGCTTACCCAAGGACACAAAAACCAAATGTACTTTAAGAGCATCCAATTGCTTCAGCTGGGCTGGCAAGAGGTTTATGGCTCTTAAAGTTAGCAGTACTGCCAGGATGTTTTGTTTTTTGTTTTTTTTTAAAAAAAAGAAAGCCCAGAAAGACGTCCTATTATGAACCTACACTGTCCCTTTTAAAGCTTTGTTCTACCTTAGGCATGTGTAACAATGTATGCTAATTTGGGGGCAATTGGTGAGGCAGATCACCTCAGCAATTTGGGATATTCGGCAGTCACCCACCTGCAGGTTGGGGAAGGAAGTAGTAAAATGAGCTTGTCAATTGTGAATGTGGGCTGTGGACAAAGGGACCGGAAAAAGGAAAAGACAACATTGCCAGGGACTTGTGAATGCTATAAAATATAATGGGATGAGATTTATGTATGGATCCCTCTGATGCTGTTTATTGGGCTGTTTGAGAGCTGTGGTGTTGAAGGTTCATTTTGATGTTGCTCTGAATAAATTGGCTCATGTGTGTTGACACTGCAGATTTTTGGATGTTGTCCAGTCCTGTTAAGAAATTGAACTTTTGGGGAAGATTTGGGACTTAACCAAGTTATGTGAACCAGTCTGTTCTAAATCAGAATCATGCATTTAGAACAAATATGAATAATAAACAAAAATGATTTCAACTACTGGTAGAGAGTCATTGTAGATTTTAACAGACTGCAGTGCATCTGCTTACTGTCACCCCCCCACACACACACACTTTAGCTGGGAAGATTTTCAGTTGTCTATTACATTTCTTTGTGAGTTCATTCTTACAGCCAGAACAGATGGGATGAACCATGTTCATGATAGACTTTTTTAAGGGTAACACAGTCGCAAAAGCAACTACAAGCAACTATAGGAGTGGGGTGAGGGCTTCAGTTCTGGCCAGAGTAGAGAGGTTTGTCTGTGTTTCTGTGCAAGTGTTACCCTGCTTGCTGGGGGCCTTTTAGGAGGATTCCGGGCACTTGTCAAAATGATCACTTGTGGGGAAAATTAGCTATGAACATTGCTGTAGCAATGAGGGCAGGGTAATTAAGGATCTTGAGCCCAGCTTTATGGAGTCAGAACACAGAGAATTAGGTTAACTGTTCAGCTTTCAGTATTTTGTTGGAAAAGTTATCAAAATCCCTACAAGCACTCTGTTGCACTCACTCACACAAGCATACAAGGGCTATAGAAATTTAGAAAGACGTGAAAATTAAGAAAGGCATAGGGGTTTGGGGTAATACTTTACCAATTCAGAAGTCTTCGGCTGGGAAAAGACAAGCGGAGAGCAAAACTCAGTGTAGGGGAGGGGCTGAGGGGAGCCTCCACTGGCAGAGTAACAGCCTGCCAATCAAGTCTTTCATAAGTGGTGGTGCTCGGATCTGAACTCCAAGTAAGGTCTGACAAAGGCAAGATAGTGTGGCACCAGGATTGTTGTTGAGATGGTTGCTATTTTATTATTATTTTCCATCTATAGTTTATTCTGCAATTGATGCAGCTTTGAGATGCATTAACCCACTGCATCACAATGCTAACTTATGTTTAGTTTTTGGTGTACTAAAACTCCCAAATGTAACTTTATATTTGTCTCTGTTGAAATGGATATATATTTGGTTTGGCACAAATCACTATCTTATCAATATCATCCAGAATGTGAGACCCCTGAGGATGCTGTTGGAAAGATCCTGTTGCTTCAGGATCTATGAAAATTTTCATTTTAGATACTTAAGATCTAGGACTGTCCAATTGCCAAAGAGGAAAGTCTATTTAAAATGTGCTGGATAACTGCTTATTTTTCCATATATATGTGAAATGTATGCCATACAGTAATATATTTATAATTCTTACTTGGTTTTGTTGTTTAAAAATAACCTGATATGTTATTAATGTCTTCTGAGGTATTTATTACCTATTCCAAGTTGGAATTTGATGAGTTTCCCTTGTTATCCATTGCCCATGTCCACTTGTTAGATGTTCAGGAGAACCTTTGGCCTGCTGGACAACATCTAATTTGGCCTTTAGAGGTGCTTCCAAAAATTTATCTTGTCCTTACATGGTTATTTAGAAAAGCTTGTGGTCTCTAAGAGAGAAAGAATTTGACATGTTTGAGTGAACAATATTAAAGGAACAGTCATCTGATGACATACTGTACATTCACTGAAGTGTGTCGGATTAAAGAAAACTTTGTAGTAGCTGGTTAGTCACTGTCTAAGATTAAAAGAAATGTGTGTTTTTTGTATGTGCATATGTGTATATTCCTGGTCTGATTTCTTCCTATCTGCATTTCTGGATCCAAGAAACATTAATTCTACATATTCTCATAACTACGTGCAAAGGAGCTTTTTTCCCTTGTGTGTCATATTTTCAAACCATTAAAATGATTTAGCTTGTTCATTTGGTTTATCTCCTTGCTTTCAGCCGAACAGTGGAGTTCGAAATCTCCAGCCTTTTCTTTGATTGAGAATTAATGAATGCTTTACATAGCCTTAAATTGCTCTTTAGTTTTAAGTGACTGACTCATGTTAAAATCAAGGTTTCTTTTTTTGAAAGAAAATAATAAAGTGTGGGCACTGAGTGTTTTCAAATTAATTGGTCTATAGCTCAGGGTTAATTTTATTAATGGGTAGATTTGTAGTCAATCCATAATGCTTGAGAACACTTTCCTCAGTGTCCTCTAGGTTATCTGGGCATTTTTTTTTCATAACTTCCTCCCTGAGTTCCCCATGCTCTGGATCTCTGCTCCCCTTCTTTCTTGACCTGCCTGCCTACCTGTTCTTGGTAGGCAGCAAGAGAAAGGAAGGCCATTTCCACACTGGACTGTTATAGTGCTTTGATTCCACATTCAACATCCTATGGAATCCTGGGGTTTGCAGTTCTGGGAGGGGCCGTCTGGCACTCTTGTGTGGAAATGGCCGAAGGGAAGCAGGAGGGGTGGTTTTGGTGGGCATGACACAAATTATCTGAGACAAAAAGGAATCAGAAAATCAGAGTAGGCATGCAGGTAAAGAAAGAAAGCATGTGCAGACTCAGGCCATTTCCACACTACACTGTTATAGTGCTATTATTCCACTTTCAACATCCTCTGGAATCCTGGGGTTTGCTGTTTAGGGAGGGGCATTTAGAATTCTCAGCCAGAGAGCACTTTGGCCTCAGTAAATCACAAACCCCAGAATTCCACAGGAGATTGAAAGTGGGATAGCAGCACTATAATTTTCTCACTACTCTGAGAAAATGGCCTCTGTGTCGCACACTCTGAAGATGAGAGAGTACAAGAAGCAAATGTTTTCAGCATACAGTTCTTGTGTCATGTGCTGGCTACTCTTTTACTCTCAAAGAAAACACTCTGAGCTCAGCAATAATATTTTAATATTTTAATATTTAATAATATTTTAATGAGATAGAGGCATAGCAGTTAAGATAGTTGCTAGAGTTAACATATAACAGTACAAACTCAGTTTGTACAGAGACACTTCCTTTTGTGCACAGTTTCCATTGGTGGATCCTCAGGTGTCTTCTCATTTCCATTCCCTGGTTATTACAATACTCACTTGTCACAGGGTTCTTTTGTGAGGTGTGTGCACCTCAAAAACAGTTTCAATATTGTTGTTGTTGTTGTTACTTCTGTAGAAGTGAATTTCCTCCAAGCATGCCAATTGTCTTGTTTCTGAATGGACTGTTTTGGCTTCAGTTCTATTTGCACTGAGTTTGCTATTAAAGAGACTGATGCTATTAAAAATTAATGACCTTGTATTTCTTTTGGTGACTATGTACTTTAAACCAGGGAGTTACAAAAAGTTAAGTTCCAACTGCTTTTTTATGGTACTTCAGGTTACAACTTGGATAACAGTTAAGTTCTTATATATTTGTTGGTTGCAACTTATATTTTTGACTCTCTTTTTTTTTCTTTTAGAATTAATGGATTTAATGTGTATGCGTGTGTTCTGAGTGAGTATATTTACAAGGAAGAAGAAGACGCAACAACTCTTTTCATGTGCTTTGAAATTTCACTTATGTTTGACAGAAAATATCAGTAATATTTGTGTCTGTCAGTCATCTATCTATCTATCCATCCATCCATCCATCCTCCTACTCTGTATACATGAATCACAGCAGTCCTGTCAGTGACATCTATTCCCCCTAGCTATTACTGGTACATGGAAGACTATGATTTCTTGCTAGCATTAAGAACTGTGTTCCTATGTCATGTTCTGCACACCCTTGGTTTTGTGTTTGCTGCTAAAGAGTGATAATCAGTGAGTGTAGAAGAGATGTGCCAGTTTCACTTGACACAAGCTGGAGGATCAAGAACTTATGATTAGAGAGCCACTACTGCCAAAGAAGGATGTCAGCAGAACAGAGTACAGATTATCAGTTTCAAACAGAAAACAGGTCCTTGTCTGTACAGTGATAATCAGAGTAATGCTTATGTTGTGCTTCTTAAATGATATGGTATTTGGTGCCTATGGAGACAAACAACATGGTCTCAACCTCCTTCTGTAAAGTGACAGATTTCTGTACTGGAGGGAGAGCAATTTCAGTCTGTTTGCAAGGGAGGGTGGAAATTTTCAGTTTAAATTAAGACACTACTATTGGAGAGAGAGAGAGAAAGAGAGAGAGAGAGATTCTACACAAACTTTACTCAGGGCAGAGTTTATTTGTTTTTTTAAGCCTATTTTGTATTGACTGTTGGCCCTAAGACTGCAGATTTGTTATCAACAAAGGTCAAACAACCTTGTCTTTTCAACCAACAAACTTTAGGCCTTAATTTTAAGGACTGGTTAGTTTACTGGATTGTTATAAATCTGTTAGAAAGACGTTGCTGAGATTTAGCAGCAATTATTCAGAAATACAGGTAACTCTGAAGAATCTAAGTATGTATGACTGTGACTCTGTAAGTATGTATGACTGTAAGAATGTAAAACTGAAGAATGTGAGTGAACATGACAGGAGAAGGGTAGGAGAACTGTGCTTCTGGTCATTTAAATGGTGTTGCTGACACCACCATCACCACCACTGGATTTTATTGATATTTTGCCTTTTCCCCAAAACTGGCAAAGTGGTTTTCATTTCAGTCCATTTCTTTTAAAAAGAAAATAACTTATATATCTTTTTTTAATAGAAAATAAGAATCTACTGAAATTTGCAAAGTCCTTCATCTTCAGGATGACACAATTGGAGATTTTTCAAAAAATCAAATGTATGAAAAACTGAAACATACATATTCATCCATCCAAACTCAGAGTTTGGCTTTCAATCCCCATGTAATCAAATTTATTTTAGAGAAGGAATGAAAGTTGCCACCTTTTTTTTTAAAAAAAAAGTCTTGATAAACTCCTCATCTTTAATGCCTATATGGTAGCCAAATAGAGCATGCTTTTCTCTTTATTGGGAATATGTATATAAAGTAGTGAATCTGAACAGTGTTTATAGAGCCATGTCCAGTTTCAGTACGTTCTTGAAAAATTTCCCAACTATTACACATTTCTTCATAGTTTTGATGAGAAAAAAATGTGAGATTTAAAACATTTGAATGTGTAATAAAATGAAAAAAAAAATTTCTTAGGTCTCTCCCTAATACACTGTCATGTATTCTAGCCATTCAGTAAATAGGTTCATGTGATGTGAGTATGGTTATATGTTCATTGGACCCAACCCTTCCATTGTATTTCTGTGTAATGCAGTGCTTGGCAAAATTTGGTTTCCTGATTTCTTGGAGAGCCTCGATCAAAGAGTGAGCAACTGTTGGAGATTAGAGGACCCAGTTTACCCTTTCATGGAATTTGGTGATCTGTACTTCTGATTCATCTAAAATATTTTTGCCTCCTGTTCTTCTCAACACTTTATGGGGGCATGGGGACAATTTCATCATGGTTTTAGCACTCTCTGGATAATTTTAGGGCCAGGAGAGGTGTTTTCTCTCAACAAGAAGTGATCCAGCTTGCGGGGAAAAGGGCCTTATCTGGGTCTAAAATGATCTGGGGGGGAATTTGCAAAATTGCCTGCCAGACCTTCATTTGGGAGCATTTTGGGACAAAATTTGAGGGATAAAGTACATACTTTCTTCAGTTTTGTTCTTCTGAAAAAAAGTTTCATACCTTCACCCTCCAATATGTGGAGAATCCTGAGACCAGTGATATGGTCATAATTCTCTAGATAAGAATGGCAAATGTCCTTTGTACTTCAGGTTCTATCCTTATATAGAGTGTTGCCATAACAATTACAGTGGAATCATTGTGCCCTCATTGTGTTGTGTGAAAAGGCCTCTGTGTCAATCTGTCATCACACAAGATATTAGTAAGGAAGTCCATGTCCACTTGAGCCTGTACATCCTCACTGAGGATATGCAGTGGATGAATGTCACAAAATAAGAAAACCCAGTTGTCAATTTTGTCCTGCATTCTTTCACTAGTAATGGCGATTCGGATGAAATAATGAAGAGAGTCCCTTAAGAACATTTTGCATTGTGCCTCTCAGGGTATAAAAAGCTTTTACCACAGAGTGTGCTTTGTGGAATTTCTGAGAAGTGGTGCTTTTTTGCCAGCATTTCTGAGAAGTGGTTCTTTTTTGGCAAGCAAGACTTTTATTGTACTTGTTCAAGTATGTATTGATCTGTGAGGGATGTTCTGTGGATTGCTGAAGTTCTACATGATCTTGACTTACTCGAAACGTGTCAAGTTCAGTCCTCGTATCTTCCAGTTATATATTGACTCCTTTGGAATTATTCTCTGAAATCTTCAGAATGTGAATCTTTGTCTATAGTGGTAAGAGTTAGAACACTATTTCATTAGCATTTGTTTTTCTTATTCCAGTTCTATGTGATGTTACCATACTGAGGTTTCACCTTCGACTTCTAAGTAGACTATATATTGTCATTATAATCCTAGTGGTTCATTACTTCTGTTTCAGTTAGGATTGTCTCCTTTGTGCCCATTTGTGCCAATCTTTTTTTTTTTTTAAAGTAAGCTTGAAGCCATATTTACTTATTCTTGTATAGAATCCCATATGTCTGTATGGTAACTGTTGTGTGAGATAGTACTATCATTTATTAGTCTTGAATGTAGGAAAAAGAAGCAGAAGCTTTCTTTAAATAGGAAAAAAAAAGAAAACCAATAGGAGATACACACACACACACACACACACACACACATAGAGAGAGAGAGAGAGAGTTAGTAGGCTGTACACCCCCACAGTTTGGTATAGTTTAATCAGAAAATATTAATTGGAATAAATATAAAATATACCCTGTTATGGCTGCATGACCATGCTGACCCAAAATAAAAAAGCTGTCTGAACTTGTGCAGTGCAATAATGTCAGAAAAGCTGACATTAGCCAGGTCATAGTCAGGAAATCACCAGGAATCTCCAGTGATAACGGGCTTACAGTTAGCCTCCAATGACTCAACTTTTAAGAGACAATAGCATCCAGAATGTTCCCATAGGATGGCTGGTTGTCATAACTTCTCTCCCTCTGACTGAGCAAACTTCCCTTTTGTCTTCACACCTGTCCAACAATTACAGAGCTATCAAGGCTGCCATTAGCCCTTTGTCATCTAGGATTAAGGCAATTAGCTCATTCTGGACCCCATTGTCCACTCTCTGGATGTCATTTTTTTTACTCTGCCAGAGAGCCATTAACATCTTCAGGCAGAAAAAGAGTATTTAAACCACAGTTTTTGGCTAGCCAACTTGACATACAAAGATTGTTGGTTGCCACTCTGCCACTCTGATTCCCATTTGTGTACTCTTCTTAGATTTGTATCTAAGCCACATTGCTGCTTCTTTGCTCCTCTTGTTACTCCAAAATGTGGATGCCACAAGGGCCACCCCGTGATGCCAGTACCTCTATGTAAAAGCGAGGAATAAATTAGCTCAAAGAGGAGGCCTGCCAGAGGGGTAACTTAACAAGACCTTTCCTACCAGTGTTTATAGGCACACACAGGAAAAGAACCAGCCAAAGATTAAAAAGTAAGCTAAATTTTTTTTTATTGGGGGGAATTCACTGATGCATGCACACAAGATATATACAGTCACACATTCACACAAGAGCTAACTGAAGGAGAAAGGGAGGGAAAAAATATAGACAGAGGGGCTGAGAGGTTTGGGGGGATTTATAATTACCAGTCCAGAAGAGTAGCGAACAGCAGAAATGTATTTTGGCTTAGGTGGGACCTAAGGACAGTTCTCATTCAGAAGCCAGATGGACAGAGTGATGGACAGACCTTTGAGAGACTGCACTGAGCATCCTGAAATCAGGGGTATTTGTACCCTGAAAATAGCCTGTGGCAGTGAAGGTTCAGGTGCAAGAGAAAGGGAACCTGTTGTGGACAATGAGTCTTTCTCTTGTTGATGGGCTTATTGTTTTGATTGACCAAGACATGATGGATGTTATAATAGCTGTCTATAGTGGGTGCTGTGAGGAAAGAGGAAGGAATCCAGGTGAACAAGGGGTGGGTATCTGCCAATGAGTGTCTTGGTGGGCTTCTCACAGTTGGGCTCCCTGGAAAATTCCAGTTTCTATTTAAGCCTATTATCCACAGGAATTGTGTGTATTTGCCTGACAAATGACTCAGTCTTACCTGAAGGAAGTTTCGAGTTGACCTATCCATCTCACATTTACAGTCAATTTTTTCCCCTCACTCAATTTGACCTCTCTGTCACCTCTCAGGCTTAAAATTGATATTAGTGTCAATTAAAGTGTGTTGCCAATTAGGTCTGGTGCCCATCCAAATCATAATGATATTGGGGACACCCAAAGCGGGCCCTTACACTCTTCTGGATTGGTAAATATTACACGCTATGCCCTGAAATCTCACTATCCAAAACTTTCTTCCCATTTTCTTATACTTGCCTTGTGTGGTTGCTTGACTGCTTGGATCTTGTATGTGTGATTGCAATTTCCCCAATAAAACAATTAAGCTTACTTTTGGATCTCCAGCTGGTTCTTTACTGCACTAATACTGTGAAACATAGGTGCCTCCTCTTTGAGCTAATACCCCCCCTTTTCACGTAGGCACTTACATCATGGCTGGACCCCGGAGTCACCCACATTTTAGGGTAATACTTTTGCCAAGATCCACTGGGGTCTTATGGATGTATCATCAGATGATGTAATCAGTCTTTGTCTGGCTAAGGGAACATAGCCAGTTGCTTCTCTAATCTGCACCCTTTTCCACCAGCAGTGGAATGGCCATTGCGGATAGCTATCACTGTGACACAGTAAGTCCTGAGATAGTGGCTTTGGCCATTGTGGAGGGAAGAAAAGAATACCAACCTGCACAGTGAACAAAAAAATGCACATGCAAGTAGAAGGTAGAGTTCTGCTTGCATATGTTACTAATAAGGTGTTATATGTTGTACTACAAATATGATGTCAAATACAATAGAATAAGACCGACCTCACTTCCATGTTCAATTATTTGTTTCTCTACAAATTATTTTGTTCTTTTTGTGGTTGCTATTTGTGAAAATAATATTCTCCTTTTCTTTCTTTTATTTTTCTTACTTTTTCTTTCTTTTTGGTTTTGATTCTCTTTTTTTCCCCTGGATGAGAGAAAAGAAACATAAATCCAGCTCTGATCTGATTCTACAGAACTGTTCTAGATACATTTCTTCCTGGATGAGGTTGATGAGTTTTGATAACTCTTTAGGGAGTATACAATGTACATCCAATCTAAAGACAATAAATAAATACTTATGAAAATTTGCAACCTGTGAACAGTGTAACCAAGAAAGTGTTTCCCAGGACCTTTCCATACATCAGTGTTTTAGATATACACCTAAAGTATTTCAGATGCCTGCCTAACATGATAAAATAGAAATGTAGTAAGCATGCAGATTAACATTGCATGTGAAATACTACTGTTCCTGAAGAAAAGATGCATATCTTGCAATATTTGGGGTTCAATAAACTACTATCAGTTCATTTCTAAAGTTTTTGGTTGTTTTCAGATCTGCCCAAATAAACACACTTCATGCATTTCATAGACATCCAAACAAACAAACCTCAAGCAGTGACAGGAAGAATGAGTTATCTTGAACAGCCCTGCCCCTGCCAAACATGCTGGGAATGTTTTCAACTAGCAATACTCTTGGTGGCCATGAGAATGGGATTCCATGCATGTATGACCAATGCTATCCAAGATTTCTATGTGGAAAATAATATTTCAATGCAGAAATATCAATTCCCTCACAGAAAATGCAATAATTAGGGATTTATCCTGCATAAAATTCTCATATGGTTGATTTGTAATAGGAAATGGCATTTTCTGTGGAGGAATAAATATTTCTGTGTTCAAATCTTATTTTCCACATAAAAAATGTTGTTTCCTGTGCCAAACAGCCATGAGTGAATTTTGTGCAGGATAAGTTCTGGATTGCAAATAACCTCCAAAAACTGTGATTTTTGAAGACTCTCTTATAACAGGAAGAAATTGATGTATTTACTCTTTGCTACTTTGAGAAGAAACTTAGAGAAGAATTATATCCCTAGTTCTTCACCTCTAGTTCTTCAAAGCTTGCTCAGTGTAGGAAAGGTATCTCTTGTTGTCTTCCCCTAGACTGAAGTACAAGAAATTGTAAAGTTGCAGGTTGGTGGTTTCCATACCCCTTTTCAGTAAGACACTGATTTCACTTTTGCGTTTAATATTTGGTTTAACCCAATGACAAGGGAGCTATCCCCAAAATCTTGCACCACCAACATTTTCAGTTCATATCAGAAGTAGATTGGCAGTCATTCAGCTCCTTTAAGATGAGTGTTATACTTTCAGTCAACAAACTAGCAGGTATAAGTTGCACTAGCTGCAACTTAGGCCATTTTCACACTACACTGTTATAGTGCTATTATTCCTCTTTCAACATCCTATGGAATTCTGGAGTTTGTAGTTTAATCACAGTAAAACTCTGCCTCCTATTTCCATCCACAGAACTGGTTCAAAAGAATAACATTATCTATCAAAAACCTCTGAGAGATCTAATATAATCAACAGGATAGTGTTTCCCCTCTCTTTCAACTAAGGGTTCTTTAGTACCACAACCTTGCTTTAAACTAGACTGAAATGGATCCTAATACTCTAATTCCTCTAAGTATGAGTGAAGTTGCTCACTCACCACTAGAAACTCTTTCAGCATGTAACAAGCAATGAAAAATAACCTTGTAGCAACTTTCCAGTCCCAGGATAAGAGTCTGTGGACTACAACCACTTCTTTAGGTGCATGGAGGACAGGCTTAGTGGACAAAAAGTCAGATATCAAGGAGAAGGGTTGCAGTCTATCTTTCTTCCAGATATATTCATTTTCTGTATACCTTTTCTTTGAAATGAAGAAAGAGTCAATCACTCAGTACTAACATATAGCTAGAACTGGTACATTCCAGGACAGCATATGCCTTTGTTTACTGTTTGTGTGAACTCAGCTAGGCCAATATGTCAGTTCTGTGAATCTAACTTGCTGCAGACAAACAGTTTGCTTAAGCAGCAAAGCACAGGAATGTTTATGCATCCATTGTTCGAATGAGGACATAAACCTCACTCAGCAGGCCTAGGTCTCACGGAAGGCCAGGGGCACTGTTAAATTGTGTTAATCCTCACTTCGATCATTCCTGATGAATTGTCCACAGCGCAAAGAAAATGTCATGGGCGCTGACACATGTTCTTGTGCTTTGAGGTGTTGCTGATATTCTTGCTGTTCATTTTGTAAGCAGTTTACTAGGTTCTGACAAGAACCAGTCCCTTTTTTTAAATTACAGGAATCTAGAAAAAGGAGGAGAGGGAGAGAAAGAGCATATAAATAATTACAATTTCAAAACAGTATTTCAAGGCCTTGGTTCCAGCTTGTTCCAAAGGTGCAAGTGACTTCTAGACCGGTACAGATTCTAACAGATCAAGTTGTTATGCAGATTACATTTCAAAAATCTATCTTTTTTTTTGTAGGGGGGACGGAAAGGGAAACTTCAACAAATATAAGAGAGGTAACAACAAATACAGGAGAGATAAAATTGGATTTGGACTGACAGCCATATTAATAACAGCTACTCAGGTAAAAGCAAATGGAAAGGAAGTTCAAGAATCTTAACTTCCTGTCATGGCCCCTGTTGAGATAATGCACTATATTACAGAAGGACATTTTGGACTTTGAGAGATCCAGAGTATATACCACACGTATTTATGTTCAAAGGAAATTGTGTGTATATGTGCGGGTGGAACCCATCCACAGGATAATTTGCTGCATCTTGTAATGGACTTTTTTTTTTCCCCCAGAGAAGGAGGATTAAGTAGGATAGATAGTCCCTTAGCTCATTTGGGCTTTTGGGCTTAGGTAAATCTGTTACAGTCCTGTTGTTGCTTTGCTATTAGAGTAGATATCACCCCAAAACAGGACACACATTTGCATAAAGTATGCATTCATTTCTAGATGGCCACATTTTTTTTGTGGAAGGTTGCTGTTATCTGTGCAAACTAACAAATTTGCTTGTATGCATGGGGACACTCACATACAAATATATATCTATATCCAAAAACACCAAACACACACGCACACACACAAAACATGCACAGAAAATAGCCAGATATGTTTTAATGCATTTGTTTTGTACACACAGCCCATGGTAATCTGTGGGTGCAATGACCCACAGTTTTCATTCACACAACCCCCACTGTGTATTTCCCACAGAATATAATTTCCAGAAACACTTCTGAATGTGTGAATATCGTGGCAATTCTGCAGAAACATTTTTTGTGGCAATTGGGAGAAACTACGGAAATCTTTTGTCCTCATTGCTACCATGAAATAGTCAAATATTATGTCCTTCATCTCATATACATTTGGCCTTCCATGTTACAAATAGTTGATAGGAAGACTGGCTGGCATATAGATACCAGTGATGCAATAGAAACATTTGTTAAGCAGAAAAAACAGAACGATGGGTGATGGTGATGAGTCATTGAAATTAATTTCATTAGTTTGCTGAGCTTTAGATCCAATAAACAAAGCTCTTTGAATGTTTTACTATTACACCCAAAATGTATGTTTTGAAACAGCAGGAGATAAAATTACCAACAGTGTTGTACTGTAAACAGTACAACATAGAATAAATCAGGAAGCAGGAATATTTTTTTTTCTATTCAGAAAATACTTTTCCTGCACAGAAAATGTTATACTAGAAAACATTTCCATAGACAATATTCACACATGATATTTTTGTGCATAACTGCTATTTTAATTCACACAAAAATCCTGATGTCTGAATTTCAGTAGAATGAATCGTGAACCACAACTCATAAGTCCAAGATTATCCTCATTGTGGTGTCCTGACACCTGATTAATAAATTTTCTGACAATGTTTTCAAATACTTTTCAATATAATTTCTATCCTGCTGTGAATATTGTGAAATCTTGGATACTTGCTGTGAATTTTTGGCCGTGAAATTGTGACCTCTGTGACCTCTGCCCCTGAAATGGTGCCCTAGTTCTATTTTCTCCAAACTAATCATTTGTGCCCAATTTTGGGGGGATTCCACTGCCATTAAAATATTTTCTATATACTTAAAAAGAAATACTGATCAAATTGAAAATGAAATAGTAATTATCCAGCAAGTTGTTACATCTGGAATAGAAATGAATAAAAATGTCAGTTTTAGCAACTATCACCTTTACAATTCTCTCTGGAGAATGTATAACCCCACAATTACAACATGTTTCTGTGAAGGAGAATCAGCTAGGGAGCACTTGTACGGATAATTGAACAACATTGTTTGACTCATTGGTTAAATGGAACAAGCTAGTTGTTCTCTGTGGTTGTTACCTGTGCCAGTTGACTGCCTGCATTAGGAAACCTTGTTCCTTGCACTGATCCAGACTGATAGGTCAATAAGCTTGTGAATAAAAGTGAGATCAATAAAACTTTAAATTTACTATTGAGTCTATTACCAGTAGGTTTTTGATTATGTTTTCACCAATAATGGTTGGATCTACAAAATTAGGCCTAGGAAGGGAAAAGAAATTGGCTGAATTTCAATTTCTCCAAGAAAATATCCATTTCACATAACCCAAGAAGAAGAATGGAAGGATCCTGGACAAGAATGACAACAATCTTTACAAGTTGGGGCTTATTTTGTGCAAAATTTTCATGTCATTATTTTGACAATGAAACAGCATTTTCTGTGATAGACATAACACTCTCTGCACATAAAGTAATATTTCTATGCAGAAATGTAGTTTGTTGTGCAGAAAATGATGTTTCCTGGGAAGAAAACACACAGATTTTACACAAAGTAAGGCCATTTCCACACCTTACTTGTCTCTGTCGTCTTGTCCCATCACCATCCTGTGCCACTGCCAGGGTGGAAGCATGATGGGAATGCTCCCCTCTGCCCCAAGCTGATTGCCTGCAGAAGGGTAGCACAAGCAACACATGCTTTCCTTCGGCAGTGTAACCGGCCACTTCCCCTGCTGCACTGGGGAAGGAAGCACTTAGATCACATTTCCTCTCTTCCACATGGTTGCCATCAATGGGAGCATCACACAGTTGGGGGCCTTTACTAGATTTTTTCAGGTAATGGAATATCTTGTGATCAAGGCAGGTGGCGACACATTGACAGCAGGACCACGATGACACTGTGTAAAAGAATGACTCACAGACTGGAAGCAATATGTCCCCACTGTGGGACAGTGATGTCATGCAGAAATGGCTTATGTCTCAAACTGCAAATAGACTTTGAGAACTACATGGTTTGTAAAGATTTTCTCACAGTGAAACAAAAACAGCTAAAATTGCTAACTCTTTCTTTCAAGTAGAAACTTTGTGAAACCTTGTACCCAAGACTGGAAGTAGGAGGAAGCAAATCTGAATCTTTGTGGGGCAATGTGATATGACTGGGCAAAAAAAAAAAAAGTGTGGAAATAGATGCAGACATTTAAAACATATATATGAAAAAATGCATAAAACCATGCTTTAGTCAGTAGGAGCACTGTCAAAATGCATAGGAAAATATGCATGTTTGAAAAAACCACAAATATGCACAAATGCCCATACAGGAAGAAAAAAAAATTCTTGTAACCTTCTGTGGGAGTCAGGAAAGCATAAGAATGTCTGTAGAATTCTAAGAAAATCAGCAAAGACAAGACTGGCAGATTATCACACCTCTAATAATGACTGGGCACTATTTCATTACGAATCTTGAAGCAGAGCAAATGAAGGATACAGTAACAGAGCTTATAGGATTTTATTTTATTTGAGTTGTGGTGTTTTCTTTCTATCAGCACCTAGGCTTCCAACTGCACAATAGTATAAGGCTACAAGCCTTTCCTCTTACAGGTGCCTTAAGAGACTCATTATTTACAGCCCATAGAAGAAAAGTATTTCCTCTGGACAAGAAACTGAACTTTCCTTCAAAGGAGAAAGTATTTAATGCATCCAAGGAGTGTAGGAAAAGTGAAAAACTGGAGCTTACTTGACATAGTACTTATAGTCTACTGCGGTGATTAGTTATCTTAATTAAGACAGTGGTGCTAATTTAATGAAGAACAAAATAAACATTTTTTTTAAAAAAAATCAGGTGTATTAAATTACTCTTTCCAATGAGCTAAAAGCAAGACATTTGACATTTTGTATGTCTTGCAAAGGGTAAACAAAATTTAAGCAATTCCAGTTTCACCTGCTGACTTTATTTCCTTCTCCCCTGATTTTTCATTGCTGTCGGCTTCCCTGTACAAAAGAGAAAGCTTTAAGTGAAAGTCTGGGCTAATTTCTGCATCAGCTTAACAAATTAAAACTTGAACTCTATAGATAGCAATCATTAAGAGGGATCTATCATAAGAAATTGATCTGAAATGGGTTTTCATTGTCAATGTTTTGATGTGAGATGGTAATTAGGACTGTTTGAAGAGAGATAAGTGTTAATCTGGAATAAGGTATGCTGTATTGATTCAGTAATGTATTTAACACACTGACAGCCATGTCTTTTGAAACAATTTCCTCTCATATGCCTTGCAGAATCTTCTCTTAGTTTAAAACATGTTGGCAACTGATATTTAAATAAGGACAACTCTATGTTGATGAGCTAACCTTGGTAATTGTAAACAGGAGTGTTCTGTAATCATAATTAACCAAATAGTCTGTGTACAGAAGCAAAGGGAATGGTATGGCTCCCATGGGGCCTTTTTTGCAGCTTCACAAGCTTTGTCTATCCGTTCAGGCCCAAAGATTGATGTTTTTAACCAAATATTTTGGAGCGTTTTGCCTCCAATAGTCAATTGCCACTCCTGAAAATCTTAAGGATCAACAGATTGAGTTTAAATGTTCTATCTTCCAAAATCTGGCCAAGGAGCCCAAATGTCACAAGCAGAATTGACATCTATTTGGGATGTTTGACCAAAAATGATTGCTTGCTAAGGGGGCACAGGAGTGGAAATTGCCCCTCCAAAGGGATATAACTCTGAAAAGGGGGAGTAGTAGGAAAGGTTTGTCTTAGCATCTTTCTGCACTGCACTGTTATAGTGCTATTATTCCACTTTCAACATCTTATGGAATCCTGGGTTTTGCAGTTTAGGGAGGGGCATTTAGAATTTTCAGCCAGAGAGCCCTTTGGCCTCAGTAAACTGCAAACCCCAGAATTCCACAGGATGTTGAAAGTGGAGTGATAGCATTGTAACAGTATAGAGTGGAAAGGCCCTTAGTTTCCTCAACTCCCCTACTATATACCTAACTCACAGCCATGCTTCTGAGGAAGTTACTTTCACTATGCTGGCAATAAAATCAAAGACTGACTTTATCTTATTATTTTAAAGGGTGAAGTTAACTATGAAGTTTCCTGACAACTTCCTTAAAATGGTATTTGTGTGGCAAAAGGTTGAAGGTATGATGATTGGTATAAGGGAAGGAAAGTTGGGCTTAAATACTTAATTAGCTGCAAATTCTACTGGTTACAAGTTTAAAAAAACTACTTTCCAAAGTAGCTGTGAAGACCAAAGGAGGAAGTTTCATAAAGAATTGCTGACATTAATTTAAAAATACAATCAATCAATTTGTTTATTTATGATCATAGACCAAATAAAAACATGTAAAAAAGTTATTATGAAATAATACTAGTGAACAATTACAGTTACAGCTAAAATTCAAACATCATACATGCATACATTAAATACAAGTCAACTGAATATATTGCATTTGTATCAAAAGTCCAAATATAAAATTTAAGACTGGTAAGATTTTGAAAGCAATACTTGTGATTTATTTTATAATAACTCTTTTTTTTTTACATTTTTTTTATTTGGTCTATGATCATAAATAAACAAACTGATTGATTAGTAAATGCAATAATTCACTAATAGTATGTGAAGCTATGGTTGGTCAACCAAATGATCACACCAAAGTCTTCAGGCTTAGTGCCTTTTTATGATGCAGGTAGCACATGTATGAACCATACTGTAACACATTTCATGCAGTACAGTATTACTTTTACGTATCATTGACAAAAGAACGGTGTTATCATATAAAATATGCGATTTTGACTGGCCACATTTGGGTGAAAAACTTTCTCTGTTGAATAAATCAAAATTTAAGCATTATATTTTATTTTCTGAGACTAAAGTATAACACATCCATTGGGATCCATAGTGGTATTGAGCATCCCAAACTTTCATTCCCATATATTGATGGACTTCAGCTCCGAGAAGCCCCAGACAGTATGACTAGTTGGGAGGGATTCTAAGAGTTGGGTATGGTTTCTATGTATATATGTTTCTCAACGTTAACAAAACCAAACCTGTGAGGTATATTGGGCTGAGAAGGCACAAATAGCTCAAATCAACTATAGTTGAGCATAGATGTGAAACAAAGCTTACTCAGTAGAAGTTCAGCACTTTGGAGGCAAAGTGGCTTGTGTGCGCATGTGCCTTTAAGTCTCCTGTTAACTTATAGAAGTGAAAAAAGAAAACAATGAGATAAAAGAAGATAAAAACACCAATATGGAGAAACTTCTGCTTGGTCATTCTATCTTGTCTATCAAACAACAACTTCTTCCTCCTCCTCCTCCTCTTCCTCTTCCTCCTCCTCTTCTTCTTCTTCTTCTTCTTCTTCTTCTTCTTCTTCTTCTTCTTTGAAGTACAGGTTTATATAGAAGATAAACCAGCATGCATCTTATCTCTTAAAAATAGAACCCTGAAGACGAAAGGATCCATGAAACATATTGAAAAGTCATTCAGAAAAGCTTTGAACATCTTACTCAGCTATGAAAAGAATCTCAAATTATCCTTGATAAATTTCTGTTCTGACAATAAAGATGCTGGCTTGTTCTGCAGCTGTGTCAAGAATCAGAAGGCAGTTTCTCATTCATTGCAGTAATAATGTAAAATCAGTTGTAATTGATGCCCTAATGCTTAATCTTCATGTATAATTTATTCCATCTACACTGCTGTTGCTAAATCATTTAAGATTTTTTAAAAAAATCATTGGAAAAGGAATGTCATTTTGGTTAGATCACTAGTGAACTTCTTTGGGAAAAAAATGTATGCAAGATATAATATTTTTAGTTTCTCAGGCTTCCGTATTCTGCCCCTGCTCACCTGTCATCTTTCTCCTATTATTCCCTCCTCCTTTTCTTTTATGTACAGTTTCAGCAGAACATCTGAAGCACGTTGACTGCTGTTCCTATTGGAGTCAATGAAACAGACATGGGAAAAGGGTTAAAAATGAGCACACATATATAAAGGCTTCAATTTATTCTTCCCAAATTGGGACATAATTGAATCTTTCATCCTTGCAAAAAGCAACTCAGCTTTCATGTTAAAATGGCAGAAAATTGTGCATCCCTATTGCCTTCACAACCAGGGTCATGCATGAGAATTGCACAGAAATCTCATACTGCCTCTTAGAATGCTCCCCACCCCAATTTCTTCATTTGGGGGAGTACACCCACAGACTTTGTGTACACCTTGGAAGAATGCACCTTTTCCCATACCACTCCCACCCCAAAAAATTTATTATTTAATCAAACCCTTCTAAAGGCTGTGGGAAGTGATTTGTCCAAGTTTTAGGCTCCCTTGTTCTCTTCTAGACCTAGAAGAGGACTTTTTTTTCCTAAACAGGAAAATGTCACCTCCTAGATTTAAAAGAGCTCTGATGCTGAGGAGAGAGGGAGACAAAAAAGCCTATAACCCTAGGAAATGTGGAGAAAGTGTTATTCATTTTTGAAAAAAATGGTAAGGCATACTGGCTTCAGTAGGGAGAGACTTTTGCTATCCTGTGTTACTTAGACTGTAATCTCATGTATGTGTATATGTTTACTCACAAGTAAATCTCACTGCATTCAATAGGCTTCTACTGAGATAAATGAATACAGAATTCCAACTAAATGCTATATTCATGAGGATAGTTAGTCCCAAGTAAGCCCCACTGGACACAGAATCTTACTTCTGACTAAATAAAGGATATTTCATCATTATGAGAATTAGCATAGCTAGATCTTAGGTTAAAATGACATCCTGAATTACAGAATCCTGAAGCCAGCAAAGATAGTAACTTTCCAAGTTTTTCCTCTCTTCAGGTTTACATGCTTCACCACCATCTTCTCTCCTCCTCTGTCACAGCCATGAGGATGAAGCTGGAAGTCGTGGCTTCTGATCTCAGTTTGACATTGCCCAACATTTGAATTCAGAAGTTTAGTCCTCATGGGGATACTTGGGGAATTCATTAATTGTAAATTCTGATAGGAAATGATTGGATTCTTACCTTCTCAATGAATGTATAAATCACAACATAGGAATCCTTTCAGTTTCACACACTTAACCATACAATGCATTTTTTGGTTTAAAAGAAATTCTAACAGAAATGCATACAAGAAACAAGCAAGAAACACATTAAAAATATGTTCATATCATTCAGAAATGTATATTATGTGAGAAAACGCTAGCAAAGATAAATATTTAAGCATCTATTCAAATATGCATTGCTGTGGATTAAACTAATAACCTTAACCCAGTTAGCTGGAAATGTGTCAGAAACAGAGTGGACTATGACTGTATGCATGGAAACTTGACAGACTGATCCACCTCTAGATTTTTCTGGCCCTAAACTCATCTGCAGATAGCTGGGAAAAAAATTGAACCAAGGATCATGCACTTGGCTTGCTTCAATTAACTAATTACAACTGGCCAGAATTTTGGGTTTAGCAGAAATACCAAATTATGGTTATTTTCAGTTGGAAGCAAAAACTTCCCAATTCCTTTCAGCTACACTTGCATAATAAGAGAGGGAACATGGTCTATTATTATGACCTGTGCCTGTACCAATAAACCATTTTTTAAATCATGTCTAAATTTCATGTTCAATCATGGAAGCTTCCAGTTCATTTGGAAGACCCTAAGTGCAAATATGTTCAAGTGAATCTGCAAATGTTGGGGAGACATGGTGCATGAATGCTGCAGAGATGTTAGGGTGAAGCTAGCTAACACAGTTCTGCACACTGCTAAATTAGAGATGGAAAAAATATTCAAAAACACATGAAAAATGCAGGGGAAACAAGTTTATTGTATGTTAAAAAACCCTGACAATAATAATTCTGGATTGGTGAGCATCTTTGCAGTTTAAAACATACTCTGCAGAATATTTGAATGAGATTTTGTGCAGAAAAAAAAAAGCAATTTCTGTGCAGGAAACAGTACCAACAATACCATTATGCAAAGGAAGCAGAGACTCATCTCTGCAAATGATTAGATAAATCCTTCTTTGTAGGAAAAGCTATTTTCTGCAAGGAAAATGCTGTAATTGTGGATTTTTTCTGTGCACAGTTTTCACAATTGATTTGTACAGAAAGCAACATTTTATATAGAGGAAACAGCTTTTTCTTCACAGAAAACAATATTACTGTGCAAATATTATTTTCTGTGCAGAAAAAACTTCTTTCTTGTACAGAAACTTTTGTTTTCTGACCAATTTTTATGCAGAATGAATTCCAAAGTACAAATAGGCTCTTAAAACTGCATGATTTTCAAAGACTTTCTTTCAGTAGAAAGAAAATTAATAAATTTATATACTGCTTCTTTCAGGAAGAAAATTAATAAAGGCTACACCACTGCTTGTATTTCACTCATCAAACATATGAACCTTTGTTTGAAGAGTGCTATTGAAAGAAAGGACTTATTCAAGAGATCCAATATTCTTTCATCTCTTTTCATCAACAAATTAGTATGTCTTCTGTTTTGTTTATCTAAAGGAGATTTTAATCGCTAACATATTATTTGGATGGGAGTCTGTCAGGTCAACATGGACTTTGGCCAAGAATATGGTAATGTTATCCATTTCAGCAGACACACAAGAGTGTTTTTAAACTGTTTTTTGGTACAGTAGTGCTATGATACGTGCTGTGGTTTTTGTTTTCTAGGAAACAGTTTTAATTATAAGCATTAATATTGTTCAATAAAAGAGAAGTCTGAAGGCAATATAGAACCATGAGGGCAAGGAGCGTAGGTCATTAAATGATATTAACCACCAAATAGGCCTGTCTTGACTCCATTTCTTGGATAAACAGAAAGACATGGCAACTTCAGAGAAAAAGAGATTTCATAGTTTGGAGAGCAATCCAGAGTGGATGAAGAGGTGGGTGGGTGGGACTGAGAAAATGCTTCACTGGATCCCTTGTAGAAAGTGGATGAAATGAGTGATGGTGATGGTGATGATGATAATTGGTACAAGAGGTTTCCCAAAGTAGCCCAAGACTAATTTTTTTAAGATCAAGCATATGCAATGTGCTGCTTTAGGTGACTTCTGTCAATAGAAGAACCACCAGCTGTAGCCTTCCACCTCCAGAAGATTTTGTAGACAGTCACTCCACAAGTAGATGGAGGAATAATTTCTTCATAGTTGTTACTTTGAAGGCCACCAAATCTTGACCATCTCTAATGAGTTAGCTCTTTGCATTTTTTAAATTCTTGATTTCATTTCTATGGCAAATGAATTGCTTTCTTTCACAGCTCTCCGAAGATGATTGTGCACACAGGCTGCAGCATTTTTTTTAAAAAATGAAAGTTTGTATTTTAAAGAGGCAGGTATTTAAACCCCTCTAATTAGCCTTTGATAAGAAAACAGCCAGCAGCTAGCTGTTTGCCTAAGAGCAATGGCAGAACTCCTGCCATTGTGAACTGCAGGGGTCAGATGCAATCACTAATCTTACTTTCCTGTTGTTAATTAAAAGAGTCTATCAGCATCTTGAAACACTGTCAAAGTAATTATAACTGTAAAGCACATATTTAGGAGGTGCTCATGGAAACTGGACTATCTGAATAATAAATTACAGCAGGAAAAAGCAGTTTTATAAAGGTGTCCTTATAAAAATACCATTATCCAAAGGAAGCAGAGACTCATCTGTGCACATGATTAGATAAATCAGAAGTAGCTCATATGTTGAAGCTGCATATATGAGCTAGTTCATACATGTAGACAGACAGGTGTATGCTATAACAGGGTTAGCACACAACATTTTCTTATCTGTGGCAAAAGTCAAGACGATAACTCAATTTTATGATGAGTTAGCGTCTTCCAGAATACCTGAGGGCAGCACACTAGATTAGAGGACAGGACAGAGGGCACACATAGCTCTGTTCTCCAGTGCTTCACTGTTCCTCATTCACTGCTCCACCTGGGAGTTACTGCAAGGTGGGATCATGAAACTTTATGCTGTTATGTAATAATGTGCTCCTGTGGAGGACCCTCTACCCCAATAGCAAGATACCCACCCCAAATTTTGCCAAAGGCAAAAGGCCAAAATATTCTACTTTCAACATCATGTGGAATTCTGAGGTTTGTAGTTTACTGAGCCCCAAGAGCTCTCTGGCTGATAATTCTAAATGCCTTTTCCTAACCCGCAAACCCCAAGATTCCATAGAATGTGGAAAGTACAATAATGGCACTATAACAGTATAGTGTGGAAATCACCAGAGTCTTTGAGCCAGCTTGAGTGCCTTTGCTTATTATGTGCAAAATTTGCATGTATTTGTTTTGTTCAGAAAACAGGATTTCCTGCATAAGAAACAGAATTTTCTGCATGGAAAATAGTATTTCAATACAGGAATACTATACTATGTTTTTTTTTCTGCACAAAAAATGTGAATTAACCATGTGAATGTTTTACACAGAACAAATCTCCAATTATAGCTTTTTCCGCTCAAGAAACAACATTATCTGCATAAGAATTAATAGTTCTGTACCGAAATATTATTTTCCACACAGAAAAGTACTGTTCCATCAGCAGAAAATGTTGCTTTCTGCATAAAAAAAAACACCCAAAATTTGCACAAAGTCCTGAACTGAGAAGATTCTCTTCGGTCCAGGATTCTTCTCATCAGGATTTATTGATATTTATTACTATTAATTATTATTGTTAATTAGACCACTTCCCAGTGGATGAATGGGAGGGGAAAAAAGATATATATGAGGATTCATGGGTAAATTAAATAATTGATTATCCTGTGGAATATATTAGTGGATATGTTGAAATTATTGCAATACTATTACAATTTTTAATAGATGAAATAACAAGTGTGCTCTCACACACCCACACATATTTAAAAGAGGATTTATTAATGCTCAGAAAAATGGTTTTTAACCATCTTTCAAAAATTTTCAAATATTCTTCCCATCCCTACAGCAAGTAGCTTTGGGAGCACATGTGGCCTCATGAATTCTTTATGCTTAATCAAAATGTGTCAACTCTCTTTCCATGACACATTGAGAGAAATAAACTGAGTGAGCCTTGACTCACCAAAAAGAGACATCTTCACTTGCTGGAGTGCAAGCTCAGAAGAAGGGAACAAATGGGGTGAAGGGGTTCTGCCTATATCTACCACTTGAGATAGCAACCTAACTTCACCTAATGGTAGGACCAACCTTAGATTCTACCAATGAGTTTTGTATCATCTCTCCACTGAGATCAAACTTATCTTTTTGAATTACTGAGTTAAACAAGCAGAGGGTCTTGTAGATCCAATAGAAGTTCTATATGACCACCTTTTTATGTCACTACAGTGGTGACTTGAGGTATTGCTTTGCAGTCCTGGAATTCTTTTTACTGTCACTGAATCTAATTTTACTCTTTCTTTCATTTCTTATAATCCTCTGAACTAAAAGCTCAATAAAATAAAATAAAAAAAAACATAATTTCTGTGGTGCTTCAGCATGAAAAAGTACATGGCTAATTTAGTGTTTGGAATTAGTGGGAAATGAAATGAAAATAAAAACCACAGGCATCATAATACCATTAAATAAAGGTGTGATGTGTCCTGATGTGGAATACACATGTAGAAAACAGAAGAGTTTGGAAATTAACTTTGAAAGAGAATGAGCATGATGACATGCTGAAACCATCCATAACTGAACTTCATCAAGATAGTGCTCTCATTTCTAGATGACTTCAGCATGTCATTATAGTCATACTTCTTTAAAAGTAACTTTCCAAGCCCCAGAAAAGAATCTTGGAAAACCTGTTATACCTTTAGAAGTGTCTGATGCCACATCTACACATGCTGCCTAGAAGTCTGGACTCTTTCCCCCCAAAGTACCACTGGATCTCTGAGATCCAGCACAAGGATCATCTTTTTGAATTATCTTATTTGTCCTGACTGAAATTTCAAAATGAAACCTTCACTTCCTGCCTGAATGAATGACATTTCCTATCCACAAAGTCAATAGAAACAACATTTCGAAAGACCAAATGTCTGTAAATACTGAGGTCCACAACAGAGTGACATAGTTTGTCAAGACACAAATAATAAATTGGTAAAAGAATCCCAGTTCTGGAGCTAACAGGTTAATTGCTTTAGCACTACAATTTTGTGATGTATGAAGAAGGTCAGTTTTGTAAGATATAAGCCTTTCTTCGTTGCACGTGTCTGCTCAGAGGCCTGATAGAAAAATATAATTTAGAAGATAAAATGCAAATGACAACAAGCTCAGGGTGCATTGAAAACATTCAACTGACAGTGACCTGTGATCATAAATTACTGGCACAGTGCATCAGATCCTAGACTTGTAATTTCATCAAGATCAACAAAATGCAATCTCGAAAGCTGTTTGCTTGGTGTGAGGACAAATTGATGCCCTTGTCCTTCCAGGCTGCTCAGTTTTGATGCTCACAAGTCTGCCTCTGAGTAGCAGTGGAGGGCCATTGTAAATAATTAAGTAGAAATTTGTTACCCTTTTGTCAAGTGTATTTCTGATGTTGCTCTTCCTTAGCCTCCATTAAGAAATCGCTTGATTAAATTTTAAAGGCTCAGACCATTTGGAGAGGCTTGCAAACCCAGGATGCAAACTACAATGTGAGCATGTTGGATGTTTGCTTTAAAAAAAAGTAAAATAAGAAAGTCATATTCTCTTTGGGAGTAAAAAGAAAATAATGTCAAGTATTTAGTGTGCCTTCCCATGAGTCCCTTTCAAAGGCATAGCACTAAAAATTTGATTACTGGCTCTGGTGGTGGTGCTTGTCGTAGGTCATTTGTGTCCTCTGATTCTTTTGCTTATAGAGCTTCAGAGATTTTCCCTGGATTTTTTTTTTAAATAGAACTTCCTACTGAAGAGTGGGAAGGTGGCTGCAAATATGAACAATCTGATAAAGTCTAAACAAATACCCTTATTTATAACATAGAAGCCATGAACCAGGGTGTTGTAAAAGGGGTGGGTAGATTTCAAAGCCTAAGACAGAACAGAGGAAAGTGGCAAGAGAAAGGGAAGGGTGGGGGGAAAGTGAATGTAGATCCATCTTGATGGATGCAATGCCTTTGTCTTGCTACTGCATCCAAATGGCATGAATAGTGGCTTTGCTTTTCAGTAATATCATTCCTAAAAGGCATATAAATTCATAACACAAGTGTATGATTATGCAGGGCTTGAGGCAGTTATATAGTTTATATCCAAGGAAAAAAGCTATAGAAAATAAATTGAACAAGAAATGGAATCTGGTCTCAGGGTGGGTGGAGGGGACATTGCCAGAAGAACCAGTTACCCTTCGTATCTAGGGCTAAAAGTGTTGGTCCACAGGACACAATTAGTGATGACACCACATTGTTGCACCAGTGCAAACCAATTACTAAACCTTCCCCTTTAATGCTTGGCTTTGCTTTTATCACCAGTTCCTTACTGATTAAAACAACATCATAAGTTCAGTTTCTTGACTCCTCTAGAAAACCAGTAAAAGAAAAACAAATGGAGGGGGGAATGGAGGGGGGCCTTCAGAAATACATAGCATATCAAAATCATTCATTCTTTGAATGACAGCTTCCCCATCACTGGGCTAAGAAATTTATATAAGGGAACAAGTCCCTGGTTAGATTCTGATTATAGAAATAACGTCAATTCAGGAACAACAGGACTTCTCTAGAGACCACACTGGCCAAAACATTTGTGTCTTATAGTTCCTTCTTATAAAAAACAAAAACAAAACACTATTTTTTTTCCCTTAACAAAATCACAGTACTTGAAAAGTACGCCTGCAAATACAGTCCAAAATTAGAATGGGACCTTTGGCCTACAGATTTGTTCAAAGTGCATAATTGATAATTCAACTTTGCACCTTACCCCCCTTCTGTCATGGCACTTCACAGATAAATTCACTATGATTCATTTTGACACGGGTATCTATAGTTTATAAAAATGTTGTGGGTGTAGTTCTGTCCTTTACTTGCCCAGTGACAATGGATACATTTCAGTTTGTGCAACCCAAGATTATGGACAGGATCTCTGGAGGGAATAGAGCTTCCATATGAGTTCTAGTTCCTTGCTGTCTTGGCTTGTTAAACAGGCCAGAGTGGATAAAGGAGTGGCTAAGGAGAAAGACATCATCCCAACATGATTGAAGGAGCCTGCTGTATGATCTGTACTTGGTGGCAGGGGGCACTTCTCTGCATACCAGATGATTATCAGCCAGTTTCCCATATCTCATTTTTGGGCAAGGTGCTGAAGTGTATAGTGGCCTCTCACTTCCAGGGGTTTCTGGTTGACATGGATTACCTAGAACTGTTTTAGTTTACCTTTGAGCTGAGTTGTGGGACAGAGATGGCTTTGGTTAGCTTGGTGTATGACCTGTGCTGGAAACTGGATGGGGGAGTGAGTCCCTGTTGGTTCTGCTGAAATTTTTGGTAGTTTTCGATACCCTCAGCTATGGCATTCTTCTGCACTGACATATTGAAATGGGCCCTGTTCGACATTGCTGCTGTTATTTTCTGGAACGGCAAGTCCAGATTCCTATTCAACTTCTTAGCCATCTGCATGTGGAATCCCTCAGAGTGCTGTTTTGGTCCCATGCTATTTAATATATCCAATAAATCACTGGGAGATGTTTGGAACTTTGTGGTCAGGTGTCACCAATACATTGACAATTCCTAGCTCTGTTACTCCTGCACCCCTAATATCAAGGAAGATGTTTCTATGTTAAATACACGCCTAGCATCTGCAGTGGACTGGATGTGGATGAAGAAATTAAAGTTTAAAGCTTAAAAAATAAAGGTTTAGCCTGTGCTGGATGGGTTGCACTCCCCCTGAAGGCACAGACCCACATTTTAGATGTACTCTTGGACTCAGCCCTGAGCCTGGAAGGTTTCAGCAGTGGCTAAAAGTTCATTGACACAGTTAAAGTTAAGTCCACCAATGGCACCCATTTCTGGAGATATCTAATCTGGCCATAATGGTGCACAGCTTGGTTGCATCCCATTTAGACTACTGCAATGTAATCTATGTGGGGATGTCTTTGAAAAGTGTTCAGAAACCATTTCTGGACATGATTTGAAGTGCTTGTTATGACATATAGAGTCCAATGCAACTTGGATCCAAGCCATCTAAAGGACCAGATCTACCCATATGAGGCTTTCTGAGTTCTAAGATCTTCAGGAGATGCCCTTATTTCAATTTTGCCCTTTTCTCAGGCACATTTATTGGAACATAGGAGAGGCCCTTCTCCGTAGGTGGTCCCAGACTTTGGAACACCTTGTCTAGGGAAGCTAGGACGACTCTCTACTTGTTCATTGTCTGATACCAAATTAAAACATTTCTATTACAGAATTGTCTGGAATGGGGTTTTAATAGTGTGTTGTCTTATTGATTTTAATCTTCTGTCTTAATGCATTTTAAATGGCTTTAGTTCTATGGATTAATTGTATTTTAATATGTGCTATAGTTGCTGTGTGCCTTCAAATCCTTTCTTACTTACAGTAACTCTAAGGCAAACCTGTCATGGGGGTTTTCTGGGGCTGACTGTGTGTGATGCACCCAAGATCACCAAATAGGTTTCCATGTTGAGCAGGGAATCAAACTCTGGTCTCTAGGATCATAGTCCAATGCTCAAACTCATGCTTTATTTTGTAACACACACACACTGAGTCCAAGTTCTAAGAAAAAGACAGACATAGATGAGTAGTATTAGTACTACTACTAATAGTAGAAGTAATAGTTGTTGAATTGAAGCTAACCGAATGTTACAGAGAAGTGCAGTATAAGGACAATGTGTTGCCTATTTGGAGATAATTTCCACAGCTATGTCAACAAACTGATTTTGTTTGATGTTCACACACACTTCCTGTAAGTCAGATTACAGATGTGTGGGCTACAGTTAGTTTGTGTGAGTATTCTAAGGGGACATGCAATCAAATACTGTGTCCCATTATCTTCCAGATCAGAAGACCACTTTTGAGAATGCATTAATGCTTGGACAAGATTAGCAAAATTGTAGAAATGCTAAATGGTAAATAAACTCAGAAAATAGAGGGTATGCTTATTTCACACAACCAATATGTCCTGTTCTTAATTCTGGATTTCTATCCTTAGTAAAAATAGTTTATATTGCCATGCTTTATGAACAATACATACTTCCCAGAAGAACCTTAAGTGATTCTGTTGTACTGATTTGCTGACATTAATTTTTAATACGATAGAGTTTCAAGTTGCTTGGCAGCCCAGCCATAGGAGATGCTATCAAATACCCACAAAAATAAACAAAACACTGAGTCACAGAAGTGAAATCCTAATCATGAGTAGTGGTCACTAACCCATCCCTCAGTATTCCTAAGTGCCTCCTGTAGAGCTGGTCCCATGTGTCAACAAAAATTACAGGAGGTATACTAATCCTAGCATCTCTACTGTTTCTGCCACTCACTGGCTGTTTTCAATTTGTTCCTGTAGAAATTCTGTTTCAGGCTGTAGGAAGAAAGCTGGTCTATCTTTCCTTAATCCATATTTTTATATGGTACTACTAGATAACAAGGCCAGCATTCTGATCTCTTGTATCTATCTTAATCAGTAAATGAGTCAACTGAACCATTAGCTGATTAGTTGGTGGAGACCAATTTTGGCTGGCAAGGGCAATTTTTGATTACATGATTCAAAAATAGATTGAAAACGTATGCATGCTAGAGAATTTAGAAATGTAAATTGATGAAGCAATGTAAAATATCAACAGTTTCGCCAGCAGTGCATGTGTGTATATTTTGTTTCTATATTAGCAGAGTGAGGCTCCTGCCTCAGCTGGCAGGACCAAGATGGTATGAGGTGTCAGGAAGGTGTTCAATAATATTATTTTATGTGTGTCACACAGCATGTCCTCAAGCCTTTGGATAATCTGTTGTCTGCAAGCATGTTAGAGGCATCTAACTCTGAAGTTCAACTGACAGTATATTCAGCTTCTATAAATGGAATGGAGTGGTACCATATTGTCTTGCATCGTACATGGTATAACTTGGTTAGCTGGCCCTTTGTCATCCCTCCAATCTATCTCTGAATACTAAGTTCCAGGGAACATGACAATTGCTCTCATATCCTGTTTGTCAGCTTTCTAAAGGCATCTGTTTCCCCACTGTCAGAAAGAGGATACTCAAGAAAATAGGCCTTGGCATGATCTAGCATTTATTATTAATTTTTACAGTAATATCAATCTGAACAGTTTAGACCAATTTAAAACAGTAATTTAGAGGTTAAAAAACATATTAAGCTATTTAACACTTACAATGGGACAATTTAACAACAGTTAGGACAATTTAAAACTGCAGATTTGAATGAAATTGAGCATGCTGCAAAAAGTTTCAATAAGTAGTCTTTTTTTGCTTGGCACAACAATGACAGCAGGGTTGGTGGCAATCAGGTCTTTAAGGGAAGTGTGTTCCATTTGTAGAGTACTACAGTATTGAAGGTCATCTCCCATATCCTCCCACAATGTATTGCATTGACTAATGGGACACAGTGGAGGGCTTCAGACCTCAAGCAGTTGCAAATAATAAAAGACACTCTTTCAAATGTCATTGTCCCAGGCTATTTAGAGAATTGAACATAATTACCAACATTGTGAACTCAAACCAGAAGAGTGTTGATAACCAGTGGAATTCCTTTAAAACTGATGTCATAAGGTTTGTATGATATTCTGGTCTGGTCAGCAGTCCAATTGCTTCACTTGCAGTAGCTGCTGCTTCTGATGTATTTTCAAGGGCAGCCCAAGGTAGATCAAATTGCATTAGTTTAATTGGAAAATTACTACTACGTGGATTACAGTGGCTAAATTATCCCTGTTCAGGGAACACTGCAGCTAGTATACTAGTCAAATCTGGCTCCAGTTATGCCAAGTCTTGGAGTCTACCTGGTCCTCCACTGACAAAGATAGATCTCAATAATAATAATAACAATAATAATAATAACAACCACCACCACTACCACTCTAAAATATGTATTTGCTTCCTCAGGAAGAGTGCAATCCCCTTGAGGACAAGTAATTTATCAGATTCCCGGACCCAGGAGTCACCAATTCACAAAACCTCCATCTTACTGGGATTCAGCTTTGTCCATCTGATTACAGCATCTCAGCACAACACAAGGAAAAGCAGGACACAACATCATCAGCATTTTGATGTCGTCTCACTCCAAGTATCCTTATGATCTCCCCAGCAGCTTCGTAAAGATATTGAACAGTACATGAAATAAGCTGTAACTCTATCACTTCTCACATTGTATGGCTGAAAAAAAACAACCATTGTTTATTTCTAGAACTGGCCTTGCAGATGGGAGCAGAACCATTGTAACACAGAACCTCTTAGCCCCATTCCATGGAGCCAGTCCAATAGGATACCATGATGGATCCAGGAACATCAACTCCCACATCTTTTACCTGGAGTGGGTTATCAGTAAGAGTGACTAAGGCATTTGCAGTGTTATATCCTGGCCTGAAACCAGATTGAAATGGCCCAGGTAGTAGATATTTTTACGCATGTGTGTTTGCCACCCAGACTTGCGGTTTTCTATATCACAGAAAGATCATTTAATATTTCACAGCTTTCATATGGCAGATGATAATAAGTTGCCGTTCATGACATGTTGTGCCGTTCTTACCAATGGAGTCAGTGTCAACTTTCTACAAAGCAGGTTCTTCATCCAGTTGGGCTGAGGGTTCTCCTCAATATTCAAGCAAATATAAACACAATGTTTTTTCAACCTTTGCTGCTTAAACTTGCATTCTTGGGGTCTGATGACTAGGGACCTTTTCGCACCTTACCTCTTTGTGCTGCTGGGTTGGGGTTCTCTCGCAAGAAGACTTGGGAGGAACGCTGTCGCATCCCTTCTCCTTCAGCTCCACAACTCCTTCCTCATTGCATGAACTTCCATTTGCAGTGCAGCCTGGGACCTCTGAGGAGAGGACGCGCAACCGGCCTGGCTCCCGAGGCTCTGTGCACCAGCTAAGTGTACGCGGGGCCTGGGAGCAATGTGCGACTGCGCACCATTTTAGGCTTTGTGCCAAAAATGAAAAATTCATGTGCAGTCCACATCAGGCCCTTGAGTGTCGCGCAAATGTGAGTGTGTCATGCAGACCGCTCCTCACATTTACGGGACCCTCAGGAGGCCCTTCTGCTTCAAAAACACTGTGCAAAATGGTCATAGGAGTTCAATGTGTATGGATATGTAGTAGGTAGGTCCTACATGTTCAGTCCACTCTCACTACATCTACCTGCAGAGAGCTAGGGAAAATTGGGAAACCACATAACATTTTCCCAGCTTTGAGTATGAAACTCTGGTTTTACAAGATCAGGTCTCCCTATTATCATAACAATAAACTACAGTATCTCCTCCACATTTGTGAGCATTACGGGCACAGAACCCTTGTGAAAGTGGAAAAAATTGCAAATAATCCCACTCTCACAATTCCCCTCCAGAGCTCCCCCCTCCCATTCCTTTGTCTCTGGCCCCAGTATTGAAAGGCAGGAGAGAGAAAAGACACAGGACATACTAGTATTTTCCCCTCAAAGGAAGAAAAACACAGTTTTTCTATCTGAGTTACTTCCAGTAGCCATTTTGAAAAGGGAGGGGTAGGAGCAAAGACAGCACTTGACCAATTAGCAGCCATTACACAGCAGAAAGAGGACACACCTCCAGCAGTGGAAGGGGGCTTTGCTCACCCAAAAAGAAAGAAAAGAAAAGGCCATTTTAAACACAAGCCTGGCAAACCTGGGGTAAGAAATGCAAGATTTGGGAGGAATAAAATTGTGTGTGTGGAGAGGGGAGGAGGACAGCAAGCATGTGGTTAATGAATAATCAAATTCATGAAGGTCAAAGCTGCAGATTAGAGGGAGGACTGTATTCATTTTAAAATATAAAAAGCATACTTTATATTTTTTTCTGTGTCATAAGAGGAACCACTGCATACTGATGGTTACAAATGTTCAGTGCTTCTCCATTAAAAAAAAAATGTGCAAGAGGGAAAGCTAGGCTAGAATCCTTCACTTACATATGACTTTTCCATTATAGCGAATATTTTATGCAGTAAAGCATTCAGTCATGTGAACTGCCACCTACAGTATTAAATTGAGCAGTACAAAAATAGGTTTACAATTTGGGGGGTTGAATGAAATGATATGCTTAACATGTTTTTATAAGAAATGCTCTTTCAAAATGGTAAAAGACATCTGTTTGTCATAGTGATTTTTCATATGTGCAACTTGCATTTACTGTGATTGGTAACTGGAAGGCAAATGCATGCTTAATTTACATTTCTGGTTGCTGAGGTGCTATCTTTGAGGAAATCCCACTGTAAGGGGGAGAAATGGCTACTTAGAGGAAATAAACATTCTGTTAACATCTAGTACAGGAGTAGGCAAGCAAGGGAAGAGCAAATTAGCCTCTCAGGAGACCTTGGATGACCACACACAGTACCACACACCCCTTGCCAAAGTGAAAACAAAAACAAAAATTCCCCAAAGTGTCCTTAAAGGCCTTTTAGAACAAGAAGTGACCTATGTATATCATCTCCTGTTTACTTCCTGCTTGAAAACAAAATGGATCTGGGGACCCCAAAATACCCTCATATCCCCAGAAGATGCTTGGGGACATTATTAGGCATTTTTTAAACCTGAGGAAAAGAAACAGTCACACTTTGCCCATTCCTGTTCTAGTGTGACCCCCTCCCAGAAGAAACTAGGCCTTCATAATAAGTCTGGACAGCAAAATGGAGGTGTCTTTTGAGAATTTCTCAGAACTGCACAACCTCGATACTGATCTATTCCTTAAAAGATGTGTTCTTTTAGGATCTTCTTGGCCCAGAAAGGAGCAAAGTTTGATCAACATTTGAAAGAAGTGCACTCTACAAATTGTGCAATCTACAAATTGATGAAAAACTGAAGTAATATCCCCTTCTCCATAACTGTCTTTAAAACTGGATAATTTCAGCCTAGCTCTTACATAGAAGAACAGCATCAGACGATGATGAGAGGTAGACGTATTTAGCAGAGTGGTTTAAAGCCTGTGTGTGTTAGTTGCTTACCAGAATAGACATCTAAAAGCATTGCTAAAAAGAACAGCTACATAGCAACGGGAATCCTTTTGTGTTTAAAGTGAAGAGCCTCAGGTGTGGATCTGCAGAGGTACTATTCTTCTACTGTTTATGTTCATGTCTGTCCTGAAAAAAGGATGGGAAACACTGGTCTTGGCTATGTTCACTTGTTTTGGTCAAAACCAAAAATTCAGTTTGGACAGCTGACCGTTGTGCTAGTAATTTTGCCTACCACTGATTGCTGGTTATTTTTGTTCTCGTTATTTGAATTTTTCTCTCTACTTCTCAGCTTTTAATCTGCTGGCCAAATGGCTCATCTTTTAAATGATACATTCATTCTGTTGGAATCTGTTCAGCCTGCCCATCAGGGAGAAAACTGTCTCTTTCAGGCTAGCATTTAGAAATGTAGCTCTTATGTGTTGAGTAGAGAGACAACATTATACTGTTTTGTTTTTAAATGTAACTAAAAGAATATGGGGAGTTGAGCTGTATTTTCCAGCATCAAATCAAGTGTACAGAAGAGAGAGCTATGCATGCAAATGCCAGACTATCAGTTCACCCAGATTTGGTCACACGGCTGTTATCCCAATCCCATTTCAACTGTCCTTGACTCTTGAGAAGTTATGGTAAATGAGACCTCCTAATGGTCTGACATTGTTTAACTATCATGTGGCTCCAGTTCAATGAGGCATACTAAAAATTTGTTCTTCTGGTATCTGTTGTTTCATCTATTTCCTGAGATACTGCTGGACAAACATCTTTAAAGATTTTTAAAGGTTAAAGATATATTTAAAGATTCCTGATAAATAAACATGAAGAGCACAATGTAACAAAATAGATAATAAGAATCTAAAACCATGCAATTTGTGGACATAGCAATGAAAAAGAAGGGAAGAGCCCAGAGAAGGTGAATGCTGCTAGAGTGAAAATGGCCATATTTGTTTGGCACAATACAGGCCAGTGGGTCAGAAAACTAGCTAGGATTCCTGGCAGCACCTCTCTGTCCAGCTCATCTGATGGTTAAAACAAAGGAGTAGTTGGAGATAGGATCTCAAATGAGTGTCAGCTGCAGTATTGTTCCCCTTCCCATCCGGGAGTGAATTTCTAGGTGACAAAACATTGATGGGAGTCACAACAATCTCTTGGTCAGGTAGGTTGAATAGGGAAAGATCACAGCACAGTCCCTGATTGCTTCACCTGGGCCGCCTTCTATTGTATTCGGGTGTGCATGGGACCTGAGGTTTTGAAAGTATTATTATAAACCTATTAGCTAGGGGTTTTCCCACCTAATCCTTTCTGAACCTATAACCTGACCATGTCTAAGGTCAGCCTGACCTGGCCCATTTCCAGCCAGTGTATCTTCACCATGTTTTCCATCCATAAACATGTTCAATTATGGAAATAGCACATCCTGCAAAGTGGGGAAAGTAGGGTGTGGTAACATTGTTTTTCTAATATCACATCACATGATAACATGCTACAAGTTGTATTAGAATTAGGTTAAAACACATCCAATATTATATACTCAGCATTGTAAAAAGCTCTTCTGAGAGAAACAGAAAGGAAAATAGGTTTCTAGGCTATATTTAGATGGAGGTTGCATAGAAATGCTCTGGCTTCCAACTGAAACACTAGAGAACAAAGAAATCTGCTGGTTTTCCCAACTGGCCTGATGGGTATTATAATTTTATTCCATAGAAGGAACATCCCAGAAGCAAGAGAATGCCTTGAGTCTAGTGGAAATCTCTGCCCTGTTCGATAAACTTGTTATGCTTTTCATTGTTGCTACCAGTCAAAATAAAAGGAAATCTTCACGTAAGATTGTTTGTCATCCACAACATTTCAAAGAATAAGCAGTAGATTTTCAGAGGTATTTGTGTCCATAATCTGACCAATACAAGTTACTAGTGTTTTTAAAAATGGGTGCATTGATGTTCCTTCTTGACAAAGATGGTAGTTGGTTTCCATAGTTCCAAATCCCTTCCAGTATAACACTTGATAGTTTTCTGTTTTGTGTTTAAATCTTTAAGGTATTGATAATAGGGCTGCCAGATGTCTTCATTGTAAGGGATATTTGAGAGCTAAAAAGCTTGTCCCATATCTGGCTGGCAGATGTCCCTTATTATAAAGGATGTCCTCTATTTGAGGCGTGGGAAGCTTTACATATTTGTTTGTTTGTTTAGCGCCATCACAGTGCATGGTGCTTTGCCAGAAAAAGAACAAGAAACATAAATCCCCTGCCCTTAGACTTACAATCTAAAGATATGATGTACAAGGAAAGGGAATGGCTGTAGGGGAAGGGATTAAGCCCAGCATAAACTGCATCTTCTTCTTCTCTCACTCTGAGGTAAGAACAGTAGCAGTTGGGAAGTAGAGAGGTGCTTTCATTTTCTTCTGGGCCTATGCATAGTGGAACTGTTCCTGCATCTTTTTTTCACCTGCCAAGGTCAGGCAGTGGTAACTGGGATGCTGGGAGGGGTGTTTCATCTGCTTTTGGGCCTAGGCATGGAACTGTGCCTGCTTCTTCTTCTCTCCTTCTGAGAACTGGCCAGTGGCAGTTGGAATAGAGAGAAGGCATTTTGATGGTTACTATAAAGTATACTGATTATAATAAAATATGTCCTCTATTTGAGGATTTCAAAAATTTTCAAGTATGGCAGTCTTCTTTGGTGCAAATGGAGACTTCTTCCACAAGTGTTCAAGGCTGCAAGAGTGGGGATGAAATTGGTTCTTCTTGCACCAGCCAGAGAAGAGATATGTTCCTCCTCTTTGGCCATTTCTGCATTATACTGTTATAGTGCTATTATTCCAGTTTCAACATTCTATGGAATCCTGGGAATTTGCACTTTAGGGAGGGATATCTTTGGCCTCAGTAAACGTAAACCCCAGAATCCCACAGGATGTTGGAAGTGGAATAATAGCACTATAACAGTGTAGTGCAGAAATGGCCTATGTGTGCGGTAATGTGCAATGTGCAATGTGTAATGCACATGATTGAAAATGTGTACATTTGAAAAGTTCACATAGCTCAGTCATTAATCAAAATGGAGATAGTAGTGAAGAAATCAGAAGAAGACTAAATCTTGAAAGGGGAGCTATTAAAGAACAATGATATATCATTGAATACTAAGGTCATGAATGCCCATGCCATAGTACTTCTATGTGTGAAAGTGAAAGGCAGGCAGTGGCAAAAGTTAGTTGTTGTTACATACTTTCAAGTCAAATCTGATTTATGGTAGTGCTTGCCTAGGGTTTTCTTGGCAAAAACTATTCAGAAGAGGTTTCCCATTGCCCTCATCTGGGGCCAAGATATGCGACTTGTGCAGGATTCCATGGCTGAGCAGGAACAATGCTTATGGTGGTGGGACTCAACTCTATTGTGAAATATGGTGTTGCAGGAGAGTTTTACAGGTACCATAGAATGCTAAAAAGACAAAGGAAGAAATGGGTCCAAGAGCAAATCAAGACTGAAGTTTCACTAGAAAATAACTAAATAAAATAACTAAATTGAAACCATCATGAGGCAGTATGACTGGGGAGCTGGGAATATAATGGCCAAAACAATGTCTTGGTTCCATAATGGATGCAAATGGAGGAGAAATCCAATGGACTTTACAGGTGCACAGCTAGTTGCAGACCTGTATCTCTTTTACACTACACAGTTATAGTACTTTCATTCCACCATAACAGCTGTGGCTACATCTTATGGAATCCTGGAATTTGTAGTTTGCTGAGGAACTGGAGTCCTGTGGAAGAGAATTTTAATTACTACACAAAGCTGTAAATTCCAGGTGGGATCAAAGTACTAGAATTGTGTAGTGTGAAAGAGACTCTAGTTACACAGCAGGTTGAGGAACACATTGCACAGTCATTAGCTTGTCTAGGAACCACAAGAATGAATTACCACTTGCAAACTGGAAAAGTCAAAATAATTCCATTACAATGCTGTTTTCTTTTCATAAGTTTACATTGAACTTAGACTTTAAAGATTAAAAAAAAATGATAATGGATTCTGGTTCTTTGTTAGATTTAGGAATACCTGTTTTGAGCAGTAGCTGATTTTACAATATTATTGAATCAAAACATATAATTAGTTTATACTTCTCAAGGCTTTATTATCTAGTTAGCTTGTAAAGGATGATACTTTCCACTTTATTAGGTTCATCAGGCTATATGAAATGGCTTTTAAATGACCGAAAAAACTGCACAAATCAATATTTTGTGTATTAAATTTATTATGTGATTGAATGCTGAATCAGCTGTAACCTGGGGATGTGGGTTCTGCCAAAATGAACAGAATGAAGTTGATTTAATGTACACCTTTAAAGTTATTCATTGACATCACCTAGGAAATCAAGAGGGATCCTGACATGATTTCACTTCAGTCACAATAATTAGACTTTCCTATCCACAGTCAATGGTAACAGAAATTATGTTTTGTGCCAATGGGTACAAATGTGTGGGGACTGGATTTGGACTAAGGAATGCTACATTATCTCCTCATAAATGTGTTACAGCCTGAATAATGTGTCATCTATATATGAGGAACAAAGAAGGTGGCAGATTCCTACAGTTACCAAGTTCACTGTATCACTTCAGATTCCAGGTAGATTGGACACAGTTTTCATGAGTTTCTGTATAAAAAACAAAGCTCAGAGTTAAACTATCACAAACAAATGTGCCCAGACAAATTATGGGTATTGTTAATTTTTCTCAGCTTGGTCTTCTGTTTGGCAGTGGAATATCCTGCCTTAGAGCGTGGTGGAGTCTCCTTCTTTGGAGGTTTGTAAACAGAGGCTAGATGGCCATCTGTCAGAAATGCTTTGAGGTGGGTTCCTGCATGGCCAGGGGTTGGACTGGATGGCTCCTGTGGTCTCTTCTAACTCTATGATTCTACGATTCTAGATTCCCTTATGTAAAGAAGCAAAATTGTGGTAGATCATCATGATTCCATACCTCTGTTGAGGTGCCCTATCTCCAAATTTTAGACATGTTCTTTGGTTGTAGGTAAATGAGACGGGACTTGTGTACCACCCACACTGCTACTTAACTGTTTCATTACCAAAGCAGATGATATAGAATCTTAGGAGCTGGTCCTCATGAGGAATTTCATCATTTACATAAAGCCCCTCATCTGCTTTGGCACAGTTATTTCAATGTCTCCATGACAGCCAGCTCTCTGCCTCAGGTAATATGTGTCCACCTGTGCTGCAGGGCACACCTCATATTTGTTTTTGCCTGTTGTTGTTGTTGCTGCTGCTGCTGTTTGTGTTTTCAAGTCATTTCTGACTTATGGCAGCCTAAGGTGAACCTATCAAGGGGTTTTCTTGGCAGAATTTGTTCGTGGGGGGGTTGTCTTTCCCTCCCTCTGAGGCTGACAGAATATGACTTGCCCAAATGTCAACCAGTAGGTTTCCATGTTCTAGCAACAATTTGAACCCTGCTGTCACAATGTCCTAGCTCAACACTCAAACCACTATATCCACATCGGATCTCCTACATTCCTACACTGGCTGTACAGAAGAGGAATCCTGAAGTGTGGCAGTTTGAAACACATCATGAAGAGATCATTTCTAGGAGTAGGAATCAGTCACAATATGTTGTTTGGACCCTGAATTTTTTTTCAACAGACTAGTTCTGTTCAGACTGATTTTGAGTATGCCTGCTTACCCTCAGGCCACTTTTGGTTACTTGTTCTTACACACTGGGGCATATAGAAAAGTTCAGTTTTACTCACCAACCTAGATTTTTTTGGGGGGTGGGGGGGAGATATTATTATGAAAATGATATGCAGAACAGAGGTGACTCTATTTAAGGAACTCCAGGAGGAGAGATTTAGGCTTTCTTTCCCCCCTTCCTTATTTTTAGTTGAAAACATTATTTTAAGATGGTGATTCACTCTCTTTTACCTCTCCATGCATTTTTGAAACAAATTTCATGACTGTGACAATATTAAATAATTGTCCCTGGACAACAAACTTTGAAAATTCTAAGTACAAAGTTTTTTATGAGTAAAAAACAGACTTTTGATTATCTGTTCATTTGGCAATAGTATCATAGAAAGTGAAATGGGACAGAAGAGAGATGGGAATGAAATACACAGTGGCAGAAGCAGAGGAACACAAGTATCCAGCATTTTTCTAACCAAGTACCCACTGTTTACACCTTCTCAGGTTCCATAGACTCCACTAAAGCCATTTCAATGCTTCTCTCTTAAGAGAAAAAAGACAGCAAAGAACATTGAACACTGAATCAGTTCTACAAAATATTACTTTAGCATTTCTCCCCAGAGCATTTAGATTTGAGAACTCAGGTAAAATTATTTGCTATCCTTAGAAGCTAGAGGTGCCATTTGCAGAATTACAACCTCTTATTTCTATCACTTTCTCCATGCTGCTATTTACCTTATCTTGACAACTTTTGAACAAAAGCACCTGTTTTTGGAGACACACTCTCAATTCTGTGTCTCCATCCTCCCAATCCACATTTCAAATCAATATTCAGGAGTCTTCCGACTGGGTTTTTGGCCTGCTTTGAAACAATTCCACAGAAAATTTGTCACAATCAGGTTTCTTGGTTTTGGATTCAGGATTGCTTTGATGTTTAGGACTGTTTGTTTCACTGTTGCCCATTGAGGCTTGTGAAAGTAGCCAGAGAAGTCTTGTCTTGGTGGCTGGTAATTGTCATTATCTCCCTTGAAGATGAAAGACATTTGGCTCAGTTTTAAAACTGACTTATTAAAGACAAACCCTCATTCAAGTGAAATCATCCATGGAATGCCTATAATTTTGGTGGTTCATTGTATTCTTTGTTTATGGAAAGGAATGTTAATAACCTCAGGCTGCAGTTTGCTTAACACTTAACTTGGAATCAAGTGTCATTCAGATATCTGAATTTTGCTAAAATGAATTTGAAATGGCAATGATTGTGGTATAAAATTGGGGCAGGGGAAGGTGTCCCAAAGTTTTAGGCCATTTCTGCACTACACTGTTATAGTGTTATTAATCCACTTTCAACATCCTTTGGAATCCTGGAGTTTGCAGTTTAAGAAGAGACATTTAGAATTCTCAGCCAGAGAGCTCTTTGGACTCAAGAAACTACAAACCTCATAATTTCGCAGGATGTTGAAAGTGGAGTAATAGCACTATAAGAGTGTAGTGCAGAAATGGCCTTAGATAATTACAAATAATAACATGCAAAAGAACAATAACTTTATTACTTTTAGGTGTTTTGTACAATATTTCTATTTTTAAAAAATGTTTATTAATAGAATATTGATATAATATAGAAAAACACAGAGGGAAGACAAACCTTACTACAAGACTGAAAGACGAAACTACCCTGTAGTAGGGTAGTCCAGTATTTCTATTAATAAATGATCACAGGAAGATGGAAATGTAGACTGAAAGTGGTACAAGATAATCCCTTGAAAATTCACTCCCAAATGTCCGTGTACTAAGAGACTAATACATTTTCTTTCTTGGAGTAGTATGTACAAAGGTTATCCCATATTTCATTGGGTTTCCTGTAGGTAGCACATTCTAGTAATGTGACAGTTGCTTAGGTAACTGGATTCATTTTACCTAAGAACAGCCACAATAGGTATAATTCTCTTTTCCTGTTTGTGTAGGAGCTATCAAGGGCTCCTGGAGTGCCTGAGATCTCTTAAGAAATATCAGGATTTGCAGTTTTCTCACTAAATCGTATGGCCCTTTATCCATTGTATCTGATCCAATTTTATGCCATTAGGTCTAGCATTTTAAGGGCCAATTCATACTTTATGAGACATAGTGCACATTTACATAGCTTTAGATAATGCACCCTAATCTTATACATGTTCCCTCCACTCATTTCAACAAGTTGTTCAGATAAGGTTGCATAAAATATAGCATTTAATTATTTAAAATATGTATATGTGTTTGTGTGCATATATGTATATGGCCAGAATCTCATTGCTGAGTTATGATGGTGGAACTTGCACTCACACTGTCTCAACTCACTTTTTTTGTTGTTATGAAAGTTGGAATTCGTCACTGATCATGCCAGGAGCAAAATCCATCCCTCTCCAAATGCACCTTCAGGTGAGACTCTTCCTGCAATATGACCATTTCTTTGTCATTGAAGAGTAAGGGCATGAGTGGAAATATGTCCAGCCATTTCCCTATAGCTGAATGGGTTTCAAGGGTGTCATCTGAAGGGAGCTCTTCAAAATTCTTCAAGATCTCTGCAGATGCCTATTAAAGCACATCCCATTACAGGAAAATATCTCAACTGACGCCACCACTCTCCAATGACACAGAGATATCAATGTTTCAGGAACTGTGTCAGTTGAAAAGTAAGTCAGAGCAGGGACATATGCATGCTGCAAAACCCATTCTGAGAGCCATCTAGCCCCTTTCCATAAGTGGCAAGTCTAAGTTGCTTTTTTGTGAGGGAATTCCTTTTGTTTTGTTCTCTCTTTTCCTTTTTCTCAGCTTGGGGAGGAACTGAGGAGGAACTAGGGATAACAAACTAGGGATAACATGACAAATGTTCTTCAGAAAAACAAAACAAAACACTGGACAGTGACTGGGATTAACCCTTTTCTGGATAGGTCCTTCTCCTTGACTAGAATGGACCTTCATGGTAAGTTCCCCAATGTGATATTCTCATTCATATTTAGTCACACATTATTGTTGTCCTTCCAAATAGAAATGGCAAATATTGCAAATATCATAGGTAATAGTAGTACAAAAGGATGGTGGGCACATGTAGGACAATATTATGCATTTCAAGACCAAATATCAGATCAAACTTTGCATCTATTATAAGGTTTAGAAAAGATGTCAACTGCACAACCACACAACACTGAAAACTGAGATATCAGAAGGTACATTCTGCACACTCTTAGAGGAATTTTTCCCATTAAAATGAACATAACATCAATGACATGTTTTGACATAAAAGCAATTTTCCTTTTATTCAGCATTATCCTGGTCTCAACAGGAACTTGCTGTCACATTAAAAAGAATGCAAACATTTTAATCAGCTGCATGAAACAGATAAAGTATTTAGAACAAACAAGAGATCAATTGCAGTAACTAATTCCAGTTTGTTAACTTAACAGCCTTTGACTGATCATCCAGCTGATTGTGATTTGGGGGGATCAGGAACACTGTTTTTCAAATTCATTCTCCGTGGTCCAGATTTGTGAACTGTCTTTAGAGTTGACTCTGCTCTTACTCAGGCCATTTCCACACAAGAAGGGAGGAGTGGTTCACTGCATGTCAAGAGCGGTGTTTTTATACTCCAGTTCAGAAACTGAATTCAGAAATTCAAAAACTGAGCTGTCTGCACCCCCCCCCCACATTTACATTGTACTATTGCAGAGAACAGCAGTTGCTGTACCCACAACAGCAAGTCCCTGGCCACTCCCATTCCCCTCCTTCACTCCGCCTCACCATCACTGATAAACCTGTTGTTGTTTTTTTTTAAAAAAACACACACACATTTTTAACACATTTCTGTGTTGCTACGTTTGTGCGTAAGAATGTATGTTCGTTGATAAGTGGGGAAAAAAATACGTTTTAACAGTCCATTACTGGATCCACTCTCTTCCTGCTGTCTGTTTAACACAGGAAGACAATAAAGATGGCAGCCTGTCTTGTGATGGGCAAAAAGAGATAGGGACGGAAATAACAGAAGGGACAGCCTGGGAATGCCCATAGCCGGCCACTTCTGCAATGTGACTCAATGCTACACTTCTGCATGTAGGCAAAAACCAAAGCAGAACCAGTTTGGAAGATTTACATCGGAGTTTTTCTGGTTTTCATATACAGCAGTTTCTCATTGCAGTTCTAGGAGCTGAAAATATGCCGAACCACAAGGAAAACTATGATACTAAAATGGTACAACATGCAGACTGGAAAGTAAGAATTCGATATTGCTATGATGTATCAACTCATGCAGAAATGGCCTGAGAATGAAACAGCCACCTCAGACATAAGATGAGTGGCATGAAAGGAACAACCATGGAGGACAGAGCTGAGAAAGGTACATGTGGTCTGACCTATACCCTCTGAGATAGCCTATAGACCAAGGAGAAGTTGGACAATGCTGTTCCATCATGAGTGCTGATTCTTTGTGTAAATGTTCATATTGGGAGAAGCAGTCCAGTCAGCCTTTTTAAGCTGTAGTGGAAGGGGAATCATTTTGTTTTTTCTCTCAGTCAGCATTAGTGTCATAGGCCACTCTAGAGTGCTCTAAATCACAAGGTTTTTTTTTCCTTTCATTTTAGAAAAAGAAAGTCCTTGGGTCTAAAAAATATGTCCATGAAAGATGAGGGGAAATGGTGGATTCTGTTCATGTAAATCTTTTCTTTTCTTTTCTTTTTTCTTTTTTGTATGAAGGCTCACATTGAGGGAAACATGGTTTTTGTCTCTAAAAAGAACTCCAGAAACATGGCTTACTAAATGGAACATGATGTATATTGCTTTGGTCATACATAGCATGAGTATGAAGCTTGGACATTTCTTCTGATTTTAGTTTCGGCCAGAAAAAGTTCATTCATTTTTTACATTCAGTAGATAAATGGATGTTATAGCCAAGACAAAAAGTAATATCCAGGTGTCCCATTAAGGGTTTTGTTTTTGTTTTTTGTTAATTTTTTTTAAATAACCCTATTTTGGAGCTATCCATGCCATTAAGGTTAAGTTGGAGAGAGCAGGCACATCACTGCTTTCCCTTCCAGCCCAACACCAACATGACTGTAGAGGGAGTCTGTTGAGTGTGTACAGGTTGTAATAGTGATTTTCAACCCTGTATGCATATCCTCCAACTTGCTTGGTTTGGCCAGAATAACTCCTCTGCCCTTCCACTTTCTCAGTTACTTATAAAATGTCCCAGTTTCTCCATCCTCCTCCCATTTTCCCCATTTGTCCTTGCTTGCTTCAATTGCTGCAGATGGAGTTCAAAGTGCAAAAGTAGTTTGCATTCAATTAACTCAGCAGTAGGGATAGGAAAGGTGAGGAAGAGTCTTGCCCTTCTCAGTAGGCTCAGGCAAAAGTAAATTGTTGCAGCCTGTACTAGCTTGGGCACATACCATACTATACTGTAAGACTCCATATTGCCTCTTGAGATAAGCAAAAGGAATAAATACATGTTGTAAAAAGAAGGGTAAGGGTAGAATACTGCCAGTAAAGAGGGGCTTTCCTTGAGGAAATCCCCATCAATCACAGCACCCTTAGAATAGTGCATGAGGTGCTCTCTCCCTCTTCCCTCAGACACAAAGAATTTGTTCCCATGTCTAATTTTCCTCAAGTAGGATTAATATTCAAGAAAAGCAGTGGTGATTTGTATTTTTTTCTCCTTCAGTTCTGATTTTGTTTGTTTGCATAAACCTAATATTTCAAAGGTTAGCTTCACTGGTTTTCTTCTTTCTACTTCCTGTCATTTTGTCTTACTAATACTTTGTATGTGTTTATTTGAGAGAGGGTTTTCCCCCCTGAGGAACACTGTTACATTAACAATGCAATCATACACATATCTACTGAAAAATGAATCCTATTGAGTACAGTAGGAGTTGTTACGTGCTTTCAGATTGACTCTTGGCAAGATTTATTCCAGTGAGGATTGTCTTCCTAAGAGACTGTGTGTGACTTGCCCAAGGTTGCTCAGTGGGTTTCCATGGCTAAGTATGGGAATCAAACCCTTGTCTCCTGCAGTCCTGGTTCAACACTCCAACAACTACATCATGTTGATTCTTACTCGAAAGAACATTGTTGTTTGCCTTCAAATTGTTTCTGACCTATGGTGACCCTATGATGAACCTATCATATTACTGCTAAGTAAATATGTGTAGGACTGTTGAACGAGAGACTCTAAGGGGCCATTGGGATGCTGCTATGATGATCATGTTTTCTTGCCTAACAGTGGCTGAGAGATAACTATATCTCCCTATATCCCCCTCCCACAACCCCTCTTACATTTTAAGTAGTGCACCTTTCCCCCAAGGTGGCCATTTCTCCAACATGACTGGAGAATGGGTAGGGGAATGAGTGGAAAGACATCCAGCTCTCTTCTTATAGCTAGACACGCAGTGCATATCGGATCAGGAAAAAAAGCTGCAATTTTGAGCAGGATTAATACAGGCATTTTTGTGTTAGGAAAATGTATTCTATAATATTATGCTTGTTATTAATCATGTAGTGTGCACTCATCTCCACAAGACTGTTGTATTCACTGATTTATTCCCCCCCTTTTCCCTCAGCTTTCCAAAATTCCAAGGTTTTCTGTCCCTCTTCAGTAATAACTTTTGGCCTCTTGTTGCCTGGCCATATTCTTTTAACCACTCAGATGTTGCTCAGCCATATGTATCCCAATTTACACCTGTGAAATGGTTGAAGGTATGCTGCAGGTATGCTGCATGATCAGGTGACAGGAACGGCTAGGAGTGTAATAGCCCCCATGGTCCCATTCTTTCTCTTTGTGATTTTTAACTGTATAAAGAAAATAATGCCCAAGTAGAACAGCTTAAGTCTGAACTGAAAAATACCATTAAAAGATGTTCCTTTTCTTGCCTTATAGGAGAAATAGCCATAAATAAATCCAACAGAAGTAATTATCAGTTAATAGCAATGGATAAAGTGACCAAAGAGATAGGTGTTCCTGAAAAAGCTTTCCTTCCCCTCCAAATAAAATTGTAGTGTAATGCTATGTATTTTCTCTCTCACACACTGAATTCTGAGCATTTTGTGGGGCTCTCCCTGAGAGTCCTAGTTACCAAGGCTACAAATTATAGCCATCTTTTTTCTCCTACAACCATAGAAACAAGACTACAACCAACACAAAATGCCTATAATTTTCTTATTCCCATAATTCACCATTTATGCTCCTAAGGCTCCTGGCAGATGAGTAACGAAAAATGTGATTTATATATTCTTGCAAGAAGATGACTTAGACCCTGAATGAAAACTGCATGCTATCATCTGAAGCAGAAAACTAAACTAAAATCTTTGACCCAAACTGGTGGTACAATACAACTTTCAGCAGTGTCGATTACCAATACTCAGTAGCTAGTAAAGAGTTCATTCAGCATTGTGTATTTTGGAACTCCAGATTGTTGTTGTTACCTCATTAAATAGGTTACCATGTGAAAGTCATTGCAGTCAACTTTCAAATGTCTAGAGATCAGCCATGATGGATAAATATAACAAAGAGCACAAAAGACTGAAAGAGTTTGCATACAATAGTTTGTAACTGCAGCCAGAATTCTGTTGGCACACTAGATTGCCATAACTGCAATGACAATGAAGGTGGTAACAGGAAGGCTAGGAGATCAGCAGCCATGAAGACACTGGACAGATAGGCTTCTTGGATTTGACAGATTACATCTGTTTTTTCATGCCACTGCTAGGAAAAGTTGACCCACTAACAACAATAGTATCCTGGCCATTGTCACTTGTTGAGTCTGTGGCTGAAATATCCACTCAGTAGTAAACTACCTGAATAGCTTCGGAAAGCTCCTATTCAAAAGCTGCCAGAGTTTTGAAATATTTTATGAAAAAGTAATTCATTGTAGATGTTGCTATCATTGTCACAGTTTTTAAAAATAAGTCCTCCCATTTCTGAAAAGTAATTAAAAAAGTTACTTCCAGATCCTTAAAAAAAATCCAAAGGCAATAGCGTAAGACACAGCATTTTAAATACTGGGACACAGCATTTAAACAATATGATATTCCTGCATCACCACAGAGTGAGGTTGCACTCCCTACTTATAAAAGGAAATTTGGAAATCAAATCATACAGTAAAGACACAAAATTATCTCATGTCAAGTTTAACTTATCAGATGATATAGTTATTTACTTTCACTGTTGGAAAAGAAGACTAATGTCTTCCTTGCAACTAGTTACTTCTAAGTTCTAGATTGCCCTTACCAATAGCAAGAGAAAGACAATTGCAGGTGATGATAGAGGACAATTCTGGTGGCCTCACTGCTGTTTCTCCTATATTTGTACACTGTTTCCCATTGTTGGGGGACTCTATTATGTATACCAGACAACCTGTCTTTAGGCCCTAAAGCAGCCTATTGATTCAGGTATAATTAAGGACTAACCCATGCCCCCCCTTTTTAAAGATTCCACTGCTAATAACCCTAACCTTTGTCTTAAGCAGCAAAATATCATAGGTGGCCTCTGCTTAATCTTCAGTATTCGTCCATCTAGGGAGGCCAAATATATATTGTCCATGAGAGCAGGTGTTATTGTTCCGCAAGAATGTTGAAATTTCCTCCAATTCATTGGCTCTGCAGTCATTTGACTATTCCCCTCACCCTGAAGAACTACAATTTTAACAGCGCCTCATGAATCCAAGGATTTTACCAGTTATCTGGATTTGAGGTGCTGAAGTTAAAGTTTTTTCCAGTCTGCAGTATGATTTCTCATAAGCTGAGGTTAGATCTGGCCTTAGTTACTCCCTTCCCCAAATGAACTCTGTGCAGGACTACTTTTGCAGAGTTTTCATTAAATTCATCTGCTTGAGAAATAAACAGTGGCCTTACCTGTGAGATGTTGTGACACTGTAGGTTTCTTTCCAGTCTCTTAAGTTGACTACCACCATACAAGACTGGAAATTCCCTCCCAGCGTTTTACTGGGGTTCTTGCCAGCCTCCCAAAGCTGACTCACACGCTTGGAAAGACTGGCAATCTCCCCAGCTCTATCAGGTATGCTGCCACCACCCCCCTGAATTATGAATCACTTGGACAGAACAGGAGGGACTCTGCCCAATCTCTAAGTGTAAGGATCTTCCACCTCCCCCTCCCCTGAGTGAGAGGTCCTATGTAGCGTGTGCCAACCCTGGCGTGGAATGGAGAGAAATGGAGGTTTATAGAAGGTGTTTAATCAAGGCATTCAAATAAACAAAACAATATCACACTTGAGAGGCTCCCCCTCCCAGGTATGCTTAGTTACAAGAAGTTACAAAAACAGATATAAAAGCACAGATACATTCTTAAGATCAGCCAATTCCCAAAATAACAACATCCCTAACGCAACTAACTACTTATTTCTAGTTACTCACAATTAGGTTATAGGCGTAGATGGTTTGAAGGAGAAGAGAGGGGGGGTCCAGGAGACATGGCATGTCTGCCAGCTCGACTGACCCAGCTCTCCTCTCTCTCTCTCTCTCTCTCTGGCCACATGGCCTCTCAGAAGTTTTATATTTTCCTCCTTGGAAGAATCTGGAAGCATCTCCAAGGTGCCCACCTCTTTTTCTTTTGGTTGGTCAATTCTCACCTTGTGACCTGTGATGCTGACCCTTTCCTTTTGGTTGGTCAACTCTCACCCTGTGACCCTTGATGTAATCCCAACACCTCATTAACCCTTGGTTTACCTGAAGAGGGAAATATCTCCCTTTGATAAGCCTAGATAATGGGAAGCCCCATTATCACAGATGTTCATTTTTGGCAGTGGATAGGCAAACTTCCTACAGTGGATTCTCTCTTCCATTTATTCTAATAGGCAGGATGAAGCTCATGGTAGCAGCCAGCAGGGAGAACAACACACTGTCCACTCAGTCGATGTAACAGCCGTGTACAAGAAAACAACAAGTACAACATAGAAGAAAAGAAAACAGGCACAGAGGAAAAGAAAAAAAGAAAAGATCCTGCAACTAATCACTCTAATGCTTCCCCACTCCAGTACCAAGAAGGCAACTTAATTCTGGGTTGAGAGGACATTTCCCTGTTCACTGCTGAAAATGAACATCTCACAGTTAAGGCCAATGTTCCCTTTTCAGCAGTGGAAACTTCTTAGAGTGGGACATATAAAATCTCCCCATCACTGGGTGGGCAGAACTGAAGAAAGCTAAATAGACACTATCCAATGCAGAAAACATCTGCTGAAGTAGGCATTCATGGAGGTGAAGGCATCTAAACAGTAGTGGTATAGAAATGTGGACTGTGAAGCCCAAGTGGATGTCCTGCAGATATCCACTAGAGGAACATTCTTGGCCAGAGAAGCAGATGTGGCAGCACTGTGACTGGAGTGAGAGCCAACTGCAACAAGCTTCACAGCTCCCTTGATGAAATAGCAAGTAATGATGCAGGCTTTAATCCACCTTGGTAGAAGAGAAGACCTTCTTGCCTATCATTACTGCTTGGAAAGAGGCAGACAGACAGTCCAAGACTCTGAAATTTGTACATTTGAGGTAAATTCTGAGGACTGTATGTGCATATAGAATGTGTCAGGATTTTTCCAAATGTCAGATTGGCTGAGGACAGAAGGAAGGAAATATGATCTCTTGTGGCCTGTTAAACAAAAAAGTATCGACTTTGGGCATAAAGGAAGGATCTAGTCTCAAGACCACTGAATGTGGATGGAATATGCACAACTCTTTTTGGTCAGATAATGCCCTGATCTCTGAAACCTTTCCTTCAGAAATAATGTAAAAAACAGACAAACAAACAAACAGAAGAACTTTCATGTTAGGAACTTGAGCAACACCTATTTCAAAGACGTGAAGGGAGGTTTAGTTAATGTGGTAAGCACCATGCTAAGATCTCATGTATGATACCAATGGATGGTTGGTGGTTTCAGCAGTGAGGCTGGTCTCAGGAACCTTCCGAGCAGGTGGTAAGACATTTTTTGATGTTGCTTACTAGAAGGATAGATGATATGGTGGAAACTTGTCTCTTAAAGGCTTTTGGACAAAATCCCTTGTCAAGTCCAGCCTGATGGGAAAGCAATAGAGTGTTAACTGAGACAGATTGTTAGCCAACGTCTTTCCTTATACACCATCTTTGAAAGCAGCAAAAGGTATAGTCATAAATACACCTAATGTAGGAGTGTCTGTTGTTACTCTGTTTACTGGGGGTCCCAGGAGGGACACCTAAATAACCAAACAACAACACACAATTTTGGGGAAAATT